>JAWDJD010000001.1:441173979-445973979 GCA_035047305.1 Bradypodion pumilum
CAGCCCGGGACTTTTAAAAGGCTGTTGAGGCAGCTGAGCCTTCGCTACCACCTTCGGCTCTCCCGGTGGGGCGGGGAGGCTCCCGTGAGGATGGACGCCGAGCCAACCCACCACCAGCTGGCGTCCCAAGCTCCGCCTCCAGCCCGGGACTTTTAAAAGGCTGTCGAGGCAGCTGAGCCTTCGCCACCAGCTGGCATCCCAGGTGCTGCCACCACCAGGACCTTCATGACTGCTATTTTCCTTCTGCGAATTTGTCGTCGGGAGAGGGAGTGAGTCATGGGTTATTCTGTTATTTTTCATTGCATTTTGTATCTATTGTACCGGATTTTGCATCTATTGTATTTTGCACCGTGTTTTCTATAGTGTATCTTTTGCTTTTTGTGATATTGGATGGCTGTGGGGATGTGGGGAAGTGGGAGCTTTTGGGTGCTCCCACTGGAGGGGGGGGGGGTAGTATGGGGCTTGCGTTTTTTGAGATTAACTGTATGGGATTTTCTTTTCTTTTTTCTTGTAATGTGTTAATTTTCAATCTGTTCTTGTAATTATGTAATTATATTTGTAACATTGTATTTATATGTGTTGTAAGCCGCTTTGAGTGGCACTTGTGCTATGAAAGCGGGGTAGAAATTAAAACTTATTATTATTATTATTATTATCATCGGCGGCGGCGGCGGCGGCGGCATTGTTGTCATCGTCGTCTTCAAATTTGGTGTAAACAAAAAAATTATTCCAGGAATATCACCTTTACTCTAAATAGTGGATGTAGAGAATTGTCTGGAGAACTTTAGAGCGGTATGCCACGTTAGCCTGAAGAAGTAGTCATGAACAACAAAAGCTTGCTAAGTTTTGAATTTTTAAAGTGACCTTTTCAGGTATCGTCTCTTTCCTGCATTTGTTTATATTTTAATAAGTTTATATTTTAATAAGTTTAAATATGTCTTGTATGCTTGCTTTTAAATTTTATAAACTGCCTTGAGACTTATGTAGGAAGGAAAGTAGTGTGTGTGTTTGTGTGTGTATAACGTGCTCTGCTAATGACATTTTAAAATATAAAGGCTTTTGTTTTCTGTGAATAAAATCCTGATGCTCTCAAGAGAGGTCTGCAAATTGCTGCAATGTATACATTACAATCCACAAGCAAGTAAGACTCTCCCCCAATGTTTCTCTCATTAAGGCGACAGCACCAACTAACAAGGTCAGTGATGGTGAACCTATGGCACGCATACCAGAGGTGACACTCGGAGCCTTTCTTTTGTGGGCACCCGTGCAGTCACCCCTGCACAGAGTTTGCCCTGTCCCTCTGTCCAGCTACCCAATGGGAGTGCTTCTTCCCTCCCCAGCACAGAGTCCACCCCAACCCTCTGCCCAGCAGCCCAATGGGAACGTTTCCTTCCTTCCCTGCTGCTGTGTTGGCACTTTGCGATAAATAAGTGGGTTCTGGGTTGCAGTTTGGGCACTCAGTCTCTAAACGGTTCACCATCACTGCACTAGGTGCAGAAATGCTTCTTGAATCTGAATGTTTTACATGTCTTCAGTAAATGGTTGGATAGCTCAGTGAGTTAGGAGTCTGACTGCAGAGCCAGAGATTGGGAGTTCAGTTCTTTAGAACAGCCAGTTTGTGTGGCCTTGGGCAAGCTGCAAGATCCCTGAATGCCCCTAGCTAGAAGAAGGGAATAGTAAATTACTTCTCAGTACTCTCTACTTTAAAAAATATATATACAAAATTCAACAAAAGAGATAACTGGGAACTGTCAAGAGCTGCCTTTCCATTTGCAGTTGCCTACAACAACAATCTCAGATAAAATTATATCCAGTTGTATATTGATGAATGACTACCATTTTTTTCTGATTTGCATTTGCATTTGAATTGTATTGTATATTTTCTTATTGCATCTGTTATGCTGTATTGTTTTGTATATTGCTTATTGTATTAATATTTATATTGTATTGTTTTTGCTGCTGTCTGCTGTGCAGGCAGCATGCTTCACTTGTGAACCGCTTCGAGTCACCTTCGGGCTGAGATAAAGCGGTATATAAATAAAACTTTTATTATTATTAATTGATGTAACAGCACACAATTATTACACACAGGAATTGCTGTTCCCTATATACTGTCTTCCGTACAAATCTTCAAGCTATGCAGTTCCTGTGATTCTGAGTAAATTCTTGACTCTACGCATTTAATTCATTCCAAAAGAGAAAATACCTGCTCATCTCCAGATAAATGCAATCTGGTCAATTCAATCTAATATCTTGTCCAGAGAGATTCTAAGTTATGAATTATCACACAAGAATGTCTCCCACTGGGTTGCCAACACTGTCTCCAGCATCATCCCCAAAATGACTGGATGATATTTATCAATCTCCTAATCCGCTGATGGCTTTTTGTGAGCAACCACCTAATTTCCTCAAACAATGATACAGTTACTTTTCCTGCATATCTAAATAACCCTTCTCACCTAGCTGAAGTCAGCCATGATAGGCAAGTTTCAAGAAGGCTTAAGTCAATTAAACAGATGAAACATTTATCTAACTCCTCAGTTCCCTGTTTTCTCACTGGAAAAAATAAATGGAGTAAGGGTGGATATGGCCTCTGGGCCCTTATATCTCTGACCACATAATCTAGATGATGGCATGTTCCCAAACCTTCTCTAGAGTTAATATGCTGATAATGGAGGAAATTGAGTGATCCTTCATAATACCATGAATGCATAATTCTAATTGCATGATAGTAGCAATGTATTTCCAGGTTTTCAAACAGAGGGACCAGGATGCAAAAAATCTACAGGTATGGGTGAAAGGAGAATGGAGACAAATGGGTTATTGATTCACTGCAGGTCTTTGCACCTTATTCTGGAGCCTTATTCTGTTACTTACTTACTTGGTTGATCCATACTTCACATGTCTACTATGACATGGCAGTTCAAAGCATCATCTCCCATTGTTTCTGATCCCTGAGATTTTAGCAGCCTCTCACCATTGGGAGGCTCTACCGCCTCTGTAGCAAGGTCCAATGATGCACAGGGAGCCGAAGCCCATGTTTTCTATACTCCTTTAGCCATTTTAAATACTATGACACAGCTAGCAGGGCTCATATCTTATTCTGCAGGAACAATTTTTAGCAGGGCATATTAGCACACAGTGGGAAGGCAATACAATGAAGCACTGTATTGTACACTATGGATCTAACCATAGTTTATTTTTTCATCAAACTGCAAAAGGAAATAGATTTTTAAAGATGTACATTTTTCATATACAGATATTGGTATACACCTGCTGGTGTGATGGCACATTATAGGTAAAAATAGAGGGATTAAATTTGGATTGACTAGACCTGCAGTAATGAAGCTGCCCTGAGCACAAGTATTATTGCAAATGTATAGCTTCTGTGAAATCACTATAGATGTTGCAAGAATCCATGATGAATTCATTACTAAATTGTGAAACTAGAATTATAATGGAGTCATCATGCATAAAGGATGAGAACAATTAGATAGCAACAGAGATTTTATAATCACAGACTTTATAGATGTTTGAAACTGCTGGATCACAGAATTCTTTGAGACTATCAAAGTTCAATTTTATGTATTAAAACTTCTTATTGTCCTATGAGTGCAGATTTGGAGATTTTATCAGATTCTAAAAGTATATATAAATGGTATTTTGATACAGATTGGGTAATTTATTTATTTAAAGGACATTTTAATGTAAATAGTTTCCCACTTTCTGTAACCACTGAATTTTGCCGAGTGAAAAATCAGTACTCAGACTGCGACATTGGTAACTCTTCCCTAATATAATGCCTCCCCCATCCCCTCATATTTTCATGTCCTCTTGTATTGTTTTCTTTTCTTGTCAGAATTGTCAACAGTGATCCTTGCTTTCTTCAAAGAAATCATATTTTGAAATTAGCTGTAATCACTTATATAATTGGCATTTTACTTGATAAGGAGTTTCTGAGTTTCTAAAATTATCATTTTCTAACACTTTTGTACAAAACCCTATTTTTTAAAAATAATAATTAATGTGTACCATCAAGTCAATTCTGACATATAGCAACCTTTTCCAGGGTTTTCTAGGTAGAGAATGTACAAAACTCATCTACCATGCCCTTTTTCTGGGGATATCCTGAGGCTGTGTAGCTTACTCATGACTACATAGGCTGGCTCTTTTTACAAGAGGCACAGTGGTGAATTGAACTCCCAACCTCTGAATCCACAGCCAGATACCTAAAACATTGAACTATCATCACAAAATACAATAAACATAAGGAAAATTGCACTAGTGTTTTTCACATTTTGTTGGCCATCTGTCACACACCCTGGTGTGCAACCAGTAGTCATTCAAATTGCAGATAGGTGGCAAGATTCTACATACTGTCTGTGCAATTTCCAATTTTCTCTATGCAATATCAATAGGATTTTGGCTGTTACTCATATGTATACTGTTAACTGCCTTTAATCCTCTTGCATAGCTATACAAATGGCATGATTTTGGAGGCAAATCAATTGCACACTGAGTCACACAACTTAATATGCAACAGATCCTGTTGCTTAGACTAGTAACATGTATTCATTCATTCATTCATTCATTCATTCATTCATTCATTCATTCATTCAATGTATAGGCTGATTTCCTCGCCTCAGTGACCCAAGGCAGCATACATCAAATAAAACAACTTATACAATTAAAAACCTGCTGATAAAACTGGTAAAAAATTAAAATCTGTAAAAAAAATATAACCCCTTAATTAAAACTCCACAGGGCTAAATGAGCCAGCAAGGCTGAGATGTGCTGCCAGATGCATCGCATGCCTTCTGGCAGAGCCAGGTTTTCAGAGCCTTCCTGAAGGGATACTGTTCTGCCTGGAGACGCAGCTCTGGTGGCAGGAGGTTCCAAAGAGTCGGGGCCGACACTTAGAAGGCACATTTAATCAGTGGAATAGACAGTGGAACTGACTCACCAAATCCCCATTGAGTCAATGGGCCTACTCTACCAGGGACTTATGATATGCAACAGAATTTCAGTCATAATGTCAACAGTGATTTCTTAATTTTTAGGCAAATTGCCTTCAAATATTATGTCGTTTGCATTATTATGTGTTGTGTTCTGATGGTTTTACCTTACACATGGATTACAATGTATCTGAGCCAATGTAACCTTGCCTATAGCAACAATGTAACCTTCAGCTGTATCATATAAACCCTGTAATAGGACGCGAGCTAATGACCACCAGCTGGCAGCAGCGAGCGTCCAAGCTCTCTTGGTCCGAACTCATCAAAGGCAACAGCGCGGGAAGTTTTCCCGCCACCACCTACACCTGGACAAGAAGGGCGTGACCTGCAATGACGTCACGCAGACAGTAGCCAATGGGCTACCATGGCACCACGTTCAAATGTATTACTACTGTATATAAAGAGCTATCGATCCGCCATTACCTCATGTTCCCTCTGTCCACGATGCAATAAACCTGAGTTAACCCAGCCCGAGGCTGTGTCCTGTGTCTTGGTTTGCATATACCAAATTGGCGACGAAGGTGGGATGATGGATCCCCACGGAACAGCCAGGGCACAGAGCGGGTTCAACATCACCAAACCGCAAGACTGGGAGCTGCTTGAGATGGACTTCCAGGCGGCACTGGTGGAACTCAGAGTCAAAGGAGACGACGAGGAGAGGAAGAGGGCCATCCTCACCAGAATGCTCGGGATGGAAACCAAGCGGACGCTGGTGGGCATAATCGCTCCGAAGAAGGTGAGCGAATTTAAGGCGGGCGACATCATGAAGCTGCTGCGAGAGCGGTTCTGCCCCTCGAGGGCAATGTTTCCCGCTCGGAGCGCGTTTTGGAGGCGAGTCCAAGCGCCGGATGAGTCGGTTGAGGCATTCGTGGCCGCCATGAGGATAGCCGCCGCCCCCTGTAAATGGGGCGACATCCTGGAGATGGCCCTCAGGGACGGCGTGTTGTGTGGCCTGAAAGACAAGGAGGTACAGCGCAGCTTGATGAATAAGGAACCGCCACCCACGCTGGCAGAGGTCGTAGAGGCCGCGGAAGCCGCAGAGTCCACGAATGCTGGAGTGGACGAGATGCACCAGTGGCGTGAGTGGCGTCCTAGAGCCGGCAAGGCGGAAAATTCGGTGCACGGGAAGTCCGGACAGTCGGTGCACGCAACTCGACGGGCCTCAAAGTCGTCTACGGAAGGCAGCGACGGCGAGGAGGTCCAGAAGGTCCGAAAGGGTGGTCGACGCTGCGAGGGTTGCGGAGCGGCCCATGAGCGCGCGAGATGCCCGTTCAGGAAGGCCGAGTGTTACACCTGCGGCCGTCGGGGGCACATCGCCAAGGCATGCAGAAAACGGAAGGAGGGCCGGAGGCAGTCACAAGACCGTGCGGCCAGACCGGACCGTCCAGCGAGGCCCAAAGATGGCGCCCAGACCACGAGGAAGCAGGATGGCGTGGGCCGCGTCTCGGACGACAGCGAGGACGACACCCCAGTGTTCAGCGTGTCCGCGGGACAGTCCCATTACTTCGTTGAGGTATTAGTACAAGGGGCCCCTATTAAGATGGAAATTGACTCGGGGTCCTCCTATTCTATAATTCCCCAGAAAGAGTTTTTGAAAATCGACCCCCACGTGCGGCCCAAACTTAAAGCGCTGAGGTCCACGCTACGAGACGTACAGGGAAACAGCATTCCGGTGTTGGGGGTCGGGAAATTTCGGGTCAATTTTAAGAGACATTCTGCGGAACTGCCCCTAGTTGTCCTCAAGGGGGGAAGCTGTAGCCTCCTAGGGACACAGTGGTTTCAGCCCTTAGGTTTGTTCATAGGGGGAGTGCATACCGTGGGGGGGGACCCAATACAAGCGGTTTGCGATGCGCATCCCGCCGTTTTTAAGAAAGGACTCGGAAAGTTCAAGGGACCCCCTGTAGCTTTCGACATAGACCCGGAGGTCCGCCCGATAAGACTCAAACCGCGCAGGGTGCCGTTCGCACTCAAGGACAAGATAGAGGCGGAACTGGACAAACTGGTGGGCCAGGGGATTCTTATTCCTGTTGATTCCGCGGAGTGGGAAACTCCAATTGTAACGGCTCTAAAGGCTAACGGGGAGGTGCGCATTTGCGCTGATTATAAGTGTACAATTAACAAGGCGATCCGCCCTAATGCATACCCGGTGCCAGTGATCAGCCACCTTTTGGCCAGGCTGAATGGGGGAAAGTGTTTCGCCAAACTCGATTTGGCACAAGCCTATCAGCAACTTCCTGTGACCCCCGCCACGGCCGCGGCACAAACGATAGTTACGCATAAAGGAGCGTTCCAGGTGTCGCGGTTACAGTTTGGCGTGAACTCGGCACCCGGCCTTTTTCAGTCGCTTGTGGAACGCCTCCTGAAGGGACTGGAGGGGGTGTTGCCTTATTTTGATGACGTGTTGATAACAGGGGGGAGTGAGGCTGAACTGGCAAAGAGGTTGGACAAAGTACTGACCGTGTTCGAGAAAGCGGGGCTGAGATTGAGGAAGGACAAATGTGTCTTTTTCGAAACCGAGGTCGAGTTTTTAGGGTTCCGGATCACACCCGAGGGGATTAAACCGTCTAAATCCAAAGTAGCAGCCATTAAAAAGGCCCCTCGCCCCACATCCAAAACCGAGCTACAGTCCTTCCTGGGGCTCCTCAATTTTTACCATACATTCCTCCCGCGGAAGGCGTCCGTGGCCGAACCGCTCCATCGGTTACTTAAAAAGGAGGAGACATGGATGTGGGGTGACGAGCACGAGAGGGCGTTCAAAGAGCTAAAGCAACTCCTAACATCTGAGGCAATCCTGACGCACTTCGACCCCAAACGGCCAGTGGTCCTAGTTTGTGATGCGTCCCCGGTGGGGGTGGGGGCGGTGCTTTGCCACGTGTTGGAGGACGGAAGGGAGGCCCCGGTAGCGTTTTACTCAAGGTCCCTGTCCCAAGCGGAGCGAAATTACGCACAAACCGACAGGGAGGCGTTAGCAATAGTAGCGGGAACCAAAAAATTTCACGATTTTTTGTATGGCCGCCCGTTCAAAATCGTGACCGATCACAAGCCACTGCTAGGGATTTTCACGGCAAGCAAGCCCACGCCGCAGATCCTGTCCCCGAGAATGCTGCGATGGGCTATTTTCCTCAACGCGTACCAACATGAGTTGGAGTACCGGCCCGGAAAGGAGATCAGCCATGCTGATGCACTTTCGAGATCCCCTTTGCCCTTGTCGGACGACCAAAAGGCGAGAGCAGAAAGAGACCGCCAGGTGTTGCTAATTGAGGTTTTAGACGCACCCCCAATAGTACCAACCGACATTGCTAGGGCGACAGGCAAGGACAGAACGCTGGAGAAAGTTAGTTCATGGGTACAGAAGGGGTGGCCGGCATCGTCCCCGAGTACAGAGTTCGACCCATTCTTTAGGAAGAAGCTAGAGTTGTCCCTAGAGAGGGGGTGCCTTTTGTGGGGCCAACGGGTGGTGGTCCCTACGCCCCTGCGGACGAGGGTGCTCGAACTGCTGCACGTCAGCCACCCGGGCATAGTTCGTTCAAAGGCGCTGGCCCGGAGTTACTTCTGGTGGCCACAGCTGGACGCGGACATTGAGCACATGGTCGGCACTTGCGAGGCATGCCAGGGATCCCGACCTGAGGCGGCCCGTCTCCCGCATAGGGAGTGGGACACAGCAAGGGGGCCATGGTCCAGAGTGCACGTGGATTTCGCTGGCCCATTCCGAGGAACCATGTTTCTCCTGGTGGTGGATGCGTTCTCCAAGTGGCTGGAGGTTATCCCAGTAAAGAGCACGTCCTCCGCCACGACAATTAGCCAGCTAAGGAGAGTCTTTTCCACATTCGGTTTACCCGACACTTTAGTCAGCGATAACGCTAGTTGCTTCACCTCCGCTGAGTTCGGAGCATTCATGGAGGCAAACGCCATTCGGCATGTCACATCCGCACCGTTTCACCCGGCCACGAATGGCCAAGTGGAACGGCTGGTGCGTACAACAAAGGAGGCGCTGCGGCGCATGGGCCCGGGGGACCTGAATCACCAAGTATGCCAGTTCCTCTTAGCGTATAGGGTAACCCCCTTAGCGTCAGGCTACTCGCCAGCGGAGCTCTTGATGCGGCGAAAACTGACCACGATCCTGTCCAGGCTAGACCCGACGAGAGTCGAGGATAAAGGGAAAAACATAGGGTTGGCAGTCTCGAAAGGTTTCGCCGCCGGTGACCCTGTTCACTGCAGGAACTATTCCAGCGCGGGGCCAGCCTGGGTACCAGGGACGGTTGTAGAACAGACGGGGCCAGTGTCGTACCGGGTCGAGACTACCACCGGCCTCCTCTGGAGGAGGCACGCAGACCAACTGAGGCACCGAGTGAGTGGGCCAGTCAGTGGAGCTCAGCAACAGGATTCAGCGTTAGGGTTCTCCCCCACCCGCTTAACCCAAGGGGGAGACAGCAGTGGACAACAGTCCCAAGCAAGGGGGGAAGGCAGAAGCAGCGGCCCCGACTCATATCCTTTTGATACGCCAGTCCTATCAGGGGCCGGGGAAGGGGGAGAGGAGTTCGCGACCGCTGCCCCCGATTGTAATTTTGATTTTGATTTTGCGAGCCGGGGGGGTTTTCAGGAGTGTTCCCCCACCCATCCAAGCGAGAAGAGGGGTTTTTCGTTAGCCCCCAGTGCCCCCGGTTCCTCCCTAAGAAAGAGCACACCTCCCAACAACGCCGCGGAGCCGCGGCAAGTCACTAACGAGTCTCCCTCTCCAATTACAGGACAGGAAACCAGGGGACAAAGAGAAGGTAGCAAACCCGGGGAGAGGCAGCCCGCATCGAGACCCCAGCGTGTTCGAAATAAGCCATCTTGGCTGAGAGACTTTGTCTCCTAAGGGGGGGGGAGTGTGTTTAAGTGTGGGCTCGAGACTTTGTCTCGTCCTAGGGGGGAGGGGTGTTGTGTTCTGATGGTTTTACCTTACACATGGATTACAATGTATCTGAGCCAATGTAACCTTGCCTATAGCAACAATGTAACCTTCAGCTGTATCATATAAACCCTGTAATAGGACGCGAGCTAATGACCACCAGCTGGCAGCAGCGAGCGTCCAAGCTCTCTTGGTCCGAACTCATCAAAGGCAACAGCGCGGGAAGTTTTCCCGCCACCACCTACACCTGGACAAGAAGGGCGTGACCCGCAATGACGTCACGCAGACAGTAGCCAATGGGCTACCATGGCACCACGTTCAAATGTATTACTACTGTATATAAAGAGCTATCGATCCGCCATTACCTCATGTTCCCTCTGTCCACGATGCAATAAACCTGAGTTAACCCAGCCCGAGGCTGTGTCCTGTGTCTTGGTTTGCATATACCAAATTATGATACAACTAGGTATGACAGATTTGGCTCTTTTAATAGGTCTTTTGGAGTATGAAGAAAAATATTAGATGCTGACATCCTGTGAGTACCTCCTGATCCAGTAGCTATTCAGGATGCTTTTTATTTCTGAAATATCAGTGTGGTAGTATTTGTTTCACATCCAATTTTCATTATGTGCATACTTTGATAAATATACAGTTTTTAACAGTTTTCTTCACAGCACTATCCTGTGCTACCTACCTCTGTCTAATGTTGCTAATATAGGAGATATGGTGCAGGAAGATTTTCTCTGTCCTGTTTTGGGTCAGGCAGACTCCAGAAGTCACAAAATCCCAAAATCTAAGCTGGCAGGATGTAAGCAGAGGACATGCTCTTTGTTCAGGCAAAGACAATTCAAAGAAAACCAGATTAAGATAGTTCTTAATATTATAATAGCAAATGATTTGGTACAGTAGATATAAGGAACTCTGGTGGTGCAGTGGTTAAATTGCTGTCCTGCAACCAAAAGGTTGTGAGTTTGATCCTGATCAGGGATCAAGGTTGACTCAGCCTTGCATCCGTCTGAGGTCAGTAAAATGAGTACCTGACATGTTGGGAACAAAATGCTAATTAACTTGTAAAACATCCAGAGAGTGCACTAAGCACTATGGGTGGAATATAAGTGTGATTACTTTGCTTTGCTTTTTTAAACAGGTAATAAATAATAAAAATATAGAACACCCCTTTTGTAGAAATACTCTTGAAATTTGGTATAAAATAAAAAATATTTAACTCAGGAACATCACCATTGACTTCTATAATAGATTTAGAGAAATTTCCAGATAACATTTTTAAAAAGTTTTAACTCTTCTTTTGTGTCCCATCAAAACCTGGACTGCCAAAAAGAAGCCACCTTCTTGGCTTTGTTGTTGGCCATACTTAAGTCCTCGTTGGTACATGTTTCTAGTAGCAAACGGCAGACTAGCAAATGTATCTCTTCAAATTCACAACCCTCAGCCTATTCAGGGCCCTCCAAGTGACATAGGGGAGGTCGAGTTTCTCAGCTATATCCTCCTTTAGTGTTATTCATTGATAAGTGAGCTCCTTCCTCCAAAATCTAATTGGATTTGATTTTTTCTCTTGCATACCCTCAAGAATGTTTGTTCTTGCCATAAAGCTCTACCTGGATTTGAGCTGGTGGACTTGAGGCTCATATCCATTCAGAGGATGTCAAGGGTCATTCTCTGGGATAATAAGATTGAATGATTGGCTAAGCAAGGTGGCTAAAAGAGAACATAGAAAAATATATTTCAGAAAGTGAAAGTATTACTATATTACAATTGAAGAAATGGATTACATTTTGGCTAAAACAATATGATAGTTGTAGACATTTAACAAAGTTTGAAGAATTGATAAAATAGATGGAATAGAAAGAAATAACAACAAAAGGTAAATAAAATATATAAATGTTGGAATATGAAGCAGAACAAGTTTTAAGATTAAGTTGGAAAATGGATTTAGGAGGTAAAATTAAAGGATTGGGTTAGACTATGAAAACAAAGAATCCTAAAAATGTCTTAGAATTAAAGAGAATTGTTATAAAACTATATGGAGATGGTATATGACTCCGGTGCATTTAAATTATTTGGGTTCAAAATATTCAAAAGATTGCCTGTGATATAAAACAGAAGTCTTGACATATTTTCATTTATGGTGGGAGTGTAAGGATGGGAAGAAAATATGGAAAATGTGTTTTTTACATCAATTAAATATTGTCCTTGAAACTGGAGGTGTGTCCTAAATGGCATTATTAATGGATTTTGGAAATATGCAGATAGAATGGAATAAGAAAGTGATGATTGTTATATTTGTTATAGCTTTGAGAAGAAATATTGCTAAAAATGTAAAGTAGATTAGGAACTTGAATTGGACATCTATCTCCATCTATTCAGAAAATTAATAAAGGCAGAGCTCTTTAAAGAAGCTTTTAAGAATGTAATCCCACAAATTAGGAAACTGTAGACCATGATTTTCACTGTTTTTAATTGTTGGACATTGCCATATGCATGTTTTATTGTTTAGTGTTATTGTTCTTCAGGTAGGAGTGGGAAGGCTAGATAGAGGATGGGTCTGGGTGGGAGGGTATCATGATTTTATTATGTACTGTACATCACCCAAAGTAGTGGCTTGCCACTAATTGAAGTGGTAGAGAAAATTGAACAAACACCTTGATGTACTACATCTAGCACTCTCCTGAGGGCTCTGGGAAGCCAATAGCAAACTGCATTCTCCTAGTCATGGAAATTGAACTCATGCTCACTGGATTATTCTGACAGAGTATAGCAGTTTGCCTATGACTCCAGTGAAAGAAAATTAGATATCAACTCCCAATGAAAACAATTAAAGCTTATTGAACTTTTTCATGATATTTACATCCGTGCAAACATGTCTAGACTGTGCTGCATGTGACCTTATGCTTGCAGCATTTGTACAGAAATCCAACTGAAATAATTATTTGGCATTGTTAGGCTCTCTTGTTGTAACTCCTGGGTTTAGACCATTTGAAAGCAGAATGAATTGAACTTTGCTATATGTGCTGTGTGCCTTTATTTGTAATTTGTTTCCCAACATATTGGTGCAAGCCATTTATCCAGTCTTCTACACTGTAGTTTATTTTTTGCTAAAATGTATTTCTTCATAGCCTTCTAATAAAAGTCAAAACATTCTTGTTAGTGGCAGTATAATTAATACATATATCAGATAATTTTTACCCAGTAATAGACAACATCAAGAGCCTTTGAAACTGCTAACACCAATTCTTCCTTGGTATGTGTTGAGAGGCATAAAGTACACCAGGGGTACCCACACTTTTTGGGCTGTGGGCCGGTCACGTGGTTCAAGGGGCTGGCCACTATGGCCCGGGGGCTGGATTCAGCCCCCAACGCCAATTCATCCAACCCACGAAGCCCTCGTTGTTCCTGGAAGAAGAAATAAAATGCACCTGTACTGGCGCATTTTACTTCTTTTTCCAGGAGCGACAATGGCTTCGCAGGACAGATAAATTGGCATTGGGGGCCAGATCTGGCCCTTGGGCCATAGTTTGGGCACCCCTGAAGTACACTGACATGGGTGTGAAGATGCCTGTTCTTCTTTGTGTTCACAAAGACCTGTGTCAACCAGAAAGCCTCATTTCTTAGATTCTTCTAAGAATGTTGATTTGCAAAATCTAAACCAATTGCCTTGAAAGAGATGGAAAACCAGCTTTTTCTCAAGAAATGTGGGCAAGAAGAACCAAGAAATAATAGGAATGGGATGTTTTCTAATTGATTGACAGATATGTGCATATCTAGTCTTAACAAATTAAGGTCTTTTTTAATTTTTAGAGTTTATGGTCATCATGGCATTGCTTTGCTTAGTTCAGGTAAAACTCTCCTTTCTATCCCTCTAATATGTACTTAGCTTGTACATTTTTTAGTAGAGGCTGCAGGTCTCAAGTGTTCTCCAATGGATGTGAACTGTCCAGAAAAGCTGTTTCTGCCTTCTTTTGTTCTTAAGCACCTTGATACATGGAAACTGAAGCTAAAGCTTCCTACAGTGCAAATATATGATGACAGGTCATTCCAAAGCTTTTTTTACCCAGGATACTTCAACAAGCATGACCCCTGGCTGAAGATTTTTGGAATTGTAGCTTCCCAAAGTAACTTTTCTAAAGTCATATGATTACCTACTGTCTCTATAAAAGGTAAAGGTCACCCTTGCTCGAAACATGCTCATACTTTAAAAGATCATCCTTGTGGGTGGCCCTCCAGGTACCTCCACATCCAGAAATTAAGCCTATGATTACCAGAGAGTGACATTTCATTTATCTAAACATCTTCCAGGAAGGTTTAGGTAAAGGTCTTCTTTTTGATGCCTTGTTATTTAGCCAGGCCTTACAAATATTGCTTGATTTTAGTTGTATCTCTGCTGAAATGCTTTTTATTGCTCTTCTGTTTTAATGGATGTAATATTTTGTCTCAAATTGCTTCTTCTCTTTACATACACATACTTACACACAAACGTGCTTATTACATTTCACATAAGTCATTTTGGAAATGGGAACACTGAAAGAAGGAGTGCACGTAATACACACCTTACTCAATTTCTGCATTAAAAAAGCCACTATTGAGGCTTGTATGAGGTCCTTTTAACATATTCACAACTTTAATCTCTACATTCTCTCAGATGGGCAAAGAGTTGCCTGTTAAGAATGTTAATTGTGTCCTAAATTGTGATGGCAAGAATATGTGGACAACTCGTCTTCACAGCTTCCTAGAAATGTACACCTTCTTGTATTAGAGACATAGGCCACAGTCCACAATGTGGATTCTACTGGACCATATGGTTTCCATGGCCTTAAACTTCCTTAATTCTATCATCCTATTATTTAGCTAGCGTAGAAGCAGTGGTGGGATTCATTAAGTTTGCCCCACTGCGCCAGAACCAGAAATTCTGGCTGGCCCCACCCATCCAAGTTTTGAAATAAAATACCTGTAGTCCTAATTCAGGTTAAACACAGGGCTTTCTCCCTGGCCATGCCCATAGAGTAGGTAGTAAAAAAAATTGAATCCCACCACTGTATAGAAGCATGCTTGATTTTTATCTTCAGACCTAAACAATTGCTATTTTGATTAGGTTTTCATGTTAGGTTTCCATTTGATTAACATTAAGAAATTGTTTAAACAATCAGACTGAACCATTGAGGGATATGTGTTTGAATTACATAGGCTGCATTCCTATATACCCTTATTGATGAGAAAGCTTGCATTGACGACAATGGGACTTACAGTAATACATCATTCAAAGTCCGCTTCATACAACATCGGATTCATACATCGCCTAATTCCTTGAAAAAAGTTGCCTCATACAAAGTCATGCGACTTTGTATGAGGCATTGGGTTTTCCCCAGGTTGCATTGTGCTTGGACAATGTATAAAAGGCAGGACACATGCGTGCATTGCTCTTGTGGGTTTTGCATGAGGCAAAGAGTGTTTAGGAGTGGTTTTGAGCGAGATTTTGGATTTTTTTTGAATTTCTTCGTCAGAATTTTTAGAAGCATTCCTGGGATTCTTCAGGTTCTTGGACAATCAGGGTTGTTTGACATGTTTTTGTAATGTTTTTAGCCTTTAGACAATGATTTCTTAAAGTTCTGTCAGTTTCCTGTCTGTTTCCTTGACTTTGCCCTGAAGTCTGTGCTGTTACAGTACAATATATCTCTATGGAAATGATGTTGTACAAGGCATCACGGCAAGGATTTGGACGTTGTATGAGGCATCGCAGCTAGGATTTTTCATGCCTCATACAAAGTCCAAATCCGTATAAAGTCCAAAGTTGTGGAACCAAGTTTGGACGTTGTATGAGGTATCACTGTACTTCCTAATAAGAGTGCACAAAATTGCTCTGTTGATAGTTTTAGATCAATCCCATGCAAGTTTACTTTTGCAGGTTTCAGTACAGTCATACTTATTACAAAACAGAATGCATTACTAACTTTCCTATTTCTTTTTCTACTCTTTAGCCAGACATTCTGTCCTGGCAATCAACTATACAGATATTTCCTGGGGATACAGACTGATTATCCTCTTAATTAGAACTTAATTAGATTCACAGCCTCTTTCTTAGATTTTAATGTTAATTAACATTAATATTTCTCAGAGTTAAATTCCAGTGTACACCTAGCTATTTAAAATATACTAATATTTCTCTATATATATTGTTTCATAATGTTACATTTTATGTAACATATATATTTCTGTATTCTGTGCAGGACATTTCTGTTCTCTCTAAACTGAGCTTAACTAAAACCAATAAAATTTCTGTTTGATGCTGAGAAATGAAAAATTGTGAGCACATGGCATCAAAACACTGTTTGGAATATTGTTGCTTATAGGCAAAGAATAACAATTTAATTGGACCTCTTTATCAAGAATTAAAGTATAATGACATCTTTAAATTGTTACCAGGAATAAGCGTCCAAACTAATGTTAATTCTCATTTATGACACAGTAGTTTAGTGCTATATATCTACCTTAGATGCCACTATTACTTAGACTAAGTTTTTTCATCTAGCAAGAAAAATGCTAAGATAGTAGTGGCATTCATATACACTGTTTAAGTATGCTTTAATATTTAAATGACAGGCTGTATGAAGCCTTGCATTCACATAGTCACATCCAACCTTAAATAATAATTAATCTTAACTGAAGTTAGTTGAAACAAGCTGGCTTCATAATTCCCAGTTTCAATTTAGCTAGTGTGCAACAGACTACAAAAATATTAACCTCTTTGTGCAAGATCAGATGTCAAATGAAATTACATTCGATTTTTTAAAAATGTAACTAAAATCTTCTGAGCTCCTCCTGGCAGGAAAGAAGCAGAAAGGCAGTGGAAGATGCTCTAGAAATGCATTTCAATGTAAACCTCAAAGTCCCTGCTTCAAAGTAAGCACCACTAAAAACTTAGTGTTAATGTTCCAGTTGCAAATAGAACAATTTTCTTTTTAATAATGTGTTGTGTTCTCAATACTATGCCTTTAAACACGTAACAATCATCAGCTAACCCAATGTAATCAGGACGCGAGCTAATGACCACCAGGTGGCAATAGCGAGCGCCCAGCTCACACGGTTCCAATTCCCCAAAGAACTACAGCACGGGAAGTTTCCCGCCACTACCTCACCTGGACAAGAAGGGCGTGACCAGAAATGACGTCACGCCGACAGTAGCCAATGGGCTACCGTGGAGCCACATTCAAATGTATAGCCACTGTATATATTGAGCTGTTCGTCCACCATTACCACATGTTCCCCCAGACCACCATGCAATAAAGATGTGTTAAGCCAATACTTCGGCTGTTCCTGTGTCTTGGTTCTCATACACTAAATAATGTTACCTGAAAAATTGTTAGCTTTTAAAATTGGGGGATCGTCCCACAGGCAGGGTTGAATCAGAAACCAAAGACCACATTAGATTGGGTTAAAATAAAAATGAGCTTATTAAATTGAAGGTACCATTTAATTAAACAAAGTCCACCCACAAAATGAGCCCCTAACTAAGTTGGTGCAGGAAAAAACTGGAGTTCTGTTAATGTGAGATTTTTTTGTTTTTTTTTTGGGGTTTTTTTTTTGGTTTTTTTATTAAGCTTTTATTAAGAACTGAAATAATACAAAAACAAATAATGAAAATAATACAAAAATAATTCAGTAACAAATCTATACATTATAAAAAATACCTAAAGCAATAAAACAATATAACCCGACCACCTGTGCTCTGTCGGGGGATGTCGGCAGGGGTTTCTTGACCATTTACCTTCAATTCTGTTTCCAAAATTGGATCATGTCAGGGCTTGGGTTAAACTTGTTATCACCTAATAAAGCGAAGTTGACAAAGGAACCCCAAATCTCCCAAAATGGTGTCTTTATTGGTAACCCCTTTTTCTGGTGAACTTGGATAGTTAATTTCTCATTGAGAGCCAATTGCCAAACATCTGCGTACCATCTAACTTTATTAATATTATTTCCACTCTTCCATTCCTTGGCAATTAGCTGTCGGGCTACCATCAATAAAGATAACAATAATTCTTTTTTATTATTTTCCAGATGTAAATCATCCACTTCACCTAGTAATACTATCTTTGGACTTAGCACTATTGTTATTTTTAATATTTTATTCAATTCTTCTTCTATAACATCCCAGAAATTCCTCATTTTATCACACAGCCACCACATATGAATGTAAGTCCCTTTTCCTTTATTACATCTCCAGCATAAATCAGAGTTTTTATTATTTATTAAATGTAATTTGGCTGGAGTGAGATACCACCTCCAAAGTACTTTACAATTATGTTCTTTTTCCTTTATTGAAAGTGATTTCATACTTCTATGGGTCCATTTCTTTTTCCAGTTCTCATCTTTTATTATAATTCCCAAATCCTCCTCCCAGGTTTTTTTAAGACAGTGCTGAGTATCTTCACTAGAATTTAGCAACTGATAAATCTTACCCACTGAACCTTTTAAATTCTTTTTACCATTCCTTACTTCAAGAGTCAGATTTTCAAAGGGGGTTGATGCCCGATTTATTGTATTGTTTTCCCTCATCTTTCTATTCCACACCTCCATCTGTAGTTCTTGCAACCAGTTTAAGACTAACTCCGCATAAATACTTTTTCTTTGGAAGATGGTATTACAATTATCAATCCAATCCGTGATTAACAGAGCTTTTTTGCGTGTTAAAATTTCTCTTGTACTTATTGTTACCTCCAAAGGACAATTTTGTTGGTCTAAAATTTCCATTATGGGCGAAGAATTTGGAGATAATATTGGTTTTAATCCTTTCCATATTCTGAATATATTCTTTAAAGAAAAATTACAAAATTGGGGATTAGTTCGTATCTCACCTAAAAATAATTCGCCCTTCCAATTTCTAAACTCTATATAATCTAATTCATACTTTTGCGCACAATTTTGACTTAATAGTTTAATAATTCTCTTTAAATTGAAAGCTCTGTAATAGAGTTTAACATTCGGGATATTTAGCCCTCCCAACTTGTTTTTTAAATACCATAAACTTTTATTAATTCTTGGCTTTTTTCCATTGTTACAGATTTCATTTATCAATTTCTGCCAGATTTTAAGATCTGTTTCTTTTATTTGTATTGGTAAATTTTCAAATAAAAAGTTTAGTTTTGGCATAATTTTCATCCTGCACAAATTTATCATCCCAAACCATGATATTTTCAATGATTTCCATTGATCCTTAATTCTTTTTATTTCCTCTTTTAACTTATTAAAGTTGATTTTATACAAATCCTTAACTTCATCTGACACCATTATTCCCAAATATCTCATTCTATCTCTTATTTTAAATTTATATTTCTCCATTACTTTCTTCTTTTCCCCCTCCGATAGATTACAAGTAATAGCTTCTGTTTTATTCCAATTTATTTTTAATCCTGTAACTTGCTTGAATAACTTCAAATGACGTTGAATTTTATTAATATTTAGAAGAGGGTCCTTGACCACTAGCAAGGTGTCATCTGCAAATAGACTAATTTTTTTGTTTTTAACACCTGTCAAACCTTCATCTTGTCGAGTACTTCTTGCTAACAACTCCATTGCTAGAATGAAAAGTGATGGGGAGAGTGGGCAGCCTTGTCGGGTACCAGCCTTAATCTCGATTTCTCCACTTAACCTATTATTCATTTTTATTCTTGTCACTGAATCATTATATAATTGATCAATTGCATGTTTAAATTTAGAACCAAACTCTAATCTGCAACATATTTCTTTAATAGTAGACCACTGAATAGAGTCAAATGCTTTGTAGATATCTAGTGCCAAAATACAAACTTTTTCCTTACTCTTTTTAACCAAATCTATAATATTAACTAACCTACTTATCAATCCCTCCATCTGTCTGCCCTTCAAAAAACCAGCTTGATCCTCTCCTATATAAAAGCTTAAAAAGCTATTAAGTTTATTATTCAATAAAGAGGTGAATATCTTAGCGTCCTGATTTAATAAGGAGATAGGGCGGTAGGCATCAATTTTTCCCTATCTTTACCTGGTTTTGGGATCAATACCATAATTGAACGACTCCAGGATTTTGGCATATTTCCCCCCTCTAATATATAATTATACAATTTCTTTAATTTGGGAATCATTACTTCCTGACATTGTTTATATATTTCCGATGGAAAACCATCTTCACCTGGTGCTTTGTCATTTTTTAAGTTTTTAATCACTATTTCAATTTCTTTATCTTGAATTTCTTGCTCCATATAATCTGAATGTTCTTTTTTTAATTTTATATTTAAATTTTGATCTAAAAAAGTTCCTAAATTTGTCACATTAACAGACTTTTCTTTGTATAAATTAATGTGAGATGTTTTATATTATAATTACACACAGTGACAAAGGTTTTTCACCCACCCACCCCAACTAGGGATCTTTAACAGATAACACAAAGGGGGACCACTGAGAAGTAAAATCAAATACAAATAATGTTTACAGAGCACAAACTTCATGCTAATTACAATTGATCACATCAGTTTACACAAAAAAAGAAGTTAAGCTAATGGAGACACTCCCTGCTTTGACCTGCCTGACCTCCTCTCTTGCCCAAACAATGTGCAACCAATGAGATTTTGTGTGTGTGTGTGTGTGTGTGGGGGGGAGGCAGCTGGGCCAACCAGAGCAATAATCCCAAAGATATAGACCCAATGGAATTGTAGAATTCTCAGGTTGATTAGCAGGAAATGAGTCATAAGAACATAAGAACATAAGAACATAAGAACAGCCTTGCTGGAACAGGTCACAGCCCATCCTGTCCAGCATTCTGTCTCACACAGTGGCTCACCATTTCCTTCAGGGTATTCCCAAGCAGATGCCTTCACCTGCTTAGGATTCCCTGGAAATGGCATTGAGAGATATCCTGCCTATCTCTCCAACCCGGAGGTTGACCTTAAGTATCCATAATTATAGCCATTGATACCCTTGTCCTCCATGAACTTGTCTAATCCTTTCTTAAAGCTGTCAAGACTGACAGCTGTCACCACTTCTTCTGGCAGGGAGTTCCATAGACCAGTAATCCTCTGGGTGAAAAAGTACTTTCTCTTATTTGTTTGAGAACTAGTACCCAAAAGTTTCATGGAGTGTCCCCTAGTTCTAGTGTTATGCGATAGGGAAAACAGTTTTTCCTTATCTACTTTGTCCACACCGTGCATGATTTTATAAACTTCAATCAGGTCACCTCTTAGACGTCGTCGTTCAAGAGTGAAGAGGCCCAATCGTTGCAGCCGTCATTGAGTGTACTTTTGTTTCTCTTCCTTTTCTATCTTTAGATATCATTTTGGGTAACCTGCAGTCTTTAAACCTGCAGTCCTGAGCAATCCCAGATCTTTCCATGGTTGTGGGGCTGGATTAGCGATGCTCCAAGTTCCAAAGGCTTGCTGCTTCTTAAATGGAAGAAAATGTTTCTTTATTAATAATTTTGTACATTTAAAGTTCACTGGAATATAAAGGACTAGCAGAGGTTGCCCGCCGTTGCCGGGTTGTTTTAAATTGTGTTGGAAGGTTAAATTGTGTAAATGTTTGTTAAAAATTGTGTAGTCTGTAATTTTTTAAAATGTTTATTTATACAAAAAAATTTTTGGCTTGGCTGGCTGTTTTATGTAACTGAATAATGTTTTAGTTTTTGTTTTTTGTTTTTAAATAGTTGTATTGTAGGTAATAATTTTAATAATGTGAAAGTAAATGTTTTTTACATTCAATGTTTTTAAAATGTGTTTAGTTGTTTTGTGTTTTTATTTGAGTTAGAACTCAGCACAGGATTTTAATTAATTTTTTATTTTATGTTATTGACATATGTTTGTGATTTGTGTTAAATTGTGTTTTTGAAATGTGGTGTTGGAGGAGAGTTTTGAGAGTACCCTGGACAGCGAGGAGAACAAATAGGTCAATCCTTGAAGAAATCAACCCTGACTGCTCATTGGAAGGTCAAATAGTAAAGATGAAGCTAAAGTACTTTGGACATCAAATGAGAAGGGAGGATTCCTTGAGAAGGCCTTGATGTTGGGAAAGGTGGAGGGTAAAAGAAGAAGGGGGAGGCCAAGAATGAGATGGCTAGATGGTATTGTACACAGTGGGCACAGAACTGGGAGTGCTGAGGGGGAAGGTGGAGGACAGAGGCAACTGGAGAACAATGGTCCATAGGGTCGCAAAGGGTCAGAATCGACTGTGCGACTGAACAACAACCTTATTGTGACCTTTTGTGTAAAATTGTGATTTTTTTGTTATTGTTTTGATTTGTTTTTACTGTTGTGGCCTTTTGTTTGGGGCTGTTGTGTGTTTTTGAATTGCTTTTACTATTGTGGCCAGCAGGTGGTGCTGGTACTGTTTTTTCTCTCCTGGCCTCTGGGTGGAGCTTCTTCCAGTAAGTAGTCTCTTTCTTTATTCATTTCGTTTCCAGTCATCATGCAGGTAGGACGTGTGCTGTTGATTTGGCTTGTTTTCTTTATTTTGTGTGTGTGTGTGGGGGGGTGTTTGGGTTTTGTTTTGTTTTTGACTGTTTTGTTTTTGATTGTTTTTGTTTACTTTGTATTGTTTTTGTTGTTTTTGTGTATTTTTGGATGTTTTTGATTGTGTTTAAAGGCATTTTTTTGATATTTATTTTTATACTTTTTGTTGTTGTTGTGGTTTGGGGGGGTTGGTTTATTTCCGTGGGCTTTATTGTGTTTTGGTGCTTTGATTGTGTGGAGTCGTGAAAGTAGATCGGGTTTCCCCTTTAATATCAGTGGGTGGGAGTGTCGATCCCCCTCTCTGCTGGCTCCCCGGGGTTTGGGAGGTTTGTGGGGACAAAAGGGGTATGTCCCCCCCACACTTCTGGAACCAGGAGACCAGGGAGAGGGGATCGGTTCCCTCCCCTCCTAAAGAAAACTCCGTGTTTAAAGAGAAGAAACCACTTGGTTTCTTCTCTTTAAAGACAGGTTTTTTTTGGGGGGGGGAATCGATCCCCTTTCCCTGGTCTCCTGGTTCCAGAAGTGTGTGTGTGGGGGGACATACCCCTTTTGTCCCCACAAACCTCCCAACTCTAGGGGAGGCAGCAGAGGGGGGATCGCAACCCCCCATCCACTGATATTAAAGGGGAAGCTCCAAAGCTCCAATCGGTACCTTCAGGCGCCGTTGGTGAGTGAAAGAAGGGTGGTTGGTGTTTGCGTGGCTGTGAGGCAGTGAGTTTGTTTTTAATTTTTCGGGTGCCGGCTTCCTCAGCGTTCTGCGCGCTCATGGCGCACAGGATGCTGGGGCTTGTAGTAATGGGTTTATGCTTTGTGTTTGTGCTAGGTTTTTTTTTAAACTGTTTTGTTTTGATTGGCCACAGCGCGTTTCCGAACATTCCTTGTGCCTCACCGCGTCAGAGCCTCTGAGGCTGATTGGCTCTGGTGCGGCGCGGCACAAGGAACATTGGGAAATGAAGTTGTTTCCCTTTTTTCACATTTGTGGGGCTGTTGCCCCACTGGTGCAATTCTCAATCCTGCATTTACCTGCGTACCCAGTTCGGATGTGTTCCCGAATGGAGGGTGCAGGCTAGTGGGGCCTGGCTAAGGAGCCTATAGCAAGTTCCAACGGTTAACCCTCGATTTTATATATATATATATATATATATATATATATATATATATATATATATATATATATATATATATATATATATATATATATATATATATATATATATATATATATATATATATATATATATATATATATATATATATATATATATATATATATATATATATATATATATATATATATATATATATATATATATATATATATATATATATATATATATATTAACTCCATTTCCCAGCCATTGCCACATGGGGGGAGTGTCTGTAGGAGTGGGGGGATTGTAATGTAATTCAATGGTTTTACCTCCCATTGACTATAACGGGTGATTATCTTGTTTTTTGTATTTAGTAGATTGTGTGCAAAAATATTTATTAAAAAAATATATGGACCATGGTTATTTACCCACAGCTGTTTAAGTGGTTGTGTGTTACATATGAATGCTTGTGTGAACATACTGCCTACTGGTTAAAGCAGGAAATAAATAGAAAATAAGGGTTAAAGTCATCTTTATTGATGAGCCAAAAAGGGGAGCTTGTTGACAATCCCAGCCCCCAGCCCCGCTTCGCTAACCACGTTTTCAGTTGTCTCCTAAACAGAAGCAACTGGGTCTGGAGGTGTAATTCTACCGGGAGGAGGTTCCATAGTGTGGGGGCTACGACCGAGAAGGCCCTTTTCCTTGTGCTGGAGATGCACGTCTCCCCAACAGATGGTATATGGAGGGTGCCCTCTCGGTTTGTTCTCGTGGGATGGGTTGATGTCCTAGGGACAATGCGGTCCCTGAGGTATCCTGGTCCGCTACCATGAAGGGCTTTAAAGGTGATAAGGGTTTTAAGGGTGATAACCAGCACCTTGAATTGCACCTGAAGACATATAGGCAGTCAGTGCAGCTCATGCAGGCACAGGCAAAATGATCACACTCCACCACTGCACGGGTCACCGCATTCTAGACCAACTTCAGTCTCCAGGTGGTCATCAAGCCCCATGTAGCCCCATAGTCCAAACAGGAGGTGACCAGGCCCTGGGTGACCGTGAGCAGGGTCTCCTGGTCCAGGAGTGGGCGTAATTGATTAATAACATGCATTTGCCCGAAGGACCTCCTGGCCACAGCCATAACATGCTCCTGGAGCAGAAGCCACAAGTCCAGGAGGACACCCAGGTTGCACACCGGGTCGGATTAGGGCAACAATGCCCCATCCCAAACCAGCGGGGATAACTCCTTATAAGGGCTGGGTCCCCTCACCCACAGCCACTCAGTCTTTCTTTTGTTTTATTTTTTCCCTCTTTCTGGAATGCTTCTTGCACATCAAATTGCCAGAACAAAGGACAAAACATTTTAGCTAGAGGGCTTGACCAGGTGAATTACGTCCTATGACTTTGTCAATTTCAGCTCCCTACCTCTCATACCCTGTCCTAGAGGATTTCCTTTCTGTTGATTTTGAAATATTACTTTGGGGGCCACCAAATGACACTTGGCCTCAGGCCCTTGTCCCTTGCCTGAATCACCCTTGCCCCAGTTGCCTTAGGGTAAGTTTAAAAGGAGGCAGAGTTAATCAAAATTTAAAAGCAACAGCTGACCCAAGCCAGAGGTGGCCCTATCATTAGCCAAGAGTGAGGCAGATATCTCATGTAGCAGATTTGGGGTGTTCTGTAAACATAGCAAACTGCTTGTTATTTAGTTTTTCACTATTATACTTTTATTTTTCACAAAGGAAGAAAGATACTTGTGGAACTTTCTAATGTGTACCAAAGTAAATTGGCTAGCTTTAGTTATCATCAATTTTGCATCTGAGAGATGTGGCCTAGCACAAGACATTTTTCGCACACGAAGTGAAGGGAAAGGTGATGGGATGTGGAACTGAATCTTGCTTTAATTGATTAATGAACTGATCAATTGATTGATCAATAATTATAATTATTGATTATAATTGATTATAATTAATTGATTGATTGATCGATTGATTGTGTGTTGACCATCAAAATGGCTTAAGTTCTTCTCATATGCTAGCAAAATGATTACAATATGCAATGATTTCATTAAGAAAAGCAATGGCATAAAGTGTTTTTATTTTCACCCTAGGAATGCTGACTATTCAGAAGCATTGTGTCTGGCCTACATTTAGGCCCGTGATGGCGAACTTTGGCACTCCATGTGTTCTTGGACTTCAATTCTCAGAAGCCTAAGTCTCTGTGAATCCACACGAATGGGTTTACTGTGCGTATGCGCAGTAAATCCTTTCGTGTGGATTCACACATTGGTGGGTATCAGCAGGTTCGCACCAGTTCGCCAGAACCGGTAGCAGAAATTCTGGCTGGCACTGCCCATCCAAGTTTTGAAATAAAGTAGTCATAATTCAGGTGCAATGCAGGGCTTTCCCCCTGGCCACGCCCACTATACCATGCCCACAGTGGAGCCCACCACTGGATTCACAGAGATGTGGGCTTCTGGGAATTGAAGTCCAAGAACACCCATTCTTGTAAATTCAGAGACTTGAGCTTCTGGGAACTGAAGTCCAAGAACACCCATTCTTGTAAATTCAAAGACTTGGGCTTCTGGGAATTGCAGTCCAAGAACGCCTGGAGTGCCAAGGTTCGCCATCACGGATTTAGGCCATTAACTGGGCTTACATTTCAGTAGATATATACAGGATTGTACTGTGAATCTTTGAGGGAGCAACAGTTTGGAGAAGCCTAGCAGCTCATTCTAGCAACTAGAGAAATGTGTGCTGTTATAGCTGTTTCTTTGTCCTTTAAGACTGTTTGTGTCTGCTATAGCTGCATGCCAGGCAAAAATTCATTACACCAAACTTTTGCCTGGCATGGCAATAAAATAACTGAAGAGCAACCTGTTGAATCTACAATCTTCAACAGTCTTCAAGGCACACAGACACTTAGGGGGGAAAGTTGTCAACAGCACCTTGTGTTAAGAAGGACCATAAACTATACAGGTATATCCTAAGTCTGGGCTGCAGGAACATCAAATAGCAGCATCATTTTGACGGGAAATTGCTCTGAAATGAAATTTTGCTTGACCTGTTCTCACAAATCTTTTTGTATGAAACTGGCAGTATTCTACCTTAGATGTAGCAGCCCTACAGTGAGAGATGCCATTTATTATTTTGCAGGTGGTATCGGAACGTTTACTCAATCAATGTGAATGACTATTCTTGGATAATTTGAAGTAATCCTTAATTCATGAGAGGATAAATATAAACTGATTTTGCTAGGGGAGGGGGAAGATTGCAATTTAAATTGCTAAAAGTCAAAAACAAATCTCAAATAATTTAAAAATGAAGCCCCCATATGTTAAATCTTCTAAACAAATTCTAAACAAATAACAGAATCAAAATTAAAATCAATGGACCTGTGCAGTTATTTATAGTTGTCTTTACTGTATTAAAACTACTTTTATAACACACATTTTTGTATTAGCAAATTGTCGTTTACTAATTTATTGCCCAGTATACAAGAGGTTGAAGTGTGGTTCATAATCCTGCCTAGAGCTTGGAGCTAGCTACTTACAAATAATGAGTTGCCCATAGTTAATTTGTTTTTCCAATTTAAAAAGACTTGGTAACTGTAACTTGCAATGAAATAGCTATTGGGAAAAGTGCTAAAAGAGTGATTTCTAGGACTATGACTAGTCTTTTTAGTTTGCAGAGTATAAGGCAGGGGAAAAAAGGGAAACACAGGGACGTGGAGAGATAAACCCAGTGTCATCAAATAACACCCTTCTTGGTTTGCACACAAACTAGTACTTTGCATGGTGAAAATCACTCTAAAAGCATTTGAAGTAGGAAAAAGGTGTCTTTGCTTACACTTAGTTACAGTCAGAAGTACTATACAGTATTTTATTACTGTTACTACCCAGGTATTTATTTCTTTTATGATATTTCTGCTATTCAGCCTCAATAACAGCATTTTTCTTATTTTCCTTAAATACTCTGCACAAGTCTTTTTTTTTTTCATTATTGCATAGTTATTGCATTTGGTTGTAAAATTCCCAAATACTTTTCATCACATCTGGGAGGCTTCTAGTTTCAAAAGCGTGCAGCAGCAATGGTTCTCCCTAGGCTTTTTATCTCTTGTTTTACAATTTTAAACTTTATTTTATCTAACATCTTTTAAGTGATTTTTAAAAGTCTATTAAGCCAAGCTAAAAAAAAAAATGTATTCTGCACCCCATCTCCCCCCCCCCAAATAAATAAATAAATAAAAACACCACACAACAACTTTGAGGATCCTGAAGTGAATACTGTGGAGTTGCTACAACAACAACTGAGGATTCAGCTTTTTATTATAAAGCTTTTATAAAGACCTGTTCCTCTAACTGGGGAGCAGGTGCTTAACATTGTTCAGCTCATCTCTTTTAACTGGACATAAAAGGCAAAGGAATTATGCTGACCAGAAGGCTTATAGAGCCTTGGGGATTGCACCTATTTTTGACAGTATCCCTAATAATGGCAGAAAAAAAAGCAGATGAAAATTACACATTTTTTGCATTAAGGGAAGAGGTTAAGGAGGAAGCTGAAGCTCCATATTCTGGCCACTCTGTCCTATAATTGACCCTGGACCTCAAAGGCAGTATTCTAGGAGAGGGGTTCACAACGTATGGCCTGTGGGCTAGACCCGGCCCATGCCACCATTTCATGTGGCCCGCCACCCTCGCTCCTGCCGCTGCCAGAAGTTGCAAGAACAGCTGAAAACACACTGTAAAGGCAGACACAGTTTATAGAAACTTTAATGTTGGGGGAACCATGTGTCTGGCCTGCTCAGCAGTCTGATGGAGCGTGGTCTAGCCTACGGTGGGAAAACGTTGAGAACCAGTACTCTAGGATATGAAAATCCTGTGAAGAACGCCTTTCTAATCTTGCATCTGACCTGTGCTATGCTGATACCATAACACCACCAAAACTTGCACAGGGCCCAGAAACGGCTAATTACTTGAACTTGCTGATATTAAAACAATTTCATGAGCTAGCTTACAGCACACCAAATGCAAATGCAAAAGCAAACATGAATAGGTCAACTTGCCAAAGTGAGGAAAGCAATGAGGATACTCTTTCAGTTGAAGGTTGGCTATTCTTTTATATCAAAGGATATTGGACTGATCAAATCCTACTTCTATGGGTGTAATGAACTATTAAACATACTCAGAGTCATGCAAAAAGGTTGGCTCAAATAATAGGTCAAGACAAGTAAAGGAATGTGTTTAACCTAAGCAGCAGAAGCACAAGCCAAAGGTATTGATTAAGAGAAATAGAAAGATCAGTCAAACAATGGTTAAGGAAAGGAGGGGACATAAATCTAAGAAGTCTGGAAGCATAAAAAATACAAAAGGTAAAAGGTATAGAAAAATGAAATACAAGAAAATTACTTGATGAAAAATCTAAACAGAAATTAATACAGAACTCTCAAAGTAGCAACAAAAGTTGACAGAAAGTGATATAGTCAAATTGCCATCTGAATGTATAGAAAGCCTATGATATCTCTGTCTTCTTTAGAGCATGTCCAACCACGGGACTTAGACAGAAAAGACCCATGATCATTTGTATTACAGAGGTCAGAAGTACACATGAGGAAAACTGGAAAGTATCAATTGGAACCTACAGTAGTTCTGATCTCCCCAAATTTAGTATTTTCTAACTATCCCAAGTGAAAGGGATCCCTAACACAGAATGAGTGCAAATTCCATCTTCTGTGAATCTCATATAGAGTACTCCTGGGTCTTTTCACTGAGTTTTGTGTAGAGTATTTGTACGTAACTGCACAAGCGCTTGGACAATACCTGTAGTCACCTAGCATGGTACTCTCCATCTTCGCTAAAATTGGTATATCAGTATTTAGTTTTTTTGTGAACACAGTTGCTCCTCGGCCCATATGTAGTAGACATCTAAATATATACAGTATACTAAAACCTACACAACAGTGGATATCAATACCCACAAGAACCTAATTGATTTAGATGACTTTCAAGAAATCCATCCCCCAATAAAAACCCTGGCAATAATAAACAGAAATTAGAGGAGACAGGAAGGATATAAGAAAACCAGGTAAAGACGAGGAAACTTTATCTGAGAAATTTCCTTCATAATCCTCCTGAAGTTATGGAGGAAGCTGCAATGAGGCAGGCAACTTCAGGAGATTACCTGACAAACAGTCAAACCGGCTAGGGCACCATTATAGGAACTATAAACTTGTTCAGTACATCAGAGGGGAGGAGGTAAAAAGTAGCAGAATACAGTATATCATTGTTTACACAAAGTCTACAAGGTATAAAAGCCCAAAACATAAAAGGGAATTATACAGATTTGTCTGGGTTTCCATCTAAGTATAAAGCAGAAATTCCAGATGCATTCAGTATTGTTGGGACAATGAAGCAAAAATAATTATTTCATCATCCTTTGTATTTAAATCTGTGGATATATATAATTTAAAAATCACTCAGTTTTGTCTCCAACCAGTTGTGGCTGCATAATTCTCTTCATATACTATTTTAAAACTGTTACACAGATCTGGAGGCAACATTATGACCTTTCCAGATCCTCCCACTTACGAATATGAGAAGCATAACTACACACCAGGATGGATAAAAATAAATGATTAAAAAAATTCCTCAATTCCTTGATTGACCAGACCAGTGATGGTGAACCTTTTAGAGACCAAGTGTCCAAACGGCAACCCAAAACCCACTGATTTATCACAAAATGCCAACACAGCAACAGGGGAGGGAGGAAGCTCTCCCATTGGGCTGCTGGGCAGAGGGGTTGGGCAAACTCTATGCTGGGGTGACTGCACAGATACCAACAGAGACGGCTCCAAGTGCCACCTCTGGCACTCGTGCCATAGGTTCGCCACCAAGGTTCATCATCAAGGGATGAATTTCTGCTGGTTGCAACTTGCTTTCCATTCCTTTTGCTGCCACACTCTTCTTCAGGTTCAACCAAAACTTTTCACGATTGAGTCTTCCCATCTTTTGGGGAGGCTTGCCATGGGGTCCTTTTACTCCTCTGGAATACCACTTGGCAACTGCTGCTGTCCAATGCCCGTCTGTCATTCAAGAAATGCGTCCAGCCCAGTGCAATTTCCGTTTATGATATTCAACAACAGCTTCATTGACTCTGCTTTCTTTTGTATCTGGAGGTTGGGGATGTGGTCGGGAATGGATACCTTTAGCATTGATCTTTCCATGGCTCTTAAATTTTTATTTTTTAAATTGGATTTTTTAAATAAAATGCTTTTCAAGGAAAACTCTATCCAAAGGTAGTTTTCTATTTAAGATGCATTCTAGTCCAAAGGTTATTTAACATGAAATAAGGAATAGTTTTAAATTATGTAGTATGAGTTTATATTTTCATGCAATGTTTATATTTTTGGGTAAATGAATTCCATTTATCCATTCACAATGTCTTGTTCTGCCAGAAATTTGTGTAAGATTATTGGGAAGTTTTTCTATCTAGAAAATATCACACATGATTAGTTTTACAATTTAAATTTGTACCTACAGAGATCACATGCCCCGTCTTCACAGCAAATCTATATCTATAAAACAGAGGAGTAGTCTTGTATGTGCTCTAAAGGCTCCCACACCCCTGGACCAATCTTTGGACTGTGGGGATCTCAAGACACATTTGGGGGTTTATGCTCCCCAACGTGGGACACAAAGGGGACACCCCCACCGACAGGTGAAAAAGCAACGAAACAGCAGTACTGTGCATGTGCACGAAACAGCGGTACTGCACACATGCACCACAGTCTCCTTTCCCCCTATTTGATCATCAAAGCTCTTTGTTTCTAACAACGTTTGCAGAGAGATCAGGCCATTGAGCTTGCGCGCGAGGCGAGGCTTTTAAACCAACTCCTCCTCCCACCCGCCAGCTGCACCATCGCTGGCCCCACACAAAACAGTCTCAAGACTTCACAGGTCAGAGGGAAGATGAACGTCACCGCCATTTCTAACCATCACGCCCCCTCTCCCTCCTGTGTAACATGGAGCATGAAAGAAAAAGAAAAACTCTGGCCTCCACGGTGAATTTCGCCAGCCCAACAAAGGATAGATTTCTTTTGGTAGACAGTAACTTTAGAAATACTGTACCATTAGCACGGAAAAGTAAATTCCTTGAGAGATCTTTTCAGACTCTGAAAGGACTGTAAGCTGTTTTTTTAAAGTGTTTTGTTTTCATCAGCATCATTTCTATACCAGAAAGATCTTAAACATATCTCTTGCTTCCTCTATCTCCCATCAGGATACTAAACTGGCAAAGGGAATATAAAATTCTGACTGTGCTCAGTACCACATATTTTCAACGATTGGAGTATGCATTTATAAAACTCATACAAAATCTAGCTTACTTTATAGACTCTATTCTATTGCTGAGTGTCAGGCAGCAGTTAACTAACCTGACAACCCTAAGGACTAATGGCTTGGATTCTGAAGTCTACAGGGAAGGGTGATGGTCCCCAAATGGATTAAATCCCACTTGAATTCATCTTGATGGAGGGCAGCAATAAGAAATCAGAAGTATACTTCCTTTAAAGAAAAAACAAACCCGAGCAAGGCCAGGTAATCAGCCAGTATTTTATAAAATAAGTTTATAGAGTTGAGAAAAAACAACTCAATCTCATTGTTCCTTTGTAAAATCTATGTACACAGAATCCATCCCTTATCTTTTAAAGCAGGGGTTGCTAACCTTTCTAAGTCAGGGATCGGGTTATGCTCCCTCAGACATTTGAGGGGCTGGACTGGTGGTCCCCCTGCCCTTTATGACAGCCATAAATGAGTCTGCGGCCAATTCCGGCAGCAACAGCACCTGGAGCAAGGGGGGGGGGCAAATTATTCAGCGCCATGGGCTGGATCCGGCCCACGGGCTGTAGGTTGCCTACCCCTATCTTAAGGGCTACATTTAAAGAAATGCAAGAAATAGAAGATTGTTGTGAGGGAACTAAATCTGCACAAGAAGCTAAGGAGGGAGGGGCAAGCAGTGAAAATGAAAATGAAACTTTTTCAAGAGAATCCTCCACATGACTTTGAATCTTTTTTGTGTATTATAGCTTGAGGTTTATCCAATTATTCTTTCTCTGGAGGAGAAAAACTATCATGGCAGCAGGCCAAAAAAGGAGACCTGGTTGGGAATATTTTAATGACTTTTCTTCGCATATGGGTAAAGCGGGCATCCATGCAAAATGCAAATACTGCAACAAAGAAATGCAAGGCCTGGTGGCCTGAAAGAAACAACAATCATGTAAAGTACTGTGGTGAAGAATGTATTTGAACAGGCAGAACTTTCAGGTTGGTAAATGCTTTGATTTCATCATTGAGTTGCCCTAGGGCAAGAGGGTGGGATACAAATCCAAATAAATAAATAAATAAATATTTCATAAAGACTGCCTTGATGAACTATCATGCTTGAGAGAAATTATATTTGTTAGTATTATTACCGCATATTACGTTGTTGTGAAAAAAAACAATGAAACAAGCAAATATTCCTTTTTTGGTCAGTGCTGAGTGGCAGAGGTTGCAATAAGTGATGATACGTAAGCAGAAATGGTATAAAAGAACAGTAAACCTTGACTTGTTTGCTTAGGGGGGTCCATCATGTATATTGGGGTATATCATGTATATTGGGGTCAGCAAAACTGGCTCTCCTGATGTTCTTCAGCTTCAAGTCCCAGAAGCCCTGTACTGACTTGGGCTTCTGGTAACTGAGGTCCAAGAAAACCTGGAGAACCAAGTTTACTGACCCCGTATCTATTACATTACCTATACTGTTGGAACTTGCTATGCGTTTCTGCACCCGTCCATCCTATCCCATACCGAGCCTCCTGCCTGAACCCGGTCCGGAGGTTAACTCAGGGTTGAGAAACACGCCAGTGGGGCAAGAGCCCCATGAACGCGAACAAAGGGAAAGAACTTCAATTCCCAATGTTCTTTGTGCTGCGCCGCACCACACCCAATCAGGCTGAGAGGTGCGAGCAAAAAGAACGTTGGGAAATGCGGCATGGACAATTGAAATCGAGCCACAGAAAAAAACCGCCGCATGAACGCAAACCACAAACGCAAAACTACAAGTCCCAGCATCCTGCGTGCAGTGAGTGCGCAGAACGCTGAGAAAGCTGACCCGTGAAAAATAAAATTACAAAACGCAATGGGAGCACAAGTCCGCTGCAGGCGGACGCAGCGCCTCACAGCCTTGCAAAACAAACAAGCCACAAAAATCCACCGCGAGACACCCGCCGGCCTTCTTTCCCAGAGCAATGGGGAGAAGAGGGACTCCCTCTCCTCCATGCTACCCTGCCAAAGACATGGTGAGACCACCAGCAGCCTCGAGGAAAGTTGAGCTGGGTGGAACCCCCCCCCCCAAAAAAAAACAGGCAGCAGTTCATCAGGGGAAGCACCCTCCCTGGCGGATGACTGTCTGATGCCTTTGTACTTCCGAATACAAAAGCAGCAGCCAGCAATCCCAAAGGAAGAGCACCACCCCTTACGGATCACTGCCTGCCAATCTCTGGTTAGGTAAGCCAGGAGAAAAAGGAGACAGAGAGGAGAGAACCATCGTTAGGCAGAGATAGCTCTTCTCTGCTTCCTTCTCCCTCGACCTATCTAACGAACCTTCCCGGGAGAAAGAACGGGTTGACTGCCTCCTCCTCCTTTCCCCCATTGCTGCATCAAAACCAAAATTCAAAGCAGCAATGGGGAAAAGAGGAACCGACAGGCAGCCTGTTCTTCACGCTAAAGTAAACACCAAAATTAATAAACAAAAATAAATCAATAATTTTTAAAAAATTAATAAACAAAAAAGTAAACCACAAAATACAAACAAAAACATCCACAATACCACAAAAGCACATACAAAACACCTAACTACAACACAAAAATACCTAACTCTAACAACACAACTACCACAAATTACACAAATAAACAAGAACGAAATAAGAAAAATTAAACAAAACCAGAAATGAGCAAACCAATTAAACAAACCTAAAACTCAACCAAAACAAAAAAGAATAAACAGAAACACCACCCAGCCCACCACCACAAAAACAAAACAAAGAAAACCCCAGAAGAAAGAAAACCAGAGAACTCACCAGCACATCCTCCCTCCACGACGACCGGAACAGAAATGAAGAAACAAAGACTACTTACCGGAAGAAGCCCCACCTAGAGGCCAGGAGAGAAAAAACACGTGAAACGAAACCAAAACCACTAACAGCCCTACCTGCAGGGCAGAATAGTAAAAACAACTCAAAAACACAACAGCCCCACCTAGAGGCCACAAGAGTAAAAACAAGTCAAAAACATAACAATAAATCAAAAGTTTACACATATAACAAACATATGTTAAGTAAATAAAATAAAAAGATTTATAATATCCTGTGTTCAGTTTTAACTCAAATAAAAACCCAAAACATCTAAACACAGTTGAAAAACATTGATTGTAAAAAACATGTACTTTCACATTTTAAAAAATATTAACAACAGTACAACTATTAACCAAAAAAAATCACAAACTAAAACATTATTTGGTTAAATAAAACCATTTGAAACAATTATATCATCCTTTGTTCTTTTTTTAATCCACAAAAAACCCCAAAAAAGCTGATCACAGTTTATAACAGCCCAGCAACGCCGGCCAAACTATGCTCGTTCTATATAAAAGAGTCTGGAAACTGCCCACTTTTGAGATCACCATCCTTCTGTTCTACAGTTCCAGTTTATATTTTTAAAAACTCCAAAATTAGCACAAGGTCTTATTTTCAGGGGATGTCTTATTTTTCCATGAAGAAGAATATACAGTACACATTTATTGCTAGGAAAAAAGGAAATTTATTACCTGTATATGGTACAGGTCATCACAAACCAGAAAAACTGTATCACAAACAAGAAAAACATGTACCGTATAACAATCTACGCTCTCACCAGGGGGAAACTTCCCTTGGTTGTGAGCTTGGTGGCAATTGAGACTCCGATGCAGCAGGTTTCCTATGGGCCACGCCGGCCCGCCTTACAGCTGAGACCAGTCTCGATCGCGCTTCCCCACTCACAACCAAAGGACGCTTCTCTTGGTTGTGAGTGTGGAAGCGCGATCGAGACTGGCCTCAGTTGTGAGGCGGCCGGCGTGGCCCATAAGGAGACCTGCCGCATCGGAGTCTCGATCCCGCTCTCACCAAGGGGAAACTTCCCTTGGTTGTGAGCAGGGAGGCAATTGAGACTCCGATGCGGCAAGTCTTCTTATGGGCCACGCCGGCCGCCTTACAGCTTGTCCTCTTCCATCCTGGACACCGGAAGTAGGAAGTGGCATGCGATTGGAGATACAGCAAATCGCCAGGAGGTAAGGAGGTCTTATTTTTGGATGGGGCCTTATATTCCAAAGGCAGGGGGAAAAGGGGTGTGTGTCCTATTATGGGAGGAGGTCCTATATTCGGGGAAACACGGTATATCCACAGTATATCACAAACAAAAATGCCAACCATCCTGAACCATCTTAGAAAGTTTGTGGAAACCAATAACAGATTAGAAAAAAGAGTTAATGGATTTAAAAATGTCCGGATTTTTTAATGTGACAAAATCTCTTCTCTTCTGACTGAAAAACTGCACTTTGTTAATATGTTTCAATCACTGAAACTAGGGCACTGTTCACCCAGCAGAGCAGATGTTGCAGGGAAACTGCTGGATAAAGTGTAGGACAGAGAAATGGATCAATATGCAACAACTCTAGAGGTTAAGATTTTTAATCTAACTCTTGATAGGTGAAAAAATGTTGGCAACAATCCTGTTGTAATGTGCTTGTACGACAACAGAATGATGGGATGTCTTCCGTGCAGAAAAATGTAATAAGTCAGGAAATGCACACGCAGCAGAATACTTACAAGAAGTGGCAGCAAAAGCTATCATAACATGTGAGCAAAAATTCAAATATATGCAATTTGGTTAGAGATAGTGCTGCAAATGTATCCAAGAAGAGAAGAAATTTCGAAGAGCAGGAAGGGAATACAAAGTTAACAACGTATGGTTGCAGTAGTTATTTGTTGCATCTCCTAACCAAAGACTTAGGTGTGTCTGAAATAAAGACTAGCATTGTTGAAATTGCTAAATACAGTGATACCTCATACAACGTCCAAACTTGGTTCCACAAGTTTGGACTTTATACGGATTTGGACTTTGTGTGAGGCATGCAAAATCCTAGCTGCGATGCCTCATACAATGTCCAGATCCTTGCCGCGATGCCTCATACAATGTCGTTTCCATAGAGATACATTGTACTGTATGTCAGATGTAATATCACACTGCCCTGAACTACATATACCACAATGCTTTGCTCATGTAACCCTACTCCTCCGACCCCTGTTCCTTTGACATCACCTAACCCTATTAAAGGACCCTCGCTTACCTCTGACCCTTCTTCCATCCCGGACCCTTGAGACTGCCACTGACTGCCATGCAGGCAGTGGAAATAAAAGACTTTAATTATAAATGATTGATCCTGGAGTTATTGGGCCGAACCACCTGAAACCCTCTAACACTGTAACAGCACAGACTTCAGGGCAAAGTCAAGGAAACCAACAGGAAACTGACAGAACTTTAAGAAATCATTGTTTAAAGGCTAAAAACATTACAAAAACATGTCAAACAACCCTGATTGTCCAAGAACCTGAATAATGCTGCAAAAATCCCAGGAATGCTTCTAAAAATTCTGACGAAAAAATTCAAAAAAAGCTAAAATCGTGCTCAAAACCACTCCTAAACACTCTTCACCTCATGCAAAACCCACAAGAGCAATGCACGCATGTGTCCTGCCTTTTATACTGCCCAGGCACAATGCAACCTGGGAAAACCCCAATGCCTCATACAAAGTCGCATGACTTTGTATGAGGCAACTTTTTCCAAGGAATTAGGCGATGTTGTGTGAATCCGATGTTGTATGAAGAGGACTTTGTATGAGGTATTACTGTACTTGCATAACAATCATTTTGGAAAAGCAACTCTGAAAAGATTGGGTGGAACCAAACTAATGCTTCCATAAGATGTTAGATAGAACTTTGTAGTTGACTATGAAGCTAAAGTACTTTGGACATCAAATGAGAAGAGAAGGCCTTGATGCTGGGAAAGGTCAAGGGTAAAAGAAGAAGGGGGCGGCAGAGAATGAGATGTCTAGATGGCATTGTTGATGCAATGGGCACAAAGCTGGGTGGGCTGAGGAGGATGGTGGAAGATAGGGTGCCTGGCATGCGGTGGTCCATGAGGTTGCAAAGGGCAGGATCGACTGTGCGACTGAACAACAAGTTGCCTGTTGTGAGCAGTAAATGAAGACCTGGTCTAATCTGATGACAGTTTGTGAACAAAATTGAGAGAAAACAGATGTCACTATCAAGACCAACAACCTCAACATTGGGTTAAGAGGAAAAAATGAGAAATATTGAATATATACTGAGCATCCTGAAACCCATTCCTGGAGTTTTAAACAAAAGATAGAAAAATATGTGTCTTATTGAATTTTGAATTTGAATTTATTTTTTATATACCGCTTTCCTCACTTTGCAACAACTCAAAGCACTTCACAGCATTGAAAAATACGATAATACAAAGAAATACAATAATACATTAGTTACAAGGCAATAATTATAAAGTTACAAAACAAAAATGCAAATTTGCAGATATAAAATGTGAAATTATGTAGCAATACAGTAAAATGAATCAAAAACAATTTAGTTTACAAAATAATCCAAAAAAGGGAGGGAGGGACGGAGCCATGGCTCAATGCCCATAAACAATCCTAACATGGACCAGACTCAATGACCACATTAGAGCCCAGGCGCATCGGCAGGACAAAAACCACCAGACTAGGCAAGACAGTGGCAGCCCGGTTATTAAGTCCTCACCACCCCAGAGCCCAGGTGGAAACGCTTCCCCGCGGCAAATGCCGGACTAGGGGAGTGGGCATCTGCAAGGAGGAGGAGGAGGCAGCTGACCTCCTAAGGCCTCTTAAGTCCTCTTTGCCCCAGCCCCGGCCAGGAACCATGGTGGCAGCGGCGTCCAGCCTACCCCCCACCTTTTAAGTCTGAGGGGGGGGGCAGAGCCCGAGCGTCCCGGCAGGTGGAGTGGCCGGGAGAGCCTCTTTGCTCCAGCCGGGGCCAGGAACTGCAGCGGCAGTGGCGTCCAGCCTACCTCCGCCTTTTAAGTTGGATGGTGGTGGAGCCCAAGCGTCCCAGCAGGTGGGGTGGCCGGGAGAGCATCTTCGCCCCAGCTGGGGCCAGGAACCCCAGCTGGGGCCAGGAACAGCTGATGCTGTTGAAATTTGGAAGGAATTGAGTGAGCACTTGAAAACAGAACTACACACTGTCAGAATTAAATTGCAAGCATTATTTATTTAATTATTTATTACTTCATTGTCAATACCATGCATCTCAACAAACTGCCACTCTGGACAGTTCACAGTAATGGTGATCATAAATATAAAGAGTACGTTAAAATGCAAAATCAAAGTTACATATAAAACTTTAAAAACTCCAGTTTAGAGGCATTACTACATGAAAACATACTCAATACTGGTGACTAAACAAAATCATATCTGCAGAGGACAAATCAATCAAGGAGCAAAATATTATGAAATGCCATTTAAAAACCAAATGGGACAAGCACTGTCTCCAGCTCATTTTATCACATTTATTGTCAATATCCAGTACCGAGGTCAAACCATAAGGGTTGAGGAAGAGGCATTATCTATGACATGGGACTTCAGCAATCATCCATCTGTGGTGCCAACTATTATAAACTTCAGAGCTAAGGAAGAACCATTAAAGAAATATATGTTTGCTGATGATGTTTTAAAGAAGGTCACACCATTGAATTGGTGGAATTCACGTACACACTTGGATTTAGAGTCTGTTGAAGAAATGATTTCATTTTTGAACTGCAGTAGCTTCTTCAGTTGACATAGAAAGAATACCCTCTTATTTATATTTATTTTTTATTTATTTATTCTTTAAACTTCTATGCCACCCACTCAAGCAAGCCCGACTCAGGGTGGCTAACATTATAATTAAAAAACAATTAAAACAATCAGAGGTATATACAAGTATAAAACAGAATAAAACCAGATTAAAAGCTACCCACATTAAAAACTACTCAAATTAAAAGGGAAGCTTTTTTTTATAAGCCAACAGGCCGGGGCCACCTCTTCCTTTGGATTTACAGGTATTCATTCTAAGTTGAGAAATCATTTTGGACCTGATAAACAAGGAAAGCTTGTTTTTCAGATTATGCACAAACAAGAAGATGAATGTGCTAGAGAGGACAATATTTTAAGTTTTTTATGTGTAGACCACTGCTAATCTAATTTTGTTTACTAAAATATATATATTGTTGAATCACATCAGATAACAAACATAGATGTTTAAGCAAATACAAGAACATGTTTACTGTAATGTGGTTTTTCTAGTAGTTAAATGAAAATGTTTAAATTAAACTGAGTGGTGCCTGCATCAAAAAGGTGGGGTATAAATGTGAATAAATAAATAAATATTGTTCTATATTATATTCCTCTGATAAAGTACAGCAGAAAAATTATACAAATATGAATGATTAACCTATTAAACTGGAAACCATTCATCATGCAATATTTCCATAATTATCTATCTATAATGTGTTTTAATAGTACAGGTCACCCCTCATATCTGTAGATTCAATATCTATGGTTTAAATTAACTGCAGGTCTAAAAATATTCAATTAAACATCCCTGATATACCTAATATACTGTATATGTATTTTTATGGTGTATTACCAGAGCTGGCCACTAGAGACAACTGCCTGCAGTATAATGCTTACAAGAAACAGAGGCAGACATTTTGGTACCTGTCATGTGGAGTGACAGAAACATTCATTTTCTATGAATCAGGTATGTTGACTGCAACTTGTATCCGAGAATGCATTTTTTTTCCTGCTTCAGGAAAAATGTCATTGACGTGAATTTGTTTAAGGTAGATCTCAGCTTGCCATGAAGTGACCCACACACTATGATCATGGAGCCGTCTCCTGCAGCACACAGTGAATCAGGTTGCCCGATTCTTAAATATAGGGTTCACTGTTATCTGCAGTTTCCAGTATCTGCAGAAGGTTTCAGAACATACCCCCTGTAGAGAGATCTGTATAGAAAATCTGTAGTTTTTCCCCATATAACTTGTAAAACTAATCAGGAAATTTCTTATTCTAAAAAATAAAAACTTCATCTCGTTGTAAATATTGAGATTTTATTAGCAGGAATGAATATTTATATAGAAAACTATGATTTAAATATAGTCTTACTAGTAGTGATTTAAATCATGATTTAATTTGATTTAAATGAGATCTAACCTGGTGTGCATACATGCTCTGAACACACACCACATCTTATTTAAAGAGAAACAAGAAATTAACATAATTTTCTTGGTTACTATTATAGCCATATTGGGCCAATATAGTCCTAGCTGTTCTTCCTGTCTTCTTTCTTACACCGAAATCTACCATGACCTGCTAGCACTAAAGTCTTCTTCTGTTTATTCTTGAAGGGGCAGTAAAGGTTCATTTATATATTTATGTGTATATATGTATGTATATATTTAGTCTAATGAAGAGTTGTGGAAAATTGGAAAACATACAATATTGTGATTTACTGGTTGGTTCGAACAACAGACAGAAGCAAGTTGATGGTTTTTAGCTGACTGATTGAAATCTTATAGGCAGGATGGAGAGCTGTCTATATCTGCTGGAATAGATTGTCTGCCAAGAATCTTTTGTCCTGGTTTCTGGCAAAAATCTATGGCATTATTTGCCAAAGTTTAGAAGCCTCAAAGCAAGCATTGAATGGTCTGGTACAACTGGAGACCTGGCAGACTCTGGTTAAAACTCTTTGCAAAATTCAATGAACTCCTGAATTTTGTTGAATAATCCACTGTAAAAATCCAGCAGATTATTCAATGGAATTCTTTTGAATAGATTCACCTATCTTTACAATGAGCCAGAAACAGCTATCAATCAACGGGGAAGTTTTCCCACTGCCAGATTTGGTAATCTGCCACTAAGCTAAACTCTTCTAAGGAATTTTCCCTCACATCACTTAGTTTATTGTGACACACTCATTTGTGACACATTCGTTTCACAATTTTCCCCCTAAGGTTGCATGGATATCCCATCTTTCCAGCACATTTTCCGTACCTGGAAAATGCATTTCTTCCCTCATACTGTGCATTCATTACCATGGTGATTATCACATGCTTATAAAAATGTCATAAGCCTCTATTTAGGATATTGTTACTAACAGTAGATTATATACACAATACAGATTGCAATAATTTTTTAATTATTATTTTCATAATTTTAGAAATTGTGCACTGCTGTATGTCAATTCTGGCTCCCTGATGCCTTGTGCAGCCTAGATGTCATAAACAACACATAAAATGGTAAATCTGGATTTGGGTTGTGCCATATGGAGGATTTTATGAACAGGAGGATTCCTGCCATTCTCCAGAGGAGCAGATATGTGGTGATGGTAGATGGCTCACATTTGAAAGCAAGATTTGTATGTGGGCCTGATGGATATCTTAGGATGTATTTGATCTCTCTGATATGATAAGACAGAAAGCTTGCCAAGATTCCATCAAGTTTAATGACCACTGCCTCTTCCTTCTGATCCATGTGGAACCAACAATACTGTAAAGACATCTTTCTTCACCATTATATAAAAATATATATATCTACAACTGCAAGGAGACTGGTGACTTAGAGAGAAGGTTTTTGAGGAAGCAACAGTGAGTTCCCTATGGAGATTTGCTATACTATTGAGGAAACAATAGTGGCATAACCGTGGAAGCCTCTGAACAGTTGGATTATATGCTCCTAGATCAGATTATGAAACATTCGAGGAAGGGTGATAAAGTAGTAATGAGAGAGTTACATTGCTCTTCTTTCTGTCGGAATTCTAATTCTGCCAAAATGGAAAGTGCAGCAGTCGGCCTACAAGCTGAGTAGGGCGGGGTACAAATTAATTGAATTGAATGACTTTATAAGGTGTTCTGAAAATTAAAATGGGCATGTATATCATACGAGAGGAATGGGAAGTAAGTAATCAAACAAATGAATATAGAGCAGCCAATAGTTGCAGAGAGAAGGCAAGAAGGGCTGAAATTCAAAATGACTCACATTTTGGCAAGAGAAGTTAGAAATACAAAACTGTGCAATCCTAACTCAAAGATTTCCATGGAGGGTTAAGAATGAGCAGAAGGTTCTTTTATCAGCACAACTGTCATTGTACAGGGGAAATCTTCTTTTATTGACCGATCTCAAATATCTCCTGGCAGAAGAATTTTCAAGAGCTATTCCTGTGCTAGCTGAGATGAGCCAACAGAATAACCAAAAGTGAGGCAGAGAAGGAGTGGCATTAGAAAGGAGCTGAGTTATTCTACATCCAAACATCCTACAGTCCAGGGATACAATAATTAAACAGGCACAAAATCAAGACAAAGTAATACTAGTCATAAATAAATTCTAACATCCCTAGTTGATAGAAAGTACTTTGGATTCACGCCACATTCAGTGGACATAGTGTCAGCTCAGGTCACACACACACACACACACACACACACACACACACACACACACACACACACACACACACCAGCCAACTTGTTTACTTAGGATTACACTAAAAAAGGAGTTTCCCACCTATGCTAGGAGCAAAGGGAAAATTGAAGGAGAGGCATGAATAAATTTACTTATTTATTTATTTTCATTTATATACCATTATTGCCAAAGAGATCGGAAAGATGCACAATGTAAAAATAATGTATACTAACAGTAAAATATTCCATATACAGTACATAAATTTTAACATATGAAAATGCATGTCAGGTAAGAGGTGGAATATCAGTTCCTAGCCTGCAAAGGCCCACTGAAACACCTCTGCCTTACCTCTAAAATCCCTGCAGGGAAGTCATGCTTCACAGGGACATGTGGGGGCAAAATGCTAATTAACTTATGAACCGGCCAGAGAATGCACTAACCGCTATGGGGCTGTATATACCTGTAAGAGTACAGGTAATTGCTATTGCTGTAGACTGAAGAAGTGCTAATGAGTGTGTGGTGCCTGCCTGCTGACCCCCCCTCCCCTGTGAGGCCTGTGGCAGCAGAGTTTTTTCATGGTCCTCTTGCCCCCAACAGGCTCAGCCTCCTGCAGCAGTTCCTTATCTATCAGTTGCCCCAGCTCCACCTGTGGCACAACTGGTTCCCCAACTTGGCACTGAGAAGATTCACCCTCCCTAGGGCTCCCTTGCTTTTGGGAGGCTGGACCTGACAGCTCATTGTGGATACAGGCACACCCCTCACCAGTGCCGGATTAAGCCAGCGCAAGGCATGTAGCAAATTGTGTCAAGAGGTCCTTGCTTATATTTAGGATTTAGGATACCTATAAAATAAAACACCACTACAGCTCACACATCAATTGACTGTGCCACTCAACACAAATTTGTGCTACTACGGAGTAGCGCATAAGATGCGTGTGCAGACAAAGACGGCTCCGCATACGTGCACATCTTTACTCTTTGGCGCGCATTGAACACTATACTGAGGTGTCGGCAAGTCTCTCCGAGTGAACATGTTTTGAATATCCACACGAATGCATGGAAAATTTAAATTAGGATTTTTATTCTAACCAAATGCAGGGGCTGCGTTCCCCAGAGATGCATTTGCTACTCCTGCTGTATGGCTGTTCTGGCACTGCCCCTCACAGGGTGACAGAGAGTAGGCAGAGATGTTCAACATTTATTTTTCCTCCATCTCTGCTCCAAAGGAAAAAGTGCACAACCTAACGCTGGTTGAATAAAGGACACAGTGATGGGGTTGCCCCATCCCAAGGCAGATAAAGATGTGCTATGGGAATGCAGGCTTCTTTGGAATTAATCCAGGTCTCCAGGGCCACATGAACTGCATTCGAGATGCTGAAGGAATCTGCAGACCTACAGTATTCTCAACATCTCTGTCTATAATTGAGAATTCCTGAATAACCTTCCTGCAAACTGGTGGATGTGGAAAGGAATGCTCCTGTCCGTCTGTGAGCACTTAGAAAAGAATGTGGTGATTGCTAAGAGGGAGCATAGGTTTCTCAAAAATAAGTCATACCAGATTGGTTTTGCCTCTCCGTAGATTTGTAAGCTTATTAGATCAGAGTAATGCTATTGATACAATATATCTTGTTTCAGCAAGCCTATTGCCAAGATCTCATGTAATGTTCTTGTAGCCAAGGTGGTAAAATGTGGGCTAGCTATTTTGTTAGGTGGTAATGTAGCTGGTTGATGAGCCATATCTGTGGAGAGTTCACCAATGCTTTCTTGTCAGCCTGGAGGAAAGTGAAAAATGGAATGGCAGAATATTCTGGTTTAGGCTCAGGATTGATCAATAGCTTTTAAACTTAAATAAAAGATTAAATGGGATGCTCATCAAATGTACAAGTGACAACAAATTGGGAGAGCTCACTAATAATTCAGGAAACAGATTTAGGATTCAATATTTCCTTAAAAGACTGGGGAAGTGGGCCAAAACAGGCAAAATGAGCTTCAGCAGGAAAAAAAAAATCAGTTGGATTAATAGCCAAGAAAATCAGAGACCCAAATATGGGACAAGTGACACATTGTTTGGCAGCAGTGTGTGTGAAAGGGATCTAGGGGTTTGTAAGACCATAAACTAAGCAAGATTCAAATGTATAAACGTCCTGCTACAAAAATTTAATGCAATACTAAATTACATCAATAAAAGTATAATGCCCAAATCAAGGGAAGTAATAACACCACTATCCTCTGTTTTGGTAAGACTTTACCTGGAATACTTCTTCAGTTCTGGGCAACAGAATTTAGGAAAGATATCAGAAGCTAGAATGTGTTCAGAGAAGGGCAACTAGGACAGTAAATGGTCCAGAAATCAAGAACAAGGAGTTTAACATGTTTAACCTGGAAAAGAGAAGACATGGTCTAAAATTCATCTTAAGATATGTGGAAAGCTATATAACACAGAAGATTGAACAAGTCTGTTTTGTGTTGCTCCAGGAAGCAGTACCTGAATAACAGATTCAAATTACAAGTAAGATTTTTTTGACTAAACGTTAGACAGAACTTTTAACACCAAGAACTATCTGACAGTAGAATGGATCACCTCAGAAGGTAATGGACTCTTCTTCACTGGAGGATGGATGGCCATCTGTTGTGTTCTGTAAAGCTGTGCCTTTAACAATGTACCTAGCCATGTGGTAACAATGTAACCTTTCTGTGTGCAACATTATAACCTTCAGCTGTATCAAGGTAAACCTGATAAGGGGACGCGAGCTAGTGACCACTAGATGGCAATAGCGAGCGTCCAGCTCTCATGGCTCAGATTCACCTGGATCAGCAGCGCAGGAAGATTCCCGCCACCTCTTCACCTGGACAAGAAGGGCGTGACCTTCTACGACGTCACGCAGGCAGCAACCAATAGTCTGTCGACGAGCCACATTCAAATGTATAGCCAGCTGTATATATTGAGCTACCCATCCGCCATTACCACATGTTCCTCCGGATCATCATGCAATAAACCTGTGTTAAGCCAACCCTTCGGCTGTTTCATTGTCTTTGGTCCCTTACACCAAACCATCTGTCAATGATGTCTTAGCTGTGGGTTTCCAATATCAGCAGAGGTTGGATTAGCCAGCCCTTGAATGTTTCCAAGTATAGAACTTTTTGCTTCTATTATTTTAGCTTCCACCAAGAGCTTATAACATGGTAAAGCTCCCATGTAGAAATGAAGAACCAGCTCAAAAGTCTATCTAATCCAGCATCCTGTTTTCCAAGCTCACCAACTTTGGAGAATCAAACAAACAAACAAACAAACAAACAAAAAGCAGCAGAATAAGCTAAGTCTCCTTAAGAGAAAGTTGCAGAGTCACAGTTTTGTCATTCAAAATGCCCATTCACTTTTAATCGTCTAGTACAGAAGACAGAAGCTGCATGTAAAAGTTCCCCATTGATGCTAGGATACACTGTTGTAATGCTCGTTTCTGTCTCTTTAAAATTGCTGCTATCTAACAGGTGAAGTATGGACTTCAATTCTCAAAGGTGCTCACCTGTGCAACAACAATGCCTAGCTGAGCTTGACAACTACTGCTGAAATGCCCCATTGCAAACATATTTTTTAATTTTAATTTTTTAAAATTTAATTTTTAAATTTCTAAGCCGCCCACTCAGGTGAACCCAACTCAGGGCATCTTGCAACAGATTAAAAACATATGAAACAGATTAAAACCCCAAATCACCCCCCCACCTACTCCTATCCCCACCCTATTCATAAAAGAATAAAAAAGGGGTACAAGCAATACAGAGGGAGGGACACTCTAGATTTAATTTATAATGAGCCAACAGGTGGGAGCCATACTTCCGTTAAGGCCCCACACCTGCCCCGCCAGCCAGGTTTTCAAACCTTTCCTGAAGGGCAGCAATTCTGTCTCTAACCTTAACTCTGTTGGCAGGAGGTTCCAGAGGGTTGGTGCGGACACGGAGAAGGCCCTTCTTTGTGTGCTAGAGAGGCGGGCCCCTCTAGTTGATGGAACAACTAGGGAGCCCCTCCGGTCCACTCTGGTTGGATGGGCAGACACTCTTGGGGCAATGCGGTCTCTTAGGTAACCTGTCCCATTGCCATATAAGGCTTTAAAGGTCAAAACCAGCACCTTGAATTGCACCTGGAGGCAATCTGGTAAGCAGTGCAGCTCCTGAAGTAGTGGGGAGGCACGGGCATAATGTCCACACCCCATCACCACCTGGGCAGCTGCATTCTGGACCAGTTGTAGCCTCTGAATGGTCATCAAGGGCAACCCCATGCAGAGCACATTACAGTAATCTAGACTGGAGGTGACCAGAGCACGAGTGACCATGAGTAAGGATTCCTAGTCCAGGAGCGGACGCAACTAGTGAATTACTCAAAGTTGAGCAAAAGCCCTCCTGGCCACAGCCACCACCTGCTCTTCAAGCAGCAGTTGCAAGTTCAGGAGGACCCCCAAGTTGCACACTGGGTCTGTCTGGGGCAAAACTGCCCCATCCAAGACCAGAGGTGGTAGCTCCCCAGATAACCCGGGGCCCCTAATCCATAGCGACTCGGTCTTGCCAGGATTCAGCTGAAGCCCATTGTTCCCATCCAGACCCCAACGGCCTCCAGGCATCCAGACAGGACTTTGACTGCATCACTGGGATCACCACAGGCTGAGATGTACAACTGTGTGTCATCCATGTACTGATGGTACCGCATCCCGTGGGAGCGGATGATCTCACCCAGTGGCTTCATGTAGATGTTAAATAGGAGAGGCAAGAGCACCGAGCCCTGAGGCACCCCATATTTGAGGGGCCTAGGACTGGATCTCTCACTCTCCAAACACACTGACTGGGTCCGGCCCTCCAGAAAAGAGGAAAACCAGGACAACACAGTGCCCTGGATCCTCAATCCTTTGAGCCATTCCAGAACGATACTGTGGTTGACGGTACCGAAGGCCACTGAGAGGTCAAGGAGAGCAAGGACGGTCAGATGACCACCATCCCACTCCCGTCAGAGATCATCCATCAGTGTGACCAATGTCATCTCCACACCATGTCCGGACCTGAATCCTGATTGAAAGGGGTCCAGATAATCCACTTCCTCCAGAGCCCCCTGCAGCTGGCATGCCACCGCCTTCTCCAATACCTTCCCCAGAAAGGGGAGGCTAGAGACCGGCCTGTAGTTGGCAAGGACAGCTGGGTCAAGGGATGATTTCTTCAGGAGGGGGCGCACCAAGGCATGTTTTAGTGGTGCAGGAAACACCCCCTCCCACAAACACCCCCTCCCACAATTTAGTAAGGCAGCAATGAATGTCAAGCATGCTACTCCCTCATCTCCTTTTCCTTCTCTTTCAGTTTAAACTTCAGTTCTTCATCCCATTTGGAACAGGAAATAGTAATAAATGCCAGTTTACTCACCAGAGGTTTAGCTACTGCAGAAATGTGCAGCATGGCCCCTGTCCTTTAATGTTAGTTCCAATAGCCAGGCCTTGGTGGGCAGAGGGCTGAGCCAGATGCAGGGCAGGTCAGGTGAAGGTAATTCAGAGACAAAGTCAATAAGCAGTACAATAGGTTTGTATTACAAGTGAAGGTGATGCCAATGCAGAGTCAACATCTGGAGGTCTATATTTTCCTCACCTCTGAATTATAGTTTGAGTGGGGTTTAAGATCCTTCCTTAGTAAATTGGCATTAAACTACAATTTCCCATTTCAGATATAACAAAGAACTATAGTTTAAGCTGCTACCCAGTGTGGTGTAGTGGACTCAGAAGATCTGGGTTCAAACCCCTGCTTGACCATGGAAACTCATCATGGGACAGCATAGGTAAAATGACTCCTTAAACATTTTCCTTCCCTTGAAAACCCTAATAGAATTGCTAAAAGTCACATGCAACTTGATGACACAGAACACATATGGTTTAAGCTGCACAGAATCAGCATGCCAGCAAATAGAGAAACTAAGGAAGACTGCACAGGGATGACACCTTTTCTCCTTTGAACTATGGTTTAGCAATCTGGGAATATATACCTGACATCTGTCTTGCTCTGAAATGGCCCCTATAGGCTCCCCCAGGTCCTGTAAAACTTGACATTGGCTTGTAATAGTTTGACTTAGGACTAAAGCCAGATGATTCTGACTCAAGAGGACTTCCAAGCTACCCCTTTCTTGGTGGTTTTCAAGCTATTGGTACAGCCAGCCCTGTGCAGAAGGGAATGGGCAGTAGCATCTCCTATGCAACACAGATGCACCTCCCCCTCACTATATGCTGACAGGATTTGTTTGTTCATTAATTATGTTTCTTATATCCTGACTTTTCTCCTGAGGACTCCACACAGGCACTAAACAGACCCTGTGCATGTGTGCATTTAGGCATTTACATTTCACCATATAAATACATTCATGAGGTGCCTAAGAATATAAGATTAAAGATAAAATAAAAATATTTTCTAAAACATCAAAACATTACAAGTCTAAACGCAGCAGGTTGCAAAACTAAAAAGAGCAGTGTAAGAATCTCATCGACATAGAACAGTTTTTAGACAAAACGTCTTGAGAAAATAAAACATTCTGCCTAAAGCAAAATATAGATGCTGATCATAGAGAGGCCAGTCTCTGGGTACCATAAGGCTCTGATGTCAGATGCTTGTCTCCAAGAAGCAGGGCACTTGTATCTTATGTATAAAATCATCTCCACAAAGTAGCTCTGTTGGCTTTAGATATAAAACAAAACAAACAAACAAAATAACTTCTAAACACTGAGTTTTGGTGCCACACCACTTTAATGGTGTGATTAACTGGTTTTGTTGTTGTTGTTGCTGCAGCTGCTAATGATGACAATGAATGTTATTTTAGTTTATTTTGTTAAAAATGCATTGTTCTCTTTGTCTACATGCTTGTTATTGAGCTCAGACATTATGGTTTGATGAAAAGCTTGTAAGAAACCACAAAGGCTTAGGGACACAATCTTTAACTGTTTAAACAGTTAATCAATTAAAAATATTATAGTTGATTATATGAGACCCATGAGAAAACCAGCAACAAATTTAAATTTAATGATTTTAATATACATACTTATAAAAATATTGTGTAGTAGTCCAAATTAATTCACCAGTGTGAAGTACATACTGATGAAAAAGAATAAACAGCTTTATTGGACTTGTCTAGGTATGAAACACAAGTCTAAAGAGGATCTCAGATATTGTCACAGGCTCAGAATTTAACTGCAATATATATTAATATGTATAAATTCTACAGTTTGAAAGCATACGGCAGCGAAATGTGGGCTTTGATTTTATTTTATTTTATTTATTCGATTTGTATGCCGCTCACTCAGCATACGCCGACTCAAGGGCACTCACAGAAATCACAACATAAATCAACAATATACAAAGTAAATACACAATAATACAATATACAAAATTCAGTCTACAAAAAACAACACATTATAATATACAACAACACAGTACAATACTATAATATGATAAAAAAGTCACAACCACATCGAAAAATTCCCAAAACAAAGTTCAGGGATGGGGAGGCAGGTGTCCTCAGCCTCAAGGTGGGACCGTCTTCTGCTGCTCAAGCAAGACAACAGAGTACAAAATACAATAAAATACAGTAGCATATAACAACAACAAATAAGTCAGAATATCATATCATCGCAGAAACAACATACATCATAAAAGTACAGGTTTTTTAACAGCTGCAGAAGAAAAATGGCTGCAAGTAACACAACGAGCAATGGAGAGATCAATGCTCAGAATCTCACTTCACAATAAAATAAAAAAAGGAGGATATTAGGCTAAGATCACTGCTAAAAGATATAGTAACAGAATATCTGACAAACAAATTAAGGTGGCCTTGCCATGTTGCACGCACAAGTGACAATAGATGGAGTGCCAGAATAATGAATTGGTACAAGAGATCACAAAAGCCTCAAGGGAAGACCACCTCTCAGATGGAAAGATTTTCTCAAGAAAAATGTTGGACCAACATGGAGAAGAACTGCCAGGGGCAGATCGTTATGGGCAGAAGTTGTGCGTAATGTCATCATGGAAACATGATGCTTTAGGCAGCACGCCCCAATGTAAACCACTTAGAGTCTTCTTCCGAAAGAGACAAGTGGTATATAAATTAAAACTTTATTATTATTATTATTATTATTATTATTATTATTATTATTATTATTATTATTATTATTATTATTATTATTATTATTATTATTATTATTATTATTATCTATTCATACAAGGACTCCTCGCTGAATAACGACTCCAAGGTATCCAAGCTGTATATTTATAAAATAAAATATTCAGATTTATTTTTAAAATTATGGTTAATATGAGCTGATAATTTTAATAAGTTGTGTGGATCTATAACCAATAAGATGTACTAAAGTTTGTCATTAAAAGGCATACAATTAGATGACTATAACTTGGAAAAGGCACTAAGGTTATTAAGTTGCCAGTTCTGAAATGAAATTTAAGATACATTTGAGATCTAGCCAGATTTTGGTGTTCCATGCTTCTTCCCTCCTTCTACCTTTTTTTAACCTCCAAGCCTCATGAGGAGTTTTGAAGTGCTCAAAAGGTTGCACACAGGTGGAAAATATTGTTGGCCTTCTCTTGTGTACTTATGATTAAGTGTAAGACAGATAGGATGTAAAAGGAAATGGTTGTACAAATAACCAAGAAGTTAAAATAAAGTTCAAAAAAGTTAAAATATAGATTTTTTTCAAGTAAAGGTGCTGGAATATACCCTATTTGCTGGTGTATAAGACCCACTTCTCCCCTTTAAAATACACTGAAAAATGGAATGCATCTTGTACTGTATATAGTGGCCTGTAGTGGGCTATTTTGGTAATAATGGGGTGCGTCTTATACTTCAGTGCATCTTATACTCTGGCAAATATGGTACTTTAAATGCTTACAAGAAAGGGCAGAACATGATTTGAGTATAACTTAAATTTAACCTTTATCCAGGCAACAGGGCATTTAAGTACCAAGGGAGGGATATTTTGTTGGAACAGCCACACAGAAGTAGATATACAAAGTATGCATTTTTTAACACTGTCACTTGGACAGCAGTAAATAATGCCATCAAGTTAAATCCATCCTCTAGTTAGAGGTTTTCTTTTAACAGATAAAATAAAGCTCCGAGAAAAAAGGGCAGGCTAGGTGATACAGGATGCTTAACACCTCAGAGGGGAGAAAGGGGAGGGACAGGAAGGAGGGAGGAGGAATGCAATGTTGTAAGGAGCAATACTGCATAGGGACATGGAATGTGAGATCAATGAACCAAGGTAAACTAGAAGTGGTAAAAAATGAGATGGAAAGAATAAACATTGACATCTTGGGAATCAGTGAGCTCAAATGGACAGGGATGGGCGAATTCAGCTCTGGAAACCATCACATCTACTACTGTGGACAAGAAAACCTTAGAAGACATGGAGTAGCCATAATTGTCAATAAAAGAGTGAGAAGAGCAGTAATGGGATACAACCTCAAAAATGACAGAATGATGTCAGTAAGAATTCAGGGCAAACCCTTCAATGTTACTGTGATCCAAATATACGCACCAACCACGGGTGCAGATGAAGCCACAGTGGACCAGTTCTATGAGGATTTACAACACCTCATAGAACAAACACCAAGAAATGATGTTCAAATTATTCTAGGAGACTGGAATGCCAAAGTAGGAAATCAAAAAGTGGAGGGAATAACAGGCAAATTTGGCCTTGGAACACAGAATGAAGCAGGGCAAAGATTGATAGAGTTCTGCCAAGAGAACGCACTGGTCCTAGCAAACACCCTCTTCCAGCAACACAAGAGGCGACTTTACACATGGACATCACCAGATGGCCAACACCGAAACCAGATTGACTACATACTCTGCAGCCAAAGATGGAGAACATCCATACAGTCAGCAAAAACAAGACCTGGAGCAGATTGTGGCTCAGATCACAACCTACTGATTGCAAAATTCAGGCTTAGACTAAAGAAAATAGGGAAAGCAAAGAGACCAGACAGATATCATCTAGACAGCATCCCTAAAGAATATACGGTGGAGGTGATGAACAGATTCAATGGCTTAGACTCAATAGATAGAGTGCCAGAAGAATTATGGACAGAGATAAGGGACATCATGCAGGAAGCAGCAAAGAAAACCATACCAAAAGAAAAGAAGAGTAAGAAAGCAAAGTGGTTGTCTGATGAGGCTCTTAAAATAGCAGAGGAAAGAAGGAACGCAAAAGTCAAAGGAGAAAGGAAAAAATACAATCATTTGAACACAGAATTTCAAAGAAAAGCAAGGAGAGATAAGGAAAACTATCTAAAAGAACAGTGCAAAGAAATGGAAGAAAACAACAAAAGAGGCAGAACCAGAGATCTTTTCAAAAAAATCCGGGAAATCAAGGGAACATTTAAAGCAAAAATGACCATGATAAGGGACAAAGACGGAAAGGAGCTAGCTGATGCAGAAGAGATTAAGAAAAGATGGAAAGAGTACACAGAGGAACTCTACAAAAAGGAACTCAACACTCCTGATAGTCACAATGATGGAGAAATTGAACCTGAGCCAGACATCCTGGAGAGTGAAGTCAGAAAGGCCCTAAAGAGCACTGCAAACAACAAAGCTAGTGGAGATGATGGTATCCCAGTTGAATTTTTCAAAGCTCTAAAAGATGATGGCATCAAATTGCTGCATTCAATATGCCAGCAGATTTGGAAAACAAAACAGTGGCCACAGGACTGGAAAAGATCAGTATATGTTCCAATCCCAAAAAAGGGCAATGCCAAAGAATGTTCAAATTATCGAACAATTGCGCTCATCCCACACGCTAGCAAGGTGATGCTCAAGATAATACAGGATAGACTTCAGCAGCATGTGGAAAGAGAATTACCAGAGGTGCAGGCTGGTTTCAGAAGAGGCAGGGGGACTAGAGACCACATTGCCAACATACGTTGGATCATGGAGAAAACAAAGGAATACCAGAAACAAGTTTACTTTTGCTTTATTGACTACACTAAGGCATTTGATTGTGTGGATCACAACAAGATGTGGCAAGTGATTAAAGAGATGGGAATACCAGAGCACCTCATATGCCTCCTGAGAAATCTGTACATGAACCAAGAAGCAACAGTTAGGACAGAACACGGAATGACAGAGTGGTTTGGAATAGGAAAAGGAGTAAGACAAGGCTGCATTCTGTCACCCTGCTTATTCAACTTATACACAGAGCACATAATGCGCAATGCAGGGATGGAGGAATCACAATATGGGATCAAAATTGCTGGGAGAAACATCAACAATCTGAGATATGCAGACGACACCACCCTAATGGCAGAAAATGAGGAAGACCTAAAGAATCTCTTGATCGGTTTGAAGGAAGAGAGTGCAAAAGCTGGCTTGAGACTCAATATCAAGAAAACCAAGATAATGGCAACAGGCCCGATCAGTTCCTGGAAAATAGACGGGGAAGAAGTAGAAGCAGTGACAGATTTTACTTTCTTAGGATCTAAGATCACTGCAGATGGGGAGTGCAGCCATGAAATAAAGAGGCGGCTGATTCTAGGGAGACAAGCCATGAGAAACCTGGGGAACATAGTGAAAAGCAGAGACATTTTAGTGTATGGGACCAAAGACGACCGGACAACCGAAGGGTTGGTTTAACACAGGTTTATTGCATTGCATGAGGTTCCAGTGAAGCATGAGGTAATGGCGGTGATACATCTCAATATATACAGTAGCTCTCTACATTTGAATCTTGTAGCACGGTAGCTGATTGGTTGCTACCGGCGTGGCCTCGCCCAGGCACGCCTCTTTCTTCAGCTGCTGAATGCAGGTCTTGCTTCAGCTGCTGAATGCAGGTCTTCCTTCAGCTGCTGAATGCAGGTCTTGCTTCAGCTGCTGAATGCAGGTCTTTCTTCAGCTGCTGAATGCGGGGAAGGTTTTCCCGCGGCTGTCCGTGATTGAGCAATGTGAACCATGTGAGAGTGAACGCTCGCAGCTGCCCTCTATAGGCTGTCTGCTCGCGTTCCTTTATAGCTGATATCGTTTGTATCTGGAGTGGTTACAATCTTGCCTTACAGTATAATGAACATGCATACATACATAACATCCCTCCCCCCTAGGATGGGACGAAGTCCCGCAACCATTGTGGCTTGCCGCACGTTCGCTTGGGGCGTGCTTGCGCCTGCCCTAATTCTGGAGAGCCTGTGATCCCTGACTCCGCGGGCGCTTGTCCTGCAACGGGAAACGGGGATTCGTTAGTGGCTCTGTGGGGCGTCCGTGCCTGCCTTGCGCTTGGGGAAGGGAATGGGATGAACAGTTGGGAGGTAAATCCCTGCCTATTGCCCTCGGACCCCGGGGACCCTCCTAGTGTGAACCGCGGCACCGATGAGGTCGCCCTTGGGGAATGGCTACCTTCTGATCCCTGCTCGGGGGACCTTAAGACTGTGGTGGTGGGCGGACTCGCTGATGCCTCTGGTCTTGGAGGTGTCGGTCTCCGGAACATGGGCGCTATATTGCATTCTAACTCACAGGGGCTACTGGGACTGGAGGTACCAGGGGCTGAACTGAAACCCCTCTTTTCGCTAGGACGGGTGGGGGACCACTCCGCTAACTCCCCCTGGTACTGTAAATCAACGTCTAAACCTCTATGGGCCTCTGAGCCTCGGGGGGACTTCCGCGGCTTCCGCGGGGTATGAGTGTGGTTGGGGCTCCTCCTTTCTGACGGGGACTCCCGCAACCCGGGGCTCCTCCTCTCTGGCAGGGACTCCCGCAACAGATTTCCGTGGATCGATTCCCTTTCCTCCCCCCTTGGTGGGGACCCATGCTCCCCTTTTCCTCCCCCTTGGGCTAAACGGGTGGGGGAGTACCCTAACGCTGAATCAATGCTGGCCTCATCCTCGTCTTGCTCTCCGGGGACCCTACGCCTGAGTTGGTCCACGTGTCGCCTCCACAGGAAACCTGTACTGGTCTCTACGCGGTATGAGACGGGGCCGGTTTGGTCTACTACGGTGCCCGGCACCCAGGCTGGCCCCGCGCTGGCGTAATTCCTGCAGTATACTGGGGCGCCTATGCCGAAACTCTTGGTGGGTTCCACCCCTATGTTCCGCCCCTTGTCCTCTACTCTCGTGGGGTCTAGCTTGGATATCCCCGTGGCCAGCTTCCTGCGCATCAACAGCTCTGCGGGGGAGTACCCTGACGCTAAGGGGGTGACCCTGTATCTCAGCAGGAATTGGCACAATTTCAGGTCGAGGTCTCCGGGACCCATGCGCAGTAGCGCGTCTTTCGTGGTGCGCACGAGGCGCTCTACTTGGCCATTGGTGGCCGGGTGAAAGGGGGCGGAGGTGACGTGCCGAATGGCGTTGCGTTCCATGAATGCCCTGAACTCGGCGGACGTGAAACAGCTAGCGTTATCGCTGACGAGGGTGTCGGGTAAACCGAACGTGGAAAAGACCCTCCTTAACTGTTTAATGGTTGTGGTCGAGGAGGTGCTCGAGACTGGAATGACCTCCAACCACTTAGAGAACGCGTCCACCACGAGGAGGAAAAGCGTTCCCCTGAATGGGCCAGCAAAGTCTACGTGAACTCGGGACCAGGGTCCCCTCGCAGCGTCCCATTCCCTAGGTGGCGAGCGAGCCTCTTCTGGCCTTGAGCTTTGGCACGCCTCACAAGTGCCGACCATGTGTTCGATGTCGGCGTCTAACTGGGGCCACCAAAAGTAACTGCGGGCTAGTGCCTTAGAGCGTACGATCCCCGGGTGGCTGACGTGCAGCAGTTTAAGCACCCTCGGCCGGAGAGACGTGGGGATCACTACCCGCTGTCCCCACAAGAGGCAACCCCTCTCCAGGGACAACTCTAATCTCTTTTTGAAGAATGTGTTGAATTCCGCTGCTGGGGAAGACACGGGCCACCCTTTCTGCACCCAGGAGCAAACTGTGGCCAGCGCTTTGTCCTTGCCTGTCGCTTTGGCGATTTCGGCCGGTACTACTGGAGGGGAGTCTAGGACCTCTATCATTAAGACCTGGTGGTCCCTCTCTACTCCGCCCACGTGGCAGCAATCCCGGGGAATGGGGGACCTCGACAGAGCGTCGGCATGGCTTATCTCCCTCCCGGGCCGGTATACCAACGCGTGCTGATACGCGTTGAGAAAAATGGCCCATCTGAGCATTCTCGGGGACAGGATCTGGGGTGTGGGCTTGTCTGCGGTGAAGATGCCCAGCAAAGGCTTGTGGTCAGTCACTATGGTGAAGGAGCGGCCGTACACGAAATCATGAAATTTCTTGGTCCCCGCAATTATTGCTAGCGCCTCTCTGTCTGTCTGAGCATAATTCCTCTCCGCTTGGGACAGGGATCTAGAGTAGAAAGCTATCGGGGCCTCCCTACCGTTCTCCAGCACGTGGCAAAGCACCGCCCCCACCCCCACCGGGGATGCATCGCATATCAGGACCACCGGGCGTTTAGGATTGAAGTGGGTCAGTACAGCATCTGATGCCAGGAGTCGCTTCAGGTCATTGAAAGCCTTTTCCTGGACGTCGCCCCACTTCCATGCCTCGTCCTTTTTTAACAATTTGTGTAGCGGTTCTGCCACGGCTGCCTTCCGCGGGAGGAAGGAGTGGTAGAAGTTGAGCAGTCCGAGGAACGACTGCAACTCGGGCTTGGAGGTGGGGCGAGGGGCCTTTTTGATGGCGGCTACCTTGGATTGGGCTGGCCTAATTCCCTCGGGAGTAACACGGAACCCTAGGAACTCAACCTCTGTAGCGAAGAAGACGCATTTGTCTTTCCGCAACCTCAACCCCGCCTTTTCGAATATTGTCAGGACCTTTCCCAACCTTGTTGCTAATTCGGCCCGGCTCCCCCCTGTAATTAATACGTCATCAAAATAGGGTAACACCCCCTCCAACCCCTTCAGGAGGCGTTCCACCAATGACTGGAAAATCCCGGGCGCCGAATTCACGCCGAATTGGAGGCGCGAAACCTGGAACGCCCCTTTGTGGGTGACTATGGTTTGTGCAGCAGCTGCGGCGGGGGTCACCGGGAGTTGCTGGTAGGCTTGGGCCAGGTCGAGTTTGGCGAAACACCTCCCCCCGTGTAACCTGGCCAATAAGTGGCTGACTACCGGCACCGGATACGCATTAGGGCGGATCGCCTTATTGATGGTGCACTTGTAATCAGCGCATATTCGGACTTCCCCGTTGGCCTTGAGCGCTGTTACAATTGGAGTTTCCCACTCCGCAGAATCAACAGGAACAAGAATCCCCTGGCCCACTAATTTGTCCAATTCCGCCTCAATTTTGTCCTTTAGTGCGAAAGGCACTCTGCGCGGTTTAAGTCTGATTGGACGCACTCCAGGGTCCAGGTCGAAAGTCACTGGGGGGCCCTTGAATTTCCCTAGCCCCTTTTTAAAAACCTCGGGGTGCGCGTCGCACACGCTCTGTATTGGATCAGTCCCGGCGGCGTGTGCTCCCACGGCGTGCACCCCCCCAATGAACAAACCCAGGGGCTGGAACCATTGAGTCCCGAGGAGGCTGCATTTACCCCCCTTGAGGACGACTAAGGGAAGCGTTGCGGTGTACTTTTTGAACTGGACCTGGAACTTCCCAACCCCCAACACTGGGATGCGGTTCCCCTGCACGTCCTTCAGTGTGGCCCTCAACGCCTTGAGCTTGGGCCGCACGCGGGGGGCAATTTTCATGAACTCCCCCTGGGAAATAATGGAGTATGAGGAACCCGAGTCCACCTCCATCCTAACAGGGGCCCCTTGTATTACTACCTCAACGAAGTAACGGGGGTGCTCCGTGGAAACGCTGCAAACCGGCGCGTCGTCCTCGCTGTCGTCGGAGACTCGCCCTACTCCGTCCCGCGTCCTCGTGGTCCGTGTGCCGTCCTTCGGCCTCGTGGTGCGGTCCTGCCTCGTGGTGCGGTCCTGCCTCGCCGAGCGGTCTGGAGAACTCCGGGCGGCCTCGCGTCGTTTCCGGCAGACCTTGGCGATGTGCCCGCGCCGGCCGCAGTTGTGGCACTCGGCCTTGCGGAATGGGCATTTGGTGCGGGCGTGGGCGGCGCCGCAGCCATCGCAGCGCCGGCCCTCTCTCTGGACCCTCCGGACGTCCTCGTCGTCGCTGCTCTCTGCAGAGGACGAGTTCGAAGTCCGCCGGGCCGCGCGCACCGAACTCTCTGCCTTGGCGGTCTTCGGGCGCCAGTCCTGAAGTTCGTGCACCCCGGCCGACGTGGCCTCTGCGGCCTGTGCCGCGTCGAGGACTTGTTGCCACGTGGGCGGCGGCTCCCTTTTCATCAGCGCGCGCTGAGTCTCTGTGTCCCTCAGACCGCAGAGCAGGCAGTCCCGGAGGGTGACGTCGGGGAGTTCCCACTTGCATGGGCCGGCGGCCAACCGCAGGGCCGCGGCGAACTCATCGACCGATTCTCCGGGTGCCTGGACTCGCCTCCAGAACGCGCTCCGAGCGGGGAACATCGCTATTGCCGGCCGGAGATGGGCGCGCAGCGCCGCCAGGAGCTCTGTGGCCTTGAGGTCGCCCACCTTCCTCGGCGCGATCAGGTCCACCAAGGTCCTCTTGGTTTCTTGTCCGAGCATGCGGACGAAGATGGCCCTCTTTTTGGCCTCGTCGGAGACTTCGAGCTCCACCAGCGCAGCGTTGAAGTCTATCTCAAACAGCTCCAAGTCTCCCGGCTTCCTGATCTCGTAGCCGGCGCATGTCTTGGTCCCGTGGGCAGCCATATCCCACCTTCGTCGCCAGTTTAGTGTATGGGACCAAAGACGACCGGACAACCGAAGGGTTGGTTTAACACAGGTTTATTGCATTGCATGAGGTTCCAGTGAAGCATGAGGTAATGGCGGTGATACATCTCAATATATACAGTAGCTCTGTACATTTGAATCTTGTAGCACGGTAGCTGATTGGTTGCTACCGGCGTGGCCTCGCCCAGGCACGCCTCTTTCTTCAGCTGCTGAATGCAGGTCTTGCTTCAGCTGCTGAATGCAGGTCTTCCTTCAGCTGCTGAATGCAGGTCTTGCTTCAGCTGCTGAATGCAGGTCTTTCTTCAGCTGCTGAATGCGGGGAAGGTTTTCCCGCGGCTGTCCGTGATTGAGCAATGTGAACCATGTGAGAGTGACCGCTCGCAGCTGCCCTCTATAGGCTGTCTGCTCGCGTTCCTTTATAGCTGATATCGTTTGTATCTGGAGTGGTTACAATCTTGCCTTACAGTATAATGAACATGCATACATACATAACAGACATCACCTTGAAAACAAAAATTAGAATAGTCAAAGCAATGGTATTCCCAGTGGTAATGTACGGATGTGAGAGCTGGACAATTAGGAAAGCTGAACGCAGAAGAATAGATGCCTTTGAAATGTGGTGTTGGAGGAGAGTTTTGAGGGTACCTTGGACAGCGAGGAGAACAAATAGGTCAATCTTAGAAGAAATCAACACTGACTGCTCATTGGAAGGTCAAATAGTAAAGATGAGGCTAAAGTACTTTGGGCATCAAATGAGAAGGGAGGATTCACTTGAGAAGGCCGTGATGTTGGGAAAGGTGGAGGGCAAAAGAAGAAGGGGGAGGCCAAGGATGAGATGGATAGATGGTATTATAGACACAACGGGCACAGAACTGGGAGGACTGAGGGGGATGGTGGAGGACAGGGGTGCCTGGAGAAAGATGGTCCATGGGGTCGCAAGGGGTCGGAATCGACTGTGCGACTGAACAACAAAAAAATTGTCCCAACCAGATGCATTGTGTTTTCCTAATGGGGCATTTTTGTCCCACACAATGTAATGTAATGAGGTTGGGAAAATGTCAATTTTATGGTCAAGATACAATGCATAGGAACCACTGTGTGTGCTTGGATCAGAATCAATCCCTGTTCTCCTACCAAAACAAAGAAAAAGGTGGAAGAAAGTACAGTAAAACCTTGTGTAATTAAAATAATTTGTTTGACGAGGCTTTTTGCTATCCAAATTTTTTTGTTTTATGATCCCCCCCCAACTAATGAAAATCCCTATGGGGAAAAAATCATATAACAAAAAAAATTTGCTAAGTGATTTTTTCCATTGAAATATACATTATACGATTTGTCCGGTTGTATCTTATTATGTGAGATGCCAACCCCCCCCCCAAAAAAAAATCCTTTTTGTTGTGCTTCTTTTTTTTTCTTTGCTATATGGGACATTCATTATATGAGGTTCCACTGTATAATTTCAAATCTCATAGCTTGCACAGACAATCTGTTGTTTACTAAGACAGTAGAATCCACTATTAGTGGAGGTGAAATTAGGAACTCAGTTGTTTTTCAGCCATACAGTCAGGAGTCTGTCAAAGAGCCACAATTTATGAGAGATTGGCAGAAATACAGTGGTACACATAAAGGGCCTCCTCGAAGACTGTGGTATTTTTTTAATTACAATTGGGTGTACCCTGCAGCAATCTTGTGTTGCCAGCTAATCTTTCTCACACTAGGCCAGGCAAAGGGAACTGCAGAATAAACCCACCAAATGGTGACTTCATTTTGCCAGTTTTACGTCTGGCCTAGACACAGAAGAAGAAGGTGAAATACACTAGTAAGTTGCAACTAGAGTAGGTCCATTGAATCAGTGGTGATTTGGTGAGGCAACTCCTCTGTAAATTCCATTAATACAGTGAGACTTCTTAATGGCAACATACTAAATTTTAGCTACACTTTCTTTTTTTTCTTCAGGTGCTATATTCTGAATGCAGTACAGTATTGGCTATCATTCAAGGGGATCGGCCATGAAGATTGTCCCAATATAATGCAGTAATCTTCCATTTACATTCCACATTGCACTATGACACCCATATCACGATCCAGTACTGCAAGTCACTTCTGGTCCTGAGCCCGGAATGTGACAACTAATCACAGAAGGGAAAAACATGTTTGAATCATTCCAGCTTGAAAAAGTAGACAATGCCCCCCCCCCCCCCCCCAATCCCTGCAACAGACTAAAAAGCTTCTCTGGGAGCAATGAGGGCAAGATAGATTTGAATAAGCCTTTGCAGTACATGGCCAGATTAAAAAAATAAAATCAAATTCACCCATTTTATAAGAGGAGCAAATCCATAGTATTTGACCATATAGTCCCACCCGACAGCAGTGGTGGCAAACCTATGGCATGTGTGCCAGAGGTGGCACTTGGAGACCTCTCTGTGGGCACCTGTGCGTCACCCCAGCACTGAGTTCACTCCGCCTCTCTGTCCAGCAGCCCAATGGGAGAATTTCCTCCCTCCCCAGCACAGAGTTTGCCCCATGCCTCTGCCCAGCAGCCCAATGCAAGCATTTCATCCCTCACCTGTTGCCATGTTGGCACTTTGTGATAAATAAGTGGGTTTTGGGTTACAGTTTGAGTACTCTGTCTCTAAAAGGTTCTCCATCACTGGCCTACAGTTAAGAAGAGGGACACCAGTGGCTTAGTGGTTAAGATGCTGAACTTGATAATTAGTTTGTAGGTCAGTTCAAGACCCGAGTGCTGCCCAATGGAGTGAGCTCTTGTCTCTGTCTCAGCTCCTGCCAACCTAGCAGTTCGAAAGCAAGAAATTGCAAGTACTGTAGATAAATAGGTGTTCTGTGTGCTCCGGTCTTTAGTCATGGCTGCCACATGTCCACAAAATGTCCGCAGATGCAGAAAGCACTGGCTCTTTGGCTATAAACAGAGATGAGCACTGAACCCTAGAGTCGGATACAACTGGCTTTCGAGCAAGGGCGGCCTTTACCTCACAGTTAGGAAGGAAATCACTAGTCCTTCTTTAAATCTAGTAATCCTGTAGCAAGCTCAGAAAAAGACACAATGAAGGCAGGAAGAGAGACAAATCATGCTGGAAGAGAATTAATTGCTGAGTCACCTATCCACAACAGTGATTCATGTGTCTCGGTTTATCATCTTCAAAAATTGTATGTGTTTGGGAAGGGGAGGTTGGAAATCATTGACATAGAACTTCACAACTTTGCTGCTGAGGAGAGCTGTAAAATTATGGCCAGTGGCTTGTAGTGTAACCGTTGGAAAAGAAAAGGCTATGGGGGAGACGAATATGAGCAGGCTTTAGAAAACCACAAGGTTCAGAGAAAATGAAAAGAGAAAAGAAATGGTGAAAATGAGGCGGCAGGGATGCAAAACAGCTTAGCGAGAAATACAACTGCTTAGTTGCCCAGGAATCCTGAATAACTGTGGACCAAAAGTGTTGTGTATGTAACTGTATCACTTTAAGAATGTATGAATGTAACCTGACAATGATTACAATGTAACCCAGCTGTTAAAGGAATGCGAGCCAGCTACCCATGGTTCAAATCCCCCCAATCACCGGCAGCTGCGGGAACCTTCCCGCGCAAGGAACACCTGGAGAAGAAGGGCGTGACTCAGAATGATGTCACGCAGGTAGCAGACAATGAGCTACCATGCAACCCTTTTCAAATGTATTGTTGCAGTATAAAAGGAGCTGTACCTCCGCCATTACCACATGTTCATCCTGACCATCATGCAATAAAGCTGTGTTTTAGCCCTCACTGCGGCTCCTTCTTTGTCTTCCGTGCAAGACACTAAATTGGCAACAAAGGTGGGATACATGGCGTATCCCAAAATCAAGCCTCACCAGTTCGACATCAGCGATCCCGAGCAATGGGAGCTGTACGAGTGCCAGTTTTGGCACGCGATGGACGCTGCAGGCATCGACGACGAAGGGAAGGTGCGCTCGCACTTCCTAGCCCAGGTAGGGCCGGCCACGCTGCGCATCCTGATGAACCTGCTGGCTCCCCAGAAGGTCGACGCGGTGCCCATTGACCGCATCCTCACAACGCTGAAGGATCACTTCCAGCCACCCGTCTCTATTTTTCTGGCCCGGGTCGCATTCCACAGGCGGGACCAGCGCCCGGGAGAATCCGTGTCCGCCTACGCGGCGGCCCTCAGGCTGGCGGCCTTTCACTGCCAATGGGAGGACTTGGACATAGCCCTTCGAGACCGCATGCTGTGTGGCCTGAGGGATGAGGAGGTCCAGAGAAAGTTGATGACCCGTGACCATCGCCTCACGTTCAACGAGGTACTGCGAGAGGCCCAGGCGGCAAAGGCGGCGAGGAGCGGGGTCAGAGTCTTCAAGTCCCGGGGGGCCGCACCTGAGAGGGCCAAGTCACCCGTGCAAGCGGCCCAGCGGACTTCGGCACAAGCAGCCTGGCGGGCCCACCGACAGCCCACAGGCACCCCAGCAACCTTCAAGGAGTCGTCCATGACTGCGGACTCCGGCTCCAGCGAGGATGATGACATTCAGAGAGTCAAGAGGCACAGAGAAAAGCACCGAGCCAGCGAGAGAGGAAACTACTGTTGCGATGGCTGCGGGGCATCTCACAACCGAACGAGGTGCTCATTCCGGAAGGCCGAGTGCCACAACTGCGGGCGGAAAGGCCACATCACCAGGGTCTGCAGGCGTGGGCGAATGGAAGACAAGGGGTCATCGAGAAACCCTCAAGCACACCAACGCAAGGCGGCCGGCATCGGAAAGGTCTCAGCCAACGACGACGCGGCGGCCGTGAACCGCGTGGGTTTGGAGCACCGGCGTTTCTTGGTAGAGATACTGTTACAAGGGGTCCTGGTTAGGATGGAAATAGACTCGGGGTCGTCCTACTCCATCCTGTCCCAGAAGGAGTTCCTGCGCATTCCCCCAAATGCGCGCCCCAAGTTGCGGGCCATGAAGTCGAACTTACGGGATGTGCAGGGTTATGGGATCCCGGTGTTGGGGGTGGGAAACTTCACGGTGAAGTTCAAAAAGTTCACAGAAAAACTGCCCTTAGTAGTTCTCAAGGGGGGGGGGACCTGTTGCCTTTTGGGAACCCAGTGGTTTGCTCCCCTGGGAATTGAACTGTCCGGCATAAACGCAATAGGGACTGACCCAATTCAGGATGTGTGCGATGCACACCCAGACATTTTCAAGAAGGGGCTCGGGACTTACAAGGGTCCCCCGGTTTCTTTTGAGTTGGACCCAGAAATCTGGCCCATACATCTCAAGCCAAGAAGAGTCCCCTTCACCCTCAAGGACAAGATTGAGGCGGAACTGGACAAATTGGTGGGGCAGGGGATTTTAGTTCCAGTTGATTCTGCGGAATGGGAAACTCTGATTGTTACAGCTTTAAAATCCAATGGGGAGGTCAGGATTTGCGCTGACTACAAATGTACAATCAACAAGGCCATTCGGCCAAATGCATATCCGGTGCCGGTAGTTAGCCACTTACTGGCCACTTTGCACGGGGGGAGGTGTTTTGCCAAGCTAGACCTGGCGCAGGCGTACCAGCAGCTCACGGTAACCCCAGCTGCTGCCGCTGCGCAAACCATCGTTACGCATAAGGGGGCATTCAAGGTAACGCGCCTACAGTTCGGCGTAAATTCGGCCCCCGGGAACTTCCAGTCCCTTGTGGAACGCCTTTTAAAGGACCTTCCAGGCGTGCTCCCATATTTTGACGATGTTTTGATAACAGCGGGGAGCGAATCGGAACTGGTGAGAAGACTAGACAAGGTCCTCTCTGTATTTGAGAGAGTGGGACTGAGGTTGAGAAGAGACAAATGTGTGTTTTTCGCGAGGGAGGTTGAGTTTCTCGGGTAAAAGATAACCCCGGAGGGCATCTAGCCATCCGAGTTCAAGGTTGTGGCTGTGCAAAACGCCCCTCACCCCACCGCGAAACCGGAGCTGCAGTCATTCCTAGGGCTCCTGAATTTTTACCATTCCTTCTTGCCAAGGAAGGCATCCGTTGTGGAGCCACTGCATGGGCTACTTAAGAAAGATGCGGTTTGGCGGTGGGGAGATAGGCAGGAGAAAGCGTTCAAAGAGCTCAAGGCGCTCTTGTCCTCGGATGCCGTCCTGACCCATTTCGACCCGAGGAAACCGGTAGTTTTGGTCTGTGATGCATCACCAGTGGGGGTGGGGGTGGTGTTGTGCCATGTGTTAGAGAGCGGGTGAGAAGCCCCGGTTGCCTTCTATTCCAGGTCACTTTCAAAGGCGGAGCGCAATTACGCGCAAACAGATAGAGAGGCCCTGGCCATAATCGCGGGAACAAAGAAGTTCCACGATTTCCTATACGGCCGCGAGTTCACAATTGTGACTGATCATAAGCCCCTTTTGGGAATTTTTACTACAGGCAAGCCCACCCCACAAATCCTGTCCCCCAGAATGCTGCATTGGGCAATTTTCCTCAACGCCTACCAGTACGAGCTGGTCCACCGCCCAGGGAAGGAGATCTCCCATGCAGATGCGCTGTCCCAATCTCCCCTCCCTAGTTTAGGAGACCCCGAATGCGAGGTAGAGCAGGACCACCAAGTCCTGCTGATCGAGTCTCTTGACTCGCCCCCATAGTTCCCGCATACCTCGCCAAAGCCACGGCGGCCAAGAAAACCCTGTCCCAAGTCAGTTCCTGGGTGAGAAAGGGGTGGCCCGCAACTCCCCCCGAGGAGGAATTCAGATCGTTTTTCAGGTGCAGAGTAGAGCTTTCCCTTGAAAGGGGCTGCCTTCTCTGGGGCCAGCGGGTGGTCATTCCAGAGAAGTTACGAGCAAAGGTGCTGAGGCTACTGCATACCAGCCACCCGGGAATAGTGTGTTCCAAAACACTGGCCAGGAGCTACTTCTGGTGGCCCCAGATAGACGTGGATATAGAGCACTTGGTGGGCACATGCGAGAGCTGCCAGAGCTCTCGGCCCGAGGAGTCCCAGCTGCCCCATAGGGAATGGGACATGGCCCGCGGGCCATGGTCCCGAGTACACGCCGACTTCGCTGGCCCCTTTCGCGGGTCCATGTTTCTGCTGATAGTCGACTCATATTCCAAATGGCTGGAAGTCATTCCCATGTCTAACACCTCATCTGCCGCAACCATTAAACAATTGCCCAAGGTGTTCAGTTGTTTCGGCCTGCCGGACATCCTTGTGAGTGATAACGCCAGTACTTTCACGTCTGCGGAATTCAAGGCGTTCATCGAGAGGAATGCCATCCGGCACATTATCTCTGCCCTGTTTCACCCCGCCACAAACGGTCAGGTAGAGCGGCAAGTGCACACTACGAAAGACGCACTGCGGCGCATGGGTCCTGGTGAATTGAACCTCCAACTGTGTCAGTTCCTCATTTGTTATAGGGCAACTCCCCTAGCTTCAGGACTTTCGCTGGCTGAGCTCCTCATGCGGAGGAGGCCGGTAACACTTTTTGATCAGTTGGATCTGACCAGGGTGGAGGATGAGGGGAGGAATATAGAGATAGAGAGCTCCAAAAATTTTGTGGTAGGGGACCAGGTTCACTGCAGAAATTACGCAACCTCAGGACCAACGTGGGTTCCAGGAACGGTCGTTGAGCAAACGGGCCCAGTGTCTTACAGGGTTGAAACTAGCACAGGTCTACTGTGGAGAAGGCACGCTGACCAGCTCAGAAGGCGAGTTACCAGGGAAAGAATCAGCGTTAGGGTTCTCCCCCACCCACTTAACCCAAGGGGGAGACACAGGGACGTCCTCGGGTACAAATGCATACCCTGGATTCTCAAATGAGGAGGAGGATACTTTGAAAGTGTGGGATGAGTTTGATTTTATGTTGCCGTACGAGGGGGGTGTCGCGGAGTGGTCCCCCACCCGTCCGAGTGAGAAGAGGGGTTTTAGTTCAGCCCCTGGTACCTCCAGCCCTCCCAGTCCTTTTGTTCTAGAGTTTACCCCATCACCAAGACCCCCAACCCAGGCAGCAGGGGGAAGTTCGTTCTCTCCATCCCCAAGAACACCGAGCCAGGCAGCAGGGAGTAGCACAAGTACGCCAGTTGCAGGCGCAAGAAACCGGGGCGAGACAACAAGGGTCTCCTCATCGGTTCCGAGGTTCGTGCTGGGGGGGTCGCCAGGCGCCACGAGCGACAGGCAGGGGTTCACATCCCAGTTACATGTTCCGTTCCCCTCTGTTGTCACAGAGTCCCCACCAGATGACTAATGAGTCCCCCCTTTTCGTTGCAGGACGAGAGTCTGCAGAACTCGGAGCCCCTAGTTCCCCTGAGCTCGGCCAAGCAGTCGTACGCCCCAAGCGCACATGCGGGAAGCCACAATGGTTGAGGGACTTCGTCCCATCCTAGGGGGGAGGAGTGTTGTGTATGTAACTGTATCACTTTAAGAATGTATGAATGTAACCTGACAATGATTACAATGTAACCCAGCTGTTAAAGGAACGCGAGCCTGCTACCCATAGAGGGCAGCTGCGAGTGTTCAGCTCACATGGTTCAAATTCCCCCAATCACCGGCAGCCGCGGGAACTTTCCCGCACAAGGAACACCTGGAGAAGAAGGGCATGACTCAGAATGACGTCACGCAGGTAGCAGCCAATGAGCTACCGTGCAACCCTTTTCAAATGTATTGTTGCAGTATAAAATGAGCTGTACCTCCGCCATTACCACATGTTCATCCTGACCATCATGCAATAGCCCTCACTGCGGCTCCTTCTTTGTCTTCCGTGCAAGACACTAAAAAAAAAAACATCTAGAACAGATTCCCTCTGCAATGTTTTATCGCAGGTCCTCCTTGTAGATACTTAATACAGAATACATCCCCAACAGCATCATTTGGTCCTTCCAGACAATATTCAGCAGGATAAGGCTGTATTTTATTTTATTTTATTCGTGTATAAGGACAGAAAATAACATAGCTGAAAATAACTTAGGTGAGGAGGGAAGGGCGGATTAATGGGGACATACAGAAAATTGCATGGGACATTTCCACCAAGTATCCTGACATCTGTAGAATTCCATCCATGCGGTATAGAAATACCCTAAGAAAAGCCTTGTCTGGAAATGTTACTGTGTATACTGACTGACATGGCTCTCCAAAGTTGGTGAAAGGTCCTATCTCTGCCTCTCTGAAGATGGCAAAGAGTAACCCACTGGTTCTTTGCACTTAAGTTCCTAAAGGGCCAACTTTCTCTCTTGCTTTCCCAACATGAATATTCAGATTCGTCTGATACTAGAGCCACCCTCTCCCTCCTAGTTGGTTCCTTTCTTATGGGCTAAGACAGGGGTGCCCCAAACTATGTCCTGTGGGCCAGATCTGGCCCCCAATGCCAATTCATCCAGCCCATGCTGCCCTCGTCACTCCCGGAAGCGGAAATAAAACACATATGGGCACGTTTTACTTCCACTTCCAGGAGCAATGAAGGCAGCATGGGCCAGATGAATTGGTGTCGGGGGCCAGATATGGCCCATGTGCCATAGTTTAGGCACCTCTGTTGCAAAACAGATTGCAAGGCATGTTTTGCTTCTGCTTCAAGTGGGAGGAACCACATGATCGGCCCACTGAACCACATGTCCAGCCCACTGAACCACATGACAGGCCCAAAAAGTTTGGGCACCCCGGGCAAAGACTTCAGGAAAGGGGAGGATCAACCAGGAAACTGTTACAAGCTTGACTTGGGAATTCCAGCACACCAGTTTAGGCCTGTGGATAGGATGTTCTCCTCCCATATATGTGGCAGGTTCTCTCCTATTGATATATGCCCCCTACTCAATTTCTGTTGCATCTCTCATGTGAATGTTAGTCACACGCATCTTGAGATCAAAGCTGCATAGATTAAACTTCTTGTTATAATTTTGCTGGCCATGACACCATAATTAAACATATGATTCATGATGCAATCAGTCAAAATTTGCTAGGTTTTGATGATACCCTTCCTAAGCTCTCTTGCTTATCTTTCGGTGGATGCACCATGTCACTGAGGTTACGATAGGTACAAATTTGCAGCCCCATCATCTAAGAGAGTACTTAAGTTCTACTGACCTTTCTGAGTGTTGCTGTCAGCCAGTGTATTTGTTATTGCAGAACACCTGCAAATCACCGCTGAGCAGCTAATACTGCAGTAGGGACTAAATTAATAAAGAAATGATACTTGCAATAAGAAGTAATTGTGGAGCATGCAAGAACCTTATTCCTTGATTTATATCATACATTTATATCACTTTAGTTTTTAGTAACTTTATTTAATTATTTCATTTTACAGATTAGATTTATTTATTACCTTCCTCCTTACAGATACCAGGACAGTTTAATAAAGTCATACAATAAAAGCCACAATGTTTCAAGCTGGACCTTGAAGAATATTGACTGCTGCAATGACTTTCTGAGTTACAGGGCTCCACATTTTGTTGTCTTTACTCCCTATTTGTCTCTGCATTGATTGTCACTTGTCTTCAGATGGGCTTCATCCTCTAAGATTGTAGGCCAGTGTAGGTGAACCTATGGCACGCGTGCCATAGGTGGCACACAGAGCCTTTTCTGTTGGCATTCAAATTGCTGCAGGCAAGCCCCGCCACGTGCCACGGGCACCAATACCAGGGCTGCTTCTCCACCCATCCCTCTCCCTCTGCCAATGAGGAGGCTGAAATCCCACCTGGGAGGTAGCAGGGACAAAACACCGCCTGCCTGCCCCTCCTAGGACGCGGAGGAGGTGCACCCTTGAGGGGGGAGGGTGTGCACACCCGAGGAGTTGTGTGCACACATGGGGGTTGAGTGTATCCATGGGGGTTGTGTGTACCCATGGGGGGGGAGAGATTGGGCACACCCATCCACGTGATGTTGCTAGTACGCCTCGAGTGGTGCGCATGCGCACACACCCATGTGACTTCACTGGAGGTGCACCAGCAACATCACATGGGTGTGTGGCATGCGAGGTGCCTGGCTTTGTGCCTCTTCATCTTCATTGGGCACTTGGTCTCTAAAAGGTCGTCCATCACTGTTGTAGGCCGTTCTTTGGTTGGGTAAATAAGCAGGCTTCAAATATTCACACAGGACACTTCATATTCCAGCTCTGGGATATTTTCTGACCCCATGGGACTTTCAGTGTATCTTGAGTATGAAAACATCCACAGGTAGGTTTCTGGGTGCAGATGCAGGACTCTTCCATAATAGCCCATCTATCCAGAAATGCAAAATATTGGTTCCTATGAATTAGAATGTTTCAAATAGCTTATAGCCCTTTACAGTTATTTCTTGAAGAAAATGTGCTAAAATAAATTCTGTCTTTAAAATATTATTAATCCATTTTAAAAAAATATTAAGATCTTGTTTTGAACCCTCCCTGATTAGGAAAACAGAGAAAGGGAGGTGATAAAGTCTGCACAATTTATGCAAACAGCCGATTAGTTGTCATAGGTTCTTGTAAAGATTTGGGGGGGGGGGGTTATCTGTAAATGTTGTTTTGATGATACAGGCATTTGACCCCACATTCATTTCTTTCCCCAATCAGTCTCTGAATTTAATATTTTTTAAAAAATACTTACATATGTGAAAATAAAACTAAATCATCATATTACCTTATTACTGGGTGATCATTATTAATAAAAAGATTAGCAAAGGCAGGACCAGAGGAAGGAAGGAAAGAAGAGGGAGACAGTGGGCTAGAATGTGGTTCTCATTGCATCCAGTATGAAAGGTGAACACCTGAATCAATCCACAGCTCATGTGTGAGCAGCGCCTGCAGTTTCAGACATAATACATGCTGCAAAAATGCTGAGCTGGAGACTAGAAGGTCAGGTTTCAATATCCAAGAGCTGCATTTGGGGACATAAAAGGAGCCTCATTTGGGCATCCCCTAAAAATCCTTTCAACCTGGAGTAATCTCTGACATGAAATTATTATTATTGCTCCAATTTGGGTTTCCAGTGTAGTCACATCCTGTGAAAGAAAATATGTCACCTTTCCAAAATATAGATTGCAGGTTCAGTGTCCATTTGTTCAGTTCTCCAGCCAGCCATGTCCTTTACCTGAAAATTTAATTCTTTTCTCTCTTTACCACTAGTTTCCTATTTTGTCTCCCTAACACAGAATTAACAATTTGTGAACACTGGGTATCCTTGATTCCCAGTGAGATTTTTGGAAATGGTCTCTGCCATGTCAAATTTTCTTTCTAAAAATTTATTTTTGCAACCCCAAGCCTGCCCATATCTTTCTCTCAGGTCTGAGTCATGCTGCTTTAGCTACTTAATGATCCAAAATGAGTTTATTAATAGTATATATAATGACTTTCCCCAATTAAGAAATATGCATTGAAAATCTATTTGTTTTCTAATGTCTTGAATGAATCTATTTATCTGGTAGAGGTTGATTTACCGTGTATAATATTTCAGCCGAGGGGAAAAAGAGCCTACTTTAAAGTAAGTAAAATGGGTGCGTGCACGCACGCACGCACGCACGCACGCACGCACGCACACACACACACACACACACACACACACACACACACACACACACCGGTCTATTGGTGGAATGAGGAGATCGCAGAACTCCGGAGACTGTGCCACTGCACTTGGCGAATGGCACAGCGTGCCCAAGGCAGCGATGACTATGAGGCTCTGAGGCTTTGACATTGGGACGCACGGGGGGCCTTGAAGAGAGCCATCAGGGACAGCAAGAACTGTATGTGGAAGGAGTTGTGCAATATGGTTGACAGTGATCCATGGGGTAGACTCCGCGTTGCCTGCCTCGGGACCCACTTCATCGGCCCAGGGATGCGGGGCAGCTGCGTCACCCATGCCCCTCCCGTGCTTGAGCCAGGAGGGGTTGAAAAGGAGCAGACACCGGACTTGCCGCTACTGCCTCCGCATTGCCTACCCCGGGACCCACTTCATCGGCCCGGGGAAGTGGGGCAGCTGCGTCGTCCACGCCCCTCCTGTGCTTGAGCCAGGAGGGGTTGAAAAGGAGCAGACGCCGGACTTGCCGCCACCGCCGCCGCGTTGCCTGCTCCGGGACCCACTTCATCAGCCCGGGGATGCGGGGCAGCTGCGTTGCCCATGCCCCTCCCGTGCTTGAGCCAGGAGGGGTTAAAAAGGAGCAGACACCGGACTTGCCGCTACTACTGCCGCGTTGCCTGCCCCGGGACCCACTTCATCAGCCTGGGGATGCGGGGCAGCTGCATCGCCCACGCCCCTCCCGTGCTTGAGCCAGGAGGGGTTGAAAAGGAGCAGATGCCAGACTTGCCGCTACCGCCGCCGCATTGCCTGCCCCGGGACCCACTTCATCGGCCCGGGGATGCGGGGCAGCTGCGTTGCCGATGCCCCTCCCATGCTTGAGCCAGGAGGGGTTGAAAAGGAGCAGATGCCGGACTTGCTGCTACTGCCACCGCGTTGCCTGCCCTGGGATCCACTTCATCAGCCTGGGGATGCGGGGCAGCTAAGGTCGCCCACGCCCCTCCCATGCTTGAGCCAGGAGGGGTTGAAAAGGAGCAGATGCCGGACTTGCTGCTACCGCCGCCGTGTTGCCTGCCCCGGGACCCACTTCATCGGCCCGGAGAAGTGGGGCAGCTGCGTTGCCCACGCCCCTCCCGTACTTGAGCCAGGAGGGGATGAAAAGGAGCAGACGCTGGACTTGCCGCCACCGCGTTGCCTGCCCCAGGACCCATTTCATTGGCCCGGGGAAGTGGGGCAGCTGCGTATTAACTTTGTTTAATGCTTTGTTTGTATGCTGTATTTTTTCTTTTCTTTTTTGAATTGTATTTTGTAATTTTGAAACTGTGTAATTTTCTATGATTTGTTGTGAAGCCGCCCTGAGTCGGCTTAGTGCTGAGTAGGGCGGGGTACAAATTAAATTGATTGATTGATTGATTGATAGACCATATAAGATGGTAATGGCCAGGTTAAAAAGCTGTACAATGGTCCCACCATCTTGCCCAGTGCTGCTCAAAAAGATAGTGGCTACTCTCTTCCCAGGCCAACCAGGACTCGCCTATACCGAGGATGTGCTGGCTGATCGCCGATTCGACGTGCCAACTATTTCAGAGAAGGAGCTGATTAGGGCCTGCAGTAAGATCGGGGATGCGAAGGCCACTGGCCTAGATGGTGTCCCTAACGTTGCTCTTAAAACCGCCATCAGGTCCCAACCAGAAATCTTCCTAGAGATGTATAACATGTGTCTTGCTCAGGGAATCTTCCCAAGCCAGTGGAAACTGCAGAAATTGGTCCTTCTCCTGAAAGGTAAAAAGCCACTGGATGATCCATCATCTTATCGACCAATATGCCTGCTGGATATGTCAGGTAAGGTACTCGAGAGGATCATCTGCAACCGGATGGAGGAGTTCAGAGAAGGAGCTCGTGGATCGTCTGAAAGCCAACATGGATTCCAGAAGGTGAGATATACCGTGGATGCTATCAACGTAGTTGTAGATATTGCCCGCAAGGCCATAGAAGGCAAACATTGGAAGAGAGGTGCCAAGAAGTACTGTGCTATCGTCACTTTGGATGTGAGGAACACGTTCACTTCAGCGAACTGGGATCGTATCCTGGATACACCTAGATAGATGGAGGTTCCAGAGTACATCAGACGCATAATCATGAGCTATTTCACTGATCGAACCTTGATGTATCACACTGATGCCGGACTTTGAACCTATAACATCACAGGATGTGTTCCACAAGGTTCAGTGCTCAGTCCCTTATTGTGGAATATTATGTATGATGGGGTGCTTCGGTTGCCTATGCCAGTAGGGACAAGGACAGTTGGGTTTGCAGATGATGTGGCGGTAGTGGTTGTCACCAAACATCTCGAGGAAGTTGTCCAAACTGCAAACGAGAGTGTTGCTAAAATTCGACAGTGGCTCTCATTAGCTGGCTCGCACCTAGCAGATCATAAGACTGAGGTAGTTTTCGTGACCAGTAGGAAAGCTAGGGAGACCATCACCCTTACTGTTGGAGGTTGTAGTATACTTTCGCAGCACTCATTAAGATATCTGGGTGTCCAGATAGACACCACACTATGCTTCAATGAGCAGTATGTAATGCATTGACAAGGATCATGGCAAATATTGGAGGCTCGTGGCAGACTCACCGAAGACTCCTCTAGAGTGTTGTTAGTTCTGTGTTGCTGTATGGAGCCCCGATCTGGTCGGAAGCCATGGCAGGGACATCGTACATGCAACAAATAACTTCAATATACCATAGGAGTGCTCTGTGGGTGGCTCAGGCATTTCAAACAGGCTCATACGATGCCGTGTGTGTCATTGCCGATATGATACCGATCCATCTGATGGCAGAGGAACGGGCGGAGATCAGCGGAGGCGAGAAAATCAGGTGATGGAACGACGCACAATTACCAAGGAAGTCAGGATTGAGAGGACAGCGCAATGGCAGCAGATCTGGGATACATCAACCAAGGGATGGTGGACTCATCACCTCATCCCAGACATTAATGTGTGGTCAACAAGACAGCATGGAGAGGTGGATCACTACCTCACACAGCTGTTGACGGGGCATGGCTGCTTCAGAGCCTACCAACACCGCTTTAGGCTGGATGACGATGCTTTGTGCCCCGTCTGCCAGCTTGTGCAGGAAGACGCGGATCATGTGTTTTTTCACTGTCCACACTTTGGTGCAGAACGGGAGGCATCTTCGATGACAGTTGTCTCCAGAAGACATCATCAGTGAGATGTTGAGCAGGGAGACTACCTGGGTCACAATGTCCAATTATGTGGCCGGAGTCATCTTGGAACTTAGATGTGTGGAGAGACTGAGAAGAGGGTAGCCAGAGGTATAAAGGAGGTGGATGAGTAGCCAAATTGGAGGGTTTTTAACAGCCAGTCTGCCCCCCGCGAAGTAATGCCTGACTGCGGTTCCGTGAGATGATGTGGTGTAATGGGAGGTGGTTTTAGTGCGTAAAAATCCCACAAGCTTTGAAGCTGAAGCAAGGGCTCACAGTGTCTTTGGAAGATTTCCACCTGCCCTCAAACACACACACACAGACACACACACACACACAGAGAGCGCACATTTAATGATCTGCCTTTGCTGTCAGAGTTTCATGGGACTGATATTTTTTATTTTATCTTTGTTTTTTTTATACTATATATATTCCAGTTTGGTCCTGCATTCCTACACAATGTTGATAGTTTTGTATTGTTTTAACTTCTTGAAACCAGCTTATAAGACTTCACAGAATACCTGTGATAAATAAAATAACCTACTTCACAAGACAAGGACATAATGTATACTGCCATGGGTTTCTTGGGGAAAGGTTGCAATTTAGACAATCTAGAAATGTCTTTGGGACAAACTAGATTCTAGAGAGAGCTCATTGCTAGCAGTCACTTTAGGTTATTTGCAATTAGCTTCCTTTGTTTTTTGATTGATCTTACCATTTATGGACTCCATTGACTCACACAGTTAGCAATCCATGTCCAGTAAATCATTGCCTCTTTATCTTGAGACCATGTATGCACGATTGCCATGTAGTCCCACTCTTATGTCTGAGGAAGTGGCCTGGATCCAAGAAAGTTCATGATGTTTTGTTATTTTTAATGTTTTAATTTTTTTGACAACAACATCATCATTTTCATTATCAATATTAGATTCACAGTCAAAGACTGGTATAAAATTAACAGTTCAAGCCCTAACTAAGGACCTAAGAACTGTAAGGCAGGGGTTCACAACCTACAGCTTGTGGGCCCAAATGTGACCCCGTTCCATCCAGCCCGTGCAACAAGCCCAGAAGAGGATGCACCCGCACATGCGCAAACATGTTCACTGCCATTGCGCCCAGCCCACAGCATGGTTTGAGGGGGAGTTGCCCGGCCTGTGGCACAGTAAGGTTGAGAACCCCTGTGTTAAGGTAACGTCTAAATATATAGGCAGTTCCTATTAGAGTTGTTTTTTGGAGTTGTTATTATTGCTATTGTTGTTATTGTTTTTGTTATGTTTTGAGCCATCTTGAGAATCTTTGGACAGAAAGGCAGTATAAAATAAATAAAATGTTTTATACCAGCAATATTTTTTCCTTTTTTACACATTTTACCTTTACCTTTACTTTGGATCTAGTTCACAGTCTTTATTATTTCTGTCACTACACATCACCTTACTTGAGGATGGGGTTTTGTGTGTGTTAAATACAAAATGTTTGCTTCTTATACACCATTAGATTGCTCACATAGAAATAACATATCTGATACCTGCCTTTTCTGGGCTCTGTACATCTGTTGGCAATTCTAATATTCTCAGCTCTTTAATTTCTGATGATCTTTAAAATTTTATTAAATATTGATTATTTCTCCAACATAGTGTATTGACACTGAATAGACAGGGAATTGAAATAAGAGGTATGTGTGTGTGAAGTTGATGGAAACTCTAGGCAAACTCACCAGTAGGTAAATCCAAATTAAGTCAGAGTAGTTTACCTTAAAAACACACAACCAATAGCCTTTATTCATAATCCTAGAGAAAATGAGATGCTGAGCCAGAATCTCCTGTAGTACTCTAGGATGGCATGTATATGAGAGCACTAGACTCCACAGCACTAGGCTCCACCTTCTACAGTCAAGATCTGTGTTGGGGACTATGCAAATCTGTACACACTTATTTAATTTCTGTGCCTAGTCTTGTCTGCACTATTGTGATTTTAGGCTATATCTTTTAGAATTTTTTTGCTTTATCTGAACTAGTTAAAGAGGAAAGATATGAAAGAGATAGAATAGAGGTGGGCAACTTCTAGAGGCCAACATCTTGGAGAAGTTCTCAATGCCATCAACCACAACATATTCCTCTTCTTTTAACTGATGATGCCCTTGTACCTTCTAATGGACCTTGACAGCAATTTCAGTATGTTTTTAACTGCTCTCTAGCTTGTTGGATAGCTCAGTGAGTTGGATTCCTCCTTACTGTGCCTTTAGGGAGAAGAGCCAGCTTGTGTAGTGCTGCACAGTTCCAGGGTTGCCTCCCCCCAGAAGAAGGGACCAGTAAATGTCTTCCAATTCAGATGCTACAATAGGGGTATTAAGTAATCCCCCCTCTTGTTCCTCTGATAAAATGGTTTGTTCCCACACCCTTTTGCCTTGCGTTTTTCCATTCTTCAGCAACTGACTAGCTACTGGGTCTGTCGTTACCCCAGTATAGTTTTGCTGTGGTTGAGTTAATTCTCCACCTAAATTTTTAAGGAGTCTCCAACTCGTCTACTGTTCTGCTTCATATCTAGTTTCTCAACTAATGTGCACCATTGTGATTTCCAATTTTCAGTTAGTGCTTGCATCAGTTCTTCCCCAGCTACATTATCTTCTTGAAAAGAATCCTCATTGTAGAGTGTCTGATACCTATTCAGTAGGGGTTTGATGTCATTATTTAGGCCCTGGATGTACTTGCTATGGCATCCTCTTGGAATATTTTTCCTTGATATTACTTCCACATGACAGACAAATTCATCACATTTATCTGAGTGCAGAGGGATCTTCTCAATGGTGAGTGTTGTGAATTTTTGCGCGGGTGTTGTGTTCTGATGGTTTTTATTGTACACATGGATTACAATGTATCTGAGCCAATGTAACCTTGCCTATAGCAACAATGTAACCTTCAGCTGTATCATATAAACCCTGTAATAGGACGCGAGCTAATGACCACCAGCTGGCAGCAGCGAGCGTCCAAGCTCTCTTGGTCCAAACTCATCAATGGCAACAGCGCGGGAAGTTTTCCCGCCACCACCTACACCTGGACAAGAAGGGCGTGACCTGCAATGACGTCACGCAGACAGTAGCCAATGGGCTACCACGGCACCACGTTCAAATGTGTTACTGCTGTATATAAAGAGCTATCGATCCGCCATTACCTCATGTTCCCTCTGTCCACGATGCAATAAACCTGAGTTAACCCAGCCCGAGGCTGTGTCCTGTGTCTTGGTTTGCATACACCAAATTGGCGACTAAGGTGGGATAATGGATCCCCACGGAACAGCCAGGGCACAGAGCGGTTTCAACATCACCAAACCGCAAGACTGGGAGCTGCTTGAGATGGATTTCCAGGCAGCCCTGGTGGAACTCAGAGTCAAAGGAGAAGACGAGGAGAGAAAGAGGGCCATCCTCACCAGAATGCTCGGGATGGAAACCAAGCGGACGCTGGTGGGCATAATCGCTCCGAAGAAGGTGAGCGACTTTAAGGCGAGCGACATCATGAAACTGCTGCGAGAGCGGTTCTGCCCCTCGAGGGCAATGTTTCCCGCTCGGAGCGCGTTTTGGAGGCGAGTCCAAGCGCCGGATGAGTCGGTTGAGGCATTCGTGGCCGCCATGAGGATAGCCGCCGCCCCCTGTAAATGGGGCGATATCCTGGAGTTGGTCCTCAGGGACGGCGTGTTGTGTGGCCTGAAAGACAAGGAGGTACAGCGCAACTTGATGAATAAGGAGCCGCCACCCACGCTGGCAGAGGTCATAGAGGCCGCGGAAGCCGCAGAGTCCACGAATGCCGGAGTGGACGAGATGCACCAGTGGCGTGAGTGGCGTCCCAGAGCCGGCAAGGCGGAAAATTCGGTGCACGGGAAGACCGGACAGTCGGTGCACGCGACTCGACGGGCCTCAAAGTCGTCTACGGAAGGCAGCGACGGCGAGGAGGTCCAGAAGGTCCGGAAGGGTGGTCGACGCTGCGAGGGTTGCGGAGCGGCCCACGAGCGCGTGAGATGCCCGTTCAGGAAGGCCGAGTGTTACACCTGCGGCCGTCGGGGGCACATCGCCAAGGCGTGCAGAAAGAGGAAAGAGGGCCGGAGGCAGTCACAAGACCGCGCAGCCAGACCGGACCGTCCAGCGAGGCCCAAAGATGGCGCCCAGACCACGAGGAAGCAGGACGGCGTGGGCCGCGTCTCGGACGGCAGCGAGGACGACGCCTCAGTGTTCAGCGTGTCCGCGGGACAGTCCCATTACTTCGTTGAGGTATTAGTACAAGGGGCCCCTATTAGGATGGAAATTGACTCGGGGTCCTCCTATTCCATAATTCCCCAGAAAGAGTTCCTGAAAATTGACCCCCACGTGCGGCCCAAGCTTAAAGCGTTGAGGTCCACACTACGGGACGTACAGGGAAACAGCATTCCGGTGTTGGGGGTCGGGAAATTTCGGGTCAAGTTTAAGAGACATTCCGCGGAACTGCCCCTAGTTGTCCTCAAAGGGGGAAGCTGTAGCCTCCTAGGGACACAGTGGTTTCAGCCCTTAGGTTTGTTCATAGGGGGGGTGCATACCGTGGGGGGGACCCAATACAAGCGGTTTGCGATGCGCATCCCGCCGTGTTTAAGAAAGGACTCGGAAGGTTCAAGGGACCCCCTGTAGCTTTCGACATAGACCCGGAGGTCCGCCCGATAAGACTCAAACCACGCAGGGTGCCGTTTGCACTCAAGGACAAGATAGAGGCGGAACTGGACAAACTGGTGGGCCAGGGGATTCTTATTCCTGTTGACTCCGCGGAGTGGGAAACTCCAATTGTGACGGCTCTAAAGGCTAACGGGGAGGTGCGCATTTGCGCTGATTATAAGTGTACAATTAACAAGGCGATCCGCCCTAATGCATACCCGGTGCCGGTGATCAGCCACCTTTTGGCCAGACTAAATGGGGGAAAGTGTTTCGCTAAACTCGATTTGGCACAAGCCTATCAGCAACTTCCAGTGACCCCCGCCACGGCCGCGGCACAAACGATAGTTACACATAAGGGAGCGTTCCAGGTGTCGCGGTTACAGTTCGGCGTGAACTCGGCACCCGGCCTTTTTCAATCGCTTGTGGAACGCCTCCTAAAGGGCCTGGAGGGGGTGTTGCCTTATTTTGATGACGTGTTGATAACAGGGGGGAGTGAGGCTGAACTGGCGAAAAGGTTGGACAAAGTACTGACCGTGTTCGAGAAAGCGGGGCTGAGATTGAGGAAGGACAAATGTGTTTTTTTCGAGACCGAGGTCGAGTTTTTAGGCTTCCGGATCACACCCGAGGGGATTAAGCCGTCTAAATCCAAAGTAGCAGCCATTAAAAAGGCCCCTCGCCCCACATCCAAAACCGAGCTGCAGTCTTTCCTGGGGCTCCTCAATTTTTACCATACATTCCTCCCGCGGAAGGCGTCCGTGGCCGAACCGCTCCATCGGTTACTTAAAAAGGAGGAGCCATGGATGTGGGGTGACGAGCACGAGAGGGCGTTCAAGGAGCTAAAGCAACTCCTAACATCTGAGGCAATCCTGACGCACTTCGACCCCAAACGGCCAGTGGTCCTAGTCTGTGATGCATCCCCGGTGGGGGTGGGGGCGGTGCTTTGCCACGTGTTGGAGGACGGAAGGGAGGCCCCGGTAGCGTTTTACTCAAGGTCCCTGTCCCAAGCGGAGCGAAATTACGCACAAACCGACAGAGAAGCGTTAGCAATAGTAGCGGGGACCAAAAAATTTCACGATTTTTTGTATGGCCGCCCGTTCAAAATCGTGACCGATCACAAGCCGCTGTTAGGGATTTTCACGGCAAGCAAGCCCACGCCACAGATCCTGTCCCCGAGGATGCTGCGATGGGCTATTTTTCTCAACGCGTACCAACATGAGTTGGAGTACAGGCCCGGAAAGGAGATCAGCCATGCTGATGCGCTCTCGAGATCCCCTCTGCCCTTGTCGGCGGACCAAAAGGCGAGAGCAGAAAGAGACCGCCAGGTGTTGCTAATTGAGGTTTTAGACGCACCCCCAATAGTACCTGCCGACATTGCTAGGGCGACAGGCAAGGACAGGACGCTGGAGAAAGTTAGTTCATGGGTGCAGAAGGGGTGGCCGGTTTCGTCCCCGAGTACAGAGTTCGACCCATTTTTTAGGAAGAAGCTTGAGTTGTCCCTAGAGAGGGGGTGTCTTCTGTGGGGCCAACGGGTGGTGGTCCCTGCGCCCCTGCGGACGAGGGTGCTCGAACTGCTGCACGTCAGCCACCCGGGCGTAGTTCGTTCAAAGGCGCTAGCCCGGAGTTACTTCTGGTGGCCACAGCTGGACGCGGACATTGAGCACATGGTCGGCACTTGCGAGGCTTGCCAGGAATCCCGACCTGAGGCGGCCCGTCTGCCGCATAGAGAGTGGGACACGGCAAGGGGGCCGTGGTCCAGGGTGCACGTGGATTTCGCTGGCCCGTTCCGAGGAACCATGTTTCTCCTGGTGGTAGATGCGTTCTCCAAGTGGCTGGAGGTTATCCCAGTAAAGAGCACGTCCTCCGCCACGACAATTAGCCGGCTAAGGAGAGTCTTTTCCACGTTCGGTTTACCCGACACTTTAGTCAGCGATAACGCTAGTTGTTTCACCTCCGCTGAGTTCGGAGCATTCATGGAGGCAAACGCCATTCGGCATGTCACATCCGCACCGTTTCACCCGGCCACGAATGGCCAAGTGGAACGCCTAGTGCGTACAACAAAGGACGCGCTGCGGCGCATGGGCCCGGGGGACCTGAATCACCAGGTGTGCCAGTTCCTTTTAGCGTATAGGGTGACCCCTTTAGCGTCAGGCTACTCGCCGGCGGAGCTCTTGATGCGGCGAAAATTGACCACGATCCTGTCCAGGCTAGACCCGACGAGGGTCGAGGATAAAGGGAAAAACATAGGGTTGGCAGTCTCGAAAGGTTTCGCCGCCGGGGACCCTGTTCACTGCAGGAACTATTCCAGCGCAGGGCCGGCCTGGGTACCAGGGAAGGTTGTAGAACAGACGGGGCCAGTATCGTACCGGGTCGAGACTAACACCGGCCTCCTCTGGAGGAGGCACGCAGACCAACTGAGGCACCGAGTGAGTGGGCCAGTCAGTGGAGCTCAGCAACAGGATTCAGCGTTAGGGTTCTCCCCCACCCGCTTAACCCAAGGGGGAGACAGCAATGGACCACAGTCCCAAACAAGGGGGGAAGGAAGCAGAAGCAGCGGGCCCGACTCATATCATTTTGATAGCAGCGACCCCGACTCATATCCTTTTGATACGCCAGTTTTATCAGGGGCCGGGGAAGGGGGAGAGGAGTTCGCGACCGCTGCCCCCGATAGTAATTTTGAGTTTGATTTTGCGAGCCGGGGGGGTTTTCAGGAGTGTTCCCCCACCCATCCAAGCGAGAAGAGGGGTTTTTCGTTAGCCCCCAGTGCCCCCGGTTCCTCCCTAAGGAAGAGCACACCTCCCAACAACGCCGCGGAGCCGCGGAAAGTCACTAACGAGTCTCCCTCTCATATTACAGGACAGGAAACCAGGGGACAAAGAGAAGGTAGCAAACCCGGGGAGTGGCAGCCCGCATCGAGACCCCAGCGTGTTCGAAATAAGCCATCTTGGCTGAGAGACTTTGTCTCCTAAGGGGGGGGAGTGTGTTTAAGTGTGGGCTCGAGACTTTTGTCTCGTCCTAGGGGGGAGGGGTGTTGTGTTCTGATGGTTTTTATTGTACACATGGATTACAATGTATCTGAGCCAATGTAACCTTGCCTATAGCAACAATGTAACCTTCAGCTGTATCATATAAACCCTGTAATAGGACGCGAGCTAATGACCACCAGCTGGCAGCAGCGAGCGTCCAAGCTCTCTTGGTCCAAACTCATCAATGGCAACAGCGCGGGAAGTTTTCCCGCCACCACCTACACCTGGACAAGAAGGGCGTGACCTGCAATGACGTCACGCAGACAGTAGCCAATGGGCTACCACGGCACCACGTTCAAATGTGTTACTGCTGTATATAAAGAGCTATCGATCCGCCATTACCTCATGTTCCCTCTGTCCACGATGCAATAAACCTGAGTTAACCCAGCCCGAGGCTGTGTCCTGTGTCTTGGTTTGCATACACCAAAGCGGGGCTGGGGTTTCAAATGTCCTGTTGCACTACTGTGTCGCAACCTTGCCAGCCCAAATCAACCCTCAGTCCCACTCTGCCCGCCTGCCGTTTGGTGGCCTAGGCTGAGGCTTTCCGCTCTCCATGCGTTTTACCGCCGGCACAGACCTCTAGCCCAGTTAGGCTATTATTGGGAAAGTGGTGATCCTGCTTCCTAGCCGGAATGGTGATAGCTGATATTGTGGCAAAGCAACAGTCCCGTTATTATAACCATCTCCCAAAACAACCACACAAACTCACAGAAGGAGTCTGGCCTTGGGAAAATGATGTAGTGAAAAAAGTAACTTTTAACTTCAAAGCTAGCAAGTCCCGGCAGATAAAATTTCCCAGGCTGATGAGAGTGAAAGTAAACTCCCACTAAGAACACGGTAGCAATCCTTATCTACAAGTAAAACGTCCCCTTTGAGGAGACTGCTCCTCAAGGTTGTGTTGGTATGAATGTTTAGCCTTATAGTCGGCTTCAAACCTTTTTATCTGTTCTCTGTTAATACTCCCATCTTCTGAGCAACTCCGAGGCTTATCTTTGGAGATTTTATTGAAGCTTAATATTCACCCATAATATGCAGGATAAACATGCAAAGAACTAACCTATTCTATTCTAACTTACATAGTGATAAAATAATAAAAGAGAAAATAGCTAACCTCCTTAAATAGATGGTAGATCATGGGCTTTAATAGCCCTCATGCGAGACTTCATTTTTCCATGGTCGATAAAGGGTTAACTTAGGCTACCGCCTACCTGAGGAAAGGTCCCTTTCAAGGTTCAAAACCTGAGGTCTTAAATTCCTTCTTCACCTCTTCACACCTTCCTCTAGAATGTTAAATATGTGTAATGACTTAATTTGTTTTGACTATTGTCATGTTTATTCAAATTCTCAGGTGTTATTTGTCACCTGTTCACATTCTCGGGATTCCCCTTTTAATTGACATCCCTATTCTCAATGACGTATTAATGTGTGGAGTGTGTATTGGAATGTTAATGACATAAATGCTTTCTCTATTCGAGTTAGCCTTTCTCAACCTTAAAGAGAATATAAGAACTACAATGTAACTTAAATGAATATGAAATAACTCCAATAATAATAATGTCCCTTGGGATTTTAATGACAGTGGGCTCAAAAAAAATTTACTACCACACTGTGGGCATGGTATGGTGGGTGTGGCCAGGGGGAAAGCCCTGCATTGCGCCGAATTAGGACTACAGTACTTTACTGTATTTCAAAACTTGGATGGGCGGGGCCAGCCAGAATTTCTGCTACCGGTTCTGGCGAACTGGTGTGAACCATAAGATCCTGAACTTGACGACTGGAAGGTCGGCAGGTCAGCAGTTCGAAACTCAAGTGCTGCATGATAGAGTGAGAGCTTGTCTCTGTCCCAGCTCCTTCCAACCTAACAATTTTAAAGGAAGAAATTGCAAGTAGATAAATATGTACCACTTCAGTGGGAAGGTAAACAGTTTTCCATGTTTAGTCATGCCTGCCACATGTGCATGAAAATGTTTGCAGACACAGATAGCACTGGCTCTTTGGCTATAAACAGTGATGAGCACTGAACCCTAGAATCAGATACAACTGGCCTTCGAGCAAGGGCGACCTCTATCCTTTACTAAGGTGACTCTATGAATGAAAGAACACCAGAATGTTCTGTCCTCAGCTGGCCTGCTCAGCTCTTGTAAAATCAAGCTTGTGGTTTTCTTGCACCTTGGATACATTTCCCAACATTATTGTCTTTTCCAGAGAATCTCCCCTTCCAATGGTGTGTCCAAAGTAGGACAGACTCGAGTTTTGTCACTTTTGCCTCCACAGATCATTCAGGCTTAGTTTGCTTTAGGACCCACTTGTTCATCTTTCTGGCAACCCAGTGTATCCACAGAGCTGTCCTCCACCACCATATTTCAAATGAATAATTTTTTTCTGTCAACATTCCTTTCTGTCCAGCTCTTGCGCCCTTATGTTAGAATCCAGAAACTGGAACTTATCCATTATCAGAGGACAACAGAGATCAAAGTTACATCCAGCATCCAAGTCAAATCAAATCTGAGAGTTCTGGACAACTCTGTGCAGATACAGTGGTGGTGCCAAAAAAGAAAGTCTTCTTTGCTGCCACTACTGACATGGAATAGGCCTTCCAATGAACTGTAGTTCATGTTTAGTCTCTGTTTTGAGCTTTTGTTCATCCTTGTTCTGCTCCTGATCACTGCCAGCTTCCTCATAAACCAGGGAGACAGTTTAGCTCTACTTCATGGGAGGGAACACTTGGGAGCAATTATCTTCCCCACTCTGTTCATTTCCCTATTCCAAAAGTCAACCAGGACTTTGGCAGAATTGTCCATTGAGGTGGCAAGAAACTCCTGAAGAACTGCAAGGAAACCATTGTGATCCATCAGCCTCCTGGGACAATCTGCCTCAACTGACCCCCACCAGCCAGGCATTTCAGTGATTCTTGTGATTCTAAACCCCAGCAGGTAGTGATCTGTTCACGTCGAGGAACTACAGACAATTCTTCCGCATCCACATCACCAACTTCCTTCTTGGTTCTTTAAAAAAAAAACCAGGTCCAGGGGGTGTCCTGAGCTGGGCCAGATATCACTTACCAGATATAATTACTGTATTGTATTTTTGTACTATTATGTATTTATTTATTTTGTATATTGGTATCTATTGTATTACTTTTGCCATTGTTGTTTGCTCTGAATGCTTTGTTGTGAATCACTTCGAGTCACCTTCGGGCTGCTGAGGGAAGCGGGATACAAATAAAGTTATGATATGATATGATGATATGATATCATATGTTTCAACACAGATACACCTGGTCTCATGGGTAGCATTATAGTTTTCTCTGAAGGAACTCCAGTGCTATCCCCAAGACAGCACACTCAGTTTGGGGAAAGGATATCATTGTGAAACAGGGCAGATGGTTCCTTAACAATCCCTATTTTGTCCCTAGTGCCAACTTCAGAGATTACACTCAAAGCCAGCAAAGATGTGTCAGTTGGTGAGAGGGATGAAATCACTAAAGCAGGGGTGCCCAAACTATGGCCTGTGGGCCGGATACGGCCTGTGATGCCAATTCATCAGGCCCACAACACCCCTCGCCGCTCCCAGAAGTGGATGGGGGATACACCTGCCAATGTGCATGCATGTCTGAGACCACTTCCAAGAGTGGTGCAGATGCATTTGCACATGCGCAGGGATGTCCACAACCACTCCCAAAAGTGGTTCCACATGTGCATGCACAAACGTGCCCACTTCCAGGGGCATGGTCAGGCCCACTTAGCTGTTCCAGGGCATGGTCCAGCCCCAGGCGCAAAAAAATTTGGGCACCCCTGCACTAAAGACTACTATAACCACACCTCTCTTCTCCCCCCCACCCCAGGTCTTGCCCACTACTGCACAGAGAGTTCAGGTGGACAGTGATGAGAGAGATTAAGGCCCCATCCTTATGGTTTCCCCATGCCCATCGGGCATGGAAACGGCCCTTGCAGAGGCCGCTTCAGGAGGACGCTCCTTGAGCCGCGGGCTCTGCGGGCAGACAAATTAAGGGGGGTGAATAAAATATAGGGCTTGATTCACCTAATTACATGACCTGACCAACGATTCTGCAAGGTAGGCTAATCACTAACTCCAGTGACTGATTAGGTAAACACTCATCTCCTGGCCAAGGAAAATCCCCGGTGCAAACAGTGCAGATGTTTACCCCTGTCTAACCCTAAGACAATGGTCTTCCTCATCCCGTGTTTGCCCGAAATAATTAACTTCCCCTTTGAGAGGTTTCCCAATTAACCTGAGTAAACAAGGTGATGTGATTGACTTTCGGGTGATGGTTTTTTCTACCTGCCTTCTGATCTATATAAGGTGTATGTATTTTCCCAATAAACCACTGATCTGATCTCGCTCCTGTTGCCTCGTGTTGTCATTGACCAGTCTCCTCCGGGACCTAGCGCCGCCTAGCGGCCAGACATCGCTACAGCTGGTGACCCCGACGTGATTTACTCGTGAGTAAAGGACCCCGGAGAGGTCTACTCGTGAGTAGCGATCCACGCGGTCCGGTTCTACGCTTGAACCGCGACCCGCCAGCCCGGAGGATAGCGCGGCGCTCTGGTCGGCAGCCAGCCGGACAGAGAACGGCCCGCCGCGAGGTATTCCAGAGAGACATTCCTACCGCTTCCTCCCCGCTTTCGAGAGGTTTGCCATAGAGGGAAACGCGTTCCGCTCAGGGCAGGCTGTGAGCCCCTGACATCGCAGAGGCCGATAGAAGGGCCCGTGGCAGAAGGTCCACGCTCCGAGGTCTACCCCAGACACCCGTCGCCCGAACCTGTTGCCTGCAAAGCCGCGTCGACTCGTCCCGTGGAGGATTCTTCCGGAGACCCAATCGCAGGTAATATGGGGACTTGTTCTCATAGACCAAGTCCGTCCGCTAGCCAAAGAACTCGGGAGCAAGAGTTCAAAATCCTGGCCAGGGTTTTTAGGTTACGTTTTCACAGCAGGGAACTAGCGAGACTTTTGGCGTACCTCAGGGAACACTGCCTACTTTACCCAGAAGTAGGTATGTTAACCCTGAAGCTCTGGGATCAGATAGGAGACTGCATTCAGCAAACCCCGAAAGCTCCAGGAGGGATAGTCCGCACATGGAGGAAGTGTAGGAGACTCTTAGAGCAGATCGAGCCAGTCCGGGTAGAGGCCAAAGAACCCCCGTTAGTTGAGCCATCAGGCAAGCCAGTCGAGCCGACTGCGCCCACGGCACTCTATCCGTCAATTAGCTATCGGCAGAGTAGCGCAGGGAGCCTTCCCGCGGTGACAGCTGCAGACGTCACCGAAGGAACGCAAGGAATGAGAGGCGCTGGCGCTTCTCTGACAGCCCCAGGTTCCCTAGTCGTGAAGAGTGCCCTTCAGCGCACAGCTGAGATAGAACTTAAGAAGGGGGAATTGTCAGTTGAACAGCTAGCTGAACTCAGACAGATTTGTCCCATCCGCTTGGAGATGGACGCGCTCACGGGCGCACAGCAGATAGTACACTCCCCAGTCCCGTACAAGCTTCTCATGGCTTTACGGAAAGCAATTTCAGAGACAGGGCTCCAAAGTCGTTTTACGAGGGGCACGCTTCAGCAAGTGTGCGAAACCACCATGTGGATTCCCCATGATTGGAAAGCCGTCATGAGGATGATGCTTACCCCCAGCCAGTACATGATTTGGGACAGTGAGTTCCGCCTAGAGGCGCAAGCTCGGGCCGCCAGGCTGGGAGGCGCGGTAATCCCTGACCAGTTATATGGTTCAGGTGCCTTTGAGTCCATCAACGCTCAAATTAACTTGCCTCTCGCCACCCTAGAGATGTCAGCCGAGGCCGCCTATAGGGCATACTTCAAGGTCCCAGCGTCTGGCAAAACGGCCAAAAATTACACCGCCATTAAGCAGGGAGCCCAAGAGCCCTACATGGACTTCATCAATTGCCTGGAAGAAGCAATTAGCAGGCAGATTGACAATGAGCAGGCCCAACAAGAGCTCATGATTAAGTTAGCCAAGGACAACGCCAACTTGGACTGCCGTAAAGTCTTGCAGTCCCTGGGCAATCGCCCTGACATAACCTTAATGGACATGATCCGAGCATGCTCCGACGTTGGCACAGACTTCTACAAGATGGGTCTGCTAGCAGCAGTGGTGCAGGGGGGAAGAAGACCTAATGGCAAGAACAAAGGGGCATGCCACACTTGTGGCAAGATCGGTCACTTCGCTAGGGAGTGCCGATCCAAGGGAGGCGGACAAAAGTCCGGCCGTCCCAAGGCTCCGAACACCCTCTGCCCGAAGTGCAAGAAAGGCTACCATTGGGCCAGGTATTGTCCGAGTTCGGGAAACCGGAATCCGGGCACGTCTCTGGCCCCAGTCCAAACAGAGGCTTCCTTCACCCAGATCCAGAACTCCCCAGATTTAGACTAGATTCCAGGCACATCCCAGGCACTGCGAGGGCACAGGCCAGCCCCAAGGGCAGCACAGGGCTAGAATTGACTTGCCAGGCGGACGTTACGTGCGATCTGCCAGGCACAGTCTATCTAGTCGACACCCAGTACATGGGACCCCTGCCCAGAGGCTTTATTCGCCAAGCAGCTAGTTAAGGAACAGCTAGACGCAGGACACATAGAACAGTCCACAAGTCCCTGGAATTCGCCAATTTTTGTTATTAAGAAGAAGTCGGGGAAGTGGCGACTCCTCCACGATCTCAGAGAGATCAATAAATGCACTAGGGGTCGGTGCTCACCTTCGTTTTGCCCCGTAGTGTAGCTGGAGCACGCAGAATTTTTATAATTCCAGGAGTCGTTGACTCAAATTTTTCAGGCGTTCTCCAGGTTCAGTTGTGGACTCACCTGCCCCAAACAATTCACAAAGGAGACACCTTAGTGCAACTGATCATGGTTCCTTGTCACTCGCCAGCAGATAGCCAGGGAAGGCTCAGTGACAGCTCCGATTCCCGGTCAGAGGACCGCTCGAGCGCCAGTGAGGCAGTTCAAGGATACCAGGTCTTAGCGACAGTGGAGACCAACATTGAGTGGAAACAGCGCCCGGTTATCGAGGTATTTCTGAATAATAGAATATTCTCAGGCTTATTAGATACCGGAGCAGATGTGAGCGTGATAAGCAGGGGCCAGTGGCCAAGGGAGTGGGCCATTGAGCCGGTCTCCGATTTGTGGGGGGTAGGCGGCATTCAGGAAGCGTTCAGAAGCCGAGAGTGGGTGACAGTCACGATTCCAAAGGCTGACGGCACGGAGGTAATTCGGCCGCACATTCTTGACGTGCACATCAACCTTTGGGGACTAGACATTTTACAGCAGTACGGTGCTACGCTTACCTTTGGGTAATGGCGTTGCCACTTAAGTGGCTCACCAACACGCCGGTCTGGGTAGAACAATGGCCGGTAGTGGGAGAGAAATTAGTTGCCCTCAAGCAGCTAGTTAAGGAACAGCTAGACGCAGGACACATAGAACAGTCCACAAGTCCCTGGAATTCGCCAATTTTTGTTATTAAGAAGAAGTCGGGGAAGTGGCGACTCCTCCACGATCTCAGAGAGATCAATAAATGCATTCAGCCGATGGGTCCGCTTCAATGCGGCATCCCAAATCCTAACATGATTCCCGAGGGGTGGGAGATTCTGGTCGTAGATCTCAAGGATTGCTTTTATACAATCCCCTTAGACCCCAGGGACCGGGAAAGGTTCGCCTTTACAGTGCCGGTCGTGAACCACGGTGAACCCACGCAGCGTTACGCGTGGAAATTTTTGCCACAGGGCATGCTCAATTCGCCCACCCTGTGCCAAATTTATGTTCACGACGCACTGGCAAAGTTCCGAAGCCTTTACCCTAAAGCTATTGTGTGTCACTTCATGGACGACATTTTAGTAGCATTGCCGCAGCTTGGCAGTGAAATGTTTTCTGACCTCCAGGCCAGCCTGGGGGACAAAGGTTTACTCATTGCCCCAGAGAAAGTGCAGAGAACCGAGCCCTTCTCATACTTGGGTCATCGGCTTCTCCGCTCTTTCGCCGCACCAGTTTTGCCCCAGATCAATTTACAGGACTCAGTCACCCTGGTAGAATTGCAGCAGGTCTTAGGGAACATCAATTGGGCCAGACCGTATTTTTGTTTGGATACGGATCTTTTGAAGCCGCTCTTCTCGCTGCTAACATTAGGTAAGCAGCCAGCAGACCGGATACAAATTTCTCGAGAAGCGCGCTTAGCTCTCGAGAAAGTTAACCAAGTTCTCAGCCAGCGATGGGTAGATAGGATCGCCCAGGGGCCATATGCCCCAATCCTGAATTTGTACATCGTACGGTCAGGATCCATGTTCACGGGGGCGCTAGGAGTAGACGCAGAGAAAGGAGCGAAAATTGTGGAGTGGGTATACTTGCCTAACACCTCTTCTCGGAACATCGTTCCGCCCCAAGAACTGGTCTCCGCGGTGATCTACTGCGGCAGGCTGAGAGCAAGGGACATTTCTGGGCACGATTTAGCTAAGATCATAGTCCCGTTCACCAAGGAACAAATCCATCAGTTGATGCAGCTAGGTGACTCGCTTCCGATAGCTTTGGAAGGATTCACTGGAAGCTTGGCATACCATTTGCCCAAAGACCCCAGACTTGTCTCACTCCAGACAGGAACAGTCAATTTGTTCGAATTGCTTTCGCTGGTCCCGCTTCAGGGGGCCAAGACAGTTTTTACCGATGGGGGACGCACATATGGTGTCCTGACTTGGCAGGAGGGCGAAGCTTGGCACACACTGCTAACTCTTCCACAGAAGTCCGCGCAGCGGGCGGAGTTGGCGGCCGTGAACCTTGCCTTGCGCACCTTCGCCAAGGAACGTTTAAATATCATAACTGACAGTCTGTATGTTAGGAATTTGCTGCACAGTCTACCGGGAGCTTACATCACTCCCGCGATAGACAAGAATTTGCTTAGTCTGTTTTTAACTGCTCAATTTCATTTGCGGAACCGCACGGAGCCGCTCTATATTGCCCACATCCGAAGTCACCAAGACCTACCGGGTCCGATTTCCGCAGGCAATAGCAGAGCGGATGCGGCGGCAAAGGAAATTCAGCAACGTTCGGTTTTGGGAGTTTTCACTACTCCAATTCAAAGTCATGCCTTTTTCCACCAAAACGCCAAGGCACTCGCCAGACAGTTCAATTTGCCACTTTCTCAGGCCCAAGGCATAGTCCGCTCTTGCCAGCATTGTGCAGGGGCACCGGGGGGGCCCTCATGGGGGGTCAACCCACGAGGGACAGAGGCTAATCAGGTGTGGCAAATGGACGTCACGCATGTTCCGCAGTTTGGCAGATGGCAGTACATGCACGTTTGCATAGACACTTTTTCACAATTCGTTTGGGCAACGGCACAGAAAGGGGAGACTGCTTCCCACGTGGAGCAGCACCTCCTTTCCTGCATTGCAGCCATGGGCAAACCTCGGCACGTGAAAACCGATAACGCCCCGTCTTACAGCTCTAGGCAGCTGGCCACCTTTATGGCCACTTGGGATATTCAGCATACTTTTGGCGTTCCTTACAATCCGCAGGGGCAAGCGATTGTGGAACGGGTCAATCGGACGCTCAAGTCCTATATTGACAAACAAACAGAAAGGGGGGAGCCACCAGCCCTCCCCAAGTCACAGGCTCAGGCACAGCATTGTCTGAATAAGGTATTGTTCACCTACAATCACCTTAATGTTTTTTCGGATTGCACGCCGCGGGAGAAGCACTTCCGCCGTTCGGAAGCTCTCCCGCGACCGATGGTCCGATACCGAGTGCCACCGGACCCTTCCTGGAGGGGCCCGGTGCCGCTCATAACCTGGGGGAGAGGGTATGCTGCAGTTATGTCTCCTACAGGTGTCGTTTGGATCCCAGCTCGGTGTGTCAAGCCTCACTTGGAACCACATGGCGTGGACTCAGGCCGACCCGAGTCCGGTCCCGGAGATGGAGGACCTCACCCTGACCGACAAGACCCGTCGGAGGAGACGGCCACCGACAGCGCCGAAGATCACCTGGGGGATGATCAAGGCCCTTTGCAGTAAGGCTGAGGACGCCCTCCAGCGCGAGGAGAAGGAGCCGACACCGGAGAACCTCGTAGCAGCAATCTTTGCCCAGATTCATGCCAACTCCATGGTGATCATCGTCATCCTGACCCTCACCCTGCTTTTGGGGGGAGGTGTTCAGGCCGCCCCACTTGGGGCCAGCGGCTTGATACCAGACGGAGACCTTTCCGCCCGGATGCATTATAATCTATGGGAAAGGTTGGCGGGTCTCGTCAACCAGTCCGATTTTTGCCTGAAGCAGGACATTGGTTCTGCCTCAATTCTGAGCACCTGTCTCATCCCAGTGTCACACTCTAGATGCGCACGCCAGGGATGGCGACTGGCTGCTGAAGAGGATTTTCGGACCGCACCTCCCTCCGAGTTTTGCAACCTACGCTCGCTGGGGGGGATTGCGGTTCACCATGACCTTGCCGGCTGATGCAGCCACCCTCCACACTCCTCGAGTGGCGGTCAGCCCGAACTCTACCTGCGGCCGGATACATGGTTGCTCCGGACCCGGCCGAGCCCGGCGCCGTTGCCTCGAGGCAGCGGCAATTGGACTTGCAACGACCCAGTGTCACTTGGTTCAAAGTATGCACACATCACCCTACCGTCTGGATGGTTCTTCACCTGTAACCAGTACACGTTTAACTATATTCCTGCTAATATCACAGACTCTATATGTTGTATCAGTCGTTTAACTCTGTTGCTTCCTACCAAGGACATGATTGCCCCTAGCCCTGACGTTCCCAATGTTTCTAATGTATCCCATGTTCCATCACTCATAAGGCACACTCGCACCACCATGTTAGACAGCTCATGTGAAAGCAGCTTTAGAGTAATGAGACCTGCCGAATACCTCTCTTTGGCAGTCAGCATCTTTGGCGTGCCCAGCTTAGCCGTTGGCAACGCAAAGAGGATCGGTCGCTTGGCTTGCGGTTTAGCAAAGGCCATCAACCATACCTCCTCAGCGATAGCGCTCCTCAATCAGGAGCAGGCGGAACTCCGCCATGCCATTCTCGATAATCGGGCGGCTATCGACTACCTCTTATTGTTGCACCACTTGGGCTGCGAGTCTTTTCATGGGATGTGCTGCTTTAATCTTACGGACAACTCTCGTAAGATTCAAAGCCAGATCACAGATCTCCACACCATAGTAGCAGGCATCACAGAAGGCTCTGCATGGGGGGCTTGGTGGAGCTCTCTGTGGAAATGGATGTGGTTGTGGATCCCCTGGGGGTGGCTTCAGACGGTGATCAAGGTGGTGGTGGGGGTAGTCATACTAGGCATCGCAGTTTGCTGTTTTGCTCAATGTATTCCCCCGCTGATCTCGAAGTGTCACCGCAGAAGGAAACCCCGTGATGTCATTCCCGACCAACAGCTGATGCCGCTCCTACGCAAGATCGCCGGTCAGGTTCTTAAATAAATAAGAAAGGGGAAATATGGTTTCCCCATGCCCATCGGGCATGGAAACGGCCCTTGCAGAGGCCGCTTCAGGAGGACGCTCCTTGAGCCGCGGGCTCTGCGGGCAGACAAATTAAGGGGGGTGAATAAAATATAGGGCTTGATTCACCTAATTACATGACCTGACCAACGATTCTGCAAGGTAGGCTAATCACTAACTCCAGTGACTGATTAGGTAAACACTCATCTCCTGGCCAAGGAAAATCCCCGGTGCAAACAGTGCAGATGTTTACCCCTGTCTAAACCCTAAGACAATGGTCTTCCTCATCCCGTGTTTGCCCGAAATAATTAACTTCCCCTTTGAGAGGTTTCCCAATTAACCTGAGTAAACAAGGTGATGTGATTGACTTTCGGGTGATGGTTTTTTCTACCTGCCTTCTGATCTATATAAGGTGTATGTATTTTCCCAATAAACCACTGATCTGATCTCGCTCCTGTTGCCTCGTGTTGTCATTGACCAGTCTCCTCCGGGACCTAGCGCCGCCTAGCGGCCAGACATCGCTACACATCCTAATGTAACCCTGCATCTAGATTGGTACGCCATATAGCAGCTGTTCTTGGTGGCTGTACAGGCTGAGGATAATATGAAACTATAGACTCACATCAGGAAACCACCAGCTTGGGGAACAATGCCAAAGGGAGATAGAAGATGCTGCAGAGAAACAACATGAAGGGATAGGCATTCTGTCCCACGCCTTCTCTGCTCCAGTTCACACACACACCCTGGAGCTGCTTTCTTTATATATATAATGTGTAGATTGATGCCATTTTAAGGGAGTGCTATGTGCCTGCATGCAGATCCTCCATATGCTCAAAAATTTTCCTCAATCCAGAGTAAAGGCACTTTCATCCTACTACTGTCTCAACAGTCAGGAGGGGAGAATATATTTTTAATTCTTGGTTAACACCAAGTAAAACTTTTTTTAAAAAAATGAACAAATACATTATTATACATATATGGATAGACAGATAGATGGACAGGCAGGGAGACAGAAATAATTCTGACATATATTATACACATGGCAGATGCTTCTTAGTACCTGAACAGAAGTGCCGGAAGTCAAACTTCACTAAAGTTGGTAAACTATAAATTGTTACCATCCCCGTGTTTATTTGCAGGAACTGAGATTGAAGATTGGCTCAAAGAGTTTAGGGGGAGTTTCAAGAAGTCACCTCTGGCAAGAACAGACTGTGCTTAGAAGGACATGGAAAGCACCAATAATACTAACAGGCTGGCCTTTTTGAACTCTAAACCCAAAAGATTAAAAAACACCATTAAAAGAAACCAGTGGAACAAATATCTTAACTAATGGCACAAGACTGGAAGAATCAATAGTTTAAAATACTCAGTGACTGTATATAACACCAAATAACTTTGCCCTCAGAATCCAGGTATTGCATTGTATTTTTATTTTTTAGGTATTTTTATGTCATTTATTTCATCTGGTTGTTTGTTCTATCTATTATGTTGCTTTTATTTATTTGTCTGTGCACTGTCCAGAGTGAGAAATACCCCAGATGGGTTGTATAAAAATTTAATAAATAAATAACTTTGAAAATTTACTTGTTTTGGAGGTTGGAAGTGAAATATAGCTTCGGACAGTCACAGCTTTCACAGTTTTCTTTTGGACTACAACTCCCGGAAGAACCTCTGCCATGTAACAACAACAACAACAACAACAACAACAACAACAACAACAACAACAACAACAACAACAACAACAACAACAACAACAACAACAACAACAACCCTTGTTAGTTTTGTAGTCCTGGCAAAAATAAGCTGGATCTGAAAGTTCAGCAAGTCAGTGGCAATTGAATTCATGGTTGATAATAGGTAGCCACCCAACCTATTTTGCAAAAACAATCAAGGGAAGCCAAATTGTAAGGCAGCCTCAGTAGTCTATGTAAATCTTCACATGTTGGGACAGAATTAAGCAAAGGTAATAACAATCCTAATATCAATTCTTCAGTTTCTCAGTGCTAGTAATTTTACCAGACTCTTTAGGTAAAGGTAAGTCACCCTTGTCAAAAGCCAGTCGCATCCGATTCTAGGGTTCAGTCCTCATCTCTGTTTATTGGCCAAAGAGCCAGGGCTGTCTGCATCTGCAGACGTTTCCATGGACATGTGGCAGGCATGACTAGACACAGGAGTGCAAGGAATGCTATTAGGTACCCAATATTTGAAATATGTGGGCTATTTAAGAAAGCACAAGGCCAGTTGTGGGAGAAAAGCCAATTTTAAAATAACGGTGGGGGGAAACTGCCTATAGTTTTAAGAATCTTGTAGGTAAACAATCAGCCAAAAATTTCCATCAGAAACAAGCTGCAACATAAAAACCAGCCTAAAGATCTTGTGGCACAAGGCCTTCCATTATAAGGAACTTAAAATTATAAGTAAAATTACAAGCACTACTTTTAAGTAGAATATTTTTTTTATTTTTTTATTTATTGTTAAATTTTTATATTGCCCACTCAGCCAAAGCCGACTCCGGGCGGTTCACAACAGTGGGTAAAAACAGATAAAAACAAATAAAACAGATAAAAACCAGCAATAAGAACCCACCCCTAAAAAGAGAGGGGTGCAGGAACTGAAGAAACCATGGGGCAGGCATCCTCCCCTATATTAACCACCCAACGGAAGCCACCCCTCCAACTGCACCCCAAACTTGGCCTGCCAGCCAGGTTTTTAGTTCTTTTCTAAAGGGCAACAACTCCGTCTGGAGACGCAGTTCCACAGGCAGGAGGTTCCAAAGGGCCAGTGCGGACACAGAGAAGGCTCTCCTCCTTGTGCCAGAGAGGCGAGCCCCCCTGGCCGATGGCACTATTAGAGAGCCCCTCCGGTCCGCTCTGGTTGGACGGACAGACGTCCTTAGGGCGATGCGGTCTCTAAGGTAACCTGGCCCACTAACATATAGGGCTTTAAAGGTCAAAACCAGCACCTTGAATTGTACCCGAAGGCAAATGGGTAACCAGTGCAGCTCCCGCAGCAGTGGTGAGGCATGGGCATAACGTCCACACCCCATCACCACCCGGGCAGCCGCATTCTGTACCAACTGTAGTCTCCGAATGGTCATCAAGGGCAGCCCCATGTAGAGTGCATTACAATAATCTAGTCTGGAGGTCACCAGAGCATGAGTGACCATGAGCAAAGAGTCCCGGTCCAGGAGCATGCGCAACTGGCGAATCACCCGAAGTTGGGCGAAGGCCCTCCTGGCCACAGCTGCCACCTATTCTTCTAGCAGCAGCCGCGAATCCAGGAGGACCCCCAGGTTGCGCACCGGGTCAGTCTGGGGCAAAATAGCCCCATCCAAAACCAAAGATGGTAGCTCCCGGGATAACACAGGACCCCCCATCCACAGCCACTCAGTCTTACTAGGATTCAGCTGTAACCCATTTGCTCCCATCCAGACTCCAACCACCACCAGACAACTGGAAAGGACTTTGACTGCATCACTGGGGTCCCCACAGGCCGAAATGTACAACTGTGTATCATCCGCGTACTGATGGTACCGCACCCCATGGGAACGGATGATCTCCCCCGGCGGCTTCATGTAGATGTTAAATAGGAGAGGAGAGAGTACCGAGCCCTGAGGCACCCCATATTTTAGGGACCTAGGGCTGGACTTCTCGCTCTCCAACCACACCGACTGGGTCCGGCCCCTCAGAAATGAGGAAAACCAGGACCACACAGTGCCCTGGATCCCCAATCCTCGGAGCCGTTCCAGAAGGATACCATGGTCGACAGTATCGAAAGCCGCTGAGAGGTCAAGAAGAGCAAGGACGGACGGATGACTGCCATCCCGCTCTCGCCAAAGATCATCCATCAGCGCGACCAATGCAGTCTCAGTACCATATCCAGGTCTGAATCTGAAAAGAATAAAACTTTTCTGCAAATATGGAAATGAAAATATGTACCTTCTTCTGATAATGAATAATAATGGGTATACTGCTTTGGGAATTCTGGGAGCCAAAGACAGAAAGGTTTCATTTTTTGCTCTAATTTTAGTAAATTCTGATCAAACAAAATTCTCCCCAGTCCTTAGGAGTAAATATAAAGACAAATATATTAGTTTCCGTTTTCCCCACATTCTGCATTTCAGGGCCTACCTTTGAAATGGATACAAATCTGACAATACAGGTGGCAATAAGCACACCCAACTCCATTTTCAGAATGTTTCAGCCTCCCAGAACAATCTTTGGCAGATCTCAAAGTAACTGTTGTGGAGAAAATTAATTACAAAGCTGAAGTAAGCAGTAGTCACAGGTTCCAGCATATACCAGAAGGATTAAATAAGGACCAAAGAGTCTTGGCACATTGTTAATACTCCACGTTTATCCACAGTCTTTACTATAGCTACATTTTATTTATTTATTTATTTATTTATTTATTCAGATTTATATGTTGCCGCCCCACTCGAACAAGCGACTCTGGGCGGCATTACAAGAGAATAAAAAACATTACAATCTTAAAACATTTTAAAAACACATTAAAACCCTTAATAAACACCTCGTTTAAAAAGTCATCCCCAATTAAAATCCCACCCACCCCATTGCATCTGTAATAAAGAGTTTTACTACAGCTTAAACAAGCCAGCAGGCAGGGGTCACGGTTCCATCCATGCCTTTGGTGTATGCAAACCAAGACACAGGACACAGCCTCGGGCTGGGTTAACTCAGGTTTATTGCATCGTGGACAGAGGGAACATGAGGTAATGGCGGATCGATAGCTCTTTATATACAGCAGTAACACATTTGAACGTGGTGCCATGGTAGCCCATTGGCTACTGTCTGCGTGACGTCATTGCGGGTCACGCCCTTCTTGTCCAGGTGTAGGTGGTGGCGGGAAAACTTCCCGCGCTGTTGCCTTTGATGAGTTTGGACCAAGAGAGCTTGGACGCTCGCTGCTGCCAGCTGGTGGTCATTAGCTCGCGTCCTATTACAGGGTTTATATGATACAGCTGAAGGTTACATTGTTGCTATAGGTAAGGTTACATTGGCTCAGATACATTGTAATCCGTGTGTACAATAAAACCAACAGAACACAACACCCCTCCCCCCTAGGACGAGACAAAGTCTCGAGCCCACACTTAAACACACTCCCCCCCCCTCAGGAGACAAAGTCTCTCAGCCAAGATGGCTTATTTCGAACACGCTGGGGTCTCGACGCGGGCTGCCTCTCCCCGGGTTTGCTACCTTCTCTTTGTCCCCTGGTTTCCTGTCCTGTAATATGAGAGGGAGACTCGTTAGTGACTTTCCGCGGCTCCGCGGCGTTGTTGGGAGGTGTGCTCTTTCTTAGGGAGGAACCGGGGGCACTGGGGGCTAACGAAAAACCCCTCTTCTCGCTTGGACGGGTGGGGGAACACTCCTGAAAACCCCCCCGGCTCGCAAAATCAAACTCAAAATTACTATCGGGGGCAGCGGGCGCGAACTCCTCTCCCCCTTCCCCGACCCCTGATAGGACTGGCGTATCAAAAGGATATGAGTCGGGGCCGCTACTTCTGCTTCCTTCCCCCCTTGTTTGGGACTGCTGTCCATTGCTGTCTCCCCCTTGGGTTAAGCGGGTGGGGGAGAACCCTAACGCTGAATCCTGTTGCTGAGCTCCACTGACTGGCCCACTCACTCGGTGCCTCAGTTGGTCTGCGTGCCTCCTCCAGAGGAGGCCGGTGTTAGTCTCGACCCGGTACGATACTGGCCCCGTCTGTTCTACAACCTTCCCTGGTACCCAGGCCGGCCCTGCGCTGGAATAGTTCCTGCAGTGAACAGGGTCCCCGGCGGCGAAACCTTTCGAGACTGCCAACCCTATGTTTTTCCCTTTATCCTCGACCCTCGTCGGGTCTAGCCTGGACAGGATCGTGGTCAGTTTTCGCCGCATCAAGAGCTCCGCCGGCGAGTAGCCTGACGCTAAAGGGGTCACCCTATACGCTAAAAGGAACTGGCATACCTGGTGATTCAGGTCCCCCGGGCCCATGCGCCGCAGCGCGTCCTTTGTTGTACGCACTAGGCGTTCCACTTGGCCATTCGTGGCCGGGTGAAACGGTGCGGATGTGACATGCCGAATGGCGTTTGCCTCCATGAATGCTCCGAACTCAGCGGAGGTGAAACAACTAGCGTTATCGCTGACTAAAGTGTCGGGTAAACCGAACGTGGAAAAGACTCTCCTTAGCCGGCTAATTGTCGTGGCGGAGGACGTGCTCTTTACTGGGATAACCTCCAGCCACTTGGAGAACGCATCTACCACCAGGAGAAACATGGTTCCTCGGAACGGGCCAGCGAAATCCACGTGCACCCTGGACCACGGCCCCCTTGCCGTGTCCCACTCCCTATGCGGCAGACGGGCCGCCTCAGGTCGGGATTCCTGGCAAGCCTCGCAAGTGCCGACCATGTGCTCAATGTCCGCGTCCAGCTGTGGCCACCAGAAGTAACTCCGGGCTAGCGCCTTTGAACGAACTATGCCCGGGTGGCTGACGTGCAGCAGTTCGAGCACCCTCGTCCGCAGAGGCGCAGGGACCACCACCCGTTGGCCCCACAGAAGGCACCCCCTCTCTAGGGACAACTCAAGCTTTTTCCTAAAGAATGGGTCGAACTCTGTACTCGGGGACGAAGCCGGCCACCCCTTTTGCACCCATGCACTAACTTTCTCCAGCGTCCTGTCCTTGCCTGTCGCCCTAGCAATGTCGGCTGGTACTAGTGGGGGTGCGTCTAAAACCTCAATTAGCAACACCTGGCGGTCTCTTTCTGCTCTCGCCTTTTGGTCCGCCGACAAGGGCAGAGGGGATCTCGAGAGCGCATCAGCATGGCTGATCTCCTTTCCGGGCCTGTACTCCAACTCATGTTGGTACGCGTTGAGAAAAATAGCCCATCGCAGCATCCTCGGGGACAGGATCTGTGGCGTGGGCTTGCTTGCCGTGAAAATCCCTAACAGCGGCTTGTGATCGGTCACGATTTTGAACGGGCGGCCATACAAAAAATCGTGAAATTTTTTGGTCCCCGCTACTATTGCTAACGCTTCTCTGTCGGTTTGTGCGTAATTTCGCTCCGCTTGGGACAGGGACCTTGAGTAAAACGCTACCGGGGCCTCCCTTCCGTCCTCCAACACGTGGCAAAGCACCGCCCCCACCCCCACCGGGGATGCATCACAGACTAGGACCACTGGCCGTTTGGGGTCGAAATGCGTCAGGATTGCCTCAGATGTTAGGAGTTGCTTTAGCTCCTTGAACGCCCTCTCGTGCTCGTCACCCCACATCCATGGCTCCTCCTTTTTAAGTAACCGATGGAGCGGTTCGGCCACGGACGCCTTCCGCGGGAGGAATGTATGGTAAAAATTGAGGAGCCCCAGGAAAGACTGCAGCTCGGTTTTGGATGTGGGGCGAGGGGCCTTTTTAATAGCTGCTACTTTGGATTTAGACGGCTTAATCCCCTCGGGTGTGATCCGGAACCCTAAAAACTCGACCTCGGTCTCGAAAAAAACACATTTGTCCTTCCTCAATCTCAGCCCCGCTTTCTCGAACACGGTCAGTACTTTGTCCAACCTTTTCGCCAGTTCAGCCTCACTCCCCCCTGTTATCAACACGTCATCAAAATAAGGCAACACCCCCTCCAGGCCCTTTAGGAGGCGTTCCACGAGCGATTGAAAAAGACCGGGTGCCGAGTTCACGCCGAACTGTAACCGCGACACCTGGAACGCTCCCTTATGTGTAACTATCGTTTGTGCCGCGGCCGTGGCGGGGGTCACTGGAAGTTGCTGATAGGCTTGTGCCAAATCGAGTTTAGCGAAACACTTTCCCCCATTTAGTCTGGCCAAAAGGTGGCTGATCACCGGCACCGGGTATGCATTAGGGCGGATCGCCTTGTTAATTGTACACTTATAATCAGCGCAAATGCGCACCTCCCCGTTAGCCTTTAGAGCCGTTACAATTGGAGTTTCCCACTCCGCGGAGTCAACAGGAATAAGAATCCCCTGGCCCACCAGTTTGTCCAGTTCCGCCTCTATCTTGTCCTTGAGTGCAAACGGCACCCTGCGTGGTTTGAGTCTTATCGGGCGGACCTCCGGGTCTATGTCGAAAGATACAGGGGGTCCCTTGAACCTTCCGAGTCCTTTCTTAAAAACGGCGGGATGCGCATCGCAAACCGCTTGTATTGGGTCCCCCCCCACGGTATGCACCCCCCCTATGAACAAACCTAAGGGCTGAAACCACTGTGTCCCTAGGAGGCTACAGCTTCCCCCTTTGAGGACAACTAGGGGCAGTTCCGCAGAATGTCTCTTAAACTTGACCCGAAATTTCCCGACCCCCAACACCGGAATGCTGTTTCCCTGTACGTCCCGTAGTGTGGACCTCAACGCTTTAAGCTTGGGCCGCACGTGGGGGTCGATTTTCAGGAACTCTTTCTGGGGAATTATGGAATAGGAGGACCCCGAGTCAATTTCCATCCTAATAGGGGCCCCTTGTACTAATACCTCAACGAAGTAATGGGACTGTCCCGCGGACACGCTGAACACTGAGGCGTCGTCCTCGCTGCCGTCCGAGACGCGGCCCACGCCGTCCTGCTTCCTCGTGGTCTGGGCGCCATCTTTGGGCCTCGCTGGACGGTCCGGTCTGGCTGCGCGGTCTTGTGACTGCCTCCGGCCCTCTTTCCTCTTTCTGCACGCCTTGGCGATGTGCCCCCGACGGCCGCAGGTGTAACACTCGGCCTTCCTGAACGGGCATCTCGCGCGCTCGTGGGCCGCTCCGCAACCCTCGCAGCGTCGACCACCCTTCCGGACCTTCTGGACCTCCTCGCCGTCGCTGCCTTCCGTAGACGACTTTGAGGCCCGTCGAGTCGCGTGCACCGACTGTCCGGTCTTCCCGTGCACCGAATTTTCCGCCTTGCCGGCTCTGGGACGCCACTCACGCCACTGGTGCATCTCGTCCACTCCGGCATTCGTGGACTCTGCGGCTTCCGCGGCCTCTATGACCTCTGCCAGCGTGGGTGGCGGCTCCTTATTCATCAAGCTGCGCTGTACCTCCTTGTCTTTCAGGCCACACAACACGCCGTCCCTGAGGACCAACTCCAGGATATCGCCCCATTTACAGGGGGCGGCGGCTATCCTCATGGCGGCCACGAATGCCTCAACCGACTCATCCGGCGCTTGGACTCGCCTCCAAAACGCGCTCCGAGCGGGAAACATTGCCCTCGAGGGGCAGAACCGCTCTCGCAGCAGTTTCATGATGTCGCTCGCCTTAAAGTCGCTCACCTTCTTCGGAGCGATTATGCCCACCAGCGTCCGCTTGGTTTCCATCCCGAGCATTCTGGTGAGGATGGCCCTCTTTCTCTCCTCGTCTTCTCCTTTGACTCTGAGTTCCACCAGGGCCGCCTGGAAATCCATCTCAAGCAGCTCCCAGTCTTGCGGTTTGGTGATGTTGAAACCGCTCTGTGCCCTGGCTGTTCCGTGGGGATCCATATCCCATCCTCGTCGCCAATTTGGTGTATGCAAACCAAGACACAGGACACAGCCTCGGGCTGGGTTAACTCAGGTTTATTGCATCGTGGACAGAGGGAACATGAGGTAATGGCGGATCGATAGCTCTTTATATACAGCAGTAACACATTTGAACGTGGTGCCATGGTAGCCCATTGGCTACTGTCTGCGTGACGTCATTGCGGGTCACGCCCTTCTTGTCCAGGTGTAGGTGGTGGCGGGAAAACTTCCCGCGCTGTTGCCTTTGATGAGTTTGGACCAAGAGAGCTTGGACGCTCGCTGCTGCCAGCTGGTGGTCATTAGCTCGCGTCCTATTACAGGGTTTATATGATACAGCTGAAGGTTACATTGTTGCTATAGGTAAGGTTACATTGGCTCAGATACATTGTAATCCGTGTGTACAATAAAACCAACAGAACACAACAATGCCCCACACCTGCCCTGCCAGCCAGGTCTTAAGTTGTTTCCTAAAGGGCAGCAATTCTGTCTGCAGCCGCAATTCTACTGGCAGGAGGTTCCATAGGGCTGGAGCGGACATAGAAAAGCCCTCCTCCTTGTGCTAGAGAGACAAGCCCCTCTAGCCAATGGTGCTATTAGAGAGCCCCTCCGGTCCACTCTGGTATCCTGGCCCACTACCATGTAGGGCTTTAAAGGTCAGCACCAGCACCTTGAATTGCACCCGGAGGCAAACTGATAACCAGTACAGCTCCTGGAGCAGTACCGAGGCCCTGGAATAGCGTCCACACCCCATCGCCACCCAAGTTCTGGACCAGCTGGAGCCTCCAAATGGTCACCAAGGAGAGCCCCAAGTAGAGCGCATTACAGTAATCCAGTCTGGAGGTGACCAGAGCATGTGTGACCATAAGCAAGGAGTCCCTGTCTAGGAGTGGGCGCAATTGGCGAATCACACCAAGTTGTGCAAAAGCCCTCCTGGCCAAGACTGCCACCTGCTCTTCGAGCAGTAGTTGTGAGTTCAGAAGGGTTCTTCTCGTTGATGTGTGTGTACTTCATCACAATCACTTGATTGCTGAGGACAGGATGTCTGCATGATCAGCATTTGAGTTTTCAGAACCGAGGCCTTGTCTTTCTAAAAGCCTATTAACAATGTATGTAGTTACGTGCCATCACATCAGAACTGTCTTGTGGTGACCCTAAAGGGTTTTTCCAAGACGAGATATTTAAGGAGTGTTTTTAGAAGTTCCATGCCTCCATTGCCCTTTCATGGCAGAGTGGGTATTTAAACTTAGTCCTCTTAAATCCAAGTCTGTTACTTCAGAGTTTCTCAACCTTGGGTCCCCAGATGTTCTTGGACTTCAATTCCCAGAAGCCCTGATCAGCAGGTGTACTGACTTGGGCTTCTTTGAATTGAAGTCAAGGAACACCTGGAGGCCCAAGGTTGAGAAGCCACATGTTACTGCTACACCACACTGGATACACCAATGTAATTGCCGCCCTCTTTTCCCCACCATGTTTGGTCTCTAGTACATACTCTACCATGTCTTGTGTGTAAGCCTGTAACCTTGCTGCTATTCTCTGTGTGTCTGAACTGAATTTGTCAAATGCCATGACTCTTTTTGCTTTTATTTTTGCTACACATTTTAATCATAATGAGCAAACCTATTGGTACCTCTTCCCCACCCCTTATACTCTTAAATCCTTGGTAGTTTTAAACCCTAGCATGTCCTCAAGGGCAAATAATATTATTTTGCTTGGGTGCAAATAATATGCATTGGGGTTTTTTAAAATGTAGATAATAGCCACAGAATAGTCACTCAAATCTTATTGGGTCAACAGCAGTTGAGCACAGCAGAATGTAAAGTTAAAGGTCTCCCTTGCTCAAAAGCCAGTTTTATCTGACTCTAGGGTGCGGTGCTCATATCCGTTTACAACCAAAGAGCCATTGCTGTCTATGTCTGCATATGTTTCTGTGGTCATGTGGCATGCCTGAATCACCATTCAGACATCGGAGTGCACAGAACACTGTCACTTTCCCCACCAAAGTGGTACCTATTAATTTACTTGCAATTTCTTGCTTTCGAACTGCTATCTTACAGAGTTGTTATTTCTAGCTTGCTTTATATATTAATTATATGGTGGAATTTTAGATATTTCATTCTAAGGTGTTCTGGTAATAAATTTGAAAAGTGGAATATAAATCTATACTTTAAAAAAAAATACCAATTCCTCCTCCTCAATGTTCCTGGAAGAAGATGCCTCATTCTGGCTTGAGAGGTGCTCTTTGCTTTGGGAAGTAACCTACTAGACCAGGAATTCACCATCACTATACTGATCAGTCCAGCTTACCAAGTATGCAAGGTGTCCCCCCCCCCCCCGCCCAACTTAAGTGACCTTTCCAAACTGTGGGGTTCTGGATGACACAAAAAGATAGTGGGTGCCAGTGCATTCTGGAATGCTTAGTAACTAAAGCTGGAAGTTTATGTCAGCTGATTTATCATCACCCCAGCTTTCATGATTCATGCATATTTTTTTACTGGTAACTCAAAATGAACATATGTCTACACCAGAAAATCTGAATGGTGATTCACTAGAGACTCTAGAGACAATCAATCTTGGGGAGAAAGTAGTGTTGGGGAAGACTGTGGTATTTGCACGAATTCTGGTGTTTTTCAGGTGCTACAGTGCTAAAAGTTTAGTAAAGCACAGACAATGACAAATGTGTTGTAGAGCATTAGAAGAAAGAAAAGGAAAGTTAATACATGGGAAGGATAATGTGCTATGCAGTAGCTCTGCATTATGTCAGTTGTATTTGAAGCATTCTTTCAAAACATGAGAACATCTTGTCCTAGTCCACTCAAGCAGTTCTTTCCCACTAAGAGCTCATTGGGAGTTGCAATGCTCAGCTAAAGACCTGAAAGCAGCACACTGTGAAGGAATGGTCTTACAAGGCAACTGTGAAAATAAATAAATACAAATTGAATAAATAAATAAATAAAAATAGAAGAACTTAATCTAGCTTGCAGTAATGGATTTGGAATCAAAGAATAATGAAAAACATGTCAGTGAGAATAAAAGAACAATGTTATAAGATGATATGGAGATGGTATATAACACCAGTTTGGTTAAATCAATATGGTAAGAATTATGATAAAAATATTGGAGATTCAAAGAGTGTAATGGGACGTATTTTCATATGTGGTGGGAATGGTAGGAAGTAAATAAAATATGTATACATTTTTAAAGGAAGTTAACCAAATATTAAACTTAAAATTACAAGTGTGTTCCAGAATTGCTTTATTGATGGACTATAAAAATATAATATTGGATAGCTGTCATTATGATAACAGCTGTGAGATTGTTGATAGCAAAAAACTGGAAAATATGCATGACTTTTTGAATAGAGGACTGGTATAAAGAATTGTGGGATATGGCGTTAAATGATAAACTGACACGTGAATTAAAATACAAAAGAGGTGTAAAAAGGAAAATTACTTTGGAGATATTTGGGGGGAACTCATCAACTACATATTTGTCAAAATATATATTGTTTTGTTTATATATTTTTCCTTTTTATGAGTTGTTGTCTTTGTATTATGTTTTATTTTAAATCTTAAATAAATATTTTCACATAAATCTAGTTTGCAGTATTCGAATATTTATTTCATTTCATTTATGTATTGACTTTTCCCCAGTGAAGGGACCTGAAGTGGCTCACAAATTGTTAACAAAACAGAGGCAATCAAGTGCACAATAAGTTACAAAATTTAAAAGCAATTGAACGTGTAATAATGTTACAAAGACTAGTGACTCTAAACCAGTTTTAAAAGACTTTGAAAACCTGACATAAAGGGGAAAACTGCATTACACAGTAAGACTCTTTTCCTCTCATAAATTTAATTATTAAAGTGTCTTAAAAGGAAGGTCTTTACCTGTTGCTGATAAAGTGGATTAGTGAAAACAATGTTGCAAACAAAGAAGAACAGAGTAGATTTGCCAAAAGAAGTAGCTGGTTTAAATGATACCAATTTAATGTGATTTATTAGCAAATGTGAACCTAGAAGGAGGATTAACATGTGAGAAATAGAAGGAAGGTTATTCTACACTGTGACCTTATGACAAAACTTTGCCAACGAATGGCAATAAGCCCCATGCCACCTCTACGTAGAAGGGTGACCTATCTAGTCTCCTTGCATCTTTCTCTATCTCTTTCTCCTATTTACTTTAAATTGTTGAATTCAGTTAGTCTATTTGTCTTTTGTTCAATATTGTTTTATATTTATTTATTTATTCTTCAAATTTCTATTGCCGCCCAACTCGGCAACGACTCTGGGCGGGTAACAACAATTAAAAGCAACATCAAACTAATTAAAAAGCCCTTAAAAACCATATTAAAAATTCTAAATAATTTACCCACTCACCCATCCATTAAGAGAGAGAAAGAGAAATCTTTATATGAGCCATATAGTAGTTTGCTATGTATTTATTTTTTGTGGTACTGCTTATTATAATTGTTTCTATTATCTGTGAGTTGTTATAATTACTACTATTTATAAGCCACTTTGGGAACTGTTAGACTATGATATAGTCCGGGGATCCTCAACCTGCAGCTCATGGGCCAGATTCAGCCCATGGCACCATTTCATGTGGCCCCCACCACCTCCTCCACAACAGGAAGTGCCATGTGGTGGAGGAAGGGCAAAATGGTCATCCGGCCCCCGAAGCTGTCTGAAGGAGGGTGACCCAGCCACCAGCTTTAAAAGGTTGAGAACTCCTGATATCGTCTCACTGAAGAGAAATTGTCATCGTTGGCTGTTACTTGTATCCGAGCATACATTTCCCCTGGAAGTTATTTTCTCAGTTGATGGATATGTCTCTGGTGACTCGATAAACCAATCCTGGCATGAAACATGTGACCACACACAGTACACTGAATAGATGGTGGAGGGCATAGTTGAGTTTGATGAAGCTTTCATGTTTGTCGCTTAGCCTCTTTATGTCTGCGGCGTTCTCTTTCGAAGTGATCGGTAGCAACAGAGATGGTTTGGTGCCAAAGTGGGCGATCTTTGGCCGCTGATGTGAAATAATGTGGACTGAGCAATAATTTGAATGGCAGCTGTTTCAGCGTCTGGGGAAAAGGGTTATCCCAAAATAACCAAATGGAGTACTTCTATTCAATTGGGCCAGGAGTTGCGAGTACCATGAAAGCAGAGTATCTGGCTATGTACATGACTTTTGGAGGGTGGTGGCATCTACAGCTCAAAGCCAATCTCACACACCCTCATTGAGCCTGATGCCCTCAGAGGGAATTAAAAAATATTGTCCTATGATAAGGGACAAAAACGGCAAGGAGTTAGCTGATGCAGAAGAAATTAAGAAAAGATGGCAAGAGTACACAGAGGAACTCTACAAAAAGGACCTCAACACCCCTGACAATCACAATGATGAGAACATTGAACTTGAGCCAGACATCCCAGAGAGTGAAGTCAGATAAGCCCTAAAAAGTACTGCTAATAACAAAGGTAGTGGGGATGATGGTACTCCAGTTTAATTATTCAAAGCCCTAAAAAATGATGGAATTAAAGCATTGCATTCTGAATGCTAGCAGATTTGGAAAACACAACAATGGCCACAGAATTGGAAAAGACCAGTATACGTTCCAATCCCAAAAAAAGGGTAATGCCAAAGAATGTTCAAATTATCTAACAATAGCACTCATCCCACATGCTAGCAAGGTGATCCTCAAGATAATACAGGATAGACTGCTACAGCACGTGGAGAGAGAACTACCAGAAGTGCAGGCTGGGTTCCGAAGAGGCAGAGGAACTAGAGACCACATTGCCAACATACATTGGATCATGGAGAAAACAAAGGAATATCAGAAACAAGTCTACTTGACTACACCAAGGCCTTTGACTGTGTGGACCACAACAAAATGTGGCAAGTAATTAAAGAGATGGGAAAACCAGAACACCTTATACACCTCATGAGAAATCTGTACATGAGTCAACAGTTAGGACAGAATATGGAATGACAGAGTGATTTGGAATAGGAAAAGGAGTAAGACAAAGCTGCATTTTGCCACCCTGCCTATTTAACTTATGCACAGAGCACATAATGTGCAATGCAGGGTTGGATGAATCGTAAGTTGGGATCAAAATTGCTGGGAGAAACATCAACAACTTGAGAGACGTAGATGATACTACCCTAATGGCAGAAAGTGAGGAAGACCTAAAGAAGCTGCTGCTTAGGTTGAAAGAAGAAAGTGCAAAAGCTGGTTTGAGACTCAACATCAAGAAAACCAAGGTAAGGGCAACAGGACCTATCAGTCCCTGGAAAATTGATGGGGAAGAAGTAGAAGGAGTGACAGATTTTACTTTCTGAAGAACAAAGATCGCTGCAGATGGTGATTGCAGCCATGAAATAAAAAGGCAACAGATGCTTGGGAGATAAACTATGAGTAACCTGGGGAACATTATTAAAAATAGAGACATCACCTTGCAAACAAAAATGTGCATAGTCACATTTGGTTGTGAGAGCTGGACTATAAGGAAAGCGGAGCACAGAAGAAAAGATGCCTTTGAAATATGATGTTGGAGGAGAGTTTTGAGGGTACCCTGGAGAACAAATAGGTTCATATTAGAAGAAATCAACCCTGACTGCTCCTTAGAAGGTGAAATAGTAAAGATGAAGCTAAAGTACTTTGGACATCAAATGAGAAGAGAGGATTCACTTGAGAAAGCCTTGATGCTGGGAAAGGTGGAGGGCAAAGGAAGAAGGGGGCGGCCAAAAATGAGATGGCTAGATGGTATTGTAGATGCAATGGGTACAGAGCTGGGCGGGATGAGGAGGATGGTGGAAGATATAGGTGCCTGGCGGGCAATGGTCCATAGGGTCGCAAAGGGTCGGAATTGACTGTGCAACTGAACAACATTAATGGAAGTGATGATGCCATTACAGTTTCCTTCAAGAGATCTAATCTATTGCCTCACCAAGTAAAATGTCTTACTCCAGTCCTGAGTGGAAGAAATGTGAACCCTCTTTTATGATATGGACAACTATCTAGAATGAGATCCAGAATTAACTATGCTTATAGCGGGCTACAGGATACTTGTTCAACATTCTCCTTGTACAGTTACATGTCTCCTGATTGTTTATTAAATGGCAGCAATCTCCACCCCACCCCATTAGCATAACAAAACTTTGGCCTCATCCTGGTCCCCACAGTTATGGGAGGTGATAGATCAAGAAGATGAAGCAATGTTGCAATTAGAGTTAATTGAGGAATCTTATAGTCCTTGGCAATGTCAGTCCTTGTTAATACTTAACTTGAATGAGAATGTTCATTTTGGTATTGATTGTTGGAAAGTTAATCCTGTTTCTAAATTCAACATCCATTTTGTGGCACAGGTTAATTTGGCATTAAAGAGGTTGAGCAAGCAAGTGAATTTATTTACCCTTGATCTTGCTAAGGGTTATTGTCAAATTCCATGCATCAGGAATCTGTTTCCTTATCTATGTTATGTATGTATGATTGCATGTTCATTGTACTGTAAAGGCAAGAATGTAACCACTCCAAATACAAGGTATCTCAGCTGTAAAGGAACGCGAGCAGGCAGCCCATAGAGGGCAGCTGCGAGCGTTCAGTCTCACATGGTTCACATTGCTCAATCACGGACAGCCGCGGGAAAACCTTCCCCCGCATTCAGCAGCAGGAGAAAGATCTGCATTCAGCAGCAGAAGAAAGATCTGCATTCAGCAGCAGGAAGAGAGGCGTGCCTGGGCGAGGCCACGCCGGTAGCAGCCAATGAGCTACCGTGCTACAAGATTCAAATGTATAGGGCTACTGTATATATTGAGATGTATCACCGCTATTACCTCATGCTCCACCGGACCATCATGCAATAAACCTGTGTTAAGCCAACCCTTCGGCTGTTCTGTTGTCTTTGGTCCCATACACTAAATTGGCGACGAAGGTGGGATCATGGCTGCCCACGGGACCAAGACATGCGCCGGCTACGAGATCAGGAAGCCGGGGGACTTGGAGCTGTTTGAGATAGACTTCAATGGAGCGCTAGTGGAGCTCGAAGTCTCAGATGAGGCCAAGAAGAGGGCCATCTTCGTCCGCATGCTCGGACACGAGACCAAGAGGACCTTGGTGGACCTGATTGCGCCGAGGAGGGTGAGCGACTTCAAGGCCACAGAGCTCCTGGCGGCGCTGCGCACCCACCTCCGGCCCGCGATAGCGATGTTCCCCGCTCGGAGCGCGTTCTGGAGGCGAGTCCAGGCGCCCGGGGAATCGGTCGCTGAGTTCGCCGCGGCCCTGCGGCTGGCCGCCGGCCCATGCAAGTGGGAGACCCCAGAAGTCACCCTCCGGGACTACCTGCTCTGCGGTCTGAGGGATACCGAAACTCAGCGCGCGCTGATGAAAAAGGAGCCGCCTCCCACGTGGCAACAAGTCCTCGACACGGCACAGGCCGTGGAGGCCACGACTGCCGGGGTGCAAGAGCTTCAGGACTGGCACCCGAAACCCGCCAAGGCAGAGAGCTCGGTGCGCGCGGCCCGGCGAGTTTCGAACTTGTCCACGGAGAGCGGCGACGACGAGGACGTCCGGAGGGTCCACAGAGAGGGCCGGCGCTGCGACGGCTGCGGCGCCGCCCACGCCCGCACCAAATGCCCATTCCGCAAGGCCGAGTGCCACAACTGCGGCCGGCGCGGGCACATCGCCAAGGTCTGCCGGAAACGGCGCGAGGCCAAGAGGAGTTCCCCAGACCACTCGGCGAGGCAGGACCGCACCACGAGGCCAAAGGACGGCACCCGGACCACGAGGACGTGGGACGGAGTAGGGCGCATCTCCGACGACAGCGAGGACGACGCTCCGGTTTGCAGCGTTTCCACGGAGCACCCCCGTTACTTCGTTGAGGTAGTAATACAAGGGGCCCCTGTTAGGATGGAGGTGGACTCGGGTTCCTCATACTCTATCATTTCCCAGGGAGAGTTCATGAAAATCGCCCCCCGCGTGCGGCCCAAGCTCAAAGCATTGAGGGCCACACTGAAGGACGTGCAAGGGAACCGCATCCCAGTGTTGGGGGTTGGGAAGTTCCAGGTCCAGTTTAAAAAGCACACCGCAACGCTTCCCCTAGTCGTCCTCAAGGGAGGTAAATGCAGCCTCCTCGGGACTCAATGGTTCCAGCCCCTGGGGTTGTTCATTGGGGGGGTGCACACCGTGGGAGCACACGCCGCCGGGACCGATCCAATACAGAGCGTGTGCGACGCGCACCCCGAGGTTTTCAAAAAGGGGCTCGGAAAATTCAAGGGCCCCCCAGTGACTTTCGACCTGGACCCTGGAGTACGTCCAATCAGACTTAAACCGCGCAGAGTGCCCTTCGCACTAAAGGACAAAATAGAGGCGGAGTTGGACAAATTGGTGGGCCAGGGGATTCTTGTCCCTGTTGATTCTGCGGAGTGGGAAACTCCAATTGTAACAGCGCTCAAGGCCAACGGGGAGGTCCGCGTATGCGCTGATTACAAGTGCACCATCAATAAGGCGATCCGCCCTAATGCGTATCCGGTGCCGGTAGTCAGCCACTTGTTGGCCAGGTTACACGGGGGGAGGTGTTTCGCTAAACTCGACCTGGCCCAAGCCTACCAGCAACTCCCGGTGACCCCCGCCGCAGCTGCTGCACAGACCATAGTCACCCACAAAGGGGCGTTCCAGGTATCGCGCCTCCAATTCGGCGTGAATTCGGCGCCCGGGATCTTCCAGTCACTCGTGGAACACCTCCTGAAGGGGTTAGAGGGGGTGTTACCCTACTTTGATGACGTATTGATTACAGGGGGGAGCCGGGCCGAATTAGCAATAAGGTTGGGAAAGGTCCTGGCAATATTCGAAAAAGCGGGGTTGCGGTTGCGGAAAGACAAATGCGTTTTCTTCGCAACTGAGGTTGAGTTCCTAGGGTTCCGTGTTACTCCCGAGGGAATAAGGCCATCCCAATCCAAGGTGGCCGCCATCAAGAAGGCCCCTCGCCCCACCTCCAAGCCCGAGTTGCAGTCGTTCCTTGGACTGCTCAACTTTTACCACTCCTTCCTTCCGCGGAAGGCAGCAGTGGCGGAACCGCTACACAAATTGTTAAAAAAGGACGGGGCATGGAAGTGGGGCGACGACCAGGAGATGGCTTTCAATGACCTGAAGCGACTCCTGGCATCAGATGCGGTACTGACCCATTTCAATCCCAAACGCCCAGTGGTCCTGATATGCGATGCATCCCCGGTGGGGGTGGGGGCGGTGTTATGCCACGTACTGGAGAACGGGAGGGAGGCCCCGATAGCGTTCTACTCTAGGTCCTTGTCCCAAGCGGAGAGAAACTATGCCCAGACAGACAGGGAAGCACTAGCGATAATTGCGGGGACCAAGAAATTTCATGATTTTGTGTACGGCCGCCCCTTCACCATAGTGACTGACCATAAGCCCTTGCTAGGCATTTTCACCGCAGATAAGCCCACACCCCAAATCCTGTCCCCGAGGATGCTCAGGTGGGCCATTTTTCTCAACACGTATCAGCACGCGTTGGTATACCGGCCCGGGAAGGAGATTAGCCATGCGGATGCCCTGTCGAGGTCCCCCATTCCCCGGGATTGCTGCCACGTGGGCGAGGAAGAGAGGGACCACCAGGTCTTAATGATAGAGTTCCTAGACTCCCCTCCAGTAGTACCGGCCGACATCGCCAAAGCGACCGGCAAGGACAAAACGCTGGCTACAGTTTGCTCCTGGGTACAGAAAGGGTGGCCCGCGTCTTCCCCTGCAGCGGAATTCGACACATTTTTCAAAAAGAAACTAGAATTGTCCCTAGAGAGGGGTTGCCTTTTGTGGGGACAGCGGGTAGTGATCCCCACGTCTCTCCGGCCGAGGGTGCTTAAACTGCTGCACGTCAGCCACCCGGGGATCGTCCGCTCTAAGGCACTAGCCCGCAGTTACTTTTGGTGGCCCCAGCTAGACGCCGACATCGAACACATGGTCGGCACTTGCGAAGCGTGCCAAAGCTCCAGGCCAGAAGAGGCTCGCTTGCCACATAGGGAGTGGGACGCAGCAAGGGGGCCCTGGTCCCGGGTACATGTAGACTTTGCTGGCCCGTTCAGGGGAACACTTTTCCTCCTTGTGGTGGACGCGTTCTCCAAGTGGTTGGAGGTCATTCCAGTCTCGAGCACCTCCTCGGCCACAACAATTAAACAGTTACGGAGGGTCTTTTCCACGTTCGGTTTACCCGACACCCTCGTCAGTGATAACGCTAGCTGTTTCACGTCCGCCGAGTTCGGGGCATTCATGGATCGCAACGCCATTCGGCACGTCACCTCCGCCCCCTTTCACCCGGCCACCAACGGCCAAGTAGAGCGCCTCGTGCGCACCACAAAAGACGCGCTGCGGCGCATGGGCCCCGGAGACCTCGACCTGAAATTGTGCCAATTCCTGCTAAGGTACAGGGTCACCCCATTGGCGTCAGGGTACTCCCCCGCGGAGCTGTTAATGCGCAGGAAGCTGGCCACGGTAATCTCCAAGCTAGACCCCACGAGAGTAGAGGACACGGGGCGGAACATAGGGGTGGAACCCGCAAAGAGTTTCAGCGTAGGCGCCCCGGTGCATTGCAGGAACTACGCCAACGCGGGGCCAGCCTGGGTGCCGGGCACCGTAATAGAACAAACCGGCCCCGTCTCATACCGCGTGGAGACCAGTACAGGCCTCCTGTGGAGGCGACACGTGGACCAACTCAGGCGCAGGGTCCCCGGAGAGCAGGACAAAGATGAAAATAGCCACGAATCAGCGTTAGGGTACTCCCCCACCCGTTTAGCCCAAGGGGGAGGGAAAGGGGGACATGGGTCCCCACCAAGGGGGGGAGGAGAGGGAATCGATCCTCAGAGATCTTTTGCGGGAGTTCGCGGCAGAAAGGAAGAGCCCCGACCTCACACATACCCCTCGGAAGTTTCCCCGAAACACAGATGCCCCTAGAAGTTTAGACGTTGATTTACAGTACCAGGGGAGTTAGCGGAGTGGTCCCCCACCCGTCCTGGCGAAAAGAGGGGTTTCAGTTCAGCCCCTGGTACTTCCAGTCCCAGTAGCCCCTGTGAGTTAGAATGCAACATAGCGCCAATTTCCCGGAGACCGACACCCCCAAGACAGGAGGCAACAGCAAGTCCGCCCACCACAGTCTCAAGGTCCCCCGAGCGGGGAACAGAAGGTAGCAGAACCACAAGGGCGACCTCATCGGTTCCGCGGTTCACAATAGGAGGGTCCCCCGGGTCCGAGAGCAACAGGCAGGGGTTCACCTCCCAACTGTTCATCCCATTCCCATCCCCGGGCGCAAGGCAGGCACGGACCCCCCACAGAGCCACTAACGAATCCCCGTTTCCCGTTGCAGGACAAGTACCCGCGGAGTCAGAGATCACAGGCTCTCCAGCACTAGGTCAGGCGCAAGCACGCCCCAAGCGCACGTGCGGCAAGCCACAATGGTTGCGGGACTTCGTCCCATCCTAGGGGGGAGGGATGTTATGTATGTATGATTGCATGTTCATTGTACTGTAAAGGCAAGAATGTAACCACTCCAAATACAAGGTATCTCAGCTGTAAAGGAACGCGAGCAGGCAGCCCATAGAGGGCAGCTGCGAGCGTTCAGTCTCACATGGTTCACACTGCTCAATCACTGACAGCCGCGGGAAAACCTTCCCCCGCATTCAGCAGCAGGAGAAAGATCTGCATTCAGCAGCAGAAGAAAGATCTGCATTCAGCAGCAGGAAGAGAGGCGTGCCTGGGCGAGGCCACGCCGGTAGCAGCCAATGAGCTACCGTGCTACAAGATTCAAATGTATAGGGCTACTGTATATATTGAGATGTATCACCGCTATTACCTCATGCTCCACCAGACCATCATGCAATAAACCTGTGTTAAGCCAACCCTTCGGCTGTTCTGTTGTCTTTGGTCCCATACACTAAAATCTAGCATGGCAAATAACTCTTCACCTGAATGCAATCTGTCCTTCATAGCACAGCTATTACTTTTCAGTACCATCTGACTGGGCTGTGGCGAGTGGTGCCCAGAAGGGACATACTGTAATTGACAGGTGGTACAAGAGGGGTAAGGGACTGTGGTGGCTCAAGTGGTTAAGACACTGACTGGAAGGTTGACAGGTCAACAGTTCGAGACCTGAGTGCTGCACGATGGGGTGAGCTTCCATCTCTGTCCTAGCTCCTGCCAACCTAGCAGTTTGTAAGCAAGAAATTGCAAGTAGATAAATAGGTACCACTTCGGTGGTAAGGTAAACAGCATTCTGTGCACTCCTGTGTCTAGGCATGCCTGCTACATGTCCATCTGCAGACAGCACTGGCTCTTTGGCTATAAACAGAGATGAGCACTGGCTTTCGAGCAAGGGTTACCTTTACCTTTACCTTTACAAGAGGAGTATGGGATAATCCAGAAATGTAGGAAAATATTAAGAGGCCTGGGAATACAAACACAGGTCAAGAAAAAGGCCCAGATGAGACTTGCTGCAAGGGCGTTGTCAGAAGATAGCAAAATTTGAGCCAGTGTTTTAACATACATTTGGGTGTGAGAATGAGATGAAGTGGATGGCTGGTCAGGAGGCCTAAAGTGATGAAGCCTCTCCTTGGAGACAACAACTATCTATACCTATAAGAATGGGTTGGGCCGTGCATGTCCGGAATGCGTGTCAGCACATGTCCAGCCTATCCCGTAATGAGCCGGCCACACTTACCTTGCCAAACTGGGACCATCGCCGCGATGGTCCAGGTCCCCAAAGTGGGGCCTAAGCCCCACAAAATGGGGAAAAGAACGGAAACTAAAACTCCCATGGCAATTTAACAGCCAGGCCTGAAACAGAATGTTGGAGAGAGCTGATTTGCATGTTGAACTGCAATTGGTTGAACTTGAGAGTGAATGACTGATGGGGCAAGGTCCTGATGCAGATGGAACAAACCCATTCCATTTAAGCCTCTATAGCCCTGGAACAAGACACTTTCAATGTACATCAATGATGTGTGTGAGAGAGACAGGGAGTGTGTGTCTGTGTGCAAGACAATGCACAAGACAGTGGGTTCCAGATCAGTCACGTGTGTGTGTGTGTGTGTGTGTGTGTGTGTGTGTGTGTGTGTGTGTGTGTGTGTGTGTGTGTGTGTGTGTGTGTGTGTGTGTGTGTGTGTGTGTGTGTGTGTGTGTGTGTGTGTGTGTGTCTGAATCAGAGGTGGGGAGAGGGGGAGAGAGAGAGAGACTCTGTGTGTTGGGTTGTATCAGGGTCGGAAAACCTAAACATACAATTAGCTCTCATCCTTCCTTCCCTACCTCCAGCCATTCTTCTCCCCTTCCTTCTTTCTTTCCCTCCCTTATTCTTTCCCTCCCATCTTCCTTTCCTCCTAAATTTCCACCTCAATACCTTCCATCCCTCCCTCATCATCACGCTGGAGTGAGTCTGCCCAGGTTCTTTCACTGAGAGCCAGGGAGTATCACAAACAGTGTGGGGGAGGCAAAAAGGAAAAAACCCTCCCCAAGCCACCCCCACCCATGAGTTGAGCCCCCCCCCCAAAAAAAACCAACAACCATAAGTAATAGGCACATCCCAGTAAGTCTCCATCAACACACAAATCAGTCTGCTTCTGCAGACGTTTCTGTGGTCATGTGGCAGGCATGACTAGACACCGGAGCCCATGTAATGCTTTTTACCTTCCCAACAATGTGGTGCCTCTTTATCAACTTACAATTCCTTGCTTTAGAACAAAAAGGGTGACAGGAGCTGGGAGAAAGATGGGAGCTCATTCTGTCCTGTAATACTCAAGAATCGAACTGCTCACCTTCCACATTCCAGTAAGCCTCCATCAACACATGGATCAGTCTGCTTCTGCAGACGTTTCCATGGTCATGTGGCAGGCATGACTACACACCGGAGCATACGTCAAACCCTCTCTCTGCATCTGCATCCCAAATACACACAGACACAATAACCAGATAAACATATTATAAGAAGGGACACACTTTCCCACAATTTAAAAAAAATTAACACCCCCCCCCCAGCAAGGCCAGGCAATCAGCTAGTTATCAACTAAGTCTTTTATAGCCCACAGCTGCTTTTGTGGTTTCTTACCCAGTTCCATGACATTTGAGTCGATTATGGAAAAGGCACATGGGATATCATGTGCATGGGATGTCCCATACATGGGATATCATGTATGGGGATTTTAATAAAGATCTTCCTCCCTTAGATTGGGTTGGTCTAGTAGGAGCTCTGTCCAGTGTTGTGGAATTGGGTGGGAAATTACAAATGTCTTAAAATAGGAAGCAAAGAATGAAATGCACAAGAAGTTATTTTTGGCCGCAGGGAATGGATATTCCAAATTGTTGGGCTGGAGATAAATGTGACTTCAGACTTCAAACGATATCCTTTCCCTGCCTCCTTGCAACTAGGTTGCTTTCTTTCTTCCACTTTGATATGTGACCTATCACTTTACTAAGATCTAGTATGGAAAAGCAGGGGCTGAGCACTGGAACATCCCTCCTAAAGCCATACAGATTTTAGAGAAAAGCAATAAGATTATATAAAGGTAAGGACTAGAAAAAATGAAGCACCTGAGGACAGATGAGTGTGTGTGTGTCATCTTCCTATAATGTAACAAATCCTGCTGTAACCAAGTATAAAATGTCCTTGTTGTAATTGCTTTTATTGGTTGTTATTGTCCCTGACCTGACAAATCTCTGATTTGGAAGGACAAAACTAATTGCCACCCTAAGCTGACCTGAAAACATGTTTGCAAGAATAGGACCTCCCACTTGTTTCCCTCAGTTGCAAGGTATAGCACTCTGGCCATGAATCATTAGTGGTTATATTTTTTAAGAAAGGCACAGTATTATTGGGCTGGGGCAAAACTTTGGAGAGAATCTGACAGAGATACACAGGATTTCAATAGGATATGCAAGAGAACAGAAAGAAAGAGGGAGAGGGCAGGAGAGGTGAAATGTAATTCAGCTGCGCTCAAGGTTTAAAAAAGCATCAAGAGGTGTGCAGACATCTGGTGCAGCTGCCAAGAACCAAGTTACAGAAGAAAAGGGCATGCATTTTCTCCTTCTCCTTCTGTGATGTACCTTCTACTTCCAGTCCAGTCCGGTACATTTCACCATGCCTGTTCATTTGGTGCCCTCTATTGATCAATAGTGGTAACTAATCATGAGAAGAAAATATATTTAAAAGGCTGAATATTGTAAGGAGTTAAGAATTTTCTGCTTTTAAGTGGCTTGTATACTTGGTAACTAAAGCAGGCTGAATAGGCTTGTTTGGAGGTCCAGCAAGCCATTTGGTCAGATCCTCACACTCAAATGGCATACAGATTTCAAGTGATCCTATTTGATCTGCTTTTTTAAAGTATGTCTTTTGTACATGTATTGTGTATTGCAAGTTAAGTACAGTGGCACCTCACTTAAAGAGCATAGTGCGTTCCATGGGATTGCTCTTTAAACAATTTTGCTCTTTAAGCAAGACACCATTGTAAGTGACCAATTGTGACTTCTGGTGGTGGTGGGATTGCAAACCCCGATTTAGTTGTTAAGCGAATTTTTGGTTGGTTTTAGTTGTTAAGCGAGGCGACCATTCAGAAAAAATTCTGCTCTTTAAGTGAGTTAGTCTCTAAGCGAGGTGCTCTTTATGTGAGGTTTTACTGTATGTGTTTACCTATCTAATATACTTATCTTAAAGGTACCATTGAGATACTGCCCACAGCCTAATGCACATTCCTAATACTGTACATGTCTTAATCCACTTCTTTTCCTTTTTTAAAAAGGAATATTTGGCTGTAGGCAGTTTTTCAAACAGCTCTTTAAGACAAGGGCAAAAATGATCTTTTATTCTTATTATTCTAAGTGATGTCCTAATGGAGTCTTAAGGGACTGTGGTGGACTGAAAAAAGTGGCAGAAAGGTGTGGCTGGGGCACAGACTGCTTCGCTCTACAAAGGCAGTGCCTGATCGATCACCATCTTTAGGAGCAAACCAGCCCATCCCTACAGCAGACCAAAGAGCAAGTGAAACATACATTTAGTTGGCCTCAGACAAGCTCAGCATGGGCGTGCAGAGTTGAAAACACACTCCAGATTGGGGGGGGGGGCACAGTTTGTAGTGTGTCCAGTTACCACACAGGCTGAGGAACTCTGGAATTTGTAGCCCCCAAAAGTCAAGGTTCAAACCTATATGACTGTCTATGAAACTCCCCCTGGGAGAAAATCATTGATGGTGGAACTGTTTATGTGGAAGCAGGGAGACCAGATGGAAGGATACTTCCAGTCTCCCTGTCCTGCCCACCCATTCTGCGTTTTAAATAGAGCAGCTATGCACAGGATTGCACAGTTATTTGCTTTTGACCTGCATTTTGTTGTTCTTTTTAAACTCTCCAGTTCTTCCCACCCTCCCACTGACATATGAGGGAAATTCAAATGAGTTGGCTCCTCTAATTACCACCAAGGCATGTAGCTTTTAACCTAGGTTCCCTCATTGAATGGTGCTAGACCACAACTATTTCCTATCTACTCCAATCAGCATATACAAAGGTCTAATTGATACCACCAGAGGATCAAGGGGACTCAAGGTTAGACATCACTGAGGGAGATTGGCTTCTTGGGCTAAGCTAAGCTGTATGAAGGGTGTGGAAAGTAACTTATTTCCACTTGAATGGTGCCTAGCTACTTGTTATTCTCATATCCATTCCCAGTTCTCTCCTCATGCAAAGCAACACTCTCTGCAGGTAAACAGATCATTCTTGTTGCTCCTGCCCTTCTGGAAACATCTATTTTCTGTCTGCTCCCAGCTTAATTTATGCAGCAGTGCAGTTGCAAAGAGCCAACGTTTTCTGCATAGGAATCAAATAAATGATGAGGGGAGCACTCATACTGATTGGATGAGCCTTCCAGAATCGCTCGCCACATGAGTTAGTGGAGAATCTGATGGAACACTTTCATCCAGCTGGTCTGCATTGTTAAAGTGCTCAAATGTTGCTTAATAATCAGCTTCTACCAGCCTCCTTTTGAAATCCCCCTGAGTTTTCTTTCGGCTTGATCACAGAGTCCCTTGCTTCCTGCCCTAAGTTAACTTTTATTTCCACTAAAAGAAAAAAATGTATAACATTACAAAGCAGTAGCCAGCCATTAATGTAAAATTATAAACTGCATGTCAAACTGTAATGGTCATGCATTCGGATGTCATATAATAATTAATTTAATTTGTGTACATTTTATCAGATTAATCCCAGTAGTTATTATGTGTAGTTAGAGGATTTAATATCATTACTGTTTTGCACTTCTTGTTATTTTTATGTTCCATCAAGTCAGAACTAACTTATAGTAACCCTAACAGGGCTGTCAAAATAAGTGAGATGTTTAAGGAGTGGCTTTAAAAGTTCTATATCCCCAGTGAGTTTCCATGGCTGAGCAGGGATTCGGATCCAGGCCTCCTGAATCCTAGTCCATTGCTCTATCCACGACACCACACTGGATTTCTGATAAGGACCAGTACACAGTGGATATTTTGCACTTTGCAGTTACTAAATGGATACCCAGTGTAGTATATTGGATAGAGTGACAAGCAAGACTCAGGAGGCCTGGGCTTGTACCCTTGCTCAGCCAAGGGTGGTGGGGTGGGTGGGAGTAGGGTCTTTGAAAGCCCTATTAGGATTGCTATAAATTGGTTTCAATGTGACAGCAAATGACACACAACAGTTAATATATCATCAGCCATAGAAATGATCTCTTACTAATTCTGTTCTGTTGGCTTTTACCTGACTTGCTAACTTGTTCATAAATACCAGTGAATATTGTTTCTAATGGAGATAGTTTAAAGCTTTCTAGGCTGTTTCTACTTCTAGCTCGGCCATTGTCCAAAAGCCAAATAAAGTCTGGTGTCCTATTTTCTCATTTCTTGCCCCTATGTAGAGGGGTAATGAGCATTATTATTTGTTGGTTTGTAATTTTACTTGCTCCCTCAAAGACCAGAAATACATAAATGTTCAAGTATTGTTTATTATTCATCCTGCACTATCCTTTTGAAATCCTTCTCAGCTTTTGTGTTGGCATGATCACAGGGGATATTCTCTGAGTTCCTTCTACTCACCAGACATTTTGTAGTAAGGAGGCTTCACCCTCTGGTAGCTGTAAATGGCTGAGAACCATACCTGTCAAGTATCCCGGATTGGCCGGGATTTCCCGTAATTCAGCACTGCAAACTCTACTTTCCTGCCGCCATCCCGTAATTTGACGGTGGGGGAAAGTAGTTACTGTACATCCCCTTCTACGCAGAACCCTTCTATGCATGCGTAGAAGCCTTCTGCGCAGTAGCCTTCTGCGCAGAACCCTTTTATGCATGCATAGAAGCCTTCTGCACAAACATAGAAGGGTTACGCACAGAAGGCTACTGCGCAGAAGGCTACTGCGCAGAAGGCTTCTACGCATGCATAGAAGGGTTCTGCGCAGAAGGCTACTGCACAGGTCCTGTATTCTCCGGAGACGCACTTGACAGGTATGCTGAGAACACTTTCCTGAATACTAGGAATACTAGGGTTATGATAAAGCATTTAATGATGATGTCTTGGTCTCTGATCAGCAGCCTAAAAATAATAACCAACACAACATCTGTAGCTTAAAATGTTTGTTTTGCATCTTTCCTCTTATGTAAACATATTCTTAGTGGCTGCTGTGGGAGGCACATGACCAATTCCAGGCAGAAAGCAGTATCCTGATCCTTGTGCTCAAGCAGGACAAGTGTCTGTGTGGTTATTCAGAGCTGAGTTTTCTATATGAAGATACAGTATGTCATGTAATGGTCCTTAATGCCTGTTTACATCCAGTGACGGGGAGCACTTCCATTGTGCCTTGGCCAGCCAGCAGAGGGCAGCTTCTATATACTTCGGCAACAAACCAGAAAGCCTTCATAACTTGGTTCATGGGGTACACAGAAAAAGCCTCCTTGAAGATTGTGGTACTGTATGTATTTTGAACCACAATCAGATGTAGCCTCATAACTGCAACCTTGTGTTGCTGGCTAATCTTTCTCACACTAGGTCAGGCGAAAGGAACTGCAGAATGAACTCACCCAAAGGTGCCTTCATTTTGGCAGTTTCACATCTGGCCAAGACACCGAAGAAGAGTAGTTCATTGGACTTCAGGAAGTCGTCAGAGCTGGGAAGAGTTACATTTTGAACTACAACTTCCAGAATCCCAAGTCAGAAGGGGATTTGAATTAGTAGTAGTAAAAACAAAAAACAAAAAAAACCTCTCCCTCAGACTATGGAAACAATTACCTTTGCATATCTCCCATATGTCTGTTCAAATCAGCCACTTTGAGATGATGCTGGGATTTTACACACCTAAATTAAAAGTGTGAAATTTATGGCCCTGCATAAGATTTTTGCATTGATTATGATTTTACATTTATTTATCACCTGGAAGTGATCTTTATAATCATTGTATAAGCTTTTGGTGTTCCTTTACCATTATGAGTTCATGACAACATCACTCATCATCATAATCATAATCATAATCATAATCATAATCATAGATAGATAAGATAAATCTTTATTGTCATTGTCCTGCACAGAACAACGAGATTGGGGGGAGAAACACTTATCAACCCAGCAAAACCTAAACAAAATACAACTATACAAAATTATCAACATACTCCCACCCCACATATACACATTTAACCCCTAAAAAGCTCTAAAGCTCTAAAAACTCTAAAACTCTAAAAACCAAAAACAGAAGCTCCCTCATAGACTGCATTGCACTGCATTCAAAGCTAGAACCGCTTTTGGGTAGAAACTATTTCTCAAGTGGCTGGTCCTGGTCTTTATGACCCTATACCTTCTTCTAGAAGGCAGAAGCTGAAAGAGATCATTTCCGGGGTGCGTACTATCTTGCGCAATCTCTACAGCTTTCTTATAACACCTGGTGGCATAGATTTGATATAGAGTGGGAAGAGTACACCCGATTATACCCTCCGCAGTCTTTACGACCCTGGACAGCATTGTTCTTTCCCTAGCTGTACAACTCCCAACCCATACACACAGACCATAGGTTAACACACTCTCTATGGTACAGTGGTAGAATGCCAACAGCAGGTCCTTTGAAAGATTGTTCTTCCTGAGGATTTTCAAGAAGTATAACCTCTGCTGTGCTCTCTTCATCAGATCTTTGGTGTTTGCTCCCCATGTTAGATCATCCCTCAGCTCCATTCCCAGAAATCGAAACACCGAGACCTGTTCCACACAATTCCCTTCAATAATAAGTGGCTGGATGTTCAATTTGCATTTTCTAAAGTCCACAATGATCCCTTTTGTCTTTTTTACATTGAGGAATAAATTGTTTTCCCTACACCACTCTGTCAGCATCTCAACCTCCTTCCTGTAAGACGACTCCCCCCCCCAGCAGTGGGGAGGGGGATTATTATTAATCATCATCATAATAATAAATCTCCTTCCACTATCATAAATTGAAATCTGGGAAATAAAATAAAATACAACTTAATTCTTTTTCCAAGAGTGGCTTTATGTTTAAAAAAAATCTAATGAAACCTGGTAAAGGATTACTAAATGTTCCTGGAACATAAACTTTGAAATTCTCAGAGCAGAAAGTGCCTGAGGGGATGGCAGGCAGGGGCTCTGCTCTGCTTTCAAAGACTACCCCAAGAAATGGAGGGATCTTCACATAGCCTAAGCTTCATTCCACCTCCTCAGTTTAGAGATGACAGATGTTGCCTCAAGGCCCATTATTTTAAACATTTTTGTGGTTTATAGATCTTCATGACTTTGATAAATGAAATCAGATGTTGCAAACCAGTTAAGAAAACACTGAAGAACTTTCAATCAATCTCGTTTCAAAATCCAGTATTTCCAACTGCCTTGCTCCACTTTTTAGATTCACACATTATCACCACTAGTAGAAGTGATGGATAGTCAGAGCTGAATTAGTCAATTAGGCCAAATAAGCCATATCCCAGTCCTGCTCCTGCAATACAGTGCTCTAATAGCATCTTTAACTAAACAAAGTAAGCTGTTCTCAACATAAAGTTCATTTGAAATCTGCCCAAAGGATCATGTGCAGAATGGGAATAGGGTAACTATTTTATTTCTCTACATAAAAGAAGCATAGATTATGTTCCAATGCACCGTTATAAGCATTGGTAATCCTGTCCAACATGGAGAGTATAGGAGTGCATATTTGTGTCCCAGAAATCCCCGGGCAGCCTAGGTAACTGGGGGATTATGGGAGTTCCAGCCCAGAAAACACAAACCCATAGAACTCCATAAAAGAACAAATTGTCCATAGATGTTACACCAGCATTCTGCAAGCTTCCATATTTTTTGAACTACAACACTAGCATTTCAGACCATTTTCCATGCTAGCTGGGGTTGATGGGAGTTGAAGTCAAACAACATTTGGAAGGTACCAGACTGGTGTTGTGTTCTGTAAAGCAGTGCCTTTAACAATGTACCTCTACCATGTGTTGTCAATGTAACCTTTCTGGTGCAACATTATAACCTTCACCTGTATCATTGTTAGCCTAATAAGGGGACGCGAGCTAGTGACCACCAGAGGGCAGTAGCGAGCGTCCAGCTCTAATGGATCATCAGCCACCTGGTTCAGCAGCGCGGGAAGATTCCCCGCGACTTCCTCACCTGGTCAAGAAGGGCGTGACCTCCTACGACGTCACGCAGGCAGCAACCAATAGTCTGTCAACGAGCCACATTCAAATGTATAGCCAGCTGTATATATTGAGCTACCCATCCGCCATTACCACATGTTCCTCCGGATCATCATGCAATAAACCTGTGTTAAGCCAACCCTTCGGCTGTTGTATTGTCTTTGGTCCCCTACACTAAATTGGCGACGAAGGTGGGATTGCAGCCCACGGGACCAAGACATGCGCCGGTTTCGAAATCAGGAAACCGGGCGACTGGGAGATCTTCGAAATGGACTTCCAGGCCGCACTGATCGAGTCCGAAGTTACGGAAGAGGCGAAGAAAAGAGCCATCTTCACCAGAATGCTCGGACAAGAAACAAAAAGGACCTTGGTGGACCTGATTGCACCGAGGAGGGTGAGCGAATTCAAAGCCAAGGAACTCATGCAGTTGCTGCGTGAGCACGTCCGGCCCGCCACGGCGATGTTTCCCGCTCGGAGTGCGTTTTGGAGGCGAGTCCAAGCACCCAGGGAGACGGTCGCCGCGTTCGTGGCGGCCCTGCGGCTGGCGGCCGGCCCGTGCAAATGGGAAAACGTCGAAATCACCCTCCGAGACTGTGTGCTGTCCGGCCTGAACGACGCCGAAACCCAGCGCACATTAATGAACCAAGAGCCACGTCCCACGCTGCAGGAGGTCGTCAGAGCGGCCCAGGCCGCAGAAGCTACGAAGGCCGGGGTCCAAGAACTCCAGGACTGGCGGCCAAAGTCGAGGAAAGCAGAGGCTCCGGTACAGGCGGCCCGGCGAACTTCGAGGTCATCCACAGAGAGCAGCGACGACGAGGACGTACAGAAGGTCCGGAAGGAGGGCCGACGATGCGACGGCTGTGGCGCGGCCCACGACCGCGTGAAATGCCCTTTCCGGAAGGCCGAGTGCCACAACTGCGGCCGCCGCGGGCACATCGCCAAGGTGTGCAGGAAGAAGCGCGAGTCCCGGAGGAGCTCCCCAGACCGTTCCGCGGGACGAGACCGCCCAGCGAAACCAAAAGACGGCGCCCAGGCCATGCGGAAGCAGGACGGCGTGGGCCGCATCGCCAACGGCAGCGAGGACGACGCCTCGGTGTTCAGCGTGTCTACGAGACACCCCCGCTACTTTGTTGAGGTACTAGTCCAAGGGGTGCCCATTAGGATGGAAATTGACTCGGGGTCCTCATATTCAATCATTTCCCAGAGGGAGTTTTGTGGAATTGCCCCCCAAAAGCGGCCCAAGCTCAAAGCGTTGAGGGCCACACTACGGGACGTGCAAAGGAACAGTATTCCAGTGTTGGGGGTTGGAGAATTTCAGGTCAAGTTCAAGGAGCACGCCGCATCCCTTCCCCTGGTCGTGCTCAAGGGAGGAAATTGCAGCCTCCTCGGAACTCAATGGTTCCAGCCCCTGGGTTTGTTCATCGGGGGGGGGTGCATGCCGTGGGGATGCACGCTGTTGGGACTGACCCGATTCAGGAGGTGTGCAAGGCGCACCCCGAAGTCTTCAAAATGGGACTGGGGAAATTCAAGGGGCCCCCAGTGACTTTCGACCTGGACCCGGAGGTCCGCCCTGTTCGCCTAAAACCACGCCGGGTGCCGTTCGCACTCAAGGACAAGATAGAGGTGGAACTGGACAAATTGGTGGGTCAGGGGATTCTTGTGCCTGTAGATTCTGCGGAGTGGGAAACTCCAATTGTAACTGCTCTAAAGTCCGATGGGGAGGTCCGCATATGCGCCGACTACAAGTGCACCATCAACAAGGCGATCCGCCCGAATGCATATCCGGTGCCGGTAGTCAGCCATCTGCTGGCCAGGTTACACGGGGGAAAGTGTTTCGCTAAGCTCGACTTAGTGCAGGCCTACCAGCAGCTTACGGTGTCTCCGGCCGCAGCTGCTGCGCAGACCATAGTCACCCATAAGGGGGCGTTCCAGGTGACGCGCCTCCAATTCGGCGTGAATTCGGCGCCAGGAATTTTCCAGTCACTCGTGGAACGCCTCCTGAAGGGACTGGAGGGGCTGTTGCCTTATTTTGATGACGTGTTAATAACAGGGGGGAGTCGGGCTGAATTGGCCAAGAGGTTGGGGAAGGTACTGACGATATTCGAAAGGGCGGGGCTGAGGGTGCGAAAGGACAAATGCGTCTTCTTCGCAACCGAGGTTGAGTTCCTAGGGTTTTGTGTGACTCCTGAGGGGATAAAACCATCCAAGTCTAAGGTGGCAGCCATCAAGAAAGCCCCCCGCCCCACCTCCAAGCCCGAGTTGCAGTCGTTTCTAGGGCTGCTCAACTTCTACCACTCCTTCCTCCCCCGGAAGGCAGCGGTGGCCGAACCGCTACACAGGCTGCTTAAGAAAGACCAGGCATGGAAGTGGGGCGATGACCAGGAAAGGGCATTTAGTGAGCTGAAAAGCCTCCTGGCGTCCGACGCCATACTGACCCATTTCGACCCCAAACGCCCAGTAGTTCTGATCTGTGATGCATCTCCAGTGGGGGTGGGGGCAGTGCTGTGCCACGTGCTGGCGAACGGAAGGGAGGCCCCGATAGCATTTTACTCCAGGTCCCTGTCCCAAACAGAGAGAAACTACGCGCAGACGGACAGGGAGGCATTAGCGATAGTCTCGGGGACGAAAAAATTCCACGATTTTCTGTATGGCCGCCCCTTCACCATCGTGACGGACCACAAGCCCCTGCTAGGCATTTTTACCGCTGATAAGCCCACCCCGCAAATCCTGTCCCCAAGGATGCTCAGGTGGGCCATTTTTCTCAACGCGTATCAGCACGCGTTGGTCTACCGGCCCGGGAAAGAGATCAGCCATGCGGACGCCCTATCTAGGTCTCCCCTTCCCCTAACGCCCAGCCAGGTGAGCATGGGGGAGCGGGACCGTCAGGTTCTCATGATAGAGGTGCTGGATTCGCCCCCGGTAGTGCCCGCCGACATCGCCAAAGCGACAGAGAAAGACAAAACGTTAGCGACAGTAAGCTCCTGGCTACAGAAAGGGTGGCCCGCATCCTCCCCAGCGGAGGAGTTCGCTCCATTTTTCAGAAAAAAGCTAGAACTGTCCCTAGAGAGGGGATGTCTCTTGTGGGGGCAGCGGGTGGTGATTCCCACTTCCCTTCGGCCGCGGGTGCTCAAACTGCTGCACGTCAGCCACCCCGGCATCGTGCGATCCAAGGCGCTGGCCCGGAGTTACTTCTGGTGGCCCCAGCTAGACGCCGACATCGAGCACATGGTCGGCACTTGCGAAAGTTGCCAATGCTCCAGACCGGAGGAGGCCCGCCTTCCCCACAGGGAGTGGGACGCGGCTAAGGGGCCGTGGTCCCGGGTGCACGTTGATTTCGCGGGTCCGTTCAGAGGCACCCTATTCCTCCTCGTTGTGGACGCTTTCTCCAAATGGTTGGAGGTTATCCCAGTCATGAGCACCTCCTCGGCCCAGACCATTAGGCACTTGCGGAGGCTCTTTTCCACGTTCGGCATACCCGACACATTAATTAGCGACAACGCTAGTTGTTTTACGTCCTCCGAGTTTAAGGCATTCATGGAGATTAACACCGTTCGGCATATTACCTCCGCCCCGTTTCACCCGGCCACCAACGGCCAAGTAGAGCGCCTCGTCCGCACCACGAAGGACGCGTTGCGGCGCATGGGCCCAGGGGATTTGAACCTACAAGTGTGTCAGTTTCTGCTAGGGTACAGGGTGACCCCGTTGGCGTCAGGATACTCCCCCGCAGAGCTCTTAATGCGCAGAAAGCTGACCACCATCCTTACTAGGCTAGACCCCACGAGGGTAGAGGACAAAGGAAGGAACATCGGGCTGGAAGTTACAAAGAGTTTCAGCATAGGCGCCCCCGTGCATTGCAGGAATTACGCCAGCACAGGCCCAGCCTGGGTGCCCGGCGTAGTCGTGGAACAAACCGGCCCCGTGTCGTACCGCGTGGAAACCAGCGCAGGGCTCCTGTGGAGGCGGCATGCAGACCAGCTCCGACGCAGGGTCCCCGACGAGCAGGACGCGGTTCACACAGGAAATAAGTCAGCGTTAGGGTTCTCCCCCACCCGTTTAGCCCAAGGGGGAGGAAAAGGGGACCGTGGGCCCCCACCAAGGGGGGAGGAGGATATCCTCGTAGATACCCTGGGTGATCTTTCCGAGGGAGAGGAACCCGACCCCATACATATCTCGCGGAAAGTCCCCACAAATGCGGGTACCCCGACCAACTTAAATTTTGATTTTCAGACCCGGGGGGGGGTTTTCGGAGTGGTCCCCCACCCGTCCAAGCGAGAAGAGGGGTTTTCCGTTAGTCCCGACGCCCCCCGGTCTGCCCACAATGGAGTTTTTCCCTTCCCCTAAGACCGCCAGACAGCGGCAAGCTACTAACGAGTCTCCCTCTCCCATTTCAGGACAAGGGACCAGGGAACAAAGAAGCAATAACGCCCCCGGGGGGGGCAGCCTTCTTCACGGCCCACACGCACACGCAACAAGCCATTTTGGCTGAGAGACTTCGTCTCATCCTAGGGGGGAGGGATGTTGTGTTCTGTAAAGCAGTGCCTTTAACAATGTACCTCTACCATGTGTTGTCAATGTAACCTTTCTGGTGCAACATTATAACCTTCACCTGTATCATTGTTAGCCTAATAAGGGGACGCGAGCTAGTGACCACCAGAGGGCAGTAGCGAGCGTCCAGCTCTAATGGATCATCAGCCACCTGGTTCAGCAGCGCGGGAAGATTCCCCGCGACTTCCTCACCTGGTCAAGAAGGGCGTGACCTCCTACGACGTCACGCAGGCAGCAACCAATAGTCTGTCAACGAGCCACATTCAAATGTATAGCCAGCTGTATATATTGAGCTACCCATCCGCCATTACCACATGTTCCTCCGGATCATCATGCAATAAACCTGTGTTAAGCCAACCCTTCGGCTGTTGTATTGTCTTTGGTCCCCTACACTAAAACTGGGGAAAGCTATAAAACTATAAATGGGGAACTGGGCATCTCTGCAGAAGAGTATGCTGCTCCAGTATGGAGTGCATCCACACATGCAAAACAAGTTAACATCACTGTTAACGAAGCCATGCATATAGTGACAGGATGCCTGAAACCTACACCAGTTGAGAAAATATATCCTCTAGTTGGTATTTTTCCACCTAAAATCAGGAGAGAAGTAACAGCGGACACTGAGAGAACTAAGCAAGAGAATGACCCTCAACACCATCTGAATGGATATGAGCCTCAAGTCCTCCGGCTCAGATCCAGGAAGAGCTTTATGGCAAGAACAGACATTATTGAGGGTACACAAGAGCAAAATGAAATTAGAAGATGGAGGAAAGAGCTCACTGGGCAAGGAACATCATTAAAGGAAGATATAGCTGAAGATCTCAACCTCTCCTACGTCAGTTGGAGGACCCTGATTAGGGTGAGGGTTGGAGTCCCTAAATGAAAGACCAACATGCTCAAGTGGGGGCTGCTGGCAGACAACAACACATGGTGTGAATGTGGAGAGACACAGAGTCCGGCTTATTTACTGGTCTGCCAATTGCTGCCAGAGACATGTACTGATGAGGACTTAGGTATGGGCAATGACAAAGCGAAGAAAGTGGCCTCATTTTGTCAGTCTAGGGTTTGATTAGGACACAAAAGAAGAAGAAGTTTTGAGATTAAGGGCCAACCCTATTTGCTCACTAACTGCACTTGTGTACATTGTCCTCCTCCTCCTTCCTTGCTCCATGTTTGGCCAGTTGGATGGTTGTTTTCTCTTCTATTTGAGCCTTCTTTTTTTTACAAAACACACAAGAAATGCTTGAAATCTGTCTCCTACACCACCATGCATGAAGCAGGAAGGACTTTGTTAATACACTCCGGGCAGGGTGAAGAGGTGGAAGGAGATTTTTTACCTGAAAAATAGGCTGGGGGGACAATTAAGAAGTTCCACTCCGAACCCAAGTGAACCTTTTCTCAATGAGGCCTGCAGTCTCCATGGTGCATGATGTAAAAATAGAATAACATCAGCAACAGAAAGAGTGACATTTAACATCATATGTTCTTTGTCCCTAGCACTTCTGGATTCAAAGGACTACAATTATAAACCAACACCACCCCTTTGTATCACATGGCTCAATGGTAAATAAAATTACCTTAGTGAGGGATTAGTTTATGTCCATTATAGAGATATCCTTTATTAATGTTAGCTGAAAATGGTGATAAGAATAAAATATAACTACGGTATAAGAAAAATAAGTAGCTCCACCAATCTTTCCATTGCCCCTACATGTATAAAGATACTCTCTAGCAAATTTGGTGATACACAAATGCTAAGATATCCCAGGAGCTGGCTGCTGCTCCAAGGTTTGGTCCCTTGGTGAGACAATATCTAGTAAAGGAGTGGGTGGGAATTTTTAGCACTCCATATGGCTAGAAGTACAGTATAATCCAATAACCAATTGCCATTGTTTAGTGTAAGGGACCAAAGACGATGAAACAGCCGAAGGGTTGGCTTAACACAGGTTTATTGCATGATGATCCGGAGGAACATGTGGTAATGGCGGATGGGTAGCTCAATATATACAGCTGGCTATACATTTGAATGTGGCTCGTCGACAGACTATTGGTTGCTGCCTGCGTGACATCGTAGGAGGTCACGCCCTTCTTGACCAGGTGAAGAGGTGGCGGGGAATCTTCCCGCGCTGCTGAACCAGGTGAATATGAGCCATGAGAGCTGGATGCTCGCTACTGCCCTCTGGTGGTCACTAGCTCGCGTCCCTTTATAAGGTTTACATTGATACAGCTGATGGTTATAATGTTGCATACAGAAAGGTTACATTAATAACACATGGCAAAGGTACATTGTTAAAGGCACAGCTTTACAGAACACAACATCCCTCCCCCCTAGGATGAGACGAAGTCTCTCAGCCAAGATGGCTTGTTGCATGTGCGTTTGGGCCGTGACGAGGGCTGCCCCCCCGGGGGCGTTATTGCTTCTTTGTTCCCTGGACCCTTGTCCTGAAATGGGAGAGGGAGACTCGTTAGTGGTTTGCCGCTGCCTGGCGGCCTTAGGGGAAGGGAAAAACTCCATTGTGGGCAGACCGGGGGCCGTCGGGGCTAACGAAAAACCCCTCTTCTCGCTTGGACGGGTGGGGGACCACTCCGAAACCCCCCCCGGTTCTGGAAATCAAAATCTAACTTGGTGGGGGTACCCGCATTTGTGGGGACCTTCCGCGAGATATGTATGGGGTCGGGTTCCTCCTCCTCGGAAAGATCCCCCAGGGTATCTACGAGGATATCCTCCTCCCCCCTTGGTGGGGGCCCGCAGTCCCCCTTCCCTCCCCCTTGGGCTAAACGGGTGGGGGAGAACCCTAACGCTGACTTTGTTTGTGCCCGGTCTGCGCCCTGCTCATCGGGGACCCTGCGTCGGAGCTGGTCCGCGTGCCGCCTCCACAAGAGTCCCGTATTGGTTTCCACGCGGTATGACACGGGGCCGGTTTGTTCCACGACTACGCCCGGCACCCAGGCTGGGCCCGTGCTGGCGTAATTCCTGCAATGCACGGGGGCGCCTACACTGAAACTCTTTGTGGCCTCCAGTCCGATGTTCCTTCCTTTGTCCTCTACCCTCGTGGGGTCTAGCCTAGTAAGGATGGTGGTCAGTTTCCTGCGCATTAAGAGCTCTGCGGGGGAGTATCCTGACGCCAACGGGGTCACCCTGTACCCTAGCAGAAACTGACATACTTGTAGGTTCAGATCCCCTGGGCCCATGCGCCGCAACGTGTCCTTCGTGGTACGGACGAGGCGCTCTACTTGGCCGTTGGTGGCCGGGTGGAACGGGGCGGAGGTGATATGCCGAACGGCGTTAATCTCCATGAATGCCCTAAACTCGGAGGACGTGAAACAACTAGCGTTGTCGCTAATTAAGGTGTCGGGTATGCCGAACGTGGAAAAGAGCCTCCGCAAATGCCTAATGGTCTGGGCCGAGGAGGTGCTCGTGACTGGGATAACCTCCAACCATTTGGAGAAAGCGTCCACTACAAGGAGGAACAGGGTGCCTCTGAACGGGCCCGCGAAATCAATGTGTACCCGGGACCACGGCCCCTTAGCCGCGTCCCATTCCCTGTGGGGAAGGCGGGCCTCCTCTGGTCTGGAGCATTGGCAACTTTCACAAGTGCCGACCATGTGCTCGATGTCGGCGTCCAGCTGGGGCCACCAGAAGTAACTCCGGGCCAGCGCCTTAGATCGCACGATGCGGGGGTGGCTGACGTGCAGCAGTTTGAGCACCCGCGGCCGAAGGGAAGTGGGAATCACCACCCGCTGCCCCCACAAGAGACACCCCCTCTCTAGGGACAGTTCTAGCTTTTTTCTGAAAAATGGAGCGAACTCCTCCGCTGGGGAGGACGCGGGCCACCCTTTCTGCAGGCAGGAGCTGACTGTCGCTAACGTTTTGTCCTTCTCTGTCGCTTTGGCAATGTCGGCGGGCACTACGGGGGGCGAATCCAGCACCTCTATCATGAGAACCTGATGGTCCCGCTCCCCCTTGTTCACCTGGCTGGGCGTTAGGGGGAGGGGAGACCTAGATAGAGCGTCTGCATGGCTGATCTCTTTTCCGGGCCGGTAGACCAACGCGTGCTGATACGCGTTGAGAAAAATGGCCCACCTGAGCATCCTCGGAGACAGGATCTGTGGGGTGGGCTTATCAGCGGTAAAGATGCCTAGCAGGGGCTTGTGGTCTGTTACAATGGTGAAGGGGCGGCCGTACAGAAAATCGTGAAATTTTTTCGTCCCCGCGACTATCGCTAGTGCCTCCCTGTCCGTCTGTGCGTAGTTTCTCTCTGATTGGGACAGGGACCTGGAGTAAAATGCTATCGGGGCCTCCCTTCCGTTTTCCAACACGTGGCACAGCACCGCCCCCACCCCCACTGGAGATGCATCACAGGTCAGAACTACTGGGCGTTTGGGGTTGAAATGGGTCAGTATGGCGTCGGACGCCAGGAGGCTTTTTAGCTCGCTAAATGCCCTTTCTTGGTCATCGGCCCACTTCCATGCCTGGTCTTTCTTTAGCAGTTTGTGTAGCGGCTCAGCCACCGCTGCCTTTCGGGGGAGGAAGGAGTGGTAGAAGTTGAGCAGCCCTAGGAACGACTGCAACTCGGGCTTGGAGGTGGGGCGGGGGGCTTTCTTAATGGCTGCCACTTTGGACATGGATGGTTTTATTCCCTCAGGAGTCACACAAAACCCTAGGAACTCAACCTCGGTTGCGAAGAAGACGCATTTGTCCTTTCGCAACCTCAGCCCCGCCTTTTCGAATATCGTCAGGACCTTCCCCAACCTCTTGGCCAATTCAGCCCGACTCCCCCCCGTTATTAACACGTCATCAAAATAAGGCAACACCCCCTCCAACCCCTTCAGGAGGCGTTCCACGAGTGACTGGAAAATTCCAGGCGCCGAATTCACGCCGAACTGGAGGCGCGTTACCTGGAACGCCCCCTTATGGGTGACTATGGTCTGCGCAGCAGCTGCGGCAGGGGACACCGTGAGCTGCTGGTAGGCCTGTGCTAAGTCAAGCTTAGCGAAACACTTTCCCCCGTGTAACCTGGCCAGCAGATGGCTGACTACAGCAGATGGCTGCATTCGGGCGGATCGCCTTGTTGATGGTGCACTTGTAGTGGGCGCATATGCGGACCTCCCCATTGGCCTTTAGTGCGGTTACAATTGGAGTTTCCCACTCCGCAGAATCTACAGGCACAAGGATCCCCTGACCCACCAATTTGTCCAGTTCCACCTCTATCTTGTCCTTGAGTGCGAACGGCACCCGGCGTGGTTTTAGGCGAATTGGGCGGACCTCCGGGTCCAGGTCGAAAGTCACTGGGGACCCCCTGAATTTCCCCAGTCCTTTTTTGAAGACTTCGGGGTGCACCTCGCACACCTCCTGAATTGGATCAGTCCCAACGGCGTGCATCCCAACGGCGTGCACCCCCCCAATAAACAACCCCAGGGGCTGGAACCATTGAGTTCCGAGGAGGCTGCAGTCTCCTCCCTTGAGCACGACTAGGGGAAGGGACGCGGCGTGCTCCTTGAATTTGACCTGAAATTCTCCAACCCCCAACACTGTAATACTGTTCCCTTGCACGTCCCGTAGTGTGGACCTCAGTGCTTTGAGCTTGGGCCGCTTGTGGGGGGCAATTCCCAAAAACTCCCTCTGGGAAATGATTGAATATGAGGACCCCGAGTCAATTTCCATCCTAATGGGAACCCCTTGGACTAGTACCTCAACAAAGTAGCGGGGGTGTCTTGTAGACACGCTGAACACTGGGGCGTCGTCCTCGCTGCCGTCGGTGATGCGGCCCACGCCGTCCTGCTTCCGCGTGGCCTGGGCGCCGTCCTTGGGTCTCGTTGGGCGGTCTTGCCCCGCGGAACGGTCTGCGGAGCTCCTCCGGGTCTCGCGCTTCTTCCTGCACACCTTGGCGATGTGCCCGCGGCGGCCGCAGTTGTGGCACTCGGCCTTCCGGAAGGGGCTTTTCACGCGGTCGTGGGTCGGTCCACAGCCGTCGCATCGCCGGCTCTCCTTCCGGACCCTCCGGACGTCCTCGTCGTCGCTGCTCTCTGTGGACGACCTCGAAGTTTGCCGGGCCGCCTGTACCGGAGCCTCTGCTTTGCTCGACTTTGGCCGCCAGTCCTGAAGTTCTTGGACCCCGGCCTTCGTAGCTTCTGCGGCCTGGGCCGCTCTGACGACCTCCTGCAACATGGGAGGCGGCTCTTGGTTCATTAATGTGCGCTGGGTTTCGGCGTCGTTCAGGCCGCACAGCACACAGTCCCGGAGGGTGATTTCGGCATTCTCCCATTTGCACGGGCCGGCCGCCAGCCGCAGGGCCGCCACGAATGCGGCGACCGTCTCCCCGGGCGCTTGGACTCGCCTCCAAAACGCACTCCGAGCGGGAAACATCGCCGTGGCGGGCCGGACGTGCTCACACAGCATCTGCATGAGTTCCTTGGCCTTGAATTCGCTCACCCTCCTCGGTGCAATCAGGTCCACCAAGGTCCTTTTGGTTTCTTGTCCGAGCATTCTGGTGAAGATGGCCCTTTTCTTTGCCTCTTCCGTGACTTCGGACTCGATCAGTGCGGCCTGGAAGTCCATCTCGAAGATCTCCCAGTCGCCCGGTTTCCTGATTTCGAAACCGGTGCATGTCTTGGTCCCGTGGGCTGCCATATCCCATCCTCGTCGCCAGTTTAGTGTAAGGGACCAAAGACAATGAAACAGCCGAAGGGTTGGCTTAACACAGGTTTATTGCATGATGATCCGGAGGAACATGTGGTAATGGCGGATGGGTAGCTCAATATATACAGCTGGCTATACATTTGAATGTGGCTCGTCGACAGACTATTGGTTGCTGCCTGCGTGACGTCGTAGGAGGTCACGCCCTTCTTGACCAGGTGAAGAGGTGGCGGGGAATCTTCGCTCCCCGCTGTTATCAAAACATCATCAAAATATGGGAGCACACCTGGAAACCCCTTTAAAAGGAGTTCTACGAGGGCCTGAAAAAGTCCGGGGGCCGAATTCACACCGAACTGTAGGCGCGTTACCTTGAATGCCCCCTTGTGCATGACAATAGTTTGCGCAGCGGCAGCAGCTGGGTTACAGTGAGCTGCTGGTACGCTTGCGCCAAGTCTAAATTTGCAAAACACTTACCTCCGTGCAAAGTGGCTAGTAAGTGGCTAACTACCGGCACCGGGTAAGCATTTGGCCAAATGGCCTTGTTAATTGTACATTTGTAGTCAGCGCAAATCCTAACCTCCCCGTTGGATTTTAAAGCTGTAACAATCGGAGTTTCCCACTCCGCAGAATCCACTGGAACCAAAATCCCCTGCCCTACCAATTTGTCCAATTCTGCCTCAATCTTGTCCTTGAGGGCGAAGGGGACTCTTCTTGGCTTGAGTCGTATGGGCCAGATTTCTGGGTCCAAATCAAACGAGACCGGGGGGGGGGCCTGTAAGTCCTGAGCCCCTTCTTAAAAACCGCCGGGTGCGCATCGCACATGTCCCGAATTGGGTCAGTCTCGATGGCATTTATGCCGGACAGTTCAATTCCCAGGGGAGCAAACCACTGGGTCCCCAAAAGGCAACAGGACCCCTCCTTGAGAACTACTAGGGGCAGTTTTTCCGTGAACCTTTTAAACTTCACCATGAAGTTTCCCACCCCCAACACCGGGATCCCGTAACCCTGCATGTCCCATAAGTTCAATTTCATGGCCCGCAACTTGGGCCACGCATTTGGGGGAATGGGCAGGAACTCCTTCTGGGAAAGGATAGAGTAGGACGACCCTGAGTCTATTTCCATCCTAACTGGGACCCCTTGTATCAGTACCTCTACATAGAAACGCTGATGCTCCAGGCCCACGCGATTCATGGCCACCACGTCGTTGTCAGCCGAGACCTTTCCAATTCCGGCTGCCTTGCGTTGGGGTGTTTGAGGATGTCTCGACGAACCCTTGTCCTTCACTTGCCGGCACCTGCAAACCCTAGTGATGTGGCCTTTCCGCCCGCAGTTGTGACACTCAGCTTTCCGGAACGGGCACCTCTTTCGGTCGTGAGATGCCCCGGAGCCATCGCAACAGTGGTTTCCCCTCTCGCTGGCTCGGCTCTTTTCTCCGTGCCTCTTGACTCTCTGCACGTCATCGTCCTCGCTGGAGCAGGAGTCCGCGGTCGTGGACGACTACTCGGAGGTTGCTGGAGTGCCGCCCGGCGGCCAGGGGGCCCACCAGGCCACTTGCGCCATAGTTCACAGGGCTGCTTGCATGGATGACTTGGCCCCCTCAGGTGCGGCCCCTCGAGACTTGAAGACTTTGACCCCGCTCCTCGCCGCCTGGGCCGCCTGGGCCTCTCACAGTACCTCATTGCACGTGAGGCGATGGTCGCGGGTCATCAACTTCCTCTGGACCTCCTCATCCCTTAAGCCGCACAGCATGCGGTCTCGAAGGGCTATGTCCAGGTCTTCCCATTGGCAGTGGATGGCTGCCAGTCGGAGAGCCGCCGCATAGGTGGACACGGATTCTCCTGGGCACTGGTCTCGCCTGTGGAATGCAACCCGGGCCGGAAAGATGGAGACGGGTAGCTGGAAGTGTTCCCTCAACTTTGTGAGGATGCGGTCAATGGGTACCGCGTCGACCCTCCGGGAAGCCAGCAAGTTCATCAGGATGCGCAGCGTGGCCGGCCCCACCTGGGCTAGGAAGTGTGACCACATCTTCCCTTCGTCGTCAATGCCTGCAGCATCCATTGCGTGCCGGAACTGGCACTCGTACAGCTCCCATTGCTCAGGATCGCTGATGTCGAATTGGTGTGGCTTGATCTTGGGATATGCCATTTATCCCACCTTCGTCGCCAATTTGGTGTACTGGAACTAAAACAATAGAAGCAGCTGAAGTCTGCCTCAACACATCTTTATTGGCACACCGGTAGACTGAACATGTGGTAATGGCGGAGGTACAGCTCCTTTTATAATGCAACAATACATTTGAACCTGGTTACACGGTAGCGTATTGTCATTCTGAGTCACGCCCTTCTTCTCCAGATGTTCCTTGCATGGGAAGGTTCCCGCGGCTGACGGTAATTGGGGATTTTGTACCATGTGAGCTGAACGCTCGCAGCTGCCCTCTATGGGTAGCTAGCTTGCATTCCATTAAACAGCTGAGATACATTGTGATCATTGTTAGGTTACATTCGGACATTGCAGTAGCTACATTCATTCTTAAAGCGATACAGTTTCATACACAACACTCCTGGACCGGGACTCCCTGCTCAGGGTCACACATGCTCTGGTCACCTCCAAGCTAAATTATTGCAATGCGCTCTACATGGGGCTGACCTTGTCAACCATTCGGAGGCTGCAGTTGGTCCAGAATGCGGCAGCCTGGGTGGTGATGGGGCGCGGGCGTTATGCTCGTGCCTCACCATTACTTCGGGAGCTGCACTGGCTACCAGTTTGCCTCCGGGTGCAGTTCAAGGTGCTGGTTTTGACCTTTAAAGCCCTTCATGGTAGTGGGCCAGGATACCTTAGAGGCCGCATCGTCCCAAGAGTGTCCGCCCATCCAACCAGGGCTCCCTAATTGTTCCATCTGCCAGAGGGGCCCGTCTCTCTGGTACACGAAGGAGGGCCTTTTCCATGTCCGCACCAGCCTTGTGGAACCTCCTGCTTGTAGAGTTGTGGGAGCAGATGGAGCTGCTACCTTTCAGAAAAGACCTAAAAACCTGGTTGGCGGGGCAGGTGTGGGGCCCAGATGTAAGAGTGGCCCCCGCCTGTTGGCTGTGGAACTGCGTCTCCAGACGGAGTTGTTGCCCTTTAGGAAGGAACTAAAGACCTGGCTGGCGGGCCAAGTTTGGGGTGCGGGTGGGGATGGGGGTACCATTGGGTGGTTGGTATAGAGAAGTGTGCCTTCCCCCAAGGTCCCTTCAGTTCATGTGCACCTTTTAGGGGTGGGTTTTTTAACTTTTAACTTTGTTTTATCATGTGTCTTTTATGTATTTACTGTCTGCTATGTAAACCGCCCTGAGTTGGGTTGTACCTGAGTGGGCGGTATACAAGCGTGAAAAATAAATAAATAAATAAATAAATAAAATATAAATTAAGCCCCCATTTCTTTTAATTGTCAACGAAGGCAGTTTTTAATGTGGGTTTTTAAGAGGAATGGGGTAGGTGGGTGGGTATGTTGGGTTTTAATTGGTTGTATTGTTTTATGTGTGTTTTAACTTCTTGTGAGCCGCCCAGAGTCGGGTTTGCCTGATTGGGTGGCATATAAATTTGAATAAATAAATAAATAAATAAATAAATAAATAAATAAATAAATAACTAAATCTACTTGCAATTTCTTGCTTTTCAACTGCTAGGTTGGCAGGAGCCGGGGCAGATGACAGGTGCTTACTCTGTCTTGCAATGTTCCGAATCCCTATGGATATATTTGCACAGCATTTGTCTAGCAAGGCCAGCATGGGTCCCTGAAGGGGCGGTGGCTGTGGAAGGTTTGAAACACTATTGGCCAGGACTAGACCCTCGGAGATCCTTTGCTAAACCACCAAAAAGAGGTAGGACACCGCAGAAAAGGCAAGGAGCAGGGCTGCCATTAATAGCTCTAATATGTGCATACAAAAAGGTAAACATGCTTATTAAATGTGGGGAGGGGAAAATGACGTCTACCCTTCCAGTTGTTTTTGCTGTGATGCAGAGGAAGGGAAAGTGTGGCCCTCTAGAGCAGTGCTTCCCAATCTTTGGTTTTTAGACTTCAATTCCCAGAAGCCCAAGTCAATTTCCCCAAAGCACTAATCAGCCAATATACTGACTTAGGCTTCTGGGAACTGAAGTTCACCAATGTTCTTTGAAACTTAGTTTGGGAAATGCTGCTCTAGAGCAGGGGTCCTCAGCCACCAGGCCATGGACCAGTACCAGGCCACAGACTGTCCTGAACCAGGCCGTGGGTGTGGGTGGTTTAGTGTAAGGGACCAAAGACAATGAAACAGCCGAAGGGTTGGCTTAACACAGGTTTATTGCATGATGATCTGGAGGAACATGTGGTAATGCCGGATGAGTGGCTCAATATATACCGCTGGCTATACATTTGAATGTGGCTCGTCGACAGACTATTGGTTGCTGCCTGCGTGACGTCGTAGGAGGTCACGCCCTTCTTGACCAGGTGAAGAGGTGGCGGGGAATCTTCCCGCGCTGCTGAACCAGGTGAATATGAGCCATGAGAGCTGGACGCTCGCTACTGCCCTCTGGTGGTCACTAACTCGCGTCCCCTTATTAGGTTTACATTGATACAGCTGATGGTTATAATGTTGCACACAGAAAGGTTACATTGATAACACATGGCAAAGGTACATTGTTAAAGGCACAGCTTTACAGAACACAACATCCCTCCCCCCTAGGATGAGACAAAGTCTCTCAGCCAAGATGGCTTGTTGCATGTGCGTTTGGGACGTGAAGAGGGCTGCCCCCCCGGGGGCGTTATTGCTTCTTTGTTCCCTGGTCCCTTGTCCTGAAATGGGAGAGGGAGACTTGTTAGTGGCTTGCCGCTGTCTGGCGGCCTTAGGGGAAGGGAAAAACTCCATTGTGGGCAGACCGGGGGCCGTCGGGGCTAACGAAAAACCCCTCTTCTCGCTTGGACGGGTGGGGGACCACTCCGAAACCCCCCCCCCAGTTCTGAAAATCAAAATCTAACTTGGTGGGGGTACCCGCATTTGTGGGGACCTTCCGCGAGATATGTATGGGGTCGGGTTCCTCCTCCTCCTCAGAAAGATCCCCTAGGATATCTACGAGAACATCCTCCTCCCCCCTTGGTGGGGGCCCGCGGTCCCCCTTCCCTTCCCCTTGGGCTGAACGGGTGGGGGAGAACCCTAACGCTGACTCACTCCCTGCTTGGTCTGTGCCCTGCTCATCGGAGACACTGCGTCGGAGCTGGTCCGCGTGCCGCCTCCACAGGAGCCCCGTGCTGGTTTCCACGCGGTACGACACGGGGCCGGTTTGCTCCACAACTACGCCCGGTACCCAGGCTGGGCCCGTGCTGGCGTAATTCCTGCAATGCACGGGGGCGCCTACACTGAAACTCTTTGTAGCCTCTAGCCCGATGTTCCTTCCTTTGTCCTCTACCCTCGTGGGGTCTAGCCTAGTAAGGATGGTGGTCAGCTTCCTGCGCATTAAGAGCTCTGCGGGAGAGTATCCTGACGCCAATGGGGTCACCCTGTACCCTAGCAGAAACTGACACACTTGTAGGTTCAGATCCCCTGGGCCCATGCGCCGCAACGCGTCCTTCGTGGTGCGGACGAGGCGCTCTACTTGGCCATTGGTGGCCGGGTGAAACGGGGCGGAGGTGAAATGCCGAACGGCGTTGATCTCCATGAATGCCCTAAACTCGGAGGACGTGAAACAACTAGCGTTGTCGCTAATTAACGTGTCGGGTATGCCGAACGTGGAAAAGAGCCTCCGCAAATGCCTAATGGTCTGGGCCGAGGAGGTGCTCGTGACTGGGAAAACTTCCAACCATTTGGAGAAAGCGTCCACTACAAGAAGGAACAGGGTGCCCCTGAACGGGCCCGCGAAATCAACGTGCACCCGGGACCACGGCCCCTTAGCCGCGTCCCATTCCCTGTGGGGAAGGCGGGCCTCCTCTGGTCTGGAGCATTGGCAACTTTCACAAGTGCCGACCATGTGCTTGATGTCGGCGTCCAGCTGGGGCCACCAGAAGTAACTCCGGGCCAGCGCCTTGGATCGCACGATGCCGGGGTGGCTGACGTGAAGCAGTTTGAGCACCCGCGGCCGAAGGGAAGTGGGAATCACCACCCGCTGCCCCCACAAGAGGCACCCCCTCTCTAGGGACAGTTCTAGCTTTTTCTGAAAAATGGAGCGAACTCCTCCGCTGGGGAGGACGCCGGCCACCCTTTCTGCACCCAGGAGCTAACTGCCGCTAACGTCTTGTCCTTCTCTGTCGCTTTGGCAATGTCGGCGGGCACTACGGGGGGCGAATCCAGCACCTCTATCATGAGAACCTGGTGGTCCCGTTCTCCCTTGCTCACCTGGCTGGGCGTTAGGGGAAGGGGAGACCTAGATAGAGCGTCCGCATGGCTGATCTCTTTCCCGGGCCGGTAGACCAACGCGTGCTGATACGCGTTGAGAAAAATGGCCCACCTGAGCATCCTCGGGGACAGGATCTGAGGGGTGGGCTTATCTGCGGTAAAGATGCCTAGCAGGGGCTTGTGGTCCGTCACAATGGTGAAGGGGCGGCCATACAGAAAATCGTGAAATTTTTTCGTCCCCGCGACTATCGCTAGTGCCTCCCTGTCTGTCTGTGCGTAGTTTCTCTCCGCTTGGGACAGGGACCTGGAGTAAAATGCTATCGGGGCCTCCCTTCCGTTTTCCAACACGTGGCACAGCACCGCCCCCACCCCCACTGGAGATGCATCACAGGTCAGAACTACTGGGCGTTTGGGGTTGAAGTGGGTCAGTATGGCGTCGGACGCCAGGAGGCTTTTTAGCTCGCTAAATGCCCTTTCTTGGTCATCGCCCCACTTCCATGCCTGGTCTTTCTTTAGCAGTTTGTGTAGCGGCTCAGCCACCGCTGCCTTTCGGGGGAGGAAGGAGTGGTAAAAGTTGAGCAGCCCAAGGAACGACTGCAACTCGGGCTTGGAGGTGGGGCGGGGGGCTTTCTTAATGGCTGCCACCTTGGACTTGGATGGTTTGATTCCCTCAGGAGTCACACAAAACCCTAGGAACTCAACCTCGGTTGCGAAGAAGACGCATTTGTCCTTCCGCAACCTCAGCCCCGCCTTTTCGAATATTGTCAGGACCTTCCCCAACCTCTTGGCCAATTCAGCCCGACTCCCCCCCCCCCCGTTATTAACACGTCATCAAAATAAGGCAACACCCCCTCCAGTCCCTTCAGGAGGCGTTCCACGAGTGACTGGAAAATTCCAGGCGCTGAATTCACGCCAAACTGGAGGCGCATCACCTGGAACGCCCCCTTATGGGTGACTATGGTCTGCGCAGCAGCGGCGGCAGGGGACACCGTGAGCTGCTGGTAGGCCTGTGCTAAGTCGAGCTTAGAGAAACACTTCCCCCCGTGTAACCTGGCCAGCAGATGGCTGACTACCGGCACCGGATATGCATTCGGGCGGATCGCCTTGTTGATGGTGCACTTGTAGTCGGCGCATATGCGGACCTCCCCATTGGCCTTTAGTGCGGTTACAATTGGAGTTTCCCACTCCGCAGAATCTACAGGCACAAGGATCCCCTGACCCACCAATTTGTCCAGTTCTGCCTCTATCTTGTCCTTGAGTGCGAACGGCACCCTGCGTGGTTTAAGGCGAATTGGGCGGACCTCCGGGTCCAGGTCGAAAGTCACTGGGGGCCCCTTGAATTTTCCCAGTCCTTTTTTGAAGACTTCGGGGTGCGCCTCGCACACCTCCTGAATTGGATCAGTCCCAATGGCGTGCATCCCAACGGCGTGCACCCTCCCCCAATAAACAACCCCAGGGGCTGGAACCATTGAGTCCCGAGGAGGCTGCAATCTCCTCCCTTGAGCACGACTAGGGGAAGGGACGCGACGTGCTCCTTGAATTTGACCTGAAATTCTCCGACCCCCAACACTGGAATACTGTTCCCTTGCACGTCCCGTAGTGTGGACCTCAAAGCTTTGAGCTTGGGTCGCTTGTGGGGGGCAATTCCCAAAAACTCCCTCTGGGAAATGATTGAATATGAGGACCCCGAGTCAATTTCCATCCTAATGGGAACCCCTTGGACTAGTACCTCAACAAAGTAGCGGGGGTGTCCTGTAGCCACGCTGAACACTGGGGCGTCGTCCTCGCTGCCGTCAGAGATGCGGCCCACGCCGTCCTGCTTCCGCGTGCCCTGGGCGCCGTTCTTTGGTCTCGTTGAGCGGTCTTGTCCCGCGGAGCGGTCTGCGGAGCTCCTCCGGGTCTCGCGCTTCTTCCTGCACACCTTGGCGATGTGCCCGCGGCGGCCGCAGTTGTGGCACTCGGCCTTCCTGAACGGGCACTTTACGCGGTCGTGGGCCGCTCCACAGCCGTCGCATCGCCGGCTCTCCTTCCGGACCCTCCGGACGTCCTCGTCGTCGCTGCTCTCTGTGGACGACCTCGAAGCTTGCCGGGCCGCCTGTACCGGAGTCTCTGCCTTGCTCGACTTCGGCCGCCAGTCCTGGAGTTCTTGGACCCCGGCCTTCGTAGCTTCTGCGGCCTGGGCCGCTCTGACGACCTCCTGCAATGTGGGAGGCGGCTCTTGGTTCATTAATGTGCGCTGGGTTTCGGCGTCGTTCAGGCCGCACAGCACACAGTCTCGGAGGGTGATTTCGGCATTCTCCCATTTGCACGGGCCGCCCGCCAGCCGCAGGGCCGCCACGAATGCAGCGACCGTCTCCCCGGGCGCTTGGACTCGCCTCCAGAATGCACTCCGAGCGGGAAACATCGCCGTGGCGGGCCGGACATGCTCACGCAGCATCTGCATGAGTTCCTTGGCCTTGAATTCGCTCACCCTCCTCGGTGCAATCAGGTCCACCAAGGTCCTTTTGGTTTCTTGTCCGAGCATTCTGGTGAAGATGGCCCTTTTCTTAGCCTCTTCCGTGACTTCGGACTCGATCAGTGCTGCCTGGAAGTCCATTTCGAAGATCTCCCAGTCACCCGGTTTCCTGATTTCGAAACCGGCGCATGTCTTGGTCCCGTGGGCTGCCATATCCCACCTTCGTCGCCAATTTAGTGTAAGGGACCAAAGACAATGAAACAGCCGAAGGGTTGGCTTAACACAGGTTTATTGCATGATGATCCGGAGGAACATGTGGTAATGGCGGATGAGTGGCTCAATATATACAGCTGGCTATACATTTGAATGTGGCTCGTCGACAGACTATTGGTTGCTGCCTGCGTGACGTCGTAGGAGGTCACGCCCTTCTTGACCAGGTGAAGAGGTGGCGGGGAATCTTCCCGCGCTGCTGAACCAGGTGAATATGATCCATGAGAGCTGGACGCTCGCTACTGCCCTCTGGTGGTCACTAGCTCGCGTCCCCTTATTAGGTTTACATTGATACAGCTGATGGTTATAATGTTGCACACAGAAAGGTTACATTGATAACACATGGCAAAGGTACATTGTTAAAGGCACAGCTTTACAGAACACAACAGGTGGCACTGGAGCCCCCAATGACACAGGCTTCAGACACAGCAGATAGGCAGGTGACCGGGCTGCTCCTCCATGTTGCTTAACTGCAGTGGTGCTCTGCCCCCACCTGTGTGCAGTGTGAAACCTCACTGCCTGAGTCGAATGGTTTGGCTGGCAGGTGGCTAGGCTTTGCTTTTGAGCTACAGCGGGGCTCATTCCCCCACTTACTGGTCCGTGGTGCAAGAAAGGTTGGGGACCCTGCTCTAGAGGGTGGACTGCAGTTTCCATCATTTCTCACTAGTGATTATGCCACCTAGGGCTCATGGGAATTGCAGTCTAACATCTGCAGGGCTTCAAGCCCCCTACCCCCAAAATGGCAATATCTCTGTCTCTTCCTTCCCCACTCCCACAAAGTCTGTATACAATTTGTTCTTAGGCAGTGAACAAATATCTCTTGTCTCTGTGGCTGTGTTCTTGTTTTGTTTTGTTTGGCCTTTTGATTGCCTCCCTCCTAAATGACACTCCGGCAAGCCCATTGCCATCAAACAGCATTTTACAAGCAATGCAAAAGGGGTTGATTACTTGCTCAATCAAGGAATTCATTGTGAATAAACTTTCTCTTCAGGGCTTTCTATTGTCTTCCAGCAATGTCTGTGAGCCAAAACCAATCATGCATGCATTCACGTTTTGGACCATTTTCTTAGCCTAAATGTCACGGCACATCCACAGGAATGTATTAAGACTTCTACCAATAGAGGAACACTCCCAAGAAATATTTCACCAATATATTTTAGGCTTGAGAGGGAAAGAGAGGGGGGTGTTAATGTGTCTGGACACACACACCCCTCCTTTAGGGCTTGCTCATCAATGAAGCACTGATTCCAGATGTGTCCAGTCTTGCCTGCAGCAATAGCATTCCAAAGGGCCAAGGTGGGCCTGCCTGGCATAAAGCAAAAGAATGAGGATAGAAATAAATAAGTAAAACTATAACAGGGCATCTAATCTAGTGTCCTAGACCTGCTTCTTCTTCTAGTTGTATGATGCAAGCCTCTGCAATGCTTTTTGAGAATGCAGCTTTACTCTGGGGGCCTGGTGCCCAAAGCAAATGCTTTCTACTGTTCCTGAAGCCCAAGCTTTTATCCAGATGTGCATGTAAGACATATATAGCAGGGAGGGGAGATCAGGCAGGGGAATTCTTGGAAGCTTTTCTTTAAGGCACTGAGTTTAACTACACTTCTTTGCAGGCTACAAATGCCTGACTGACCCAGGCATTGAAAAGGGAAGAATGTCATTAAACAAAAACAACTATAACTGAATTGGAATTTACAAGGGCTCTACATTTGGCTTCTGTCTCGGATATTGATACCATGCAGATGCTAGTAGATGGAAAAGTACTGTTCAACAGAATTTAGGAGTTCCATGAATTCATTCGAGCACGTTATGTCCCCCTGCCGCCTCCTTTTATCATTGTTGCAGGAATCTGGATCTGCTGAAAAATAAGCTATAAAAACTGCAACCTTGTCTTGCCTCAGATAAATTAGGTTGTTTGGTTGGTTGCATGGGAAATTTATCCCCCCTAGAAATGTTTAAAAAAACACATTTTTTTAAAAAAAAAACACTTTAAAAGCCAGAGACAAGAATCAGTTCAGCTTAAACTAGAATGTGGTTAATGAAACAGTGGAAATCTAATTCAAGTAGGTATATGACATAGGAAATCACCTTGTCATACTGGGCATGTAAGCAGGAGTATTACTGTGGTTCTCATACTTGGGACCCTTGGTGTTTCTGGACAATAACTCCTATAAACCTTAGCTAGAAAATTAGTGGTCAGGATTTCAGGGTGTTTTAGATGCAGAGAATCTGGGACCTTCAGTTTGCAAATGCCTGGGAGACAAGAAGGTAAAGCTACCTTTAATGTAGCAGAACTTTGCATTGCATTACATCTGTTTATAACCAGAGTTCATTAGGCTTCAATCAAACTTCAGTCAGGGTTCTTCTCACCTTTGGGAAGGTGACCCTAGTTTCCTCAGTTAAGTAGTCTTCTTTGTGTGCTAATTTTGGGTGCCACCAAAGAACAGATGTAAGAACATACTCTTTTACTCCCAGGTTTGGGCAGAAACCTGGCAGTAAAAGGATCTGTTCCTACATCTGTTCTTAGGTGACACAGGAGAAAGAGGGACTGTGGTGCCTTAGTGGTTAAGATGCTGAACTGGAAGGTCAGCAAGTCAGCAGTTTGAGACCCAGGTGCTGCATTATGAAGTGATTTCCTGTCTCTGTTGCAGCTCCTGCCAACCTAGCAGTTCAAAAGCAAGAAATTGCAAGTAGATAAATAGGGACCACTTCAGTGGGAAGGTAAACAGCATTCCATGCACTCCTGCTGCATGTTCATGGAAACATCTACAGACACAGACAGTACTGGCTCTTTGGCTATAAACAGAGATGAGCATGGAACCCACCCGGCCTGAGGAAGGAGGAACAGCTGGAGTGGGCTGGTGACTGATTCAGGAGATGATGGTCCCTTTGCTACAGTTGTTAATTTATGTGTTGGTCTTCTACGTTTTATTGCACTGTTACATTTTATTGTATTGTCACTGCAGTGGCTCAAGTGGCTAAGACACTGACAGGGAGGCGGGAGGTCAGCAATTCAATTCCCGAGTACTGCAGGATGGAATGAGCTCCTATCTTTGTCCCAGCTCCTGCCAACCTAGCAGTTCAAAAGCAAGAAATTGCAAGTAGATAAATAGGGACCACTTCGGTGGGAAGGTAAAAGCGTTCCGTGCGCTCCGGTGTCTAGTAATGCCTGCCACATGACCATGGAAACATCTGCAGAAGCAGACAGCGCTGGCTCTTCGGCTTTGAAGCAGAGATGAGCACTGAACCCTAGAGTCGGATATGACTGGCTTTCGAGCAAGGGAAACCTATTTTTATTGCATTGTTACATTTTATTGTATTGTTATATTTTATTGCACTGTAATGTTTGATATGTTGTGATTTTTGAGAGCTGCTCTGAGTCGGCGTATGCTGAGTGGGTGGCATACAAATCGAATAAATCAATCAAATCAATCAATCAACCTAGAGTCAAATACGACTGGCTTTCGAGCAAGGGTGACCTTTACCTTTGGGAGAAATAGGCATGGGGATTTCTGGTGGGGATTTCTGGCTCATATGCCAAAATTACTTTATTGGCTTTGACTATTGTGATCCTTGGCTCTAATGGGGCCTTTAGCTGCTCCGCTTCAGGCACCAAATGAATTGGCTCTGCCTTGGGCCTCATCTTCAGTGGTTCTGCTACACTTAAGACCAGCAGCCTTGACTTTCCTTTGAACTGGGTACAATAACCTACATCACAAGAATATTCTTAATCATAAATGGGATAAGAGCTACCACCATACAGGGCAAATGAGAGTGCTATAGAAGTGAAGGATAGCCATGGCACACTGTGACTTTTTCCAGCCCAAATGTCTTATTCTTCTCTCTTCAGTGTCTCTCCATGCTTTGACATTAGCAGCCTTCATCTGTTTTTCTTCCTCCCTTATGGGCTCCTCCTCATCCACACCCACTATTTAACCGTTTAGGTATAAAAATAAAGAACAAGCCACTAGACAGAGGCTTTTATGAAGAAGTGTAATTTGGGAATGCCAGGTTTTGAGGTCAGAGAGTAATTGCAGCACTGGGACTGTATGATGCGAGACAGAAATTATACCCAGGCAACCATTAAAGAAAGGGAGGGTAACAGCCTACAAAGAAGGGCAAGGGAAAACTTAACATAACCGATTATTCAGGTGGCCAAGAAATATGACACTCAGTAAGGAGGCTTAGGGTTGCTTTTGCCCTTTGACATTACAATGCCAGGCCAGGTCACCATTTTCGAACCTTCATGTGGAAGCATACATGTCAACTGCGGCTCCGGCAAATCCGGGACCTGCGCGGACCGGGTTTGCACAGGTTGCGTTGTACGCATGCGCGTGGAGGGCTACGCCACGTGCGTAGCCTTCTACGCACGTGGTGTAGCCTTCTGCGCATGTGTGAAAGGGAGCTACGGAAGTGTAGAGCCCTTCTACGCATGCATGCAACGCGACCTGCGCAGATGGGCTGTGCAGTGTCTCCTTTTCCCCGCTGCCGAAATCCGGGGTTTTGGCAGTGTGGAGCGGGAAAGGGCAAAAAACGACGCCGAAAACCGGGAAATCCCAGCCAATCCGGGAAGGTTGACAGGTATGTGTGGAAGTAAGCCACACCCTTAACAGAGCTTGGAAAAGTTACTTTTCTTAGTTTCGTTCCCATATTCCTAACAGACAACACTAGTACAGGAATTCCTGGAACTGCAAATAAAAACACCCCCCATAATTTCCTGAAACTCTGGCCTGTGGGACCTTTAGGGGCCATATCTTGGAAGAGCCATGGATTTATTATGGCATGGAAGACAGAAAACGAAAAACTTGCTAAGGATATTTTATTTTAGTTATTGTTAGATCTAGATACTTCCCTCCTGGCCTAAAGGCCCCCCGAAGTATACAGTACATAAAAGTGTTAAAATACATACTAAAGTAAAGCATAACTTACAAGAATACGATATAAAATTACCAGTGTGACATAACAACAGGCAAACTGACATTTTTAAAGTAAAACAACACTTGGGAAAGTTGTTGTGATGTCGACAATGATAATTACAATGAAGATGATTTTGGGATACATCCTTCTCACATTCCCCATCTTGCATGAAAGGTAGGAAACTGGCTTATACTAAGTCAGAATGGCAGTCCATCTTACCCACTATTGTTCACAGGGACCAGCAGTAGCTATGCAGGTTTTGGTCAGGAATTTTCCCAGCCTTTCCCAGAAATACCAGACATTAAAAACTGGGATCTTTAGCACATAAAGCAGTTGTTCTATCAGTGAGGTAGAATCTCTCCCCAAAGAACTTTCCCTGATAATTTATCCCCACATCTACTGAGCTGTAACTAAAACAGTAGCAGATGATATACGTTAACTGCAGCAAATAATATTGACAATGACAAGATAGTATGTATATATCTTCAGTTGCCAGAATTATTTTTTCAAGGACATTAACGATATTTCACTGTCACTATCGTACAAGCAACCATTCTCCTGGTAAACTTTATGTAACAAAATAAGAATGTAAAGATAATTGGTTTGGTGTAGTAAGATTAGCTTGCAGAGATCCAGGTTCAAATCTGTCCTCTATCATTCAGCTTTCTGGGTGACCTCTAAGGCCAGTTGTCATGTTCACATTCTGTTGTGTATGTATGCGTGCATGTTCATTGTACTGTAAAGGCAAGAATGTAACTACTCCAAATACAAACGATCTCAGCTGTAAAGGAACGCGAGCAGACAGCCCATAGAGGGCAGCTGCGAGCGTTCAGTCTCACATGGTTCACATTGCTCAATCACGGACAGCCGCAGGAAAACCTTCCCCGCATTCAGCAGCAGAAGAAAGAGGCGTGCCTGGGCGAGGCCACGCCGGTAGCAGCCAATGAGCTACCGTGCTACAAGATTCAAATGTAGAGGGCTACTGTATATATTGAGATGTATCACCGCCATTACCTCATGCTTCACCGGAACACCATGCAATAAACCTGTGTTAAACCAACCCTTCGGTTGTCCTGTTGTCTTTGGTCCCATACACTAAATTGGCGACGAGGATGGGATATGGCTGCCCACGGGACCAAGACATGCGCCGGCTACGAGATCAGGAAGCCGGGAGACTTGGAGCTGTTTGAGATAGACTTCAACGCAGCGCTGGTGGAGCTCGAAGTCTCAGATGAGGCCAAGAAGAGGGCCATTTTCGTCCGCATGCTCGGACACGAGACCAAGAGGACCTTGGTGGACCTGATCGCGCCGAGGAAGGTGGGCGACCTCAAAGCCACAGAGCTCCTGGCGGCACTGCACGCCCATCTCCGGCCAGCGATAGCGATGTTCCCCGCTCGGAGCGCGTTCTGGAGGCGAGTCCAGGCGCCCGGGGAATCGGTCGCCAAGTTCGCCGCGGCCCTGCGGCTGGCCGCCGTCCCATGCAAGTGGGAGACCCCAGAAGTCACCCTCCGGGACTGCCTGCTCTGCGGTCTGAGGGATACCGAGACTCAGCGCGCGCTGATGAAAAGAGAGCCGCCTCCCACGTGGCAACAAGTCCTCGACACGGCGCAGGCCGCGGAGGCCACGACTGCCGGGGTGCAAGAGCTTCAGGACTGGCGCCCGAAGCCCGCCAAGGCAGAGAGCTCGGTGCGCGCGGCCCGGCGGGTTTCGAACTCGTCTGCGGAGAGCAGCGACGACGAGGACGTCCGGAGGGTCCAGACAGAGGGCCGCCGTTGCGACGGCTGCGGCGCCGCCCACGCCCGCGCCAAATGCCCATTCCGCAAGGCCGAGTGCCACAACTGCGGCCGGCGCGGGCACATCGCCAAGGTCTGCCGGAAACGGCGCGAGGCCACAACAAGGAGTTCTCCGGACCGCTCGGCGAGGCAGGACCGCACCACGAGGCCCAAGGACGGCACCCGGACCACGAGGACGCGGGACGGCGTAGGGCGCATCTCCGACGACAGCGAGGACGACGCTCCGGTTTGCAGCGTTTCCACGGAGCACCCCCGTTACTTCGTTGAGGTAGTAATACAAGGGGCCCCTGTTAGAATGGAGGTGGACTCGGGTTCGTCATACTCTATTATTCCCCAGGGAGAGTTCATGAAAATCGCCCCCCGCGTGCGGCCCAAGCTCAAAGCGTTGAGGGCCACACTGAAGGACGTGCAAGGGAACCGCATCCCAATGTTGGGGGTTGGGAAGTTCCAGGTCCAGTTTAAAAAGCACACCGCAACGCTTCCCCTAGTCGTCCTCAAGGGAGGAAAGTGCAGCCTCCTCGGGACTCAATGGTTCCAGCCCCTGGGGTTGTTCATTGGGGGGGTGCACGCCGTGGGAGCACACGCCACCGGGACTGATCCAATACAGAGCGTGTGCGACGCGCACCCCGAGGTTTTCAAAAAGGGGCTCGGAAAATTCAAGGGCCCCCCAGTGACTTTCGACCTGGACCCTGAAGTACGCCCAATCAGACTTAAACCGCGCAGAGTGCCTTTCGCACTAAAGGACAAAATAGAGGCGGAGTTGGACAAGTTGGTGGGCCAGGGGATTCTTGTTCCTGTCGATTCTGCGGAGTGGGAAACTCCAATTGTAACAGCGCTCAAGGCCAACGGGGAGGTCCGCATTTGCGCTGATTACAAGTGCACCATCAATAAGGCGATCCGCCCTAATGCTTATCCGGTGCCGGTAGTCAGCCACTTGTTGGCCAGGTTACACGGGGGGAGGTGTTTCGCTAAACTCGACCTGGCCCAAGCCTACCAGCAACTCCCGGTGATCCCCGCCGCAGCTGCTGCACAGACCATAGTCACCCACAAAGGGGCGTTCCAGGTATCGCGCCTCCAATTCGGCGTGAATTCGGCGCCCGGGATTTTCCAGTCACTCGTGGAACGCCTCCTGAAGGGGTTAGAGGGGGTGTTACCCTACTTTGATGACGTATTGATTACAGGGGGGAGCCGGGCCGAATTAGCAAGCAGGTTGGGAAGGGTCCTGACAATATTCGAGAAAGCGGGGTTGCGGTTGCGGAAGGACAAATGCGTTTTCTTCGCAACTGAGGTTGAGTTCCTAGGGTTCCGTGTTACTCCCGAGGGAATCAGGCCATCCCAATCCAAGGTGGCCGCCATCAAGAAGGCCCCTCGCCCCACCTCCAAGCCCGAGTTGCAGTCGTTCCTTGGACTGCTCAACTTTTACCACTCCTTCCTTCCGCGGAAGGCAGCAGTAGCGGAACCGCTACACAAATTGTTAAAAAAGGACGAGGCATGGAAGTGGGGCGACGACCAGGAGAGGGCTTTCAATGACCTGAAGCGACTCCTGGCATCAGATGCGGTACTGACCCATTTCAATCCCAAACGCCCAGTGGTCCTGATATGCGATGCATCCCCGGTGGGGGTGGGGGCGGTGTTATGCCACGTACTGGAGAACGGGAGGGAGGCCCCGATAGCGTTCTACTCTAGGTCCTTGTCCCAAGCGGAGAGGAACTATGCCCAGACAGACAGGGAAGCACTAGCGATAATTGCGGGGACTAAGAAATTTCATGATTTCGTGTACGGCCGCCCCTTCACCATAGTGACTGACCATAAGCCCTTGCTAGGCATTTTCACCGCAGACAAGCCCACACCCCAAATCCTGTCCCCGAGAATGCTCAGGTGGGCCATTTTTCTCAACGCGTATCAGCACGCGTTGGTATACCGGCCCGGGAAGGAGATCAGCCATGCGGATGCCCTGTCGAGGTCCCCCATTCCCCGGGATTGCTGCCACGTGGGCGAAGTAGAGAGGGACCACCAGGTCTTAATGATAGAGGTCCTAGACTCCCCTCCAGTAGTACCGGCCGACATCGCTAAAGCGACCGGCAAGGACAAAACGCTGGCCACAGTTTGCTCCTGGGTACAGAAAGGGTGGCCCGTGTCTTCCCCAGCAGCGGAATTCGACACATTTTTCAAAAAGAAACTAGAGTTGTCCCTAGAGAGGGGTTGCCTTTTGTGGGGACAGCGGGTAGTGATCCCCACGTCTCTCCGGCCGAGGGTGCTTAAACTGCTGCACGTCAGCCACCCGGGGATCGTCCGCTCTAAGGCGCTGGCCCGCAGTTACTTTTGGTGGCCCCAGCTAGACGCCGACATCGAACACATGGTCGGCACTTGCGAAGCGTGCCAAAGCTCCAGGCCAGAAGAGGCCCGCTCGCCACATAGGGAGTGGGACGCAGCGAGGGGGCCCTGGTCCCGGGTACACGTAGACTTTGCTGGCCCGTTCAGGGGAACGCTTTTCCTCCTTGTGGTGGACGCGTTCTCCAAGTGGTTGGAGGTCATCCCAGTCTCGAGCACCTCCTCGGCCACAACAATTAAACAGCTACGGAGGGTCTTTTCCACGTTCGGTTTACCCGACACCCTCGTCAGCGATAACGCTAGCTGTTTCACGTCCGCCGAGTTCGGGGCGTTCATGGAGCGAAACGCCATTCGGCACATCACCTCCGCCCCCTTTCACCCGGCCACCAACGGCCAAGTAGAGCGCCTCGTGCGCACCACGAAAGACGCGCTGCTGCGCATGGGCCCCGGAGACCTCGACCTGAAATTGTGCCAATTCCTGCTAAGGTACAGGGTCACCCCATTGGCGTCAGGGCACTCCCCCGCAGAGCTGTTGATGCGCAGGAAGCTGGCCACGGGAATCTCCAAGCTAGACCCCACGAGAGTAGAGGACAAAGGGTGGAACATAGGGGTGGAACCTTCAAAGAGTTTCAGCGTAGGCGCCCCGGTGCACTGCAGGAACTACGCCAGCGCGGGGCCAGCCTGGGTGCCGGGCACCGTAATAGAACGAACCGGCCCCGTCTCATACCGCGTGGAGACCAGTACAGGTTTCCTGTGGAGGCGACACGTGGACCAACTCAGGCGCAGGGTCCCCGGAGAGCAGGACGGAGACGAGACAAGCAGTGAATCAGCGTTAGGGTACTCCCCCACCCGTTTAGCCCAAGGGGGAGGGAAAGGGGAACATGGGCCCCCACCAAGGGGGGAGGAAAGGGAATCGATCCACAGAGATCTTTTGCGGGAGTTCGCGGCAGAAAGGAAGAGCCCCGACCTCACACATACCCCCCGGAATTTTCCCCGAAACACAGATGCCCATAGAAGTTTAGACGTTGATTTACAGTACCAGGGGGAGTTAGCGGAGTGGTCCCCCACCCGTCCTAGCGAAAAGAGGGGTTTCAGTTCAGCCCCTGGTACTTCCAGCCCAAGTAGTCCCTGTGAGTTAGAGTGCAATATAGCGCCAATTTCCCGGAGACCGACACCCCCAAGACGAGAGGCAACAGCAAGTCCGCCCACCACAGTCTCAAGGTCCCCCGAGCAAGGATCGGAAGGTAGCAGGACCACAAGGGCGACCTCATCGGTTCCGCGGTTCACAATAGGCGGGTCCCCGGGGTCCGAGAGCAACAGGCAGGGGTTCACCTCCCAACTATTCATTCCGTTCCCATCCCCGGGCGCAAGGCAGGCACGGACGCCCCACAGAGCCACTAACGAATCCCCATTTCCCGTTACAGGACAAGCACCCGCGGAATCAGGGATCACAGGCTCTCCAGTACTAGGGCAGACGCAGGCACACCCCAAGCGCACGTGCGGCAAGCCACAATGGTTGCGGGACTTCGTCCCATCCTAGGGGGGAGGGATGTTGTGTATGTATGCGTGCATGTTCATTGTACTGTAAAGGCAAGAATGTAACTACTCCAAATACAAACGATCTCAGGTGTAAAGGAACGCAAGCAGACAGCCCATAGAGGGCAGCTGCGAGCGTTCAGTCTCACATGGTTCACATTGCTCAATCACGGACAGCTGCGGGGAAACCTTCCCCGCATTCAGCAGCAGAAGAAAGAGGCGTGCCTGGGCGAGGCCACGCCGGTAGCAGCCAATGAGCTACCGTGCTACAAGATTCAAATGTAGAGGGCTACTGTATATATTGAGATGTATCACCGCCATTACCTCATGCTTCACCGGAACACCATGCAATAAACCTGTGTTAAACCAACCCTTCGGTTGTCCTGTTGTCTTTGGTCCCATACACTAAACATTCTTTATAAGGTCTTTGGGAAAATAACATGTGGGTTGGGGCCAGAAGAGAATTTTATATACTGCATTGCACTTCTGAAAAGATGGGCTGATAATGAAATAAATATTTGGTTGAGGAAAAATAACACTTCTGATTTTGTTTTGATTTTGCAAGCATTTGCAAGAACAGTACTGCACAGCAGTAATGTGCTGCTCCCAGTGCACCCCGGTACGGGCGTACCAGTAGCAAAAATCCCCCCTGGCCAAGCCTACTTCCCTACTCGGGAGCTCAGTCTCTGCCGCCGCCACCTCAGCCACCGCCGTCGCTCCCGCCGCCTCAGTCTCCGCTGCCTCAGAAAATGGCCATTTAGTTTATCATTTAGCGCGCATGCACTAAGCTATGAAGTAGTGCATGTATGCTAAAAGCTAAGCCAAGCAGCCATTTTCTGAGGAGGCGGAGACTGAGGCGGCAGGAGTGGTGGTGACTGAGGCGGTGGTGGCAGAGACTGAGGCAGTGGGAGAAGCAGTGGTGGGGACCTTGCAATGGCAAGGACCTTGTGGCAGTGGTGGTCAAGGTAGTAGCAGCAGCGGTCGGAGCAGCAGCGATGGAGGCAGCGGAAGCGGTAGCGGCAGAGATCGAGGCGGCAGAGGGGACCTTGCTGCAGCAGGGACCTTGCGGTGATGGCAGGTCTCCACCACTGCCGCTGCCTCGGTCTCCGCTGCTGCCTCAATCTCCGCCGCAGCTGCCCACCTGGCCATGCCCACAGTTAGCCACGCCAACAGTTAGCCACATCCACAATGTGGTAGTAAAAAAATTTGGAGTACAGTATATGGAAATCATTGCCATTATGAAGACATTCATTCCGGCTGATAAATCTGTTTTCTCTGCTGTATTCCCAGATAGGGGCTACCATGAAATCATATTGTTTTATTGCTTTATATTGTTTTATAAATAGACAAATAAATGTATGTGTAAAAATGGCTGTGCATGCTATATCGTTTTAACTGTTGATGAAATCATATGGTTTTATATTGTTTTTACATAGAGACACAGACACACAAGTGTGTGTGTGTGTGTGTGTGTGTGTGTGCGCGTGTGCGTGCATGTGTGTGTGTGTGCATGTGTGTGTGTGTAAGAAAAATGTCTGTGCATGCTGTATTGTTTTAACTGTTGATGTTCTTCCTTCAACCCACTCCATTTCCTGGCTTTGAATCTCTGGTTTGTTTCATTTATTTTGGTATTTCTCCTTATCTAAATACTATTTTGCACATGAAAGGAAATTATTTTGAGTCTCAGACCAGCATTTGTTATAAGGGCTCTTGCACCGTGACCTTCAATTTTGATTCTAGAAGGAGACAGTGGGTTTTAATTTCCTCTGCTTGTGGCATCCCCAGGTCAGCCCTGCCCAACAGAAATGGCACTGATTCAGGAGGGCCATTTTGCTCTCCCTTTCCGCTGCCCTTCTGAAACACTAGTTAGAAAGTCATGATACCAGTCTTGGTCAAAGCCTTAAACCACATGCAGAGGGTGAGCAATTTAGGTTTAGAATCCTCATGGATGAATCTTTGTTTCCTTCTGTGACTGCTTTTCATCTCCAGACCTGTTATATACATGAATGTTATTTTTACTAGAAAGATCAAAAAACCAAACCACAGTGAGAATGTTTGTATGTCTTCACAAAATAAAGCTGTGAGGTTGATCAGAAATTAAATTTTCTAAAAATATGCATATGTTGAGAATAGATTTGCATTTGAACCCACTGGTCAGTTTTGTGACAATCTGCCCAGGTTACCCTGCTATGGTAATAGAGTAGACCATACTGCTAGCAACTCAATGTTGTCAGGCAGCAGTTAACCCTGAGGACTAACAGCCTTGGGCGCCGAAGTCCACAGGGAAGGGTGATGGTTCCCAAGTGGATTAAATCCCACTTGAATCCATCTTGATGGAGGACAGCAGCTTCATCAATACTGGCCTGGGGCTGAGGAGGACTTTGCATGCCCAAAGGGCTCAGGACCAGAAAGTGACTCACAGAACTGGACTATTAGTACAGGGGATATATTGCAATGTGGAAGGCAGATGAAAGGCCACTGCATTATATTCTCAGGACAGTCATCATGGATGATGGCCAATATTCAAATTTGGATATGGTGGGAGGAGGAAGTCAGTTCAGTACAGGATTAATGAGGAATGGGAATGATTAATCTCATCCTTATTTACTTTAGCATCAGTATAATCATGAATCTCCAGGCCACATTTAGAGGTAACATATACTGTAAGTATTTCCTTACTTTCTGAACTTATGCACTCTGGAAAAACAAAATCTTTCCCATCTTTGCATTGTGAAGCTTAAAAATTAGATGAGAACATCCATATACACATCCTTCTGCCATTTCAAGGTCTGCATTCTGGGAATGAGGCCATGCATCAAAAAGGAGACAGGTGGCTCAAATTTCACTGGTATAGTAAATCTGCCCTGGATTTTAATCCAAACTTTAAAGTAACTATTTACAATGTGGAACATATTTGTAGTATAGAGTTAAGGAGCATGGAAATATCATCTAAAGTTCAGATGTTCACCATCCTAGTGTTTAACTTGCCTATTGTTTCAGTGCTACATAAATTTTCTTTCCATGTTATATTTAGCATTCTGGATATATAACTATGTTTGTCTGTTGCACAGCAAAGAGGAGAGTTTGCAAGTAATTAATCAGAAACAACAGTTACTTGTAACTAAATGCCTTTGGATAACAAGGAATGAAATTAATGATTACAACACTATGTTTTAGATTAAATAAATAACACGTAACTTTTTTGAGTCAATATACAGGATTATTTTCAGGTTTCACAATATTTTGTTATCTTTGCTTGGTGGCAAGGGTAGGATTACTTTATTTTGCCTTTTGCCTTTTATAAATATTTCCAAGGTGCAATAACAGAATTGGCCATTAGAGAAAACCAGAAAATATTTTCCTACATTTTTTCGGATCCAATAGTAATGGCAGTGCAACCAGTTAATAGCACATAATGTAACAAAATAAATGTAATATTCCAAACTTTCATGGAACCATAAATGTAATAGAAAAATTATTATGGTATATGTTTTCATAGACTAAGTCAAGTTCAGCAGATATATGAAGTATCAACATCAGCATTTAGGTATACCTATGCATGGGCAAAGAACAAATTGGAAAATGATGTATTCGTGATCTATTCAATTTCCATCCTGCCTTTCTCCCCATAGAGGAAACCAAGATGGCTGATAAATGGATAAAAAACATGTAATAGTAAAATAATTTTAAAATTACAATATTAAAATATAATGAAAAAATGCTCAGTTAAAAAGTAAAAAAGAAAAGTTAAAACACATCATTCTACATTAAAGTGTAATGTACCCTCCACTAGAAACTTTTTTTCTAGCAGCAGAAGAAAGACTATACAGATGTGGGCCAGCCTAGCCTTGTGCAGGAGTTCCATAGCTGTGTTCTTACCAAAAATGACTAAAGCTATGAAAATAGAAATCCCTGCCCTGGAGATCTCAAAATATGGGAAAGCACAGTCTTTTGGATAGACTCTACCCAACCTACATAGGGCTTTACAATCAACACTTTCAGTTGAGTACAGAAATGGAATACTAGCCAGTACAACTATTGTAACACAGAAATTATAAGATTCTTGTAACAAGCCCTGGTGAACAGTCTGTCTGCACCGTTTTAAACCAAAAGAAATGTACAAATTACCTACAAAGGGAACCCTATATAAGATACGTTATGGAATGTAAACTAAGCCGTGTGTCACCAGAGCCAAAACATATTGTATGATCGTTTGGGGGGGGGGTTCAGCTAAAGGTGTCTTTTATTCTTTCGTAACAGTTTGTATGATGCCTTGAGCATTATTTTTTACTGGAAAGGCATGTTATTAAATCAACCAATCAGCCAATCCCCAAAACCAGAGTGATGCACTTGTTTACTAGTGCAAAAATGCTTCTGGACATCACCAAGACCTCAGTGATAAATCCCAAAGTATACCCAAACTGCAAATCTGGATTTTCTAGAAGAGTGTAATTCTACCCCATTTATTGTACTGTTACTAAACAATGAGAATTTGCAAGAATTGTCAGTTTCATAAATTTCCTTACACTGCTGATTACATTCAACAGTGAGATAGGAAACTATTATCACCATTCAAGCCAGTGATGAAAAACTGAACTCCCTGCCTGATAATTTTTAGCTTAGTGTTTCATGCTTTACTCTTCTTCCATGTTCGTTTCAAGAATGAACACTTTACTGTTAATTAATTTAGTATCAGTGGTGCAAGGAATCCATCAGTGTTATTGGTTTTTTGGTCAGGTTGCAATCCTGGCCATGAATATTTTAACTTTATTTCACCAAAGTTTGGAAAGTATTAGGTTGAGTCAGGTGGCTCTTGTATCAGGAAATGCTCTGCAGCCAATCGACTTTGGTCTACTGGTACTAACCTAATTTTAATTTGATGTTTGTTTTATTATGTTATTTTGTTATATGTACTTGCACCGCCCAGAGTGGGAAATATCCCAAAAGAGTGGTATAAATATGCAATCAATCAACCAATTGGTCGGTCAGTCAATCAAACGATCCATCGATCAGTCGATCAATCAATAACATTTGAAAGGTCTCCAGGGAACTATAATTCTCTGACTGCCAAGCAAGTGACAAGTTTTTCATTTCTTGTTTTGTATCTTCTTTGAGAAGGCATGGCATCAAACACAACTGTGATTCTGATGAAACTCTGAAGTAGGATAGACTCTCTCTCCCTTTCCTTTGTAATATGGTTGTTGTGTGGCATGGTTAATCATATCCTTGAACCACAATCCATAGCCTAACTAATTGAGCTTTATCTGCACAAGCTGGAATATGCAAAGGTTTAGAGTTTAAATTGTCACATGCATATCTTGCATCATTATTTTAAACATATACTTGCTCTGTTGTCACATCCACTATGCAGAATAATTTTACAATGAATATTAGATGTGCTTCCCATCATTAACTAAAGGCTAATCTGTTTATCCAAATATTTTTCTGATTATGGCTAATAGGAACATATGGTTAATATGTTACTATAGTTTAATTACAATAATAGTGGTGGTGGTGGTGGTGGTGGTGGTGGTGGTGGTGGTGGTGGTGGTGGTGGTGGTGATGATGATGATGATGATGATGATGATGATGATGATGATGATGATGATGATGATAATAATAATAATAATAATAATAATAATAATAATAATAATAATAATAATAATAATAATAATAATAATAATAATAATAATAATAATAATAATAATAATAATAATAATAATAGGAATGCGTACAACCTAACACTGAACAAAAAATGTCACCGACACTCACAATCAAGGTATCAGAATGCCAACACAAATAACATATTTTGGAAAGACTTACTCCCTTTTATTCAATATTGTAACAATCAAACAGATTCTTTCAGTGATCCCCTAATCTCCCATGTTGATTTACTGAGACATGTGTTAACTTAATTAGATAATACCTTCTGTTGCTTTAGATGTGTAAAATAGATTGGAGATATATATAACAATTTCTGGATTTGTGTAGTGTATTTTTTAAAATTTAAAACAATTTGTTACAAGAGCTTAATTGGCTCTGTTCACAAATTAAGTTGCCTGTAGGAATCGGGGCCGCTGAGGGCTGTAGGTCCCGGAGGAGACTGATCAAGGAACGATACGAGGCAGTATGGAGGAGGATATGATCAGTACTTTATTGAGAAAAGGCTGCAACATATATAGAAGGAAAAGCGCAACGGTGGCAAGACTGTCACCTGACAGAAATTACATCGCCTGTGTACTCAAGTTAATTGGGAACCTCTTTGGGGAAGTTAATTAACTGGGGCAAACATGGACCTCGGAGTCCCCTTTGATCAGGGATCAGGCAGGGGTAAACATGGCATCTGTTTGTGCCTGAGATTACACTGAGACACGGAGATGAGTGATTACTCTAATAGGTAACTGGGTTAGGTATTTGCTCTCTTCAGCAGAATCGCTGGTCAGGTCAGGAGTTGGGTGAATCAAACCCTACATTTATCCACCCCCCTTAATTTCTCTGCCCGCAGAGCCCACGGCTCAAGGAGCGTTCCCCCGAAGTGGCCTCTGCGCGGGCCATTCCATGCCATTGGGGCATGGGGAGATCACATTTCCCCTTTCTTTTTTATTTAAGGACCTGACCGACGACTTTGCGTAGGAGCGGCATCAGCTGTTGAGCGGGAATGACGCTTCGGGGTTCCTTCTCGGGGCGGCACTTCGAGATCAGTGAGGGAATACATTGCGCAAAGCAGCATAACGCTATGCCTAGTATAGTCACCCCCACTACCACCTTGAGTACCGTCTGGAGCCACCCCCACGGAATCCACGACCACATCCAATTCCACAATGAACTCCACCAAGTTCCCCATGCAGACCCTTCTGTGATGCCCTGGACTATGGTGTGGAGATCAGTGAGCTGGCTCTGTATCTTGTGGGTGTTGTCTGTGAGGTTGAAGCAACACATGCCATGGACAGACTTGCAGCCCATATGATGTAACAACAGGGGATAATCGATAGCTGCTTGATTATCCAGTATGGCATGGCGAAGCTCTGCCTGCTCCTGGTTGAGCAGCGCTATTGCTGAGGAGGTGTGGTTGATGGCTTTTGCTAATCTGCAAGCCAATTGACCAATTCTCCGAGCGTCGCCTATGGCTAAGCCTGACACGCTGAATATACTGACCACAGCCTGGTTTTTCAGAGCTGTGGGTCTGAATTCAGACTGCTTTCTGTAGCAAGGCAAGATAATGAGATGTGTCATTGATTTACTGTGACCTGAGGTGATTCTGCAGCTTCTCTGCAACTTCTGGTGTTGTGCAAATGTCTTTCTAACACCTATGGGGAGGTGTGAAGATAAACTGGGGATTATCGGCTACCGGGTGCTCAATCTTTCCAAGCAATGGGCCGGTGCAAAACATGGGCCGGTCTGGCTTCCTTTGGTGGAAGCTGGCCGTTATTAACAATATACAGAAATTCAAGTGTCCCTTGCAAATCCCAACTGGAGCATTGTACAAGGCATGTATAAATAATAGCAACTACAGATAACAATAGCAATAAAAGACATTCAGCTGCTTCTTGAGGCTTCCCTTCTTGGTGGGGCTTCATGTGCAACTTGAGTTTGGAAAAGTCCTTAGAAGTGGCACTGAGTGTGCAAAATGTTCATAGAAATGTCTTTGGAAATGTAAGTCATAAAGGAAGACGGACAGCTGATGACATCCAGGACAGTGACTGGTGCCGCTCTTTGCAATCATCCGGGTCTGATTCTGGCCTCTGGGACCTGCATGGGGAAGAGACTTGTTTGGGAGATAAAAATTCTGAAAGAGTTAGTTGGTTTTATAGGGTAGCAATTGCTGTGAAACCATGGGACGTTGTCCCCCCCCCTTTCTGTTTGTTTGTATTAATGCAAACGTGCATGTACTGCCATTTGCCAAAATGTGGGGATGTGTGACGTCCCTTTGTCACACCTGAATGGCCTCTGTCCCTCGTGGGTTGACCCCCCACGAGGGCCCCCCCCGGTGTCCCTGCACGTTGCAGACAGGAACGGACTATGCCTTGGGCTTGAGAAAGTGGCAGGTTGAACTGCCTTGCGAGCGCTTTGGCATTCTGAAGAGGGAATGCATGACTCTGAATTGGAGTTGTGAGGAACAAACTTAGCAAATTTTTGTCTATCACGGGAGTGATGTGTGCTCCCGGTAGACTGTGAAGCAAATTCCTGTGAAACTGGCTGTCAGCAATTATGTTGAAGCGTTCTTTGGCAAAGGTGCACAAAGCGAGGTTCACGGCTGCCAACTCTGCCCGCTTGCGGAAGAGTCAGGAGTGTGCACCAAGCTTGGTCCTCTTGCCAGGTAAGAACCTAATATGTGCGACCCCCATAAGTGAAAACTGTCCTAGCCCCCCCCGAAGAGGAACCAGTGACATAAATTCACACAAGGTGACTGTCTGCGTTTGAGACGAGTCTGGGGTCTTATGGCAAACCTTGGCGCATGAAGCGCCAGGCTTCCCTTGGGTAAATTTCTCATGGAGGCCCCCCTGTGCACATCCATTCATGGTGTGCGTGCACACTTTTAGAAGAGTGCCAGATGGTGGCTAGCCTTTTGCCTGTGCTTAGACTAGCAGCAAAAAGGGAAGGGGTGGCCTAAAAATGCCTCTATCTGATTGAAGGTGTGACCTGACTGCACTCTTAAAATAGTCCTAGGCAGTCCTGGCTAATGGGTGGCACTCTGCACATGCTCGGGAGCTCAGGGACTAATCCTTCCTCTGTGCTCTGGAGTTTGCAAAATGTGTCTGCACACTAGAGAGGGTGCTGCGGGCCAGGTGCCATACTTAAAATGACCTACTATGACTTATTAAAAACAAGTCAACTATGACGTGCCAGCTGTAAGGAAATAACACACAAAGATGAAAAGACACACAAGTTAAACATTTCCAGCAGGGAGTTCCACTGGCGAAAGGAGGGAAGGCAAGTCAGAAGTTAGCACAATGAGAAGGCAACAACTCTTATCATAGCGAAATCAGATTAGGTCAGGTAACCAAGGCAACCGGGTTCTCCTGTTAAGAAAATCCCTATCAGTAATTATCCATGGAGCCTGTGAAAGGAAGGCTGTAGAAAGAAAGAAATTGGTTAAGGCCTGGAGAGGAATTTTGTTCCTGTTTGCGTGCTTTTTCCTGTGAAAGGGGTACAATGAGTGAGTTACTTTGCACAGATTAAAGTCAAAATACCAGAACAATATCTTTCCTAAGAGAATGAAGGAGAGTTAGAACGATTCTCAACCTGCGGCCAGATGTGGGCGAGTGGGCCAGAGCCCACGTTGCTCTGCCACTACCCCCGCCAAGCCAAGAAGGGCTGTGTGGCGAAGGAAGGGCAGGATGACTATCCGGACGCCCAGAGCTGCCTGCGGCCCCGGAACTTTGGCCCCTGACTTTAAAAGGTTGAGAACCGAGTTTACAAGATGATAACACAATACACACATGAAGACAATGCAATTCTCTCACTCCTAGTGAGATACGACTTCCAGACGCTAAGAGACATTCAAAAAACCTTAAACACAGAGATGGGGGTTTGAGGAACACAGACGTAGGGAGGGGCCCCATAGCTTATGATACAGTGAGGAAAACTCATAGAAGTGATTTTTGTTTTCAGATCGCGCTTCTGAAAAGAAAAATCTGTAAGAGTTGCAGAACCGGTTTCCAAGAGTGGCTTAATCCTTTGACAAAGAAAAAGTCTCCAGGGAGGAAGGGGGAATCCCCCGCCCTATTGCAGGTTAGGATTTCCCCCCCCCTCCTCTCCTGCTTAAGCTGCCAAGCAGGCAAGGCAAGGGGCTTTGTTCATCATGCTTTCTCAAACTTTAAATAGTTCCTGCCCATGAGCAGAGTGCAAATTGTTTAACACATATTTCACAGTGACATTACCACGCAGTTACACACAAGGAACACTTTTTCAGTCATACTGTGGTCATAGAGACAAGGCTTTTGCAATCATACACAGTTCTTGCAGTCATACATTCAGTGGTGCACCACGCATACACACATTTACTTACGCATTCGCACATTCCTCCCCTGATCTGCAGCGTTCTATACTACACATGAGGAGATGGCTAATACACAGCTGGCTATTTGACAACCATCTGGGTGCTTCTACTTAGGGGGCGAGTTTCTCTGGGCTACTCCCAAGGTGAGACCAGCAGATTCTGCCTGTGCCTTGGGGGAGCTCGGGGTACTGTTGCTGGGATGGTTCTTCTGGCATAGCCAGGGCGATGGCTGCCTCCTTTCTAGCCTGGGCCAAATGCATGCCAGGGTGGCCATTTGGCATGAAGACGATCTTTTGAAGATCTGCCTGGTCTAGATTGGCTTTCTCTTCTAAGGTGTCTCATTTTACCACACTGGAAGCAGGCGCCTTGGGGTTTTGGCACTGCTCTGTGCCTGAGTGTGGTAATGGGTCTGCTCTGGAGCCCTGCGTGGCCAGGGGCCGTGCAGATTTCCGTGAGCAGCGGGCGCTGAGCAGCCCTGTCTGAACGTGTGTCTGCCTTCAGATAGGCTGAGCACAGCAGCTGGGCGCTAGCTAATTGTACCACTGGCAATTTCCCCGTGAATGGATCTTCCTCACCCCTGCGCTGAATGGAGTTCTTTCTTTGCAGGGAACTTTTAACTGTCAGAGAAGCACCAGGGCCTCTCATGCCATGAATTCCTTCAGTGACATCTGCAGCTGCCACTGAGGGAATGCTCCCTACACTGCCCTGCTTAAGCTGAAATGACGAATAGAGACTTCTTGGGGCTGATGGCTCTGACTGCGCTGGGGTTTTCTGGGTCTCTATCCGGACTGGGTCATCCTCTACTGAGAGCTTCCTACATTTGCTCCATGTGTGAATTATGCCCTCTGGAGCTTTCGGGGGTTGCTGAATGCAGTCTCCTATCTGAGGGTTAACGTACCTACTTCTGGGTAAAGCAGGCAGTGTTCCCCTAGGTACACCAAAAGTCTCGCTAGCTCCCTGCTGTGAAAACGCAAATTAAATATCCTGGCCAGGATCTTGAACTCTTCCTCACGAGTTCTTTGGCTAGCGGATGGATGCTGTCGCTGAGGACAGGTCCCCATATTACCTGCGATTGGGTCCTCGGAAGATTCCTCCTCGGGACGAGTCGACGCGTCTTTGGCAGGCAACAGGTTCTGGTGACGTCGCTTTCTGGGTAGAGCTCGGAGCGTGGACTGCGGCCACGGGCCCTCGGTGGCCACTGCGCTGTCAGGGGCTCACAGCAGGCCCTGAGCGGAACGCGCATTTCCCTTTGGCGCAAGCCGCCACGAAAGTCGGGAGCAAGCTGTAGGATGCCTCTCTGTAATGCCTCACCACGTAGCTGTCTTCCCAATCGGATGGCTTTCCGACTGGGGCTGCTGCTCTGTCCTCCGGGACGATTGGACAAGGTTCAAGCACAGAACCTGGCTGTGCTGATCGCTTACTCACGAGTAGACCGCTCGGGGGTCGCTTACTCTCGAGTAGATCACATCGGGGTCACCAGATGTAGGAATCGGGGCCGCTGAGGGCTGTAGGTCCCGGAGGAGACTGATCAAGAAATGATACGAGGCAGTATGGAGGAGGATATGATCAGTACTTTATTGAGAAAAGGCTGCAACATATATAGAAGGAAAAGCGCAACGGTGGCAAGACTGTCACCTGACAGAAATTACATCGCCTGTGTACTCAAGTTAATTGGGAACCTCTTTGGGGAAGTTAATTAACTGGGGCAAACATGGACCTCGGAGTCCCCTTTGATCAGGGATCAGGCAGGGGTAAACATGGCATCTGTTTGTGCCTGAGATTACACTGAGACACGGAGATGAGTGATTACTCTAATAGATAACTGGGTTAGGTATTTGCTCTCTTCAGCAGAATCGCTGGTCAGGTCAGGAGTTGGGTGAATCAAACCCTATCATTTATCCACCCCCCTTAATTTCTCTGCCCGCAGAGCCCACGGCTCAAGGAGCGTTCCCCCGAAGTGGCCTCTGCGCGGGCCGTTCCATGCCATTGGGGCATGGGGAGACCACAGTTGCCAATTATGACTTACAAGAGAGTCCTAAATTGCTTGGGTCCAGTCTGTCTGAATAACTGAATCTCCCTATTTGAGCATCTCTGGGTTTTACTATATTTTGGGATGGCCTTTCTCCAGATTCCACCACCCTCACAGGTGCTTTGGATGAGAATAGAAGGGATAACCTTTTCAGTGGTAACTTTCTGGCTGTAGAATTCTCTCCAGAAGGAGGTTGTGCTGGACTGGCCTCTTCTTTTTGTTGTTCTGCTAGTAGGCAAAGACTTTTCAGTTTTGTCAAGTCTTTGGTAAATAACTGGCTTCCAATGTCTATAACATTTCCAGCATACTTTCATAATTCTAAACTGTTTTATTCAGTTGTTATTTTAATATGAATTATATTTAATTGCTTCTTAGCATTGCAATTTAGTTTTGCTTAGTGTAGTAAGTAGAAGGTACTGCACGACGGAGTGAGCTCCTGCAAACCTAGCAGTTCGAAAGCAAGAAATTGCAAATAGATAAATAGGGACCACTTCAGTGGGAAGGTAAACAGCGTTCCATGCACTCTGGTTTTGAGGCATGCCTGCCACATGTCCACATAAATGTGTGCAGATACAGACAGCGCTGGCTCTTTGGCAATACACAGGGATGAGCGCTGAAACCTAGAGTCAGATATGACTGGCTTTCAAGCAAGGGCGACTTTTACCTAGTGTAGTAAGTCAGAACTAGAATAAGACCATTAAATTAATTGGGATTTGGTGAGTAAACTCCTGTTAGATTCTCGCAAGAAGTAGACTAGAACGCAGCGTGTGGGTTAAGCATAGTGACTCTTTATTCAGATCGGGAGACAAGACTGAGGATGTGGGGAAAGATGGTATCTTATATACAGCGGTTTTCCGTTTCAACAACAACAAGGAAACATACCAACGGACACTCACAGTTTACTACCCCCATTTGGTCTCCAACGCCGCTTTGATATGTGCCCCTCCTTTGAAGAGGGCGCCCCTCTGGCGGATCCAGTTCACGCGCTGTGTCCCTTTGAAGTGAGTAACACTTGGACACAACAACTCCTCTATACATTCCATTGATCTTAAGAGTCTACTCTAGTTGCGACTTACTATTCTCTTTTTTTAAAAAAAACAAATTATTGGGTTTTAAGGGTTACATAATAAACGTGAAAATACTATAAAAGGGTACAAAAGGAAAAAAATAACATTAACATAGACATATAAGAGAAAAATACTTAAAAAAGCAGATATAAAGACACTTGGCTATGTTATACTGCCAAAAAGTCATTCGAGGATTAATCTGTTGTCAACAGGGTAGTAGAGTACATCAATTGATCTTTCTTTCATATTTTTCTACATTATCTAGCTAACCTTAACATTGAATATATATTTCTATTCCTATATATCCTATTTTTCTATTGTCTAGCCAAGATAAAACATCAATAAAAGTAGGAAAAAAAGAAACACAAAGTCTAATTCACCCCAAGTGAATTGCCCGGGAGGATGCGGAGGTACACATTATTTCACTGTTTCCAAAATCTATAGTGTTCTGGTACTGGACTGGTGCTGTCTCCTTTAATACCTGTAGAATCAATAAAAGGTTGCTAAATTTGCCAAAATCTATTCTCTTTTATTATACCCTTTTTCATATTTATATTAATTTATCATTCAGGGCAAGATGACTTACTATTCTAAGCAACAGGACTTCAGCCACTGTACTTTAACTATATTTGTCTTTTCAAAATTGTGTAAGTCTGCTTGGTTTCTAAACCTGGAGTGGTGTGTGATATAAATAAAATTAATGAATGAATTAAGTCGACCATCAGTTTGCAACACTTGAATGTCAAAATATTTGAACAAATTAAATAAGACGTGAAGTTATTTCAGTTGGGTCTGAACGCTAGTAAGTACAAGGTTTCATTGAACCTAGTTGGTCCACTCGTTTGAACTTTAGATGGACATATTTCCATAGGGAAACGGCACTATGGTAATTGACTGACAATGGGCAATGACATGGGCTTGCTGTGACAGTGACATTTCTAGTACGCTTGGAAAATCAGTTGCTATGGAGATGCATTAGAGCTTGAATCTCTCAAGTTGTGAATCAGGTTTCATGTTATTTATTGGGTTTTTTTTAACGAGAGAGAGAGAGAGAGAGAGAGAGAGAGAGAGAGAGAGAGAGAGAGAGAGAAGCCCAGCTCTAGCAAAGGACATGAAAGAGGAGATGACATGCTATGAACTCCCCTCCCCCGCTTACACACTGCTGAGTGCATCAGATATACTTCACGCTATTAACTGGCTCATCTGACGTCAAAACTCCGCATCAGAGGAAACACTGAATGAAAATGTCAACATATCAGAATGGAAAGGCCAGAAGGTAAAAATCTTTCTCACCCGTCCTTCAATGAAATAAGAAATGGTTACTAAAATTTTGTGGTGAGTTTCCCCACACACGAAAATGTGATTAAGCCTGCAGCCTTCTACACAGATGTTTTATAAAGGTGGGAATGTAATTTGGATTTCTTCCAATTATAAAAAGGAGGATACATGTAGAAAAACATCAGCAGAAAAAAACTGAATCCTCACAGTACGCTGGAGCTATGCAGTTTATTAGGTCCTATACCTTTCAATGAGGAGAATTTTGTCTAGGACATTTTGGAGCTTTCCTCTTCCATTTAATTGTATCCAGTGGTGTCCATCTGCTAATGGATAGACTCTTCTGGCTACATAGATCCACTCTCATGCTGCCTGATTCCAGAGACTAGAGGGGCCTCCAGATCAGATGTTTCTAACAATGCCTTTAGCATTTAGAATCATAACCTAAATAGATTTCAGTGCACTGATTTTAATGTTTCTAACATTTGAATTTTTGGAAATTTTGTTGCTTGAATGTAAGTTATAATGTAGTAAAGGAAATGAAGAGGATGAATGTGAACATTTAATTTAATTTAATTTTCGTGCTTATATACCGCCCACTCAGGTACAACCCGACTCAGGGCGGTTTACATAGCGGACAATAAATACGTAATAATAATACAATAACACAATAATAATACAGTAACCCATCTCCAAAGGTACAGTTACAAAAACGCAACCCGCAAAATATACACTTCAATTACAACAAGAGAAAACAAACAAAATTAGAAATACAAGATCCATAAAATACAGTATAACAGCAATAGCAACAATATAATCAATAATCAAAGCATACAATATCGAAAATACCAAAATTCCAAAGGACAACATGCTTACTTTTTACCTTAACTGTCTGCTGGTACAAGAAGTGCTGTCTCTCCAGCTCCAGTGCAATGTACTGTATTTTCTGGCGTATAAGACTAGTTTTTAACCCCAAAAAATCTGTGCCAACGTCGGGGGTCGTCTTATAGGACAGGTACTTAACTGCAGCTTGTTTCCCTTTGCTTCATATGTCCGGCGCATATGGTGGGGGGTGCCGCGGCAGAGTCCCTGCTCTGTGCGGGGAGTATGAAGCAAGGGGAAGCAAGCTGCACACATCTTCCTGTACCTCGAGGAGGAGAACGTGAGCGTGGATTGGCTCTCCACCAGAACCTGCCCATTCGACTCGGAGGGCTGCGCGTCTTGGTTGAGTGTGGGTTAATTTTTATTTGGTGTGCATTGGAAGAGGGGTAGTCTACATTTTAACTGGAAAAATTGGGGGTCGTCTTATACACCCAGTCATCTTATACGCCGGAAAATACGGTAAGTTAAAGATTGCTCTGGAAGGCTAAAGCTAGTTTGTTGCATATATTCCACCCAACTGAGATGGACTCCTACTCTGGGCAGCTTACACTATTAAAAAAATAAAAGCAAAACAAACATAATTAAGACAATAAAACAACCCACCCACCCACCTAATCAAAATTGACTAAGACTAAGAATGAGGAGGAGGAGGCCCATTTTTGTCAGAATGCAGCAGCTAAACAACTTTGAAGAAGTGGCCTAATGAAATATTTAATGTTGCTTCTTGTTGTGTTCTAATGGTTTTACCTTCCACAATGTATCTGAACCAATGTAACCTTGCCTATAGCAACAATGTAACCTTCAGCTGCATCATATGAACCCTGTAAGAGGACGCGAGCTAATGACCACCAGCTGGCAGCAGCGAGCGTCCAAGCTCCCTTGGTCCAAACTCATCAAAGGCAACAGCGCGGGAAGTTTTCCCGCCATCACCTACACCTGGACAAGAAGGGCGTGACCCGCAATGACGTCACGCAGACAGTAGCCAATGGGCTACCATGGAACCACGTTCAAATGTATTACTACTGTATATAAAGAGCTATCGATCCGCCATTACCTCATGTTCCCTCTGTCCACGATGCAATAAACCTGAGCTAACCCAGCCCGAGGCTGTGTCCTGTGTCTTGGTTTGCATACACCAAATTGGCGACGAAGGTGGGATGATGGATCCCCACGGAACAGCCAGGGCACAGAGCGGGTTCAACATCACCAAACCGCAAGACTGGGAGCTGCTTGAGATGGACTTCCAGGCGGCACTGGTGGAACTCAAAGTCAAAGGAGACGACGAGGAGAGGAAGAGGGCCATCCTCACCAGAATGCTCGGGATGGAAACCAAGCGGACGCTGGTGGGCATCATCGCTCCGAAGAAGGTGAGCGAATTTAAGGCGGACGACATCATGAAGCTGCTGCGAGAGCGCTTCCGTCCCTCGAGGGCAATGTTTCCCGCTCGGAGCGCGTTTTGGAGGCGAGTCCAAGCGCCGGACGAGTCGGTTGAGGCATTCGTGGCCGCCATGAGGATAGCCGCCGCCCCCTGCAAATGGGACAACATCCTAGAGATGGCCCTCAGGGACGGCGTGCTGTGTGGCCTGAAAGACAAGGAGGTGCAGCGCAGCTTGATGAACAAGGAGCCGCCACCCACGCTGGCAGAGGTCGTAGAGGCCGCGGAAGCCGCAGAGTCCACGAATGCTGGAGTGGACGAGATGCACCAGTGGCGTGAGTGGCGCCCTAGAGCCGGCAAGGCGGAAAATTCGGTGCACGGGAAGTCCGGACAGGCGGTGCACGCAACTCGACGGGCCTCAAAGTCGTCTACGGAAGGCAGCGACGGCGAGGAGGTCCAGAAGGTCCGAAAGGGTGGTCGACGCTGCGATGGTTGCGGAGCGGCCCATGAGCGCGCGAGATGCCCATTCAGGAAGGCCGAGTGTTACACCTGCGGCCGTCGGGGGCACATCGCCAAGGCATGCAGAAAACGGAAGGAGGGCCGGAGGCAGTCACAAGACCGTTCGGCCAGACCGGACCGTCCAGCGAGGCCCAAAGATGGCGCCCAGACCACGAGGAAGCAGGATGGCGTGGGCCGCGTCTCGGACGACAGCGAGGACGACGCCCCAGTGTTCAGCGTGTCCGCGGGACAGTCCCATTACTTCGTTGAGGTACTAGTACAAGGGGCCCCTATTAGGATGGAAATTGACTCGGGGTCCTCCTATTCTATAATTCCCCAGAAAGAGTTCTTGAAAATCGACCCCCACGTGCGGCCCAAACTTAAAACGTTGAGGGCCACGCTACGAGACGTACAGGGAAACAGCATTCCGGTGTTGGGGGTCGGGAAATTTCGGGTCAATTTTAAGAGACATTCTGCGGAACTGCCCCTAGTTGTCCTTAAGGGGGGAAGTTGTAGCCTCCTAGGGACGCAGTGGTTTCAGCCCTTAGGTTTGTTCATAGGGGGAGTGCATACAGTGGGGGTGGACCCAATACAAGCGGTTTGCGATGCGCATCCCGCCGTTTTTAAGAAAGGACTCGGAAAGTTCAAGGGACCCCCTGTAGCCTTCGACCTAGACCCGGAAGTCTGCCCGATAAGACTCAAACCGCGCAGGGTGCCGTTCGCACTCAAGGACAAGATAGAGGCGGAACTGGAGAAACTGGTGGGCCAGGGGTTTCTTATTCCTGTTGATTCCGCGGAGTGGGAAACTCCAATTGTAACGGCTCTAAAGGCTAACGGGGAGGTGCGCATTTGCGCTGATTATAAGTGTACAATTAACAAGGCGATCCGCCCTAATGCATACCCGGTGCCGGTGATCAGCCACCTTTTGGCCAGGCTGAATGGGGGAAAGTGTTTCGCTAAACTCGATTTGGCACAAGCCTATCAGCAACTTCCAGTGACCCCCGCCACGGCCGCGGCACAAACGATAGTTACACATAAAGGGGCGTTCCAGGTGTCGCGTTTACAGTTCGGCGTGAACTCGGCACCCGGCCTTTTTCAGTCGCTTGTGGAACGCCTCCTGAAGGGACTGGAGGGGGTGTTGCCTTATTTTGATGACGTGTTGATAACAGGGGGGAGTGAGGCTGAACTGGCAAAGAGATTGGACAAAGTACTAACCGTGTTCGAGAAAGCGGGGCTGAGACTGAGGAAGGACAAATGTGTTTTTTTTTGAAACTGAGGTCGAGTTTTTAGGGTTCCGGATCACACCCGAGGGGATTAAGCCGTCTAAATCCAAAGTAGCAGCCATAAAGAAGGCCCCTCGCCCCACATCCAAAACCGAGCTACAGTCTTTCCTGGGGCTCCTCAATTTTTACCATACATTCCTCCCGCGGAAGGCGTCCGTGGCCGAACCGCTCCATCGGTTACTTAAAAAGGAGGAGACATGGATGTGGGGTGACGAGCACGAGAGGGCGTTCAAAGAACTAAAGCAACTCTTAACATCTGAGGCAATCCTGACGCATTTCGACCCCAAACGGCCGGTGGTCTTAGTCTGTGATGCATCCCCGGTGGGGGTGGGGGCGGTGCTTTGCCACGTGTTGGATGACGGAAGGGAGGCCCCGGTAGCGTTTTATTCAAGGTCCCTGTCCCAAGCGGAGCGCAATTACGCACAAACCGACAGGGAGGCATTAGCAATAGTAGCGGGAACCAAAAAATTTCACGATTTTTTGTATGGCCGCCCGTTCAAAATCGTGACTGATCACAAGCCACTGTTAGGGATTTTCACGGCAAGCAAGCCCACGCCGCAGATCCTGTCCCCGAGAATGCTGCGATGGGCTATTTTTCTCAACGCATACCAACATGAGTTGGAGTACCGGCCCGGAAAGGAGATCAGCCATGCTGATGCACTTTCGAGATCTCCTTTGCCCTTGTCGGACGACCAAAAGGCGAGAGTAGAAAGAGACCGCCAGGTGTTGCTAATTGAGGTCTTAGACGCACCCCCAATAGTACCAGCCGACATTGCTAGGGCGACAGGCAAGGACAGAACGCTAGAGAAAGTTAGTTCATGGGTACAGAAGGGGTGGCCGGCATCGTCCCCAAGCACAGAATTCGACCCATTTTTCCGGAAAAAGCTAGAGTTGTCCCTAGAGAGGGGGTGCCTTTTGTGGGGCCAACGGGTGGTGGTCCCTACGTCCCTGCGGCCGAGGGTGCTCGAACTGCTGCACGTCAGCCACCCGGGCATAGTTCGTTCAAAGGCGCTGGCCCGGAGTTACTTCTGGTGGCCACAGCTGGACACGGACATTGAGCACATGGTCGGCACTTGTGAGGCATGCCAGGGATCCCGACCAGAGGCGGCCCGTCTTCCGCATAGGGAATGGGACACAGCAAGGGGGCCATGGTCCAGAGTGCACGTAGATTTCGCTGGCCCTTTCCGAGGAACCATGTTTCTCCTGGTGGTGGATGCATTCTCCAAGTGGCTGGAGGTTATCCCAGTAAAGAGCACGTCCTCCGCCACGACAATTAGCCAGCTAAGGAGAGTCTTTTCCACGTTCGGTTTACCCGATACTTTAGTCAGCGATAACGCTAGTTGTTTCACCTCCGCTGAGTTCGGGGCATTCATGGAGGCAAACGCCATTCGGCATGTCACATCCGCGCCGTTTCACCCGGCCACGAATGGCCAAGTGGAACGGCTGGTGCGTACAACAAAGGATGCGCTGCGGCGCATGGGCCCGGGGGACCTGAATCACCAAGTATGCCAATTCCTCTTAGCGTATAGGGTGACCCCCTTAGCGTCAGGCTACTCGCCGGCAGAGCTCTTGATGCGGCGAAAACTGACCACGATCCTGTCCAGGCTAGACCCGACGAGAGTCGAGGATAAAGGGAAAAACATAGGGTTGGCAGTCTCGAAAGGTTTCGCCGCCGGCGACCCTGTTCACTGCAGGAACTATTCCAGCGCAGGGCCAGCCTGGGTACCAGGGACGGTTGTAGAACAGACGGGGCCAGTGTCGTACCGAGTCGAGACTAACACCGGCCTCCTCTGGAGGAGGCACGCAGATCAACTGAGGCACCGAGTGAGTAGGCCAGTCAGTGGGGCTCAGCAACAGGATTCAGCGTTAGGGTTCTCCCCCACCCGCTTAACCCAAGGGGGAGACAGCAGCGGACAACAGTCCCAAGCAAGGGGGGAAGGCAGAAGCAGCGGCCCCGACTCATACCCTTTTGATACACCAGTCCTATCAGAGGCCGGGGAAGGGGGAGAGGAGTTCGCGACCGCTGCCCCCGAATGTAATTTTGATTTTGATTTTGCGAGCCGGGGGGGGTTTCAGGAGTGTTCCCCCACCCATCCAAGCGAGAAGAGGGGTTTTTCGTTAGCCCCCAGTGCCCCCGGTTCCTCCCTAAGAAAGAGCACACCTTCCAACAACGCCGCGGAGCCGCGGCAAGTCACTAACGAGTCTCCCTCTCCAATTACAGGACAGGAAACCAGGGGACAAAGAGAAGGTAGCAAACCCGGGGAAAGGCAGCCCGCATCGAGACCCCAGCGTGTTCGAAATAAGCCATCTTGGCTGAGAGACTTTGTCTCCTAGGGGGGGGAGTGTGTTTAAGTGTGGGCTCGAGACTTTGTCTCGTCCTAGGGGGGAGGGGTGTTGTGTTCTAATGGTTTTACCTTCCACAATGTATCTGAACCAATGTAACCTTGCCTATAGCAACAATGTAACCTTCAGCTGCATCATATGAACCCTGTAAGAGGACGCGAGCTAATGACCACCAGCTGGCAGCAGCGAGCGTCCAAGCTCCCTTGGTCCAAACTCATCAAAGGCAACAGCGCGGGAAGTTTTCCTGCCATCACCTACACCTGGACAAGAAGGGCGTGACCCGCAATGACGTCACGCAGACAGTAGCCAATGGGCTACCATGGAACCACGTTCAAATGTATTACTACTGTATATAAAGAGCTATCGATCCGCCATTACCTCATGTTCCCTCTGTCCACGATGCAATAAACCTGAGCTAACCCAGCCCGAGGCTGTGTCCTGTGTCTTGGTTTGCATACACCAAACATCTGATGCATAAGCATTCTTCTGATGACGGGTTCTGGTGTGCTGCTACAGACAATACAGTTAGGGATTGTCTTTGAAAGATGAGTTTCTAATGAAAGTTTCTTTTACTTTGTTTGTTTTCCCCCAAATGAAAGTCTGTACCCATCACTGGGTGAGGCTGCTGGGGACTAAAACAATGTTGTTTGAATTGGGAAGATGATGAATCATGACTGAATTGCTGCTTTTTCTCTTGGTACAATTCTGTGGGATTCAACCTTCATCTTGTTGAAGAACTTAAAATACAGTATCTACTTAGGAAAACAAAACTCTGAAATAAGGCTGGCAGATTGGAATAGCACCTACTGAACTCTCTTCCACGTGGTTAAGAGTAAAACTAATCCTCTGTAGATGCTATGATTTTCCTTCATAGAATTCTGGACACGTGGTTTCCTTAACATATCTAGGAATCTGTTCCACATTTCAACACACCATGCAAGATGCCTTGAGGAAATGTGTTACAATTGTATTGATTTCAAATCACTGTAGCAAAAAAAAAAAAAATGAATGACAGCAGGTGGAGGAAAACAATGATGAAACTGAATTAGGAAAAGGGTAAGAAAACATGGAACAGATAGTAAGTGGAAAGGGGTTGGGGTCAGGTACTTATATTGGTTCAGTTCATTGAGTAAAAATAGTATTTCATGTTCTTTATTGAATAATATCATATTCCTGGCTATGTGCAAATAAATGCTCCAGGAGTGCCCAAAATTTTCAGGCCGTGGGCCGATCATGTGGTTCAGAGAGCCAGTCACTAAGGCCTGGGGGCTGGATGTGGCCCCTGATGCCAATTCATCCGGCCCACAAAGCCCTCATCACTCCTGGAAGCGGAAGTAAAATGCACCTGTACAGCCCCCAGGCCACTGGCTGTAGTTTGGGCACCCCAGGCATCTATTTTATAGACTTTACCTTGCATAATGCATTGTGATTGTCTGAATGGGACATTACCAAAACATGCAGAATTATAGTCAAAGTAAGTATGTATATTCAGGTAAGTACATTTGCAGCTGATGTGTCAGTGTACCAGTGGGATGAGTATTACAAATGGACTCCATGAACCTATTTGCTATTTTCCCCACTATTGCTGTATTTTCTTACATTTTGTCTCCTTCCCTCTTAGACTGAATGTGTATATGATTTGGCAACCTTTCTCAACAGGGTAGAACCAGCGTATTTCCCCTCCTTATCTCTTGTATAGACCATGTACGGTCTTGCAATGGTGGGCCAGAAATGGCCCACTGGGTCACGGAGTGACTGGACGCAAGGAAGGCACGGAGGCAAAGGTGAGGTGAACATCCAGTTCTGATTGGCTCGGAGTGCTGGCATTTATTGCCTGCCTCGGGTCATTGCTCGCATAGGCTGCTCGCGACCCGTCACAGAAGACTGCCGACGTGGCACGTTGTTAATCCAGTTACATTTGCAGAAGTTACTTGGAAGTAATGTGTAATCAGGAAATTACCGGGGAGTCTGTTATCTACTAATTAACTACTGGCTGGCGAGGCCATTGTCTTGCCCTATCACGGAATCTTTCCGGGACTAACTTCATCAAGTATAATACGTTGCAGTTTACTCTCCTACTTAGGGAGTCCGTGGATATGATTAATACATCGTGTGTTTACCTTTAATTACCACCTTGTGACTTTGCCTTTACCTATGTCCAAGCTAGTGGCCAAGGTGTTATGCATGAATCCTAACTATGGCTAATATTAATCCGCACCCAATTTCCCTTCCAACCAAGTTATGAGGGCTTGAGGGCGTGTGCGCCTGAACCCCCACCTTTCAGGAAAGGTTATGCCAATTATATCTGCGGATAAACCACAGTGCAGGATTCCAATATCACTCTCTGATGATCTTTAATATTCTGTATTGATAAAAAGAGACCAAATTAGATATGAACTTTACATAACTGTGCTTGTAATTTCTCTTTCATTTCTGGGATAGCCTGAAGCTAGTCTTTACATTCATAGAATATATCTACACACACAAAAGTAATTAATCTTCTTCTCTTCCCATTGCTCTGTTCTCTTAGGCTATTTCTAGAAATCTGAGCAATAAAGGAGAAGGGGAGAGATGTACATGTTCTCACCTGCACACACATGTTTCTGATGAAAACACAGCACCCAATCAGAACTCCCCCTGGATTCAAAAGTGCAATATGGACCATAGCTCCATTCTAGATGCATTAATGTAACAATCCATGGATATGGCTCTGCTTTTACAAACATTTGTAAACTATCTAAATGTAGTACTCCTGTGCCTGTGATAGGCAAAGGTAAGAAAGAGAGGTGTTATGCAGTATTTTATCATGGCTTTTCTTTCTCTTTCTTTCTTCTTCCTCTGGTGTTTTTTCAAGGATTATAGTCACAGGTGTTGTGTATACCTGGCAAAGGGACAGGACAAGGAAGCAGGAAATGGAAAGCAGTTGAATCCGGTTCCAAGTGCAAATTGTTATTTAACCAGCACTTGGAAGGTAATCAAAAAGCATACAAACTTCCTTTATGTGCTAAGGCTGTGACTGTGGCATGAGAAGTGTTCAAACATCTCCAGCCTAAAGACATGTCTGCTGCAAACAATTTCCATCTGTTCTTGTTCACACACACTTGTTAAATAAGGAGGACTGTGCAACAGCTGACAGTTTAAAAGAAAACAATGCTGTTGATTTTTCTGAGAACAGTCTTTTCCTACCTGGTGCCCTCCAGATGTGTTGAACTGCAACATTATCACCCCCATCAGCATAGCCAATGGGCATAATAGCTGGCAATGATGACCACTGCAGTTGACACTTGGATTGCATTAGGTTTGGATTGGCTGCCTTAGGTCCTCTTCTTGGTAACTGTAGGATTTTTTTTTATAGTGGTGCCTGTCAGTTTGACAAGTATGCACTCAGCAGAAGAGCATGAAGCTAGACAGAGTGAAGACCCTGCGAGAGTAAATACCTTACACTAAAAGACAGTTTAACTTCCAATTCAGTCTATGTGACACCAATGTTAATAATCTTCTCTGGTCTTGAAATCAAATTTATTTGGCAAAGGCAAATATGTGGGCTGATATATTGACCATGAGACCTGAGTATGTACATACCACAAACGTTCTTCAAGACCAATATAATATACAGTCAAATTTGTTGCAATACTGTTCCCCCCACCCAATAGAACCACTTTTTCTAAAGTGGAATAGAATCCTTGAAATTTTAACTTTTGCAAGATAGCCTTATATTTGACAGAACTACGAAGCCTTGTTATGGGCCACCGAGTCAGAACTGACTTACAGTGATATCAATAGGGCATTCAAGGTAAGTAAGATATAAAAGGAGTGGTTTTACCAGTGCTGCACTCCTAGTGAGCTTCCATGGTTGAGTGAGGAATCAAACATAGGCATCTGAGTCCTAGTCCTGCTACTCTGACCATTACACCACATTGGGTATCCTAGCTATAAGGCATTTAAAATGTAATAAATGAAAATACATTGAAAAATGTGAAAAAGAACAAACGCTGACAAGAAAGTGGAAAAGCAGTCATACAGAGTTATACCCTCAGTTTGGAACACATTTGCACCCAATAGATCAGCAGTTCTCAAACTTCCAAAAGCAAAAGCATATATTTTTCTATATTAAAATTTCAGGCACACTTTGCTTTTTCCCCATTCAACTTGGGAAATGATCCTAAATTCATCTGTTTCTGACTCCTTTGCTCATACAAATGCTTTACTTGGAAGAACATGTAAGAATTACCTATCCTGCAGAGAAATCCATCCCTCTATATTTCTGAGTTATCCCTAAAAAATTCAAGTGTTTATGCATGAGTCGCCAAAATGGTAACAGCCAAGCCAAAGTTGCGGAATATCAGCAGGCTAGGAGGAATAAGTAAAAGCAATATTCAGGGGGAGGCGAGAACGCTCATCCTAGCCTAGTGAGGGCAGAGAATAGGGAGTGAGTATGGAATGCTCACCAACACTTGCAAGATTGGGGAGTGGAATGGAAAACAAGAATGGGAAAGAGAAGAATGGAATGGGAGAATCAGAGAAGCCACTTCTATCTGGCTGATTGGATGAGAAGAATCCAACACCACAATCTTTCTGTCACATTCCAGAAAGAATATGCAAGGTTTCTCCATTAGGAGGTAGAAGGATATGCAGAACAGGGCTAAGTGGAAACAGCCTCCCCAGAGGTTAGGCTAAAACTCTGCCTCTTTCCATGGGAGTCTTTCAATGTGATCCAGCATAACCTCACACAGAAAACAAAGCAGAATTGTCTGTTCAATCCAAAATGATTTAAAATGAGGCCAAGGCCTGATCAGTAAGTTGTACAGTAATACAATTTGCAACCATCCTCTGTGAGTGTTTACTTTTGGCCTCACAAAAGGCTGCAATTATCTAACTGATCTATTCTTAATGGCAGACTGGTACTTCTCACAGAGCTAGAAAGAGCCTCCTCAAAGATTGTGGTATTTTTGAACCACAATTAGGCTTACTCTGGTAGTGGCCACCTTGTGTTGCCGGCTAATATTTCTCATGCTAGGTCAGGTGAAAGAAACTGCAGAATGAACTCACCAAAAGATGCCTTCATTTTGACAGTTTCATGTCTGGCCTGGACATGGAAGAGAAGGAAGAAGAAGAAGAAGAAGAAGAAGAAGAAGAAGAAGAAGAAGAAGAAGAAGAAGAAGAGAGCCCAATGTGGGCAGAATGAAGTTACTTTTTTCAACAGCTCTCAGGACCCACCAGTGACACACAGCCTCAAGAAGTGTGAGGACTGGTCTTTTCAAAAGTAAAATTTCCAAAATCAAATTTGGTCTCTGTGTTATTGAAGTAGGTGATGTGAAGGAAGCACGTACTATACATTGGCAGCTCAGTTAATTTAATACCACCACTGTTAGTCATCATTAAAGAGAAAGCAGAGCCTAAGGGGCAGACTACACAGTTACACATAAATACCTGTGGCAGGAGATGGGACATGGGAGGTACTTGGGAAATAATTTTGAAAGAATACAAAGAACATTTAATTCATTCTACCTTGTTTCTTCACTCTATATTGCAAAAGTTTTCATTCTCCATATTCAAAACACAGGTAAACTGGAATAGTAATGGTGGTGGAGACTTCGACTCACTGCATCGTCAATCCATCTCTTGACACTGGGGGAGTGGGCAAATGAGCTTCAACACTAGTAAGTGCAGAGTGATGCATGTTGGGGCAAAAAAACCCAATTACATTTATAAACTGATGGGGTCTGAACTCTCTGCGACAAATCAGGAAAGGGACCTTGGTGTCCTGGTGGACAAGTCAATGAAGGTGTCAACCCAGTGTGCCTCAGCAGTGAAAAAAGCAAACTCAGTGCTAGGGATCATTAGGAAGGGTATAGAAAATAAGTCAGCAAGTGTCATTTTGCCTCTTTATAAATCTATGGTGAGGCCCCATCTGGAATACTGTGTACAGTTCTGGTCGCCATACCTCCAGAAGGATATTATGGAGTTGGAGAAAGGGCAGAGGAGGGCAACCAGAATGATTAGGGGACTGGAACACCTTCCTTACCATCTGAGGCTGCAACGGTTGGGCCTTTTCACTCTTGAGCGACGGCGTCTAAGAGGTGACCTGATTGAAGTTTATAAAATCATGCACGGTGTGGACAAAGTAGATAAGGAAAAACTGTTTTCCCTATTGCACAACACTAGAACTAGGGGACACTCGATGAAACTTTTGTGTACTAGTTCTCAAACAAATAACAGAAAGTACTTTTTCACCCAGAGGATCACTGGTCTATGGAACTCCCTGCCAAAAGAAGTGGTGACAGCTGTCAGTCTTGACAGCTTTAAGAAAGGATTAGACAAGTTCATGGAGGACAAGGGGATCAATGGCTATAATTATGGATACTTAAGGACAACCTCGGGGTTGGAGAGATAAGCAGGATATCTCTCAATGCCATTTCCAGGGAATCCTAAGCAGGTGAAGGCATCTCCTTGGGAATACCCTGAAGGAAATGGTGAGCCTCTGTGTGAGACAGAATGCTGGACTGGATGGGCTGTGGCCTGTTCCAGCAAGGCTGTTCTTATGTTCATCCTCCAAGTCATTCTCTTTCTTCTTCTTTTAAATCCCAGCATAGGGTTTCCAGATACACAGTTCTACATTGAGTAGGCAAAGCAAGTCCTTTGGGCTCTGGCAACATCTAGAGTGCTTTGAAATCTGTGCCAAGAACTTAAGAAATGAAATGCTGGAAAAGCAATGTTTGCAAGGTCTTTCTCTTTTCTTCTTCTTCTTCTCTCCCTAAAATACCTATGATGTTCTCTCTGCATGGTTTCCAGATTAACATTACAATTGAGCCCCCCACTCCATTTTCTCCCCTGGAAATATTTCACTTTGGATGTGAAACATTTCCACTCCCAACAAAAATAAACCCTTTCAGTTTAGAATAGATTCAAATAGACGTTTCACAAGCTGCTTAGTTCCATATACTTTAGACCATCTCAACAGAACTCTACCTTCTATATAATATTACATTAGTATCTTTCCTTTAATTAATGGAGCTCAACAGTTTCTCTTGTCTCTATTTTATTCCCCAAACAACCCCACAAAGGGGCGAGTTCTTCTGTGAGATGGTAATTGCCTGAAAGGTCATCTACAGTTTTGACTCTAAATGGGAATTTAAACCTGTATTTCCTAGGATTTAACATAACATTAACCAACTGAAAGCCGAATAGTTTCCCTTTGAGGATGAAATTTAGATATCTGTTTCTCCAATTAAATATCAATTTCAAATGCATTTCAGAATTAATTAAATAGTTCACATTTGAGGTTAGGAAAAAACATTACATTTGAAAAGGCCATTAATAAGACTTTATCAAAATGTGTATGGCTGTGATGCTAAATGTTTACTTATGAATAGAAGATGGCATGTTCACTGATCTCTGTTGCACTTTCTCTCTCTCTCTTTCTGGTGCACTTTTCTCCAAAGAATATGCTACGTGAATAATGTCATCAGTAGTAGTTGATGTGAAGGAGAAACCTCTGGATGTTGAAAATCAGTGTGGTACTGTAGCCGGTTCTCACCGGTTCGAGCGAACCAGTAGTAGAAATTCCAGGCCATGCCCACTTGGCCAGTCATGCCCACCTCTCAGCCTCCCCCTCCCGGCACCGCCGGAAACACGTCCCATATGCCTCACCCAGGGCCAAAGGCATACTTTCATCTCCACACTTCCCTTGCGCCTTCAGTGCTGGGCAAGGCAAATGGGATGCGTCTCCAGTGGGGATGTGTTTCCAGTGGCGCTGAAAGGGGGGCAGCCAACACCAGCCCACCAACTCGCCCTGCTCACCTCCCGCTCTGGGACTTCTCCCCATCATCTCCGTGAAGCAAGAAAGCAAGGTAGGTTTTTTTGGGGTGGATGGGGGTGGGGTGAGGCCACGCCCACAGATAGTCACACCCACCATGTGGGTAGTAATTTTTTTACAGTGCTTCACTGTTGAAAATGCTTATGTGATTGCCATTATAGCATGTGGAAGTGCTGAAGGAGAGAACTACTTTGTATTCCCTAAGCCCGTGATGGTGAACCTTGGCACTCCAGGTGTTCTTGGACTTCAATTACCAGAAGCCCAACTCAGCACTCCTGAAGTTCAAGAACACCTGGAGTGCCAAGGTTCACCATCACTGCCCTAATCTGTCCTGCTACCTTTAGCAGTAGTTGGCAATCATCAATTTCGGAGATTCTTCCATATATGGATGTCAGGTTAAGATTCCTGTCTACACGGAGCAGAGAGACACCATCTTTTACTCTGTCTCAGACAGCAAACCATCATGGGCAGATCTTGGCAGTAGTGTAAATTGTGGTTTGTTCTATTTAGCCTTCCTTGGATAGCAGGGGAACACAGAACAGTGCAATAAACCACAATCTGAAGAATAAAAGTGTGAGGTTTGATCCTTTGTGGGACTGTTGCTAGGCTATGATTGGGGAGTGGGTATGTCTGCTATGACTATCCGTCATGCAAGATTTTGAACTAAGGAAATGAGTCACAAGGAACTGTTTTAATGAGTTACAGAAACCCTAATCAAAATAGATTGGGAAGAGAAAGTATGGTTGTTCAGCCTAAACTGCTATGAGATTCTAAACACATTCATGTATCCTTGTGTGGATGCTGGCTTAAAATATTTACCTATAAAGAGGGACGTTAACCATTGGAATCTGGTATACACACCCGCACCCGTCCATACTATCCTGTACACTTGCTTTTTCACTGTAGCCCCGTACACTTGCCTTTTCACTGACCGACCATTGCCGCAAGGGTCCAGCCGCCACCAGTGAGGCAGCCACCCCATGAATGCGGACAAAAAAATCAAACTACAACTTTCAGCGTTCTCCGCGCCATGACCACGTCAGCCAATGAGGCTGAAGGGCACAAGTGCATAGAACATTTAAAAAGCCGGTGCTCAAAAAATAAAATAAAATAATGCCTCACGCAATTGGAACGCAAGGCCACTGCAGGCGGACGCAGCGCCTCACACACTGGGTGCACAAGGCCACTGAAGGCAGATGCAGTGCTTCATGGCCTCGGTAATCCAAACCCGCAAAAAACCACGGTGAAACAACCGCCAGCCTTCTTTCCCGGAGGAATGGGGAGAAGAGGGACTCCTTCTCCTCCCCGCTACCCAGCTGAAGACATGGTGAGACCACCGCCGGTCTCAAAGTAATTGAGCCGGGGGGGACCAACAGCAGGCAGCACTTGGTCAGGGGAAGCACCCTCCCTGGCGAATGACTGGCTGCTGCCTTTGTACTACCCACACCACTGCTTTGAAAACTAGCACAAAACAGCAGTGGAGGTAATAGAAAAGCAGCAGCCACCAATTCACAAGGAAGAGCACCACCCCTTACGGAACGTTGCCTGCCGCACTGCAATTTTACAAAAAAACAGCTTCACAGTCACAAACACAGATCTCCCATTAGGTGGGGTGTGTGGCTAAGATGGCTGACGAGTAACATCTTGATTCGGATGTTCGTGCTTGACAAAGTGGTAATTAATGTGTTGGAGTGAAATGGGAAACTTTTAAAGTGGCAACTTCTGTAGATAAGAATCTTACTTGTCTTTTTGGAAAATTTCCTGGAACTTTTGAAGTCGGATGGTCGAAGTTCGGGAGGTTTTCCTGGGTGGATGAGGCCTGCGACGGCAGTCGCGGCTTTTCTGCCGAGGAGCCGAGAACGGGACCAGTGAGACTGCGGAGAAGCTTTGGAGCTGGCAAGAAGTTGTTTGGCACGAAAACAGCTGCATGTAAGTGCATGAATGGAGTACTAAAGACTAAACTCAGCTGGAGATCTTGTTTAATGAGCCTGGGCTTTGAAATGGAAATGGGTGGAAGTAGATGAAAACAAGTGGCTGTTTTGTTAATGGCGGTGGTTCTGGAAAACGAAAGTGATTGTGCTTGGGTTTATGGTGTTTTTTTTGCATACCAGAAGGACCACGCCGTGTTTTGACGATAACAAAGTGGTTTAAAAAAAATACTTGTCTGGGCTATAATATTGGAAGATAACAGTGAATTTCCCAGTTTAAGGTGTTTGGAAAAAGTCTGCCGTTCCACAGAAGAAGAAGGGGGGTTTTTACCCAGAAGTTAAGGCAGCCGCTGGAAAATGGCGTTTTGACTTGTCCGTTTCAAGAGAAGGATTAATTGGGCTTCTTTTTGCTCCTTCACCGTGTGGATTATAAATATTTAATTTTTTTGGAAAATATTGCTTCTTACTTCTCCTGCTTTCCTGTTTGGTTTTTGGGTTTTTTCTCCCTCCAGTCTCCCCTCCCTTTTTTTTCTTTTTACTTTTCGGCGGCTTGGATTTAAAGGAGAAGTTTTGGTTGACAGTTTCCTTGGAGCACTTACATTGCAGTGTGGAAGACGACTGGCTGGACTGATTGCTTTGGGGAAACGGACCCGCTGTGGATTATCATTTTCTTTTTTGCCCTTCTTTTTTTTTCCTCTCAGCTGCCTGTTGGGAGTATTGGTTCCTTCTGCCCCTTTTTTGTGGATTACAATAACTCTTTGGACTTCTGCTTAATATAAGTTTCCCTGTTGGACTTGTGGAACCAGGGGTTGCAGTGTTATAGGCTTATTTGTTTGGCTAATTTTTACAACGATCTGCAACTTTGGGATTTTATACTATTATGGATAAAGGTACAAGAGGAAAAGCAAAGGAAGAAGATCCAGCTGTTAAGCCTAAGAAGAAGGAAAAAGTACCAATGGAGGAAGCCCCTCAGTCTTCATCCCCGCCCACAGTGTCCTACGATCAAACCCAAATTATGGTGGAAATTGGCAAGCTGTTTCAGAAATTGGAGAAGAATGAGGATTCTAGGGTGAAAGACAGAAATGAAATGATGAAAAAGCAAGATAAGGTGGTATCATCTGTTGCAGATTTTTCAAAAAAGGTGGACTTAAGTTTGAAAAAAATTGAGGGAAATGTGCAATTGGTTCAAACCGAGGTAATTGCCATAAAAAAGGAAATAAAAGGGACTCAGGAGGTGGTACGGGAGAATAAGCTGAAATTGGAGGAACAAGAGAGAAGGATTGATGCTGTGGAAGTTATGATGAGAAAGCAGAACATTGTGATCCGTCAGGTCGTGGAACGAACTCCGGACTTGTTAATGGAAAGAGTGGTTCAGTGGTTAAATGGTTTGAATATGGGAAAAGAATTTGTCCAGGAAGATCTTGTAAGTGTATTCCGGGTGGGCCCAAGAAGAGGGAGGGTGGTTCAAAGAAATGTGTTGGTAAAATTCACAAATTGGGCAGACAAGCTAAAAGTAATGGCCCATTTGAAACGAGTTGGTCCTGATGCCTTGAAATTTGATGGCTCTGACGTAGAAGTTTATAATGATATATCGTTGAAGGAAAGAACATGGAGGTATAAGATGAGGCCTGTAACCAAATTATTGATGAGTAAAAATATAAGGTACAACTGGAGATTTCCACAGCAACTGCACTTCTTTTATGATAAAAGAATGCAAGTAATTGTTGAAGGGACCAATCCATTGGAGTATTTGAGCTTGTTGGAACTGGTAAAAGTAGATTCGGAAGAATGGATAAATCTTAAGAAGGAACTGATGGAATTGGGAGCATTGGGGAGGGAATACGGGAGGGAGGAGACTGGTGGGGCAACAGGTGGAACACTGCAGCGAAGGGAGGAGGAGGAGGAGCTGTCGTTGATCATGGTGGAGGAGGAGACAAGTAAGGAGTAATGAGAGTCAGGTTATAACAATTTAAAGCATTTAATCGATATAGAAAGGTGAATAGCGCGTAGCACCGGTAGGAAGGCACATCTTGCATGTTCCCCCTCTCCCCTCTTTGGTTGTCAAAGGCGGCTTTTTTTTGTAAGAAAGTGGGGAGAGAGATAATGTGTGTTCTATGTAGTTTTGTATGTTATAGGGGTAAAGGGTGGTTGGTGGCATGCCCGATGGAGAGCTTAGAGCTTGGAAAAGAAGTAGGTTATGGGAAGTATTAAAATAATATCATGGAATGTGAAGGGTACAGGTTCTGTTCTTAAGAGACGGAGACTGGAATTGGCGCTGAAGAAAGATAGATCAGATATATTGTTTTTACAGGAAACCCATCAGAAGTCAAAAGACACGAATAGACTTTTTTTAGGATGGATGCAACATTATGAGATGGCGTTTGGAACATCAAAAGCAAGAGTGGTGGCAATCATGATTTCTAAAAAATTAGGATTTGAGATTACAAAAAGGGTTGTTGACCAAGAGGGTAGATATTTGATAGTAAGAGGAAAATTGGAGGATGAGGAAATCATGTTGGTAAATATTTATGCTCCAAACGATCATCAAGCGGAGTTTCTTGAAAAAATTCGGAAAATTGTGGAACTAGAGAACTAGTTGCAAAAACTATTGTGGCTGGAGATTTTAATTTGATAAGGTCAGGGTTAGATTGTACAAATATATCAAGAAGTGGAATTGGCTTGAAAGGGAAGGTCTTGGATAAATGGATGGATGTTATGGGTTTGAAGGATTCTTGGAGAGAGTTTAAGGGCTCTGAAAGGGCATACTCTTTTTTTTCACATGTTCATGGGACATACTCAAGAATAGATTATGTTTTTCTTACCGAAAATTTGATCAAAGACATAGAAGGAACGGAAATTGGGATTATCAAGGAATCGGATCATGCTAAAGTATATCTGGAATTGAAAGTACAAAAAGATACTCGAAGAGCAAGAAATTGGAGGTACGATCCCAATTTGTTTAAAGATCAGAAATGTAAAGAGCAGATTATGGGAAGATGGAAAGAAAGCTGGCAGTAGAACGATAATAATGAGGTTAATTTTAACGTGGTATGGGATACCATGAAGTCGGTTTTTAGAGGGGAAAGTATAAAATTGGCGAGTTTTAAATATAAAAAATATAAAGCAAAACAGATAGAAAAAGAAAGAGAAATAAAACAATTACAGGAGGATCATGCGAAAAGTAAAGATAAAAAAATCTTTACGAAATTACAAAGGCTTAAAGCAGAACTAATGGGTAAGGATATTGATAAAGTTAAACGAGATTTGATTTATTTAAATAGAGAATATTTTGAATTTAGTAATAGAAGTTCAAAATTATTAGCAAGAGCAGCTAAGTCTAAAAGGAAAAAAAGAGAAATAGGGATATTAGTTGATAAGCAAGGTACAAGGTGTAATAAGAATGGAGATAAATATAAAATTGTCAGGGAATTTTATCAGCTATTATATGCAAAAAAGGAAGTAGACCTGGAGAAGCTTAAAAAGATATTGGAGAGACAGTTACGGAATGGAATAAAACAAGAACATAGGGAGAAAATGGAGGAAAGGATTAATGATAAAGAGGTTAAGGAGGTGATTAGTGGGTTGAAGACGGGGAAAGCTCCGGGGATGATGGATTATCGACAGAGTTTTACAAAGAATTTAAGGAGGTAGTGGTTCCAAAATTGGTGAAGTTATATAATTATATTTTAGATGGAGGAGCAATTCCGACTTCATGGTATAATACCACAATCGTTCTACTGCCAAAGCCTGGCAAGAATCTGGAAAGAGTGGAATCGTACAGACCAATTTCACTTATAAATCAGGATGCTAAGATCTTCACAGCAATATTGGCTAACCGATTAAACAGTTTTATGGGGGCATACATAAATGTAGATCAAGTTGGGTTTCTAAAAGGTCGGCATATGGCGGATTTGACTAGAAGGGTATTAGATTTAATTGATAACGTTAACCAAACTAAGGAAAAGGTGGGCTTATTATCATTAGACATTTTTAAGGCATTCGACTCATTACAGTGGTCTTCAATTAAAGAAATAGTTAAAAAAATATGGGTTTGGGGATAGATTCAATAGGGTAATAGACTTATTATATCAAAAAGGGAATGCTAGGGTTAGAGTAAATGTCCTGATGTGGTAAATTTAGAGGCTGGTACTAGGCAGGGCTGTCCATTATCTCCTATTTTGTTTATTATGGCAATGGAGATTCTAGCCAAAAATATAAGGGATGATTTAAATATAGAAGGGATTATGGGTAACAAAGTGAGCATGTATGCGGATGATACATTGCTTATGGTGAAACACCCGGAGCTGGTAATGGACAGGATCAAAGATCATATACAGGTATTTGAAGCTACAACTGGATTAATGATAAATTGGGATAAATCAGAATTGATGTTGTGTAATGTGGGAGTAAGTGAGATGGGTAGGATAGTGGAGACACTTAATATACAAATTAAAGATAAGCTGAAGTATTTGGGGATAATTATTTCAAATAAATTAGAAGAACTTGAGAGCGGAATTTAAGAATAAAATACAAGAATTTCAGAAGTTGAAGCTGTCATGGTTCGGAAGGATCGCTATTTGTAAAATGATATTGTTGCCAAAGATTAATTTTTTATTTGATGCACTAGCGATCCATCTGAAGGAGAAGGAAATTAATGAGTTTCAAAAGATGTTTAATGGTTTCTGTAATGGGGGTAAAAAAATCTAGACTTCCAAAGAAACTATGGTACTTGTCTCAGAAAAAAAGGGTGTTTGGGTATGCCAAATTTGTTAGTATACTATCGAGCATTTCAAATTAAGAATGTTGTGAAGATCTTGGCAAGAGAAAAGACAATTTGGGAGCAACTGGAGATGAAAGAATATAGAGACATTGGTAGTATGATTTTTTTGGGAATAAAGGACAAGGTGAAAAGGTCAAATAATATTATGATGAGAGGTCTCATGGAAGTGTGGAAGAAAGTAAAGAAAGATATAGTCCCAAATCTCTCTCCAATTTTGGAATTGACGGATATGGGGTGTTTCCCAATAAAAATAGATAAGGAAAAAATGGAAATATTGGATAAAAATGGGGTGCTTTTATTGAAGGATTGGTTAAAAGTGTGTGATGATGATACTAAGAGGAGAAAAATATTTGAGAAGTTAAATTTGGATTGGTTTCAGAAATTGAAGGCGGATAATTGGAATAAAAAATATAAAAGAGAAGTAGGGTTAGATAGAAATAAGACGGAATTTGAGGATTTGGTAATAAAGATCAGAAAAGGGGAAAGAGGCATTAAGGGTCTTGTAAGCAAACTTTATATTATATTGAACAAGGGTAATGATCCACAGGAAGACTTGAAACGGAAGTGGGAACAAAATTTGAATATAAAAATTGGGGAGGTTGAATGGAGAAATAAATGGAACAAGAGGATTATGAGAACAATGTCTGTAAGAATCAAAGAACATAATTTTAAAATGTTGTGGCAATGGTACTTGACACCACTAAGGCTTTATCAGATGGATAATAAAAGGGATAAGTTATGTTGGAGATGTAAAGAAACAGATGGAACATATGAACACATGTGGTGGAGTTGTAAAAAAATAAGGGATTTTTGGGGAAGAATAGAAGGGGGGTTTGGTGAAATATTGGGTAAAAAGGTCAAGTTGGTGTCAGGTACCATTCTTTTAACAAATGTGGAAGGTTTGGGTTTGAATAAGGAGGAAAAAGAATTATTGGAAATTGTATTGACCACAGGTAGACAATGTATAGCTAGAAATTGGAAAAATGATGTAGATATACAGATCAGAGAATGGTACAAGGAAATGTGGAGCCTAGCATTGAATGACAAATTGACATGGGAGATTAAAGTGAAACGAGATAATTTAAAAGAGAATAGGTTTTGGAATATATGGAAACCGTTTGTGGAGCATTCTCTTATGGTAAATGACAGTTCAGCACCTGCACCATCTCAAAGAGGTTTCTGGAGTTGAAATAGCAACTAAGCTCTCCGGGCATTGTATATATTCACAGGGTGATTTGTAATTATTAAAAAAGTATAATAGAGGTAGCTTAGAAAGCTTTTATTGTTTGATTGAGTAATATTTTACATTGTGGTATCTAATATTGTGGTTAAATGGTAAACAATTAGTTTAAGTATTGTTATGTGCTAGCCTCTATGAATGTGAGTTAATATTGCATTGAGGTTATCTTTGAGGTATTATTGTATTATAATATTATTGTTTTCTTTTTTTCTGTATGTTTGTTAAAAAAGCTTAATAATAATCAATTAAAAAAAAAAGATCTCCCATTAGGTAAGCCAGGGGGAAAGGAGGCTGAGAGGAGAGGACCATCATGAGGAGGCAGATAGCTCTTCTCTGCCTCCTTCTTCCCTGACCGACCTAACCAACGTTGCCAGACAAAGAGTGAGCTGACTGCCAGCTCTTCATTTTCCCCATCACTGCATCGAAAGCAAATGTCGAAACAGCAATGGGAGAAAGAGGCAATGACAGACAGGCCGTTCCTTACCCCAGAAACCACAACCACAACAAAACAAATCAGTTTTTAAAAAAACAACCAATCATCACAAATACAAACAAAAATAAATAAACAAATAATTCAAATAAACCCAGTAAACAACTAAACAATAAACAAAAAACTCAACAAAACACATCCGAAATACCAAAGGCTAATGAAAAACCATGAAAGCTCACTAAAAACACACAACAATCAAAAAACAAAACAACTTATCTAAAACAACGAGACATGCATTCATCAAAACGAAAAAATTACTAACTCATGAACAGCCATAAACAAACAATAAAGAAGACACACATTCATGGAGTAATGAGAAATGAAAAACAGAATGATGGGAAATAAAACAAATAAACTAATAACAAATAACATAAAAGAACGAAAACTGCTTCCATCGACACGAAAAATATACTAACTCATGAGCAGCCGTAAACATACAATACAGAAGACACTCATTCACGGACTAATGAAAAAATAATATAAATAAGACGCACATTCACGGATCAAAAAGGAAAGAAGAATGGAATGATGGGAAAATTAACAAAAAAAACCTATGATCATGCAGCAATACTAAATTGCACGACAATACTTACATCGAAACCACATCAGCAATGAACACATAGGGGGCGGTGCCACTCTAACAACACGCAACAGCAAAATAACAATGAAAAGACAATCACAAAACACCGAAAAGAGTACATCGAATTCTCACTGTACAAAAATGGAAATCAGCAAGAAAATTGAAAAAATAAACAGAACACATTCTGGCAGAGGTTACAGAAAAAACAATGACTCAACACCACCACAGCCAGTGGGACAACAAATCCCAAAATCATTCTTTCCTGGATGAATCGATTACTCAAACCCAGAAGCTAAAAATATGATCCGACAAATCCAAAGAAGATTACACAAAACAAATGACAAAGAAGCAATGGAACAAACAAATATGAAAAATGAAAAATGAAAAAAAAAATGAAAAAAAAAATCTAAAAAGTGAACGGAAACCAATCTATGGAGAGCAATCACAAAAAACACCACAACTAACCAGCACCACAATAATTCCAACACAAATATTTTTAGTAAGACATCTTCTAATGATGCTATTTCCACCATTTCCAATAAATAAACCACTAGCAATACTACAACTAATTCATTTCATAAATATAACACAAAAGGAACTGGAAAGAACTAACAAAATGCAAAAATAAGGTAAGTTTAAATAAAACTAATTATTAAAAATAAAACCATTACTATAACTGAAATAATACAAACAAATAAAATTAACTACATTAATACACTATTTTATGTCTTTCAACAACAAAAAGAAAATCAAATGAAAATAAAGACAATTCAATTTTTGCAAAGTTATAAAACATTATTAGTATTTGTTAAAAAATAACATATTTACCACTTTGAAATACCATTTGTTTAAAAATTTACATATTTACAACTTTGAACAATAATAGCTTTCTTAAAAAATGCTAAAAAAATTAAAAATAAATTACAATTATTTATAAACAAAAAAAGTTGCAATATCTTTTCTTGATTAACCCTCCCACCTATCCTAATCACTCAACATTAACAACCATAAAACATTTTTTTTTAAAAAACCTTCTCAATTAAAGCACAACCCCACCCCACCAAAAAAAAAAACAATTAGAAAAAAATTTATAACTGTCCTGCAGGGCCAGGGAAAATATGCTAGTAATGACAATAAAAGGATACTGGGTACCTACCAGAAAATATGTGATTGGTCAAAGATATGTAATCTCATTTATATGAAGCCCTATAATCTTCCTGAAACTGTTTGGTCTTTAATTACAGAGCTTCGAAATGGGTTTCAGGAAATAGGCCCACCTGCATTGACAGAATAACTGGCAGTGTCAACTCAAGGTTAACACCAGCCAGATCTTTACTTTTCCCCCATTCAACTTGGGAAATGATCCTAAATTCATCTGTTTCTGTCTCCTTTGCTCATACAAAATGCACATCTTGTTCTGTAGACACCAGGGAGAAGAATCATTCTGCCAAAGAATTGCTTTCTATTTTATCAAAGTGAAATGATGATCTTCACAAATTGATTCTATTTAATTAAGTTACCTGAGTTCTGTGAATCATCCTTTTACGTCAGAATATGTTGTGAATTCAATAGTTAATACATTTTTCTTTGAGGAATGAACAAATTGTTATGTAGCAGGAAATGGGGTGAGTAACTCAATAGTGACTCTTTCTGTGTCATCAATATGCCGATTATCGATTCTCTTAATAAAAGTAGATGATTTATTGCATAGGAGCAAACTGAATAATCTATTGCAGTTGATGTAGACTGACAACATTCTGTCGAATCTATCAGATATCACTAGACTTATCATCACTGGATAGCAACAGTAGCTGTAACTGGGTAAGTATGAACTTTGCCTGTGAAACAAATATCCATACTCTTGTCACAAGCTTCTTGATTCCATGGGAAAGAAATTTTGTACGTGTTTACTCTCTGGATGAGCCAACAGAAAGATCTTGATGGTGCCTGACTTTAGTTTTTACTCAGCTGCATGTGAGGAACAATACATTGGTTCACTTAAGAAAACTCTGAGAAGCCTTTTTTATCATGGTGTGCCATTGAAACAGGTGCTTATGCATTGTTTTTTATATGTTTTGCTGCTGTATTGTGGTGGGGTGATAAAATTTTGTATACTGTATCACTATGGATCTTACTGTATAGAATTTTTGTGCTTGTGTTAGTTATATTGATTGTACTGATTATATTGTATTATTTATATTTTTTGTATTATGATGTATTTACTTTGTAAATACATCATAATATTTATGTCATGATTATGTCATGATTATTGTGATTTATGTCATGATTATTGTGAGCCGCCATGAGTCGGTATATGCGAGTGGGCAGCATACAAATCGATTAATCAAATCATATCTACTCCAAATCCTGCCCAGAAATGCAAGGGAATCTACTGAGTGCTTTTGCTTCAATTTTATTTAGTTGTAGCTCATTTCCTCATCACATATCTCATTGCAGTTATATTGTTGCTATGAGCCATTGACTTGCCTCAACATGGCGATTCTGTAACGAAGTGGCACATGACATGACCTCCAAAATGTCATATTCTTAACAGCCCCTTGTAAACTAAAGGCTTCACAGAGTCAATCCATCTCCTATTTCAGGAGGCCGGTCAGCCATTTTGCTCTTCCTCCACCACATGGCACTAATTAATTAATTAATTTTTTCATATCTCTATCGCCGCCCAACTCGACAATGACTCTGGGCAGCTTGCAGAAGTTGACGATGTCAAACATTAAAAACACATAAAACCCCAATAAAACATATTAAACCCCAATTAAAAACCCACCCGCACTCATAAAAAGAGAGAGACTTCTCAACTGTTATTTTAAACCAACCCGCAGGCAGGGGTTCCTGGTGTGGTGGCGGCAATGCCCCCCCCCCCCATAAAATGGTGCCCCGGGCTGCAGGTTGAGAATCCCTGTCCTATTTGATTCTCCACTTTCCCTGCTGCCTTCAACCTTTCCTAGCATTACTAGCCCTCCAATAAGTTTTATCTTGTCATGATTGGTCCAAAGTAAGACAGCCTTGGTTTCATTGTTTTTTGCTTCCAGAGAAAATTCAGGATTGATTTGATTTAGGATCCACTGGTCTGTCTTTCTGGTGGTCCAGAGTATCCATAAAGCTCTCCTCCAATACCATGTTTCAAATAAATCATTTTTCTTGTCATTTCCCCTCGATTCAGCTTTCGCATATATTCATAGTAATTGGAAACACTGTGGATGATCTTGGTCTCCAGTTACACATCCTTACATTTTCCCAACTTTTTTTGAGTGTCAGGACATGTCGAGATGAACATTTATCCTACTGTTTGGTGCACTGCATGAGCAGATTGGTCTGTTCCTTTTTGCTGGTGATCACACAACATAATCTTTAGAGCAGACCAGTTCAACTCACCTACCTCTACCCACACCTTTCTGAGCCTCTGTTAGGGACTCCTACTTTTTTAGTGCAACTTGGTACACTCTTGTTTAGTTCATTCCCAGTATGTATGATTGCTGTGAATGGGCCAAAATTGAGCATTATAGCTGTCAAAACTGCCAAGGTCCTTCTGGTTTAAATTTACAGTATTATGAAGTGGCTTAATAAATGAGCCACTTCATAATATTGGTAAACTGAACACTTCTGTATCTTCATAATCTACCCTAGCAGTATCTTCTTGTTCACAATAAAGATCACACATCAGGACAACGAAGTACTGAGGCATACCCACTTCCTTCAGAACAATCTCATGGTCCACATAATGAAAGACTATGCTTTAGTTTATACATAGTATATAGACTGGGGTTCTCAACCTACATCCCACGGGCCAGCCCCAGTCCACAGCACCATTTCATGTGGCCCATGTCAACGCTGAAGGAAGTGGATGCATTTACGACAGCTGTAAATGCGCCTGTGGCTGTCATAAATGTGTTTACAACAGCCGTGGATATGTTTTACGGCAGTGTTTATGGCAGGGGGACCACCAGTCTGGCCCGCTCAGCTAAGGGGGCATGGTCCGGCCCACAGCTTGAAAATATTGAGAACCCCTGATATAGACTGATCTTCTGAAATTCTTTGTTGTGCTCAGTGTATATTTAAAATATGATTTCTTGGACCTCTTCCTTGACATGTGCATCTACACTACAGTTGCAATCTCCCATTTCCCAAATGCTGGCACTCATATCTTTGCCTATTTTTGCTTTCTACAAGATGCCACACAACCATCTAACTGTGCAAACATCCTTACTAGTTCTGGCATTAAAGTATTGGTAGAATGCACTTTTTCCGCGTCTAGTCCTATAGTATAGATTTATGAAGACTTTTAGCTGCAGGAGCACTTGGGGATATATTTGCAACTACAGTAGATCAGACCCTGCCCAGGATAAAGATATTTGGGTGCCAAAATTTCAAATTAATATTCCATGCAATTCAACAATGATCTTGTGACTAGGTCAGTGATGGTGAACTCAAACTGCAACCCCAAACCCACTTATTTATCTCAAAGTGCCAGCACAGCAATCGGGGAGGAAGGAGATGCTCTCATTGGGCTGCTGGGCAGAGAGGGGCAGGGCAAACTCTGTTCTGGGGGAGGGAGGAAGGTTTCCCATTGGGCTGCTGGGCAGAGGGGTGGGACAAACTCTGGGCTGGGGTGACTGAGCAGGTGCCCACAGAGAGGGCTCTGAGTGCCACCTCTGGTATGTGTGCCGTAGGTTCGCCACCACTGTACTAGGCAGTGCAAGAGGTTTGACTAGCAGGGCCATTTGACCTGGGCCTCACCTAACTGGATCAGTGGTACAGGTATCATGCTGCGATGTGGAAAGCAAATGGAAGGCCAATGCATTATATTATTCCCAGGACAATCTTCATAGCTGATCACCATGATGATAGCTAATATTTGGTATTGACTATGGCACTTATGGACTGCAGTGGCTCAAGTTGCTAAGACACTGACTGGGAGGCAGAAGGTCAGCAGTTCGATTCCTGAGTACCGCAGGATGGAATGAGCTCCTGTCTTTGTCCCAGCTCCTGCGAACCTAGCAGTACGAAAGCAAGAAATTGCAAGTAGATAAATAGGGACCACCTCGGTGGGAAGGTAACAGCGTTTTGTGCGCTCCGGTGTCTAGTCATGCCTGCTACATGACCATGGAAACGTCTGCAGAAGCAGGCAGCGCTGGCTCTTTGGCTTTGAAACAGAGATGAGCACTGAACCCTAGTCAGATATGACTGGCTTTCGAGCAAGGGAAACCTTTACCTTTACCTATGGCACTTGAAGAAGAATCCTAAAACAATTTTTTTCCTACATGCAATTATCATATATTTTTTTCACCCTTCTTCCCAAATAGTGAGGGTGGGACAGAATCCTTCCTCACTGTTGAGAGCATCAGGCTGAAAGGGGTATGTGTGTCTCCCCCCAGTTGACTAGGCAGAACCTGCTGTCTTTCAGCTTGGGGGGAACTGGGTGTGTGTGTGTGTGTCAATAGGAGGTGCTGAGGAGCTTTTCTGAATGCCTCTCCTCGTCTCCTAGGCATCCCTCAGTTTAAGCCCCCGCTTGAGCCCCGCTCTTGAGAAGAGAAAAAAAGCGACTCGCCTCTGACGAGATGCAAGAGGCTGCCAAGAGCCTCTGGCACGGGGAGGGCGGGGGGGGGCACATTGGCTAAGAAATGGCCGGCAGATTCGGCTCTTTGGGGCCCGCCCGCCGCTTTTCCTAATGCCCGTCCTAAGCTAGGTAAAGGTTTCCCTTGCTCGAAAGCCAGTCGTATCCGACTCTAGGGTTCAGTGCTCATCTCTGTTTCAAAGCCGAACAGCCAGCGCTGCCTGCTTCTGCAAACATTTCCGTGGTCATATGGCAGGCATGACTAGACACCGGAGCGCACGGAACGCTGTTACCTTCCCACCGGGGTGGTCCCTATTTACCTACTTGCAATTTCTTGCTTTCGAACTGTTATGTTGGCAGGAGCTGGGACAAAGACGGGAGCTCATTCCGTCCTGCAGCACTCGGGAATCGAACTGCTGACTTTCTGCCTCCCACTCCTAGTCAGCGTCGTTGCTACTTGAGCCACTGCCGTTTATTAGCACGACTGGGTCGGAGCTCGGCTCTGATTGGCAGCGGCGGGAGAAAGAGGGCGTGGCTTCGCAGGGGGATGGAATCTCTCCCTCGGGCGCTGACTGTGAAAGCTTCGTGTCAGAGAAGAGGAAGAAACAGGGGGCGTGGCCTGGGGCGGGGGCGGGGCTGAGCCCTCGGCTGGTCCTTTTGGTGGAGGGGACCGAGCAGCTGGGGCTGGGCAGGGATTCCGGAGGAGGGGGACGGGACAAGCAAGGCGCCCCTCCTTACTTCCCTAGAGGGGGCTGGCTCAGCCCTTGCAGGCTCTCTAGTCGGGCCACATCCTGCACAGAGGCACATACACACACACACACACACCCCACACTCACTCCTCTTGCCTCCAGCTCGACCCCCCACCCACCCCGGGGTAAACTACCCCCCCCCCTGCGTCCATCCCTCCCTCGCCTCCGCCGCTGCCCCATGGATTACAGCCTTTACAGGGTCCCTCCGGGCGCGAAGAACGGCCTCGCCCGTCGGTACCCGGCGTCCGTCTGGCAGCTTATGTGCGGGGAGGGAGTGAAAGCGCCGGCTCAGCTTGGCTAAGGATCTCGCCGCCTGCCCTGGATGGGAAGGCAGCGGCTCTCCTGCTGCTCCCGGTCTCCTCCTCCGCTGTGCCCTTCTTCGCCGGCTCGGCTCAGCTGCCATGGACGGCATCCTGGAGCCCTTCCCCTCGGAGCGCCTCTTCCCCGGGGGCGCCTCCAGCTTCTTGGACCTGGGCGATCTGAATGAAGCCGATTTCCTCAGCAGTGTGGTAAGGCCGGCGGCGTTTCCGTGGCTCGGGGGGGGGGGGTGGGCGTGGGGGTGGGGGGTTTGAGAGAAGAATCAATATCAACCCCCTTCCAAAGATTATTGGGCGGGGGGGGCCTGGGGGCCCCTTTTGGATGACGGGGAGGGAAAGACCTCGAGCTATGGACAGGTGAGGCGGTGGGAGATGTGCTATGTTCCGGGATGCCCCGGATTTGCCTCCAGTCTCGCCTTAAGCCAAGGTTTGATGCCACTCGTGGGTAGCTAACTCTGACTTGAGTGACAGTCACGACACGTGCTGCAAGCGGATTCATAGGACCCTCCATCCTTGGCTTGGACATTCAGCTGCCTTTGGGTCACATTCCTAGCAGGCAAGGCTCATACTAAACCGAGGGTTGGTTCACACGGATGTATCCTCAAAACAATTATTCAGTACATAGAGCACAGCAGCAAAAGGTGACAACACTGAAAAGCCCTGTGCTTCAGAAATGTAAAAACCCTGTCTGTAGTGTTCGATCTGTGCTCTTCTCCATTTGGCAACCCCACCCCCACCCCAAATTTAAGTTGCACCCGTCTTCAAGTGATTATCTTGCATGCATGCATGCATGCATGCATGAAGCCAGCCGGGCACTTTCTTCAAAGCGTGACGGCTGAGCAGATGAACATAATAAGTAAGCAATGAGAGAGCAAGATGGATATCTCTTGAGCTTTGCATACAAAATGTCACCATGCCACAGAATCAGTGGTACTGTGGGTGCAATCTGTGGGTGCAATCTGAGGTGGTTTGTCTGCCAAATGAAACCCTTTAAGGTAGATCTGCAGCAATGGTTTGGATCCTGTTGGAAGTTCAGGGTTCCAGTGTGAACCCGAGTTCTGAAGGGTTGAACCATATGTTGAACACACCATTCAGTAAACCTCTGTGTGTGTGTGTGAGAGAGAGAGAGAGAGAGAGAGATGAGATTCAATTATGATTTAAGATCGTTAGTACATACAGAGTTCACTATTTTAAGGGCCAGAGCAGAAGTAACAAACAAACAAACAAATAAACAAATAAATAAGAGATCTATACCCAAAGGTTGGCTGTGATGGTGTGCGATTTTTGCAGCAAAACTGTCAACAAGGTCTGTAGACAGATTTATTGTAGCATAACCTCTTGTGGCCTAAATCCACTTTCTTTGAGTAAAGTTCTCAACTTCTTCTGTCTAGCATGGAAACCATGCTGACTGAAGGCTTCTGGCAGTTTTAGTCCAAACAAGGGACTATTCTGAGTTCTGCCAATTGTACTGAATGTGTCTCCCTTCTTACCCACTGTAGTGCTGGCAAGCATTTCTAGATTCTTTTAAATTAATGATGACAGTAGCCATTAGAATGATTAGCTTCACTATTTGCAAATTATCATACTGGCCCTGCTGTGTGAGGGATTCCCGGAGGTGTTTCCCCCCCTCCCTTACCCCATAACATTCCTATGCTCTGGTTTCCTCATATTTTCCCCTAGAAATTGTTGAATGCTTTGATTAGATTCCACATTGTCAATCTAGTTTTTTTTAAAAAAACTTTTGAGCATGTGAATAAAATAGTATTTGGAAGTGGGGAGGATTATAATGTACTCGTGAAGGGAAAAATTGCTTTGGCAGCTGTTTTTGACAGTTAAAATAGCACAGGGGCTCCATTTAACTTGCCATTAAAATCAAATGTAAAAATGGCATGGGAAGAATTAATTTAATTTGCCATTTTATAAAAACAGAGATCCAGGTGTAGGTGGTCTACACTTTGCTCTTGTTTCAGTCTCAGACCAGCCCATGGAATGTGAGATTTGCCTTCTGCAAGCGGAACTGTTTTATCTGTATTGTTTTCCATTTTTGCTGGCTAGGTACACATAGTTTTTCCCCTGGGAGATTAATATTACCTGTTGATTGCAAAGTTGACTTAATTGAAAATATGCGGTTATTATTAGTGATAGGGTTTGGACTCCCCATATGCAAAGACAGCTAGCATTCCCATGTTAGACCTGTACATTGAGCATTATTAATTAACTTCACTTTACAGATGGAAAACTGAAGACAAAATAATTTGCCTTAATTCCACTGTAAAGGTAAAGGTTAAGGTTCCCACCGAAGTGGTCCCTATTCATCTACTTGCAATTTCTTGCTTTTGAACTGCTAGGTTAGCAGGAGCTGGGACAGAGACAGATGCTCATTCCGTCCTGCAGTACTCGGGAATCGAACTGCTGACCTCCCGCCTTCCAGTCAGCATCTTAGCCACTGCAGTCCACTGTAGTAGCCCAAAATTGTCCAATTGGTCCAAGGCTAGTGATAATTCAAACCATGTTTCTGAGCTTTTCAGCAAGTTTTTCTTTTTTCTTTCAACGAAAGCTTAGAGCTGACTTGTTCTGAGACATTTTTATTCATACTATATTTAGTATTTCTTCTTCATGTGTTGATCTTCATTTAGCCAAAACAACAGAATCAGAGAGGTTGGAAAAAAACCCAACATTTTCATAATTATAAAAAGTCTTAAGAAAAATCTACAAGATAAAGAGGGTGGTCCCTCAGGCAACTAAGAGAGGATTGAACATGTTTGGTGACAACAAATTTGGACTGAATGTTGGGGTGAGAAACAGAAAATTTGGGCTGGACCAGTGGTTCCTAATGTGGGCCCCATGCCCCACAGGGGACTTCAATTCCCAGAAGCCTAAGTCGATACATTGGCTGATCAGTGTTTTGGGGAATTGACTTAGGCTTTTGGGAACTGAAGTCCAAAAACAAAAGGTTGGGAAGCATTGGTCTGGACAGAAGGAATGGAGTGTCTTAGAAAAGGGTATAGCTAGCTGGCTACACCCTACACCCCCTGACATTTTGTTCTGAAGAGGTCTGACTTATTTCTTATACTAGCCTGTAGCTCATATAGGGAAAGAGTCATTTTTTCTTCTAGCCTGACATCCATTTGCCTTTTATTGACCTTGGGAGACTTTTGTTTAAATTTCATACATGAAAGGAGTCTTCAGAAGCAAGCTTAATCTTCTTTGCATTTCATGTTTACTTACCGATTGCAATGACCTTTCTCACCATAATATTGTACTTTCTGAGTTAACCTTTCTATTGTGCGCATAAGATTGGGCTAGTGTTTTTTTTAATCATACCAGAATGCCCCTATTCATTCACTGTTTTTATTAAAGTTGTGACTCTAATGGCATCTTTCAGGTGTTGCTTCAGTCACAGTAATCTTTTCAGCTTGTGTTTGTTCTTAGCCTACAGTCGCTAGTCTTCTGGCTGGCTTTTTGCCACTGGCATCAAAGAGCCACTACATATTTTCCTCTTTGAATCTTTAAATTTACTATGTACCTGCTATATCTTTGAAGACAGTGTGAATGGCAATCTGATATCTTTAACCTAACCCAAGTGATATGAGAAATGTCCAAAAGATTCAGAGAATTCCAAACGTCGGTAAGAAGAGAACTAGGCAATTCGAGAAATGGAACTTTACTAATGGGCCACTGGTGGGAACATGACATTACTACACTGATGTTCTGGCAGTGTCTTAACTTCATGATTGCCCTCTGACCATGGTTTTGCCCCTCCTAAGCACTGTGGTCTTGTGCAATAGTTTTCTGAATCTGGAAGGCAGAAGAAATTAGCATGCTAGTTGATATCAAAGGGCAAGTTGGATATCATACTATGCAAAATGGTTCCTGTTTATAGGACTGTAAAAGGACTAAAGAGGAAAAAAAGTTATATTGAAAGGCAAGTGAGTTCTGTAAGGAACAATGCACAGATTGTCTTGATTAGATAGGCAAGGTGAAATAAGCTAATTGCTGTCATGTCCACTGAAGAAAATAGGTAAATGATAAGGATATCAGAATCATCACCAACCTTTATTGGAACCAGACCGCTCAAGTCAGAGTTGAAGAGTAGCTGACAGAACAGGTACAAATTTGCAGAGGTGTGTGACAAGGTTGTGTATTGTTCCTGACACTGTTTAATATATATTTGGAGATTATTTTTATGGAAGCACTATTAGATTTAAACATTGGCACTATTAGATTTAAAGATTAATGCCGAATACCTGAATAACATCCGATATGATGATGATACAGTGTTGCTGGCCACAAACCTTTCAGATCTTCATTTGGTGCTGGACTGAGTTTCAAGTGCAGAATATGGTTTGGATCTCATCACCAAGAAGACTAAATACAGTACAGTAGAACCCCGCATATCGAAAAAACTGTTTCATGGAGCTCTTCGCTATGCGTTTTTCCCCGTTATGCGGTTCCCTGTGGGAGCTGCCCTGCATAACGGGAAAAAGTTTGTTAACCAGGGTTCCCATTAAGTGGGTATACCCCGGTTACCAAAAAACCCACATAACAAAAAAAATTGTTATGCAGGGTATCATCATTGCATAACGAACACTTCGTTGTGCGAATTTTTCGCTATATGATGCGTTCGTTATGCGAGGTACCACTGTATCTTGTTATAAGCCAAGCACCAACTCACGGTAAACTAATGGCAGGAGCACAAGAGATCGAAAAAGTGTATAAAATTGTTGATTTGGGGAATATTTTAAATGAAAAGTGGGATCATGTAATAGAGATTAAGATATAAATAGAAAAAGCAAGGTCTACCCTCATGGAAATGCAACATTTGTTATGCAGTAGAGATCTAACTCTTGCTACAAAGATCTGAAGAGTGAGACGTTACATATTCCTAGTGTTGCTCTAAAATAATCCATCCCAGACCTCGCTCTAGTAGCTGCTGCCTCCGCCGGAATCAGCTGCAGACTCATTTATGGATGTGTAAACGCATTTACTACAGCCATAAATGAGTCTGCGTCCATTTACGACAGCTGCGGACACGTTTTACGGCAGCATTTATGGCGGGGAAACCACCATTCTGGCCCGATCAGCTGTCTGAGGGGGCGTGGTCTTGCCCACAGCTGATAAACGTTGAGAACCCCTGCTCTATGGAGTCGAAGCTTGGACTAAAGCATCTGAAAAGAAAATCAAAGCTTTTGAAATGTGTATCTACAGATGGCTGGCTGCTAAGGATATCATGTATTGACCATGTGACTAATGTAGAAGCATTACGCTGGATGGATAAAGAAAAAAGAACTGCTTAAGAACACTAAAGAAAGAAAGCTCCAATATCTTGGACATATCATGAGGGATGATATAAACCAGGGGTCCTCAACCTTTTCAAGCTGAGGACCGGGTCATGCTCCCTCAGACAGCTTCGGGGCCGGATAGCCATTTTGCCCTGCCTGCCACACATGGCACTTCCGGGTGTGGCAGTGGGGTGGTTATGCATAAAATGGTGTCGTGGGCCGCATCTGGCCTCTGGGCCATAGGTTGAGAACCCGTGATATAAAGTGAGAATACTCCAACTTGGTTTGCAAGGGAAGATCCTTGGGAAAAGAGGCCCTGGTCATAGACAGACTTCGTTTAATTAATGCATTACTACAACTGAAGAACCTGGAGAGACTGGCATGGTACAGGTATGTCCTCAGAAGAACTGTTCTGAGGAGATAAGAACAGGAAGACTATCGCTATAATGATAGCCAATATTCAGGACAGATATGGCACTTGAAGAAGAAGAATCATGTCCACTGATATTTCAAAAGAGATGAATCCAGTGTCTTCTCATTCCTAGAATAAATCCTGAATTATGGGAGTGCTCTTTAGTGTAAATGAAGCTCGCATGGCACTGCCTGGAAATGATGAGTGCATGTTAACTTAGGGGCTCTCCAGGTTCTGTTTTTGAGCAATAAACATGCTGTTTGTAGTTATTTTGAAGAGTTCCTCACATTTTGCAGCTGCAGAGAAAAGAGAGAATGAGACTGGGGGGTGGGAGAGAGAGTTCTCTATCCTCAGTTATGTGACAATCTTGGCAGTATGAAATGTGGTTACATGATTCAGCCACTTACTGGACAATGCTTGTGATGTCAGGGATGACAAGCAACAAAAAACCTCTTTTGTTTAATATACATTTAATGATTGTTTAATTTTTTATGTTTTGTGTAATTAAAAAAAATTAAATGGAGAATGAGTCTTTGATTGCCCTGGTGATCCTTTCAGTTTCCTCCCAAACTGAGCATTCTCAAAGTTGACCATAAAAACATGCTGCAGTCTGAATCTTTGTGATTTCAGCTGTAGTTTCTAAATATGGTGTTTTTAATTTTCACTTTGCATATCATTTTTTTAGAATGTAGGTCCACCTGTTGGAACCGGCTGCTTCCATACCTCAGTCACCCTTACTGAATTAAAGCATATATTAAATCTTTTATAGGTAAAGGTAAAGGTTTCCCTTGCTCGAAAGCCAGTCGTATCCGACTCTAGGGTGCAGTGCTCATCTCTGTTTCTAAGCCGAAGAGCCAGCGCTGTCTGCTTCTGCAGACATTTCCGTGGTCATGTGGCAGGCATGACTAGACACCGGAGCGCACGGAACGCTGTTTCCTTCCCACCGAAGTGGTCCCTATTTATCTACTTGCAATTTCTTGCTTTCGAACTGCTAGGTTGGCAGGAGCTGGGATGAAGATGGGAGCTCATTTCCGTCCTGCAGTGCTCGGGAATCGAACTGCTGACCTTCCGCTTCCCAGTCAGCGTCTTAGCGACTTGAGCCAATGCAGTTCCCTTATAAGAGTTATTTAATGCTAGCGGATAGATTTCTGTTACATAAAACCAAGTGATATGCTTTCTTTGGACCTTAACTCTGCTTCTAGGGCTTGAATTTTTGCATACTATATTTCTGGGGACCCTTATTTATTATTGTCATATTGATATTGACTGTATAGATTATGCTGTATTGCTATGTACTTATTTATTTTGTATATTGGTGATTATTGTTTTGTTATTGCTGCTGCTTAGATCCTGTATTTTTCTATTTTGTATTGTATACTTATTGTTGTTAACCGCCTTGAGTTGCCCGTTAGGTAAGAAAGGCGGTATAGAAATAAAACTTCAATCAATCAATCAATCAATCTTTTCTGTTGTCAAATTTCACAAACAGATACTAGGTTAAATGAAGGGGTGTGAGGTAATTAGAAAGTGCTGAGAAACCAATATCTGTAATGATTGTATGAGATAATAACAAGACTAATAAATGTTTATAAGTAATACAGTAAACTGACAAGATATACAGGTGAAACTCGAAAAATTAGAATATCGTGCAAATGTTCATTGAGTTCAGTAATGCAACTTAAAAGGTGAAACAAATGTATGAGATATACACGTTACATGCAAAGCGAGATAGTTCAAGCCTTACTTTGTTATAATATTGATGCTTATGGCTTACAGCTTATGAAAACCCCAAAACACCCCCCCCCCAATCATCACATAATCTCATGTACATTGTATGCCATGATCATCACAATTATAACAAATTAAAGGTAAAGGTTTCCCTTGCTCGAAAGCCAGTCATATCCGACTCTAGAGTTCAGTGCTCATCTCTGTTTCAAAGCCAAAGAGCCAGCGTTGTCTGCTTCTCCAGACATTTTCGTGGTCATGTGGCAGGCATGACTAGACACCGGAGCACTGTTACCTTGCCACCGAAGTGGTCCCTATTTATCTACTTGCAATTTCTTACTTTCGAACTACTAGGTTGGCAGGAGCTAGGACATAGACGGGAGCTCATTCCGTCCTGCAGTACTCGGGAATCAAACTGCTGACCTTCTGCCTCCCAGTCAGCGTCTTAGCCACTTGAGCCACTGCATGACATTAAGGCATAAATTAAGGCATGACATCTCTCGCTTTGCATGTAGTGAGTCTAACTCATATATTTGTTTCACCTTTTAAGTGAAATGAATGAACATTTGCACGATATTCTAATTTTCCGAGTTTCACCTGTATTTTGCTTACCTTGGTATGGTCCATGGTTGCATCTTTTTATAAAATGTTTGTCATGTTTGCTTGAAATATTGAGCACAAAAATGAATTGGATACATTGCATTGTTTATTAATTCTATGTAAGAATTCAATTCTGCTCCATATTAAAATATAGCCAGTGCATCAAAAAATACCCTGTTTCCCCAAATATAGGACCTCCTCCCATAATAGGACACCCCCCCTGTTCCCCCCTGCCTTTGAAATATAAGGCCCCATCCAAAAATAAGACCTCCTTACCTCCTGGCTGTAAGGCAGCCGGCGTGGCCCATAAGAAAGCCCGCCACATCAGAGTCTCGATTGCTTCCCCGCTCACAACCAAGGGAAGTTTCCCCTGGTGAGAGCGGGATCGAGACTCCGATGCAGCAGGCCTTCTTATGGGCCACACCGGCTGCCTCACAGCTGAGGCCAGTCTCGATCACACTTTCCCACTCGCAACCAAGGGACGCTTCCCTTGGTTGTGAGTGGGGAAGCGCGATCAAGACTGGTATTCTTCTTCGTGGAAAAATAAGACATCCCCTGAAAAGAAGACCTTGTGCTAATTTTGGAGTTTTTAAAAATATAAGACAGTGTCTTATATTCGTGGAAACACGGTAGTATACTGTATAAACCAGGGGGGAAAATCTATGTAGCAAAAGTAATAAAACTTGAAGATTTTGCCTAGCTCCAGCCAGAAATTTTGTAGTGAGTGCAGGGCAAGTCTCCCTTGAGAAAATGTTTCAAGGCTGGGTCACTACCACTAGAAAGACATGTGCTATGACAGCATCCAATTCACCTCAGTGAAAATGGAGTAACCCAGAGAATAATGCCTGATGATCAGAGTTTAGTAAAGGTTTCCCTTGTTCAAAAGCCACTCATATCAAACTCTAGGGTGTGGTGCTCGTCACCATTTACAGCCTAAGAGCCAATGCTGTCTGCATCTGCAGATGTTTCTGTGGTCATGTGGCAGGCATGTCTAGACACTGGAGCACACAGAACACTTACCTTCCCACCAAAGTGGTACCAATTTATTTACTTGCAATTTTTAAATTTCAAATTGCTAGGTTGGCAGGAGCTGGGACAGACAACGGGAGCTCATTCTGTTGTGCAGCACTCTGGTCTCAAACTGCTAACCTGCCCACCTTCCAGTCAGCAAGTTCAGTGTTTTTAACATTCTACTTTTAAGACAAGTGGATATAATGAGATACTGAGGCCAATGCTAATTGAATGGTGAGATCCAGATTACCACCTAGCCTGGATACCACTGCTCAGAGCATCCTCCAGCTGTTGCATGTCATATGGTTCATTCTTAAAAGGTAGCTTTCCAGGCTCTGATGACGATCTTGAAGTGTAGGCAAGCTCTTACAGGCACAGGTGTTTTTCTTAAGCCAGAATGTTCTCTAAATGTCAAGAACAGGATTTTGCATTCAGCATGGAAATGTGATGTAGCCATACTTGAGCCATATTTGAACCAAGCATTCTTTCCAAACCTCTGTTTGACTATCATAATGGGAATGAACAATATTAAACAACATGAAACTTTTTTGGTGTTAAGTGCTGAAATAAAGTATGATTGCTGAAATAAAGTATGATTTGTGGTTATAGGGAAGAAACCTAGGTGCACACATTTTGTGCCCATATAGGCCAGACATTCAAAAAGATATTTTTTCAAACAGCTGACATAGGGGCTCTTTTAAATGTTCTACAAGTTTCTGTATAGGTGCAGAGCAAAGGCGGGTATGTTGTTCCTTTGTTGTTTCAGGCAAATTTTAATTTAATTTTAATTTTGAATTTCTATACCGCCCACTCAGGTACAACCCGACAGGGTGGTTCAACAGCATAATCTAAAAACACAATATACAATTTCAATAAAACTAGCATAAAAACATACAAAAGATAAAACAGATAAAACCACTTAGTTAAATTCACTCATCCCCAACAATAAAGAAGGAAAGGGAAGGGATCACTAAACTGGATTAGGCTATAAGCCAATGGGCAGGGGGCACATTCCCATCAGGGGCCCACACCTGCCCTGCCAGCCAGGTTTTCAGACCTTTCCTGAAGGGCCGCAATTCTGTCTGTAACCTTAGCTCTATCGGCAGGAGGTTCCATAGGGCTGGTGCGGACACGGAGAAGGCCCTCCTTCGTGTGCTAGAGAGGCGAGCCCCTCTAGCTGATGGTACCATTAGAAAGCCCCCCTGGTCCACCCTGGTTGGATGGACAGACATTCTTGGGGCAATGCGGTCTCTTAGGTAACCTAGACCACTACCATGTAGGGCTTTAAAGGTCAAAACCAGCACCTTGAATTGCACCCGGAGGCAAACCGGTAACCAGTGCAGCTCCTGGAGCAGTGGCGAGGTGTCGGCATAACGTCCATGTCCCATCACCACCCGGGAGGCCGCATTCTGGACCAGTTGCAGCCTCCGAACATACCTGTCAACCTTCCCGGATTGGCCGGGATTTCCCAGTTTTCGGCGCTGATTTGCGCCATTTCCCACCCCGTGCTGCCGAAACCCTGGAATTTGACAGCGGGGGAAAGGAGGTACTGCGCAGCCCTTCTGCGCAGGTCACCTTCTATGCATGCATAGAAGGGTTTTACGCTTCCGTAGAACCCTTCTACGCATGCATAGAAGGCGACCTGCGCAGAACCGTTCTCCGGATTGGCCGGAGCTGCGGTTGACAGGTATGCCTCCAAATGGTCGTCAAGGGCAGCCCCATGTAGAGCTACAGTACTAAAAGTTTCCATCCTATCTAAATTCTCCTCCTCCTCCTTCATTTGCCATATTTAATTCTGAATATTGACTATCATCATTGTAATCAGTCATGAAGATTGTCCTGAGAATATAATGCAGTGGCCTTCCATTTGCCTTCTGCATTGCAGTGTGACACCCATACCACTGACCCAGTTCTGTGAGTCACTTCCTGGTCCTGAGCCCTTTTGTCACGTAAAGTCCTCCTCAGGCCTAGGCCAGTATTGATGAAGCTGCTGCCCTCCATCAAGATGGAGTCAAGTTGGATTTAATTCACTTGGGGACCATCACCCTTCCCTGTGGACTTCGGCACCCAAGGCCGTTAGTCCTCAGTATTGTCAGGTTAGTTGACCACTTCCTGATGATCAGCGTTGAGTTGCTGGCAGTAGAATCTACTCTTTTACCATAGCAGGAAAGCCTAGCCAGACTGGGCTGATCTAAATAGAATCCAGGGGTGGGATATTTTTCAAAGGAAGAGCTGGAGGTGGAAGTGAGGGAAATAATTCAAAATTTTTATAATTTTTAAAACCCTTCAACTTAAAATGTTATTTGTTCTGTCACTGAACAATTGTCAGGCACTTTTTGGGAGCTAACTCTATTTGTTGTTCATTCAATATGTTAATGCACTTTATGTCATAAGGAAAGATTCTAGGAAAGTTTACAGGAATCCACATAAAAACAGAATTGATATTTTGCTGTGTAAGGATCAGATAAAAGGGTCTTTAAAAAAAAACTTTAAATGTCAGTGGACAAAAAGGTTTTAGCCTGACATTTACATGCCAATGTCTTTGGTACCAGGTAGGAGTCTATGGAAAGGGTATCGGTTATTGATTGATCTAAAATGGGTCAGTATTTATTCATTTATTTATTACAATTCTATACCACCCATTTGAGAAATTTCCCACTCTGGGCAGTGTACATACAAATATCAAATAACCCAACAAAACATACAACAAATCAAAACCAGTAAAATTCACACCTAGATTTCCTTGGACTGCAACTTACGGTACTTACTTTCAGCTCCAGTCAGCAGAGCAAGTATTGAGGAATGCTGGAAGTTGCCCTCTGAGAAACATCTGGAGAGCTGTACTGTGCCCAGCCTTAGTATAAAAAGCATCAGACAAAAGGGATGTTCAAATTCTTTGAGTAATCTGTTGAATAAGCAACCTAGATTTTATTTTTATTTTTTAAATGAATCGATCCTTAAATATTTCTGATTTGAAAGAAAGATTATTTTAAGCAGTTGGTTATGGCTGCTACTACAGACAAGACAGACAATATTAAAACAAAAAAGAAAAGCAATTAAAAGGTCCCCTGGGAGTCTTAGTGGAGGGAAACGTTGTTAGAATTATACATGCATATAAGGAAAGAATAGAAAAGAAAGGGAAAGAATTGACATAGGACAGTTCTGTCAGGATATTAACAGTACTCAGATTAGTGTAACTGCTTATGCAAAGCTTTGGCAAACAATACATAGTTTTTGTTTTGTTTAAAAAAGAAGAAGCAAATGTTTCCTTTACTGTGGATGAAAAGCTCTCTTGACTGAAAAGGGCCATGTGCATTTAATTCTGCTTGAATGTCCCCCCTCCCCAAGCTGAAACTAAAAGAGTAGCCAAGAATTCTTACCAATTTCCAGTTCTGCTGGATTTCATAGCTTGGTGGGAAGTTATCCCAGCTGCTGTGAGATATACACAGATATCTTCAGAGCTGATGCCAACCCACTATTGTGGCCCCCATTTCATGTTGCTAACTTGTAGATGATCCATAAAATATTTTGCTTGATAGATGGTTAATCTAATCTGCTTAAAATGGAAGCTGTCTACATGGGCATAGAGCCCTCTGTTTGGAGCAGGTTGAAACGGGTTGGTCCGAGTGTATGCACACATCAATCAGGCCATATTACCCCAACCCACCACTTGGCTAAATTGTCCTGCTGTACTTTATCCTTTTTCCAACGTATGTGCATGTAGAGGACTAGATAAAATAGAGTAGGACTGTGTTACAGTTAATCAGGGATCAGTAGTAGTATGGCTTTTACACACACACACACACACACACACACACACACACACACACACACACACACACACACACACACACACACACACACATGCACACATGTGCACACATGTGCACGCACACACACTCAGCCACAGAAGCAGGGGCAAAAGCCAAGCAGCCACTTGACAGCTGGTGGGGGAAGCCCTTCCTTCATCAGGTGCAAAGAAGCCACTTTTCCATCTCTTCTGATAGGACTCTGATCAGTAGGTGATGGGGGGGGGAGCCTCTTTGCACCTGATAGAGGAAGGACTTCCCCCATCAGCTGCAAAGTGGGGGGTATGACAGCCTTTCTGCTTCTGATGCAGGAAGCCCTTTCCCTGTCAGCTGCAAAGTAGCTACTATGAGGCTGATTTAAATGAAAGGTTAATGCTGTCTGGATGTAGGGATCATGCCAAACAGGATCTTGTTCTTTTTCCGGACTTCAAATGGCTTTTAAAAATATGCTCTACACCTGCCTGGGAGGGTCAGTATAGTCAAGTCTAGCAGGGAGCAGTGAAGCTCTTTGAAATGGTCATAAGATTTTATTCTTGTTTCATTGAGGGCTTTTCCAGATAAAGATTTGATTGTCAAAATGAATTTTATCAGTCACTGGCTTTTCGATCCGTGTGATGTAAGAATTGTCTTGGTTTAAACAGTGACAAAATCTGTGACTTTGCAAGGACCTGTCCTCTCTAAAGGCCTCTCTAGAAAGCATGGGGTTATCTCTAATGGTTCTGGGTTGGCAGGTGAACTGAGGAAGCACATTTTCTTTATTCACTTTTTTCTTTGAGTATGTGTGTGAAAATAGATGATGGACAATTCGTGCTCACTTGGGACTGTCCTGCTCAATTGCATTGTGGACAGAGGGCTAACACTGTGTTTTACACAGTGGCCAAACAACTGTCTCTAGGGCAAATTTTGTTGCTGTCAAAAGATGGCATTTATTGACATACATCTGTGGTCTTGGATTGCATATGACTAATATTTCATAAACTCCCCTTGAATATATTTGTATCTTTTCTAAATTAGTGGTCATCACTGTATCTGGTGACAGCAAGTTCTCTGATTTAGGATGAAGATCTAAAGTAGAGGCAATTGCAAAATATAGGTTGTACATTTGATTGCCATCTGATTGTTTAAGCAGGAAGCTAGAAGCCAACTGATTTGATTAGATTTGATGAACAAAAGATTTCACAACAAGTGTGTTCAGCTCATCATATTAAGGTGGTAAGTCAATACAAGTATAGCCTTTTCCAGTGTGTTAATGTCCATTCATGTTACCCAATTTAAATAAATCTTGTTGGTGAATTCCTGCAAGTTAAGAAGTTAGTGTAGCTAGCTCCTGTTGTGGAACTGAGGTCCAACATGTGTAGGGTTGCCATACGTCCCGGAAAAATTGTCCCTGCAAGTTCAGTAAAAATCATGTTAAAGTCCCAGATTTTTAAAACTTACTGATTGTGTATTATAACACACCATTAAAATAAATTCAAACTCTCGCCATCAAACGACCGATTTCCTGCCACATTGGAGTTGGAGTATACATGGAGTTGGAGTATACCTGGAGATAAATCTTAACATCCTTGCCTCACACCACCGCCCAATAAGTGTGATCAGTGTGTTTTCTGGAACTGAGGACGTTAAGAGTTGACCACGATGTGACTTCTCAGAAGTACAACAGATGGCATTTATGTATTGATATATTTAATGTGAAAGTGTTTTATAGCTGTCATTATATTATCTTTTTTTAAAAAAAGGCTATTTTGTAGATAACCCACCCATTTTTGTCAAGTATACTTCTGCCCCGGTTTTGTGAGAAAGAATTATGGCAACTCTAAACATGTGTCTTACGAGATATCAAATTACAGTATTTCAGACTTATAGTAACCATCATAGAGTTTTTTCAAAATAATAATAATAATAATTTCATGTTAGAAATTATTCTGGGTTGAAAGGATTTTTGCAGGAGAAACTCCACTCAGGGAATGCCTATATGAGGCTCCTTTCATGCCCCTAAGAGCTGGGACAGAGATGGGCGCTCAATCCATCATACAGTACCTGGGTTTCGAACTGCTGACTTGCCGGCCTTCTTGCTAACAATGAGAGCTTCTTAACCACAAATTATGGGGGATACATAAGGATTGGCTTACTTGTGCCCCTGACTGAATAACTCAGTGATTTTGGAATCTGACCATGGAGCAAGTAGTTGGGAGTTTGAGTTTGAATCCCCACTGTGTTACCCAAGAAAAGAATCTCTGTGTGTGGCCTTGGGCAAGCAACACAGTCTCAAGGTCCGTCCGTCCTTCCTTCCGTCCATCCCCCCCCCCCAAGAAAGAAATGAGTATTCTGTAATTCACTTCTGAAGATTCTATACATAAAAAACCCTGACAAGGGTCACCATAATTCAGAAGTGACTTGACAGCACATAATTTTTAATATCACTACCAGTGCCTCTGCCCTCCCCATGACTTTCCATGAGTGAACAGGGCTTTCAGCCCATTTTTCTAAGTCCTAGTTTCTCGCTCTATTCAGTTCACCACACTGGCTCTTGGACAACTTCTTACATTATGGGAAGTCACCAAAAAAACTAATGCCAATTGTGTTATGCAGACGGAAGCATTCCATAGGATTTTGACTAATATCTTACAAAATCTTCCCTTAATCATGTGGATCAGAGCTTGGAAAAAAATATTTGTTGACAGTCTGGGTGATTCTGGGATTTCTAGTTTAAAAAGGTTTGAATTAAGAGTTTCAGATTGCAGTATCATACAGTACCATGATATTAAAATGTGCTGGAGAAACATCCATTGTAGTTGGCTTCATCATTTTTAAAAGCAACTGAGGTTTTGGGACAAGTTAAACTGTACCAGACAAGATTGATATATAAAGGGAGAGGCCAGGTCATGCTTCCTCAGACAGTTGAGGGGGCCATATTGGTGGTCCCCCTGCTCTTTATGACGGTCTTAAATGCATTTATGGCTGTCATAAACGAGTCTGGAGCTGATTCCAGCATGGTGGCAGCTAGAGTGAGGGCATGGGCCGGATGATTTGGCACCACAGGCCAGATCTGGCCCACAAGCCATAGGTTGCCAACTTCTATTCTAAAAGATGTATCCACATAGGACATGTAGCCTACTTCAATTTCATTCCTCTTGGAGATGAGTGGCTTCCTATATTCTAATTCCTATATTTAGGGTTTACCCTAATACTATTCATACATTTTGAAGCTTATATGTGACAGCATTTCCCAAACTATGTTCTGTAGAACACTGGTGGACTTCAATTCCCAGAAGCTTAAGTCAGTACATTGACTGATCAGTATTTTGGGGAACTGACTTAGGCTTCTGGGAATTGAAGTCCAAAAATCAAAGAGTGGGAAATGCGGCATATGGAGATGGAGACAGGGACACAAACCTTCCATTCCATTCCTAATTTACTCATAATAAATGGAACTTCCAATGATGTAGAGCTCCAAATGCGAGCAGAACTTCCTTGTCGACTTTATCTGTCAATAAGAGGTGACCAGTTGTGGAACTAACAGGGATGGAGAAGACTTTCCTGGTTGCCTTCCCATACTTAGACCTTACAGTGCATTATCAGCGTTCCTGACTTTCTGATTTTATTCATCAACCTGTTCACCAGATGACAATTCCACCCTTGTACTTTACCACAAGCGCAGCTGCAAAAGCCAAATCTTAAATAGTATTTTGCTAAAAAATATTGTCAGCAGCATTACCTTTGCATGCTAGTCTCTTACTGACTGCATCGTAAATCTGATCTTAGCTCTCGTTTGTATAATTCACATTTCTTTCTGGTATAGAATTACGGAGAGATGAACCTGGCACACAAAAATACACTTTTCTACAGGCAGTTTTGATTTAGGGGGATGGAAGTGAAAATTTGAAAAAAGAAAGAAAACTGTGCTTTCTGTGACATGACCCTTCTTTTTGTATTTCCTGCATGAGAAGGTGGAAGACTTCCAACAGACTAGGGTGACTTATCCTCCTGTATACAGTCAGTTATAAGCCAATAAACCTTAGAGAGGCCTCTTAAGAATTCTTCTGGATAAATAGTACTTCTTCTGAACATAAGCCAGGGTTTTTAAGTCTTTGCTTTGGTTGGTATCAACAGAGGTAGGTACACACCCTGGTCCTTCTGTAGCTAAGAGACTGCATCACCCCAAGGACATCAATCTGCCCGTCCCACTAGAGCAGACCATAGGGGCTCTCTGATAGTTCCATCTGCTAGAAAGGCTCGCCTTTCTAGCACGAGAAGGAGGGCCTTCTCTGTGTCTGATTCAGCCCTGTGGAACCTCCTACCAACTGAACTTCAACTCCTGGCTTGCACAGTGGGTGTGGGGGGCAGCTGGGGAGATAGCCATCCTGGGCTGGCTTGTTTAAGTATTGCCCAGGCTGTTAGCTTTGAAAAATCTTGTGAGGGCATTTTTTTAAAAAAAATTTTTAAAAATTTTAGACAAATTTAATTTTTAATGCTTTTAGAATGTTTTTGTAAAGTTTTTGTTTGTTTTGTGTGTAAGCCGCCCGGAGTCGCCTTTGGCGGGGGAGCGGTGGTAGAAATGTGAGCAAGAAAGAAAGAAAGAAAGAAAGAAAGAAAGAAAAATAATGGGGGAGAAACCGGTCAGTAAAAGAGTCAGAAATAATAATTATAATAGAAGTGAATTGTATACTTCATAAAAATATACTCTGAGGAAAATTCAGTACCAAAAGGCAACTCATAAAGATGGAAGGGCTCGGATGGTATTCATGAGACCAGGAGCCAAACCCCACAATACTGACATATTGGAGACATTTTTGCATCTGGGTCTAGAAAGATCAAAGCAACTGTTCCTATTGTCTGAGGGAGAGACCTTTTCCAAGATGTCACTCAGAGGCTAGTGAAAATGAATCCAAGATGTACAGTTAATTGAAGTAAAACATCAGAAGAATGAAGGCTAATGTATACATTGGCAAAGAGAAGGAAAGATTTAGGAGAATTACTGGGCACAGTTCAAAGTAGGATAACAATGGGGTCTATTGGTTTAGGGCAGTGATGGAGAACCTTTTTGAAATCAAGTGCCCAAACAGAGGGGTGGGGAGAGCTCTGTGCTGGGAGGGATGAAGGAAGCGCTCTCATTGGACTGCTGGGCAGAGGAGTGGGGGTAAACTCTGTGCTGGGAGAGGGAGGAAGCACTCCCATTGGGCTGCTGGGCAGAGGGATGGGATGAACCCTGTGCTGGGGTGACGGCGCGCATGCCAACAGAAAGGGCTGGGAGTGCCACGTCTGGCATGCGTGCCATAGGTTTGCCACCACTAGTTTAAGGTGATGAACCTGCATACACCTACCAGGGAGCAACTCCTATTGAACTAGTTGTATTTATTTCTGAGCAAATAGTTTTCAGATTGCATTGTAAATTCACTTTTAAAATCCTGTGCTCAAAGGACGTAAAATTATAGTGCTAATGAGGTGAATATGTCTTTATCAGGGATTATGGTAGGAATGTTACTACTGGCAGTGCTGGGTGAGGCTGATGGGAATTGTAGACCAAAGCAAAGGAGGAGCAGACATTGTTCAATCCTGCTTCAGATCTGGAGTTTGGGTAGCCTGGTTTTGTATGGGTGTGAGAGCTGGACTATTAGGAAAGCTGAGCGCAGAAGAATAGATGCCTTTGAAATGTGGTGTTGGAGGAGAGTTTTGAGAGTCCCCTGGACAGCGAGGAGGACAAATAGGTCGATCTTAGAAGAAATCAACCCTGACTGCTCCTTAGAAGGTCAAATAGTAAAGATGAAGCTGAAGTACTTTGGGCATCAAATGAGAAGGGAGGATTCACTTGAGAAGCCCTTGATGCTGCGAAAGGTGGAGGACAAAAGAAGAAGGGGGCGGCCAAAGATGAGATGGCTGGATGGTATCTGTTATGTATGTTAACTGTGTTTTCTGACAGGAGCGGAATGTATCTTTTCTCATGTATCTATCCTTATGCAAATAAGTGGATCGAAAAATGTGCACACTCTGTTAGCCAATGGGCTTGTTGTATTATTGTTACTGTTACTGTATATAGTGTATATAGTCCGAGTTTTGCTTCATCCAAACAGTGTTCAAACCCCACTAATAAAGAGCTGAATTTCACTACTTCATTCGTCTGCTTCTTCATTCCTTGAACACTAAAGTATCGTAGACGCTATCGGCACAGAGCTGGGCGGGCTGAGGAGGATGGCGGACGACAGGGGTGCCTGGAAGTCAATGGTACATAGGGTCACAAAGGGTTGGAATCGACTATGCAACTGAACAACAACAATAATTATTAATTTAATCAATTTTATGTACATCCTGCCTTCTGTACAAATCCTGGATGGGTGAAAATAATTTTAAAATAAAATGCAATAAATAATATTAACAAGTTAACAGCTATTAATATTTTAAAAAAGTAATTAATTATAGTTTCAAACCTGCAGGTGTAGTTTGCTGCTGTTATAGTTACATTTGATTATAATAATTTACTTGTTGCTCAAAAGTAACACAAATAAATATCTACTTTCAAGTTACTGTTTAAACACATGATCATAAGAATGTTACATGCCACTTGCTAAAGCTCATCATGTTAAAAAAAAATCTAAATGTGACTCCATATCTCTGTACCTATAAAAGTAGCTAAAACAGCTAAAGTTAAATCGCAAATGGTGTGAAGCTATCATTATTTAAACAATTTATTTCCAAGTAGATTGTTTGAATAATTTGCCCTAGCCTTGTGTAATGGGCTGGGGTCAAAATCCCTGATAAAGACACAATATTTCTATTGAGCTATATGTTTAGTTGGCTAAACAATCTTTACCTGTAAAAAGAGGTGTTAACCATTGGTATCCGGCATGCACGCCCGCATCCATCCCTACTATCCCGTACCGAGTCTCCTGCACTTACCTTAACACCATCCAAGCATCGCCACAAGGGTCCGCCAGCCATGAGTGTGGCAACCGCACCATGAACGCAAAGAAAAAATAAAAACTACAAGGCCCAGCATCCTCCGTGCTGCACCACCCCTCAGCCAATGAGGCTGAAGGGCACGAGCGTGGAGGAGGCGGGGCAGCTGGCGCGCCGACTTAAAAAAACGTGCCGGGAGAAAGACCCAGCCGGCAAAAGGTAAGTGCGGTGGGGGTTAGGGAGTGGGGGGAGGCACGACCCCGGTAACTACACCGCCTACCCGCCCCACGACCTTGCCCTCACCCTAACCTCCACTGCACTTACCTTTTACTAGCTGGGTTTCCCCCCCACCCCGGGGCGTGGCCTTCTGCATTGGGAGGCGCACCGGCCTGTCCTTCGTCCCTGCAGGCGTGGAGGCCTCGACACCCACAGGGATGAAGGACAAGCCGGTGCACCTCCCAACACAGAAGGACACGCCGGGGGGGGGGTTAGACCCAACTGGCAAAAGGTAAGTGCGGTGGGGTTAGGGAGTGGGGGGGAGGCATGGCCCCGGTAACCACGCCGCCCACCCACCCCACCACCTTGCCCCCTCCCCCAATTTTGGCAAGATTGCGTGCGTGTGTGCGTGCGTGCGTGCGTGTGTGTGTGTGTGTGTGGTCACCGAGGCTTCTAGGGGGGAGGAGGTGGAGCCCCTCCTCTCCCCGCGGAGCTATGGTATGTGTGTGTAATTGTGGTGTGTGTGTGTGTGTGTGTGTAACCCCTACCACCCAAAAAAAACACATACAAAAAAAGCCCGGCAGTGCTAGGCAAAAATATGCTAGTAAATACATATAGCTTGTACAGTATAACAGAAACTCTTTCTAGATAGCATGTAAATGCATCTTTTACTTCTGTGAAAATATTTCTAAATCACTTTTTAGTGACTCTATAGGTATGGTGATGGAGCATGCCAACATGCCTTTCTGTATCAACAGCACACTTAAGATGTGCAAGACACAGCATCTACTTTCATTTCAGAAGGAAAGGGGAAAGATGCCTCTTTTATTATTTTTTCTGTGTGATGTCACCACAGCATATTTTGTGATTAGTGTTGTTGGACCTCAAAAATTCTTAGAATTCCTTCAGCCAACATGGCTGTTGATGATGGTGTTTTGATGTGTTTTGGAGGTGGGAGACTTAAAAGCAACAGCCTAGATCCAGTAGTTAGCCCAATCTGGAATTGAACATAAGAAAAATGTGAGTGGCTTTTTGGCACTAACATCTGCATTTTATTTCATTTCATATTATTTATTGAACTTCTGTGCAACCATTCTCATGACAGTGGATCTGTAGCCCAGTATGTCAAAGTGATTTATAAGCAGCATTCAGCTTTTATTGCAAAACAAAGCAATTACACTTATATAACACCCCATATTGCTTAGTGCACTCTCTGGGCGGTTCATAAGCTACAGTAATTAACATTTTGCCCCCAACTTGCTGGGTACTCATTTTGCCAACCTTGGAAGGATGAGTTAACTTTAATCCCTGTCAGGGATCACAACATTTTGGCTGCAGTAAAGCAGTTTAACCATTGCGGTACCAGGGCTCATCAACATATGATAATCCTCTAAGTGGTAACCATAATAAAGCACATGTTTGGAAGCATGACCGGGTTAAAATGGTCCTGTGTGGGGAAGCTTCAGCATATCAGGAGTAAGGGAAGTATCCTTCCTGAGTTTTAAGATGTCAGTTTGGTAAGATCCCAGTTTAGGGGGAACTTTGAAGAAACCATTGACTGAATGTTAGTAGCAAAGCAAGAGAGTGATACAATAGTAGTAAAATAGGTCTTTGATTTTATGTGTGTGTTGTGTGTGTGTAATAATTATATTAAATATGCCATTGTTCAAGATGATTTGTTGTTGTTGTTGTTCAGTCGCACAGTCGGTTCCGACCCTTTGCGACCCTATGGACCATTGCTCTCCAGGCGCCTCTGTCCTCCACCATCCCCCTCAGCCCTCCCAGCTCTGTGCCCATTGTGTCTACAATGCCATCTAGCCATCTCATCCTTGGCCTCCCCCTTCTTCTTTTGCCCTCCACCTTTCCCAACATCAATGCCTTCTCAAGTGAATCCCCCCTTCTCATTTGATGTCCAAAGTATTTTAGCTTCATCTTTACTATTTGACCTTCCAGTGAGCATTCAGGGTTAATTTCTTCTAAGATTGACCTATTTGTTCTCCTCGCAGTCCAGGGGACTCTCAAAACCCTCCTCCAACACCACATTTCAAAGGCATCTATTCTTCTGCGTTCAGCCTTCCTAATTGTCCAGCTCTCACATCCGTACATTACTACTGGGAAAACCATTGCTTTGACTATTCTAATTTTTGTTTTCAGTGTGATGTCTCTGCTTTTCACTATGTTCCCCAGGTTTCTCATTGCTTGTCTCCCAAGAATCAGTCGCCTTTTTATTTCATGGCTACAATCCCCATCTGCCGTGATCTTTGATCCTAGAAAAGTGAAATCTGTCACTGCTTCTACTTCTTCCCCATCTATCTTCCAGGAACTGATTGGGCCTGTTGCCATTATCTTGGTTTTCTTGATATTGAGTCTCAAGCCAGCTTTTGCACTCTCCTCCTTCAGCCCAATCAAGAGATTCTTTAGGTCTTCCTCACTTTCTGCCATTAGGGTTGTATCGTCTGCATATCTCAGATTGTTGATGTTTCTCCCAGCGATTTTAATCCCATATTGTGATTCCTCCATCCCTGCACTGCGCATTATGTGCTCTGTGTATAGGTTGAATAAGCATAGTGACAAAATGCAGCCTTGTCTTACTCCTTTTCCTATTCCAAACCACTCTGTCATTCCATGTTCTGTCCTAACTGTTGCTTCTTGGTTCATGTACAGATTTCTCAGGAGGCATATGAGGTGCTCTGGTATTCCCATCTCTTTAATTACTTGCCACATCTTGTTGTGGTCCACACAGTCAAATGCCTTAGTGTAGTCAATAAAACAGAAGTAAACTTGTTTCTGGTATTCCTTTGTTTTTTGCATGATCCAACGTATGTTGGTAATGTGGTCTCTAGTCCCCCTGCCTCTTCTGAAACCAGCCTGCACCTCTGGTAATTCTCTTTCCACATGCTGCTGAAGTCTATCCTGTATTATCTTGAGCATCACCTTACTGGCGTGTGGGATGAGCGCGATTGTTCGATAATTTGAACATTCTTTGGCATTGCCCTTTTTTGGGATTGGGACGTATACTGATCTTTTCCAATCCTGTGGCCATTGTTTTGTTTTCCAAATCTGCTGGCATATTGAATGCAGTAATTTGACGCCGTCATCTTTTAGCGCTTTAAAGAATTCAACTGGGATACCATCATCTCCACTCGCTTTGTTGTTTGCAGTGCTCTTTAGGGCCTTTATGACTTCGCTCTCCAGGATGTCTGGCTCAGGTTCTACTTCTTCATCATTGTGATTGTCAGGAGTGTTGAGATCCTTTTTGTAGAGTTCCTCTGTGTACTCTTTCCATCTTTTCTTAATCTCTTCTGCATCAGCTAGCTCCTTTCCTTCTTTGTCCCTTATCATGGTCATTTTTGCTTTAAATGTTCCCTTAATTTTCCCAATTTTTTTGAAAAATGATATAAATGTAATAAAGATGCTCAAGGGTAAAGGTAAAGGTAAAGGTTTCCCTTGCTCGAAAGCTAGTCGTATCCGACTCTAGGGTGCAGTGCTCATCCCTGTTTCCAAGCCGAAGAGCCCAGCGCTCTCTGCTCCTGCAGACGTTTCCGTGGTCATGTGGCAGGCATGACTAGACACCGGAGTGCAGGGAACGCAGTTACCTTCCCACCGAAGTGGTCCCTATTTATCTACTTGCAATTTCTTGCTTTCGAACTGCTAGGTTGGCAGGAGCTGGGACAAAGACGGGAGCTCATTCCGTCCTGCAGTACTCGGGAATCGAACTGCTGACCTTCCGCTTCCCAGTCAGCGTCTTACCTACTTGAGCCACTGCAGTCCTAGAAAAACAATCACAACAATGATATGCAAATTTGTGTTGCTGGTACTACAATATTGTGGAATTGGTAAGATAAGTCACAACTGTTGTACACAGAAATCAATCTCTTGATATACAGGTCATTATGGACTCATATTATAGGCATCATGGAGGCTATATAAGAGCTGATAGAGAAGTTAATGTAGTTTTCAGAATTCTGTGGCAAAGGGTTGCCTCAGTTGAAACACCACAGTTTTGATATGCTGACAGCTTGCACAAAGGTAGATGGCATCGTCTTTATATTTGTATGTTGGCAAGAGGAAATGCTGTTGGGCAGAGGTCATCTAGCCATTTTTAATTCTATTTTGTTTTTAGCTGTGTTAATTTTAGCTTTATATATTATTATATGCTGGTGGTGCATCTGACACGAATAAAGAAAGAAAGCTAGAAGTAAGCAGTTTTAGCGGTGAAACCTTCCTCTCTTTTCTCAGGTTAGGTTCAGTTAGATATATAAATATCCAGTTTTAAAAATTACAGCTCTCTATCATTTTTTCTTCTTTTTGTGCTGCTTCTGAACTTTTCCCTCAATTCAATGACCTGGCTATTTTTTCTTTTCCCTCCTTGAGAATACAGTACTGTACAGTATATGTAAATGCATTGACTCAGTCAGGGATTGCAGGTAATAGCTATGGATGTGATGGTTTCACATTGATGTTAACAAAGGCAGTGTAAGTGAATAAGTGCATATTTTTACTAGGGGTGTTGTGCCAAAAGTTCATCATAAAAAGGATACTGTTTTGACTCCAGCCAAAAACAACTGTTAAAAATACTACAACTGGACAGGGCTATGCTGAAATATCCTTAGCTGTGTCTGAAAAAATGCCGAATATACTTAAGCGAGGAAGACATATAGAGAATGTTAGCTAAAGCATACCTGTCAAGTATCCCGGATTGGCCGGGAAATCCCGTAATCTAGCGCTCCTTCCCCCTCCTTCCTGCCGTCATCCTGTAATTTGACCGACCAGGAAAGGGGTTACTGCGCATGTGTGCAGGGGTTACTGGGTTACTGCGCATGTGCAGTAACCCAGTATCCCCTGTGTGCATGCGCAGTAACCCCTTTCCTGGCTGAAGAGGTTACTGCGCATGTGCGCATGGGTTACTGCACATGTGTGCCGCTGCCTCTGATAGCCACGCATGCGCAGTAACCTCTTTCCTGCCCGGCGCCTGGAAACTTACTGCGCATGTGTGCCCGGCTCCTGGGTTTTGAAAAAGGCGGCTTGACAGGTATGAGCTAAAGCCAATGAACTCAAAATTTATTACTAATTGATCTTCTGAAGGCTATCTTTCAATATGACATAAAGGCATAGTTGCCAATCTGCCGGCACTGCATTTCTTTGGGAGATACATTTTGCAGATTAATCAAGCTCTATTTTAAGTCTTCTTGTGAAGAGATGTCTGGCAACATAGAGGAGGACTGTTTTTCTTTACACATATGGAAAAAAATCAGAAAAGCGGTATTACAATACGGGGAAGGGGTGGGTGGGATACTGCAAGAATTAAATAAAAAATTAGTAGCTGGGATTTTTATTTATTTATCTGAGTCCAAAGCACTAAAATTTGAAACCAACATAATTTTTAAAATTTTTAATCATCTAAAATGCATGCATACACAAACTACATACTTATACTCTGTTTTTCCAATATTCAGCATTTTGAATAGCCCTGTTGTTTGCTTCAAGCAATTCAGGCAAGTGACCACATATTAGCAGATGTTCCAAGTCTTGTCTCTCACCACATTCACATTGTTCATCATTGTCAATATAGCCCCACCTCTTACAAATGTTGTGTTTGGTTTACATCATGCCAGCCCAGTTTTCAGTCTATTCAGTGTCTTCCATGTCCCATATTGGAAATGGTGACCTGCTGCTGGCTTCTCCTTCATCGCCCATAATCCTCTGGATGATATTCTTTCCATAGTTCAGTTCGACAAGCCTCAGCTAAAGATGGAATTGGTGCTGTTGTTTTTAGGAAGCTCTTCCTTGACTTCAACCTTAATGGATGATGTTGAAATCCAAACAACTGTCGTAAATTCATCTGCGACTGTTGTAAATGCATCTGCAACTGTCGTAAACACTTTTATGACAGTCGCAGACACATTTTATGGCAGCATTTATAGTCTGCCCCCCTCAACTGTCTGAGGGAGCATACCCCAACCCCTGACTTTAAAAGGTTGGCAACCCCTGGTATAGATATTACATAACATAGGAGCCAGTACACTTCCTTGGGAAGGCCATTTTTCTGAACTCTCTAATGGCTCTTTTTGCCCTGCAGTGTGACAAAAAACCATTCTAGTCGGCAAAAGGCATTGGATGAGGTGTGTCAGTTGATAGTCTTTAGCAGTTGTGTACACCTTCCTTATCAATTTCTTATGGTTTACTGTATCATATGGACCTGTGAGATCAATAAAAGCTAAACCTGTAATTTGCCACATTTTATATCCATCCTCTATATCAGCGTTTCCCAATCTTGTTTTTGGACTTCAATTCCCAAAAGCCTAGTCATTTCCCCAAAGCACTGGCAATTGAGGTCCACCAGTGTTCCATGGAACATTGTTTGGGAAATGCTGCTAGAGGCTGGGTTGAGATACGTAGTTGACACCACCCTAATGTCAGAAAGTGAAGACCTAAAGAGCCTCTTGATGAGGGTGTAAGAGGAGATTGCAAAAGCTGGCTTGAAACTCAACATAAAAAAACAAGATCATGGTATTTGGCCCTATCACTCCCTGGCAAATAGATGGCGAAGAAATGGAAACAGTAACAGATTTTACCTTCTTGGAATCTAAGATCACTACAGACGGTGATTGTAGCCATGAAATAAAAAGACGCTTACTCCTTAGGAGGCAAGCTATAGCAAACCTAGACAGCATAATAAAAAGTAGAGACATCACCTTGCCAACAAAAAGCAATGGTCTTCCTAGTTGTAATGTATGGCTGTGAGAGCAAGACCGTAAGGAAGGCTGAGTGCAGAAGAATAGACGCCTTTGAACTGTGGTTCTGGAGGAAACTCTTGAGAGTCCCCTGGACTTGCAGTCAATCCTGAAGGAAATCAACCCTGACTGTTCTTTGGAGGGACAAATATTGAAGCTGAAGCTCATGTACTTTGGCCACGAAATGAGAAGAGAGGACTCACTGGAGAAGGCCCTGATGCTAGGAAAGATGGAAGCCAAAAGGAGAAGGAGGTGACAGAGGATGAGATGGCTAGACAGCATCATTGATGCAGTGGGCATAGATCTGGGTGGATTGTGGAGGATGGCAGATGACTGAGGAGCCTGGAATGTGGTGGTTGGACCTGGCTGTGCGATTGAACAAGAACAACATACTGTACTGTATACTGGGTTAAACTAAGTACTGTATTTGACCAGAGCATGATTTTTCTGGTTTGAAGCCTCATTGCTCTTTAACGATTGTTCTATCAACAGAATCATAAATTCTGTTCATAATCATTCTCTCCAGGACTTTGAAAAGATGGCAATGGAGCGATACAGGTCAAAAGTTCTTGGAATGATTCAGTTCTTTTCCTGGCTTAGGTAAGGCCACAAATTTTGCTTTGGGATCAGCAACCTATCCATACAAGTATTCATCAATGTTAGGATCCACTTAATGGTTATTGGGCTCAAATGTTTTTTTTTAAAGTTTTTGAAATTTTTGGATTACCAAGCATCAAGCAGAAATATATTACATTTGATATAAAGAGACTTTCTTAACACAACACTTGGATTACGTTTTTTTATTACATAGTACACAAATGTTTTTTTCTCACCCTTGCTCAAAAGCCAGTTGTATCCAACTCTAGAGTTCAGAGCAAATTTCCTAAGAAGTTGTACAACCTCTCTGTTCTTGATGTTGATATGGATTGGAGACGCTCTTTACCTGTGTGTATTGTCTCCTCAGAGTGGGGATCAATTTCAAAAAAGTCATTTTATTTATTTTTCACATTTATATCCCACCCATCTAGTAACAAGACCACTCTGGGTCAATGGTTAGAAACAACAAAACAAAACATCAACATTAAATAAACAATCAGCTGAAATGAAACAACAAAACTCCCAAGAAGTTCATACTTCTTGAGAAGCACCTCTGAGTTCTTATCCAATCCAAGTATATAAAATGTTCTACACCCCCTTGGAATACATCTACGAGACTTTTATCACACAAATGTCAGATAATAGTGCTTCCTTTTCTGCTGAGATATCTTCAATATTAATAGAGATTACCAATAGGGATGGCATTGAAAAATGCCATTTTGAGTTAATCATTATGCCCAATATATGCACTGTATAGTGCTTTGGTAGTGGAAGATTCAGTTGTTCAGGTTTCCCTCAACATTGCCTAGGGTACGCCCGACTGTAAATCATGGTCTTTAGGGAGGCATCTTACATGTACACCAGTCACTGGCATAATAAACTGTCATATTTATACACAGATTGCTGTGGTTCTGTAACACACTTTGCAGTGCATTTATTGTTTTTAATGTGTTTTCATGACCAGTAACAATTTTATGACACCATATAAAAAAGAGCAGTCCCCAAGTCTTCATATCTTTAGTTGTCTTGCAAGGGTTTCCATATTCTGTCCTGCCTTTCTCTCCATATAATAAAAAATACTTATAGTTATACAGTGGAACCTCGCTTAACAAGCGGCTTGCTTAACACAAAAATTGCATAATAAAAAGAAATCCATAGAAAATAGTGGCTTGGTTAACAATGATTCCCATGAGGAACTGCATTTCAGTTAACAAATTTTGGTTTTCAATGCATTCCTACAGGAAATTGCATTCAATGCATTCCTATGGGAAATTTGCTTTACAAATTTTTCATAGTACAAAAGGTCCCAGGGAATACATTAAATTTGTTAAGTGAGAGTCCACTGTACTGTATAGTGAAATAATCCAGATAACTTTCTTTGTGGTACTGTAATCCATAGAAATGTGTTAGGAGTCTTAAAAATTTTTTAAAATGGTGCATCACAACAATGATGGTCTAGACCAGGTTTCCTCAAAATTGGCTCTCCAGATGTTCTTGGACTTCAATTCCTAGAAACCCTCATCAGCAAGTGTGCTGACTTGGGCTTCTGCTAATTTAAGTCCAAGAACATCTGGAGAGCCAAGTTTGAGGAAACCCTGACTAGAAGATGTAAAATAAAATATTTCATTTTCCCTGACCATTTTAAATAATGAACGGATGTTTTTCATTGGACTCGAAAGATCATTTTTCATTTGGACCAGAACAGCACACTGAATAGCACATTGCTTCTCCCCCAGAAGGGACTGTGGTGGCTCAGTAGTTTAGATGTTGAACTTGATGACTGGAAGTTCAACAGGTCAGCAGTTCGAGGCCCACGTGCTACATGGCGGAGTGAGCTCCCATCATCTGTCCCAGCTCCTGCCAACCTAGCAGTTCTAAAGCAATAAATTGCAAGTAGATAAATAGGTAATATTTTGGTGGGAAGGTAACAGTATTCTGTGCACTCCGGTGTCTAGTCATGCCTGCCCCATAACCACGGAAATGTATGCAGACACAGTCAAAACTGGCTCTTTGGCTGTAAATAAAGATGAACACTTCACCCTAGAGTCAGATACGACTGGCTTTCAAGCAACGGTGACCTTTACCTTTTACTGGTGCTTTTCTGGATGATCCAGGTACCTGGACATGTCCCGAGGGGCATTCGCAATTGCTTCCTCTTGAACTGCAATGGATACCAGAAATACAAATGAAAATGCAGGGAGAAAATCTGATTGCAACAGAATCAAGGCTCATACTTATCAAAGCCCTTATCTGGACATATAATAAAATAGGCTCACTGTTACCCTGCAGCATTCTGAGATGTATCTCTGAATATTTCAAAAAGACTGAGAATAAAATGAAAACTCCTTTTAAATTACAAATCTTGGTGTGTCCCCACCCCCACCCCACCCCACCCCGTGGCATGGAAAACTATTAGGTCCTCATGGAATTTCATGGAAACTGTCTTGGGTTATTTACTTGCCAATCAGGATTGCAATGAAGTGTGATATTTAGTTTATAAGGACTTTTGGAGATTAGCTCTCAAGATCAGATCCAGAGATTTAGGAAAAAAGAAGGTTCAATCCTCAGAATGCCCATGTGTGGGATTAAATCTCAGATCTACTATTAGTTTTTCTTTAACCTCTATTTTTGGAGGAAGAAGGGAATATAAATCAAACAAATAGTGAGTACATAAAATATATGCACCAAGTTTCTTTTGCAAGGTGCATTCTGAGGTCGTCTGTTGGAGGTTTACAGCATTCCACAGGAAAGATTGTAGATGTTGTGGGATGTTTGGCTAGCTTGTAAATTGCTTGATGTACAGCACCATCAGAAGCAGCCTTTGGCTATCTAAGCAGGTAGATAGACTTACATGTGAGGGCAGGTATTCTGGTGTGCATACATGTGGGAATGTACTGCTCTGTTATCTGCTTAGCTCAGACATAAGCATCTCATATTTTATACCTTGCATTAAGCCTCCAACACCCCATGGATTATTTCTAGCTTTTAAAAAAACATACCAGAAACTACAACCCAAACCCACAATTTATCTTTATAAGAAGATTGTCTGCAGGAATGATTCTTTGTCTTATTTCGTGTCTCAATCAAACCCTGGACTGCCAAAATGAAGCCGCTTTCTTGGATTTGTTGTTGGCCAAACATTAAGTCCTCATTGATGCATGTTTGTGGCAGTAATCGGCAGACCAGTAAATTTGCTGGGTCCTGTGTCTTTCCACATTCACACCATGTGTTGTTGTCCGCCAGCAGCCCCCACTTGAGCATGTTGGTCTTACATTTCGGGACTCCAACCCTCACTCTATTCAGAGTCCTCCAAGTGACGTAAGGGAGGTTGAGTTCCTTGGCTATAGCCTCCTTTAATGATGTCCCTTGCCCATTGAGCTCCTTCCTCCATCTTCTAATTTGGTTTTGTTCTTGTGTACCCTCAAGAATGTTTGTTCTTGACATAAAGCTCTTCCTGGATCTGAGCTGGCGGACCTGAGGCCCATATCCATCCAGAGGATGTCGAGGGTTATTATCTTGCTTAGTTCTCCTTCGTATAGTTTGTGAATCCACACTCATGGGTTATGCGCCTGCGCAGAACGGCCGATCGGAGGCTTGAAAAGCTATTGGTCAAAAGTTTTGGCGGTAAGACCGCCCACCCTGAGGCGCCCGCGTGCCATTTTACCTCAGTTCTCTTCTTTCCGCCGTAGCAGCAGGACGATCGTTGAGAGCTTCCTCAATTTTTTCGCCCTTCTGAGGGAATGTCTTTTGGCAAATTAAATTTTTTTCTCTGTGATCTTGTCCTTCGGGCAGGATCGCCACCCCGGTGCTGTTTCTTCCTTCTGGTGGACTCAGTTACCTACTCGCTTCGGTCACCGTTTCCCCCCTCAAGGGGGTGGCGGCTGGCCAGCCATTTGGGGTAACCGCGTTCCAGAAACTTCCGTTGGAAGAATTTTTTCTTTGATGGCCGCGGCCTTCAAACAGTGCTCGGCTTGCCTGAAAAAGTTTCCGGCTTCCGACGGGCATAGCCTCTGCCTTTTCTGCCTCAGAGAGTCTCATCAGAGCCAGTCTTGCCCCCACTGCAAGAAATTCACCCGTCTGGCCGTGCAAAACCGGAGCTACCGGCTCAAAGCGCACCTGATGGAACTCTCTCTGGCTCCCGTTCTGGCCGCTTCTACCTCGGCTAGCGTCTCTCAGCCTCCTCCGCCTTCGGCCTCTTCTTCCGCTACCATCAAGAAGAAGAAGAAGAGGGACAAGAACGGAGACAAGAAAAAGAAGCGCGGGTCGGAGAAGAGGCGATCGCTCCCGCCTACTCCGCACACCCCTGTGTCTCCGGGACCCTCGCCACCATACTCGGTCGCGAGATGTCCGTCTCCTGGGTCTTCCATCTGGGGAGGACGGTCCTCCTCGGGTTCGCCTGAAAAAGGACGCAGGGCTGGGGCTCCAGCTCGCCCACTTCAGGTACTCCCGTCACCGCCTCGTGGGAGGGCCCGCTCGCCTATGAGGCAGGCTTCCGTCTCCCCAAGGCCCAGGACTCCGACGCTCGACGACGCGGCGATCACCATGCCGGCCACCATCTCGTCGCCGATCCTACCGGCCACCATTTCGTCGCCGACTCTGCCAGCCACCGTTTCGTCGGCCACCGTTTCGTCGCTCCCGACGGTGGGGGACCCATCCCAGATGGAGTTCCTGAAGGGAATGTTTGAGGTCATGGCTCAGACTTTTGCCAACCAGTTCAAGACCTCCATGCCTGCGGCCTCTGTGGCTCCGGTACCGACCACCGCAAGCCCCAGGGATGCTGGCCCTGCTGTGGCCCTTCCGACCTCCCAAGGGTCGAGTGTCCACTCCGCTGGCCCACCCACATCGTCGCGGGTTGGTCCAGACGTTGAAGCGGTGGACTCCCATCCCGCCGGCCCGCCCAGGCCGTACTGGCGCGGTCCCGACGTGGATGCAAGAGTTCCTCTCTCGTCCTCCGATGACTCCAGCTCCTCTTCGGAGGAGGACGAGGGAGACGTCGATGCTGAACGGACGCCGGACCAGGCCATCGGTGCGGTTGACCCACCGTGTGGTGAGGATCAACGCTTGCTCACGGCCATGCTGACGCGCCTGGGGACCGCGTTGAACCTGAAGGTGGACCAGCCGCCACTGGAAGGTGAGGACCAAATGACCGCAAAACTGGATAGGCGTGCGGTACGGCCGGTCCATATCACCATGCTTCCGTCCATGCTGACGTCGGCGAAGGCGACATGGAGGAAGCTGGTGTCAGCGCACTCCGTTTCGTCCAGGCTCGACGGCATGTATAGAGTCCTGGACGAGAACGTCGAGTTCCTGCAGGCGCACCCCCTGCCGAATTCCCTGGTGGTCAAGGCCTTCCAACACAGGACGGCCACCAGCGGGTTCCCGGTGCCGTCGACCCCGGAAGGGAAGAAGCTGGACGCGGTGGGCCGCAAATTCTACGCCACCGGTTCCCTCTTCCTCCACGCCGCCAACTACTCGGCTACCATGGGCCTGTACCAGTCTCACCTCTGGGAGCGGGTGAAGGCCGAGATGGCGACGTTACCTGCCAATGCCCAGAAACAGATCGACGCGCTGGCATCCGAGGGCGATTTCCTGGCGGAGCAACAGATGCGAACCGCCAGGCATATAAATGACTATGCGGCGAAGGACATGTCGTCTGCGATCCTGCTCCGTCGCCACGCCTGGCTTAGGGGCACCTCCCTCGATGACGCTATGAAGAAGCTCATCGAGGAGTTTCCTTTCGACGGGCAAGGCCTTTTTGGGCAGGACACGGACAAGGTCCTCAATGAAATGTGGCAGACCAACTCCACCGCCAAGTTTCTGGGGCTTACCACGCCGGCTCCGCCTGCCAGGCCGAGGTTCCAGCCCTTCACGCGGCGCTACCAGGGAAACCCGCAACAACAGGGTGGCCCCGTGGAGCAGCCCAGGTCTGGCTCTTACAAACAACGACGCCAGCACCAGCTGCGCTACCAGCCCTACGGGCACGGCAAGCGTTCGGACGCTAAGTCCAAGTCGCGCGTTTGAAGCTGCGATGGCCGAGTCTCTCGCGCTCCATCTCCCGTACCTCCCCCTCCGGAACTTCCTCCAGGTATGGTCGGGCATCACGGACGACCGGTGGGTCTTAAGGATCTTGTCCTCTGGCTACGCCATCGAGTTCGTGCGGGCGCCTCGGGTAGGAAGACATCGTTTCACCACCTCGTCCCCCCATTTGGAGGAAGAAATATCAACTCTTCTGTCCAAGGGAGCCATCGAGCGGGTGGCCCCGCCCGATTGGGACAACGGCTTCTACTCGAGGTACTTCGTGGTCCAGAAGAAGGACGGAGGACTTCGCCCGATCCTGGACCTGCGCCGCCTCAACAAATGCATCCACACCAGGAAGTTCCGGATGGTGACCCTGCAGACCGTCCTTCCCCTCATCAACAAAGGGGACTGGTTCACAGTCATAGACCTCAAGGACGCTTACTTCCATGTCTCCATCCTCGAGGAGCACCGAAGGTTCCTTCGATTCCGCATCGGCGATTCGGTTTACCAGTACCGATGTCTACCGTTCGGTCTGGCCACGGCACCGCGAGTCTTCACCAAATGCATGGCTCCGGTGGCCGCCTTCCTTCGCCAGCGGGGAATCAGGGTCTTCCCATACATCGACGACTGGTTGATTGTATCCCCCACCAGCTCGTCGGCCATTCGGGACACGCAGTTCACGGTCCACCTCATGGAGAGTCTCGGCCTCATGGAGAGTCTCGGCCACCAAATCGAAGTTGATCCCCTCTCAACGCGTCGAGTACATCGGAGCGGTACTCGACTCACTTGCCACCAGAACCTTTGCACCCCAGAAGCGCTTGCAGGACATCGCGCAGGGAGTGAACGACCTACGCACCAAACCGTGCATCCAGGCGAGAAAGGCTCAAAGACTGCTAGGCCTTATGGCCTCAACGACGGCTGTGGTCCCTCACGCCAAGTTAAAGTTCTGGTCCCTACAGTCGTGGCTCCTGCACGAATTCGATGCGCTCCGGGAGAGTCAGTCCAAACGGCTGACTCCGTCCCCGGAGCTGAGGGACCAGCTGGTGTGGTGGACGACACCACTCAACGTGACAACGGGGAAGAGTTTTTACCCCCCGCAACCCTCATTGCAAATATTGACCGACGCAAGCAACCTCGGCTGGGGGGCTGCCTGCGGGACTCTCATGGTCAACAACCCTTGGTCGCCTCAGGAGATGGTGCACCATATCAACTACTTGGAGCTACTGGCCATTTGGAAGGCCCTCCGTTCCTTCGAGAGCTTGCTCTTGGGCAAGGCGGTCCAAGTGGCCTCGGACAACACCACGGCTGTGGCGTACCTGAACAAGCAGGGAGGAACATGATCCACCACCCTTCTTTACCTCGCTGTGCAACTCTGAGAGTGGTGCCTGGAGAGGCACATTTTCCCGATTGGAGTGCACATTCAGGGCAAGCTGAATGTCCTGGCCGACCATCTCAGCCGCCTCACCTCGACGACCCACGAATGGGAACTGAACGACGAGGTGTTCCAGTCGCTTTGCGAGGCCTGGGGGACTCCGAACATCGACCTCTTCACATCGGAGTCCAACACGAAATGCCACAGGTACTGTTCCAGGGCGGGCATCGGTGTCAACTCCGAGGGCGATGCCTTCATGAAACGGTGGGATCAGGACTATTTCTACGCTTTTCCTCCGTTTCCCCTGGTCCAGAAGGTCCTCACCAGAATGCTTCAGCACAGGACCAGAGCCATCCTAGTGGCCCCAGCATGGCCTCGCCAACCATGGTTTCCGCTGCTGTTGCGCATGTCATCTCAGTATCGCACGCTACCGGAGTCACCGATGCTCCTCCAAATGGAGCAGGGCCAGCTCCACCACTCGTACCTGCCCAGCCTCCACCTCACCGCATGGAGGATAACCCCAGACTGTCCAGGATCCTGGAACTAGCCAGGCGCCCTTCCACAAGGAAGTCCTACGCTTCCAAATACAGACGCTTTTGTGCTTTCCTGGCAGCTCAGCAGACCCCCCTCTCGCAGGTGGAACTGCAGGACATCTTGACCTACCTCCTCCGTCTGGCGGAGTCTGGCCTCAGCATCGCCTCCATCCGAGTACACCTCGCAGCGGTGGTGGCTCACTCTCCAGCTGGCTCGCCCGCTTCTAGCGCTTTCCGTGACCAAACGGTGAAACGCTTCCTCAAGGGATTGCGGAATGCCTTCCCGCCGGTCAGGACTCCGACGGCCCAATGGTCACTCTCTACTGTCCTTAACACGCTCACCAGGACTCCTTTCGAGCCCATGGCTACCGCGGATGCTCGTCTCCTCACGTGGAAGACGGCTTTTCTTGTGGCCATCACGTCTGCTCGGCGAGCTGGTGAGCTGGTCGCCCTGCGGGCGGACGCACCCTTTCTCAGGTTCTTCAATGACCGTGTGGTGCTCCAACCGGACATCACCTTCCTCCCCAAGGTGGTCTCCCAGTTTCATATGGCACAGACTATCTCCTTGCCAACATTCTTCCAGAACCCCGCTAACGCACAAGAAAGGACTTGGCACACGCTGGATGTCAAACGGGCTTTATTGTTTTACACCAGCAGGACAAGGGAGTTCAGGAAGTCGCAACACCTTTTCGTGGCGTATGGGGGCAAGTCCAAAGGTGAACCCATCTCTGCGCAGTGGTTCTCCAAATGGATCACCTCTACCATCTACTTGGCCTACGAGTCGGCATCGCTGCCCCCTCCACCGCATGTCAGGGCGCACTCTACCAGAGCGGTTGCAACATCCACGGCCTTTCTGGAGGGCACACCGCTTGAGGACATCTGTAAGGCTGCCACCTGGTCCAGACCTTCTACATTTGTCCAGCACTACAGGGTGGACACCAGAGCCACTGCGGACGCCAGGCTTGGCCGTGTCGTCCTCACTCGGGGGCTCCGGGCCCATCGCCCTTGACAGTTCACCCTGCCTGACCGTCATCATCTTCATCGTGGGATCATCTCATCCGACTGCCCACCGACCAAGTAAGTGTGAGCTTGCTAATCTCCCATGAGTGTGGATTCACAAACTATACGAAGGAGAAAGTTCGGTTTCACTTACCAGTGATAACTTTCGTTCTTCGAGTATATAGTTTGTGAATACACACTACCCACCCTGCCTCCCCTCTTGAGCTGCACGGATGAGATCAATTGGTTTATCCTGTGCTTGGCTTAAGTATGGAACTGAGGTAAAATGGCACGTGGGCGCCTCAGGGTGGGCGGTACGGTGGGCGGTCTTACCGCCAAAACTTTTGACCAATAGCTTTTCAAGCCTCCGATCGGCCGTTCTGCGCAGGCGCATAACCCATGAGTGTGTATTCACAAACTATATACTCGAAGAACGAAAGTTATCACTGGTAAGTGAAACCGAACTTTCTTAGCTCTTGCAGGAATAATGTTTCTCTACTAAAGCAGGGTACAGGGCATACCTGTCAACCCATGGCTCCGGAAAAACGGGACCTGCGCACATCGCTTGTGCGCAGGTCTCTTTCCACGCATGCGTGGAAGTGTTTTACCCCTTCCACACATGCACGGAAGGGTTTTACCCCTTCCACGCATGCACGGAAGCGCTATGCCACTTGCGTAGGGGCTGCACAAGTGGCATAGTGTTTTCCCCCGCTGCCAAATTACGGGGTTTTGGCAGCGCGGGGCGGGTTATGACGTCAATGGACGTCAAATTAAGGGTTTTCCCGGCCAAATCGGGATGGTTGACAGGTATGGTACAGGGTCTTGCTTTAGTACAAGCAGAGGTACCTCTCTCCAGTAATACCTGTGGGTTTTTTTTAATTAATGAAAAAACACCACAATTTTAGAGTGTGCATTGCTCACAATAGGTTAGTTGCCTGTTTCCATTGGTTTGATGGTTAAGGACCTTGTCTTACAATGATTACTACTGAGGGAAGTTTCAATAGCCAGTTCAGCAGCAAAACATCTTGAGCAAGTTTTAGAGTCTGTGGTGTTTTTTTTTTTAAAGTGCCTGTATGTTTCCATAGAATGGAGTAAAATGGCATAGAACTGAAAGAAAATAGACCTTCACTGGCTAAAACATTTAATACTCTGTTATTCTGCCCTTCTGGTATCCCTTCGGTTTGCTCTGTTTGGATTGCAGTAGAAAATGACAATTTCAGGATATGATTAACAGGTTAAATGGATGTACTCCCACTATAATTCTTAAAAGCAAACATTTCTGCCACTATACACTCTTATGGGTTTTTAATTAACTAGGAAATATGTAAATTTAAAATAGACACCACAGTTTTAAAAACTTAACAAGAAGAAAAATCCCTTTTTTTACAATTCCAGAATAACAGTTACATTATATAACAAAAATACATTGTTTTCACTTGTTTGTTCTTAAGCATTTTATATATTTCTAAATATATATGTCAGTACACCCATAGTTCTTGGAATACTGAGTTTTCATTTGAGGTAAAGTTCTGTTGATGGAGGAACACATGTTAAGTGGCTGCCAACCTGCATGGACTGAGTTTTCTTTGGCACAAAAAAGGACCAGTACTTTGTTCCTACCCAAAGTTTGTCCCATCTTTCATCCCTAGCCTTAACGTAATGAAAATTCTGGTGTGTGTGTGTGTTGTTGTTGTTTTTTTTAAACAACTAAGAATTGAATGTTAATAATCTTACTGGTCGCATGATACAGTTTTTCCACTCAGTTATTGCATCAGGACAGAATTCTAGATGGTAAGCCAAAGCACCTGGAAAATACTCTTTATGCCTGCAAGCAAGTTCATACACAGACACCTCCTGGCAACCAGCTTCTGGAGAACTCTTTTCATGCCATGGTGCCTAGACATATGATGCCACTTGATCCGTAAGCAGTCTACCAGCTTGTTCAGTTGGTTAATTACATCACCATTCCCCTGAAAGCATAATTTTGAAGACTGCTCCATGTTGACTTTAGGAGGACTTTAGTAAACAATATTTTACCTCTGGGTTGATCTTATTTTATTTTAGGACATTCTGGAGGACCATCAATATTTCATTTCTTTTCACACCGCATTGAAGAATGGCAATACATTAGTAATGTCACCTAGTATAGAATGCTACACATAACATTGTAATCTCTCTCTTGGGTCTAAGCCAGGGGTCAGCAAAATTGGCCCGCCAGACGTTATTGGACTTTAAATCCCAGAAGCCCTGATCAGCAGGTGTACTGACTTGGGATTTTGGTATTTGATGTCCAAGAACACCTGGAGAGCCAAGTTTGCTGACTCCTGATCTAAGCAATGGCTTTGCATCTCATTAAAGATCATAGAAGATCACTCAGTGTTTTTTCTGGAGAGTTTAGTTAGGATCAATAAGGATGAGGCTGTTTCAAATCATTTTGAGTCGGTAAAAGATAAAGCAAAGCAATCACACTTATATACTCCCCCATAGTGCTTAGTGCACTAACTGGGCAGTTCACAAGTTAATTAGCATTTTGCCCCCAACATGCTGGGTACTCATTTTACTAACCTCAGAAAAATGGAAGGTTAAGTCAACCTTACTGCAGTGGCTCAAGTCGCTAAGACGCTGACTGGGAAGCGGAAGGTCAGCAGTTCGATTCCCGAGTACTGCAGGACGGAAATGAGCTCCCGTCTTCATCCTAGCTCCTGCCAACCTAGCAGTTCGAAAGCAAGAAATTGCAAGTAGACAAATAGGGACCACTTCGGTGGGAAGGTAACAGCGTTCCGTGCGCTCCGGTGTCTAGTCATGCCTGCCACATGACCACGGAAACGTCTGCAGAAGCAGACAACGCTGGCTCTTCGGCTTAGAAACAGAGATGAGCACTGCACCCTAGAGTCGGATACGACTGGCTTTCGAGCAAGGGAAACCTTTACCTTTAAGTCAACCTTGATCCCTGGTAAGGATTGGATTCACAACCTTTTGGTTGCAGTACAGCTGTTTAACCACTGTGCCACCGGTAAAATAATGGGATGAAATGAATCTTGGAAAGTTTATATAATAATCCATTATGAAACTCATATGCAGAGCCCCACATATGCCTAAATTGTAACTATTAGCATTATCTCATAAAAATAGTAAATTTGGGTACTGCTAATTACTCTTTTTCATTGCCATAAAATTCGAATCAGTAAGAAAACAGAGTAAAACTGGCCTCTCAAAAGCTTTAAAAAGTAGTCAGAAAATATTAGCTATTTGTAGCTTGTTTAGGCAACTAGCTCCACTACCAATGGTGCTGGCAGCTTCTGGGTCCTCTGGTAATAACTGTATGAGTATTAGGTTGCAAGAATAACTGGCAATATAGTTTATTTGAATGAAATCAGGAATAGATGCAGAAGCTGTGTTTTTAACTCCCTCTTGTGATTTTCCGGGGTGGTGGTTTAAGTTCTCTGTACTAACTCTTCAGAAGATGTCCTTTCAAGAGGCGTCTCAGTTAACTTCGCTGGGAACTTCGAGAGCATGAATCCTGAGAAGCAGCGGGAAAGATGAGTCCAGTTCCCATACATAGTCCTACCAATGATGAACAGTACATCTGGATGACTGCTCTGCTCCTCCTAGAGCCTTCTCTGCCTTTTGCGCTGAGCCGCTGACACCTGTGTCACCAGCACCACAACTTTGTCAATGTGGGCATTGCTGCTCCTGTTGGCCAACATGGACTCCAGGGTCTTGTTGGTGACATGTGGACACACACAAAAACTGCCTGGCATCTCAGCTGCTTAGGTAGGCTACCATCATGGCAAGACTTATCTTTTGCTGTGTGAATTCATGTGTTTTCCCCCTTCATTTTTCACCATTGTCTGACATTACTTATCCAAGAAATCTGCCTTCTATCTTATATTTTCTATAGTTTATTTATCATAATGAATTATATGTCCAAGATAGGAGAGCTTGCATTTCTTAATAATCAATTCTATTTCTAATTGTTTTCATATCCAATGAAGTATCTTTTCATCCCTCACTCTAATAGTACACAGAATGCACATTCAAAATTCACAATTCAAAATGATTTAGTCTATTGATCATCTCCTTAGTTTAAACCACACATTTATATAGGAGGTTTGACCATTTGTAATACTTTGGCCTCTCAGTCTTAAAGATATATTAAGGAGAGTTACCCCAAGAAGACTTCTGAGGGAGGGAATGTTGCACCACAGTCAGTGTAGAGTTTTGTAGCATCCTAAAGATGAACTAGTTTTATTTGGCATTCGTTTTTAATGATCTAATTATACATGTACCAATGAGGATTTAATGTTGGCCAACAGCAAAGCCAAGACAGTGGCTTCATTTTGGCAGTTCAAAGTTTGCTCTGGACACCAAAACTTGTTGATCTTTAAAAAGCCATAAGCTCTGTTGATGTTTTTGCTAAGAAGGCGCTGGTATAGCCTAGTGGTGTTGGTACATAAGATACATGTATGCTTTGGAACCTTATATTTTAAATTGGGATATTTAAGAGGTGGGAGAGAGGAAATCAGTATCCTTGGTCAAGTTAACAGTGTCAAGGCATTCTCAGCATGACCACTGGAGACAGTGGAAGAAGGTTGGTTTTGAAAAGGAGAGCAGCTAAAGTTTGTTGGAGAAGAAAATAATCAATGAGGGAAATAAACCTTAGCAAAAGATAGTGATAGATTTAAGATAGTGGTCTTAAAATCTAGTCAGGGTCCTATTGGTGTTGGCACAAGGTTTGTATTCTTGCCATTGGCACAGGGCCATCATCAGAAATTCCCGGGCCTGGTACACGCCTCCCATTTTGGCCACACCCCCGTGGTTTCTCCACATGCGTGGTCTGTTTGCGCATGTGCACATCATTTGTTTCCCGGCGCCGACGGGCCCCCGTCATCTCCAGGCCCGGGACGGGAGTCCTACTTGTGTCCCCCCCTGATTGCAGCACTGCATTGGCTAATTAATTTAATTTAATTTAATTTTTAAATTTTTATGGCGCCCAATCAGGGGAACCCGACTCAGGGCGGCGTATGACAGTTAAAAACATATAAGAACAGATTTTAAAGCCCCAATTGCCCACCCACTTCCCCACCCTACTACCCACCACCCCAATTAAAAGAATAAAAGGGAATAAAAGGGAATCGGGGGGATACAACAACACAGAGGGAGGGATGTTAACTGAGCACTAACTGGGGATGAGCCAACAGGCTGGAGCCGTATTCCCATTAAGGCCCCACACCTGCCCTGCCAGCCAGGTTTTCAGACTTTTCCTGAAGGGCAGCAATTCTGTCTGTAGCCTCAATTCTGTTGGAAGGAGGTTCCAGAGGGCTGGTGCGGACACAGAGAAGGCCCTTCTCCTCATGCCAGAGAGGCTGGCCCCTCTAGCTGAAGGTACAACTAGGGAGACCCTCCAGTCTGCTCTGGTTGGATGGGCAGACACTCTCGGGACAATGTGGTCTGTCAGGAATCCTGGTATCTTAAAAATCTGGTCAGGATCCTATTGGTGGTGTATTAATGAGGTCTTCTTCTTTCATATCTGGGTCAGACTTTAAACTGCCAAAAGGAAGCTGCCTTCTTGGCTATGCCGTTGGCCAGACATAAGTCCTCATCGATACGTGTTTCCGATAGTAATTGGCAGACCAGCAGATGATCTGGATTCTGTATCTCTCCATGTTCATATAGTGTGTTGTTATCCACCTCATGATGAGGTACCAAGACATGTCCCCATCACATTCCTATCTCACACACAATTGAACAACGAAGATGTACCCTAGCTCCCTAATCAATCCTTTGCAAGTAGCTGTGGCAGGTTACACAAACTTTACATAACTCCAAAGGGATTCTGGCCTCTGCCTTAGACTCTTAAAACTTTGTCTTCAACTAGGATTCAGTGTGAAGGGACACATCTAAGATACAGATACTGGTGGAAATATGCAATACTGGCTCTAGTCTGAGGCAGAGTGAGTTTCAACCTTTGACACTCTAGATCAGGCCCTCCTGAGATTTTGAACTTCCACACCCAGAAACCCCTGTAAGCATGGCTGATGAGAAGGAATTCTGGGAGTCAATGCCCAGAAGCCCAATAATAGTAATAATAACACAATAATAGTAATAGCTCTAGATTTATGGGCATTGACTCCCAGAATTCCTTCTCAGCAGCCATGCTTACAGGGGTTTCTGGGTGTGGAAGTTCAAAATCTCAGGAGGGGGCAAAGATTCAGAACTATTATCCTAGAGAGCAGAGAGAAAAATTAGACTAAATTGCTTCATAACTGTGACTGTAGTACTAAAGAATCGGGGGGCAGGGGGGAGCTTGGCTGTGAACTAAGTATCTATTGCATATTTTGCTATGCTCACCTGGAAATTGTGTTATTATTACTATTATTGTTGTATCTTGTAAGTTACCATTGGCATTTGTATCTTTAAAAACCACCGTAGGTATCAATATTAATTACTCCAGGGAGAGAGAGAGAGAGAGAGAGTATAATAGGCAGGTTGACTGCGTGAAGGTGGCATTTTGTTTGGTAACTTTTGCTTAATTGCCTTGGCACAAACATTGTGATCATTGTGTGCTGTCTAGAGCAGGGGTTCCCAACCTACGGCCCATGGGCCTGACCTGGCTCATGACACCATTTCATGTGGCCCACCGCTGTGTCTACCATATCCAGAAGTGGAAGCGGATGCATTTATGCCAGTCATAAAACACGCCCACACATGAGTAAACACACCCCTAGTTGTAAATGCAGAAGTGGGCGCATTTACGACAGCCATAAATACACCTGCTTCTGCTTCCGGGGTGTGTGGTCTGGCCCACTCAGCTGTCTGCGGGGCATGGTCAGGCCCACAGCGTAAAAAGGTTGGCCACCCCTGGTCTACAGAGAAAGCTCAAGGAAACACTCAGTGGCCATAGTCCATACTGCCACTCTTGTTGGAAAATGCATTTTGGGTGTCCGGCAAGGCTTAGGTCAATGATGGCGAACCTTGGCACTCTAGGTGTTCTTGGACTTCAATTACCTTTGACATTCTAGATCAGAGGTGGCCAACCTGGATGCACCAGCTGTTCTTGGACTTTAATTCCCAGAAGCCCAAGTCAGCACACCTGCTGATCAGCGCTTCTTGGAATTGAAGTACAAGAACAGCTGGAGTGCCAAGGTTCGCCGTCACTAGCTTAGGTTGATAGTTGAGCTGTTGGCGTGCAGGACCTTTAATACTACATTTTCTGAAAGACTAGCTAGTTTGTGCCTAGGGCCCATGAGACAGAAAGTGCTGTGGGCATTGGGAGGAAGGATTTAGCTTTGTCGGGTACTGGGCAAGTGAGCCCTGTATGAGGAACTTCTTCCGCTGAATAGCAGTGAAACAAAACTGTTAGCATCTAATGTCAAATAAATAAATCAGTGTCATGGAGCCGTTTATAAACTGACTTCTAGGCAAAAGGAAATAAGCACTGGGGAGCATCCAGCTCCAGATGACTCATCCTGTTATGGATGATGCTATAATTTTTCCAGGTCATCAAAATGGGAATAGGTTAAAAATTAGCAGTTTGTGGCTTTTCTTAGGAATAAATCCATCTTAATTCTGACCTTCTTGCTTCCTACTGCCTTCCACCTTTTCCAGAGAATCTTGTCTTCTCATACTATGCCCAAAGTAGACAGTTTCAATTTAATTATTTTTGCTTCCCAAGGCAGTTGAGGTTTGACCTGCTCCATAAGAACATAAGAACAGCCTTGCTGGAACAGGCTACAGCCCATCCAGTCCAGCATTCTGTCTCACACAGTGGCTCACCATTGGCTTCAGGGTATTCCCAAGCAGATGCCTTCACCTGCTTAGGATTCCCTGGAAATGGTATTGAGAGATATCCTGCCTATCTCTCCAACCCGGAGGTTGTCCTTAAGTATCCATAATTATAGCCATTGATACTCTTGTCCTCCATGAACTTGTCTAATCCTTTCTTAAAGCTGTCAAGACTGACAGCTGTCACCACTTCTTCTGGCAGGGAGTTCCATAGACCAGTAATCCTCTGGGTGAAAAAGTACTTTCTCTTATTTGTTTGAGAACTAGTACCCAAAAGTTTCATGGAGTGTCCCCTAGTTCAAGTGTTATGCGATAGGGAAAACAGTTTTTCCTTATCTACTTTGTCCACACCGTGCATGATTTTATAAACTTCAATCAGGTCACCTCTTAGACGTCGTCGTTCAAGAGTGAAGAGGCCCAACCGTTGCAGCCTCAGATGGTAAGGAAGGTGTTCCAGTCCCCTAATCATTCTGGTTGCCCTCCTCTGCACCTTTTCCAGCTCCATAATATCCTTCTGGAGGTATGGCGACCAGAACTGTACACAGTATTCCAGATGGGGCCTCACCATAGATTTATAAAGAGGCAAAATGACACTTGCTGACTTATTTTCTATACCCTTCCTAATGATCCCTAGCATTGAGTTTGCTTTTTTCACTGCTGAGGCACACTGGGTTGACACCTTCATTGAGTTGTCCACCAGGACACCAAGGTCCCTTTCCTGGTTTGTCGCAGAGAGTTCAGACCCCATGAACCACTTGTTTGTCATTTGGGCAGTCCAGGGTATTTGCAAGACTTTATTCCAACACAACATTTTAAATGAATCAATGTTCTTCCTATCAGCTTTCTTTTCTGACCAGACTTCACACATGTACAAACCAGAAGAGAGTAGGCTAAACCTATGAAGAGCAAAAACAACACATCTTGCAAAATGCATAAATGCCAAAGAGTTTCTCCCACCAGGACAAGTTTCTGGCTGGACCACCTGGAAATCACTTGTCAGATTTTGAAGCCAAGTATGAAGATCAAAGAATGACCAAGTAAGATGAGGCTACAGGTACTTGTATACAGAACAAATGTGGGGAAATTCATTCAAGGGAACATTTATGTTCATGCAGTTTACACCCCACCATATCTACAAAATAAAAGCAAGGAAATGGCCAATAATGCAATTGGACTAGCATGCTTCTGGTCAAAAATATTTTAACATTTTAATTTGTTTTGAATTTTCCCTCTATTTCATATACAGTGAAACGTTGGTTAACGTAATTAATGCGTTCTCCAGGACATTTCTTACAGCGAAAATTACTTTAACCACATTTCCCATTGAATGCAATTTCCCATAGGAATGACCTGAAAACCAAAATACTTTAACCAAAATCCAGTTTCACATAGGAATGCATTGAAAACCAATTAATCCACCCCCCCCAAAAAAAATCTATAAACTGAGCCACTAATTTCTATGGATTTCCTTTTGTTATGCATTTTTATGTTAACCAAGCCATTTGTTAACTGAGGTTCCACTGTATGTCCATAATTTTAAACTGTACAATGCTTTAATATGAATAAATAATAAAGAAAGTTGTGTAGTTCTTCTATAGTTATTATTATTTCTTCTTCATGTTCAACTGCAACCCTGATTGGGCACTTCCTTCCTTCACTTTCATCAAACATTGTCTTTCTGCCAGTAAGTTGGTGTCAACTGCATATCTTAAAATGTTGGTGTTTCTTCCACGAATTTTCATTCCTTCATCTTAATCTAGTCTGGCTCTCCTGTTGACATGTTCTATCATTAACGTGTCAAAGGTGCTGTTCTGTAACAGAACAGTAGAGAGAAAATAAAAGAATTAGAAAACGTCAAGCAGATTGCATTCCTCTTTAAGTTCCACTTGTGAGACTGTTTTTCTCATAAATGTTTGAGCGTGCGCAATTGCAGTTAAATACCACTCCATTCACTGGAGCTTCCTCTCAGGGAACTGTGCATGATATTGCAGTCATGGCTCATAAAATAATTTTATTAGGAAATTTTATGTTCATATTTCATGATGTGACTGTAAATTCTTGCTTGACCTTGCAAGCAAGGATGAAAAACTGCAGAATTTAGGCATCTCAGCTCACAGATGGGTGAGATATTTTGTTGTAATCTCAACAAGAGAAGAGAATGAGGAAAAGGAATTTTTCCACAAGTTACATGAAATTACACTTGAATATAAATAAATCTTCAATGCAAATACACAATTTATGCAGAATGCCAAAGATTGGTACTTTGTATTATGGGTATCTAAGGATTAGGAGGATCAGAGGCATTGGTTGTGTCTGTCAGTTGATTTGTGCCTGCTATGTGTGTTTTGTTTCTCAAAGTGAAATGACAGTACTGTAGTTTTGTTCATTCAATGTTGTGCCAAGTTATGGTAGCACTGATGAGGAAAAAAAAATATTGGTTGTAGTTACGCTCTGTGAGAAATGGGAAATCTTGTAGCATTTAGAAATTCCTTGTCAAGTCATTGTTGAGATATCTTAGCCTGGATTTAGCATGCATTCTTTGGATTCTTTACATTTTATGATTAATGAAATGTAAATGCAAAGAAGAGCAAAAACTGTCATGACAGCATAACTGGCTACTTTTGGAAGGCTATTCCTGCCTGTGGCTAGAGAGGCTGTGGTCATGAACTTTTCCATTTTTAACTTTACAGTGGAACCTCAGTTAACAAATGGCTTGGTTAATTATTTTTTCCCTCCTAGACCATCATTGTAGTGCCGGAGTACCTGGCTCACACAGCTAAATTGGTCTCATGAAAAGATGATATGTTTTGTATGACTGTTCTTGTTATGTGCATGTATTGAGTTGTTTGGAATGGTACTAAATATTTATCTGGCCATAGATATTTCTGGCAAGCAGTTTTCACACTCATTCACTGCAGCTTGATTGATTGATTGATTGATTGATTTGACTTGTATGCTGCCCACTCAGCATACGCTGACTCAGGGCAGCTCACAACAAATCAAACATTACAATATTCAATCCAGACAATATATCAATAGGAACAATACACGTCATATCACAAAATCATATAAGTTACAAATACTACATTACAAAGTATCATCATAAAAAACACAACATTACAAAATATCATCATAGAAATACAACATTACAAAAAAAAACTTCATTTAAAGTCCATACATTTCAGCAAGCCAGCAAAGTTACTGTCTTGGCACAGATCGTACCACGCAATGGGCAGGACCCAAAAAACGGCGACAAGGGCTGGGGGGAGGCGGCAGTGAGGTCCTTCGGCATCGGGCCGCATAGTCCCTTTTATCCCTGCCGAGGCGGGGCTCCGGGGATAGCGGCCGCAATTGCCTCAAAGCTCCTGGCCGGTGGCAGGGGCCGGGGAGAGGCAGTGGCGAGGTCCCCAAAGGAAGCCAGCTTTTTTTAACGATATGCAATAAATGTATCACATAGCGTTAAAAATCGGATAATGCTAAAACTCGTGGAACCAAGTTTTAGCGTTATCTGGGGTATTACTGTATTCTTCATCTCTGTATGAGCTGAGAAATTCCACTAGGGGAGAGATTAGATACCAGTTTCTTCTATCGTTTGTTCTAAATGAGGAAAGACCAAAGCAAAGCTCACAACACAAGCTCCCTGCTCTTCCCAAAAAGGGTTTAAACAAAATATTGGGGTCTCTTAACATTCCTTTTCAGTGAACGGCAAGGATGAAATGTTTGTGCTGTTTTTCCTGACTAGGTTATTCTGACCACAAAGATCTGATGTGGTTGACATTGTGTGTCTGGGAGATTTTGACATCATCGTGAATTCAGTCAGTTTCATTTTTCACTATGGACCCAGGATAGCCTTCTGTGTCTGCCGCAGAATGAGCTGGAAACCCCAAATGAGCTGTTTCCTTTGCCTCTAAGAAATAAACTCTATGTTATAAGCAAAAGTGTGTGTAATTAAATCCTAGCAGGGTTTTTTTTCTTTTGTAAGTTTGGAAAGCTGATTTAAGAGAGGCTCACTGAAAAGTACCAAAGATAACCCATTTTGTTAGTTTCAGATTGTTTCACCAAGCAAAACTGGGAGGAGATGGAGCAGAGAAATGACAGGCAAAAATGTATTACACCTCCCTCTTCTTCATTATCCTTAGTTGAGTCTTTTCAAGATAACAATCTGTCCAGAATTTGGTACAGTTCATTTGAATTTAATATGGAATTTAGTCTTCACTTTCAGAATGACACACAAAATCTCTTGGTCCAAATGCTATCCAAAACAAGAATCAGGCAATCAGACAGAAACATAAAATGATGTATTTTTAAGGCTATGCCCCAGATTATATGAAGAAATGGGAATAGATTTTGATGTGAGGTAGAGATAATATACAAGAAACACATCTGGGCCAAATCCAACTGTAGGGCAGATCCACTGAAGCAATGGGACTTAAGTGTTGCCTTCTTAGTAGTTAGGAGTAAAATTGGATATTGTTTTCTTTTTCTGTGCATGTATTTACATTTCAAATTGTTTATGGCAACCTTCTGTAACCAGATGCATTGGATTATAAATCCTATCATATGTGGACACCATAAGCAGACTGGTGGCAAAGGGCACTTTTGGGAAAGCATACAGGTTTGGGTTCTAACAGTTTGGTTCTTATTGGTTTGTTTTTTTAGGATTTAACATGAGGAGGTAATGTTACTATCAAACAAGAATAGTGGGATAATTGTTAAATGGTCTTCACTTGGGGGGGGGGGCATGGTGAGAAGTATCAGTGCTTTCCTGGATTTCCTGCAGGAGAAGAAAACACTGGTACATACCTGTCAAGTATCCTGGATTGGCCGGGAAATCCCGTATTTCACCACTCCGTCACACTCCTTCCCACGGCCATTCCATAATTTGATCGGCCAGGAAAGGGATTACTGCGCATGTGTGCATGGGTTACTGCGCATGTGCGCAGGGGTTACTGAGTTAATGCACATGTGCAGTAACGCCTTTCTTGGCCGAAGGGGTTACTGCACATGTGCGCAGGGATTACTGTGCATGTGCGCCGCTGCCTCTAACGGTCGTGCATGCACAGTAACCTCTTTCCTGCCCGGCGCCTAGAACTTACTACGCATGCGTGCCCGGCTACCAGATTTTGAAAACCGCGGCTTGACAGGTATGCACTGGAAACATGTGCCATTTTTAAACGTGTTTGGGATTTATTTACAAGCAGAGGATAGATAGAGGAGGCAGACAATGTAGCACTTCTGCAAACAAGCAATACAGTAAATTCACTGGCCTGCATTGGATCCCCAGAGGCAAAGAGCATCACATAAGCTGTTGCTTCAGCAAGGGGCTGGATCAATCAAGAACCTGAACCTAGGGGAAAGTTTCTGGTTTAGGGCTGTTCCAAAAACCAAAAGTTGGGAAGCACTGGAAGGGCCAGTTTGATCAGATCCATGCTCCCCCCACCCTTTTTTTTCTATCTGTGAGAGAGAGAGCAGATATCTCTGCTTTATTTTGAACTGGGCTTTGTTGCATGTCAGATGGCACTTCTTTAAATTGTTGCCAAATTTGTGTAGCACAGCAAATTAATCTGACAGCCAGTGGCAAGTTCTGGAGAAGAAGAATTTGTCTTCTGGACTTTTGAAGTTGTTCACCTTTCAATACAAGGACAGGAGTCTTTCTGCTTTAACCCCTGCCTTAATCTGAGCAATGCCTAAATGGAATCCTTGAACCTTCTGCCTGGCTTTTCCTCTCCTCTGGTCTTGGGGGTAATTATGGAAGGGGGAAAGATCTAAATTGAAGCTTAGTCAACCAATGTGGAGGAGACCTGTAACTGGCATATCAGTCCAAAACTTCTGCAATAGGAATGTAGATTCACGTGTGGCTGCGTTCTAACAAAGTGGTTGTGAAGTTAGTAATGTAACTTACTTAATGGCACTGAAGTCATAAATGTGCCCCATGGTTAATCCCTGGATTCAGAAAAAGCAGATGGTTTCTTACCTGCTCTGTCCTGAAAGGCAAACAGAATGTGAATAGACCTTCCAGTCTCTCCCCCCCCCCCAGTAAAAGAAACCACATGGTGAGCTCCCCAAGAGTACTGAGATTATAGTGCAGGGGTAACCTTTAACTCATGCCATTTTCCAAATCTGAGCCTCTCCCCATAAAAATTCTACTTGTCCTGAACTGATATATCGAACAGATGTGCTAGGTGTCTGTTCCTCTCAGGGCAAACGCCTTCCTACTTAAGTATTCAAAGTCACCATGGCTTGTTATGTCTTTGGAAAAAATTCTGAGTGAGCCAATCCTATAGTTTGGCCTTTTGGTGTTTGCTCAATAGCACAACCCTACCTTTTTTTACACCAGAGTTCAATGGGACTTACTCTTAGGAAACAAGGGTATAAAATTTAAGGTTAAAGTGACCTGCCTTCTTATTCCAAGTCTCAGAAGCATATGTTGCAAAGCTAAGGATGACTTTTTAATTGTGTGGAACTATGAAAAGAGGTAAGTAAAATAAAAGTCTCCCTTGCTCGAAAGCAGGTTGTGTCCAACTCTAGGCTGTGGTGCTAATCTCCATTTACAGTCTGTGTCTGCAGACATTTATGTGGTCATGACTAGATGCTGAAGCACACAGAACACTATTTATCTACTTGCAGTTTCTTGCTTTCAAACTGCTAGGTTGGCAGGAGCTGGGACAGATGACAGCTCACTCAGTTGTGCAACACTCGGGTCTCAAACTGCTGCACTGCCAACCTTCTGGTCGTCATGCTCAGTGTCTTAACCACTAAGCCACTTTAGGATGTTCTTATTTCTCCTGTCTAGTTTGGGACGTTGCTGCCTGCTGTTGAGTTGTGCTTTGCAGCCTGAGAAGCAGTTGCGTTCAAAGATGTTTCCTGGGCTGCAGAGGAAGTTTGGAATTCTTCAAGAGATAACTTCAGCATCTTGTAACTGATGGATAGATCCACATCAGCCATGGGCTTGGTTCCCACTCCCACACACAGTGCATGAGTCAAAGGAGACCAGCTCATGGACTTTGGGGAGTTTTGTAACAAGAGTTTTGTTTTGTTTTTTGAATCATTCCTTCAATTTGGGCAGAAAAACAATGCTGTATTCATCAGCTGTCACCTTTCCTGTAAGGTCCTGAATCCAGACCGTATTCTGGTTGTTCCTGGTTTTGCACCTGGAACATGAGGATCTACAGGACTTCTTTCTTTCATATTTCCAGAAAATGCGTGACTTGGATACCATTCAAATGTGAATCACACGGGACAGAGAGGCATGAAGGAAAATTTCCATCCAGCAGCAATTGGAATAAAATAGATGCCACTTACTGTTTCAAGAAAAGGGTTTGTTCTGGGAAATCAAAGCTTAGTTTAGTTTTTATATTCCTCCTTTGAGGTTAAGTACGATCAGTTTTTACCATACCTGCACATGGCAAGCAGGGCCTTATCAGTTGTTTGCTACTATATTCCTCAAGAGATGGGTAAAATGAAACTTTTGGGGACTGGAAGTGTGAAATTCACCGAGACAATATGTCCAGTGCTAGCTAGGAAGTTCTGCGAAAGAATAGTCCCCCAGTTGTCCAAGTTCTGGTGTTCTGTAGCACAAAGATGTGCTTCCACTCTGTTTCCAAGATGATGCTCTGACAATAAGATGAAATCTCTACTGAAACAAGACGGCGGTAAAAGATCAGTGGGCAAAAGGCTGTGCTAAATTGCTCGCCGATCCCCTGGTTATCTGCAGGCTGTGCAATGACACAGCCACGAGTTCTCTTCGAAGCCCCAACCTCAGCCCTGACCAAAACAAAAAAACTGCATAAGGCAAAGCAGCTGCTTGCTCCATTCTAACCCTGCACTCCTCTTGATTCTGTTCTCCAAAAAGCCGTCACATCTGGCAGGCTGTTCCCATTGGCCCTGGGCCGCTAGGAGCTGTCCAATAGGCTGATAGGTTTCTTATTGTTTCATTAGGAGTCTTCTTCTGGGAGTAGTTTAATCCTTTGTAGTCATTTCGATTGGCCGGGTTCTAAGGGAGTTCACTGCTTCTTCCCTCTTGTTTCTCCCCATCTCTCCCTTCCCCTTTGGCCTTCTTCCCTATAGTTTTTTCTTCCTCTTCCCTTTATTCCACTGTATACTATTTCCCTTGGATCCTCACAACAACCTTCATCTTGTATGCTTTATCCCGCACACTGCCTAGACACATATAAAGCAGGGTCTCTCCCCCCCCCCCCCCCCTTACCTCAACACACTTGCATACCAGCCAAAAACTAGACTTTTCCCAGGCTACTTTTAAATGCTAATAATAATAAAAAAAACACCCTCCCTTCCATTTTAGTTTTGAGTATTAAAGTTTACATTTCTCTAATATGACACTTTAGGGGCAAGTAGTATCTGTGAAGCTCCATGAGAGTCTAAGTCTGTGATGGCGAACCTTGGCACTCCAGATGTCCTTGGACTTCAATTCCCAGAAGCCCCAGTGAATCCACACAAATGGGTTTGCTGCGATTCATCCGACCCACGCCATGCCACCCTCGTCGCTCCTGGAAGCGGAAGTAAAATGTGCCCGTACGGGCACATTTTACTTCCACTTCGAGGAGTGATGAGGGTGGTGTGGCACGGCGTGAGCTGGATGAATCACAGCAAACCCATTTGTGTGGATTCATGGGGGCTTGGGTTTCTGGGAATTGAAGTCCAAGAACATCTGGAGTGCCAAGGTTCACCATCACAGGTCTGCGTGGAAAGTCAGTTCTCAAGCTCACGCTCAGGGTTCTATATTAATGTGAAATAACTTCAGATGTTGCTTTCCGTTTGTAACCCATCCCCGTTTCCTGATGACTCCTCATCTTTGTCTTAGTGCAGACAATCCATTTAGGAAGGGAAGGTAGAATGGCTGTCTAAAGTTGACAGTAATGGAACCTTAGGTCTGAAAGAACCTTTTGTCACTTCAGATGCTATCACTATTAAAGCAAAGCAAACACCACTTATATACCAGCCCATAGTGCTCAGTGCACTCTCTGGGCGGTTCACAACTTCCCAACATTTTGTCCTCAACATTTTACCAATCTCAGAAGGATGGAAAGCTGAGTCAACCTTGATCCCTGGTCAGGCTCAAGCTCACAACCTTTTGGTTGCAGTACAGCAGTTTAACCACTGTGCCACCAGGGCTCTAATTATTATTATCACTATATAACCTTTACCTTTACCTATTATCATTGTAGGTCATTGCTAGAAGAGCTTTTCTGTGAACAAAGGGGGATGTTTAGATGTAAGATCTTTGGGGTTTACCTGTGACTATTCTGTGCTAATGATACTCTGCAATACACAGCATAGCAGACATAGAGGAGCGGAATTGTGTGTATCCAAATTCCATCTTATAATTATAATTATAATACATTGTGATAGTAAACCTTTTTTCAAGACTCTGCATTATTTGGAGAAAGCACACCCTACCATTATAAGGAATATATGGAGCTCAGATGTATACAATTCTGAAGAAGGCTATTGATCTTCATATACAAATAATAATAATAACTGTGTACGATCAAGTCAATTCTGATTTATGTTGACCCTTTTCAGTGTCTTCCCCCTCACTCCATTAACAGTTAGCATTTATCTGTCATCTGGTACTTCACTGATGTGATTGCAACTGGAAAATGTCATTATTTGTCTGTTAGTTTTATTTATACCAAATATTATCCCAAATGAGTTTCAAGCTATGTTCATGATACAGTATTGCACTTTGTAATATGTATGTTTTTTTTTTAAAAAAAATGAGAGTTAGTTGCAAAACAAAAAGGTGCATTCTAAGCAAAACTGCATAAAACTGCATATAAAGTAGTACCTCACTTAAAGAGCATAATGTGTTCCACGGGATTGCTATTTAAGCAAGTTTGCTCTTTAAGTGAAACACCATTGTAAGTGACCACTTGTGACTTCTGGCGTGGGGGGGGGGGGAGGAGATTGCAAACTCTGATTTAGTTTTTTGGTTGGTTTTAGTTGTTAAGTGAGGCAACCATTCAGAAAATTCTGCTCTTTAAGTGAGTTAGCCTCTAAGCGAGGCACTCTTCCTGCGAGTTTTTACTGTACAGTACAGTACTGTATTAGAAGATTATTTTACACAAGTGCCTAGAATTTACATGCAGATTTAAAAACAAACCCTCAAAGTTCAAGAACTATAATTAGGACTGGAAGAGTAAGAAATGGGGAGTCATGCCCATCCCTCACTTGGAGATAACCGGATAATCAGCTTTGACCCTACCATTAGCTAAACTAAGGCAACTACTTCAGATATTATGAAAGGGCTGCAAATTGTTGATTATTTTATTATGGTTACATTTTATTGACAGGAAGGAGAAGCACTTAACAGATTTTCTGCCTGAGGTGCCTAAGTTACCTTGATTGGTTTTGGGTGATTAATCATCTTGGCCTGTTACTCTTCTTTAGGCAGCAAAGCATCTTGAGTCAGCATTGCATAACAGCAAGAAGGAGCATTAGATAGTTCATGGGGCTTCGGTGGTCACCAAAATGTCCCTTGCTGGAATGTGAGCCCTGACAGATACTCTAATATCAGGGTTTCCCAACCTAAGGCCCGCAGGCTGGATCTGGCCCACAATGCCATTTCATTTGCCCACCCCACCCATCCAAGGGCATTCAAGAAACAAAATGACCACCCCTTTGAAGCTGTTGGGACAAAATGGCCACCCTCATCATGCAGGCAGGGCAAAATGGCCATCTAGCCCTCAAAGCTGACTGAGAGATCATGACCCAGCCCCCGGCTTGAAAAGGTTGGGAACCCCTACTAATCTTGGATTCCGGCTTTGGTTTTTGCTGCAACTTTCAGTCCATTTTCCAAAATGAGGGGCAGCTTTCTTTTGGGAGGATATTTTCACTAAAAGGAATGTGAGCCTTCATTGCGAGTTCTTTATAAGGGTCAGCCAAAAAGAATGTATATTTTACTGATCACCTTTCTCTTTTGGGTCTCAAAAACTGTAAGAGATAGGGAGAAGGCATTTCTCACTAGTATCTGGCAGGTTTCTCTCTCTCCCATTGGTTTTGATTATGTAAAAGTGTCCTCTTTCTCACCCTCTACTGTTGCTGGCAGAAGTGCAAGAATGTCAACTTGGAGGCTTTAAGCTTAAGGTTTCTCAAGAATTCCAGAACTCTAGGACTCACTAGGTTTTTTAAACAATGGTCCTGAAGAAGGGGTCTGCACACAAAAAACCCTGAGTCTGGATTGTTTCAAAGCTCCTCCCCTCCGCTGCATCTGTAGTTGGACCAGCAGACGAGTCCGTAGTCATAACCGGGCAGCAATAAGCTCCTGAGTGTGCCCCATCTGGACCATCACAGGAGCTTGGAAAGAATGGATTAGTGTTCGTTTCTCCTCCACCCCATCAGGTGTAAGGGAAGGACAGATTACTCTTGGAGTGTTGGTCTGAGGATCACTCAGGCCATACATATTTACTTGAAAGTTAGTCCCAAGCTAGACATGAAAATGTCAAAATGGAGCCACCTTTTGGTGAATTCATTCTGCAGTTCCCTTCGCCTGACCTAGTATGGGAAAGATTATCTCGCAACACAAGGTTGCCGTTACCTGGGTACACCCAATTGTAGGTTCAGAAATGCCACAGTCTTTGAGGAGGCTCTTTCTCAGTGATGGGATTCAAACTTTTTACTACCTACAGTACTCTGTGGGAGTGGTATGGTGGGCGTGGCCAGGGGAAAAGCCCTGCGTTGCACCCGAATTAGGACTACTTTATTTCAAAACTTGGATGGGTGGGGTCAGCCAGAATTTCTGCTACTGGTTCTGGCAAACTGGGACAAATCTGCTGAATCCCACCACTGCTCTTTCTGTGTACCCCAGTCCCACTGATCATAGTGAGAATTACATCCATATCAGCATCGGTGGGGTTGCAACTTTAGGAAGACTGCTTTAAAATCCTGACTAGAATTAGTAAGCAGACCAGATTTCATTTTTGCCCTGATCCACCTCATCATCTGCAGTCTTTCTGGCCAGAGATAGACTGCATTCAGCTTTTATATTTTATCCAGCAAATGAACTATTTCCATAATGAGTGGAAAGTTCACATTTGTTCCTTTGTGAGTAAACTCACAATTGAGTAGTTTTTCCTTTACCTGTCACTTAAACCATATTTAGGACTCTGCCCCACCTCCTTAAAATGTAGTTTTCTTCTTTTTTAACACATTGTTGTCATTTGACCAGAGAGTATTATCCTGATAAGGTGTTTTGTTCAAGCTCAGGGTCAGGGGTGCCCAAACTACAGCCCGTGGCACCAAATCATCTGGCCTGTGCCACCCTTGTCACTCCCTGAAGCGGAAATAAAATGCATGTGTGTGTATGCATAATGCGCCTGCACATATAACACTGCCATAAATTACCTGTGGCTGTCATAAATGTGTTTACGACAGCCATGGGTCATTTACTGCAGCATTATGCACACATGTGGGTGCATTATGAGTATGCGCATGTATGTTTTACTTCCACTTCCACTTCTATTGTGACTGGCCCACAGCCCCAAAAGCATACCTGTCAAGCACAGCTCCAGAAAATATGGGACCTGCACAGAAGCCTTCTGCACAGAAGCTTTCTGCGCAGGTGTAGAACCATAGAAGGGTTCTGCACATGCACAGAAGGCTTCTATGCACGGGCAGAAGGGTTCTGTGCAGAAGGCTTCTGCGCAGAAGGCTTCTACGCATGGGCAGAAGGGTTCTGTGCACAAGGGCATGCACAGTAACTACTTCCCCTGCCGGTCAAATTACGGGATGCCGGCGGCCAGCGCTGGGTGAGTGGCTGAAGCGGCGCAGAAATACGGGAAATCCTAGCCACTACAGGATACTTGACAGGTATGCTCCAAAAATTTGGGCACTCGTGCTCCATGTGATCGATAACACCAAGTGTTCTCTATTCAGTATGAATAATGCCATTCTGAGCCTATTCCAGATGTTTGCATTTAACTGAAGTACAGTTAATGCAAAGCAGAAATAATGAAGTTGTGTCCTATCTGGCATAAATGTGCGGCAGGTTTGCAGATTGACCACATCCTTCTTTCTTCCACATCACCCTGTTTAGGTTCACAGAAAGGCTTTCTTAATGTTCTCAGCCACAATGTGTAAGCTGCCTCATCTACTTGGTCAACTGTCCCATCTCTGATCATTTCTGAAGCTTGTGGTTATCCTTCTGCCACAGGGAAAGCTGATTTGGGGAGTTGTCATCCACAAAAGTAACTTTTCCAAGTTTCGGGTGCAAGCTGTTGTTTGTATTTATTTAAACATTTGTTCAAGTGAGAACAGAAGAAGCTTATTCTTGTTCAGCCTGAATGTTTTGCCACTCCTAGTTTGAATACCTATGCATCCCTTTGTTACCACATACAGGACTTTTAAAATCCAGGAAGTTTTAGGGTTTTAAAATGGGTTTTCCTTTCACACTTTTTATAAGTTTTCATTAAGAGTCAGATATAAAGATATATTGAAAGGGCAGGTACATTTTTCTTTTTATGGTAAATGCTTGGTGTTTTGTTTATGAAATGGAAGCAGCATTTAATGATTAAAATGCCATCAAGCAAATGTAAAGACTCTTGTTTTATCAACAATTGCAGTAAATTGGATAAAGAGGAGAAATATGGAAAATTTCCAAACTATTTTTCAAGGGAATTGTATAATAACATGCGTCTGTGCCATCGGAATGTGAAAACATGCTCACTTGGCTCTGCCATGGAAACTCACTGGGGATGTTTGTATAGAATTGATGAAAGCATTCTTTTGGTATCACACATTTATTGAAATAGTTATTAAGGTTACTATAACTCAGTTCTGTCTTGATGGGAAATACCAGTGATGGCGAACCTTTTAGAGACCTAGTGCTCAAACTGCAACCCCAAATCCACTCTGTGCCGGGGGAGGGATGAAGCGCTCCCTTTGGACTGCTCAGCAGAAGGGCAGGGTGAATTCTATGCTAGGGGAGGGAGGAAATGTTCCCATTGGTTTGCTGGGCAGGGGGACGGGTCGCTCTGTGCTGGGGTGACAGCACACGTACCCACAGAGAAGGCTCTGAGTGCGCCCTCTGGCATGCATGCCATAGGTTCCCCGCCATGGGTATATACCAACAAAAGCTAAGAACCAAAATGTGGTACAGGAGAGTGAATAGTCAAAAATGGAAGCAAGGCTTCAGTAATGGAGGGAATCAGAGCTGATATGTATTAGCCACAATGTTTAAACTCTACCCACAAATCTTTTGTTAGAAGTGCTGACTGCCAGTTTCACAAGTGCTAAAATTCACCACATTTGTTTTGTTTAAAAGAGAGCGCAAAGGGGATGGAAGCACGGAGCATCTTCTTCTTCTTTGGAGTGAAAAAGAAAACTCCACTGTGAAGCTGAAGTGCAGTGGAAAGGAGTAATTTCATTCTGAAAGGAAAAAAGGGAAATGCAGATGTCACAGCTGGAACTGAAGATTTATCTTGGCAGGCAGAAAAGGAAAACCTTTATTTTTAAAAAAGGAAAAGCGAAAACCTACAAGAATCCCCTCCTGGTTTGGCACAGTTGGCCAGCATCGGAAGAACCTCTAACTTGCAAGCAGACTTAATCTTCAAGGTTTGGGCTTATGTCCAGCAGTACAGTATTGGCCTTTTGCTAGTTTCTTTCTGGAGTAAGGTTCAGTAGGGGAATGTTGGGACTGGGAGTTGTTGTTTGAATCTGAAGGTGAGGGCAGTCCTCCCAAAGTACAAAATGGGATGGGAAAGGAAGGCAGCACAATCAGGATGTAAAGAAAAGAATCATCCATGCTTCTTGTGGGAAGAGGCCAGCAGAAGCTCTGGATGATAATCAGGCAGAAGCAGGGAAAATATCGGACTTTTCCATTTCCTGTGGCTCTCTTGACATAAAGTTGCATACTTATAGGGCAGAGATTCACAAAGGAGTAGTGAACCTACTCCTTTGCAGCAGTCCCATTGAGGTTGTGATAGTGCATGACTGAGTGCATGACAGATGCATGACTGAGTGGGCCTTCCAGACATATTTACACCACATGTTCAGAAGAACATGTGGTGTAAATATGTCTGGAAGGCCCACTCAGTCATGCATCTGTCAGCAAGAGAGTTGGGGGTGTGACACAGCCAAAATGTAGTGGTTTAAATATGAACACATTTTCTTGGGGTGTTAAAAGATTGTCTGTATCTGGAAAAGGTTTTCTGCATACTATATCAGGATGGGCACCTATTATGCTCTTGGCACAGGAAAGAGTGGAAGGAAAGGGTAGAAGCAACTGCAAACTATGGTGTAGATGGGATGTGACTGAGGCATGGCTGCCATTTTGGAGACTTGTGAACCTTGGCTGGCCCCCATCCTGCCTGTGCATTGGTAACACTGCTTTGGGAACATATTTTGTGCTGTTATTTGGCTATGAAATATTATCATTTGGAAGAAGGAAGGAGGGAGAGAAAGCAAACACAGACAAAAGTTAAAAAGGGGTAAACAAACAGAATACAGTACTGCTTTCAATTTGTGGTCCTGTTTAGATTCAGCTTTATCTCCAGTTTACACCAGTCCCATTTTCTCAGATAGCTTACCTCAAACTGGTAATGGCTTATTTGTTAGCAGAAAAAACACACCGTTATGTTAAAGTTTGTGCAGTATAGTCAAAATAAACTTGCAGGAGATCCCTCTTCACCAGCCTCAAAGTAACACAATGAGTACCCAAGATTGCTTGTGTGGTTCTGAGGAGGCAATCGTTGATGTGAAGGGGCTGTAAAATTTTACTGAACACCCTAAATTATCGCCAAGAATTTCACAAATGTTCTCTTTACATCCTATATTCATTTATTTTTATGGATTTCACTAAGAAAACATGTCAGGATCTGGGCCGTGGGCTGCTGGCAGATAGCACAAATGCCAGGACCCAGGACGACCAGGTACAGGCCATGCAGTAACCAAATCTCGGTCCATAGTCCGAGTCCAAGTCCAAGTGATACAAGAGGTGCAGAATTAGTCCAGGTAACAAAAATATAGTCCAAAGGAACCAGAAGCCAGGTGACCAGGAGAACAGACACAGCAGAGAACCCTTAGGAACTGGAGCAAGGCAAGGACGGACTGCCAGGAGCCAGGCAAGGTGCAGCAACAGTCCCCAGGAACCAGGAACAAAGCAGGGAGTCTTCAGGAGCAGGAACAAGGCAAGAGATCTTCTGTAAAGCAGGTACAAGGCAACAGATCCTCCAGAAAACAGGAACAAGACAGGAGATCCAAGATCCAAACAACTACAGGTCCTCTGACCTTCATTGCTAGAGGCATAATATCTTCAAGGTCTGGAACAAGGCAAGGGTGCAGTTCAAGAAGCAAGGATCCAGGCAAGGCACAACAATAGTCCATGGGAATCAAGAACTCAGCAGAAGTCTTAAAGAGCAGGAATTGGGAACAAGGAGGCAGCTCTGCCGGTGGCTTAGTGGTTAAGCACTAAGCTGGAGACTGGAAGGTCGGGTTTCTATACCCGAGAGCTGCACTTGGGGACATGAAAGGAGCCTTTTTGGGAATCCTCTAAAAATTTTCAATACAGAGTAGTCTCTGACACAAAGAGAGAGAGAGTTTGGGGGGGGGGGTTTGAGGAGAAAATCTTCTAAAAACCAGGGGCAAGGCAGGAGATCTTTTAGAAACCAGGAACAAAGCAAAAGATCTAGAAGCCAAACATTGCTGAGGCAGTCTCTGAAAGGAAGGGCTGGTTTCACTAGTTAAGTCATCCAGGGTCTCAGGTGGAGCCTATGAAGGCCCAGAAACCTCCCCAGCTTCCTACCTGAAAGGTGCAGCAAGGTGAGGGCCCAATTAGAGGAGCAGCTGCAAATCATGACACAACAGGGCAAAAAGGTTATCAAAACTCTTCCATGTAGGACCCAAAATTTGAAATGTCTTCCTATTAGCATATGAACAATATAATATCTTCAGTTCAGCCTAGGCAACATCATGATTATTAGGGCTTGTAAATATTATTTAGAAAGCCCAGATTCTCCCAGCCAGTACAATCAATAGCTCTACTTGGAACTGTAGTTCGAAAAATGTATGTTTTGGTATTGGCCATTAGATTGAAAAGGGCAAATGAGTCATGAAGTGAAATAGATGTCAGGCATGGGCTACAAATAAAAAAAATATTAAAGGTCAGTAAAGGAGAAACATATAAACAAACCAAAGAAGCAGTAGCACTATGCCACTGAATATACTCTCTAGATCAGGGGAGGCCAAACTTTTCGGGCCGCGTGCCGGTCATGTGGTTCAGTGGGCTGGTCATGTGGTTCAGTGGGCTGGTCACTTGGCTCCTCCCACCAGAAGTGGAAGTAAAATGTGCCGTGCAATCTGTTTTGCAACAGGATGAGATAGATAGTTGCCATTTTCTCTGCTTGAACCAGAGGTGCCCAAACTATGGCCTGTGGGTCAGATCTGGGCCCCCAACACTAATTCATCCAGCCTGCACAGCCCTCGTCACTCTCATAAATGGAAGTAAAACATGCCGATATGGATCTGGCCCACGGGCCATAGTTTGGGCACCTCTGCTCTAGATATACGGGGAGGACTCCACCAATCAGCAGGTCTCACATATCAATATAGTCACAGAATTTGGTGTGCACCCATACACCAACTCAAACACCACGTGACCTCAGATCAACATCAACATCATTTTTAAAAATACTGTAACTGAGCCCAAAGTTGGAAGATTTTTTCAATCAAGTAGGGAGTGGGCAAAATATGACCATTTTACCAAATATGGGCCACAAGCCACTCCCCCAGAGTCATTTCTGTAGCCCCCAACTGCCTCCCATTATCTTAGTACTGTATTAACTTTTGCCCCCTTGTGCTCCCTGTGAGTGTGGTGGGCTATGTCGCCATGTTCTTACTATAACCTTAGAACTGCAGAGCTGGAAAGGGATTCTATAGATCATTGAGTCCAGCTGATGTCAAGGAGACACAATAATCTTGGGACCAATTTCTGTTTTACAAAGTTTTTTTTGTGTGAAACTCATTTTTCAATTAGCAAAAACCCATTGTAGTGACCACTGCAAAAATGAAAAGGCAAATTAGTCTCATTGTTCCCTTCATCCTTGCTGGATATGGTCATTGGATTTCTAGAAATTTTTAAATAATGGAGATAGGGCCCACTCTGATTGAGTCCACACTCCTTGCTCTGTGGAACTAGAAGGATCCTAGAAGAGTCATTTCAACAGAGATACACAGAGAGAATGCACTGTATCTTAAATGAGGGGGCCCATGGAGGGGCCAGAGGCCAGTTTTGCTCAAGTACAAGAGTTCTCAACCTTTTTAAGCCGGGTGCCAGGTCACGCTCCTTCAGACAGCTTTGGGCGCCGGACAGCCATTTTGTCCTTCCTCTACCACATGGCACTTCTGGGTGTGGTGGAGGCGGTGGGGGCCACATGAAATGGTGCCATGGGCCACATCAGGCCTGCAGGCCGCAGGTTGAGAATCCCTGCTCAAGTGCTTCTCTTGTGAGGTGTCAAGACACTGGCAAAAGGTATGTGTGTGATTTTATAAGAAAAGATGACAAACCTAAGCTTGAGGAACTGAAATAACTCACGAACTGAATAGTGAATTGTCTGTTGGTCTTTAAAAATATATTGTCAACTCCTCCTATGGTTGCAATTGTGTATGTTCTGACCTGGAAGAAACAGGCCCGTGCTGGCCATTTGGGACACAGGGAAAGTCCCGGTGTGCCCCAGTGGCTGGTCCCCCCCCCCAGAGGTGGGCAGAAGTATGTCACCTGGAGGCTACAATCCATGATGTCATGCAGTACCCCCCCCCACATAGTTGCCGCCCCCTCCCTCCCTCCCTCCCTCCCTGTCCAGCACCCTTTAACATAGCCAGTACACCCCTGCATTAGGCTTACCTCTGCATGGGCATATAGGATAGTACTTTATTTATTTTATTATTTATTTATTTTTTGAAATTTCTATAGCTGCCTCAATCACAAGGACTCTGGGCCGCTTTCAGTACGACACCCCCCCCCCAAATAAATAAACCCAATTAAAAACACTAAGTCCCTTAAAAACCCAGTTAAAAACTCACCCGCACATTCTAAAAGAGAGAGGAAGGCTCTTATTTTACTCAACTAACCAGCAGGTGGGGGTCATTTCTCCACCACCACCCCACACCTGTCCCACCAGCCAGGTTTTCAGTTCTTTCCTTAAGGGCAGCAGTTTTGTCTGTTGTCTCAGTTCCACTGGCAGGAGGTTCCATAGGGCCAGGGCGTACACAGAGAAGGCCCTCCTTCTTGTGCTAGAGAGGCGAGCCCCTCTAGCTGATGGCACGATTAGAGAGCCCCTCTGGACCACTCTGGTTGGACGGGCAGATGATCTTGGGATGATGCAGTCTCTTAGGTATCCTGGCCCACTACCATGTAGGACTTTAAAGGTAATGACCAGCCAGTGCAGCTCCCGAAGCAGTGGTGAGGCTCGAGCATAGCGCCCACACCCCAACACCACCCGGGCAGCCACATTCTGGACCAACTGCAGTCTCCGAATGGTCGTCAAGGACAGCCCCATGTAGAGCGCATTGCAATAATCTAGTCTAGAGGTGACCAGAGTGTGAGTGACCATGAGCAAGGAGTCCCGGTATAGGAGCAGACGCAATTAGCGGATCACCCGAAGCTGGGCAATGGCCCTCCTGGCCACAGCCACCACCTGATCTTCAAGCAGCAGTCGAGAGTCCAGGAGGACCCTAAGTTGCGTACCGGATCTGTCTGGGACAAACTCGCCCCATCCAGATCCAAGGATGGTAACTCCCAAGATAACACCAGGCCCCTGATCCATAGCCACTCGGTCTTGTCAGGGTTCAGTTGTAATCCGTTGTCCCTCATCTAGCCCCAACAGCCCTCAGACATTCGGACAGGACTTTGACAGCATCACTGGGATCACCACGTGACGAGATGTACACTTGGGTGTCATCTGCATACTGATGGTACCGCGCCCCATGGGAATGGATGACCTCACCCAGCGGTGAGACCTTTGTCTCATTTTGAGCTGAATGTTTGCCCAAATTATCTTGTTTTTAGTCAGCAGAATAAACAACAGAAAATGGAAATGCTATTCAGACATACTATATTACATACTATATTACCATCTCTTTTATTGTACTTATTTGGCAGAATACTTCAGTACTGCTCATTTGAAAGCAGTGGTGTTTTTTTAAAAGAGGTAAACTTGCAGCTATCAAAGTTTAACAAATAAAGTAATACATCCTTGTTGAAACTTTTGCATAAGTGTTTTTTTAACCAAATAGCATTATTAATCAGAATTTACTGATTCAAATGATACAAGATCAATATATGATATTGGGTCAGGAAAATATCTGAGCAAGTAATGACATAAAGCATGTTAATTGTTTGTTCTAAGGTCTGACGAACTCTTGATCTCATCCATTGACTGCTAGAACATGAAAGCTTCTTTGATGTTTGCTCAGTTTATGTTTTCAAACCGGCATTTTCATTCTTTCTCATATTCCTCTATTCTGCCTCCAGTTTCTCACACTGGAAGGGTCATATTTTGAGAACATTTTAGGTAATCCGAAAATGCTCTCTCTTTTCCCCTACAAATCCACAGAAGTATTTCTTTTAATTGTTTCTCTGTCCTTTTGTACAATCAATGTGTAGTTGTTACCCTACTAGATCTAGTCTCACATCACAGTTTACAAAGATATTATGTTACCCTGGTGCTCAAAAAGAAACACGATATTGCTGATGAAATGAAACCATTTGTTACTTTTGGAAGTTTCTTCCCCAGCACCACTACCACACTAAAAGATGTGCAACATGTAGCTGCAATTTTTTTTAATGAGCATTGGATGCAATCTGTGGTGTGAATCACTTCTTCTTTGTCTAGGCCAGTTGTGAAACTGCCAAAGTGAAGGCACCTTGCCAAAGATTATGGAATGCCACAGCAAAGTAATAGTGGACAATACAGAATTTTTGTTGTTCCTTAAATTTTGCATAGAGACAGATACAGGTACTGTAGATGAACTTGATATGCCTGTGGCAAAATTACACCACTGTAAACCTGTCCATAGGGCTGTGGTGACTTAGTGGTTAAGACTTTGAACTTGATGACTGGAAGGTCAGCAGTTCGAGACCCAAGTGCTGTGTAACTAAGTGAGCTCCCATCATTTGTCCCAGCTCCTGCTAGCTTAGCAGTTCAAAAGCAAGAAATTGCATGTAAATAGGGAAAAGGTAACAGTATTCCATGCGCTCTGGCATCTAATCATGCCTGCAACATGACCACCGAAACGTCTGCAGACACAGACAGTACAGTACTGGCTTTTTGGCTGTAAATTGAGATGAACCACTGCCTCCTAGAGTTCGACATGACTGGCTTTTGAGTAAGGGAAACCTTTACCTTAAACCTGCCCATGGGTACAGAAAAAAGTGTGTATTGTTGCAGATTGTATGTTTCCTACACAAAGTATCAGAGCTTCTTATGGAAATCATACCAGCTATAGCTATCCTTTACTTACTTACTTACTTATTTTGACTTTTTTATTTACTTACAATTTCTTGCTTTTGAACTGCTAGGTTGGCATGAGCTGGGACAGAGATGGGAGCTCACTCTGTCATGCATTACTCAGGTCTTGAACTGCTGACTTTAAGGTGCCATAATATTTGTTTTCTTTATTTTTGTTTTTACTTTTTTTTTCTTGTTTATGGAGAACATTCATGGGCATGGCTCATGAGGTTCCTAAAAAATTGGCTTCATCCCGTGAACCATGATTTGCTTTCGGCTCTAGTTTGTGAACCTTGTTTGACTCTAGTTTGTGGAACTACAGAGTAGATCCTGTTAGTCCCTATGGACCCCCCCCCCCTCCTGAGGGCTAGGCAGTGGCAGAGATAAGTTCATAGGCTCCAGCTTGGTTTTGTCACTTGCAGCTACTTTTACTAAAAGCTCAGTGCCAGCCATGACTGTCCCTTCCCTTGCCTTCCTCAGGAACAGAGTTTCTGGCACTAACCCACAGGATACAGTTTGTGCAGCTGAGGCCCCAGTGCAGCTGAGCCCTTGGAAGTCCAAATCCAGAAAAGTGGGAGAGATGTATGTGACCCAGTCTAGAATGCAGCCCTTTCTCTGTGTGTACATGCGTGCACGCTGTGCTATGCAACGTAGGGATCGGGGCCACTTGCAGGGATGAAATAACAAGCACACACGGTTCAGGGTGCAAGTGAGGCGACACCCAGAAGCACTGGGTGGTCTCTTTTATTGTCAGCCTAGCATACCTTGGATCGCGCGATTCTAAGAACTACTGCACATCTGTTACAGGCTAAAAAAAATGGGTGGAACAATGGGTTACATGTATGTTGGTCATAGATTAGGGACCCTATGTGTCAGAGGGCAACTGGAAAGCGGGGTCAAGCAAGGGGTCAAGGAGTGGGGTGACAAAGATGGTCTGGTGGGAAAGATAGGGTGTTCATGACTAGGGAAGCAGCCCTGTGGATCTTGATAAGGGGCTTGCGCTTATCAGCCAGGAGATGTCCGGAGGTTCGTTTGTGGTTATGCCTTTGGGCATGAACCCCAGGTCGCGCGGCCCACGTGACCTGGCCTTCTCCTGTCAGAGGCTGGTGGCTTATGGGCTAAGGGCAATTCTTGGGATGAGCTAGGAATATTTGGGGACGAAGACTGAACCAGAGACTCTGGCAACATCTGCACCAGCTGATTCAGCAACACTCTCCCCACCCCCTCTATCAGCTGAATCAGCTGAGGCAGATGTTGCCATGAGTCCCTGATCCATGATGCCATTCATAGGTGGACAGACTGTGTGGGAGGAGATGGCTTTGTTGTCCTCTTTCCTTACTTGCAACTTTGCGGAGGTATATAAGACAGCATTTTTGCAGAGGTGTAGAAGACAGCATCTCAGGCCTCTACTGCTTTTTCCTGATCTGACGTAGTCTATGACTCCTCCCTTAGCCTCTCAATGCCTGCACTCTTATCTCTGCTCTTGTACCATTTTCCAACCATCCTACACCAGCTGGCCTCTCCTCCTCTATGAACATTGATGTCTCCCTTCTGGCTAGAACAGGGATTCTCAACCTGCAGCCCCCGGTGCCATTTCACGTGAACCCACCACCCCTTCAACCACACCAGGAAGTGCCATGTGGTGGAGGAAGGGCAAAATGGCTGCCCAGCACCCAAAGTTGTGTAAGGGAGTGTGACCCACACACACACCCCAGCTTTAAAAGGTTGAGAACGCCTGGGCTAGAGGCTCACCATCTCCTGGGAATCCCTGGACTCATGGGGCAGAGCCAGACAGCTCGCTAGGTGCACAAAGGACACGGTCCCACATTCCTGAAGTCTGTTACCCACTAATTCAGAAGGGCAGTAATAAGATAAAGTGGAAAACTAAACAAATGCACACAGGCATGCATGCACACTATTGCTTCTTGTCACTACATGAGAAAACAGGACAGACACTTTGACATTTTGAATATGTTCACCAAAGACCCAGAAGACCTTAGTCATAACAGAAGGCATATGTGCCTTACTTCAAACTTCTGGGTTGAAATCTCTTCCTCACTGCTCAGACCATGAGTCACCCCAGTCAGAGATAGCTCATTCTGTATTTTGCTGTAATTAATGTCACTGAATTACAATGTTGTTGTAAAAGTTGCACAGATGGACAGTTAGGGCTATAAAATGAATAAGTGTCCATTAAATTAGAATAGTTAAATTAAATGTAAAAGACACACAGGCAAATATATTGCTGTGGATTTTGGCCTGCTCTTTGGAAAAAACGCAACTTTTTTTGTAGCTATGAAAACAGTAAGAATAAAGGAAGTATATAGTAGTTTCTCATCCAAATTATTTGGCACCCAACATGTCTGGGCTAGGATAAATTTCAATAGGAGGCCTTCTCAAACAAATAAGAGAAAGTACTTTTTCACCCAGAGGATCACTGGTCTATGGAACTCCCTGCCAGAAGAAGTGGTGACAGCTGTCAGTCTTGACAGCTTTAAGAAAGGATTAGACAAGTTCATGGAGGACAAAGGTATCAATGGCTATAATTATGGATACCTAAGGACAACCTCCGGGTTGGAGAGATAGGCAGGATATCTCTCAACGCCATTTCCAGGGAATCCTAAGCAGGTGAAGGCATCTGCTTGGGAATACCCTGAAGGAAATGGTGAGCCACTGGGTGAGACAGAATGCTGGACTGGATGGGCTGTGGCCTGTTCCAGCAAGGCTGTTCTTATGTTCTTATAGTTTCTCATGGTGTTGATGCTAACTCTCTCCTTTCACTTGTTCCTTCCTCAGCATTTCTCCGAGAGCTTCGACCATTTCTCAGAGAATATGGAGGACTTTTCCAATGAACTATTCAACAGCTTCTTTGATGACCCCATGCTGGTTGAAAAAAACCCTTTGCTGGACATGGATCTGGACCCTCCTACTCCAGGCATCCAGGCTGAACACAGCTACTCTCTGAGTGGGGACTCTGCTCCACAGAGCCCCCTCATCCCTGTTAAGACAGAAGATAATGCCAATGGTGAGCGCAAGGACCATGCATGTTGGATCCAGAAACTTGTTTTCCCAATGTCATAAAGTCCCACTTGCTGCAAAAAGAACAGGGGTGCTGACTCTGGGAGGGACAGATTGTAAGAGTTACTTTTTTGGACTATAACCATGTTGGTTGGGGATTCAGGAAAAGGTACTCCAAAAAGTAACTTCTCCAAACTGTGTGTGTGTTCTTCATAAGAGGTTGTGCCCTTGAAGATAACAGCTTTTTAGCTAACAAAGAGGAATTACACACCCATTCAGTTTCAGGACAGTTGAGCTTCAGTAAACATGGGCCTTAATCTAATCCATTATGAGCTGATTTGAATCCATTTAATGGTAAGAAAACTGTTGTAGTTCATTAAAATTATCTAATGAAGCTGAACTGGATGATGTACATGTCCTGACCTTTCATTCTCTTTTATTTTGACATATATTATGATTATGAAGACCACTTTCTTCAAAGAAGATGTGGAGTTTCTGAGCACTAAGACTATAAAAGAGATAGTCCAGGAAATAGAAACTAGGTAAAGTAGTAAGGATGGAATTGTAAACACGTGTATTAGAGAGTAAGGCTAAACTGAACATTGTGAAAATTATATATAGTATCAGTAAACATGTTAATGACTATGCCAGAAATATTATCAAAAGCAGAAACAAAACTGGGATAGTAATGCGAGAAAAGACAATACAGATTCCATGATTTCAAATCTTGTTGGACTTTCACTCCTATCAGCTCTTACTGGCATAGTTAGAGATGATGCATGCTGGAGATTGCAGTCCAAAAACATCTGGAGGCACAACATTTTTGTCCCTCCTTGTACTGTTGAATAGCAGCTAACAGTGTTTCTTGTATCTGAGAACTGCTGGTGGAAACATCCCCCAGGGAAGGTTTTTTTCAAAAAGGCAGCTGGCCTGGAGTAAATTTTAGCAACTTGAAGAAGCCAATTTCAACTTCTTCACTCATTGCCCTTCTGTCCAGAGCAGCAACAATGAATCTGTCTACTTTTAATAAAATCAAATTTCCATTTATATAGTATAAAATATATCAGACTTAACAGTGACCTCTGTTTCCTCATCAAAGTCTATGGTTGCAGACTAAACAGAGATTCTGGCCTCATGACTCACTCAAAGCTGTTTTAAGAAAGGGAAACATTTACTATTTTTATAGTCCTTTAATGTGATAATTGGCTGTTTCCTTCCATTTTAGATGTTTTTGCTGTAAACTGACCTCTCATTTTATATTATCCTCTAAATGTTATTATGTATACATGTTTCCATATCTTTAAGCTATCCGGGTTTTTTCAATATTTACGTCTCTTCCGAGCTGCACTGCAAAAGTAAGATTTTTGAGGTATACATCCTGATTTGTTTCTGGTTCACTGCACCTGTGTTTCAAATACAGTCCAACCCTGGACATATTTGCATGTACTGTGGCCAATATGGATACAATTATAATTTAAAAAGATGACATATGCAGGAGGAAGGTTGTTCTATTTAGGATTTGTTCTCTGGTGAGACTTTTTAAAACCATCTGCTATGTCTTAGCAATTACAAAAGTGACCAAATGTATTGAAAGAAAAAAGTTAATGAAACCTAGTAATCTTGTTTTAGAAACATCATTAAAATTAAAATGTGAAGTCTAGAATATCACCAAATCTAGATATTCCTAGAAGAACCTCAAAGGGATTCGAATCTGGTCAAACATGGTTATCTGAGGTGTTCAGATTGTGAAGACACTAATACCTTGCAGATTCAGTGCTCCCAGGGAGCATCAAATACTTGAACAAAACCCAATGTGTACATCACACATATTTAATCTTTGCATAATCAGGAATAGGATCCTCCCTGGAGTCAGGCATTCATTGGGAAAGGGTCATAACAGTTAGGAAAGCACATGGTTCCCCGACAAAGGAACCAAGTTAAACCCTTGGCATCTCCAGTTATGGCTGGAAAAGAGAACTGTCTGAAACTGTAGAAAAGCTGTTTCCAATTGGGTGCCAGCCTAGCAGTTCGAAAGCAAGAAATTGCAAGTAGATAAATAGGGACCACTTAAGTGGGAAGGTAACAGCATTCCGTGCGCTCCGGTGTCTAGTCATGCCTGCCACATGACCACGGAAACGTCTGCAGAAGCAGACAGCGCTGACTCTTTGGCTTTGAAACAGAGATGAGCACTGAACCCTATAGTCGGATACGACTGGCTTTCAAGCAAGGGAAACCTTTACCTTTACCTTTACCTTTACTAATGCTACACTAGCTAGACATGTTGGTGAGCTGACTTAGTAAAAGGCTGCTTCTTCCTGTGCTCCTAAGTAATAGGATCCACATTCTAGCTGTGGAGGAACTGTGGGGTTACTGGCCCCTTTCCAGTCTCCTCTCAGCATTCATACACCTTAGCTTCCCCCCCAAACCTTTCCCTGTGTTCTTTACACTGCATTTGCCAGACAGCAGTATGGTGACAATGCGCTCCACCTGAGATTGGAAAACAGGAAGCGAGGATTTGTTTTTTCTCCTTTCCTCTTCTTCCAACACTAGCAAACCTTGGCACTCCAGAAGTTCTTAGACTTCAATTCCCAGGAGCCCAAGCCCCTGTGAATCCACACAAATGGGTTTACTGCGACTTATCCATCCCACGCCACCCTCGTCGCATTTTACCTCCGCTTCCGGGAGCGATGAGATTGGCATGGGCCGGATAAATCGCAGTAAACCCATTCGTGTGGATTCACAGGGACTTAGGCTCCTGGGAATTGAAGTCCAAGAACATCTGGAGTGCCAAGGTTCACCATTACAGCTCTAGGGTGAAAAGTCCTGGTAGCTATTACCACCACCACCCAAGGAGTACATACTGTAGTGGGAGGAGGGAGATGACTTCTCAAATTGGATGGTTTCGGGAAATAGGCTGAACTACTTCTAATATTTTAGGAAACAGCTTGGCTTATTTCTGAGTCAGTCTGGTAGAAGCTTGGGGAAGCTTGCCCATTCCTACACAGAAGCAGAGTTATTCTCCTATTCAGTCTCATTCTTGGCATGCTCACAATGGCTGAGGCCAAATCTTGGAATAGTTACTGTTGTGGACTGTAACTCTCAGAATTTGCTAGCCTGCATGGACATTCAATGTGGCAACTGAGACGTTCTGGGAGTAGCAATTCAAGAAAGCAACTTTTCCGAGCTATGACTCAGGTTTAAGATCTAAATCCTGACTTGACAGGAATACCTTTACATGGTAAATAGGAAAGCTTCAAAAGGTTTCTCCTTGTCACAAGGCGCCACAAGATGGCAGGCTTCCTCCTGCTTCCGATCAAAGAAAATGTGCACATGTTTGTGAATGGTTTTTCATTTGTGAGTAAAGTACATATTGTGGGGAATGTGATAATTTTTTCATTGTATGAAATTGGTTGCACGGGATGAGTTGATCTCTGGCTTGTGACAGGGATTGTTGTGCTTCCTCAGTGTGTGCTTGCTCTGTTAATGTGTTTGTTCTGTCTCTCTGTGTGCTTTCATCCATGTGCATGATAAGTTTCATAGAGACAAAAAGAGACTGGTTTTTGCAAAAAGACAGGAGAACAAACAGCAGAAACCATGTTGCCCTTGGTGTTCTGTCTCATGCCAGAACTGAGATCTCCCAAAGTGGGTTGGTGCAAATCCTTACCGTGACAAGGTAGTTGGTCTTAAATAAAACTGTAGTAATAGGAAGATTTCTTCTCATTTCTTGCTCAGAGATTTCCCTTCATCTGGGATATGGGACTTATTTATAGAAAGTTTCATTTCAAATGAAAGTTTGGAGCATTGTGAATGACAGACTGTGATTGAGCTACAAGGCATGACTGTTTGTGCTCTGTGTGATTGCTCCGGACACTACTTTGCAAAGAATAGTAGGATATTGCGATCTCTATATATAATGCAAAGGATAAATGTTTGCACCATTTCTTCCTACTTTGCATGATTTGTCCCGTTTCTAATATTATGGAATGGGGCAGAAAGTTCCACAGCCCACACTATCGGGAAACATTTAGAAACTTTTCTGGCCTTTAAAGTCTCAGCAGGCATTGCCTACCTTCTTTCAAGCACATCTTCACAACCTGAACACCTAGACAGGATGCTGAGTGTGATAGATGTAAGGTTGCCCTTGCTCGAAAGCCAGTCGTATCCATTCAGTGCTCAACTCTGTTTACAGCCAAAGAGCCAGCACTATCTGCATTTGCAGACGTTTCCGTAGACATGTGGCAGGCATGATTAGTCACCAGAGTGCATGGAATACTGTTTACCTTCCTACCAAAGTAGTATTTATTTATCTACTTGCAATTTCTTGCTTTCAAACTACTAGGTTGGCAGGAGCTCACTCCATCGTGCAGTACTCAGGTCTCGACCTGATGCCCTGCCGACCTCCCAGTCATCAAGTTATAATATCCAGAAGGATATTATGGAGCTGGGAAAAGTGCAGAGGAGGGCAACCAGAAAGATTAGGGGATTGGTACACTTTCCTTACCATCTGAGGCTGCAACGGTTGGGCCTCTTTACTCTTGAACGGCGGCGTTTAAGAGGTGACCTGATTGAAGTTTATAAAATCATGCACAGTGTGGACAAATTAGATAAGGAAAAACTTGTCCCTATCGCACAACACTAGAACTAGGGGGCACTCCATGAAACTTTTGGGTACTCGTTCTCAAACAAATAAGAGAAAGTACTTTTTCACCCAGAGGATCACTGGTCTATGGAACTCCCTGCCAGAAGAAGTGGTGACAGCTGTAAGTCTTGACAGCTTTAAGAAAGGATTAGACAAGTTCATGGAGGACAAGAGTATCAATGGCTATAATTATGGATACTTAAGGACAACCTTGGGGTTGGAGAGATAGGCAGGATATCTCTCAATGCCATTTCCAGGGAATCCTAAGCAGGTGAAGGCATCTGCTTGAGAATACCCTGAAGCAAATGGTGAGCCACTGTGTGAGACACAATGCTGGACTGGATGGGCTGTGGCCTGTTCCAGCAAGGCTGTTCTTATGTTCTAAGTAGAAAGATACATTCGTAGTTGGAAGTGATCTTAGATGTCATCTAGGCATACTCCCTGTCTAAACTCGGATACATTTAAGCATCTCTGGCAGATGGTTATCCAACGAAGAAGAGCCCATCATCTCACAAGGCAGTCTGTTGCACGAGGTGACTATTGAGGAACAGTGAGGAAGTTTCTCCTAATGTTTAGTAGACGAATGGCTCCCTGCAGTTTCAAACGCTTCATTTAGGTCTGCATTCTGGAGCAATAGAGTTAATGTCTGCTCTGGTAATCAAAGTTCCTCTTCTTGCATCAAGGCCAAACCTACTACTACTTGCCTGGAAAAATTCTACAAAACTCATGCATTCCCACTGTAAGTTGAAGTCCTAATAAAAGGTGTCAACTTACCCTCTTTTTCTCCCCTCTGGCAAGCTCTATGCAGCAGCTGAGAGGGATTCTGAGGTTATTGGGTGTGGATGTCTAGGACTCACAGCTTCTTTCCCTGGCTTGGGCGTTGACAGAGTGGAAGCCACTGCCCCTGTTTTTACAGGTGCGTGGGTTCTTGCTTACCAGCAGATCTCTCTGCAGGAGACAGAGAAGAACAGTCATTCCAAAGCCTATTTTTAAAACAATTCTTTTTAGGATAAATCAGATGACGGGATATTTTTAGAGCAATCTCAGCAGAGGTTCCTGTAATTTTGTGGGACCACGTGGGTGTTCCTGCGGTTGAAGGTCAACAATTGGCTTGAAAAGGGAATGGCACAGATTCAGCATCCACAAGGCAAGAAAAACCTTCCCTTGCACTAAAACAGGAATAGATTTCCCTGATGTGGTCAGGGATTATTATTCGGGAAGATCAAGCCCAAATGTAAAGGACACAAGGGAAAAGTGTGTGTGTGTGGGGGGGCTGCTTATGTAGGTTGTCACATTTTTCTTTGCAGGGGCTGGAGCTGCTGCAAAGTAATAGCTCACATGTGACACACTATTTCCTTGGCTGTGCCACTGCAAACAGCAGAAGAGGAACTGTTCTCTCCCTGGCCATGATAGGTTCTATTCATATATTCTGGGACGGTCTTGTCTAGCATTCCCCCATCCCCACCCCCAAATGTCAGGTTCTTAGGACTCAATCATATGGACATTTGTCTCACTGTTTGGTGCATGGCAGGGTGGTTCTTTCTTTTTTCCCCTGGTGATCAGACAATCAATCTGTTCCCAGAGTACCTCTACTTGTACCTTTTTGGTTTCTCCTTTTTTGGTGCAGGTAGGTTTGCTCTAATTTGGTTTGTTCCCAGCAATTGTGCTAGTCGGGAATAGACCAATATCAAGCCTTGTAGTAATCAAAGCTGCCAAGGCTCCTTCCACTCATGCAGGGTAAGAGGAAGTATAATAATAATAATAATAATAATAATAATAATAATAATAATAATAATAATAATAATAATAATAATAATAATAATAATAATAATAATAATAATAATAATAATAATAATTATTATTATTATTATTATTATTATTATTATTATTATTATTATTATTATTATTATTATTATCCAAATTACCTAAAGGACTCCCTAGATATTTGGAAATTTCAAACAGAAGGGGTCATTTGTTGTGAGAAATATGTTTCCTTCCTTATGAACAGAGGCTCAGTAAACAAGAACCCAAGCTCTCAAATCTTGCCTCTCCCTTTCTTAAGTGGGAATGTCTCTGGTATGTGTATTGAGCAGAAAAAGCACTGGGCAGGCTGGATTTTTATCTGGGGAGGTTTTACATGTCAAACAAAAAAGAAATACAGTGGTACCTCGCATAATTCACACAACGAAGCATTCTTTATGCAATGGCGAATACCCCGCATAATGATAAAAATCGTTATGTGGGGTTTTGGTAACCAGGATATACCTGCTTAATGGGAACCCAGGTTAATGAACATTTTTTTTTTGTTATGCGGGTCATCTCCCATAGGGAACCGCATAACGAAAAAACCGCATAGCAAAGAGCTCCGTGAAAAGGAGTTTTTTCGTTATGCGGGGTTCTACTACTGTACAACACATTCTTTAGGAAAAGGGTAGTGCAAAGGCAGAGTAAAGCACAGGGCTTCTTTCTTGAGTGCAGTCTAATTATTCCAATCCCACACAGGCTTTTCTGAATAGCCCTGGTAGCAATAGTAAAGCAAAACAGACATCCCTGACATGTCCATCTGCATGATCCCTAGATTATTCAAAACCATAAGGCTTTTGTTCCTTGTTTTGGTTCAATGGAGACTGGCTTCTTGCAGTCTTCTCTTCTTCATGGTTTCATCAGAAAGAGAAGAGCTTTCTGCTTGTAGCTTAAAGATCCCCTAAAAAAGGGGAATACAGTACAGTGGTACCTCGCTTAAAGAGCATAATGTGTTCCACGGGATTGCTCTTTAAGTGAGTTTGCTCTTTAAGTGAAACACCATTGTAAGTGACCGATTGTGACTTCTGGTGGGGGGGATTGCGAACCCTGATTTAGTTGTTAAACGAGTTTTTGGTTGGTTTTAGTTGTTAAGCGAGGTGACCATTTAGAGAAAATTCTGCTCTTTAAGCGAGTTAGTCTCTAAGCGAGGCGCTCTTTATGCGAAGTTTTACTGTACTTGTGTTTCAGCAGCAGCAGCATATCTGACATCACCGAGTAGATCCAAAGTCAAAGCTGGGTGATATCCTTCATTACAGCACTTATTTAAAAAATCACAAACAAATGCTAGCTCTCAACCCTCATGGGCTTTTGTCAGACTGGGCTCCACTTATCTGTGGATGGTGCAGGAAAAATTGCAAGAGTCCCAAAAATTATGGCTAGATGCCAGTGTCAAAATGAGGGTTGCAAAGTGAAGCCAGGAATGTTAGTCTTAAATTCCACTACTGGCAATGTTGATTGAATTGTTCTTTATTATTTTTTTTAAATTTTTTTTTTTTGCAAGGAGGGGAAGGAGATCCAGTGGCACAAAGCAATGATATCAGTGATTACCTATAACAGACTGTTTATGATATCTCTTTAAAATGGGTTGAAGAATTTATTTTGTATTATTTGGATGCCCAGTTCATCAGAGGCAATTGATTTTTTTTTTTTGTAAATTGTTTTGAATGCATTTTTGTTGTTGTAGCCTGTTATTTGTGTATATTATTGTGTATTTATTTATTTTGTATATTAATATTGACTGTATTGTTGCTGTTGCTGTTGTTTGCTGCTTCGAGTTGACTTCGGGCTGAGGGAAGCGGGATATAAGTTAAAAGTTATTATTATTATTATTATTATTATTATTATTATTATTATTATTATTATTATTATTATTATTATTATTATTATTATTATTATTATTATTATTATGATTATGATTATGATTATGATTATGATTATGATTATGATTAATAATAATAATAATAATAATAATAATAATAATAATAATAATAATAATAATAATAATAATAATAATAATAATAATAATAATAATAATAATAATAATAATAATTTCGACTTGTATGCCACCCCACTCGCAAATGTGACTCTGGGTGGCTGACAAAGAAGTAAAGTGTTACAAATCACAATTACAAAGTAACATCATCACAATATAAGAAACATTTCAAGAACAATACATTTCAAAGCAATACACAGAGAAAAAATATGTTGCAAAAAACTCAGACTTGTCCACTCCCCTCCAGGCTAAACAGCCCAGGGGAAAAGTCCGGTAACTGTTCCTCCCTCCCCTCAAGGCTATTGCTGTTTTTCTAATGCATTACTATTTTACTGACATATAGTCTTAGCATTTTTACACTCTGTAATCTTAGATGTTATTATATTTTATATCATAGCTTTTTACATCATAACTTTTATTATATACTAGGATAGTTTGCCTGGTGATGCTGGGCTGTTATAAACTGTGATCAGCTTTTTTGGGGTGGGAATGGGGGTGGTTGGATTAAAAAAAGAACAAAGGATGATATATATTTTTTCAAATTGTTTTATTTAACCAAATAATGTTTTAGTTTGTGGGGATTTTTTAAAATAGTTGTACTGTAGGTATTTTTTTTTAAAATGTGAAAGTACATGTTTTTTGCATTCAATGTTTTTAAACTGTGTTTAGATGTTTTGGGTTTTTATTTGAGTTAAAACTCAACACAGGATGTTATAAATCTTTTTTTTTTATTTTTTTTTTGACATATGTTTGTGATTTGTGTAAAATTGTGATTTATTATTATGTTTTTGACTTGTTTTTACTCTTGTGGCCTGTAGGTGGGGCTGTTGTGTCTTTTTGAGTTGTTTTTACTATTCTTCCCTGCAGGTGAGGCTGCTAGTGGTTGTGTTTTAGTTTCAATGTTTTTTCTCTCCTGGCCTCTGGCTGGGGCTTCTTCTGGTAAGTAGTCTCTTTGTTTCTTCATTTCTGTTCCGGTCGTCGTGGAGGGAGGACGTGCTGGTGAGTTGTCTGGTTTTCTTTCTTCTGGGGTTTTCCTTTGTTTTGCATTTGTGGTGGTGGGCTGGGAGGTGTTTCTGTTTGTTATTTTTTGTTTTGGTTGAGTTTTAGGTTTGTTTAATTGGTTTGGTTATTTCTGATTTTGTTTAATTTTTCTTATTTTGTTGTTGTTTATTTGTGTAACTAGTTGTTGTTTGTGTAATTTGTGGTTTTTTCTTGTTGTAGTTAGGTGTTTTGTATGTGGTTTTGTATCATTGTGGATGTTTTTGTTTGTGTATTTTGTGGTTTTTTTATTAATGTTTTTATAATTATTGATTTATTTTTGTTTTATTATTTTTTTAATAATTTTGGTGTTTGTTTCTGGTGGTTACTTTAGCTTGAAGAATGGGCTGCCTGTGGGTTTCTCTTTTCCCCATTGCTGCTTTGAATTTTGGTTTAGATGCAGCAATAGGGGAAAGAAGGAGGAGGCAGTCAGCCCGTTCTTCTCCCTGGAAGGTTCGTTAGGTAGGTCAGGGGAGAAGGAGGAGGCAGAGAAGAGTTTTCTCTGCCTAATGATGGTTCTCTCCTCTTTGTCTCCTTTTTCTCCTGGTTTACCTAACTGGAGATTGGCAGGCAGCGATCTGTAAGGGGTGGGGCTCTTCCTTGTGAATTGCTGGCTGCTGCTTTTGTATTCGGAAGTACAAAGGCATCAGCCAGTCATCCGCCAGGGAGGGTGCTTCCCCTGATGAACTGCTGCCTGTTTTGGGGGGTTTTTCCACCCCGGCTCAACTTTACTTGAGGCTGGTGGTGGTCTCGCCGTGTCTTCGGTGGGGTAGCATGGAGGAGAGGGAGTCCCTCTTCTCCCCGTTGCTCCGTGAAAGAAGGACGGCGGGTGTTTCGCGGTGGCGTTTTGTGGCTTTTTGTTTTGCGTGGCTGTGAGGCGCCGAGTCTGCCTGCTGGGGACTTGCGCTCCCGTTGCTTTTTGTAAGTTTATTTTTTGCACGTCAGCTTTCTCAGCGTTCTGCGCACTCACGACGCGCAGGACGCTGGGACTTGTAGTTTTGCATTTGTGGTTTGCTTTCGTGCGGCGGTTTTTTTTCTGCAGCTCAATTTCAATTGGCCACACCGCGTTTCCCAACGTTCTTTTTGCTTGCGCCTCTCAGCCTGATTGGCTGTGGCACAGCGCGGTGCAAAGAACATTGGGAATTAAAGTTGTTTCCCTTTGTTTGCGTTCATGGGGCTCTTACCCCACTGGCCCATTTCTCAACCCTACAGTTATCTCCGTACCGGGTTTGGGTGAGTGCAGGAGGCTCAGTATGGGATAGTGTGGACGGGTGCAGGAGCCTTTGTCACATTCCAACAGTTAACGCTTGGATTTATAGGTATAGATTAGCTTTTTTTGCCCGGCTCTGCTGGGCAGTTTTTTTTGTGTGTTTTGGTGGTAGGGTTTTTTTGGGGGGGTACACATCACACTCAACACAAACACACACACACAACACAATCACACATACAACACAAGCACACACACAACACAAGCACAACACAACCACACACACAACCACACACACACTCAATACACATACAACACAAACACACACACAAACAATACACACACACTTTGCACACTCTGCACACACAGCACAACCACACACAAACACTTAATACACAACACAACCACACACGCAACACACACACTCATTACACTCATACACAACACAACTTCACACACAATACAAGCATACATACATACACACATACACACATGCCGAAGCTGCGTGGGAAGAGGAGGGGCTGCCCCTCCCCTCGAAGCTTTGCCGAGGAGACACACACTCACACAACACACACACACACATAGCACAACCACACACACAACAAACACAGCACACACAACTCAACCACACACACACACAATACACACACAACACAAACACACACAACACACGCACACACAATGCAACACACAACACAGCCACACACACACACAACACAGCCACACACACAATACACACACACAACACAACCACACAACACACACACATGACTGGTGCTGTGTGTGTGTGGCCTCACCGAGGCTTTGGGGGGAGCCATACACAACACAATACAAACACAATACAACCACACACACACACACACACACACACACACACACACACACACACACAAAACCGCACACACAAAATACACACACAATACAACCACACACGCAACCGCACACACACAAACAAACCCCACACACACACAAACACACACACTGTGTGTTGTGCAATGGGAGAAAAGTGGCAGTTTATTAACAGCCAGGCCTAAAAACGGAATGTTGGAGAGAGCTGATTTGCATGTTGGACTGTGATTGGTTGGGAGAAAATCTAGCCAGGCTGATTGTTTGTGCGGCGCAGAGGACGCTGGGAACTGTAGTTCTTTTTTCTGTCCACATTCGTGGGGCGGATGCCCTACTCGCGGCTGCCAGACCCTTGCGGCAATGGTCGGTCTGTCTAAAGGGAAGTGTAGGCAGCTCGGTACGGGATAGTAAGGAAGGGTGCGGGCGTGTATGCCGGATTCCAACGGTTAACGCCCCTTCTTATAGGTAAAGATGCATATATTGTGATTTTAACATGATATATACTGGATCCTATTTGGTTGAGTCTGACTAAAGCTTTCAATAATCTCTTTTGTAGTCCCACCACAGTATTTCAATCATGTTGTAAATGTTTTGTCTATATTCTGTTCTGGTCTTTCACTGCAATAATAAATTGATTGATTATCGAGGTGGCCTGCTCACTTTCCATCATAATTGTACCAAATAAGTATTTCAGCCCCTGAGGACAAAACTATGCCTTGTTATTTCCAACAGAGCCATGCTTAACATAATTCCTGAGGACATTGCTTTTGGATTGCTCAGTTTACTTCAAAATCCAGAAGAGATAAGTTATTTAAGAAATATAACTCCTACTGTACATGGAAGAGGCAAATTCAATTTGAAGCCAAGTGTCTGTCTTGGTCATGTGAGGAATTAAACATTAGCTTTGTTAACCACCAAAAACTCTCCTCTTAAGCAGAAATATATTTAGCTGTCAGAGCTTGGGAAAGTTATTGTTTCCCCCCACTGTCCATGGTAACTGGAGGATTCTGGGTGCAGTAAAAAAAGTACTACTTAGAACTCAGTTTCAGGGTGTATCTTGATTGTCATATAAATCAGGTTTTTAATCAGGTTTTTGTGCAATCAGTGTAAGGTCATGTGGCATTTGAGTCAGCATGCGTGTCCGTTATGAAACCTTGCCTGATCAGTTTTTTAAAATGTAATATATTGATACCATTCAATATACTGGCTTCTCAGTTGTTTTTACACCAAGATGGCAATTGTTTTTTGTGTGCTGTATTTCATTATGTTGTATAGAAATCATTGCTCCTAGTTCAGAGTATGAATTTTGGACTTAAAACACAACAAATTGCTCCAAGTATTATAGCACTATGTGGTATTATATCAATAGTAAATTCAGTATTCAACACTAAATTGTTGTAGTACTAGAATTGTCAGCGTCGGCTGCAACTCATATCAGAGAATGCATTTTTTTTCCTGAAGCAGGAAAATGCCACTGGTGTGAATTTGTTTAAGGTGGATCCCAGCTTGCCATAAAGTGACCCACACACTATGATCACAGAGACATCTCCTGCGGCACATCTGAAATGAGACATGCAGGATTTAACACAGGGACTGCAATGGACTGCCGCACCTTGAGGATATGGACAAGGTGCACCTTCACAGCCAGTCCATCTGGCATGGCCTTTTCCACCTCCATGACCGTTGGGAATCAGAGTTCCTCCTATGCTCATTTTGCCATTGGGCCCAATATGATGGTTTCCAATGGCATTTCCTCCATCACCCCACCTAAAGGGGCTCATCCGCCCATAGCTGTTGGCCCCTTTAGGGAGTCAGGTTATTTACCATCACCCAACACTCGGAGTTGAGTGGCTGGCTGTACAGTCTACTCCATTACCATAGCAGGATGTCCAGCCAGACAGGAGCTAGAATTGTATCAAATTTAAAAATAAAAAATGTCTGTAATCTTTATGGAGGAACCCAGAAGACACTGATACATCCATCCATGCATCCTTAATCAAATCAGAATGCAGCAATTTGGGAATTGGTGTAAAATAAACAACCCCTGGTGAGTGGTTTAGAATAACCTATAATATGAGCTTCATAGAATAGAATAGAATAAATCTTTATTGTCATTGTCCCCTTGCAGGAGCAACAAAATATCTTGGTTACTATATCAACTCAGATAAGGCACTCCACATAATTTAAAACAGCTGGAAAACACTAATTAAAACAGTATAATACAGTACAATATAACAAATAAAATAAGATGACTTCTGAGTCCAGAGTTTCCATTTAAGGCCAAAATTGCTCTAGAGAAGAAACTGTTCTTGAGATGGCTCATTCTCCATCCCGATGGCAGAAGCTCAAAGAAGTGATGGCCAGGATGTGATGGGTCTCCTAAAATATGTAATGCTTTTCTATGGCACCTAACGGTGTAAATTTGTTCTAAGGTGGAGAGTGAACAACCAATGATACTCTCTGCTGTTTTAATAATTCTATGCAACACTGTCCTATCCCGATAGGTACAACTTCCATACCACACACATAGACCATAAGTAAGCACACTCTCAATGGCGCAATGATAGAAGGCAAGCAGCAGCTTTTGCGGAAGATTATTTTTCCTTAAAGTTCTCAAAAAAACCTGTTTGTTCTATGTTTTTTGATGTTTGAATTTATTTTGAACCTGGTTAAACCAACACAAGTGTAGGACCTTTTATTAGGAGACATGCCTTCATTTGACTTTAATGTGTTTCTTTTTTCAGAACTGGAAAATGGTATGTGGTCTCTCCAGCATAAGTTGTGCTCCATCATGGTGAAACAAGAGCAGAATATGGAGCAGAATATGGTGCCAGAACTTCCTGAGACCCAGATGCCACCTAATGCAGTGCCCATGTTGAATCTCAATCCAGTGCAAAGGTTGCCAGTCCCTGAAGAGGTTAGTCCATTGTAGCTAGAATGTGCGAGAAAGTCAAACATTTTTTTCAAGTCTCTTATTCTAAATTTAAAAATCCATTACAAAATGGAATTTAAAAGATAGAGCCAACTGTGTATTTGGTATGGGTGCAATCAGACAATGAGAAAGGATTGCATCTCATCACACCGGAAAGGGTCACTTTGCTGGGAGTAATTTCTCTTAAATCAGTCATTTCATCCATGGAGGAGTTACTCCAGCCTAACCCCACAAACACAGTAGCTGTGCTGCTAGGTGAAAAAAGGTCCCACTTGGGCACAGACTAGTTTGGGCTGGTTCATGTTCTCACGAATGACCTATGGTCATAGGGAGATATTTCATATTGGACTATGTCACAAATGGCCCAAATTGTATTTCCCTTTATGGTTGCACCCTATGTCTCTGGATGGAGTACTTTTTGGAATGCCAGATACAAAGTATTGGTTTTGGAAAGCTTTTCTTCAAATCTACAAGCCACATGGCTTTGCAACAATCTTCTTCCTGATTTCTGTTCATTTAATGGGAAATAGGATTTGTGTGATCAGCATTGGTGGCCAGATGCAATTCCAAAATAGAAACTATAGAAAGAAACTTCTGCACGGTAGCCTCCCTGGAGTTTTCCTGAGTCTTTTGCTTCTAAGTTTAGAGCAGCATTGCAAACATAATCCTCAGGGGAAATTGTCTTCTCCAGGATGTAATGGAAAATTATAATTTATAATTATAATTTATGGGTAAATTATTTAGAATTTTAATGGGGTTTTTAAGGGTTTTTAATTAGTTTGATGTTGCTTTTAATTGTTGTTAGCCGCCCAGAGTCGTTGCTGAGTTGGGCAGCAATAGACATTTGAAAAATAAATAAATAATGAAATGGGGGAAATATAAATTTCCAGTCTATAATTTGAATGGATTTAATATTGTTAATTTGTGGATTTCAATTTTTTTGGATGAAGACACAGTCTGAAGGATGTGCCATCAAACATTTAATCTTTCATTAACTGATTTTGGTTAGTGAAAATTATTTTGCTCTTTGTTTGAAGTTTCTCATGGGAGTTACAAGAGATTAGGGGACTGGATGTTTTGCAAGACCCTCATATAAAGAGCTTGATGAGCAGAGAAACTCTCTCCAGGACTGCCAATTCTCTTTTAAACCAAGATGTAGCACCCCCTCTTGTTTCTCCCCAGACTTTAAGAGTTTTTAAAAAAATAAAAAAGCCTGGACATCAACTTACAGTCACTTCTGATTTTGTTTTGGAGGTTAGTATGAGCCATGGTGGTTTCCAAGGATGTCCACTGTAGGGCCAGAGATTTAACAGGGTTATGCAAATGTCAAGACCTAGACCTGAGAAAGGATGCATTATATGCAGGACACTTTGGAAGATCAGAGGTGGATCATAGTCCCTTTCACATTGCCTTCAACTTTCCTAATGTTCTATTTGAAGTGAGATATTTCCCTATGCCCATGAAGGTGAACCTTGGCACTCCATATGTTCTTGGACTTTAATTCCCAGAAGCCCAAGCCCCCATGAATCCGCGCGAATTAGTTTACTGCGATTCATCCGGTCCATGCCGCCCTCGTCGCTCCTGGAACTGGAAGTAAAACATGCCCATACGAGGACAGTGTGGGCTGGATGAATTGCATTAAACCCATTCGTGTGGATTCACAGGTGCTTGGGCTTCTAGGAATTTAAGTCCAAGAACATCTGGAGTGCCAAGGTTCGCCATCACAGCCCTATCCTATAAGTAAAGTATCCTTCCTCAAAACTAGGATGCTTAAGCCATGTTGATATATAATTTCCATCATCCCCAACCAGCTGGTACTCTCTGAGCTTGACAGGAGTTGCTGTACAACCCACCAGGAAGGCACCTGTTGTGAAAGGATCCAGAAAAATATAAAGTGGCTTATCTACTGCTCACTAATGGTAGGCAAAGGAAACAGCATGAAGCAAGCCAGTTACTCAAATCAAACATGAATGAAAACTTCCTTCTCTATTTATTCAGCTTGATTTCACTATTTCTACAAATGCAGACCCATGTGGTGCCTGAGTTTGTGTTTGACAGCCATACCAAACTCTTTTCCCCAAGCCATGTTTACAATTTGAGCCATTGTGAAATATCTGTGCTGAATGTGATGGTCCTTGATAGGACAAGGAGGTAGGTGAGAGTATCACATTGGTGCATTTGGGAACCAAGTGATCTTCTTGTTAACTCTCAATCTCATTTGATCACAAACAGCTGCTGAATAGCCCAGCAGAATGTCCAGTGAACAGTAGAGGGTATTCTCTGCTTCCGGAAGCTGTATAAACACAACCAGCTTGAATGTTAACAGTTCAAAGAGAGGCTTCCCCTTTGAATGTGGAGGGAAGTTTAAGTGGATTTCTGTAGGGACTGGATGGGGGAGGAAAGTAGGTAATGGCAAAGATGTCTCTGTCCACTGTAGAAATACCATCTGTGCAATGCACTCTCATGGCACATCTGTGTGATGCTTACTCTCCCTTGGCAACACGTGTTTTAGATCATCTTCCTGGAGACAATGCTGTTGGCAGTTCTTGCTTGGCTTTGAGCAGAAGGCATTAATGTAGTACAGAGGTCCCCAACCTTTTCACGTCGAGGGCTGGGTCACGCTCTCTCAGTCAGCTTTGAGGGCCGGATGGCCATTCTGCCCTGCCTGCATGATGGGAATGACCATTTTGTTCCAACAGCTTCAAAGGGGCTATCCTTTTGTTTCTTAAATTCCCTTGCAGGGGTGGGAGCCACATGAAATGTTGCTGCAGGCCTTAGGTTGGGAACCCCTGGTATAGTATATTAAAAAGATAATTGCCTGATCACAAAAGGACAGGGAATGGGAAGCTGGAAATAAGGTGGCAAAAATCACAAGACATATTTTTGTGCATAATAAGATTTTTTCCAAGGCAGTGCCAGTTAGGGTCAAGCAAGTCATCAGTTGACCCAGAGCTTTTGCACCCTAAATGCATTTTGCAGGGCCACAGATCAATGGTAGGACACAGACTCTGCAGAGATGATATGACTAAAAAGTATCACTGAAGAGATAGCAGGTATTGCATACATGGGAAGCACCAGGCAAGGAAGAGATGCATGCAAAGGTGTACTCTACTGATAGGGTGGCCACTTTTTTAAAAAATAAAAAAGAGATAGATAGATATACAGTACATATAGTTTCTATATTCTAATATAGTTTCAAATTAAGAAATAGTGCATATACTATAAATAATAACACACATCCCACCATAATGAAGAAGGCTGTAACCAGATGGTAATCTGCTGTCTGGGTATTAGTTGTTGGTAGGTAGTTTCAGAATCTCTGCTTCCTTTTTTAAAGTCCTTCATCTTTAAATCACACTTTGGCCACAGAGTCCTTTACTAAAGGAGACCTTCAGAAGATGTCTCTATGAAGCAAGATTTTTATGTACACCTCGATATCTATCTATCCAGCTTTCCCTTCATATTAAAAGAAAAATCCAACAGTAAAGTAATATTAGACAGATGAAACACTAAGATAAGATAAGATTAAGATAAGGTAAGATAAATCTTTATTGTCATTGTCCTGCACAGAACAACGAGATTGTTCTATAGCCCCATGATGGCGAACCTTGGCACTCCAAATGTTCTTGGACTTCAATTCCCAGAAGCCCAAGCACTTTGTGGATCCACATGAATGGGTTTACTGCGATTCACCCGGCCCATGCTGCCCTTGTCATACGGGTACATTTTACTTCCGCTTCCGGGAGCAACAAGGGCAGCGTGGGCCGGATGAATTGCAATAAACCCATTCGTATGGATTCGCAGGGTGCTTGGGCTTCTGGGAATTGAAGTCCAAGAACATCTGGAGTGCCAAGGTTTGCCATCACGGCTATAACCAATTCAAGGAACCTAAGATCACTGGGTCCCAGAAACGTTTATGAAGAAGGATGTTTTCATTTGGTTTCTATGTGAGGCCAGTATCAACATTAATCATGTCTCCGAGGCAAGGCCAGGAAGTCACAGCAGAGAAAGTAGAATCCTGCTACCCTACAGCTGCTGACCTTCTTCCAGTGCCACGTTATGCAGATGAGGGAAAGTAGTAGGAGCCATGGATTGGTTCTTCCATATTACTTAATTGCCCCAAACATTCTTGTCAATACTGTTCATTCCTGTATTTGAACTGTCTTAAACTGTGTCAGAAGGCCTACATGACACAGAGAAGAGTTATCAGTGCCTGGCCTGCAGACCTGCATTGCTGAATGAATGCTGTTGCCACCCTGGAGCAGAAAAACAGCACAAATGTCATAAATAATAATAATCTGATAAATTAGAAGCTCTCATAGAGATTAGAAAATTAAACCCACTGCCTTCTATGTCTATTAGTGGCACAGAATTTCACCAGTATAAAAATGTTCAGGCCTATGTGGGACAGGAGAGCATGAGAAATCCACACTGTACAGTGGTACCTCGTTTAAAGAGCATAATATGTTCCACATGATTGCTCTTTAAGCGAGTTGTTCTTCAAGCGAAACACTTGGAAAAAGCGCCACTGCTGCTATTGTAAGTGATGGGTTGTGACTTCTGGCAGGGGGATTGCAAACCCCAATTTAGTTAAGCGAGTTTTTGGTTGTTAAGTGAGGCGATCATTTGGAGAAAATTCTGCTCTTTAAATGAGTTCGTCTCTAAGCGAGGCACTCTTTATGCGAGGAATTACTGCATATGCAGAGCCATAGTGTCCTGACATGAACATGTATATGTTCTTTTGTTCAATCTGGGAAGAACGGTATGACAAAGGTTGCACAATAAAGCCGTTCACTATAGCGGGAAACGAAATCACAGATTCAAAATAAACAACTGGAAATTGTTTGATTCACAAGTATATCTCTTTACTAACTTAAATGTTCTCAATCTTGATTCAAAATAGTTCACAAATAAATGTTACTTTTCTTCAGTAAAAATAAATGGTACTTCTCTTCAGTAAACGTAAATGTGTAAATGCTTCAGTAAATGCTTCAGTAAAATGCTTTTACTTCTCTTCAGTTAAAATAATTGGTATTTCTCTTCAGTAAAAGTAAATGTGTAAATGCTTCCAATATATCAAGTAGAAATTATTCCAGTCATTCCAATGAAGTTCCTGCACTTTTACAATGAGTATATCAAAAATATCAATCCAATAAGGTATATTTTTTCAGACAAAGAAAGATTTAAATTTCCTTTCCGAAGAGAATTCGATAAATCTCTTTTCATGCACTATCATCAGGAAAAGGAAAATATTCTGTAGAAGATACAATAACAATTGTACACATAGCAATATTCATATTACATTTTCCCATATAGCACAATACAATGCAAATATATATATACAAATTATATTTCTAAATCAAACTCACCTATATTGTTTGAAAGTTTTCAAGTTTTTTTCGTGTCTAAAAGCCTCTCATGTTTTTTTCTTTCTGGCCATGACGTTAGATCTCTACTTACCCTTACTCACATTTAAGATCTCTATAATTACATCAATCCCTACACCTGAGAAATTTTCAGAAATACTCACATCTGGATGTAGCCTCATATCAGTATTGTTTAAAGAAAACATGACAAGTCTTGCTCTGCATTCAATCCATTGGGATGCAACATGTTAAAACAATGAATAAAGTAAGCCTTCCTCTTCAATAGTACAGTCGAAATATCTGTGCTCTCAAACCGCTTGCTTTTCACTAGCTCTAATACTACAAATCTTAAATCCTCAGCTTTGTGTCCCTTTTCCAAAAAATGTTCGACAAGAGGTGACTGTAGAACCCTGTTCTTTATCCTGGATTTATGTTAATTTACGCGCACTTTAATTTTTTGTACCGCTTCCCCGAATTCAGGTTTATACTGCATGCTCAAGAACTTTAATCGGTTTGCAAGGGAGAAGAGGACAATGTCACATGAGAACCGCCTTTGCGAAAATTGAACTTCTGTATATCTGTATTTTTAGCAGACTCCTGTAGAAGTGACACCCCAGCCTGTAATTAAAGCTGAACCCAGAGAGGTGAACCAGTTTCTACATGTACCAACAGGTAAGAAAGTATTCTCAACAAGTTTTCATTCTCCCACTCAACATCCTCATACTGTATTCCTCATTATCAAACAGCTGTCCGTTGCAAACGAATCTCCTTCAATTCCATTTGTGTAAGCATCCAAAGCAGCAGTATATGCCTCTCACATACAGATTACTGATGAGCAGTATTTGGTTGCTACTGATTTACAAGATATACTACTAGTTTTTTTAATATGATATTTCTGTGCAGTCCAGGAAGCTAACAAGCAGATCAAGTCAAAACCCTATACAGTATAAGTGATATTTACATCACTGTTACTTACTAGCACCACCTGGCCCAATTGTCAAGATCAGGCTCGTGCTGGTATATTGGGCAATTGGGCTTTGTTCCACCCCGCCCTCGCCTCTGGTGCCCTGAGGCGCCAATAGCAATGTATGGGATTCCCCCCAACCTCCCCCAAATAGGCGCCCCCACCACTCCCTATCCAGCGCCTTCCCATGGTGCCCTGCACACCCCTGGTCAAGACGCAGCAACTATGTAGGGTTTTATGGAGAAAACCTACACATTTTAGAACTTTTTTTAATGAATGGAAAATGTAGGCATGCTTCTTTTCTGAGAAGGCTGCAAAATTTCAGAAATACATATGCAGGGGTTTTTGTACAATGCCTTTAATGCTTAGGAAAAGTTGGGTCAATTTTTATGAAAATGCCAGATGCTTTTGACCCTTAGGTAAATAATAATAACAATAACAATAATAACAATGATGATAATAATAATAACAATAACAATAACGATGATGATGATGATGATGATGATGATGATAATAATAATAATAATAATAATAATAATAATAATAATAATAATAATAATAATAATAATAATAATAATAATAATAATAATAATAATAATAATAATAATAATAATAATAATAATAATAATAATAATAATAATAATAATAATAATAATAATAATAATAATAATAATAATAATAATAATGAATTGCCACCTGTAAGGGTAGCAATTCAGAAGGAAAATTCTCCCCCTGATGATTTAAAAACCTAGACAGGCTCATAAAAAGCAATGTGGCTTTCTAGTAGCTTGGACTCAAACCATTCAGTGCTTTGTAAGTCGAAACCAGCACATGAAAAATGCAGTTTGGCAGTCATCAATTTATCACAAATTAGTCCATTTATTTATTTGCTTTAAAAACATAATATGTCTTCAGGGGTAGTACGCTCATTTAAAATTGGCAAGCAATATTCCACACAAAATAATAGGTCCTCTGGAATACTTTATTCCAACCAAAAATGGACTTCCTTTGGAATGTAACCTTTTTTGTTCCAGCAGCAATAACAACAACAACAACAATAATAAAGGCCCTCACACTGGTCAGCTAGAACTTCCAGATTCTGGTGAATGATAAAAAGGAGTACATCCCAGAAAACTTGGTGGGCTAACTAATGACCATAAGTAAACATTACTCAAAATAAGAGATGCAAAAAAGGGAGGGTTTTTTCTTTTTTAAACTACAGTAAAACCCCAACTTACATATGCCTCGAGTTACATAAAATTCAACTTACATAATGATTTTGTGCTAAAACCCTGTCCCGATTTACATGATTTCCTATAGGTTTGCTTCGAGTTACATAAAGATTCATTTTCCTATGGGTTTGCTTCGATTTACATTAACATTTTCATTTTTCCTATGGGTTTGCTTTGAGTTACGTAAAAAAGGGTTTGCTTCGAGTTACATTAAAAAAAACGATTTAAGCAAAAGCCTATGGAACTGACTTTTTTCGTAAGTAGGGGTAGGGGTTGTACTGCACAACTCTCACAGAACCACAGCTGCCAAAGGGATAGTAAATGTGAAGAATGAGTACACTTGCACAGAAATCCAGGAAAACAAACAAAATTCCATTATCATAATTCCTGCTGCTTGAGAAACCCCATAATTCCTCAAATGCTTTGTTGATAACTTTGCCAAAGCATGTACGGGCGCATTTTACTTCCGCTTCCAGGAGCAACGAGGGTGCGTGCGCCGGATTAACCGCAGTAAACCCATTCGTGTGGATTCACGTGGCCTTCTGGGAATTGAAGTCCAAGAACATCTGGAGTGCCAAGGTTCGCCATCATGGCCCTATCCTCTAATCCAGTGTTTCCAACCTTGGGTCTCCAGATGTTTTTGGACTACAGCTTCCAGAAATCTTGGCCAGCACAGCCATTGTTGCTTGGAATTTTAGTCCAAGAACATCTGGGCATGCAAAGTTGGGAACCTCTGGTCTAATCAAATAGCTTTCCTTTGCTTGTGATGGTTTCTTGATAACCTGTACCTTTTTGTATCTCCCACTTTAGATGACTTGGTGCAGATGCCACCTACTCCTCCCAGCAGCCATGGCAGTGACAGCGATGGATCTCAGAGCCCAAGGTCCTTGCCTCCCTCCAGTCCAGCCCGCCCTACTGCTCGCTCTTCCACAGCAATCTCTTCTTCTCCTCTCCTCACAGCACCACATGTAAGCAACAACAGTGAGGCACCTCCCTGCTCAGAGCACTAAGTTCTGTGCAGTAGTTTACATTTTGACCCATCTTGAATCAGGTAGAAATGTTAGGATTTATTTTGCAGTGCTCAACATTGGCACAGTCTAGAGTTGCCATACTTCTCTCCCACAAAACCGGGACAGAAGTATACTTGACAAAAATGGGCAGGTTATCTACAAAATAGCCTTTTAAAAAACAAACATAATATAATGACAGCTATAAAACACTTTCACATTAAATCTATCAATACATAAATGCTATCTGTTGTACTTCTGAGAAGTTGCGTCGCAGTCAAGTCTTAACGTCCTCAGTTCCAGGAAACACACTGGCCACACTTATTGGGTGGTGGTGTGAGGCAAGGGTGTTAAGATTTATCTCCCAGTATACTCCAACTCCAGGTATACTACAGCTCCAATGTGGCAGGAAATCACTCGCCTGATGGTGAGAGTTCAAACTTATTTTAATGGTGTGTTATAATACACAATCAGCAAGTTTTAAATATCTTGGATTTTAACGAGATTTTTATTAAACTGGCAGGGACAATCCCGGTTTTTCGGGACATATGGCAACCCTAGCACAGTCACACTTTGCTGCAACTTAAATGCAGTGAAATTAAGCACAGTCAGAGCCAGTTCCAGTAATCAAGATTATCTCTAGCAAACTTTCTCAACCTGATGCTCTCCAGATAGGCTGGATTGCAGCTCCCTATCATTTTCGCTGATATGGCTATTCTAGATTGACAAGTAGAGTCTTTGAGCTAAATTTAGCATTAGCACCCAGTTATTAGGGCTTCTCTCTGTTATGCTAGCATAGGAAAGTTGGGGAAATGGCATTTAAGACAGTTATTGCAATGAGAAACAGTATATTTATTGTTGGGATTTCCCCCCTGAAATCGTGTAGGACTACTAGAGTAAGTCATTTGGGTGGGGCAGGGGGGTGCTGTTGGTGAGACAATAGCTATGTAAGCTCAATTGATTCAGTGGGCCTAGGTTAGTTGCACGTTACCACTGGATTTCAGCCAATGTTAGTTGGATCCACAGTTGACATTCTCTCTCCATCTTCTACCTCTGCCCCCACCCCATTAATCAAAGGTAAGACCACCCAAATTTCCTATCAGGGTAAAACCAATTCTATAATATTTTACATTTCTAATGAAGTAGGTTGTGATCTTTTAAAGCTTGTGCCAGAATAAATCTGCTAATCTTTTAAAGCACCACAGGATTTGATTTGCATTTAATGGTACAAAATTCTAAAGAAATTTGAAACAAAATGTTCCACTCTGCAATTCATGCTGGCCATACAGGACTGTGGTGGAGGGTCAAAGATATAAAACTCTTTCTTCACATGTGAAAATAATGCTACAAAATTGTAAGCCTTGGTCATGATGGGGAGGGTGTGTGTGTGCATGGGCTGAGGACAGCTGTACCTGAAGACTGTACACTGTATATCTCCCTTACTGTATTCTGATCGTTGCAATGAAAACATTTCTTCAGAGATATTTTTTTTTAGCAGAAATGAAAGTTTGGCGTGTTGCTATTCATACATATTCTGCAAAGTTTGTGTCTTTTTTCTTTTCGCCTGCAGAAATTACAAGGGACTTCGGGACCCCTGCTCCTAACTGAGGAAGAGAAACGAACCTTAGTTGCCGAAGGCTATCCCATCCCAACCAAGCTGCCTCTTACCAAAGCAGAGGAGAAGGCACTGAAGAGAGTTAGGCGAAAAATTAAGAACAAGGTGTGCCCCCCCCCCCCACACACACACACACCTCAAAAGCAACCTGGTGCCACCAGAGTTTTGTAGGTTACTATGACAGAGTCAGGGGAAGAAGCGAATCCTGCAAAATCAGATTCACAATCTCAGCAGCAGTAGAGGAGAGAGCTGAAGGGAGAGAGATCTTTCAGGACAAGGATGGATCTCCATGCTATGCATATGTCCACATCATCTCTTTCTGATATTGCACCAGATCTCTCTCTGACCTTAAGCAATGTGTTTAGCCCACATCAGCCCGCTCCAAATAAGCCATTTATCTGAGCTGTCGATATGTATACGAGACAACTGAATGATTCATCTTATTAAATTGTTATCCAGAAGTAAATTCTATCCCTGTTTACAAGTTGGTTATCAATCTGATCATAATATTAGCTCAATCCATCAGTGCATGAAAGGAATCAAAATAGAATGCTAGGCCATCTTCCCAAACACCGCATTATGAAGATGTGGAAATATAATGGTGGTGTCCTTTGCACAAATGCTTAGAAACAAGGTGAAAATCCTGATATAGCTTAGTGCAAATGCTTGGGAACTAGTTACGGTCTTGTTAAAAGATACCGCCCAGGCAGGATGCTTGAAGCTAAAGAATTTTACAATGGGTTGACAATGAAGTTGAATATATAACCTAAGAAGCTGCTTTAGAGTACTGTCCTTGTCCAGGCTGTCAATAGGACTCTCTTAGCCCTGCTACCAGACATAATCTTAGAACTAGAGCTATCAGGAACAGAATCTCAGTTCTTTTTGTATGTAAAATATGTGCTCAGATACATTGACACTTGTGGCATACATATTTAAGCTTTATATAGCAAAAAAAAAATTAGAAGAGGTGAGCTGGGGCACATCACAAGCCTATCAAGACCATCATTGTTTTTCTCAAAGGGGTTAGTCACGTTCCCCCAACAGGGAGCAGAACATGAGTGCCACATTTTTAACTGGTATTTAAAATGTTATCCTACCTTCAGTATTGGAGGTAATGTACAGCCATCATTACTAGCAGCTTTCAATAGCCTCCTCTATACCTACCGCTTCATCTAACCAAATTTTGTTTCATTGGATTAGAGGCAACTTTAGTTTCAGGCAGAAGTCTTTTAAAAAAGCAAGAGATGTTGAACCTTATACAGAGGTGCCCAGCTAATCTGTGTGCCTGACCCCTTATTGTAACAGGGTTAAGCAGAATAGCAATATGTTGCCTCACCCATGGACATTAATTGTAAATTATTATGCAATTTATATATGCATACTCAGCTATAGATAACCAGTGTGGTGTAGCAGATAGAATGTCAGACAAGGAATCAGGAGACCTGGGTTCAGATCATGCTAAATCATGAAAACACACTGGGGGATGTGTTGCAATGCTAAACCATTCTTTGAACATCTTGAAAAGCACATCTTAAAAAAACTATTAGCTCACCATAGGTTAGAAGTGACTTGATGCCAAGTAACAACAATATTCTGTTATAAGCCATGTTACAGGTTGACTACACCATTATAAACCCACAGGATTTGCTCCACTTATAAAATGGATGTCATTGTGGAGCCATTGTTGGTAGGAGAAGGGGGCCTTAATGCTTTTTTGTTATGACTTTGTCTGCAAATATAAATCGCATACAATGCTTAGCAGTCTGGCCAGGTTATCCTGCTAGGGTAATAAGAGTAGACCATACTACCAGTGACTCAACGCTGACTGTCAGGCAGTGGTTAATTAACCTGACAACCATGAGGACTAACGACCTTGGGTACTTAAGTCCACAGAAAGGGTGATGGTCCCCAAGTGGATTAAATCGCACTTGCATCCATCTTGATGGAAGACAGCAGTTTCATCAATACTGGCCTGGGACTGAGGAGGACTTTGCATGCCAATGGTCTGGGCTCTGGACCAGAAAGTGACTCGCGGAACTGGATCAGTGATACGTCTGTCATGCTGTGATGCAGAAGGCAGATAAAAGGCCACTGCATTATTTTCTCAAGACAGTCATCATAGCTAATAACCTTGATGATTGCCAATATTCAGATTCAGATATGGAAGAAGAATGCTTAGTTGCTTTGTCTGGAGTGCACAGAGTAGTGGCAAGAAAGAAAAGTAAATTTCACCAAGAGTGGTGGCCCTGAATCTACAACTTCTCGATGTTTATTTTATTTTGCTTGAGAAATTGGAGTTTGCAGTTTCCTGTGTCGTCATAAGAATGATCAAAGGGTTTTGTTCTTAGAGGTTTCACATTAGCTAATATTTATACTCCTCATTCTTTAGATTTCTGCACAAGAGAGTCGGAGAAAGAAGAAAGAATATGTCGAATGTCTAGAGAAAAAGTAAGTCAATTCTGCTTTCTAAGCAGCCACATTAAGGGTCTGTCCATAGGGCAGGGGATTTTGAGGCGTCCGATTCAAACATTAAAAATTCTTATCTTTAGCACTATCTGTTTCTTGAGTGATCCTTTGGATCACACTGATCCAAGCTTTTTCTTCTGTGAGGATGGCCCACAGTGATCTTTGGATTGCTCCAATTTGTCTCCTGTTCAGTTATTCAAATCAAATAAAATCTTTATTATGGTCCAAGATCAGCATAGAACAGCAAAGGGGGTACTTGAAATATTGTTAAATTATTGTCATTTCCCTTTCCACCCTCTTTCTTGCCTATTTGTCAGCCATCATATTTCTTGTTGTTTATTTTATCTATTTATTTTTTATTCAAATTTATATTGTTGTTTATTGTTGTTAATGGGTTTATTTTTTGATGTGATATTTTGTATTCAAATTTGACCTTTTGAATTGTACTGCACTGCTTTTTGAATTGTACTGTGTTATATTGTATTGATTAATGTTTGTTTATTATTGACTATTGATTATTGTATCGAATTTACTTTTCATGCTTCTTTATTATTGTATCTACATGTTGTAATGGCCGCCTTGAGTCGGCTTTGGGCTGAGAAAGTGCGGGATATAAATTAAAATTTATTATTATTATTATTATTATTAAATAGTAACAAAAATTAAGAGAAGGTGAAAATAAAGGAAACTACTTCTCCTTTGTCCATTTTAATGTCATTGGCCACTGTATATATCAGGGAATTATCACCTCAGATAAGCTCACCCATAGGTGTTTTAGGGTGTGATGTAACCATCTACACTGGTTGAAAAATGGAATAATTAAGAGCTCTCACCATATGTGTGGATATCGTAATGTGTTTTGAACCAAACCACACTAAAAAAATCCAAATAGTGAGCTATATGCATGTATGGACAGACTCTTTAGTCAATTCTGCACTTGAAATGTCACTGGTTTCTTTTACTCTTGGCTGTAAAGGGATGATTACTAGGTTTTTGCGACAACAAACTTCTTGTGAATTACACATCCCTTTTGCCTCACATTGTCTACAAAATTCTCTTCCTTTTTGCTAGTTTTTTTGCTCAAATTCATTTAAGCCTTAAGAAAAATAACTTACTTGCTTACCTACTTTTGTTCTTTATCAAATTTATATCTTGCTTTTGATTGATTGATTGATTGAGTAGGTGAGTGATTTTAAAAATTTGACCTAATCCCTTCCCTCTTTAGATACACACTGCTGAGCACTGTGGTTCCTCCAAACTGTGGCCAATTTGAAAAATAGCCTTTGGCCCATCAAAGATCCCACTTGTTATAGTAGTTGTTTCTTATTCTTCTTCTGTGTCTAGGCCAGATGTGAAATTGCCAAAATGAAGGCACCTTTTGGTGAATTCATTTTGCAGTTCCTTTTGCCTGGCCTAGTGGTGAGAAATATTAGCCAGCAACACAAAGTTGTCATAACCAGGGTACGCCCAATTGTGGTTCAAAAATACCACAATCTTCGAGGAGACTCTTTCTGTAGTAGCTTTAGAGCAATGTCAAATAGAAGACTATATCTAAAAGAAAAAATAAGACTATTAATGCAGTTAAAAGAAATTTTGAGGATTTGAAATTTAAACACAACTGTATTGACATATCAAAACAAAAAACAATGGCTAGAATCCTGCTGCTTAGTTTTCAAGTCTCTAAGCAATGGGACTTATGGGTGATTTGGCTCACCAAATCAATAGGCCTACTACTATAATAATAATAATAATAATAATAATAATAATAATAATAATAATAATAATAATAATAATAATAATAATAATAATAATAATAATAATAATAATAATAATAATAATAATAATAATAATAATAATAATAATAATAATAATAATTTAATTTATATCCCACCCTACTCAGCACTGGCCGTCTCAGGGCGGCTAACAGCATTTCAAATAAAGATGCAATATAACTATACAGAAATACAATGGAGTAAAGTAATAAATACAGAATATAACAAGGTAACATAACAATAAAATACAAAATATACAAATTACAAATGTATAAATTTTAAAGCATCATATCATACATAGCATCACACTCTAGTATGACTTACTACATTAAGCAATAGGATTTCAATATTTGAAAACATACGGCTCAAAATCTGTGTCTCTTGCCAACTCTTTCTGTCTCAAGCCCCCTCCCCTTGGATTAGCCTTCTTCAGTCTGCTGCTTTCCAGATGTTTTGGGCTATTCCTCTCTGGTTACTTAACAATTGGCTGTGATGAGTGGTGGTGGTGGTGGTGGTGGTGGTGGTGGTGGTGGTAAGGAGGTAACGCGAGTTCATGTCCAAATAATCCGAAAGCCACCAGGTTGCAGAATATGGGTTAGGTGATTTTTCCCCCTGTGATTTACATTTAGAAGCTATATACTATTTTAATGTCCATTCAAGTCCTTTATATTTAAACCCTCTATGTTAAAGGCAGGTGGGGGTGGGGTGGGGGGTGGGAAGGCATTTTTATTTTTCACGTTGCAAAGATGTTTTAGAAAATATTTTTGTTGCTGGAAAGATCTTGGGTGAATCACAAATATTATTGTCCATTTCACTCCCCCTTGACTTCATTATTTACTATACTGCTTTTATACACTTGTCATTCAGAATAAAACGTCATGTATTTCACGTCCTGTATTTCCTGTCCATAAAACATTTTGCCAGCTTTTTTCAAACTACATTAGACTACAGCTCTTATTGTCTATAGCTAGATGAAGTTTATTGTTATCTGAAGATGATTGATATTTTAAATAAACATATCTGGAGAGCAACAAGTTTGAGAAGACTGGATTATACAATAATAAATCAGTTATTCTTGAAGGTTTCCTAGAATGTTGTTGTTTATAAGATCTAGTGGTTTCCCAGATAATATGGTGTAGTTTTAGTAAATGAATTCATTAAATGTTGTGTGCTTATAGCTTTAAAGCAGCTACGTGCCCAGTATAAATGAAACATAAATATGTGGGTAGAAAGATTGTGCTTCCCAAGCCTGTTCAATATCCTCTGAGCTTAACAATGTGGCTTCCCAAACCCTGAAAATTGCTTACTAAATATGGAGGAATTGTTACAGGAAAGAAATCACTTAGATATTCATTCCGTGGATTGAACTCACTGTCAAGTGAAATGAATGTCCAAGGGTTCCTACCGAATATGATGTTCTTCATGAATATCCTACAATCCAATTGACCCTTATCCTGGAGAAAGTACATCAGTGAAATAAGCATGAGGTTTTGATTCTCTACACAGCTAATTATTTGACTGTCGGACAGCTATAATCTTTTCAACATAACCTGTTTCAGGTGAAAAGTAAATGTAGCCAAAATTGTAAACAGTTTTGTGCACCAAAATGCTATATAAGAGACTAGCTGATTACTCGGCTTTGCTCGGGTATATTCTTTTTCTGGTTGGGAGAGTTCCATGTGCAAAATGACTCACTCCCAAAAGTGCCCCTCCCCCATGTCCACTCCTACCCGCCACTGTAACAGCTCCTCTCACACACACAGAGGCCCCGTCCCCTCATAAGGCATGCGCACACGAACATTCAGCAGCTTCTCTGTTTTTGAACCACCACCACCCCCTATTCCTCCTCATCCCTTCTCTCTTTGTCTTTACGCATGGGGTTTGGACCGGATAAGCTGCTCCTCCTCCTTCAGATGTTTTGAATCCATCCGTGCCAGGCCGTCGTGACCGACGCCTGTGGCTCTCCCAGGTTACTGGGGTGCCATGAGGAGAAGCGGGGCTCAGCCTATCTGGCAAGTGATGTCGGGTTCTGACATGGGTAGAGCGGCCTCTGCCTTGCCCACTGCTGCCTCATCGGTCGCCTCCTCACCCGGTGGCGCCGCCTCGCCCATCGCCTCGTCTTCTGCCATCTCCAATGGTGGTTAGGCTGTGCAGTGCGCATGCCTCGAACACTGGGTAGGCTGTGTGGCGCTTGCGCCTTGAAGACCGGGTAGGCTGTGGGGCACACAGGGACTACTGCGCGTGCGCACTACCGCTTTTCCTGGTGTTTTTTCCCATCAGATGGGGGTGTCCCCATTGTGGCCCAGTTTTGGGGACATGAACCCCCAAATGGGTTTTAGGACCCCCACAGTGATGATCTCGCAAGGCCAAGGTAGGTATGTGGCAGGTTTCAGTGTGTTCGGTCCAGGGGCATGGGAGCCTTTTGAGTACATACAGACAAACACTTCTGTTTTATAAATGCACATCTGTTTTTAGATGCCGCTGGGAAATTTGAGTTCCTCCCTTTGTGTTCTGCACAGTGGGCATCATGCAAGATCCATGAACATACATACACTTGATAATACCAGGGATTGTTATTGTATTTGTTTGCTTGCTTATTAATGCATTTTTCTTCAAGCTATGCCTGCAAAAGGTTAGATGAGGCTATGTAACTGATTATCTGTTATTGGTTTATTTTTATTCTCCAGAGTTGAATCATATACATCTGAGAATAATGAACTGTGGAAAAAAGTTGAGACACTAGAAAATGCAAACAGGTGAGCAGAACCACATTTGACTGTTGACTGGAGGACCCTGTCAAAAAGGGAAGTCAGGAGAGAGCTGGGGACCAAAACAGAAGGGAAGTTCAATCACCACCCCTGCTTGTGGCAGATCTTCCTTTGGGTTTCTCCAGTAGTAGCAGGAGGAGGAGGAATTAGTTGGATTTGGTTAGCGAGGAATGTTTGCGCTTGGATAGCTAGGAGGGCTTGTTTCCCCATGGAAGAAAAAAGAGAGGCAAATTCTTCTCCTTTCATCACTATAGGCCTAAATGCTAGTGGTCAAATTCTGCTCCTGGGCTTGTTTGCAAAGTGAACATTATCTTCTTCTCATTCCCAGTACTGTAATCTTTTCAGCTGAAATTCTAAATAAGGCATTCTCAACCTACGACCCATGGGCCTGCCCTGGCCCCTGGCGCCAATTCATCCAGCCTGCACTGCCTGCACCTCTCCGGGAAGCAGAAGTAAAACGTGCCTGTGCATGTGCAAAACACTGCTGTAAATGCATTCTGCACATGCACAGGTCTAACTTCCTCTTCTGGTGGGAGGAACCACATGACCTGCTTGATCAGCTGTCTGGGGGGGGGGGGCATGGTCAGGTCCATGACCTGAAAATGTTGAGAATCCTTGTACAAAATGAACTAAATGAAATTCTTCCGTCTTTAAGAAGAGACTCAGGAAGGAAGGAGGTCTTTTTAGGTGAGCAATATGTTTTACACCACCCACTTCAAAATTCAGTAACTCAGCTGTATTTGGGGGCACAGCATCCTCGCCCCCCCCCCGGTTCAGTCACTGATGGAAAGGTTCTATGCAGAGAAAGAATGCAACTGTATGAGCTTGGCTCCATTTTGCACATGAAGTGCAAAGAACGGAAGTGAAGGGAACCTTTCTGTGCTGGTTGGGGTGGCTGAGGTCTTGGTCTCTGGTTATGATATGTGCCACACATTCTGCCTCCTAACGAGGAGGGGTGCCTTCCTCTCTGGTGTGAAGAAACAGGGCGAAGGGCATTTTTGTGTGTCTGTACCTTTTGCAACAAAGACTCTGGACTTGGTTTCCTGCCTTGGGTGGTGGGAGAATATGGGCTGTTCTTCCAAAGCCTCATACATTCTTAGTGTAACATTTTAGTGTAAGGGACCAAAGACAATGAAACAGCCGAAGGGTTGGCTTAACACAGGTTTATTGCATGATGATCCGGAGGAACATGTGGTAATGGCGGATGGGTAGCTCAATATATACAGCTGGCTATACATTTGAATGTGGCTCGTCAACAGGCTATTGGTTGCTGCCTGCATGACGTCGTAGAAGGTCACGCCCTTCTTGTCCAGGTGAAGAGGTGGCGGGAATCTTCCCGCGCTGCTGATCCAGGTGAATCTGAGCCATGAGAGCTGGACGCTCGCTATTGCCATCTAGTGGTCACTAGCTCGCGTCCCCTTATCAGGTTTACATTGATACAGCTGAAGGTTATAATGTTGCACACAGAAAGGTTACATTGTTACCACATGGCTAGGTACATTGTTAAAGGCACAGCTTTACAGAACACAACATCCCTCCCCCCTAGGATGAGACGAAGTCTCTCAGCCAAGATGGCTTATTGCACGTGCGTTTGGGCCGTGATGAGGGCTGACCCCCCCCCCGGGCGCTACTGCTTCTTTGTTCCCTGGTCCCTTGTCCTGTAATGGGAGAGGGAGACTCGTTAGTGGCTTGCCGCGGTTTGGCGGCCTTAGGGGAAGGGAAAAACTCCATTGTGGGCAGACCGGGGGCGATCGGGGCTAACGAAAAACCCCTCTTCTCGCTTGGACGGGTGGGGGACCACTCCAAAAAACTCCCCCGGTTCTGAAAATCAAATTCTAACTCAGTTGGGGTATCCGCATTTGTGGGGGAATTCCGCGAGATATGTATGGGGTCGGGTTCCTCCTCCTCTGAAAAATCCCCCAGGATATCTACGGGAACATCCCCCCTTTCCTCCTCCCCCCTTGGTGGGGACCCACGGCCCCCTTTTCCTCCCCCTTGGGCTGAACGGGTGGGGGAGAACCCTAACGCTGATTTTTTCTCTGTTTGGTCTGCGCCCTGCTCATCGGGGACCCTGCGTCGGAGCTGGTCCGCGTGCCGTCTCCACAGTAGCCCTGTGCTGGTTTCCACGCGGTACGACACGGGGCCGGTTTGCTCCACAACTACGCCCGGTACTCAGGCTGGGCCCGTGCTGGCGTAATTCCTGCAATGCACGGGGGTGCCTACACTGAAACTCTTTGTGGCCTCTAGCCCAATGTTCCTTCCCTTGTCCTCTACCCTCGTGGGGTCTAGCCTAGTAAGGATGGTGGTCAGTTTCCTATGCATTAAGAGCTCTGCGGGGGAGTATCCTGACGCCAACGGGGTCACCCTGTACCCTAGCAGAAACTGACACACTTGTAGGTTCAGATCCCCGGGGCCCATGCGCCGCAACGCGTCCTTCGTGGTGCGGACGAGGCGCTCCACTTGACCATTGGTGGCTGGGTGAAACGGGGCGGAGGTGATATGCCGAACGGCGTTAATCTCCATGAATGCCCTAAACTCGGAGGACGTGAAACAACTAGCGTTGTCGCTAATTAATGTGTCGGGTATGCCGAACGTGGAAAAGAGCCTCCGCAAATGCTTAATGGTCTGGGCCGAGGAGGTGCTCATGACTGGGATAACCTCCAACCACTTGGAGAAGGCGTCCACGACAAGAAGAAACAGGGTGTCTCTGAACGGGCCCGCGAAATCAATGTGCACCCGGGACCACGGCCCCTTAGCCACGTCCCACTCCCTGTGGGGAAGGCGGGCCTCCTCTGGTCTGGAGCATTGGCAACTTTCACAAGTGCTGACCATGTGCTCGATGTCGGCGTCCAACTGGGGCCACCAGAAGTAGCTCCGGGCCAGCGCTTTGGATCGCACGATGCCGGGGTGGCTGACGTGCAGCAGTTTGAGCACCCGCGGCCGAAGGGAAGTGGGAATCACCACTCGCTGCCCCCACAAGAGGCACCCCCTCTCTAGGGACAGCTCTAACTTTTTCCTGAAAAATGGGGCGAGCTCCTCCGCTGGGGAGGACGCCGGCCACCCTTTCTGCACCCAGGAGCTAACTGCCGCTAATGTCTTGTCCTTCCCTGTCGCTTTGGCAATGTCGGCGGGCACTACGGGGGGCGAATCCAGCACCTCTATCATAAGAACCTGATGGTCTCGCTCCCCCTTGCTCACCTGGCTGGGCGTCAGGGGGAGGGGAGACCTTGAGAGAGCGTCCGCATGGCTGATCTCTTTCCCGGGCCGGTAAACCAACGCGTGCTGGTACGTGTTGAGAAAAATAGCCCACCTGAGCATCCTCGGGGACAGGATCTGTGGCGTGGGCTTATCTGCGGTAAAAATGCCTAGCAGGGGTTTGTGGTCCGTTACAATGGTGAAGGGGCGGCCATACAGAAAATCGTGAAATTTTTTCGTCCCCGCAACTATCGCTAGTGCCTCCCTGTCCGTCTGTGCGTAATTTCTCTCCGCTTGGGACAGGGACCTGGAGTAGAATGCTATCGGGGCCTCCCGTCTTCCAGCACGTGGCACAGCACCGCCCCCACCCCCACCGGGGATGCATCACAGGTCAGAACTACCGGGCGTTTGGGGTTGAAATGGGTCAGTATGGCATCAGACGCTAGGAGACTTTTTAGTTCACTAAATGCCCTTTCTTGGTCATCGCCCCACTTCCAAGTCTGGTCTTTTTTTAGCAGTTTGTGTAGCGGTTCAGCCACTGCTGCCTTCCGGGGGAGGAAGGAGTGGTAAAAGTTGAGCAGCCCTAGGAACGACTGCAGCTCGGGCTTGGAGGTGGGGCGGGGGGCTTTCTTAATGGCGGCCACCTTGGATTTGGATGGTTTCATCCCCTCAGGAGTCACACAAAACCCTAGGAACTCAACCTCGGTCGCGAAGAAGACGCATTTGTCCTTTCGCAGTCTCAACCCCGCTTTTTCGAATATTGTCAGGACCTTCCCCAACCTCTTGGCCAATTCGACCCGACTCCCCCCCGTTATTAACACGTCATCAAAATAAGGCAACACCCCCTCTAGCCCCTTCAGGAGGCGTTCCACGAGTGACTGAAAAATTCCAGGCGCCGAATTTACGCCGAACTGAAGGCGCGTCACCTGGAACGCCCCCTTATGGGTGACTATGGTCTGCGCAGCAGCTGCGGCAGGGGACACCGTAAGCTGCTGGTAGGCCTGTGCTAAGTCGAGCTTAGCGAAACACTTTCCCCCGTGTAACCTGGCCAGCAGATGGCTGACTACCGGCACCGGATACGCATTCGGGCGGATCGCCTTGTTGATGGTGCACTTGTAATCGGCGCATATGCGGACCTCCCCATTGGCCTTTAGTGCGGTTACAATTGGAGTTTCCCACTCCGCAGAATCAACAGGCACAAGGATTCCCTGGCCCACCAATTTGTCCAGTTCCGCCTCTATCTTGTCCTTGAGTGCGAACGGCACCCGGCGTGGTTTGAGTCGAATTGGGCGGACCTCCGGGTCTAGGTCGAATGTCACTGGGGGCCCCTTGAATTTCCCCAGTCCTTTTTTGAAAACTTCGGGGTGCGCCTCGCACACCTCCTGAATCGGGTCAGTCCCAACGGCGTGCATCCCAACGGCGTGCACCCCCCCAATAAACAAACCCAGGGGCTGAAACCATTGAGTCCCGAGGAGGCTGCAATCTCCCCCTTTAAGCACGACTAGAGGGAGAGACGCGGCGTGCTTCTTGAATTTAACCTGAAATTCTCCAACCCCCAACACTGGAATGCTGTTCCCTTGCACGTCCCGTAGTGTGGACCTCAACGCTTTGAGCTTGGGTCGCCTGTGGGGGGCAATTCTCAAAAACTCCCTCTGGGAAATGATTGAATATGAGGACCCCGAGTCAATTTCCATTCTAATGGGAACCCCTTGAACTAGTACCTCAACAAAGTAGCGGGGGTGTCCTGCGGACACGCTGAATACTGGGGCGTCGTCCTCGCTGCCGTCGGAGACGCGGCCCACGCCGTCCTGCTTCCGCGTGGCCTGAGCGCCGTCCTTGGGTCTCGTTGAGCGGTCTTGTCCCGTGGAACGGTCTGCCGAGCTTCTCCGGGTCTCGCGCCTCTTCCTGCACACCTTGGCGATGTGCCCGCGGCGGCCGCAGTTGTGACACTCGGCCTTCCAAAACGGGCATTTTACGCGGTCGTGGGCCGCTCCACAGCCGTCGCACCGCCGGCTCTCTTTCCGGACCCTCCGGACGTCCTCGTTGTCGCTGCTCTCCGCGGACGACCTCGAAGCTCGCCGGGCTGCATGCACCGGAGTCTCTGCCTTGCTCGACCTCGGCCGCCAGTCCTGGAGTTCTTGTACCCCAGCCTTTGTAGCTTCCGCGGCCTGTGCCGCTCTGATGACCTCCTGCAACGTGGGAGGCGGCTCTTGGTTCATTAATGTGCGCTGGGTTTCGGCGTCGTTCAGGCCGCACAGCACACAGTCCCGGAGGGTGATTTCGACATTCTCCCATTTGCACGGGCCGGCCGCCAGCCGCAGGGCCGCCACGAATGCGGCGACCGTCTCCCCGGGCGCTTGGACTCGCCTCCAGAACGCACTCCGAGCGGGAAACATCGCCGTGGCGGGCCGGACGTGCTCACGCAGCATCTGCATGAGTTCCTTGGCCTTGAATTCGCTCACCCTCCTCGGTGCGATCAGGTCCACCAAGGTCCTTTTGGTTTCTTGTCCGAGCATCCTGGTGAAGATGGCCCTTTTCTTTGCCTCTTCCGTGACTTCGGACTCAATCAGTGCTGCCTGGAAGTCCATTTCGAAGATCTCCCAGTCGCCCGGTTTCCTGATTTCGAAACCGGCGCATGTCTTGGTCCCGTGGGCTGCCATCATCCCACCTTCGTCGCCAATTTAGTGTAAGGGACCAAAGACAATGAAACAGCCAAAGGGTTGGCTTAACACAGGTTTATTGCATGATGATCCGGAGGAACATGTGGTAATGGCGGATGGGTAGCTCAATATATACAGCTGGCTATACATTTGAATGTGGCTCGTCGACAGGCTATTGGTTGCTGCCTGCATGACGTCGTAGAAGGTCACGCCCTTCTTGTCCAGGTGAAGAGGTGGCGGGAATCTTCCCGCGCTGCTGATCCAGGTGAATCTGAGCCATGAGAGCTGGACGCTCGCTATTGCCATCTAGTGGTCACTAGCTCGCGTCCCCTTATCAGGTTTACATTGATACAGCTGAAGGTTATAATGTTGCACACAGAAAGGTTACATTGTTACCACATGGCTAGGTACATTGTTAAAGGCACAGCTTTACAGAACACAACATCCATGTGCATTTTCTGATTGACATCATCCTGTATTTTTTCCTGTGTTCCTTGCTTGAGGGAGGCCTGTCTTTGTCAGCCTCTGGTTCAGCCCATTTCCTCCCACCCCTCTCCCTCCATTCAATTCACCCAAGCTGCCATAATAAGAACAGCAGATATCTCTTCCTGCCATAAGCTGGGTGGGTGGCTGCTGCCTACACAATCCATGGGGGCCCATTGTTCCCAGCTGACAGCATCTCACCTCGAGAAATTTGTCTCCATTGATGCTTATAGAGAAGTCAAATATCCACTTCTCGTAGCAGTGGGAGAAAACAGCCACAGTGCCTGGAGTTCACCTTGCCTTCTGGGAAGGAAAAGAAGAAGGCAAAGCCCCAGCTAATGAAACACAGGCACAAGGTCAGCATTTTTCAGCAGCAGGATTAGACAGCAGATTTAGGGGACTTCTCATTCTCTTTTTCCTTCAGTGTACTGTACTCAGCTACAGTGATCATGTTTCACTCTTTCGTAAGTGTGTTTCCTAATCAGGTTCACATGCATAGAAGACGTTTTGTGTATTATTTGCACTTCAGCACATTCCCCCTCCCCCATTAAAAATCATGAAAGTGTTTTCTGAGCAAAAAAAAAACCTGTGATGCCTAGACCCGTGATGGCGAACCTTGGCACTCCAGATGTTCTTGGACTTCAAGTCCCAGAAGCCCAAACACCCTGTGAATCCACACAAATGGGTTCACTGCGACTTACGGGCGCCATCATGGGCCTAGAGTGTGAAGAAAGCTATGGAATCCAGGGTTTCCCCTTGAAGGAGAATAGTCTGTTACCTTTTGGTTAGAACTATGAAAATTTACCCTTTCTGGCCATAACAAAATTCCCCAGCTATGCAATTTCAAAAATTTTAAAAGTACAAATCCCCCCCAAATTCTGCCTCCCTTTCTTTTTTCTCTTTTTCCCTTTTTCTTCTTTTTTCTTTCTTTTTTTTTTTTTTTGCATTAATGTTAAGAGAAACAAATCCCAGTCTTCTTCTAGGGAAGGTATTGGAAAAAGCAGTGGCACGACAGTTCCAGGGGGTTCTGGATGAAGCGGATTATCTGGACCCTTTTCAGTCAGGATTCAGGCCTGGATATGGTACTGAAACTGCATTGGTTGCACTTGTGGATGATCTCTGGCGAGAACGGGACAAGGGTAATCCTTCCGTCCTCACTCACTTTGACCTCTCAGCGGTATCTTTCTGGAACAGCTCTGAGGATTGGGGGCCCAGGGCACCTGGTCCTGGTTCTCCTCATTTCTGAGGAGCCAGACCCAGTCGGTGTTGTTGGAGGACGAGATGTCCAGCCCTAGGCCTCTCCATTATGGGGTGCCACATGGCTCAGTACTCTCGCCTCTCGTATTTAACATCTACATAAAGCCATTGGGTGAGATCATCCGTTCCCACGGGGTGAAGTATCATCAATATGCCGATGATACCCAACTGTACATCTCGGCCCGTGGGAACCCAAGTGACACAGTTGAAGTCCTATCCAGGTGCCTGGAGGCTGTAAGGGTCTGGATGGGGGACAACTGGCTTCAGCTGAATCCTGGCAAAGCTGAGTGGCTGTAGGTTCGGGGGCCCTGTTATCCTGGGAGCTGCCATCTTTGGTTCTGGATGGGGCTCTTCTGCCCCAGACACACCCAGTGCATAATTTGGGGGTCCTCCTGGACTCATTACTACTGCTCAATGAGCAGGTGGTAGCCGTGACCAGGAGGGCTTTTGCGCAACTTCATATCAACCCCAATTACACCGGCTCCTTGACCAGGACTCCTTACTTTCGGTCACCCATGCTCTGGTCACCTCCAGACTGGATTATTGCAATGCACTCTACATGGGGCTGCCCTTGATGACCATTCGTAGGCTACAGCTGATTCAGCATGCGGCTGCCCGGGTGATGATGGGGTGCGGGCGTTATGCCCGTGCCTCGCCAGTGCTACGGGAGCTGTATTGGTTGCCATTGTGCCTCCAGGTGCAATTCAAGGTGCTGTTTTTGATCTTTAAAGTCCTTCATGGTAGTGGACCAGGATACTTAAGAGACCGCATCACCCCAAGGTTTTTGGCCCGTCCTCCGAGAGCAGACCATAGGGGCTCCCTAGTGGTCCCATCAGCCAGGGAGGCACATCTCACTGGGACCAGGAGGTGAGCTTTCTCGGTATCTGCTCCGGCCCTATGGAACCTCCTGCCACTTGAATTGCGCCTCCAGGCCGAGTTGCTTCCCTTCAGGAAGGCCTTAAAAACGTGGCTATGCCAACAGGTGTGGGGTACAACTGGCGTCACAACCCAGCCCTGCTGGCTTATTTAGCCACCCCAGGTGTCCTTATTTAAGGGGATTGGGGAGGTTTTATAAATGCTTTTAGATAGTTTTACAGTCTTTAGTTTTAATTAGTACTTAGTATAGGTTTTAACTGATGTTGTGAGCCGCCCGGGGCAGCTTAGGCAAAAAGGGTGGTTGTATAAATCTAACAAACAAACAAATAAAATACACTGTGAATTATGGAGCTGTCTTTCCCAACCTGGTGCATGCTTGGTGCTTTAGACTATAATTCCATTTTCCTCAGCAACAACAAATTGTAATTCTGGAACAGATGGTGGCAACTGTAGTGTAAAACATCTGGAGGGCAGTCCACTGGGGAAGGGGTTGCTGTAAAATATATCGCTACCTGCCAGATAGGAAGCAAACAAAACTAAAGAGAGCTCTAGGTTATTCCCACATGCTTCTGTATCAGCATAATCCTTTCTATGTGCCAATGTTAGACACGTGTATGAATTCTGCAAGATTGAACCAGATCAGGGAATTTATAATCAGTGCCTCTCTTACCCATAATCTGCTCCTTAATCTGTGCACATACGTGGCACATTTTAGCAATTTGAGACCCTGTATGACTGCATTGGTGAAAATGTACACAAGAGCAAAACCAAATTAGAAGACAGAGGAAGAACAAGGAACAGTATTAAAGGAAGAGATAGCTGATGAATAAAATATCCCCTATGTCACTTGGAAGACCCTGAATAGGCAGAGGGTTGGAGTCCCTAAATAATAATAATAATAATTTAGTGTCAGAAATTATTCTGAGTTAAAAGGATTTGTGCTGGAGAAACTCTGCTCAGGGGACACCTGAGTGGGGCTCCTATCATGTCCCCAAGATCTTTTCCCACCAAAGTGATCCCTATTTATCTACTTGCAATTTTTTGCTTTCGAACTGCTAGGTTGGCAGGAGGGACAGAGACGGGAGCTCAAACCATCATGCAGTACCTGGGTCTCAAACTGCTGACTTGCCAGCCTTCCTGCTAACAAGGCGAGCTTCTTAACCACTGAGTCACCACAGCCCTCCCAGTCCCTAAATGCAAAGCCAACATTCTCAAGTCGGGGCTGCTGGCAAACAACAACACACTCTGTGAATGTGGAGAGAGATAGAACCCGGCTCATTTACTGGTCTGCCGATTACTGCCAGAAACATGCACCGATGGTGACTTAAGTTTGGCCAATGACAAAGTGGAGAAAGTGGTTTCATTCTGGCAGTCTAGGGTTTAATTTAAATATAATTTAATTTAATTTAATAGATTTATATACCACCCTATCCAAAGGACTCTGGGCAGTGTACACAAGTTAAGACCAATATACAGGTAAAACAATTTAAAAAACCTTTAAAACATGACAATATTACCCACCCACCCCCGCCGTGCCAACTATTATCTAAAAACAAATATAAAATCTACAAAAACCTTTGAAAATTAATTACAGCAGGGGGGAAGCCTCAGACAACTCAAAAAGGGGAGCTTGTTGACAATCCCGGCCCCCAGACCCATTTTGCCAACCACGTCTTCAATTCTTTCCTAAATGATAGCACCTGGGCCTGGAGGCGTAGTTCTACTGGGAGGAGGTTCCATAGTATGGGGGCTACAACCGAGAAGGCCCTTTTCCTTGTGCTGGAGAGGCGAGCCTCCCCAACAGATGGCACCTCAAGGGTGCCCTCTTGGTTTGCTCTCGTGGGACGGGTCGATGTCCTAGGGATGATACGGTCCCTCAGGTATCCTGGTCCACTACCATGAAGGGCTTTAAAGGTGACAACCAGCACCTTGAATTGCACCCAGACACATATAGGCAGCCAGTGCAGCTCCCGCAGCAGTGGCGAGGCACAGGTGAAATGACTACAGCCCACCACCGCACAGGCCGCCACATTCTGGACCAACTACAGTGTCCAGATGGTCATCAAGGGAAGCCCCATGTAGAGCGCATTGCAATAGTCCAAATGGGAGGTGACCAGGGCATAAGTGACCATGAGCAGGGCCTCCCGGTCCAGGAGTGGGCACAATTGGTTAATAACACGCACCTGTCCGAAGGCCCTCATGGCCGTAACCTGCTCCTGGAGCAGAAGCCACGAGCGCATTGCAATAGTCCAAATGGGAGGTGACCAGGGCATAAGTGACCATGAGCAGGGCCTCCCGGTCCAGGAGTGGGCACAATTGATTAATAACACGCACCTGTCCGAAGGCCCTCATGGCCGTAACCTGCTCCTGGAGCAGAAGCCACGAGTCTAGGAGGACCCCCAGGTTGCGCACTGGGTCAGATTGGGGCAATGGTGCTCCATACCAAACCAGGAGTGATCAGGACACAAAAGAATAAGAAGACCTTTACCCTGCTCTCATTGGACGTTCTTTGTAACAGTTGTTTCCTCTGATTGCCCATCAGCATCTCTGACCTTTCTGGTTAGATGCTGCTCTCCAGACACCCAGCAGATGTCAACCTTGTTCCGGGGCTTACTTTTTCAGCAGTGATTTAATAACTATTTGTGGCTGATGCCTGCCACCTGCTGGACAGTTAGTTAACTGTTGTGCATCACGTAACAGTTTCTGAAGAATTTGGGGCTATAGATCCTCCTCTCCCTCATTCCCATCCTACCCTGATAATAGCATTGCATGCTTCAGAGCATTTCTTTCGAAACTGCTTCCAAGTCTCATCATGTAGTCTAAGTTTTGGGTTCTCTGGAGAAAGAGCACCGCATCCTAAAACTTTCCACTCTGTTCATTTTCAAAGATAGCATCTGATAGGAACATCTAGTGCTAGGTCCGTGATGGTGAACCTTGGCACTCCAGATGTTCTTGGTCTTTGATTTCCAGAAGCCCAAGCCCCCATGAATCCACACGAATGAGTTTGCTGCAATTCATCCGGCCCCCACCGCCGCCACTGCTCCTGGAAGCGAAAGTAAAACACACCCATCTGGGCGCATTTTACTTTCACTTCCAGGAGCGACGAGGGCAGCGTGGGCTAGATGAATCACAGCAAAACCATTTGTGTGGATTCACGGGGGCTTGGGCTTCTGGGATTTGAAGACCAAGAACGAGTGCCAAGGTTCGCCATCATGGTGCTAGGTTATCTACCCTGAAGTATTAAATTCACGGCAAATAGTACTGGTAATAATAAGCATTTGTCTTATACTCACATTTCATGAATTCTGTCATGGTAGAATAGTTGCCAAGGTAACTTCCACATTAAGATTAGCATCCTATTGTGCTTCCACTGAGTAGAAGTCATGCCAGCAAATAAATTTGGGATTGTGCTGCTCGCATGAGCGGTGCTGTTCCACAAGCACTTCCTTTGTATGTAGAAGAGCTGCCTTCTTTTTGAGGACAGTATTGCTTGCACGTCTAATACCATCCTGCATTGCTTCCTTGGTGGACTTCTGATTCAATAGAAACAAGACATTTTTGGCCAAATGTTTAATGGTTTGTACAAATGTCATATTAGGTATATTACACTCATTGAACTCTTCCATCTTTAAATGAACTTCTAATTCACGTTTACAATTCATGGTTTAAATTGTTTAATGCGTTTTTTTTATTCCTGGGCTGGAGGCCATGGAGGTATTGTTTCCTGAATGTTTAATGCTTTTGTTCTGATTTTGGTTTTATGTTGTTTTCCTGATTTTTCTTAAAGCTGATGTGGTACAATGGTTAATGTAGGAGTGGGCAGTGTCTTCTAGAGGTCTGGGAACATCACTGTGACCCACCTCCTCCCCAGTTTTTAAACAAATGGAGTCTTTTAACTGAAAAACCAGCTTTTGCTCTGAAGTGAGCAAATATTGTGTTTTTAAAAAATAATAATCATGATAATTTTAAGAGCAGGGAGGACAGCTGTGCTAGGGAAGCTAAACATCTGGCAAATCCTGCTCCCTCCCCACTCCCTCAAGGACACACACAGTTGTACTGATCCACAATTTAGTTGTTTGTTTGCTTGTTTCCTATTTTGGGGGGCATGGGTAGCTGGAGAACCTCAGGTACTGGACCCCCACTTTTAGATGAACTTTGAGGGTCATAGACTAGGAATTGGATGTTCCAGATTCAAATCCCTACTGGGACACAAAACTCATGGAGCGACCTTGGGCCAGTCAACCCTCCCAGCTCCAAATATTTAATAAGCTTGTTGTGAGAATAAAATGGGAGAGAGAATTGGCATGTACACTATCAGGAGTTACTTGGAGAAAATGTGGGAGGCAAATATGGCAAATCTATGTTAGTTTTGTCTTAAAAGTTTACATTCCAAAAGAATATTTCTCTTTCCTAGGACTCTTCTCCAGCAGTTACAAAAGCTACAGGCTCTGGTAGCAGGGAAAGTCCCTCGGCCATACAAAATGGCTTCCACACAAACAGGGACCTGCCTGATGGTAAAGTCTGCATATTCCATGTTCTCTGTCTTCTCAGCTCTGACCTGTATTCCTTTGTTGCACGTATCTCATACATCTTGTGAATTATTTTTTATTTATAGTCTATCTTTTAATACATAGCTGAGGTGATAAGTCTGCAGATTCTGTATGATTCTTTTTGCCATGCCTTCTTTGTCTTTCTCTGAAGTCATGCAGATCTCAAAATGGTGCGCTGAGAATACTCTCGTATTTGTGGAGTATCCCTTTTTGTGACTCAGTGCAGCCTGAAGGACACATACCTGAAAACATTTGGAAAGCTAGGCAATATTAAGAACCGTCTATATAGCATGAATCTAGTGCATTATAAAAATAGGACCCCATCTTTCTGTACTAATAGCTGTTCTGTAACATAAATATGTTTATGAAACAAAAAACATCTGCACGTGAAGTTTTCCCTATCACCTTATCTTTTGTCTACTCTAGAGATGTTACAGATTTTTTAAAAATACGGTTTAAGTCTTGAATGGGTGAGAAATAAACTTTTTTTTTCAATGGCCCTTGAATAGTGTTCCTCAGAATTTTTTCTTCTGAAATTGTTGTGTTGAGTTAGAGAATCGTGGTATTTCAGGAATAAGTTACTATGTAATCAAAAAGCAGCTTGGGAGATGATAATCATCTCACAGGGTGGTTATGATTATGAATGAGGCTAGGATGATGGAGGCATTAATAATGCCTGTTTCCATGATCATCTTGGAGTAATGGCAGGATAAAACCAGAGTAAGTAAAAGATACCAGCATATACCGTAATTGCTGACATATAAGACACACATTTCCCCTTATAATACCCTTGAAAACGGGGCATGTCTTATATGCCGGTAATCAAAATTATCGTGTTGATCAGCAGGTGCTGGAGCTGGGTGAGCAGCTTCAAAGAAGCCCTCTTTCCATCCTCCCCAGTTGCTGGCGACCAGCAGTTGTGGGAGGCAGGGGAAAATGGGCTTGAAAGGAGCCCTCTTTCCATCCGGTTCCACCTTCCCCAGCTGCTGGCGACCAGTGGCTGTGGGATCTGGGGAAAGCCCGTTCTTGGGAAGGGTGGAATGGAAAGGAAAAGGGACTAGTTTGAAGTCCATTCCCCCCCCTCCCCAGAATCCACAGCCCTGGTGGCCAAGAGCCAGCGGGAAACAGACTTGAAAGCAGCAGTCTTTCCACCCCATTCCACCTCCCTGGCTGCTGGCACCCAGTGGTTATCAGATCCAGGGAAAGCTAGTTTCTGGGGAGGGTGGAATGGGGGAAGAGGGCTCCTTTGAAGTCCATTTCCCCATCCCACAGCCGCCGGCCGTCCTCTCCAGCTCCTGGAGTTAATTTTGGGAGAAAATATGTTTTTTCCTTTAAAATGTGTATTAAAAATGGGGTGTGTTATTCAGTATTACCCGATGCGTCTTCTATGCCGGCAAATGTGGTATTTAATACTAATATTAACATGCAGGTAATTTGGGTGGTTTCCAGCAATTACATTGTTCTTTAGGACTATCAGGAATAAATAAAAATGTCTTCAGTAAAAGTCTTGCTATTCCTCTCCCCCCCCCAAGCAACAACAACAACAACTCACCAATGATTTGCAACTCCACTTGTCACTTGTATCCTTGTGTAACCACAAACAATAATGTTTCTTTCTGTTGGTTGGCTGTTTCATATGACTTATTTCTATTGCATTTCATCCACAGGTCCTAGTCTTGTGCTTTGTTTTGGTCCTGGGCTCAGTGATGCCCTGTCTCCCTGAATTCTCTGCAACATCACAGACAGTGAAAACAGCCCCAACTCCAGACATTTACACAACCAGTAAAAGTGAGTTAGATGTTACCTTATTCTTTGCTGTTATAATCCTCTGGAAGAGCTAAAATTACATCAAGTCTCGTGTGGAAATGATACTTTGTCAGAGAGTACACATTCCAGAATCCTCACTAGCCATACTGAGAGATTTTTTGGAGCTGTGTTCCAAAATAGTAATGTTTTGAAGCTCTGGTCCATATAGCTGCTGTTTGTCTGATCTACCATTTCCTGTATTAATTAATTTAATTTTCATATTTCTATAGCCACCTTGCTCACAAGGACTCAACACAGATAAAAACCCCATTAAAATACAAATACATGCCATTAAACCCCATTTAAAAACCCACCCGCACTTACTAAAAAGAGAGAATTACTCCATGTCTGCACCGGCCCTATGGAACCTCCTGCCAGTTGAAGTAAGGCTACAGACGGAATTGCTGCCCTTTAGGAAAGAACTGAAAACCTGGCTGGCGGGGCAGGTGTTACGTTAGACCAACCAGCAGGTGGGGGTCACCCCCCTCCACCTCCCCACACCTGCCCCGCCAGCCAGGTTTTCAGTTCTTTCCTAAAGGGCAGCAATTCTGTCTGTAGCCTTACTTCAACTGGCAGGAGGTTCCATAGGGCCAGTGCAGACATGGAGAAGGCCCTCCTTCTTGTGCTAGAGAGATGAGCCCCTCTAGCAGATGGAACAAGTAGAGAGCCCTCCGGTCCACTCTGGTTGGATGGACAATCTTGGGGCAATGCGATCTCTTAGGTATCCAGCTGTCACAAGGGTAATTCACCAAAGCAATCACACTTATATACCACCCCATAGTGCTTACTGCACTCTCTGGGCAGTTCGCAAGTTAATTAGCATTTTGCCTGCAACATGCTGAGTACTCATTTTACCGACCTTGAAAGGATGGAAGGCTGAGTCAACCTTGATACCTGGTCAGGATCGAACTCGCAACCTTTTGTTTGCAGTACAGCAGTTTAACAACTGCGCCACCAGTGCGTGTCCACATGGTTCATTCTATTTTATAGGGATATGGTGTTCAATTCCAATAATGTACTGAACTGGTATATTTTCCTTTAGCATAGTTGCCTCCAGTTTGTTCTTTTCATGCTCATACACTCAAGCTTTGCAGTAAATGCATCCTTGCTTTTCCAAAGCTTAGATCAGGAATTCTCAACCTTTTAAAGCCAGGGTCATGCTCCCTCAGACAGCTTCAGAGGCTGGACGGCCATTTTGCCCTTCCTCCACCACATGGCACTTCCTGGTGTGGTGGAGGCAGTGGGGGGCCACATGAAATGGTGCTGTGGGCCGCAGGTTGAGAATCCCTGGGTTAGATTTTCTCTTTTTCATGCTCAGATGCCGCTTTCCTGATTCTCTTATCATCCAGAAAACTGAACAAATCAAGTAGTTCTTCTTAACCTTGTAATGTAAACCCCAACGCTGGCTTCAGCGAAACATGTGATTTCCTAGCAATTTGTTCATGGGCTTCTGTGGAAAGCACCAGAGCAGTGCAATAAAAAGCAAACAACGCAGGCAAAATGAAACACTTGTTTGATGCCAGGGTGACAGTGCTAGCGTATCTGTGGCAAATCATTTATTATTTGCATTTTTACAAGAATAATTTTTAATATCTTGAGCCTTTAACTAACCAGGAAATTTGTATTGGAACAGGATACTACTTTTGTCTACCTTAAACAAGATAGTTTTCTATTTAAAGGCATCCTCTACTTGAAAAGCAGTTCACTCAAAGTACAGTTTAAAGTATAAAAACAAAGGACATGTGACAGGCATGACCCAACACCTGAGTGCATGGAACGCTGTTTACCTTCCCACCAAAGTGGTTCCTATTTATCTATCGTATTTCCCCGAATATAAGACACTGTCTTATATTTTTAAAAACCCCAAAATTAGCACAAGGTCTTATTTTCAGGGGATGTCTTATTTTTCCATGAAGAAGAATACCAGTCTCGATCGTGCTTCCCCACTCACAACCAAGGGAAGCGTCCCTTGGTTGCGAGTGGGGAAGCGCGATCGAGACTGGCCTCAGCTGTGAGGCGGCCGGCGTGGCCCATAAGAAGGCCTGCTGCATCGGAGTCTCAATCCCGCTCTCACCAGGGGAAACTTCCCTTGGTTGTGAGCGGGGAGGCAATTGAGACTCCGATGCGGCAGGCTTTCTTATCGGCCACGCCGGCCATCTTACAGCCAGGAGGTCAGGACGTCTTATTTTTTGATGGGGCCTTATATTTCAAAGGCAGGGGGGGAAAAGGGGGGTGTCCTATTATGGGAGGAGGTCCTATATTTAGGGAAACAGGGTACTTGCAATTTCTTACTTTCAAACTGCTATGTTGGCAGGAGCTGGCTCACTCTGTCGCGCAGTACTCGGGAGTCGAACTCCAACCTTCCAGCCCTAAAACTGAAAGTGCATAAATTGGGATGTCACCTGAGCGGAGTTTCTCCAGCAAAAATCCTTTCAACCCAGAGTAATTTCTGACATGAAATTTATTTACTGGGTTATTATTTTCCAGTTCGTGCATTATTTGTCTGTGTTATTCTACGATTATATATTTTGTTTGTCTACGCAGTTATAGGTTTGCCATTCAAACATTTGTCAAGCTATATATAGGTTGATGTATGGAACTGTCAACAAAAGATTCCTTTCAATGAAGTTTTATTAGAATGACCTACATACTGGGAAATAGAAAAAATGTGACCTTGTACTACTGGTTGTGTGACTAAGGGAGGGGAGGCGTATGAGAGCAAATGGAAAGTCCTTCCTGCACACATCTATGTCGATTGCCCTTAGATGTGCTCATTTCCAGTTGCACTTTCTGCACCTCCAGCAAACATTAGAAGTGGAACTGCAACACCTGATTTTATTAAAAATTTCTGAACCTGCTATTGGATAACAAACTCTACAGTAGTGGTTTCAAACGTGGGGCACACACCCCACGGGGGCACTTCAATTCCCAGAAGCCTAAGTCAGTACATTGGCTGATCAGTGCTTTGGAGAATTGACTAAGGGTTCTGGGAATTAAAGTCCAAAAACCAAAGGTTGGGAAACACTGCTTCACAGTGCCACTTTTTAAAGAGCCAGCCTTGCTTTCCAGATATTTTTTAAATGTTTTAAAACAAACTATATGATTTTTTTCATACAGAGGGAGGTGTTCACTTGTTCCTTAAATGCACAAGATGTCGTGATCAAAGGTCTGCCCTCTGTTTACACACTCACGGTCCAAACAAAGGATTAGTATGTATATCCTAGTATGTATATCCTATATCCTGGAGACTCTACACAACTTCTGTAAGTATGGAGACATTACCAGAGGGAGGCTGTTCCATCTGACCTTTATACAGTTGCTAGGACCGTGATGGCGAACCTTGGCACTCCAGATGTTCTTAGACTTCAATTCCCAGAAGCCCAAGCCCCCTGTGAATCCACACAAATGGGTTTGCTGCGATTCATCCAGCCTGCACTGCCCTTGTCTCTCCTGGAAATGGAAGTAAAACACACCCATACGGGCATGTTTTACTTCCGCTTCCGGATGCGATGAGGGCAGCATGGGCCGGATGAATTGCAGTAAACTCATTCATGTGGATTCACAGGGGGCTTGAGCTTCTGGGAGTTAAAGTCCAAGAACATCTGGAGTGCCAAGGTTCGCCATTACAGTCCTAGCAACTGTATAAAGGTCAGATGGAACAGCCTCCCTCTGGTAATGTCTCCATACTTACAGAAGTTGTGTAGAGTCTCCAGTTATTAGCATGAATATTATCCATATGAAACAGCATCCACATGTAAGCAGCACTGACCTTTGTGATTATAATATGAAGAATTTGGTTTACAGGTGATTTAGTAGACCACCCTCACCTCTCCTGGCACAAGGTCACCTGTAAACAGTGTTCAGCCTCACCTAGCACCTCTCTAAAGTGTGTGCAAAAAATCTTTAAAAAGATGCTATTGATTGGTTGATTGGTATATTAATTATGTAATGCTAGTAGTATAACCCACATTCTCAAAAATAATCTTTAGGTCCAAATACTTAATTTTCTTACAATTTCTATCATATATTTTTTGTCTTGGTTCTTGCAGTTGTAGGAAGTTCATGGCAGGTAGAAATTCATCATTTACAGCTGTCATTGATATAAAAACATAACCGAGAAGTACCTTCCCTGCTGACTTTCTGTGTGCGCTGTGCCTGTAATGGCAGCTAGTGCCAAAAAACTGGTGTGTAAGTTGCACCTGTGAAGAGTAATGATATCATTGGCAAAGGGGGAGATTTTCAGTTTTTCACCTTCTGTCATCATCTTGTTCGATTCAGAAGTGAACATTTTCATTATTTCATTATGTGGGAGCTGTAGTTGTGGAAAGGAAAAGTCTTTAATTACTGAAAGGGAAGGGTTTTTTAAAAAAATTGAAGACTTCCTCCTTTCATCTTGTGGCTTTTTTTCAATGGAATAAGTCAGACAAGTTGTGGGGCATATGAAAAATATCTTTAATTATTTAAAAAACCTCCCTTTGCTGGTGATATCATCAACCTTCTGTAGGCATAAGTTAAAGTTAAAGGTAAATGTCATGCTTGCTTGAAAGCCAGTCGTATCTGACTCTAGGGTTCAGTGCTCATCTTCATTTACAGCCAAAGAGCCAACTGTGTCTGTGTCTCCAGACATTTCCGTAAACATGTGGCAGGCATGACTAGACACAGGAGTATATGGAACATTGTTTACCTTTCCCACTGAAGCGGTACCTATTTATCTACTTGCAGTTTCTTGCTTTTGGACTGCTAAGTTGGAAGGAGCTGGGACAAAGACAGGAGCTCATTTCGAACTGCTGACCTGCTAACCTTCCAGTCATCAAGTTTAGTGTCTTAACCACTAATAATAATAATTTCATGTCAGAGGTTACCCTGGGTTGAAAGGATTTTTAGGGGACACCCGAATGAAGTTCCTTTCATGTCCCCAAGTCCAGTTCTTGGGTATCGAAACCCGACCTTCCAGTCTCCAGCTCAGCGCCTTAACCACTAAGCCATCGGGGGAGCTGCTGTCTTAACCACTAAGCCACTGCAGTAGTCTAGGCATAAGTTAGGCAACAAGATTTTGGGGTAGCAGATAACCCATTAGTCTAGGCTTCAGGAGACCTAGTTCAAATCCCTGCTTGGCCATGGAAACTCACTGGCAGGGAATGGCAATGATAAACAACTTGTTGAACATACCTTGAAAATCCTGTTAGGGTCGCTATAAGGAACAACTTGTTAGTACATAATAACAACATGAGCGTGGAGCCCAAAGCTGGGCAATACCTAAAGCTCTTTTTTCCAAAAATCTTAGCTCTGTTCCTGCGTTTAAATAGGTCTAGAGACTTCATCTGTTTTTCCCCATCTAAGGACTAAATTATATTTGAGTCCTCAGTTTATAATGTTGATGTGTTCTAGTATATAGCAGTATGGTAGCATAGTGCTTTGTGCTGGACCTGAGGGATTCTGGTTCAGGTTGCTGTTTTGCTGTGAAAATCATTAGAGGATTTTGGTCCGATCAGGCCTTTTCTGCTTGACCTTCCTCAAGAAATCCTGGCTTCAGTACTCAATGGAGCTTTTCTTTTCTGCAGTTCATTCTCGGAGCCTTCTGTTCTACGACGAGCACGGGGGTTCTCTAGAGGAAGGCTATAGTTCCTTCATCTCGGTGGAGCACCCCGAAAAGTGGGAGGCTGATAACAGGCAGCATGAGGAGGCGCAACAACAGCCTCAGGAGCATCTGCACAATCCTGTGGCTGTAGCACATGAAACTGCTAAATACCTGAACAAACCCCAACTAGAGGGACCAAATCAAAATGAGAGTGGCTCAGCTCTCACTCATTCTAAGGAGCAATTCTTTGAGAGGTAAGAAGCCTATTCTCATTTTCCAGCTGTTGCCACACCCTCTATCTCAGTTTAGGTTTTGAATAAGGTTGTGGAGTGGTTTTTTAAACCTCTGTTTCTATATTTTAATACAGGGGTGCCCAAACTACAGCCCGGGGGCTGGGGCCGGCACCTGACACCAATTCATCCAGCCCGCGAAGCCCTCGTCACTCCCGGAAACTAAAGTAAAACGCCCCCGTACATACGGGCGCGTTTTACTTCCGCTTCCAGGGGTGACAAGGACTTTGCAGGCCGGATGAATTGGCATTGAGGCTGGATCTGGCCACCAGGCCATAGTGACCAACCCCCTAAACCATGTGACTGGCCCATGGGTCAAAAGGTTTGGGCACCCCTGTTTTAATAGATCTAGAGATCTATTGCGGGCACGTTTTACTTCCGCTTCTGGGAGCAACGAAGGCTTCATGGGCCAGATGAATTGGCGTCAGGGGCCAGATCTAGCCCCCAGGCCATAGTGACCAGCCCCCTGAACCACATGACCAGCCCATGGCCCAAAAGGTTTGGGCACCCCTGATCTAGAGCAAAGACCTTTTCCAGCTGTTCCTGGGTATTTTAACTAGAAATTCCAACGTATATATGGATTCTTCCACTAAATGTATAGCTACACCTTAACTGCATCAGAGCAGTCATCAGTGGGTCTGATTTGAAGAGGATCTGATATGGAGAGAGGGAAAAGGTGACAAAACAGTGGATTAATGCTTACTTTCCTTTCCTTTCTTTTCTTCTTTTGCAGAAACAGAAGCTCCAGTGATACAGCTGAATACTTGTAGCAACTGCCAACTCTCAAGGCCTCCTCTGTTGAGTTTCCCTGAGTAGCTTGATTAAAGGCACAATCCTACAAATGCTTACCTGGAAGTAAATCCCACCAAACTCTGTGGGATTTACTTCTGGAGTGACAGAGGATGCTCCGTTGATACCTTCAAGTTGGCCTTGAGTTCACTCTCTTATCAGTTTGTGCATTCAGTCCTCAGTGTCAATACTGATCTTTCAGTCAGGATATACATTGATCATCATAATCAGGGATAGCACTTGGAAACATAGAATCCCCCAGCCTTTAATCTGTCCTTATTCGTCATGATCACTATGGCCACTGGTTATATATTTCCTTTTTCTGCTGCCACCAAACTTTGCCAGCATTTCAGACAAAACCCTGTAAGTGTACTATATAAACTACAACCAGTCATGTTTGTCTCTGGATCAGGAAAAACATTATCTCAGCCATGTCAGATAATGTTTTCTTTTTGATCTTAATTTTTGTTCTACATAGTTACATTTGAAAATACAAGAGGTAGAAAGCACAGAGACAGAAATATAAATACATACCACAAGTAAATATCCATGTAATATTAAAAATGATCTACAGATGAAGTGTTTACCAGTCCGGTATTGATCAATCCTTCTACAATGATCATAGCTGCATCCCTCTACACAATTACTTGAGAGCAAATCTCATTGAACTCAATTGACTCAATCAAATTCTTAGTCCCAACAAGAGTAGTCCTGCTTAATCAATGGGGAATCTGTACATCAGCAGTTACATACGTTCAACTGATGCAATAGATCTATTCTCATTAGGTAACTGTAGACCAAAATGTATTTACCTTTGAGCATGGGTAAAAGGCAACAAATTTAGTTTGTGGCAATCCTATAGCAAATGTTTGGCTTGTCATACACTGATTTGAAGCCTGTTTATTTTTTCTTCCCTCCCCATCATAATATATTTGGGGGGAGGGGAGAGAAGCATGTTCTTTCTGCAATGAAAATATTTACAACTCATAGCCTGAAGCTTTTGCAGGAATGGGCCAGAGAACTTTACAAATGGAATTGGGAATATCTATATCAGTGATGGCAAACCTTTTTGAGACTGAGTGCCCAAACTGCAACCCAAACCCCATTCTGTGCTGGAGGGAGGGAGGAAGCACTCCCATTTGGCTGTCAAGCAGAGGGGCACGGCAAACTCTGTGCTAGGGGGAGGGAGGAAGCGCTCCTATTGGGCTGCTGGGCATAGGGCTGGGGTGAACTCTCTGCTGGGGCAATGGCACACATGCCCACAGAGAGGGCTCTGAGTGCCCCCTCTGGCACGTGTGCCATAGGTTTGCCACCAGTGATCTATATGTTTCCTTCCTGTTTAGTTCTTTCCTGTTATGCTGTTTGCCCCTATCCACAAATGTACCATTTTAGTAATCAGAAGATGACAGGGATGTACAATTGTTCCCTGCATTTCCCCGTTCTTTTAATACTTTCTAATGCCAGCTGTCCCATTTTTAAAAAGGTTTCAGATATGGCTTCCATTTCATCAGATAAGTAAGAATGGAGAGATCTTTCAGAGCAGTTCTCAGGAGAAGAAGAAAAAATCTACTGGGACCAACACATACCACTGCAGCTTTCTGTGCTGTCAAAACACCCCTTTTTCTAACATAAAACCAGCACAAAAAATCACTGTTCAGTTAATGTGGATCCTTTTGTCAGTTTCATCAGGCAGAAATGCTGTTGAACATCATCCACATGGGCCTCAAATTCACACCATTGTATAGAGACCAAAAGCAGAAATTGTTTGTACATAATGATCCTTATTTTGTATTATTGCCAATTCCTTAAGATATTGTATTTTGGAGACTCTCAGATCCTATTTTCTGTATTGTATTTTATTAAGAGTTATTGCGGGCTTGGCCTTTATGAATTTCCTCTCTTTGCAAAGGCACTCTTTCCTCTTAGACTAGCATCTAGTGTTTTGTTTTTATTATACCGCTATTTTCCTTCTGTTACTTGCTCTGCAATTGCTTTCAAGCAGCAAAATTAAAAAAAAAGTTCAGCATCAGTTCTGTTGTTCAAATGGTTCATTATTTAATTGATGAAATATTATTTTTGCCAGTATTCCTACAAGCGCAGAATTGCCGTCTTCACTGCAGTGCTCTTACGTTGGGCACTGAGATTTACAAGATCTGATGGAGTTGTTCTAAAGGCTTGTACACAGATTTTATTATTGAGCAGCGATGGCAGCAGCTTCCCTCAAAGATCCATCATCATATTAGCCCCTAACCTACAACAAGAGGCCTATAACAATATAATTATAAAATGATACAATGGGTGGAGAAGACGTCTGGTTGCATCCTTGTTGCTTGGAGAAAAGCATATTTGCTTTTTAAAACAAACAAAATAAAGGTGTGCTAGGAGAAAGAGACAAAAGCCCTTATATTTGGCGTAGTGGGAAATGTTTTGAAAGAGGACACTGCATTGTTTGGGATTCTATGTAGTTCTTTACTTGTAGCGATGTCTGGCCGCTAGGGCGGCGTTAGAGCCCGGAGGAGACTGATCAATGACAACACGAGGCAACAGGAGCGAGATCAGATCAGTGGTTTATTGGAAAAAGGCAACATCATTTATAGGGGAAAAAGCGCAACGGTGGCAAGCTGTCACCTGACAGGAAAATTACTTCACTCACGTACACGGGTTAATGGGGAATTCTTCAAAGGGGAGTTTAATCAGCTGGGGCAAACATGGGTTCAGGGACCTCATTGTCTTGGGGATTAGGCAGGGACAAACATGGCTTATCTGCGCCAGGGATTTCCCGAACTGGGAGATGAACTATGTACTTAATGCTTGACAGAAGTCAGCTATCTGCTTACTTGGCCGAGTCGCAGGTCAGGTCACGGTAATTGGGTGAATCAAACCCTATACTTTATTCACCCCCCTTAATTTGGCTGCCCGCAGAGCCCGCGGCTCAAGGAGCGTCCTCCTGAAGCGGCCTCTGCAAGGGCCGTTTCCATGCCCGATGGGCATGGGGAAACCGCATCTCCCCTTTATTTTCTATTTAAGGACCTGACTGGCGACCTTGCGCAAGAGCGGCATCAGCTGTTGAGCGGGTATGACGTCACGGAGTTTCTCTCTGGGGCGGCACTTGGAGATCAGCGAGGGAATGCACTGAGCAAAACAACAAAGCGTAATGCCTAGTATGGCTATCCCCACCACTACCTTAAGCACCGTTTGCAGCCACCCCCAGGGAATCCATGACCACATCCAATTCCACAGGGAACTCCACCAAGCCCCCCATGCGGAACCCTCTGTAATGCCCTGGACTATGGTGTGGAGGTTCGTGATCTGGCTTTGGATCTTACGGGAGTTGTCAGTAAGATTGAAGCAGCACATTCCATGAACAGACTCGCAACCCAGGTGGTGCAGCAAGAGGAGGTAGTCGATAGCCGCTCGGTTGTCAAGAACGGCCTGGCGAAGTTCTGCCTGTTCCTGATTGAGGAGCGCTATCGCCGTGGAGGTATGGTTAATGGCTTTTGCCAAACCGCAAGCCAAGCGGCCAATCCTCCGTGCGTTGCCGACGGCCAAGCCTGGCACGCCGACAAGGCTGACTGCTAGGGATACATACTCAGCGGGACTCATTACTCTAAAGCTGCTGTCACAAGAGCTGTCTAACTGGGTTGTGCGTGTGTGCCGTATGAGTGGGGAGACATTTGAAACATTGGAGACATGTGAAACCCTAGAAACATTTGTGCTTGGGGCAATCATGTCCTTAGTAGGAAGTAACAGTGTCAAACGACTGATACAACACATTGAGTCCGACAAATTCGCAGGAATATAGTTCCATGTGAACTGGTTGCAGGTGAAAAACCACCCTGAAGGTAGGGTGACGTGAGCGTACAGCGAAATGAGGGTTTCTGGTTTATTGCAAGTCCAGTTGCCGCTGCCGGGGTCAAGGCAGCGGCGCCGAGTCGGACCGCCTGAGGTGCAGCCGGTCATTCGGGTGCAAGCAGCGTCCGGGCTGACCGCCACTCGAGGGGTATGAAGAGTGGCTGCGTCAGCCGGCAAGGTTGATGCAAGTCGCCGTCCCCCCCAGCGTGCGTATGCTGAGAAGGTGGTAGGAGTGTGTGGGCCAAAGAACGCCTTCAACAACCAGTCGCCATCCTTGGTGCGCGCGTCCAGAGCGTGGCACACGGGGATGAGGCAGGTGCTGAGGATAGATGCAGAACCAATGTCCTGCCGTAGACAAAAATCGGACTGGTTGACGAGACCCGCCAACCTTTCCCACAAGTTGTACTGCATTCGTGCAGAAAGATCTTCCCCAGGCGGCAAACCGTCGGCCTGGATCGGAGTAGCCTGAACGCCTCCCCCCAAGAGCAGGGAAAGGGCCAGGATGACGATGATCGCCATGGAGTTGGCATGAATCTGGGCAAAAACTGCTGCTACGAGGTTCTCCGGTGTCGGCTCCTTCTCCCCGCGCTGGAGGGCGTCCTCAGCTTTGCTGCAGAGCGCCTTGACCATCCCCCAGGTGATCTTCGGCGCCGCCGGTGGCCGTCTCCTCCGGCGGGTCTTGTCGGCCAGCGTGAGGTCCTCCATCTCCGGGATCGGACTCGGGTCGGCCTGGGTCCACGCCATGTGGTTCCAAGTGAGGCTTGACACACCGAGCTGGAATCCAAACGACACCTGTAGGAGACATAACTGCAGCATACCCTCTTCCCCAGGTTATGAGCGGCACCGGGCCCCTCCAAGAAGGGTCTGGTGGCACTCGGTACCGGACCATAGGTCGCGGGAGAGCTTCCGAACGGCGGAAATGCTTCTCCTGCGGCGTGCAATCCGAAAAAACATTAAGGTGATTGTATGTGAACAATACCTTGTTGAGGCACATCTGTGCTTCTCCCTGTGACTTGGGGAGGGCTGGTGGCTCCCCCCTTTCTATTTGTTTTTCAATATAGGACTTTAGCGTCCGATTGACCCGCTCTACAATCGCCTGCCCTTGCGGATTGTAGGGAATTCCAAATGTGTGCTTGATGTCCCAAGTAGCCATGAAGGCGGCCAACTGCCTGGAACTGTAGGCCGGCGCGTTGTCCGTCTTCACGTGCCGCGGCTTGCCCATCGCCGCAATGCAGGAAAGGAGGTGCTGCTCCACGTGGGTGGCAGCCTCCCCTTTCTGCGCCGTTGCCCAGACGAACTGGGAAAAGGTGTCAATGCAGACGTGCATGTATTGCCATCTGCCAAACTGCGGCACATGCGTGACGTCCATCTGCCATACCTGATTAGCCTCTGTCCCTCGTGGGTTGACCCCCCACGCGGGCCCCCCCGGCGCTCCTGCGCAATGCTGGCAAGAGCGGACTATACCTTGGGCTTGGGAAAGCGGCAGATTGAACTGTCTGGCGAGTGCCTTGGCATTTTGGTGAAAAAAGGCATGGCTCTGGATTGGAGTGGTGAAAACTCCCAAAACTGAACGTTGCTGAATTTCCTTTGCCGCCGCATCCGCTCTGCTATTGCCCGCGGAAATCGGACCCGGTAGGTCTTGGTGACTTCGGATGTGGGCAATATAGAGCGGCTCTGTGCGGTTCCGCAAATGAAATTGAGCCGTGAGAAACAGACTAAGCAAGTTCTTGTCTATCGCGGGAGTAATGTAAGCTCCCGGTAGACTGTGAAGCAAATTCCTTACATACAGACTGTCAGTAATGATGTTTAAACGTTCCTTGGCGAAGGTGCGCAAGGCAAGGTTCACGGCTGCCAACTCTGCCCACTGCGCGGACTTCTGTGGAAGAGTTAACAGCGTGCGCCAAGCTTCGCCCTCCTGCCAAGTCAGGACACCATATGTGCGTCCCCCATCGGTAAAAACTGTCTTGGCCCCTTGAAGCGGGACCAGCGAGAGCAATTCGAACAAGCTGACTGTTCCTGTCTGAAGTGAGACAAGCCTAGGGTCTTTGGGCAAATGGTACGCCAAGCTTCCAGTGAATCCCTCCAAAGCTATCGGAAGCGAGTCACCGAGCTGCATCAACTGATGGATTTGTTCCTTGGTGAACGGGACTATGATCTTAGCTAAATCGTGCCCAGAAATGTCCCTTGCTCTCAGCCTGCCGCGGTAGATCACCGCGGAGACCAGTTCTTGGGGCGGAACAATGTTCCGAGAAGAGGTGTTTGGCAAGTAGACCCACTCCACAATCTTCGCTCCCTTCTCTGAGTCTACTCCTAGCGCCCCAGTGAGCATGGATCCCGACCGTACGATGTACAGATTCAGGATCGGGGCATATGGCCCCGGGGCGATCCTATCCACCCACCTCTGGCTGAGAACTTGGTTCACCTTCTCGAGCGCCAAGCGCGCGTCTCGACAGATTTTTATCCGGTCTGCGGCTGCTTCCCTAAGGTTAGCAGCGAGAAGAGCGGCTTTAGAAGATCCGTATCTAAACGAAAATACGGTCTGGCCCAATTGATGTTCCCCAAAACTTGCTGCAATTCTACAAGGGTGACTGAGTCTTGTAAATTTATCTGAGGCAGGACTGGTGCTGCGAAGGAGCGGAGGAGCCGATGGCCCAAGTATGAGAAGGGCTCGGTTCTCTGCACCTTCTCAGGGGCAATAAGTAAGCCTTTGTCCCCCAGGCTGGCCTGGAGGTCAGAAAACATTTCGCTGCCGAGCTGTGGCAACGCTACTAAGATGTCGTCCATGAAGTGACAAATAATAGCTTTAGGGTAAAGGCTTCGGAACTTTGCCAGTGCGCCGTGAACGTAAATTTGACACAGGGTGGGCGAATTGAGCATGCCCTGTGGCAAAAATTTCCACGCGTAACGCTGCGTGGGCTCACCGTGGTTCACGACTGGCACTGTAAAGGCGAACCTTTCCCGGTCCCTGGGGTCTAGGGGGATTGTATAAAAGCAATCCTTGAGATCTACAACTAGGATCTCCCACCCCTCGGGAATCATATTCGGATTTGGGATGCCGCATTGAAGCGGGCCCATCGGCTGAATGCATTTATTGATCTCTCTGAGATCGTGGAGGAGTCGCCACTTCCCCGACTTCTTCTTAATCACAAAAATTGGCGAATTCCAGGGGCTTGTGGACTGTTCTATGTGTCCTGCGTCTAGCTGTTCCTTAACTAGCTGCTTGAGGGCAACTAATTTCTCTCCCACTACCGGCCATTGTTCTACCCATACCGGAGTGTCGGTGAGCCATTTAAGTGGCAACGCCATTACCCGAAGGTAAGCGTAGCACCGTACTGCTGGAGAATGTCTCGCCCCCAAAGGTTGATGTGCACGTCAAGAATGTGCGGCCGAATTACCGCTGTGCCGTCAGCCCTTGGGATTGTGACTTCTACCCACTCTCGGCTCCTGAACGCTTCCTGGACGCCTCCTACCCCCCACACATCGGAGACCGGCTCAATGGCCCACTCTCTTGGCCACTGGCTCCTGCTTATCATGCTCACATCCGCTCCGGTATCGAGTAACCCTGAGAACACCCTTTTGTTCAAAAATACCTCGATAACGGGGCGTTGTTTCCACTCAATGTTGGTCTCCACTGTCGCTAAGACCTGGTATCCTTGCACTGCCTCACTCGCGCTCAAGCGGTCTGCTGAACCGGACTCTGAGCTGTCCCTGAGCCTTCCCTGGCTGCCTGCTGGCGAGTGACAAGGAACCATGATCAGTTGCGCTAACGTGTCTCCCTTGTGGATGGTTTGGGGCAGGTGCGCCCAAAGCTGGACCTGGAGAATGCCTGAAAAATTCGAGTCAATGACTCCTGGAATTATAAAAATTCCGCGTGCTCCAGCTACACTACGGGGCAAAACTAAACCTATAAAGCCTCTGGGCAGGGGTCCCATGTACTGGGTATCGACTAGATAGACTGTGCCTGGCAGGTCGCATGTAACGTCCGCCTGGCAAGCCAAGTCTAGCCCCGTGCTGCCCTTGGGGCTGGCCTGTGCCCTCGCAGTGCCTGGGACGGGCCTAGAATCTAGTCTCGGTCTGGGGAGTTCTGGATCTGGGTGAAGGAAGCCTCTGTTTGGACTGGGGCCAGAGACGTGCCCGGATTCCGGTTTCCCGAATTCGGACAAAACCTGGCCCAATGGTAGCCTTTCTGGCACTTCGGGCAGAGGGTGTTCGGAGCCTTGGGACGGCCGGACTTTTGTCCGTTTCCCTTGGATCGGCACTCCCTAGCGAAGTGACCGACCTTGCCACAAGTGTGACATGCCCCTTTGTTCTTGCCATTGGATCTTCTTCCCCCCTGCACCGCTGCCGCTAGCAGACCCATCTTGTAGGAGTCTGTGCCAACGTCGGAGCATGCTCGGATCATGTCCGTTAAGGTTATGTCAGGGCGATTGCCCAGGGACTGCAAGACTTTACGGCAGTCCAAGTTGGTGTTGTCTTTGGCTAGCTTAATCATGAGCTCTTCCTGGGCGTGCTCATTGTCAATCTGCCTGCTAATTGCTTCTTCCAGGCGATTGATGAAGTCCATGTAGGGCTCTTGGGCTCCCTGCTTAATGGCGGTGTAATTTTTGGCCGTCTTGCCAGACGCTGGGACCTTGAAGTATGCCCTATAGGCCGCCTCGGCTGACATCTCTAGGGTGGCGAGAGGCAAGTTGATTTGAGCGTTGATGGACTCAAAGGCACCTGAACCATACAACTGGTCAGGGATTACCGCGCCTCCCATCCTGGCAGCCCGAGCTTGCGCCTCTAGGCGGAACTCGCTGTCCCAAATCATGTACTGGCTGGGGGTGAGCATCATCCTCATGACGGCTTTCCAATCATGAGGAATCCACATGGTGGTCTCGCACACTTGCTGAAGCGTGCCCCTCGTAAAACGACTTTGGAGCCCTGTCTCTGAGATTGCCTTCCGTAAAGCCATGAGAAGCTTGTACGGGACTGGGGAGTGTACTACCTGCTGTGCGCCTGTGAGCGCGTCCATCTCCAAGCGGATGGGACAAATCTGTCGAAGCTCTGCTAGCTGTTCTACTGGCAATTCCCCCTTCTTGAGTTCTATCTCAGCTGTGCGCTGAAGGGCACTCTTCACGACTGGGGAACCTGGGGTTGTCAGAGAAGCGCCAGCGCCTCTCATTCCTTGCGTTCCCTCGGTGACGTCTGCAGCTGTCACCGCGGGAAGGCTCCCTGCGCTACTCTGCTGATACTTGAATGTCGGGTAGAGTGCGGCGGGCGCAGTCGGCTCGACTGGCATGCCTGATGGCTTTTCTAACGGGGGTTCTTCCGCTTCTACCCGGACTGGCTCGATCTGCTCTAAGAGTCTCCTACATTTCCGCCATGTGCGGACTATCCCCCCCGGAGCTTTCGGGGTTTGCTGAATGCAGTCTCCTATCTGATCCCAGAGCTTCAGGGTTAACGTACCTACTTCTGGGTAAAGTAGGCAGTGTTCCCCGAGGTACGCCAAAAGTCTCGCTAGCTCCCTGCTGTGAAATCGTAACTGAAAAACCCTGGCCAGGATTATGAACTCTTGCTCCCGAGTTCTTTGGCTAGCGGACGGACTTGGTCGAGGAGAACAAGTCCCCATATTACCTGCGATGGTCCTCCGAAGTCTCCTTCTCGGGACGAAGTTCGACGCGTCTTTGCAGGCAACAGGTTCGGGCGACGAGTGTCTGGGGTAGCCCTCGGAGCGTGGACCTTCTGCCACGGGCCCTTCTAACGGCCTCTGCGATGTCAGGGGCTCACAGCCTGCCCTGAGCGGAACGCGTTTCCCTCTATGGCAAACCTCGCGAAAGCGGGGAGTGAGCGGTAGGAATGTCTCTCGAATGCCTCGCGGCGGGCCGTCCTCTGTCCGGCTGGCTGCCGACCAGAGCGCCGCGCTATCCTCCGGGCTGGCGGGTCGCGGTTCAAGCGCAGAACCGGACCGCGTGGAGCGCTACTCACGAGCAGACCTCTCCGGGGTCTCTTACTCACGAGTAAATCACGTCGGGGTCACCAGCTGTAGCGATGTCTGGCCGCTAGGGCGGCGTTAGAGCCCGGAGGAGACTGATCAATGACAACACGAGGCAACAGGAGCGAGATCAGATCAGTGGTTTATTGGAAAAAGGCAACATCATTTATAGGGAAAAAAGCGCAACGGTGGCAAGCTGTCACCTGACAGGAAAATTACTTCACTCACGTACACGGGTTAATGGGGAATTCTTCAAAGGGGAGTTTAATCAGCTGGGGCAAACATGGGTTCAGGGACCTCATTGTCTTGGGGATTAGGCAGGGACAAACATGGCTTATCTGCGCCAGGGATTTCCCGAACTGGGAGATGAACTATGTACTTAATGCTTGACAGAAGTCAGCTATCTGCTTACTTGGCCGAGTCGCAGGTCAGGTCACGGTAATTGGGTGAATCAAACCCTATACTTTATTCACCCCCCTTAATTTGGCTGCCCGCAGAGCCCGCGGCTCAAGGAGCGTCCTCCTGAAGCGGCCTCTGTAAGGGCCGTTTCCATGCCCGATGGGCATGGGGAAACCGCATTTACTTATTCTTTTTTTTAAAAAAATCTACCTATACACACATGGGATTCATAGAAATCTGCACCCTAAATGTTGTTGTTCAGTCGCACAGTCGATTCCGACTCTTTGCGACCTTATGGACCACCGCCCTCCAGGCACCCCTGTCCTCCATCATCCTCCTCAGCCCACCCAGCCCTGTGCCTACTGCATCTATAACCCCATCTAGCCATCTCATCTTTAGCCGCCCCCTTCTTCTTTTGCCCTCCACCTTCCCCAGCATCAAGGCTTTCTCAAGTGAATGTTCTCTTCTAATTTGATGTCCAAAGTACTTCAGCTTCATCTTTACTATTTGTCCTTCCAGGGAGCAGTCAGGGCTGATATCTAAGATTGACCTATTTGTTCTCCTCGCTGTCCAGGGTACTCTAAATATACAGTATATATTTAAAAGAAAACATTTAACTCTTTTTCCAAGTCAAAATATTGGGAAGGAGCAAGTTGAGTGCAATGCCGACTGTCATCAGTACCTATTAATGTTAGCTAAACTACCACTGGGGACTGTGGTGGCTTAGTGGTTAAGATGCTGAACTTGATGACTGGAAGGTCAGCAGTTTGAGACCTGAATACTGCATGATGGAGTGAGCTCCCATCCCTGTCCCAGCTCCTTCCTGCCAACCTAGCAGTTTGAAAGAAAGAAATTGCAAGTAGATAAATAGGGACCACTTCAGAGTCCTTGCACTCTGGTGTTTAGTCATGCCTGCCACATATCCATGGAAATGTCTGCAGACACACTTTGGCTATAAAAAGAGAGGAGCACTGAACCCTAGAGTTGGATACAACTGGCTTTCGAGCAAGGGCAACCTTTACCTTTACCTAAGCTACCACTACCAGTAGTGGTATCACTAGCAAGAGATGGGAAATTTCACCAGCAAACTCTAGTGTTAGGTTACCAGCAATAGTAGCAGCATGATATCTGGACAGAAGTATGGCTAATTACAAGGCATTTAGAAAATCAATTGCAAAAAAAAAAAAAAAAACCAACCCAGTGCAATCTGAGACTTTCCATGCCTGATGGTAATCATGGGCTTTCATGAAAGGGCTCTGAAGGTTGTGTGAGCTCTTCTCTGAACTGCAACAGTTTTACCTATTCTCAGACTCATATTCCTCACTATAGTTTAGGATCTTCAGATCTTGCTTCAAAATATTCACATAGTTTACAACACTAAAGTGATTCACTAATCTGAAAATACCATAGCTTTGGAGAAGATGACATAGCTTTCTTTGATTATAAAACGTGGACAAATCTTTTACACTTGGACAAAGTACCTGTATGTAGATTCTTGTTATAAGTAGCATCATATCTGGGTTTTTGCATATGTATTTCATGCAATTCCAGCTCAAATAAAAAAGTGTAGTAATTTGAAGGGATACTGGCTTTTAAAAGGGCTCTTTTTCATTGTATATCCTCCATCAATAGTGAAAGAAAGCTTTTTGGAGATAAGGAAACTCAGTGTATTTGTCAGCCTTTTTTCCTCTCTAGAAAGTTACAGGATTCAGACTTGGATGTTGCAATATTTAATTACTTCTGTGTACAGATGGAATGGAGGACGTGTCTGAGTTTTGGCAGCTGTCTCCTCTTCCTGTTTGGTACATTGATGGAACACAAGAAGTGCTGGAAATGAATCTGGGAAGAAAGCAAGTAGTCCCAACCTAGGGTTGCCATAATTCTCTCCCACCAAACCGGGACAGCCATGTGACATCATTGCATTCTTCAAACTGTGCATGTGTCATGGAGACAGCAGCTCTAAGACCCCACAGAATCCCGGTCCAGGGCGGGAAGCCACCATTAGTTTTAAAAAAGCTGTAGTCAAGAGGTTGTTATGATTCTTCTTGCAAAAGATGATTCTTGATGGTTCTATTTTTATTTCTTTTCCCATCTCTGCCCCAGCAGTTTGAAAGCATGAAATTGCAAGTACTGTAGATAAATCATTTTGGTGGGAAGGTAAACAGCATTCCATGCACTCCGGTGTCTAGTCATGCCTGCCACATGACCATGGAAACATCTGCAGACTCAGACAGCACTGGATCTTCAACTATGAAGCAGACATGAGCACTGAACCCTAGAGTTGGATACGACTGGCTTTCGAACAAGGGTGACATTTACCTTTTTAAAATTTCTTGAGCCACTCATTTAACCACCCTTCCTCCCCCTGAGGTCACCCCTCTCCCCTTCACACACACTGAAATAGACTAACCTTCAAACCCCACACAAGAATCCCTTGGAAGAAAGTTCTAAGGAGGGGCCCGGAATGGCAATGCAGCCCATGGAGCCTCCGTTTCCCTCCTTCGATGTTCTGCAGGAAGAATGAAGCAGCCAGCATAACAAGGCTAAACCGTTTATTGGGTAGTCAGAACATGGAGAATAGTGGCGCAGCACCGCTCCTTATATACACTGAGAAATGGATACAATTAGGCGGGAAGAGGCAGGAAGGGAAGAGGTAACTTGGAGGTTATCGGACCGGAGTGAAAACTGTACAAGCTACTTAGTTTACGCAGTCCTGCGATATTTACAAGGCTAGAAGAAGGAGACAAAATGGCAGATCACAATGATCCTAATAGTTCACAAACATTACAGCATAAATTGTATTCAAACACAACATTCCTACCCCCCCCCCAGGATGGGACGAAGTCCCTCAGCCATTGTGGTGGCTTACAAACCAGTTTGGGTTGTGCGTGTACCTGGCTGAACTCGGACGTCTGAGGTAGACTCGGTTCCATGGAGTGATACCCTGCACAGGGGGCTTGATCTGACCCATTTGAATCAAGGGAGCATAGACCCGACTCGGAGTTGGAACCGGGGGGGGGGGGGGGGACAAACCAAATCAAAACCCCAATTGAATGAAGCAGGAGCAGGGGATTGCTCAAAATTAAAACTAGAATCAGGAGGGGGAAAACACAACAAAAAGTCCCGCCTTTGAGAAATATGAGTAGGGGGCGACTCAACAAAAGCTTGCCTCATTTGGGTGGGAGTTGAGATAGACTCGAATGTAGAACAATGGGGCATTCCCTGGGAGAAATCAAAGCCCCGCTTCTTGCTTGGACAAGTGGGGGAACACTCTGTAAACTCCCCCCGATCCTGTAAATCAAAAGGTACATTTCCACGTTCTAGGCTTGCTGACGGCCTCCAAAGAAATTGGGGCCAGTTTGAATTAACAAGTTGGGGGCTTCAACTAATTGCTGAGCCACTTCTCCATCTCCCCCTGGCAGTAAGCGGGTGGGGGAGGACCCTAACATGGAATTACTGAATGAAGAGTCACCTGATACCTCTGAAAACTCCATAACCCTGTGTCTGAGCTGGTCGGTGTGGCGTTGCCAAAGCAAACCTGTACCCGTTTTAACATGATAGGACACTGGCCCCGTTTGTTCCACTACAATGCCCAAAACCCAAGCTGAACCTGCGGCCACATAGTTCCGGCAGTATACAGGATCCCCAGCAGAGAAAACCTTTTTGTGTGCAATTTCAATATTTACACCCCTATCCTCCACCCTGGAAGGATCCAACCGGTCAAGCAATGTGACCGGCCTCCTGTGCATTAAGAGCTTGCCTGGCGACAGCCCTGATGCCAGGTAACAAGCTAGGAATTGGCAAAGTTGCACCTCTATGTCCCCCTGACCCATGTGGTGAAGTGCCTCTTTAGTAGTGCGAACTTGACGTTCCACCTGACCATTGGTGGCAGGGTGGAAAGGGGCAGAGGTTACATGCCTAACGGCGTTCCTCTCCAGAAACACCTGAAATTCAGCAGAGGTGAACGTTGTGGCATTATCGGATACTAGCACATCCGGTAACCTGAAACAACTGAACAACCTCAGGAGCTGTTTGACAGTGACTGTGGAAGAGGTACTGGACATAGGAATTACCTCCAGCCATTTAGAAAACGAGTCGACCACCAGTAGGAATAGCGTGCCCCGAAAAGGGCCTGCAAAGTCAACATGGATCCATGACCACGGACCATGGGGAGAGTCCTACTCCCTGGTGGGAAGCTGGGACTCCTCAGGACGGGAACTCTGACAGCACCGACAAGTGCCTACCAATTGCTCAATGTCATGATCTACTTTGGGCCACTAGAAAAAACTCCTGGCCAGGGCTTTTGAGCGTACTATACCACTAATATGTAGAAGCCTCAGTACCTTAGAGTGTAGTGCAGAAGGAACGACCACCCTCTGACCCCATAGAAAGCAACCTCTTTTGAACGAGAACTCAAACCGTCTCCTAAAGAACACTTTAAACTCCTCCCCAAGAGGGGATGTGGGCCAGCCTTTCCTAACCCAGGAGATTACCTGGGATAGGAGTTTGTCACAAGCAGTTGCCTTAGCAATGTCGGAAGGTATAATAGGAGGCGAGGCAAGAGACTCGATTAACAGTACCTGAACATCCTGCTCAATTTCACAATCTGCCTCCCCCAGGTCTAGTAAAGGAGACCGTGACAAAGCGTCAGCATGGCTGATATCCTTACCCGGATGATGCACCAGGGTATACTGATAAGCGTTCAAGAAAATTGCCCAACGTAACATGCGGGGGGGAAAGAATCTGGGGAGTTTGTTTGGAAGTTACGAAAATCCCCAGCAAAGGCTTGTGGTACATTACAATGGTGAACTCCCTCCCATAGAGGAAGTCATGGAACTTTTTTGTTCCAGCAACTATGGCCAGAGCCTTCCTGTCGGTCTGGGCATAGTTGTGCTCTGTTTTAGATAGGGACCTTGAATAGAATGCAATCGGGGCTTCCTTCCCGTTATCAAAGACATGGCACAGGACAGCCCCCGCCCCCACCGGTGATGCATCTCATACCAGAACCACGGGTTTTCAGGGATTGAAGTGAGCTAAGACCTCTTCAGATAAAGGAAGCTCTTTCAACTCACTGAATGCTCGATCCTGAGCCTGCCCCCACTGCCAGACCGCATCCTTTTTTAACAACTGGTGAAGCAGCTCCGCCACGGAAGCCTTCCTTGGCAAAAATGAATGATAAAAGTTGAGCAGACCCAGGAAGGACTGCAACTCTGAGTTAGTGGTTGGATGGGGGGCATTGCGAACAGCAGCAACCTTTGGATCAGAGGGTTTAACTCCCTCAGGAGTGACCTTAAACCCCAGGAATTTGACTTCCCTTGCATGAAAAACACATTTGTCCCTCCTAAGACGTTACCCCGCATTTTTGAAAACTTGCAACACCTGATCTAACCGGCTGGCGAGCTTGGACTCACTCCCAGTGGTTATAAGGATGTCATCAAAGTATGGGAGGACCCATACTTTATGGGAAGACCCTTCAGTCAACACTCAACAAGTGACTGAAAAATTCCCAGGGCTGCATTCACCCCAAATTGAAGGCGTGTTACCTTAAAAGCCCCTTTGTGTTTAACAATTGTTTGCGCTGCCACAGCAGCAGGTGTGACTAATAATTGTTGATAGGCTTGCACTAGGTCTAATTTGGCAAAGCATTTGCCCCCATGTAAAGCAGCCAATAGATGGCTAACCACCAGCACCGGATAAGCATTAGGCCTAATAGCCTTGTTAATGGTGCATTTATAATCTGCACAAATCCTCACCTCCCCATTGGATTTTATCGCAGTCACGATAGGGGTCTCCCACTCTGCTGAGTCCACTGGGACCAAAATCCCATGGTCCACCAGTTTGTCCAGTTCAGCCTCAATTCTGTCCTTTTAAGTGAATGGCACTCTATGGAGTTTGAGGCAGATTGGCCACACAGCCGGATCAAGATCGAAGGACACTGGGGGACCTCTGTACTGTCCTAGACCCTTTTCAAAAACTGCCGGGTGTGCGTTACAGACGTCCTGCACCGGGTCAGTGTTGACGGCATTGATGCCAGATAGCTTGATTCCTAGTGGGACAAACCACTACAGCCCCAGCAAACAGTTTGTACCGCGTTTGACCACAACTAGGGACAGTTTAGTTTTAATGTTTTTGAAAACAATGGAGAAATCCCCCACCCCCAAGACTGGAATCAGGGAGCCTTGCATGTCTCAAAGAGACGTCTTCAGAGCCCAGAGTTTTGGGCAAAGCTTTGGGGGGGATTCTCAGAAATTCCCTCTGGGGAAGGATGGAGTAGGATGTCCCCGAGGCTACCTTCATCCTGACCGGAACACCGTGCAGTTGGACCTCCATGAAGAACCGATGGGTGATGCTGGACACCCGGAGGATGGATGGCTCGTCAGCTGAAATCTTTGATGCCTGGGCACCCTTCCGGCTGGGTCGGCTGTGCGGCTCTGGGGCTTGCTTCCGGCATTGTCTGCAAACCTTGGCAATGTGGCCCGTCTTACCACAATGATAGCATTTGACTTCCTGAAGGGGCACTGATGGCGGTCATGCCTTGCTCCGCAGTGGGCGCATTTGTGGAGGGCCTTCTCTGTGGTACGTTTGTCCATCGCCTTCCTACGGACCTTTTGGACCTCACCGTCCTTATTGCTGGACCCAGACCCGGACATGGAGGAAGATGCCGGCGATGCTGAAGAGGTGGAGGAGCAGAGGGACGAGCAGCAATGGGCCTGCACAGCAGACTTCGCGACGCAGGAGGCGGCAGGCCTCTGCTTGAATGACTTGATGCCCGATCTGGCAGCCTCAGATGCCAGAGCCTCCCGGAGGACCGACTTGAAGGTCAGGACGTCCCTGACCATGAGCCGGCACTGTGTCTCCTCATCACGCAGCCCGGCCATGAGATGATCCCGCAATGCCTCCTCCAAGTTGTCCCACTGGCAGGGAGTGGCAGCCAGCCTCAGTGCTGCAGTGTAATTGGCCACAGACTCCCCGGGGCGCTGGTCCCTTCTGTGGAACGCCACCCGGGCCGGGAAGATGGAAACCCTTGGCTGAAAGTGTGTCTGGAGTGCCTCCAGGGTCTCAGCCAGCGGGACAGCATCAACGTCCCTGGGCAAGACGAGGTGCGTGGCCAGTTCGAGGGTGGCCAGGCCATACTGTGACAAGAAGCAGGAGCGCTGCCATGGCATGGTGGAACTGCCGCTCATACAGGAGCCATTTCTCTGGAGCAGCGACGTTGAAAGGAGCGAGGGTAGGTGCATGGGACACCATTATCTCATCCCCGTTGCCAATTTGATGTTCTGCAGGAAGAATGAAGCAGCCAGCATAACAGGGCTAAACCGTTTATTGGGTAGTCAGAACATGGAGAATAGTGGCGCAGCACTGCTCCTTATATACACTGAGGAATGGATACAATTAGGTGGGAAGTGGCAGGAAGGGAAGAAGTAACTTGGAGGTTATCGGACCGGAGTGAAAACTGTACAAACTACTTAGTTTTAGGCGGGACCGCAATCCCGCGATATTTACAAGGCTACAAGAAGGAGACAAAATGGCGGATCGTAATGATCCTAATAGTTCACAAACGTTACAGCATAAATTGTATTCAAACACAACACCTCTGGAAGGAGAAAAGCAGGTTACAGAAAGGGACTTATTTTGCAATGGACAACTCTTCACTTTCTGTCCTCCCTCTCTAGGAATAGCGACTCTATGAAATTAACCCTTTGTTTCCAGGATTTCTACATGGTTTTTCTTGAACCGGCCGGGACTGCTTCAACCCGGGAAAATCCTGGGAAATCGGGACATATGGCAACTCTATCCCAACCACTTTAGTGGTGTAGCAATTAATACTAAGTATGAGTACTTACATGACATGCCCCATAGCTTCATCTCCAAGGAGAAAAACCAAAAAAAGCAAGCCATCAAACCACTAGTACTGTAACAGCTTTTATCCAGGATAAGTTGCTTGCATTTTTCCACAAACTGAAGAAGGCTGGAATTTATAGTATGGATGAAAATATATGAGTAATCTATAAGATTTAGGCAGCTGCTGAAAAATTATCATTGCAACTTGATTATGCCTGCACATATAATTCAATTATTGCTAGCTTGTAACTTCCAGCAATTATATGATGAATTGTTTCTTTAGATCAGGGGTTCCCAAACTATGGCCCGTGGGCCAGAGCCAGCCTGTGGTGCCATTTCATGTGGCCCCCACCCCCTCCAAGGGCATCCAAGAAACAAAATGGCCATCCCTTTGAAGCTGTTGGGACAAAATGGCCACCCCATCATTCAAGCAGAGCAAAATGGCCATCCAGCCCTCAAAGTTGATTGAGAGAGCATGACCGAGTCCCCAACTTGAAAAGGTTTGGAACCCCTGCTTTAGATTCATGGCATGGCTTCTATGTTATCAGCCACATATTACTTCGTAATTATTTTTTTAATTATTTTTTTAATTTTCGAAATACATAAAGGAAAAGAAAAAAATACAAATATATAAAAAGAAAATAGCATAACAAAAATGCATCAAAATTAGCTTATTACAAAATTTGTATTAATTATTCATTCTTGTTTATGTTATAAAAACAAATAAACAACAACAACAACATTTGACAATTGACACGAGCACCCTCCACTCTTGGGACCTTTCCCTCTACTCTTCAATTCTCAATTTTAAGTTTAATATACCTATACCTGTTTCCAAAAACTAATACTTTCTTGACCAGGTCTGAAACCTTTAGATTTTTTGAAGACATACCGGTAGTCAATAAAATCTATTCAAATCTGTGAAAATACATTATTTTTTATCATCCCCTTTTTATTTTTAATTCACATGTCAATTTACCATTCAGTGCGCTAGTCCATATTTCTTTATACCACGCTTCTAAATTTACGGAGATGCCTACTTTCCAATTCTTTGCTATCAACAATCTCATAGCTGTTGTCGTAATTATAATTCAGTTCTTATATTTGTCATCTGATATATCATCTAGATCCATTACCCCAGCAAATGTTATAGTATCCATTGCAAATAACTTTGATCATGGATTGTACACATGAATTTCTCAGTTTAAGCCTGAAGATGGTGTAATTTAAGACAGAGGTTCGTTTGTTGCTTATTTACATTATTTACATTATAATCCATGCAGTAATGGGATGCTGTCCATATAACAGTTTCCCAAGTTGTACGTCCCTATGCTATCAGTCTTTCTGCTTTTAATGGAGACAGTCAAGTACTAACTGTACTCTTGTTCCCTACTAGCACTGCCGCCTCTGTTCAGGACAGCTCAAGAATTCTATCATTGCTGTTAGCCTAAATGTCAATAGACTTTCCGCAAGGGTGACCTTTACCTGTAGACTGTTTCTAGTGCCTTTGGACACTGAGAATGGTGTATAAGGGAGGCTTGTAGCCATCAAAGGCTTCTTCTGAAGTCAACATCCAGTATGCTGACAAGCCCCTTCAGTATAAAAGATGTTTGAAAAGATGTTCCTCTGCAGGGAAACTGTAATTTCGCCCCTCTCCTAGTCAATTGTTGTAACACTAGATTGATTAGCAAGATATATTTTTTTAAAAAAAAAAAAACCTCTTCCCCCCCCATGTTTTTTATTGCAGTCAAAACCATGACTTTGAGTGTTTTTTTTTAATTATTGAAGAGAAAAATAGAGAGAAAAAATATACATACTTATCCTTCTAAACAATCCAGCACTACAGTGATCAGCTTAGGATGGGAGGAATGATCTTTATAGCTCCCCTACCCCTTTACAGGGGAACAAGGGAAGTGTTTCATCTGCCTGTTGCTTGGGGTGATTGGATGGGGGAGGCAGGCTAAATGTTGTTTAGCTCCTCTCCCTTCCTAGGGCAATTTAAACTGGATTTATTGCAGAATCTGGGCAGAACTAGAAAGGCTTTTCTTGTGGGTGCAGCAAAATCCATAAACCACAAAAGATAGGCCTATCAATTTCACATTTGTCTTCATATGCCTGTTTACTATGGATCTATCTAACTTGCAAGGAGCTCTTTTGTGAAAGGTACAAATCAGGTACAGTAATACCTCATACAAAGTCCGCTTCATACAACATCGAATTCATACAACATCACCTAATTTCTTGAAAAAAGTTGCCTCATACAAAGTCACTCCGGCATTGGAGTTTTTCCCAGGTTGCATTGTGCCTGGGCAGTATAAAAAGCAGGACACATGCGTGCATTGCTCTTGTGGGTTTTGCACAAGGCGAAGAGTGTTTAGAAGTGGTTTTGAGCACGATTTTGGATTTTTTTGAATTTTTTCGTCAGAATTTTTAGAAGCATTCCTGGGATTTTTGCAGCATTCTTCAGGTTCTTGGACAATCAGGGTTGTTTGACATGTTTTTGTAATGTATTTAGCCTTTAGACAATGATTTCTTAAAGTTCTGTCAGTTTCCTGTCTGTTTCCTTGACTTTGCCCTGAAGTCTGTGCTGTTACAATACAATGTATCTCTATGGAAACGACGTTGTACGAGACATCGCGACAAGGATTTGGATGTTGTATGAGGCATCGCGGCTAGGATTTTGCATGCCTCATACAAAGTCCAAATCCGTATAAAGTCCAAACTTGTGGAACCAAGTTTGGACGTTGTATGAGGTATCACTGTACTGGATTATTGAAATGCTTCAAACAAATGGCTGTACTTCAGATGGGGGCCTCTGCCCTCCCCCCTATGGCAAGGGCTACATTCCCTCTAGGTAGGAGGAGTTCGCTGCCATTTATGCCTGTTGCAATGGCTCCCAGGTGTTCGAATGGCTGGCCGCAAGGAAGGCACGCGAGACAATCATGCGGTGAAGTCCAGCCCCGATCTGGGACGGGTGGCACCTGTTCATTATCCTGCCTTGGAGTGATGCGCACCTAGGATGCGCGTGACCCCATAATACAGAAGGCTTGCATATGTGGCATCTTCCGGTGGTCCAGCTATAATGCCAGCTCTTGGAAGTTACCCTGGTGTTAATGGACAACTCGCACCTGATTTACCTTAGGCTGGCGAAACCCATTGTTCCTGCCCTAATCTCGGAGTCTATGTGTATTGACTCCGGGTACCTAATTGTTCTGCTGTCTGGCGCGGCTTGTTTGCCTAACTTAATCTGTAGCCAGAAGCAGAGGATTGTGTATTTCCATTAGAGTCATCATCTTTGGTTTTTGCCCTGTTTCTATTGTAGCCATCAGCCAAGGCTTTATGATTTGCCCCCCAAACTAGCTAACTAGCCCGTACCTCAATATCCTTTCCAGCAAAGTCCGGTTGGTCCCCGGATCTGTTGAAGGCCGGGCGAACCCCTTGGGAAAGGTTTGGCCAATTATTCACACAGGCAACCCACAATGCCTCTGCAGAAACAGGCTTCATGTGGGGGCCTCATTCTTCCCCAACATACCTTGCAGGAAATGGGTGGGCTGGCGATCTGTGCTGAGCACTGAGGCTTTTGTCAAAAGGAAAACAAGTTGGTTATTATTTCTGTGCAGCACAGACATGATGTGAAAGTGGAGTGATGACTTCTATTTAAAGTAATTGCTCTACTTACTCGGGAACATTTTTTGTCAAGAGAGCAAGAACCCGAAGCAAATAGCTGCAATGCGCAATTGCTTTGGTACCACTGCAACTCAATGTCTTCTGATCCCTGAGAGCTCTGGTTTGTACTCATTTAAATTCTCATTACAAGGAGATGACATTTTTCTCTTTCCCCCCCCCCTTCCCATGAACTCAGAGACTCTTTGGAATGGATTTTTAAATAGCTCTCAGGATCATATTGCCTTTATCCAACTCTGTGGCGTATTCACGCTATAAATAATAGCCAGTTGTCTTGTTCAGTATTAAATGCACACAGGGGTGTGCTGGGCACCATGGGAGGGCGCTGGACAGGGGCGAGGGGTGGTGACTAAGGGACAGGGGAAAAGGCAGCCCCCCAGGAACCTCTTGGTCGCTGCCCCTCGCTTGGTCCGTCCGGTGGGTGGCACTTTAGAATAAGCCATTGCTCGAAGCTGAAGAAGGGAACTTGGAGCAAAGGCTTAATCTAAAGTGCAGCTTGCCAGGGGGATAAGATAATAATAAAATAATAATAATAAAATTATTAATAAATAACAAATAAATAATAAAAAATATTATTTGCGCCCCAGAGCGCCAGAGGCAAGAATGCACCAGGATGAATCCCACTGTCCCGGTGGCCCAGCCCATGCCAGAATGCACAGAACTTGAACAGCTCAGGTGAGGTCACCTGTTCATTTGCCTGGCTGCACACAGCCATCCCTTCATCAGATCATCATGGGATCTTCTGTGGCTGAACCTCTGCAAAGGGGTAAGTATGGAACAGGTTACTGGCCGTTGTATATAGGTCTGGTCACTGCATCACGAGAAGGATATTTCAGAGCTTGCGAAATAGATGCAGAAATTGGCAATCCTAAGTATCTGGGGGATAGTAGCAATTTCTCTAGGAGGAAAAGTTATAACATTTGGGACTATCCAAAATGTCTGTCCTCAGCAATTGTGATTCAAGCCTGTGGCTTCTCTCACAGAGTCAATCCACTTCATGCTTGGTCTCACTCTTTTCCTGCTGCCTTCTGCCTTTCCCAACATTATTGTCTTTTCCAGAGAATCTTGCCTTCTCCTGATGTGCCCAGAGTAGGACAGCTGTAGTTTCATTGTTTTTGCCCTTCAGAAACAGTTCAGCCATTATTTACTCCAAGTGTGGATAACTGCTAATGAAACCTATACTTCAAGAGGCTAAATGCCTACTCATTCCTACATCCATATATCACTGTTAGAACAGTGCAATTTTACCAGACTAGTATAGCCAGCATTTTGCTTTTCTTTATTTTGTTCTGTTCAGGGAAAGTACTCTGTACCTCATAACAATTTACATTTTTCATTTTTGCCTTTTACCACAACGTGGATCATATTCATGGTATAGAAGTGTAAATGTGCATTATAATATTGCTAAATAGCTTCTAAGCTGTTAGAAAGGAGCTGGTTTTTTTTAAAAAAAACTTTTTGACTAATTCTTTAATTTTGACATATTTTTCCCTTTGAAAAGAAAATTGGCTAAGCTGCAGTGTTGGAGCAATTTCTCACCTTCCTACCCACCCGTTGCCAGGCAGTTGAATGGGGCCCTACTAATTGCACCAGATTAGCTCAAAAGGAAGAGAAGAGAAGTGGATTTCCGACTGTACAAGAAAAATAAAACTTTTGTTCTGCCCCCTTAAATGTGAACAGATTTATTTCAGGGTGAGCATTTTGTACATTACAATCCATCTCCTTAAATGGACTCAATCCATGAAAGCTCACACTGAAATAAATCTGTTAGTTTTGAAGGTGCCACAACTCTTCTTTTAAAATTAAGGAAAACATGGGGTGGGTGGGGGACAGAAAAGAATAAAGCAACTGTGAAGACAATACAATAAAACTAGATACACAGTGATATCACTAATCTAAGAGGGGAAAAGGAGAGAAAGGAAAAAAAGGGAAAATATACTGTATATAAACTTCTCTAAATAGCTTTCAGATATGTAAAAAAATTATCCACATCTAATTATTGTCTATAAGCCATATGTTCATATATCAATAATGTTGCAAGGATCTTTATTCTTGTGGCTGCATGAAACTTCTCGGTTCAGAGGAAATTTGCTGCCTGAAACTAAAAATTAATTGTTGTCTTTCTCTTTTGATATATAAAAGGTTTCCCTTGCTCGAAAGCCAGTCGTATCCGACTCTAGGGTTCAGTGCTCATCTCTGTTTCAAAGCCGAAGAGCCAGCGTTGTCTGCTTCTGCAGATGTGTCCGTGGTCATGTGGCAGGCATGACTAGACACTGGAGCTCACGGAATGCTGTTACCTCTCCACCGAAGTGGTCCCCATTTATCTACTTGCAATTACTTGCTTTCACACTGCTAGGTTGGCAGGAGCTGGGACAAAGACGGGAGCTCATTCCGTCCTGCAGTACTCGGGAATCGAACTGCTGACCTTCCACCTCCCAAAAGCCAACCACAATTGCAATCAAATCTTTCTTCAGTGCTGAAATATTTCACCACACCTGAAAGCAGCAGATTACCCAAGGGAGTGCAGGCCAGGCCAAATATGATAAGCATCTTGCTGCCACCTTGTACCAGATGTTGCCTAAGGTTACTACCTCACTTTGCCTAAAGATAGGGCTCTGATAATTCTTATTATCCAAAAGGTGAACTCCTATTCACATGGAAGAAGCCTAAAAGGCCATTAATTTTTAATAACTCATTTTTGAATTGCCCCTCCCCCCCCTTAAAAATCAAACCATGGACTTAGATGGAAGCAGCAAGTACAGGATGCCACAAATTGCCATCTTTCACTTGGTCAGATCTGAGCCAAGTTACTTTTTAGACTGAACTCTCATAATCTCTAGCCTGTGCAGGTGTGGTCACGTTCGGTGGGCAGATTTTAGGAGCTATAGCTCAAAAAGTTATTCCTTCCCCCGCTCCAAGCCCCAGTTCTCTTTCCATCTCTTCAGCTCCTTCTCTTTAGAAGCACAAAGCCAAGAACTGGATAGGCGAGAAGAAAAAGAATCAATTAACAAGAATCAGTTAATGTACTGCAGGTGTCTGGAAGAAATGTCAAGGATAAAAGGCACAAATGAAATAATGCCATGGATCAGTACACAGATATATGTCAAGCTTTTTCTACAGCAGCTGCCTCAAGCTCGTATGAGGCCTTCTGACCCTGTCTGTGCCCTTGCTCCCTACAGCATTTCCAGTTGGGCCCAAATGATGCTCCTGGAGACATCCACTCCTCCTACTCCCTCCAATCTACTCTGTCTCTCAGTTTCCCAATAACTTTTTGCTATGGTAGAGAACATCCCTATGGAATCCAATAATTCTGTGTCCAGCTTTTCCTTTCTTGGAGACAAAATGGGGGAATAACTACTAGCATTTGTTTTTAAAACTAGCTTGCCTCCTTTTGAAGAGCAATTTGACAGGTAGAAATTACATGGATGATTATGTATTAGCATCACGTGTTGGGATGCAGGGTACTTCTATGTCAAAAAATGGTGTGATGTTATTGTCAAAGTCACAGGAGTAGATTGTAGTGTTTTTGCTACATTTTAAGTTGATGTCCCTAAGGCCAAGGAATCGGTGTGAAAATAAGAGAAAGAAACAGAGCTATGCCGGTTAGATTTACAGACATGCTGTTATCTGAGAGTAAATCCCATGGCTTTTAAGTCAAAATATGGATATTACCTGGTTTAATTGATAGATTAATCAACAAACACATCAATCCTGTACAGCTTTATTCTGAAATAAATGTACATAGAATTACACTATAAAGGTTCATTTGAAAATCAAGCCAATTTAAAGAGCTAATATAAGTTAAGAACTAATTTGCTTTTATCTCCTCCATGCTATTTAATTCTGGTTTATTTCCATACCCAATTATAAGAAAGAAAATATTAAACAAAACAAATCTTTGTGTCTCAAAAAAGGCATACATGTGGTAGATCTGATAACAAAAACATACAGTACTTATCTATGTATTTAAAGTTTATAGTCTGCCTTTTATTATGAAAGACTGGTGCAGGCAGCTGATCAAATCAAAACAACAACAAACAGGAATTCAATTAACTCACTCTTTAATATGTAGTGGACTAATTAACAAACACTTTTTAAAATGGTGAAGACCACATCATCAGTACAAGAGGTGGAGAAAGTACAGACCACCATATCTCAATATAACTGAGCCTTAGTAGATTGTTTACATCTGCCTTCGTTTCCCTACCCATCTTCCATGGTTTCCCCTGATTCCAGTTTTAGACTCTAATCCCTTAAAACCTGTCCTCTCGTACTTTATAAAGTGCTGCGCACATACATGGTTCTATTTATGCAATAAATACTAATACTAAATGTAGTAAAAAGAAGAAAATCTAAACGTATGATAGAAAAAACACTTAAAATCATGAAGGACAAGTGAAAAGCAGAAGTAAAAGGTGACAGTGATAGGGTCAGAACCCTGGATTCAGCTTTTCAGTTACTGTCAAGAGTAACTATCACAGTAACTATTGTGAAGAAATAGAGAACAGAAAAAAAGATAAAAATGAGAGATCTCTTCAAGAAGAGTCAAGAAATCAAGGAGAACTTTAAGTTTAGATTAGGAATGCCAAAAAAACCAACAGGGAAGCAAACTAGCTGACTAGGAAAATAATGAGAAAGTGGAAACAATATACTGAAGACCTATACAGAAGAAATAAGAGGATAACAGACTTCTTTGAAGAGGAATCCTATAATGAAAAACTTGTAGTTCTAGATAGTGAGGAGAAAGTGGCTCTGGAAACCATTGGGAAGAAATAAATTACTAAGGGACACTGATAGAACCATTTCAAGTCTCAGAGAATGAATGCCTGGCTTTTACAGAGTGGGAAATGCGTGATATTTAACCTGGAGTCCAAAAAAGAAGCATTCAAGAAGATCGTATTGCAAATATCCTTAGGCTAGAAGAACACAGCAAAGATTTTCTGAAGAATTTCATTCTATGCTTTATAAACTACAGCAAAGTCTTTGACTGTGTGGGTCATGAGAAACTATAGGTTGTCCTGAAAGAAACATCAATAATTTAAGATATACAGATGACACCATCTTACTTGGCAAAACACAGCAATGAGTTAAAATGACTTCTAGTTACAAGTGAAAGAGGAAAGTGCCAGAGCAGGACTGCTGTTGAACATTAAGAAGACAAATATTATCACTACAAAAAAAAAAAACACCTATCCAACTTTAAAGCTGGCAATGAAGAAATTGAGGTAGTGAAAAATTTGATTTACTTTGGTTCAATCATTAATTGAAATTGAGACCCCAGCAAGAAATAAGAAGAAAACCGAGACTCAGAAGGGCAGCAAGGAAGGAATTACAAAAGATCATGAAGTGAATGGATCTGACACTGCAGTTCAAGGTCATCCACAATCTTTTATTCTTGAACACTATGTAAAGGTATAAAAGCTGGACAGTAAAGAAAGCTGACAGGTAAATTTTTGATTTGTTTGAAATATGGTGCTGTAGAAGAGTTGTTGATATCCTGGACTGCCAGGAAAATGAAAAAAAAATCAAGCTTGAACTCTCTTTGGAGGCAAAAATGATGAAACCGAGACTGTCCTATTTTGGATATATTATGAAAAGGCAAGATTTTCTGGAAAAGGTAATAATGGTGGGAAAGGTTAAAGGCAGCAGGAAAAGGGGAAGACTATGAGATAGCTTAAGTCCCTAAATGAAGCCACAGCTTTGAGTTTACAAGAACTTAGCAAGGCTGCTGAAGATAGGACTTTTTGCAGATCATTCATTCACAGGATCACAATAAATTGAAGATGCCTTGATGCATGTAACAACAACATCAAACACATACATAGATCTATAATTGCAATAATTAATCATTAATGATCCCAGACTGTCTAAGAAAAGGCAGTGAAATATAAATTTAATGACCAAATAAAACAGAAGACAGGGACAATGTTGACAGCTGTGTAGGAGAAGGGATAACAGTTGCTTTGTCGCAATGCTGGTCGTTGGAAAGTAGAGCAACACCTGACAAAATCCTGTCTTTCATTTGTTTGTTAAAGAGTAGTAATCGTCTCTGGGTCATTGTAGAAATTCCTGGAACGGAGCATAGCACCAGCAGTTCTAGCAATGTATCTGAAATTCTGTGTTTGTCATGTCAAACATGCTAGCTACACAACTGTGCTGCAGTCACATAGAACTGTCCTTGCTTATTACCACTTACATTCTCAAAGTACAATTATGAACTCATACAAGATGGAAGGATCCAATTCTATAAGGATCTTTTATTACTGACCCTAGGATGCAGAGCAGATTATCCCACGCACTGATATTCAACAGGGGAATATCATTGAACACACAGAAATATAAATATAAACAGTGATTATATTCGTTAATAATAATTTCATGCTGTCATGTCTATTCTGACTTATGTTGACCCTTTTCATTTTTTTCCATGTACAGGCTGCATGGAAGTGATATACCATTGCCTTTCTTCCAGGGGCACCCCTGGACTGTGCAGTTTTCACAAGGCTATGTAGGCATGCTCTTTTCCTCAGAGACACGGTAGGGAATCAAACTGTCAACCTCTGAACCCCCAGCACTGACACTGAGAAATAGCAAATATCATGGTGAAGCTGTATAAATGACAGAAAACAGCAGAATAAAGCAAACAACTGAATATTAAAATACCATTACTTCAGAATGGGCAAATGGCAGTACCATGGATCAAGCTTATATGGCTGAGAGGATTCTAAAATGTAGACTGTTATTTCAAGGTTTTAGCTGGTTTGAAAGGGCTCGATTTGGATTGTAAAAAGTGCCAGGGATCGGGGTTAAGCCAGATTCTGTCTGTCTCTCCACATTCACATTCACATAGTGTATTGTTGTCTGCTAGCAGCATCCTGGTACTGCCTATCTAGTAAAGGTAAAGGTCGCCCTTGCTTGAAAGCCAGTCGTATCTGACTCTAGGGTTCAGTGCTCATCTCTGTTCATAGCCATAGTCTGCATCTCCAGACATTTACGTGGACATGTGGCAGGCAGGCCTCAACACCGGAGTGCACAGAATGCTGTTTACCTTCCCACCTAAGTGGTACCTATTTACCTACTTCCAATTTCTTGCTTTTGAACAGCTAGGTTGACAGAGGTTGGGACAGAGACGGGAGCTCACTCTGTCATGCAGCACCCAGGAATCCAACTCCGACCTTCCTATGAGCAAGTTCAGCGTCTTAACCACTTGAGCCACTGCAGTCCCTACTGCCTATCTACATACATTCAAAAATGCTCCCCAAGGTTTCACTCCCAACACTGACTGCCCTTTCCCTGTCCATTTCACTCTCTCTTCCCCTCTGTGTTTTACCCCTCCGCCATTCTCAAACCTATATATATATATATATATATATTTTCCTTGGTTGGATATCTCCTGCTCTCCTCCACACTCCTGAAATGGAAACCAACAGTGAACCTGGATTCTTACCTAGCTTTCCTCTAGGACACTGATGGCCAACCTTGGCACTCCATGTATTCTTGGACTTCAATTCCCGGAAGCCCTAATCAGCAGGCATGCTGACCTGGGCTTCTGGTAATTGAAGTCCAAGAACACCTGGAGTGCCAAGGTTGGCCAACACTGCTCTTGGATATTAGTGATTTAACAAAAGGAAAAAGTATCTGAACCAATAAATGCTCCTGATTTTCATATCAATGTAGCTATTGCCTGGATTCAGGAACACACTTGGGAGAAGAGACTCTCTGAGGTAACCTTCATAGTTGAATTTTTTAGATTAGTAGCCAAGTTAGTCTGTGTTTCAAGCATATCAGAGAATAAACAAAACAAAAACATTGTAGCACTTTGAAGACTAAATGTTATATTTTAATGTTCGCTTTTGTGTATCAAGTCTGGATCAAGTGGTCTGACAAAGAGGATTTGATCCACAAAAGCTAACATTAAAATATAACAGATAGTCTTCAAAGTGCTACGATGTTTTTGTTTTGTTTATTCTCTGATATATCTGAGGTAAGTACCTTTATCTCTCCATTTAATATGAAGCATGTGTCTATAATTTTTCCATGAAAGCTTGATTGATGAATTGGTTTAATCATTTGCTAGAACACAGTGGTTTCCACTGTAGTCTTTTCCAAGCCAGACAGACCCCAATTTAATCGGGAAGGAATTGGAGAGGAATGCAATATGCAAAGCAAGCTGTCCTGGAACAGTTCTTGTTGTCTTCAAGATGTTTTCCTGTAGCGAATCGGGGCCGCTACGGGCCGTGGGTCCCGGAGGAGACTGATCAAGGAACGATACGAGGCAGCATGGAGGAGGATAAGATCAGTAGTTTATTGAGGAAAAGACATCACCTTTTATAGATCAGAAGGCAAGGTAGAAAAAACCATCACCCGACAGTAAATCACATCACCTATTTACTCAGGTTAATTGGGAATCTCTCTTGGGGAAGTTAATTAGTACGGGCAAACATTGACTGGGAAAACACCATTGTTTTGGGCTTAGGAGCTGGGTAAACGTGGCCACTATTTGCGCCAGGGATATACGCTAAGCTCGGAGATGAATGTTTGCCTAATTATGTTACAGGAGTTAGCGATCTGCTTACTTGGCAGAGTCTTAGGTCAGGTCAAGGAATTGGGTGAATCAAACCCTATAATTTATCCACCCCCTTAATTTGGGTGCTCGCAGAGCCCACGGGCCAGGGAGCCTTTCTCCCGAAGTGGCCTCTGCCGGGCCGTTCCGTGCCCATGGGGGCACGGGGAATCCACATCTCCCCTTTTAATTTTTCTTAAGAGCCTGACCGGCAACTCTGCGCAAGAGCGGTATCAGCTGTTGAGCGGGAATGACGTCTCGGGGTTTCCTTCTGGGGCGGCACCTTGAGATCAGCGAGGGAATACATTGCGCAAAGCAGCAGATTGCTATGCCTAGTATAATCACCCCCACAACCACCTTGAGTACCGTTTGGAGCCACCCCCAGGGGATCCATGACCACATCCAGTTCCACAATGAACTCCACCAAGCTCCCCATGCAGAACCCTCTGTGATGCCCTGGACTATGGTGTGGAGATCAGTGAGCTGACTCTGTACTTTGCGGGAGTTGTCAGTAAGGTTGAAACAGCACATACCATGAAATGATTCACAACCCAGGTGGTGCAACAATAAGAGGTAGTCGATAGCCGCTCGATTGTCAAGAATGGCATGGCGAAGCTCTGCCTGCTCTTGATTAAGGAGCGCTATCGCTGAGGAGGTATGGTTGATGGCTTTTGCTAGACCGCAAGCCAAGCGACCAATCCTCTTTGCATTGCCGACGGCTAAGCCTGGCACGCCAAAGATGCTGACTGCCAAAGAGAGATATTCGGCAGGGCTCATTACTCTAAAGCTGCTCTCACATGAGCTGTCTAACTGGGTGGTGCGAGTGTGCCGTATGAGTGAGGGAACATTTGAAACATTTGTAACATTTGTGCTTGGGGTGACCATATCCTTAGTAGGGAGTAACAATGTCAAACGGCTGATACAGCATATAGAGTCTGAAACATTTGCAGGAATGTAGTTCCACGTATACTGGTTGCATGTGAAGAACCAACCGGATGGCAGGGTGACATGAGCGTACATGGTGCCAAGTGGTACTGGGTTATTGCAGGTCCAATTGCCACTGCCAATGTTGAGGCAGCGGCGCCGGGTACGACCAGCTGAGGCGCAGCCGTACATTCATCCACAGGTAGAGTTCGGGCTGACCGCCACCCGAGGAGTGTGGAGGGTTGCTGCATCAGCCGGCAAAGTCATGGTCAGCCGCATCTCCCAGCGGGCATACTCTGAAGAAGCCGCTGGAATGTATGGGCTGAAAAGTCTTTTCACAAGCCAGTCCCCATCCCTGGGGTGCGTGCCTGGAGAATGGCACACAGGGATGAGGCAGGTGCTGAGGATCGAGGCAGAACCAAGGTCCTGCCTGAGGCAAAAATCGGACTGGTTGACGAGACCCGCCAATCTCTCCCAAATATTGTACTGCATCCGGGCAGAGAGGTCTCCGCCGGGCAGCAGATCGTTGGCCTCCAACGAGGCGGCCTGAGCGCCTCCCCCCAAAAGCAGGGAAAGGGTCAGGATGATGGTGAGCGCCAGGGTGTTGGCATGAATCTGGGCGAAAACTGCAGCTGTGAGGTTCTCCGGTGTTGGCTCCTTCCTTTCACGCCGGACGGTGTCCTCGGCCTCACGACAAAGGATCTTGACCATCCCCCAGGTGATCTTGGGTGCTGTCGTCAGTGGCCGTCTCCTCCGACGGGTCCTCTCGGTCAGAGTGAGGTCCTCCATCTCCGGGATCGGACTCTGGTCGGTCTGGGTCCACGCCATGTGGTTCCAAGTAAGGCTTGACACACCGAGCTGGAATCCAAACGACACCTGTAGGAGACATAACTGCAGCATACCTTCTTCCCCAGGTTACGAGCGGCGCCGGGCCCCTCCAAGAAGGGTCCGGTGGCACCCGGTATCGGACCATCGGCCGTGGGAGAGCTTCCGAACGGCGGAAGTGCTTCTCCTGCGGCGTACAATCCGAAAAAACATTAAGGTGATTGTAAGTGAACAATACCTTATTCAGGCAATGCTGTGCCTGGCCCTGTGACTTGGGGAGGGCTGGTGGCTCCCCCCTTTCTGTTTGTTTGTCAATATAGGACTTGAGCGTCCGATTGACCCGTTCCACAATCGCTTGCCCCTGCGGATTGTAAGGAACGCCAAAAGTATGCTTAATATCCCAAGTGGCCATGAAGGCGGCCAGCTGCCTAGAGCTGTAGGACGGGGCGTTATCGGTTTTAACGTGCCGAGGTTTGCCCATGGCTGCAATGCAGGAAAGGAGGTGCTGCTCCACGTGGGAAGCAGTCTCCCCTTTCTGCGCCGTTGCCCAAACGAACTGAGAAAAAGTGTCTATGCAAACGTGCATGTACTGCCATCTGCCAAACTGCGGAACATGCGTGACATCCATCTGCCACACCTGGTTAGCCTCTGTCCCTCGTGGGTTGACCCCCCACGAGGCCCCCCCCCGGTGCCCCTGCGCAATGCTGGCAGGAGCGGACTATGCCTTGGGCTTGAGAGAGTGGCAGATTAAACTGTCTGGCGAGCGCTTTGGCATTTTGGTGAAAAAAGGCATGACTCTGAATTGGAGTAGTAAAAACACCCAAAACTGAACGTTGCTGAATTTCCTTTGCCGCCGCATCCGCTCTGCTATTGCCCGCGGAAATCGGACCCGGTAGGTCTTGATGACTTCGGATGTGGGCAATATAGAGCGGCTCCGTGCGGTTTCGCAAATGAAATTGAGCAGTGAGAAACAGACTAAGCAAATTTTTGTCTATCGCGGGAGTGATGTATGCTCCCGGTAGACTGTGAAGCAAATTCCTAACATACATACTGTCAGTAATGATGTTTAAACGTTCTTTGGCGAAGGTGCGCAAAGCAAGGTTCACTGCTGCCAACTCTGCCCGCTGCGCAGACTTTTGTGGAAGAGTTAGCAGGGTGCGCCAAGCTTGGCCCTCCTGCCAGGTCAAGATACCATATGTGCGACCACCATCAGTAAAAACTGTCCTGGCCCCCTGAAGTGGAACCAGCGAGAGCAATTCCAACAAGCTGACTGTCTGCGTTTGGAGTGAGACAAGTCTGGGGTCCTTTGGCAAGTGGTATGCCAAGCATCCGGTGAATCCTTCCAACGCAATTGGAAGCGAGTCACCGAGCTGCATTAATTGCTGAATTTGTTCCTTGGTGAACGGGACTACGATTTTGGCCAAATCGTGCCCTGAAATGTCCCTAGCTCTCAGCCTTCCGCGGTAAACCACCGCGGAGACCAATTCTTGGGGAGGAACGATGTTTCGTGAAGGGGTGTTCGGAAGGTACACCCACTCCACGATACTCGCCCCTTTCTCGGCATCTACGCCGAGCGCTCCAGTGAACATGGATCCTGACCGTACGATGTACAAATTCAGGATCGGAGCATATGGCCCTGGGGTGATCCTATCTACCCATCGCTGGCTGAGAACTTGGTTGACCTTCTCGATAGCCAAGCGTGCGTCTCGAGAAATCTTTATCCGGTCTGCTGGCTGCTTACCTAAAGTTAGCAGCGAGAAGAGCGGTTTCAAAAGATCCGTATCCAATCGGAAATACGGTCTGGCCCAATTGATGTTACCTAAAACTTGCTGCAACTCTACAAGGGTGACTGAGTCCTGTAAATTGATCTGAGGCAAAACTGGTGCTGCGAAAGAGCGGAGAAGCCGATGACCCAAGTATGAGAAGGGCTCGGTTCTCTGCACTTTCTCTGGGGCAATGAGTAAACCTTTGTCCCCCAGGCTGGCCTGGAGGTCAGAAAACATTTCGCTGCCGAGTTGCGGCATCGCGACCAAGATGTCATCCATAAAATGGCAAACTATGGCTTTAGGATAAAGGCTTCGGAACTTTGCCAGTGCGTTGTGAACATAAATTTGGCACAGGGTGGGCAAATTGAGCAAAAAATTCCACGCGTAACGCTGCGTGGGCTCGCTGTGGTTCACAACCAGCACCGTAAAGGCGAACCTTTCCCGGTCCCGGGGGTCTAAGGGGACTGTATAAAAGCAATCCTTGAGATCTACGACTAGAATCTCCCACCCCTCGGGAATCATGTTGGGATTTGGGATGCCGCATTGAAGCGGACCCATTGGCTGTATGCATTTATTGATCTCTCTGAGATCATGGAGGAGTCGCCATTTCCCCGACTTTTTCTTTATGATAAAAACTGGCGAATTCCAAGGACTTGTGGACCGTTCTATATGTCCTGCGTCTAGCTGTTCTTTAACTAGCTGCTTGAGGGCAACTAATTTCTCTCCCACTACCGGCCATTGTTCTACCCAGACCGGCGTATCGGTGAGCCATTTAAGTGGCAACGCCATTACCCAAAGGTAAGGGTAGCACCGTACTGCTGTAAGATGTCTCGCCCCCAAAGGTTGATGTGCACGTCAAGGATGTGCGGCCGAATTACCGCCGTGCCGTCAGCCTTTGGGATTGTGACTTCCACCCACTCTCGGCTCCTAAACGCTTCCTGGATGCCGCCTACCCCCCACACATCGGAGACCGGCTCAATGGCCCACTCTCTTGGCCACTGGCCCCTGCTTATCACACTCACATCAGCTCCGGTATCTAACAGGCCTGAGAATGATCTATTATTCAGAAATACCTCAATAACCGGGCGCTGTTTCCACTCAATGTTGGTCTCCACTGTCGCTAAGACCTGGTATCCTTGTGCTGCCTCACTGGCGCTCGAGCGGTCCTCTGACCGGGACTCTGAGCTGTCCCTGAGCCTTCCCTGGCTTTCTGTTGGCGAGTGACAAGGAACCATGATCAGTTGCGCTAAGGTGTCTCCTTTGTGAATTGTTTGGGGCAGGTGAGTCCAAAGCTGAACTTGGAGAACGCCTGAAAAATTCGAGTCAACGACTCCTGGAATTATGAAAATTCCGCGTGCTCCAGCTACACTGCGGGGCAAAACTAAACCTATAAAGCCCTTGGGCAGTGGACCCATGTACTGGGAGTCCACTAGATAGACCGTGCCTGGAAGGTCGCATGTAACGTCCGCCTGACAAGTCAAGTCTAACCCTGTACTACCCTTGGGGCTGGCCTGTGCCCTCGCAATGTCTGGAATGTGACCGGGATTTAGTCTAGCTCTGGTGAGCTTTGGGTGAGGGGAGTCCCTGTTTGGACTGGGGCCAGAGACATGCCCGCGTTCCGGTTTCCCGAATTCGGACAGTCTCGAGCCCAATGGTAGCCTCTTTTGCACTTCGGACATGGGGTGTTTGGAGCCTTGGGACGGCCGGACTTTTGTCCGCCTCCCTTGGATCGGCACTCCCTAGCGAAGGGACCAACCCTGCCACAATTGTGAAATGCTCCTTGGGTCTTTCCTTTTGGTCTCTTACCCCCTTGCACCGCTGCCGCTAGCAAACCCATCTTATAGGATTCTGTGCCAACGTCGGCACAAGCTCTAATCATGTCCATAAGGGTCAAATCAGGACGATTGCCCAGGGACTGCAAGATTTTACGGCAGTCTAAATTGGCATTGTCCTTGGCTAACTTCATCATGAGCTCTTGTTGGGCCTGCTCATTATCAATCTGCCTGCTAATTGCTTCCTCCAGGCGATTGATGAAGTCCATATAGGGTTCCTGGGCTCCTTGCTTGATAGCGGTGTAATTTTTAGCCGCTTTGCCAGTTGCTGGGACTTTGAAAAACGCCCTAAAGGCAGCCTCGGCCGACATCTGGAGAGTGGCAAGAGGCAAGTTGATCTGGGCATTGATGGGCTCGAAGGCACCTGAACCATACAGCTGGTCAGGAAGTACTGCGCCTCCCATCCTGGCAGCCCTTGTCTGCGCCTCAAGGCGAAACTCGCTGTCCCAAATTAAATACTGGCTAGGGGTGAGCATCATCCGCATGACGGCTTTCCAGTCATGGGGAATCCACATGGTGTTCTCGCACACTTGCTGAAGCGTGCCCCTAGTAAAGCGACTCTGGAGCCCTGTTTCTGAAATGGCTTTCCGTATAGCCATGAGAAGCTTATACGGGACTGGGGAATGTACTATCTGCTGGGCGCCCGTAAGCGCGTCCATCTCCATGCGGATGGGACATATCTGACTGAGCTCTGCTAGCTCTACTGGCAATTCCCCCTTCCTGAGTTCTTCCTCTACTGTGCGCTGAAGGGCACTTTTGGTAGCTAGGGAACCTGTTGCTATCTGAGAAGCGCCTGCGCTCCTCATTCCTTGCATTCCGTCGGTGACGTCTGCAGCTGTCACCCAGGGAAAGCTCCCTACACTACTCTGCCTAAACTGGAGTGACGGATAGAGCGCCGTAGGCGCCGTTGGTTCGGCTGGCGCATCTGGCAGATTTGGGGGTTCTTTGGCCTCTACCCGGACTGGCTCTATCTCCGCCAAGAGCTTCCTACATTTTCTCCATGTGCGAATTACGCCTCCTGGAGCTTTCGGGGGTTGCTGAATGCAGTCTCCTATCTGATCCCAGAGCTCAAGGGTTAACGTACCTACTTCTGGGTAAAGCAGGCAGTGTTCCCCTAGGTACACCAAAAGTCTCGCTAGCTCTCCGCTGTGAAAACGCACCTTAAATACCCTGGCCAGGATTCTGAACTCTCCCTCACGAATTCTTTGGCTAGCGGATGGACGCTGTCACTGAGGACAGGTCCCCATATTACCTGTGATTGGGTCCTCGGAAGTTTCCTCCTCGGGACGAGTCGACGCGTCTGTGGCAGGCAATAGGTTCTGGCGACGACGCTTCTGGGTAGAGCTCGGAGCGTGGACTGCGGCCACGGGCCCTCGGTGGCCACTGCACTGTCAGGGGCTCACATCTGCCCTGAGCGGAACGCGTTTTTCCCTTTGGCGCAAGCCGCCGCGAAAGTCGGGAGCAAGCTGTAGGATGCCTCTTTGGACTGCCTCACCGCAGGCCGTCCCTCCGATCGGCTGGCTGCCGGACGGAGTGCCGCGCTGTCCTCCGGGATGATTCGGACACGGTTCAAGCGCAGAACCGGACCGTGTGATCGCTACTCTGAGGAAGACCGCTCGGGGGTCGCTTACTCACGAGTAGACCACATCGGGGTCACCAGGTGTAGCGAATCGGGGCCGCTACGGGCCGTGGGTCCCGGAGGAGACTGATCAAGGAACGATACGAGGCAGCATGGAGGAGGATAAGATCAGTAGTTTATTGAGGAAAAGACATCACCTTTTATAGATCAGAAGGCAAGGTAGAAAAAACCATCACCCGACAGTAAATCACATCACCTATTTACTCAGGTTAATTGGGAATCTCTCTTGGGGAAGTTAATTAGTACGGGCAAACATTGACTGGGAAAACACCATTGTTTTGGGCTTAGGAGCTGGGTAAACGTGGCCACTATTTGCGCCAGGGATATACGCTAAGCTCGGAGATGAATGTTTGCCTAATTATGTTACAGGAGTTAGCGATCTGCTTACTTGGCAGAGTCTTAGGTCAGGTCAAGGAATTGGGTGAATCAAACCCTATAATTTATCCACCCCCTTAATTTGGGTGCTCGCAGAGCCCACGGGCCAGGGAGCCTTTCTCCCGAAGTGGCCTCTGCCGGGCCGTTCCGTGCCCATGGGGGCACGGGGAATCCACATTTTCCAACCATCACTCAAGAAAGATTCAACCAGATATCAAGTTGCCTTCTGTATATACACTGGGAAAGAGTGTCATTTTGTTTATTACCTCAAGGATTCAATTTCAATTTTAATTTGTACCCCGCCCTTCTCAGCGTAGGCTGACTCAGGGCGGCTTCACAACATATTATAAAGTTACAAAATACAGTTTACAAAATGCAGTTTACAAAATACTACATATCAATATAACAGAAATACAATTTGCACATATGACATATCAAAAAATACAGCATAAAAATACAGCATAAAAGTACAAATACATAGCAATACATAACAGGCCGCTTCGCCCCAAATCAAGTCCAAGTCCATGGGCGACAAGAATGAAAAGTCCTCCTCTCATGGCCTACCCAGCTGAGAGGAGGGTCCGGCCACCAGCAACGAGGCGGTGCCGGCAGTTCTTGAAGGCACCCAGGGGGCCACACCACTATCACCCCTCTCCTCTCGAGGGTGGCCTAGCCAGTCTCGCCTCTGCCCTCCCCCTCAGTTGAGGTGGCAGCGATTTCCAATCTGACTCAGGTGGCCCGGGCAGCCTTTTATCTCTCCCGGCAAGGGGAGGAAGGGCGGGGCTCCTCTCAGCTGGTCTCGGACTCCTCTTCCTCACAGCTGCTGCCTTCATTCTCCATGTCCTAGGCCATGATGGTGAACCTTGGCACTCCAGATGTTCTTGGACTTCAATTCCCAGAAGCCATCATGAGCCTAGGCATGGTTTTCCACCACGGGCCTAGGCACACCACAGTCCTATTTTGGCCCAGTCCCTTTTTTAAAAGGAGAGCCTCACCATTCCAACAAGAGAGCCCTGAAACTAGCAGGAAACTCAGCGCTGAAGAGTTGGAAACTCAGGGCTGAAGAGTTGCAACATAGCTACTGATGTAATTTATCACAAGCATGTGCTGGCAGGTAGTAAAGCAGTTTGAAAAATGAGGGAGCCAGAAGAAAATCCCTGTAATGAGATTTATAAAAAGCAAGCCATTCTTGACAAACTCAATCATTTCTGTAACTAGGATCTTGAGCTCATCACTGTAAAGACGCTGTGACCAAAGCAGCTAGTCATTAACTGCGTCTTGTTTCCAGAATTTTTTAATCATGGATGGGTCAATATCACTTAGTTTGGAGTGATTTTTTTTTCATAAGCTGAAATACTGAGGTAGAAGATGTCGCTTTCAACAACTAGGACTCTACAACAATAGCAACAGAATAAAGGAAGCCCTGCCCCTATAGAAACAGTAACGACTGACTCCTAGAAATGCTACGTATTTTTAAATTTGTTGGTAGCACATTACTAACAAGTAGCATCGATAGAACCATGTAATGTTGCCTCTGGACTTTTCCCCCTTACTGTTATTACCTTCTCTAACTGTTGCTGATAGTGTTTACTATGAATATCGTCATACAGTAGACCCTCGCATAACGACGTTACTTGGTTCCCCAAGTAGCGTTGCTAAGCGATTTTTGTTGTTATGCAGGTTTCTATGGAGTTTCCCACATAATGTTTTTAGCGTCGACGTCCGGTTATTTTAGCGTTGTTGTCCGGACAACGACACTTAAAAAAACGTTGTTATGCAGGGGAACACATGGTGCATAACGACACTTCGTTAAGCGAAAATGATGTTATCCGAATGCGGTTATGTGAGGGTTGACTGTAGTTTTAAGATTATCTGACGCTATCTGGTTTTGCCTCTTTGGGTTATTTTCAATTATTTTTGCATGTTTATTATTCTGATTTAATAAACATACAAAAATAACCACTCTGTAACAATTTATAGCTTCAAAAGTTTGTTGTTTGTTTACATTTATACCCTACCCTTTTGATGCAAGTGCTACTCAGTGTATCTTACAATATATAAAATATATAATGATGTGTTCTATGTTTTATATATTGCAAGACATCTGAGTAATGCTTGCATCAAAAGGGTGGGGTATAAATGTAAACAAACAAACTTTTGATGCTGTATATTTTTACAGAGTGGTCACTGAAGGAATCTAAAGAAAACAATCTGAATCCATATAACCAGTAGTGGGCTCCAGCAGGTTCAGGAGAACCGGTAGTAAAACTGGCTGGCCCCGCCCACTGCCTTGCCCTGCCCCACCCTCCTCCTCTCTCACCCCACTCTGGACGCGACTTCAACATCCTTGCTGCTGGGTCCAGGCGGCAGGCGGCCAGAGTGGGGTGAGGCTGAGTCAGCAGTTACTCTGCTGCAGTTACTCTTTAAAGGAAAATTAGAGTTTCAAAGTGTAATTGCTGGTCTGACGAAGTGGACTTGATCCACAAAAGATCACATTAAAATACAGCAGTTTAACCACACCCACTCAGTCACCTGACCTTCTGGCTATGCCCACAGAGTTGGCCACACCCTCAGTGTGGTAGTAATTTTTTTAAAGCCCACCACTGCATATAACATGTTAAGCCAGTACAGTAATACCTCATACAACGTCCAAACTTGGTTCCACAAGTTAGGACGTTGTATGAAATCCAACTTTGTATGAGGCATGCAAAATCCTAGCCGCGATGCCTCATACAACGTCCAAATTATTGCCACCGATGCTTTGTATAACGTCGTTCCCATAGAGATACATTGCAATACTGCAGGGCAAAGTCAAAGAAACACAGGAAACTGACAGAACTTTAAGAGGGGCCTTCGGCTCAACAACTTAAACAGGATTTAACAAAGAGCGGGCTCAACAACCACATCGGAGCCCAACTCCAAGTCATCAGGATCATCGCCAGAGCAGGGCAAATAATAACAATAACAATAACAATAACAATAACAATAACAATAACAATAACAATAACAATAACAATAACAATAACAATAACAATAACAATAACAATAACAATAACAATAACAATAACAATAACAATAACAATAACAATAACAATAACAATAACAATAACAATAACAATAACAATAACAATAACAATAACAATAACAATAACAATAACAATAACAATAACAATAACAATAACAATAACAATAACAATAACAATAACAATAACAATAACAATAACAATAACAATAACAATAACAATAACAATAACAATAACAATAACAATAACAATAACAATAACAATAACAATAACAATAACAATAACAATAACAATAACAATAACAATAATTTAAATACAGTACCACAATTCTCTACCTCCGGTGCAGCGTCCGTGTTGGCTTTTCCCCCCCTCTAGCCAAGCAGGGCTCAGAGGGGGCCGAGGCAGTGGTAGGCAACAGACGCACCAGGCTTCCATCTCCGGAAGCAGGGAGCCACTTTTGGGACTGTGGAGAGCCGAGCCCCAGGTGCAGTGAGTTCTTCCCCACCTCCTCCGGTCGGCTGCTGGTCGAACTCCATGGGGCCTCCCAGCCCCGGTGTCGGTGGGGTCCGTTGGAGGCGAGGAAAGAAAGAACTCGCCACACTTGGGGCTTGCCTCTCCAGCAAGTTCTTTCTTCCCCTCCTCCTCCAGCCAGCTGCCGGTCGAGCTCCGTGGGGCCTCCCAGCCCTGGCGTCGGCGGGGTCCATAGGAGGTGGGGAGCCGCTTTTGGGGCCACGGAGAGGCGAGCCCCAAGTGCGGTGAGTTCTTTCTTTCCCCGCCTCCAGTGGACCCCACCGACGCCGGGGTTGGGAGGCCCCACGGAGTTCGACCGGCAGCCGGCTGGAGGAGGTGGGGAAAGAAGGAACTCGTCGCACTTGGGGCTTGCCTTTCCGGCAAGTTCTTTCTTCCCCGCCTCCTCCGGCCAGCTGCGGGTCGAGCTCTGTGGGGCCTCCAAGCCCCGGCGTCAGTGGAGGCGAGGTGAGGCAGGGCTGGAGGGAGATGGGGTTGGTGGCCGCAGCTGACTCCCATCCCGGGTCGATGGCGGGGGCCCGGGAGAGTCGCAGCAAGGCTTGTCGGCTGCTCTGCCAGCGTCCCGGAGGACAGAGATCCCTGGAGGACGATGTTCTATAGGGTCGCAAAGGGCCGGAATTGACTGTGCGACTGAACAACAACAAAAAAACTGCAAAAACCCTAATACCTCATACAACGTCCGGCGACGTTGTATGAGGCACCTTTTTTCCAAGAACTGGGCTACGTTGTATGGATCTGACGTTGTATGAAGCGGACGTTGTATGAGGTATTACTGTATTAAGATGAAACAAATGTAATGAGTGAGGAGAAATACATTCCCTAATTCAACAGATGCTTCAAGGAAAAAATACATATGTCCATTGCCCTGATCAGCATCTCCATTTGATTGTTATTAAAATTTGTCAAGCAATATTTTCACCTATGTGCTATGCTTGAAACGTTTTTAAGAATGAAAAAGTTGCAAGTTTGGGTAAAGGTCAAAGCTCCACTAACTTTTTAACATTGTTGATCGTGAAGTGTCAGGATAGGCTGCAATTTATGACATTTAAAAAAAAATATTCTCTACATTGTCAGTGGAGTGGGAACTCTCAGAAAGGGGTGATTTGGACTAGAGGAATTTTTCTTCTGTGTGTTGTTGGTTGTGAGGCTTTGCCTTTCTTCGTTATCTCAAGCTGTGTGTGGGGGGGTGTATTTTATCTGGGAGGGCTTTCAGCAAAGGCACCTCCTATCAGAACCCTAAAGTAGTAAGGTCCTTTCTTTTACCTGAGACTCATTTGTCTACCTTTGTAGGTGGGGGTTCAATTCCAAGAACGAACAATCTTGTTAAAACATATTGTTCTGTAGCTTCTTTTATTTGACATGAAATGCAAGTTGATCCTAGGTTGGTTTATCCAGAAGAAAGCAAGGCTGGCCAAACTTATCATTTATTAGCATTTATTTAAATGCATTTCTACACACATTCTGAGTGGGTTTCTAATAACATAGAAACATAACAGACACGTTGAATTTAAAATACAATATATATAACAAAATATTTTGATACCTGAAGCAGAGAAGCAAACTGCATTCTCCCGTGCAACCAATTGCAGGTCCCAAAGTCCAGGCAGAAAATCCCTCAATTGCCTCTCTTCATCTCTAACAGTAATAACAAGTTGAATGACACTTTACTTTCTCCTATTGCATGACTCTCAAATCTGCTACCCTGCTAAGGCCTAATGCCAGCCTTTGAAGTAAATCCTGCTTAATTAAATGAGGTTTGCTTCCAAGTAGATGCAATTACAGCCCTTTTCTTTTCTAACTATTATGAAACGTGACTCATTATGCAGAAAGAACGTTGCCACTTAAAGGAAACTGTGAAGAATGCTACATTACACTTTAAGGCAGATAACATTTTTTTTCTTTTTTGCATTTGACAACGCCTATGGTTCTCTGCACAATTTGCAAAATGACTCTGGCTGCATTCAAGACGGCAAGAAAGTTTCTTTCCTTGTCAGTCTTTGTTTATGTAAGACAGGAAATGTGAAAATAAAGTGAGGAGGGAGTAGTAAAAACTTTCTGGGCTCTTTGTTCTTTTTCATTATGGAGGAAGGGTGCATGATTTGATGGAAGAGGGGTTTCAAAAGAGTGCACTTCTATAATAAATGAGATACAGTGAACCCCCGCTTTATGGAATTAATCTGTTCCATGGGTTTGTCCTTAAAGCGATTTGTCCTTAAAGAGAACTGCCCACAGGAATGCACTGTGCAGCTTCCCATAGGAATGCATTGAAAACAAAAAGTCCATAAAGCAAACCCGTTTCCCATGGGAATGCATTGGGGGGGATTTCTTTCCTTGAAGCGATGTTTCCAGTAGGCGGACCGTCCGTAAAGCGGGGGTCCACTGTACATAGTGCAAAACTACATACATATTACAGTTGCAATGATCAAATGTGTAAGACGAGGGCTCTGTATGTTTAATGCAAAAATGGGGGACATAAAAGGAGCCTCCCCAAAGACGGCTTTTTCAGCAATCGGGCATCCTCTGGTCAACAGTGGCAATGGTGATTGTTCAATGGCTAATCCTTTCAACCCAGAAGCACCTCTTTTGAGAAGAAATGACTACAATGAGACATTTTAACCAATGGACCTTCTCAGGACCCAAACGGACAGTGATATCGGTCAACATTGAAGGAATATTCTCAGTTAAAGAAAGCTTGCTTCAGGAACTCTGCAATAAGCATAGATGTAACTAACTATGCATGCAAGAAACTCACTGGGATGAAAACCAACACCACCCTAAAGTTCCTGGAATTTAATTAATCACCAAACAAATGCCACTAGCAATATGGAAGCGCAGTGTTTGCCAGAGCAGATCTCCAGATTCTGTCCACAGCAGTGACAGAGGAGAACAATGTGGAAATAATAACAACCAAGCTCAGTGACTGCACTGTGACATCTGTCTATAAACTACCACTTACAAAAAAAATTCCTTTGCTGAACCATCAAACTTTCAAAATAAACCCGTTAGGTTCCTAATAGGCGACTTTAACAGTCACAACAACTTGTGGGGCTATGAAGATAGCAATAAAAGTGGAGAAGCTGTTGTAGAATGGGCAGAATCCTATCAACTATCACTCATCTATGATAGCAAATTACCAGCATCCTTTAACTGTGGCAGGTGGAAGAGAGGCTATAATCCAGACCTCATTTTCGTAAGTAGGGATGTAGCACATCAGTGCTTAAAGTCAGTAGGGCAGCCAATACCAAATACCCAACACTGCCCATTCTATGTGAGATTGAGATCACAGCCATTATTCAGCTACAAGTTGTGAAATACCAACTTTAAAAAGGCTGATTGACCTAGGTTTTCAGCAGCCCTGGATGGAAGGGTGGTAGATATTGATCCAGACCCCACATCATATGATAAGTTTATTGATGCTGTCCAGAAATGCTCTAGGGAATCTATCTCTTGAGGATGTAGAGCTTCCTACATCCAAGATCTAACACATGGAACTGCTGACTTACTGAATGGATATTTTACCCTCTTTGATGCAAATCCACTCAATGAAGATACCATTAAAGCTGAACAACAGGTAGTGTTAGCTATTTCAGATCATAAAAGGGGGAAATGGTTTAAGCTAATAGAAGAAATTGACACAAGTTGCAGTAGTCAAAAAGCATGGAGATTACTTGTCTTAATAATTATGTAACATAATGATGTACATGCCAATGTCTCAGCCAACCAAATTTCCCATCAGCTACTATTCAATAGCCAACCCGATTTGAACATATGGAAAAACAACCCACAGAAAAACAAACAGGATAAGAAGGAATGAGGAATGTAAGACAAGCATTCTGACCATCCCCTTTACCATAGGAGAGGTGAAAGAAGCAATAGGGAGGTGTAAGAATGGTAAAGCAGCTATACTTAAACCAGACAAGCAACCAGAAGACCCCAAAAGCTCAATGCCCATATCTCTTCTTAGCCACCTATTCAAGATATATGAATGTTTAATTCTGTATGCAGTAGTAGAATCCCTGCTTATACCACAGCAAGCTGGTTTCAGACCTGGCAAAGATTGTACAGCACAAATTCATAACCTAACAGTATATAGAAGATGGTTTTAAACTGAAAGAAATCACATGGGTAGAATTTATAGATATCACTGCAGCTTATGACACAGTCAACCATGCAGCTCTGTGAAGAAAGTCTCCCACATCACAAAGGATTTTAAATTCACAAAAATCAGAGGCTGTTTACTGAAAAACCGTAGATTTTTTGTCAATTTTCAAGGACAATGCAGCCGTTGGAGAAATCAAAGAAACGGCCTCCCACAGGGCAGTGTGCTAGCCTCCACACTGTTTAACATATATACTAATGATCAACCACTGCCAGAAGCCACTGGGAGCTTTCTCTTTGCCAATGATCTTGCAATTGCCACACAGTGCACAACCTTTGGGGATGCTGATAAAAAACTGACTGAGGCTTTGAACCTAAAGGTTATATTGGGATAGCCAAAGAGCCAGTGCTGTCTGTGTCTGTAGACACTTCCATGGACATGTGGCAGGCATGCCTCAACACCGGAGTGCACTGAACACTATTTACCTTTCCACTGAAGTGGTGCCTCTTTATCTACTTGCAATTTCTTGCTTTCAAACTGCCAGGTTGGCAGGAGCTGGGGCGGAGTCAGGAGCTCATTCCGTCATGCAGCACTCTGGTCTTGAATTGCTGACCTGCCAACCTTCCAGTCATCAAATTCAACATCTTAACCATTTGAGCCACCACAGTCCCTATGTACTCCTAATTTTTTCTTATACTCTGTGTACACTTCATTTTTTCTTAAAGTCTTAAACATGGCCATTTAGCTTCTATTAGCCATTTACCTTCTATTTCTTGTGTGGGAAACCACTAGGTAATACCAAGGATCTTCAGATGGGATCAGGAAAGACTTCTGCCTGAAATCTTGGAGCATTGTTGCTGGTCAGAGTTGGCACTATTGAGCCCAATGGATCACTCAATGCTCTGAGTCAGTTTCCAATGCTTTTGTCTCATGGAAATATAAGATACTTCCAAATGAATGTACATTTTATGCAGTAAATGCTTGGGCAGAGAAGATGACAGCCCTTCCAGAGGAGATATAGTAATGCTTTCTGGAGGTTGATAGGGCTGAGTCATGAGAGCAATTTGAAAGGAAAGCCAGGGGAGTTTGGCTAAATGACAAGTCACGACAAAGCAGTGGGGAGATGTGGGAGGTGAAGGGTGGTGTGTGTGTTAAAGATGTCAAGTGATTGATGGGCAATAGCTGAGAAAGGGAAGGAAAGAGAAGGTAACGGGGGTGACAAAAAGACAGAGATGTCAGAATTGGAATGATTATAAGCTCTTTTACTAACTGAGCACATCACCCACAGAAAACCAAACAAGATAACACCAGGGCAGGGCTACTTCTTTTTCAAGTGTCTATCATCCAGGCGATCACCCATCAAGATTGTCCTGGGAACAATATAATGCAGTGGCCATCCATTTGACTTCCTCATTGCAGCATAACAGCTATACCCGATTCAGTTCTGTGAGTCACTTTCTGGTCCTGAGCTCTTTTGACACGCAAAGTCCTCTTCAGCCCCAGGCCAGTATTGATGAAGCTGCTGCCCCCCATCAAGATGGATTCAAGTGAGATTTAATCCACTTGGGAACCATCACCCTTCCCTGTGGACTGACTTCTCCACCCAAGGCTATTAGTCCGCAGGGTTGTCAGGTTAGTTAACTGCCTGGCTTGAGTCACTGGGCATATCTACTCTGTTAAGTCTGTCTTAGACACAAAGAAGATCATAGTAGGACAACCTGGCCAGACATTCCCCCTGCGGGGAACCTCATTCTGCATTCTCTGCCTGACATACATCAGCCCTTACTGTGGAGTTGATCTGGGACAGCCAAAACCCAGTTTTCCTAATGCTGCCCAGAGCTACTGGTGCCCATCCTACAGGTCTTTGGGCAACTGGCACCAAACCTTTCTTGGCCACCAACTCTGGCAGCCTGTGGACTGACGTCCTTGCCCTTCTTTATCAGGGGAATGAGTATGACACATAAACATTGCCAAAGGGGCCTAGCAGTGGTCCTTGGTCAGCTGGTTGAACTAGCCCAGGAGTGGCCAAACTACGGCCCTGGGGCCGGATTCGGCCCCTTTGGTGTCTTGCAAGGAAGACAATGGAACGAGCCGTAACAAGGCTAAACACAACTTTATTGCATGATGGTCAGGGTGAACATGTGGTAATGGCGGACAAACAGCTCTATTTATATTACACTGTACAATTGAATATGCCGGTGTGGTAGCTCATTGGCTACTGTCCGTGTGACGTCATTGGTCGTCACGCCCATCTTCTCCAGGTGTGGCGTGGCGGGAAGGTTTCCCGCTCTTCAGGTATTCGAGGAATCTGTACCATGTGAGCTGGATGCTCGCTACTGACACCTGTGGCCACTTAGCTCGCATCCTCATACAGTCTGTTACAATGTGTTCCTGATTAGATACAATTGGATACATTGCCTGGTTACATTCCATTAAAGGGGTCGTTACAACATTTCCTTGGTATTGCATTCAGTACATAACACCCCTCCCCCCTAGGTAAGGATGAAGTCCTTCAACCAATGAGGTTTCCCGCATGTTCACTTTGGGCGAGAGGCAGCCGTGCTTTGCCCTGGAGTGGCTGCATTTTCCTGATCTCTATGTCCTCGTCCTGCAACGGGAGAGGGTGACTCGTTAGTGATTGGCTGCGGGTTCTGAGCCTGGGATTGGGGAGGTCTGGGTGTAGGAGTAAACTCCAGGGAGGTGAAACTGGGGGTCCTAGGGACTAAAGTAAAACCCCGCTCTTCGCTCGGACGGGTGGGTGACCACTCCGAAAACTCCCCCCGGTTCCCAAACTCAAAATCTAACTCTTCAAAATTCCCCTCTTCCAAATCGTTCCTGTAGCTCGGGGGGTCCAAAGGATTTGGATTTGTGTCATTTCCCTCTCCCCAGTGGTCTGTGTTTCCCCCTTGGGATAAGCGGGTGGGGGAGAACCCTAACATTGAATCTCCTATTTGGTCTCTCGTGTCTTGCCTGTCTACAACTCTACTCCTGAGCTGGTCGGCGTGTCTCCACCAGAGGAGGCCTGTGCTTATCTCGACATTGTACGAGACCAGCCCCGTTTGCCCGACCACTACTCCAGGAACCCAAGTCGGCCCGGCGGCCGCATAATTCCTGCAATGCACGGTCTCGCCGTCCCCGAAGCTCTTAGTGCTCCCCAGTGCAATGTTTCTACCCGTGTCCTCCACCCTGGTTGGGTCTAGGCGCGAGAGGATCGTGGCGGGTCTCCTCCACATAAGGAGTTCAACGGGCGACATCCCTGATGCGAGGGGGGTCACTCGGTACATTAATAGGAATTGGCGTAGTTGCAGGTTCAAATCCCCGGGGCCCATCCGACGCAGTGCGTCCTTCGTTGTTCACACCAAACATTCCGCTTGACCATTTGTAGCGGGGTGAAAGGGGGCAGAGGTAATGTGGCGAATCCTATTAATCTCTATAAACCCCTGGAACTCTGCTGACGTGCAGCTGACGATGTACTGGACATTAGGATTACCTCCAACCACTTGGAGTAAGCATCCACGGTGCCCCTGAAGGGTCCCGCAAAATCTACGTGTAGGCACGACCACAGCCCTCAGGCTGCGTCCCATTCCCTATGGGGAAGTCGGGACTCTTCTGGGCAGGTACTCTGGCAGCTCTCGCAAGTGCCAATCATGTGTTCTATATCTGCGTCCAACTTGGGCCACCAGACGTAGCTTCTGGCTAGCGCCTTAGAGTGCACGATCCCCGGGTGGCTATAGTGTAACATCTTGAGCACCTATGGCCTCAACACTTCAGGGACTATTACCCGCTGCCCCCAGAGGAGGCAGCCCCTCTCTAGGGACAGTTCGTCTCTCCTTCTGCCATAAACCTTGAACTCCTCCATGGGGGAGGTCGCTGGCCACCCCTTTTGCACCCATGAACTGACTAGGGCCAATGACCTGTCCTTCGCTGTAGCTTTAGCGATCTCCGCTGGCAGTATCGGGGGAGTCTCTAGGGCCTCGATCAGGAGCACCTGGTGGTCCCGCTCTACCTCACACTCTGGGTCCCCTGTCTGTGGGAGGGGTGACCTGGAAAGGGCGTTGGCGTGGCTGATGTCCTTGCCGGGTCAGTAAGCCAACGCATACTGTATGCGTTGAAGAAGATAGCCCAGCGCAGCATCCTCGGGGATAAGATCTGTGGGGTGGGCTTGTTTGTGGTGAAGATACCTAGCAGGGGCTTATGGTCGGTCACGACTGTGAACGGCCGGCCATAAAGAAAGTCGTGGAACTTTTTGGTCCCTGCAACTATCGCCAGTGCCTCCCTGTCTGTTTGCACATAATTGTGCTCCGCCTTGGACAGGGATCTCGAATAGAACGCCACCAGGGCTTCCCGCCCGCTCTCTAGCACATGGCATAAGACCGCCCCCACCCCCACCGGTGAGGCATCACAGACCAACACGATGGGCTTCTTGGGATCAAAGTGGCCTAAGACAGCCTTGGAAGACAGAAACTGTTTGAGCCCACTGAATGCCCATTCCTGGCTTTCGCCCCACCGCCAAGCCGCATCTTTTTTAAGTAGCTTGTGCAGCGGTTCTGCCACCGACGCCTTTCCCGGCAGGAAAGAGTGGTAAAAATTTAAGAGTCCCAGGAAGGACTGTAGTTCGGCCTTGGTGGTGGGGCGAGGGGCGTTCTGCACTGCCAACACCTTTGACTCGGCTGGCTTAATACCGTCAGGGGTTATCCGGAATCCCAGAAACTCTACTTCTTCTGCAAAAAACACACACTTATCTTTTCTCAACCTGAGCCCCGCTTTCTCGAACACGGTTAGCACCCGGTCTAACCTCTTGGCCAATTCTTGTCCCCCCCCCCTGCCATTATCAAAATGTCATTAATGTAAGGGAAAACACCTGGGAGCCCTTTCAAAAGCCTTTCCACGAGGGACTGGAAGATCCCGGGGGCCGAATTCACACCGAATTAGAGGCGCATTATTTTAAAAGCTCCCTTATGAGTAACTATGGTTTGAGCGGCGGCTGCAGCTGGGGTCACCGTTAATTGCTGGTACGCTGGTACGGTATGCAATGTTGCTAACAGGTGGCTTACTACCGGCACCGGATATGCATTTGGGTGAATTGCATTATTAATCGTGCACTTGTAGTCAGCGCAGATTCTGACCTCCCCGTTAGCCTTTAGTGCCGTAACAATGGGGGTTTCTCACTTGGAAGAATCTACAGGTACCAAAATCCCCTGGCCCACCAGTTTGTCCAGTTCAGTCTCAATTTTGTCCTTTAGTGCAAAAGGCACTCTCCTTGGCTTGAGCCTGATGGGCCGGATGTCGGGGTCGATGTTGAAAGAAACTGGGGGGCCCTTGAACTTCCTGAGTCCCTTCTCGAAGACGGCAGGGTGTGCGTTACACACTTCTGCGATTGAGTCAGCCTGCACGGCATGTATACCTCCAATGAAAACCCCCAGGGGGCCAAACCACTGTGTCCCGAGGAGGCAACAGGACCCATCCCTTAAGACCACTAGGGGCAACTGTGTGGAGCGCCTCTTGAATTGCACCTTGAACTCCCCCACCCCCAACACTGGGATACTTTTCCCTTGAACGTCCCGTAAGTTTGTCTTTAGGGCTTTCAGCTTGGGGCGTGAGTTTGGAGGAATGTGCAAAAATTCCTGGTGGGAAATGATGGAATATGATGACCCCGAGTCAATCTCCATCCTAACCGGGACCCCTTGTATCAGTACCTCAACAAAAAAATGGGGGTGCCTCAAAGGCACGCTGTGAACTGCCTGGTCGTGGTTGTCGGGAACCCTTCGAGACACGCGGTGCTCCTGCGGTTCGTCATCATCGAAGATCCTGCCGACCCCGTCTGCTTTCCATTGCGGCCATTCCGCCAGGCCCTTGCCGTCGTCCCGTCACCACCTGCAGACCTTTGCGATGTGCCTGCACCGCCCGCAGTTGTGGCACTCTGCCGTCTGGAATGGGCACCGGCTCCGGTCGTGAGATGCCCTGCATCCGTCGCAGCGGCGGTCCTCTCTGGCGCGGTCTCGAACTTCGGGTCTCCTCTGTACTCATTGCACGTCATCATCCTCGCTGCAGTCGGAGGTGGACGTGGTGAACTCGGGGGGGTCCCTGCTCACCCTGGGAGGGACAGCTGTGGACTGGGACCGCAGACAGGTTCCCCCCAGCCATTGCGGTCCTGGCCCGGCACACTCGCTCGCCTTGTTGCACTGACTCGGCGGCTTGGGCAATTCGCAGGACGTGCTCAAAGGAGATGCTCTCGTCCTTGGCCAGTAATTTTTTCCTGGCACCCTCATCTCTCAGGCCAAGCAGGAGCCTGTCTCACAGCGCCTCACCCAGGGACGTCCCCCACCAGCAAGGCATGGCAGCTACCCTCAGAGCTGCAACGAAGTCAGCCATGGACTCGCCGGCCCGCTGGCTCTGCTGTTGAAAAGCTAGCCTTGCCGGGAAAACCAACAGCTGTTTCCTCAGCTCAGTGAGGATCTCATCTAGGGGTACCTCTCTGAGCAGCCTCAGCGTCAGGAGGTTTGTTGCCAGTTCCAGCGTTTCCAGGCCGCACTGGGCCAGCAGGTACGCTTGACGCTGGGCTTCTTCTTCGATGCCCTCGAGGTCCATTCCATATAGGAACTGCTGTTCGTAGAGTTCCCATCTCTCTGGCTTCGTGGTGTCGAAGGGCGCGATGTTCACTTTGCGTGATGCCATCCCATCCTCGTCGCCAATTTGGTGTCTTGCAAGGAAGACAATGGAAGGAGCCTTAACAAGGCTAAACACAACTTTATTGCATGATGGTCAGGGTGCACATGTGGTAATGGCGGACAAACAGCTCTATTTATATTACACTGTACAATTGAATATGCTGGTGTGGTAGCTCATTGGCTACTGTCCGCATGACGTCACTTAGCTCACATCCTCATACAGTCTGTTACAATGTGTTCCTAATTAGATACAATTGGATACATTGCCTGGTTACATTCCATTAAAGGGGTCGTTAACAACATTTCCTTGGTATTGCATTCAGTACATAACAGCCCCTGATGCCAATTCATCCGGCTCACAAAGCCCTCATCGCTCCGAGAAGCAAAGCGTGCATTTTACTTCCACTTCCGGGAGTGACGAGGGTTTTTTGGTCCAGATGAATTGGCATGGGGGGATCGGATTCGGCCCCAGGGCCATAGTGACCGGCCCACAGCCTGAAAAGTTTGGGCACCCTTGAACTAACCAGTTTGCCAAGGGCGACGACGGGGCTCTTTCGGGTCGCCACCTGCGCCTCCGATCCGACTGCGGGGAGGCGCGCGTCCAATCCCACCCACCCACCCCCTTCCCCCGGCTGTTGTTAGGGTTGTCGAGGCTTAAGTCCCCGCCGCTCCCGAGTGCCTCTTAGCAGCCGGTGACACTTGAGCACAGCCCCTTCCTTTTTCTTCCTCCCTCGCAATTTTTTCTCCGCCACCCCCATCTCCCCGGTCAGGATCCGCGCAGGCTCCCAGGTTGTCCTCCAATTCCCCCGCGCCCGCCCCCTCATCTCCCGTCTCCCGGGAGGAGCGTCTGATCCCGAGTCATGGGGCGACGGTTGCTGAGCTGACACTTCGCCTCCTCTTCCTCCTCCTCTCTGGTAGTAGCACAGCACGCAGAAGCCGAGCGGAATAATCCGACTGCTATTCCTTCTTGGGAGAGTGGGAGAAGGCGTGCCTTCTCGCCCTCGCAAGCTTTTACACCTGCTTCGGAGGTGAGAGGGTGGCCGCGCGGGGCCGCGGTGGGTCTTCTTCCCGCCAGGCTCCTCCGCTTCTCCAGCCGCCTGCCCTGTCTGCCTGTGGCGCTCTTTCCCTCTTCCCGCCTTTTCGGAGAGAGCCCGAGAAGGGGCTTTTATTGGGACGTGCGCCTGAGTTTCTGGACCGGTTTTGCCCAACACACACACACGCACGCACACACGCACACACACACACACACGCACAATCCCAGCCTTGGATTCCTCGTGTTTTGTTTCGAAGAAATTCAAATTTCTTTCTCTGTCTGTCTGTGTCTCTCTCTCTCTCTCACACACACACACACACACACGCACGCGCGCGCGCGCGCACGACACCTCGACCGCCCTCCCTTGTCCCCGTGTCCCATAATAAGACCCATCATCCGCAGGGAGAAGCCTGCCTTCTGCCCGCCCGCCCGCCCGGGGCTTCTGCCAGCTGCCAGACTAGTGGAGAGAGCGAGCGGGCCTCCTCTTGGGTAGGGTTAGGGAGGGCGAGAGAATGGCCGAAGCTGCAGCTCTGGGGATCTGGAAGGGAGGCCAGCGGGCTGAGGGAGAGGAAGGCGGCGGCGGCGGCGGCGGCGGCAGGAGGAGGAGGAAAACAAGCCTCCAAGAGGCTCGCCGAGAGGACTGGAGGGTCCTGGGAGCCGGGAAATCTCTGCCGGCGAGCCTGGCTCCGCTTGGCCTCAGCAGCAGCTTGACCCGTCCGGCGGAACAAGGCGTGCCAACATCTGGACCTCCTGACGCGGGGCCCTCCGCGGCAGCGCAGCTGGAGGACCCCTTTCTGCACCTGGCCATCAGGAAGCAGGTGTCTTACAGGTAAGGAAGGGCGGCATCTCTCCCACCCCACCCCATCCCCGAAAGCTACTTCCAGTTCTCCGGGGAAAGATGGGTCCTTTTCTGAAACAGGACAACCCCAATGGTTGTCCGTTTAGTGCAGGGGTGCCCAAACCTTTTGGGCCATGGGTCGGTCATGTGGTTCAGGGGGCTGGTCACTATGGCCTGTGGGCCGGATCCAGCCCCGTCCCCACCAATTCATCCAGCCCTCGTCGCTCCCAGAAGCGGAAGTAAAACACACATGTACAGTTGTGGGCTGCTGGATGAATTGGCGTTGGGGGTCGGATCCGGCTTAGTGTCACAGTCTTCGGAAGCACAGATTTCCCCCTAGAATCTTTAGCATGTTTGCAACTGCTCGCAGAGAGATTACTCAAAGTCGTATGGCTGCCCTCTTCATTTGGTAGGATCTCTCTCCCCCCACAACTATACTGCATCTCCAGAGGATTAGTGCAGGTGTTTTGTTTTTTTATATGAGGTGCCGGAATAAAGCTATGGGATACAGCGGGTGTCAGTAAGCAGTGTCATAGATTTAACAGACCACACTGAATTATCTAATATTAAAATGGCTCCATTTATCAGTCTCTTTTGTGACTTTAATAAGTCACCTTTCGGCCCTATCTGTAGATTACTGCCCTGATAGGAAAGACCTAAAGCAGTGATATTTAGGCTGGCCCTAGCGCTGGCTATAAACTGAGATGAGCACCAAACCCTAGAGTCAGATGCAACTGGCTTTCAAGCACGGGTGACCTTTATCTTTACCTTAGAGTTAGATAACATGAAGCAGTTGGCTCAAGCAGCAGATGCTAGGAGGTAGAAACAAGGTGTTGGGGAAATAATTATGTGAAGCATTTGGCACTGTTCTGAATTCCTTATGCTTGCCTGCTGTTTTCAGTGTCATGAAGGATGCTGTCCCCTTGTCAGTGCTAAAGAATTGTTCAGTTTCTTGTCTGGATGGCTTTTGTACTTGGAAAAGGAGGGAGCACCATCTTGTTTCACGAGTAAAGTATGTTGAGGCATCTTTAAATCCCACAGATTTTATGGGAAACCATTCTCAAGAAGAGCTTTTTCTATCAGCAAGTCCGCCCTGGCAAAGGTATACAAAGGGGATCAAGATGTGACTTTCTATTCTTCTGTGTCTAGGCCAGATGTGAAACTACCAAAATGAAGCCACCTTTTGGTGAGTTCATTCTGCAGTTTCCTTTCACCTGACCTAGTGTGAGAAAGATTAGCCGGCAACACAACAGAGGCTGATGAATGAAACTGATCTAATAAATCTATGTAAACAGAGTGGTTTGATACCTCAATGTATATTTATATATATTTATATCAGCACTTTAAAAACTGTTTCCATCCTCTAGGAATGGCATAGGATAAATGAGCAACTGAGGAAACAATCCAGTCCAGTATGCGACTAGAAAACCTAGAATGGGAGAGAAGTTTAATTAGACAAATACGTTAAAATCAAACACATCCATTTGTGTTCCCTGTGCTATTGTACATCCTAGAAATGTATCCTTACTCAACTCACTCATTTTGGCTTTCCAGTGATTGGGATGAGAGCCAGCATAGTGTAGTGGATAGTCAGATTAGGACCCAGGTGCAAATTCATGCACAGCTATGGAAACTCATTGGGTGTGGCAATGGTAAAAACATTCCTTAAATATCTCACATATTTTTGAAACTATGGGTTTCATAAATTGGAATCAATTTGACAAACACAGAAATATTATGATAGGGATTCTGATTTGTGTCTAAGCCCATAGCTAATGTGTTTATCTGAGTTTTCAGTTGATATACCTGCATCTATGAGATCTCTAGAAAAGGATACTTCATTCTTCTGAACCAGGACTCATTCCCTCAAACTGGTGCCAAATGTTATAGCTACATTACCTGAAGGGACCTGGAAGAAACATATAAAGAATACCTACATTCTAATGCTATGGTCCTAACTGGAGTGATTGGGAAGAAGATATCAGAAAGCTGATGTAAAGTTCCCACAATCTGGTGATGTGAAGGCTGGGGGAATGTGGCAGCCCAAACCTCCTGCCCTGTAAACTATTTGTGTTATTCAAGGGAGGGAAATTTCTCTAGCTGATAATATAAACACATTTTGAGCTTCACCAACCTTTTCTTGAAGAAAACTAAAAGGAAACTTTGCAGTGAAATAAGCCCTTTAGATTTTGAGGAATTTGTAGCAATAAACAAACAAAAGCAAGGATGTCTTTTTTCTTTCTTTTTTAATGTTAGAAGCTATAAGGAAAACAGAAATAAATTTAAATCCTTCTGAAGCCACTTAAAAAAGTCACTATGATATTCAAAAGCCTGCTTTATTGTCTTCCACCGAAGCTGCTCTCACCTTACATAACCTTGCATTGCTACTTACCTGAAGATGTAGTACCAGCTGTTTTTCTCACGAAACTACTCTTTCTCTTGAAGAGCACTACATTTTATTTAGAAAATGTGAATATCGTATAAAAGCTGGTGCTTTATGCAACAAATGTTTAATAGATGGCTTTAGTGTAAGGGACCAAAGACAATGAAACAGCCGAAGGGTTGGCTTAACACAGGTTTATTGCATGATGATCCGGAGGAACATGTGGTAATGGCGGATGAGTAGCTCAATATATACAGCTGGCTATACATTTGAATGTGGCTCGTCGACAGACTATTGGTTGCTGCCTGCGTGACGTCGTAGAAGGTCACGCCCTTCTTGACCAGGTGAAGAGGTGGCGGGGAATCTTCCCGCGCTGCTGAACCAGGTGAATCTGAGCCATGGGAGCTGGACGCTCGCTATTGCCATCTAGTGGTCACTAGCTCGCGTCCCCTTATCAGGTTTACATTGATACAGCTGATGGTTATAATGTTGCACACAGAAAGGTTACATTGTTAACACACGGCAAAGGTACATTGTTAAAGGCACAGCTTTACAGAACACAACATCCCTCCCCCCTAGGATGAGACGAAGTCTCTCAGCCAAGATGGCTTGTTGCATGTGCGTTTGGGCCGTGAAGAGGGCTGACCCCCCCCCGGGGGCGCTACTGCTTCTTTGTTCCCTGGTCCCTTGTCCTGAAATGGGAGAGGGAGACTCGTTAGTGGCTTGCCGCTGTCTGGCGGCCTTAGGGGAAGGGAAAAACTCCATTGTGGGCAGACCGGGGGCAGTCGGGGCTAACGAAAAACCCCTCTTCTCGCTTGGACGGGTGGGGGACCACTCCGAAAAACCCCCCCGGTTCTGCAAATCAAAATCTAACTTAGTAGGGGTATCCGCATTTGTGGGGACATTCCGCGAGATATGTATGGGGTCGGGTTCCTCCTCCTCCTCAGAAAGATCCCCTAGGATATCTACGAGAACATCCTCCTCCCCCCTTGGTGGGGGCCCGCGGTCCCCTTTTCCTCCCCCTTGGGCTGAACGGGTGGGGGGAGAACCCTAACGCTGATTTTTTCTCTGTTTGGTCTGTGCCCTGCTCATCGGAGACCCTGCGTCGGAGCTGGTCCGCGTGCCGCCTCCACAGGAGCCCTGTACTGGTTTCCACGCGGTACGACACGGGGCCGGTTTGCTCCACAACTACGCCCGGTACCCAGGCTGGGCCCGTGCTGGCGTAATTCCTGCAGTGCACGGGGGCGCCTATACTGAAACTCTTTGTGGCCTCCAGCCCGATGTTCCTTCCTTTGTCCTCTACCCTCGTGGGGTCTAGCCTAGTGAGGATGGTGGTCAGTTTCCTACGCATTAAGAGCTCTGCGGGGGAGTATCCTGACGCCAACGGGGTCACCCTGTACCCTAGCAGAAACTGACACACTTGTAGGTTCAGATCCCCGGGGCCCATGCGCCGCAACGCGTCCTTCGTGGTGTGGACGAGGCGCTCTACTTGGCCATTGGTGGCTGGGTGAAACGGGGCGGAGGTGATATGCCGAACGGCGTTAATCTCCATGAATGCCCTAAACTCGGAGGACGTGAAACAACTAGCGTTGTCGCTAATTAATGTGTCGGGTATGCCGAACGTGGAAAAGAGCCTCCGCAAATGCCTAATGGTCTGGGCCGAGGAGGTGCTCATGACTGGGATAACCTCCTACCACTTGGAGAAGGCGTCCACTACAAGAAGGAACAGGGTGCCTCTGAACGGGCCCGCGAAATCAACGTGCACCCGGGACCACGGCCCCTTAGCCGCGTCCCATTCCCTGTGGGGAAGGCGGGCCTCCTCTGGTCTGGAGCATTGGCAACTTTCACAAGTGCCGACCATGTGCTCGATGTCGGCGTCCAGCTGGGGCCACCAGAAGTAACTCCGGGCCAGCGCCTTGGATCGCACGATGCCGGGGTGGCTGACGTGCAGCAGTTTGAGCACCCGCGGCCGAAGGGAAGTGGGAATCACCACCCGCTGCCCCCACAAGAGGCACCCCCTCTCTAGGGACAGTTCTAGCTTTTTTCTGAAAAATGGGGCGAACTCCTCCGCTGGGGAGGACGCCGGCCACCCTTTCTGCACCCAGGAGCTAACTGCCGCTAACGTCTTATCCTTCTCTGTCGCTTTGGCAATGTCGGCGGGCATTACGGGGGGCGAATCCAGCACCTCTATCATAAGAACCTGATGGTCCCGCTCCTCCTTGCTCACCTGGCTGGGCGTTAGGGGGAGGGGAGACCTTGATAGAGCGTCCGCATGGCTGATCCCTTTCCCGGGCCGGTAGACCAACACGTGCTGATACGCGTTGAGAAAAATGGCCCACCTGAGCATCCTCGGGGACAGAATCTGTGGGGTGGGCTTATCTGCGGTAAAGATGCCTAGCAGGGGCTTGTGGTCCGTTACAATGGTGAAGGGGCGGCCATACAGAAAATCGTGAAATTTTTTCGTCCCCGCGACTATTGCTAGTGCCTCCCTGTCTGTCTGTGCGTAGTTTCTCTCCGCTTGGGACAGGGACCTGGAGTAAAATGCTATCGGGGCCTCCCTTCCATTTTCCAACACGTGGCACAGCACCGCCCCCACCCCCACCGGGGATGCATCACAGGTCAGAACTACCGGGCGTTTGGGGTTGAAGTGGGTCAGTATGGCATCGGACGCTAGGAGGCTTTTTAGCTCACTAAATGCCCTTTCTTGGTCCTCGCCCCACTTCCATGCCTGGTCTTTCTTTAGCAGTTTGTGTAGCGGTTCAGCCACCGCTGCCTTCCGGGGGAGGAAGGAGTGGTAAAAGTTGAGCAGCCCTAAGAACGACTGCAGCTCGGGCTTGGAGGTGGGGCGGGGGGCTTTCTTAATGGCTGCCACCTTGGACTTGGATGGTTTTATTCCCTCAGGAGTCACACAAAACCCTAGGAACTCAACCTCGGTTGCGAAGAAGACGCATTTGTCCTTTCGCAGTCTCAGCCCCGCTTTTTCGAATATTGTTAGGACCTTCCCCAACATCTTGGCCAATTCGACCCGACTCCCCCCCCGTTATTAACACGTCATCAAAATAAGGCAACACCCCCTCCAGTCCCTTCAGGAGGCGTTCCACAAGTGACTGGAAAATTCCCGGCGCCGAATTCACGCCGGACTGGAGGCGCGTCACCTGGAACGCCCCCTTATGGGTGACTATGGTCTGCGCAGCAGCTGCGGCAGGGGACACCGTAAGCTGCTGGTAGGCCTGTGCTAAGTCGAGCTTAGCGAAACACTTTCCCCCGTGTAACCTGGCCAGCAGATGGCTGACTACCGGCACCGGATATGCATTCGGGCGGATCGCCTTGTTGATGGTGCACTTGTAGTCGGCGCATATGCGGACCTCCCCATTGGCCTTTAGTGCGGTTACAATTGGAGTTTCCCACTCCGCGGAATCAACAGGCACAAGGATTCCCTGGCCCACCAATTTGTCCAGTTCCGCCTCTATCTTGTCCTTGAGTGCGAACGGCACCCGGCATGGTTTAAGGCGAATTGGGCGGACCTCCGGGTCCAGGTCGAATGCCACTGGGGGCCCCTTGAATTTCCCCAGTCCTTTTTTGAAAACTTCGGGGTGCGCCTCGCACACCTCCTGAATTGGATCAGTCCCAACGGCGTGCATCCCAACGGCGTGCACCCCCCCAATAAACAAACCCAGGGGCTGGAACCATTGAGTCCCGAGGAGGCTGCAATCTCCCCCTTTGAGCACGACTAGGGGGAGGGACGCGGCGTGCTTCTTGAATTTAACCTGAAATTCTCCAACCCCAACACTGGAATGCTGTTCCCTTGCACGTCCCGTAGTGTGGACCTCAACGCTTTGAGCTTGGGTCGCTTGTGGGGGGCAATTCCCAAAAACTCCCTCTGGGAAATGATAGAATATGAGGACCCCGAGTCAATTTCCATCCTAATGGGAACCCTTGGACTAGTACCTCAACAAAGTAGCGGGGGTGTCCTGCAGACACGCTGAACACAGGGGCGTCGTCCTCGCTGCCGTCGGAGATGCGGCCCACGCCGTCCTGCTTCCGCGTGGCCTGAGCGCCGTCTTTGGGTCTCGTTGAGCGGTCTTGTCCCGCGGAACGGTCTGCTGAGCTCCGCCGGGTCTCATGCTTCTTCCTGCACACCTTGGCGATGTGACCGCGGCGGCCGCAGTTGTGGCACTCGGCCTTCCGGAACGGGCACTTTACGCGGTCGTGGGCCGCTCCAGAGCCGTCGCACCGCCGGCTCTCCTTCCGGACCCTCCGGACGTCCTCGTCATCGCTGCTCTCTGTGGACGACCTCGAAGTTCGCCGGGCCGCCTGTACTGGAGTCTCTGCCTTGCTCGACTTCGGCCGCCAGTCCTGGAGTTCTTGGACCCCGGCCTTTGTAGCCTCTGCGGCCTGGGCCGCTCTGACGACCTCCTGCAACGTGGGAGGCGGCTCTTGGTTCATTAATGTGCGCTGGGTTTCGGCGTCGTTCAGGCCGCACAGCACACAGTCCCGGAGGGTGATTTCGGCATTCTCCCATTTGCACGGGCCGGCCGCCAGCCGCAGGGCCGCCACGAATGCGGCGACCGTCTCCCCGGACGCTTGGACTCGCCTCCAGAATGCACTCCGAGCAGGAAACATCGCCGTGGCGGGCCGGACGTGCTCACGCAGCATCTGCATGAGTTCCTTGGCCTTGAATTCGCTCACCCTCCTCGGTGCAATCAGGTCCACCAAGGTCCTTTTGGTTTCTTGTCCGAGCATCCTGGTGAAGATGGCCCTTTTCTTTGCCTCTTCCGTGACTTCGGACTCAATCAGTGCTGCCTGGAAGTCCATCTCGAAGATCTCCCAGTCGCCCGGTTTCCTGATTTTGAAACCGGCGCATGTCTTGGTCCCGTGGGCTGCCATGATCCCACCTTCGTCGCCAATTTAGTGTAAGGGACCAAAGACAATGAAACAGCCGAAGGGTTGGCTTAACAGGTTTATTGCATGATGATCCGGAGGAACATGTGGTAATGGCGGATGAGTAGCTCAATATATACAGCTGGCTATACATTTGACTGTGGCTCGTCGACAGACTATTGGTTGCTGCCTGCGTGACGTCGTAGAAGGTCACGCCCTTCTTGACCAGGTGAAGAGGTGGCGGGGAATCTTCCCGCGCTGCTGAACCAGGTGAATCTGAGCCATGGGAGCTGGACGCTCGCTATTGCCATCTAGTGGTCACTAGCTCGCGTCCCCTTATCAGGTTTACATTGATACAGCTGATGGTTATAATGTTGCACACAGAAAGGTTACATTGTTAACACACGGCAAAGGTACATTGTTAAAGGCACAGCTTTACAGAACACAACAATGGCATATTTCCAACATTACATATTCAAATATATATACAGTATATGTCCAGTTATTTGTCAGCCAGCCAATGTGCTGCAGAAAAGATGATGCTAGACTTAGATGTGATGCTGCTGAAAAAGGAAAGACATTTCTAGTTCCGCCTCCCTCACAGGGTAATTGTGAGGCTAAAGTACTGGTCTGAAATTAAAATATAGCAATATTGAAAGCTGTCTAATAGACTAAATAGGAACATTTGTCTCAGATTTGTTTCTAAAATATGGTTATCAGTTGAGTAACCATGTCTGTCTCAACACCAGGCCTCTGCAGCCATGCTGAATGGGTGCACTGGTGGGTTCTGGATTTTCAAAATGCACGATGGAGACTTTTCTGTTGCTCTTCCAACCATTTATGCCCCTGTCTTCTGCAGATTAGGTTGATCCTCCTTCTCTCTTTTGCTTCTACTTCCAAGTGAACAATTTTGTTCAGCAAGATATGGTATTTTGCGGGTACATCCTGTGTATAATTTGTATGGTATCCTGCTTTCCTTTTTAAAACAAAGTGGCTAATTGATTTAGTATGCTTTGGATTGCGACTCTGAGTGCTACTTGGATTAGGGGAAGGACAAGATATTCTTCTGGAATTCTTCTTTTGGATTCCACTCTTCTTGATGAATCCCCCCAAAACAGGGTCAGGTAATAGATGGCCTTCCAGATACTGATGAATTACAACTCTTAGCAGCCCTCACTATTAGCTAAATTACCAAGCTTGTTGTTCAGGTGCACAGTTGATTCCAACCCTTTGCAACCCCATGGACCATTTGCTGTACAGCAAAATCTGGAGGGACGTATTGTCTACCTCTGCTATAGAAGATTTTTTACTTGAGATGCTTACACTCCTGTGTTTGAGGTATTTATTTTTTATTTATTTATTGGACTTGTACCCCACCCATCTGGGATAGACTCCCAGTCTGGGCGGCTACTTTACTCATACTTGTACTCTACTTGTACTCATACTGAAAAATTGAGAGAGTCTCATACTGAAATCTTGGACAATAGCCATGCTCACTAAAACCACAGCATTTATTATGTTGTTTAAAAGTTATTTGGGGAAAGTAAAGCTGTAATGGAGATATATTAACTGCTTGTTCTTCTTAATGTGCCATATCCGTTCCAGATATTGGTTATCATCTTAACTCCTCAGAACAGTTCTTCCGAGGAAATGCTACACCAATCTCTCAGGTTCTTCATCCATAAAGTCTGTCTATGTCCAGGGCCTCTCTTCCCAGGGATCTTTCCTTGCAGAGAGAGTTGGAGTAGTCTATATTTTGTTGTTCTTCATGGTATGGCCTTGTGTTCAAAGCTTTTGAAATGTGGATCTAAAAGACGGCTGCTAAGGATTTCATGGGTTGACCATGTGACTAATGTAGAAGTTTTGTGCCGAATGGATAAAGAACAAGAACTATTTAAGACCATTAAGCAAAGAAAGCTCAAATACTTCAGCCATATCGTATTAACTGCAGATCTTGGAAAAGTTACTCTTTTGAACTGCAATTCTCACATCTGCCCTGCTCATGCTGGCAGGGAAATTCTGGAATTGTCATCTGAAGCAAACAAGCCATCTTACTTGCCCTCAGTGTTCGCAAAAGGCTAGTCTTTAAGCATCTGAAAATGTAAATGCATTTTTATTACCTATGGGTAATGCAACTACCTCATTTGAGTGTAACTTCATCCAGTTTGCATTTTCATGGAACGCGGCTGATCTGGAGATGGTTACCTTGTGATATTCATCTATGAATCTGTATGCCTTTGAACCTGGTTCATAACCAACAAATCTCAGCCTCTTCGATACCTTGTCCCCCTTTCTCCTTAGTGTTTTGGTATGTGGACATCGGCCATTACCCCGAAAATATCTCTGAAGGAATAGAGAATATTGCAAATGAACATAGTCTGCTCTGATTTGCTCCACAGTCAACCTAGTATTACTAGCCAAGGGCTCTTTTGATAATCACTTTCAGCTCCATCATTGAATTCTGATTTTCCCCTGATTTGGACTTGCAGCAAACTGTCAAGTAAAGACTAATTATCCCCAAAATATCCCTTACACCTACATTCTCCTACATCCATAAATCTGCAATTCCCAGGTATAATTAATGTTGTGGTTGTTGAACCTGACTCATACAGTTGTCAGCCAGGAACAAAATGTTCAAAATTACACTCCTTAAACTATCGAGAACAGATAGAGAGACCTTTTTAGCAGTATGTTGAAGAGATTCTCAGTTTGTATTGTAATATCATAAGATTGCTCCCTGGAAGGTCAAATACTGTATTGAAGATGAAGCTAAAGTATTTGGACATCAAATGAGAAGAGAGGATTCACTTGAGAAAGCCTTAATGTTGGGAAAGGGCGGAGGCAAAAGAAGAAGGGGGCAGCAGAGAATGAGATGGCTAAATGATATTGTTGATGCAGTGGGCACAGAGCTGGGCTGGTTGAGGAGGATGGTGGAGCATAGGGGTGCCTGGCATGCGACGGTCCATGGGTTTGCAAAGGGTCAGACTCAACTATGCGACTGAACAACAACAACAACAACAACAACAACAACAACAACAACAACAACAACAACAACAACAACAACAACAACAACAACAACAACAACAACAACAACAACAACAACAACAACAAAAGAAGTACTAGTTAAGTGATGGTGAATGTTTTAGATACTGAGTGCCCAAACTGCAACCCAAAACCCACTTATTTACTACCACCACTGCCCTGCCCACATTCCCTCTGATTGACCACACCCCTTCCATGGGGCGGGGTGGGGACAGGTCCCTCCCTCTCCTGCTCCATCCATGGGGCGGTAGGGATTTACCAGTCGAGCACTGGGGGCCAATCAGAGCCAGACAGTGGCAGGGTGGGGCTGGCAGGCTGGATCCCCATGGCTGCTGCCACCGCTGCCGAGCTGCTGCTGGCAAACTGTGCTGGGGCAATGGCACATGTACCCATAGAGAGGGCTCTGAGTGCCTCCTCTGGCATGCATGCCATAGGTTTGCCACCAATGTACTAGTTCATACCACAGTACGGTCAGTACCCTGTATTAACCAGCTGCCTCATCTTCAGAAAACACAGAGGATCAGCTCTTTGGTGTTCTGGAATCACAACGCTTGAAGCAGCTGTATTCTAGCTTAACACATCTTTATTGCATGGAGTACAGTATGAACACAAGGTAATGGTGGCAATACAACTCTTTTTATACAGTCACTATACATTTGAATCTGGTTACATGGTAGCCTATTGGCTACTGTAGGCGTGACATCATCTGGAGTCCCGCCCTTCTTGTCCAGGTAATCCGAGGCGGGAAGGTTTCCTGCGGCTGTACGCAATTGGGGAATTTGTACCATGTGAGTTGAATGCTCGCTACTCCATCTCTGGCAGTAGGCTCACATTCCAATAGCAGCTGAATCTTTTGTATCTTTACAAATGGCTTAAGTATACATTTCCTGTGGAACCGGTTACATTTGACTTAAAGGCACAGTGTAGCAGTTACATTCCATATTGTCCTATACACAACATCCCTCCCCCCTAGGATGGGATGAAGTCCCTCAACGAATGTGGTTCCCCGCATGTGCGTTTGGGGTGTGCGGCTGGTAGGCTTGGCTCAGGGGGCCTTGCGCTTCTCAGCTCTCTTGGTTCTTGCCCTGCAATAGAAGGGATGGACTCATTAGCAGTTTATCGTGGTTGTGCCACCCCTGACTGAAAACGTGGGGAACTGGGGTTTCGCATTTGCGCCGGCCCTGACTGGGGGGGCCCTGGCTGGAAACGTGGGGTAGGGGTGAATTCTAATGTCGAGAAACCGGGGGCTCCTGGGACTAACGAAAAACCCCGCTCTTCACTTGGACAGGTGGGGGACCACTCCGAAACACACACCCCCAGTCCAAAAATCAAAGTTAAACTCTTCCTCCCCATCAAACTCATACCTCTCTCCCAAAGTATCCCTGGTGTCCACAGGATATGGGTTTGTATCAATCCCCTACCCCCTAGGTTGGGATCGACGATCCGCATTAGTACCTGAAGGGTACCCTGTGTCTCCCCCTTGGGCTGAACGGGTGGGGGAGGACCCTAACACTGAATCCTGCAGCTGGATGTCTGTGTCCTGCCTACTGGTGACCCTACGCCAGAGTTGATCGGCATGCTGTCTCCAGAGTAGACCAGTGCTGGTCTCTACACAGTATGAAACTGGCCCCGTTTGCTCAATGACTACTCCGGGGACCCAGGCTGGCCCTGCGGCTGCGTAATTCCTGCAATATACAGGCTCCCCAATTCCAAAACTTTTAGTATCACCTATCTCTATGTTCCTCCTTTTATCCTCCACCCTTGTGGGATCCAACTTAGTTAGAAGTGATGCTGCCTTCCTGCGCATGAGGAGCTCTGCAGGCGAGAGCCCCGACGCGAGTGGTGTCACCCTATAGCACAGCAGGAACTGGCACAGCTGTAGGTTTAAATCCCCGGGGCCCATGCACCACAGCACCTCTTTTGTGGTCCGCACCTGGCATTCTATGTGGCCATTTGTTGCGGGGTGGAAAGGGGCAGAGGTGATGTGCCGAATGGCATTTTTCTCAATGAATGTCTGGAATTCCGCAGACATGAAGGTACTGGCGTTGTCGCTCACAAGCACATCTGGTATCCCGAAACAACTAAACACCTTGCACAATTGCTTTAAGGTTGCGGCTGACAAGGTGTTGGACATTGGAATTACCTCCAACCACTTGGAGTACGCATCTACTATTAGCAGGAAAAGGGTGCCCCTGAAGGGACCCGCAAAGTCTACGTGTATCCGGGACCATGGCCCTCTGGCTGTGTCCCATTCTCTGTGGGGAAGTCGGGACTCTTCGGGTCGAGAACTCTGGCAACTCTCGCAAGTGCCGACCATGTGCTCTATGTCAGCATCCATTTGGGGTCACCAGAAGTAGCTTCTGGCCAACGCTTTAGAGCGTACGATCCCGGGGTGGCTGACGTGCAGTAGCTTTAGCACTCTCGAGCTTAGTGACTCGGGAATGACCACCCACTGGCCCCATAGGAGGCAGCCCCTTTCTGTGGAAAGCTCATCCCTTTTCCTCACATAAGCTGTGAATTCCTCCCCAGGGGAAATCATTGGCCACCCTTTCTGAACCCAGGAGCTCACTCAGGAAAGGGTCTTGTCCTTCGCCGTGGCTTTGGTGAGATCTGCGGGGACTATCGGGGGTGAGTCGAGGGCTTCGATCAGAAGCACTTGATGATCTCACTCCACCTCGCACTTAGGGTCTCCTAACTGTGGCAGGGGCAACCTGGAAAGAGCATCTGCATGGCTAATATCTTTCCCCAGGTGGTGGACCAGCGTGTGCTGGTATGCATTGAGGAATATAGCCCATCGGAGCATTCTGGGGGACAGAATCTGTGGCGTGGGCTTGCCTGTGGTGAAAATGCCTAGAAGGGGTTTGTGGTCGGTTACAACGGTAAACGGCCGACCATACAGGAAGTTGTGAAATTTCTTTGTTCCAGCGACTATGGTGAGAGCCTCCCTGTCCGTTTGCGCGTAGTTGCGCCTTCCTTGGTAGGAAGGAATGATAGAAATTCAGGAGCCCAAGAAATGACTGCAACTCCGGTTTTGCGGTGGGGCGAGGGGCATTTTGGATAGCCGCAACCTTGGAGTCGGAGGGCTTTACTCCATCGGGGGTTATCTTAAACCCAAGGAACTCAACCTCCCTCACTTGGAACACACACTTGCTCTTTTTTAACCTCAACCCCGCTTTTTCAAAAATTGCCAGAACCTTGTCTAACCTCTTAGCCAGTTCTGATACACTCCCCCCTGTGATCAGCACGTCATCAAAATATGGGAGGCCCCCGGGGAGCCCTTTTAACAAATGTTCCACGAGGGACTGGAAGATCCCGGGGGCCGAATTTACACCGAACTGCAGGCACGTGACCTTAAAAGTCCCTTTGTGGGTTACAATTGTTTGCACATCGGCGGCAGCTGGAGTTACAGTTAGCTGTTGGTACGCCTGCGCCAAATCCAATTTAGCAAAGACTTTTCCCCTGTGCAATGTGGCTAAGAGGTGACTAACAACCGGCACCAGATATGCATTTGGGCGGATTGCCTTATTTATCGTACATTTATAGTCTGTGCAAATCCTAAACTCCCCGTTAGGTTTCAAAGCAGTTACAATAGGAGTTTCCCACTCCGCAGAGTCCACTGGAACCAAAATCCCCTGGCCCACCAGTTTGTCAAGTTCTGCTTCTATTTTGTCCTTGAGGGTGAATGGGACCCTCCTTGGCTTGAGCCGAATGGGCCGGATTTCTGGGTCCAGGTCAAATGAAACTGGGGGCCCCTTGAATTTCCCGAGCCCCTTTTTGAAAACTGCTGGGTGTGCATTGCAAACATCCAGAATGGGGTTGGACCCGATGGCATGGATGCCCTCTATTGAGATTCCCAGGGGCTGGAACCACTGTGTTCCCAGGAGACAGCAACCCCCCTCCTTCAGGACTACTAAGGGCAGCCTCTCCCTGTGCTGCTTGAATTTCACCTTGAATTCCCCCACCCCCAACACTGGGATCCCGACCCCTTGAACGTCCCGCAACTGAGTCTTTAGGGCCTTGAGCTTGGGTCGCTCATTGGGGGGAATGCGTAGGAACTCCTGCTGGGATACTATGGAGTAGGAAGACCCTGAGTCTATTTCCATCCTAACTGGGACCCCCTGCAACTGTACCTCAACGAAATAATGGGGGTGTCCCAAGGACACGCTGTGGACAGTCGTGCTGCTGTTGCCGCAGACCCGCCGGTACACACAATGCACTTCTGGGTTGCTGTCATCGGAGACTCTGCCGACGCTGTCTGGTTTCCTTGGGGGACACTCTGCTGGGCCCTTGTCCTCTCCTCGCCGTCGTCTGCATACTTTGGTGATGTGGTCCCTCCGTCTGCAGTTGTGGCACTCGGCCTTCTGGAACGGGCACTTGCTTCGGTTGTGGGACACCCCGCAGCCATCGCAACAGCGACTTTCCTTGCCACGCTTCTCAGTTGCCGCATTCCGTACCTTTCGGATGCCCTCATCCTCGCTGGCCTCTGAGGAGGAGGAGGAGGGGGACGCTGGGGATCGACGGTCCCGCCAGGCCGCCTGCACTGGAGTCGGTGCCCCGTCAGTTTGTGGGGCCCTTGCCTTGAACAGTTTGACTCTGGCTCTCGATGCTTTTGCTGCTTGTGCTGCCCTCAGGATGGTGTTGAATGTCAGGTGGTCCCGGTCCATCAGCCTTCTCTGGACCTCCTCGGCCCTGAGACCACACAGCAGCCGGTCCCACAGGGCCTCGTCCAGGTCTGCCCACTTGCAAGGGACCGCAGCTGCTCGGAGGGCCGCAGCGTAGTCAGCCACTGACTCACCCGGGTACTGGTCCCTCCGGTGGAATGCGACTCTCGACGGGAAAATGGACATCTGCAGCTGGAAATGGTTTCTGAGCACTGCCAGGATTTCTTTGAGCGGCACTGTATCGATGTCTCTGGGCATCAGGATGTGCATGGCCAACTCCATTGTGGGTAGCCCAATCTGTGCAAGGAGATGCAAGCGCATCTTTTCCTCATCCTGGATGTCAACCGCCATTGCATGCCGGAACTGGCGCTCGTAGAGGCCCCATCTCTCTGGCTTCTTGAGGTCGAACTGAGGGATGTTTAGGCTGTGGGAAGCCATAATCCCACCTTCGTCACCAATTTGGTGTTCTGGAATCACGACGCTTGAAGCAGCTGTAGACTAGCTTAACACATCTTTATTGCATGGAGTACAGTACAAACACGAGGTAATGGTGGCAATACAACTCTATTTATACAGTCACTATACATTTGAATCTGGTTACACCGTAGCCTATTGGCTACAGTAGGCGTGATGTCATCCGGGGTCCCGCCCTTCTTGTCCAGGTAATCCGTGGCGGGAAGGTTTCCCGCGGCTGTACGCAATTGGGGAATTTGTACCATGTGAATTGAATGCTCGCTACTCCATCTCTGGCAGTAGCGAGCATTCCAATAGCAGCTGAATACAATGTATCTTTACAAATGGCTTAAGTATACATTTCCTGTGGAACCAGTTACATTTGACTTAAAGGCACAGTGTAGCAGTTACATTCCATATTGTCCTATACACAACAAGCTCCCTATATCACTCTCTTAGAATTGAAAGGAAAAAAATAAAACAAACAGGAGGATTTTGAGATGGTCCTGAGCCATAGCCAGGTTATGGTCTACTTGCCACGTGACAGTCAGAAAACCAGGTCTGGCTACTCCCTGGAGGGAGTATGAAAAAGAGGAATGCCCTGTGGCATGAAGATATGCTGGCCTGGCCTCCACAAGGGGCTGATGGTGTCATAGACTGGAACAAGAGTGCTTCCAAATGCTACAGTGCATTCAACTAACTGCATTTACGGTGGTAACTTGCCTATTTTTCCCCTGCTGCTTTTTCCTTCTTTTTTATTTCTACAACAAAAAGAGACCTCTCCTGGAGAAGACGATGGAGTAGTTAACACTACCTTTCATGTAATGTTTTAAGTTCTAATCCTGTATTTCAGATACACCAGACTCTCCTGTTAAAATGCTCTCTACCCTTCCCAGTAGAGAACAACCAGATATTCATTGCTGGGGGTTGGTGGGTGACAGAGAGACACACAAAGAAGAAAAGTCAATTTGCATAACATTTACAAATACTAAAATACATGTGGAGATGGAAATTTGGAAAGAATTATGATAGTCCCGACCAAGGGCAACTTGTTGTTGAAGAAGGTAGCTTACTCTGTCAGGAACTGCACACAAGTAATGGCTGGGGCAGAAGCTAGCAATGGACATGTCCAAAGTGAAAAAAACAGGTAACAACAACACCCTTGCTCTTCCTGTCCTTCTTCACTTAGGTCAGGGATTCTCAACCTGCAGCCTGTTGGTTGGATGCGGCCTGTGGCACCATTTCATGTGGGGGCCCCACCGCTTCCACCACACCAGTAAGTGCCATGTGGTGGAGGAAGAGCAAAATGGCCTTCTGGCCCACGAAGCTGTCTGAGGGAGCGTGACCTGGCCCCTGGCTTTAAAAGGTTGAGAACTCCTGACTTAGGTCATGAGCTCCATGTGGGAAGGCTGCAAATTGCTTCACCTGGTTTAAATAAAAATGTAATATATTTTTCTTTAGTAGGAAAAATGTTGGGCCAAAGTATACAATGCACCCAGCATGTTGTTTAAAAGAGGGGCTGCATCAAGTGGTGGAGGTCATCTCTTTGTCTCAGCCTGTGTTTTTCCTCACTTCTGTATCTTGTATTTGCATGCATTGTTTTGTGACAGGTCATTGGAGAATAAACATGCACTTAATTTTGAAGCCTGACTGCCGTTATGGCAAGGGAAATTAGTTCACTGGAGAAAATACACATTTTCTTTAAAATCTAGTGTTATTGCTGGGTGCCTTACGTACCTGATAAGTCTGCTATCTAGGAGTTAACTGCTCTTTCATCTGAGGTTTTATTTTAATATTAAGAAGAGACATTGGGGTAGTCAGCCATTCAAATAGAGAATGTCTTCAAAGACAGATTTCCACTCCTATAGTCTTTCAAACAGAGGCTTGCCCTGTGAAAATCTGGATGCTGGACACCCCGGCACAGTGATGGTGAACCTTTTAGTGACCGAGTGCCTAAACTGCAACCCAAAACCCACTTATTTATTGCAAAGTGCCAACACAGCAACAGGGGAAGAAGGAAATGCTCCCATTGGGCTGCTGGGCAGAGGAGCAGGGCAAACTCTGGGGTGACTGCACGAGTGCCCACAGAGAGGGCTCTGAGTGCCACCTCTGGCACGCGTGCCATAGGTTCGCCATTACTGCCCTAGCATAATACCATATACATCTCTCTGTTCAAACTGTTGCATTCTGAAACACTGGCTTGGATCAAAGAATGGATCTGCCATAAACATTATAGATGGGAGAATGTGGTAAGTGATGGGACTCTGGAGTCACTTCAAACAAGGAAAAATACTTTTCACTCTTGAGGTTCTTTTTATCTTTTTTATCCTCCAAAGCAAGACTCTTAAACACAAATGATTTGTTTAAACAAAGAAGGTACACAAAAAAAGTGCATGTTTTTTTTCCATATTTCCATCTTTTGTTAAAATGTTTCAATCTTTCATTTCCTTTGCACTTTGTCAAATTGGGATTTTTTTCAGCCAGCAACCTTGAGGGGATTGCTACTGGCAGTCAATTAGAATTAGTTCTTAAGGGGGCGGGGAGGCCCAGAGAGTGAACAAAAGAAGTTAGGAATGAGAGGAGTGGACAAGAACTGGGCTGATGAGGCAACTGAAGCAGGAACTACTTGCACCCAGATCTTGAAATGAGGAAGGGTGGCTTTGGGTCTTTATCCTACTAGTTGGTTTTCAACAACAAAAAATCTAATTAGTGCAGTGGGCGGCTTAGTGGTTAAAACACTGAGCTTGAGGACCAGAAGGTCAGCAGGTCAGCAGTTTGAGGTGACGGAGTGAGCTCCCATTGTCTGTCTCAGCTCCTGCCATCCTAGCACTTTAAAAGTAAGAAATTGCATAAATGAGTTTGAGTTGGAGATATTGCTACAAGGAAAAAATAGTGTAAATGTAATTTTTAAGTTGCATATAATTGTTTGAGCTATAACAATTAAGATTTAGTGAAGGATGGGGCGGTATTACCTTGTTAAGTAGAGGTATTGGTAAAGTGTTATCTTTAGTACTGTTAATTTTTTGGTTATTATGATTTATTATTGCATGAATTTTATGTATTGTATTGTATATTGTCATATGATTTTTTTGTATTGTAATTTTTTTCTATTTAGATTTTGTAATTATATTTTGAAAATTAATAATAATTTAAAAAGAAAGTAAGAAATTGCAAGTAGATAAATAGATACCACTTCAGCGGGAATGGCAACAGCATTCTGTGTGCTTCAGCATCTATTCATACATGCCACATGACCATGGAAACATCTGCAGATGCAGACATGCTGGCTCTTTGGCTATCAGGGCCGTAGCCAGGATTCTAGACGGGGGTGGGTGGGTTCAGGAGGGGCAAAAGCTTGCAGGGGGTGGCAATAATGTCACACTCACATATATAACATTGGCATCACGGGGTGGGTTGGGGGGGCTGTTAGTTCAGAAGGGTTTTTGGTCCCCCTCTGGCTACAGCCCTGTTGGCTGTAAATGGAGATGGGCATCGTACCCTAGAGTCAGAAATGACTGGCTTTCAAGTAAGGGAGACCTTTACTTTTAATGCTCAGACACAACTGGAGAGGCTAAGTGATCTACCTTCTGGATCAATAAGTTTCAGCCCTGGTAGTGGCAGGGGAGGAAGGGAGGGAGCAAGACAGAAAAGTGGGGTGGGGACCTAGGAATGATAAAGGAAGACCAGAGAGATGGACAGAGAGAAAGAGGAAGAAAACACTAAAGCAGGTAGAATCAGCAGTTCCCCTCCTCCCCATATTCCACTGTAGGGCATCTCCCCCTCCTCCTCTGCAACTGGCTAGGATGGACCTTGAATAGGCTGAGGGATGGAGTCCCTAAATGTAAGACCAACATGCTCGAGTGGGTGCTGGTGGTAGACAACACCACACTGTGTGAATGTGGCTCATTTACTGGCCTGCCAATTATTGCCAGAAACATGCATCGATGAGGACTTAAATTTGGCCAACGACAAAGCCAAGAAAGTGGCTTCATTTGGGCAGTCCAGGGTTCGATCGGGACATGGAAGAAGAAGGAGAGAAAAACTGGATGGAATAGAGCTGGTGCAGTGGCAGTGACAACAGTGGTGTCAGGAGACTCCAACAAGTTCAGAATGCAGCAGCCAGGCTGATGATGGGAATGAGAAAATTAGATCATATTTCCCCAGCCTTCTTAGTAAGGCTGCACTGGCTCCCAGTTTCTTTCTGTATCAGGTACAAGGTGTTAGTTCTAACTTTCAAAGCCCTAAACATTTTGGGACTCTCCTACCTGGTGGAACATCTTCCCCTCAGGACAACAGCCCACATCACTTGCTCCTCCATGATGATGCAGCTCCAGATGCCAACCCCAAGATTAGCTAGGAAGGCCGTGACTAGGAAGAGGGCCTTCTCAGTGGCAGCACCAATGCCGTGCAATTCCCTCCCAGTGGAGCGGTGCCTGGTACCATCTCTCCATATTTTTAAAAAGCAATTGAAAACTTCCCTTTTTAAAGAGACCTTTGGCAATATTTTACCAACAGCCAATTGTTAGGCATTTTATTCTGACCCACTGCTTTCAAAATAGTCTTTCTTATTGGGGTGTTTGGGTTTTGAGGGGCATATATGAAAATTTTAATATTTGTGTCAGTTTGTATTTTTGAATTTTATGCTATAAGCTGCCCTGTGTAGGAAAGTTTTTCCTAGGATGGTGGGATATAAGTTTAATAAGGTTACTGCTGTGGCTCAAGTGGCTAAGACGCTGACTGGGGGGCAGAAGGTCAGCAGTACTGCAGGACGGAATGAGCTCCTGTCTTTGTCCCTGCTCCTGCCAACCTAGCAATTTGAAAGCAAGAAATTGCAAGTAGATAAATAAGGACCACTTCGGTGGGAAGGTAACAGTGTTCTGTACGCTCCGGTGTCTAGTCATGCCTGCCACATGACCACGGAAATGTCTGCAGAAGCAGGCAGCACTGACTCTTCGGCTTTGAAACAGATGAGCACTGAACCCTAGAGCTGGATACGACTGGCTTTCGAGCAAGGGAAACGTTTACCTTTACTAAGTTAAATAAATAAATGAATGAATAAGGAAGCAGCCATTTGGCAGGAGAAACCAAATTTGGCTGGGGTCCTGGTTCTCAGCCTCTTCCTCCTCCGCCCAGCTGGCAAGTCTTGGCAAGCAGTCAGGTCCTTGTACTCTCCCCATACCTCATTCTTTTGCAGGCCTGCAAAGGATTTATTGCTGCTCACTCACTTCTTCAGGACCTTTTCTACTTCTTTGTTCCCTGCTGAGAAACTACAGTGCATAAGGAAGAAAAGCACCCACTCCAAGTTTAGGGTCCAGTTTGGAATCTACGGTAGGAGGGAGTTCTCTTTCTCTGCTTGCCTGCTGTGATGTCCATTTGGAGTTCAGAGCTAGTCTCCGCTGAGACCAAAGACCCAAAAAGGAAACCAGGCAGCCCCCCTGAAAGAATCTGAAATGAATCCAAGCAAACTCCCCCCCCCCCCAAATACACTTCCCTAAATTTGGCTACAGGAAAAGAATGTCTGTGTTAAAAGCTTCGGATGGGAATATCATATTTGTATAGATCATACCAGTCTGTACCTACAGATCAGTGCATGCAAATAGAGACGAATGCAAGCTATTTGCAAAAAGGCAAATTCAGATTATCTTGGTTGACTAAGTCTGAGGCATCTGTAAATGAAAACAGAATGAAACACCTGGACAATCATAGCCACTAAATCCAAAGCAGAGACAGTACAGACAGAGTAGGTAATCTAAAGAAATATCAACACTGTTGTTGGAGGTTTTTTTTGACACGTGTTGGATATATATGCATATGTAGACTATAAGCCCCAGAATACATCAGCCCTCACATTCAGTGACTGTGATGGTGGAGGGGTTTGGGAAACCATAGGTCAGAGAACTAGTTTACCAAGGTCTGAGCATAGCTAATGCTTCCAGTACCTACTAAACCAATAACATATCAGACCTCCACAACATTTGTTGAACACGACTGCAAATGTAGGATCAAGGCTGGCTCTATGAACTGCTACTTGTCACCTTTGAGATGACCACACACACACTGGAGAAGAATTACTACTTTGTCAAGGGACACCAGCAGAATTTCTGGAGAAGTTGCCATTTAAGTGTGCTTCTTGTTTCTAACACAGATAGTATTCATTAAATCTCTGGGTCAGCAACTAATTTTTTTAACAGGAACTTTTATATTGAGCTGAACTGAAGGGCCAGCAAACTTTACTCCACTTGTTTCTACCTGAGCAAGAGTATCTTGATCCTCTTCCCCTTCTAGGTGAGTAACAACTGGGGCTATAGCAGAATCCTAATCTTCGAAGAATTTATTCCTTTGGGAAGAAAATAGTTATAGAGCTGATTCTTGCAGAAGTACAAGCTACTTGTTTGTTTGGGGTACTGTTATGTATGTATGTTTGCATGTTCATTGTACTGTAAAGGCAAGAATGTAACCACTCCAAATACAAGGTATCTCAGCTGTAAAGGAACGCGAGCAGGCAGCCCATAGAGGGCAGCTGCGAGCGTTCAGTCTCACATGGTTCACATTGCTCAATCACGGACAGCCGCGGGAAAACCTTCCCCGCATTCAGCAGCAGGAGAAAGATCTGCATTCAGCAGCAGGAGAAAAATCTGCATTCAGCAGCAGGAAAAGAGGCGTGCCTGGGCGAGGCCACGCCGGTAGCAGCCAATGAGCTACCGTGCTACAAGATTCAAATGTATAGGGCTACTGTATATATTGAGATGTATCACCGCTATTACCTCATGCTCCAACGGATCATCATGCAATAAACCTGTGTTAAGCCAACCCTACGGCTGTTCTGTTGTCTTTGGTCCCATACACTAAAGGTACAACAAACTTGCACTGTCAACCCTTAGATACGGTGACTTCCCAGTTTCTCAAAAATAAGTGAAATAGGTACATTTTAAGTTACGTAAAAAAACCCACATCTGAACATTACAAACAACACTCCTCCTAAATCCAGTCTACCTCTTTGTCATCTCAACACCCACAAACATGGGACAAGAGCATGGAAAACAGCAGAAACCACTGCTAGAACCATGTGATATTCCTCCTTCATGCAAATAAAGCAACCTCCCATAACTAAAGGTTACATTACACCACAAAGGAAATGAACAGAAAGCGTGGTACAGTATTGTAGTTAGAAGGTTAAACTGGGATTTGCAGGATCTGAGTTCAACTCTCCACTGAGCCATTAAACCCTCTGGATGACTCAGGGCCACTTACCCTGTCTCCCAGACTGACCTATCTTATGGGGTCATTGTGAGAATAAAATTAGCACAGAGGAAGAGGGGGAGAATTATACTATTTTTCGTAGAGGCCACTCTAGGGAAAAAGTTAGACATGAAAGTAACACATAATAGCTAAAAATGATCCTAGTGCAAAATCTAAAAACAAGAGTAGACAACACATTTCTAAATTCTTAGACCAGGGGTGCCCAAACCTTTTGGGCTGTGGGCCGGTCATGTGGTTCCTCCCACCGGAAGTGGAAGTAAAACACGCCTTGCAATCTGTTTTACAACAGGATGAGATAGATTTTAAGATGCCATTTTCTCTGCTTAAAACAGGGATGCCCAAACTACAGCTTGTGGGCCAAATCCAGCCCCCGATGCCAATTCATCCAACCCACAGTGTCCTCGTTGCTCCCAGAAGTGGAAGTAAAATGCACCTGTATGGGCGCATTTTACTTCCACTTCCGGGAGCGATGAGGGTGGTGTAGGCTGGATGAATTGGCATTGGGGGCCAGATCTGGCCCATGGGCCATAGTTTGGGCACCCCTGTCTTAGACCATTGAAACAACAAAAAATAGGTATGTTTTTGAGCCCTGCCAGACTATTCTTTAGCCTGGCCATTGCATAGTTTGCACAGGGGGGATCGGAGAGAAATGGAAAAGCCTCCAAATTGTCCTGGGTAGATAGTGAAGCTCCAGGATCTGCAGCAAGCCCAAGCCTTCTAATATCAGATTTCAATTCAAGGAGTACAGAGTCAATTATTTATCTCTCCATTCCCAATCTATAGGCAAAAGGATCTTTTCTTTCATTATTCATATCAGAACATTGCACAATTTAAAATTATAGATATATATGACATATAGATGTTCAAAACAAATTTAAATGTTAAAATACTAAGACTTATTTTGACCAGAAGCAGGTTGCTTCAATAGTGTTATCTCAACATTTAGTAGAACTTCTTTGTAAATGTGATGGGGCACAAATTGCATGCACATGATGCTGTACTGACTGAATTTTGCCACATTCACAGAAAATGTATCCTATATACAAGTAAAGGTAGAGGTGCCACATGTCCACAGAAACGTCTGCAGACACAGACAGCACTGGCTCTTTGGCTATAAACAGAGATGAGCACTGAACCCTAGAGTCGGATACGACTGGCTTTCGAGTAAGGGTGACCTTTACTAGAGGATATATCCAACTCTAGGGTTCAGTGCTCATCTCTGTTTACAGCCAAAGAGCCAGCGCTGCCTGCATCTGCAGACATTTCCATGGTCATGTGGCAGGCATGACTAGATGCTAGAATGCATGGAATGCTGTTACCTTCCCACTGAAGTAGTACCTATTTATCTACTTGCAATTTTTTGCTTTCATACTGCTAGGGTGGCAGGAGCTGGTGCAGAGATAGGAGTTCACTCCATCGCGCAGCACTCTATCGCGTAGCACCATCCAGTTGTCAAGCACAGTATCTACACCACTAAGCTACTGTGGCCCCTTCTGTATCTAAGTAGCTCCAATTTATTTAATTTTAATTTGATCTTCCAACTCTGCTTCAAAGTCTGTTAAGGGGTTTCCAGATGGTCCAGCCCGAATCTTGTTCTGGTGGAAGGCATTCTTTGACATTCATCCCTTCAGCAAGGTGTATTATTTTCTCTATATATAGGTTTAGCTCAAACTCTTCTAGTTTAGTATTTAGAGCATCAAAAGTGTGCAAAAAAATTTTCCTCAATTTTAGCCGTCGTCTAGGGATTGGTGTTCATTAAGTGGATGTATTTGGTGCTATATGACTTTATTTTCATTATTTGTTAATACAGTATGTCTCAATGTACTTCTGGAGAAGCAATGCTAGCCATTTAATAAACTTTGTCGGGGGGGGGGGGTAGGTTTCAGGTCAGTAATAATTCTGCAAAGGGATACCAGGTAATCAGTCAAAGCTCTGGCTAACAAAAGAAGCATTCAGAAAAATGGCAGTCCCTACATCAGAAAAATTGGAGATTAAATTTAAGGCTATATTGCTAAAAGACTGGCTAGAAATATGTAAAAATGCAGGGGAAAAAATCGTACATTTTTACACAAATGAAATTAAATTGGCTTCAAATAGCAGCAATTAATAAATGGAATAGTAAATTTGTTTTCGATGTGAGCTTAAATAGAAGTGTAACAGAATTTGAGAATTTAATCATAAAAATAAGATCTGGAAAAATAGAATTAAAAGGCTTAATTGGTAAATTATATAAAATATTAAATGATTTGGAACAAGAGAAAGCTTTAACAAAAGAAATTTGGGAAAATGATCTAAACATAAACATTAACAAAGCAGTGTGGAATCAAAAATGGAAAAAAAGAATTATGCAAAATTTATCCATAAGAATTAAAGAGCATAACTATAAGATATTATGGAAGTAGTATTTAACATCAGTCAGATTGAACCAATTTGATCGAAACAAATCTAATAAGTGTTGGAGATGCAGAAAGGAGACGGGAACGTACAACCACATGTGGTGGAATTGCAAAATAATAAAACAGTTTTGGACAAAGGTAGAAAAAGAAGTAACAGAAATATTGGGAATTGATATCAAATTTGATCCGCCCACCGTATTAGTGTATGAATTTAATAATTTGTCCTTAAGTACACATGAGGAAGATTTATTAACAATCATTATAACAATGGCTAGAATATGCATTGCTACTAAATGGAAGGAAAATGATTCATTGAAAATTGAAGAATGGTACAAACAAATGTGGTTGATTGCACTTAATGATAAGCTCACATGTGAAATAAATATTTAAAAAGGCATAACAAAGAAGAATAATTTTTATAAGATATGGAAACCTTTTATTGAGTATACTATAGAGAAAGATAAGGGAAACAAGCCACCACCTGAACAATTGGCGTTCTGGATAGAGAATTATTAAAGTATGTATTTGTATTAATTAAACAAAGAATATGTAAGAATAACATATTACTGTAAATACCTAATCAATGCGTAAATAATGAGATTCTTGTTTTATGTTCTATGTAACGTCTTGTATTGATGTCCACTATAATGTTGTAATTAGTTGCACCTTTTATCTTCCTTCATCCTCTTTTATTTTTATTCTTTCTCCCTCTGTGTTTTGCAATTTTCAATAAAAAAAATTTAAAAAAAAGAAAGAAAAATTGAAGATTAAATTTAGGAAAACTCTAGGCGGGGGGGGGAATAGTCAACGGGAATCAAATTTAGAATAATGCCTAGTGCATAGAAAAAGCCTTCAGTATGGTCAGTCTTTCTTGAGTAATGGTAGATCTCTTTCCTCTGGTTACAGATTGCCCTGTAGGAATCGGGGCCGCTAGGACGGCCGTTGGGTCCCAGAGGAGACTGATCAAGAAACGATACGAGGCAGTATGGAGCGAGATCAGATCAGTAGTTTATTGAAGGAAAAGCATCATCATATATAGATCAGAAGGCAAGGCAGGGAAAAAACCGTCATCTGACAGAAAATCACATCACCTATTTACTCAGGTTAATGGGGAATCTTTCTTGGGGAAGTTAATTAGCGTGGGCAAACATTGACAGGGGAAACACCATTGTCTAGGGCTTAGACCGGGGTAAATATGGCCACTATTTGCACCAGGGATAGTGCTAAACTCGGAGATGAGTGATTGCCTAATATCTAACAGGCCTAATATCTAACAGTGATCTGCTTACTTGGCAGGGCTGTAGGTCAGGTCAGAAGTGGGTGAATCAAACCCTATCATTAACCCACCCCCCTTAATTTCTGTGCCCGCAGAGCCCACGGGCCAGGAGTTTTCTCAACTGAGGTGGCCTCTGCAAGGGCCGTTCCATGCCCACAGGGCATGGGGAATCCACATCTCCCCTTTTCGTTTTACTTAAGGACCTGACCGGCAACTCTGCGCAAGAGGGGCATCAGCTGATGAGCGGGAATGGCGCCTCGGGGTTCCCTCCAGGAGCGGCACTTAGATATCAGTGAGGGAATACATTGCGCGAAGCAGCATGCTGCTATGCCTAGTATAATCACACCCACGATCACTTTGAGCACCGTCTGAAGCCATCCCCACGGAATCCATGACCACATCCAGTTCCACAATGAACTTAGCCAAGTCCCCCATGCGGAACCCTCCCTGATGCCCTCGACTATGGTGTGGAGGTCCGTGAGCTGACTCTGCACCTTACGGGAGTTATCAGTGAGATTAAAACAACACATACCATGAAAAGATTCGCAACCCAGATGATGTAGCAATAAGAGATAGTCTATAGCCGCTCGATTGTCAAGTATGGCATGGTGAAGCTCTGCCTGCTCTTGGTTGAGCAGCGCTATCGCCGAGGAGGTATGGTTGATGGCTTTGGCTAATCCGCAAGCCAGTCGACCAATCCTCCGAGCGTTGCCGACGACTAAGCCTGGAAAGCCAAGAATGCTGACCGCCAACGAGAGATATTCGGCTGAGCTCATTACTCTAAAGCTGCTCTCACATGAGCTGTCTAACTGGGTGGTGCGAGTGCGTCGTATGGGTGCTGGAACATTTGTAACATTTGTGCTTGGGGTGACCATATCCTTAGTAGGGAGTAACAGTGTCAAACGACTGATACAACATATAGCATCTGATACATTTGCGGGGATGTAGTTCCAAGTGTACTGATTACACGTAAAGAACCAACCAGATGGTAGGGTAACATGAGCATACATTGAACCGAGTGTCTGTGGGTTGTTACAAGTCCAGTTGCCGCTGCCAACTTCAAGGCAATGGCGCCTTCGGCCGACTGCGGAGCAGCCGGTCATTCGAGCACAAGTGGAGTTCGGGCTGACCGCCACCCGAGGAGTGTGGAGAGTGGCTGCGTCAGCCGGCAAAGTCATTGTCAGCCGCATCTCCCAGCGGGCGTATTCCGAGGAGCTTGCTGGGTTGTAAGGGCTGAAAATCCGTTTCACTAGCCAGTCCCCATCCCTGGGGTGCGCGCCTAGAGAGTGGCACACTGGGATGAGGCAGGTGCTCAAGATTGAGGCAGAACCAATGTCCTGTCTCAGGCAAAAATCGGACTGGTTGACGAGACCCGCCAACCTTTCCCATATGTTGTAATGCATCCGGGCGGAAAGGTCTCCGCCTGGCATCAGATCGTTGGCCTTCAATGAGGCGGCCTGAACGCCTCCCCCCGCAAGTAGGGAGAGGGTCAGGATGATGAGGACTGCCACGGAGTTGGCATTGATCTGGGCAAAGACTGCAGCGACGAAGTTCTCCGGTGTCGGCTCCCTCTCCTCGCGTTGGAGGGCGTCCCGGGCCTCATTGCAAAGAGCCTTGACCATTCCCCAGGTGATCTTCGGTGCTGTCATCTGTGGCCGCTTCCTCCGACGGGTCCTCTCGGTCAGGGCGAGGTCCTCCATCTCTGGGATCGGACTCGGGTCGGCCCGGGTCCACGCCATGCGGTTCCAAGTGAGGCTTGACACACCGAGCTGGGATCCAAACGACACCTGTAGGAGACATAATTGCAGCATACCCTCTCCCCCAGGTTACGAGTGGCGCCGGGCCCCTCCAGGAAGGGTCCGGTGGCACCCGGTATCGGACCATCGGTCGCGGGAGAGCCTCCGAACGGCGGAAGTGCTTCTCCTGCGGCGTGCAATCGGAAAAAACATTAAGGTGATTGTACGTGAACAATACCTTATTCAGGCAATGCTGTGCCTGACCCTGTGACTTGGGGAGGGCTGGTGGCTCCCCTCTTTCTGTTTGTTTGTCAATATAGGACTTGAGTGTCCGAATTACCCATTCCACAATCGCTTGCCCCTGCGGATTGTAAGGAACGCCAAAAGTATGCTTAATGTCCCAGGTGGCCATGAAGGCCGCCAGCTGCCTGGAGCTGTAGGATGGCGTGTTATCGGTTTTCACGTGCCGCGGCTTGCCCATTGCCGCGATGCAGGAAAGGAGGTGCTGCTCCACGTGTCTCCCCTTTCTGCGCCATTGCCCAAACGAATTGAGAAAAGGTATCAATGCAAATGTGCATGTACTGCCATCTGCCAAACTGCGGAACATGTGTGACATCCATCTGCCACACCTGGTTAGCTTCTGTCCCTCGTGGGTTAACCCCCCACGAGGCCCCCCCCCCGTGCCCCTGCACAATGCTGGCAAGAGCGAACTATGCCTTGGGCTTGAGAGAGTGGCAGATTGAACTGTCTGGCGAGCGCTTTCGCATTTTGGTGAAAGAATGCATGACTCTGAATTGGAGTAGTGAAAACACCTAACACTGAACGTTGCTGAATTTCCTTTGCCGCCGCATCCGCTCTACTATTGCCCGCGGAAATCGGACCCGGTAGGTCTTGGTGACTTCGGATGTGGGCAATATAGAGCGGCTCCGTGCGGTTTCGCAAATGAAATTGAGCAGTGAGGAACAAACTAAGCAAATTCTTGTCTATCGCGGGAGTGATGTATGCTCCCGGTAGACTGTGAAGCAAATTCCTGACATACTGACTGTCAGTAATGATGTTTAGGCACTCTTTGGCGAAGGTGCGCCAGGCAAGGTTCACCGCTGCCAACTCCGCCCGCTGCACGGACTTCTGTGGAAGAGTTAACAGCGTGCGCCAAGCCTGGCCCTCCTGCCAAATCAAGACACCATATGTGCGACCCCCATCCGTAAAAACTGTCCTGGCCCCCTGAAGTGGAACCAGTGAAAGCAATTCGAACAAGCTGACTGTCTGCGTTTGAAGTGAGACAAGTCTGGGGTCTTTCGGCAAGTGGTATGCCAAGCATCCGGTGAATCCTTCCAAAGCTATTGGAAGCGAGTCACCGAGCTGCATCAACTGCTGAACCTGCTCTTTGGTGAACGGGACCACGATCTTTGCTAAGTCGTGCCCTGAAATGTCCCTGGCTCTCAGCCTTCCGCGGTAAACCACCGCGGAGACCAATTCTTGGGGAGGAACGATGTTTCGGGAAGAGGTGTTCGGCAAGTACACCCATTCCACGATACTCGCTCCTTTCTCGGCGTCCACTCCTAGGGCTCCGGTGAACATGGATCCTGCCCGAACTATGTACAAGTTCAGGATCGGGGCATATGGCCCCTGTGCAATCCTGTCCACCCACCTTTGGCTGAGAATTTGGTTGACTTTCTCGAGAGCCAAGCGTGCTTCTCGAGAAATCTGTATCCGGTCTGCCGGCTGCTTGCCTAATGTTAGCAGCGAGAAGAGCAGTTTCAAAAGATCCGTATCCAATCGGAAATACGGTCTGGCCCAATTAATGTTCCCTAAAACCTGCTGCAGTTCCACCAAGGTGACCGAATCCTTCAGATTGATTTGGGGCAAAACTGGTGCTGCGAAAGAGTGGAGAAGCCGATGACCCAAGTATGAGAAGGGCTCGGTTCTCTGCACTTTCTCCGGGGCAACGAGTAAACCTTTCTCCCCCAGGCTGGCCTGGAGGTCTGAAAACATTTCGCTGCCGAGTTGCGGCGCTGCGACCAAGATGTCATCCATGAAATGGCATACTAAGGCTTTGGGGTGAAGGTTTCGAAACTTTGCCAGTGCGTTGTGAACATAAATTTGGCACAGGGTGGGCTAATTGAGCATCCCCTGTGGCAAGAATTTCCACGCGTAACGCTGCGTGGGCTCACTGTGGTTCACAACCGGCACCGTAAAGGCGAACCTTTCCCTGTCCCTGGGGTCTAAGGGAATCGTGTAAAAACAATCCTTGAGATCTACAACTAGGATCTCCCACCCCTCGGGAATCATATTTGGATTTGGGATGCCGCATTGAAGCGGACCCATTGGCTGTATACATTTATTGATCTCTCTGAGATCGTGGAGGAGTCGCCACTTCCCCGACTTCTTCTTTATGACAAAAATTGGCGAATTCCAAGGACTAGTGGACTGCTCTATATGTCCTGCGTCTAGCTGTTCTTTAACCAGTTGCTTTAGGGCGACTAATTTCTCCCCCACTACCGGCCATTGTTCCACCCAGACCGGCGTATCGGTGAGCCATTTAAATGGCAACGCCATTACCTGAAGGTAAGCGTAGCACCATACTGCTGTAAAATGTCTCGCCCCCAAAGGTTGATGTGCACGTCCAGAATGTGCGGCCGAATGACCGCTGTGCCGTCCGCCCTTGGGATCGTGACTTCCACCCACTCCCGGCTCCTAAACGCTTCTTGGATGCCGCCTACCACCCACACATCGGAGACCGGCTCAATGGCCCTCTCCCATGGCCACTGGCTCCTGCTTATCACACTGACATCAGCTCCGGTATCTAATAACCCTGAAAATGATCTTTTATTCAGAAATACCTCAATAACTGGGCGCTGTTTCCACTCAATGTTGGTCTCCACTGTCGCTAAGACCTGGTATCCTTGCACTGCCTCACTTGCGCTCGAGCGGTCTGCTGACCCGGACTCTGAGCTGTCCCTGAGCCTTCCCTGGCTACCTGCTGGCGAGTGACAAGGAACCATAATCAGTTGCGCTAATGTGTCTCCTTTGTGAATTGTCTGGGGTAAGTGGGTCCAAAGCTGAACTTGGAGAACGCCTGAAAAATTCGAGTCAATGACTCCCGGAATTACAAGAATTCCGCGTGCTCCTGCTACACTGCGAGGCAAAACTAAACCTATAAAGCCTTTGGGCAGGGGTCCCATGTACTGGGAATCCACCAGATAGACTGTGCCTGGCAAGTCGCACATGACGTCCGCCTGGCAAGTCAATTCTAGCCCTGTACTACCCTTGGGGCTGGCCTGCGCCTTCGCAATGCCTGGAATGCGAATGGAATCTAGTCTAGCTCTGGCGCGCCCAGAGCAAGGGATGTCTCTGTTTGGACCGGGGCCAGAGACGTGCCCGCGTTCCAGTTTCCCGAACTCGGACAATTCCTGGCCCAATGGTAGCCTTTCTTGCATTTCGGACACAGGGTGTTTGGAGCCTTGGAACGGCCGGAATTTTGTCCTCCTCCCTTGGATCGGCACTCCCTAGCGAAGTGACTGACCTTGCCACAATTGTGACATGCTCCTTTGGGTCTGGGTTTCCTGCCTCCCTGCACCGCCGCTGCCAACAGACCCATTTTGTAGGATTCTGTGCCAACGTCGGCGCAAGCCCTGATCATGTCTGTGAGAGTCAAGTTGGGACGATTGCCCAGTGACTGCAAGATTTTACGGCAGTCTAGATTGGCATTGTCCTTGGCTAACTTCATCATGAGCTCTTGTTGGGCTTCCTCATTATCTATCTGCCTGCTGATCGCTTCCTCTAAGCGATTGATGAAGTCCATGTAGGGCTCCTGGGCTCCCTGTTTGACTGCGGTGTAATTTTTAGCCGCTTTGCCAGTTGCGGGAACCTTGAGAAATTCCTTGAAGGCAGCCTCGGCTGACATTTGGAGCGTGGCTAGTGGCAAGTTGGTCTGCGCATCGATGGATTCGAAGGCCCCTGACCCATATAACTGGTCAGGAAGTACTGCGCCTCCCATCCTGGCAGCCCTAGTCTGAGCCTCAAGGCGAAACTCGCTGTCCCATAGCAAATACTAGCTGGGGTTGAGCATCATCCGCATGACGGATTTCCAGTTGTGCGGGATGAACATGGTGTTCTCGCACACTTGCTGAAGCGTGCCCCTAGTAAAGCGACTCTGGAGTCCTGTCTCCGTGATGGCCTTCCGTATAGCCATGAGAAGCTTATACGGGACTGGTGAGTGAACTACCTGCTGGGCCCCTGTGAGGGCATCCATTTCCAAGCGAATTGGACAAATCTGACTAAGCTCAGCTAGTTCTTCTGCTGGCAATTCCCCCTTCTTAATTTCCTCCTCCACTGTGCGCTGAAGGGCATTCTTGGTCTGGGAGCCTGTAACTGTCAGAGAAGCGCCTGCGCTCCTCATTCCATGCATTCCGTCGGTGACGTCTGCAGCTGTCACCGAGGGAAAGCTCCCTACACTACTCTGCCTGAAGTGGAGTGACGGATAGAGCACTGTGGGCGCCGATGGTTTGGCTGGCGCTGGGGGTTCTTTGGCTTCTATCCGGACTGAATCTACCTCCGCTAAGAGCTTCCTACATTTGCCCCATGTGCGAATTACGCCTCCTGGAGCTTTCGGGGGTTGCTGAATGCAGTCTCCTATCTGATCCCAAAGCTTAAGGGTTAACGTACCCACTTCTGGGTAAAGTGGGCAGTGTTCCCTTAGGTACACCAAAAGTCTCGCTAGTTCTCCGCTGTGAAACCTTAACTGAAACACCCTGGCCAGGATTCTGAACTCCTCTTCATGAGTTCTTTGGCTAGCGGATGGATGTTGCTGCTGGGGGCAAGTCCCCATATTACCTGCGAAGGGTCCTCTGAAGTTTCCTCCTCGGGACGAGTCGACACGTCTCAGGCAAGTAATAGGTTTTGGCGACGATTCTCTGGGTAGAGCTCGGAGCATGGCCCCGTGCCACGGGCCCTCGGCGGCCTCTGCGCTGTCAGGGGTTCACAGCTGACCCTGAGGGGAACGCGTTTTTCCGTAACCGCAACGCCTCCGCGAAAGTCGGGAGCAAGCTGTAGGATGCCTCTTTGGTACTGCCCCGCCGCTTGGGCCGTCTTCCCGACTGGCTGGTTTACCGGCCGGGCTGCCGCGCTGTCCTCCGGGACGATCGGACGCGGTTCAAGCGCAGAACCGGACCGTGTGATCGCTTACTCATGGGTAAGATCACGTCTCGGGGTCACCAGATGTAGGAATCGGGGCCACTAGGACGGCCGTTGGGCCCCGGAGGAGACTGATCAAGAAACGATACGAGGCAGTATGGAGCGAGATCAGATCAGTAGTTTATTGAAGGAAAAGCATCATCATATATAGATCAGAAGGCAAGGCAGGGAAAAAACCGTCATCTGACAGAAAATCACATCACCTATTTACTCAGGTTAATGGGGAATCTTTCTTGGGGAAGTTAATTAGCGTGGGCAAACATTGACAGGGGAAACACCATTGTCTAGGGCTTAGACCGGGGTAAATATGGCCACTATTTGCACCAGGGATAGTGCTAAACTCGGAGATGAGTGATTGCCTAATATCTAACAGGCGTTAGTGATCTGCTTACTTGGCAGGGCTGTAGGTCAGGTCAGAAGTGGGTGAATCAAACCCTATCATTAATCCACCCCCCTTAATTTCTGTGCCCGCAGAGCCCACGGGCCAGGAGTTTTCTCAACCGAGGTGGCCTCTGCAAGGGCCGTTCCATGCCCACAGGGCATGGGGAATCCACATTGCCCTACTTAATTATTTGGGGCATTTTCCAAAGAAAGTTGAGGGGGACTCCATGTCACACGGTCCTTGTGCAACATTTAAAAACAAGTAGTGGTAATACATTTATTTGACCACTGAAATATGAAAACAGGCAAACTTACAAGTGGTAGTGCAGGACTATTGTTCAGGCAGGGCATTGCGCAGCTTGGGGGAGAGGTGTAACAGAACAATCTGGCTGTTTTTCTGTCCAGGCTACCACTTTCAAATGCTGAGATCATCTGAGTTTATGGGTAGTGCTCAGGAATGAGGGAATAGATAAAGTACATATATGAAGAGGAGAATCTGATGAAGTTACTATTGTTCTTTGCAACAGGAAATAGGTAAAGGTAAAGATCAATCTTGCTCAAAAACCAGTCGTATCTGACTCTAGGTTTCAATGCTCATCTCTGTTTATAGCCAAAGAGCCAGTGCTGTGACAGAGTGAGTTCCTGTCTCTGTCCCAGCTCCTGCCAACCTAACAGTTCAAAATAAAGAAATTGCAAGTTGACAAATAGGTACCGCTTTGGCAAGAAAGGTAACAGTGTTCTGTGCACTTCAACATCTAGTCATGCCTGCCACATGACCCTGGAAACATCTGCAGATGCAGACACTGCTGGTTTTTCAGCTGTAAACAGAGATGAGCACTGTACTCTTGAGTTGGATATATCCTCTGGTAAAGGTAAAGGTCACCCTTGCTTGAAAGCCAGTCATATCTGACTCTAGGGTTCAGTGCTCATCTCTGTTCACAGTCAAAGAGCCAACACTGTCTGCATTTTTACAGATGTTTCCGTGTACATGTGGCAGGTATGACTAGACACAGGATTGCACAGAATGCTGTTCACCTTCCTACCAAAGTGGTACCTATTTATCTACTTGCAATTTCTTGCTTTTGAACTGCTAGGTTGGCAGGAGCTGGGACAGAGACGGGAGCTCACTCCATTGTGCAGTATTCAGGTTTTGAACTGCCGACCTTCTAGTTAGTGTCTTAACCACTTGAGCCATTACAGTCCCGGAACAGGGAATAGAAGGGTCCAAAATGTTATTTGCTTGTGTTGCAATGTGGAATAAAATAGCTAAGAAGCATGGAGGTGTGTACATTGGCTGATCAGAGCTTTGGGGGAATTGACTTAGGCTTTTGGGAATTGAAGTCCAAAAACTGAAGCTTGGCCACTCCTGCACTAGAGATTAGAGATCTCAATACTCTCTTCTCTCAGCCAGCAACAAAGTGTCAAAATAGCACTAAATCATTCTGTGAAATTTTAGTTATCTCTCCCACTTTGAAACTGCTTTGAAGTTTCAACATATAAACTGTCAATCCATCCCCTGTCAAGGAGGCACAGTGAGGATTTGAACTCATAACCTCTTGTTCCATAACCAGATTCCTAAACAACTGAGCTATCCAGCAGTTGCACTAGCCAGTTCTAAATTTCATTTTGCTTTAGAAACAATTATTTCTGAACTTCTCTCTGATTGGTTCATTAACAAATATGCTGAACTGAAAATCACTGTTGATTTAGTTCTTTTTTTGTAATCTGAAGGTTATCTGTTCATGGGCTAGTTTACTTTGCTGATCTAATTGTTTAGAAAGAAGTTTAAAGAAAACTGGAAAAAGCGACGGGTTATCTTTCTTCATAGGTTACAAATCTGATTTTATTTTATTTTGCACGTGCAGGTTAAACATTAACAATAAGATGCAAGTCTTAACATACAGACAGAAAGTGTCACACAACTTTCCCTAATTACAGGTGAAACTCGAAAAATTAGAATATCGTGCAAATGTTCATTCAATTCAGTAATGCAACTTAAAAGGTGAAACAAATATGATATATGAGATAGACTCATTACATGCAAAGCGAGATAGTTCAAGCCTTACTTTGTTATAATATTGATGCTTATGGCTTACAGCCAGTGGTGGGCATCAGCAGGTTCGCCCCAGTTCACCAGAACCGGTAGCAGAAATTCTGGCTGGCCCTGGCCATCCAGGTTTTGAAATAAAGTAGTCCTAATTCGGGTGCAACGCAGGGTTTTTCCCCTAGCCATGCCCACCATACCACACCCACAGTGTGCTAGCAAACTTTTTTGGAGCCCACCACTGCTTACAGTTTATGAAAACCCCAACCCCCCAATCTCATGTACCCCATAATCATCACATAATCTCATGTACGCTGTACGCCATGATCATCACAATTATAACGAATTAAGGCATGACATATTTCGCTTTGCATGTAGTGAGTCTATCTCATATATTTGTTTCACCTTTTAAGTGCAATGAATGAACATTTGCACGATATTCAAATTTTCTGAGTTTTACCAGTACATGGTTGATAGGGTAGACGTTTCGCTTCTCACAGGACGAGGGGGAAACGAATCTCAGGTATCTGAACAGTCCCATAATGAATTCTTAAAGACCCATAGTATATTCAGTTATTTTTTCCCAGGGACCATCAGGTTCAAATCACAGATCACACTAGCACAGGAAAATTGGACTACTTTCCAGAACAGGGCATTAATATAAAGATTGGGAAAGCATCTAAAAATGGTGACAGCTGCACTGAGAAGTATAGCAATCCAGCTAAAGGAAAGGGAAATTTCCCCCAGGCGGTCAGAGAGCCAACATTTAATGCCCTGCTAATCATCTAAGCGATAGATTGGGTACTCTTTCCTGAGCCTCACCTGGGCTTCTTCCTCCCCTGCTTCAGCAGCAAGCAAAAGGGTGATTGGCATATGCTTTCTCATAAAGGCTTTGAAAAAGAACATCCTTGATATTTTAAGCTGGAAGTAGATGTTTCTTCCAGAAATAGAAAGCATGCGGTGTGCATGTGAAGGTGTCTCTGGCGGGCGGAGCATAGGCTGAATGCACAGGTTATATTTAGCGTTTCCTGAGCCAAGACTTTTAATGACATTGGATTTGCAAGCTTCGTTGGCTCCGGCCTTTGCTGAAATTGCTACAATAAGAACTTGAGCAGGTTTCAGGTGGGGATTTGGGCAAGCCGTTTAGAGAATCAAGCTAGACAAAATCTTCTGAATCCTATTTCACTAATGGCCTTCTCTCTCTCTCTCTCTCTCTCTCTCTTTCATACACTACACAATTAGCAGGTATGGTTTGTCTTCTTCTTCCTTGTCTAGACCAGACGTGAAACTGCCAAAATGAAGCCACCTGTGAGTGAGTTCATTTTGCAGTTCCTTTTGCCTGACCTAGTGGGAGAAAGATTAGCCAGCAGTACTTATGAGTGGTCCTCATAATGCAGGGGTGCCCAAACCTTTTGGGTCGTGGGCCGGTCATGTGGTTCAGGGGGCTGGTCACTATGGCCCTGGGGACGGATTCAGTCCCCGATGCCAATTCATCTGGTCCGCAAAGCCCTCATTGCTCCTGGGAGCAGAAGTAAAATGCGCCCGTATCGGTGCGTTTTACTTCTGCTTCTGGGAGCGATGAGGGCTTCATGGATCGGATGAATTGGCATCATGGGCCACATCTGGCCCCCAGGTCATAGTTTAGGCACCCCTGTCATAATGTTTTGATAAGAACTCAGTCATTGTGACAGGCCTTTTTCCTAACTTTTTGGAACAGCTCCCTCTGCTGTTTTTTTTAAAAAGATAGCTGCACAGCATGATTTTCCTAAAATGCAAGGATATTAAGAGTATGGCTTGCTGATTTAATTTATCTCCCCACTTCCTGCATAATTCGAGTATTGGAGAAATGTCTTCCATGAATGTATGTAAATGAAATTTACATCAAGCTATACATTACAGTGTGTTTTTCCAAGTGTGTATTCCTTTTATACACTATCACCATAGAAGATATATGCTAATTTTACTCTCTTGGTAGCTGACTGCACTATCAAATATGTCAGGGTTTGCTCTGCTTCTAAAATGGGTGAATTCAAATTAATTTTTGCTGCCTGCATGAGGCAAAGGCTGAATTGAATTCATTCAGTTTTTTTCTTCCAAAACAACTTTTTTCCCCTGTGCCACTGGAGGGCTTCTTATTTTTTCATGCACAAGAACAGTGTCAGTGACCCCTGGAACCACCAGGTAGGAACAGTTGGAAATGGGTGCCAAGGCTTTAAAGTGATCTTATAAACAAATAAAAATGTTCTTGTTTTCCAGCACACTCACCTTGTTTCTCTCATCACCTGGGGACCAGGGAAGAGTAGCAATTCCATGAGACTTGAGTAAGCAACCTATGCTGTTGTACGTTTTAGGTCAGTCTTTCCAAAGGCTATTTTCATTTTACAACAGAATACTTGATTAGGGGAACATCAAATGCAACTTCATTTAACCTCTAATTTGACCCTCTTCTCTGGAGGATACAAATAATGAAAAGAATGAGTGAGAGCATAAGCAGAGGCAGTGCTTTCCCCTTACTGAGCAATTATACTCTGCAGTTGCTCATTTCAGAAGGGCTTCTATTAACCTGAACCCTGGTCTTCCTACATCTTCTAGAGTCTGGAAGCAGTACATTTTGTCAGAATTTACAGGCTGAAACAAGATGCCCACTGTTTTGTTGCATTAAATTTTTCACACGCCCACACACGGCAGCTCTCAAGGGAAAGGTTGCTTCACTGTTTTCAACCCAGTGTTTTGCTTTAAAATGCTTGTATGTTTTTTTAGTATATGAGAGTCAAGACACAAGGCACAGCCAAAGGCTGGGTTAACTCAGGTTTATTGCATGGTGGACAGAGGGAACATGAGGTAATGGCGGACGAACAGCTCTATATATATGGTAGTAACGTATTTGAATGTGGCTCCACGGTAGCCCGTTGGCTACTGGTCCGCGTGACGTCATGGCTGGTCACGCCCTTCTTGTCCAGGTGTAGGTAGCGGCGGGAAACTTCCCGCGCTGCGGTCTTTGATGGGTTTGAACCAAGAGAGCTTGGACGCTCGCTGCTGCCAGCTGGTGGTCATTAGCTCGCGTCCTATTACGGGGTTTATGTGATACAGCTGAAGGTTACATTGTTACTCATAGGCAAGGTTACATTGGTTCAGATACATTGATATCACATGTGGAAGGTTACTCTATTAGAACACAACACTCCTCCCCCCTAGCATGAGACGAAGTCTCTCAGCCAAGGTGGCTTATTTCGAACACGCTGGGGTCTCGGCGCGGGCTGCCCTGCCCTGGCTTCGCTCCCTCCTCCTTGCTCCCTGGCTGCCTGCCCTGTAACGGGAGAGGATGACTTGTTAGTGGTTTGCCGCGGTTCTGCGGCTTTGTTGGAAGGTGTGTGCTTTGTTTGGGGCGAACCGGGGGCACTAGGGGCTAACGAAAAACCCCTCTTCTCGCTTGGATGGGTGGGGGAACACTCCAAAAAACCCCCCCGGCTAGCAAAATCAAAATCAAAATCGGCTTCGGGGGAAGCGGCAGCGGCGGCCGCACACTCCTTTTCCCTCCCCCCGGGCTCGGATAGGACTGGGGTATCAAAAGGATATGAGTCGGGCTCACCGCTTTCCCTCCTGGCTTCGGACTGGTGTCCCTCTCTGTCTCCCCCTTGGGCTAAACGGGTGGGGGAGAACCCTATCGCTGAATCCTGTCGCTGAGCCCCACTGATCGGCCCCTCACTCACTCGGTGCCTCAGTTGGTCAGCGTGCCTCCTCCAGAGGAGGCCGGTGCTAGTTTCCACCCGATATGACACTGGCCCCGTCTGTTCTATTATCGTCCCTGGTACCCAGGCTGGGCCTGCGTTGGCATAGTTCCTGCAGTGTACAGGCTCGCCTACGCCGAAACCTTTCGAGACCGCTAAACCTATGTTCTTCCCTTTGTCCTCGACCCTCGACGGGTCCAACCTGGACAAAAGCGTCGTCAGTTTCCTCCGCATCAGCAGCTCAGCCGGCGAGTATCCAGACGCTAAGGGGGTCACTCTGTACGCTAATAGAAATTGACAAACTTGGTGATTTAGATCTCCCGAGCCCATTCGCCGCAGCGCATCCTTTGTGGTGCGCACCAACCGTTCCACTTGGCCATTTGTGGCCGGGTGAAACGGCGCGGATGTGACATGCCGAATTGCATTTGCCTCCATGAATGCTGCAAACTCAGCGGACGTGAAGCAACTGGCGTTATCGCTGACCAAAGTGTCGGGTAAACCGAACGTGGAAAAGACCCTCCTTAGCTGGCGAATGGTAGTGGCGGAGGATGTGCTCCTTACCGGAATGACCTCCAGCCACTTTGAATATGCATCCACCACCAGGAGAAACATGGTTCCTCGGAACGGGCCAGCAAAATCTACGTGCACCCTGGACCACGGTCCCCTTGCTGCGTCCCATTCCCTATGCGGGAGGCGGGCCACCTCCGGTCGGGAGCACTGACATGCCTCACAAGTGCCCACCATATGCTCTATGTCTGCGTCCAGCTGGGGCCACCAGAAGTAACTCCGGGCCAACGCCTTGGAACGGACGATTCCCGGGTGGCTGACGTGCAACAGCTTAAGCACCTTCGGCCGCAGGGACGTAGGAACCACCACCCGTTGGCCCCACAAAAGGCACCCCCTCTCTAAAGACAATTCTACTCGCTTTCGGAAAAATGGGTCGAATTCCGCGCCTGGGGATGACGCCGGCCACCCCTTCTGCACCCACGAGCATACTTTCTCTAGTGTTCTATCCTTTCCGGTCGCCCTGGCAACGTCGGCCGGTACTATCGGGGGTGACTCCAAGACCTCTATTAATAATACCTGGCGGTCTCTTCTTACCCCTGCCTTCTGGTCGTCCGACAAGGGTAACGGCGACCGTGAGAGCGCGTCTGCATGGCTGATTTCCTTCCCTGGCCGGTATTCTAACTCATGTTGATATGCGTTAAGAAAAATAGCCCACCGCAGCATCCTCGGGGACAGGATCTGTGGCGTGGGCTTATTTGCAGTGAATATTCCTAACAGGGGCTTGTGATCAGTAACGACCTTGAACGGCCGACCATACAGAAAATCGTGAAATTTCTTGGTTCCCGCTACTATCGCTAGTGCCTCCCTATCGGTCTGTGCGTAATTCCGCTCTGCTTGGGACAGGGACCTTGAATAAAACGCTATCGGGGCCTCCCTTCCGTCGTTTAACACGTGGCAAAGCACCGCTCCCACCCCCACCGGGGATGCATCGCAGACTAAAACTATGGGCCGTTTGGGGTCGAAATGAGTCAGGATTGCCTCGGATGTGAGGAGTTGCTTTAACTCTGAGAACGCTCTTTCTTGCTCGTCACCCCACAGCCATTTTTCCTCTTTTTTAAGTAACCGATGGAGCGGCTCGGCAACAGACGCCTTCCGTGGAAGGAAGGTATGGTAGAAATTGAGAAGCCCCAGAAACGACTGTAGCTCGGTTTTGGAAGTGGGGCGAGGGGCTTTCTTAATGGCGGCTACCTTAGATTTGGACGGCCTAATTCCCTCGGGCGTGACACGGAACCCTAAAAACTCAACCTCTGTTTCGAAAAATACACATTTGTCTTTTCTCAGTCGCAGCCCCGCTTTCTCGAACACGGTCAGGACCTTATCCAATCTGTGAGCCAGCTCGGCCTTACTCCCGCCCGTTATCAACACGTCATCAAAATATGGCAACACCCCCTCCAGCCCCTTCAGGAGGCGTTCCACTAGCGACTGAAAAATGCCAGGTGCCGAGTTCACGCCGAACTGTAACCTCGACACCTGGAACGCCCCCTTATGTGTGACTATTGTTTGTGCCGCCGCTGTGGCGGGGGTTACCGGGAGTTGCTGGTAGGCCTGTGCTAAATCGAGTTTAGCGAAACACTTTCCCCCATTTAGCCTGGCCAGAAGGTGGCTGACCACTGGCACCGGGTATGCATTAGGGCGGATTGCCTTATTAATGGTGCACTTATAATCAGCGCAAATGCGCACCTCCCTGTTAGCCTTCAGTGCTGTTACAATTGGAGTCTCCCACTCCGCGGAATCCACAGGAACAAGAATTCCTTGACCCACCAGTTTGTCCAGTTCCGCCTCTATTTTGTCCTTTAGTGCGAACGGTACCCTGCGCGGTTTAAGTCTTATCGGGCGGACCTCCGGGTCTAAGTCGAAGGCTACAGGGGGCCCCTTGAACTTTCCCAGTCCACTTTTAAAAACAGCGGGGTGTGCGTCACACACCGCTTGTATTGGGTCCTCGCCTACGGCATGCACCCCCCCTATGAACAGGCCTAAGGGCTGAAACCACTGTGTTCCGAGGAGGCTACAACTCCCCCCTTTTAGCACCACTAGGGGAAGTTCCGCAGAATGTCTCTTAAAGCGAACCCGGAATGTCCCGACCCCCAACACTGGAATGCTGTTCCCCTGTACGTCCCGTAGTGTGGCCCTCAACGCTTTAAGTTTGGGCCGCACGTGGGGGTCGATTTTCAAGAACTCTCTCTGGGGAATTATAGAATAGGAGGACCCCGAGTCAACTTCCATCCTAATGGGGGTCCCTTGTACTAGTACCTCAACAAAGTAATGGGGCTGTCCCGCAGACACGCTGAACACAGGAGCGTCGCCCTCGCTGTCGTCCGAGATGCGGCCCACGCCGTCCTGCTTCCTCGTGGCCCGGGCGCCATCTTTGGACCTCGCTGGACGGTCCGGTCTGGCTGAACGGTCTTGCGACTGTCTCCGGCCCTCTTTCCATTTCCTGCACGCCTTGGCGATGTGCCCCCGACGTCCACAGTTGAAACACTCGGCTTTCCTGAATGGGCACTTCACGCGCTCATGGGCCGCTCCGCAACCATCGCAGCGGCGCCCGCCTCTCCGGACCTTCTGGACCTCCTCGCCATCGCTGCTTTCTGAAGACGATTTCGAGGTCGGTCGGGTTGCATGCACCGACTGACCGGACTTCCCGTGCGACGAGTTTTCCGCTTTGCCGGCCCTCGGACGCCACTCACGCCACTTGTGCATCTCATCTACTCCAGCATTCGTGGATTCCGCGGCTTCCGCGGCCTCTACAACCTCTTCCAGTGTGGGTGGTGGCTCCTTGTTCATCAGGCTGCGCTGTACTTCCTTGTCCTTCAGGCCACACAGCACTCCGTCCCTGAGGGCCATCTCTAGGACGTGGTCCCATTTGCAGGGGGCGGCGGCTACCCTCATAGCCGTTACGAAGGCTTCTACCGACTCGTCCGGCGCTTGAACTCGCCTCCAAAACGCGCTCCGAGCGGGAAACATTGCCCTCGAGGGTCGGAAACGCTCACGCAGCAGTTTCATGATGTCACCGGCTTTGAAATCGCTCATCTTCTTCGGTGCAAGGATGCCCACCAGCGTCCGCTTGGTTTCCATCCCAAGCATGCGGGTGAGGATGGCCCTCTTCCTTTCCTCGTCGTCTTCTTTGACTTTGAGTTCCACCAGTGCCGCCTGGAAGTCCATCTCAAAAAGCTCCCAGTCTTGCGGTTTGGTGATGTTGAACCCGCTCTGTGTCCTGGCTCCATGGGGATCCATCATCCCACCTTCGTCGCCAATTTAGTATATGAGAGTCAAGACACAAGGCACAGCCAAAGGCTGGGTTAACTCAGGTTTATTGCATGGTGGACAGAGGGAACATGAGGTAATGGCGGACGAACAGCTCTATATATATGGTAGTAACGTATTTGAATGTGGCTCCACGGTAGCCCGTTGGCTACTGGTCCGCATGACGTCATGGCTGGTCACGCCCTTCTTGTCCAGGTGTAGGTAGCGGCGGGAAACTTCCCGCGCTGCGGTCTTTGATGGGTTTGAACCAAGAGAGCTTGGACGCTCGCTGCTGCCAGCTGGTGGTCATTAGCTCGCGTCCTATTACGGGGTTTATGTGATACAGCTGAAGGTTACATTGTTACTCATAGGCAAGGTTACATTGGTTCAGATACATTGATATCACATGTGGAAGGTTACTCTATTAGAACACAACAGTTTTCTTGAGTGTTGGGTGCTTTTTTAAAGGTTTCTTGTACTGTTCATGGATTTCTTTGCAAGATGAGAGCTTTGACTATGTTACGGAGCCTCAGCTTTCTAACTTGTACCCAAGTCTTTGCTGCTCAGACTCCCTCTTTTATTCTGTACCTTGAGCAGAAAACACGTGGCTTTGTGGCTTCCTCAGTAACCACTAGCATAAGAGGACAGGAACTACTGAAGCATAGTCCTTAATCTTAGGTTATTCAACTTGTGATGATTACCATTTTCCTGTGGAATGGACTGAACCTATCCTTAGAAAAAGTAATGCAGACATCTCAGGCTGAAGTGGGGGTGTGCTGCAAGGGAAGCAAATTGTTATTTATTTATTATAACCAAATATTTGCTGCCATGATAGAGGAGATGTGATTGTGATGGTTTCTGTTCCTTGATTCCTCAATTGACCAGACTATTAGGGGGTGAATTCCTGCTGGTCACATCCTGCTTTCCATTCCTTTCACTGCGGCACGCTTCTCCAGGTTTGACCAAAATTTTTCACAATTGGGTCTTCCCATCTTTTAAGGGGCTTGCCAAGAGTTTTTTTTTTACTCCTCTGGGATATTACTTAGTGACTGGTGCTGTCCAACGGCTGCCTGTCATTCAAGGAACGTGTCCAGCCCAGTACAATTTCCATTTAAGATATTTGGCAAAAGCTTCATTGATTCCACTTTGTTTTCTTATGGTTTCTTTTAAAGATGACAATTTGATTGAACTTGGGTACAGTAGTTGTGTCCCTTTAAGAGCATCTAAGAAGAATGCAATCAGGTCATTCAGTTCTGGGCCTCCTCTGAGTCTAGAGTAGTTATGGTACCATGTTTTCTTGAGATCAGATGTTGGTTTGTGTTCTAGGGTTTTCAGTCATCAGTGTTGGTTGGTGATATCTGTGTGTAGCCCCATATTCAAAAGTTTTATGCACACTGAGTTGTGGGCACAGCACCATTTGCTGCTGTTTCTCATGTAGCAAAACATTCTGAGTGTGATATGATCAGGGTAATATGCACTGCATCCTTTTTCATTTTTAACCGACTTTCTTCCATTTCCTGACGAAATATCACACAGAAGAGAATAGAGAATTGTCTCAGGGTCAAAGATAGTGCATTATTCAAACCTGTGTTCCAAGCACATAAATCTCATAGATCATGTCTGAGCACTCATTCGCACAAATCAACCCTGTGATTGCTTCCTAACAACCGCAAAATAGAGCAAGCTAAATTGTAAACTATGCAAGGTGTGAAAAACATTTACTGTACTGTGGAAATCAGCTGTCTTTTACCTTTTAAGGAATTCCTTCTTCTAATGACATACTCGCTGTAAAATTTAACCAGCAGACAAATGGGTTAGATTTATGAACTAAAGTAGCAAGACAGTAGGTGTTGGTTCAACATCAAGAAAAATGTCTTAATAGTGGGAAGAGTTCAGTTGTGGAGCCAATTATCTCAAGATGGGATAGGCTTTCCCTCTCTGGAGATCTTTTATTGAGAATCTAGTCAGCCATCCACTGGGGGATGGTTGTCCACCTGATTCCCACAGAGACGACTGAAACTGTTTTCACTAACATGCTGTTTACCAATCATTTTGGAAATCAAAACACAAAGTCGTGACTCCAGCAGGTCCAACTGGCAGCACAATCAGCAGTCCTCCAGTTCCTGTGAAACTTAAGCATTTTCTGGTACATGTGGAATTCATCCCTTTGAGCTTCAGTTCTATCTCCAGAATCAATGGGAATGTAGGATTGCTTTAAATTTGAGAGCCTGTATTTCCCCCAGTTTGCTATTTCAGCTCAGTGTTTGTTAAGAGTGCAACACTTGGGATCTTCAACATAGGTTCTTGTATTAAGTTAAGTAGGACTAAATTCCTGCTGAGAAGTGCAGCCTTGGTTACTAGGCAATAGGGAAACGATTTAGACATTCATTGAAGAACTTAAAGGGATCTGTTTGAGGTGAAGTGAGTTTATACAGACTTTAACAAAATAGATTGCAAAGGGGTAAAATACATGGACTGGAGTTGACAACCTGTCACTTATAAGGAAGTCCAACAAATGCCCTTTTGCATGCACCATTTTGACCACTATGAAGTCAAAAACGCTGCTGTCATTTTCTGTGTGCTGGAAAATGACATGCAGGAGTACATTGCCATGTCCTAGTTGGGGAGCCATGTGCAGACGAGATTGATGTTTTAGGGACAGAGGGCCGATGAACAGATCGTTCCAGCTCACTCTTCCAGATTCTGTCTGCCAGGTTATTTTTTAAAAAATCAGATTTCATAAAGTAGCATAATCAAATCCCTATTTCACATAATTATAAAATAATGTTCATCGAGTCATAGACTGTTACTGGAACAGTGCTACGGGGGTCACGCTGCGATGCAGAAGGCAATTGCAGGGCCATTGCATTAAATTCTCAGGACAATCTTCACAGCTGATCGCTATTATGATCGCCAATATTCTGAATTGGATAAGCACAACAAGAAGGATCATAGATTGTATTCCTATCAATTGAAGTTTTTGAAATAGTAGTCGTGTTAGTCTGTGCATGCATATCAGAGAGTAAAAACAACAACAACAAAAAAGACAAAAAAAGTTGTGGTACCATAAAGACTAACTCCTGCATTTAAATGTGTGCTTTCGTGGATTAAATCCACTTCATCAGACATAAGGGGCCATTCAACAATTACGTGATCCATTTTTTGGGGGAAATTGACCCCTCCCCCATGTAATCTGACCATAATTTTTGCTTCGGACCCCCCCCCCTAAAATTATGTAATCCAGAGCTTTTGTATCAAAATTCTAATTTTTAGAGCTTTTCACTATTGGTATCGGTGAGGATTCAATAATCTCAAATCGGATCAAAATTCCCAGAAATCATTTTTTTTAACCTAAAAAGCGTCATGTTTCGAAAGCACAACTGCTCTAAATGGATTACGTAATCTTTGACCTGACCCCCACCCCCATATAATTTTCCATAATTCAGATGGCAGACCCCCTCCCCCCCCTCGAGGATCATGTAATTGTTGAATGGCCCCTAAGAGTTAGACCTTATGCTAGTCTATCAGTGTGATTGCTGCTTGTTGACAAGAGTGTGTGTTTCAGCTTCTCTTAGAGAAAAGAAAAACACTCACATGCCAGTGTTTAGTGAATATATTTGCTGTCCTTCAGCTGGGATAAGACTTTTCCCCCATTTTCATTTCCACAACCAGCGACTACTGGAGTTCTTCAAATGGCCAGATTTGTCTATTCTGTGAAAGGTGAGAGGTTTATGGGCACAATAAGAAAGAAGGTCTTCTTCTTTGGCTTCTTACTGGATAGTGTTAGAGATATTCTTCTAAACCCATGATGGCGAACCTTGGCACTCCATATGTTCTTGGACTTCAATTCCCAGAAGCCCAAGCACCCTATGAATCCACACGAAGGGGTTTACTGCGATTCATCCTATCAGAAGCAGAAGTAAAACACACCCGTATGGCCGTACGGGCACGTTTTACTTCCGCTTCTGGGAGCAACGAGGGCAGCGCGGATAGGATGAATCGCAGTAAACCCCTTCGTGTGGATTCACAGGGTGCTTGGGCTTCTGGAAATTGAAGTCCAAGAACATATGGAGTGCCAAGGTTCACCATCACGGTTCTAAACCCACTTGTTTCTCCAGATAGTTTAGGGCTGCAGAATTTTCTGAGGCAACGGCCCCCATGTTTTTCTCATTCCACTCTGGCAGATGGTTTCACTTGCTAATGCTTCCTCCTTCCTTTAGCTGGAACGTTTCCTACTGGAAGTTGGAACCAACACGCTGTGCTCTCTTCCTGCCAATCCCACCTCTTCATTCAGTCAGTTGGCCTTTGCTTAAGAGTCTGCTCTTCTTTTCCCTGCTGCATACAGCTCTATCCTCCCCGCTTACATGGTGAGCACTGCTTCTTGCACTTCGCATTTTGAAACATGTAACTGAGAGAAACAATAGCCTGGATGCTATAATTCAGGGGTTCCCTACAATTTCAAGACGGGGGCCAGGTCACGTTCTCTCAGACAGCTTCGAGGGCCAGATGGCCATTTTGCCCGCCTACATGATGGGTGTGACCATTTTGTCCCAACAGCTTCAAAGGGGTAGCCATTTTGTTTCTCAAATACCCTGATAGGGCGGGGGCCACATGAAATGGTGCCATGGGCCAGATCCGGCCCATGAGCCTTAGGTTGGGAACCCCTGCTCTAATTTAACCACTGGCTGTTGTGTAGTTCTGTATCTATTGAGAGAGGTTAGTCTACAAAGTTAACTGACTGACTGATTTATGAGTGGGTGGGATGGTGAGAACTCTTCTGTTTAATTGTGTGCTTACTTCATGTGATATAATTTCTGTTGTTTTAACATTATCTGGCTTAGGTGCAAGTTAACTGCAATCCAAAGTGTTTTGCAACCTGACTGAGCTTCTTGAAAGCAGGTATCTAGTATCCACAGTTTGCTCCGTTGGCTACAGAAAATTGATGAGTTTGAATGAGGTTTACAGCTGAAGCAGAAAGACAGCTGCCTTAAGAAGCAAAAGACATTTAATCATCCTCAAATGGGATTTTGCAGTTGCAAATGAGTATGCTTGCATTTTGGCATTTGGCCATTGGGAGGTAAACCATGAGCTTTGTTTGTATTTTGTTTGCACAGTTTCAACAGCTCTGAAGAATGCAGTTTCTGGGAGATACTATTTTATCACCTTTGAATTACAAGGTTACCCTCTCCTCTGTTTCTGTGCACACGTTTTCATAGAGATCATCGTCGTCTGTGATGTAGTGTAGGTACACACAGAGGATTTGGGGTTGTGAGGTTTCCCACAGCATGCCTTTTGCCTTTTGGTTGACAACTGCAGAGACTTCTGTTTCTGTCTCAAAGAGGAACTAAAGCATCTTAAGGTTCAAGAGTATGATACAGACATTGATCTGCATAAGAGTTTCAGCTGGATTTCTGTTTTAGAGTACATAATAAATAAAATAATAAATAAAATAAATAATCTCCATAATTATTATCCTGACTAGGAGGTCTTGAAAAAGTTCACATACACCCAGACTACAACTACCAGGCACTGGCTGCATTGGCTGGAAGGTTCTAGACCAGTGTTTCCCAATCTTTGGTTTTTGGACTTCAATTCCCAGAAACCCAAGTCAATTCCTCAAAACATTAATCAGCCAATGTACTGACTTAGGCTTCTGGGAATTAAAGTCTCCCTGTGGGGCATGGGCCCCATGTTGGGATCCACTGTTCTAGACATTATAATTCAAAGAAGGATCTTCCCCATCAAGCCTAGCTGACTAGTCCAGTGCTGATACCTAAGAAAAGATTTCAGAATTATGATGGTGGAACATAAAATGTGTTTATTTCTAATACCTGTACATTGTCTGGTCTTAATTTAGAAAATCAAGCAAACTGATAATCCTTTCAGTGATGAAATACCTTATATGCTTTACATCAGGGGTTCCTAACCAAAGGCCCATGGGCCAGATCTGACCCGTGGTGCCATTTCATGTGCCCCCTCATCCCTCCAAGGGCATTCAAGAAACAAAATGGCCATCCCTTTGAAGCTGTTAGGACAAAATGGCCACCCCATCATACAGGGAGGGCAAAATGGCCACTCAGCCCTCGAAGCTGACTGAGAGAGCGTGATCTGGCCCCTGGCTTGAAAAGGTTGGAAACCCCTACTTTACATTAAAGTTGTTTAAATGGTTCATAGTACCATTATTTAAAATATTTGAAAAAACAACAGGAACATTTTGTTAGGACATTTGCAGTCAGGTTCATGACGTCTCCCAAAGAAGAGAATTATGATCACCCACTGATTTTATTGAATTGGACTTATTACTTCCAGTAACATGAACTCAGAACAAACAGAATGATACACTAGCTCCATGTAACTGAGAGGAAATAATTAAATGAGATTAGCTCTAAGTGTGTCTGGTCTAGTTTCCATCATTGACCAGTCGGATATTTTCACAAGACCTATGAACAAAGCATAAGCAGACAGACCTCCCAATTGTTTCCCCCAGTATTTGGTACTGTATTAAGATTCCCTGTTCAACCAGTTGTCCTGTCCAATAACCAGTGTAGACCTTGTAAAAATTGTGTTTTAAATTGCAGCTCCAAAAATATCAAAAAACAGCATGGTGGCTGTGCTTACTGAGGGGAAATGGGAGCACTACTAGTCTGATGCAGTAAACTCTGGTCTTGATAGGTGGATGGGCCATTTTGTTACCCCATATTTCAAAGTGTGATAAGCCAGCCTGATTCTATTTGGGAGTCTCCTTGTCATCATACCCATCAAGCGCCACTCTGGAAAATATGAGAACTGCTCCGGCCTGGGGGCGCATGCACAGCAAAAACTCCTTTGTGCATGCGCAGAACCCCTTTGCGCATGTGCAGAACCCTTTGCACATGCGCAAAGTCCATTTGCGATGGTCGCACATGCGCAGTAACCCCTTTCCCCGCTGTTGAAATATGGGATGGCGGTGGGAAAGGAGAGGAACGGGCACAGAAATACGGGATTTCCCAGCCAATCCGGGATACTTGTCAGGTATGCTCCTCATCACATGAAGTAGTTTTTTCATTATATTTTGCATTGGTTAGGCCACATCTTGAGTCCTATCTATGTCTTAGTTCTGGACTCCCACTTTACAAAGATGTGACAAACTGGAACAAGTTCAGAGGAGGGCAACAAGGATGATTAGGGAACTGGAAACCAATCCCGATGAGGAAAGACTGAAAAAACTAGGCATGTTTAGCCTTGAGAAGAGAGATATAGCAATTACACACATATACTGCCCTATATATGTGGCTGAGTGGCTATGGCTCAGGGGCCCTGTGTTATCTCGGGAGCTACCATCTTTGGCTCTGGATGGGGCTATTTTGCCCCAGACAGACCCAGTGCATAACTTGGGGGTCTCCTGGATTCGCGACTACTGCTCGAAGAGCAGGTGGCAGTCTTGGCCAGGAGGGCTTTTGCACAACTTCATGTGATCCACCAGTTACGCCCGCTCCTGGACCGGGACTCCTTGCTCATGGTCACGTACACTCTGATCACCTCTAGACTAGACTACTATAATGCGCTCTACATGGGGCTGCACTTGATGACCGTTCGGAGGCTGCAACTGGTCCAGAATGCAGCTGCCCGGGTGGTGACGGGGTGCGGGCGTTATGCCCATGCCTCACCACTGCTCCGGGAGCTGCACTGGTTACTGGTGTGCCTCTGAGTGCAATTCAAGGTGCTGGTTATGACCTTTAAAGCCCTACATGGTAGTGGGCCAGGATATCTAAGAGACCACGTCACCCCAAGAACATCTGTCCGTCCCACCAGAGAGGACCGAAGAGGCCCTCTGAAGATACCATCAGCTAGAGAGGCTCGACTCTAGCACTAGGAGGAGGGCCTTTTCCGTGTCTACTCCAGCCCTATGAAACCTCTTACCAACTGAGTTGCACCTCCAGGTGGAGTTGTTGCCCTTCAGGAAAGAACTAAAAACCTTGCTGGCAAAGCAGGTGTGGTGCACTGGTGACATGGTGACCCCACCCTGTAGGCCTCTCCGTTCTTTTAGTCGTTCTTTTAACCATAATTTTAAAATAATTGATGGGGAGGGTAATCTTTAAGGTCTATCTTTAAGGTTTTTAATGTTTTATTATTGTAATGTTTTTACTGTTGTTATGCCGTCCAGAGTCACTTGTTCGAACTGGGAGGCAGTTGTGTTTCCTATTAAATGCTTGGAAGCTCTGGAGGGGGTCACAAACTAATGACTGTTCCAATTAAGTTACATTTGGTATGCAATTTACCTTTGATTTTCACCTTTATACCTATTTTACACCCTGCATTTTAGTTCCATTACAGAAAACTGGAAAAAAAGCAGCTAATTATGTATCATCAAATGAGTTCTGATTTATGGCAATCCCTTCTAGTTTCCTACAAGTAGAATAATAGTTTACAATTATCTGCTTCTGGGGGTCCACATGGACTGTGTAGCTTGCTCAGAGTCACACAGGCTGGCTTTTTTTCTCCTACAAGGTAAAGGTAAAGGTTTCCCTTACTCGAAAGCCAGTCGTATCTGACTCTAGGGTTCAGTGCTCATCTGTTTCAAAGCCGAAGAACCAGCACTCTCTGCTTCTGAAGACATTTCCGTGGTCATGTGGCAAGCATGACTAGACACTGGAGCTCATGGATCGCTGTTACCTTCCCACCGAAGTCACCCCTGTTTATCTATTTATCTACAGTACTCGCAATTTCTTGCTTTTGAACTGCTAGTTTGGCAGGAGCTGGGACAAAGACGGGAGCTCATTCCGTCCTGCAGTACTTGGGAATCGAACTGCTGACCTTCTGCCTCCCAGTCAGCGTCTTATCCACTTGAGCACAGTGGTAAATATAATTATTTATCATCATAAGAGCAAACAGAAAACTTTTTATTTATTTATTACTTTATTTATTTCAATTTTTATGCCGCCCACTTTGAGCTGGTTCAGACCAGACCAAACTCTTCTGGCCCACAGAGTCTGCGGGAAATTTCCCAGAGTGTTGGTGGTGAGACGTATTTCCATCATTCGCTCGTGTAGTGAGCGTGATACACCAAGGACGAATGTGCCTTTTGCCTCGTGCGCATTAAAATCATAAGTAAGCGCGCAAAACTGCGAGGGTGTGTCGTCCTCCCACGCCCACCCCGGGGGGGGGGGGTCCACTCCACATCCTCGGCGCGGCCATTCCTAGCTGTGTGCGATTGTTTTTGAGGCAATTAGTGCTTTTGTGCTTTCCTGCCCCGGAGGCAAAAGAGATTTCCCTCCCAAACCATCCCATCATCGTCATCATCATCATCATCCCGGAGACTTGCAGAGCCGGGGGACTTGTTCCTACTTGCCCAAAACGCAAGCAGAGACATCTTGCCTTTTAAAAAAAGTGTCTCTCTCCTCGCGCTCTGCGAGTTGTGCTGTGCTGTGTGTGTGTTTGTGTGAGCGTGTTTCACACACACACACACACACACACACACACACACACACACACACACACACACACACACACACACACACACACACACACACACACACACACACATACACACGCGGCGGTGGTGCAGCGAGCGCCCTGCCGGGGGCCAGTGGCTGCCCTAGCTAACCCTTTCAGGAAGCGCACCAGAAGAGGAACCGGGCGGAGAGCGAGCGAGCGCCAAACAAAGCCACTGCTGCCCCCCGGCCTGCCTGCCTGCCTGCCCGCCCCTGCTCGACGGCGCCGATGGCAGGCCACGGGCGAGGAGGCGCTGCCCTGCTGCTGGGAATGGCTCCGGAACCCGGCCGGGGCGGCGGGAAAAGAGACGGGGAGGAGGAGGAGAACAAGGCGCCCGAGGGGTTCTGAGGAGGGACCCTCTGCCTGCCTGCCACCCCCCACCCCCCGCCGGGCAGATGTGGTGGCACCGATCCTGGGATGTCCCTCGCAGCCCCCCAGGGAAAGGCACCACTGCAAGGTATTGGGGGGACCGGGGGGGGCGCGGGAAAAGGAGGGGGTGGCTGTGCTGTGCTGGTTTCCTCTCTTGCCGTCTGGGCAGAGACGCCCTGGCTTCTTCTGGCACGGAAAGCTTCTTGTTTACATCCTGCTATTGTGGAGGGGGGGGGGGAAAGGCCTCCCTGCCAAGGAATATCCATCTCTTCCTCTCCTCCCTCTCTCTTGGGGCACATTCGGCGCCTGTGTGTGGAGGGAAAAGTAGGCCTTGTTGAGCAAGCCGGGACAGCCCAGAGTGGGTGGCCAGGACAACCAGCTCGTCTGCTTCTTCTCATCCATTAAAGCAGGGGTGCCCAAACTATGGCCTGGGGACCCTCATGCAGTGGTGGGCACCAGCCAGGTTCACGCTAGTGCGCCAGAACTGGTGGCAGAAATTCTGGCTGACCCTGCCCATCCAAGTTTTGAAATAAAAGTTATACCTCATACAAAGTCCGCTTCATACAATATGGAATTCATACAACATCGCCTCATTTCTTGAAAAAAGTTACCTCATACAAAGTCGCTGCGACTTTGTATGAGGCATTGGGGTTTTCCCAGGTTGCATTGTGCCTGGGCAGCATAAAAGACAGGACACATGGGTGCATTGCTCTTGTAGGTTTTGCACAAGGCAAAGAGTGTTTAGGAGTGGTTTTGAGCGTGATTTTGGATTTTTTTTGGATTTTCCATCAGAATTTTTAGAAGCATTCCTGGGATTTTTGCAGCATTCTTCAGGTTCTTGGACAATCAGGGTTGTTTGACATGTTTTTGTAATGTATTTAGCCTTTAGACAATGATTTCTTAAAGTTCTGTCAGTTTCCTGTCTGTTTCCTTGACTTTGCCCTGAAGTCTGTGCTGTTACAGTACAACGTATCTCTGGAAACAACGTTGTACGAGGCATCACAGCAAGGATTTGGACGTTGTATGAGGCATCGCGGCTAGGATTTTGTGCATGCCTCATACAAAGTCCAAATCCGTATAAAGTCTAAACTTGTGGAACCAAGTTTGGACGTTGTATAAGGTATCACTGTAGTCCTAATTCGGGTGCTTTCCCACATCCACCATACCAGACCCACAGTGTGGAAGTAAAAACTTTTGGGAGCTCACTACTGGTCAGATGCACCACCCCCACCCCATGGCAGTTCATCCGGCCCGGCCCACAAAGCCCTCATTGCTCCTGGAAGCAGAAGTAAAACGCGCCCGGGTGTGTTTTACTTCAGCTTTCAGGAGCGGTGAGGGCTTTGGGGGCCAGATGAACTGCCATCGGGAGCCGCATCCGTCCCCCATGCCGTAGTGACTGGCTCCCTGAACCATGTGACCGGCCTGTAACCCGAAAAGTTTGGGTACCCCTGCATTAAAGAGATTTTAAGGCATGCAGGAGTCTGGTAGCCCCTTGGGGGTGTCCTGGAATGAGAGGGAAATGGGCAAGTGAGGGAAAAGTAGTTCCAAGAGTCTGGGAAACTTCCCCTGCTTAAAAAGACTTTTCCTGATGAAACTGGGAAGGGACAGCCTTGTTTCTGACTTAAGATGTTGTGTAGAGATAAAAAGGGCGCGTTTCTTTTTTCCCTTTTTCCAACCCACACCATGTTATCAGGAGGCATATTTCCCTCTGCTCACCAGCTCCTAGGCTGAGCCTGTCTGTGTCTGTATGAAGTGTGAAAACCGAAGGTGGAGGAGGAAGGAGCAAGTGGCATAATGTATTTGCTTTGCAAAAAAAATAAGTGTGTGTTTGTGTAGGGGTAGTGTGTGTAGAGAGGGTGATGTGACAGCTGCTCTCCTTTCCAGGGAACAGGTGTTTATTTCCTAGGTGAAGTCAACATCTCCACTGGTGAGTGCAAATGGTGTGCCTATTGAATAAGAGAACAACCCAGATTGGGATGTAGCTTTCCACTTCCAAAACCACAAGGATGTTAAAGTTTGAAAATCAGAGTTGAGGAATAGTTCAGTATAAGAAGAAATGACAGGGGAGTAAGGTTAAGAAAGTCTCCCTTACTTGAAAGCCAGTTGTATCCGACTATAGCAGTGATGGCAAACCTTTTAGAGACTGAGTGCCCAAACAGCACCCCAAAACCCACTTATTTATCGCAGAGTGCCAACCTGGCAACAGGGGAGAGAGAAAATGCTCCCATTGGGCTGCCCTTTTAAAGCCAGGGGCTGGGTCAAACTCCCTCAGACTGCTTTGGGGGCCGGATGGCCATTTTGCCCTTCCTCCATCACATGGCACTTCCTGGTGTGCTGGAGTTGGGGGGGGGGATATGAAATGGTGCCTTGGGCTACATCTGGCCCACGAGGTGCAGGTTGAGAATCCCTGACCTAAAGCTTTAGAATTCCATTCTATCACTAGCTGAATTCAGACCGTAGTAAGGGACGTGAAAAGGATTCCTTATATTATTCTTACCAACTATGAATAAGATTATGTGGCAAAGTCATGGTTTTTGTTGCATAGCATCAGGGATGGAGTAGATCTCAGGTGTATTTCGTTACCAAAAAGCAATTCCTGCAAGATTCCCACACATTGTGTAGTGGTTTGGCAGACAGTGAGATAGCAAGTATAGTTTCCCTTATACAATATTTTGGTCTTAAGGGCTGGAATGATGTTCTTGCAGCTGTGCATGTGTAAGGTTGTTAATGTTAGCTGCTGGACTTCAGTGGCTCAAGTGGCTAAGACGCTGACTGGGAGGCGGAAAGTCAGCAGTTCGATTCCCGAGTACTGCAGGATGGAATGAGCTCCCGTCTTTGTCCCAGCTTCTGCCAACCTAGCAGTTAGAAAGCAAGAAATTGCAAATAGATAAATAGGGACCACTTCGGTGGGAAGGTAACAGTGTTCTGTGCGCTCCAGTGTCTAGTCATGCCTGCCACTGAACCCTAGAGTCGGATACGACTGGCTTTCAAGCAAGGGAAACCTTTACCTTTACCTTACTAATCCCACTTTCTCTAGGTTCTGAGGCTTCCTGGGGACACTTCTACTTGGGGAAACCTTTTGGAGCCTTGGGTCAATGAGAGGAAACTTTTAATGCCTGAAAGTCACCATGCCAACAACTGATGATTAAAGTCAGTGCTTTGTGACCATACCAGCCTTCACTGAGCTGTGAGAAAAGGATACCAGCAAAAATTAGGAGTACAGTAATACCTCATACAAAGTCCGCTTCGCACAACATCGAATTAATACCACATCGCCTAAATCCTTGAAAAAAGTTGCCTCATACAAAGTCGCTGCGACTTTGTATGAAGCATTGGGGTTTTCCCCAGGTTGCATTGTGCCTGGGCAGTATAAAAGGGAGGACACGTGCGTGCATTGCTCTTGTGGGTTTTGCACAAGGCGAAGAGTGCTTAGGAGTGGTTTTGATCGCGATTTTGGATTTTTTAAAATTTTTTCGTCAGAATTTTTAGAAGCATTCCTGGGATTTTTGCAGCATTCTTCAGGTTTTTGGACAATCAGGGTTGTTTGACATGTTTTTGTAATGTATTTAGCCTTTAGACAATGATTTCTTAAAGTTCTGTCAGTTTCCTGTCTGTTTCCTTGACTTTGCCCTGAAGTCTGTGCTGTTACAGTACAACGTATCTCTATGGAAACAACGTTGTACGAGGCATCACAGCGAGGATTTGCACGTTGTATGAGGCATCGCGGCTAGGATTTTGCATGCCTCATACAAAGTCCAAATCCGTATAAAGTCCAAATTTATGGAACCAAGTTTGGACGTTGTATGAGGGCATCACTGTGTATCTTCACTTGTTGCATAACTGCGTATCACAGAATTTGTCAGGAATCTTTCTGGATAAAGCAGTTTGGTAATTTCACAGAGGAACAATTAGAACCATTTGGGTCATTGCTACTAATGATAACAGGCCAGGGTCCTGTCATGATTACACTGATGACCATATATGAAAGAAGACAGGGCTTTTGTATCTATAAAAGTTTTGTGTGGGAGGAAATTTCAGCAGATGTAACATTCATGCAAATACAGTTTGTCATGCAAACTACACCTGTTGAAATGCCCCCTTTTTTGAAGAACTGTTAAAGTTACATGTGCCTTGTTGTTTTTCTTTGGTCTCTACCTTGCCTCCATGGATTAAAGCAAGGGATCAGATCTGGCTCCCAATACTAAATCATCTGGCCTGCACTGCCTGCACCACTCCCGGAAGCTGAGGTAAAGCGTGCCCACACATGTGCAAAACGCTGTCGTAAAATTACCCACGGCTGTCGTAAAATGCAGCCAGTGGATAGGGATGAAGTAAAAACACATAGGACATAGGACCTAACCCTAACTCTAAATGCCAAATGTTTGGAGAAAGAGTGAGAGCAAAGAGTGAGCATGACCACCTGAGTGCTTGGGAAGAAGCCCTGTCCTGTAGTGGATGAGGTACATGGCATATTGCAGGTGTTGTAGTAGAGATCTGTATCTGTCTGGTGGCAACAACTTTCGATGTATACATCCAGGCTGTGCCCTTGTGAGACAAAAGTACATCATAGATGTCTGGTCAACACTGGCTTGGCCTTTGTGAACCCAAAACCATACATGCAGTGAGTATATGTGCATATTCCATGGATAACATCATCCCCACTATTGGGAGAAGAATGTAACACAAATAGTTTGTGTGAGGTGGTATTCACATGCGGGTAAATGGTTTAATCAGACAATTGTATTCTATAGCTCCCCCACCTTTGTTTTCTGTTTAGGGTGCTTTATCCTGGCATTCCCTAGTTCTTGATGTGTGCCATTATTATGCAAAGTGCCTACAAAACAACAACAGCAGATGATCTTTCTCTTCTCTCCTAGACTTTAGACCAGGGGTGCTTAAACTTTTTGGGCCACAGGCCGGTCACGTGGTTCCCACCAGAAGCGGAAATAAAACACGCTTTGCAATCTGTTTTGCAACAGGATGAAATAGATTTTAAGCTGCTATTTTCTCTGCTTAAAACAGGGGTGCTCAAACTACAGCCTGTGGGCTGGATCCAGCCCCGACACCAATTCATCCGGCCCACACTGCCCTCATTGCTCCCAGAAGTGGAAGAAAGTGTGGCACGTTTTACTTCCACTTCTGAGAGCAACGAGGGTGGCGCCCCCCAGACTAACCAACCTAACAACTAATAAATTAATGACATTTATACACCAAACTTTTGGCCGCAAGGCCACTCACATATAAGATAAAAAAACAAATACAGGTTTCCATGGATAACAGCAAACCCTATATTTACAGTACAGACAGTGGCCTCTTGTGGCAGCTCTGGTAATGCATCATAGATATACATATACATAGAACCTCGGATAAAGTCCAAACTCCGTTCCACAAGTTTGGACTTTATCCGATTTTGGACTTTATCCGAATCAAATGGGCGATGCATCGGATAACGTCCAAAAATGGACTTTATCCAAGGTTCCTATACCAAATAACTCGGATAACGTCCATTTTTTTAGTGGTTTTGGATTTTATGCGATGTATCACGTGTGCATTAAAACCGCGACTTTATCCGAGGTACCACTGTACAGTATTATGTGTTTCAGGGATTTTTAAATTGAATATTTTAGACATGGAATTATATATGTCCAGCAATTCTCTTCTGGCCCCACCTTTGGGTTTTATCTCCTCCCTAAGGGTCTGCCTCCCAGCCATTCCCCTAAAGGATTTCAACCAATGATCTTACAGCATGACATGTCCATCATACATTAGGCTCCATCTCTTCCAACTCACAAGGCCAGCATGTTTACATTCCAGTCTCACTAAGGTATTTTTAAAGCGTCTCCCACACATTGAAATCTCCATCTTGGACGAGGCTAAAGCACAGGGTATAAATCATAGCATTACAGATGGTAAAGGCGCATTTTGCTGATCTTATAGTGATGCAATACCAGCTGAGCTCTCTGACCACTGTCAAATTAATATCCAAATGAACTTTATTCCACTTGTTCTCTAGCGTTCTCCTTCTTTGCTTCATCGTCCATAACTCCTCTAAAAACCACAATGAAGGGTGGGTTCTGCAACGGAGAACGGGCATGCAGGGGGGATCATATCAACTGTCTAGGTCTCCAAGACATTCCACCTGCAGACCTGGGTTTTGATCGGAGCGCTAGCCAGATCAGCTGGAAAACTCCCAAACGCCTAACTGTTCCATTCTCTTCGCAATGGGAGGTCTCCACATCCAAAGTAATTCTGAACAAGTGATGATCCGACCAAGATAAACAAGTGGAAGTAATATCCTTCACATGTTACCAATTGCTCGAAAGCCACTCATATCTTACTCTAGGGTTCAGTGCTCATCTCTGTTTATAGCCAAAGAACCAGTGCTGTCTCTGTCCACAGACATTCCTGTGGACATATGGCAAGCATGCCTAGACACTGAAGTGCACGGAACGCTTTTTACCTTCCCACCGAAGTGGTACCTATTTATCTACTTGCAATTTCTTGCTTTCAAACTGGTAGGTTGGCAGGAGCAGAGACAGGAGCTTACTCAGGTCTCAAACTGCTGATCTGCCGACCTTCCCATCATCAAGTTCAGCATCTTAAGCACTAAGCCACCATAGTCACCACCCTCCTACTCCATTATAAACACTATGTCTAGTATATGGCCAACCATATGGTAGGACCCTGCACATGTTGGGACAAGCCCATGGAGGCCATGGCTTCCATGAACTCCAGGGCTAGGCCAGAGGCTAGCACATCAGCATGGATGTTAAAGTCCCCAAGAAACAAGCTTGGCCGACCTCAACAGTGCTGCAAAGTCTACAAACCTGTGTAGAGTGAGCACCTGGGTACAGGGAGAGCATTACACTGGCACTACCTTATCCCAAATGGTGAAACCCATGCATAAGGCCTTCAGAACTGGGCAGGAGAAGGAAGAAAACCTGCAAATCCCTATGGACAATGGTGACCCCACCCTTCTAACTTCCCTGATGCTGAATGGAATAACCTGAGGGACAGATTTATGTGAGAGCCGCTCTTCCAAGATGGAGGAATTTAATAAACTATGATGAAGGAGCAAAGAATACATATAAATAGTATTATTCTTTAGGAGGCAATTAGATTAAAGGTGAAAGAGCATTCAATTGCAGATCTGCATAGAAGTGAAAAAATATACACATAAACGAGTGTGGAATATGCGAGATATGAATCAAGTTAAAGTGTAAAACAAGAAATTGAGTGCTTACATATTTTAATACTTGATGTGAATGTAAAGTGTAAAGTTAATTGGAATAGAACATCTTCAATTAGACAACTGTAAGGCGCTTTACTCTGGAAATGTCAAACAAAGGAAATTATGTAGGTCTAAACCCTAGAGTTTGATACGAATGGCTTTCAAGCAAGGGGGACCTTTACCTTTAAATAGTGAGGCATGTAATAGCAGAAACAGGAAGGGGCTATAACGGGGTGGGCAACCTATGGCACCAAATCATCTGGCCCACACCATCGTCGTAGCTGGAAGCAGACGTGTTTACGACAGCCGTAAACGCACCCGAGGCTGTCGTAAAAGTGTGTACAACAGCCATGGATATGCTTTACGGCAGTGTTTATGGCGGGGGGAACCACCAGTCTGACCTGCTCAACTGTCTGAAGGAGCATGACCCGGCCCCCAACTTAAAAAGGATGGCAACCCTTGGGCTATAATGTAAAGTCTGACCAAACAATATAAATCAGATTTCATGGAAGACTATTAACATAACCATTGCTCAAGTCTATGCTCCATCTACAGTTTAGAAGTTGAACAAGAAAGTGAATACTTTTGTGCAAGTGTCCAAAAGAACATCAGAACAGGATATGCTGATAAAGCATATGTGGTTGAAATGCCAACAAAAAATAAATAAAAGACAGACATCATTAGAATATGTCATATAGGAACCAGAGTTGGACAGTGACTCACTGAATTCTGTGATGTCTATAACTTGTTCATTGCAAATATGTGCCTAGGTAACTTAAATTTCTATTCCACCCGACTTAGTGATAAGTGCCCCAACCCAATGAAGTGATCTTGAATTACGAAAGCTCGCAATATTTGATTTTCTAAAGTGATCCTAGGAAAGGTATCACCTTCCTCCTGCATTAATTTGATTTTAGGTATGGACTAGCTGATTGCCTGGCTTCGCCCGGGGTGAGTTGGGGGGGGGGGCTTGCCTTACCCCTCTGGCTGGCTGTGTTGCCAGCGGTCTGCGGCATTTGTGTTGGTGGCACTCGGCACCATGGCATTGCCAGATTGGTGTGGCAGGCTGTGGAGGCTCTCCGTCGCAGCCTCTCGGGGGTGGGTGTCTGGCTGGGGCAGTGTGTGTGCTCCCGATGGTGGCCGGCTGTTTTCTCCCCCCCCCCCCGCCTGCGGCGGCGCCCTGGGCCGGTTTCCCCGCCGCACTCCCCGCCCATCTTCCACCCTACCTTTGCTGGTCACGTGTGCCGGCTCCGGCAGGCACTCCACCTGACCTTCCGTCAAGGCCTCCTGGGGCTGGCTCGGCAGCTGGGTGGCTATGCCATGTGGTTGGGGATTTTGGTGAGTGGGGTGCAGGCCAGCGACCGCACTGTTTCAGGCATGGGCAGCCCAGCTGCAGGTCGTGCGTGCTTGGCTGGTGTGGTCTCCTCCCTTGGCGCAGTTGCTGCACCTGCTGTTGCCGTTTTGTCACCTCTTTGGTCGGCTGCGTTGCCTTGCCCGCGCCGTCTCCGCCGGTGGCCTCCTCGTGTAGTGGTGTCCACCTGGGCGCTGGTGCCTAGGTGGGCGCGGCGACCCTGGGAGGTCGAGCCTCCCCACCGCAGGAGTCCCAGGGCAGTGGCTTTTTGCACATGTGCGGTGTCCATTGGCGTGCAGAGCGCACAAATGTCACCCCGCCTCTCCCTTGCCGGGGCCGACCTCCCCGATTGGCTGCAGCGTCCCGCAGTGATCGCTAGGAGTTTTAGTTTGCGCGTTTTGTCCAATGTGTGGGGCGCAGTCCCCCCCATGGTGGTCCATACCCCAACAGTTTACAACCCCCATGCCCAAGGTAGGTGTGTACCAAATTTCAAGGGGATCGGTCAGTCCAGGGGTGTGGGAATGCATACAGGACAAACGAACAAACACCTCTCTTTTATATATTTTTGCAGCAAATATAGGGAGAGCACATTACAATGGTGTTGTGGATAGAATGTTGGCCCAGGTCTCGTGTGAGACTTGGAATAAAACCCTTGCTCAGTCAGGAAACTCAGTGGGGCATGGCAATAGTAAACCACTCTTCGAAATCAACTTTAGGAAAGCTGACTTCAGTAGGCTGAAAGAAAGATTGGGTGAGATCTTATGATCGAAAATACTCAAAGAAAGGGGAATCTAAGATGAATGCAGGTTTCTTGAGAGTGAGATACTGAAAGCACAATCACAAACAATTCTTATCAGGAATAAATGTGAGAGATGTCTAAAGAAACCAGTGTGGCTGCATAGAGACAGGTGCGTGCTGGTATATCGGGCAATCGGGCTTTGTCCCACCCCACCCTTGCCTTTGGTGCCCTGGGGCGCCAATAGCAATGTATGGGATTCCCCCCAAACCCCCCAATAGGCGCCCCCACCACTCCCTGTCCAGCGCCTTCCCATGGTACCCTGCACACCCCTGCATAGAGAGTTATCAGATGAATTACAATTTTACAGCATAGCAAGTGGTAAAAGTAAAGGTTTCCCTTGCTCAAAAGCCAGTCATATCTGACTCTAGGGTGCAGTGCTCATCTCTGTTTCTAAGCCGAAGAGCCAGCGCTGTCTGCTTCTGCAGACGTTTCTGTGGTCATGTGGCAGGCATGACTAGACACCGGAGCACACGGAACGCTGTTACCTTCCCAACGAAGTGGTCCCTATTTATCTACTTGCAATTTCTTGCTTTCAAACTGCTAGGTTGGCAGGAGCTGGAACGAAGACGGGAGCTCATTTCCATCCTGCAGTACTCGGGAATCGAACCGCTGACCTTCCGCTTCCCAGTCAGTGTGTTAGCCACTTGTGAAAGGAAGGGCAAAAATCACCAATGAGTACCAAGAAATAGGCAGTATTTAAGGTTAGGAAGGCTAAAGGTCAAAATGAGTTCAGAGTTGCAAAAGATGTAAAAAAATGCAAAAATCTCAGCTATGTTGGGAACAAAAGGAAGAACAAGGAAATGGTAGGTCTGCTGCATGGAGAGGATGGGTTAGGGGCAACATTGAGAAGGGAGAATTGTTGAACTCCAGCATTGCTTCTGCTTTCTCACAAAAAGAGAAGGTGTCCAACCTGCAAACAGAATACAGGAAGAAACCAGAAGGCTCAAGAGAAAGAGATATCACAGGAACGCCCATCTACCTTAAATATAAGTCTCCAAGGGCAGGGAAAGAACAAGAAGATTCTAGCCAAAAGTTTAAAATAAATGTAATGCAATTTTAATCATGCTGTGTAATGTTGAAATAAATTGGTGAGTGCCAACAGAAGTGGTGCCCAATTAGGGTCATCGATGATCAGGAAAGAGATATCAGCATGCTAGCTCTATTGCTGTGAGATATGCAGACCATAAAACAAAATTTTAAGGGCTAGAGTCTTAAAAAAACCAATCCCATGGGGACCTCGCACTCTCATTATGTACAGCACGTTGTGCATCAGTTGGGAAAGATAATTGAAAAATTGGAGTTGGGGAGATGGATACAAAATAGAGCATCTTAAAGAAAGGTTTGGTTGGCTGTTAGGAAACCTGAAAGTGCAGGCCTCGCTTTTTAAATCTAATGTGGACAGGCAAATAAATAGTCAGAAGAGAAGCGGTGTACATAATTGTGAAACCTCTAGTCTAGCCGGAACTTGCACTTTGGCTTGTAGGCTCAAAAGTCTAAGCTTCTCTATACTGCCCATCTAACACAGTAGCTACTCTGGGAGGTTTACATGGGTTAAACAAAACATTTATCAAAATAATACAGTCAGAGGAAGAATAAACAATTGTCACAGAAATTCAGGACACATGAATGATATTTGGAAAAGGTCCTATAGTTTGCAGTTGCAGGGAAATATAAGAAATGTGGCAATTTGCTGGGAAACATCCAGCATCAGTAGTTTTTATTAACACTATCTATTAAGAACAGTGTGGTTTAGTAGTTGGGACTCAGACGAGGCATGGGAACTCGGGAAAAATAGCAAGTGTAAAGCCCTCCTTAGGACTGCAGTGGCTCAAGTGCCTAAGACCCTGACTGGGAGGCGGAAGGACAGCAGTTTGATTCCCGAGTACTGCAGGATGGAATGAGCTCCCGTCTTTGTCCCAGCTCCTGCCAACCTAGCAGTTTGAAAGCAAGACATTGCAAGTAGATAAATAGGGATCACTTCGGTGGGAAGGTAAACAGCGTCCCGTGCGCTTCGGTGTCTAGTCATGCCTGCCACATGACTATGGAAATGTCTGCAGCAGCAGACAGCGCTGGCTCTTCGGCTTTGAAACAGATATGAGCACTGCACCCTAGAGTCAGATATGACTGGCTTTCGAGCAAGGGAAACCTTTACCTTTACTATTGTTCAAGGAGGGCATATCACATACAGTATCTCAAATACTCAACTGTTGCCATAAGTACATACAATTTGATGGCATGTAACACTACCTAAAAGGCTGTGGTGGCTTAGTGGTTAAGATGCTGAGCTTGATGACTGGAAGGTCAGCAGGTGAGGTGTTTGAGACCCGAGTGCTGTGTGCCAAGAGTGAGCTTCCATATCTGTCCCAGCTCCTGCCAACCTAACAGTTCAAAGGCAAGAAAGTGCAAGTTGATAAATAAGTACCACTTTGGTGGGCAAGATAACAGTGTTCTGTGCACTTCAGCATCTAGTCATGCCGGCCACATGACTGCAGAAATGTCAGACTGGCTCTTTGGCTGTAAATGGAGATGAGCACTGCCCCCTAGAGTCAGACACGACTGGCTTTCTTAATTACACTACCTACTGGTAACAAATGAAATATTACAGACCAGAAGAGAAATCTCAGATAAAGCCTAACACTTTATGGGGGGGGGCAGCTATTTCAGTCGGCAATTAACTGTTAACGCTATTATTATTATTATTATTATTATTATTATTATTATTATTATTATTATTATTATTATTATTATTATTATTATTATTATTATTATTATTGTTGTTGTTGTTGTTGTTGTTGTTGTTGTTGCTGTTATATAATAAATTTTAATTTATATCCTGCCCTATTCGGCACAGGCCGACTCAGGGCAGCTAACAGCATTTCAAATAAAGATACAATATAATTATACAGAAATACAATGGAGTAAAGCAATAAATATAGAGTATAACAAGGTAACATAAAAATAAGATACAAAATGTACAAATTACAAATGTATACATTTTAAAGCATCAAATCCATCATACACAGCACCAGGAGGGGGGAAAAAATCAAACACACACACACAACAGGGCTCGCCATCCATGACAGAGCCCAAGGCTATTGGGCTCTATTATTATTATTATTATTATTATTATTATTATTATTATTATTATTATTATTATTATTATTATTATTATTATTATTATTATTATTATTATTATTATTATTATTATTATTATATACAAGCCACAGCAAACAAGATAAACAATGCTGGAATTTGTATCATAAATCACTAGTCGAACACTTCTTAAGCATCTAGGACTATGTGATGAATTGGCGAATTATGCGGGCAGATCCCAGTAAGGTGGCCTTCTGCAGCTGACTGATGGTAATTTTGTCAACTCCAATTGTTTCCAAATGTTTGCCTAGATCTTTAGGCACGGCGCCCAGTGTGCCGATTATCACTGGGACCACCTGCATTGGTTTACACCAGAGTCTCTGCAGTTCGATTTTTAGATCCTGATATTGGATACAAATACAAACTGTCAGGGTTTTGGAGCACAACATCGCGGATATCACCATTGTGGAAAAGAAAAAAAAGTGTGGATCATTGCCATTGCCATACCTGGTGACAGCAGTATATTATTATTATTATTATTATTATTATTATTATTATTATTATTATTATTATTATTATTATTATTATTATTATTATTATTATTATTATTATTATTATTATTATTATTGCTCGCTCGGTGCCGGTGTGATTTTGAGATACCGCAGTTAAAGTTCTACTCCAAAAGTAGCTGTGCCGTGAAAGTGCAACATGCATGTGCCTTGCAACCTGGGAAACGGACACCTAAACAGGCATTGTATTTTTAGCCACCTGGAGAGGTCCGGTTCCGTTCGCCAGAGTCAGATGTTTGGAGCGCGTGCCTTGAGCATAGCCAAAGCCCAGCAGTGCCCCCCCCCGCCCGTCTCGCCCCCCTCCCCCTGCGCCTTCCGTCTCTGATCTTTACGCCCGGATCCGCACCCGATGCAACCCGCGCTTTTTGGACGGCTTGTGGCGACAACAAAGAGGGCCGCCCGCCCCCCCCCCGGGCCTGAGTCTCCCCCCGCCCCCCCCCGCCCCCTCTCTCTCTTACGTGCTTGCCTCTCCCTCTCGCCCGCCTTAACCCGGCGCGGCCTTCTTGCAATGGCTGAGTGGGAACGGCAGGTGGAGCCGGCGGGGCGCGCTTTGGCCCGGGCCCCGCCGAGGAGGAGGCACTTCCCCGGGCAGCTATATCTGGGGTCCTCGGGCGCTTACCTTGCTCCCGCATTGACACTGACTTCCTGCATGGTTCCAATTCCCCGACGGGGCGCGCGTCGGGTGGGTCGGTGGCGGGGCTGAGGAGTGCAGGGGCAGACGCAGACGCGCCCCCTGGGCGGGTGCGGCCATGCCAGGCTGGGGGCTGCTGCTGCTGCTGCTGCTGCGTCCAGGGATAAATACATAAAGAAAGAAAGAAACCCCGGGCGATCGATCCTTTTCCTCCTGGCGAGCCAGGATTCATGGGCTCGGGCGAGAGTCCGTGGCCGCCGTCTGGGTCTCCCCGCCTTGAGTATGCCTTGAGTGGCGCTCCGAGAACAGGATATGGAGCCTCCGGAGGGCAACGGCGCGGGCTCAGAGGAAGGCGCCGGGGCTGCCGCCGCCGCTGCCTACTCCACCTCACCGTCCTCGGCTAGCTCGGAGACCTCCGTGTGCCCCGAGCCAGACAAGGTGCCCGCGCTGGGACGAAGGCACAGCAAGAAGAGGTTTGGGCTCAAGATCTTCGGGCGCAGGTGAGCCAGGGGCGAGGAGGTCCCAGATCGTCTCAAGCAGGGGTGCCCAAACTAGGACCCACCCCCGACGCCAATTCATCCAGCCTGCGAAGCCCTCGTTGCTCCCAGAAGCGGAAGTAAAATGCGCCCGTATGAGTGCGTTTTATTCCGTTTCTGGGAGCAACGAGGGCTTCATGGGCCAGATGAATTGGCGTCAGGGCCGGATCAGGCCCATGGGCCATAGTGACTGGCCCCCTGAACCACGTGACCGTCCCACGGCCTGAAACGTTTGGGCACCCCTGATCTAAAAGGGTGTGGATAGATCCTGGAGTAGGAAAAGCAAGAGCACTTTGCACTTCTATGCCGCCCATAGATAGTGCTTAGGGCACTCTCTGGGCGGTTCACAAGGCAATTAGCAATTTTGCCCACAAGATGCTGGGTCCCCATTTCACTGACCTGGAAAGGATGGAAGGCTGAGTCAACCTGGATTGCTCTGTCAGGATCGAACTTGCAACGTTCTGGCTGCAGTCTAGAAGTTTAACCATTGCACCACCACAGCTCGTAAAAGCAGGTTATTGGGGGGGGGGGAATGCATGCTACGGATCTTGGTTCTTCTATTTTTAGGTGGTAGCCTTGTTAATCTGCAAGCATATTAGAGAGCAAACAAAACAAAAATACAAAAACCATTGTGGCACCTTAAGGACTTAGTCTTTAAGGTGCCACAACTGCTTTTTGGGGTCTTTTTTGTTTTCTTTATTTTGATACAGTTCTTCTGTGGCACCAAATGGCTCTTTTGCGCCTTAGAGCACCTATCAAAGATCACGTATTTTGGGTGGTTTGCTTCCCTTAATAACTGGGTTTTAATACTGTGCCTCGCTCGTCATTCGACTCTTCCCACCTTCTTTTTCTGAGTATATAACAAATTTCAACGCTGAACTGATAAATAATTGTGAAAAAATATAAGGAGTTGGGAACAGGTGTAACAGCCTTAGGGGCCATGGTAGTTTAGTGGTTAAGACACTGAGCTTGATGACTGGAAGGTCAGCAGGTCAGTTGTTTGAGACCTGAATGCTGCGTGACGGAGTGAGCTCCTGGTGGTTGTTCCAGCTTCTGCCAACCAGTTCAAAAGCAAGAAATTGCAAATAGATAAATAGGTACCACTTCAGTGGGAAGGTAACAGTGTTCTGTGCACTTCGGTGTCTAGTCATGCCTGCCACATGACAAAGGAAACATCTGTAGATGCAGAAAGCACTGGCTTTTTGGCTGTAAACAGGTGAGCACTGAACCCTAAAGTAGGATATGACTGGCTTTTGAACGAAGTAGACCTTGACCTTTATAATAACCTAATAACCTTATGTAGGCAGAGGAGGAAGCTTTCTGTGATTGTACCTGGACCTATTTATTTCCAGAATCTGAATTTTTGACTATCAGTGTAACTCTCAGGATCGGGACTTATTCAAACTTTTCTGGGTTTATATTTTTCCCCCATAGTAAAGGTAAAGTTCTCTCTTGCTCGAAAGCCAGTCGTATCCGACTCTAGGATTTGGTGCTCATCTCTGTTTACAGCCAAAGAGCCAGCGCTGTACGTTTCCGTGGACATGTGGCAAGCATGACTAGACATAGGAGGAGTGCATGGAACACTTGTTTCCCCACATAGAGAATACTTACGTTCGCCTTAGCTAAAGAACAGATTTGAGCTTATTGGCAAGACTAGTGTTATTACTTTAACAGGTTTTTTTAAAATAAAAGCTTATAGTGGGAGTCAACCTTTCTGCAGTTCCTTACAGAATTTATTTATTTAAATTTGTATGCTGCCCTCTCGCCCTAGGGCGACTCTATGAGTGGCTCGTAACAAGCATAAAACATAAAACCATCCTAAAAATCATTAAAAAGATAACCCCAATTAAGACTCATAAAAAACATTAAAACCGTTAAAAGACCCACCCACCCAGGAGGGACACTATCTTAGACGAGCCAACGGGCGGGGGCCACTTCCCCATCAGCCCCCCACATTTGCCCTGCCAGCCAGGTTTTGAGCCCTTTCCTAAAGGGCAGCAATTCTTTCTGCAGCCGGAGTTCTACTGGCAGGAGGTTCCACAAGGTTGGAGTGGACACGGAGAAGGCCCTTCTCCTTGTGATAAAGAGGTAAGCCCCTCTAGTCGATGACACAGTAAGGGAGCCCCTCCGGTCCGCTCTGGTTGGACGGCCAGACACTCTTGGGGCAACGCGGTTTCTTAGATATCCGTGGTTCTCAACGTGGGGCACATGGCTTGCAGAGGGGCAATTTGATTTTTAAGGTGGGGAGGCAATGCCAGTATGAGTTATTAACAGTGAATGGCCTTTTAGGCTTCTTCCATATGAATAGGAGTTCAATTTTTTGAATAATAAGAATTATATGTCATGGGGGGGGGAGGATCAGGATTTTAGAGATGCTTAGGTGGGGCATGGTCAAAAAAAGGTTGGGAACCACTGATGTAGATCAAATAGTCTCTTGGCAAAAAGTAGCACACTAAATATCTAAGGACTGGTAAAACTATCTGGCATGTATTGGAGATACTACTAGGGTCTGCCATACGAATCAACTTGATGGGACATAATATGCATAAGTTACAAAGACAATAGTCTATATAGCATTATGATCCTCTGAGCAAGGAGGTAGTTCTTTAGGTCTGTTGCAATTAAAGGAGCAGAGTGTTGCGTGACATTAGTACTGTGGTCGCATACCATCAGGTCACCTCCAATTTGTGACGATCCTATGAATTAGCAATCTTCAAAATGTCCAGTCCTCAATTGCTCTCTCAGCTGTTGTGAACTCAAGTTAGTTGCTTTTTTTAGGGAGTCATCCAACTCATATTTAGTTTGTTTCTTTTCCTGCTGCCTTCAACCTTTCTCAACATTATTGTCTTTTCCAGAGAATCTTTATCTGGCCAAAGTAGAACAGCCTCAGTTTCATCATTTTTGCCTCCAGAAACAGTTCATGTTTGATTTGTTCTAAGACCCACTTGTTCATCTTACTGATGATGCAAAGCTCTCCATCACAATATTTCAAATGAATCTCTCCCCCACCCTGGTCAGCTTTATTTACTGTCTAACTTTCATACTTGTATATAGTGATCAGAAATACAATAGTGTGAATAATCTTGGCCCTGTTCTGCAGTGACCCATCCTTACGTTTGGTGATATTTTCTAATTCTTGCTTGCTGCCTTTCTGATTTTCAGTCTTCTGATTTCTTGCTGGTGTGTCCATTTCAATTAATGATTGAACCAAGCCACACCAAAACTTTGCTGGCTAGATAGATCAGTGGTTCAGTTATCTGGCTGTTGTTGAAAACAAAGCAAAACAATAACTCTTATATACCGCCCCATAGTGCTTAGTGCACTCTTTGGGAAGTTCACAAGTTAATTAGCATTTTGCCCCAAACATGATGGGTACTCATTTTACTAACCTCAGAAGGATGGAATGCTTAGTCTACCTTGAGCCTGATCAGGATCAGACTCAGAACCTTTTGGTTGCAGTACAGCAGTTTACCCACTGTGCCACTTGGGTTTGATTCCTTTCTGTGCCTCTTGTAGGAAGAGCCTGTCTGTGCATTCATGGGCAAGTTACATAGTCTCTTCCTAGCAGAAGGTTCAAGTGGCTCAAGTGGCTAAGACGCTGACTGGGAGGAGGAAGGTCAACAGTTCGATTCCTGAGTACTGCAGGACGGAAATGAGCTCCCGTCTTCATCCCAGCTCCTGCCAACCTAGCAGTTCGAAAGCAAGAAATTGCAAGTAGATAAATAGGGACCACTTCAGTGGGAAGGTAACAGCGTTCCGTGCGCTCCGGTGTCTAGTCATGCCTGCCACATGACCACGGAAACGTCTGCAGAAGCAGACAGCGCTGGCTCTTCGGCTTAGAAACAGAGATGAGCACTGCACCCTAGAGTCGGATATGACTAGCTTTCGAGCAAGGGAAACCTTTACCTTTACCTTGTTTGTTTACAATTTTAAGTATTTCTTTTGTCATCTGTCTAGATTTTTATATTTTTATTACAGAGATTTTGTGTGTGTTCTTTTCTAATAATATCTCAGATTTCAGTCCACAAATCTTCTGTTTGTGGTTACAGTAATTGAATTAAGTAATGCGAATTTGTTCCTTATGTGGATTTGAAACGTGGTTTCAAATAGATATCAGTACTGTACTACAATTATTTTAGTGCCCCCTTTCAGTTTTGCTCTAATGTTGGATTTTAACAGTTCATAATCAAGATCACAATCTACTTGTGCTATTTTAACAGAGATAATGCCGCTTCTTCATCTCCTTCCAATTATGTAGTCTGCCTGATTTCTAAAATTACTGCACGAAACCTTTACTTTAGTGATGTCCACATGTGCAGTCATCTGTTCAGTTGCTTGAAGCATGTGTTTGCAATAAATTGTTGGCTTCATAGAACTCTATGAATCATTTTCCTTCTTTTTTTCTTTTGCTAGACCAAATTTTCAATATCATTTCATTTTGTTTGTTTCCTACCTTTGTGCTCCAGCAACCTATTAATATAAGCAAGTCTTGTTTGGGTGTTTGATCAATTTCCTCCTTGATGCTTGCATAAAAGCTTTCAATTTCCTCTTCTTCAACATCTTTAGTTAGGGCACAGGCCAGACTGATGGTTATATTGATAGTTTCTCCCCAAAGTCTGTTTGACATTCTTTGTTCAGACTTTGCATTATAGCTCCAACTGCTACATCTTGCCTCAGCATTCAAGCTGCTTTACTCCGTTTCTTCTGAGTTTGTTACTTCCAGAGTAGAATACTTTGGTGTTATCTGACCAAAGAATATCAAACAGACTCTGGGGGGAAAAACCTGTCAATATAACCATCAGTCTGGCCTGTGCTCCATCCAATTAAAGATGTTGAAAAGGAGGAAAATGAAAGCTTTTTTTCTTTTGCTAGACCAAATTTTCAATATCATTTCATTTTGTTTGTTTCCTACCGTTGTGCTCCAGTCACCTATGAATATACATCCCATAGGGTTTTAACATTGTGCGGTGCATGTATCCCACAACGTTAAAAACCTGCAAAAAGTTAAGACTTGTGGAACCAGGTTTTAACGTTATCCGGGGTTAGGGTTGCCAGATGGTATCCTAAAGGAGGACATGTCCTCCTTTTCTATAATACTTATTTGTTAAAAAACCAAGAACTTCTTTCGAAAATTGGCAGTTCAGCTAAATATGATTAAAATAAAGTAAATTATTTTTTTAAAAACTAGTTTGATTTGTGAAAGTCCTCCTTTTTAGACCCATCAGCCCTCCTTTTTCAAATTGTCATCTGGCAACCCTATCCCGGGGTATTACTGTACATCTTATCCAATGGCAACTGATTATGGTGGTGTAGCTCCAGTATCTTGAGGGCCAAAGATTTCCCACCAGAATACTTTTAGAAACTGAGAAGCAGGAGGTATCTGTTCCTCTACAACCCAGAGAGGAAGGGTGTCTTCCTCTCAGAGGATATTTTTGATGCTGCTGATTTACATCTTCAAGCCTTGCATATTGCAACAGGAAATATCAGTGGCTGCAAAGACTTCAGATACAGTACTTGCATATAATCTCTTGGAAACTTCCAGGTCAGTTGCAGCGTATGTCAGGATAGTGAGATTTTGTAATTTCACCGATTACCAGAGCCTTGGGAGTCATGTAACGGTGGGTCAGGGAATGGGTCCCCCCCCTTGGCCTGCGTTGATTCATGTATATACCTGTACCCTCTATTGTCAGGCATCGATAATGACCAGCGATGGCTAATATAACCCAGACTGCATATGTGTTGCCAATTTAAACAAGAACTGAAAGTACATTAGTAAGCACACCGAGATAGGAAACTTCCAAAGAATAGTAGCCATGTTAGTCTGTGTTTCAAGCATATCAGAGAGTAAACTATGTCTGACGAAGTGGACTTGTTCCATGAAAGCTAACATTAAACTACAGCAGTTATTCTGTAAAGTGCTATAATGTTTTGTTTTTGTTTACTCTTTGATATTTAAAGAATTTAGCATTGTTGTGCCAGCTGCAGCTCATCTACATTGCTTCGGGACTGCTTTCATGGGGCCAGTATTACCACTAACTATTCAATTTAGATGGGAGTCCTCCAATGATGAATCAACTATTGGGAGGTGGTGGTCTCTTCTTCATTGGAGGTTTTTAAAAGGAGGTTACATGGCCGCCTGTGAGGGATGCTTCAGCTATGGATTTCCTCCTTCATCAGGGTTAAATTCAGTGACTCTTGGGGGTTCCTTCCAGTTCTGCTGCCCACTGCTTCACTGAACTGCTGATCCAAACAGATTGAAAGCTTTAAAAATTCTATTTTTGGACTGAACTCATTTAATTTCTGTCTGGGGAGTCTGAGAGTTGTGGTGTGAAAATAAAGCTTTTATAAAGTGAGTCATTCTGGAGTAATCTAAAGGTAAGGACGATGTCCTGACACCATGCAATTTGCAGCGGCTAGTAAGTCACCTCTGTTCTCACTTGTAGTCCTGTTTCTAGGCCAAGGTGACCCAAGGCACTGCCTCTTCTCTCTTGCTACTACTTGAATCCAATTTTGTACTTTTACATCATTAGTGTGTCTGAGCTCCCAAGTTTCAGGAAATGTTTTATATACCATATTTGCTGGCATATAAGATGCACTTTCCCCCTTAAAATGCACCGGAAAAATGGAATGCGTCTTCTATGCCGCTAACACACACACACCTGTCCGCTGGTGTAGTTTGGTGACTGCTGCTGACGACTAGGAGCCTGGCCAATCCCGCCATTCCTGACTCCTGATGGTCGGTGGGGTGGGATGGGGTGGAAACGGACTTTACAGGATCCTTCTTTCCCACCCAATCCCACCTCCTTTGGCTTCTGGCAGCCAGTGGGGGTGGGATGGGGGAACTGCCTGTCAGGAGGCAAATTGGGGGGGGGGGCTTGCCCAGGCAAGATCGCTTGCAAAGTTTGCAAGCAAACCTTGCTAGGTGAGGTCCCCCCTTTGCCTCCTGATGGATGTCAGGAGGCGGGGAAGGAAAGTGGGTGAGTTTGCTCCCAAAGGAGATTGCCTTTGCAAGTGATTTTGCCTGGGCGAGCCCCCTCCCCCCCCCCCGCCTCTTGATAGCCTCCTGCCAGGGAGGTCAGAATCTGCATGGGAAGGACTTTTCAAGCCACCCTCACGCTCTCCTTCACTAGAAGCTTGGTGATGGGTAAAGGATTTCCCTTCCGCATGGATCTTGCCGGGGAGGGCAGGATCTGCCAGGTCAGCTACCAAAGGCAAATCTCACAAAAACTGAGGATATTAAAATCTCTCCATCGAAAACAACACATAGATTAATGTACCGTATTTGCTGGTGTATAAGATCCATCGGGGTATAAGACACACCTTTTTTTAATAGACTTTTTAAAGGGAAAAATAATTTTCTACATTTCCCCATGAATTTCCAAAATGATTTATTGTACGAAAAATGGGAGAGGGCCATCAGCTGCCGAATCACAACTCCCCCTGACTGCCGGAGCCAGGGAGGGCAGGGGGAGCAGACTTTTTTGTCAGCCTGCTTACCCCGCCAAGCCGCTGCGGCTGACTGCCCCAAGCCACAGAGGGCAGGCTCAGCAGTGGGAGTGGGCAACCTTTCCCATCGCCTAGCTTGTGGCCAAAGCCAGGCAATGGGCACAAGCAGTTGTCCCAAGCCTGGGAGGTTGGGATTGGCATGGAAAAAGCTTTTACAAGACACCCTCCCCCATGGCCCAGCTTCAGCCACCATTGATTTCTACAAGCAAGGTGATGAGTAAAGGATTTCTCTTCCCCGTGGATCCTGTCAGGGAGGGCAGGATCCACCAGGGAAGAGAGCTCCTCTTTGCCCAGCTGCACCCACCATTGATGACTAGAAGTGCCCGATGGGTAAAGGATTTCCTGGCAGGTGCAGCTGGGCCACGGGGGAGAATGTGTGAGGGTGGCTTGAAAAAGCCCTTTCCATGCAGATTCTGACCTCCCTGGCAGGATCTGTGGGGAAGGGAAATCCTTTGCCCATCGCCTAGCCGTCAATGGTGGGTGCAGCTAGGCGAAGAGGAGCTCTCTTCAGTTTGACTATAAACTCATAAATGATTCCTGTGCGCTTGCTCTATAATGGTGGTTATATGTTTGAAATGAATGGTGATACAGTATTCAGTTTTTGGAGAAGCTCTATGGTGAGAAAGACCAGAATCTTCATCCCAGAACAGTTTGAATTATAGAAGAATCGAGTTGAAAGGGGTCTAGAATAGAATCAAGTCCAACCCCCTGCTCAATCCAAGGAAACCAAATTAAACTATATTTGGCAAAGGGCTGTCTAACCTTTTCTCTCTCGAATGCCTCCAGTGCCACCTCCTGAGGTAATTGGTCCCATTATCATATTGTTCTAACAATCAGGAGGTTTTTCCTGTTATTCAGCCAAACTCTGGCTTTCTGTAACTTGAACCGATTATTACGTGCTCTGCACTCTGGAATGATTAAAAACAGATCCTGCCCCTCCTATGTATGACATTCTTTCAAGTATTTGAAGACTGCTATTATATCTCCCCTCAGTTTTCTTTTCTCAAAGCTAAACATGCCAAGTCTTCCCTCATAGGGCTTGGTTTCCAGGCTCCTCCCAATCATTCTTATTGCCCTCAGCTGAATCTTTTCTAGTGTGTTTGCATCCTTCTTAAAGTTTGGTGTCCAGAACTGCACAAAGTACTCTAGATAAGGCCTAACCATTGCCAAAGAAAGGGGGATTAGCACCTCATGGGTTTTGGAGGCTAGAGTTCAGTGAATGCAGCCCAAAATAGCATTGGTTGGTTTTTTGGTTTTTTGCAACTGCATTGCACCTTTGGCTCATATTGAGCATGTGATGCATTATTACGGAGGCAACTATCCCACATCTTTATAACTGTATATTTTGGTTCCTTTTTTGTCTGTAAAACTTTGCACTTATCCCTGTTGAATGTAATTCTCTTGTTTTCAGCCCAGGACTCTAGCCTACGGCCCAAAACATTTGGGCACCCCTGCTCTAGCCTATCAAAATCTTCGAATTTTGCTATGGCATCCAATTTTCTGTCATTTTTAAAATTTGGTAAGCATTCACTGCTGCTCCTTCTCCAATCATTAGTTGTTTGTCCCAGAACGCTTTCCTAGGTGTAATTTGTAAAATCACCAATGCTATTTTGTAAATTTCCCAATGATTTATTTGGTCTGCAATCTGTTTTTTGGTTAAATTAGCTCCAGAACTCATAGCCACAACACCTGAACTCTTTCCCCCATTGTTTCTACCACTGTGTGTGTGTGTGTGTGTGTGTGTGTGTGTGTGTGTGTGTGTGTGTGTGTGTGTGTGTGTGTGTGTGTGTGTGTGTGTGTGTGTGTGTGTGTGTGTGTGTGTGTGTGTGTGTGTGTGTGTGTGTGTGTGTGTGTGTGTGTGTGTGTGTGTGTGTGTGTCATGGACTATCATGACTATGTGGTTTGTTTTTTAAAAAAATCTTATTGGGCTAATTGGACAACTTTCCTTAGATATAAATAGGAGGTAAAGAAGAAGATTGAACATGAAATGGATTGAATGAATAAAAGAAGGCATAGCATTTAAATTAGAAGACCTGAACAGGGCTGTTAATGAAAGAACATAGGAGGTCACTAATTCATTTATTATACCTAATTTTCATAGAATATCAGAATAATCAAATGTTATGGCATGCCTCTTTCTTTTAGAACTGACCATAGGTTTTTATTATCTATGCAATCAGAGATGTTACTAAAAAGGCTGGCTGGATAGCTCAGTGGTGGAGCCAGAGCTTGAGAGTTCTATTCCCCAAGTGTCTCTTGAGAGAAAAGCTAGCTTGTGTAGCCATAGGCAAGTTGCGCAGTAACAAGATGTCCCCAGAAGAATGGAATTATAAGCAGCTTCTGAGTATTCTTTACCTAGAAAACTCTGGAAGTGCTTGCCATAAAATGCAATCAACTTGACAGCACATGATTATTACTATAAAACACAGATTTTCTTCTAAAATACTGTACTTTGGTACATTCCGGGTACCAAAGGGGCTGCAGTGGCTTAGAGGTTAAGATGCTGAACTTGATGACTGGAAGGTTGGCAGGTCAGCAGTTCGAGACCCGAGAGCTCCCGTCTCTGTCCCAGCTCCTGCCAACCTAGCAGTTCGAAAGCAAGAAATTGCAAGTAGATAAATAGATACCACTTCAGTGGGACGGTAAACCGTTCCGTACATGCCTGCCACATGTCCACAGAAACGTCTGCAAATGCAGACAACACTGGCTCTTTGGCTGCAAACAGAGATGAGCACTGAACCCTAGAGTTGGATAGGATTGGCTTGAGCAAGGGGAACCTTTACCTTTACCTAACATTCCAGGTAGACAACATATATTTGTAATAAGATTTCCAGCACTACTACTTTTTCTGAATGCAGCTTGAAGACATGGCATTTCTCATTCTGTATATGATATGAATCTTTGTTGTAAAATCTTGAGCATCACTTTGCTGGCTAAGAACTTAATGGGAAAATCCTGTAATTACTGGGATCTTGAGCATCTGCTTTTAGCACACCTATAGATATTAAAATAATCCTGCAGAAGAAATCTAATCTGGGCCCCCTATATCTGCCTCGGAATCCATGACTTTCTGCAATTGATGAATTACTGATTTTTATTTTTCCTGCCAGTCATTTCTGTAGAAAGCTATGACACTGATGAAGTGGACAGAGTTTAGATATTTTGTTGTGGATAGGCTATGTTGTTACATTTTGTCACAGGACAACATAAATTCAACCATGAGTGGGTGATTTTGGAAGAATGTTAAGGGTACCTTACAACACCTGGTAAATGGTACAGTTGTGATTAAGAAGAAAATATACAGTAGCAGAGTTTAGATTCAAGCCTCCCCACCCCACACCAAGTAAATATTGTAGTCTGCTATCCTGGCAGTAGGTCATACTGTCTTACAGAGTGAAAATAACCAGAGCACCCATAATGGCTAGAGTGCAGGCAGTTATTGATGAATGATTTCTGCTAGATTTTATAGCTACTCTGCATTTCATGTTACACCATATATGTTCTAGTGAGAAGCATTGCATGACTGGACACCTTTTTAAAAAAATGTCCAAGCTGTTCTAATTTGTACAATGATAATGTGCTATCAAATTGTAACCTACTTACAGTGACCCTAATAGGACTTTCAAGGCAAGTGGGATAACTAAGAAGTGGCTTTACCAGTTCCACACCCCAAAGTAAGCTTCCATGTGTGCGAGGGAATTCAGATCTAGTCCTCCTACTCTATTACTCTATCCCAGGAGCTCTCAACCTTTTTACCAGGGGCCGGGTCACGCTCCCTCAGACAGCTTTGGGGGCTGGATGGCCATTTTGCCCTTCCTCCACCACATGGTACTTCCTGGTGTGGTGGAGGCAGTGGGGGGGGGCACATGAAATGGTGCCATGGGTCACATCCGGCCCACGGATGGCAGGCTGAGAATCCCTGCTCTATCCACTACACCACACTGGGTATAAAATGGTAACTAGATGTTTCTTAAAAGCAAGTGGCCTACAAAATGTTGTTAAAAAACTAAAATGGAAGTGTTTAATGTTTGGTAAATGTAAGTCAGAAGAAACAAAGTGAATCGTTTGCAACAATGCTGAAAATAGTCGTCATAACGTTTGTAGCAAAAATTAATGAGATTTATGCAATATGTTTAAAATAAATTTCCTCAGTAAGTGTTGAATGAATATTCTCCAAATTCAATAATAGATTCCTCAATGTCTCAATAGCTCCATATTCCAAAAACAATTCTCAATGTCTCAATGTTTCAAACATTATGTTCAAAATATTTGAAGCTGATCCGGTATAAGTGCCTTAGAATTTGATTGAATGAAGATGCAGAGAAGCAGGAAAGAGTAAACAAGGTAAGGCCTGAAATAGCTTCCTAAAGACGAAGAATATAATATACAACAGATACATAAACCTGGTTATAAGAACATTCATTGCACTGTGTTATATCTTCTTGGTCTACTCTATGACATGAAATCATTGATTTTTTATCCAGGCTACTATAAAAAGAAACACTTGAAATATGGATTTATTTTGTGATACTGAGAGTATCTTGGATCTAGAGGGTGACTAGTGAAGAAGTAAAAAACTAAATGAATAAATATAAAGAAGTCACACAATGAGAAACAAGAAGTATATGGTAGGTTGTTACTCTCGCTACTTCCCCGCCTCAACTGCACCCCAAACTGGGCTCCCTTCACTCCCTTTATTCGGAAAAGCAGCGGCCAGGTGTAGAGGTCGAGGAATCGAGATCCACCCAATTTTGTGTTGTTGAGATGGTTAGGCGGAGTATCAAGGCCCTCCTTTCAGACTGCCAGGCAACAGAATTTTTACTCCCACAGTAGGCCTCAGAAGATATCTGCAGTCTGAACTGCTCCTTTTGATCTCCCCTTCGCCTGGGCGAGTTTCCCAAGGTCTTGCAATGGGAGTCCTGCAAGTTCCCTTATTTCCAGTAGCGAAATTATGTCAACGCTTGAACCAGCAATCCAGTTCACAAAACAAAACATACTTTTTGTCTTTTGTGGAAATGAAACCACTCCTGGCTCGGTCTTCCTTTTTATTGTAGAAGCAATGAAAAGCAAGGCATAATCCCATAAAATATCCAAACGAAAAGCATAGCTAAACTTAAGCTAATAAACTCATAACACACTCTAGAAATAAAATTCCCCATTCCTGGGTTCCTAATCTAAATCTACTCTAACATGCAACATACTGTAAAATAAGAAAACGTGCAGATTCTAAGTGTCGTCCTGGACTCATCTCTCCCCAGAGTTGAAGTCCAGTCTTGCTGTAATTTTGGCTAAGTGTCAGCCTCGCGAGATTTTGTCTATCTCTCAAATAGGCGACCTGGCTTGGCCCCATCGAATCAGAGTGTCATCTCCTGACCTTATCTCATTCCGAAGTGGGCTTCGCCCTTCTTGAAGAAACTCTCCTTAACAAAATCAGGGGGTTTTATACACAATTTCCCCCTCTTCCTCCCTCTTTAGGAATTTTCAGGTGGCCTTGGGCTCATATCTTGAGATAACGCTTATCTCCTCAAAATCTTTCAAGGTCAAGGCATGTTGGCAAAGTCCCAAGCTCCCATCTCGTTGGCAGGGTCATTGACTGGTTTGAAAGGGCAATGAACTTGAGTTGTGAAGTTCATTCACATTCATTGAACTTTGAGAATCTCTCAGGTGTTTCTCTGTCCACTAGAGGCACTAATCCCAATGGCGTAATGCTTCCAGGAAACACTTTGAATCGCTGCACTTTTAAAGCTCCGTTTCTCAACTTTGAGATAAGGTGACAAGTAATTTAAAACAAAGTAACTTTTCCAAGTTCATGACAGTTACAGCTGATAATTTGTACCTATAAATCTGTGTGTTAACCGTTGGAATGTTACAAAGGATGTTGCACCAGCCCCCACTAGCCCCGACCGAGCCTCCGTGCACTCGCCCGACCGGGGTTCGCAGGTAACTGTCGGGTTGAATTTTGTGCCAGTGGGGCAGGAGCCCCCCGACCACAAACAAAAAGAAAGGACTCCATTTCCCAATGTTCCTTGGGCCGCGCCGTGCCACAGCCAATCAGGATGAGAGGTGCAAGCAAAAGGAACGTTTGGAAACGCACCGCGGCCAATCAAAATGAAGCCGCAGAAAAAAAAACACTGCACAAACAGTAAACACAAACCCAAAACTACAAGCCCCAGCGTCCTGCGCGCCATGAGTGCGCAGAACGCTGAGGAAGCCGGCACGCGAAAAATAAAAATAAAAAACACACTGGGAGTGCAAGTCCGCCGCAGGCGGACGCAGCGCCTCAAAGCCCCGCAAACACCTGCCGGCCTTCTTGCACGGAGCAATGGGGAGGAGAGGGACTCCCTCTCCTCCACGCTACCCCACCGAAGACACGGCAAGACCACCATTGGCCTCAACAAAAGTTGAGCCGGGGTGGGGAAAAACCACAACAACAAAGGGAGTTCAAGGGGGGAAGGTATTGATGCCTTCGCCTCCCCCCCTTGAAAGCAAAACAATTCCTCCGGAAAGCAAAGGAACTGGACGGCGCTCTGCCCAGTGCGTTTACTTTTCCAGTAAGTGTTTCGCTTTCAAGGTAGGGCGAAGGCATCATTGTCTTCCCCTCCTTGAAAGCAAAACAATTCCTCTGCAAAGCAAAGGCACCGGACGGGCGCTACACCCGGTGCCTTTACTTTCCGAGTAAGTGTTTCGCTTTCAAGGGAGGGTGAAGGTATCATTGCCTTCACTAACCCTTGAAAGTGAACCTATTCCCAGGTAAGCAAAGCCAGCAGATGGCGCTCCGCCCGCTGACTTTACTTACCCCAAAGGTTTTCAGCTTTCAAGCGGGGGCAAAGGCAATGGTGCCTTGCCCCCCCTTGAAAGTGAACCCATTCCCAGGTAAGCAAAGCCAGCGGACGGCACTATGCCCACTGACTTTACTTACCCCAAAAATAAACCAGTAATTCAAAAAAAAAAAAAAAAACAGAAATCACAAACAAAAACATCCAAAAATAACCAAAATCAAACCCAAAAATAACACCAAGAAGAAACACACAGAACCCACCACCACCACCACCACCCAAAAAAAATTACACTACAAACCCCCAAAAGAAATTAAACCAGAGAACTCACCCAAATGACCTTCCTCCATGACGTCCGGAACTGAAATGAGGAAAGAAAGAGACTACTTACCGGAAGAAGCGACACCCAGAAGCCAGTAGGGAAAAACAGTCAAAGTAAAAGAAAACCTCAACAGCACCACCCAGAGGCCACAGGAGAAAAAACAGTCAAAAATATTCACAAAAAAATCTAAAATTTCTAAAACATTTCTTAAATCCTGTGTACAGTTTTCACTCAAAAAAACAAACAAACATCTAAACACAGTTTAAAAACATTGAATTTTAAAAAACACATACTTACACATTTTTAAAATTATTATCCAAGGTACAACTATTAAAAAAATTCACATAGTAAAACATTATTTGGTTAAAAAAAGTAAAAAATTATATCATCCTTTCCTCCTTTTTTTAATTGAAAAAAAAAACACCAAACCAAAAAAAGCTGATCACAGTTTATAACAGCCCGTGCGTATAAATAAACATTTTAAAAATCACAAAACCTTTCAACACCATTTAAAACAGCCCGGCACCATTTGTTCAAGAAAAAAACCCAAACCCTTTACTATCTAACACAATTTAACGTCTTTTTATATAACAATACACATTAAAAAAAACCGTCCAAAACAATTTAAAACAGCCCAGCGCCGCCGGGCAATCTCTACTAGTTCAAGATAAAATAAGGGAGAAGAGTAGAATCTGGGAGACTGGTTTGGATGCAGTATAGCATCATTAGTTAGTATTTCCATATACAAAATCAGAATTATAATAGTGGCATCCAGCTTTTGGTTGTGTGCACTTCGAATTATGGGCCTTATTTACATACACTTTGAGTTGTATTGTATCTTAAAACTGCTCAATCTGGATAGAATTTGTTTATTAATTACTTGCTTGTGTGGGGTGATTGCTGAAGGATGAACATTCTGTGGTTTTAAATACCTTGAGGCAACATAACACATATCTAATTGCCATGTATCAAATTGTGGATTTAATATCAAATTGTGGATTTGATTATGTCCCCTTGGTCTGTTATTGTATTTATGTGCAATATTTTCCATTTGCACTTTCACTTACAGGCTATATAAAATTTTAAGTGGCTTGTGGTAGGCAGGTGGACAGAGGGTTCCTAGTAGGTAAGAGAAATAAATCAAAGATAAAGTCCTGTTGGTGGAGTCTTTCAATAAATTATAATTGAGTGTTGTCTGTATTAGTCCATAAGGAAATAGCTAGAATTTTTTGCACTCATCTTAGACTTTGCACTTTAAAAATACCCCTATATGTTTACATCTTTCATTCCAATTTACTGTTTCAAAACTCATGAGTATTTTAACATATGGGCAATTATAAAGCATGCTATCTCTTCAGAATCTCCAAAGAGCAGAACTGAAGTAAAGTTTCCATGGCTCTGTGCATAGATGGGAAGCTTCTCCTATACCCATCTCTCAGGGTTGTATTGCACAACTGCTGTCTTACTGAGCTGTAGGAGGACCTCTGTGTGGGAAGCTGTTGGTGTACATTAGAAGCAAGCTGTAATTTCAGCTTCTTGGTATGTAATTAGACCCAGAAAACAGTTCCCTAGTAACTGATTAGGCAGTCAGTGATATGTTGTGGCAAACAATTGGGCTCAGTAAAAGTCATGATGGCTGTTGGACAAGGTTTGTGTGGTTTGTGTGTTACCATATTAGTAGATTCTCAAGGGATTGCGGTGGCTCAAGTGGTTAAGACACTGAACTCGCTGACTGGAAGGTCGGAGTTTGATACCCAGGTACTCCATGACAGAGTGGGCTCCTGTCTCTGTCCCAGCTCCTGCCAACCTAGCAGTTTGAAAGCAAGAAATTGCAAGTAGATAAATAGGGACCACTTCAGTGGGAAGGTAAACAGCGTTCCGTACACTCTGGTGGTGAGGCATGCCTGCCACATGTCCACGGAAACATCTGCAGATGCAGACAGTTCTGGCTTTTATAAACAGAGATGGACACTGAACCCTAGAGTCGGATAGGACTGGCTTTTGAGCAAGGGCGACCTTTACCTTTACAAGGACAAACTGCACTGATTTATGCCATTATTATATGTCAGTGATGGTGAACCTTTGCACTCCAGGTGTTTTTGGACTTCATTTATCAGAAGCCCAAGTCAGCGCTCCTGCTGATCAGGGCTTGTGGGAATTGAAGTTACAGAACACCTGGAGTGCCAAGGTTCGCCATCACTGTTACATGTTAAAAACTATCCATAATTTTGTCAGCCATATTTACTTGGCAGGAGGTTGGGGCAAAAGTCTTTTTAGTTTTTTATTTGTATCGGAGCATGCAATAGCTGTACAGTATATGGCTGTACAGTATATGGCATATAGGCAAAATTAAAAACAAATTAAAATATTAAAATAATGCAGACAATTTTTGGGCAGAAGTAGGCAATTTGATAGCATTATCTCACCATTTACTACATTTCCTTTGTAAATGTGGTGGAGCATAAATTGCATCCAAATAAATGTTTGAACATCTCTACAAAATAAATGATTGAACATCTCTACATTCACAGAAAATTTGTCCTGTATCTAAGCCCTATTTTGCTTGATTATTCTTTTGTCTTTCTGCTTTGCTCCAAAGTTTATTAAGTGATTTCTGGCTAACTAGCACAGGCCGGTGGGTTTAAAAAGTTAGGTTTCAGCTGGGTATTTTATATAATAACTAGCATTGGTGCCCATCTTTGATGGGTTTTTTTTTGGGGGGGGGGGCTCAACCTGTGGCACATGCACATCGTGTGCCCTGGTAGTCACAGGGGTTTTACTGGCCTGTCCCCCCATGGTGTAGTTGTCGTCCACCTGTGAAGGGGAACCAAGCCTAGTTTCTTTTCACTGACGGGCAGTGCGTGTGGTGTCTATGAGTAGAGAATGGGGGGGATTTCCCCCCTCCTCTCTGGCCACATAAACAACACCGTGTCCCGACAGTGAAGGGGAATGAAGCTTAGGGCCCTGCCCTGCCCGGGTGGACCTAACCCTGGTTGAGGGGTGCGCCGGGCCCTTTTCCCCAACTCCATTTCCCAGGTCATGTAGCCGGTACCTGGAGGAGGTGGGGTGGTCTCCTTCTGCCAGCCATGCTTCCATTGAGGCCTGCAGGCTGTGGTCCCGGGCGTGGTCAGCCAGGGACCCCATCTGGGGGCTGTGCGGGGACGGTATTGAGGTGGCAGAGGGGTTGGCTGCTTGCGGAGTGGAGGGCCTGTGTGCAGAGGCCAGTGGGCGGAGTGCCGCAGCTGGGCTCACCATCCAGTCCTCCCTTCTGCGGTCTGGGTCGGCGGTCTGTCAGGGTCCTCCAGTGCGTCTGGTCCGGAGGTGTCACTGCGGCTCACTGTTTGCAGACATTCCGGGCCCTGCCCCCAGCTTTGGGTGGTGGCTTCGGGTGGAGGGGGGAAAGGGCCAGACTGTCCCCTCCATCCGCCTCGGTAAGGCAGGGGTCTGAGCTGTAGTGCACGTGCATTGGCCGTTGGTTTGTGCTTTCGTGCGCCGGCTGTCCCGCCTCCTTCACGCTTGGGTCCTCTTGCCTGATTGGCTGAGGCGTGCCGCAGAGGATGCTGGGACTCATAGTCTTTGCTTTTGTTTGCATTCATGGGGCATAGGCCCCACTCTCGGCCCCCGGACACTCACGGCGCTGATCTTGGGGACAAAAGGTAGGTGTGTGTGGAGCATTACGGGATAGGCTCCAGGGGTGTAGGTATGCATTCCGCACACGTATGGCCATACCCCTTCCTTATAGGTATAGAAGAAAGATCGTCTAATGAAAAGGGTAGCTAGATTTGATGGACTGAAAGATTTCCTCCTGAACTGTGAAGACAAGGTCATCCATCAGCTTTTATTTTAGTCCATAATCTTTTGCTGTTATAAACTTTGTGCCGACAAACATCTCTGTTTATGGTAGAGGGTCATCTAGATTGCTCTAGAGTCTAAAAATCAGGCAGAAATAGAAAACTAAATAATGCAGAGATCATTTATGAAGGATGTAGATACATCCTTTACAGGAAATGATTGGCTAAATCTAGTTGTTAGTTACATCTAGATTTAGACCTAGTTGAATCAGTGGGATGTAAATAAATGTTGACTTAACTCCTGTCCATTGTGCTTTATTTGGGACTGTTTATTCAAGTTTGTCTGGTGTAGATTTAGCTGAGAAGAAGCTTAGGTTGCCCTCAGTTGCACTGTTTTGTGATATAATTTTGTGGATGACCCAAATTTTAGAGTTATTAATTACCTGGGAAGGTGGTGATTTTTGTGATCCAGGCCTGGTAGTAGCATGGATAAAGGACACCAGGAGTAATTTATTTAAAGCTGCTAATTTAGGCTATATGCAGCCGATCTTTCTTTTAAAAAAATCTTAAACTTGAAATAACAATGTGACCATGAAGGATAAACTCTTCCTGTTTAATTCATAGAGTCTGAGTCTGACTTCAGAGAAGTGCATACTCCAGTCAGAGTGGTCCACCTTTCCTCATTTATCTCTTTTAAATTGCTTTAGTAGAAGGATCATTTCATTGACTGCAATACTCATGTGGTACTCATAAGCTGAAGTGCACAAGGCAACTGGTTTTGGATTCTGTGTACTCTTGTCTGTAATTTGATGTCACTTGTCGCTCAGTTCACTGGTTCCCATATTTCTTCTGGAATGCCATCCACAATCACATTTTGTTGTTGTTCAGTCATACAGGCGAGTCCAACCCTTTGCGACCCCATGGACCATCGTGCGCTAGGCTCCTCTATCTTCCACCATCCTCAGCCCACTCAAATTTACACCCATTGCATCTACAATGTCATCTATCCACCTCACCTTCTGGCATCCCTTCTCCTTTTTCCTTCTATCTTTCCCATCATCAATGCCTTCTCTAGTGAGTCTTCTCTTCTCATTTGGTGGCCAAAATACTTGAGCTTCATCTTTAGTATTTGTCCCTCTAATGAGCAGTCAGGGTTGATTTCCTTCAGAATTGACTGATTTGATCTCCTTGCAGTCAAGGGGGACTCTCAAGAGTCTCCTCCAGCACCACAATTCAAAAGCGTCTATTCTTCTGTGCTCAGCCTTCCTTAGGATCCAGCTTTCACAGCCATACATTACTACTGGGAATACCATTGCTTTGACTATAGGTTTTTCTTGCTTGTCTCCCAAAATGTAAGCGCTTCTTAAAATCCCTAATGCTCTTCTGACAGCATCGAAAATTTACTTTTTGATTACAGTTCTCAGAGAATACTTTAGCTTATTCTAGTATTTTTTTTAAAATCTAGCTCTGAGGTTGTTACAGGAAAGGAAATTGAAGAGCAGGGTTTGCTGTATGCTCGTGTGGAGGAAGAATACTAAGGGTTCTTTTTTGCAGAGAAAGACAGTTTAATGTATTTCCAGCTTGATCATTGGTGTTGGCCATCAGCTGGAAAGTTTTAACCTACTTGTGGATTACTTTTTCATATTAAAAACTGAACTCTGGGTTAGAAGTTTATCCTTCTTTACTACCTGAGCCGTTCAGCCTCACATTCCCGTAAGGTTAAAGCAACCATATGATCAACCTGCTTAAAACGAGAAAAGTCTAGAAATCATAAGACACTACAGCATTACAGATGTTCTTTCACCTTCTAAGTACATACTTTTGAAAAACAGTGGGCTCATTTTCACAATTCTACAACTTTGACAGGAGGAGGCTTTAGCTGTTCAACAATGAAGGGATGTTCTAACTGGGAATTTTAGCTGTGAATTTAAGACCTGCTTGCTTATCCCTGAGGCTATTTTAGTTTTAATGAGTTACTGTAACAGGGAATTAAAAAGAAGGATGACTTTTTTAACTTGACAGTGATTTGGAGCTTTATTAAACTTCAATCTGGGCAAGCTTTTTTCAGTGCCCTGGTAAGGTGCCTGTACTTGTTTATTTATTAATAAGAGAAATTATAATAATTTTTGAATTGATCATTTTATCTGTAATATAGTGAAATAGATTTCTTGTAGGAATATTAAGATACTTTTAAAGTTCTACAGGCTACAAACCTTTTTGCACCAGAAGTAAAAAACTGTCTGGCCAGGTTATCTTGCAAGTAGACCATACTGCCAGTGACTCGACGCTGATCGTCAGGCAGCGGTTTACTAACCTGACAACCTTGTTAACAGCCTTGGTTGGAGAAGTCCACAGGGAAGAGTGATGGTCCTCAAGTGGATTAAATCCCACTTGAGTCCATCTTGATGGAGGGCAGCTGCTTCATCAGTACTGGCCTGGGGCCGATGAGGACTTTGCATGCCAAAAGGGCTCAAGACCAGAAAGTGACTCATGAAATCGACCACTGCGATGTGGAAGACAAACGAAAGGCCACTGCATTATTGTTCCCAGGACAATCTTCATAGCTGATCACCATGAATAATAACCAGTATTCGGAATTGGATATGCTACTTGAAGAAGGAGAAAAAAGTCGAAATATAACTCTGAGACTTTGTTGCTGCAACTCCTGTGATGTGTGTGGGATTATGGGAGTTGCGATCCAAAAAGTGGGTTTTTTTATGTTCCTGCCAGAACCATTGTTGTGGGAACGTGTCTTGTTCTCTTGACATAAGAGCAGCACTCAAGATGGCAAGCTTAGCAACCAGGTGTATTTCATTTTCTGATTTGACATAAAGTTTTTTTTAAACTAGGTATTGTATGCTGTTTTGTTTACTGATGGCAGTGGGAAGCTCTGTCTGAATGCCATAAAAGGAGAGCATGTCTGAGATATTGTACAGATAGTTTACACTTGCATTTTGGAATGGCTGTTGACTAGAGGTTTGGTGCTTTTGTAGGTGCTAAACAGTAGCTGTTCCCAATAGTAAGCTTTTCCATTAGCACTTATCCCATTTGCGTAGCAGTTGACTACCTGCCAATTACTTTAGATTCTGCAGGGCTGTGCAAGTGAGCTGGCTACTATAAGAGCTACTGTCTAAAGCAGGAGTTCTCAACCTATGGCCTGTGGGCCAGATGTGGCCCATGACACCATTTCATGTGCCCCCCCCCTCTGCCACACCCGGAAGTGCCATGTGTGGCAGCCAGGGCAAAATGGCCATCTGGCCCCTAAATCTGTCTGAGGGAGCATGACCCGGCCCTTGGCTTGAAAAGATTGAGAACCTCTCATTTATCAGTCTCAATCTTTTCCCCCCTGGCCTCTTAACATACTTGGGTGGGGCAGGGAAACAGTTTCTTGAAACAGGTTTCGGACATTTCAAGTGATATTTTGAAATCATTCCCGAACTGAATTACACAAATCATTTCTCAGCGGCAGTTCGTAGGCATCCCTCTCTTTGTGTTCTTTCTGCTGCTTGCTTACTTATCTCATGCCACCACTGGGAACTTCAGCCACACATCTGACATAATTTTGTGTGTGAATACCAGCCTTTCTGAGCATGGATATGTAAGATCATGGATTTCTTTTAGCATTTAACTTCAAAAGGCCCTATCAAGTTCAGCATTTAGTCCCTGGCAATACTACAGAATTGTGCAAATGCAAATAACAGTTTATATATATGCACTTCTGGTGTTTTGTGAAAGCAGACAAAGTGGGAGGGAGGAGGATTAGGAGGAGATGATGATTGCCTTTTTCTGCATAATTGAACATCTGCAGGTTAGGAGATGAATTAAATTATGTGGTCTCATATACATAGGTTTGACACTGGCTTAAAATAGTTCCATTTAACTGAATCATATTAATAGTATAACTGACATATTAAGGACAGAAGACACTGAATCATAATCTAAGATTTTCTAGAATGTGCTACATATACTAAGGTTTCTCTTCAGATCGTATAATGTGCTACATAAATTGCATCTTTGATGTTCACACACAATCTCATGTATTTCGGTAACACATATTCCGGGAGAGTAGTTTGTAGTAGTGGAATGACTGGCTCAACCTTCTCTATAGTTTTGTGTGATGGGTCAGAACATATTCAAACTGAGAAGGACACATGAATAGATTTTCCTTTATCTCTTCAGATATTTTAGTAAGATGATGAAGAGTAACTAAAAAAAACCCCACTTTCAACTCAACCCCATGACTGTCGTCTTCAGGTTTCATATGCCAATTATTGACACCAGAATTCTCTGCTCTTTGCGCTGATGAGGAGGAGTGAGAGAAACAAGAGTAGACTGTGGTAATACCCAGTGCTATCATAGAAACACAAATATGACATTTGCAAAATTCTGCTTGGGAGGACAATTGTTCTTCTGAGTTAGACGTGGGTGTAAGGTTGAGGAAGAGGAAGAGGTAGCCTTCTGTGAACTCAGAGCTACTGTAGGTTGAACTGCTTTTTCAAATAGGTTTATTTTTGTACGTACTTGTGTCTTAAGGGAAGTGTTGAAGAATTACGTTGTTTGAGGGAAATGCATGGTATCTGGATTATAGCTATGCAATTCATATTAGGCTGACAAAGCTGCAGGTAGTGTCAGCAGAAGTAGATAGACATCCTGTGTGATATTTCCTAATTCAGTGGTGGTGAACCTATGGCACACATGCCAGAGGTGGCACTCGGAGCCCTTTCTGTGGGCACCCATGCGGTTACCACAGCACAGAGTTTGCCCCACCACTCTGCCCAGCTGCCCAATGGGAGCGCTTACTCCCCCCAACACAGAATTTGCCCCGCGCCTCTGCCCTGCAGCCCAATGGGAGAGTTTCCTTTACTCTGTTGCTGTGTTGGCACTTTGCAATAAATAAATGGGTTTTGAGTTGCAGTTTGGGATTTCGGTCTCTAAAAGGTTCACCATCACTGCCCTAATTCAAGTCATGAGGTAATGGCTTTAAATCAGTTTATCATTGTCAATATGAAATGGGACTCAATGTAAGTCTGCAAAAGAAGGAGGAAATTCCTGCAATGCCTGTATACAGTAATACCTCATACAAAGTCCGCTTCATACAACATCGAATTCATACAACATCACCTAATTTCTTGAAAAAAGTTGCTTCGTACAAAGTCGCTGTGACTTTGTATGAGGCATTGGAGTTTTTCCCAGGTTGCATTGTGCCTGGGCAGTATAAAAAGCAGGACACATGCGTGCATTGCTCTTGTGGGTTTTGCACAAGGCGAAGAGTGTTTAGGAGTGGTTTTGACCATGGGTTTGGATTTTAAAAAAAAAAATCGACAGAATTTTTAGAAGCATTCCTGGGATTTTTGCAGCATTCTTCAGGTTCTTGGACAATCAGGCTTGCTTGACATGTTTTTGTAATGTATTTAGCCTTTAGACAATGTTTTCTTAACGTTCTGTCAGTTTCCTGTCTGTTTCCTTGACTTTGCCCTGAAGTCTGTGCTGTTACAGTACAATGTATCTCTATGGAAACGACGTTGTACGAGACATCGCGACAAGGATTTGGACGTTGTATGAGGCATCGCGGCTAGGATTTTGCATGCCTCATACAAAGTCCAAATCCGTATAAAGTCCAAACTTGTGGAACCAAGTTTGGACGTTGTATGAGGTATCACTGTATTTTAACATGGGTTGCATGTGAGAGGAGACTGGATGGGGCAGTGAATTGGAGTATCTGGCTGAAGAGTCAGGGATCAAGAGTTTTATTCCTCACTTTCTCTAGGTAGAAGAGTCAGACTGTGTACTTGGGGCACAGCCTTAGAACACCACCCAAAAAAGAGAGAAATAAACTGCTTCTGAGTACAGTACTTGATATGTAGCAAGCTCTGGTAAAAGTCTCCATAAATTTGAATTCACTTGATGGCACATAATTAATTATGAGAGGGAAAGACATGCTGTTCTGTTTCAGCTTATCTCCAGCAATCTTAAACAGTTGCCTATTTTATACACCTTTAGATTTATAGTTCCTACTGAAAGGCAGGTAAATGGGTAGGATGAAAACTGTGTCCGCCCCCGCCCCCCGAGGAGCTATTTGCCAATGTTATTCTTTCTGTTCTGGAAGGTTTTGAGTCTGGCCTTCTTCCATCTTGAGAGGTTTTCCAATAGGTAGATGTGTATATAATTTGGTGCCTTTGGATTTGACCTTTCTTGTATCTCATGTGAGAAGCACATGCTAGAAGCAAATATGGCTTAGTTTACTTTCCGATCTGGGCTTCAGGTGAAATTTTCTGAGTGTTGGATGCCAGGAGACTTATCTATTACTTATTATTTATTAATCTACCTCTCTTTTTCTCCACTGAGCTCAAGGCAGTATGTATGTTCCTGTACCTCCCTTTATCCTTCTAACATCCTTATGTGATAGGTCATACAAAGATAGAATGACTGGCCTAGGATCAGTTAGCTTTATGGTTCAATAGGGGCTAGGACTTGGTTTTCCAAAATCCCAATGTAATACAGTAAAACCCCGGCTTACAAATGCCTCGAGTTACATAAAATTCGACTTACATAATGATTTTGTGCTAAAACCATGTCCCGATTTACACGATTTCCTATGGGTTTGCTTCGAGTTACATAAAGATTCATTTTTCCTATGGGTTTGCTTTGGTTTACATAAAAATTTCATTTTTCCTATGGGTTTGCTTCGAGTTATGTAAAATAATAATTTTCCTATGGGTTTGCTTCAAGTTACATAAAAAACGATTTAAGCAAAAGCCTACGGAATGGACTTTTTTTTCGTAAGTAGGGGTTTTACTGTACTTAACCTCTACCACTCACTGGATGTCTTTTCTCAACACCCTTGCTGTTCTTTAAACACTTTGGTTGGGCTGTGTTGACAGAGGGCAAAGTACATGGGGCCTGAAACAAGCGGAACAATTAATGCTTACATGAGATCTGGCTGAAATGGCTCATGGGCCATCTAGATTTGTTGCTCAGTCAGTATATTTAACTTTTTTGTGTATCTTTTCCAGCTCCTGTGAAGGGTCAGGAAGTATTTTTGGAATTCCTATTTGGGCCACCCCTTTATACTGTCAGGATCTAATTTTGGCAACAATTTGTTCCAGTTCCCTGATCAGCTTTGTTGCCCTCCTCCGAACCCCTTTCCAGTTTGTTGGCATTTCATTTCTGTCAGGCTCAAGGTTGGCTCAGCCTTCCATCCTTCCAAGGTCGGTCAGATAAGTACTCAGCATGTTATGGGCAAAAATGCTAATTACCTTGTGAACGTTCCAGAGCCTGTTCTAAGCACTATGGGAGGGTATGCAATTGCTATTGGTATTACAGGGTTCCATTCATAGACTTTCGGTATTTATATTTGTTCCACCACTTTATACTGTCATTCGAGATCTAATTTTGAAAAGATAGTTCACCTTTTTCTTTAGAGCCAAAAGATACGGAGATTTGCTTTGAGTCAATAAAGATGGAAGACAAGAATAAGCTCATTTTCTTATATACAGTGGAAATTCAGTTAACAAATGGCTTGGTTAACATAAAAATCGCATAACAAAAGGAAATCCATAGAAAATAGTGGCTCAGTTTACAGAATTTTTTGGAACATATTAATTGGTTTTCAATGCATTCCTATGGAAACTGAATTTCGGTTAATGTATTTTGGTTTTAAATGCATTCCTATGGGAAATTCAGTTAAAGTAATTTTCACTGTAAGAAACATCCCGGAGAACACATTAATTACATTAACCTAGGTACCACTGTACATTTTGTTGTTTAGCCTTGCCAGGAACACTGTATGCATGAGTGGTGGAGATAATGATGGATGGAAAGAAGGCAAATGTCTGATGGGGATACTCACATGGCCTTTTTTGGGTGCAAAAAATATGTCTTTTTGTTTTAGCTCTGAGCATTAGTATAATCTGGTTCCAACAAGGAACAAAGAATGTATAATTTCCCAGGGTAAGAGGTTTTATTAAGGAAGATTGATATTGGTCTCAGCCGTATCATATATTCGGAGATCTAGAATTTTAAATGTATAGGAATGGGAAAAACAAGCAAATGAGTTAGGTATAGTTGTTCAATAATGAGAAAATGCTTCTCTTTCTTTGTATAAGAGATACATATGTGAGTTCCTTGCTTCCTGATAAACAACTTAAGGGAAGTATGTGGCTTGAACAAAAGATAGAAAAACAAAAATGTGAAAAAGAGAAGTAAACTTGTTAGACACTAAACAAGAGTTTATGGGAATTATCCCACCTGTTGTGTTGTGTGGTGTTGATAATAGTGAAGTGGAACAGAGATGCAAGCAAAATTATGAAATTTGTGTTTTATGGTATCCAAAGATGTGGTCAGGATCTCAGTGGGTGTGTGGGTGTGAGTGTGTGGAGAGAGAGAGAGAATATTACAGATTGGTTGGGACATACTACTCAAACCTTTGGCAGTCTGACCACTATTATTACATTTAAAATGCTAATTGTCTGTTAGTGGTTGCAATTTCAAATGTGATCAGATCACCTATGAGGAAAAGCCATTGACTAAAGACACATAGGATGCATGCTCTACCTGTTCACCTATACTCAGTTGTCTCACTGAAAGTGAGTGGGTTTGGACCTTGTTTTTTATTTTATTTTTATTTATTTATTTGGATTTATATGCCGCCCTCTTGCCCTAGGGCGACCACAACATAGATATAATACAAGCCCCCTTTAAAAATTCAGTAAAAATACTATTTAAAACCATCCCAATTTAAAAGAGACCCTCCCCTCCCCACTCATCAGTAAAAGGGACATATAACTCTAACAGAGCCAACGAGCGGGAGTCAACACCCCGTCAGCCCCTCATACTTGCCCTGCCAGCCAGGTTTTCAACCCTTTCCTAAAGGGCAGCAATTCTGTCTGTAGCTGTAGGTCTACTGGCAGGAGGTTTCACAGGGTTGGGGTGGACACAGAGAAGGCCCTCCTCCTTGTGCTAGAGAGGCGAGCCCCTCTAGCCGATGAGACACTGAGGGAGCCCCTCCGGTCTGCTCTAGTAGGACGGGCAGACTCTCTTGGGGCAATGTGGTCTCTTAGGTAACCTGGCCCACTACCATGAAGGGCTTTAAAGGTCATTACCAGCACCTTGTGCACCCGGAGACAAACTGGTAACCAGTGCAGCTCCCGCAGCTGAGACGAGGCGCAGGCATAACGGCTGCACCCCATCACCACCCGGGCCGCTGCATTCTGGACCAGCTGCAGCATCCGAATGGTCGTCAAGGGCAGCCCCATGTAGAGCGCATTACAATAATCAAGTCTTGAGGTGACCAACGCATTGTGACCATGAACAAGGAATCCCTATCCAGGAGAGCGCGCAACTGGCGAATTACACGAAGTTGTGCAAAAGCCCTCCTGGCCATGGCCACCACCTGTTCTTCTAGCAGCAGTCACGTGTCCGGGAGGATCCCCAAGTTGTGCACTGGGTCTGTCTGGGGTAGAATAGCCCCATCCAAGACCAAGAATGGCAGCTCCTGGGATAATGCGAGACCCCGAACCCACAGCCACTCAGTCTTGCTGGGATTCAGTTGTAACTCATTGGCCCCCGTCCCAAACCCCCACAGCCTCCAGACACCCAGACACGACATTGACAGCATCACTTGGATCCCCAAGTAATGTCTCTGTTTGCCCATTGGGAGTAGACAACCGTGCACTTCCTGTGAACCTGTACTTCAGCTATATAGTGATTAGCTCTTTGTTCATAGTAAGTAATCAAATAAGAGTTTGAACAAGAAACAAACCACTTTTATAGACTTCTTCAAGAGCCCCAGTAATAAACACAAGGATGTTTTTCGTGATGTAATGCTGTTTATTCTTTAGTACAAAACTGTGCTCAAGAAACAATACTTTTAAAATGAAAGAGGTTAAGAATCTTTGCATTGTATAATTCTGTTTGGAAGATAATACAGCCATGATTGTTAGAGGTAGCTGTTGATGCTTAATATAGTAATACCTCATACAAAGTCCGCTTCGTACAACATCGAATTCATACAACATCACCTAATTCCTTGAAAAAAGTTGCCTCATACAAAGTCGCTGCGACTTTGTATGAGGCATTGGGGTTTTCCCCAGGTTGCATTATGCCTGGGCAATATAAAAGGCATGCGTGCATTGCTCTTGTGGGTTTTGCATGAGGCAAAGAGTGGGGAGGTGGATGGGGGAGGGCAATTTTTTGGTGGGGTGGGCAATTGTTTGGTGTTTGCTGCTGTTGTTTTTAGAAACATTGCATGCTCCATAATTTTTCTTATGTTGGTCTTTTGGGGGGGGCACTGTTTGGTGGGGTGGGCAATTGTTTGGTGTTTGCTGCTGTTTGGATGATTAACACTGTGCTGCATGATGGGACATGTTGGCATCCATTTTGTCCTTGCTTCCATCCAGTAATTGCTTACAATAGCTTGTACAGAATGGATGATCGGCCGCATGGCTGCAGATTAATACTATGCCACATGATGGGACATGTTAACTTTTAAACCTGCACTTCATAAAGTTTTCAAAAGTTGAAAACTTGTTGTATGGTTTGTCCCCTAAAATCAGGGTTGTTTGACATGTTTTTATAATGTATTTAGCCTTTAGAAAATGATTTCTTAAAGTTCTGTTAGTTTCCTGTCTGTTTCTTTGACTTTGCCCTGAAGTCTGCTGTTACAGTAAAATGTATCTCTATGGAAACGACGTTGTACAAGGCATCGCGGCAAGGATTTGGACGTTGTATGAGGCATCGCAGCTAGGATTTTGCATGTCTCATACAAAGTCCAAATCTGTATAAAGTCCAAACTTGTGGAACCAAATTTGGACGTTGTATGAGGTATCACTGTATCTTTCTTCTTCAAGTGCTGTATCTGATTCCGAATATTGGCTATCATCATGGCGATCAGCCATGTAGATTTTCCTGGGAACAATATAATGCAGATGTCTTCCCTTTGCCTTCCGCATCGCTGCATGACACCCATACCACTGATCCAGTTCCATGAGTTACTTTCTGGTCCTGAGCCCTTTTGACACACAGAGTCCTCATCAACCCCAGGCCAGTATTGATGAAACTGCTTCTTCTTCTTCCGTGTCTAGGCCAAATGTGGAACTGCCAAAATGAGGGCACCCTTTGGTGAATTCATTCTGCAGTTCCTTTCACCTGACCTAGTGTGAGAAAGATTAGTCAGCAACACAAGGTTGCCATTACAAGGGTATGCCCGATTGTGATTCAAGAATACCAAATCTTCAAAGGAGACTCTTTCTGTGTACCCCTGTGCAGAAGCTGCTGCACTCCATCAAGATGGATTCAAGTTGGATTTAATCCATTTGGGGACCATCACCCTTCCCTGTAGACTTTGCCACCCAGGGCCGTTAGCCTTCAGAGTTGTCAGGTTAGTTAACCGTCACCTGATGATGAGTGTTGACTTGCTGACAGTAGGATCTACTCTATTACCAGAATTTATCTTTTACTTGGTTTAGGGGATCATGTATGGCTGTGGAATATACAATGTAGATATATAATGTAGATCAGGAGTTTTCAACGTTTTTAAGCCAGGGGCCGGGTCACACTCCCTCAGACAGCTTCGGGGACTGGATGACCATTTTGCCCTTCCTCTACCACATGGCACTTCCTGGTGTGATGGAAGCAGTGGGAGTCACATGAAATGGTGCTGTGGGCTGCATCCGACCCAAGGGCCACAGGTTGAGAATCCCTGATGATTAGATTGTTTCAGAGTGCTTATCTGTGTTCATCAGTCAGTTATCATTTTGCCACATGCTTAAGTATATATGCAAAGAGTGAAACCATGCCCTTATGTGCGCATAGACATACTAGAACTTTCTGCTTAAACCAGTGTTATTTTTGTGCCAATGGTTAAAAAAACATGGATGTAGGAAGGAGAGTTAGAACAAAAACCCAGAGCTTAGAAAAGTTGTTTGTTGCCATGCTAATTTAGTGATTCTCAAGTTGTAATAAAAAATATAACTTTTCCTGTGCACTGTAAAATCAACACAGTGAATCTTCCTCTGATAATACCAGGCAATATAAGTTATCTGAACTGAACAGAGTATTGAAGTAGACGTGTAGGCGTTGGTGTGATGTTAAGTTTTTCCATTTATGCTTCATTTGATTTAAAACATCTCTTTAATGAAACTATTTGTTGCGAGTTGCTATTAAATTCAGAATTCTATCACAAACTAGTTTGGCTTTTACAAAAAGATGAGTGAGAAGCTTGTCCTTCTTCCTGTGATGTCCTTAGGCTGGCCAAAGACATATTCTTATTTTCTGTGTTCTGAGACAAAAGTCTTCAATCAGGGTGATGTGCTTTGGAAAATGTTAAATATAGCGGGGACGGGGTGGTGGTGGATGTGGTCTGGTTATATCCTGGGTGGTGCTTTGCTTACATATCTTATGTCATTCTTTTCCGTATTGATAAATTTAGTAGGATGCTGGGATAGGTTAAGTTGAAGTGACCTTGTTTTCTGTACATGTGCTTTCATAAGAACATAAGAAATTGCATTATACTGAGTCAGACCCAAGCTTGGAAAAATTTGTTTGTTTGTTTGTTTGTTTAAAAATAACTGTTCTCAGAACTCTGTAACCAGCATCATTATGTACTGGCTGATAAGATTCTTGGACCTATTGTAAAAAAAAAGGTGACTTTATTCAGCTCTCATTATGAGCCTAACCAGAGGTTCATGTAGTCCAGTATTGTCAACATGGGTTTTAAAATGGGTTGTACTTTTTATCAGCCTTACCTAGTGTTGCCAGGGATAAAATCTGGAATCTTGGGTATAGAAAATGTGTGCTGTAACACTGAGATGCAGCCATACATGCAGTAAAGGTAAAGGTCGCCCTTGCAGGAGCTGGAACAGAGACAGGAGCTCACTCCGTATTGCAGTACTCAGGTATCGAACTCCGACCTTCCATTCAGCATCTTAACCACTTGAGCCACCACAGATACATGCAGTACAAGCACGCTAACAAGTTGCAGTATGCTATCTAAGAGGATTCTACACCCAAAGTGATGTTTTCTTTATTGTTGTTCCTTTTGTTTGGCTCATAGGAAACCATCCTTTTTGTCACCGCTGAAATCTTGCGAAAATATCTATGCCCTTCTATTTTAACATCCGCTGTGAGAGAGCCTGTCTTGAGTTTTGCCTATGTTTTGATAGAGAAATGTCTCCTTGCGGAATGGCTTTCTTACAAGCTAAAACAGAAAACATCTGATTCTAAAATGATCTACTAGCCCTTTCTAAACATCAGAATGTGGTGTTCGTTCATACCGACTAGACCAGTGATGGCCAACCTTGGCCCTTCAGATGTTCTTGAACTTCAATTGCCAGAAGCCCTGATTAGCAGGTATACTGACTTGGGCTTCTGGGAATTGAAGTCCAAGAACACCTGGCGTGCCAAGGTTGGCCATCACTGAACTAGACAGTATTACTTTAGACTGAGACTGTTTTCCAAAAAGGAGAGTGTGGTATGTATTTGGTTCTAATGAAACATCCAAGCCTCACCCCTTCCCATCCCTGCCTAGGCTTTGCATATGTGATCCATTTTGTGCTTACAGGTTTTTCAAAATATCATGGTCAATTACATTCTCTGCAGCCTGTCTCCTGTCATTGCTAATGGATGTGGTTGAGCTGTTAAAGTATTTCTCTTTAAGTTATTCCTGGCAGTGCCGGCTAATGGCAAGCTTTAGTCACGGTACAAATATGGGGACAACCTGGATGTGGGTGTATTCTAATAAATGCTTCCCTGAGGCCCTTTGCAGGGGATGAGAAATCTAGACACCTCTTTCTTTTCACAGTGGTTTCTTAATGGGACTCTTCAAAGGTTCAAATTCAGAGACATACATTATTTTTATTAGAAGGGTTTTCTTGGTAAGTGTCCTACTATTATTTCTATACATTCCGAGCTTGGAAAAGTGACTTTTTAAAACTAGAGCTTGCAGAACCTTCAAATCAATGTAGCCACTAGGTTCTACATTTGTAAAAAAAATTCCTCCGCATTCTACTTATCTATACCTACTTATCTATACCTATAAATCCAAGGGTTAACTGTTGGAACTTGCTATATGTTTCTGCATCCATCCATCCTATCACGTACCGAGCCTCCTGCACTCGCCCGAACCTAGTCCGCGGGTTACTGCAGGGTTGCCGAAGGCGCCAGTGGGGCAAGAGCCCCACGAATGCGAAAAAAGGAAAAGAACTTCACTTCCGAATGTCCTGTGCGCTGCGCCACGCCTCAGCCAATCAGGCTGAGAGGCACGAGCAAAAAGAACATTGGGAAATGCGGCGTAGCCAATTAAAACCGAGCTGCAGGGTAAAAAACTGCCACACGAACACAAACAAAAAACACAAAACTCCCAGCGTCTTACTCTCCGTGAGCATGCAGAACGCTGAGAAAGCCGGCGCGCGAAAATTAAAATTAAAAAAATCAACGGGAGCGCAAATCCACCTCAGGTGGACACAGTGCCTCAACAGCCTCACAAAACAAAAAGCCACAAAAAACCACCGCGAGACACCCGCCAGCCTTCTTTCCCAGAGCAACAGGGAGAAGAGGGACTCCCTCTCCTCCACACTACCCCGCCAAAGACACGGCGAGACCACCGCCGGCCTCAAGGTACCTTGAGCCGGGGTGGGGGAAAAAACACCAGCAGGCAGAAGTTGGTCAGGGGAAGCACCCTCCCTGGCGATTGACTGGCTGCTGCCTTTGTACTTCCGACAGAGGTAATACAAAAGCAGCAGCCAGCAATCTGCAAGGAAGAGCATCACCCCTTACGGATCACTGCCTGCTGATCTCCGGTTAGGTAAGCCAGGAGAGAAAGGAGACAGAGAGGAGAGAACCATCGTCAGGCAGATAGCTCTTCTCTGCCTCTCTCTCCCTCAACCTACCTAATGAACCTTACCGGGGGAAGAGCCAGCTGACTGCCAGCTCCTCCTTTTCTCCATTGCTACATCGAAACCAAAATTCGAAGCAGTAATGGGGAAAAGAGGAACCGACAGGCAGCCCGTTCTTCACGCAAAAGTACACACCAACAACAAAAACAAACATTTACCCAAAATGCCAACCACCAAAAATAATAAAACACAAATAAATAATTAAACAAACACATTAACCAACAAAACAATAAACAACAAAATCGACAAACAAAAACACCAAAAATACCATGAAAACACAGAAAAAACACCTAACTACAACACAAAAATACCTAACTCAAACAACAAAAATATCACAAATGAAACAAATAATCACAAAAGAAATCAGAAACATAGAAACCAACCAGAAATAAACAAAACAATTAAACACATCTAAACCCCAAAAAAACCACAAAAGAAGAAACAAACACCTACCAGTCCAAAAACAAAACAAAAACAAACAGATTATAAAAACCCAGAGAACTCACCAGCACGTCCTCCCTCCACGACTCCGGGACAGAAATGAAGAAACAAAGACTACTTACCGGAAGAAGCCCCACCTAGAGGCCGGGAGAGAAAAAACACGTGAAACAAAACCAAAACCAATAGCCCCACCAGCAAGTCAAAAACACAACAGCCCCACCTAGAGGCCACAAGAGTAAAAACAAGTCAAAAAATTTACAATAAATCAAAAGTTTACACAAATAACAAACATATATTAAATCAATAAAATAAATTTTTTATAGTATCGTCTATTGATTTTTAACTAAAAAAACCCCCCAAAAGGCAAAACACAATTTATAACAGCCCGGCAACGCCGGGCAACCTATGCTAGTATCTTATAATAGAATGCACATGCTACCTGAACTTGTTTCTGTTTTTTAAAAAAATATATTGGGTGGTTCCTCTTTTGCATCTTATGACTGATTGCACAGCTCCCACAAGAGAATAGCATTTTGGTGATTGTGTTGTTCCCCACAGAAAAAAACCACTTTCTTTTGAACTTCTTATATCTTCCTACACAAAATTTTTTTTGTCTTTAAGAACTTCCTATTAAGATTTGCCCAACCCTCCAAGTTTTTTCTGCTTAGATTTTCATTCTCATGAAAAAGGGTGGATTTGATTTAAATTAAATCGGTTTAAATCATGATTTAAATCTTGATTTAAATCACTAGTCAGTAAGGCTATGTATAAATCATGGTTTTGTACAGAAATATTCATTCTTGCTGGTATATATTTACAACCAGATGAAGGTTTCATTTTTAGAATAACCAGGTTAGCTTTACAGTTGTATCAAAAATTACTAATTTGGTTATACTATTAGATTATCATAGATAATTGTGAAATTATTATGAAGTGAATAATCTCCAGTTTAATAGGTTAATCATTCATATTTGGATAACATTTTTGGTGTACTTTATTAGAAGGAGAAAAATTATTACCTTAATAATGACAATTTAAATCAGGGGTTTCCAAACTAGGACTCGTGGGCCGGACCCGGTCCACGGCACCATTCCATCTGGCCCACCACTGCTGCACCCGCACCCAGAAGTAGAAGAGGCTGCGTTTACATCAGCTGTAAGATGTGCATGCGTAAACATGCCTGCAGGTGTCACAAAGTGGAAGTGGGTGCATTTACCATAGCCTCACTCAGCTATCTGGGGGCGTGGTCAGGCCCGTGGTAAAAAAAGGTTGGCCACCCCTGATTTAAATAGTTTTATTTAACTGAAACAAAGTCTTTTAAAAAGACTATTGGTCACACACAAAAACTTAAAATATGTCCTCTGTAGTTCACTCAAATTCATATTGTTTGTGTATAATCTGTAAAACAAAAATAAACTGTCCTGGTTTATTAGGTCCCAAATGATTTCTCACTTAGAATGAATGAGTCCAAAGGAAGAAAATATTTTACTACACTAGCAGAAGAAGCTATTGCTGTTCAAAGTGAAATCATTACTCCAACAGTTTCTAAATCCAAGTGCCCAAGAGACTTCCACTAATTCACTGGTGTAACTTGCTTTTTAAGAAAACATCGCCAGCATATATTTATTGAATGGGTTCCCTCATAACTCTGAAGTTTATTACTGTTGGCATTACAGATGGATGATTGCTAGATACCCAAGTCATACCTGACTCTTTTCCTCAACATTTTAAGATTCTACCCTGGGCCGGGATATTGACAATATCTGCAAGAAAACTATCTGAAAGTGCTTATCCCGTTTGTTATTTAATCCTTGTAATTTGATTCTGTCAGTGTGCATTTTTGTTTTCAAGTGTTCATTCAGTTCTTTCCAAATTTCAATAGCATCAGCAATACGACACCTATTTTTTCTGTACAGTATTTTGTTTAAAGCTTCTGAAATGGGATTCAGGCTTCTCAGCATGTTTCTCTTAAACCTAGTCTTGAGAATAGTAGTCGTGACAGTGCCGTCTACTTTCTCTCCTTTTGTTCACAAACTGCGATCATCAGAATAGGCCAGTTCTTGATCTACTACGGCTCCAAACGGCCCGCTGTAGAATTCCATGTAACATCTTATAGGAGTGTTAGCTTGGCTCCACCCATTATTTTCAGAGTTTCTGCGCAACAGAATGATTGTTACAGACAAATTTAGCAATTTCAGTGACATTAGTCTTTATTTCTGGAACATTGAAGTCTTTGGCTAGAAGGTGTAGCAAATAATCATTGCAACCGTATGTTACTAGCTTTATAATAACAAATATAATTTTGCTAAAACATGACAGTCCCTCAAGACAGTATTTAAGAAATATGGTGAAATCAAAGCATTTACCAGACTAAAGATCCTGCCTGATCAAACATGTTTCTTCTGTCATCTTTATCCCAGTGCTTTTCATGACGTTGTTTCATTTGGGTCACCAGGCCTTTCATTTATTTGTTGCAGTGTTTGGGACTTCATTAAACTACAGTATACTCAAACTGGGTCTTTTTAATGGCCTCCTGCCATTGTAGGTTTTCTTCTCCAGAGAAAATAATAATAAGATAAACCTCAGGCTATATACACCAGATCCAAGGACTTGTAGAATAATCTTCTCAAAATGTTTCACTTTCATTTTTCTGCTTGCCCCTCCCCCTTCACACTTAGCTTCTTGTGTGGATCTATTCCATTCCCAACAATCTTCTTCTAGTCATTAATTTTTTTGACCCTTAATAGGTAAGATGTTAATTCTGTGTAATAGATTTGTAAAGAAACAATGAAATTTAGGTCTTTTTCTCAATTCTATACAGTATGCTTATTTTATAACATTTTTGCAATGAAAAAGAGGCATGCAATCTTTGTAGACACAAATTCACAGTTTTGAGAACTTCTTGTTGTTCAGTCGCACAGTCGATTCCGACCCTTTGCGACCTCATGGACCATTTTCCTCCAGGCACCTCTATCCTCCACCATTCTCCTCAGCCCACCAAGCTCTGTGCCCATTGTGTCCACAATACCATCTATCCATCTCATCTTTGGATGCCCCCTTCTTCTCTTGCCCTCCACCTTTCCCAGCATCAAGGCCTTCTCAAGTGAGTCCTCCCTTCTCATTTGATGTCCAAAGTACTTTAGCTTCATCTTCACTATTTGTCCCTCCAATGAACAGTCAGGATTGATTTCTTCCAGTATTGACCTATTTGTTCTCTTTGCCGTCCAAGAGACTCTCAGGACTTTCCTCCAGCACCACATTTCAAAGGAATCTATTCTTCTGCGCTCAGCCTTCCTTACGGTCCAGCTCTCACAACCATACATTACCATCAGGAATACCATTGCTTTGACTATGCGAATTTTTGTTTTCAAGGTGATGTCTCTGCTTTTCACTATATTCCCCAGGTTTCTCATCGCTTGTCTCCCCATAATCAGTCGTCTTTTTATTTCATGGCTACAGTCACCATCTGCAGTGATCTTAGATTCCAGGAAAGTAAAATCTGTCACTGCTTCTACTTCTTCCCCATCTATTTTCCAGGAACTGATCGGACCTGTTGCCATTATCTTGGTTTTCTTGATATTGAGTCTCAAGCCAGCTTTTGCGCTCTCCTCCTTCAATCCAATCCAATCCAATCAAGAGGTTCTTTAGGTCTTCCTCACTTTCTGCCATTAGGGTGGTATCGTCTGCATATCTCAAATTGTTGATGTTTCTCCCAGCAATTTTGATCCCATATTGTGATTCCTCCATCCCTGCATTGCGCATTATGTGCTCTGTGTATAGATTGAATAAGCAGGGTGATAAAATGCAGCCTTGTCTTACTCCTTTTCCTATTCCAAACCACTCTGTCTTTCCGTGTTCTGTCCTAACTGTTGCTTCTTGGTTCATGTACAGATTTCTCAGGAGGCATATGAGGTGCTCTGGTATTTCCATCTCTTTAACTACTTGCCACATTTTGTTTTGGTCCACACAGTCAAAAGCCTTGGTGTAGTCAATAAAACAAAAGTAGACTTGTTTCTGGTATTCTTTTGTTTTCTCCATGATCCAATGTACGTTGGCAATGTGGTCTCTAGTCCCCCTGCCTCTTCTGAAACCGGTCTGCACCTCTGGTAGTTCTCTCTCCACATGTTGTTGAAGAGAACTGTAAACCCCATTATCTGTGGAAATATCTTCTAGATAGAAAAATTGCCCAATAATCTTAAAGAAGTCTCACGTACCTCTGTGTAATTGTTGACAGTAAAGTTGTTCCGCTGATGTAGTCTTTTGTATAGTCACTGTCTTTCAGTCCAAAGTCTTTTGTTTTTTTAAGTCCATTGCTTTGTAAGACTACTGGAAATACAGATGGAGCAGCTGTGCAGAGGCTCCAAATTTATCTTGTGCCATATAAGCAAACATTCCCAAAATGAAAAATCATTTTTAAAAACAGCTGTGTTTGTTCACCTGCTGCTGGAGTTGCTGTACCTGTATATGACTATGTCGTCATGAAAGTAGAGGTGATCCTCAAAATTTACTGTGAAGCTTTTTGTCAGTGATCTTCTCTAACAACATTTTGAATGTAAAATGAATCTCGAAAAAGAAACCATGTTCTTTTTTTAGAGGCAATAGTAATTTCAAATTACCTTCATGAAGAGATTCTTCTTTTGGGAATGTGTGATCTCAAGCAGAAAATGGGCAGTGGTGGGGTGAAACTGAAAAAGGGGAAATTACTCTTTAGAGCCAGATCTAGCTTTAGGGGACTGTGGTGGCTTGGTGGTTACGATACTGAACTTGACGACTGGAAGGTCGGCAGGTCAGCAGTTCAAGACCCGAGGGCTGCATGGTGGAGAGAGCTCCCGCCTCTGTCCCAGCTCCTGCCACCCTAGCAGTTTGAAAGCAAGAAACTGCAGGTAGGTAATAGGTACCACTTCGGTGGGAAGGTAAACAACATTCCGTGGGCATGCTAGACCTGTCTAGTCATGTCTGCCTCATGTCCATGGAAATGTCTGCAGATGCAGAGAGCGCTGGCTCTTTGGGTGTAAACAGAGATGAGCACCAAACCCTAGAATCAGATAAGATTGGCTTTCAAGCAAGGGCAACCTTTACCTATCTTTAGGCATAGTCCAGGTCAGGCAAATGTTATACATTATTTTATAAGCTCTAGATTTGATACAATAGTAGCAAGGGATTAAGAAGAGGCAACTGTGAGATTATCTATCTCATGTGCCAATATTTTTGCTTAGCCTTGGATACTGTTACTAGGGCTGTGATGGTGAACCTTGGCACTCCAGATGTTCTTTGACTTCAATTCCCAGAAGCCCAAGCCCCCTGTGAATCCACACGAATGGATTTACTGCGATTAATCCGGCCCGCGCTTCTCTCGTCTCTTCCAGAAGCGGAAGTAAAACACGCTCCAAGCCCTGGCATTGTAATGTGGGCTGTAGTTGGAAGTATAATCGGACTAGAATTACAATAATGTTGTCTCATGTAATTTTTCACAGATCTCCCCCAAAGGATCTGTTATTTACAGTACTGGGGGAACTGTTACTACAAGCGTCACAGCCTTGCACTGGTAGAAGACTGAGGTTGTCCAAGTTTCTTGGAAGCATCCTGGGAAATTGTCTCATGTTGCTCCAGGGAAACAGTCTGACATTGTTCATTTATCATTGATCTTAATCATTGATCATCATGTGGCCTTGAAGGTAGAAAGTTAGCCTCCTCCCTCTCCATAAAACTAGATATTACTAAATGGTGCAAGACATCCATCTCCTGGTAAGACCTAAATTTTTAAAGGGTCCACTTTCATCTTCTTTGACCTTTTAAATTAAAATTAGAGAAGTTTCGTGAATAGATTCATGTGAGTGCTTCACTATCTGCTCCTTATTGAGGCAGATAATTGCTATGTATCCCTTTCTTGAGAGCACTGAAATGTCATTGCCATGGCATTGGCAACAGGTGGAGAAAATGAATGAAGCTTCCCAGTTTTAAGTACGTTTTCTTTCTATAACAGAGAGTGAATTTACTTAACTTTAGTCGCTCATTGTTGTTCAGTCGCACAGTCGATTCCGACCCTTTGCGACCCTATGGACCATCTTTCTCCAGGCACCCCTGTCCTCCACCATCCCCCTCAGTCCTCCCAGTTCTGTGCCCGTTGTGTCTATAATACCATCTATCCATCTCATCCTTGGCCTCCCCCTTCTTCTTTTGCCCTCCACCTTTCCCAACATCACGGCCTTCTCAAGTGAATCCTCCCTTCTCATTTGATGCCCAAAGTACTTTAGCCTCATCTTTACTATTTGACCTTCCAATGAGCAGTCAGTGTTGATTTCTTCTAAGATTGACCTATTTGTTCTCCTCGCTGAGTCAGTTCATTGTTTTACTAATCTGGTCCACATATTCTTGTAATTTATACAGATTGAAGAAAAAACAAACTCTATTTTTGATCTTTTAATACTCCTGTTAAACAAAACGTCAGGGTAAACCTATGCTTGACGCTTTCCCAGTCCATTTGTGTGCCAGGCTGCCAAGTTGAGAGCTGGCCATGAACACTATAAGTCCGACTGGTGTCATGGTGAGAGGAGAGGGAGGGTAATGCTGTTTCATCTGTTATCTGCCACCTGACTCTTCTGTCTGTGCTTTGCTCTGAAGTATCTGGGTCACACATATTGAAAGAGGTTTGAAATGTGTTGATGAAGAGCCATTGGATGATACTATTTCTCTCTGGCTGAACAGAGCAGTGACTCCATCTGGTGGTGAGAAGGCACTTTGGATTCATTTTTACTTTCTGGCCATTTCCATGCACCACTGTATGTGATGGAACAAACCTGGAGCATTATGTATTTTCCTAAGAGTTCCTAGAAAAGCTAGAATCCTCCCGGGGGGGGGGGGAAGGGGGAATCTTTAAAAAGATATCCAAGTTGTTTAAGTATCTTCTGTACAGGACTTGCTGACTATGTAAAAATGTTAATAGATTAATGGTATGAGCTTCTGGAAATTAGTTATGGTAGTAATAGGGATGAAGAAAAAATATGTTTATTTTTTTTAAAGAAAAATTGTGTCAGAAGCACACAAAGGTGCTTTCTGGGTTGAAAGAGTTTTTTTGCTGGAGGAGCTTTGCTCAGGGGACGCCCTAATGAGGCTCCTATCATGTCCCTAAGATCTTTTCCCACCGAAGTGGTCCCTATTTATCTATTTGCAATCTCTTGGTTTTGAACTGCTAGGTTGGCAGGAGCTAGGACAGATAATGGATGCTCAAACTATCATGCAGTACCCGGGTCTCGAACTGCCGACTTGTCAGCCTTCCAGCTAACATGGCAAGCTTCTTAATCATTGAGCCATCGCAGTTCCTGTTTATATGATGTGCACACATCACACAATTTGCAAATGGCACCACATTAGGAGTGGTGTTCCTTCCTGAAAATTATTGGCTGCTAATTGTATCCAAGTATACATTTTTTACTGAAGATAATTTTCAAATGGGAAAAATGCCATTGGCGTGAATTTGTTTAAGTTGGAGCCCAGCTTGCCATGAAGTGACCCACACGGCATGATCACAGAGCCATCTCCGGTGGCATGCTCATTTTGCCATTGGGCCCAATATGATGGTTTCCAGGGGCATTTCCACCACTGAGGGGGCCATCACCTCACCTAAATGGGCTCATCAACCCGTAGCCGTTGGCCCCTTTAGGGAAACAGATTACTTACGCTGCCCAACATTCGGCATTGAGTTGCTGGCTGTACGGTCTACTGCATTACCATAGCAGGATGTCCGGCCAGACACAATTCCTGAAAATAGAGCATAGTGATTCTAACCTGGCAGACTGATTAAAGTTTTAAAATATTTTTAAAAATAATGGTTAAAATCTGACGGTTGATGATGTATAGCTTATTGACTTCCAGTCTTACTTTTAAGGCATCTTTGCCTAGCTTTGTTGGATATAAATTCATACTTCCTCAGATGTTTCCTATCTCTAATCTGGTATAGAACTCAGTAGATTTGTCTGTCCATATCTGCTGAGGTTTTATTTTAAAATAGTTTAGAGTGACATGGTGGTTGTTTAATGTTTTTCCCCACAGTCTCGTTCTGACTCAGTAATCTAGGTTATACAAACAGTACATTTGAGGCCATTGCTAACTAGTTAAGAAAAATTAATTATCCTATTTTTAAAATTAATTCCACCCACAAGAGATTATGCCCTTGTAACTATTTCTACCGGCCCTGTAGGGAAGTATTTATTTCTCATGGTAAATGTTTCTTCAGAGGGGGCATAGGTTATCAATGGACTCAAAATTGGCTCTGTTATTAGACATAGTGAGTTGGCTATCTTTACTAGGGAATAAGGAGTAGTAGCAATATGTTGGTGGATACAACTGTATGTGCCACATATCCTAATCTAAGCTAGCCTGCTGCCTTCAGGTAGTAGTAGAAGATGCTGGTCTGTTGCTAGTGTTTAACTAACATTTATTTGCCATTCTGGTTAACTTCAGAATATCAAATTGAAATGACAGGGTATTGTTTTGTCCTTTGCCTTAGAGAGAAACATGCAGTGGGCAGCCCTTGCAGAATTCATTGCCATGGGATGAGGCGCTGACAACATGAGTAGTTACCTTTTCCCTCTATAAATGCCAGTGTTATCAATGGCTACCAAACATGGTAGCCATTTGCCTCTTCCAAGATGAGGCCTCGTGTTTCTGAATGCCAGGTATTGAGGAAGAGCATCAGGAGGGTGTGGTTGCATTTGAATCTGTCTTTTAGGATTCTGCAAGACATCTGATTGACCACTGTGTAATACAAGGAGACTGAGCTTGATGAGCAGGATACCAGGAATCTTTTTTTTTAAAATGACTAGAGGAAATCTCTTGGAGGAGAGGAGACTTTGAATGGGTGGAGCAGTCTACAGTGGGTGAATCCAAAGTTTGTGGTGGTCCACTCAATCCATTTCCCTCTCTGCTGCCCTGTTACCTCTCTTTCTTCTTCTCCCATATACACCTTTTGTGTGACCTACTAGGAGCCCTGATATCCATCCCATAAGCATCTATGTAGTGTCTGAACTGAGTTCAGTGGTGTTTGTTTACGTCTATTTATGGGAACATCTCGCTGTGGCAATTTTTTGAACAGGAAGAGAGAATTTTCTTCCTAATTTGAAGGCAACTGCTGATTGTCAAGTGCTTCTCTACACTTCAAAATGAATGTCATTGACATTAGCTGATCCATTAACAGGAACCTCTGCTGTAATAAGTGGAACCAAAATAGAAGAAGGAAAACATATTTATTCTCTTTCTTAGTGGCAGATACGTTTAAGGCTTGCTGACTACTTTCTTTGTATCCTCAGACTCCATGTGCTCCACAGTGATGTCCTTCCTAGCCACCAGGGCAACCAGCTTGGCCGTTGCGGAGCCTGCAGGATAAAGCACAGGCCAGCAATATATAAGTATGAGCTATTTTTACTAGCTTGTCCAAGCTCTGTAGTGCTAGTAGCTGCAACTCTGTCTACTGCTGAGCAAAGTTTTTTCTTTTCCACCCATCTCTTGCCCCTCTAGAGCCTGCGCTAATTAGGGCCCCTGAATGAAGGGGTTGCTAACCTAGTTTGCATAAACCACTGGCTTTAGTGCTGCAGAACAGTGCTGGAATTGAATTTGCAAATCTAAATGTGTGTGTGCATGCATATATGTGCGCGCGCACACACAAAGGTGGTATGATTATTTCTTTTGAGTGATGTTAAGGTGTAACACTTTCTCTGGTGGGCTGGTTGGACCATGACCCCAAAAGTCCAGAGAGATCTTCTCAGGATGGCCTTTTTGTTATCAGCTCTTTTCATTTTCTTACTGAAGCCAAGAAATGACTGCATGTTGACTGTGCATGTTACAGAACGTGCATGTCAGACTAACTGCAGTGTATTACATTAGCCACAATGTATTGCATGACGGAAATGAGCTCCCGTCTTCATCCCAGCTCCTGCCAACCTAGCAGTTCGAAAGCAAGAAATTGCAAGTAGATAAATAGGGACCACTTCAGTGGGAAGGTAACAGCGTTCCATGCGCTCTGGTGTCTAGTCATGCCTGCCACATGACCACGGAAACGTCTGCAGAAGCAGACAGCGCTGGCTCTTCGGCTTAGAAACAGAGATGAGCACTGCACCCTAGAGTCGGATACGACTGGCTTTCGAGCAAGGGAAACCTTTACCTATTGCATTTAGTACTGGTGCAAGGAGCTTTATCAGAATGGGCAACCTTGGCCGATTCAGGGGCCACTTTTCTGCTTCTGGGACTCTTTGAGAGCTACACAGATCATCCAAAATGCAAAAGAAGTAATCCAAAAGCGGCTGGATTTTTTTTTCAAAATCAGTGTTTTTCATATCTTGAAAAAAATAATTTGCCAGTTCTGGATACTAGTAGGAGCTGCAACTGTCTTTTCCTTTCCTTTTTTCTTTGGCAGAGGAAGCACCTCTGGGATTCATTTAAGAGATGCAAAAACAGCCTGGGGGCTAGCATGCAGAACCAAAGTTGCCCTTTGCGCACTCTTAATTTGCATTAACAAGGGAATTTGCATGGAAAATGATTATAGGTCTTAGTTGTTTGGAGGACATGGCTCTCAAACATGCTGTGGTATGCTTGCTGTATTTGATAATTCTGCATCTCACTGGGGAGATTCTATGAATTTCAGAGTAGAAATCAAGGCTGTTTTGAAGGACATGAGTAAGTGAATAATAGGCCTTCTGGGAGATGAGCAGATGTTACTTACATTTTCTTAGGATGTTGATTGGAATCATAGAAAAACTGAGTTGAAAGGGGCCTTTTAGGGGATCAACCCCCTGCTTAAAGCAGGAATCCAAATCAAAGCATGCCCAACAGATGGTTGTATAATTCTCTCTTGATTGCTTTCAGTGTTGGAGCACTCACCACCTCTCGAGACAGTTGGTTCCACTGTCTTACTGCTCTAACAGTTAAGAAGTTTTTCCTGATATTCATCCCATAGCTTGCATCCTGTAGTTTGAGCCCATTATTATGTGTCCTGTACTTTGGGATGATGGAGAACAGATCCTGCCCTTCCTCTTTATGATTATTTTTCATGTATCTGAAGAGTGCTATCATATCCCCCCAGTCTCTTTTTCTCAAGGCTAAACATGCCTAGTTCCCTCAGTCTTTCTTCATATGGCTTGATTTCCAGTTCTCTGATCATCTAACTTGTCCTTCTCTATACCTGCTCTAGTTTGTTTGCATCTTTCTTAAAGTGCAGTTCACAGAATTGAACACAGTACACTAAGTGGTCTAACTAATGCTGAATAGAGGGGGACTAGTTCCTCACGGGTTTTGGAGACTATACTTCTGTTAATGCAACCTGAAACAGTATTGGTATTTTTTGCAACCACCTTGCACTATGGACTCATACTTAGCTTGTGATTTACAACAATTCGAAGATCCTTCTTGCTTGTAGTATTAGCAATAGTGATTACACTTATATACCACCCCGTAGCGCTTAGTGCAACTCCCTCGGCAAGGTAATTAGCATTTAATTAGCATTTTGCCCCAAACATTATAGGTACTCTTTTTACTGATCTCGAAAGGATGGAAGACTGAGTCAACCTTGATACTTGTCAGGATCAAGCTCACAACCTTTTGGCTGCAGTACAGCAGTTTAACCACTGCACCACCAGGGCTCTTCTGAACCAAGTATTCCCCATCTTGTAACTATGCATCTGGTTTTCCCCACCCCCTAGGTATAAAACTTTGCACTTATCCATGTTAAATTTCATTTTGTTGGTTTTAGGACATCCCTAACCAGATGCCTTCCAGATGTTTCAATTTAGTACCTATTACTCCTAGCTTCGGTGGATCTCAGTTGGAGACCTAAGAACTTATACCTTTTCTTCCTGTATGCATTTTACAGCAGCATTCTAACATGTACCCATGTGGGTTGGAATTTCTCTTCTTCAGACGTATCATCCTTTTTTGGGGAGAAACAGCAGTGGATGTAGGTGTAGCGAATTTTGTAGGTGTAGCGAATTTTGGACATGAATCTATGTATTCTGCCATCTAACCACACATAATAAATAAAAATAAATTCCCTCATCCAGAGTTTACAGACCTTTAATAGTAAGCAAATGGGTACTTAGGAGTTCTGGAAATCCACATTGGTATGGATATAGGACCCAGCTAAGATTGGTGTGGGCCTGGCTCAAACCTGAAGTGCGAAATCATGATCTGAATTGGATACTGAGACCCATATACAACTCTGACTATTTGGGCTTTCCTCAGTTACCCATGCTTAATTACCCATTGCCTCTCACTGTCCTCCACATGGGGCTGCCTTTGAAGACAGTTCAAAAGCTTCCACTGATTATATTTTTGTTTCATATTGCATCCAATTAAGGAGATAGGTCAGTGGTTTCTTTTGGTGCATGTTGTTTTTAATGAGCTTATAGATCTTATGTTAAATGACTGATTATAATTTTACTGTTTGCTTTATTTGCTTACTAACTCTTGCAATTATTATTTTTTAGAGGTTATATGCCATCTTTGAAATATATTATACTTTAGAAGGCAGCTTATGAATCTTTTAAATACAAACTACAGTTTTCCTATACTTTTTGAAAAAGAGTTCTTCAGGATAGAATCCAATTTTATGAGCCCTGGTGTCACAGTGGTTAAACTGTTGTACTGCAGCCAAAACGTTATGAGTTCAATCCTGGTGGGATCAAGGTTGACTCAGCATTTCATCCTTCTGAGCTTGTGACAGAGTACGTTTGTTAGCCACTAAGATGCTGTAGAATTATGTTGTCTTTCTTGCAAACATACCAGCACAGGGGTTTCCCCCAAACCTTTTACCATGCACATACTTGAATCCAGGATTATGGGAAATAGTGCAGTCACCATCAAAGTACTCTGATATAACTCAGCATCCTATATTCTGTTTCCCTAACAAGCATTATTATTTCTTCTTATTCTTTAGTCTCAAAGAATTGAGAGGTTTGGGAAATGTACAACCTTGAGCTATGAACACCAGGGGGAATTTGTGATCCTCTGTTCTTCTAAAGCAGGTCTTACCGTGTAGACCCTGGAGGATTTTTTTGTGTAAGTTAGTCCCTTCTTTGTCCCCAATCCTCTCAGCATATGGAAACAGATTACTAGGACCTTTGGGATTGGAGCCCTGCAGAGACCTCCTTGGGAGAAGGCTTCTGTTTAGAGGCGTTTGTAGCATTTACACATTAGCTTCCTGTCTTTTTTCTGACACTCAGCCTTGTTCTCAGGGGAAATTCATTTTAAAAGGGAAACCATTAATGAGAACTTGTTAGCTTCCCTACTGAGAGCTCTCTCTTGCAGTAGCATGGAGACGGTTAACTCTGTAACACCTATTCTGTTGTAATGGTCCATGGGAGTCGAGGTGCTGAACTCAAGGAAGGCACACGAGACTGATGTATGATGGTAAAAGCCAGCCCCGAATTCTTGGGTGGACTGTATTTATTGACTACAATTTGGAGTCAGTACACACAGTCTGCGTGAGACCCCTGTGATGGAAAGTTTACTACGTGACACTTGGCTGATTGGGTTACACTTACCAGCCTGCGTGCCCAGGTTGCCCATAGGCAGGCTTAATCAGCAGATAGTGGCAAGACTCACTGTTCCTGCCTTATTTCAAGCTAGAAGACTGTGTACCTATGCATAGCTATTTTGTCTAACTGTGGTTAGTGTCTGCTCAGTCCTTATACACGGGTCTCTCTCTACATGACACTTGCTCTACTTGCTTTCAGTGCCCTCAGCCAAGTAAACATGGAGTCACAATTGCTTCCTATAACTAATTTGCCCGTACCCAATTGCCTTTCCTGTCGAGCCAGGATGGTCTCAGGATTGTTTGCAAACCCCGACAAACCCATTGGGAAAGGTAGCTGTCAAATTAGCAGCCTGGGCAATCCACACTATTCAATATTGCCAGCATAGTATGGGCAAAGTTGGTATCCATTATTTCATTTTACTTTAGCCCCCAAATACTTGAAGACTCCCCCATCTTGCTTTTTTTCCTTGGGGAAAAGATTATTTCGGAACAGGAGATAACTTATTGAGAGGTCAGTTAGTGACCATCATGCTGGCTGATACTTCCCCAGTTTTGTTTGACTGTGACTAAGTGGCAGTCATTATAGATGTAAAATGGATGTGTTTCGTACTATGAAAACTGGGTCTGACATCCAGGAACAAATGGTATTTAGCTTGATAGACTAGATTCTTGTTTATCTATTTGTTTATATAATTTGTTTGTTTGTTTTTATTCCAATTATATGGTTTAAAAGGTTTATTATTGAAATGCAGACCTCGGGGCTCATAGTAAAGAATTATTAGGTATCGCCCATGGTTTTTCTTTGTTTTCTAGTCTAAATTTCTGTTGTTAACTTATTGAAATTATTTTTCTGCTTCGTATTTGAGCCCCAATGTGGTTTATGCTAAAATAAAACAATAATTCCAATGGGAATTATTCCAAGGACAAGACCCGGATACTCTGTGTGTGTTTGTACGTGCGCGCGCGCGTGCGTGCATATCTGCATTGTGTGGCCTGACATGCTGCCAAAGGAGATAAACTCATTTAGGGAAATGCCACCAATGAGAAGAACTGTTTTTGTGTCACTCCCAAACAGAAATTTTGACTGGTGCAAAAAGCAGTGACTTGAAAATTTGGTATAGGAAGAGACATTCCGTGAAATAACATGGTCCTGAGCTGTGCTAGGTTTCTATGCCAATATGACGGGATCAGCAAACTTGGCTCTCCAGATGTTCTTGGACTTTAATTCTCAGAAGCCCTGATCAGCAGGTGTACTGACTTGGTTTTCTGGTAACTGAAGTCCAAGAACACCTGGAGAGCCAAGTGCAAATATTAAGCCTAGATCAGTAACAGACTGGCAGACAGCATACATTTTTGGTACAGATATAATAGATGTATGTGTTGAGCTAGATCAGTCAGTTACCTGGCTGTTCAATTCAGCTCAGCCTCCAGCTTCCATGCCATCCTTAAAAACACATCCACTGTGTTCATTGCACTAACCTGGCTTTGAGATTATCAGTGCATTATTTTAAAGGCCAGACTGTCCCTGCCTAGGAATAAATGTGGGCATTCCATCTTTTTTCCTTGCGGAAAAGAGTAGATGGCAGTAGATGTTTCTACCAGGAGGTCACTTAGGCTTCTAATGACAGTGATGAATCCCTGAGCACCTCATTTTATAAACCTGTTCCTTCAGGAGGAGTGCAGTAGTCTTGTCCCAAGCTGGAAACTCTCAAATGTTGAAACACCATCCTAGCTCATGCATGGCTGTTTCAAATTCAGTAGAAAAATAAAGCTGAATGTCAATAGTATAATGAATACACCACATTTTAAACCCTGTATTGACCTGGACTTCACATAGGTCTGAAAACAGGAACAGAACCATTTTGAAATTGTGTCACAAATCCACAGAGTCAACATAGCAAGAGATCATGCTGGACATCATGCCGGACATCAACAGTAATAAAGGATTTCCTATGTTTAAGGTGCTAGGTAACCATGATTATGATTTGTGAAGGAGCATAAAGAAGATGTTGTTATCTTCATATCTTCTCATAATGGGTCTCCTAAGGCATGTGATTTGTCTGATTGGGGTAGAATACAAGACTAGATAGTCTACATTTGTTCTAGTTCCGCTCTTCTCATTCTTAATAGCATTTATTATACTCTTCCACTCCCCGTGTCTTAAAATAGTGTTTACAGTTCTGCCTCTGTGTAATCAAGTTTATAACCATGTACTGATATAACCTACTGTGTGGACCACAACAAAATGTGGCAAGTAATTAAAGAGATGGGAATACCAGAGCACCTCATATGCCTCATGAGAAATCTGTACATGAACCAAGAAGCAACAGTTAGGACAGAACACGGAAAGACAGAGTGGTTTGGAATAGGAAAAGGAGTAAGACAAGGCTGCATTTTATCACCCTGCTTATTCAATCTATACACAGAGCACATAATGCGCAATGCAGGGATGGAGGAATCACAATATGGGATTAAAATTGCTGGGAGAAACATCAACAATCTGAGATATGCAGACGACACCACCCTAATGGCAGAAAGTGAGGAAGACCTAAAGAACCTCTTGATTGGATTGAAAGAGGAGAGTGCAAAAGCTGGCTTGAACTCAATATCAAGAAAACCAAGATAATGGCAACAGGGCCGATCAGTCCCTGGAAAATAGATGGGGAAGAAGTAGAAGCAGTGACAGATTTTACTTTCCTGGGATCTAAGATCACTGCAGATGACGACTGTAGCCATGAAATAAAAAGACGACTGATTATGGGGAGACAAGCAATGAGAAACTTGGGGAATATAGTGAAAAGCAGAGACATCACCTTGAAAACAAAAATTCGCATAGTCAAAGCAATGGTATTCCCAGTGGAAGGCTGAGTGCAGAAGAATAGATGCCTTTGAGATGTGTTGGAGGAGAGTCCTGAGAGTCCCTTGGACAGCAGAGAACAAATAGGTCAATACTGGAAGAAATCAATCCTGACTGTTCATTGGAGGGACAAATAGTGAAGATGAAGCTAAAGTACTTTGGACATCAAATGAGAAGGGAGGACTTGAGAAGGCCTTGATGCTGGGAAAGGTGGAGGAAAAGAGAAGAAGGGGGCGTCCAAAGATGAGATGGATAGATGGTATTGTAGACACAATGGGCACAGAGCTTGGTGGGCTGAGGAGAATGGTGGAGGATAGAGGTGCCTGGAGGAAAATGGTTCATGGGGTCGCAAAGGGTCAGAATCGACTGCGCGACTGAACAACACATTCAGTCCAAGCTATGTGAAGTGAGGTTGTGTTTGATGTAAAAGAATAAATGAACTTTAAGGCCAGAAAGCAAACTTTGTTCTAAAAAAATGACCTCCACCCCATTAAAAAAATCATATGAATCTTAGTTGATTCATTTGTTGCACGATTAAATATTTATGGAGAAAATTGGTAATTCTGAAACAAAATTGTACTACTTTTGATTTTGAGTGGATGGTATGGCCATCGCTTCCTGTATGAAATAGAACTGGGGTTGACTATTTTAACTTGGTAATAGCCATCTATTTGTTTTCTGTACATTTCTATTCCTATAACTAATTGGGAATTTAGTGAAATAAAAGTTCTCCTTCGTATAGTTTGTGAATCCACACTCATGGGTTATGCGCCTGCGCAGAACGGCCGATCGGAGGCTTGAAAAGCTATTGGTCAAAAGTTTTGGCGGTAAGACCGCCCACCGTACCGCCCACCCTGAGGCGCCCGCGCGCCATTTTACCTCAGTTCTCTTCTTTCCGCCGTAGCAGCAGGACGATCGTTGAGAGCTTCCTCAATTTTTTCGCCCTTCTGAGGGAAAGTCTTTTGGCAAATTTCAGTTTTTCTCGGTGATCTTGTCCTCCGGGCAGGATCGCCACCCCGGCTCTGTCTCTTCTCTCGAGTGGATTCAGTAGCCAATTTTTTCGCATCGATCACCGTCTCCCCCCTCAAGGGGGTGGCGGCTGGTCCGCCCTTCAGGGTACTTGCCTCCAGAAACTTCCACTGGAAGAATTTTTCCGCGGTTGATGGCTGCAGCGTTTAAACAGTGCACGGCTTGCCTTAAGAAGTTCCCGGCTTCCGACGGACACAGCCTGTGCCTTTTTTGCTTGGGAGAGTCGCATCAGAGCCAGTCTTGCCCGCATTGCAAAAAGTTTACGCGCCTCGCGGTGCAGAACCGAAGCAATCGCCTCAAGGCTCATCTGATGGAGCTCGCTCTGGCTCCCGCCGCGTCCGCTTCCACATCCGCCGCTGCCGCCCAGCCGCCGCCGGCCTCTTCCTCCGTGCTTCCGATGAGGAAGAAGAAAAAGGACAGGAACGGTGAGAAGAAGCGCAAGCGTGGGTCGGAGAAGAGACGGTCGCTTCCTCCCACCCCGCGCACACCCGCCTCTCCCGGGCCTTCGCCGCCGTTCTCGACTGCCCGATGTCCTTCTCCGGGATCCTCCATCTGGGGAGGACGGTCGTCTTCCGGTTCACCTGATAAAGGACGCAGGGCTGGGGCTCCAGCTCGCCCACTTCAGGTGCTCCCCTCTCCTCCTCGGGGAAGAAACCCCTCGCCGAGGCAGGCCTCCGTCTCCCCAAGGCCCAGGACGCCGACAGACGACGCGGTCGTCAGCGTTCCGACGACCGTTTCGCCGACACCGACACCGGCCACCGTTTCGACGCCCACCGTTTCGTGGGCCACCATCCCGCCGGCTACCGGGGCGCCATCATCAGCGGACTCGGACGGATCTCAGATGGCCCTCGTCCGAGAAATGTTCCAGGTCATGGCGTCGTTTGCGACCAAGTTCCAGGCCTCCATGCCTGCGGCCTCTGCGGCTCCGGTCCCGACCACCGCAAGCCCCGGGCATCCCGGCCCTGCCGTGGCCCCACCGACCTCCCGTGGGTCGAGTGCCCGCTCCGCCGGCCCACCCAACCCGTCATGGTGTGGTCCAGACGTTGATGCGGTGGAATCCCATCCCGCGGGCCCGCCCAGGCCGTACTGGCGCGGTCCCGACGTGGATGAAAGGCTGCCTCCCTCGTCCTCCGATGAGTCCAGCTCGTCATCGGAGGAGGACGAGGGAGACGTCGACGCCGAGCGCACGCTAGAGCAGGCTATCGCCTCAGTGGACCCACCGCGTGGTGAGGACCAACGCTCACTGACCGCCATGCTCACAAGGCTGGGCACCGCACTCAACCTTAAGGTCGATCAACCGCCGTTGGAGGGTGAGGATCAGATGACCGCGAAGCTCGACAGACGTGCTGTGCGGCCGGTCCACATAACCATGCTCCCCTCCATGATGACTTCGGCGAGGGCGACATGGAGGAAACCTTTGGCGGCGCACTCCGTTTCGTCCAGGCTCGACAACATGTACCGGGTCCTGGACGAGAACGTCGAGTTCTTGCAGGCTCACCCCCTGCCGAATTCCCTGGTGGTCAAGGCCTTCCAGCACAGGACGGCCACCAGCGGGTTCCCGGTCCCGTCGACGCCGGAGGGAAAGAAACTGGACGCGGTGGGGCGTAAGTTCTACGCCACCGGCTCCCTATTCTTCCGTGCCGCCAACTACTCGGCCGCCATGGGCCTGTATCAATCTCACCTCTGGGAGCAGGTGAAGGTTGAGATAGCGAAACTGCCCTCCGACGCCCAAAAGCGCATTGACGCGCTGGCCACCGAGGGGGACTTCGTCGCCGAGCAGCTGATGCGCACTGCCCGGCATATCAACGACTATGCGGCGAAGGACATGGCCTCCGCAATCTACCTCCGTCGCCATGCTTGGCTCAGGGACACTTCCCTCGATGACGCTATGAAGAAGCTCATCGAGGAGTTTCCCTTCGACGGGCAGGGCCTCTTCGGTCAGGACACCGACAAGGTCCTGAATGAAATGCGCCAGACCAATTCCACGGCGAAGTTCCTGGGGCTCACCACGCCGGCTCCGCCCGCCAGGCCGAGGTTCCAGCCCTTCACACGGCGGTTCCAGGGCAACCCACAGCAGCAGGGACCGACGGAGCAGCCTAGATCCAGCTCCTACAAACAGCGGTGGCAGCACAAACCCCGCTACCGACCCTACGGACAGGACAAACGTTCGGGCGCGAGGCCCAAGCCCCGCGTTTGAAGCTGCGACGGCCGAGTCTCTCTCGCTCCACATCCCGTACCTCCCCCTCCGGAACTTCCTCCAGGTATGGTCGGGCATCACGGACGACCAGTGGGTCTTAAAGATCTTGTCCTCTGGCTACGCCATCGAGTTCGTGCGGGTGCCTCGGGTAGGAAGACATCGTCTCACCACCTCGTCCCCCCATTTGGAGGAAGAAATATCAACCCTTCTCTCCAAGGGAGCCATCGAGCGGGTAGCACCGTCCGACTGGGACAACGGCTTCTACTCGAGGTACTTCGTGGTCCAGAAGAAGGACGGAGGCCTTCGCCCTATCCTGGACCTGCGCCGCCTGAACAAATGCATCCACACCAGGAAGTTCCGGATGGTGACCCTACAGACCGTCCTCCCCCTCATCAACAAAGGGGACTGGTTCACAGTCATAGACCTCAAGGATGCCTACTTCCATGTCTCCATCCTCGAGGAACACAGACGGTTTCTCCGTTTCCGCATCGACAATTCCGTGTACCAGTACCGATGCCTACCGTTCGGTCTGGCCACGGCACCGCGGGTCTTCACCAAATGCATGGCTCCGGTGGCCGCATACCTCCGCCAACGGAGCATCAGGGTCTTCCCGTACATCGACGACTGGTTGATCGTCTCCCCCACCAAATCGTCGGCCGTTCGGGACACACAATACACGGTCCACCTCATGGAGAGTCTCGGCCTCAGGATCAACTTCACCAAATCGAAGTTGATCCCCTCCCAACGCGTCGAGTACATCGGAGTGGTACTCGACTCGCTTGCTACGAGAGCCTACGCCCCCCAGAAACGCTTACAGGATATTGCGCAGGGGGTGAGCGAACTGCGCACCAAACCGTGCATCCGGGCGAAGAAGGCTCAGAGACTTCTAGGCCTGATGGCCTCAACGACGGCAGTGATTCCCCATGCCAAGTTGAAATTCAGGTCCCTGCAATCGTGGCTCCTTCACGAGTTCGACGCACTTCGGGAGAGCCAGTCCAAACGGTTGACCCCATCTCCAGAACTGAGGGACCAACTGCTGTGGTGGTCTACACCACTCAACGTGGCCACGGGGAAGAGTTTCTACCCCCCGCAACCCTCGTTGCAGATACTGACCGACGCGAGCAACCTCGGCTGGGGCGCTGCTTGCGGGACTCTCACGGTCAACGACACCTGGACACCGCACGAAACGGTGCACCACATAAATTACTTGGAGCTGCTGGCCATTTGGAAGGCCCTGCGTTCCTTCGAGACTCTGCTCACCGGCAAGGCGGTTCAAGTGGCCTCGGACAATACCACGGCGGTGGCGTACCTCAACAAGCAGGGAGGAACACGGTCCACCACCCTCCTGTACCTGGCAGTGCAGTTGTGGGAATGGTGCCTGGAGAGGCACATTTTCCCAATTGGAGTGCACATTCAGGGCACACTGAATGTCCTGGCAGACCACCTGAGCCGTCTCACTTCGACGACCCACGAATGGGAGCTGGACGACGGAGTGTTCCAGTCGCTTTGCGAGGCCTGGGGGACGCCGAGCATCGACCTCTTTGCATCGGAGTCCAACAGGAAGCTCAGCAGGTACTGCTCCAGAGCAGGCATCGGACTGAACTCCGAAGGCGATGCCTTCATGAAACGGTGGGATCAGGACTATCTCTATGCCTTTCCTCCGTTTCCTCTGGTCCAGAAAGTACTCACCAGGATGTACCAACACAGAACCAATGCAATTCTGGTGGCGCCAGCATGGCCGCGCCAACCCTGGTTTCCGCTACTGTTGCGCATGTCGTCGCAGTATCGCACACTGCCGGAGTCACCGACGCTCCTCCAAATGGAGCACGGCCAGCTGCACCATTCGGACCTGCCCAGCCTCCACCTCACCGCGTGGAGGATAACCCCAGACTGTCCAGGATCCTTGAATTAGCGCGGCGCCCTTCCACAAGGAAGTCCTACGCTTCCAAATACAGGCGTTTTTGTGCTTTCCTGGCCTCCCGGCAAACGCCCCCCCCCCCGCAGGTGGGACTGCAGGACATTTTAACCTACCTCCTCCAGCTGGCGGAGTCCGGCCTTAGCATCACCTCCATCCGAGTACATCTCGCAGCAGTAGTAGCGCACTCTCCTGCTGGCTCGCCCGCTTCTGGGGCCTTCCGCGACCAAACGGTAAAGCGCTTCCTCAAGGGGCTAAGGAACGCTTTTCCGCCGGCCCGGACACCGACGGCTCAATGGTCACTGTCCACCGTTCTCAACGCGCTCACCAGGACCCCCTTCGAGCCCATGGCTACCGCCGATGTTCGTCTCCTCACATGGAAGACGGCATTCCTGGTGGCTATCACGTCTGCACGTCGAGCTGTTGAACTGGTTGCCCTGCGAGCAGACGCACCTTTTCTCCAGTTCTTCAACGACCGCGTCGTCCTCCAAGTGGACATCACCTTCCTACCCAAGGTGGTCTCCAAGTTTCACATGGCACAAACTATCTCCTTGCCAACCTTCTTCCAGAACCCCACTAACGCCCAAGAAAGGACTTGGCACACACTGGATGTGAAACGAGCTTTATTGTTTTACACCAGCAGGACTAGAGAGTTCAGGAAGTCGCAACGCCTCTTTGTGGCTTATGGGGGAAAGTCCAAGGGTGAACCCATCTCTGCTCAAAGGTTCTCCAAATGGATCACCTCTACCATCTACCTGGCCTACGAGTCAGCCTCACTGCCACCTCCACCGCATGTCAGGGCGCATTCCACCAGGGCGGTTGCCACATCCACTGCCTTTCTGGAGGGCACACCGCTTGAGGACATATGTAAGGCTGCCACCTGGTCCAGACCTTCCACATTTGTCCAGCACTACAGGGTGGACACCAGAGCCACTGCGGACGCCAGGCTTGGCCGTGTCGTCCTCACCAGAGGGCTCCGGACTCAACGCCCCTGACGGGTCCACCTACAGGATCTTCAGCTCATCGTGGGATCATCTCATCCGACTGCCCACCGACCAAGTAAGTGTGAGCTTGCTAATCTCCCATGAGTGTGGATTCACAAACTATACGAAGGAGAAAGTTCGGTTTCACTTACCAGTGATAACTTTCGTTCTTCGAGTATATAGTTTGTGAATACACACTACCCACCCTGCCTCCCCTCTTGAGCTGCACGGATGAGATCAGTTGGTTTATCCTGTGCTTGGCTTAAGTATGGAACTGAGGTAAAATGGCGCGCGGGCGCCTCAGGGTGGGCGGTACGGTGGGCGGTCTTACCGCCAAAACTTTTGACCAATAGCTTTTCAAGCCTCCGATCGGCCGTTCTGCGCAGGCGCATAACCCATGAGTGTGTATTCACAAACTATATACTCGAAGAACGAAAGTTATCACTGGTAAGTGAAACCGAACTTTTTTGAGGTTGTTGTATTGTTGTATTTTGTTCCATTTTTATCACAAAGCTCTGAAATCAGAGCTTCTGACATGCTCAAAGCCCTGCTGTGCTTTTGCTGGTAGTGTTTGTGTGATTGGGGGAGCCTTTGGTTTCTCTTTGTTATGGCTCAAAGAAGTGAGATGACTGATGTCACTCGTTCCAAAGATGGTACAAATTTCTTCAGTGTAATGGTTGGAGATCAGATCCAATGTCTCCTGGTTCCTCACCTTAAAGTCAAAGCTCTGATGTCAGGAAGTTAAATTCGTTCAGTTTATAATTTGTCTTGAAAATGAATTTAGATGCACCAAGAGTAAGTAGAAAATTAAGTCAATTTATTTTTCTTCCCCCATTTGCACTCCCCGCCATATTACCCAGCCAGGTGAAGAATTTGAGTAATAAAGTACTCGTCACTATTTTGTGGCATTTTGTTTTATGTTGATCAAAATACAGCTCAGGTGTGGAATTTGAAATTCATCTCATAAGAAGCATTTACCTCCAGAATGTGAGAGAAGGAGGAGTGATTCTTTTATGATGATACATCACTGTCACCCATGTGTGCATCATCTAGAAACTAAGTATGCTTGTGTCATTATAGATATTTCTGGGGTTTCCCCCCATATGGAAATTATTGCTGTAAAATGATTTATTGAATTCATAGGATTAATAAACTAAGATTTCTCCAATTGGTAATGTCTCTAGGTTCCACTATAGGATTGATTACAAACATTATAAAATTCTGAAGAAGAGCTCTTTGAAGCTTTATAGTCTTGCTCTGCATGTTTATTAATTCAAAGCTGTCACTGTCTGTCAATTCTCTTTTGTATTAATCTGGAAAAACCTTCCTCAAGTAACATGTTTCTGAATATTAATGGTTTCATTTCACTATATATTTTGTTGTTGTTTTACTTGACATCAGATTTTTTCTACTTTGATGACCCTAAGAATGAGAGTTCTCCAAAATGTTCTGACAACTCTGCTCAGCTCTTGTACATTCAAGCCTTCAAGGAGTCACTCCCTTTCATATTTGGTCTTTCTCTGTTTCCCCCTTTCCAAGCATTATTCCAGAGAATTTTGCCTTCTCATGATGTACCCAAAGTACCACAACCACAGTTTTGCCTTGACTAATTGTTGAAATAATATACAACAATAAAGTAGTAACTACAAGTATATGGCAGACAGTGATAACTGAAATTAAGAGACATTAGCATGGATCTTCTAATAGTAAATTTTTTAGTTGCTATCTAAAAGCAAGGAGGGATGAAGCCTCACAGACAATAAGTCGTTTTTTTAGCCTCACACAATTCTGTGAGTCATTCTCCTGTTTCATTTCTGTCCCCTATGCTAAATTTTCCAACAACCTTAGGTTCTGCTTTGCTTCCTAGTTTTGTGTTCTAGTCACCTTTAAACGTAAAGGTTTCCCTTGCTCGAAAGCCAGTCGTATCCGACTCTAGGGTTCAGTGCTCATCTTTGTTTCAAAGCCGAAGAGCCAGCGCTGTCTGCTTCTGCAGACGTTTCCATGGTCACGTGGCAGGCATGACTAGACACCGGAGCACACGGACCCCTGTTTACCTTCCCAACGAAGTGGTCCCTATTTTATCTACTTGCAATTTCTTGCTTTCGAACTGCTAGGTTGACAGGAGCTGGGACAAAGACTAATTCTGTCCTGCAGTACTCTGGAATCAAACTGCTGACCTTCTGCCTCCCTGTCAGCGTCTTAGCCACTTGAGCCATGGCAGCCACCTTTAGGCATGTCTTATTTTGGAGTGTGATCAACTTCCTCCTGAATGCTTGCATAAAAGCTTTGAATTTCCAGTTCTTCAGCACCTATAGTTGGAGCATATACAGTACGGGGGCGGGAGGAGGAAGAGACTAGCCCCAGCTGGAGAGGCAGCCGGTGCGGCCATAAAGGAGACCTGCCACGCCGGGGGCTGCCTGGATGCTCCCCCCCCCTTCGGTGTGAGCAGGGGCGGGAGGAGGAAGACACTGGCCCCAGCTGGAGAGGCGGCTGGCATGGCCATAAAGGAGACCTGCCACGCCGGGGGCTGCCTGGACGCTTCCTCCCCCTCCGGTGTGAGCGGGGGCGGGAGGAGGAAGAGACTGGTCCCAGCTGGAGAGGCAGCCAGCACGGCCATAAAGGAGACCTGCCACGCCGGGGCTGCCTGGACTCTTCCCCCCTCCAGTGTGAGCGGGGGCGGGAGGAGGAAGAGTCTGGACCCAGCTGGAGAGGCGGCCAGTGCGGTCATAAAGGAGACCTGCCATGCCGGGGCTGCCGGCGTCTCCACCGCCAGTTTACTTCTGCGCTCAGCCGGGGCTGGATGGAGCACAGAAATACCTGTGGGCACCTGTCGGGGCTTTAAAACACCGTTGCCGTGAGTGCCCCCACCGGACGGCCTCCACCACCAATTTGCTTCCTTGCCGGTTCGTTTCCTTGCCTGGTTGGGTTGGAGGGAGCAGAGGAAAGGAGGAAGATGGGCTGCAGGACAGCTGGGCGAGGGAGGGGGGCGACTGTCACCTGGACGCTTGCCTGACCTTGGCTGGCTCAGTGGGAGGCTTTGCTCCTTCCCCGGTCCGGCGTTGGCCGCAGGGTATTTGAGCGCAATTGGGATCCCGGTGCAAGGACTTAAGAACTGCCGCTCCCGCTACCGTGTCTCACTTTGCTCCTTCCCTAGTCCGGCGTTGGCCACAGGGTAGTCGAGCACACCTGGGGATTCCTGGGTAATTTGTAATTTTTATATTTGTAATACTGTATTTTTTTTTATTGTATAGTGCTCTGCTTGTATTATTATGCTATGGTATGCCTATATTGTATCCTGTATTGTATTATTATGAATATGTTGTTGCCGCCTTGAGTCAGCCTTGGCTGAGAAAGGCGGGGTATAAATTAAAACTGGAATGGAAAACTGGAATAGTTTTACTGGTAAGTTTTCCCCCAAGTCTGACTTGTATTATTTGGTCAGACCTTGCATTAAAACTTCTAACTGCCTGTGCTACATATTGCTTGAGTATTAGAACCACTTAATTCTTTCGGAGTCTGCCATTTCCAGAGTAAAATACCATGTTATTATCTGATTGAAAATGTACCATTCCAGTTCACTTTAGTTCACTGATACTAAGTCATGCAATATTCATACACTCTGTTTCTTGCTTTATAGTTTCCTGAATACATTGATTCATATTTCTTGCATTCCATCTACCTTATGCAACACATATGCAGTATGAGACAATACCTTTATCAGACCACTAACAATCAATTAATCAAAAAGCTTTAGTGTTTCAAACTTTGGAGAAAAGGTTCTGCAAACAAGGCGCCAGAACAAAACAAAACAAAAAAAGCCTCTTTCCAGACCTTCTCCTCTCCTCTCTTCACACAACAAGGGCAAGTAGAAAAATGCTCCTCTGATGTTTCAGTGATTTGGAAGAAGACACATACGATGAGACAGACTATGTAATACAAACTCAAACATATGCTGACAATACTAGGTTTGGAACAGGCAAATGCCCCTCCAGTTTGGCCAGATTATCCAGCTATGATAATAAGAGTAGACCATGCTGCCAGCGACTCAACGCCTATTCTGGCTATCATGCTTCATAATGTTACTAACCCACGAAAGTGGTTCTAAGAAACATACAAAAGCAGTGATAGGAAAACAACAGCTGGCTTCGTCTACTGAAATTATGATAACAATACTGAAACAAGCATTGTTCTTCTGACTGAGTCAAACTGCAAGAAGTAAAATAATGGAGAACAGAATGTGAATAATGGGCAATTATTCTTACGGCTTTAAGCTAAAGTCCTGTAGCTGGAGGCGCTTTTCTTTCAACCCTAACTCGGGGGTTCTCAACCTTTTCAAGCCGCGGGCAGGACCACACCCCTTTGGACAGCTGAGCGGGCTGGACTGGCGCCCCCCCCAAATCGTAAACGCTGCTGTAAAATGCATCCACGGGTGTCGTAAATGCATTTATGAGAGCCACAGGTGCATTTACGACTGTTGTAAATGTGTTCACTTCCAGTGACAGTGGCAATGCGGGCCACATGAAATGGTGTCGTGAGCCAAACCTGGCCCACAGGCCATAGGTTGAGAACCCCTGCCCTAACTGGTAGACTAGCAAGGCAGACTTACAAATGCTGTGGATGCATTTTACAGCTGCGTTTACGATGGGGAGAACCGCCAGTCCAGCCCGCTCAGCTGTCCAAAGGGGTGTGGTCCTGCTTTAAAGGCCAAAAACAAGAGGTGTGTGTGTGTGCGCGCGCACAGATTAACTCACTGGCCTTTGCCTGAATACCTGTAAAAAATTCTAATCACATGTAACCCAGAATAATTTCTGACATGAAAATATTATTATCCCATGTTTGTTTGTTACCTCTGCTCTGGCCCTTAAAATAGTGAACTCTATATGTACTAACGATCTTAAATCATAATTGAACCATGAAAGCTTGCTGATTAATTGTTTTGTAGTTGTCTGATAAAGATAAGATCTTCCTCCTATATTTCCTCCAACAGATTCTTGTCCTCTGAATGTCTTTTGCATGTTGGGCAAATGTTTTTGGGTTTTTTTAAAATCCTGCATCTTTAATCCTTGATTTATATATATATTAAAAAATGTGCTGTGGTTGTTTTTAGAGCTGCTCTTTACTGTTGTCAACTGTTTAATTGTTTTGCTGTGTTTTATGACCTATTGTAAACTATCCTGGAAATGGTTAATTGAGAGTGGCACAAAAATGGTTTAAATAAACAAACAGGCCATTTCCTGCTGTTTCTCGTAGGCTATTCCAGAGCTGTTATGCTTCCTTTCCTATAAAATGGCAAAAAGAATAGGAATCGGAACTATGTAATGTGAAAAATAAAGATGCTTTGTCCACTTAGGTGAAAAAAACTGTCTGCATCTCATCTTGACAACAATGCTTCATTCTTTGATAGTGGTGTATTTTTTAAAAATCACCAACAGATGTGTTTACCAGATACTGCTTATGTCTGTAATGGGAACTGCTATGAAGATCTGTTCCATTTCTTTTTATTTAGAATTATTTTAATTTGTATGGCATATTCAAGATAATCATCTGCAAGGTAGTTGAAAAGATGCCTAAGTATTGTGAATTTGATCCTGTTCCTCTCCTCTTGCAAAGGATGAAAAATATATATAGAAGAACTCTGTTGAGTAATTTAATATTTTCGTATTATAGCATTAATATTTAATCTGATTTTTAAAATTAGTGTATGGTTAATCATGTTTGATTACTTTGTCCTTTTAGACTGCTTCCCAAGCTATAAATAATTTTTCTGCTACTTAGTGTTGAAACATTCGGCTCATTAATATTACAGTTATTCCTGTATGGAATTGTAATTGGTGAAGAGAAAAATTGTGAAGAAAATTTTAATGGGAACTACTTTTGGTTGATGAAACAAATGGGAAAATCTAGAATAAAAGACAATAAAATTTCTTTAAATGTGGCTTCACTCAAATTTTAAAAATGTGTTTGTGTGCACATTTTCCAATCTTCATTTGCAAAATCATAATTATCTCTCATAATTTTGTTCTAGCACACTTCAGCGACAAATCTACTGTCCAGGTTTGAGTGGCAATATAGTGCAAAATTATGCAAAATGAAATTTAAACAGTGGGAAAGCAATGTAGCAAAAATGACCAGAAAAAAATTGTGCATTATGCTATATATACTAGTATCTTTAGAAACAGCAATAATATGACTAAATGAAAGCGCTCTGGTGGTACAGTGATTAAGCTGCTGCCCTGCAACCAAAAGGTTGTGAGTTTGATCCTGACCAGGACTCAAAGTTGACTCAGCCTTTCATCCTTCTGAGGAAGGTAAAATGAATACCTGGCACATTGGAGGCAAAATGCTAATTAACTTGTGAACCGCCCAGAGAGTGCACTAAGCACTATGGGGTGCTATATAAATGTAACAATAACAATTGTTACAGTAACAATAAAAACAAACCACAAAATCTTGGGGCTCACTTCAGAGTAACAAATTTAGATAGTGTGAGCTTCAAACAAATAGAGAACAATAATTACTGGTAGTTTGCAGGCATATAAATGGTTGTGGGGCTGGGGAAAGAGTAAAATGGCAACAGGTTTTCTTGTTGATCAGTTGCACAGTCGATTCCGAACATTAGCGACCCTATGGACCATTGTCCGCCAGGCACCTCTGTCCTCCACCATCCTCTTCAACCCACCCAGCTCTGTGACCTACAACGCCATCTAGCCTTCTCATTTTTGGCCGTCCCCTTCTTCTTTTGCCCTCCACCTTTCCCAGCATCAAGGCCTTCTCAAGTGAGTCCTCTCTTTTCATTTGATGTCCAAAGTACTTTAGCTTTATCTTTACTATTTGACCTTCCAAGGAGCAGTCAGGGCTGATTTCCTCTAAGATCAGCTTTTTTGTTCTCCTTGCTGTCCAGGGGACTCTCAAAACTCGCCTCCAACACCACATTTCAAAGGCGTCTATTCTTCTGTGCTCAGCTTTCCTAATGGTCCAGCTCTCACAACCATACATTACCACCGGGAATACCATTGCTTTGACTATGCGAATTTTTGTTTGCAAGGTGATGTCTCTACTTTTAATTATGTTCCCCAGGTTTCTCATAGTTTGCCTCCCAATAATCAATCACCTTTTTATTTTATGGCTGCTATCACCATCTGCAGTGATCTTTGATCCTAAGAAAGTAAAGTCTGTGACTGCTTCTACTTCTCCCCCATCTATTTTCCAGGGACTGATAGGGTCTGTTTCCATTATCTTGGTTTTCTTGAGATTGAGTCTCAGGTTAGCTTTTGCACTCTCCTCTTTCAACCTAAGCAGGGTTTTCTTTAGGTTTTCCTCACTTTCTGCCATTAGGGTAGTATCATCTGCATATCGCAAATTGTTGATATTTCTCCCAGCAATTTTGATCCCAATTTGTGATTCGTCCAACCCTGCGTTGTGCATTATGTGCTCTGTACATAAGTTGAATAAACAGGGTGACAGAATGCATCCTTGTCTTACCCCTTTTCCAATTCCAAACCACTCTGCCATTCCATATTCTGTCCTAACTGTTGCTTCTTGACTCATGTGCAGATTTCTCATGAGGCATATGAGGATGTGAGAGCTGGACAATTAGGAAAGCTGAACGCAGAAGAATAGATGCCTTTGAAATGTGGTGTTGGAGGAGAGTTTTGAGGGTACCTTGGACAGCGAGGAGAACAAATAGGTCAATCTTAGAAGAAATCAACACTGACTGCTCATTGGAAGGTCAAATAGTAAAGATGAGGCTAAAGTACTTTGGGCATCAAATGAGAAGGGAGGATTCACTTGAGAAGGCCGTGATGTTGGGAAAGGTGGAGGGCAAAAGAAGAAGGGGGAGGCCAAGGATGAGATGGATAGATGGTATTATAGACACAACGGGCACAGAACTGGGAGGAATGAGGGGGATGGTGGAGGACAGGGGTGCCTGGAGAAAGATGGTCCATAGGGTCGCAAAGGGTCGGAATCGACTGTGCGACTGAACAACAACAAATATGAGGTGTTCTGGTATTCCCATCTCCTTAATTACTTGCCACATTTTGTTGTGGTCCACACAGTCAAAGGCCTTGGTGTAGTCAATGATACAGATGTAGACTTGTTTCTGATATTCCTTTGTTTTCTCCATGATCCAACGTATGTTGGCAATGTGGTCTCTATTTCCTCTGCCTCTTCGGAACCCAGCCTGCACTTCTAGTAATTCTCTCTCCATGTGCTGCTGAAGTCTCTCTTGTATTATATTGAGCATACATAACCTTGCTAGCATGTGGGATGAGTGCAATTGTTCAATAATTTCTACATTCAACAAAAACTGCAATTGCTTTATTGTTATGAGCAACATATTCTTTGAAGATTGTTGTTATGACATTGTTGTGGTTTGCATTTTTTTAGCATTTGGTGAGTAATGAAGAGTTATTAACGTAAGTGGAATCTTTTTTTGTGAACAAGGTCTGTTTAAACACAGGAACTGCTCACTAAGAACAGAAAGGAAATGAAGCAGGAGAATGACCTTTTATTGAACAAAAAGTGGGCCACAACACTTGCTGCTGTGATTTAAAAGAAGGCAGATATAGCAGGGAAGCTGGCAGGTGAGAAGGACTCTTCGGACTTGCAGTCTCATTTCACTCAAATGTGTCTTTTATACTCCCCTCTTCAGCTTTTGAGCGTAGAACTATAGAGCCTGACAGATAGTGAAAGGCAGTAAAAAGCAAGCCTGAAAATATGAAAGCAAAACTTGTGGCAGTTGATCTCAGCGTCTTCCCCAAATCTGAAGGTTTTCTGTATCTCTCCTTATGTGATCTCTCACAATGCTGGCCGGACATCCCGCTACGGTAATGGAGTAGACTGTACAACCAGCGGCTCAAGGCAGAGTGTTGGGTGGTGGTAAATAACCTGACTCCCTAAAGGGGCCAACTATTACAGGCGGTTGAGCCCCTTTAGGTGGGGTGATGGTCCCCTCATTGGCAGAAATCCCATTGGAAACAATCATATTCGGCCCATCGGCAAAATGAGCAGAGGAGGAACTCTGATTCCCAATGGTCATTAAGTCGGAAGAGGCCATGTCAGATGGACTGGCTGTGAAGGCGTGCCTTGATAATATCCTCGAGGCTGCGACAGTCCATTCAATTCCCAGTGTTAAATCCTGCATGTCTCATTTCATATGTGCCGCAGGAGATGGCTCCGTGATCATAGTATGTGGGTCACTTCATGGCAAGCTGGGATCCACCTTAAACAAACTCGGGCCCATGACATTTTTCCTGCTTCAGGAAAAAATGCATTCTCAGATATGAGTTGCAGTAGACTACGACAATGCTGGAAAGATTTCTTAAAGCAATAAAATATTTCTGAAGCAGTGTTTGTAATTCTGCCCTTTCAGCCCTCCTTGATCTGGTGTGCAGGAGACAGACAATTGGGGGTTGGTAATGTCCAAAATAAGAGATTGGTCCCTAAACCCTTCCCGCACTAGTTGCATATTTATTCTCTTCACAAGGTCTGTGAGTGTAAGGCCGAGTTTAGGTCCGTCAGTGTATGTGCCTCTCACTCAGTCCATTCCCGCCCCATCTTGAGGTAGCCGCCCCTTAACTATGTAAGAGGAAGTGCTGGGTTGGTTATTTTAAAAAGGGTTGTCATGATGTGCAGCATGGGGAGGAGGCAGAGGAATAAACAGAGACCTCTCACTCCAAACTAGGACTGGATTTTTTTCAGGGCTGCCACTCTCTCCTCCTCCTCCTCCTGTGGTTGCTGCCACAGGCTCTTCACCTGCAGGAATTCTTGCTTCAGCGTCTTCGGATCAGGTCACAAAGACTCAGCCCGTCCCTTCCTCTTCCTCCTGCCTTGGCCTCTTTAGTATTGTCTGCTTAGGGTCAGGAAATGAGCAACGCTTGAGGGCGGGAAGGGGGAATGTTGACTTTCTCCGTGTGAAATAATCTTGTTCCATGTCTGTAGAACCATGACAAGGGAGCTTAAACATAGTTGGAGGTCAGGATGAGGTCCCTGGGCATAAATGTTGTCAGAGGCTGTTGTCTAATAGCTTCTGAAAGTGTACTAATGCAGGTCGGTGATATGCTGTGTGTGTCCATAGTTGTAAAAAAATAAATAAAACAGTCTTGATCTTCTGCACATTCAGTGTGGAAGAACAGTTTCTGATCTTTTCTGAAGCTTGTTGTGAACCTAGCATCAGTAGGAGAGATTGTTTTCAGAGGATGATGCACATATGAAGTGGTAAAATTGACGGTTTTACTGTACTGTTTTATGTGGTGTCATCTATGTTGTGTCAACATGTCAGAATGTGCTGAGATGTTTTTCTGCGGTGAGAAAACAGGAATTAACAATGTCCCGTTGCATTTGTTTCTTGATTATTCGATGGTGAAAGGCTCAGAAGTACAGTATTTGCATCCACGTTGGAAACCAAATTACCATTTTGCTCTGAATAGATAACTTTATAGAGTTTTCACTGGTAGATTCACACAAACAACACAGTGTGTAGAAACGAAAGCTTTGCATCACATCACCATAAATAATTTGCATCACTAGAGCTGCGGTAGCTTGCCTTGTTAGTTGGAAGGCCGGCAAGTTGGCAGTTCGAGACCTGGGTACTGCATGGCAAATTGAGCGACCACCTCTGTCCCAGCTCTTGGGGACATGAAAGGAGCCTCATTTGGGCATTCCCTGAGTGGAGTTTCTTCCACAAAAAATCCTTTCAACCCAGAATAATTTCTGACACAAAATTATTATTACTTGTGTCACTACAGTATAACCCTGTGAATATAACCCTGTAAAATGACTTGTAAACTATAGGCTGACATATTCAACATGTAGATGGTGTTTGGTTATAATGCACCAGCTTATTTTTATATTCATCCTCTAAATCAGTTTTTCCCAACCCTTGGTTCTAAATCAGTTCCCCAGAGCACGGGTCAGCCAATATACTGACTTGGGAACCACTGCTTAAATAGTGAAGGAAGTCTCACTTGATTTTTCAGAATTTATCTCTGGGTCTTGGTCCCCAGTAACATGATAACATAGCAGTTCCTTTTTCTACCCTTTTATCATCAGCTCACTGGCCTGAGAAAGATCTGTTTGTTTCTTGTAAGATCTTTGGATGCAATGCGGGGAGGAAATCCATAAGAAAGTTCCTTCTCTTTCCTTTATCAAGTGACTTGTGAACCAGTAGCTGCCTTTTTTTTTTAACACAAAGCAGTGTAAAGACAAAGAGTGTCTGAATTTACTTGGGTCTATTCCTAAAGCAACAACTCTCCTGATAGGACTTGTTTACTGTCCAGGTGTTGTCCCCATATTCTTCAGGGCGTCTTCACTTTAACACTCTGGGCTGCGGAGGATGGCAGATGGCAAAGGGTCGGACTCGACTGTGCAACTAAACAACAACTGCTATTTACAAGCTTCATTTTATATACCTAAAGCAGGGGTGCCCAAACTATGGCCCACGGGCTGGATCCAGACCATGGCACCAACACCGCTCCCAGAAGTGGAAGTAAAACACTGCAATAAATGCACCCGCGGCTGTCGTAAATGCGTTTACGACAGCCACGGGTGCATTTATGGCAGTGTTTTGCACAGGCGCAGGCACATTTTACTTCTAGTGGGAGGAACCACGTGACCAGCCTGCGACCCAAAAAGTTTGGGCACCCTGACCTAAAGCTTGCTTTAGCCCCTTGAAGGTGGCAGTAAGGTAGCCTTTCCAAATATGATGCCTTCCAGATGTTTTGCACTGTGGCTTCAAGCTTCTCTGACAATTGGTTGTACTTCTCTGGCTGATGGGAATCGAAGTTGAAAACTTCAGGATCTTAAACAGGTTGCAGGAGGCTATAGACGGCATCCCCTGTGGTATTATGTGGAAACATTATATCGGTAATAGTAAAATTCTGAATTGATTTGACCAATATATGGTTAAAGAGGTTCATTTAATTCTGTTACCTGGTAAGCTACATATACTGCAACTCCCTGATTCCAATGTGTGGAGTTCTCTCCATGTCATGGATTAAGTTTGAAGTGTGGGACAATAATTGTAAGATCTGCATGATAAGCTATAATTTATTTTCTGTTTGTTCACTGTCCAGAGTGGGATAACACCCAAATGGGCGGTATAGAAATCCAATAAATAAATAATTCACAGTGTTGTGGCAGCTGGAATGAGGAATGATTTTAAATGGCATTCACATGATGACCATAACATTTACACAAGACATGGATATAGACTAGAGTGCACCCTCACTTGTGGATAGTGCTACTTGACCATGTTGCTGTTGTTTAGCTGCTGGACATCTTAAAAATACCTTGTAGGGCTTGAAACAAAACAAAAATACATTTAAATAACTAGCTGCTGACAACAGTTCCCCTATCTCTTCCCATTGTAATTGGATTTTCATTTTATTTGATTTAGCACAGATACCTAGGATAGCTTGTTTCTGAATGTTAAGGATTTTTAATTTCTCAGTTAAAGTATACTGAAGATGAGTTTTCCTGCCACCACTAATTACCTCAAGACTATTCAGACTCTGTAGTAAAATTAGTGTTAGCACAGTTAAGACGTCCAAGCTGTAGAGTAAATGTGTTCAGGAACACATGGATCCATAAATGTATTTAATACACATTTGAAATAAATGATAATGGCCCCGATCCTTCAAATGTTTGTGAAAGATTTGGTTTACTTGCTCTGATTAATTGTGGCTAACTAATACAGTATAAAGGCATGTCTTGACTGTGTACTTGCTCATATCCCTGGTTGTGCAATTGAGATGTGTCTAGCACCTCTTCATTTAAGCCACAATTAGTTGCAGTATACCAGTCAATATTAAAGCATGGAATATTTCCATTTTTATGCTACTATTTTTATACCAAAAAAAAGGGCAGACATAGAGGTCCAAACAGAGGGATTGCTTTCATTTCAGGCAGACCATTAAAAAAAATAAACTACAACATATTTATATCAATCACGATGACCTTTCAGTTTATGGAGTGAAACTTCTCTTTATAAATGGAATGAAAAACAAGCATGTTTTCTCTTCTCAAATTTAAAATTCAGTTGGACCACCGGAGGCATTGTTAAAATTCACTGGCTCAGAAACCACCAGTTAACTATCTTTTGGCCTTGCAGGTTTTCCATGCAGAGATCTTAAGTTCTAGGTGGTTGTGTCTTTTCATATACAGTACTGGTAGGAATAATATTTGTCATCCCTCCCTGAGGCTTCATTTTGCTTCATTGCAACAAAGCTTTTCATTCCTCCCTCCCCCCCCCCCCCCAATAAGCCATAGAAAGCATTTTAAAGATTCCAAATTGGTGGTTGTAGCAGTTATGGTCCTATACCATCAATTATAAAATGCTTTTGAACAAAAAGTTGCTTATCTACTTTTTTGCTTCCCTTCTAATGTACCGTACCTTAGTGCTCTTAATCTGCCCTCTGTAGTCTGCCCTCTGTTCCTGTAGTCTGCAAGTCAAAGGCAAGGGCACTGATGATGAGAAGGTGGATTCAGGTAGATCAGAGATAGTTGTGAAGAAAATTAGTAATGGCTAATAGTCTAGCAAGCAGAATTTCATAATAGCATGTGACAGAAAATGAACTATGTGCTTTGATTCCTAGAGTTCCCCAGCCTTCAGAACTTCTAGAAGTTGTGGTACTCTAAAGTAATTTGTCCAAACTCTAGAGCTGAAAACACTTAAACTGTACTATTTTGGGGGGATTTTTGTGTCCCATTCTTAAAATCTATATTTATAATACAGAGGTGTGGGTTTGTATGTGCTCCAAATAAACCCACACCCCTGGACCAATCTCGCTGAAAGTTTGCACATACATACCTTGGGCTTGCGAGATCAGCACTGTGGCCATCTCAAAAAACCCTTTGGGGGTTTATGCCCTCCCAAAGTGGGACGCAAAGGGGACACCCCCACTGACCGTAGAAGCAGCAACGAAACAGCAGTACTGCACACATGCAGCAGAGCCAAGCAGTACTGCGCAAACACAGCCAAGCCAGTGGCTTGAATTTTCCGCCGGCATACGCCGCTGTTAAAGAAAGCTGTGGCCGCGATTAGCGGCCACAGCTTTCTTCAGCAGCAGGGTCTCTTGGCCGTAAACTCCTTTGCTGCCCAAAGGAGACTGCGGCTTGACAGAACTTAATGTTTATGGGCCGGGGAGGCCGCAGGTGGAAAAGTAAAACCGCAGTCAAGCCGCGTCATCCTTGCTTTAAAGGACAAAAACAACCCGGGCAAGGCCAGGTAATTAGCTAGTCTCTGATATAGCAAGATTTCTGTGCATATTGCCAATGAGTTGAGATACAGATGTGATATGTGGGTGGGGAAATGACTTTTCTCAAACTTCATGTTTCGGTATGAAAAATAGAAAGCAAGGATTGTTCCCTTTTTTTGTGCTGTTTGACCGCTTGTCCTCTCCTAAATCAATTGTTCTTTAATTGCTATCATCACTCTTCTATCATCTGAGTTAAATCTATAATAGTAGATATTGATGTCACTGAATGCAAAGAAATTGAGGGAATTGTCCAGAAGTATAATTTCACTTCTGTGTTATTGTCTTTTAATAAAATGTCCTTGTGTGTGTTTTGTTTATTAGTAGAAGGTGGCACTAGCTTTTATGTTGTACTAAAGCAGCAATAGGTTGGAATTAACAGTTAGGTTATTAAAGATGTTGAGGGTGGTCATGCCTGGAATGGGAATTGTGGTTGTTGGCGGTTGGAGGCATGTTCAGATGAAGAGTCAAACACATCCACTATCTTTCATATTCCCACCCCAAAACCTAAGGAAAACAGACTAGAGATTGGATGCATTGCTTGGTGCAAAACATATTCAAAACACTCATTGGTTCAGCTTAGCACCTAATATTAACCTATTGGTTCACCACAGCAGCTTCAGTTTTTAATAAAACATGGGGTTTACATTCCCCAATTCTCTTCCACCCATTAACAATAAGGAAATGTAGGCAAGAGTTATTTAGTTGTGTGAAAAATACTCTATGTCCGGAGTAGTTGTTCTTTATTATGTTTGCACAGATTCTATCCTTCAGTGAAAATAAGGTGCAGGGTGCCTCTAAACAAGTAGGAACAAGTAGGAACTTCAACAAGAGCCACTGGACTTGTGAATGGTTTGCCTTGAGAGACCGGGCCTTCCTTCTTCTGAGGTTGGATGGCCTGCCTGTCAGGGGTGTTGGAGATGTGGAGTTTCCTGCTTCAAGGTAGTCTATGTCTGGCCAGGTGATCCTACTATGGTCATAGAGTAGACCCTACTGCCAGCAACTCGTCAGCCCCCACCAACGGGCCAGAAGGGAGCGAGCCGTTTGGTTGATAGTACCGTATTTTGTTTATAGTACCATAGTTTACTGTTACTGTGAATGTTATTTTACTGTTGTTGTACTGATTGTAAGCCACCCTGAGTTGCCACGGCGAGTAGGCAGCAATATAAATCTAAACAAACAAACAAACAAGTAGCTTTCATGAGGAAACTGCAACATTGCTTATTAGCCTCTTCTCTTTACAATGCAGTTTGCTAATGCTTTTTTTAAAAAAAAAACATTGTTTAAACTTAGCAGGAAATGCATTTTAAAGCAATGGTATCAATGGCTATAATTATGGATACCTAAGGACAACCTCCGGGTTGAAGAGATAGGCAGGATATCTCTCAATGCCATTTCCAGGGAATCCTCAGCAGGTGAAGGCATTTGCTTGGGAATAATACCCTGAAGCAAATGGTGAGCCACTGTGTGAGACAGAATGCTGGACTGGATGGGCTCCTGTGGCCGGTTCCAGCAAGGCTGTGCTTATGTTCTTAAGCAGGTCACGCTCCTTCAGATTGTTTATAGACCAGACTGGTGGTCCCCACTGCCGCCGCTGTTGGCAGCGGCAACCATCTTGAGCCACCACCACCTCATTCTGGCAGCGGTAGCGGTGACCACCCTAAGCCACCACCACCACTCCAGCAGTGGCGGCGGTGACCATCCCGAGTCCACACACACATACACTAAGTCAGGCAAAAGAAACTGCAAAATGAACTCTCCAAAGGTGACTTCATTTTGGCATACCAGACAGCAAGCAAAGCCAAAGACAAAGTTGTGGCACCTGAAAGACTAACTCCCGATATTTGGAGGCTGGGCTGCAGTGATTCCTGCATAAATGGAAGAGTCATTTTAGGGGATGTCACTCCCTGAAAAGTGACCTTTTCTTGTGCAATCAGATGTGATCCTTTCTTGTATTTTTCCATGTGCTTGTATACCTGTTTCTTGATAGCCACATATTTCTTATTATTTGTAGATAGGCAAATATTGAAAGGGGGGGGGGGAGAAATCAAAATTAGAAAGAAAACAAAGAATGCTAAGAGAGAACTGAAGTTGTAGAAATGCCTGTATATACTAACATCTTTCTCAAAGTTATATATTGATGTGTATGTTGATGCTTTAATCAGCCCCCACAAATTGGTTAGCAGACTTCCAATGCTCTTTAGTCCCTATCATCCTCAATTGCTTCTTGGTATTAAGACACTACGGACAAGTTCAAAGGCCAGGCACTCAAACTACAAAGGCTTCTGTGATCATCATCTTCTTCTTCCGCAAATAGGCCAGAGGTAAAACTGCCAAAATGAGGGCACCTTTTGGTGAGTTCATTCTGCAGTTCCTTTCGCCTAACCTAGTGTGAAAAAGATTAGTTGGCAACACAAGGTTGCCGTTACCAGGGTACACCCGGTTGTGGTTCAAAAAATCTTCAAGGAGGCTCTTTCTGTGTCCCCGGCTTCCGTGATGACAACTGTCTTTGTGCCTCAGAGGTTTTTGGCAGCTTAATAGCCTTTTAGTGAAAAGGCAAGCGGAGGATGCTTCTGCTCAGTGAAATGTTCTCTTCCCGTCCCCCACCCTTTTGCACTAAAAACCAGGAATTTTGTTCTGCCATAATTCAGGAGGATTCATGTCTGAAGAATTGTTCACTGCACAAATAGCTTCACATTCTCCTGTCAGGTGGGCATGTGTAGTTTATGACTCATATGCCATGTGCATTGGCGTGGTAGGGGAACTGGGCATGGCAAATTATTTTGAAAGCTTAAGAGAATCTCTGACAAGCATACACACACACACTCTCTCTTAAGCTATTGTGCCACTCAGCTGTATAGGATTTCCTACCTCAAAATCAGTCACAAGTAACCCACTGGATTGGGTGTGCTGCATGTAGTGGCCCATCTCAGCCATGGTGCTGTGTAAGGCTCCAGTACTCATAGCAAGGGAAGGTTTCAGCTTTCCTAATTCATTGGAAATGCAGGAACATTGTCAGATGTGGTACAAGATAGGGCTATGATGGCGGATCTTGACACTCCAGATGTTCTGGGACTTCAATTTCCAGAAGCCCAAGCCCCCTGTGAATCCACACGAATGGGTTTACTGCGATTTATCTGGCCCGCGCTGCCCTTGTCGCTTCCGGAAGCGGAAGTAAAATGCACCCGTACGGTTAAGGCTCTTCCGGGTTAACCCTTCCTCTGTATGGGCACGTTTTACTTCTGCTTCCGGAAGCAACAAGGGTAGCACAGGCCGGATAAATAACAGTAAACCCATTTGTGTGGATTCACAGGGGGATTGGGCTTCTGGGAATTGAAGTCCAAGAACATCTGGAGTGCTAAGGTTCATCATCACAGAGGTAGGGGTTGCATTTTTGGGTAGCTGACAGGGAACAGAAGTTGGTTGAAATAAACGTCAGAGGCAAGAGAAACAGCAGCCCAGTTAAGATGAAAAGAACTGCAGAGCAAGGCAGCTGTATATATGAGGAAATGTCAGAAGGGTGTGGGAGTAAGACAACTTGAATAGAAACATGAGATGAAGGGAAGCTCAGGCAAATGAGCTGCACATGGGGTTAGAGTGAAATCCCTGCTCAAGCTTCCCAAGACTCTGTGTCTGCTTCTTTAGTATCCTGATGGCAAAGCGATAGTGAATGAAGCCCACAAGGTCCCTGTGTCAACAGCGGAGGTTATTAATAGTGCATGTACTTTTAGCAGTTTCCTGGTCCTGGAGTAGCTGGTGTCATTGGAAAAACCCCATTTGGCAGGCATCAGGGCCTGCCCTCATTGTAATGTGCTCCACTGCACACTCTCACTTTTTGCAAGAAGGAGAAATGGATTATCCTGTTGCTTTCCTTAACCTGCATTGCAAGTAAACTAGTCCCAATTGAATTAGATTTAAATAGGAGTTTCCATCTTTTCCTAAGCATAAACAAAAAAGAAAAGGATGATGGAATCCTCATGCATTATATATACTCTCTTTCTCTCTCTCTCTCTCTCTCTCTCTCACACACACACACACACACACACACACACACACACACACACATATCCAGGCACACCCACAAGTGACTGATCCAGAACCCACTGTCTTGTGCATTGTCTTGCACACACACACAGACACACACTCCCTGTCTTTCTCTGCCTCTCACTCACACAGCATTGATGTACATTGAAAGTGTCTTGTTCCAGGGCTCTAGAGGCTTAAATGGAATGGGTTTGTTCCATCTGCATCAGGACCTTTCTCCAGTCATTCACTCTCAACCAATCACAGTCCAACATGCAAATCAGCTCTCTTCAACATTCTGTTTTCAGGCCTGGCTGTTAAACTGCCATTTTTTTCTCCCATGACACCATGGGAGTTGTAGTTTCCATTCTTTCCCCATTTTGTGGGGCTTAGGCCCCACCCTCAGCCCCCGGACCCTTGCGGTGATAGGCTCGACAGGTATGGAAATGCATTCCGCACACGCACAGCCACACCCATCCTTATAGGAATAGATTTGCTTTGTCATGAAAGGCACTGGAGGCATTACCAGTTGAAGCCTTTGTAAATCAAGTGCCCCCTGACCTGCATCTGTCTGTCTGTCTTCTTTTGTTTGTTCGTTCGTTCCATTTACATGCTACCCAATAGTGGTTAACTCACTGGGTGGTTAATAACGAAATACAGTACATATACAGTAAAAACCACCTCAGTTTAAGTTTGCTGCAGTTTACAACGGCAAATCCTATGGAAATGCCATCCCGGTTTACACATTTTTTATGTGTTTTTCCCCGGTTTACAACAATCAGTTCGGGACCATTTTTTAATTTTTCAATGCATCCCTATGGATGTTTTAGTTTACTATTTTTTTGGGTTACAACAGAGGCTGTTGGAACGGACCTCAGTCGTAACCCGGGGTTTTACTGTAATCTTCAGGTGCCATATTTGTTCTGGATAATGGCAACAGTCTTCCTGTTCTTATACTCCTCAGAACAGTTCTTCCGAGGACAAGCCACACCAGTCTCTCAGATTCTTCAGCCATGAAGTCCGTCTACGTTCAGGGCCTTTCTTCCCAGGGACCTTTCCTTGCAGAGCGAGATGGAGTATTCTGTACTTTATGTTGTTCCTCACGATATGGCCAAGGTATTGGAGCTCTCTTTGTTTATAATCAACAAATACAATAACAGTTATAAAGCATCAATCATGGAATCCTAGAATATTTGAGTTGGAAATGGTTTATGAGGCCATTGAGTCCAATACGATGCTCAATGTAAGAATCCAAAACAAAGCATATCTGAGAGATGGTTGTCCAATTTTCTCTTGAATGCCTCCAGTGTTGAGTTGCTCACCACCTTCCAGTGTAATTGGTCCCATTGCCATACTGCTCTAATAGTTAAGTTTTTTCCTGATATTCAGCCTATATGGGACTATTATGTGGTCTACACTCTGGAACAATCAACAACAGATCCTGTTCCTCCTCTTATTACTATATTTCAACTATTTGGAAAGTGCTATCATATCCTCTCTCAGTCTTCTTTTCTCAAAGTTAACCATGCCAACTTTTTTCAGTCTTTCTTCATAGGACTTGGTTTTGCACATGTGCAGACCTCTCCTTCGGAATCTTCCAGAGCTAGAATCAAAGGGACAATTGTTAGGACCAACCACCCTACTGCACATGCTTGCATGCCTAATGGCTTCCCTCCTCAGTTTTTATCTTACCGCTGTGGCAGTAGACAACTCATCTATCCAGAGCATCTCTGTGAGTTTATTGTTTGCTTTTCCTCATTTTTTCTTCGGCCTTCACCTCATGTTCTGGATCTTACCACTATAAAAAAGACATTTATTTTCCTCTTGTTTCCCTCCAAGTTGGACTCCCTTGTTCAAGTCTTCCTGTTTTTGTTTATGGCCCCTATGGGACTATTTAAGAAGCATGTGACCACTTCCAAGATTCCCCTTCAAAGATGGACATGCCAAGTATATTTTCTGTCTGGGAGAATCGCACCAGGTCCAAAACTGCCAGCACTGTAAGAAATTCACAGAGTTGCCAATCAAGAACCGCCAAACAAGATTCTCACCTCTGGGGGAAAAATCTCTTTTGGTGGCCTCTACTACAGTCCTCACCCTACTGCTTGAGTCTCCTCAGCCACATTCGTCTGCTGATGCCAAACCTTTGGTTTCTGTCTCAATACCAGAGTTCCACTCTTCATCAAAGGACTGATTCCAACACAAAGAAGTGCAAGCACAAGGATCCAGCTGATACATCTATGACCAAGAAACCAAGGAAAGCATCCAAGGACCATGATGCTGACTCCAAACAGCTCCAAGTCAGTCAGGTTGTGCCCTCCCCCAGGCCATCTATTGCACAGTCTGCAGACAAGGATGGCATAGTATGCCTTGGATCCTCACTAGACCATCACGTTTCATTACCTAAAGAAACCTCCACCCAGCTTAGCCGTTCACCTCAGTGTTTTCAAGAGAAACAACACTCTCAACCAACATTGCTACCATTGGAACCAGACCGGTTATGGAGCCGATCACCAGCATCTGTACACTCCAAACCCATGTCTTGCCCTACACTGCCTTGGAAAAGTCACAGAAATCTAAGCACCATCAGCAACTAATCTGTGCCACAGCCTTGCTCAGCATCTGGATTGTGAATTATCAGGCAGCCATGGGAGCCTACTAGGACTACTTGTGATAGAAGGCCCAGCCATTCCTCGACTCAGCCCCTGAGGGAATTTAGCTCACAGCACAAAAAATGAGATCAGCCCACCGTACCCTCAACTCCCGTGTTGAAGAACCTCTCATCAATGATCGTTCTTTGCAGGTATGTATCTGACGATGCCCAGCATAGAATCAAGGATCTTGGCTGGTGAAAATTCTTTTACAATCTTTCCCAAGGGAAACCATCTCAGATTCCTAAACCCTCAGTGTAACTGGTATCTGACACCAGCCACAAGGGCTCCAATCAGGTCCACAACCTCTGGTCTCCTACAGAGCTCCTGGAACTAGCTCATTGATCTGGAAGGCAGTCAGGGCCTTCGAACTGCTCCTATGAGGTCAAGTTGTCCAGGTCGTCTTAGACAACACAACAATGCTAGCCTATCTCAGCAGACAGGGGGGAACTCGATCACAAAAACTACTTTATCTAGCTGTCCGACTCTGGGAACAGTGACTAGAGAGACATATCCTTCCAATGGCAGTCCATATTGAGGGGAAGAACAACGGCCTCGCAGACTAACTGAGACACAAACAAATGTTGACTCATGAATGGGAATTATCTGACACTGTCTTCCAGAGCCTCTGCCACAGATGGGGCTGTCCACAACTTGACATCTTTGCCTCCTGGAAGAACAGGAAGTGCAACAGGTACTGCTCCCGAGCGGGACAGGGGCATCATTCAAGTGAAGACACTTTCATGATCTCATGGACCCAAGTCTCCTATACCTCTTTCTGCCCATCCTGCTGATCCAGAGAACAATGATCAAGATAATCCATGACAGGACTAACATTATTGTGATTACACCGTGATGGCCTAGACAACCATGGTTTCCTATGGTCAAACGTATTGCTTCTGAGGTTCTACACCTTCCAGACCCACAGAACCCTCATCTCTCAGGATGAGGGCAGAGTTCTACATTCCATCTTCCTCACCTGAACCTAACAGTGTTGAGAATAAACTAGCCCTGAGAATCCTGTACCTTTGCAAGAAATCATCAACGATGAAATTATAACGCTACAAGTATTTTAACTTTGAAGAATTCCTCCCAAATCTAGGTGAATCCATGACCAATTTTGTGCTCTCTTCACTCCTTACCTTCCTGCTCCACCTTGCCAAGACAGGCCCATCACACTCATCTATCAAGGTCTACCTGGCCAACACAGTGGTACACCAGCTGTCGTCATCAGTCATCTTGACATATTTCTGACACCCCACAGTAAAGAGCTTCCTTAAGGGGCTTTGCAACGTTTTCCCCAAGCCAAAATGCCCTATCCTGCAGTGGTTCATCTCATTGTTCCTGCACAAACTCATGGCAACTCCATTCGACCAATTGGCACGTGTCAACCTAAGGCTCCTGACCTTCCATACTTCCTTTTTTGTAGCAGTTACGTCTGCCAGGAGGGCTGGAGAGCTGGCCGCACTCCAGTGCAACCTACCATCTCTCCACTTCTTCCGAGACAAAGTGATGCTGTACCTGGACCTCACATTCCTACCGCAGATGCCATAAAATGCACTCTCCTCCTGTCCATCAAGCTAGTTTTAAAACCATGATATTAATATTAATAATGTCTTGTCAATTTTATTCGTACTGCAACTCTTTTGAAGGGTTTTTTTAAAGTATAAAGTACTCTGAGTACATTATATATCTTCCTTTCTGACAATCTGACTCTTCTGCAGGGCACAGTGGTGAATCAAACTTTCAACCCCTGACCCCATAGCTAAGTGTTCCATCTTGCTGACCCATCTTGCCAGCTGATCTACTGCTACTACACTATTTAATGAAGTGACAGCCTTGTAACTAATTAAGAAAATGCCATTAAAGGTTACAACCAAAGAAATGAAATTCTCCATAGTTATAGTCACAGTGTAATGTAACTACATCTTTTTATCTTGAAGAAATAATGAATTACAAGTTAATTTGTTTATAAGCTTTGCATTGAACTCTCATGAAATTAGCCTCTGTTTTCTATCCTTGATATGTCTCAGAACTGCAGAGAAACGTTTCACTTCTAACAAGCCATGTTTAGCTCTCTGTGAGGTTAAATTAAAAAAAAATGAAATCAGTGGAATTGCAGTCAGACTTCCTTGATAGATTCCTGGTAGGAAGGAGATTCTTTCAGCTGTCTTTTGTCAAATAGAAGGTACAATGTTTGTGAAGTGTATGACAACCCTAACTACAGAGAGTAAGGAGGTCAAAGTTCCAGATATTTTTAGCAATGGAATATAGGTTAAAATCTGTGGTGGGCTCAAATTTTTTTTTTTTTACTACCACACTGTGGCTGTGGTATGGTGGGCATGGCCAGGGGGAAAGCCCTGCATTGCACACGAATTAGGACTACTTTATTTCGAAACTTGGATGGGCGGGGCCAGCCAGAATTTCTGCTACCGGCTCTGGCGAACTGGTGCGAACCTGCTGATGGGAGATAGCGCTTTGAGAGGGCTGCATGCAGTATGGGTATGTGTATGCGCGTCATTTCCAAGTGGGTACCAGAATCATGCTGTGTTGAAGGTCTTCTTTATGCAGTGTATTCAGATGGTCCAGAATGTGTTAAAGCAGGGGTTCCCAATTTTTTTGTGTTGTGGGCTGGTCACGTAGTTTCTCCCGCTATAAAACACATCCACAGCTGTCGTAAACACGTTTACAACAGCCGCGGATGCATTTTGCAGCTGGAGGAACCACGTGACCAGACCGCTCAACCATGTGATAGAAAATGCATTCACAACAGCCGCTGGTGTATTTACGGCAGTGTTTTTGCATGCATGGGCGTGTTTTACGTCCGCTTCCGGTTGCGGTGCAGGCCAGATGATTTGGCCACCCCTGTGTTAGAGAAATGATGTTCTTATTCCTTTTGCAAAGATACAATGTGGATTTATCAGGACTATCAGTAAATGTTTTCAGTGGAATAAAATGGGGCTTTTGTATATGCAATTACTTTATTTCATGCATAGTAATATTTATGATAACTGCCATTTCTAAGGCACAAAGCTTAACATTCTCATTTCACTGATACTATAGCTTAGACCATTCATTTTGGCAAAATGCAGCAAGAGTATTATTCATAGGAACACTTGATTATTGTTAACCAAGTAGGTTCTTTTGACAGTTGTGTAATAGTGGTGGTGGAAAACAGAGAGAAACTAGACAAAGAGATTTTCTAGATCAGCGTTTCCCAAACTATGTTCCGTGGAACACAGGTGGACTTCAGTTCCCAGAAGCCTAAGTCAGTACATTGGCTGATCAGTGCTTTGGAGAATTGACAGGCTTCTGGGAATTGAAGTCCAAAAACCCAAGATTGGGAAACACTGGTCTAGATCAATATTCCTCAGGTGTGCTGATTTGGGCTTCTGGAAATTGAAGTCCAAGAACACCTGGAGAGCCAGGTTTGAGGAACTCAGGTCTACAGGTGAAACTCGGAAAATTAGAATATTGTGCAAATGTTCATTCATCTCACTTAAAAGGTGAAACAAATATATGTGATTGACTCACTACATACAAAGCGAAGATGTCATGCCTTAATTCGTTATAATTGTGATGATCATGGCGTACAGCATACATAAGATTATGTGATGATTATGGGGTACATGAGATTGGGGGGTTGGGGTTTTCATAATCTGTAAGCCATAAACATCAATATTATAACAAAGTAAGGCTTGAACTATCTCGCTTTGTATGTAATGAGTCTATCTCATATATTTGTTTCACCTTTTAAGTTGCATTACTGAACTGAATGAACATTTGCACGATATTCTAATTTTCCGAGTTTCACCTGTAGATGTAAATCCCCCCCCCTCCTTTCTATTTCATTCAAAAGAAGTTGTTGAGTTTCTTGTCTATACTGTTTTGAGCTGGTAATGCTCAGGAAGGCACATACCGTATCATTTTCCCCCACCTTGCCTTTCTCCTTAGGGAAGCCAAATGGCTTTTGGGGTGGGAAGAGATGCAATGGATTTCTGCTTACACCAACATATCTGAAGGGGCAATTAGTCAGAGAAGGAAACAAGCTGTGACAGCAGTAACAGACACCCAGCTTTGAGCCCAGTTCCTCCTCCTTTGCTGCTGGAAAGCAAATAGCTGCTGTGTGTGTGAGAGAGAGAGAAAGAAAGGGGTGGGGTGAAGGTATGGGAAACTCTGAGTAGCCCTCCTTCTCCTCCCCATTTCTTAACCCTGGTCTATGAGACCCCCTGATTGCATCCCTAATCTTTCCTTTTTTAAAAAAAAATCAATTGATGGAGCTTTGCTTTGGTGTTATGGCTCTCTATGTCAGGGATTTTCAACCTGCAGGCCACGGCACCATTTCATGTGGCCCCCACACTGCCACCACCACAGCAGGAAGTGCCATGTGGTGGAGGAAGGGCAAAATGGCCATTTGACCCCCAAAGCTATCTGAGTGAGTGTGACCTGACCCCTGGCTTTAAAAAGGTTGAGAGCTCCTGTTCTATGTTTTGGAGTCAAGCAGACACTTTGGTATGATAATAGCAATTTTAAAAAATGAAAGTGGGGAAGCACCAGCTCAACTGTGCTAGGAAAAAAGGGGGGAAATAGCAAGTTTGGGACTAGGAAAAGAAGAATCACAAAAGGGGTACAAATTCCCCAAGTGGTTGAGGAGAAGAAATGAAACCCTGAACCCTCATACAGTGGTACCTCGCATAATGAACGCTTCACATAGCGAAAAATTCGCATAACGAGGCGTTCATTATGCAAGGGTGATACCCCGCATAACGAAAAAATAGTTCATTATGCGGGGTTTTTGGTAGCCGAGGTATACCTGGTCAATGGGAACCCCGGATAACAATCATTTTTTGTTCGTTATCCGGAGCATCTCCCATTAGCTTCGCATAACGAAAAAACCACTTAGCAAAGCAACTTGCAGAACAGAGTTTTTTTCGTTATGCGAGGTTCTACTGTAGTTTCTGTTCATGTTGGGACAGGGGTGATATTGTCTTGGTAGAGGGGGTTTGGTACTTCAGGGATGCATCTGGTATGTTTCACATAACAAATTGCCTGTCTGGATGATCCCAGCGTGATAAGAATTCTGTTGGAATGTCATGCTGGTTTCTGTAAGGGACTTGCTAGAAGGCAGCAATTTCTCTTGTTTTACAAGGAAAAACAAATAAGTTATATCTTTTTGTAGGAATCGGGGCCGCTGAGGGCCGTAGGTCCCGGAGGAGACTGATCAAAGAACGATACGAGGCAGTATGGAGGAGGATATGATCAGTACTTTATTGAGAAAAGGCTGCAACATATATAGAAGGAAAAGCGCAACGGTGGCAAGACTGTCACCTGACAGAAATTACATCGCCTGTGTACTCAAGTTAATTGGGAACCTCTTTGGGGAAGTTAATTAACTGGGGCAAACATGGACCTCGCAGTCCCCTTTGTTCAGGGATCAGGCAGGGGTAAACATGGCATCTGTTTGTGCCTGAGATTACACTGAGACACGGAGATGAGTGATTACTCTAATAGGTAACTGGGTTAGGTATTTGCTCTCTTCAGCAGAATCGCTGGTCAGGTCAGGAGTTGGGTGAATCAAACCCTATCATTTATCCACCCCCCTTAATTTCTCTGCCCGCAGAGCCCACGGCTCAAGGAGCGTTCCCCCGAAGTGGCCTCTGCGCGGGCCGTTCCATGCCATTGGGGCATGGGGAGACCACATTTCCCCTTTCTTTTTTATTTAAGGACCTGACCGACGACTTTGCGTAGGAGCGGCATCAGCTGTTGAGCGGGAATGACGCTTCGGGGTTCCTTCTCGGGGCGGCACTTCGAGATCAGTGAGGGAATACATTGCACAAATCAGCATAACGCTATGCCTAGTATAGTCACCCCCACTACCACCTTGAGTACCGTCTGGAGCCACCCCCACGGAATCCACGACCACATCCAGTTCCACAATGAACTCCACCAAGTTCCCCATGCAGACCCTTCTGTGATGCCCTGGACTATGGTGTGGAGATCAGTGAGCTGGCTCTGTATCTTGTGGGTGTTGTCTGTGAGGTTGAAGCAACACATGCCATGGACAGACTTGCAGCCCATATGATGTAACAACAGGGGATAATCGATAGCTGCTTGATTATCCAGTATGGCATGGCGAAGCTCTGCCTGCTCCTGGTTGAGCAGCGCTATTGCTGAGGAGGTGTGGTTGATGGCTTTTGCTAATCTGCAAGCCAATTGACCAATTCTCCGAGCGTCGCCTATGGCTAAGCCTGACACGCTGAATATACTGACCACAGCCTGGTTTTTCAGAGCTGTGGGTCTGAATTCGGACTGCTTTCTGTAGCAAGGCAAGATAATGAGATGTGTCATTGATTTACTGTGACCTGGGGTGATTCTGCAGCTTCTCTGCAACTTCTGGCGTTGTGCAAATGTCTTTCTAACACCTATGGGGAGGTGTGAAAATTACAATGGCTGGAGATAGCCGGCTACCGGGTGCTCAATCTTTCCAAGTAATGGGCCAGTGCAAAACATGGGCCGGTCTGGCTTCCTTTGGTGGAAGCTGGCCGTTATTAACAATATACAGAAATTCAAGTGTCCCTTGCAAATCCCAACTGGAGCATTGTACAAGGCATGTATAAATAATAGCAACTACAGATAACAATAGCAATAAAAGACATTCAGCTGCTTCTTGAGGCTTCCCTTCTTGGTGGGGCTTCATGTGCAACTTGAGTTTGGAAAAGTCCTTAGAAGTGGCACTGAGTGTGCAAAATGTTCATAGAAATGTCTTTGGAAATGTAAGTCATAAAGGAAGACGGACAGCTGATGACATCCAGGACAGTGACTGGTGCCGCTCTTTGCAATCATCCGGGTCTGATTCTGGCCTCTGGGACCTGCATGGGGAAGAGACTTGTTTGGGAGATAAAAATTCTGAAAGAGTTAGTTGGTTTTATAGGGTAGCAATTGCTGTGCAACCATGGGATGTTGTTCCCCCCCCCCTTTCTGTTTGTTTGTATTAATGCAAACGTGCATGTACTGCCATTTGCCAAAATGTGGGGATGTGTGACGTCCCTTTGTCACACCTGAATGGCCTCTGTCCCTCGTGGGTTGACCCCCCACGAGGCCCCCCCGGTGTCCCTGCACGTTGCAGACAGGAACGGACTATGCCTTGGGCTTGAGAAAGTGGCAGGTTGAACTGCCTTGCGAGCGCTTTGGCATTCTGAAGAGGGAATGCATGACTCTGAATTGGAGTTGTGAGGAACAAACTTAGCAAATTTTTGTCTATCACGGGAGTGATGTGTGCTCCCGGTAGACTGTGAAGCAAATTCCTAGGAAACTGGCTGTCAGCAATTCTGTTTAAGCGTTCTTTGGCAAAGGTGCACAAAGCGAGGTTCACGGCTGCCAACTCTGCCCGCTTGCGGAAGAGTCAGGAGCGTGCGCCAAGCTTGGTCCTCTTGCCAGGTAAGAACCTAATATGTGCGACCCCCATAAGTGAAAACTGTCCTAGCCCCCTCGAAGAGGAACCAGTGACATAAATTCACACAAGGTGACTGTCTGCGTTTGAGACGAGTCTGGGGTCTTATGGCAAACCTTGGCGCATGAAGCGCCAGGCTTCCCTTGGGTAAATTTCTCATGGAGGCCCCCCTGTGCATATCCATTCATGGTGTGCGTGCACACTTTTAGAAGAGTGCCAGATGGTGGCTAGCCTTTTGCCTGTGCTTAGACTAGCAGCTAAAAGGGAAGGGGTGGCCTAAAAATGCCTGTATCTGATTGAAGGTGTGACCTGACTGCACTCTTAAAATGGTCCTAGGCAGTCCTGGCTAATGGGTGGCACTCTGCACATGCTCGGGAGCTCAGGGACTAATCCTTCCTCTGTGCTCTGGAGCTTGCAAAATGTGTCTGCACACTAGAGAGGGTGCTGCGGGCCAGGTGCCATACTTAATATGACCTACTATGACTTATTAAAAACAAGCCAACTATGACGTGCCAGCTGTAAGGAAATAACACACAAAAATGAAAAGACACACAAGTTAAACATTTCCAGCAGGGAGTTCCACTGGCGAAAGGAGGGAAGGAGGAAAGACAAGTCAGAAGTTAGCACAATGAGAAGGCAACAACTCTTATCATAGCGAAATCAGATTAGGTCAGGTAACCAAGGCAACCGGGTTCTCCTGTTAAGAAAATCCCTATCAGTAATTAACCATGGAGCCTGTGAAAGGAAGGCTGTAGAAAGAAAGAAATTGGTTAAGGCCTGGAGAGGAATTTTGTTCCTATTTGCGTGCTTTTTCCTGTGAAAGGGGTACAATGAGTGAGTTACTTTGCACAGATTAAAGTCAAAATACCAGAACAATATCTTTCCTAAGAGAATGAAGGAGAGTTAGAACGATTCTCAACCTGCGGCCAGATGTGGGCGAGTGGGCCAGAGCCCACGTTGCTCTGCCACTACCCCCGCCAAGCCAAGAAGGGCTGTGTGGCGAAGGAAGGGCAGGATGACTGTCCAGACGCCCAGAGCTGCCTGCGGCCCCGGAACTTTGGCCCCTGACTTTAAAAGGTTGAGAACCGAGGTTACAAGATGATAACACAATACACACATGAAGACAATGCAATTCTCTCACTCCTAGTGAGATACGACTTCCAGACGCTAAGAGACATTCAAAAAACCTTAAACACAGAGATGGGGGTTTGAGGAACACAGACGTAGGAAGGGGCCCCATAGCTTACGATACAGTGAGGAAAACTCATAGAAGTGATTTTTGTTTTCAGATCGCGCTTCTGAAAAGAAAAATCTGTTTTCCTGAGTGGCAAAACCGGTTTCCAGGAGTGGCTTAATCCTTTGACAAAGAAAAAGTCTCAAGGGAGGAGGGGGCAACCACCCCGCCCTATTGCAGGTTAGGATTCCCCCCCTCCTCTCCTGCTTAAGCTGCTAAGCAGGCAAGGCAAGGGGGTTTGTTCATCATGCTTTCTCAAACTTTAAATAGTTCCTGCCCATGAGCAGAGTGCAAATTGTTTAACACATATTTCACAGTGACATTACCACGCAGTTACACACAAGGAACACTTTTTCAGTCATACTGTGGTCATAGAGACAGGGCTTTTGCAATCATACACAGTTCTTGCAGTCATACATTCAGTGGTGCACCACGCATACACACATTTATTTACGCATTCGCACATTCATCCCCTGATCTGCAGCGTTCTATACTACACATGAGGAGATGGCTGATACACAGCTGGCTATTTTACAACCATCTGGGTGCTTCTACTTAGGGGCGAGTTTCTCTGGGCTACTCCCAAGGTGAGACAAGCAGATTCTGCCTGTGCCTTGGGGGAGCTCGGGGTACTGTTGCTGGGATGGTTCTTCTGGCATAGCCAGGGCGATGGCTGCCTCCTTTCTAGCCTGGGCCAAATGCATGCCAGGGTGGCCATTTGGCATGAAGACGATCTTTTGAAGATCTGCCTGGTCTAGATTGGCTTTCTCTTCTAAGGTGTCTCATTTTTCCACACTGGAAGCAGGCGCCTTGGGGTTTTGGCACTGCTCTGCGCCTGAGTGTGGTAATGGGTCTGCTCTGGAGCCCTGCGTGGCCAGGGGCCGTGCAGATTTCCGTGAGCAGCGGGCGCTGAGCAGCCCTGCCTGAACGTGTGTCTGCCTTCAGATAGGCTGAGCACAGCAGTTGGGCGCTAGCTAATTGTGCCACTGGCAATTTCCCCGTGAATGGATCTTCCTCACCCCTGTGCTGAATGGAGTTCTTTCTTTGCAGGGAACTTTTGACTGTCAGAGAAGCGCCAAGGCCTCTCATGCCATGAATTCCTTCAGTGACGTCTGCAGCTGCCACTGAGGGAATGCTCCCTACACTGCCCTGCATAAGCTGAAATGACGAATAGAGACTTCTTGGGGCTGATGGTTCTGACTGCGCTGGGGTTTTCTGGGTCTCTATCCGGACTGGGTCATCCTCTACTGAGAGTTTCCTACATTTGCTCCATGTGCGAATTATGCCCTCTGGAGCTTTCGGGGGTTGTTGAATGCAATCTCCTATCTGATCCCAGAGCTCGAGGGTTAACGTACCTACTTCTGGGTAAAGCAGGCAGTGTTCCCCTAGGTACACCAAAAGTCTCGCTAGCTCCCTGCTGTGAAAACGCAAATTAAATATCCTGGCCAGGATCTTGAACTCTTCCTCACGAGTTCTTTGGCTAGCGGATGGACGCTGTCGCTGAGGACAGGTCCCCATATTACCTGCGATTGGGTCCTCGGAAGATTCCTCCTCGGGACGAGTCGACGCGTCTTTGGCAGGCAATAGGTTCTGGCGACGACGCTTCTGGGTAGAGCTCGGAGCGTGGACTGCGGCCACGGGCCCCCGGTGGCCACTGCGCTGTCAGGGGCTCACAGCTGCCCTGAGGGGAACGCGTTTTTCCCTTTGGCGCAAGCCGCCGCGAAAGTCGGGAGCAAGCTGTAGGATGCCTCTCTGTAATGCCTCACCACATAGCTGTCTTCCCAATCGGATGGCTTTCCGACTGGGGCTGCTGCTCTGTCCTCCGGGACGATTGGACAAGGTTCAAGCGCAGAACCTGGCTGTGCTGATCGCTTACTCACGAGTAGACCGCTCGGGGGTCGCTTACTCTCGAGTAGATCACGTCTCGGGGTCACCAGATGTAGGAATCGGGGCCGCTGAGGGCCGTAGGTCCCGGAGGAGACTGATCAAATTACGATACGAGGCAGTATGGAGGAGAATATGATCAGTACTTTATTGAGAAAAGGCTGCAACATATATAGAAGGAAAAGCGCAACGGTGGCAAGACTGTCACCTGACAGAAATTACATCGCCTGTGTACTCAAGTTAATTGGGAACCTCTTTGGGGAAGTTAATTAACTGGGGCAAACATGGACCTCGGAGTCCCCTTTGTTCAGGGATCAGGCAGGGGTAAACATGGCATCTGTTTGTGCCTGAGATTACACTGAGACACGGAAATGAGTGATTACTCTAATAGGTAACTGGGTTAGGTATTTGCTCTCTTCAGCAGAATCGCTGGTCAGGTCAGGAGTTGGGTGAATCAAACCCTATCATTTATCCACCCCCCTTAATTTCTCTGCCCGCAGAGCCCACGGCTCAAGGAGCGTTCCCCCGAAGTGGCCTCTGCGCGGGCCGTTCCATGCCATTGGGGCATGGGGAGACCACATCTTTTTTTGCTTATTGATTGAACAAGCCCTACTCTGCCATAGATGCAGGAGTGTGTGTGTTAAAAATATTCTGAATTAAAGGCATTAGAGCAAATACATTGCAGGGGAAGGCTTAATCTTTTTACATGCTGCTGGATTAGCCCACTCTTGCCAAGTAAATCACTCATCCTCCTTGTTCTTGAGATATCAGGGGAAATGTGTTGACAGTATTTCTCCAGTCTTTTGGTGAGAAGCATGTAAACAAATAAGCCTCCTCTGCAACCCCTTATTCTAACAATGAGGGAAGTTCAGGAAAGGCCCTGAGCTTATTTACTGTGCATTGATGCGTACACTAATCATCTTGCCCTGTAATTTTTGCATTAAAACAGTTTGGAGTCCTTATTTACATGTTTTCCCCTTCTGCAACTGCCAGCTAAAAACAACGGAGATGTATGAAATACTGTAATCTATAGTCTCTAAATCCTTATTTTTACCAAATTGCCTCATTAAGCTGGAGCAACACTAATCGTGGGACGTTTGGGGAGAACTGCCTCAAGAAATTGCCAGAAACATTATCTGTTGTGTACTGGGTTCAGTGGCTCAGAGTGCAACTAATGATGTCTGCAATGATTTCTTAACATGGCACAATTTGCTGTGTAGGAGGATTTTGGACAGCACGTCCATCAAATTTTAGTATTTTTTAATGGATTTCCAGCTGTTTCTTGCAACTTGAGTGGTTCCCAATATTGGTTGCCCAGAAGCTTCTGAATCTCAGTTCCAAAAAAACCCTATCAGAATAACCAATGGCCTGTGTTTCTAGGAGTTGTAGACCAACAACATTTGCGAACGTAAGGTTTGAAACTACTTGTTTTACACCCAATAAGTAACTCTGAATAGGCCCTCACAGTGGCAATCCTAGTTTTTCATCTCAGCTCATTCAATTAGCTGTTACTGTATTTTTCTTAAAAATAAAACCCCTTCTTTAATGCTGTAGAGGTAATCAGATACTTTGGATGCCCTAACTTCACAAACTTAGAAAGTTCTAGTGCAGAGTTCCCAACCTTTTCTTGCCAGTGGCCTGACCATGCCCCCTCAGTTAGCTGAGTGGCCAATCACATTGTTCTTGGCAGCGGCGGCGCATGATTTGAGCTGTGTTTCTGGGTGTTTTTCCCACCGGCGCCACTTCCCTTGGGGAGGGAGCAAAGGGGCCATTCAACAATTACGTGATCCATTTTTGGGGGGAAATTGACCCCCTCCCCCCATGTAATCCGACCGTAATTTTTGCTTTGAAACACCCCCACTTTTAAAATTACATAATCCAGAGCTTTTGTATCAAAACTCTAATTTTTAGAGCTTTTCACTATTGGAGAAATAGAAATACACTTAGATGGCAGACCCCCTCCCCCCCTTTGAGAATCACGTAATTGTTGAATGGCTCCAAAAGGAGGAACATTTTTGAGCCATTTTTGAATTTTTTTTCCGCATTTTTGGGTCGTTTCAGTGTGAAAACAGTTATTTCGGCACTTTCAGTTATGTTAGAGCACTTCCGGTGTCGGCGGCAATTCAGCCTGGGGGCTGGATCTGGCCATTGGCCGTAGGTTGGGAACCCCTGTTCTAGTGCTATATGTACTGTATCTTGCTCTTAGAAAACTGACACTGGCATTGCTCAAGGCCTTGGAATGCCCTATAATTCTTTTGTTAAGATCTTAATTGAGGTAATTAGTTGAGGAGGTTGAGCTACCTATGTAAATTATTTGGTTTCTTTATTAACAGCCCCCCCCCCCCAATTCGCTATGGAATCCTTTTTCAAAAGACACTTCAGGAGGAAGACAGTGTCACCAGGGGCACTCCCTGCCAGTGTGGTGGCCTTGCCTGCTAGCAAAGCCAGGCGGCGCTCTGTGGTGGGCCAGCCTTCAACCACCCTGGTGCAGCGCCGGCGCAGATCTAGCGTTCAGCTGCAAGGGCTGTCCTGCTTGAGCTCCCGGCGTAAGCATCACTTGAGTTCTCGAAGACGATCCAGCACCACCACCCCTCAACTGAACCCCAGATTTTCTGTCCAGAAGAAGCGTGGGGGCCGAGTGCATGCCATAGATACTCATCTCATAAGGCCTTCCTTGCTGCTAGTCAGTCTCATCCAAGTGTATGACGAAGAGGGAAGGAGACGATTAACTCGTACTGAAAGCTCTGGCTCAGACTCCCCTAAGGAGGGGCAAACAGAAAGTGACTGGAGCGAGGAAGTGGGCTCCTCTGGCCCAGAAGTGGCTAGCCAGACAGTCGAGCAGAAGGATCTGCAAACTGAACTTGCCTTGTGTCCCAGCCTCCCTCTCCAACCAGAGCCTTACTACTTGTGCTGCAGGTCCTCACATCTCCTACCTGCAGAGATTGTGCACAGCAGAGCAACCTTTGGGCTTCAGGGTCACTACAGGTACTTCAACCACGCAGTGCTCAAGTGAACACCCTCAAGCCAAGTGCTTTGCTCCATCTACACTGGATGTAAGAGGTGACTGAGGGAAGGTTAATGACAGCCAACTGGTTACCTGTTGTAATCAGCTTGCTATCATTCACTAATTGCCCAGATATGGATCCGGCAGAAGCTACTTTTTACTAACAACTCTGAGTACCAACTGAGCAACAGCTTTGGACAGTTAATAGCTTAAGATGTGCTATCAAGATACAGTAATCATCTATGGGTTAAATTTTGCTTAATAACCTTTTATTAATCTTTCTCCCCTCCTCCCTTTCACAACAGGGAGAGTAACACAGAGAAGCCAATTTTTTCAACATGCCATTATGAGTTTAATGTTGATTACCAGTGCTGTGTAGTACTAGCATGTTGGATGTAGACTAATTCAAATCCCTTCTCGTTTGTGAAATTGTAGCAAGTCGATTCAGGCCAGTCATGTATGCTTAATCTCTGCTGCCTTAGGGCCATTCAACAATTACATGATCCTTAAAGGGGGGAGGGGGTCTGCCATCTGAATTACGGAAAAATTACGTGGGGGCGGGGGTCAGATCAAACATTACGCAATCCACTTGGAGCTGTTGTGCATTAGGCACCAATAGTGAAAAGTTCTAAAAATTAGAGTGTCTATACAAAAGCTCTGGATAACATAATTTTAAAGGCGGCGGCGGTGGGTGGGGGTGTCAAAGCAAAAATTACGGTCGGATTACATAGGGGGAGAGTGGGTCAATTTCCCCCCCAAAATGGATCACATATTTGTTGAATGGCCCATTTGAAGTAAAACAAGGCAAAATTCATTTACCGATTTGTGGAGAAGGCTAATTTCCAAAAAGTGAATGGTATATATCCTGAATGTTCTTGGACCATGATGGCGAACCTTGGCACTCCAGATGTTCTTGGACTTTAATTCCCAAAAGCCCCCGTGAATCCACACAAATGGGTTTACTGCAATTCATCCGGCCCATGCAGCCCTCGTCGCTGCCGGAACTGAAAGTAAAATGTTAAAGCTCTTCTGGGTTATTCTTCCTCCGTACCCATTCGTATGGATTCATGGGGGCTTCTGGGAATTGAAGTCCAAGAACATCTGGAGTGCCAAGGTTCGCCATAACGGTTCTAGGATAAAACTACTGCATATGAAATTTTGGACTTATGAATTACATTCCTACTTAACATGCAAGCCTATTGGTGAAGAATTGCAGTGTTTTCCCCTTTCCTGCTGGCTACCCTTTGTGTATCTGCAATGGCATTTCCCCATTCCATCTGGTGAAGTGCTGCAATGAAAATGGCTTTTGGATTGTGTCACATCACTAAAAATAGGCATAAGATTAAAAATAATTCTTACTATTACCAGGATAGATAGAAAGTGAGACTCGGCTACTAACATTGAACTTGGTAAGCATTTCATGAATTATTATTTTTAAAACAAAGCAATCACACTTATATACCTCCCCATAGCGCTTAATGCACTCTCTGGGCGGTTCACACGTTAATTAGCATTTTGCCCCCAACATACTGGGTACTCATTTTACCAACCTTGGAAGGATGAGTCAACCTTGAGCCCTGGTCAGGATTGAACTCACAACCTTTTGGTTGCAGGACATCAGTTTAACTACCACGCCCATAGGGCATTTTAGGTATTTCATCATCATTTCTATTATTATTTTTTAAACAGGGATTGTTGCTGAATTCATAGGTATTGCCCTGTAAATTTTGTCTACTTTAGTACCTGTTTCTCCAGGGAAATGTATATTTGATTTAATTCAACAAAATATTCTTACATCTATTCTTCTTCCTTTCTTTCAGAAAAGCAATTGCCAAGTCTGGTCTCCAGCACATGATAGCCCAACCACCCCCCACGTTAACTCTGAGAAGTGACTCTGAGAGGGAAATTCGTAGCACTGTTGACTGGAGTGTAAGTGTCATCTCCCCCTGCTTCTGATGAAAGAAAAAGAGAGGTTGTTTTTCCTCTACCATTGGACCAACTACATAGTTCATGCCAGTGTAAGTCTACAATAACTGGCCCTCTGGAATAGGTATAGGAGTGTTTTTGACCAAGGCTTAGTCTAAATTTGTACCACTAAATGGAGCCATCAGGTCCAATTGCTGCCTGTATGGCAGAAAGAGTGGGATCTTTTGTACATTGACAGAGGAAAAGGAAATGAATACATTTCTCTGGAATATTTACCATTTTAGAGGCTTTTTTTGGTAGAAGGCTGATTCATGATTACCCTGATTAAATGAAAGATAAAAATATCTGAGTTTCTCCTGAATGCTATTTCCTGTCCTGGTTGTGCTCTGCAGCATTACACAAAGCTGGTAGAAGGGGAAATTAATTCCATAGCTGTCATGCAATATATTAAGGGGCTGCGGTGGCTCAGTGTGGTTAAGAAGCTCGCCTTGTTAGCTGGAAGGCCGGCAAGTCGGCAGTTCGAGACCTGGGTACTGCATGACGGATTGAGCGCCTTTCTCTGTCCCAGCTCCGGCCAACCTAGCAGATCGAAAGCAAGAAATTACAGGTAGATAAAAAGGGACTACTTTGGTGGGAAAATATCTTGGGGACATGAAAGGAGCCTCATTCAGGCATCCCCTGAACAGGGTTTCTCCAGCAAAAATCCTTTCAACCCCGAATAATTTCTGACACGAAATTATTATTATAATGCAATGTATAAACATGATCCATTTATGCTTGGCAATGTTTAGCTATGCTGATACTGTACTCCTCTTTGCCAGTGCCATTGTGTTGCCCCTTTTTTTAATGACATGGCCAAGTCTTTCCAGGTGGGCATAGAGAAAATACTTGTGCCATGAAGAACAGGCTGCCTAAGTCTCCCATTTTGATTTTCCTTGCCCCACTTCATGTCATTGGTGACCGTTGCAGGTGGTTATAAGGATGGGTTACTTGCAACATGATGAATTTGTGTCCACAGCATGATAATATAATTGAGTCTCACCGCAGGAAGCAGCTGTAGCTGAGATAATATAATATAATTCATCTTTGCTCCAACCTATCTTTATGGTTATGCGGGAGAGCTAAGTTAGTAATTTTCTTAGAGCTGATGTCTATGGGTAGAATTAACAGCCACACTCTAAAATAGCAGAGAGTAAACAAAACAAAAAGACAACAGACGTTGTGGCACCTTAAAGACTAACTGCTGTATTTTGATTATAACTTTCGTGGATCAAGTAGATCCACTTCACCAGACATAAGAGTGAGACTTCATGGCATCGATTTATACACATCAGGCACAGAGTGGCTAACAATGGTTAGCATAACAGGTAAAGGTAAAGGTTTCCCTTGCTCGAAAGCCAGTCGTATCCGACTCTAGGGTGCAGTGCTCATCTCTGTTTCTAAGCCGAAGAGCCAGCGTTGTCTGCTTCTGCAGACGTTTCCGTGGTCATGTGGCAGGCATGACTAGACACCAGAGCGCACGGAACTCTGTTACCTTCCCACCGAAGTGGTCCCTATTTATCTACTTGCAATTTCTTGCTTTCGAACTGACATAGCAGAAAACTATACAAATCAATGTGGTTTTTTACAACTGGACCCATAAGGAAGGCTGAGTACAGTGCCGGCCCGAGGCAAGTTTTAGGATGGAGCGAGATCCAACTATGGCGCCCCCTTGGTCACCCCTAATAAAGGGGTTAATCTAAAATGGCTGGCAGCAGCAACACTGACGATGTAACCGAGGGGTGGTGGCACTGGTGCCTCGCCCGGCGCCCGCGCACTCGACCCACGCACATCTCAACAAATAAGGTCATTAACATACATTCCATAGGCTCGCAATCAAAATATTGAAATACCCCCAAAATAATAATAATAATTTTCTTTTACCCTGGGAGTGGGCGCCTGGAGCGACCGCTCTGTTCGCCTTATGGTAGGGCCTGACTGAGCGCAGAAGACTAGAAGAGTGCAGAAGAATATGAACAACTCTGGTATAAGGAGAAGGAAAATGTGTCGCCACTTGATGAAGATGGTTAGCATAACAGACAACTATACAAATCAATGTGGCTTTTTACAACTGGTAATAGCAGATGATCCCTGGTTGTTATTCAGATTTGCTGTGAAGTTTGGCCCTGTTGATACGCAAATGGTTAGTAGATGGGTGCAAGACAAACTCTAAAATAAGAATCTTATTTTAGAGTTAATAAGAATAAAATAAGAAAAATAAAGCTGGAAACTCTGCATGAGATTTGAAAGTTGCCATTCTGGAACAGAAAAATTACAAGACAAGGATGCAGAGAGGCAGCAGAGATCAAATATATAAACTTGTTGCACACCCATCTCAAAGGTTTGAATATTAGCCAAGGGTTTCTGGGACATCAAATTTAAAATGCCACAACTAAACAGATTGTTATATGATGTAACTTACAGAACCAACTCTGTGAGTAGGTGATATATATATATATATATATATATATATATATATATATATATATATATATATATATATATATATATATATATATATATATATATATATATATATATATATATATATATATATATATATATATATATATATATATATATATATATATATATATATATATATATATATATGTTTTCCAGGCCACAATAGGGTGTATAACAGGTAATTCACACCACCAATTAGTTCATTATAGCAGATGTGCATGCCAGAATGTTTATCTTACATCCATCCATGCTGAAGAAACTGCTCAGGGGACACCAAGTACAGCCCTCGGGTATCGAAACCTGACCTTCCAGTCTCCAGCTCAGCGTCTTAACCACTAAGCCATTAGGGGAGCTGCATTATTATTATTATTATTATTATTATTATTATTATTATTATTATTATTATTATTATTATTATTATTATTATTATTATTATTATTATTATTATTATTATTATTATTATTATTATTATCCATCCACTAACCCAGGGTTTCCCAATATTGGGCCCCAGGTGTTCTTAGACTTCAATTACCTGCTGATCAGGGCTACTGGAAATTGAAGTCCAAGAACATCTCTTGGCCCAAGGTTAGGAAACTTTGCACTAACCCTTTACAACTTCAAAGTAATAAATCTGAACCGCAATCAGGGATCTTCTGTTATTATTGGTTGTAAAATAGCTATCTGTTCTGTTAGTCAATCATGTATTTCTGTACCTGATATGTATTAAAAATGCCATGAAATCTCACTCTTATGTCCAATGAAGTAGACTTGATCCCCAAAACTAACATTAAAATACAGAAGTTAGTCTTTAAGGTGCCACAACATACAGCGAGAGACTCAATGCCAAGTGTTGGGTGGCAGTAAATAACCTGGCTCCCTAAAGGGTCCAATGGCTATGGGTGGATGAGCCCCTTTTAGATGGGGTGATGGTCCCTTCACTGGGGAAATGCCACGGAAAACCATCATGTTGGACCAAACAGCAAAATGAGTGGAGGAGGAATTCTGATTCCCAATAGTCATGGAGGCGGAAGAGGCCATGCCAGATGGTCTGGCTGTGAAGGCGCACCTTGTCAATATCCTCAAGTCTGTGGCAGTCCATTCCAGTCCTGATGCTAAATCCTGCATGACTCATTTCATACGTGCTGCAGAAGATGGCTCCATGATCATAGCGTATGGGTCACTTCATGGCAAGCTGAGATCCACCTAAAACAAATTCACACCAATGACATTTTTCCTGCTTTGGGGGGGATTCTCAGATACAAGTTGCAGCCGACAGTGATGAAGACTATCTAAAATAACAGTGACTCTCAAGTTGTCTTTCAGAATATCCGTGCATCCAGCAAAAATCCTTTCAACCCAGAGTAATTTCTGACACGAAATTTATTTTAGTGTGTTGCCTGTGTTTTTTCTTTAAGGAAACTGCAGTTTATGGGGAGCACATCTGGTTTGAAACCAACGTCTCTGGGGACTTCTGCTATGTTGGAGAGCAAAACTGTGTAGCAAAAATACTGGTAAGTCCCTGTCTGGTAAACTCAAAACAATGTGTGAAATCACACCACCATCTGGTGGAGGAAAGAAAAATCATTTAAACCACTTTCGCTAGGGATCATTCAAGCAAAGGCGCAGAGCTGTGTTCATCAATTTTAAAATGCAGTTATAATTCCAAGACCCCAAAATTCAGTTATTTAACATGAATTGCACAGTTTTATTTACCTTATACGCAGAGTACATAATGCGCAATGCAGGGCTGGAGGAATCACAAGCTGGAATTAAATGGCAGAAAGTGAAGAAGACTTAAAGAACCTCTTGATTAGGATGAAAGAAGAGAGTGCAAAAGCTGGCCTGAGACTCAACATCAAAAAGACCAAGATAATGGCAACCCGTCCTATCATTTCCTGGCAAATAGAAGGGGAAGAAATGGAGGCAGTGACAGACTTTACCTTCTTAGGGTCCAAGATCACTGCAGATGAAATAAAAAGACGCTTAATTCTTGGGATGCAAGCTATGAGAAACCTTGGGAACATAATAAAAAGTAGAGACATCACCCTGCCAACAAAAGTCCACATAGTCAAAGCAATGGTATTCTCAGTAGTAATGTATGGTTGTGAGAGCTGGACCATAATAAGGAAGGCTGAGCGCATAAGAATACCTGTAGATGCCTTTGAAATGTTTTGCTGGAGGAGAATTTTGAGAGTCCCCTGGAGAGCAAAGAGATCAAATAAGTCGATCCTGAAGGAAATTAACCCTGACTGCTCATTGGAAGGACAAATATTGAAGATGAACCTAAAATACTTTGGACACCAAATGAGAAAAGAGGACTCACTCGAGAAGGTCTTGATGCTGGGAAAGATTGAAGGCAAAAGTAAAAGGGGAGGCGGCAGAGGATAAGATGGCTAGATGGCATTGTTGACACAATGGGCGTAAAGCTGAGCAGGCTGCGGAGGATGGTGGAGGATAGGGGTGCCTGGCATGCAGCAGTCCATGGGGTCGCAAATGTGACTGAACAATATAGTTTTAAAAGTAATTGTCTCTTGTTTCTCAAAAGTAATTAAAATAGTTCCTCTTAGTTTGAAAAAAATTCAATGCTGAAATCCACTGATCTGTCATATAAACGTCATTATGTTCCTGTCAAGTTCTTTATTTCAGCACTCACAGTAGAGCACGAGATAGCATCGGGAGCCAGCACTTGAATTCACACAGCCCAAGTATTTAAAAAAAGCAAAAGTTATGTTGCAAAATGCCCCCCCCCCCCCAAAGTTACATTCATCATGTAATGTAGTTGGTATTCAATACCGGGAGAAAGAAACTAATTATAAGCTGCTAGGTATTCATAACTATTTCATTCCAAACTTTGAGGAGGTGATATGAACAGCTCTGGTATAAGGAGAAGGAAAATGTGTCACCACTTGATGACGATGGTGCAGTAATTAGCAGGAGCACTACTCCTGCTGTTATGCTGGGGAAAACCAACAGTGGTAGTAGAGCAGGGGTGCCCAGACTTTTCGGGCCGTGGGCCAGTCACATGGTTTGGGGGTGCCCAAACTATGGCCTGGGGGCCGGATCCACCTCCGACGTCAATTCATCCAGCCCACGCCACCCTCATCGCTCCCAGAAATGGAAGTAAAACACACCCGTACTTCCGCTTCTGGGAGCGACAAGGGTGGCATGGGCCAGATGAATTGGCGTTGTGGGCGGATCTGGCCCCCGGGCCATAGTTTGGGCATCCCTGTAGTAGAGCAGATGCACTGTGTCTTCCAACCTCCTCAGGAAGGACCCACACAGCTATGGGATTAGAGAAGAAAGCAACATACAAGAGTAACAAATACAATGAAAATAAGAGAGTATGTTGGCACTGCCTTCCCTGTTCTATAACAAAGGTGAAGAATTACTTGAAGGAAAAGTCTGAAATGTGGCAGGAGTGATGATCAGCAGTGACAGGCTGACACCCCAATCGTCAAACAAAGGAGAAGGCAAGAGGCATCTTTGGATATCCTGCTGTTCCCCTATGACAGTAATGGCCGACCTTGGCAATCCAGATATTCTTGGCTATTACTGCCCTATAACCATTGCCACCACATCTCATCTTTTTCCCCCACATGTGCTGTGTTCCCCGTTACTTCTTCATCTCAACACAGCTTTCTCCATCCTTGCAGGTTTTCCCTGCGGCTTCCATTTCTTTATTAGCAGTAGTTTATGCATATTTTCAAAATATCAAAGCTGCTGCCCATGACCATTATCATTGGTTGAATGCACTGTGTTCAAGAAACAATATAACTTAGCTGAATTAAAAAGAGAAGGGAATTTAAACACTTCATGTGATAACTGCCACTATATTCCATCTAGAGCGGTGTTTCCAATCTTTGGTTTTGGGACTTCAATTCCCAGAAGCCTAAGTCGACTCCCAAAGCACTGATCAACGTGTACTGACTTAGGCTTCTGGGAATTGAAATCCCCCTGTAGGGTGTGGGCCCCATGTTGGGAACCGCTGAGTGAGAGAAATGTAGTTTAGAAATATAATGTATGCCAATATTATGACTGCTGAAGGCTCTTAATTATAAGTGAAATTGTTTTATATAAAATATGGTAGAAATATCTAAATAAGGATTTTTAGCATAGTAACCCCTCCCCTGGCCCGGGAGGAAAGAAAGGGCCGCCGGGGCCGGCGAGAGGACCACTGCCGCCACGTCTCCCTGCCCCTTCCACCGGTGGGGAGTTTAAAAGGAGCCTTCTGAGACCCTTCCCTGACTCAGCATTGGCCACGGGGAAGGAGGTAACATCTGGGACTCCCGAGGCACCGGTCTAAAAGCCGCCATCGCCGCCGCTGCTCCCAAAACCCTTCCCCGGTCTGGCATTGGCCGTGGGGAAGGAGGCAACACCTGGGCGTCGCCGTGCTGCCCTACCCCGACGCTGCCTAGAATGACGCCTGGGTCATTTAGCTTTGGTAAGGTCTTTGAGCCTTGGGCTCCGACCCCCAGATTCGTTTTGTTATTATGTAATTTGTTGTATTTGCGCTGTATTCTTTGTAGTGGGATAATTGTATAATTTCTGGTACTTTTGACATTTTTCTTCTTGTTGCAATTGTAATATGTTATTTATACTGTACGCTGCCTTGAGTCACACGTTGTATTGAGTGAGGCGGGATAGAAATCTAACAAATAAAATAAATAAATAAATAAACTAGTCTTTACATTATTGCATAGATTTTTCTACTGTATCTGAATTATAAACTATTGAATTAAAAGAAAAAAATAAGTCATGACTTGATATATGACTTAATTTTATACTGAGAACAGAGAGAGGAAATACATGTGAACAAGTAGGAATTATTTCACCATAAGTTATATACAGTAATTTAATTTTCTGCCCAGAGGTGTTCAGAAATTTTTTCATTTTTAAAGTGATATGGTGTATTGAGTTCTACATAAATATATGGAGAGGAATGTCTTCCAAGATGAATCCTAGACGTCTCCAAACTCTTAAAGTATACAGTTCTAGATTTGAAGAGATATAAAAAAGAGATATAAAGTACCGTATTTATTCGAGTATAACGCACACTCGTGTATAACGCGCACCCCTAATTTTCCATGAAACCTCGGTATAAAATTTTGTTTCACACCACGCATTGAAATTGACAAAGAAAACGTTGTTGAACACGTGCGGCCAATAAAAAAACATTTATTGACAACGTAAACTGGTGTAAGCACCCGGCGGGTGCGTGCAGGTGAGCGGCGGTGGCAGCGGGACCTGGGCGCCTGCCGCCGCCTGGGAGGGTAGGGCCGCGGCGTGCTCCGTGCCTACCCGGCGCCGGCTTCTTGAGTCGCGCGGCCCGGGTAGCGCGGGTGGCTGGCGTTAGCGCCTCCCCCGGAGGGTTCCCTTCTCGTCCCGGCGGGTGCGTGCAGGTGACCGGCGGCGGCAGCGGGACCTGGGCGCCTGCCGCTGCCTGGGAGGAGGGCTGTGGCGTGCTCCGTGCCTACCCTTGAGGCTCGTTTAAAAGAGGCTCGTTTATAACGCGCACCCAGTCCTCGTGTATAACGCGCACCCAAACTTTGATTTCTTTTTTGGGTATAAAATTTTGCGCGTTATACTCGAATAAATACGGTAATAGCAATGGTTTCAAAACAGGGTGAAAACCTTTGGTTTAAAGCAAAAAAAAAAGTCATTGATGGTATTTTATCACAGAAAGCAAGCATAAACCCTAAATTACCATCTCCTCAGTTAAAGCATGAGCACATTGATATACCCTTTTTATAGCTAATTTTTCATCCTATGTAAGTATACAGCATAATTCCACTAAACATTCCAATCCCCTGTTCATCATTAGTTATGCGGCAGAACTTAATAAAACACAAGTTGTAATAGTGTCAGCATTTGCAAACAGCAGACTTGCAAAACAGACATAGCAATAGCAATAACATTTATATACCACCCTATGGCACTTAGAATATTCACGAGGTAATTAGCATTTTGCCCCCAATAAGGTAGGTACTCATTTTACCAACCTCAAAATGATGGAAGGCTGAGTGAACTTTGATCCTGTTGGGCTCAAACTTAGATCGTGAACAGAGTTTGGGCCATAGTACTGCAGCTTAACCACTGTGCCATGGGGCAGTTATATAATCACATTTTCAGTCCAATGTGTGTTTATATTAGAGAAAGAAGTCTTGTTATCTTCAGTAGAATTAGTCCTAAATAAAAAGTTTTTAATTTCTTTTTAGAGATTCAAAGCTTGGAGTGTGCCATTTGCATTTATTTGCATTAACTTGAATTGAAAGTTAAGGTGCAATAAAAATGGATCAGAATGCCCATCATTTGAATGAGCTGGAAGAGTTGACCTGTGGTTTGATTTTTTTTACTATATATTTGAGGGTAGGGTTAACTTCAAACTGTTTTTTTATCTTTTGGAAATACAAGTTTTGTGACTTTGAATTTTCCTGAATAGAGTAAATCATAATGCCTATGCCAGCTTTTTTAAAAACAACTTACAGTGATTTGTTTCTGAAAGTTACTGGCAGATGTACTAAAAAGATCTTAGCTTATGTATGTCAGTTCTTGGAATATATTTGCATGTATGTAGTCACAGAGTAAAAGAAGTAATGTGTTCCACATACTCAAATTACTGTAATTGTTTTTTTCCCCTGTGACATACAGTACATAGAAAAAATCAGGCTGAAGAAGAATTTATTCAGAATTCATGTCTGTACATGTATTTTTTTATGTTGTTTTTAAGTAGAGGGTATTACATTAAAAAATAAAAATTGTAAACTTCCCAGACACTATCTGATATCAACTTTGTGTTTTTCTTATTTGCAGCAAAAAACTCTTTCCAAGCGCAAGTGTGCAGCCTGCAAGATTGTTGTTCACGCACTCTGCATAGAGCAGCTGGAGAAAGTGGTAAAGCATAGTTAAGTTGTATTTAGATAAATGAAATTGACATTTGTAAACCAAATGTGGTGTAGAGTGATGAACTAGGACTCAGGGGACCTGAGTACAAATTATCGGCGGCAGTGGCAGCTGCAACTCATATCCAAGAATGCATTTTCCCCCGAAGCAGGGGCCAACGGCTATGGGTGGATGGAGCCCCTTTTGGTGGGGTGATGGTCCCCTCGGTGGAGGAAATGCCACCGAAAACCCTCATATTGGGCCCAACGGCAAAATGAGCAGAGGAGGAACTGGTAATACCACTTCTAAAATATCTCAGTTACATTAAAAACCTTATTAGGGTCACTATGCCACCTCATAGTGCATTCACAAGGTAATTAGCATTTTGCCCCCAATAACCTTAGTACTCAGTTTATCAACCTCAGAAGGATGGAAGGCTCAGTAAAATTTGAGCCCATTGGAATCAAACTCAGATTGTGAACAGAGTTTTGGCCACAATAAGACTTGATCGCACATAACAATAACAAAGCAAAGAAATATTTCTGCTGTGGTTAACCTTAGAAATGTTTTAATGTCTTGTGGAAGACATTATTTAAAATTGAGCTGTCTCTTTGTTCCTTACTGCATGTGCGATCTAAATGCAAATGATTTTTGCATATAGAGAAACCAAAGCTCACAGTTTTCTGGTCTGAAGTCTTTAGGTTCAGTCTTTGGTATCACCAATTAAATATCTTAGATGGCTGGCTGGGTATAACTTCTGTATGAGATCTAAGAGAGCTTCTGCCATTTAGGCTGTTTGAACTGACTCAATATCAGGTGGTTTTATACATTTATTTCATTGTTGTGGTCTCTGTGAATCACGTATGAGTTGTGTGTATGCACAGAACTCTTTTTCCGACTCTTCCAGAGCTAGGAAAAGGGGGGCAGTTGTTAGGACCACCCACCCTCCCTACTGCGCATGCTTGCACACCTAACGGCTTCCCTCCTCAGTTTTTCTCTTACTACTGCGATGTTAATGCTGTATCTCCTTCTTCCCAGAGCATTCTTCATAAGTTTTTTCACCAAACCTCTTGCCTTTCTTCTATTTATTTTTCCTTGTTTTTCATTTTCAACTACCGTTAACCCATGTTTTTTGAGTGGTCATCTGTGAATTCATACAGCTCATGCTACCTCCCCTCAGGCACAGCAGTACATGTCTTATAACCTAACAGCTTAGCATTAATTAAGAAGAGATGCTGTTAGGCATGCAAGCATGCAAAGCAAAGCAAAGCAATCACACTAGTGCTTAGTGCACTCTCTGGGTGGTTCACAAGTTAATTAGCATTTTACCCCCAACATGCTGGGTACTTATTTTACCTACCTCGGAAGGATAGAAGCCTGAGTCAACCTTGACCCCCCTGGTCAGGATCAAATTCACAACCTTTTGGTTGCAGGATAGCAGTTTAACCACTGTGCCACCAGGGTTCCTCATGCATGGTAGGGTGGGTGGGCCAAACAGCTTCCCTTTTTTCTAGCTCTGGAATATTCCAAATGAGAGTTGTGCGCAAGTGCACAACCCACATGCGTGATTCATAGATGACCACTCAAAGGACCACACTTATAGGTAAGTATCCAGTTCTTTTTCAGTTATTCATTCATGCTATTGAGATGGTAAAGGGAATTTGGTATCCCATGGAAGAATAAAATGTTTTCTATAGGGCAGAAATGTTCCAAGAAACCTTTTCAGCCCTTCCCATACTTATTTCACAGATAAATTTCCGATGCAAGCCCTCCTTCAGAGAATCCGGATCAAGGAATGTCCGAGAGGTAAGAGCAATGCAAACTGTTTTTAGTTTTATGTCATAAAGGAGTTGTCTGGATAACTATTACTGCACATGGACGTTTAATACTTGATTTAAATGTGCTTTGTAGCAGTGGCGTGTCATAGGTACTTCTTAGGGTTTACAATTGCATGAAACTGAAGTACTAACAGATACCCCATCACCATTTTTGAGAACTGCACATTGAAACAGTAATGGTGATACATTAAACTTCATGCTATCCAATAATTATTATTGAAAATGTGTTCATACAGAAAACATGTGTCCGAACAGAGAGAAAAAAAAGACAATACACTAATACCTCATACAACGTCCAAACTCGGTTCCACAAGTTTGGACGTTGTATGAATTCCGACTTTGTATGAGGTATGCAAAATCCTATCCGCGATGCCTCATACAATGTCTAAATTATTGCCACTGATGCTTTGTATAACGTCGTTCTCCTGGTGAGAGCGGGGAGGCGGGGGGCTAAAGTCTGGCCCCAGCTGTGAGGTGGCCAGAGAAGCAACCGTGGGGGAATCCCCCAAAATATCCAAGCGGCCCCGAGCACCCTCGCCCGAGGACAGGAGGAATGGGGCGAGGAGGAGGAATGGTGCTTCCGGGGCAGCGGCGGGAGACCCGACGAGTCTCCTCCTCTTCGGGCACTGGTTGCTTCTCTTGCTCCCACTGGCAACTCTCGCTCCCACCTACCCGCTCTCAACCAAGGGTCACTTCCCTAGCGAGAGCGGGGAAGGGAAGTGAGAGGCAGCGTGGCGCATAAGAAGACCAGCCACGCTGGAGTCTCACTTCCCTTCCCCGCTCTCAGCCAAGGGACGCTTCCCTGGCGAGAGCGGGGAAGCAATCGAGACTCCGGCGTGGCTGGTCTTCTTATGCGCCACGCTGCCTGCCTCACAGCTGAAGCCAGTCTCGATCGCTTCCCCGCTCTCACCAGGGAAGCGTCCCTTGGTTGAGAGCGGGGAAGGGAAGCGAGACTCTGGCATGGCTGGTCTTATACGCCACGCTGCCTCTCGCTTCCCTTCCCCACTCTCGCCAGGGAAGCGACCCTTGGTTGAGAGCGGGTAGGTGGGAGCGAGACTCGCTGGTGGGAGTAAGAGAAGCAACCAGTGCCCGAAGAGTAGGACACTCGTTGGGTCTCCCACCGCCGCCCTGGAAGCGCCATTCCTCCTCCGCGCCCCATTCCTCCTGTCCTCGGGCGAGGGTGCTCGGGGCCGCTTGGATATTTTGGGGGATTCCCCCACGGTCGCTTCTCTGGCCGCCTCACAGCTGGGGCCAGTTTTGCTCCCACCCAGCTCCTAATGCCTCATACAACGTCCATCAACGGTGTATGAGGCATCTTTTCCCCCAGGATTGGGCGACGTTGTATGGATCCGACGTTCTATGAAGCGGACGTTGTATGAGGTATTACTGTATAGTAATAGGTAGAGTAGTGGCTAGCTTGAGTTTGCTACAAGAAAATTTTGCAAATGGCTGAACTTTTCCAAAAATTGCATATGTTTACCAGTAATGTGATTAATACTTATTCTGTGCCTGTGGGTCTCAAGAGTGGTATTTTGTCTTATCTTATATACATATATTAATAGCAGAATCTTTGTTTACTAACCATATTTGTGGGGTTTGCTTAACCCATCATGAATTCTTAATGTATCTTTTCTTATAGAGCAGTAGGATTGCATTCTGGTTGAGAGGATGTTACCTAGAAAAATAACTCTCCTTGGTCCTGAAAGTGTAGGGGGTAGAACAATGAGAACACATAGCAGTAAACCACCAAGCAGTTTCCATACATGTTGGGAAATTGTATCCTACTACAGTGGAACCTCAGTTAACAGAATTAATGCATTCTCCAGAACATTTCTTACAGTGAAAATTACTTAAACCAAATTTCTCATAGGAATGCATTGAAAACCAAAATACATTAACTGAAATGTGGTTTCCCATAGGAATGCATTGAAAACCAATTAATCCATTCTGAAAAAAATTCCATAAACCAAGCCACTATTTTCTATGGAGTTCCTTTTGTTATGTGATTTTTACGTTAACCAAAACGTTCGTTAACTGAGGTTCCACTGTATATGCATAAGGCTCTAAGGAGGAAATATGAGTTTGGGCAGTTTTTTTAACCTAAGGATGTAGACCTAGGGGACTCTTTTCCATTAAATGCCTCATAAGTAATTAAAATAGTTTTTAACTTGTAGATCTGCTTCTGACACCATTCACATTGGGAATGGTATCTGGTACCACTTATATTTGACTTGCCAGATTTTATCAGGAACAAAGCAGTAGAGGAAATGCATGGTCATCAGCAACTGATTTATTTACTAGCATTAAAACACCACAAAAAAATAGGCAGGATGTGAGAGTATAATCCTGGCCTCTTAAATACTGTTTTGTTTGGTTGCTTTCCGTTTGAGAAATCAAAACTATCATTTGTCTCTGAGTACTCCTTTCCTGCGGCAGTTGTAGAAATAAAATCACTATTACAGTAGATTTGGTAGTCTTCATTAGCAAGAATTTTTTAAAAATACTTGACTTTATTTATTTGACTTAGATCATGTTCAGCCTCCCATTTTGCATCAAAATCAAGGTCAATACTTATTTGCTGAACTTCAGTAGTACAGCTAGAATAAGTCCATTAAATCAGTGGGAATTTGGTGAGTCAACTTTTCTGTAAGCTTTGATTCAATGGACCTGCTGTAGTTATGACTTACTATTGGAGTTCAGCCATTGTTCTCTATATGCAATAATTATTTGAGAAGGAAAAGATACAGTGTTCTCTATATGCCAAAAAAAATTCTACAATTATATCTGGGTTTTGTATGTGTGTGTATCTTTCCAATTGTATTGGTTTTTCAATATTTAAAAAGGACCTTAGGGGAGTTTCATCCCTATAATAGAGTAAGAATTAACAATAAAATATTAATTAACAGGAAAGCATTGAGAATTAGCATAGGTGATCTACAAAGTATAAAATATCACAAAGCAAACAAATAGCAAGCTACTGTAAATGTTTTTCTCTTTGTATGGCAGATGAAATAAAAACATCTTAATTAATTTCTGGAAGAGGAAGAAAAAGCTGGTTAGATAGCCTTTTCAGTCAATCAAAAGAAAGGGAGGGTGTTTATTACTGAATGACTCTTTTTCTTTCTATCTATTAAATAAGATTAATCACTAGAGGATTCTTAGCAAAACAAATTCCCCAAGATCTTATTGTTGCTCGTTGACTTAGTATTTCAATTTCACTAAGTCTGGAAACGGCCAGATGATTTCTAAAAGCACTAAACAGGAAGTATCCATGTGGGTATTTTTGATTTTGTTTTGATTTCATTATTGAATGATGGGGTTCTCTAAGGAATCCTTTCATTGTCTCCTATGTAAAACTGACATACTGTATGTTGTTCCTGGCAAATGGAAGCCCCCCTCCCCTCTCTCTTACTGGAGGGCCACAGGAATTCTTCTGGGGAGCCACTTGTCGCCTAGTCCTGCCATAAATTGTATTTTAATAAAACTGGGTTAGCGATCAGAAAACATAAGCCCTTTTTTTAATTAAATGGCAGAGCACCTGTATTTCTTTAAAGTAATTTTTGTCTTTGGGGCTACTTTGTATATGAGAAGTTCTAAAGCTGGAAGCAAAGAGCAAAGCATTACTATGTTCTGAATGTGTAGGCTGGGCTGGAGACTACTGCAGGGAAGTATTTCAGAGGAAGACTATATTGTATTTCTTCTTTCCTTTTTCCTTTCCTGAATGTGTTCATATATATTTCTCTCTCTCTCTAGCCTACTGTTGTGCGGCATCACTGGGTACATCGGAGACGCCAGGAAGGGAAATGCCGACAATGTGGAAAGGTAAGGAGTAATCTGTCTTTTGACACAAAATTACATTCTTAATTTGAAGATGCAGTGGTTATTGGGTATGGAAAGAATGTCTGATCGGGAGACTGATTAGACCAGTGCTTCCCAACTTTATTTTTTTGGACTTCAATTCCCAGAAGCCTAATTCAGTTCCCCAAGGCACTGATCAGCCAATGAACTGACTTAAGCTTCTGGGAATTGAAGTCCCCTTGTGGGGCATTGGCCCCTCATTGGTAACCGCTGGATTAGACACTGTTGAATATGTTTTACAAGATAATTTTGTTGCTGCCATTATGTGATATCTATGTTGCTGATACCCAGTTAGTGGCATAGCTTCATTGTGAAGTTGCATTGTGTGATGTTGCCATATGTGTGTATCCTGACTCCCTAGTTTTATATTTCTGTTAGATGTTTGCATTCTCATTTTAACTGTAAAGATTATCTTCTACTGGTGACTGTAGGTACAAGAGTTTGGTGTACCAACAGAAAATTTTAATAGGAATTTCTATTGCTCTTGCACCTCCTGTAAATACAAGAACTTAAAACTCCAAATCTAGCAGGTTGCCACTATGATGATAAATGTCATTGCAAAGCCTGGAAGAATAAAGGCTTGCAGACTAAAGGCTCTGGTGCACCAAAGTATTGTACAACCAGAGTCCTGGAAAAACAGAAATATGTTACGGAGAGTGCATGTAACTGCATCCTTTGTATATACTGTACTTTGTTATTATTTGTAAAATGTATTCAACTGCCAAGCAATTGTGCATTGACTTTGCTCAGCTGGAGATCTGGTTAATTGTTTTGCATTAACTAGTAAAATTTTATTTTCAAGGCTACTTTTTCTACACACTCCTTAATTGTCTTAGCACTGTATATATGCACACATTCATGTCTTACATTCTTCTTCTGGTGGAGCCTTATTTTGCATTTCTAACAGCATCTGTTTGCCCTGTGATGGGAAGTTGTGGATCCATAGCCTCTTCCTCCCCATTATTGTCACACCTACAACAGGCTCCTTTCCTATCCTCTGCAAGGTCATGCGCCTTCCTTATGGAGGGATTCACAGTAGAAATCTTCACAGTGGCTAGGAGGAGTCAGGGAAGTAGGTGAGATCTCTCCCATTAAGGTCAGACTTCAAAAATGATTTTTGGTAGGTTTTGGGTCTGGGACCTACAACTGCAGCCTTAATTCTGCAGAGCAGTAAAAAAAGGAAGAAACAAAAATAATAACAACACAGCAACCTTTTCATTTCTCTTTCTCTACAGGGTTTCCAACAGAAATTTGCATTTCACAGTAAGGAGATTGTAGCCATTAGCTGTTCCTGGTGTAAGCAAGCAGTGAGTCCAATGTATACCTGTTTATTATATTACTTTCTTTTTTACATAATAGCACTTCTGCCTTCTTATAGAAGAGTTAGTAATGTGAAGTTTTTTCTATTGCTTTTCTTTATTACTATTGTTTGCATCATGATTTTTATGGTGCAGAAGTGCTTTCTAATAGCATGTAATTCATTCTCACAAATTGGCCTGCGTTCCCATTTTAAATTAAATATGGTTGGAAGGTAGCCATTTCTCCAGGTTCGTCCACCATGCAGTGGTGGGAGCACCAATGGGAGTAGTCAGGCACTTCAATTGCTCATTTTCCCTCCAGTGTTCCTTCCCAGTAGTGTCTTTTGTTGACCATATTGCTAGGATTGGAAGAGAAGGAAGGGCTCCGAATTTACACATTGGCGGAAAAGAGAGAGAGAATACCAAAATATTTTAGTACTGTACTTTATGATTGACAAATGCATTAATCAACAATTAATTTTTGCTAAGTGGTTTTTCCGACTGAAAAATTATTGTACGATTTTTTCCCATGGGGAAAATTGTTATGCGGGACGCTATTTCCCCCCAAAACCTAATTGTCAAAGGAGGAGGAGAGTAGGGGATCACTCTGAGAGTCTGAAATTACAGAATAAATTTGAGGCTCTTTGCCTCATCACACCTGATGAGGAACACACGGAGGAACAACTGGTTCCACCTGAGGATCTCTCCATCACACTTGATGAGATCCAGGAAGATAAACAACAGGAACAAACTGAAGTCCTCTCCCTTAATATGGTTGATGAGGTGCATATAGATGAACAGATTGCAGGAGAGAGGCTCCTTGTATTAGGTGATTCAATAATTAGAAATACAGAGAGATGGATTTGTGATGCACATGATAACCGTATGGTGACTTGCCTGCCAGGTGCAAAAGTTGCAGACAATCACGAGATATCTAGATAGCTTGTTAGAGAGAACTGGGAAGGAGCCAGTGGTCATGGTACACATTGGTACCAATGATGTTGGAAAGGCCAAGCGGTCTGTCCTGGAAGCCAAATTCAGGTTGTTAGGAAGAAGATTGAAGTCCTGGACTTCTAAGGTAGCATTTTCAGAAGTGCTGCCTGTTCTTCGTGCAGGACCTACCAGGCAGGCAGAGCTCAGAAGCCTCAATGTGTGGATGGGGTGGTGGTGTCGAGAGGAGGGCTTCAGTTTTGTCAGGAACTGGAGAACATTTTGGGGCAAGCCAAATCTGTTCAGGAGGGATGGGTTGCACTTGTGTCACGATGGGACCAGATTGCTGGCACTTAACATCAAAAGGGTTGCAGAGCAGCTTTTAAACTGATAACTGGGGGAAAGCTTGACAGGAGCTGGGCAGCATCCGGTTCGGGAAAGTGTGTACCTGAGTAGTGAGGAGGATGCAAAAATTACTGAGCAGAGCAAGGAGCTAGTCATCAGCACTCTAGCAGAAGGATGCAAGAGGCAGTCTAACAATGCAACTGAACTCAAAAGACTGTATCAGAAAAGCATATATAAATAAATGCTTGTATGCAAATGCCAGAAGCCTGCAGAACAAAATAGGGGAGCTGGAATACTTAGCAATAGATAAGAACATTGATATTATTGGCATCACTGAAACCTGGTGGACGGATGATAACCAATGGGATACAGTTATCCCAGGCTACAAACTGTACAGGAAGGATAGGAAGGGGCAAACGGGAGGTGGTGTAGCCTTGTATGTCAAAGAAGTGATAAAATCATATGAATTGGAATATCTAGGTGATTTGGAGTCACCATTAGAAACTCTGTGGATAAGAGTACCAGGCCACAAGGATGGTCTAACAGTAGGCATATACTATCGGCCTCCGACCCAAACTCTTGAGGGAGACTGGCAGTTGGAGAATGTTGTAAAGGAGGCATCCAAGAAGGGAAGCCTGGTTATAATGGGGGACTTCAATTACTCTCACATAGACTGGGATACCGGTTGTTCAGCACATGATAAAGAGATAAGGTTCCTAAATATGCTAAATGATTGTTCCTTGGGACAGATGGTTGAAGACCCAACTAGAGGTACAAGAATCCTGGTGCAAGATGTTAATGTGACTGATCCAATAGGGAACAGTGACCACAACTCAATTATGTTTAACTTGATCATAGACCGCAAGTCACTGATAAAATCTAACACAGAGACCTTAAATTTTCAAAAAGGAGATTTCCTAAAGATGAGGAAACTAGTAAAAAAGAAGCTGAAAGGGAAAATTGAGAGAGTCCAAACACTCCAAGAGGCATGGAGGCTGTTTACCAAAACAATAACAGAGGCCCAATTGGAATGCATACCCAAAAGGAAAAAGGGCACTGCCAGGTCCAAGAGGAGTCAGATGTGGCTTACAGGAGCTGTTCAGGAAGTGATCAAAAGCAAGAAAAGCTCATTTAGAAGATGGAAGGCTTGTCCGAATGAGGACAGCAGGCAGAAACATAAATTCTGGCAGAACAAATGCAAGACAACAATCAGGAAAGCAAAGCAAGACTTTGAGGAGCGTATAGCTAAAAATAATCAGAGAAATAACAAAGGCTTCTTTAAGTACATTAGAAGTAAGAACCCAACTAGGAAGGCCATTGGACCATTAGATGACAATGGAAGGCAAGGGGTTATTAAAGAGGAAACAGATTGCAGAGAGACTCAATGAATTCTTTGCTTCAGTATTCACTGAAGAAGACAGAGACCTCATGCCCAAAACAGAGCCTATCTTCGTAGGGAGGGAAACCGAAGAATTAAGCCAGGTAGAAATAACCAGGGAGGAGGTCTTTGCATGCCTTGTTAAACTAAACGCTAACATATCACCAGGACCAGATGGCATCCATCCACGAGTTCTCAGGGAACTTAAAGATGAAATTGCTGATCTCCTAGCCAAAATATATAATCTTTCCCTCATATCAGGCTTTGTGCCTGAGAGACTAGAAGGTAGCGAATGTAACACCAATTTTCAAAAAAGGATCCAGGGGTGATCCAGGAAATTACTGACTTGTCAGTTTGACATGTATCCCAGGTAAAGTGATGGAAACCATCCTAAAAGATAGAATTAATAGGCACATAGAAGAGAAAGCGCTGCTAAAGGAGAGCCAACATGGCTTTTGCAAGGGCAAATCATGCCTCACTAATCTGTTGGAATTTTTTGAGAGTGTCAACAAGCATGTGGATAAGGGGGATCCAGTTGACATTGTTTATCTGGACTTTCAGAAGGCTTTTGACAAGGTCCCACACCAAAGGTTCTTGAATAAACTTACCAGTCATGGAATAAAGGGACAGGTCTTGTCCTGGATCAGTAACGGGCTAAGGGACAGGAAACAGAGGGTAGCACTAAATGGACACTTCTCCAAGTGGAGGGAAGTAAAGAGTGGGGTCCCCCAAGGTTCAGTACTGGGACCCCTGCCTTTCAACCTCTTCATAAATGATCTAGAGGTAGGAGTAAAAAGCAAGGTAGCCAAATTTGCTGACGACACTAAATTATACAGGGTAGTGAAAACTGTGAGAGATTGTGAGGAGCTCCAGAGGGATCTCTTGACACTGGGGGAGTGGACAAAACAGTGGCAAATGAGCTTCAACATTAGTAAGTGCAGAGTGATGCATGTTGGGGCAAAAAAACCCAATTACATTTATAAACTGATGGGTTCTGAACTCTCTGCGACAAACCAGGAAAGGGACCTTGGTGTCCTGGTGGACAGCACAATGAAGGTGTCAACCCAGTGTGCCTCAGCAGTGAAAAAAGCAAACTCAATGCTAGGGATCATTAGGAAGGGCATAGAAAATAAGTCAGCAAGTGTCATTTTGCCGCTTTATAAATCTATGGTGAGGCCCCATCTGGAATACTGTGTACAGTTCTGGTTGCCATACCTCCAGAAGGATATTATGGAGTTGGAAAAAGTGCAGAGGAGGGCAACCAAAATGATGAGGGGACTGGATCATCTTCCTTACCATCTGAGGCTGTGACGGTTGGGCCTTTTCACTCTTGAACGACGGCGTCTAAGAGGTGACCTGATTGAAGTTTATAAACTCATGCACAGTGTGGACAAAGTAGATAAGGAAAAACTGTTTTCCCTATCGCATAATACTAGAACTAGGGGGCACTCAATGAAACTTTTGGGTACTAGTTCTCAAACAAATAAGAGAAAGTACTTTTTTACCCAGAGGATTACTGGTCTATGGAACTCCCTGCCAGAAGAAGTGGTGACAGCTGTCAGTCTTGACAGCTTTAAGAAAGGATTAGACAAGTTCATGGAGGACAAGGGTATCAATGGCTATAATTATGGATACTTAAGGACAAGCTCCGGGTTGGAGAGATAGGCAGGATATCTCTCAATGCCATTTCCAGGGAATCCTAAGCAGGTGAAGGCATCTCCTTGGGAATACCCTGAAGGAAATGGTGAGCCACTGTGTGAGACAGAATGCTGGACTGGATGGGCTGTGGCCTGTTCCAGCAAGGCTGTTCTAATGTTCTTATGTTCTAATTCGTTATAATTGTGATGATCATGGCATACAGGGTAATTTAATTTAATTGTCATATTTATATAAGCCGCCCACTCTGGCAGAACCCGACTGAGGGCGGCATTACAACAAGTTCTAAAAACACTTTAAAAGTCCCATATCCCACCCACTTTAAAAGACCCATATCCCACCCACCCATCCCACCCACTATAAAAAGAAGAGAGAGTTCTTAATTGTTTACATAAGCCAGCAGGCGGGGACCGTGTTCCCATTCGGGCCCCACACCTGCCCTGCCAGCCAGGTCTTCAATCCTTTCCTGAAGGGCAGCAATTCTCTTTGAAGTCTTAGATCTGTTGGCAGGAGGTTCCAGAGGGTTGGTGCGGACACGGAGAAGGCCCTCCTACGGGTGCTGGATAGATGTGCTCCCCTAGTTGATGGCACTATTAGAGAGCCTCTCCGATCCGCTCTGGTTGGACGGGCAGACACTCTTGGGATGATGTGGTCTCTAAGGTATCCTGGCCCACTGCCATATAGGGCTTTAAAGGTCAAAACCAGCACCTTGAATTGCACCCGGAGACAAACTGGTAACCAGTGCAGCTCCCGAAGTAGCGGTGAGGTGTGGGCATATCGTCCGCATCCCATCACCACCCGGGCTGCCGCATTCTGGACCAGCTGCAGCCTCCGATTGGTCGTCAAGGGCAGCCCCATGTAGAGCGCATGACAGTAATCTAGTCAGGAAGTGACCAGAGCGTGGGTGACCATAAGCAAGGAGCCCCGGTCCAGGAGTGTGCGCAACTGGCGAATCACCCGAAGTTGGCCAACAGCCCTCCTGGCCACAGCCGCTACCTGTTCTTCTAGCAGCAGCCGCGAGTCCAGAAGGACCCCCAAGTTGCGCACTGGGTCTGTCTGGGGCAAAACAGCCCCATCCAGTACCAAAGATGGTAGCTCCCTGGATAATATGGGGCCCCTTATCCACAGCCACTCTGTCTTGCTGGGATTCATCCGAAGCCCATTGGCCCCCATCCAGACCCCAATGGCCTCCAGGCATCCGGATAGGATTTCAACAGCATCACTGGGGTCCCCACGGGCCGAGATGTACAACTGGGTGTCATCCGCGTACTGATGGTACCGCACCCCGTGGGAACGAATGTTCTCACCCAGTGGCTTCATGTAGATGTTAAATAGGAGAGGAGAGAGCACCGAGCCCTGAGGCACCCCATACTTGAGGAGCCTAGGGCTGGACCTCTCACTCTCTAACCACACCGACTGGGTACGGCCCTCCAGAAAAGAGGAAAACCAGGACAACATGGTGCCCTTGATCCCCAGTCCTTTGAGCCGTTCCAGAAGGATACCGTGGTCGACGGTATCAAAGGCCGCTGAGAGGTCAAGAAGAGCAAGGACGGATGGATAACCCCCGTCCCGCTCCCACTCCCGCCAGAGATCATCCATCAGTGCAACCATTGCCGTCTCCGTACCATACCCGGGCCTGAATCATGATTGAAAGGGGTCTAGATAATCCGCTAGAGATTATGTGATGATTATGGGGTACATGAGATTTGGGAATTGGGGTTTTCATAAACTGTAAACCATAAGCATCAATGTTATAACAAAGTAAGGCTTGAACTATCTCGCTTTGCATGTAATGAGTCTATCTCATATTTGTTTCACCTTTTGAGTTGCATTACTGAACTGAATGAACATTTGCACAATATTCTAATTTTCCGAGTTTTGCCTGTACTAGCGTAGCCCAAGCTGCCCCCAGTTGTCCTTTTTCTTACTTTTAAAATTCTTTAAATTTTAGGACTCCTTCTGAGTTACAACTCCAGTGATCCTGTGGGCATCACACCCAGTGGCTGGAGGGATTCCAAGTGTTCTAATCTACCCAAAAAAAGTCTAAGACGTGGTCTAAGGAGAAACAATCCATTCTAACAACTTAGTGACCTGTCACATGACATCCTTATGTAGACAAAGCCAACTTTAAATATAGATTTAAGAAATTTTGTGGAAACTAAGTAGTCATGTTCTTTTCTTTTCCTTCCAGTATCACAGCAAAGTTTCATGTTTCATGCTGCAGCACATTGAGGAGCCCTGCTCACTAGGGGCACATGCAGCTGTCATTATCCCTCCCACCTGGATTCTGCGTGTCCGGCATCCCCAAGTATGTTGTCCCTTAGATTTCTCTCCTCTCAGTGTAAATTTGTTTTTTGAATCATTTAATGTAATTCATTTTTCTTCTTCCTCCAACCCTAGAACCCACTAAAGACAAGTAAGAAGAAAAAAAGGACATCATTCAAGAGGAAATCCAGCAAGAAGGGGCCTGAGGTAAAAGATTATGTTTAGGGTAGAAGAAGGTAGGGAACTGGAAGGATGTAAAGCTGTGAAATTAAATATTGTTGAGAAAAAGCATTCTGGGCAAAAAGCTAATGCTTTTTACTTGTTTACTTGGCAAACTGAAAAGAAAAATACAATGTTCTAGCCGTCAGTGATCAGGAAAGCCATTGGATAAATGTAGTCCATATGGATGGATGAGTATAAATGAGTGAACCAAATTTCATTTTTTTCCCATGTGTCGTATATTATTTTGCATTTTATCTTACAGGAAGGCAGATGGAAACCCTTTGTTATCAAGCCAATTCCAGCACCACTTATGAAGCCATTACTGGTGTTTGTGAATCCCAAGAGTGGTGGAAATCAGGTAGCTTAATCTTCTATTCAAGCATTTGGGTTGAGAACATATGCTGCCCTGTTCATCTATTAGCCTCAGTTCTTCTGCAGTTTGTTTCCAATGTTCTTATCTCTTTTCTTTTTTCCGTGCTTTTAGGGAACAAAGATGATCCAGTCATTTATGTGGTACCTCAACCCTCGACAAGTTTTTGACCTAAGCCAAGGAGGCCCCAAAGAGGCGTGAGTAACAATGTGGGGAATACCTAGCCCAGTCATGCCAGCAGATGCCTCCTTTTCAACTGAGAGAGGAGTGAAAGTCCTGGGAAAGTGCCGAAATAGCCTGTACATATTTACTTGCCATGCCGATCCCATACTACCTTCCAAAAAAGGATGGGATGGCACTTCAAACTCACAAAAAATAAACAGTTTGGGAATAATAGCTGATGCTCAGGGCTGGTCCTTTCATTAGCCTCTTTGAGGTGGTTGCTATATGTGGCAGGGCACACAGAAGATTGAAGATTTGCAGTCTGCCTACCACTGGTAGGGTTCCAGGTACTGTACTTTGAAGAGTTGTTGGTATTGTGCGTAGTTTTTCAGAATGGCTGCTTCCTCAGTATTTTACATCCAAGAGCTCCTCAGAGTCAGGTCTTATGGAAGAAGTAACTTTCCTTATGAGATGGCACTTGGCTTTTGGCCTTAGGCCAGGGGTGCCCAAACTACAGCCTGCAGGCCGTATCAGGCCCACAATCCCCTCTCTGCTCCCAGAAGTGGATGGGAGATGAGCCCGCCAATGTGCATGCACTTCTGGAACCACTTCCAGGAGTGGCAGGGATGCATTTGTACATGCGCAGAGACGTCCGTAACCACATCTGGGAGTGGCGAAACCAGTTCCGGGAGTGATGGGGAGGCATTTGTGCATGTGCAGTGATGTCCAGAACCACTCCCGGAAGTGGTTCCTGACATGCATGTGCAAATATGCCCACTTCCAGGGGTGTGGTCAGGCCCCCTGCACAAAAGGTTTTGGGACCCCTGCCTTAGGCAATAGGAGATCGTGCATCACCGCTGTTTAATTTATGCCATTTCTGAAGCTAAATGGATATGCATCTGGATGCAATTTTGCTAGGGACCCCATATACCCATGGTGGCGAACCTATAGCATATTGCCAGAGGGGTACATGCGCTGTCACCACCGCACAGAGTTCGCCCAACCCCTCTGCCCAGCAGCCCAATGGGAATGCTTCCTCCCTCCCCCCAGCACAGAATTCACCCCGCCCTTCCCAGTAGCCCAATGGGAGCGCTTTCTCCCTCCAGCACAGAGTGGGTTTTGGGTTGCGGTTTGGGCACTCGGTCTCTAAAAGTTTCACCATCACTGCCATTTACCTATAATGGGAAACCTATGGGGTTGCAGATGCTGTTGGACTACAGTTTCCATCAGCATTGACTATTAGCCATGCTTGTTGAGGTTGAATTCAACAAAATCTGAAAAGTTGCAAGTTCACAATTGTGCTATGTAGGTTAGCCTTAGCTCTTCAAAGGGGGACTTTTCAACCAGTGTCACTCATATTATCAAACATACTGTGAAGTATCACTGGTTAAAAATCACTGGTCTAAAGAAGAGGAATAAAAATGCTGTGAGATGGATTAAGATAGGAGATGATGCTGTATCTCAAGAAGAAAGTGTAAGCTTTGGACGTCAATCTAAATTTCCCAACTTCAATACAAAATTTTAACACAGGGATTGGTCCCAGGGCAATTTTTTTATTATTTACTGGCAACCTGAGGGCTGCACTCCTATGGAGCTTGGGCTAAAGTGAAGTGATATGGCTGAAGAAGCTAATTTTCATATTTAACCTTTTATTATACTTTTTGGAATTCTTTAACTATGATAGCTAGTCGTTGTAACGTTAGATACAATGGACTTTTGTTAACTGAATGGTATGTTAATTGGAAAAGCCCTCTTGAATCATTTGGAGGCAATTTTTTAAAAAATTCTTCAAACTATTTTCAGTTCTTAGAGTGGGCTTAGGGGTTGCAGTATCTCAAGTGGCTAAGACGCTGACTGGGAGGCGGAAGGTCAGCAGTTCGATTCCCGAGTACTGCAGGATGGAATGAGTTCCCGTCTTTGTCCCAGCTCCTGCCAACCTAGCAGTTCGAAAGCAAGAAATTGCAAGTAGATAAATAGGGACCACTTCTGTGGGAAGGTAACAGCGCTCCGTGCGCTCCAGTGTCTAGTCATGCTTGCCACATGACCACGGAAACGTCTGCAGAAGCAGACAACGCTGGCTCTTCAGCTTTGAAACAGAGATGAGCACTGAACCCTAGAGTCAAATACGACTGGCTTTCGAACAAAGGAAACCTTTACCTTTAGGGGTTGTAGGCCCTTCAGAACATGGGAGGAAATGCCCCATACCCCTGGAGACCACAAGAGGACATTTTGACTAAAGTGGTTTCCCCCCCAAAAGTTTTCATTTTTTGGGGTGTTAAAGGATCTTAGGTGTGCTGGGCCTCTGCATACATACTCCATTGTTCCCACATTGCCTGCTCGCCTCAGGTTGACCAACCTTTCTGTTGCATGACATTTATTTGCATAAAGTTTAGTTTTTCTAAACAGGCCTCCTGCTTCGTGTAGAAAGAAAGAATAATTTTGAGTTTAGATACTGAAATTGATAGCTAGATTAAGTAATGTAGTCCAAGGCAGAGTCCTTTCTGATTTGATTTGGAGGTACTGCTCTATCCAACAAAATGAAAGCATTCATGTTTTCCCTCCAAGAGCTTTGGTTTTAATCCACACTGTTTATTGTACTTTTCCGGTCTTCACTGTCACTTCTTCTGGGTTTTTGTGCAGGCTAGAAATGTATCGCAAAGTGCACAATTTACGGATCCTTGCATGTGGGGGAGATGGCACGGTAAGTTGACCTCTGATCCATTTAGCACCTAATGAACTATGAAAAGATGAAGCTATTCATTCACAGACATAGTTTCATTACTATGACTCATATAAAATGTATGGTCTGACCAAGTTCTATAGCACAGCTATAACTAGTAAATTAGATGACGTGTGGCAGTTTGAAGTGTTCATTATTGAGCTAAGATGTTAGCTAAATCACAAAACACCACCATTTTATATCCATCTAAAGCAGGCATTCCCAATCTTTTCAAGCCAGGGGCCAGGTCACGCTCTCTTAGTCAGCTTCGAGGGCTGGACAGCCATTTTGCCCTGCCTGCACGATGTGGGTGGCTATTTTGTCCCAACAGCTTCAAAGGAGCAGCCACTTTGTTTCTCAAATGCCCTTTGAGGGGGGCACATGAAATGCACTGGGGGCCAGATCTGGCCTACGGGCCTTAGGTTGAGAAACCCTGATCTAAAGGCCTATCTATCCTTGGATTCTGTTTCCAAACTGGACAGTCAGATGCCTATGAGAAGCTACGACATGAATGGAATAGCAGCTTTCCTGGTTGTGTTTCTTGAAACTGATATTGAAGGCTATATTGTCTCTGATACTATAGATATCATGTAGTCATTACAACTTCATAACTTGCTTTCCATGAGTTTATCTAACCCCCTTTTATATCTGTCCAGGATGGAAGCTATCAGTACATCATGTGGTAGCAAATTCCACAGTTTAATTGTGTTATTTCGTACATTAATTTTTTTTTTAAAACTGGCCTTAACTTCATGCCACTCAGCTACATTGAATGACTCTGAATTTTAATGTTACAGAGGGGGTGGAGGGGAAATCCTGTCTTTATCCATATTCTACCTCATTTGATAGGTGGGATGGATCCTCTCCGTCTTGGACCAGTTACGTCTGCACCCTCCACCTCCTGTGGCCATTCTTCCTCTGGGCACAGGAAATGACCTGGCAAGAACACTGAACTGGGGTGGGGTAAGGATTGAGCAATTCAATAAGCAATTCTGCACTTGCCCATGATGGAGTTGAGCATTATTAAATTAGTCTAGTTTAAGAGAAAGCTAAAGAACTGTTCTCTGTCTCGGTCTCTCATGGAGATCATTGGCTTTAGATCTGGGATACAGACAGCTTGGATAGATGGTCTATGCTGGGAACTTAATAGAGGAAATATGTCCATGTTGGTTCTTCTGCTGGACCATGGTATCTTTCTAGGTCATCTTCTTAGGGTGGAACTGTGTAGAACAGTTTTAGCGATAGTAATTACACTTGTATACCACCCCATAGTGCATAGTGTACGCTCTGGGTAGTTCACAAGTTAATTGGCATTTTGCCCCAACGTGCTGGGGACTCACTTTACTGACCTTGGAAGGAAGGCAGAGTCAACCTTGATCCCCATTAGGATGGAACTCACAACATTTTGGCTGAAGTACTGCGGTTTAGCCACTGGGCCAACAGGAGTCTTAGTTTTGCATTGGTTCTGATTTGTCCTTGGGGCAATGTTCAAAGGGGTGCACTGGGGGTTTCCTTGTGACATATTTTTCTTAGGCCTCTTGAGTCCCGCAGGGTTCTCTCTGTGTGCTTTTAAATCTATACATGGAACCCCTGAGAGATGTTGTTCAGAGTTTGAGACTCTACCACCAATAATGTTTTAATTTAGTGGTCCTTTAATATTATTAAACAAGTAGTGGCTTTAGTGTCATAACTTTTTTGTTTTAGTTGTATTTTTTTAAAAAATATTTTGTAAGCTGCTTTGATTCTGTGCATTGAGAAAAAAGGCAACGTATAAGTAAAAAAATAAATGAAAACATCTCAACCCATAGGGTTATACAGATGAACCCCTGTCAAAAATTCTGTCACATGTAGAAGAGGGAGAGATTGTGCAGCTTGACCGCTGGAATCTGGAGATAGAGCCAAATGTTGATGCAAACTTTGAAGAGAAAGATGAGGCAGCTACGGACAAGGTAAATCCTCTAGCACCACTTTTCCCAAACAGTGTTAGTATCCTACACTTTTATTTCGGCTGCTACTCTCAAATACACTGTGCTGAGCACTTTTCTTTCCTTTCTCTTGCACTGGGATTCATATAAAAACCAGTTGATATATATGTAATAAGTTTGAACATCTCTCTAGAACTCCTGGAGAGAGAAGGTGTCAGGCGAATATTCAAGAGAAGGGAATCTCACAACATCAGGACCACGCCAAGAAGGCCTGATTCCTAGTACCAACCTTCTGAGCATCTCTCAGGGTGGAAACCTGAAGGCCTAATGCCGTGATGGTGAACCTTGGCATTCCAGATGTTCTTGGACTTCAATTCCCAGACACACACCCCCAAGTCCACACAAATGGGTTTACTGCGATTCATCCCGCCCATGCCGCCCTCGTCACTCCTGCAAGTGGAAGTAAAACGCGCCCGTATGGGCGTGTTTTACTTCCACTTCCAGGATTAACGAGGACGGCATGGGCAAGATGAATCGCAGTAAACCCATTCATGTGGATTCACAGGGGCTTCTGGGAATTGAAGTCCAAGAACATCTGGAGTGCCAAGGTTCGCCATCACGGGCCTGATGTGTGTCATGATCAGGCAGCCAGGGCAGAGTTTCATCAGAGGAGATGCTCCATCTGATATTCAAGGTCCCAAGCCATTGAAGGCTTTGTATGTTAATATCAAAACCTTGAATCAGGCACAGAAGCAAATAGGGAGATGTGGTAGAACTTCTGACTACTCACCATCTGCCTGGCTGCTGCATTCTGAACTTGCTTTAGTTTTCAGACCATCATCAAAGAAAGTACACAGGTAGAGACCATTGTAGTAATTGATTCTTGAGATTATCAAGACATAGACCAATGCTGTCAGGGGCCTTGTTTTGAGATATGGATGCAACTGGAAAGTGGGCTGCAAAATAATTGCAGGTGTCGACATCAGCAGGAAACTACTACTCATTCCCAGCAGAGACAATGCGATGAAGAACATGAAATAATTTGGCACGATGGTTAGACACCTCATTTATCCAGTTAATATAAGCCTGCTTTGCAGATTTTATAGTGGCACTTTACCAGCTTGAGAACTCCGTTGCCAAACTAATATCTGAGGGGGCTTTCCTCTACTCACTTTTTTAAAAAATTGCTTAATTACCTGGACCTCATCCGAAAACCACAGTGGGGGATAAGCTCTGCAGTGAAGAGGGTGCTAAGGAGTGATCATGTCAACTGCCTGGGAAATAGGGAATTCCACCTGGACACCTGGGCTTTGACAGGGGTACCAGCCAAGTCAACTGGGAAACCCCCAACAGCCTCCCAGTAACCAATTGGATTCAGGAGACTATAGAGGCAGGCCATCCTATTGAAATATATCCTTTAGCTTGGGACAAGGAAGGTCCAAAAGTCAAATTCAACATATGTGTGTTGGATTCTTGTCCATTACAACATCCAAATCAGAAAAGATGGAAGCAATTTTGTCTACAAATTATATTGCAAATTATTTACAGGAGACTTTCAAGAAGTCTGCATTCTTGTGGATCAGAATGTAACAGGTTCTTGACCCCTTGAGATAGCTCTGATAGACAACTTTGTGCAGATGCAGCAGTGGTTGAAAATGATTTCTTCAGCAGCACCACAGCCATAGAATAGGCCTACCAATAGACTCTAGTTCCATATTTTTGGACCTTCTTTGAGCTTTCTGTCATGGTCCAGTGGTGGTGAACCTTGGCAGCTTCAATTACCAGAAGCCCAAGTCAGCACTCCTGCTGATCATGGCTTCTGGGAATTGAAGTTCAAGAACACCTGGAGGTTTGCCGCCACTGCTCTAGTCTCTGTCTTTGTCATTTATCACTGCCAGTCTCCTAGTAAACAAGTGGGCAAGCTTGACTACATGTATGGAAGGTGATGTGTAGGAGCTATGGTATCCACTGACCTGGCTATTTCTCCATTCATTTGTGGCAATATCACCCGGATATTTGCTAAATGCTCACAATGGTCGGAACACTCTACTAACTGCACTATATTTGATGATTTTTCTACCCTATTTTATGCATCTTCTGTCAAGGAGTTAATAGTGCCCATTTTTTCTCATGTCTAGTTCAAACACGTTTCTTTGCTCAAAATTTCTTGCTGAACATACTCAATTTGCTTTACTTATGAACAAAATCCAGAGATAATGTGTAACAAGCTGGTTGGAAGGCTACAGTTTATTTATTTGTTTATTTGTTTGTTTATTACAGTCATATCGCACCTTTTCAAGTTTTCATCCACCAGACAGTGGAAGTTGGCATATATGGCTCCACTCCTCTTCATGTTTTCCTCTCAACAACCCTGGGAGTTAGATAAAGCTGGCAAAGAGTGATTGGCTCAAAATTACTGAGTAAATTTTCATGGCATGGTGGAGCACTTGAAGGTGGATCTCAGTCTAGCACCTCTGGTTACAGCTGCATGAAAAAGCATATCTCTGTTTCATCATATCCATGGCATTTGAATGACCAGAGACTGCTGTACCATAAGTTCCATATCCTCTGCCTGCCAACACACAGATGGCCATAGGATCATTAGTTTTGAGACCATTAATGCCTGCTTCTCCTGGTCAGTTACACACAAGTGTCTGAGCTCTAGTTGAAAAGTTGCCTTCATCATGGTTGCAAACTTGCTGTTTCTTTTTATCTATTTCAGCTCCCACTTGATGTTTTCAATAATTACTTCAGCCTTGGTTTTGACGCTCGAGTGACACTGGAATTCCATGAATCCCGAGGTAAATGGCAGCCTGTCAGAGGAGGCTGGGAGCAGGTTGATGGGGAGCTGTGAGAAACCATAGCTGTGTGTGCCGGAGATGATGTGCTGGAGGCAGACGAGTTGTAACTTGCTTAATAAGTTGCTGGAAGGAGGAATAATCATTGAAAGGCCATTGATTTGGTAACAAAAAGCCTTTCCAGGATCATTCTGTTCTTAATGCTGAACCTGCTCCAATGCATTAATACTATAATGCCATATATCAGTGGTAACGAACCTATGGCACATGAACCAGAGCAGACACTCAGAGCCCTCTCTGTGGGCATGTGCTCCGTCGCCCCAGCAAAGAGTTTGCTCTGCCCAGCAGCCCAATGAGAGTGATTCCTCCCTCCCCCAGCACAGAGTTCACCCCGCCCCTCTGCTTAGCAGTTTAATGGGAGCGCTTCCTCCCCCAGCACTGAGTCCGCCCCACCCCTCTGCCCAGCAGCCCAATGGGAGCGTTTCTTCCCTCCCCAGCACAAAGGTTGCCCTACCCCTCTGTCCAGAAGCCCAATGGGAGTGCTTCCTCCCTCCCTCCAGCACAGAGTTTGTCCCACCCCTCTGTGGCACAGATAGCAGCCTGTTGAGTTTGGGCACTTGGTCTTTAAAATGTTTGCCATCATTGCCATATATTGTTTGAATGTGTTGGGTCAAGGGATGGTCAGGTTCAAAGAATACATAAGGAACAAAACTAGCAGCCATGTTGGTTGGAAGATCTGGGGAGTTGCAGTCCAGTAAAGTATTTTTTTTCTGACCTACTAAATACTTTCCCAGTGATAATGTTATTTTTCTGTGTCTAGAAAAATTGCAACTTAGAGTATATTTCAGTCATGATATGGGGAAAGGTGGGCTCTATTTCCTGAGAATAATGTGACTGATAACAACTTTCTTTTTTCAGAGGCTAACCCAGAGAAATTCAATAGCCGGTTTCGGAATAAAATGTTCTATGCTGGGGTGAGTTCACCAGGATGCCATATCACATACTACCCAAAACTTACTGCCTTCTTCTCTCACTAGAATCTATCTGGGTGTATATTCCATTACAGTGCCTACGTTTCACTTCCAGGCATGTTTCCTGTATGATAAATATGAGAAGAAGAATATATTTACAGCATAAGGTTTCACAATTTGAAATCTACACAGCAAAACAAATGTAGAGAAAGAGTTGCAGGAGAAAGAGGTAGAACTATTGATTTATTCATAGTAGGTGTAAAGGATTGCAAAGCTGCAGCAAGAAAAGTAGTTTAAAAAGTTCTGATGCAATGAGTGCTAGATTTAAAGTTCCTCATTCTTATTCTTCTTCCATGTCTAGGCCAGACATGAAATTGCCAAAATGAAGGCACCTTTTGGTGAGTTCATTCTGCAGTTCCTTTTGCCCGACCTAATGTGAGAAAGATTAGCTGGCAACACAAGGTTGCCGTTACCAGGGTATGCCCAATTGTGGTTCAAAAATCCACAATCTTTGAGGAGTCTCTTGACTTTTCTACAAAACACATGCACACATGATGATAATGGGCAAAACAGCACAGAAGAAAATCCAGAAATATTTAGCTGTAAGGGATGTATTAGGAAAAGTGGTGGCTATTTTCTCCACTCCTTGCTTCTAAATGTACAGTATTTTTGCTTCCACTAGTCCCAGTTTTAGCAGTTTTTAAGTAAGAAGGAGAGCATTTCCATCTTATCACAAGATGTGAGACAAGGCATTGTCTGGATATAGCAGTGTCAACAATGTAGCTTTAGAGCTGTCCAAGTCAAATGTGAATAATGATATGTACACTATTCCATGTAACAGTGTCAGTGCAAACCAGAAAACTTGTCAGTGGAGTAGGAAGCAGTAAGGAATGTTCACACTACCCCATTTCTCTTTAAACTGCTGCCTTTCCTTGCTATTCTGTCTTCTTCATTGGAGGCTTGAAGAAAATTGCATACATGAAGACCTAGTAAAAGTAGGACTGTTACCTCAAACCCATCTTCTTTCTCCACTTTGGTTTAATTCTGGGTTGGACTAATGCAAGATCATCGTGTGTGGGACTAATGGGTTGTCTCTTCTTTTGACAGACAGCCTTCTCTGATTTCCTCACGGGGAGCTCCAAAGACTTAGCAAAGCATATCAAAGTGGTGGTGAGTATCTCGTGGGGTTGAGGGGCTATTTGAGGCCATGAAAAAAGAGTTATTTGGTGGGATCTTGGTGTGCTATTATGGGTGCCATTCTATAAATAAGTTGCCTTCAAAAGGGTTATTTAGCTTTGATCGGCAGAAGGGTTTGTTTTCCCCACAAAGAAGGGAGGGAGAGCATCTGAAATTCCTCCTTGCTATAGTCCGCCTTGGCAGTTGTCTGATGCCTCTTTTTCTTCTTACGTAAATTAGTGTGATGGAACAGACCTGACCCCCAAGATCCAGGATCTGAAGCCTCAATGCCTTGTCTTCCTAAACATTCCAAGGTGAGCAGTTGCCCATCCTGCCAAATAGCTGCCTCTATCTCTCTCTCATCCTTTGGGTTCCACTGACCAGGATTTAAGGCAGGGGTTCCCAACCTTTTCAAGTTGGGGGCCAGGTCATTCTCTTTCAGTCAGCTTCAAGGGCCAGACAGCCATTTTGCCGTGCCTGCATGATGGAGGTGGCCATTTTATCCCAACAGCTTCAAAGAGACAGCCATTTTGTTTCTCGAATGCCCTTTGAGGGGTGGGAGGCCACATGAAATGGTGCTGTGGGCCAGATCTGGCCTGTGAGCCTTAGGTTGGGAACCCCTGGTTTAAAGTATGCTGCCATCTTAATCCTAACTGTGCTCCCCCTGCCCCCATCTGTTGCAGGTACTGTGCAGGCACCATGCCTTGGGGCAATCCTGGAGAGCACCATGACTTTGAGCCCCAGCGCCATGACGATGGTTGCCTTGAGGTCATTGGCTTCACCATGACATCCCTGGTAAGTCCGTCCAGCCACTATTAATGGCTGGTGAATCAGGTGCAAGAAGTGACCCATATTACCCATAAGGACTTACTAATTCATTCTGCTTGTGCTAGTTGAGAACATCTAGGACATTCCTGGGAAAAGAGGAGCTCCTGGACTTTACAACACCTCTGGCTCTAACCTGAATGAACAAAAGCTAACAAAGCAATTGTTGCACACAGTTGCTGAGAATGATAGTAACTTCTTTATTTGCTGTAATGTTTGAAGTTGTAGCCATGTTAGTCTGTGCAAGCATATCAGAGAGACAACAGCAAAAAAAAAGACAAAAATGTTGTGGCACCTTAAAGACTACTGTATTTAAATGAGCTTTTGTGATGAAGTGGACTTGGTCCGCGAAAGCTCGCATTTAAATAAAGGAGTTAGTCTTTAAGCATAGGCGTCAAATATCCCGTTTTGCCTGGGAAAACCCCATAATTTAGAGCCCCTCTTCCCAACCGTTACGTATTTTTAAATAATTTCCCATATTTTTAAAAAAATCCAGGAGCATATAAATCTCCCATATATTATTGTGTTATATCTTTATTCATGAGGTGTGTGGCTCATACCAGAGCAGAGGAGTGTGGGGCTTGCCCTGGTGGAGGAAGAACCACCCCATAGGCATGACTGCTTCCCCTCATGGGGAAAAAGGTAGCCAGCAAGCCAGGCTTACTGTAATAATTCTATTTCAAATTTCCCCCTATTCGACTGCATTTCATATTATGGTGATTTTTCATGGAACTGTTTTTTACACTTTAATCAGTCAATTGTCTACTGTCTTAGCGTTTTGTGTCTCAATTTCATTTTTTAAAACTGTGTTTAAGAGAAAACCATTGAAGTATCCTGTTTATGCTGTATGCAAATATACTTGAAGCCGATTGGCTCATTGACTTGCCTTTAACACCATCTTTCCCAGGAGAGAGAGGGCTTCAAGTATATTTGCATACAATATAAACAGCATACTTCCATGGTTTTCTCTTAAATACAGAGTTTTAAAAAATGAAATTGAGGCACAAAACACTAAGACAGTAGACAATTAACTGATTAAAATGTAAAAAAAAAACAGGGGGAAATTTAAAATAGAATTATTACAGTACTAGTATTTTTTGCCCAGCAGGCCGGGCAAGTTTATTGTGTATGTTGGTGGTTAGGGGTGGTTTTGGTGTATGTGTGTCTGCGTGCGTGCGTGCGTACAGCCCAGTAGGGGTGTGTGCACGCGGCAGGCGCCGTGGAGAAAATATTTTCTCCCCTGTGCCTCGCCGAAGGGGTGGGAGAGGAGGTTTTTCTCCTCTCCCACCCCCCCCCCAAGCTACGGGGTGGCAGGTGCCGGGGTGAAGCTATTTTCTCCCCTGTGCTTCACCGAAGGGGGGGAGAGGAGGCGCCAGGGGGCTGGATGGCCACTTTGCCCTTCCTCTACCACATGGCACTTCTGGGTGTGGTAGAGGCTGGGGGGGCCACATAAAATGGCACAACAGGCCGCATCCAGCCCATGGGCCACAGGTTGAGAATCCCTGCTCTACATCACTACATTATTTCTTTGTTTAATTGGAAGGGCTGAGTATGCTGCAAAGGACAGCACTAGACTCTACTGCTACAGTACTTTAGTTTTCTCTGAATGCCTGGGTCCCATGTAGGGCTGGAGGCATTCTTAAAGGTAAAGGTTTCCCTTGCTCAAAAGCCAGTCGTATCCGACTCTAGGGTTCAGTGCTCATCTCTGTTTCAAAGCTGAAGAGCCAGCGCTGTCTGCTTCTGCAGACATTTTTGTGGTCATGTGGCAGGCATGACTAGACACCGGAGCACACGGAACACTATTTACCTTTCCCACCAAAGTGGTCCCTATTTATCTACTTGAATTTTTTTGCTTTCGAACTGCTAGTTTGGCAGGAGCTGGGACAAAGACGGGAGCTCATTCCGTCCTGCAGTACTCTGGAATCAAACTGCTGACCTTCCTCCTCCCAGTCAGCGTCTTAGCCACTTAAGCCACTGCAGTCCTTTTTGTGCTTATGAAAAGTCCTATTTAGATCCTACTGAAATATTTTCACAATGGAAATGATTAGTGGAGAGCACAGAATATGAATTTGGATAACAAATGTGGGCAAAGGATTAAGCCACACTTCCTTCCCCAAAGGAATTCCAATTCAGGTCAAGAGGGCACTTTTCTCTATTAAAACAGTATGTTATGCACACTATTCTACTGTAGAAGTGTATTTTCGTGCAGAGGGCACGAGTAGAACTGCTTTAATTGTCTGTGGGCTGCTACTTTCCCCTAGAAGAGTGAACCCAGGTAATTTACTGAACATGTTCTGTCCACATGTGAAAACCGGGTGTTTGTCATCATTCCCACACCTCTTTCTTTTGCAGGCAGCGCTGCAGGTTGGTGGCCATGGGGAGCGGCTGCACCAGTGCCGGGAGGTGCTGCTCACCACTTCCAAGGCCATTCCCATGCAAGTGGATGGAGAGCCCTGTAAGCTGGGTGCTTCCCGGATCCGTATTTCTTTGCGCAATCAGGCCAACATGGTGCAGAAGACCAAGAGGCGTAACTCCATGCCCCTGCTTAATGAGTAAGTTTCATCTGAAGCGGGGGGCAGGGTGTGTGTGAGGGCATCCCCAGAGTTGTGGTACAAGAAATGAATGTGATCTCAATTGTTAAAAGTATTAATTCTTACATTTTGATGAGTTTCTGCTCTGCTAACTTGGCAGCTTCCTGTTCCTGTAGCTGAAGCACTTGATGATCTCAAGGGTGACTTGAGCTTAATTCAGTTGGATTTCTCTCCCAATGTATTTCAAAAGTTTGCGCTAGGCTTCAGTGTACCTGAAATCATCAGTAATCTGATTCTAATAGTACAAAATATGTAAAAACTATTCAAACAGACAAGAGTTAAAATCTCTACCATCAGTACAAGGGTGGTAACTACGACTGCTACTAACTAACTACTAAACCAGGGGTTCCCAACCTAAGCCCTGTAGGCTGGATCCAGCCCACAGAGCCATTTCATGTGGCACCCACCCCTCCAAGGGCATTCATGAAACAAAATGCCTGACCCTTTGAAGCTGTTGGGACAAAATGGCCACTCTATCGTGCGGGCAGAGCAAAATGGCTGTCCGACCCTCAAAGCTGACTGAGAGCGCGTGGCCCGGCCCCCGCTTGAAAAGGTTGGGAAGCCCTGTACTAAACAAAGTATGCTGAACTCCATGAAACACCAAAGCCCTGCTTCGTTCCGTTGTTTCTACTCTCTGCTGATTGCCTAATGTTTTAACATGGAGGTAAGAAAGGAACAGAGGAAAAGGATCATGAAATCCTGCATAGAGGATCCTGAAGAAATAAAGCGTCCCTCAGTGCCCTCACTTATTACTGGTGAGGAATTGTCTCACTGACTCTCAGAAATCAATAAGTGGCTGAAATTGATTGAAAACCTTCCATCTTTGTGTTAGAGAGGGTGACCACATGGACAGATAATGCAAAAAATAAATAAATGTTCTGGGAATGGTGTGGTCAGATTCACATCATTTTCCACTGACTACATGATGTAGAAGTCCATGCCAATCAACCTATAATTATTTTCCCCAATCTGTCATTTCTCCTCCCCCCTCCAATTGTGGTGATTTTTCTTTTTGGGGATTGAATGCATTTTCATCATTTCAAGTGGTGTTCATCACCTGAGCCACGTTATCTGAAACCATTCTAGCAGTATTGAGAAAAGCAGGGCAGCACAGAAAATGATTCTCCCCAGGGAGGGGAAGGGAAATGAGAAGACCAAGGCCCCAGGTGAGGAAAAGAGAGGATTAACTCTTTTCCTCACTGGGTGCCTTGGTCTTCTCGTTTTCCCATTCTCATCCTGTTTCGTTTCCTTTGTTTCCTTTTTTAAAAAGAATTGCTTCCCTAGCATTAAGGCAGTCTAGGCCCGTGATGGTGAACCTTGGCACTCCAGATGTTCTTGGACTTCAATTCCCAGAAGCCCAAGTCCCCGTGAATCCACACGAATGGGTTTGCTGCGATTCATCTGGCCCGCGCCGCGCCGCCCTCGTCGCTCCTGGAAGCGGAAGTAAAATGCGCCCGTACGGGCATGCTTTACTTCCGCTTCCAGGAGCAACGAGGGTGGCGCGGCGCAGGCCAGATGAATCACAGCAAACCCATTCATGTGGATTCACGGGGGCTTCTGGGAATTGAAGTCCAAGAACATCTGGAGTGCCAAGGTTCGCCATCACAGGTCTAGGTGAGCAAAAGAAAACAGGGAGGAATTATTAGAAAAAGATGAGGCTGATATGAGTCAACCTGGTTTCAGATTGTTAAGGTAGTTCTGCTCTAATTACACCTCCTGAAAATCACCAAGTGCTCTGAAGAGGACACTCTGGGAGATTTTTGTGTGATACTCTTTCCTTTGATCTGTTCATGCTATAAGCATGGAATGTCAAAAGGAGTGAAATCAGCAAATGCCCATAAGCAAGATGTCAACTTAAATAGTCCTAATAGCGACTCTTATTAGGAAACATTTCCTAATGTTTTCTGGGATTTTATTAGGCCATAGTTTCCCCTTCCCTATCAACAACAATGTCATCTTCTCCTTCGTATAGTTTGTCAATCCCCACTATTGGGTTATGCGCCTGCGCAGACCCTGGACCGGAGGCTCTAAAGCTTATTGGCTAAAGGTTTTGGCGGTAAGACCGCCCACCGTACCGCCCACCCTTAGGCACTAGTTCACTATTTTACCTCAGTTCTCTTCTTTCCGCCTCAGCTGCAGGACGACCGTTGAGAGCTCTCTCAATTTTTTTCGTCTATTCTCAGGAAAAAACACTCGTTTTCATCAATTTTTCTTTGCGATCTTGTCCTCCGGGCAGGATCACCATCTAGGTGCTGTTTCTTCTTGCGAGGACTCAGTTTCCTTTTTCGCTAAGGTTGCCATTTCCCCCCTCAAGGGGGTAGCGATAGGCCTGCCCTTAGGGGTTTGGCTTTCGCTCATTTTCAAATTGTTCCTCGGGAACAGAATTTTTTTTCCTGGCGGGTCCGTAGTTACGGACTCCTCTGTTGCTCTTCTTCAAAGGAAAACAATGTCTTTCTTCATAGAGGGTCGACTCTCTTTTACATGGCCTCAGCGGGTTTCAAACAGTGTGCCTCGTGTCACAAAAAGTTCCCAGCTTCAGACAGACACAGCAAGTGCCTCTTTTGTTTGGGTGAAGCGCACCAGAGCCAGTCTTGTGCACATTGCAAAAATTTTACGCACCTTGCAGTCCAGAACAGGAGTAACCGGCTCAAGGTGCACTTAATGTAGCTCGCCTTAGCTCCCATTCCCGCTGTTTCAGCCTCTGCCTCTTCTGGTGGCCCTCCTACGGAGTAGATGTTTGCTGCCTCTTCTTCGCAACCAGTGCCTCACAAAAAGAAGAATGGGAAGAAGAAAAAGAAACATCGGGGTGAGGCTCGCCATTCGTTGCCTCCCACCCCTCGTTCCCCCCAACTTGCCTTGACCCTCCCCGCCTTTTTCGGTGGCAAGATGTCCATCTCCGGGCTCCTCTGTTTGGGGTGGCCATTCCTCTTCAGAGTTGCCAAATAAGACTCGCCGTGCAGTAGTGACCGCGCACCCTGTGCGCTTATCGCCTCCCCCTCCATCTGGGGACAGGGGTCGCACTGTGACGCGGCGGATTCCTGTGTCTCCAACGCCCAGGACATCTCCGGCTGCTACGGTTGCAGCTGCCATTTCGGCTACCGTTTCAGCTGCCGTTTCGGATCCCACCATTTCGCCTCCTTCAACTTCTCCACCTTCTGCTCCAGCTGGTCAAATGGACTTTTTCAAGACCATGTTCAAGGTGATGGCCAAGTCCTTTGTGGAACTGTTCATGGTCACCATTCCTGCGGCGTCTGTGGCTCCGGGACTGACCACCACACACCCCAGGGATTCTGACCCTGCTGTCGCTCTGCCGCCCTCTCAAGGGTCAAGCTGTCGCTCCATTGGCCCGGCCAGGCAGGACTGGCATGGTCCAGACATTGAAGCGATGAGTGCCCATTCCTTCAACCTGCCCAGGCCATACTGGCGCGGTCCCAACATGACTTCCAGGGTCCCTCGCTCATCCTCCGATGATTCCAGCTCGTCTGAGGATGAGGTAGAGGTAGACGTGGATAAGACGCCTGACCAGGTTATCGGTACAGTCGATCCACCAAGGGGTGAGGATCAGAAGTCCCTCACTGCGATGCTAACCCATCTCAGAACTGCCCTCCAGATACGGGTTGACCATCCTCCCCTTGAGTCTGAGGGCCAGATGACAGCAAAACTGGACAAAAGCCTGTGCTTGGCTTAAGTATGGAACTGAAGTAAAATGGGGTGGGCAGTACGGTGGGTGGTCTTAGCGCCAAAACTTTTAGCCAATAAGCTTTAGAGCCTCCGGTCCAGGGTCTGCACAGGCGCATAACCCAATAGTGTGTATTCACAAACTATACACTCGAAGAACGAAAGTTAGCACTTGTAAGTGCAACCTAACTTTTCTCATTTTAATGTTTCTTCCCCACGTGTTGAGAGCCCATAGGGTAGTTGATGGAATCTAGGGCTGGAACTCCTTTAACATCTCATGCACTTTGAGGCCAGTCGTTGAATCTACTGACATTGCTTAATGCACACACTCTAATTCTATAACTTTTCCTTCCTGCTGCGCAAACAGTCAACAGCCAGTTCCAGAACGCCTTAGAATTCGTGTGAGCCGAATTGGCATGCATGACTATGAGGCACTTCACTACGACAAGGAGAAATTGAAGGAGGCCTGTGAGTAGTTGGTACCTTAACTGAGGCTGTATTTATCCCCTATAGCAGTGGTGGTAAACCTATGGTGTGCGTGCCAGAGAGGGCACTCAGAGCCCTCTCTGTTGGCATGCGCGCTGTCGCCACAGCACAGAGTTCACTCTGCCCAGTAACCCAATGGGAGTGTTTCCTCCTTCCGCCCAGCACAGAGTTTGCTCTGTCCAGCAGCCCAATGGGAATGCTTCCTCCCCTCCCAGCAGAGATTTCCCCCACCCCTCTGCTCAGCAGAGTGGAGTGCTACCTCCCCCAGCAGAGAGTTCACCCCGCCCCTCTGCCCAGCAACCCAATGAGAGTGCTTCCTCCCTCCCTCCAGCACAGGGTTTGCTCTGCCCAGCAGCCCAACGGAAGCGCTTCCTCCCTCCACCAGCACAGAGTTCACCCCGCCTCTCTGCCCAGCAGGCCATGGGAGCGCTTCCTCTCTCCCCCTCAAGCACAGAGTTTGCCCCACCCCTCTATTTGGTCACTCGGCCACTAAAAGGTTCACCATCACTGCCCTGTAAATAAAAAGATTAAACAGCCTCCGGGGATATTCAAAGGCCCAGGGCCATTACTATTGAGTTAAACTTATGTGGTTACAACAAGGCAGGATGGGAATATCCGCCATTTTGCCTAGCCTATTTATATGTAAGGATATTGTATTAAATGGTGTCTTGTTTGACAGAGCCCTCATATTAGTATTTCCTGCATGTGAAAGGCTCATGCAACGGGTAAAACATTTTCCCCTGATGCATGGAATATTTCTACATGCATGGAATATTTCTCTAGGGAGCAATTTGAAATGAGAAGTTTCAATTGAGAATGTGCTGTGCTTTCGAGAGCTCTGTGCTTTGACACGTTCATCACCTCTTTCCTTTTGTTAAGTGAATATTCAGGAATCTGGGTTGTTCTGAATCTGGTTAGTGGACTGAAAGATACTTTCTGATTTTACTTTTTTTAGCTGTGCCTTTGGGAATTATTGTTGTGCCAGGAGATAGTGATCTGGAGTTGTGCCGGACTCACATCGAGAGGCTGCAGGAGGTAAGGGTCTTCAAAATTTATGTGGAAGACAAGAGAGAGAAAGCCTTGACCTAACCTTAATACACCTCAAGTAGAATATCACTGGAATCAAAGCAGGATTTTGTTTCATTGTTTTTGCTTACCATGTATGAGACAATATATAAAGGATGGTGTGGCTAGTGGTATTGTGCATAGTGTAAGGTTCGGCAATTTTCAGAGTCCAAGAGTTGCACATACTCTCCCATATCTTTTAGAGGGCCACTTCTAGTCTCACTTCCCACTCACTTCCTCTACAAATTTTCTTTCTTTTTTTAAAAGGCTTTTTAATATGTGTGCAGGGGAAACTCATGCCCTGTGGTAACCTTTCCCTTAAAAAAAAAAACAACCAGAATTACATGGCATAGGCAGGAGGGGAGTTTTAAAGCCCAATTTTGCATAAGAGAATGCTTGAGAGCCATATTTAAGTCTATCAGAGAATAAACGAAACAAAAGACAAAAAAAGGTTTTGGCACCTTCAAAAATGCTTAAATCTGTGAGAATGCACTTTGCCCAATCCTCCTATTGTCACAAGCTGGGTTGGAAGGCTGAGGTTTTTAAAAATGTATATTTCTCCAAGTAGTGATCATTTATCTCAGGAGTGCTCAACTTTTTAAAGCCGAAGGTCGGGTTACACTCCCTCAGACAGCTTTGGGGGCCAAACAGCCATTTTGCCCTTCCTCTACCACATGGCACTTCCTGGTGTGATGGAGGCAGTGAGGTGCCACATTAAATTATGCCATGAGCCACATCCATCCCACAGGCTGCAAGTTGAGAATCCCAGCTTTATCTGATGTCTGGCCGGGCATTCCACTATGGTAATGGAGTAGACCATACAGCCAACGACTCAAGGCAAAGTGTTGGGCAGTGGTAAAAACTTGACTCCCTAAAGTGGCCAACGGCTACAGGCGGATGAGCCCTTTTAGATGGGGTGATGGTCCCCCTCAGTGGAGGAAATGCCACTGGAAACCATCATATTGGGCGCGATGGCAAAATGAGGAGAGGAGGAACTCTGATTCCCAACGGTCAAGGAGGCGGAAGAGGCCATGCCAGATGGACCTGCTGTGAAGGCGCACCTTGTCCGTATCCTCAAGGCTGCAGCAGTCCATTGCAGTCCCGGTGTTAAATCCTGCATGTCTTATTTCATATGTGCCACAGGAGATGGCTCTGTGATCATACCGTGTGAGTCACTTGATGGCAAACGGGGATCCACCTTAAACAAATTCACGCCAATGGCATTTTTCCCGTTTCAGGGGGGAAAATGCATTCTCAGATACGCATTGCAGCTGACAGATCCTTTATCCAAGTTGTCTTATTTGCTTTAAACATAATGCTTTTCCCCCCTCTCTATTTGGGAATTTCCCAGTTTTTGAAAAACATTGGATGATTATGATGATAATGATGATGTAAAGCCTAGCTAGATATACATGTTAGGAAAATAATATCTATCCTTACTAAACAGTTTACCATAAGATAATTTCTTTTAAAAGCTACTTTACAAATAAATTGAACAGTCAACACTTTGGACTGACCAACTTCTCTCACGCAGTTTAGTTGATTCTCTTGCAGTTCAAATTTATCTGTGTACTGTAGATGGCATTCATAAACCAGCTGCCAGTAAAGTGTTCAGATTTCTTCTCCAGGAAATATATCCCAGAACCAGGTCTGTTCTGCTGAACCTACCAGTAGTCCTACCAAAGGTGTGGGGAGGTGGAAAACCATAATTTTTGCATCATGCTTGTTACTCTCTACATTATCCTCTTGGGTAAAAGCACAAATACAGACCTCAAGCTTTCAGAAGGTGGCAGGATTGAAAAGTAGAACTGCAGTATCAGTGAGATTAGCTGCATTTTAAGGGGGAAACAATCAGGAAATCAGAAATTCATTTCAAAAAATCATCAGTGATTAAATACTCCAGCTTAGTATTTCCCAACCTTTAGTTTGAGGCCTTCAATTCCCAGAAGCCTAAGTCAATTCCCCAAAGGGCTGATTGTCACAGATACATTACTCACAAGTAGAACCTTAGTCTACACAGAGTTGGGACCGCACATGAATTGACACCCTCTCAGCTAAGCAATCCAGAATTTTAGCTAGCCTTCTCACATGTCCTGACCAAAGTCCTGGCTGTCAGTAAGGTAGCGTGTATTAAAATAAACAACTCCAGTCATCTTCTCTTTTAAAAGTATATTTCAGCACAAGTTACATTTCAGGAAGCAAAATAAATCTAGGCAAACTGAAACATCCTTAGTTCAGAAAGCTCATTAAAAACAATGAAACCTGACTAAGCTCTGAAGCCCTAAAGGGCCCCACCCTCTAGTTTAGAAAACTACATGATTGCTGGGTTCAAAGCACTCCCAGAAACGTACACAACCAAGAGATTGTCCTGCCCCCTCCCTCTGGTTTTTATCTCTTTCAACAAGTTCCACCCTCTGGCCATTGCCCTAAAGCAGTGGTGGCGAACCTATGGCACGTGCCAGAGGTGGCACTAAAAGCCCTCCCTGTGGGCACCTGTGCAGTCACCCCAGCACAGAGTTCGTCCTGCCCCTCTGCCCAGGAGTCCAATGGGAGCACTTCCTCCCTCCCCAACACAGAGTTTGCCCCGCTCCTCTGCCCAGCAGCCCAAGGGAGCGCTTCCTCCCTCCCCCAGCACAGTTTGCCCTGCCCCTCTACCCAGCAGCCCAATAGGAGCGCTTCCTCCCTCCCCAGTACAGAGTTAGCCCCGACCCTCTGCCCAGCAGCCCAATGGGAGTGTTTCCTCCCTCACCAGCACAGAGTTTGCCCCACCCCCTCTGCTCAGCAGCCCAATGGGAACGCTTCCTCCCTCCCCTGTTGCCATGCTGGCACTTTGCGACAAATAAGTAGGTTTTGGGTTGCAGTTTGGGCACTCAGTCTCTAAAAGGTTCGCCATTACTGCCCTAAAGGATTTCGGCCAATGACTATACAATACACAACATTCCTCTGAACTTCAGTTTCATTTCTTCCAGAACACGAGGCTAGGATATTTAGACTAAGCAGTTTCTGCCCAGTGATACCCATAATGCATCACTGCCACTTGCCTTCAGTGCCCACACACACAAAAATCTCCATTATAGATTCAAAGAAACAAACCCCATTTCTATTTCCATGACATTGATCAGCCAATGTACTGGCTTAGGCTTCTGGGAATTGAAGTCCCCCTGTGGGGTGTGGGCCCCACATTGGGTACCACTGCTCTATCTGGATGGGCCGGTGTAGCCTAATGTAAACGAGGGCAGCAAACGTATGATTTCTTAGCACATGATTTCACCACCTTTCCCTCATTTGTTCCTCAAAATTTTATTCTTTGTGCCTGAGACATATAGACTCCATTCTTGGATTACTCAGATTAATACATGTGCATTGGAGAGCTGGCTACAGATCCCTTCAGGCAAGATGCAAATGCATCATATCTGTTACAATAATCCAGGTCCTTCCCTTTCTGCAGGATTTTTCTCCACGCTCTTCCTCTGTTGAGCACCTCTTTCCTCAGGTGTGTATCTTCTTCCTCTTGGTTGTTGGAAACCCCTTCCTTCTTTTGTCCTGCTTCTGTCATCTATGGTGAATGTGTCTTATGACATTTAGTGACATTCCGTGTACCTGTGCTGAGCTATGTGTACATGCTCTACCTCTTTGCCTCCCCATTTCTCTGGGGGGAAATACAGGAGACACTCGGAAAATTAGAATATCGTGCAAATGTTCATTCAGTTCAGTAATGCAACTTAAAAGCTGAAACAAATATATGAGATAGACTCATTACATGCAAAGCGAGATAGTTCAAGCCTTACTTTGTTATAATATTGATGCTTATGGCTTACATTTTATGAAAACCTTTTTAAAAAACCAATCTCATGTACCCCGTAATCATCACATGTACGCTGTACGCCATGATCATCACAATTATAACGAATTAAGGCATGACATCTCCCGCTTTGCATGTAATGAGTCTATCTCATATATTTGTTTCACCTTTTAAGTGAAATGAATGAACATTTGCACGATATTCTAATTTTCCGAGTTTCACCTGTATATGCTGGAAGACATTTATGAAAATAAAGCACAGATGGAAAATGAATTGTAAGACCTGATTTTTTTAAAAAAATTAAAACACTACAGTAAACCCCCGTTTTACAGAAAAAGTCTGTTCTGTAGCTTTTTCCTTAATTCGATTTTTTTGTAAAACGAGGCATTCCCATAAGACCGCCTTGGGGGAAAAGTTCCCTACACCCCTCCCCAAATAATACAATAAAAAACACTAACTTCTCTCCAGACCACTCTACTGCCAACCACAGGGCCCAGAATGGCAGCAAATGGTCTTTTATAGACCACCAGATGCAATGTGCTCTAAAAAAATCTTGTTTTGTAAAATGTGGTTTTTCTGTAAAACACGTTTTCAGCAAAAAAAAAAAAAACTTCTGTAAAATGAGGCTTCTGTAAAACGGTGTTTTACTGTATTTTGTTTTCTCTTGCTTATTGTAATGCAGGAAGGGGATGGAGCCAAGTCAAAGACGCTGTCATGTCAGAAACTATCCCCCAAGTGGTGTTTCCTGGACTGTGAGTACCTATGTTTATAGATGCTTAATACTGATATGTATATGTAATCAATGTCTCTATAGACCTAGCCAATAAGAGTGGAGATAGTGCATCAGTATCAGAGATATTAGCTGTGAGCATTAATGAAAAATGTTTTCATAGTTATTTTTGTTCTATTTTATACTGAGCCCAAACAGCACTGAATGGTTCCTTTGTAGACGTCAGTTAGGCTTCATCCAACTCTTCCAGTCAATACCTCTGCCAAATAAGCTCCCTCATGTTAGTCTCCTATTGAACTCACTTGGTTAGTGAATAGGTGCCTTGGTGACAAAAATGTCTTAGTATGGAAATCCATCTTAAAAGGTTGTGCATGAGGGAGAAATTTGAGGATCTTCTCTCCCCACTTCCATTAGCCTCTGGATATATTCTTCTTCCCCTTTCTGTACACATTTGAATTTGATCTGAAATGGGCTGGCTACTCAGCTTCCTGGTATATTCTTTTCCTTTATGTAAAAGAAGCATAGGAAGACGACTTTACAATATCTTATTACTTTTCATTCCACTTAATAATTAGTACTGTAGACAATTGTATGGGAGAGATAGATGGCTAGGCTCATCAGCAGTGTGTATTTGAGCCAGCAAGGAACTCATGCCTAGCTATGAAAGACATAATGTCCTCTTAGAGACATTGTAATACTGGGGCTATGGTGGTCAGTGGTTAAGAAGTTCGCCTTGTTAGCTGGAATGCTGGCAAGTCGGCAGTTCCGAGACCCAGGTACTGCATGACAGATTGAGTGCCCGTCTCTGTCCCAGCTCTTGGGGACATGAAAAGAGCCTAATTTGGGCGTCCCCCGAGTGGAGTTCTTTCCGCAAAAATCCTTTCAACCCATATTATTTTTTGACATGAAATTGTTGTTGTGATGCTGACCTACCACAGACAGTACTAACAGGCCTACAGTTGTACAATGTCTATCTATAGTGTTCTAAACCTAAATCTGCATGGTTGATTCTTTTACCTAAACTCAAATGTTCCCTCTCTTCTGTTATAACAGTAGCAATAGAGTTTGAAAGTACCGTATTTTCCGGCGTATAAGGCAACTGGGCGTATAAGACGACCCCCAACTTTTCTAGTTAAAATGTAGAGTTTGCAATATACTTGCAGTATGACTACCCCTCTTCCAACGGCGGCGTCTTCGGAGCTTTCCGGGCCGGGGATGGCTCCCTTTACCTGCTGGGGGTGGGGGTGCGGAGGAGGAGGAGGAGTAGCTGACCAGCGGGGAAAGCCAGCTTGGGGTGGGGGCTGGATAAATGGCCCAAGAATCCCAAGAGCCTTAGGGGAGGAAACTCACATCTGGAGACTCCCTACCTAGGAAACCCTGGGAAGGGTGGCCATAAATCAGGATGCCATTAGTACTATCATCATTTTTAATATTAATATTTAATATTTTAATATTACCTTTTGGTAATAATAATAATAAGTTTTATTTCTATCCCGCTTTCCTGACACAAGTGCCACTCAAAGCGGCTTACAACATATATAACCTATTCCCCTTCACCGGCGGGGAAGGTAAAAGGAGCCCCGTTGGGTGTCTCCAAGCCCGACGGGGCTCCTTTTACCTTCCCCGCCGGTGAAGGGGGCGGGGAGGCTGGCAGCCCCTTGCTCCAGAGGCCTCGCGGCGGCGGCGGCTGACTTTTCCCGCTGGTCACCTCCTCCTCCTCCCCCGGCTGGAGGTGGTGGTGTGGAGGAGGAGGAGAATCAGCTGACCGGCAGGGAAAACCAGCCGCCACCATGAGGTGTCCGGAACAAGGGGCCACCCGGATACCACCACCCCCAGCTGGGGGTAGGGGGGGGATGATGATGAGAAGCAGCAGCTGATCAGCGGGGGGGAAAGCCAGCTGCCACTGCGAGGCTGAGGGTGGTGGTATCCGGGCGGCCCCTTGCTCCGGAGGCCTCGTGGTGGCGACTGGCTTTCCCCGCCGGTCAGCTGCTGCTGCTCCTCCTCCTCTGCACCACCACCCCCAGCCAGGGGTGAGGAGGAGGAGAATCAGCTGACCGGTGGGGAAAACCAGCTGCCGCCGCCGCAAGGTGTCCGGAACAAGGGGCTGCCCGGATACCACCACCCCAGCCTGGGGTGGGGGGGAGAAGGAGGAGCAGCTGACTGGTGGGAGGGGAAGCCAGCACAGCCTCGAGGCTGAGGGTGGTGGTATCCGGGCGGCCCCTTGCTCCCTCAGCCTGGCGGCGGCAGCAGTTGGCTTTTCCCGCCGGTCAACTCCTCCTCCTCCTCCCCCCCCCCCCGGCGAGGCTGAGGGTAGTGGTATCCGGGCGGCCACTTGCTCCGGAGGCATCACAGCGGTGGCGGCTGGTTTTCCCCGCCGGTCAGCTGATGTTCCTTCTCCTCCGCACCACCACCCCCAGCCGGGGGGTGAGGAGGAGGAGGAGGAGCATCAGCTGATCGGCGGGGAAAACGAGCTGCCGCCATGAGGCGTCCGGAACAAGGGGCCGCCTGGATACCACCACCCCGGGGCGGGGTGGGGTGAGGAGGAGGAGGAGGATCAGCAGCTGACCGGTGGGGAGAGCCATTCACCGCCGGCGCCGCAAGGCTGGGGGTGGTGGTATCCGGGTGGCCCCTTGCTCCAGAGGCCTCGGGGCAGTGGCGGCGAATGGCTTTCCCCGCCGGGCGGCCCCTGGTTCCAGAGTACCCGGCGTATAAGATGACCCCCAACTTTGGCACAGATTTTTCGGGGTTAAAAAGTCATCTTATACACCGGAAAATATGGTATATATTTTTAAACTATACCTTGGATACCTTAAAGTCGTTATTCAGCAAGGAGTCCACGCATTGGTAGACATCTCCACGACAACATTCTGCACATGCAAATGGACTTCAGAAATCAAGTCCATTTGAATGTATTGGGTTGTTGTTTTTAGCCATTTGGATATCACATCACCCAGTAGTCCAAAAAGCTATTTCGCGCAAGTTTAGCCTGTGTGTCATCTGGGCTTGTCATTAAAAAGTTCTAATGGAGCAGTAGTAGATTGCAATGTAACTGCTAAATAGCCCATTTATTTATTTAAATTTCAAACTTTATGAGAAGAAGCATAGCTAAGGAACTACAGTATCAGGTTCGATATTCGGCATCTTATGTAAAGATGGGAAATTGAGCCCTCCAAAAACCTAAGAAAGCCAGTAGTAGTCAGACAGTTCTATGCAAAGATGAGCAGTGGCTTAATCAGTGCCGGATCAGCCATATAGAAGGAGTAGCAAATGGTATGGGCTCTGCATCTCTGGGGCTCCCATGCTTGGTTAGAATGAAAATCCAAATTTAAATATTCCGTGCATTCGCACAGATATTCAAAAAATGTTCACTCGGAGAGACTCGCCGACACCTCATTGGAGCATTCAATGCATGCTAAAGGGTAAAGATGTGCACGCAGGCGGAGCCGTCTTTGTCTGCATGTGCATCTTACACGCTACTCCATGATAGTGCAAATTTGTGTTGGAGTGGCAGAGTCGATCGACATGTGAGCTGTAGTGGTGCTTTATTTTATAGGTACAGTATCCTAAATCTAACCAAGGGCCTCTTGACAAGATTTGCTACAGGCCTCACACTGGCTTAATCCAGCACTGGGCTTACTCATACATAATTTAGAAACTATATCTTTTTTTTAACTACAATTCCTGGATTCTCTCAGCTAACATAGAGACTAGGTATACTGACTGTGGGTTCTGGGGGGGTTGTAGTTTAAAAAAAGAGAAGGAAAAAGACAAAGTTCCTAAGCTCGTATGTTCCATGAGAGTTCAATTCATGTCCCAGTAAGGGAGAATGCTGAACAGGATACGGTCTCCTTTCTCTGAGCAGGATAGTTGAGCACTGATCTAGACCACCTCAGCCCTGAAGCAGTGTAATAGCACCTGGTGCTATTTGGGTCCCTTGGCCCTGGGTTCACACAAAGGACTCCCGTCATCTCACAGCTGCATTAAATCCTCTGGTTCTCCAGCAGATGGCTCTGTGGGAACAGGTGTCAGTAAAATGTGGCCGCTTCATTCACCTCATCCGGGCCGGGGAATAGATGCTGCATTGAGAGTTACCTTTTGTACATCAGATTCAATTACTGCTTTGGTGCTCAGGGAGTAATAAGACTAGAAGAAAGAAGAGTGGTTCATTTTGTTTTGCCTCCCCACCCCCCTTGCTGGGCCTGTGACCCAACCGGCTGGATTTTGCACGAACCAGCCCCCCCCCCCACACACACACACACCAAAAAAAAAAGTTCTGCAGGGTAACAGAGGCTTGTTTACAAACATGGCTTTGTTCCAACACCTTTCTCGGCCTTCCTTTCCCCTCCTTTCTGCCCCCACCACCACCTGAACGGCTCTGTTCTCAGAGCTGCACAGTTCACTTTTACAAACACATTTCTGGAAGTTTCTGGAATTTACTTGGAGCGAAACGTTGAGACTCTCCCATAGGCGGGGTCAATTGAAGCTTTTGTGCCCCCATAGCAATGCTAGAATGAATTCCCAAACCCACAAGGAGCAACTTCTATGGCGTATTGGGCTTGTTGGTTGTGTTGGTCTATGCTGGTCTCTCTCTAGTGGGGATGTAGCAGGCCCCAGCGGTGGAGCCTTAAAAGGACTCTAATAAAAAGGGGCAGTGCCTGGTGCCATGTCATTTAAGCAGAGTGCAGGGAGACCTTGGAGTAGCAAAGAGCTGAAGTAAATTAGCTGAGGTCAAGGCAAGACAATTGTGGCAGGCAATAATTTCACCACAAGTTTTTTCTATACTTGAGATATGAAGAAACGTTCTCCTTCGTATAGTTTGTGAATCCACACTCATGGGTTATGCGCCTGCGCAGAACAGCCGATCGGAGGCTTGAAAAGCTATTGGTCAAAAGTTTTGGCGGTAAGACCGCCCACCGTACCGCCCACCCTGAGGCGCCCGCGCGCCATTTTACCTCAGTTCTCTTCTTTCCGCCGTAGCAGCAGGACGATCGTTGAGAGCTTCCTCAATTTTTTCGCCCTTCTGAGGGAAAGTCTTTTTGGCAAATCTTAACAATTTTTCTCGGTGATCTTGTCCTCCGGGCAGGATCGCCACCCCGGCTCTGTCTCTTCTCTTGAGTGGATTCAGTAGCCAATTTTTCGCATCGATCACTGTCTCCCCCCTCAAGGGGGTGGCGGCTGGTCGGCCCTTCGGGGTACTCGTCTCCAGAAACTTCCACTGGAAGAATTTTTTCCGCGGTTGATGGCTGCAGCGTTTAAACAGTGCACGGCTTGCCTTAAGAAGTTTCCGGCTTCCGACGGACACAGCCTGTGCCTTTTTTGTTTGGGAGAGTCGCATCAGAGCCAGTCTTGCCCGCATTGCAAAAAGTTTACGCGCCTCGCGGTGCAGAACCGAAGCAATCGCCTCAAGGCTCACCTGATGGAGCTCGCTCTGGCTCCCGCCGCGTCCGCCTCCACGGCCGCCGCTGCCGCTCAACCACCGCCGGCCTCTTCCTCCGTGCTTCCGATGAGGAAGAAGAAGAAGAAGGACAAGAACGGTGAGAAGAAGCGCAAGCGTGGGTCGGAGAAGAGACGGTCGCTTCCCCCCACTCCGCGCACACCCGCCTCTCCCGGGCCTTCGCCGCCGTTCTCGACTGCCCGATGTCCTTCTCCAGGATCCTCCATCTGGGGAGGACGGTCGTCTTCCGGGTCACCTGAGAAAGGACGCAGGGCTGGGGCTCCAGCTCGCCCACCTCAGGTGCTCTCCTCTCCTCCTCGGGGCAGAAACTCCTCGCCGAGGCAGGCCTCCGTCTCTCCACGGCCCAGGACACCGACGGACGAGGCGGTCGTCACCGTTTCGACGACCGTTTCGCCGACACCGACGCCGGCCACCGTTTCGGCTCCCACCGTTTCGTGGGCCACCATCCCGCCGGCCACCGGAGCTCCACCGCCAGCGGACTCGGACGCGTCTCAGATGGCCCTCGTCCGAGAGATGTTCCAGGTCATGGCGTCGTTTGCGACCAGGTTCCAGACCTCCACGCCTGCGGCCTCTGCGGCTCCGGTTCCGACCACCGCAAGCCCCGGGCATCCCGGCTCTGCCGCGGCCCCACCGACCTCCCGTGGGTCGAGTGCCCGCTCCGCCGGCCCACCCAACCCGTCATGGTGTGGTCCGGACGTTGATGCGGTGGACGCCCATCCCGCCGGCCCGCCCAGGCCGTACTGGCGCGGTCCGGACGTGGACGAAAGACTGCCTCCCTCGTCCTCCGATGAGTCCAGCTCGTCGTCGGAGGAGGACGAGGGAGACGTCGACGCCGAGCGCACGCCGGAACAGGCCATCGGTTCGGTGGACCCACCGCGTGGTGAGGACCAGCGCTCACTGACCGCCATGCTCACGAGGCTCGGCACCGCCCTCAACCTGAAGGTCGACCAACCGCCGTTGGAGGGTGAGGATCAGATGACCGCGAAGCTCGACAGGCGTGCTGTGCGACCGGTCCACATAACCATGCTCCCCTCCATGATGACCACGGCGAGGGCGACGTGGAAGAAACCTTTGGCGGCACACTCCGTTTCGTCCAGGCTCGACAGCATGTACCGGGTCCTGGACGAGAACGTCGAGTTCTTGCAGGCACACCCCCTGCCGAATTCCCTGGTGGTCAAGGCCTTCCAGCATAGGACGGCCACCAGCGGATTCCCGGTCCCGTCGACGCCGGAGGGAAAGAAATTGGACGCGGTGGGGCGTAAGTTTTACGCCACCGGCTCCCTATTCTTTCGGGCCGCAAACTATTCGGCCGCCATGGGCCTGTACCAATCTCACCTCTGGGAGCAGGTGAAGGTTGAGACGGCTAAACTGCCCGCCGATGCCCAGAAGAGGATTGACGCGCTGGCCACCGAGGGGGACTTCGTCGCCGAGCAGCTGATGCGCACTGCCCGGCATATCAACGATTATGCGGCAAAAGACATGGCCTCCGCAATCTACCTCCGTCGCCATGCTTGGCTCAGGGACACCTCCCTCGATGACGCTATGAAAAAGCTCATCGAGGAGTTTCCCTTCGACGGGCAGGGCCTATTCGGTCAGGACACCGATAAGGTCCTGAATGAGATGCGCCAGACCAGTTCCACGGCGAAGTTCCTGGGGCTCACCACGCCGGCAACTTCCACCAGGCCGAGGTTCCAGCCCTTCACACGGCGGTTCCAGGGCAACCCACAGCAGCAGGGACCGACGGAGCAGCCTAGATCCAGCTCCTATAAACAGCGGCGACAACACAAACCCCGCTACCGGCCCTACAGACAGGACAAGCGTTCGACCGCGAGGCCCAAGCCCCGCGTTTGAAGCTGCGACGGCCGAGTCTCTCTCGCTCCACATCCCGTACCTCCCCCTCCGGAACTTCCTCCAGGCATGGTCGGGCATCACGGACGACCAGTGGGTCTTAAAGATCTTGTCCTCTGGCTACGCCATCGAGTTCGTGCGGGTGCCTCGAGTAGGAAGACATCGTCTCACCACCTCGTCCCCCCATTTGGAGGAAGAAATAGCAACCCTTCTCTCCAAGGGAGCCATCGAGCGGGTAGCACCGTCCGACTGGGACAACGGCTTCTACTCGAGGTACTTCGTGGTCCAGAAGAAGGACGGAGGCCTTCGCCCTATCCTGGACCTACGCCGCCTGAACAAATGCATCCACACCAGGAAGTTCCGGATGGTGACCCTACAGACCGTCCTCCCCCTCATCAACAAAGGGGACTGGTTCACAGTCATAGACCTCAAGGATGCCTACTTCCACGTTTCCATCCTCGAGGAACACAGACGGTTTCTCCGCTTCCGTATCGACCATTCCGTGTACCAGTACCGATGCCTACCGTTCGGTCTGGCCACGGCACCGCGGGTCTTCACCAAATGCATGGCTCCGGTGGCTGCATTCCTCCGCCAACGGGGCATCAGGGTCTTCCCATACATCGACGATTGGTTGATCGTCTCCCCCACCAAATCGTCGGCCGTTCGGGACACACAATACACGGTTCACCTCATGGAGAGTCTCGGCCTCAGGATCAACTTCACCAAGTCGAAGTTGACTCCCTCCCAGCGCGTCGAGTACATTGGAGCGGTACTCGACTCGCTCATTACGAGAGCCTACGCCCCCCAGAAACGCTTACGGGACATTGCGCAGGGGGTGAGCGAACTGCGCACGAAACCGTGCATCCGGGCGAAGAAGGCTCAGAGACTTCTAGGCCTGATGGCCTCAACGACGGCAGTGATCCCCCATGCCAAATTGAAATTCAGGTCCCTGCAATTGTGGCTCCTTCACGAGTTCGACGCACTTCGGGAGAGCCAATGCAAACGGTTGACCCCATCTCCAGAACTGAGGGACCAACTGCTGTGGTGGTCTACACCACTCAACGTGGCCACGGGGAAGAGTTTCTACCCCCCGCAACCTTCACTGCAGATACTGACCGACGCGAGCAACCTCGGCTGGGGCGCTGCTTGCGGGACTCTCACGGTCAACGACACCTGGGCACCGCACGAAACGGTGCACCACATAAATTACTTGGAGCTGCTGGCCATTTGGAAGGCCCTGCGCTCCTTCGAGACTCTGCTCACCGGCAAGGCGGTTCAAGTGGCCTCGGACAATACCACGGCGGTGGCGTACCTCAACAAGCAGGGAGGAACACGGTCCACCACCCTCTTGTACCTTGCAGTGCAGTTGTGGGAATGGTGCCTGGAGAGGCACATTTTCCCAATTGGAGTGCACATTCAGGGCACACTGAATGTCTTGGCAGACCACCTGAGCCGTCTCACCTCGACGACCCACGAATGGGAGCTGGACGACGGAGTGTTCCAGTCCCTGTGCCAGGTCTGGGGGACGCCGAGCATCGACCTCTTTGCATCGGAGTCCAACAAGAAACTCAGCAGGTACTGCTCCAGAGCAGGCATCGGACTGAACTCCGAGGGCGATGCCTTCATGAAACGGTGGGATCAGGACTATCTCTATGCCTTTCCTCCGTTTCCTCTGGTCCAGAAGGTACTCACCAGGATGCACCAACACAGAGCCAATGCAATTCTGGTGGCACCGGCGTGGCCGCGCCAACCCTGGTTTCCGCTACTGTTGCGCATGTCGTCACAGTATCGCACACTGCCGGAATCACCGACACTCCTCCAAATGGAGCAGGGCCAGCTGCACCATTCGGACCTGCCCAGCCTCCACCTCACCGCGTGGAGGATAACCCCAGACTGGCCAGGATCCTTGAACTAGCGCGGCGCCCTTCCACAAGGAAGTCCTACGCTTCCAAATACAGGCGTTTTTGTGCTTTCCTGGCCGCCCGGCAAACGCCCCCCACGCAGGTGGGGCTGCAGGACATTTTAACCTACCTCCTCCAGCTGGCGGAGTCTGGCCTCAGCATCACCTCCATCCGAGTGCATCTCGCAGCAGTGGTAGCGCACTCTCCTGCTGGCTCGCCCGCTTCCGGGGCCTTCCGCGACCAAACGGTAAAGCGCTTCCTCAAGGGACTAAAGAACGCTTTTCCGCCGGCCCGGACACCGACGGCTCAATGGTCACTGTCCACCGTTCTTAACGCGCTCACCAGGACCCCCTTCGAGCCCATGGCTACCGCCGATGTTCGTCTCCTCACATGGAAGACAGCATTCCTGGTGGCCATCACGTCTGCACGACGAGCTGGTGAGCTGGTTGCCCTGCGAGCAGACGCACCTTTTCTCCAGTTCTTCAACGACCGCGTCGTCCTCCAAGCGGACATCACCTTCCTACCCAAGGTGGTCTCCAACTTTCACATGGCACAAACTATCTCCTTGCCAACCTTCTTCCAGAACCCCACTAACGCCCAAGAAAGGACTTGGCACACGCTGGATGTGAAACGAGCTTTATTGTTTTACACCAGCAGGACTAGAGAGTTCAGGAAGTCGCAACGCCTCTTTGTGGCTTATGGGGGAAAGTCCAAGGGTGAACCCATCTCTGCTCAAAGGTTCTCCAAATGGATCACCTCTACCATCTACCTGGCCTATGAGTCAGCTTCACTGCCACCTCCACCGCATGTCAGGGCGCATTCCACCAGGGCGGTTGCCACATCCACTGCCTTTCTGGAGGGCACACCGCTTGAGGACATATGTAAGGCTGCCACCTGGTCCAGACCTTCCACATTTGTCCAGCACTACAGGGTGAACACCAGAGCCACTGCGGACGCCAGGCTTGGCCGTGTCGTCCTCACCAGAGGGCTCCGGACTCAACGCCCCTGACGGGTCCACCTACGGGTTCTTCAGCTCATCGTGGGATCATCTCATCCGACTGCCCACCGACCAAGTAAGTGTGAGCTTGCTAATCTCCCATGAGTGTGGATTCACAAACTATACGAAGGAGAAAGTTCGGTTTCACTTACCAGTGATAACTTTCGTTCTTCGAGTATATAGTTTGTGAATACACACTACCCACCCTGCCTCCCCTCTTGAGCTGCACGGATGAGATCAGTTGGTTTATCCTGTGCTTGGCTTAAGTATGGAACTGAGGTAAAATGGCGCGCGGGCGCCTCAGGGTGGGCGGTACGGTGGGCGGTCTTACCGCCAAAACTTTTGACCAATAGCTTTTCAAGCCTCCGATCGGCTGTTCTGCGCAGGCGCATAACCCATGAGTGTGTATTCACAAACTATATACTCGAAGAACGAAAGTTATCACTGGTAAGTGAAACCGAACTTTTCTGTCCTTCTGATATCCTTTTGTTCCCCTCCTGTGGTCACATCCTGGTTGCAATTTTCTCTTTTCGTTTTTAGCCCCTACCACTTTTCTGAGTCCAAAATTTCAAAACTTGTATGATGCTGGCATTGCATCTTAGTGGTTAAGACACGCTGAACTAGACAGATGGAAGGTCGGCAGGTCAGCAGATCAAGACCCGAGTGCTGCATGATGGAGTGAGCTTCTGTCATCTGTCCCAGCTCCTGCCAAACTAGCAGTTCGAAAGCAAGACATTGTAGGTAGATAGATAGGTACCACTTCAGTGGGAAGGCAAACAGCGTTCCGTACACTCTAGTCATGCCTGCCACATGCCCATAGAAACGTCCACAGATGCAGACAATGCTGGCTTTTTGGCTGTAAATGGAGATCAGCACCGCACCCTAGAGTTGGATATGACTGGCTTTTGAACAAGGGCGATCTGACATTGCATCACTGCCAGCTACTACATCAGGGGTTCTCAGCCTTACCACACCATGGGCTGGAGAACTCTCCCTCATTCCACACCATGGGCCGGATGCAATGGCAGCGAGCACGTTTGTGCAGGCACATCCACTTCTGCTTCCAGGGTTGTCGCTGTGGGACGGATGGAATGGCGGCGGGGTCCGGGTCTGGCTACAGGCCGTAGGTTGCGAACCCCTGTACTACATCCTTAACATTCCCTTCAGCTCATCCTTCAAAATAAGAGGAAAATTGTTCTTTCAAATGCACATCATCATCATCCGCAATCTCCAATCCAGAGACAAAGGGACAAGCTTTCCTGATACACTGAGTCATGAACGCACATGTGTAGTTATGGGTTCTCCTTCGTATAGTTTGTGAATCCCCACTATTGGGTTGTGCGCCTGTGCAGAACATCGATCGGAGGCTTTAAAGCTAATTGGCTAAAAGTTTTGGCGGTAAAACCGCCCTCACCAGGGTCTTCTGCGTGGGGTGGCCGTTCGTTGTCCAACTCTCCGAACAAGGGCCTCAGGGCTGGGGCTCCAGCTCACCCCTTGTGTTTGCCTTCACCACCTCGTGAAAGGGGACGTCTCCCCACTTGGCAACTCTCGCTCTCGCCGAGACCTCACACTCCGTCTATTGACGAGCCGGCAGTCACCATCCTGGCCACCGTTTCGTCTCCAGTTCTACCTGCCACCGTTTCGTCTCCCACCGTTTCGCCTCAGCCGGCAGGTGTTGATGCGACCCAGATGGACCTGTTCAGAGGGATGTTCGAGGCCATGGTGAAATCCTTCGTCCAACAGTTTAAGGCCACGGTACCTGCGGCCTCTGCGGCTCCGGGACCAACCACCATAAGGCCCAGGGAGCATGGCCCTGCTGTCGCTCCGCCACCCTCTCAAGGGTCAAGCAGTCGCTCCGCCGGCCGGCCCATATCGTCTTGGCGAGGTCCGGATGTTGATGTGATGAGCACTCAGCCCGTTGACCCGCCCAGGCCGTACTGGCATGGTCCCGATGTGGCTTTGAGAGTCCCCCCCCCCTCATCCTCCGATTATTCCAGTGTGTCCTCGGAGGAGGAGGAGGAGGGGGAGGGGGATGTCGATACGGAGAAGACGACCGACCAGGCTATCGGGGCGGTCAACCCACCATGTGGTGAGGATCAAAGATCCCTTACTGCTATGCTGACCTGGCTGGGCATGCCATTGAACCTGCGCGTGGACCAACCGCCTCTGGAGGGTGAGGACCAGATGACGGCCAAATTGGACAAAAAGGCCATCTGTCTGGTCCATATCACTATGCTCCTGTCCATGTTGACATCAACGAAGGCAACATGGAAAAAGCCCGTTTCAGCCCGTTTCGTCCAGGCTTGACAGAATATACAGAGTCTTGGACGAGAACGTCGAGTTTCTCCAGGCGCACCCACTACCAAACTCTCGTTGTGAAGGCTTTCCAACATAAGACAGCCGTTAGTGGGTTTCCGGTACCTTTGACTCCGGAAGGGAAGAAGTTGGACTCGGTGGGACGCAAGTTCTACACCACCGGTTCGCTCTTCCTCAGAGCTGCCAACTACTCTGCCGCCATGGGCTTGTATCAGTCTCATCTGTGGGAGTGTGTGAAGACGCTCGCCACGAGACTGCCGGCTGACCTCTAGAAAGATCTCGACTCGCTGGCCGAGGAAGGGGACTTTCTGGCGGAACAACAGATGAGGACGGCGAGGCATATCAACGACTATGCTGCCGAGGATATGTCCTCCGCCATCCTCCTGCGGCGCCATGCCTGGCTCAGGGGAACCTCCCTCGACGACTCGATGAAGAAGCTCATCAAGGAGTTCCCTTTCGATGGCCAAGGCCTTTTTGGCCAAGATACTGACAAGGTGCTCAATGAGTTGAGGCAAACCAACTTGACGGCCAAATTTCTGGGGCTCGCCATGCCGGCTCAGCAAATGAAACCAAGATTCCAGCCCTTTACTCAGCGGTATCGGGGGAATCCACAACAACAAGGTGGATCGGGTGATCAACCCAGGACTACCTTTTATAAGCAAAGGCGCCAACACAAGCAGTGTTACCAGCCCTATGGCCAAGGTAAACGTAACGACTCCAAATCCAAGTCCCGGGTTTGAAGTCGTGCAGGCCAAGGCTCTCTTGCTCCAACTCCTGTACCTCCCCCTCCAGAACTTCCTTCAGGTGCTGTCCGGCGTAACGAACGACTGGTGGATCTTGAAGATCTTGTCCGCTGGCTACGCCATTGAGTTCGACCGGATGCCTCGGGTAGGAAGACACCGTTTCACCACCTCGTCCCACCATCTGGAGGAAGAAGTTGCAACCCTTCTCTCCAATGGTACCATTGAGATGGTACCAGTCACCGATTGGGACAACGGTTTCTACTTGAGGTACTTCGTTGTCCAGAAGAAGGACGGAGGCCTCCGCCCGATTCTGGACTTACATCGCCTCAACAAGTGCATCCACACCAGGAAGTTACGGATGGTGACCCTCCAGACCGTCCTCCCACTCATCAACAAACAGGACTGGTTCATGGTGATAGACCTCAAGGACGCTTATTTTCATATCAGCATCCTCGAGGACCACAGGCGATTCTTGCATTTCAGGATAGGGGACTCTGTCTATCAATACTGTTGCCTACCGTTTGGTCTGGCCACAGCACCCAGGATCTTCACCAAATGCATGGCTCCGGTGGCTGCCTTCCTTCATCAGAAGGGAATCAGGGTCTTCCCGTACATTGACGACTGGTTAATAGTCTCCCCCACCAGATCATCGGTCGTTCGGGACAGGGGATTTACCGTACATCTCATGGAGAGTCTTGGCCTTAAGATCAACTTTACCAAGTCAAAGTTGGAACCTTCACAGCAAGTGGAGTACATTGGAGCGGTACTGGACTCGCTAGCTACCAGGGCTTTTGCCCCCCAAAAGCGCTTACTAGACATTGCACAGGGAGTAAGCGACTTCAAGAACAAGCCCTTCATCAGAGCCAAGAAAGCTCAGAGACTGCCGGGCTTGATGGCCTCAACAACGGCGGTGATCCCTCACGCCAAGTTGAAGTTCCGGTCCTTACAATCGTGGCTCCTCCACGAGTTCGATCCGCTCATGGAGAGCCAGTCCAAACGGTTGACTCTATCCCCCGAACTGGTAGACCAACTGGTGTGGTGGACGACACCCCTCAATATGGCCACAGGGAAGAACTTTTACCCCCCACAGCCATCCTTTCAAGTTCTGACCGACACAAGCAACCTTGGCTGGGGAGCTGCTTGCGGGACTCTGACGGTCAACAACATGTGGTCTCCTCACAAGATGGTGCACCATATCAGCTATCTGGAACTGCTGGCCATTTGGAAGGCCTTATGTTCATTCGAGGTTCTACTCACAGGCAATGTAGTTCAGATAGCTTCCGACAATACTACAGCGGTTGCATATCTCAACAAACAAGGAGGGACAAGGTTCACAACATTGCTCTATCTGGCATTGCAACTCTGGGAATGGTGCCTGGAGAGACACATCTTCCCAATTGGAGTACACATCCAGGGCAGGCTGAATGTGCTGGCCGACCACCTCAGCCGCCTCACCTCGACGACCCACGAGTGGGAGCTGGATGACATGGTGTTTCAGTCCCTTTGCAGGGCATGGGGGACCCCGAGCATCGATCTCTTTGCCTCGGAGTCCAACAAGAAATGCCACAGGTACTGTTCCAGGGTGGGCATCGGACTAAACTCCAAGGGCGATGCCTTCATGAAACGGTGGGATCAGGACTATTTGTACACCTTTCCCCCATTTCCTCTGGTTCAGAAGGTCCTCACCAGGATGTACCAGCAACGGGCCAACACAATCCTTATTGCTCCGGCGTGGCCTCGTCAACCCTGGTATCCTCTTCTGTTACACATGTCGTCGCAGTCTCGCACACTGCCATACTCACCGACTCTCCTCCAAATGGAGCATGGTCAACTCCACCATTCGGATCTGCCCAGCCTCTACCTCACCGCGTGGAGGTTAATCCCAGACTGTCCAGGATCTTGGAGTTACCACGGCGACCCTCCACGAGGAAGTCCTATGCCTCCAAATACAGACGCTTTTGTGCCTTCCTGGAATCCCAGCAGGGGTCTTCTCCACAGGTGGGACTGCAGGATGTCATGGCCTACCTCCTCCATTTGGTGGAGTCAGGCCTTAGCATCACCTCTATATGGGTCCATCTGGCAGCGGTGGTAGCCCACTATCCAGCTGGTTCACCTGCATTTGGTGCTTTCCGGGACCAAACGGTAAAGCGTTTCCTCAAAGGATTACGGAACGCCTTTCCGCCGGTCAAGACTCCAACTGTGCAATGGTCATTGTCTACCATTTTAAATGCACTCACCAGGACTCCTTTCGAGCCTATGGCTACCGCGGATGTTCGTCTCCTCACTTGGAAGACTGCATTTCTGGTGGCCATCACGTCTGCTCGACAAGCTGGTGAACTGGTTGCTCTGCGGGCAGATGCTCCATTTCTCAAGTTTTTCAATGACCGTGTGGTGCTCCAGGCAGACATTGCCTTCCTACCAAAGGTAGTCTCCCAGTTTAATATGGCGCAGACTATCTCCTTGCCAACCTTCTTCCAAAACCCTAGCAACACCCAAGAAAGGACTTGGCACACGCTGGATGTGAAGCGAGCTTTATTGTTTTACACCAGCAGGACGCATGAGTTCAGGAAATCACAGCGTCTGTTTGTTGCCTATGGGGGAAAGTCTAAACCTCTGCCCAGAGGTTCTCCAAATGGATTACGTCAACCATCTATTTGGCCTACAAGTCTGCCTCGTTGCCACCTCCACCACATGTCAGGGCACATTCTACAAGGGCGGTTGCCACCTTCACTGCCTTTTTGGAGGGTACTCCGCTTGAGGACATTTGTAAGGCTGCCACTTGGTCCAGACCTTCTACATTTGTCCAGCACTACAGGATGGACACCAGAGCCACTGCGGACACCAGACTTGGTCGTGTCGTCCTTGCCAGGGGGCTCCAGGTGCCTCATCCTTGAGGATCCATCCTGCCTGACTGTCATCTTCATCGTGGGATCATCTCATCCGACTGCCCACCAACCAAGTAAGTGTGAGCTTGCTAATCTCCCAATAGTGGGGGTTCACAAACTATACGAAGGAGAAAGTTCGGTTTCACTTACCAGTGATAACTTTTGTTCTTCGAGTATATAGTTTGTGAATACACACTACCCACCCTACCTCCCCTCTTGAGCTGCACGGATGAGATCATTTGGTTTATCCTGTGCTTGGCTTAAGTATGGAACTGAGGTAAAATGGCGGACTGGCGCCTAAGGATGGGCGGCGCGGTGGGTGGTCTTACCGCCAAAACTTTTAGCCACTTAGCTTTAAAGCCTCCAATCGATGTTCTGCGCAGGCGCACAACCCAATAGTGTGTATTCACAAACTATATACTCGAAGAACGAAAGTTGCACTGGTAAGTGAAACCGAACTATCCCATCAAGAAGAAGCAGTCTCTTCTGTGTCCTCATGTGGAGGACCTCATTCCCACATGCTGCCACAGCAAATTGTTTTCTTCTGTTTTGCCAGTTTCCCAGCAGAATGTTCCAAACTGAGGGAAATGTGTTGATGGAAAAAGCTGGAGTGGCATTCAAGGGCAAGGCAAGCTCATTAAAATGGTTGAATTGCTGGCCTTCATCAACAGCTCTGTGGCTGTAAATCTCTCCCCAGGACAGGATAAACGAGGCTTTTCCACTCCTCTAATCTGCTCTGGCTTGTGTCATGGACACCCTTCCCTTCCCCCACCTCTTCTGCTCTGTTTCCAAAGAGAATTCCCCAGTGTTTGTAGGGCTGGCCATAGCAACTTGAGCCTGACCAAAGGCCTCCTTATAGAAACTAACGTTGATAATGAAAGCTCCCATAATGCAAAGAGATATGTATGGGCACATTTTATTTCCGCTTCCGGGAGCAACAAGGGCTGAATCTGGCCCATGGGCCGTAGTTTGGGCACCCTGGTTTAAGCAGAGAAAATGGCAGCCTAAAATCTATCTCATCCTGTTGCAAAACATATCTGTTGTGAAACAGGTTGCAAAGCGGGTTTTACTTCCGCTTCTGGTGGAACCACGTGACGGCCCGTGGCCCGAAACGTTTGGGCACCCCTGATATAGAGAATCATAGGTTGTGGACAAGAGTTCCAGCACAGAGTTATGCTTAAGGTATCTTGATTTCTGAGCGCAGGGAAGTGTTTGGGGTTTCTTTTCTAAGGTAAAACTATCAGACATGTGGAGATCCTTTCTATTATGTATTGCTGTAGAAATTGGTTAGCTTTTGCACCTCTCTTGACTTGAAACCATGTTTCAATAGCAAATGCATGCATGCATTCTTCATTTCTCCAGTTTCTGAAAACAAAATTCTAGAATTTAGCTTTTCTTAGTGTGGGTTACTGTGGGGTGATTTTCTTAACATAAAATATATATAGCATTATTTTCCCCTTCCTTTTGAAAACAGTATGCCAGAGCAGGAGTTTATATATTTATTGTAGATCTGTTTATTCAAAGAGCTCATTGCAGTATTCTTGCAGTTTCTGACACAGACTTCGTATATTCTCAAAGATTGGTTTCTGTGTGAATTGTATTAACTCTTCACATTCATGCAGACATGGGGAAAGTTTCTTGTACTACAACTCTCTGAACATTTTTAGATATTCTTGGAGTTTACAAAAAGTAACTTCCCCCACTGATGCACTCACACCAATGGAATAATTAAATTATATCAAAGTCCTTAACAGCCCACCCAACCCATTATATTTTTAACTTGGAAGTAACTTTTCACAATATTCAATAGTTCATGCTTCCAAAATGTGTTGCAGGTTATATAGTAGACCCTTTCCTCATTTCAATGTACATTTATGAGTGTATTAGGGCTACAACTTAATCCTGGCAAGACTGAGTGGCTGTGGATAAGGGGCCTTGTGTTGTCTAAGGAATTACCAGCTTTGGTACTGGATGGGACTTCTCTGCCCCAGACAGACCCGGTGCGTAATCTGGTGGTCCTCCTGGACTCACGACTCCTGCTCAAGGAGCAGGTGGCAGTTGTGGCCAGGAGGGCTTTTGCTAACGTCCGAGTGATACGCCAGTTACGCCCATTCCTGGACTGGGACTCCTTGCTCATGGTCACTCATGCACTGGTCACCTCCCGGTTAGACTATTGTAATGCGCTCTACATAGGGCTGCCCTTGATGACCATTCGGAGGCTGCAGCTGGTGCAGAATGCAGCGGCCCGCATGATGATGGGGTGTGGTCACTATGACCATGCCTCACCCTTTCTGTGGGAGCTGCATTGGCTACCGGTGTGCCTCCAAGTACAATTCAAGGTGCTGGTCATTACCTTAAAGGCCCTGCATGGTAGTGGGCCAGGTAACCTAAGAGACCGCATCACCCCGAGGACATCAGCCCGTCCCACTAGAGCAGACCAGAGGAGCTCTCTTAAGGGTCCCAACTGCTAGAGAGGTGCACCTCTCTAGCACTAGACAGAGGGCCTTTTCGGCAGCTGCCCCGGCCCTTTGGAACCTCCTGCCGACTGACCTCCACCTACAATCAGATCTCCCAGCATTTAGGAACGGCCTGAAGACCTGGTTGGCCCAGCAAGTGTGGGGTGCCACAATGGGAGCTCTCCCCCTCCCCCCCCCAGCTTATATAGCTTGCTTAAAGTTGTTTTTTATTGTGTTCTATTTTATATGACTGAGAGTCACCCTGAGTCGCTGTGGCAAGCAGGCGGCGATATAAATTAATAAATAATAGTAATAATAAGCATATCACATTACTCACAACATTGTATACATCTGCATAAGAGAAATTAGCCTCATTATTGGAAATATGGATTAGTATGCTTTAATGGAACACCTAAGTACCCTCTGTCAAAGGCCAGAGTCTTGATACAACTACCAGCATAAATATGAACACATAAAATATCAGGGGCAATTGCCACAAGTTAAGAAGTCAGTGTAGGTATTTGCTGTTGCACACTGATTTCTTAACTTATAGCAATTTGCCACTGTAATTTATGGCAATGGCATAATTTTTCATTTAGGTTCTGGCCAGATGTCCTGCATGCACGCACGCACGCACACACACACACACACACACACACACACACACACACACACACACACACACACACACACACACACACACACACAGGAAAGGAAAAAAAGCCACCATCATTAAAAAAAGTCTTTGAAATTATAATTATCTGTTCAATTGTTGTAGGAAAAAAGAAAATATTAAAGCCATAAATAATAATTGTGTGTCATCAAGTCATTTCTGATTTATGGCATAAGCTGGCTCTTTCTTCCCGGAGGCACAGTGAGGACCTCTTGTGTCCACAGCCAGATACCTAAACCATTGAGGCCAAAAATAGAAGATTAATCAGGGGGTGGTGTTTTTTTCCAGACCAATTGCAAATTTTCAAAATCCTAAATAGTCACTTAGTATGCATCAAATGGTGATACCCAGTTTGGTGTAGTGAATAGAGTGGTGTACAAGTACAAGTACTCGGAAGGCCTGGATTCAAATTCTCACTTAGCCATGGAAGCTCATTGGGGGCATGGAATTCTTAAAACAACCCTTTAAATACAGTATCTCACTTACCTTGTTAAGCTTTATTAGGATCACTATGTTGGTTCCAATTTGATGGCATATAAATGCATCAAAGTGGCTTTATAGAGATGATAAACTCTAATGATTGTGTTTAAAATTTAAGTCGTTTTATTTCAAAGGGACAAGAGTTTCTATACCTGCCGGTTGACAAGCGAGTTGACCAAATACACTGGAAGTATCCAATGGACTGCAGTGGCTCAAGTGGCTAAGACGCTGACTGGGAGGCGGAAGGTCAGCAGTTGGATTCCTGAGTACTGCAGGACAGAATGAGCTCCCGTCTTTGTCCCAGCTCCTGCTGACCTAGCCATTCGAAAGCAAGACATTGCAAGTAGATAAATAGGGACCACTTCGGTGGAAAGGTAACAGCATTCCGTGCGCTCCAGTGTCTAGTCATGCCTGCCACATGACCATGGAAACGTCTGCATTAGCAGACAGCGCTGGCTCTTCGGCTTTGAAACAGAGATGAGCACTAACTCTAGAGTCGGATACGACTGGCTTTTGAGCAAGGGAAACCTTTACCTTTATCCAGAGACTGCAAAGCAAATGTAAAAAGTCGATTTCTGCAACTCAGTGACTGGGATATTGTTGCTTTGTTCAGGTTCTGCTGGCTTGGCACATGCTCAAGAATTCCAGTGAAGACTCATTAGTTGCCAGATAGAAATGAATGAATGTTACACCCCTTGCATTATTATTTCTAATAAATATTCTTCATTTCTGAAGGAACAAAGATATGTTGAGAAAAGGGGGAAATCCTCAGTTGTCTTCCTGTTTATTTTGTGGGATTTATCTGAGGCTTGACACTTGGAACAGGGCCACTGCAGCTTAAATGGAAGCCCTTGCCAAATATCACTTTATGTGTGAGGTTGTTATTCATGTGTTGTACATTAATTCAAGGTAGCATTTTGTTGTAGTAGAGTGGAAGCAGCTGCATCTTGAAACATGGACTTGTTCCCAGTTGATGTGTTTGCTGGGTATTGCAAGGCCTTTGGGGACTGCAGTTGTGCAGATTTTGCAGGTGTTTGCCATGGTTTGGCAGCATGTGGTACAGATACCGTTTCACATACAAGTGAAGTGTGTCAGTGGTCCTGCTTTGCAGGAGCTAAAAAGTACACAGGTTCAGCTGTGGCAAAGAATTGTCTTCTTGGCCTACCCTTCCAGCACTGCGCTGCAGCTTGCTTATCTTCATAATAATTCAAAGACAAAAGCAATTCAAAACATTTTAGCATAATAATATTTGTCTTTTGCATTTTTGTATTATCTTATAAAACAGTACATATATAATTTTGCAATCTTTAATTAGAGAGTGGTGGTAGGAAACAGTGATTATATGCTGGCCAGTAAAGTTGACTAGGGACTGCAGTGGTTCAAGTGGCTAAGATGCTGACTGGGAGGTGGGAGGTCAGCAGTTCAATTCCCGATTACTGCAGGACGGAATGAGCTCCCGTCTTTGTCCCAGCTCCTGCCAACCTAGCAGTTCAAAAGCAAGAAATTGCAAGTAGATCAATAGGGACCACATTGGTGGGAAGGTAAATAGCGTTCCATGCGCTCCGGTGTCTAGTCATGGCTGCCACATGACCACGGAAATGTCTGCAGAAGCAGACAGTGCTGGCTCTTCGGCTTTGAAACAGATGAGCACTGAACCCTAGTGTCGGATACTTACGAAAAAATTCCGTTGTGTAGGCTTTTGCTTAAATCGGGTTTTTATGTAACTCGAAGCAAACCCATAGAAAAAATTATTTTTTACGTAACTCAAAGCAAACCCATAGGAAAAATGAAATTTTTATGTAACTCGAAGCAAACCCATAGGAAATCGTGTAAATCGGACGTGGTTTTAGCACAAAATCATTATGTAAGTTGAATTTTATGTAACTTGAGGCATTTGTAAGTTTGGGTTTTACTGTAATTCTATGACTACTTGTCTGGTTAGTTGTAGGTAACTGAATCACTTTGAGGGTGATTGAAAGAATAAGTTAAGGAACCAGGGAGCATCTCTGCTTTAAATATGTCTTTATCCTTAAACTCACTCTGTACTTTTCTGTTGGGATGATGATGATGACCATCTCTTTCAAAGGGTTATAATAATAACTACTGCAATAATGCATTAAAGCAGGGGTGCCCAAACTACGGCCCATGGGCCAGATCCAGCCCATAGGGCATAGCTTGGGCACTCTGGTTTAAGCAGAGAAAATGGCAGCTTAAAATCTATCTCATCCTGTTGCAAAACAGATTGCAAGGCATGTTTTACTTCTGTTTCCGGTGGGAGGAACCACATGCCCGGCCTGCAGCCTGAAAAGTTTGGGCACCCCTGTATTAAAGTGTTCAAATATGCTAAAACACCATAGGAATAAGGTTTTTTTAAATATTTTTTTTTCTTGCAGCAACTACAGCTGATCGCTTTTACAGAATAGACCGTGCCCAGGTGAGCTCCAGATTCTTCGTCAGAGTCTGTGAACGCTGTGATTGTCTGTAGAAATAGCTGTGGATGTTGCTTACGTCTTGGTTTTCATTTCCTTTCGAATTTCTGAAGCCCTATAATTATATTTACTGAATAAAGAGATTCCGTCTTGAGATCAGAAATATTTGTTTCTTGCTGTCAATAACTCCTGAGCTAGACCTTGCTTAATAATCCATTACCTTTTATTCTTGATCCACTTGGGTAGGGAAAAAAACATTTAGAGCACAATGTAGAGAACAATGCACTGGCTTATAAAAATTTGTGTGTGCCTTTTTGAGGCCTGAATAATCATTTATTATCTCCAGTGAAGCACAAAGTTTATTTACAGCATTAGTATATTATATTTATAATAGCCTGGGAGACAGCTGGCATCCTGTATGTTTAAATAACAGCAACAACAAATGCCAAACAGCTCAAATCTGCAATATTAAAAGATGAAGTTAATAAATAAATATTTTTCATTATTTTCTGGGATTTTAATGTGAAATCAGAAGTAGTCTGCTTCATGTATTTAGTTGCTTATTTATTGCTGAGGACTAGGGAAATATGATTAGTTGCTTCAAGTCAAGTAGATAGCAGAGTTAAACATGTGAGGTGTTTTACAGTATAAGCAGAAGGACTAAAACTTAGAAGAAATGCAGGACAATTCTTTTTGTTTGATTATGTAAACAATCATCCTCTATATACATAACATACAATGGAAATTTTCTATCTATTTGAGGCCTTTCCCACCATCATTTTTGTATCAAAATATAGTAATGTTTCCTTAAAGGAAAGGAAAAATCACGTTTCTGAGGATTTGGTTCAAGTGACTGAGGTTTGTGTTAAAGCTTATACAGCAAAACCTCTACATACGTTTTTTCCCGTTCGACGATGTTATTTGTATGTCAAAAAAATTGTATGTTGAAAACATATTGCATTACCAGAAGAGGCTACTAAATGTCACTGTATATTTTTTTTTGTATTTTGATTTTTTTTAGCCAGGATTTCTATTTGTATGTCGATTTTTTTGTAAGTTGAACCGTTTGTGTGTCGGGGTTCCACTGTATTATGAAGTTCTGAAAAAGAAGGTCAAGAAATTGTCAGTTAAATATGCAGTCTATTCCATCTTAAGGTCTGTGGGAGTTGTAGCCCATTGTGTTCGCCTGGGGTTGTCCAGCGTAAAGAAATCTCATCTCTGGAATAAATGACGTGTTCTTTTTCAGGAACATCTCAATTATGTGACAGAGATCTCTCAGGATGAACTTTTTGTGTTGGACCCAGAACTGGTGCGCACCCAGACAGTCGGCACATCACCTGCCATGCCTGACCTTGTCGATGTGCCCTCAGCACCCACAGGTCAATATCCTGCTCTCCCAGCTTCACCATCATCCACACCAGTCTCCAGGTGAGGCTGTCTGCTTGGGTCCTGGAGGTAAGAAAGACCAGGCTAGGTTGAGGGAAGGACCCCGTGAAAGAATAGGGTGGGGGCAGGGTTGAGGAACTGAGATTAATCTTTGTGCTTTGGTTATTCCTTTTATGTTTGCTCTCTTGAGAACATGAAGAGAATGCCTGGGGGCTGAGGAACCTTCCCCTTCAGCATTGTTTTATCTCTCTTAGCGTGGAAGTAGCTATATCAGGTGCAGGTAACATGTAGTCTTTGGGCAGCAGGTATCCCACAACACCTCTGGGATTTTTCCCTTACTCTTACAAATTAAAAAAAAACAAAATTAAAAAAATTCTTTATCAGAAAATCATTTGTTCCTCTAGACCAGTGGTTCCCAATCTGGGGACCACATCCCACAGGGAGACTTCAATTCCCAGAAGCCTAAGTCAGTACAATGCTTTAAGGAATTGACTTAGGCTTCTGGGAATTAAAGTCCAAAAACCAAAATTTGGGAACACACTGCTCTAGACAGTGTGGGGGTAATGTTGCCATATTTCAAGCCCTTATCACTCCTACAGCCCCCCCCCAGGCCCCTAATGTTTTGATAAAAAATTGGACACCAGAGGACATTGTGTTGAGTATTTTTGTGAGGGTTGTAGGAACACATGCAGCCCTCCAAAACCTAGGAATGGGTAGGAATGGCCCTTGGAGCTTTGGAGGTTGCCCATCCCTGATTTATACATCAGTACCTTTATTTTAATTTTTATGGCATGACAACTGATTCAGGAGTATGTTAGTAAATATAAGAGAATACAAAGTCTGAGGTCTGAAGTGGGCAGAATGCACTTCAGTCATCAGAGCTGGTTGAATGAAACAAAATGAACAACAAGCTAAAACAGGTGACTCTGAATTTACGGCTACCTTACTTGATTTTCTCTCTATAACACAAGTCCAGTAGAGAAGAAGTTCTGGACCTGTTCCATTTCTAGCCCTTTCAAGTTAGGCAGAACTGAGAAGGGTCATCCCGCAGTGGGAGTAGGAGGTTGAACAGACAAGAAGAAATACTTCAGGAATGGCAAGATTTTCTTAGCTTTGAATCTCTTATTTTTTAATTCTTCTTCCAGATCAAAAATGGGGAGCTGTCATTCCCTCCATGGTAAGTATTGGGCTCCCAGCATATATATTTTTCTAACTATTATTAGATTGTAGTTATTAGCTAGTTTGTGCTTCATTTGTCTCTCTGCCAGTCCCTGTAAACATGAGACTTGAATATTTGCATGATGCATCTTAATATGTGTCTGCAGATTTTACACAGCATCAACCACACTGACTCTTCTTTACACTAATCCAGAGATGTTCATATAATTCTTGAGGAAAAGGAAGGATGGTCAGCCAGTTTCACTTACTGTTCAAATGAACGCTGTCTTCCAGCGTAACTAAATTGGCTTGTCAAAATATGGGGACAGCTGACATCAAGCACTTGCTGGTATAATCATTGGTATTCAGAAATGGGAAATCATATTGCTGGGCTATAGTAAAATACATCTGAATATACTAAGTGATAAAAAGCAATATCATTGCAATAGTGTTTACATTAAACAACTGGAGAGAATAAAACCTTAGAAAGTCAATTGCACGGTTTAGGAAGGTTTTCTTATCTTCTAGCCCCTTGATGGTGAACCTTGGCACTCCAGCTGCTCTTCGACTTCAATTACCAGGAGCCCAAGTCAGCACTTCTGCTCGTCTGGGCTTCTGGGAATTGACGTCCAAGAACACCGGGAGTGCCAAAGTTCGCCATCACTGTTCTAGCCTATAGTTGCCTCATGTCCCCACTCAGCAGAGTCAGTGGCAAGGGACTGTGGGAAATGCAGTCCAAAACATCTGGAAAGCCAAAGATCTCCCAGTCTTCATGTCACAGGCACTGAGTGGTACAGAGACCTGGATCAGAACATCCCTTCTGGGGAACAGCTGCAAGGATGACTAACAGGCTGAGATCTGACATCCATTGGCTTAACAAGTTTCCTCAGCTCATTTATAAAACCTGGCAGGAAATACCACAGTGGTGAAAGGTTAATCTCCCACCTGGAGAGCTATGAGATGCATGGATATAGGGGGCAGGACCTGTCTCTGCCAGACACCACTGAGGACTCCTTGAGGTATTTTATGTGTAAGATCACAGGCTCACTTGATTGAGCAAATGGAAAGTGTTTCCTGGAGTTTGAGCAGAGCTGGATTTCTGGAAATATGAATAAATTATCAGGGAGAGGTACCCATAAGCAGTGTCTCTTTGGGGACACCTGCTTTCCACAGTCTTTGCTCACCTTTGCTCTGTTTTACCTCTTCATTTTCACCATCCATCATTCTGTGGATTTTGAGTCCATCCTTGCCAAATGCCTCATCTCTGTTTCAACATTTTCCTTCCTCCCCTCACCAAGTGGCCTTGATTTCCCCCACCCCCTAGACTTCTAGTTCTCTTTCAACAGTTGATTTCATGCTTATCCGTAGCCTCAATGAGGCATTGAATCTTACAAAGCTGTGAGCTCTGCCTTTGGTCCCTTCCAAGCTCCTGTGGTAACTCTTAATTCCACAGTGGGTCAAATAAGGCTGGAAAGCAAAAGATGAAAAAGAAGCATTATATTTGGAGCCCAAGAAAATGCACACTTTGTCGACTACTGCAGCTGTTCCTCTTCCCGATCACTTGTTTTATAAATAAAAAGAGAGAGTATGCCCTCCTGCTGTGGACCTGATCTGGATTAGGATCTGGAATCTGCATAGAGAAAAAGCTCCCAATACAACAAACGTAGCCAGCCAGCCCCCCTCGTCCCCCCAATACATATAGTAAGATGGGAATTTGGATCATGACTCCACGAGACAAACAGTTGAAGTCTATACACATATTTAACATAGATCCTAATCTAGATTAGGTCCTGTACTTCTGAGGGTAAAAAGGATGGATATACTGTATGATCTGTATTATTAGTAATATTTAATTTGAACCAGTGGATATTCTCTAGCAGCACATGACTGCCCAGTGCTGTCAAGACATGATATTATACAAATTAAGTTACAGGCAGTTTCCCCAGAGCAATTTAAAGAGCAGGCATTATTTTGAATTTATTAGCTAATTATTGTCACCAATTTAGGTAGTGATGAGCCCATGAGTTGCTGCTTATTGGATTTAAATAGCCCTACCTTTCCTACACACCTACTCCTTATCTCCTGCTTGGGTGTTTTTTTTTTTAACCCTGACCTGTCTCTCCTCCTTGCAGATGATGCTTTGATAGATGCTGCCAAGAATAACGATTTCCAAAAGGTAACAGACTGCGGTGGCTTAGCGATTAAGACGCCGAACTTGACAACCGGAAGGTTGGCAGGTCAGCAGTTGGAGACCCGAGTGCTGCACGACAGAATGAGGTCCCGTCTCTGTCCCCCTCCCCTCCTGCCAACTTAGCAGTTTGAATGCAAGAAATTGCAAGTAGATAAATAGGTACCACTTTGGTGAGAAAGGTAACAGCATTCTGTGTGCTCCGGTGTCTAGTCATGCCTGCCACGTGACCATGGAAACATCTGTACAGACAGCACTGGCTCTTGGGCTGTAAATGGAGATCAGCACTGCCCACTAGAGTCGGATACAACTGGCTTTCAAGCAAGGGCAACCTTTACCTTACTGTTGCAACAGCCCAAGTGGCAGAGTTGAGAAGGACACAGTAACCTCAGTAACCTCTGCCCCAGCATTGTTGCCTGTCTCCCTTTAGTATTGGATGCAGTGCTGTAATTGGCTTTCTTCTTGCAGCCTCTTGGTGGTGCCTCCTGCTTGTTGATACTGGCCTTCTTGGTTGCTTTCACTATTTAGCCATGATGGCGAACCTTGGCACTCCAGATGTTCTTGGGCTTCAATTCCCAGAAGCCCAAGCCCCGGTGAATCCACACAAAGGGGTTTACTGCGATTCGTCCGGCCCGCGCAGCCCTCGTCGCTCCAGGAAGCGGAAGTAAAACGCGCCCAGACGGGCATGTTTTACTTTCACTTGTGGGAGCAACGAGGGCGGCGCAGACCGCGTTTTACTTCCACTTCCGGGAGCGACGAGGACAGCGTGGGCCGGACGAATCGCAGTAACCCCCTTTGTGTGGATTCACGGGGGCTTGGGCTTCTGGGAATGGAAGTCCAAGAACATCTGGAGTGCCAAGGTTCACCATCACGGCTATATAGGATGGCCTTTGGCTATGCAGGTTTTGAACATTACCTTCTCATGCTCAGTGGGACTTCCTAGCAAACTCATCAAGAAGTCTTGCCACTCAGGGCAAAACAAAGATATTTGGCAGCTTCAACGCCATGTTACTTGAAGGTGGGCTAAACTGGCCATTTATTCCACAGTTTTCATCAGATTTGGAATGAATGAAATCGGATTAAAAGCCAGCAACTGCACAATGTGGAACTGAGTGCAAGGAAGCCCAGTGGAGAATCCTCTATTTTTGGTGGCTTTATTTTGCTCTAATTTATCACTTTCTCCTTTATGCTTTCTGAATTTGGTGCTGCAAATGATTAGCACTCTCTGCCACTTCCTAAAGCTTAAAACCAAAGAGGCAGAAGGAATGGATGGGCCAGGTAGAAATTGCCAGTATTTCGGGGCTTTCTGCTCTTGCCCTACTGATTCCTGCAACATGTCTGGCTACAGCTATGGTAAATTTGTCTGTGTCAACTTGCATGGATCCAATTTCAAAAACTGAATCAAAGGGGTTGTTTTCTCTGCTGTATAGTCACACCTCTCATTCTCTAGTGGGGCTATTTAAATGAGGTGTTCCTTAAGGGTTTTATTGTTGAGTTATTTTTTGCAAAATAATAACATTTTGAATAATTTCACTTGGCAGGTCTGTATGCACCCATTCTTCATTCCTTATGCACTGCAGTTCAAATTATTTCTTCTTAGGGAGATCTTACTCATCTTGTGGAAGACAGGAGCATAGTAATCCTGTACTGTAGATGTATAGCAGTAATGGCAAACCTTTTAGAGACCAAGTGCCCAAACAGAGGGGTGGGGCGAACTCTGTGCTGGGAGGAAGGAGGAATGCTCCCATTGGTTGCTGGGCAGAGGGGCGGGACGAACACTGTCCTGGGACGACAGCACATGTGCCAACAGAGAGGGCTCTGAATACCCCCTCTGGCACGCATACCATAGGTTCGCCACCATTGATGTATAGTCATAGTGACCCCCACTAGAAGTGTACTGACATCTCTCTTTCTGTCTCTGCACCTTTTCAAATAGAATTCAGGGTGATTTAACACAGTGTCTTCTGTTCAGAGAGATTTTCTGATTGAAGTCGGAAGCTTCTATGATGCTTCTCTGTTCTGACATGTCAGAACCCGATTTTGAGAGTATCATTTAAGTCAGAGCTTGGGAAATAGTGGCCCTCCAGGTATTGTTATACCTCAGTTGCCATCAGCCTTAGCCAAGCTTTGCTTTTGGAAAGGATAGTGAGGGATAATGGCAACAGTAAATCCATCAACATCTGGTGTGTCAAAGGTTCCCAATTCCCAGTATAAGCCAGTGGCCTTAACAGTGACTATTGAATTACCAAGAGACAACCATGGGATTTCTTAAATATGGGACCGCAGTGGCTCAAGTGGCTAAGATGCTGACTGGGAGGCGGAAGGTCAGCAGTTCGATTCCCGAGTAATGCACAACGGAATGAGCTCCCGTCTTTGTCCCAGCTCCTGACAACCTAGCAGTTCAAAAGCAAGAAATTGCAAGTAGATAACATAGGGATCACTTTGTTGGGAAGGTAAACAGTGTTCCGTGCGCTCCGGTGTCTAGTCATGCCTGCCACGTGGCCATGGAAACGTCTGCAGAAGCAGACAGCGCTGGCTCTTCAGCTTTGAAACAGAGATGAGCACTGAACCCTAGAGTCAGATACGACTGGCTTGCGAGCAATGGAAACCTTTACCTTAACCACGGGATTTCTTAAATAGTGCATTTAAAAATTGTGGTTGGTCTGCTTCAGTTTTGCAAGATACATTTATAGGTGCAAATAACCAAGAATGGGTTAGAATGACTTCTTGACTAGTAATGAAATCACCATAAACCCTTCCAACTGTGCTAGAGGACAAAGTTTTGCTCCACTCTAAACCTTTCATATCCATATCAAATGAATAGAGTACATGCTGCTGAGAGGGACACACCATTGAAATTCCAAGTCTACCTCTTATGAGGTAGGCAGGTTATGGCTAATTCTACTGTATTTTAAAAGAGAGATTAAAACTTCAATTTCTGGAAAGTTTTTTTTAACTGCTTCACTCTGAATAGTTGCTGGCTGCTAACTTTTTTTTACCCTAAGTGTGTAGATCTAATTATTGATTAGTTGTTTTTAGCATCTTTAAAACCTTCTTGATTAATTTCTCCCTCCAGAAGGTATGTAATGTAATTTGTCTCAAGCTCTCCTGTTTTACTGTAGTTCAAGGAACTGCATCGGTCTGGAAAGGACTTGATGATGCGCGATCACACTGGTCAAACTGTCCTGCATCATGCAGTCAAAGCTGGGAGCAAGGAGATCGTCAAATACATAATTGAAAATGGTAAGCTAAGTCAGAAAAAGGACAGCATTCTTGGTTGTCAGGTTGGATTAACAGGGTGCCTGTGAGAATTTCAGATGGATACTAATTGGATCCAGCAAGCCAGAGATTTTGACAGCGGTTACTTTGACTCTGCTTGACTTTGAAGTAATAGTTATTACTTCAGCCTCAGTTTTTCTTCTGTAGAATGGGATTGCTGGTGCTGCTATCTCCATTCTTGCATAAATGGAATACTGGTGGAATAAGAATTGCTGGACTTCAGTTTTGATCTGCATGTGTGTGAGCAAAATAAGCCCCAAGTTGTTGGAGGGGATTATACTAGGAAGATTCCTCAATAGTCCTGCCAAGAAGAAGGAAAAGCCCTGCACGTATTTCCACACACAGAGACAGTATCCCACACTGCTCCTGCTCATACTCCTGATTTTCACTCCTAACTTTGACCACCAAAAGTTTCTCTCTAGCAAAGCAATTGCTCTTATATACCATCCCTTAGGGCTTAGTGCACTCTCTGGATGGTTCACAGAGTAATTAGCATTTTTGTGCCCCAACATGCCGGGGACTCATTTTACTGATCTTGGAAGGATGGAAGGCTGAGTCAACCTTGATGCCTGGTCAGGATCAAATTCACAACCTTTTGGTTGCAGTAGAGCAGTTTAAGTAAGTGTGTCACCACTTACGCTACTAATAATTTTGTGTCAGAAATTATTCTGGGTTGAAAGGATTTTTGCTGGAGAAACTCCACTCAGGGGACACATGAATGATGCTCCTTTCATGTCCCCAAGATCTTTTACCCACCACAGTGGTCTCTATTTATCTACTTGCAATTTCTTGCTTTCAATCTGTGAGGTTGGCAGGAGCTGGGACAGAGACAGGCATTCAGTCCATCATGCAATACCCGGGTCTCGAACTGCCAACTTGCCAGCCTTCTAGCTAACAAGGCGAGCTTCTTAACCACTGAGCCACCACAGTCCCTGGTAGCATTAACCACTTATGCTAAGTCATTGTCATAGTTTCCTTCTTCCCAGATAATTAGAAATAAAAAGAATTAGCAAATAAAGAGATTTGTTCTCACCTCTGACACCAGAAAAATGGCAGAGGTTCCCATAGACAAAATAATAAGCGTATTGTAAAGCATTTTTCCTGGCATCAGGGCATTCTCCAGTGAGTCCTCTCCTGATGCTAGGAAAGATCTAAGGCAAAAGGAGAAGGGGTGGCAGAGGATGAGATGGCTAGATGACATTGTTGTTGAGATGGGCGTAGATCTGGGCAGACTACGGAGGATAACAGATGATAGAGGAGCCTGGCATGTTGTGGTCCATGGTGTCACAACTGTGTGACTGAACAACAACTGTAAAGCATATTCATACGTTATTGGCCTTATATCTAAAGCATGCTGAGTGGCATATTCACATATGAAAGCTGACAGTGAGTTAATTTCACAGCAGAGTTTAATATTCATGACATATATACATATCTTCTATAAGACTTGTACAACAGATACTGAAGGAGAAGCTCAGCTCTTCATTTGTACTGGGTTGGATAAGAGGCGGTGTGGTGTATCTCACAGGAGTTTGTCTCATTGCATTGCTTGTTTTTTCTCTTTATGCAGCGCCTACCGAAATCCTGGATATGGTGGAAGAAAAGTAAGTTCCGCATGGTTTGTCGCATTTACTGTTAGCATGAATGTCTGCTGATAAGTGAACAGAGGGCCTACTCTTTTTCTTGATCCATCTCTTTTCTTATGGGTGTGATCTTCCTTCTGCTGGCAAGATGGTCACGGCCATCTTACTTAAACAGCTGCCCCATCTGAAGGAAAATTTGTGAAGGAATAATATCTCTGTCATGAATAAATCTCCTTGCATGGGAAGGTGAATGCCGAGTTTTACATGCCAACGCTTTACATTCCCTAAGGAAGGCGGACATCTGAGAGATAGTTTCAGGTGCTCTGGCCTGTTCCACTCAACTCAGCACCCCAAGTATCAGATTCCTTTCCCATTGGGCTTATGAACTTACTGAGAGAGAGAGAGTGAATAGCCTGGGATATCAGAGGGAAACCTTTGCCATTTCCAACCCCACAGCCACTGCCAAAACACTCAGTCTTGTCTGATTCTGGAAGCTATACAGGATGGACCTGGTACTTGAGTAGGAGACCACCAGGTAATACCAGGGACCTCCAAGTAGGAGGCTGCCTAAATTGCTGATGCACTATTGCCATTTTAGAGTTGACAGAAGTAGGCTAGATGGATCAATGGTCTGATTTGATATAAGGCAACTTTCTAGGTAACTGAGATATCATGTCCAACTCTATGTACAGCCACATTCATCTCTCCATCTTAATAAGCTCATGTGAACCTTATTATATTATTGTCTCTACTGTGGATGGCTCCATCACAGCCTCTCTGCTGGACATTTGTACTGTATATACTCAAGTTTAAGCTGACCCAAATATAAGCCGAGGTACCTAATTTTGACTCGAAAACCTAGGAAAATAGATTGACCCGAGTATAAGCCGAGGGTGGGAAATGCAGCAGCTGCTAGTGAGTTTCAATAATCAAAATACATGAAAATATGGTAAAATTAATTAAATTGTTGGCACATCTCAATCCAGCGTGGTCTTGGGACACTCATGGTCATTCACCCGAGTATAAGCCGAGTCTCCTTTTTTGGGCTCATTTTGGGGCTAAAAAAACTCAGCTTATACTCAAGTATATACGGTATTTATTCCTTGAGCATGTGGGATAAGAGTATAAATCAGAGGTGCCCATACTTTTCGGGCTGCGGGTCGGTCACATGGTTCCACCGGAAACAGAAGTAAAACGCATGTGTGGGCACATTATGCGCATGGGCATTTTACTTCTGTTTCTGGGGTGCTGTGGGCCAGATGATTTGGCTTCATGGACCAGATCTGGCCTGCGGGCCATAGTTTGGCCACACCTGGTATAGATTGTTGAGCCTAGCCCTCCATTTTAATCTTGTTTCTAGTGGTGAAACCAGTTTGCACATGGCTGCAGCCCTTCGCCAGCGCACTATTTGCCATTACATTGTGGAAGCTGGAGCATCACTGATGAAAACTGATCTGCAGGTAAGAGCCTCCTCTCAGAAAATGAAAAGTTGGGAACGGCTAGAGCAGAATCTTGGGGACTGTTTTATATGTTCAGCAGGTACAGAGTTCAGGTAGGGATGGGGAACACCTAGTCTTCAGATGGATGGTAGCACGCAAGGTTCCCAATAGAGCAGCAAGTTTCTTCTGCTGCTTTCTCTATCCATAAATCAGAAATAATAGGCTATTCTGGGAAATCCATTGAATGGAATCAAGTGCTGGGCTACAAACAACACTCTTGATTTGCAGCCTAGGAAGCCTTTGGTTGGACCTAAACAGTTCTTTCCCACTCATAGAGCTGTTGCATGGAACTGAGCAGTGCTTTGCAGTCTGAGGACTGTTGCTTAGAACTGAACTGTGCTTTGTACCCCAGGAAACTTATTTTTGAATAGACAACTGCCCGTACTTTTTATCCTTAATCTCTCACTCGTGGAATGTGGCTTGTGAGACTTCCCAAGTAAAAACTCAGCCCCAAATATTTAAGAAGTTTCCTATCCCAGGATTCAGACATATATCTCATGGGATAACAACAATCCTTGCATATTGAACAATAGAGTATCAAAGAGAAGAGTATCAAAGAGAAGGATGTTTTGCCACTAAGGTGAGTTTAGCATTTTTTCTGACCTGCTGGGTCTTTTTATGTGTAGAAAGTTTACAGGTGAAACTCGGAAAATTAGAATATCATGCAAATGTTCATTCAGTCCAGTAATGCAACTTAAAAGATGAAACAAAAATATAAGACAGACTCATTATATGCAAAAGCGAGATAGTTCAAACCTTACTTTGTCATAATATTGATGCTTATGGCTTACAGTTTATGAAAACCCCAACCCCCCCAATCTCATGTACCCCATAATCATTACATAATCTCACGTACGCTGTACGCCATGATCATCACAATGATAATGAATTAAGGAATAACATCTCTCGTTTTGCATGTAGTTTGCATATATTTGTTTCACCTTTTAAGTGAAATGAATGAACATTTGCACAATATTCTAATTTTCCAAGTTTCACCTGTAATTTTTGTCCCTGGGTAAAAATGAATATACAGTACATAATTTATGCTACCACCTTAATTTGCAAACTAAATTGGTACAGTTGGACTTTGAGGGAAGAAGAAAACACTGCCTGGTTTATTTATAAACTAGCCCTGAGAAGCTACTACAAGTATTGGGTGCAAAGCAAGGATGTTTTGCCACTAAGGTGAGTGCAAAGTGAAGATACTTCAAAAAGAAGGGCTCACTGAACATTGTTGCTAGATCTTCTTGGGAAGGTCTTCGTCATTTAGCCCAACAGTTTTGTAGAGAGATAAATGTGTCTCCTGTGCTGCTAGTGTTGTGGTTTGTCTGTTAAAAGAAGGTCCAGGATGTCGTCTTTTCCTCTTTCTACTCCCTAGGGTCACTGCAAGGACAGTCTTGCTTAGTCTAGTAGACTTTCCTTTTCCAGCTGCAAAATGTCAATCATCCTATAATATGCGAAGATAAGCTAACATAGGAGAGAAGATAGTAAAAATGTGCAGCCTGGGAGCAACAGAGGAGTAGGCTTCTGCTATCTTTTCTGAATGGTGTCTCCTTTAATACTGGATTGCTGTAGTGTTGTAGAATACTGCACAGTGACTGGGGTGCCATTATGTTTCATTGTCATAAGAAACCTGGAGGAGGAATTTATGTGATTTTTAGGTAAAGGTAAAGGTCTCCCTTGCTTGAAAGCTAGTTGTATCCGACTCTAGGGTATGGTGTTCATCTCTGTTTACACCCAAAGTGCCAGCGCTGTCTGCATCTGCAGATGTTTCTGTGGCCGTGTGGGAGGCATGACTAGACACCAGAGTGCATGGAACACTGTTAACCTTCCCTCCAAAGTGGTACCTATTTATTTACTTGCAATTTTTTCTTTCAAACTGCTAGGTCGAACTGCTCTGTCGTGCAGCACTCAGGTCTCGAACTGCTGACTTACCGACCTTCTAGTCGTCAAGTTCAGTGTCTTAACCACTAAGTCACTGTAGTCCTTACATGTGATTTTTAGCTGGCCAGAAACAGGACAGAAAGAAGTGTGTATTCCCTGACCAGTTGACAACAACATTTTGTGTTGTCTAGTCAATTCTGAGTTTCCAGGTTTCTTCTCTAGTTAGAGGATAGTGGTTTGCCTTTCTTCTGGAGGTTCCCTGTGCCTGTACAACTTGCCCAAGGGCCACAGAGACTGGCTCTTCTTCCTGGAGGCACAGTGGGAAATTGAACTTCCAACCACAGCCTGATATTTAAACCACTGAGCTATCCAGCCATGATCCTATTAGGTTTGGCCAATAGGGATGTATCAGGTCATGTAGCCAAAGCTTCTTGGGGCCTGCAAGTTCACCTGACTAGAATACATTATAATGGAGCTATAAAAGCACTGAAGCATTTCAGACAAACAATAAAATCCATTGCCAACAGTGCAAAGATGTTTTATAGTCAATTGTTGGCTGCTCCCTTTCCCCCCTGACTCTTTAGTCAATGTCTTGGGCACTGTGACATGACCAAAGCAAATGTCACTTTAACTGGAAAGGCAACGAGGGGCCAGGTTTAAAGAAGAGTGTGGATTGTGAGTATGGGTAGCTTGCAGAGGTCCATTTCTGTGTCCATAGTTGCATCCCATTGTCATAGCCATGGCCAAGAGGAAAACTGTTTACTGGATGAAAGTGGCTTCACCGTCAAAAGGTTTAATGTTTTTGAGAAAGCACTTTCGGCTGATGTGATGCTAAATGTGGTCTCCTTCATTTGCAACAAGACTAATGTGTTACACCAATATAGCCTCGTCCGTGTGCAAAACACTTCACCATACTTACTGCTTTAGCATGGCATCTCCTGGATGTTCAGCCAACAACATAGTTTGACTTCATTTGTATTTATAGAACAAACAGTGCTAGTAAAAACATAAGAGCTGACTTTTGTTGTTGTTGTTCAGTCGCACAGTCGACTCCGACCCTTTGCGACCCCATAGACCATTTTCCTCCAGGCGCCTCTGTCCTCCACCATCCCCTTCAGCCCTCCCAGCTCTGTGCCCATTGTGTCTACAATGCCATCTAGCCATCTCATCCTTGGCCTCCCCCTTCTTCTTTTGCCCTCCACCTTTCCCAACATCAATGCCTTCTCAAGTGAATCCCCCCTTCTCATTTGATGTCCAAAGTACTTTAGCTTCATCTTTACTATTTGACCTTCCAATGAGCAGTCAGGGTTAATTTCTTCTAAGATTGACCTATTTGTTCTCCTCGCTGTCCAGGGGACTCTCAAAACCCTCCTCCAACACCACATTTCAAAGGCATCTATTCTTCTACGTTCAGCCTTCCTAATTGTCCAGCTCTCACATCCATACATTACTACTGGGAAAACCATTGCTTTGACTATTCTAATTTTTGTTTGCAATGTGATGTCTCTGCTTTTCACTATGTTCCCCAGGTTTCTCATCGCTTGTCTCCCAAGAATCAGTCGCCTTTTTATTTCATGGCTACAATCCCCATCTGCAGTGATCTTTGATCCTAAGAAAGTAAAATCTGTCACTGCTTCTACTTCTTCCCCGTCTATTTTCCAGGAACTGATTGGGCCTGTTGCCATTATCTTGGTTTTCTTGATATTGAGTCTCAGGCCAGCTTTTGCACTCTCCTCCTTCAGCCCAATCAAGAGATTCTTTAGGTCTTCCTCACTTTCTGCCATTAGGGTGGTATCGTCTGCATATCTCAGATTGTTGATGTTTCTCCCAGCGATTTTAATCCCATATTGTGATTCCTCCATCCCTGCACTGCGCATTATGTGCTCTGTGTATAGGTTGAATAAGCATGGTGACAAAATGCAGCCTTGTCTTACTCCTTTTCCTATTCCAAACCACTCTGTTATTCCATGTTCTGTCCTAACTGTTGCTTCTTGGTTCATGTACAGATTTCTCAGGAGGCATATGAGGTGCTCTGGAATTCCCATCTCTTTAATTACTTGCCACATCTTGTTGTGGTCCACACAGTCAAATGCCTTAGTGTAGTCAATAAAACAAAAGTAAACTTGTTTCTGGTATTCCTTTGTTTTCTCCATGATCCAGCGTATGTTGGCAATGTGGTCTCTAGTCCCCCTGCCTCTTCTGAAACCAGCCTGCACCTCTGGTAATTCTCTCTCCACATGTTGCTAAAGTCTATCCTGTATTATCTTGAGCATCACCTTGCTGGCATGTGGGATGAGCGCGATTGTTCGATAATTTGAACATTCTTTGGCATTGCCCTTTTTTGGGATTGGGACGTATACTGATCTTTTCCAATCCTGTGGCCACTGTTTTGTTTTCCAAATCTGCTGGCATATTGAATGCAGTAATTTGACGCCATCATCTTTTAGCGCTTTGAAGAATTCAACTGGGATACCATCATCTCCACTAGCTTTGTTGTTTGCAGTGCTCTTTAGGGCCTTTATGACTTCGCTCTCCAGGATGTCTGGCTCAAGTTCAATTTCTTCATCATTGTGATTGTCAGGAGTGTTGAGGTCCTTTTTGTAAAGTTCCTCTGTGTACTCTTTCCATCTTTTCTTAATTTCTTCTGCATCAGCTAGCTCCTTTCCGTCTTTGTCCCTTATCATGGTCATTTTTGCTTTAAATGTTCCCTTGATTTCGCCGATTTTTTTGAAGAGATCTCTGGTTCTGCCTATTTTGTTGTTTTCCTCCATTTCTCTGCACTGTTCTTTTAGGTAGTTTTCCTTATCTCTCCTTGCTTTTCTTTGAAATTCTGTGTTCAAATGATTGTAGTTTTTCCTTTCTCCTTTGACTTTGGCGTTCCTTCTTTCCTCTGCTATTTTAAGAGCCTCATCAGACAACCACTTTGCTTTCTTACTCTTCTTTTCTTTTGGTATGATTTTCTTTGCTGCTTCCTGCATGATGTCCCTCATCTCCGTCCATAATTCTTCTGGTACTCTGTCTACCGAGTCTAGGCCATTAAATCTGTTCATCACCTCTACCGCGTATTCTTTAGGGATGCTGTCTAGGTGATATCTTTCTGGTCTCCGTGTTTTCCCTATTTTCTTTAGTCTAAGCCTGAATTTTGCAATCAGTAGGTTGTGATCTGAGCCGCAGTCTGCTCCAGGTCTTGTTTTTGCTGACTGTATGGAGGTTCTCCATCTTTGGCTGCAGAGTATGTAGTCAATCTGGTTTCGGTGTTGGCCATCTGGTGATGTCCATGTGTAAAGTCGCCTCTTGTGTTGCTGGAAGAGAGTGTTTGCTATGACCAGTGCGTTCTCTTGGCAGAACTCTATTAATCTTTGCCCTGCTTCATTCTGTGTTCCAAGACCAAATTTGCCTGTTATTCCCTCCACTTTCTGATTTCCTACTTTGGCATTCCAGTCTCCTAATATAATTTGGACATCATTTCTTGGTGTCTGTTCTATGAGGTGTTGTAAGTCCTCATAGAACTGGTCCATTGTGGCTTCATCTGCACCAGTGGTTGGTGCGTATATTTGGATCACAGTGACATTGAAAGGTTTGCCTTGAAATCTGACTGACATCATTCTGTCATTTTTGAGATTGTATCCCATTACTGCTTTTCTCACTCTTTTATTGACAATTATGGCTACTCCATTTCTTCTAAGGCTTTCTTGCCCACAGTAGTAGATATGATGGTTTCCAGAGCTGAATTCGCCCATCCCTGTCCATTTTAGCTCACTGATGCCCAAGATGTCAATGCTTATTCTTTCCATCTCATTTTTTACCACTTCCAGTTTACCTTGGTTCATTGATCTCACATTCCATGTCCCTATGCAGTATTGTTCCTTGCAACATTGCATTTCCCCTCCCCCCTTCCTGTCCCTCCCCTTTCTCCCCTCTGTGGTGTTAAGCATCCTGTATCACCTAGCCTGCCCTTTTGTTTTGCCTTTTGTTTTGGTCCATAGGGTTCTCTTGGCAAGCTTTGTGGCGTGGTTTGCCGGTGTCTACGCCATTTTTCCCTCCTCATACATTTTATCACAGTTTTTAAAAGTTTAAAACATTTTAGACAACATATTATCATGCATATTATCACACTTTATATACAGTCTCTATGTCAATTTCTGTATTTAGTTAGTATAAAGTCTCTATGTCAGTTTCTATGTTAAGTCTTCTACATCTGCATATCAGGTACTTATCCTTGGTCTTCTCTTGGCCTTTCCGCTGCTCAACCGGCTCTCCTCCTCCTCCTCTCCCCCCCCTCCCGGCTGAGGGTGTTTGCCTGGCGGCGTCCGCGGCTGGCTGGCTCTCCTCCTCACCCCTCGGCTGGGGGTGGTAGCTCGGCGTCGGCCGCGGCTGGCCCTTCCGCCGCTCGCTCTCCCGGCTGGCTGGCTCTCCTCCCCACCCCCCGGCTGGGGGTGGTTGCCCGGCGGCGGCGTGGCTGGCCCTTCCGCCGCTCGCTCGCTCGCCCGGCTGTCTCTCCTCCCCACCCCCCGGCTGGGGGTGGTTGCCCGGCAGCGGCGTGGCTGGCCCTTCCGCCGCTCGCTCGCTCGCTCTCCCGGCTGGCTGGCTCTCCTCCCCACCCCCCGGCTGGGGGTGGTTGCCCGGCGGCGGCGTGGCTGGCCCTTCCGCCGCTCGCTCGCTCGCTCGCTCTCCCGGCTGTCTCTCCTCCCCACCCCCCGGCTGGGGGTGGTTGCCCGGCAGCGGCGTGGCTGGCCCTTCCGCCGCTCACTCGCTCGCTCTCCCGGCTGGCTGGCTCTCCTCCCCACCCCCCGGCTGGGGGTGGTTGCCCGGCGGCGGCGTGGCTGGCCCTTCCGCCGCTCGCCCGGCTGACTATCTTTATATATATATATATATATATATATATATATATATATATATATATATATATATATATATATATATATATATATATATATATATATATATATATATATATATATATATATATATATATATATATATATATATATATATATATATATATATATATATATATATATATATATATATATATTTAAAAGGTAACATGGCTGAGGGACTGCAGTGGCTCAAGTGACTAAGACGCTGACTGGGAGGCGGAAGGTCAGCAATTCGATTCCCGAGTACTGCAGGATGGAACGATCTTCCGTTTTTGCCCCAGCTCCTGCCAACCTAGCAGTTCGAAAGCAAGAAATTGCATAAATAGGGACCACTTTGGTGGGAAGGTAACAGCGTTCTGTGCGCTCCGGTTTCTAGTCATGCCTGCCACATAACCACGGAAACGTCTGCAGAAGCAGACAGCGCTGGCTCTTCGGCTTTGAAACAGAGATGAGCACTGAACCCTAGAGTTGGATACGACTGGCTTTCAAGCAAGGGGAAACCTTTACCTAACATGGCTGAAACTCATACTGGCCTGTGCTGCACACACGATCTACAGTAATTACTGTGGCAGGAGTACAACAGCTTGGTCTTTCCAGTATGAGGAAGAAGAGAAGACATAGTAGCAGAAAATAACCATTCCAGTTAATAAAGCTCTCAGTGCTGAAGATGCTGCTGCCAATCAAATTCTGTGCTCTGCCAAAGCTGGGGCTTCCATGCATGTGAACCTGTGGTCTACTTTGTGAGTGCAAACCCTTCTGCCTTTTGTCCCTCTCCCATGGGAGGAAGGGATTGGCAGAGTACCTACTACCTGATTCTGTGGTTGCATGTGTGCAGTGGTGTCCCTGAGGAACTGACCCTCTGTGTGAAATATAGTCGGCGCTTACCCATAGGGCTCAGGCTCATTTTTTTCTCACTTGCTGCAACTGCATTCTCCCTGTGCAGATGATGCAAGGGCCACTATAAGACTCTTGCCTCTTCAGTGGAGGTGGCAGAGAGCCAGGGTTGTGTTTGTGCGGTTTTGGCCTCTTAACAGTGAGTTTGTTCAGTACTGTTCTAGTACGGGTAGTGGGCTGGGGGATAGTTAATGAGTGGGAGGGGGAGGTTTGTGAGATGGTGGAGGAGAAGGGGGAAGACAAGGCTGAAAGCTGTTAACAGATTTGCTTTTTATGGAGTGCAGGAGTTCATTAGTGGACGCAGTCCAGATGGCTGCAGTGCGTTGGTGAAATGTGAGATTCCTCAGGGACCGGGAGCACTAGCGAGACCATGGGGGTGGGAGGAGAAGGGATGGTATTTCAGGGTACTCCCCAACCAGCCAGCCACCTCACTCCCCAACCCCGTTCCTTTTGCCTATCATATCCTGGCTACTGCAGAGCAAGAAAATAAGGTTCTGTGGCAAGGTTTCATTGTACAACTCTGCATTGTAGAACTCTGCCTTTTCCTATTTGTGCAGGCACAATCCTATGTCCCCCTCCTAACTTTATTTTCCTAGCAAATAATACTTGGAATGACCTTGAGGACTTATCTAGCTGTCAGCAGCTAATCTCCCACCGATCCCTAGACATCCCTTCCTAGCATGCTCTTCTGGTTTCCTAGTTTACTCCACCCTTCTTCAGGGAACAGTAGACTCCATAGATTGTAGTCACAGATTCTTATAGGGAGTGTTTTTCTGCTCATAGCTCTGTATGGATATAAATATTCCAGCTAAGCCACCCTGTTTACATGCTTCCCACCCACCCCCAATACAGTTTCCTAGAGACTTTCCTTTGCTTTTTTAAAGACATCCACTCTTTCAGAATTCTTCCAGCCCTCCAACTTTTCATAGAAAGTTATATACAAAATGACCAGGTATTAACTACAGGTGAAACTCGGAAAATTAGAATACCGTGCAAATGTTCATTCAATTCAGTAATGCAACTTAAAAGGTGAAACAAATATATGAGATAGACTCATTACATGCAAAGCGAGATAGTTCAAGCCTTACTTTGTTATAATATGGATGCTTGTGGCTTACAGTTTATGAAAACCCCAACCTCCCAATCTCATGTACCCCATAATCATCACATAATCTCATGTACGCTGTACGCCATGATCATCACAATTATAACGAATTAAGGCATGACATATCTCACTTTGCATGTAGTGAGTCTATCTCATATATTTGTTTCACCTTTTAAGTGAAATGAATGAACATTTGCATGATATTCTAATTTTCCGAGTTTTGCCTGTAGGTAGATGAACCCCTCGTAGCCAGTATTATTATAGTTCTAACAGCGTCTGTATAAGTGACACAGCCTCATTGTGAGAATTTCAATGAAATCAAGTATTTGGCCTGTTTCTTACCTATTCAGGTTCAAGCTAGCTTTCATAACATTAATACATGGACCGTATAAATCAGTGAAGTTGTTTAAAAAGAGTGTTCAGGAAGGGATGGGTGAACTTCCCAGCCTTATCTTTTTTCACTTCCCATCATGTCGTTCTTACACGCTTTTGGAAACTTTTCCTGGGGTGCTCATGAACGGGAAGCTGTACACCGTGGCCCAGAGCCATCTGTCGCTCCCTTTGGGAATTATATGATACCTGGAAGTAAAAACAGGGCCTCCTAATTCTTGGACACCTGTATAAACTATGAAGAAGGCAGCTGAAATCCCAAATATGTAGCAGTTTTTTAAATTTATTTTTGAAACTTACTCCTGAAATGTTCAAGTTAAGCTGACACTTAACAGATCAGAATAGAGCTAGTATTAACACTGTTTCATCTGAAAAGAGGAGGAAAGGTTATTCCCCCTTTGTAGCCAGGCCAAGAGTTTCTGCTCTACTATCTCTGGTTCTCAACTTGTCTTTCTTCTCTTGCAGGGAGATACACCCAAGCACAGAGCAGAAAAAGCAAATGACCCTGACCTGGCTGCCTACCTCGAAAATCTTCAGCACTACCAGATGATCCAACGGGAGGATCAAGAGACTGCTGTGTAGCACTGAGTGTGCCTTATGCCTGCCAAGGAGTGCAGGAGCAAAGCAACATAGGAGCCTGGCTGGCCATTCCTTGAATACCCAGCATGAACAACAGGATCGAGACAGGGTGTTGGGGCAGGGTTAGGCCAAGGCACTGTTATTTATTATTGTCGTGGGTGTTGAGCAGTGTTGATTCCATTTCCCTCCAACACATTCCAGGGATGGACTCTGCTGCTGAGTGTTTGCTTTCTGCTCATCTTCAGCTCCTTTGAAGAAGGGACTGAAGCTCTCTCAAAGCACTGGGAAGGATGCACTTTTCTCTTCCAAGCTTGGCTAGAGTTCCACCTGGGCTGCCCTGCCAACCCAGTCCACAGCCTTTTCAGCTCTCCTCTTGCTCTGTCTCATGTCCTCAAGTTCCCATCTGTGGTTGTTGCCTTTCTCAGTAGTAGTGCCATTACCCTGGTATGTCCTGTTACCAGGGGGAGGGGGGGGACACACACTGGAATAGTTTTGGAGACATAGCAGAACATGGAGTGGGAATACTGGCGGTATATTGCAGCATTGTGTCTGCTACCCATTCATCATAGCATTTGGTGGTTTGCATGGAGCTGGACTGACAGTCATGCAGACAAACAGCCCAAAACCCCAAAGCAAGCCATAGGATCTGTCTTGCATCCTTCCCAGCACAACATATCCTCCGTTTCTTCTCCTTTGGTTCATTTCCTTGCCCTATTGGCCCTGTAATTTGTGTCCAGTACTGGAAGGCAATGCTTATATCAAGGGTTACCAGAGTACAGCCCACAGGCCGGATCCGGCCCCTTATGCCAATTCATTCAACCCACACTGCCCTTGTCGCTCACAAAAGCAGAAGTAAAACACACCTGTACGGATCTGACCCACAGGCTGTAGTTTGAGAACCCCTGCTTTAAGCAGAGAAAATGGCAGCCAAAAATATATCGCATCCTGTTGCAAAACAGATTGCAAGGCACGTTTTACTTCTGCTTCCGGTGGGAGCAACCATGTGACTGGTCCACGGCTCAAAAACCTTGGGCACCCCGGCTTATATCATAAGATGGAAGTGCCTGCTGCTATGTCCAGGGACCCTCGTAGCCACTGTCAGATTTATAGCAGGTTGCTTTAAGTTGGCTTTTGAACTTCCTGAACTAGAAGATTTAAGCAAAGTGCCTCCTCCCCATCTTTCTACTTTTCCCAGTTCCCTCCATCCACCACATCACATAATGCCTTCCCTTGCTTGTTGCACTCACATACTTAGCAAATAGCAGTCTGTTACAAAAGATTTTTTCGTAGTGTGGTTTTTGCTGAAACCTGGGAACTCAAAACTCATCTCATCAGCTCTTGCTACACTTTGATCCAAAGGTTCTTGAGTAGGGCCTTGTTTTTATTTTTTACTGCGGTAGGAGTAAATGTGCGCTGAAATAAAAGGGAACTGAATCACTCAGTGAGTGTTAATGGCATACTGTATCCATCTGTCTCAGAACCAGTAACTAGCAGTGTTAGTGGTGATGGATCGAAATGTTCCCAAATAGCCCAGCAGGGATGGTAATTTCATTTTTCTCCCTAGATCTAAAATAGGCATACACTTCCACACTGTCAGCCTTTCACACTGTCCAGATTTGGCCTAGATTATTGTAACTTGGTATGCATATCAAAGTGTGCATTGTGTTTCCTATGCAGCCTTAGCTCTTTGTTCACTCAGTCTCTGGCCTCTAGCTTGCTATCTCATAGCAATGTTAATAACAAAACCCCAGTGTTGGGTGAATCCTTATCTTCACATAATCTGGCAAGGTTTACAAGAGTTCTACTTTAAGCGGTATGTTTACTCTAGAGTATCCTGAATCATTTGTATTTAGTCCACTTGCACATCTAAATGGTTGTAAAGCAACTCCCAATTGTCTTCAGTTAGCATATTGAGCAAGTAGCTTGCTGGCTTCCTATAAAATGGGAGACATTACCATGGGGAGGCCTAGCAGGCTAATAGTTAGGTGGTTTGTAATCCATTAAATTGGAAGGCTGAGAGCTCTGCTTAAGTGTTAAGGAGCTGGCTAGGGGTGAGAAGAACAGAGTGCCAGTGAACAAAATGTTCTTCTTGGGTTTAAATCTCAAGTTTGAGGCAGGAACGTTTACATCTCCATGAGTCTACACGCTGTATTCTGACACAATTGGAAGGTAGGATGTCTTTCAATAAGACAGTGACAACATTGGACTGCAAAGGAGAACCAATATTAGACATCTATAAAAGGAAAGTAAATGGATGGCATGAGTGTCGTGGAAAAACTGATGGAGAAAGAGTCTACACACAAGACTACTCAATGTTTGCGTATTGTTAATTGAACAATTTGAATTTGTAGGGATTAAATGTGAAAACTGGTTGTGTCTTCTCTACATTATTCATTACTTAGCAAAAATAGGGCCTGGATCTCACTGCACTTCATCTAGATATTATTTTTCATTATGATATAACTTGTATCTGCTTGCAAGTTTGTCCTCCTTCAATATTGACTTTATGTATTCGCAGCCATTGATGGTAACCCAGATTTCAGTACCTGCCTATACAGTAAAACTCCGACTTACATATGCCTCGATTTACATAAAATTCGACTTACATAATGATTTTGTGCTAAAACCATGTCCCGATTTACACGATTTCCTATGGGTTTGCTTCGAGTTACATAAAGATTCTTTTCCCTATGGGTTTGCTTTGAGTTAAGTAAAAATTCATTTCCCTATGAGTGTGCTTTGATTTACATAAACATTTCATTTTTCTTATCGGTTTACTTCGAGTTATGTAAAAAACTGATTTAAGCAAAAGTCTACAGAACACTTTTTTCGTAAGTAGGGGTTTTACTATATTGGCTTTTACTCATGCCACCTGAACTGTGTCCTTGTCCCTAGTTAGACATGGCACCAAGTGCCAAAGGCCACACACACAGAGGCATATATAGCATCATGGGTGTTTATGAACCAGATCTGAATGATCTAGATGTTTATTAAGATGCTTCTCTGTGACATTGTTTCATGATTTTCCCTCTAGAAGTGTGATAATGCTGTTCAGACAATTAAGAGTGTCAGTTCACAGACATTTTCCAGACTGGTTCAGCCAGGTCTTTTGGTGTGGCATAGTAAAGGCAACTTCTCATCCTAGATGATCAGTGCTGCAGCTCATACAAAACAGAATGTCCTGACATTTTAGACTGGGGTGGCCAATTTGTGGTCTTTCCAATCCTGCTAGACCAGGAGTTCTCAACCTTTTTAAGCCAGGGGCTGAGTCATACTCCCTCAAACAGCTTCGGGGGCTGGATGGCCATTTTGCCCTTCCTCCACCACATGGCACTTCCTGGGGGTGTGGTGGAGGCAGTGGGGGGCCACATGATAAGGTGCCGGGGGCTGCATCTAGCCTGCAAGCCGCATGTTGAGAATCTGCTAGACTCTCATTTGGCTGTGCTGGCTGGGGCTGCTTGGGAGATGCATCCAGCAATAGCTGAAGGGCTGCAAGTTGCTCTACGTTGTCTATTCATATGGGGCTCCACCTTGGTCCAGGATAGGGCTTATGCTTTGAGCTTTTTAAATGGATGAAAACTTTTCTTCTGAAGCTGGATGTACAAGCCAGTCCTTTGGAGCATTTATACCCCATTAACTTGCTATTTCTTCTCCCCTTTATACTTTGTCTTAAACTTTGTACAGGTAGTTCAGAAGCACACTGTTTCCCTATTTCCTCTGAATGTGTGTTGTGCATATGTGTGTGTCCTAAGCTGAGTTGCTGTGCAATTCAAACCTGGGCTTGTTATACTTTAAGGGGGAGGAGTGTGTTTAAGGGTGAGCCCCACCCCCTGTGCAATACCTACTTCCTATCTCCGAGATTCATACTATTAGGATACTTTTTTGATTGACTGTAATTTTTGTAACTGTGTTGGGAGCTTGTGCTTCCGTTGGCTTTCTTCTGACAGTAAAACGTTTTGTTGGGTTTTGCCATTAAAATATACAAATGAACATTTTACGTCTTTTTATCTCTCTCTGTCTTTAAACCTGGGAAGATGGTGTTTTCAACATAAAATATCTACTGTATTCTAAGGAAGTCTTGTTTTATCCCTGTGTTGGGCAAGGGGTCACCTTAGGTCTGATTAAAACAAATTAAATTGAGTATCTTTATCCAAGGGAAGCAACAAATTACATTTCCCCTTCTATCTGTTCGCATGAATCTCCTCTCTGGTACCATTAATGCCAAACCCCATCCTTATAGGTACTGTTAGTTTGAGTGCTTTTCAAGTTAATAATGACCTGGGGTTGGTGAGACGCCAAATATATACTGATGGCATCAAACTGTTTTGGCTTGTTAGAATAAAAATAGACTGCAATGAGGTTCAAAAGGGTCTCTCTTAATTGGATAAATGAGTGTTAAAATAGCAGATAAGATTCTGTGTAAACATGTATAAAAATAATGCAATCAAAACCAAACCTCACTTAAATACTGATTTTAGCTATTTTCAATGAACTGAGAAAGTAAGGCTCAAAAAAATGGTCAGACCATACATTAAGATAAATGCATATTTCCTTAGTCTTATATTGTATATTTCCTCATATATTCCTCCAGGCATGCAAGTCTTACAAAGCTACATTTTTGAGAAATGAGACATTAAAACAAAGCTTGATTGGTTGCAAAACAAGCTAGCTAATTTGCCAAATGTGCAAATTTGCACAGATTGAAGCTGTGACAAATGGTCAAATGCTATGGGATTTGCTCTGCTTTTAAAATAGGTGAATTCAAAGTATTTTTACTGAGTACAAAAGCTTATTAGAATTGGTGCGAGCCTTTTTTGCTCCCAAAGTGTGTTTTTCCCCTCTGCCGCTTGGGGGGGGGGGTCTCCTTTTTCAAACCAGAATCATTTGAACAGACATGTCTCCCAAGTGGTTAGTAGTACAGCAATATGTTCTTATAAAGATAAGTTCATACCTGTCAAGTTTCGGGAAATTTCTGTCAAACCCATGTATTTTACACTTTCCCGCCGTCATCCCGTATTAGTTAGACTGCAATTAGACTGGAGTTAGAGTGGAGGCCAGCACAGGAAAAGCGTAGTTGTCCAGTTTCCCGTTTTGGCCAGGAAATGTCCCTTATTTGACAGAAATTTCCTGAAACTTGACAGGTATGGATAGGTTTTTTTCTCTAGGTGGCATTTTTAGTGAGTTAGGGTAAGATGCTGAGGACTAGGGTAACTCACCCCTACATTCTCTCTCCTGATCTCAAAATTCTGTATGTAAGATTGGCACTAGATCACTTTATCTTAGCCAGCGCTAAGCCATCATTACTATTTCCTCTGTTTAACATAAAAGGATAGGCAGAGCCAGAACCAGAGGAAGGATGGATCAGTAGAGGTGGGACCAGAGGGAGGGAGGGAGGAAAGTAGTGTGGGCTGGAATGCAGCTTGCATAATATCCTGTTGAAGAGTAACTAGAGGTCTTGCAGCACCTTGAAGACTAGTTTCTATTTTTCATAAGCTTTTGTGGAAATTCATGCACACTTCAGATGAATGGAGAGACTATTTTGGGGGGTTGTTGTTTAAAACTTGGCAAAAAGGATGTGTTGGGGAAAACAACAAAAGGGCGTGTATGGTATGACATGACAATGCCAATGTACATTGATGTTTCCTTCAGATACCTATGCCACGAAGCAGGTTTCCTCACAAGCAATCAAAGTCTGAAATATATGCTTGTCTGTCTGTTATGTTGCATTGAACTGACTTAAAAGGGCTTCTTGGAAGTGCTATCTTAATATGTTGTAGCAAAAACAATCTGTACAACAACCCATTGTTAACCTTTAAAGGTTGAAACCTGGTGTATGGCATGCACTTCTATAGGTAAGAGACTACTTTGTTAGAGGCAGGACATGGGCTTTGTCCACTAGAAGATAACATGGACATTAACAAAAGGAGATCCTCCCAAGCTTTACAGCTGCATGCAAAACCACATCCGAAAAGGTATATCCATTCCCATATATATACAGTACCTGTCTCCCATTTCTTTTGTCTAATAGTAATGACATATTTGGGGTGTCTGGAGAAAATCCTGGGAAGAGACTCCTATTGGTAATGGAACATCTGCTCACCCTTGTCATTTTAGTGTTCTACCTTGCTTGAGTTGATATCAATAGTAGTAAGCTACTGTGCTGTACTTTTAATAAAGGATGTGAGTGGAGAAAGTCTACACATTATTGGCTATAGTTGTTCACCAGTTTAAAATTATCAAAGTGATACTAGTCCCCCCCCCAAGAAAACCCACTAACTTGGGTTGATGATTGATCAGCCTTGGTTGATTGGGCGGGGTAGAAATTGAACAAACAAACAAATAAACTTTTCAAGGATCAATATCTTCGCTTTAAAATTCTTACTTTTGTTTAAACTTCCTTTAGACCTTTCCAGCATCCCATCTCCATTCTGTAACTGGTGATTAAATCCTATACAGATTCATCCTAGCAATTTTTATTGTGAAGTAAACCATGTTCATTTTTTCAGGACTTGCTTCCAAGTAAATGTGCTTTAGATTACAGTTGCAATCTAGCACGCAGGGGGGAAAACTCTTTCCTACCTAACAGAGGTGATCAACTTTGCGCATGAAATATCAGGAAGGGCCTCCCACAAGAGTGCAATATCAATTTTATTCTGGCAGAGGGTAGTAACTTCCAAAAGTGAGTTTGCATACATGAATCAGACTTACCCTTTCAATTGTCATAAACTTACTTGTTCATAATATAGTTTGGAATGTTTAATCAGCAGTGTTTAGTTTGGAGTTCCTCAAAAGAATTATTTGGCATTCACTCCACCATACCCATAAACTGCCTGGTCTTATCTCCTAAAAGAATATGTGGTTTGAGAATTAAAACCAAGGTTTCCTTGTAATTTTGGTCCTAGCTTAGTCTGCTGAGTCATGTGTTTGTGAATATCTCATTTTGTCTTTTTCTGTTCATATGAAGAGAGGAGTTCTGAAACATCCATACTCAAATGAAAATTTTGTGTGTGACTTCTTATGTTGCTTTGCTTAACAACAGAGTAACAACATTGCTGTTCTCTAAAACCAACCTTTATTTTGGTAAAGTAACACTGAACTTTAGAAGGAACTAGCATAGGTTGCCTGGCATTGCTGGGCTGTTATAAATTGTGTTTTGTTTTTTTGTTTTTTTGGTGTGTGTTTTAGTTAACAATCAACAGAGGATGCTATAAATCTTTTTATTTTATTTATTTAACATATGTTTGTTATTTGTGTAAACTTTTGATTTATTGTTGTTTTTTTACTTGTTTTTGCTCTTGAGGCCTCTAGGTGGGGCTGTTTTGTTTTTGACTTGTTTTTAATATTCCGGCCTGCAGGTGGGGCTGTTATTAATAGTGTTGGATCCTTTTGTTGTTTCACTTGTTTTTTTCTCTCCTAGCCTCTAGGTGGGGCATCTTCCAGTAAGTAGTATTTGTTTCTTCATTTCTGTTCTGGTCTCGTGAAGGGAGGACGTGCTGGTGAGTTCTTTGGTTTTATTTATTCTGGGATTTTTCTTTGTTTTGATTTTGTGGTGGTGGGCTGGGAGGTGTTTCTGTTTGTTCTTTTTTGTTTTGGTTGGGCTTTAGATGTGTGTAATTGGTTTGTTGTGTTGTTAGAGTTAGGTATTTTCGTGTTGTAGTTAGGCATTTTGTCTTTGCTTTTGTGGTATTGTGGATGTTTTTGTTTGTGGATTTTGTGGTTTACTTTTGTGTTTATTAATGGGGTTTTTAAATTATTTATTTATTTGTGTTTTATTAATTTTATTAATTTTGGTGTTTGTTGTTGGTGTGTACTTTTGCGTGAAGAACGGGCTGCCTGTCGGTTCCTCTTTTCCCCATTGCTGCTTCGAATTTTGGTTTTGATGCAGCAAAGGGGAAAAGGAGGAGCCGGCAGTCAGCCCGTTCTTTCCCTGGTAAGGTTCTTTAGGTAGGTCGGGGGAGAAGGAGGCAGAGAAGAGCTATCTGCCTGACGATGATTCTCTCCTCTCTGTCTCCTTTTTCTCCTGGCTTACCTAACCAGAGATCAGCAGCAAGCGATCCATAAGGGGTGGTGCTCTTCCTTGCGGATTGCTGGCTGCTGCTTTTGTATTACCTCCACCGCTGTTTCGTGTTAGTTCTCAAAACAGTGATGTCAGAAGTACAAAGGCAGCAGCCAGTCATTCGCCAGGGAGGGTTCTTCCCCTGACGAACTGCTGCCTGCTGCTGAGTTTTTTCCACCCCGGCTCAACTTTCCTTGAGTCCGGCAGTGGTCTCGCCATGTCTTTGGTGGGGTAGCATGGAGGAGAGGGAGTCCCTGACGAACTGCTGCCTGCTGTTGTTGTTTTTTCCTCCCCGGCTCAAGGTACCTTGAGGCCAGCGGTGGTCTCGCCGTGTCTTTGGCGGGGTAGCGTAGAGGAGAGGGAGTCCCTTTTCTCTCCGTTGCTCCAGGAAAGAAGGCCAGCGGGTGTCTTGCCATGGTATTTTGTGGGTGTTTGTTTTGTGAGGCTGTGAGGCACTGCGTCCGCCTGCGGTGCACTTGCGCTCCCATTGCGTTTTTTTTTATTTTAATTTTTGCGTGCCGGCTTTCTCAGCATTCTGCGCACTTACGGCATGTAGGACGCTGAGACTTTGAGTTTTGCGTTTTTTTGCTTGCGTTTGTGTGGCGGTTTTTTCCTGCGGCTCGATTTTAATTGGCTGCGCTGCGTTTCCCAATGTTCTTTTTGCTCACGCCTCTCAGCCTGATTGGCTGAGACGCGGCACAGATGACATTGGGAAAGTACGTTATTTTCCTTTTTTCATGTTTGTGGGGCTCTTGCCCCACTGGCGCCTTCGGCAACCCTGCGGGCCGGGTTCGGGCGAGTGCAGGAGGCTCGGTACGGGATAGGATGGATGGGTGCAGAAACGTATAGCAAGTTCCAACGGTTAACCCTTGGATTTATAGGTATAGATGAGCTCAAGTTTCAATTCACCGAGTTACTGAAGGGAGCCTGAAAATTTCTAGACGAAATGATGTTCTCACTTTAGATGAGGCTCCACACAGTGTATTCTCTCTCAAATTCTGGAAATGCACATTTCCTAGGAACCCTTAGGTTGTTCTCAGTGCTTCAGATCATGTCATTAAATGCAAAATTGAACAGTAGTACAGTATTGTACTGTAAATGGGGTTGTATGCACCATTCCTTGCTGCTCTATTCCAACAGCACAGTTGTTAGCAGGACATTTTGTTGGCGTGGGGAATCACTTTTCTACATTTTCTAAAGCCCAGACTTCTAGACTTTTTTGGTTTGACTAGGATTCTTCTCAGCACTCCCTAAGTTAGAGCTACTTTATACTTTCTAACAGCTGAGTTAATGTTTTCCAGAAGGAGAAAATTGGGATGGCATGTGTCTCAATATTTGGCATGTGTCAGATAGCCACATTTGCAGTTTGCACTAAATAATTTCACAATTGGAACTTTACGCGGAACCGCTGGCTGCAGTGCGATGCATGAAGCAGTTCTTTCTTTTGCAGAGATTTCCAAAGAGTCATCAGCATTTCTGATTGCTCTGTGGTAAAATTACTTGTAGTGGGGGTGAATTCTAGCTGGAGTTCTTTGTTCTCATAGGATTATAGCTAACACTCTCTAGGGAAAATGATATCAGTCTTCAAAAATGGTACAGTATTGCATTTCTAAGGCTTTCCGCAGCCTGCAGGAGGCTGTGGAACTCTGCCAGAAAGACTCTTGAGGTTTGTAAAGAAGCTAAGGAGAGGTGGTGAGTAAGTAAGTGAGACAAAAAGGGATGGAAAGAACACACCAAGCCAACCAAACCAAAAGTACAAGGACATTCCTAGATGTAGCATTCCCTGCCAGCAGCTTAATTAACCCAGGGAAAGTTGCCATAGATGGTTGGCAATGTGTACAAGAGACTTAATTATCAGAGGTGAGATTTTCTTCTCAACCAGAATACAAAAAATGAAGGCAAGGTTCTTTGCACGCAGAACACATAACCATGCTTCTAATGAGATAGTAACAGTTTTTTTTTTGCAAATGTTATTTAAAATGGAGCAAACAGATTATGTCTCTATAATTCCCAATTATATTGGTCCCACCACAGCTTTACTGGAGCAGTTTTCTGGGTTTGTGTCCTCTAAAAATTAAGAGTTTAACTGTTTGTTGTTGTTGTTAAATATAATAGCTTATATTTTCTCATCAGAACCCAACATGCCCATCTTTCTAGTATTCATCACCCATTCATGAATACCTCTTCATTTTTGCTACAAAACATATATAACAGTGATGGGCAACCTTGGCACTCCAGATGTTCTTGGACTTCAATTCCCAGAAGCCCATGTCTGTGAATTCACACAAATGGGTTTACTGTGCATGCACATACATGCAGTAAACCCATTCATATGGATTCACAGAGACTTGGGCTTCTGGGAATTGAAGTCCAAGAACACCTGGAGTGCCAAGGTTGCCCATCACTGATATATACAGTCTTTCCAAATTCTGACCAGTAATGCTATTTCAGGGTGAAGATTCTACCACATTAGATTTCTATAAAGGAGATATCTTTACATTTATAAAGTTCTCCTTCGTATAGTTTGTGAATCCACACTCATGGGTTATGCGCCTGCGCAGAACGGCCGATCGGAGGCTTGAAAAGCTATTGGTCAAAAGTTTTGGCGGTAAGACCGCCCACCGTACCGCCCACCCTGAGGCGCCCGCGCGCCATTTTACCTCAGTTCTCTTCTTTCCGCCGTAGCAGCAGGACGATCGTTGAGAGCTTCCTCAATTTTTTCGCCCTTCTGAGGGAAAGTCTTTTGGCAAATTTCTACAATTTTTCTCGGTGATCTTGTCCTCCGGGCAGGATCGCCACCCCGGCTCTGTCTCTTCTCTCGAGTGGATTCAGTAGCCAATTTTTTCGCATCGATCACCGTCTCCCCCCTCAAGGGGGTGGCGGCTGGTCCGCCCTTCGGGGTACTCGCCTCCAGAAACTTCCACTGGAAGAATTTTTTCCGCGGTTGATGGCTGCAGCGTTTAAACAGTGCACGGCTTGCCTTAAGAAGTTCCCGGCTTCCGACGGACACAGCCTGTGCCTTTTTTGTTTGGGAGAGTCGCATCAGAGCCAGTCTTGCCCGCATTGCAAAAAGTTTACGCGCCTCGCGGTGCAGAACCGAAGCAATCGCCTCAAGGCTCATCTGATGGAGCTCGCTCTGGCTCCCGCCGCGTCCGCTTCCACATCCGCCGCTGCCGCCCAGCCGCCGCCGGCCTCTTCCTCCGTGCTTCCGATGAGGAAGAAGAAAAAGAAGGACAGGAACGGTGAGAAGAAGCGCAAGCGTGGGTCGGAGAAGAGACGGTCGCTTCCTCCCACCCCGCGCACACCCGCCTCTCCCGGGCCCTCGCCGCCGTTCTCGACTGCCCGATGTCCTTCTCCGGGATCCTCCATCTGGGGAGGACGGTCGTCTTCCGGGTCACCTGATAAAGGACGCAGGGCTGGGGCTCCAGCTCGCCCACTTCAGGTGCTCCCCTCTCCTCGGGGAAGAAACTCCTCGCCGAGGCAGGCCTCCGTCTCCCCAAGGCCCAGGACGCCGACAGACGACGCGGTCGTCAACGTTCCGACGACCGTTTCGCCGACGCCGACACCGGCCACCGTTTCGACGCCCACCGTTTCGTGGGCCACCATCCCGCCGGCTACCGGGGCTCCACCATCAGCGGACTCGGACGGATCTCAGATGGCCCTCGTCCGAGAAATGTTCCAGGTCATGGCGTCGTTTGCGACCAAGTTCCAGGCCTCCATGCCTGCGGCCTCTGCGGCTCCGGTCCCGACCACCGCAAGCCCCGGGCATCCCGGCCCTGCCGTGGCCCCACCGACCTCCCGTGGGTCGAGTGCCCGCTCCGCCGGCCCACCCAACCCGTCATGGTGTGGTCCGGACGTTGATGCGGTGGATTCCCATCCCGCGTGCCCGCCCAGGCCGTACTGGCGCGGTCCCGACGTGGATGAAAGGCTGCCTCCCTCGTCCTCCGATGAGTCCAGCTCGTCGTCGGAGGAGGACGAGGGAGACGTCGACGCCGAGCGCACGCCGGAGCAGGCTATCGCCTCAGTGGACCCACCGCGTGGTGAGGACCAACGCTCACTGACCGCCATGCTCACAAGGCTGGGCACCGCACTCAACCTGAAGGTCGATCAACCGCCGTTGGAGGGTGAGGATCAGATGACCGCAAAGCTCGACAGACGTGCTGTGCGGCCGGTCCACATAACCATGCTCCCCTCCATGATGACTTCGGCGAGGGCGACATGGAGGAAACCTTTGGCGGCGCACTCCGTTTCGTCCAGGCTCGACAACATGTACCGGGTCCTGGACGAGAACGTCGAGTTTTTGCAGGCTCACCCCCTGCCGAATTCCCTGGTGGTCAAGGCCTTCCAGCACAGGACGGCCACCAGCGGGTTCCCGGTCCCGTCGACGCCGGAGGGAAAGAAACTGGACGCGGTGGGGCGTAAGTTCTATGCCACCGGCTCCCTATTCCTCCGTGCCGCCAACTACTCGGCCGCCATGGGCCTGTATCAATCTCACCTCTGGGAGCAGGTGAAGGTTGAGATAGCGAAACTGCCCTCCGACGCCCAAAAGCGCATTGACGCGCTGGCCACCGAAGGGGACTTCGTCGCCGAGCAGCTGATGCGCACTGCCCGGCATATCAACGACTATGCGGCGAAGGACATGGCCTCCGCAATCTACCTCCGTCGCCATGCTTGGCTCAGGGACACTTCCCTCGATGACGCTATGAAGAAGCTCATCGAGGAGTTTCCCTTCGACGGTCAGGACACCGACAAGGTCCTGAATGAGATGCGCCAGACCAATTCCACGGCAAAGTTCCTGGGGCTCACCACGCCGGCTCCGCCCACCAGGCCGAGGTTCCAGCCCTTCACACGGCGGTTCCAGGGCAACCCACAGCAGCAGGGACCGACGGAGCAGCCTAGATCCAGCTCCTACAAACAGCGGCGGCAGCACAAGCCCCGCTACCGGCCCTACGGACAAGACAAACGTTCGGGCGCGAGGCCCAAGCCCCGCGTTTGAAGCTGCGACGGCCGAGTCTCTCTCGCTCCACATCCCGTACCTCCCCCTCCGGAACTTCCTCCAGGTATGGTCGGGCATCACGGACGACCAGTGGGTCTTAAAGATCTTGTCCTCTGGCTACGCCGTCGAGTTCGTGCGGGTGCCTCGGGTAGGAAGACATCGTCTCACCACCTCGTCCCCCCATTTGGAGGAAGAAATATCAACCCTTCTCTCCAAGGGAGCCATCGAGCGGGTAACACCGTCCGACTGGGACAATGGCTTCTACTTGAGGTACTTCGTGGTCCAGAAGAAGGACGGAGGCCTTCGCCCTATCCTGGACCTGCGCCACCTGAACAAATGCATCCACACCAGGAAGTTCCGGATGGTGACCCTGCAGACCGTCCTCCCCCTCATCAACAAAGGGGACTGGTTCACAGTCATAGACCTCAAGGATGCCTACTTCCACGTCTCCATCCTCGAGGAACACAGGCGGTTTCTCCGCTTCCGCATCGACAATTCCGTGTACCAGTACCGATGCCTACCGTTCGGTCTGGCCACGGCACCGCGGGTCTTCACCAAATGCATGGCTCCGGTGGCCGCGTTCCTCCGCCAACGGAGCATCAGGGTCTTCCCGTACATCGACAACTGGTTGATCGTCTCCCCCACCAAATCGTCGGCCGTTCGGGACACACAATACACGGTCCACCTCATGGAGAGTCTCGGCCTCAGGATCAACTTCACCAAATCGAAGTTGATCCCCTCCCAACGCGTCGAGTACATCGGAGCGGTACTCGACTCGCTTGCTACGAGAGCCTACGCCCCCCAGAAACGCTTACAGGATATTGCGCAGGGGGTGAGCGAACTGCGCACCAAACCGTGCATCCGAGCGAAGAAGGCTCAGAGACTTCTAGGCCTGATGGCCTCAACGACGGCAGTGATTCCCCATGCCAAGTTGAAATTCAGGTCCCTGCAATCGTGGCTCCTTCACGAGTTCGACGCACTTCGGGAGAGCCAGTCCAAACGGTTGACCCCATCTCCAGAACTGAGGGACCAACTGCTGTGGTGGTCTACACCACTCAACGTGGCCACGGGGAAGAGTTTCTACCCCCCGCAACCTTCGTTGCAGATACTGACCGACGCGAGCAACCTTGGCTGGGGCGCTGCTTGCGGGACTCTCACGGTCAACGACACCTGGACACCGCACGAAACGGTGCACCACATAAATTACTTGGAGCTGCTGGCCATTTGGAAGGCCCTGCATTCCTTCGAGACTCTGCTCACCGGCAAGGCGGTTCAAGTGGCCTCGGACAATACCACGGTGGTGGCGTACCTCAACAAGCAGGGAGGAACACGGTCCACCACCCTCCTGTACCTGGCAGTGCAGTTGTGGGAATGGTGCCTGGAGAGGCACATTTTCCCAATTGGAGTGCACATTCAGGGCACACTGAACGTCCTGGCAGACCACCTGAGCCGTCTCACTTCGACGACCCACGAATGGGAGCTGGACGACGGAGTGTTCCAGTCACTTTGCGAGGCCTGGGGGACGCCGAGCATCGACCTCTTTGCATCGGAGTCCAACAGGAAACTCAGCAGGTACTGCTCCAGGGCAGGCATCGGACTGAACTCCGAAGGCGATGCCTTCATGAAACGGTGGGATCAGGACTATCTCTATGCCTTTCCTCCGTTTCCTCTGGTCCAGAAAGTACTCACCAGGATGTACCAACACAGAACCAATGCAATTCTGGTGGCGCCAGCATGGCCGCGCCAACCCTGGTTTCCGCTACTGTTGCGCATGTCGTCGCAGTATCGCACACTACCGGAGTCACCGACGCTCCTCCAAATGGAGCACGGCCAACTGCACCATTCGGACCTGCCCAGCCTCCACCTCACCGCGTGGAGGATAACCCCAGACTGTCCAGGATCCTTGAACTAGCGCGGCGCCCTTCCACAAGGAAGTCCTACGCTTCCAAATACAGGTGTTTTTGTGCTTTCCTGGCCTCCCGACAAACGCCCCCCTCGCAGGTGGGACTGCAGGACATTTTAACCTACCTCCTCCAGCTGGCAGAGTCTGGCCTCAGCATCACCTCCATCCGAGTGCATCTCGCAGCAGTAGTAGCGCACTCTCCTGCTGGCTCGCCCGCTTCTGGGGCCTTCCGCGACCAAACGGTAAAGCGCTTCCTCAAAGGGCTAAGGAACGCTTTTCCGCCGGCCCGGACACCGACGGCTCAATGGTCACTGTCCACCGTTCTCAACGCGCTCACCAGGACCCCCTTCGAGCCCATGGCTACCGCCGATGTTCGTCTCCTCACATGGAAGACGGCATTCCTGGTGGCTATCACGTCTGCACGTCGAGCTGGTGAACTGGTTGCCCTGCGAGCAGACGCACCTTTTCTCCAGTTCTTCAACGACCGCGTCGTCCTCCAAGCGGACATCACCTTCCTACCCAAGGTGGTCACCAAGTTTCACATGGCACAAACTATCTCCTTGCCAACCTTCTTCCAGAACCCCACTAACGCCCAAGAAAGGACTTGGCACACACTGGATGTGAAACGAGCTTTATTGTTTTACACCAGCAGGACTAGAGAGTTCAGGAAGTCACAACGCCTCTTTGTGGCTTATGGGGGAAAGTCCAAGGGTGAACCAATCTCTGCTCAAAGGTTCTCCAAATGGATCACCTCTACCATCTACCTGGCCTACGAGTCAGCCTCACTGCCACCTCCACCGCATGTCAGGGCGCATTCCACCAGGGCGGTTGCCACATCCACTGCCTTTCTGGAGGGCACACCGCTTGAGGACATATGTAAGGCTGCCACCTGGTCCAGACCTTCCACATTTGTCCAGCACTACAGAGTGGACACCAGAGCCACTGCGGACGCCAGGCTTGGCCGTGTCGTCCTCACCAGAGGGCTCCGGACTCAACGCCCCTGACGGGTCCACCTAGAGGATCTTCAGCTCATCGTGGGATCATCTCATCCGACTGCCCACCGACCAAGTAAGTGTGAGCTTGCTAATCTCCCATGAGTGTGGATTCACAAACTATACGAAGGAGAAAGTTCGGTTTCACTTACCAGTGATAACTTTCGTTCTTCGAGTATATAGTTTGTGAATACACACTACCCACCCTGCCTCCCCTCTTGAGCTGCACGGATGAGATCAGTTGGTTTATCCTGTGCTTGGCTTAAGTATGGAACTGAGGTAAAATGGCGCGCGGCCGCCTCAGGGTGTGCGGTACGGTGGGCGGTCTTACCGCCAAAACTTTTGACCAATAGCTTTTCAAGCCTCCGATCGGCCGTTCTGCGCAGGCGCATAACCCATGAGTGTGTATTCACAAACTATATACTCGAAGAACGAAAGTTATCACTGGTAAGTGAAACCGAACTTTATGCCTGAAGCAAACACATTGGAAAATAATTTCAATAAATAATGAGAAATTGATATACTGAGCTCAACATTTTTAGAAAGAAGCTGGGTGAGTGAAAACAAACTCGTTTTGTAATTCAGAGCCTCACACCCTCATGTTCTTTGTTCAGAAATAATCATTGGTCACTGAAGCATGCTCATTCTTTACAGATACAGTAAAACCTTGCTTAGAGACTAACTCGCTTAAAGTGCAGAATTTTCTCTGAATGGTTGCCTCGCTTAACAACTAAAACCAACCAAAAACTCACTTAACAACTAAATTGGGCTTCGCCCCTCCCCACCAGAAGTCACAATTGGTCACTTACAATGGTGTTTTGCTTAAAGAACAAGCTCGCTTAAAGAGCAATCCCGTGGAACGCATTATGCTCTTTAAACGAGGTACCACTGTACCTGTTCTGATTCAGCAAAGAAGATGTACACACAGTACTTCAGATAAAGCTTTTGTTATGCAGTCAGCCTTTCAAGTTAATAACATTTAATGGGGAAGTACAGGGACTGGTGGCTTAGTGGTTAAGACACTGAACTTGATGGCTGGAAGCTCAGCAGTTTGAGGCCTGAATATTGCACAACAGAGTGATCTCCCGTCTTTGTCCCAGCTTCTGCCAACCTAGCAGTTCAAAAGCAAGTAATTGCAAGTAGATAAATAGGGACCATTTCGGTAGGAAGGAAAACTGCACTCCGTGCACTCCGGTGTCTAGTCATGCCTGCCACATGACCACAGAAATGTCTGCAGAAACAGACAGCGCTTGGCTCTTCCGCTTTGAAACAGAGATGAGCCCTGCACCCTAGAGTTGTATACGATTGACTTTTGAGTAAGGGCGACCTTTATCTTTAACGTTACAGATAACATTAGTTGGCTAGATATTTCATTGAGTTGGTACCTGACCGTCGAGCCTGTAGTGGGATGTTCAATTTCCTAATCAGAATTAGGCTAAAGCCCACTGGAAAAATCACCCAGCCTTAATGATCAAAAGTTAATACAATGACAGCAGCAATACAGTGTAAAACAATAGCATGCACTGCAAAGATTATACAGCACAAGGTACAGTGAAACAGAAGCAAAATACTGTACAAGCAATATGGCTTACACTTTCTGCTTGGTGGGAGTCCTTGGAGAATGGCAGTGGGCGGTTCAAAGTAGATTTGCAGCACCAAACTAGCTGTGGTCGGTATTTGAAGCTCCCTGAAAAAAGACTTTGGGGACCTTGTGTACCTTTTAGCTCTTGTTACATAACCTCTGTTGGCACCTGCATACCAGTTAGAACCACCCATAGTGAATGCCATTATATAATGCATTGCTTCTTAATTGGCAAAATGTTAAGAGAGCAACTCATTAATCAGTACTGTGATAAGAGAGTATGTTATTAGTTTGTGAAATTATAACAGAAATGTGTTCAAGTCATTTGACTAATCAGCTAAGTGATATCACCTTATACCTTCAGTTTCAGGTGCCAGAAGGTGGATCTTGGCCTAACAGAAACACTATTTTAATACTGATCTTCCTGTGATGCAGATGGGATAAAGGCATGTCTTTCTTAGACATTTTTTGTTAGGTCAAGCAGAAGGCATGAAACTAGAAGGAGGACTTTGAAACAGAGGCTGAAATCCTGTTCCATTAGATATATTCTGTAAGACTGATGATGTCATCCGCTGCAGCAATGGTGGGGTGGGGTGGGGGACAACAACACATTTCTGGTCTATCACTCCCAAAGATCCAGAGGTTCCCATGGAATTTCCTTTGTCACAGGGAAGTAATTAAGGCCTACTGAACAGGATAAGTCTTTACTGAAGGCAGCAATTTTCAGAAGTTAATGGATCCCCCCCCATCCCATTGCCACTAATGGCTTCCCAAAACAAAAGAGATTATATGGGAGCCTTTAGACCTTTTGTGGGTGGGGCAGACATTTTTATTTCTGGGGAAAGTGTTGTATCTCATGACATCATCAGCTTGTGGGGGCCACACCTCACAGGGGGACTTCTATTTTCAGAAACCCAAATCAGTACATTGGCTGATCAGTGCTTTGGAGAATTGACTTAGGCTTCTGGGAACTGAAGTCCAAAAAAACCAAAGGTTGGGAAACACTGGTCTAAAAGCTATGAATTAGAACCAGCTTCTGGCAGCAATTCAAGTTAACAAGAGCTGATGATATTGGGGAAGTTTTGGTTATTCCATTCAATAAACAAAATATAAGGTAGAACAAATACTACCACCAACATGGAAAAGCATGAGAGATTAGGTCAGTCTCATTACTGTCCACTGTTTGTTTCTTTTTCTTGCCCCCCCCCCCACATAAACTAAGATTTTGTATGATAATATCACTCTAGAAACATTTAAAGTAGAAAAATTGTATCTTTACTTACAGTTACCATCTGTAGTTGCAGATGAAAAGATGAAGTCTCAGCAAGAAATCCCATCCTTGTTGCATGGTTAAGGTCAGAGAAAGAAGAGCAAAACAATTAAGGCAAGAGGGAGTGGGGGCTTGCTTCAAATGCCCGGTGTGTGTGTGTAATTTTAACAGTTAGGTTAGTGGAAAGAGACAATCATATTAGGTGTAAAGCCCCATCCCACTGATGTCTAGTGTAAGTGTATGCAAGATTGCTATTATCCTTACAGATAAAGGTCTGAACTAAGATAGGGGAGTGTGGACAAAGACTTAGGAATAGAAGAAATATTGGTACATATCACTATATTTCCTTGTTATGAAAAAAGTCTTCACTATTGATATTCCCAGACCCACAAATATACCTTTACCAGATAGGAGAATTAAGAAATAAATCAGAGGTTACCAGTGCTGGAATTTTGATTTGTAGAAAATTGGGGAAAGGCAGGTTCTTTTGACATGTGAAAGTTTTATATTGGTCACTTCCTCGTTAGCTCCCTTCTTGGACAATTGTGCACAATACATCTCCCAATGTCAAATGACATGTGCTGTCAGTCTCTAAGTCTGCTTCTGATTGGCTCCAGAATATCTTATGAAATCTCAACAGCCAGGTTTGCATAAATCTGCAACACTTGCATAAATATCCTCATGTACAGAATACTATTCTATTAGTTACCTATCAACCTGATTTTACACTAAGCCCATCTATCTGTATACTTACTAAATTGTTTCTGCATGGGGTGATGGCCGCCTCATTGGAGGAAATGCCACTGGAAACCATCACATTGGGCCCAACAGCAAAATGAGTGGAGGAGGAACTCTGATTCCCAACGGTCATGTAGGCGGAACAGGCCATGCCAGATGGACTGGCTGTCCATATCCTCAAGGCTGTGACAGTCTATTGCAGTCTGGGTGTTAAATCCTGCATGTCTCATTTCATGTGTGCTGCAGGAGATGGCTCCGTGATCATGGTGCATGGTTGTTATGTATTGAACTCTATTTCAACCGCGTTATCTTTGACAGTTTGAAGCCTCGTGAGACCTGTCAAACAGTAGTGAACTTTCTCACCCGCGCTACCATTTGACAGGTTGAAGCATCATGAGACCTGTCAAACAGCAAATCGCGCCTTGAACAAAAGGCGCCAAATTTAAATGTATAAATGTAAATAAGTTGCTGTTTATTTGTATTTCAAATTAAGGAACCAATCCTGTTGTTACCCACCAAAATGTATCTTTGTAAGAACGGGCAAACACAGTATAAATAGAGGGCGAGTTGTACATGGTTTTGAGTTGGGTCACAACTGAATCACTGAGCTGAATAAATCACTGGTTAGACCCGACTCTGCTGGTCTCTCATTATTTCTGAAGCAAAGATCTTACAGTGGGCCACTTCATGGCAAGCTGGGATCCACCTTAAACAAATTTATGCCAATGACATTTTTCCTGCTTCAGGAAAAAATGCATTCTCGGATATGAGTTGCAGTTGACAACTACTCCCATAGTAAGGCCTGTAGGCATGCAGTTTTCAATCATGGATTCTAAGCATACATACATAGTGGGTCATGATATGGATTCTATGCTATAGTTAGTGCACAGCATGGTTTAATATGATGTCTGAATTTTGTTGGATATTTCATGTTGGTGCTGGATGACCTGAAAAGATATCTAGCCAATATCCCACATGTGATATCTAGTAAATTGTGACATTGTGACTGGAAAAGCAAGCTTTTGTGCAAAGCAGCACATACTTGTCCTCCTGGATCATCATTGAGCTTAAATTAGAGAGCGGTTAGTATTATTGTACATGCATTAAAGTTACGGTTGGCTACACACAAAAATTCCAATGTTGCAGCAGCTCATAAAATCCTTGACAGTTTTAGCCTTCTTTGTAGAACTTTCCAGAAGGGATGGTGGAAAAATGGTTTCATTCCTTACCACAGACCAATTCCTAAGGCATGACATGAGCTCCCATAGCTTACTGGCAGCTCAGTAGAACAGCAGGTCCCATCATTCCCTTTTGTACTGAACAAGAGTGCATGGGTCATTTTTCTGGTACATAGCATCACATCTCCTTGTTATGACAGAGGTACATGGACCGTCCTGTGAATAATGAGGGAGGAGATTGGTAAGACTTTATCCCTAGAGTGAGGACGAAACACAATATCTCTATTAGAACCAAGTAAAAATTGCAAAATCGTGAGCTAGCTATCCACTTTCACAGAACTTTTTTCTGCAGAAAATGAAATAGTTCTCTTCATGTGCTATAATGAATTCACCCAAGGTAGTGCATAGACTCAATGAAAGCTAGAAAATTAGAAATTTTTGATCATCCACTGTGTGTCCACACAGAATGAATGCAGTTGTGAGTGTATTGTTGGGAACATAAATTGTGTAAGACAGATCTTACATTTGTAACTTTCTAGATGTAAGTGAGTCTATGGGAGACCCCAGATGAAATCCAACCTTACTGTATCACCTGATGAAACCATTTTATTTGTCTGCAGTAACCCTCAATTATATCCAGAAAAGGCATTAAAAGGATGAAGATTTAAGAGCCATTTTTCTCCACATCATCTCTGCTCCTGCTTACTTTAAATATTTTACCTGATGACTAAGTTGTTTTCTGTGCATGATTTTGCACACTTTTGTGCCTTTCTTGGTTGACCTAATAAAGATATTACTCTGTGGGTAAATTATGATTAAAGGTAAAGGTAAAGGTGCTCATATCTGTTTCAAAGCCCAAGAGCCAGCGCTGTCTGCTTCTGCAGACATTTCCGTGGTCATGTGGCAGGCATGACTAGACACAGGAGCATACCTGTCAAGTTTTGGATTTGGAAATAAGAGAAATTTCCCGACAAATAAGGGATACTTGGCAGCTAGGCTTATCCTGTGCTGCCCTCCAATGGTGGCAATAGGGCATTGCAGTCTAATTAATAAGGGATGACGGCGAGAAAGAAGGGTTTCCCTGGCCAAAAAGGGATACTTGACAGCTATGCACAGGAGAGCATGGAACGCTGTTTACCTTCCCACTGAAGTGGTCCCTATTTATCTACTTGCAATTTCTTGCTTTCGAACTGCTAGGTTGGCAGAAGAAATTATGATTAGGCCAGGAGATTTGCTTATTTTAACAGGAACCTAAGGGAACAGAGACTAAATGTACTTCCCTAAGCAGGAGTTTTTGAAGCCAAGATGTGGCGGCTAAGATTCCTCTTCCTCCCACCCCCACCATGTCCAAATCTGCCAAGACTTCACCACTATGCATATGGAAAGGAGAGCCTTTTCTATATATTTAAAAGCAGGAAAGCACATAAGTAGTTGGTGTTTCACATATACTAGATCTAAACCATTATAACTTATCAATATTACCAGCATAAAATACTGGTGCTAGCAAGTAGTCGTCGGCAGCTACTCGTGTCCGAGCATACATTTTTTCCTGAAAGTCATTCTTTTCTCCATTGATGGATGTGTCTCTGGTGACTCAATAAGCTGATCCTGGCATGAAATATGTGGCCACACACTGAATAGATGGTGAAGGGCGTGGTTGAGTTTGACAAAGCTTTCATGTTCGTCGCTAAGCCTCTTTATGTCTTTGAAGTGATCGGTACCAGCAGAGATGGTTTGGAGTCAAAGTGGGTGATCTTTGGTTGCTGCCTCCCAAATTTGTGGGTTTATACCTGACACCTTCATGGTTTGTTTCAGCTGGTCCTTATAATGCTTCAGAGGAGTTCTGCGAGGCCTTGTACTGGAGCTAAGTTCCCCATAAAGAATTTGGCGAGGAAGCCTGGAACCATCCATACAGCGGACATGCCTACCTATCTAAAACGATGGCCTATGATGGAAGCTTCAATGCTGTAGCAAGTAGTACATGCTTTATAACCATGTCTCTGGTGTTTCTTCTTGAAAATGTAGGTGACGAAATACACAATTCATAGATTTCTCCAGTCCAAGATTTCCAACAGGACTAATGCTAAAAAGGGGTAAACAACAGAGTCATTAATGGATATCATCATCTTGAAGATGATTAATTGGATAGAGCCATGACAATTTGGTAGCAGTTTATTTATTTATTGGACTTATATCCCGCCCATCTTCAGGGAAGCTCCTGCCTATGCATTTCTATGGGGAAAAGAGGAGATCGCTTCTTGTTGCTGGGAGCCTGGGCCAGGTATTTGGTAACACGTGTGTGCTTGTGCTTGTGTGAACGTCTACGTGTGTTGCTTGTACACTTTAAGTGAAGGGGGAGAGGCAGGACAACCTAATGCTGACAACCAAAAATGGAGTTTCTTATTTTCAGGTATCACACCTACCTAATCACACTGCTGCAACTGTAGTGTAAATACATTCTAGAGAACCACATGGGGATTTTTCATTAGGCCACAGATATCTTTTTTTCTGATATGTGCTGGTTAGAGGAGTGAACTTTCTGTTAACATGGTGCAGAAAGCAGGAGGGAACCATTTAAAAATAGAACATGCATGGTTGCCTCTGTTTGTTTCACATTCAACATGTAAAGTGATTTAAACACTCTGAAAACAGGCAAATAGCTGTGTTTTTGTTTTTTTTTAAAAAAAAATTCTCATAAATTACATCTTCTAGTGAATAATTTAATTGGGGAACTAGAAGCTCATGTACCAGAGCTTCAAGGATTTAACAGGAACTCTGTGTACAACTTGGTGTGGCTGAAGACAGATATCATTAAATCACTACCAATTACAATTGTTGCCTTTTTAAGTACTTTTAAGTACTCAAGTAAAGCATGTCCCAGATTAACATGGGATGGGGGGGGGACACTCTGCCTCAATTGCTTCCTGCTTGTGGGATTAGATGGTAAATCATGGATATGGAGAAAGCCTCTATTGTCTGTAGCATACTGAAAACCCCCAAGAGCATTCATTACCAATAAAGAGAATGCCTTTTAAGTCTGGAACCTATAAATAAATTGAAAGCGGATGAGAGGCACTTTAAACCAAGATAGGATAACTCACTTTACTTTTGAATTCCAGAAGAAAATTGGGGGGGGGGGAATCATAGACATAATTTAAAGGCAGGACTTGCATGATATTTGTCCTGGGTCTTTATTAACCAGAGCAAGTAGACTGATGAACTAGGATTCTGGTGACCTGTGTTCATATCTCTGCTCATAGAAACCTCACCTTATTGGTTGTTGTTTTTGTTATTTATAATTTTATCTGGTTGGGTTTATTGTTTAATTTTGTGTTGGTATTGGGGGAAAATTTAATCTGTTGTATGCCAGCCAGAATGGGAGGCTATCCCAGATGGGCAGGATACAGTAATACCTCATACAAAGTCCGCTTCGTACAACGTCGAATTCAAACAACATCGCCTAATTTCTTGAAAAAAGTTGCCTCATACAAAGTTGCTGTGACTTTGTATGAGGCATTTGGGGGTTTTCCAGGTTGCATTGTGTCTGGGCTGTATAAAAGGCAGGACGCATGCATGCATTGCTCTTGTGGGTTTTGCACGAGGCAAAGAGTGTTTAGGAGTGGTTTTGAGCGTGATTTTGGATTTTTTTGAATTTTTTCGTCAGAATTTTTAGAAGCATTCCTGGGATTTTTGCAGCATTCTTCAGGTTCTTGGACAGTCAGGGTTGTTTGACATGTTTTTGTAATGTATTTAGCCTTTAGACAATGATTTCTTAAAGTTCTGTCAGTTTCCTGTCTGTTTCCTTGACTTTGCCCTGGAATCTGTGCTGTTACAGTACAATGTATCTCTATGGAAATGACATTGTACGAGGCATCGCGGCAAGGATTTGGATGTTGTATGAGGCATCGCGGATAGGATTTTGCATGTCTCATACAAAGTCCAAATCTGTATAAAGTCCAAATTTATGGAACCAAGTTTGGACGTTGTATGAGGTATCACTGTATTAAGTAAGTGGCTCAAGTGGTTAAGACGCTGACTGGAAGGCACCAGGTCAGCAGTTTGATACGTGAGTACTGCATGATGGAGTGAGCTTCCATCTCTGTCCCTAGCTCCTGCCAACCTAGCAGTTCAAAAGCAAGAAATTGCAAGCAGATAAATAGGGACCACTTTGGTGGGAAGGTAAACAGCGTTCCGTGTGCTCCGGGGTCTAGGCATGCCTGCCACATGTCCACGGAAACTTCTGCAGAAGCAGACAGCGCTGGCTCTTTGACTATAAACAGAGATGAGCACTGAACCTTAGAGTCGGATATGACTGGCTTTTGAGCAAGGGTGACCTAAGTGAGTAAGTAAGTAAGTAAGTAAGTAAGTAAGTAAGTAAGTAAGTAAGTAAGTAAGTAAGTAAGTAAGTAAGTAAATCTTTGTTGAAAAGTCTCTGTCATTACCTAAAAGTCTCTCTTAAAGACTATTTAATTATTAGAGTCCTGTGTGCAAGCTTTAAATTTTCACAAAACACTTCTGGTGACCTTTTTTTACCCCAGTGGAGAAATTATGATCTGAAATATATTCCTCAGTAGGGAAAAGTGGTTCACCCATCCACCCCAGTGTTGGGACAATAAGGAAGGACATGTTGTTTGCAAAACAGCAGCATTCCTGCACCACGGTTTGGAGGGGAGAAGAGAAGAGAAAGCAACATTTGAAGCTTCTTCTGCCTGAGAGAAGGAAGGAAGGAAGGAAGAAGAGGCCAAAAGGGCAATTTCCAGAAAAAGAAAGAAAGAAAGGCGGGAACTGGGACTTGCCCAACGGGTGTGTGTGTGTGTGTGTGTGTGTGTGTGTGTGTGTGTGTGTGTGTGTGTGTGTGTGTGTGTGTGTGTGTGTGTGTGTGTGTGTGTGTGTGTGTGTGTGTGTGTGTGTGTGTGTGTGTGTGTGTGTGTGTGTGTGTGTGTGTGCGCGCGCGCGCGTTTTGCCCCCTCCCGCCCTCCCCCCCTTCTCTTCAGGCCGGAGTCCGGACTCGCCTTTTGTCTCTCGTCTCGCTCCACGAGGGAAGGGGGAGGAAGGAGGAGCCTTAGTTGGAACTTGGAAGTAACTTTTGGGCTCTCCCCAAACTACCTTTTGTAGCCAGCTGGGCGCGTGACGTCAGGGGCCGCCGCGCGAGTGTGTGTGTGTGGTGTGTGTGTGGTGTGTGTCCGTCCACATGTGACCAGCTTGAACTAGTTCTGAAGACACAAAGGGGGGGGAAAGGAGGCGACGAGAGATAAGGAGCTCGGAGAGTTGGGGCAGGCGGAGGAGCGGAGTCAGTGGAGGAGAAGCAGCAGCAGCAGCAGCAACAGGACAGGAGGAAGAGGAAGAGCAGCAGCCCTTGGCCAGGAGACCGACCGAGGACTGAGACGGCACCGAACCACCTTCCTTCAGCATCCCTCCATCCAGGCAAGGCACGGTGCGACGACCTCCTGGGGCGGGAGTTCGAGACCAGCCTCCCTTCTTGGGCGCTCTGCAGAGCGGTCCGTGGCAGAAGGAGGGAGGGAGGAGACGGGTACCCTCCGATCCCCTTTTAGATGCATTAAAAAAAACCCCAACTGACCCCTGCTCTACCTCCCCATAAACCTGGGTGAGACCTTTTCGTTCACCATGTGAAAAAAGTGATCTCCTTCTTACTTGTCCCAGATCCATTAAAAGAGCTTTGGGTTGTTGTGATCTCTCTCCTCCTCTCTCTCTCTCTCTCCCCCCCCCCCCTTTCACAACCTCTCCCATTGGGGAGACTTTTGTTATTGTGGTTCAGCAGCTCAGATGCCGAAGCGCTGGAGACAGAAGGGGCGACCTTGGGTGGCTGCTCTTGGGACTGGGAGGGGAGTTGGATGGATCGGGACGGTGGAAAAGCCATCTGTGCCTAACTAACTAAGAGGATTGACTCCCCCCCCCCCCACTACTTACTTCGAATCTCCAGCTTTCCAGGAAAGGGAGAGGGTGGACGAAGCTCTGTTTGGGACACCCCAGTTCCCTTCTCGCAACGGGCGGGGGAAGGAAGGCGAGAGAATAAAGCCCATCCCTTTCGCCCGAACCTCTCCTTAGGTCCACGGTTTTTGTCCCCTTCTCCTTGTCCTATATAATAGCAGCGGGTGGAAAGGAAGGAAGGACCCGATCCACCAGGTGGCATGGATGCAACTCTCCCCCCCCCCCGCCGTTAAGACGGGTCCCAAGGAGGGGGTTCTTTGCTGGCCTCTGAAACAAACAACAACCCAGGAATCTCCCCAGCATTGTACGAGGAGCTGATCACGACCTAGCTCCGTGATGGCGAACCTTGGCACTCCAGATGTTCTTGGACTTCAATTCCCAGAAGCCCAAGCACCTTGTGAATCCCACACGAATGGGGTTTACTGCGATTCATCCAGCCCGTGCTGCCCAGAAGGGTTAACCCAAAAGAATCTTAACTGTACGGGCGTGTTTTACTTCCGCTTCTGGGAGTGACGAGGGCAGCGCGGGCCGGATGAATCGCAGTAAACCCCTTCGTGTGGGATTCACAGGGTGCTTGGGCTTCTGGGAATTGAAGTCCAAGAACATCTGGAGTGCCAAGGTTTGCCATCACGGAGCTAGCTGTTTTTGTAAGGCTTCTGCAGTTTCCCCACACACTGCTGTATCGCAGAGTAAAGAGCAGAGGATGGAGTGAAGATTTCCTCTTTCGGTCTCTTTTTGCTCTTGAGTGCTGACCAGCCTGTGTTTTCCCACCTGTAATTGAACGAGTGTGTCTTGAATGCCTTATTATTATTATTTATTGATTTCTACCCGTCCTCCTAGTGCAGCGCACCACTCAGGGCGGCATATAGCCCCAAGGAGCAGATTTGTGCATTCCTGTTGGTAAACAGGCCGAAAGAACTAATAGACAAGAGTCCTGTGCACACAAGTAGTGTGTACACATTTGTGGCATGCCTTGAATGGACTGGCAAAGCTGCCTCCCCCACCCCTTAAACACCCTGTGAATACTGCAAAAATGGATTAAAAAGGGATTGAATTAGTTAATCTTTGTTAAGTGAGTTTCACTTTGTGCCCCTGGCTAGTGTATTTTAGAAGTTCTTCTAGTCTTGATAGGTACCTCTGAAAGTATTTGGATCACTATATTCTATGTTGTTTGGACAGACTTACTTTGTGTGTGTGTGTGTGAGTGTGAGTGAGTGAGTGAGAGAATACCTAATTATTGCAGTAATCTGTATCTGGTCTTCAAATTTTGTCCAGTTCTTGGACTTTGAAAGCAATTTAAGCTACAGATTTCTTTTAGACAACTCCTGAAATATGTTTAATACAGAGAGGAGAAATTTAGCTGTTCTCATTCTGCTCAGAGCTTAGCTGGGAAGCAAAGAGACCCCCACTGAGCTTTGAACTGTGATGCCTAGGCGTTTTGGAATTTAGTTGGGAACATGCAAAATGAGGGCCTTACTGTTGTTGAAATGTTTTGCTGTTGGGTGGGCTCCTGCCTAAAGAGGATTGGCATTTATCTCCACAACTGTTGATAGGAAAGAAATATCCCCCAACATGCATACACAAATTATATGTTCTTACTATGAGAAACGAAATTGGTGTGGGACTTTGCAACTGTTATCAGGTACTCCCCCAAAGTACATCAAGCCTTGACTCCATTTTGTTTCACACAATGTCTTTACCTAAATTTCTGTTACACTAGCAAGGAAGGTGCAAATCTGCATTCTACAGAAGGAATAAGATGGCTCTTTGATGTTCTCTTCATTCATAATCTGAAATGAAAACACTTGGCAACATCTCTTTACCTCACCCATCCTGTACTGTTAAGGATCTTACTCTGTAGCCAGAGTGTACACAATTTTATGTCTTTAATATTATGAAACAAATTGTAAAACTATTAGTATTGTGAAGATAATACAGTACTGATACTAAAATTGGGATTAATTGTATATTTAAAACATTTTTTCATACAGTTACCAATATAGTATTTTGTTTGTGTGTGTGGCTTTCTAAATTTTTGGATTTCCCCCCATTAAAACCAGAATATGTGGTGCTTATAACAAATGTTCCGAAGGTATACTTAAAATCTTTTATGTGCTTTACACAGTAGATACATTTCAGTCTGCAACCATAGCCCTATTCCGGCACTATTGTATCCATAGAGCATGAGGGGAACAGGTAGCGCAAAACAAACAAACAAAAACACCACATTAGACCTGACTCAAAATAATGCCCACAGAGTAACCCCTCTTCCTGAATCTACACAATGCAAAACAAACACTTGCTGGGCGAGTTGTTCATATAAAGATCCCCACCCCATGTTTGCACAGAGAGAATGTGTACTGAATGAAACAAAAGAGCACACTCTCGTTCTTCTCTTGCTATAACCTGGATCAGCATTGTTGCCAGAACTGTGATCATAAGGAGATGCAGTGTGATTACTTTAAAATGAAAGCCAAGAATCTTGGCATTCGGTGGGATTTATAACTTAATTGTAAGCCAAGACAGGCAGTTGGGAGATCTGGCTATGCCTCCTTTGTTGTTCTTCTCCTGCCTTTGAGTTTCTCTGTGATGATAATGTCTATCTGCACCTCTCTGTGCTTGATCTTTCAAAATTACTCTTCAAAAATGAGAGGTGTTGACATTTCCCGTATTCCAAATCAGTTGTGTTTGGTGATCGTCAGATTCTAGGGAAGTCTTCCAACAGAAATTTTCTTCCATGCTGTTAGGTCATTGTTCCCAGTACTTTGTTGCCCAAAAGGATGTGTTGGAAACAGTTATAAACATAACTTCTTCTTTTGCACAACAGTCCTCAAAAGCCCTCAGACAGCTGGGAATTCTGAGATCTGTAGATCATGAACTCTGGTCTGGAATACTCAGCCATTATGAATACTCCTTGAAGAACCTATTTCACTTTATAGAGATGAAAAACTTTTTAAAAAACCATCAAATCTATCCATCTGTTCTACTGTTTGAAAAGCTGCATCAGAAAGAATATGCCACATATTTTGCTTGGACTTCAATTCCCAGAAGCCCAAGCACCTTGTGAATCCCACACGAATGGGGTTTACTGCGATTCATCCAGCCCGTGCTGCCCAGAAGGGTTAACCCAAAAGAATCTTAACTGTACGGGCGTGTTTTACTTCCGCTTCTGGGAGTGACGAGGGCAGCGCGGGCCGGATGAATCGCAGTAAACCCCTTCGTGTGGGATTCACAGGGTGCTTGGGCTTCTGGGAATTGAAGTCCAAGAACATCTGGAGTGCCAAGGTTCGCCATCACGGAGCTAGCTGTTTTTGTAAGGCTTCTGCAGTTTCCCCACACACTGCTGTATCGCAGAGTAAAGAGCAGAGTAAAGAGTATAGTCTAGAACTGTGAAAGTTCCATAGGTTGTCTCCAGATGAAGATTTGCAGTTCGAACTCTTTGTGGTGTGAGCTATTTTCCAGCAATCATATGACTTATGGGTAATAACTCTCCAGTCTGAGCCTGATACATGACCAAGCTTGGGTCCAGTGAAATGGCTGCTATTGGGGTGTGTGTGTGTGTGCTGGGCTGGAGCAATTCCCCAACAGATCGAAGAGTAACTTTAAGGGAGATCGCTCCTAATAAAGTGACCCTTTCAGTGCAATCAGACACACACCTTTCTTGCTGTCTGACTGCTGCAACTTTGTTTTGTTTCTCTTAAAATGTCAGGTATGCAGATCAAGACACCTAATGTTGGACCAGCTGCACATACACTTTGTCAACCTTTTTGCTGATGGTTGCTAGACTAAAAAGCAGACAAGTAGCACAAATCAGAAGATCCAGTTATGGAAACAGTTGCAATATTCGGTGCTTCTTCCTTGACAGTGCAAATCTATGCATGTCTATTAGGAATTATGTCTCATTAAATTCAGTGGGATTTAGTCCCTGGTAAATACAACAGAGATCAGAATGTTAGACTTGAAAAATCAGTAAGTTGATATTAAATGTTAGAAATGTGGAGACCAATTTACTCCTATTAACTTTGAATTCTGAAAGTTATTTGTTGAATTAACATTACTGATTTATTAATTTTTAAATTTGAAATAGTGGGATTACAAAGAATATTATATGGAGTGTCCCATTTAACTCCTAGTGGCACATTTGTTACTGCCTTCTTCAGAAGCCTGATTTTGTCACTTGCTCAGACTGGCACTTCATCCATATGAAGGCACCTTGGAGGCATTAGGAGTGCCTTTTCTTCTAGGGATGGAGAGTGAACTCTCACACATGTTCTCTGCAGAGGGCACTTGCTTGTATGCCTTTAGAGAGATTACAGTATTTTGAAAGCATTAGGTCAGGAATTCTCAAGCATTTAAAGCTGGGGGCCAGGCCACACTCCCTCAGACAGCTTCCGGGGCTGGACAACCATTTTGGCCTTCCTCCACCACATGGCACTTCCTGGTGGTGTGGAGGCGGTGGGAGGCCACATGAAATGGGGCCGCGGGCTGAAAATCCCTGCATTAGAAGATGGATTGTTGCCATTAATATGTTAAAACTAATGTGTTATTTCCAGGCTATCTCTCGGATTACTCTTAAATTGCCTACTGCTCCTTTTTCACAACACTAAAGGGTGTAAGGGGCAAAAATACACAAGGAGGAATCCGTGTGTTGCTTTCCTACCCACCCACCCAGAATCTATAATATTATGGCTATATACTGCAGAAACTAGAGGAGAGGGTGATAGGAGATGAAGGCAGGATCTGAAGCATGCCAGGAGACAGCCTGAGGGGAATGCAGGATTGTTGGGTGGAAGAACAGTGCATATTGTTACAACTGCATTTGATTTGCGAAATCTGAGGGAAAGTAGCCAAATGTGTTTTACAAAGGAAGAAAGAGACGGTCAAAGATGAAGGAGTATAAAAGAGCCAAAAGGAAAATAGGTAAGAGATGAATGGAGGAAAGCATGTGATTGCTTTGACAATAGTGCCGGAGAGGAAGCCAGGACAATGAGAGACCATTCACTATTCAGTATCATTACAGCCACACAATGTCTAGTTAAGTCTTTCTTTTGAAAGTTTTAATCACTTTGTTCTTCCAACAAATTCTTCATTTGAAACATCTGGTTTTCTAAACTGTTGAGTGCTTCCGAAATACATTCTGCAATATTTTAGAATGAAGAGGGAAAGGGAAAGATGGAGAACTGAATTGCATAGCCTTCCTGAATTCAACTAATGCCACCCCACACCTTTTAGTCTGCATTTTCTGAAAATTGTTTGGCAAATACCTCACGAATGTTCTCAAATATTTTCAGCTTTTTTATTCCCATCTACTTTCTCTTTTGAGTTTTACATGAGTAATCTTTTAAATCTATTTTTCTGCATGGTACAGTGGACCCCCGAATAATGACATGTTCGATTAGCGTTGTTTTCGAGTAACAATGCATTTTTGTGTCAAAGTCATCTCTTGATTAACGACATAGCGTTGTTATTCGAGGGGCCGTATTTCATCTCCTACCTTCCAAGCTGGAAAATCGCCGTGGGGGTGTCCCTGTTTCCGGTTCTCTGTCTCACCAGCAGTGTGTGGGAGGCTTGGAGGACCTATTCTGCTCTATTCCCGCCTTCCTAGGTGCTCCCTGTGCCGCCCAACAGCTGATTATAGTTGCGGCTGCCATTTTGTTTGTTTTGTTTTTCAAAATGGCGGCTGCAACTATTATCAGATGTTCGGTGGCACAGGGAGCACCTAGGAAGGCGGGAATAGTACATAATAGGTCCTCCAAACCTCCCACACTGCTGGGGAGACAGAGCCAGAAACAGGGACACCACCACCACCACCCCCCGACGGCGATTTTTCTAGCTTCGAAAGGTATCGCCTCTCCCAGGCCTCCCAGAGGTGGCAGGGGTGGTGGGGACCTGAAAATTGGCAAAAAAATCCCATCATGACGGAAAAAAATTGCCCATTTTTGGGTCTCCGCCACCCCTGCCACCTCTGGGAGGCTCGGGGGAAGCGATCCAAGCTGTTTCGACCCCACCAGACCTTTTCCGATGCTGCTACAAGCAGAAACCTGCAGCAGATGAAGGGGTTTTACCCCAGGGTTTCTACTTGGAGCAGATTCAGAAAAGGTCCGGTGGGGTCGGAAACAGCTTGGATCTCCTCCCCCGAGCCTCCCAGGGGTGGCGGGGACCTGGAAATGGGCGAAAAAAATTCCGCCCGCACAATGTCAAAATCCAAACAATGACGACTTGGGGAACCAAGCTTTGTTGTTATTCGGGGGTCCACTGTATCAGAATTTTATTGTCATTTTTGTGCAGCAGATTATTCTTTTTCTCATAATATTCAAGCTTTCCTCAGGTGCTGAGCAAATGAACTAAAGAACAACAATATCATAAAAGAAGTCTCATAAAAAATAAATGGAACGACAACTGTAGTTTTCTTGTTCAGTCACATAGTCTAGTCCGACCCTTTGCAACCCCATTGATCATTGTGTGTCAGGCTCCTCTGTCCTCCACCACCCTCTTCAGCCCACTCAGATCTATGCCCATTGCATCGACAATGCCATCTAGCCACCTCATCCTTTGGCATTTACTGTAGTTTACTGGATAGTAATTTCTTGTGGATGGAGTTGGATGTGTGAATTTGATTTATTGTAGAGGAAATCTGGAACTAAAAAATGAAGAAAAAAACTTGTGTATGAGCCACTTCTAATATAGTAGATAGTATACTAGTTTGTTGGCATTACTTCAGATTCCTGCTTGACCATGAAAATCACTTTGCTTATACTACCTTATGTATAATATTTGCTATGGTCATCTTCAAAGAATTTGGTCTGAATTCAGCTTATAATTCACTTTGAGTAGGTTCTTTGAATCTACTGGCTGTACATACTTTTGGTTCACCATTTAGCAACCAATTTAATGTATCTACTTGGGCTGGGACTACCTATTGGATTTACAGTACATAAGAACACAAGAACAGCCTTGCTGGAACAAGCCACAGCCCATCTAGTCCAGCATTCTGTCTCACACAGAGGCTCACCATTTGCTTCAGGGTATTCCCAAGCAGATGCCTTCACCTGTTTAGGATTCCCTGGAAATGGCGTTGAGAACTATCCTACCAATCTCTCCAACCCGGAGGTTGTCCTTAGGTATCCATAATTATAGCCAGTGATACTCTTGTCCTCCATGAACTTGTCTAATCTTTTCTTAAAGCTGTCAAGACTGTCAGCTGTCACCACTTCTTCTGGCAGGGAGTTCCATAGATCAGTGATCCTCTGGGTGAAAAAGTACTTTCTCTTATTTGTTTGAGAACTAGTACCCAAAAGTTTCATGGAGTGCCCCCTAGTTCTAATGTTGTGCGATAGGGAAAACAGTTATTCCTTATCTACTTTGTCCACACCGTGCATGATTTTATAAACTTCAATCAGGTCACCTCTTAGACGCCGTCGTTCTTTTATTTTTGTAAGGCATATTTACAGAATGAACTCACCAAAGGGTGGCTTCGTTTTGGCAGTTTCACATCTGGCTTAGACATGGAAGAAGAAGAGGTGCTCATGTAATGGAATTATGCAGATCTTTTCCAACAGGAACAACCTACAACAGGTTGGTTTGAGATAAAGTGAATAAAATCAAAGATTTTTTAAAAATTAAAGTTGGGTTGGTTTTTTTATGTTGTTAAAATATGACCTGGTTTTAAAAATAAAAACCTTGAGGAACAATAGTTTCAGGAATAATATTGTTCAAAAGTTCTTGGATTGAGGTCTCAATTTTATTGAGTTTCAATGGCTTTTATATTGATCATTTAGGACTGTGATGGTGAAACTTGGCATTCCAGCTGTTCCTGAACTTCAATTGCCAGAAGCCCTGATCAGTAGGAGTGCCGACGTGAGCTTCTGGTAGTTGAAGTCCAAGAACACCTGGAGTGCCAAGGTTCACCATCACTGATTTAGGCTATTCTTTCTATCTCCCCTGATATTTGCTGTATCCCATCATTAAAATGTGCTATTCTGAAACTGGTTCCATACCTCCAGAGATGCATGCATGTTAACAAACAACACGTGGGGGATAAGAAATAATATATCCAATCCTCTTCAATTTTGATTGAATTTATTTCTGGAATTTGTATCCCCCCATCAATATGGAATAATGTTGGAAAATCTTGGAAAGCCCAATTAAAAACTCTCAAATTGCTTTTAAGAGTTTCCTTGAGTGTTAATTGCTTTCGTTAGAGTGGCAATTGCTCATCTGAAACTTAGTGTAAACAAGAGCAAGCCTTTACCTTTCTTCCTTAGTATTTACACTAGTATCAATAAATACAGGATCATTACAGACAGTCTGTTTGGGCAAGGAGACTATGGAAAAAAAAGATATTTTGAGCAAGGTTAGAGCAAACAAGAATGCACTTTTTGAAGGGAAAAACAACATTTAATTAAACCTATAGCAGTGATGTAAATCAAGTCCACCCTGATTTATGATAATTTGAAAGAAGACATTTTCCTTATTTTGCAAGAAACAGGATGGTTGCCGGGAAAATCTACCTCCTTCCAACAGTGGGATTATCCCAGTAACATACATATATCGTATTGCTGCAGAGAGGGTTATATTTTTCCACCCCACTTTGTTGCTACGATCCTTAGCAGAAATAATAATGGGCTAGAGAACTTTATGTAAGTAGTAACAAGGGGATGGTAGACAGACATGTTGCTGATCATGTCTGGGCATGGTTAGATCAGGAAATTTAATTGCTCAACACAATTAGTCACATATATTGACTAGACCATTGGTCCCCAAACTCCTGGGACATAGGGCCACATTGGAGTACCCAAAGAGGGCCACACCTTAAATAATAAAATTATTAACCTACTGATATAGATGAAAAGTAAACATTCAGAGGTCAATGAAGAAAGGTTAATGTTATGGGTACCTGAACTCTGCTGGCTAGCCAAAGAATGGTCAAAATGCTAGTATATGAAGGATAAAACCAAGAATGGCTGACAGAAAGAGCCAGGGAGACCTGAAGAAATAATGTTACTATTGTGGGGTTTTGTAAGAAAAGAATAGGAAAAAACAGCAATGGATGGTGTGGTTTGAGACAGGAAGAACAATGAGGTCTGAGGAAAAATGCCTTGAGAGGGATAGCTGTAAACAAGCAGGTTTGAGGGCTGCACAGAAAGAACTCAGGGGCTGCTGGTTGGGAACCCTTGGATCAGAACTGTAATTTTAAGGATCTATTTTTCTAGGTTTTAAAAATACCCCTTCATTGAGAGATAGGCAGGATATAAAGTCAATCAGTCAGTCATTTGAGTAAGTAAATAAAGAAGCCCCTGTGGTACTGCGGCCCAAACTCTGCCCACGATTTGATTTCGATCCTGACAGCCTCAAGGTTGACTTGGCCTTCCATCCTTCTGAGTTTGGTAAAATGAGTACCCACCCAACTTGTTGGGGACAAAGTATTAATTATCTTGTGAACCGTCCAGAATGCTCTGAGCACTCTCAGGCATTATTGAAGTGTTATTGCTATTGCTATTACATATGCCAGCATAATTTACACTTTTAAAATTGCTGCTAATTAAGAATGGGGCCTATGTTTCTTGTTCTATACTAATTGCTGGCCTTGTGTGACAAGAAATGCAAATGCTGTCTTCCTAACTAGCAGGAATTCCCTACCTATGAATTACACCTTTTGATTTACATCAGCTTGTAAGTGTAAAGAGTCTGGCCATCGGTTTTAATCTGAAAAGTGTTAATTGCAGTGCTCTTCTCTGCATTTGCAGACCAATTACATTCTTGTTTACTCAGAACCGAATTCTACTGCATTTAACAGAACTTATTCCCAAACAGTCATAACATTTTGTATTGTCACTATAATCCATTTTATGCAAAAATGGCACATGTGATAAAAGGAGGTTGGGCAGCATCTAAATCTCGCATTGTGGACAACTGTGGTGTAGATGGGACACCTGGAGCACATCTTGCCTGGCAAGGAAAAGATGCAACGGAAAACAAAGGGGGCCCTTGTTATTGTGCTTGGCACCTACACTCCCATTCCAGCATTGCCCAGAGGTTTTCTATGGAATCGTTCCAGGTTACTTAAATCCCTGGCAATCCTAGCTCTTGCCAAAATATGTCTACACTTTCAGCTACAGCTCAGCATGTGCAGCCTATGAGGCAAAAGACCTGAATATATTTAAAGTTAAATGTGACCAAAGTGTGTAATGAGTCATCAAGAGATCCAGGGAGAATTGCTCACAAAAATATTATAGTTTTGTAAGTTGTGGGGTGAGTGTGTGTGTGTGTGTGTGTGTGTGTGTGTGTGTGTGTGTGTGTGTGTGTGTGTGTGTGTGTGTGTGTGTGTGTGTATGTGTGTGTGTGTGTGTGTGTGAGAGAGAGAGATTCACCTTAATAGATTTTTTAAAAGCATTCGTCTACAAATGTTATTTATTCTACCTGTTTTTACTTTTAGTCAATAGAAAATCTAGTATCAGTGGCTAAAATCCTATTGTGAAAATATCCCAGAAGTGGTTTGGGCAATTTTCTAGATGTCTGTCAGATTGCACACACCAGTTACACAATTTCCAGTTTAAGCTGCACAATCCCAGTATGATTCTGACCAGTGTTTTGGTTTTGTCTTTATTTTAATTAATTTGTGCCTCGGTTTTTCTGTTGTTATATGCCATGAAGTTGTTTCTGAGTTGCATCAAAGCTACAAAATAAGAAACTCCCAAATGGTCTTGTCAGTAACATCTCTATTCAGGTCTTGCAAATCCAAAGCCATTGCTTTCTTTACTGCATCTATATCCATCCCTTTCTCTCTCCCCCCCTCCCCGCCCACCCTGCTGCCTTCAACCTTTTCCTAGCACTACTGTCTTCTAGTGAGTTTTATCTTCTCATATGTCCAAAGTAGGGTGCCTCAGTTTAGTCATTTCAATTTGATTGATCTTGAACCATTTTATTTGTTTTCCTAGCTCTCTGTGGTATTTGTAAAGGGCTCTTCCAAGGCAACATTTCAAATGAATTTTTTCCTCTGATAATTTTTTAAATATTCAAACCTTTCACCACATTGCATTAAAGAGAAGAATCTCATTCTTCCACTGTATAGTATGCAACTCTATCACAGTGATGGTGAACCTTGGCACTCTGGGTGTTCTTGAACTTCAATTCCCAGAAGCCCAAGTCTGTGGGAATCTACACGAATTGGTTTCATGTGGATTCACAGAGACTTGGGCTTCTGGGAATTGAAGTTCAAGAACATCTGGAGTGCCAAGGTTCGCCATCGCTGCTCTATCACATAAAGAGAACATCTGAGTACAATAATCAACAAGAAGGATGAAGATAGCAAGAAAAGAGCATTTATTCTAAATATGACAGTCACTTTAATTGTTTTGATTTGGGGTAAGGATGTGAGACCATGATTTCTGTTGATTCTTGATTCCTTTCCTTGTTTTTATTAGGTTTTTGATATGTTGCATCTTGCTTTTTGGAAACCAGGTTGCTTAAATCCTTGGCATTGTGATTATGCAAGTAATTTATTACATTCTCCTTCGTATAGTTTGTGAATCCACACTCATGGGGTTATGCGCCTGCGCAGAACGGCCGATCGGAGGCTTGAAAAGCCACTGGTCAAAAGTTTTGGCGGTAAGACCGCCCACCGCACCGCCCACCCTGAGGCGCCCGCGCGCCATTTTACCTCAGTTCTCTTCTTTCCGCCGTAGCAGCAGGACGATCGTTGAGAGCTTCCTCAATTTTTTCGCCCTTCTGAGGGAAAGTCTTTTTGGCAAATCTTAACAATTTTTCTCGGTGATCTTGTCCTCCGGGCAGGATCGCCACCCCGGCTCTGTCTCTTCTCTTGAGTGGATTCAGTAGCCAATTTTTCGCATCGATCACCGTCTCCCCCCTCAAGGGGGTGGCGGCTGGTCGGCCCTTCGGGGTACTTGTCTCCAGAAACTTCCACTGGAAGAATTTTTTTTCCGCGGTTGATGGCTGCAGCGTTTAAACAGTGCACGGCTTGCCTTAAGAAGTTTCCGGCTTCCGACGGACACAGCCTGTGCCTTTTTTGTTTGGGAGAGTCGCATCAGAGCCAATCTTGCCCGCATTGCAAAAAGTTTACGCGCCTCGCGGTGCAGAACCGAAGCAATCGCCTCAAGGCTCACCTGATGGAGCTCGCTCTGGCTCCCGCCGCGTCCGCCTCCACGGCCGCCGCTGCCGCTCAACCACCGCCGGCCTCTTCCTCCGTGCTTCCGATGAGGAAGAAGAAGAAGAAGGACAAGAACGGTGAGAAGAAGCGCAAGCGTGGGTCGGAGAAGAGACGGTCGCTTCCCCCCACTCCGCGCACACCCGCCTCTCCCGGGCCTTCGCCGCCGTTCTCGACTGCCCGATGTCCTTCTCCGGGATCCTCCATCTGGGGAGGACGGTCGTCTTCCGGGTCACCTGAGAAAGGACGCAGGGCTGGGGCTCCAGCTCGCCCACCTCAGGTGCTCTCCTCTCCTCCTCGGGGCAGAAATTCTTCGCCGAGGCAGGCCTCCGTCTCTCCACGGCCCAGGACTCCGACGGACGAGGCGGTCGTCACCGTTCCGACGACCGTTTCGCCGACACCGACGCCGGCCACCGTTTCGGCTCCCACCGTTTCGTGGGCCACCATCCCGCCGGCCACCGGAGCTCCACCACCAGCGGACTCGGACGCGTCTCAGATGGCCCTCGTCCGAGAGATGTTCCAGGTCATGGCGTCGTTTGCGACCAGGTTCCAGACCTCCACCCCTGCGGCCTCTGCGGCTCCGGTTCCGACCACCGCAAGCCCCGGGCATCCCGGCCCTGCCGCGGCCCCACCGACCTCCCGTGGGTCGAGTGCCCGCTCCGCCGGCCCACCCAACCCGTCATGGTGTGGTCCGGACGTTGATGCGGTGGACGCCCATCCCGCCGGCCCGCCCAGGCCGTACTGGCGCGGTCCGGACGTGGACGAAAGACTGCCTCCCTCGTCCTCCGATGAGTCCAGCTCGTCGTCGTCGGAGGACGAGGGAGACGTCGACGCCGAGCGCACGCCGGAACAGGCCATCGGCTCAGTGGACCCACCGCGTGGTGAGTACCAGCGCTCACTGACCGCCATGCTCACGAGGCTCGGCACCGCCCTCAACCTGAAGGTCGACCAACCGCCGTTGGAGGGTGAGGACCAGATGACCGCGAAGCTCGACAGGCGTGCTGTGCGGCCGGTCCACATAACCATGCTCCCCTCCATGATGACCACGGCGAGGGCGACGTGGAAGAAACCTTTGGCGGCACACTCCGTTTCGTCCAGGCTCGACAGCATGTACCGGGTCCTGGACGAGAACGTCGAGTTCTTGCAGGCGCACCCCCTGCCGAATTCCCTGGTGGTCAAGGCCTTCCAGCATAGGACGGCCACCAGCGGATTCCCGGTCCCGTCGACGCCGGAGGGAAAGAAACTGGACGCGGTGGGGCGTAAGTTTTACGCCACCGGCTCCCTATTCTTTCGGGCCGCCAACTATTCGGCCACCATGGGCCTGTACCAATCTCACCTCTGGGAGCAGGTGAAGGTTGAGACGGCTAAACTGCCCGCCGATGCCCAGAAGAGGATTGACGCGCTGGCCACCGAGGGGGACTTCGTCGCCGAGCAGCTGATGCGCACTGCCCGGCATATCAACGATTATGCTGCAAAAGACATGGCCTCCGCAATCTACCTCCGTCGCCATGCTTGGCTCAGGGACACCTCCCTCGATGACGCTATGAAAAAGCTCATCGAGGAGTTTCCCTTCGACGGGCAGGGCCTCTTCAGTCAGGACACCGATAAGGTCCTGAATGAGATGCGTCAGACCAGTTCCACGGCGAAGTTCCTGGGGCTCACCACGCCGGCAACTTCCACCAGGCCGAGGTTCCAGCCCTTCACATGGCGGTTCCAGGGCAACCCACAGCAGCAGGGACCGACGGAGCAGCCTAGATCCAGCTCCTATAAACAGCGGCGACAACACAAACCCCGCTACCGGCCCTACGGACAGGACAAGCGTTCGACCGCGAGGCCCAAGCCCCGCGTTTGAAGCTGCGACGGCCGAGTCTCTCTCGCTCCACATCCCGTACCTCCCCCTCCGGAACTTCCTCCAGGCATGGTCGGGCATCACAGATGACCAGTGGGTCTTAAAGATCTTGTCCTCTGGCTACGCCATCGAGTTCGTGCGGGTGCCTCGAGTAGGAAAACATCGTCTCACCACCTCGTCCCCCCATTTGGAGGAAGAAATAGCAACCCTTCTCTCCAAGGGAGCCATCGAGCGGGTAGCACCGTCCGACTGGGACAACGGCTTCTACTCGAGGTACTTCGTGGTCCAGAAGAAGGACGGAGGCCTTCGCCCTATCCTGGACCTACGCCGCCTGAACAAATGCATCCACACCAGGAAGTTCCGGATGGTGACCCTACAGACCGTCCTCCCCCTCATCAACAAAGGGGACTGGTTCACAGTCATAGACCTCAAGGATGCCTACTTCCACGTTTCCATCCTCGAGGAACACAGACGGTTTCTCCGCTTCCGTATCGACCATTCCGTGTACCAGTACCGATGCCTACCGTTCGGTCTGGCCACGGCACCGCGGGTCTTCACCAAATGCATGGCTCCGGTGGCTGCATTCCTCCGCCAATGGGGCATCAGGGTCTTCCCGTACATCGACGATTGGTTGATCGTCTCCCCCACCAAACCGTCGGCCGTTCGGGACACACAATACACGGTTCACCTCATGGAGAGTCTCGGCCTCAGGATCAACTTCACCAAGTCGAAGTTGACTCCCTCCCAGCGCGTCGAGTACATTGGAGCGGTACTCGACTCGCTCACTACGAGAGCCTACGCCCCCCAGAAACGCTTACGGGACATTGCGCAGGGGGTGAGCGAACTGCGCACGAAACCGTGCATCCGGGCGAAGAAGGCTCAGAGACTTCTAGGCCTGATGGCCTCAACGACGGCAGTGATCCCCCATGCCAAGTTGAAATTCAGGTCCCTGCAATCGTGGCTCCTTCACGAGTTCGACGCACTTCGGGAGAGCCAATCCAAACGGTTGACCCCATCTCCAGAACTGAGGGACCAACTGCTGTGGTGGTCTACACCACTCAACGTGGCCACGGGGAAGAGTTTCTACCCCCCGCAACCCTCGTTGCAGATACTGACCAACGCGAGCAACCTCGGCTGGGGCGCTGCTTGCGGGACTCTCACGGTCAACGACACCTGGACACCGCACGAAACGGTGTACCACATAAATTACTTGGAACTGCTGGCCATTTGGAAGGCTCTACGTTCCTTCGAGACTCTGCTCACCGGCAAGGCGGTTCAGGTGGCCTCGGACAATACCACGGCGGTGGCGTACCTCAACAAACAGGGAGGAACACGGTCCGCCACCCTCTTGTACCTTGCAGTGCAGTTGTGGGAATGGTGTCTGGAGAGGCACATTTTCCCAATTGGAGTGCACATTCAGGGCACGCTAAATGTTTTGGCAGATCACCTGAGCCGTCTCACCTCCACGACCCACGAATGGGAGCTGGACGACGGAGTGTTCCAGTCCCTGTGCGAGGTCTGGGGGACGCCGAGCATCGACCTCTTTGCATCGGAGTCCAACAAGAAACTCAGCAGGTACTGCTCCAGAGCAGGCATCGGACTGAACTCCGAGGGCGATGCCTTCATGAAACGGTGGGATCAGGACTATCTCTATGCCTTTCCTCCGTTTCCTCTGGTCCAGAAGGTACTCACCAGGATGCACCAACACAGAGCCAATGCAATTCTGGTGGCACCGGCGTGGCCGCGCCAACCCTGGTTTCCGCTACTGTTGCGCATGTCGTCGCAGTATCGCACACTGCCGGAATCACCGACACTCCTCCAAATAGAGCAGGGCCAGCTGCACCATTCAGACCTGCCCAGCCTCCACCTCACCGCGTGGAGGATAACCCCAGACTGGCCAGGATCCTTGAACTAGCGCGGCGCCCTTCCACAAGGAAGTCCTACGCTTCCAAATACAGGCGTTTTTGTGCTTTCCTGGCCGCCCGGCAAACACCCCCCACGCAGGTGGGACTGCAGGACATTTTAACCTACCTCCTCCAGCTGGCGGAGTCTGGCCTCAGCATCACCTCCATCCGAGTGCATCTCGCAGCAGTGGTAGCGCACTCTCCTGCTGGCTCGCCCGCTTCCGGGGCCTTCCGCGACCAAACGGTAAAGCGCTTCCTCAAGGGACTAAAGAACGCTTTTCCGCCGGCCCGGACACCGACGGCTCAATGGTCCCTGTCCACCGTTCTTAACGCGCTCACCAGGACCCCCTTCGAGCCCATGGCTACCGCCGATGTTCGTCTCCTCACATGGAAGACGGCATTCCTGGTGGCCATCACGTCTGCACGACGAGCTGGTGAGCTGGTTGCCCTGCGAGCAGACGCACCCTTTCTCCAGTTCTTCAACGACCGCGTCGTCCTCCAAGCGGACATCACCTTCCTACCCAAGGTGGTCTCCAAGTTTCACATGGCACAAACTATCTCCTTGCCAACCTTCTTCCAGAACCCCACTAACGCCCAAGAAAGGACTTGGCACACGCTGGATGTGAAACGAGCTTTATTGTTTTACACCAGCAGGACTAGAGAGTTCAGGAAGTCGCAACGCCTCTTTGTGGCTTATGGGGGAAAGTCCAAGGGTGAACCCATCTCTGCTCAAAGGTTCTCCAAATGGATCACCTCTACCATCTACCTGGCCTTCGAGTCAGCTTCACTGCCACCTCCACCGCATGTCAGGGCGCATTCCACCAGGGCGGTTGCCACATCCACTGCCTTTCTGGAGGGCACACCGCTTGAGGACATATGTAAGGCTGCCACCTGGTCCAGACCTTCCACATTTGTCCAGCACTACAGGGTGGACACCAGAGCCACTGCGGACGCCAGGCTTGGCCGTGTCGTCCTCACCAGAGGGCTCCGGACTCAACGCCCCTGACGGGTCCACCTACGGGTTCTTCAGCTCATCGTGGGATCATCTCATCCGACTGCCCACCGACCAAGTAAGTGTGAGCTTGCTAATCTCCCATGAGTGTGGATTCACAAACTATACGAAGGAGAAAGTTCGGTTTCACTTACCAGTGATAACTTTCGTTCTTCGAGTATATAGTTTGTGAATACACACTACCCACCCTGCCTCCCCTCTTGAGCTGCACGGATGAGATCAGTTGGTTTATCCTGTGCTTGGCTTAAGTATGGAACTGAGGTAAAATGGCGCGCGGGCGCCTCAGGGTGGGCAGTGCGGTGGGCGGTCTTACCGCCAAAACTTTTGACCAGTGGCTTTTCAAGCCTCCGATCGGCCGTTCTGCGCAGGCGCATAACCCCATGAGTGTGTATTCACAAACTATATACTCGAAGAACGAAAGTTATCACTGGTAAGTGAAACCGAACTTTGTCCTTGCCAACAGGACAGAAAGCAGGAGAATGCTCTCTCATTCCTTTTAGTGGCCATTTTTGATATTGTACTTTGGGATTTTTAAAAAAAATACAAGAAGCAAAATCAAATAATACCTCCTTGCCACTTAATGACTAAAAATAAATAAACATCCTGCTGAAGTTCCCTGAAAAGCAACTTTGGGGAGTTACTAGATGATAATTCTTTATAGATTAGTAAATTTGATGTTAAACATTCCTAAAAGTAACTTTGTAACTATAGTAGTTATTCCCAAAAAAAGAAATAGTGGAGTTAATTAATATGTTACTTGTAACTACTCACAGACACCCATAGCCAATATCTCATTGGAATTATAAGATGTTCATGGTCATCTGAGAAGCATGAAGGAAACCTTTCCCAGTATTACAGTCAGGATGGTAATTGTGATGTGGGGTGCAGCGCTAAATACAGTCCTCCAAAATGAGCCATCAGTAGGTGATGGAGCATAAACCAAATTCATATTGTTCACAGTACTAAATTCTACCATAAAAGTTTCCATGTGTAAAGTTATGACAATTACATGCATGGCTTTAAAAACAAGACAAAATAGTGACTCTTCCTGTTTCCTTAGTGCTAATGCAGCTGTTCTGTTGAATTCGGCTTTACAGTATACATTGGAAAGCATGTATACAGCTATTCTGTTTGTTTGGAAAATGGCACATACAATAGGTGAGCAAATCCTCTTGCTAGCAATTGCTATTCTTAGTTGTGCTGCTGGACAGCATCCATTCTACCACCAAAAATATATATTGAATGTAGTTTTGTTGAGTTCTTCCATTTGCTTCACTACTTCTAGTTTGGGTGCTATGCATGTTCCTTGAATTTGCCTTTAATTTTATGGATGAAAGTATTGCATCCTTTCTGCACAGAGCTGGGAGATCTTATTCCTGACAGTGATCTCTGTAGAAGAGGTAGTTTCTGGAGAAAATGATAGACTACTAGGAGAAGAAGAGCAGGAGACCAATTACATATGTAATTGGTGCATGGAAAATATTAAACCAGAAATAGTGGTTCTCTGTTGGAATGTGGTTGAAGGAGAAGAGTGAGGATAAGAATGTTTCCTATTTCTTTCATGTGTTGTGGAAAGAGACAGCCAAATTACAGGAGACTACAGTAGCCAGGCCAGAAGAGATGGAAGATTGGGTTATAGCAATACTGTAATGCTGTCAGGCATGGTAACATTCATATATATGGGCTTAAGACCTTGACTTTATAATCAGTGGTTTAAGAAGATGCAATCAGCTGCTGGGGCCATGTGCTGGCTCATAATCCAGGATCTGAACTGATCCTAGCATTTTATCTTAGCTTCCTAACTGACATAAAACCATTGTTGGTTTTAACTGAGAATTTAGGTTGGATGCAAGTTAGGCATTTCTAAAGTGGGTGTGCAAAAAAAAAAAAGGTGATTGAAGGAGAGGAGTTTAGGAATAGCACCCATTCCTGGTTTCTTAATCAATGGGTTCATGAAACTGTGCATAAGCATCCAACCTTAACATATTTATAAATTAATTTTACCGTCTTCCAGACTGATTGGTGGAATTGCAGATGGAGAGAAGCCATTTAAATCCTCTTTGCTGTTGACATCAAACTCAAATCCACCTTTTGATACATTTTACCTGTGAGGCTAAAATATTCAGGATTTAATTCTTAGTGGAGAGAATTACATGAAATCCCATCTAACATCTTATTGCACCCTGAGACACCTATTTTAAAATTCCACTACCATGCCAAATTCCTATGCTGCTCCCATTATCTTCCATGTTTAAGTAGCATTTTCCCTACCTCCTTATAACTAGCTGGAGCCATTTTCCATGTCACCTGCTGTACTGGAAGAGGATAAACAGATCTCAACAAGATTTTTGTTAGTTTGTTCCTAAGAAGCACTTTTCAAAGTAAGAATTGTTTGTAAAACATGAATTACAAAATGGAAGATACTTATGCTCTCCTGTGGAAATATGGGGTGCTCACTGCTAGATAGGGAACACCTTACAGTATGCTTGTGCTTTTGTGTGACCAGATCTTGTGCTACAATAGTAGCTGGTGAAATAAGAAGGCAGTGTGGGATGGGGAAAATATGCTTCTGATGTCATGTAGTATTGGCTGAAGACATTTTTCTGCTGGAGACAGATTATAGGATGGTGCTCTTCCCTCTCCCCATATTTTGGTGTGTTGTACTCAAATTATGCCAAATTGTTCTGGCACAGGAGGAAGAAAATCCTTGTTGCTCTCCTCATTTTTCACAGTAAAAATACTCTTAACAACAAATTTAATCACTAGCCAGTTGGTGCTCATTTACAACACCCAAAGTCTACTGCTTAAGGCAGCTGCCTCACTTCTTAACACTGCTACCACTTCTTAGGTGCCAGGTGCTGCGCAGGACAGTAAAATCATTTTATGCCGTTCCATCTGCCATCCAGGATTTCAGCCTGTACCATTCTAGTGTAAGAGTTGACCATTGAGGAGCAGTGATTGCAGAACTACTGCAGCAGTTGGTCCAGACTGAAAGTTTTCCATAACCGCCATCAGTGTCCAGTTCACCTAGGACTGTGATGGGGAACCTTGGCACTCCAGGTGTTCTTGGACTTCAGTTACCAGAAGCCCAAGTCAGTGTTCCTGCTGATCAGGGCTTCTGGAAATTAAAGTTCAAGAATAGCTGGAGTGCCAAGGTTCACCATCACTAACTTAGGATATGGTAGGAAGAAGGTGATACCTTTTTGCCTAGGATATTGTGTTTGTCATACTCTTGATATTTATTTTTCCAAAATAACATTAGCTTCCGAGTTCTCTAAAACAGACCACAAGTCCACAGACTGAAGCCATTCAGAGAGAAGGAGTAGAAAAGAGAATTGAGGTTGATTCCTATATTCAACAGGAACTTCTTTTTTTGATTCGTTGACTTCCATGGCTATGACTCAAACCCAGTTTGATGTCTCTAGCATGTCTGTTGGTAAAGTCCAGAGAAGTTGCTTTTTCAGGCTTTAAGTTCCAGAACCATCCAGCCAATCTCCAGTTTATGGTCAGTCCCAGTGGAATGCAGCTCCTGCCCTTTAGAAGCGATAGACTTGGGCTTTGCCCTGATAGGCACTTCACTCCTGTGAGGATCGTTCCCAGCTCAAGGGTGAGTAACATGGCTCTCATCCCTGGGGCTCTGCCTTCAGCTCCCCAGCCTGTGTAATTCTCTGTGACAGTTCAATTCAGAGGGAATCTGGCAGCTTCACAGCAACAGACATACAAAAGGTGAGCCCAGTGGAGCCTGAATAATGAGCAGAGCTGCTGTCTGCAATGGCCTGCCTGGGGAACGCTGTGGGGGATGGGCGCAAAAATGCTGACCTAGTGCTTCTTTCCCTCCATCCTCCTGGCCATCTCTTTCCCCTACACTGAGCACGGCATGTTTCATGCCAGCCTGTCTTCCAATCAGTCCCGCCCTAAGCATTTCCAAGAGTGGGGGCAGAGGCAGAACCCCTTCAACCTTTTCCACCAGTGCACTTTGTCTGGGCACCACACTTTAAGAAAGAGGCAAACAAATTAGAGCAGGTACAAAGAAGGGCAACGAAGGATGATCAAAGGACTGGAAACCAAGCCATAGGTTGGAAAGATTGAAGGAACTGGGCATGTTTAGTCTTGAGAAAAGAAGGCTGAGAGGGGATATGATAACACTCTTCAAATACCTGAAAGATAATCATAAAGAGGAAGGGAACGACCTGTTCTCCATCATCCCAGAGTGCTGGATGCACAATAACAGGCTCAAACTAAAGGGAGCCAGATATGGGATGAATATCAGGAAAACCTTCTTAGCAGTTAGAGCAGTATGACACTGGAACCGATTGCCTTTAGAGGTGGTGAATGTTCCAACACCGGAAGCACTTAAGAGAGAATTGGACCGCTATCTGCCATATCTCCTTTGATTCAGATTCCTGCATTGAGCAAGGGGGTGGACCCGATGGCCTAAAAAAGGCCCCTTCCAACTCAGCAATTCTATGATTCTATACATTTACAAATTGCCTCATCCAAAGCACTATTCTTTTATTTTAAAAAAGCCATTTTGTGACAGTGTAGGGAATAGAGATTAAATATCCTGGAAGTGCATGTAATGGAAGACATGTGCCGGTTAGATTCTCCAGCACACCCTGGGTCCTGCAGAGTTGTATGCTTGTAAAGTCAATGCACCACAACAACCTCATGTAAAAAGCACTTGGGGAGTTAGCTATCTTTGCATCCTTTACCAGAAACCTGGATTAAGCTACCCAGCAAAGCTTTTAGTCCTGGGCCAGAGGTCCCTGCTTGTCAGAGCATTTCTGGACTCATCTCTCCCAATGCTACCAATCAATAAGACATTTTGAAGTTACTTCATCTTCCCCTCATCAGTGAATTTTCTCTGGTAAGGAAAAAAACCTAATGAAAGGGATCATGGGAGAATGTAGTTGCAAATGGCAGTTCATGAGTCTGGACACCTCAGAGTCAGTGGGTGAGACAGAACAGGTGTGCAATAAAAGCCTAAGCCAGGATCCTATTTAGTCCAATTACTTGACAGACCTTAGATCAGTGGTACTGATATTTATGCTGCTTGCGCAAGGAGGCAGCCAATAGTGAGTGGTACAAGCTAATGTGAAACACCATTTATACAAGGGAAAGATGTCTGCAGATAGCATGTTCCTGGACTATGCTGTCTGCTCAACGTTGTCTCAGTAGCATCCTGGTTTTAGTCAACAAGTGCCTTTGCACAACTTTGCAACTCCCACAGTAGTGTCTGTTTTAAAACTGTGGATCTCCAGTTGAAGTCAGTGGAAGCTATTTTCAGTGCAAGATCTCAGAGGTCCGGTAGTAGACTTGATAAAATGAGTATGGCTTTTATTTTAGCCACCACATTTCTCCACTCTAGTAACAAATAAAAGAGCTCACCTGAGGTATACATGTCAATCATCATCTTTCACCATCCACACTACTGCAGCTTGCCTGCATGAGAAAGGACATTTTAGATACACTAAATAATTACAAAGGGACTGCAGTGGCTCAAGTGGCTAAGACGCTGACTGGGAAGCAGAAGGTCAGCAGTTCGATTCCCGAGTACTGCAGGACGGAAATGAGCTCCCGTTTTCGTCCCAGCTCCTGCCAACCTAGCAGTTCGAAAAGCAAGAAATTACAAGTAGAGAAATAGGGACCACTTCGGTGGGAAGGTAACAGCGTTCCGTGCGCTCTGGTGTCTAGTCATGCCTGCCACATGACCACGGAAACGTCTGCAGAAGCAGACAGCGCTGGCTCTTCGGCTTAGAAACAGAGATGAGCACTGCACCCTAGAGTCAGATACGACTGGCTTTCGAGCAAGGGAAACCTTTACCTTAAATAATTATGCATTATAAGTGAATGAATAGGAACTTTGCTCTGTGGTTTCTTCCCACATTCTTTTGCCACTCCTGATGTGCTGGAGCATGAAGTAGGGTTGCTTTGCAGGGTTTATTTTCTATTTTATTTTTTTATTTTTTAGGGTTGGAAGCATCAGCCTTTCTAATGGGCTCTCCTGAGTGAGTAACAGTTGTATTTATGCCCTGTTGGGTGAATGGAAACTCAGCTGTTGCATTCCATGTGCTGGATAAATGAATGATCAGGATAAGAAAAGGAGCTTGTTGCTTTGCTTTTTCTGCCCTGTTTATCAACCCTCTTCCTAAGCCAAGGGTGCCCAAACTTTTTGGGCCATAGGCTGGTCACGTGGTTCAGTGGGCCAGTCACATGGTTCAGCAGGCCGGTCACATGGTTTTCCCCACTAGAAGCAAAACACGCCTTGCCATCTGTTTTGCGACAGGATGAGATAGATTTTAGGCTGCCATTTTATCTGCTTAAATCAGAGGTGCCCAAACTATGGCCTGTGGGCTGGATTTGGCCCCCGATGCCAATTCATCCAGCCCACACAGCCCTTGTCACTCCCAGAAGTGAAATGTACCTGTATGGGCGTGTTTCACTTCCGCTTCCAGGAGCGACAAGGGCGGTGCGGGCCAGATGAATTGGCATCTGGGGGATGGCTCCAGCCCATGGGCCGTAGTTTGGGCACCCCTGTCCTAAACCCTTCAAAACGAGAACAGAACTCTTCAGAGATGAAGGGCAAAGGGAATGCAAAGGGTCTGTGGAACCTTCTGCTGCTGTTCCCGTTTGCAGTCTGGCAAATGGAAGGCACAGAAAGGCATTTGGGCTGTCCTGGTACATACACCACATGGCCCAACACAGATGAGCAGAAACTACTAGGCAGGCATGCCTCTCCTGATAATCTTCTCCACACCCTGCAGTTCCTCTTTCTTTAATGGTGTGTGTCTTATGTTGTGTGCACAAAAACACAGGCTCCGCTGGCTGCCCATGCAGAGAGCCTCGTTTCTGTGGTCCCTTTGTAGCGATATGGTACAGCAGGGGGAGCAGCCTGCCTTCTAAAGCTCCACATGGGATCGAATTGTGTTGAGCTTTTATTTTTTAATCTTCTGTTTTAGTTTTCTAAAACTCTGCCTGTCGGGGGTTTCTTTTCCCACCCTGGATTCTTTTCGAGCCGCGAAAAAAAGTTCCATGGCAGCCGAGATCCCCCCACCCCACCCGGCCTTGGGGAGCTTTGGCATTGGCAAGGCAGCCTGCTGAGCGCTAGAATAAAAGAGGCACTGGGAAATAAGGGGGGATCTGTGGGAGCCTTCGGAGGAAGTGGGGACCAGGGCCTCCCAATTGCCAGCTGCTGACAGAAAGCGGCCTGGCTTTACAAAGACGGGGGACAGCATAAATCTGTTTGGCAGGTTGGCTTCCCAGTTTCCACTTGGTTGCTCTAGACTTGGAACTGGGGAGGGGGCAGAGTGGGAGAGCCCGCCATGCAGTCTTGAAGGGGGAGGGCCTGGATCCTATTCAGTTTGCCCCAGGCTGGAGGAATAGGTGCAGGGGAGCAACAGTACATTATTTGAACCAGTGGGATAAGATGCATTGTGAAGGGAGCACCACTGTGGGAAAGGACTGCCTTGCGCGTAAGTACAGGAAGAAGCTTCTCTGGGTCTTGCCAAGTGGCAAAACACACCACGAGAGAAGCACAACAGAACAAACAAACAACAAAGACAGGCATCCTATGGAGGTCAAAGGTTCTGGCTAAGGGGCTATTCAACAATTACGTGATCCTTGGAGGGGGAGGGGGTCTGCCATCTGAATTACAAAAAATTACGTGGGGGTGGGGGTGTCAGGTCAAAGATTACGTCATCCATTTGGAGCTGTTGTGCATTAGGCACCAATAGTGAAAAGCTCTAAAAATTAGAGTTTCGATACAAAAGCTCTGGATTACGTAATTTTAAAGGGGGGAGGGGGTCGAAGCTAAAATTACGGTCAGATTACATAGGGGGGAGGGGGTCAATTCCCCCCCCCAAAATGGATCACATAATTGTTGAATGGCCTCTAAGCCCAGTGTGTGTGAGGCACACAGCTCCTCTTCAGGGAACCATTACATCTTTAATGTGTTTCTCCTAATAAATTACTGTTATAGATATCAGCAAGTAAGTAGCAAATTATTAAAGGGGCTCCAATAAGACATAGCCTTCTAATGAAGAGCTAATTGCTCAAGAGAGGCAGAATTAATGTTGTGGGTGACGGTGAGTCTGCTTGTTGTGCCCGCTGGATAATACTCTGCTTTAGGTGAAGGGGTTTTTATTGCATTTAATTGTAAGTGCCCAGATATACTCTGGTGTCTGTTGTGTGACTGGTTGTGCAACCCTAAGAGATCCTGTGCAAGGTAGGGCAAGCACTTGCACTATGTTAGTTGTGTATGTATAAGTATCCAAAAAGGACTGTTTGGAGCTTGCGTCGTCTGTGAAGTCCAGTAGAAGTCAAAAAGAGTAGTTATAATTTAAGGACAGGAGTTGTGCAATCCAGTTTAATAGGTTAGTTTAAAGATTATACAAATTTAAAATGGTCTGTTATTGACTTAGATTTAGATGGAGTTAAAGACCGAATTTGCGGGGTGGTGGTGGTTAAACAATGACCTTCAAGTAAGGCAGGAGTGCTCAAACATTTTGGGCCATGGGCCAGTCATGTGGTTCAGGGGGCTGGTCACATGGTTTAGCAGGCCAGTCACGTGGTTCCTCCCACTGGAAGCGGAAAAAAATGCACCTTGCAATCTGTTTTGCAACAGATGTTTTGCAACAGGATGAGATAGATTTTTTAGGCTGCCAATTTCTCTGCTTAAATCAGGGGTGCTGAAACTATGGCTCATGGGCCAGATCCGGCTCCTGGCACCAATTCATCCAGCCCATGCCGCCCTCATTGCTCTTGGAAGTAGAAGGGTGGTGTTGGCCAGATGAATTGGCATCGGGGGTGGATCCTGCCCATGGGCCATAGTTTGGGCACCCCGATGTAAGAGAACTGCAGGAAGAAACTTAAGAGAGAAGATGCCCATGCCTGGGCCATGTTGCCCTTCAAAAAATTTGTTCTAGCCACCAACATGAGAACAGTGCCATGTTTGTGCTGCATTCTGCCAGCGTCGTCCTTTGCACATCCCAACATGATCTGCATTCATCCCTCCGGGAACAGTAAATTTTGGCCCTAAAGTTCTTGTATGCACTAAGCAATGTATATGTGTTGACCACATGCCAACTTATTCAACCTTCCTTCGGGCCCCTGCCAGGGGGAAGAGAGGGTTGCTCAAAACAGAATGGATTGCACTTCTAGAAGCCTTCAGGAAGCACACATCTCCTCTGACGTAAGGTGTACAGTTTTGCTTTTGCAAAAAAACTCTTCTCTCTTTGGTGCACTGAGTGGGGATTAAGGCTGAAGGTGAATTTCTAGTCACCTCTACCAAAAAAAGGGGTGTGGGACATGTTTGTGGAGCTAAAGCCCCACCATATTTGGTGGAACAGGAGGGGTTGGCTTCTAGACCTGCTGAAGTTGTCCACTTCTGCACAAAGAGCTACTCAAACTGCTATTCTGAAAACTCCTCTTCTTTTGCTTCTGGTCTTCACTATCCTTGCACAGAAAAACACATGCAGCTGCAGCAAAAGTGCTGGTAACATGAAGCTTGTTCATAAGGAGCCTGTGTCTTCATGGTCAACCACGCTTGTCAACCATACTTTAAAGGAGGTTTGATATTTGGAGTTCCAAGTCTTTCTTGCTTTTTACTTCCCCATTAGGATTTCTTTCTTACCCTCCCATGGCCTGCTGGGATTTTATGCCTTTTCCTCCCCTCCCCTGTCTTTGATCAGAATGCAGGACCGTGGACTGTTTCTCCTCTTGATTCTGATTCTCCTGGCTGCAACCTCTGAGGCTGGCAAGAATAAAAAAGGTGAGTGGCTGGATTGTGGTTGCCCATCCATGTGAAGTCTGGTCTCTGTATGCTATCTTCCGGGTCGGCCTCCAAATTGGGGGAAGGGAGCTGGGACTGATTTTGATGCTTCAGGGGAGCTTATGGAATAGGGTTGGCTATTCATGGCATGTCACAGTGACCACCGGCTGCCTTGGTTATTTTTGCAGACAAGGTGAAGAAGAATGGCTCAGATTGTGAGGAATGGCGCTGGGGTCCCTGCATCCCCAACAGCAAAGACTGTGGTGTTGGCTTCCGCGAGGGGACTTGCAATGAAGAGACTAAGAAGCTCAAATGTAAGATCCCTTGTAACTGGAAGAAAGAATTTGGAGGTAAGTGCATACGTTTCAGAGAGACAATGATGAGGCTTGCCATGTGTCCAAGCAGCCAGTCAGAAGGTATCCAGCCAGCCAGAAGGTTTTATAGATCTGGAGATTTTTTGGTTTTGTATTCAGAATGTCTCAAGCAGTTAGTACTGTGAATTAGCACCCGTACGGGCGCATTTTACTTCTGCTTCCAGGAGTGATGAGGGCGGCATGGGCCGGATGAACCGCAATAAACCCATGTGTGTGGATTCATGGGGGCTTGGGCTTCTGGGAATTGAAGTCCAAGAATATCTGGAGTGCCAAGGTTCACCATCACAGAGTTAGTAGGTGCAATAATATATTAATTCAGTGGCTAAAATCATATTTCTTAAACTTAAGAGGCTAACATAAGGCTAACAACATCATCAACAATGGCAGTTTTTCAGAAAATAAATATTTCAGATCACCCATTAAATATCCTGAGGTTCCCTTGGCATCATTTTCATTAGGAGAAGCTGCTGAGAACCATGGAACCAGAGGGGGAAGGAGTCTTTACTCTCCAAAAATTGCCAGTGATGGTAATATTCTGCTAGAGGCCATTTTTTAGAAATTAAAGCCACCCCTCTCAACCTTCCAACAGCTTCCTACCAAAGAAACGAATGTCAAGGAAGCCAATCCTGGGATGGGGGAGTGAGTGAGATCAGAAATGTTCAATTTCTGAAAAATCACCACAGATGTCATCAGTAAATTAGAGCATTATAAATTAGTGCTTTTGGACTACAGCTTCCAGAGCTCTTCGCCACCGGCTGTGCTAGCTACGGCTGAGACAAGCCAGGAGTCCTGGAACATCTGGAGGGGGACACCCCCGTCCCTGGTCTACCATGATTTTGCATCCAACAATCTGCTTCCTCCAGTGCTTCCCTAGTAGAAACACATCCTGTGGCGTCCAGGGCAACCAGATGTTCACCACAGATTCAAGGGTATAGTTTCTGACAGCTATTATTGTGAGACTTTCAGATAAAGGAAAGGGGCCTTACATCATCCGGTGAACAGACTGCATAGCTCAGGGTTGTTGATGCCAATGCTTTTCATCCAGTGGCACGTGTGCTGCAACAGAGGTCTCTAGGCAGAACACAGAGTTTTTCACAACATGACACAACTGGTTGTTTCTTCCCACACTTTTCCCCACTTTATTAGAATTCACACCAATATGCAACATGTAAACACATTTCTGTCTGTCTGTCTGTGTTTTTAGTCAGAGCAATAATACTTGTTTCTGATAATACAACTGGAACTGAACCTGAGGTCTTTTGTGTGCAAAACAAATGCTCCTCTATGGCATGATGGTGATTTTATTACCTACATTACTTAGACTTCTTGGGGTGTTTATTTTTTGGACTACAGTTCCCAGATTTCTCAAGCCAGCAACTGGCTGTGTGGTTTTGGGAATTCTGGGAGCTGTTTTCCCCAAAAGAAGTTTTCTGGACCTCTGGTTTTGTTATCCAAGAGATCCTCTCTGTGTGTGTTGGAGGCAAGGGGCATTCTGACAGTGGATTCTGGGAAGAAATGCAATAAATAGCTAAATAAGATGCTGATGGCAATATGGGAAGAGAATCCCTGCAATCAAGGGCTAAAGTGGCAATGCCTTCATCAGGTGGTAAAGTGCAGCTTTTGCTTAATCCACCTTTTGTTTGGAAATTGAATTGTTAGGAAGGGAACTAAAGGAACCATTATTCAGCATAGCATCACGAGATCTTTGACCATGTCACTATGTCTCATCAGCAATGAAATGTGGGATCTAAAAGGATCCAGAAGTGCAGATTCCAGAAAACTGCATGGAGCTCGGAAAATAATTGAATGTCATGGATCCTCGCAGGAAGTCCTTTCCAATCCATTCACTTTACCTCTTCCTTTCTATACTATTCCCATGGCTTTGTTATATTCATGCTCCATTTCTGCTGAATCTCTATTTTTGTACAATAAGAAATTTAGGTTGTGGCTACCTGGGGGAGAAGTATGGCAATCGATGCTAGCTTCAATTATTCCTGCATTTCTTCTATTGGGCAATTTCCCCCAATGTTTGTTGTTATTTTTAGGACCTCAGTATGGTTGAAGAATAAACAAGTGTTATCTGGTGATTCTGTATTTATCTGTGTGTCAGGCCTTTGGGCATTACATTTGTTGTCTAAAGCTATAGGTCCATGAGCCTCAGAGATCTTGGTTCTGCAAGAACTCGTGAAGATGGTGTGCAACCATCAGCTTAATCTAAAATGTTTGAGTTTGTATATGATATCAGGAACGAAGAGACTTGTGGGACCTACTTCAGGTTTGCAGAATCTACTTTGCTTTTTAGTAACCTCCAAGACTCACCAACCACAGTCTGCTGCCAAATACACTTAATATGCAAAATATACCACAATTCTATAGTGCTGGAAATACATCCCAGAAGCCACAGGAGGAAGAAGAACTTGCATTCTTGTGGCTTCTCACCCCGCACCCTGCCCCAATCACATGAAGAGAAATGTAACCATAATGTAGAACAAATGTAAAACAAATTTGTTTTATGATAAAACAAAAAGTAGGAAGCCCTGCGGAGCAAACTTTGGCTCTTGTATATCTTGGCACTCTCAGCAAGAGTTTGGGATACCTTTGAATATATTTGAGGTTCTAGCATTAGAGCATTTCTGCATCTTCCACTGCTACCACATTAGGATTGTAGCCCTAGATTTAAAATAATATATACAGTATTCAAAAATCTGAACCAGGAATTTGTTAAAGCTGCCAGAATAGAAGAGAGTTCATGGTTCTTCTACATAAATACTGGCTACTCTAACTTTTTGTCATTTCTCCATTACAGTCTGTGGTGGTGGAGTCACAATTTTTTGTTGGTGATGTGCAAATCCGTGTCAATAGATCCAGATATATCTTCTCTCCAACTCATTTACAGAATCTAGCAAGCCCAATCTTCTCTCCAACCCAGTTTTACAGAAATTCCAGTAACTTTTTGAATTGTTAACCTGAAGGCTATATGGTCAGGATTCAAGGCAATGTGGAGGAACTAAAATGAACTCAAGATGTTAGGTATTTCACCAAAAGGATAAATGTTCTTTGTGGGTACTGCACTGGCCTAATTGCTTTTAACTTCTCTTCTAGCTGATTGCAAGTACAAGTTTGAGAGCTGGGGTGGTTGTGATTCTGCAACCGGTCTGAAGGCACGTTCAGGCACTCTGAAGAAGGCTCTGTACAATGCTGAGTGTCAGGAAACTATTCAAGTAACCAAGCCCTGCTCTCCTAAGACCAAGTCGAAATCCAAAGGTCAGCCCCAGCTTTTTGGAGGTCTTTATCTGTTTTAAAGGTTTACTTTGTATTGTTCTTGTTTCAGAGTTTGGGAAATTTCCTTTTTAGACAACTCAAACAAGTCAAATAAATAAATAAATAAACAAACTACCAGACTTTCCAAGCAAGCATGGCGAGAAGTCATGGCAGCTACGAGAATCTGGGGAATGTCATCCAAGACACTATAAGAAAACTGTAAATAATCCTAGCAGGAGAAATAAAAAGTTAGGGATTGCCATCTAAAGCTACTGTCATCAGGCATTTGCAACTCTTCTGGAGTTTCTTTTGTCTGAAGATATTTCTAGCCTGTGTTGAAGCCTGAGTATCGTCAGGCACTGAGCAGAACTTCCAAAGCTTTAGCCAAGGATTATGAAATGCATTACAAGCATGGTTTTTCCACATGATATTCAGTGATGTACTGTATTTGAGCCATGAACACCTGAAAGATCGTGACTCATCTTTCATGAACTGGAATTTTTTTTAGTGCTGTCTCCCAGCTCAGCAAGAGCAGCCATAATATCATGCAGTTAGTTCTCCTTCGTATAGTTTGTGAATCCACACTCATGGGTTATGCGCCTGCGCAGAACGGCCGATCGGAGGCTTGAAAAGCTATTGGTCAAAAGTTTTGGCGGTAAGACCGCCCACCGTACCGCCCACCCTGAGGCGCCCGCGCGCCATTTTACCTCAGTTCTCTTCTTTCCGCTGTAGCAGCAGGACGATCGTTGAGAGCTTCCTCAATTTTTTCGCCCTTCTGAGGGAAAGTCTTTTTGGCAAATCTTAACAATTTTTCTCGGTGATCTTGTCCTCCGGGCAGGATCGCCACCCCGGCTCTGTCTCTTCTCTTGAGTGGATTCAGTAGCCAATTTTTCGCATCGATCACCGTCTCCCCCCTCAAGGGGGTGGCGGCTGGTCGGCCCTTCGGGGTACTTGTCTCCAGAAACTTCCACTGGAAGAATTTTTTCCGCGGTTGATGGCTGCAGCGTTTAAACAGTGCACGGCTTGCCTTAAGAAGCTTCCGGCTTCCGACGGACACAGCCTGTGCCTTTTTTGTTTGGGAGAGTCGCATCAGAGCCAGTCTTGCCCGCATTGCAAAAAGTTTACGCGCCTCGCGGTGCAGAACCGAAGCAATCGCCTCAAGGCTCACCTGATGGAGCTCGCTCTGGCTCCCGCCGCGTCCGCCTCCACCGCCGCTGCCGCTCAACCACCGCCGGCCTCTTCCTCCGTGCTTCCGATGAGGAAGAAGAAGAAGAAGGACAAGAACGGTGAGAAGAAGCGCAAGCGTGGGTCGGAGAAGAGACGGTCGCTTCCCCCCACTCCGCGCACACCCGCCTCTCCCGGGCCTTCGCCGCCGTTCTCGACTGCCCGATGTCCTTCTCCGTGATCCTCCATCTGGGGAGGACGGTCGTCTTCCGGGTCACCTGAGAAAGGACGCAGGGCTGGGGCTCCAGCTCGCCCACTTCAGGTGCTCTCCTCTCCTCCTCGGGGCAGGAATTCCTCGCCGAGGCAGGCCTCCGTCTCTCCACGGCCCAGGACGCCGACGGACGACGCGGTCGTCACCGTTCCAACGACCGTTTCGCCGACACCGACGCCGGCCACCGTTTCGGCTCCCACCGTTTCGTGGGCCACCATCCCGCCGGCCACCGGAGCTCCACCGCCAGCGGACTCGGACGCGTCTCAGATGGCCCTCGTCCGAGAGATGTTCCAGGTCATGGCGTCGTTTGCGACCAGGTTCCAGACCTCCACGCCTGCGGCCTCTGCGGCTCCGGTTCCGACCACCGCAAGCCCCGGGCATCCTGGCTCTGCCGCGGCCCCACCGACCTCCCGTGGGTCGAGTGCCCGCTCCGCCGGCCCACCCAACCCGTCATGGTGTGGTCCGGACGTTGATGCGGTGGACGCCCATCCCGCCGGCCCGCCCAGGCCGTACTGGCGCGGTCCGGACGTGGACGAAAGACTGCCTCCCTCGTCCTCCGATGAGTCCAGCTCGTCGTCGGAGGAGGACGAGGGAGACGTCGACACCGAGCGCACGCCGGAACAGGCCATCGGCTCAGTGGACCCACCGCGTGGTGAGGACCAGCGCTCACTGACCGCCATGCTCACGAGGCTCGGCACCGCCCTCAACCTGAAGGTCGACCAACCGCCGTTGGAGGGTGAGGATCAGATGACCGCGAAGCTCGACAGGCGTGCTGTGCGGCCGGTCCACATAACCATGCTCCCCTCCATGATGACCACGGCGAGGGCGACGTGGAAGAAACCTTTGGCGGCGCACTCCGTTTCGTCCAGGCTCGACAGCATGTACCGGGTCCTGGACGAGAACGTCGAGTTCTTGCAGGCGCACCCCCTGCCGAATTCCCTGGTGGTCAAGGCCTTCCAGCATAGGACGGCCACCAGCGGATTCCCGGTCCCGTCGACGCCGGAGGGAAAGAAACTGGACGCGGTGGGGCGTAAGTTTTACGCCACCGGCTCCCTATTCTTTCGGGCCGCCAACTATTCGGCCGCCATGGGCCTGTACCAATCTCACCTCTGGGAGCAGGTGAAGGTTGAGACGGCTAAACTGCCCGCCGATGCCCAGAAGAGGATTGACGCGCTGGCCACCGAGGGGGACTTCGTCGCCGAGCAGCTGATGCGCACTGCCCGGCATATCAACGATTATGCGGCAAAAGACATGGCCTCCGCAATCTACCTCCGTCGCCATGCTTGGCTCAGGGACACCTCCCTCGATGACGCTATGAAAAAGCTCATCGAGGAGTTTCCCTTCGACGGGCAGGGCCTCTTCGGTCAGGACACCGATAAGGTCCTGAATGAGATGCGCCAGACCAGTTCCACGGCGAAGTTCCTGGGGCTCACCACGCCGGCTACTTCCACCAGGCCGAGGTTCCAGCCCTTCACACGGCGGTTCCAGGGCAACCCACAGCAGCAGGGACCGACGGAGCAGCCTAGATCCAGCTCCTACAAACAGCGGCGACAACACAAACCCCGCTACCGGCCCTACGGACAGGACAAGCGTTCGACCGCGAGGCCCAAGCCCCGCGTTTGAAGCTGCGACGGCCGAGTCTCTCTCGCTCCACATCCCGTACCTCCCCCTCCGGAACTTCCTCCAGGCATGGTCGGGCATCACGGACGACCAGTGGGTCTTAAAGATCTTGTCCTCTGGCTACGCCATCGAGTTCGTGCGGGTGCCTCGAGTAGGAAAACATCGTCTCACCACCTCGTCCCCCCATTTGGAGGAAGAAATATCAACCCTTCTCTCCAAGGGAGCCATCGAGCGGGTAGCACCGTCCGACTGGGACAACGGCTTCTACTCGAGGTACTTCGTGGTCCAGAAGAAGGACGGAGGCCTTCGCCCTATCCTGGACCTACGCCGCCTGAACAAATGCATCCACACCAGGAAGTTCCGGATGGTGACCCTACAGACCGTCCTCCCCCTCATCAACAAAGGGGACTGGTTCACAGTCATAGACCTCAAGGATGCCTACTTCCACGTCTCCATCCTCGAGGAACACAGACGGTTTCTCCGTTTCTGCATCGACAATTCCGTGTACCAGTACCGATGCCTACCATTCGGTCTGGCCACGGCACCGCGGGTCTTCACCAAATGCATGGCTCCGGTGGCCGCATTCCTCCGCCAACGGGGCATCAGGGTCTTCCCATACATCGACGATTGGTTGATCGTCTCCCCCACCAAACCGTCGGCCGTTCGGGACACACAATACACGGTTCACCTCATGGAGAGTCTCGGCCTCAGGATCAACTTCACCAAGTCGAAGTTGACTCCCTCCCAGCGCGTCGAGTACATTGGAGCGGGACTCGACTCGCTTACTACGAGAGCCTACGCCCCCCAGAAACGCTTACGGGACATTGCGCAGGGGGTGAGCGAACTGCGCACGAAACCGTGCATCCGGGCGAAGAAGGCTCAGAGACTTCTAGGCCTGATGGCCTCAACGACGGCAGTGATCCCCCATGCCAAGTTGAAATTCAGGTCCCTGCAATCGTGGCTCCTCCACGAGTTCGACGCACTTCGGGAGAGCCAATCCAAACGGTTGACCCCATCTCCAGAACTGAGGGACCAACTGCTGTGGTGGTCTACACCACTCAACGTGGCCACGGGGAAGAGTTTCTACCCCCCGCAACCCTCGTTGCAGATACTGACCGACGCGAGCAACCTCGGCTGGGGCGCTGCTTGCGGGACTCTCACGGTCAACGACACCTGGACACCGCACGAAACGGTGTACCACATAAACTACTTGGAACTGCTGGCCATTTGGAAGGCTCTACGTTCCTTCGAGACTCTGCTCACCGGCAAGGCGGTTCAGGTGGCCTCGGACAATACCACGGCGGTGGCGTACCTCAACAAGCAGGGAGGAACACGGTCCACCACCCTCCTGTACCTTGCAGTACAGTTGTGGGAATGGTGTCTGCAGAGGCACATTTTCCCAATTGGAGTGCACATTCAGGGCACGCTGAATGTTTTGGCAGATCACCTGAGCCGTCTCACCTCCACGAACCACGAATGGGAGCTGGACGACGGAGTGTTCCAGTCCCTGTGCGAGGTCTGGGGGACGCCGAGCATCGACCTCTTTGCATCGGAGTCCAACAGGAAACTCAGCAGGTACTGCTCCAGAGCAGGCATCGGACTGAACTCCGAGGGCGATGCCTTCATGAAACGGTGGGATCAGGACTATCTCTATGCCTTTCCTCCGTTTCCTCTGGTCCAGAAGGTACTCACCAGGATGCACCAACACAGAGCCAATGCAATTCTGGTGGCACCGGCGTGGCCGCGCCAACCCTGGTTTCCGCTACTGTTGCGCATGTCGTCGCAGTATCGCACACTGCCGGAATCACCGACACTCCTCCAAATGGAGCAGGGCCAGCTGCACCATTCGGACCTGCCCAGCCTCCACCTCACCGCGTGGAGGATAACCCCAGACTGGCCAGGATCCTTGAACTAGCGCGGCGCCCTTCCACAAGGAAGTCCTACGCTTCCAAATACAGGCGTTTCTGTGCTTTCCTGGCCTCCCGACAAACGCCCCCCACGCAGGTGGGACTGCAGGACATTTTAACCTACCTCCTCCAGCTGGCGGAGTCTGGCCTCAGCATCACCTCCATCCGAGTGCATCTCGCAGCAGTGGTAGCGCACTCTCCTGCTGGCTCGCCCGCTTCCGCGGCCTTCCGCGACCAAACGGTAAAGCGCTTCCTCAAGGGACTAAGGAACGCTTTTCCGCCGGCCCGGACACCGACGGCTCAATGGTCACTGTCCACCGTTCTTAACGCGCTCACCAGGACCCCCTTCGAGCCCATGGCTACCGCCGATGTTCGTCTCCTCACATGGAAGACGGCATTCCTGGTGGCTATCACGTCTGCACGACGAGCTGGTGAACTGGTTGCCCTGCGAGCAGACGCACCTTTTCTCCAGTTCTTCAACGACCGCGTCGTCCTCCAAGCGGACATCACCTTCCTACCCAAGGTGGTCTCCAAGTTTCACATGGCACAAACTATCTCCTTGCCAACCTTCTTCCAGAACCCCACTAACGCCCAAGAAAGGACTTGGCACACGCTGGATGTGAAACGAGCTTTATTGTTTTACACCAGCAGGACTAGAGAGTTCAGGAAGTCGCAACGCCTCTTTGTGGCTTATGGGGGAAAGTCCAAGGGTGAACCCATCTCTGCTCAAAGGTTCTCCAAATGGATCACCTCTACCATCTACCTGGCCTACGAGTCAGCCTCACTGCCACCTCCACCGCATGTCAGGGCGCATTCCACCAGGGCGGTTGCCACATCCACTGCCTTTCTGGAGGGCACACCGCTTGAGGACATATGTAAGGCTGCCACCTGGTCCAGACCTTCCACATTTGTCCAGCACTACAGGGTGGACACCAGAGCCACTGCGGACGCCAGGCTTGGCCGTGTCGTCCTCACCAGAGGGCTCCGGACTCAACGCCCCTGACGGGTCCACCTACAGGATCTTCAGCCCATCGTGGGATCATCTCATCCGACTGCCCACCGACCAAGTAAGTGTGAGCTTGCTAATCTCCCATGAGTGTGGATTCACAAACTATACGAAGGAGAAAGTTCGGTTTCACTTACCAGTGATAACTTTCGTTCTTCGAGTATATAGTTTGTGAATACACACTACCCACCCTGCCTCCCCTCTGGAGCTGCACGGATGAGATCAGTTGGTTTATCCTGTGCTTGGCTTAAGTATGGAACTGAGGTAAAATGGCGCGCGGGCGCCTCAGGGTGGGCGGTACGGTGGGCGGTCTTACCGCCAAAACTTTTGACCAATAGCTTTTCAAGCCTCTGATCGGCCGTTCTGCGCAGGCGCATAACCCATGAGTGTGTATTCACAAACTATATACTCGAAGAACGAAAGTTATCACTGGTAAGTGAAACCGAACTTTTTCCACATTACAGTTTATTTGAGCATATTGCTCAGTTTAGCAATGATTTGCCCATGGTTGAACCTCAGAGAAGACATTTTGACACTGAGCCAAATAAATTCCTTTACATTTTAGCTCAGAGGCTTAAAATATCTGAATTGGGCAAGATAGAGCAACCTCTACTTCTCCTTCGTATAGTTTGTGAATCCCCACTATTGGGTTATGCGCCTGCGCAGAACGTAGATCGGAGGCTTGAAAAGCTATTGGTCAAGAGTTTTGGCAGTAAGACCGCCCACCGTACCGCCCACCCTGAGGCGCCCGCGCGCCATTTTACCTCAGTTCTCTTCTTTCCGCCATAGCAGCAGGACGATCGTTGAGAGCTTCCTCAATTTTTTCGCCCTTCTGAGGGAAAGTCTTTTGGCTAACTTCGTGTAAAAAAATTTCGGTGATCTTGTCCTTCGGGCAGGATTGCCACCCCGGTGCTGTTTCTTCCTCCTGGTGGACTCAGTTACCTACGCGCTCCGGTCACCGTTTCCCCCCTCAAGGGGGTGGCGGCTGGCCTGCCCTTCGGGGTGCTCGCCTTCCCGAACCTTCCATTGGAAGAATTTTTCTTTGATGGCCGCTGCCTTCAAGCAGTGTTCTGCTTGCCTCAAGAAGTTCCCTACCTCCGACGGGCATAGCCTTTGCCTTTTCTGCCTGGGGGAGTCTCACCAGAGCCAGTCCTGCCCACACTGCAAGAAATTTACCCACCTTGCAGTGCAGAACCGGAGCTACCGGCTCAAAGCCCACCTGATGGAACTCTCTCTGGCTCCCGCCGCGGCTGCTTCTACCTCTGCTGGTGCCTCTCAACCTCCTCCGCTTCCTGCTTCTTCTTCCACTCTCTCCATCAAGAAGAAGAAGAAGAAGGATAAGAATGGGGAGAAGAAAAAGAAGCACGGGCCGGAAAAGAGGCGTTCGCTCCCGCCTACGCCTCGCCCTCCCATCTCTCCGGGGCCTTCGCCTCCCTTCTCGGTCGCGAGATGTCCTTCGCCCGGCTCTTCGATGTGGGGCGGACGGTCCTCTTCGGGATCTCCTGAGAAAGGTCGCAGGGCTGGGGCTCCAGCTCGCCCACTGCAGGTACTCCCGTCTCCCCCTCGTGGGAGGGGCCGTTCACCCACGAGGCAGGCCTCCGTCTCCCCGAGGCCCAGGACTCCGACGATCGACGAACCGGCAACCACCATTCCGGCCACCGTTTCGTCTCCGGTGATTCCAACTACCGTTTCGTCGGCCACCGTTTCGTCCAAACCGTCAGCTCCGGATGCATCCCAGATGGAGTTCTTCAAGGGGATGTTCGAGGCCATGGCAAAGTCGTTTGCCCAGCAGTTCAAGGCCTCCATACCTGCGGCCTCTGCGGCTCCGGTGCCGACCACCGCAAGCCCCAGGGATGTTGGTCCTACTGTGGCCCCACCGACCTCACGAGGGTCGAGTGTCCGCTCCGCTGGCCCACCCATATCGTCTTAGTGTGGTCCAGACGTCGATGCGGTGGACTCCCATCCCATCGACCCGCCCAGGCCGTACTGGCGCAGTCCCGACGTGGACACCAGGGTCCCTCCCTCGTCTTCCGATGACTCCAGCGCGTCTTTGGAGGAGGATGAGGGAGACGTCGATGCTGACAAGACCCCGGACCAAGTCATCGGCGCGGTTGACCCACCGCGTGGTGAGGATCAACGCTCTCTTACGGCAATGCTGACATGCTTGGGGACCGCTCTAAACCTGAAGGTGGACCAGCCACCACTGGAGGGCGAGGACCAAATGACCGCGAAGCTGGACAGACGAGCGATTTGGCCGGTCCACATTACCATGCTTCTGTCCATGTTGACGTCAGCGAAGGCGACATGGAAGAAGCCAGTATCATCGCACTCCGTTTCGTCCAGGCTCGACGGCATGTACAGAGTCCTGGACGAGAACGTTGAGTTCCTCCAAGCACACCCCTTGCCGAACTCGTTGGTGGTCAAGGCCTTCCAGCACAGGACGGCCACCAGCGGCTTTCCGGTACCTTCGACTCCGGAAGGGAAGAAGCTGGACGCGGTGGGCCGAAAGTTCTACGCCACCGGTTCCCTCTTCCTCCGAGCCGCCAACTACTCGGCCGCCATGGGCCTCTACCAGTCCCACCTCTGGGAGCAGGTAAAGGTTGTGGCCGCTACACTGCCCGCCGAAGCCCAGAAACGGATCGACGCGCTGGCATCCGAAGGGGACTTTCTGTCGGAGCAGCAGATGCGGACGGCCAGGCACATCAATGACTACGCGGCAAAGGACATGGCTTCCGCTATTTTGCTCCGTCGTCATGCCTGGCTCAGGGGCACCTCCCTCGATGATGCAATGAAAAAGCTCATTGAGGAGTTCCCGTTCGACGGACAGGGCCTATTCGGGCAGGACACCGATAAGGTCCTGAACGAAATGCGCCAAACAAACTCTACGGCCAAGTTCCTCGGACTTACCACGCCGGCGCCGCCTGCCAGGCCGAGATTCCAACCTTTCACGCGGCGATATCAGGGCAACCCGCAGCAACAAGGTGGCCCTTCGGAACAGCCCAGGTCTGGCTCCTACAAACAACGGCGCCAGCACAAACCCCGTTACCAGCCTTATGGGCAGGGCAAGCGTTCCGACGCGAAGTCCAAGTCCCGTGTTTGAAGCTGCGACGCCCGAGTCTCTCTCGCTCCACATCCCGTACCTTCCCCTCCGGAACTTCCTCCAGGTATGGTCAGACATCACGGACGACCGGTGGGTCTTAAAGATCTTGTCCTCTGGCTACGCCATCGAGTTCGTGCAAGCGCCTCGGGTAGGAAGGCATCGTTTCACCACCTCGTCCCCCCATTTGGAGGAAGAAATATCAACTCTTCTGTCCAAGGGAGCCATCGAGCGGGTGATGCCGCCCGACTGGGACAACGGCTTCTACTCGAGGTACTTCGTGGTTCAGAAGAAGGACGGAGGACTTCGCCCAATTCTGGACCTGCGTCGCCTCAACAAGTGCATCCACACCAGGAAGTTCCGGATGGTGACCCTGCAGACCGTCCTCCCCTTCATCAACAAAGGGGACTGGTTCACAGTCATAGACCTCAAGGACGCCTATTTCCATATATCCATCCTCGAGGATCACAGGCGGTTCCTTCGATTCCGCATCAGCGATTCTGTGTACCAGTACCGGTGTCTACCGTTCGGTCTGGCCACGGCACCACGGGTCTTCACCAAGTGCATGGCTCCAGTGGCTGCCTTCCTTCGTCAGCGGGGAATCAGGGTCTTCCCATACATCGACGACTGGCTGATTGTATCCCCCACCAGCTCATCGGCCATTCGGGACACGCAATTCACGGTCCACCTCATGGAGAGTCTCGGCCTCAGAATCAACTTCACCAAATCGAAGTTGATCCCCTCTCAACGCGTCGAATACATTGGAGTGGTACTCAACTCGCTTGCCACCAGAGCCTTCGCGCCCCAGAAACGCTTGCAGGACATCGCGCAACAAACCGTGCATCCGGGCGAAAAAGGCTCAGAGACTTCTAGGCCTCATGGCCTCAACGACGGCGGTGATCCCTCACGCCAAGTTAAAGTTCCGGTCCCTGCAGTCGTGGCTCCTTCACGAATTCGACGCGCTCTGGGAGAGCCAGTCCAAACGGTTAACTCCGTCTCCGGAACTGAGGGACCAACTCTTGTGGTGGACGGCACCTCTCAACATGGCAACGGGGAAGAGTTTTTACTCCCCGCAACCCTCGTTGCAAATATTGACCGACGCAAGCAACCTCGGCTGGGGGGCTGCCTGCGGGACTCTCACGGTCAACAACCCTTGGTCACCTCAGGAGATGGTGCACCATATCAACTACTTGGAACTTCTGGCCATTTGGAAGGCCCTACGCTCCTTCGAGAGCCTACTCACCGGCAAGGCGGTCCAAGTAGCCTCGGACAATACCACGGCGGTGGCATATCTGAACAAGCAGGGAGGAACGCGATCCACCACCCTTCTTTACCTCGCTGTGCAGCTCTGGGAATGGTGCCTGGAAAGGCGCATTTTCCCGATTGGAGTGCACATTCAGGGCAAGCTGAATGTCTTGGCCGACCATCTCAGCCGCCTCACCTCGACGACCCACGAATGGGAACTGGACGACGAGGTATTCCAGTCGCTTTGCGAGGCCTGGGGGACGCCGAACATCGACCTCTTTGCATCGGAGTCCAACAAGAAATGCCACAGGTACTGCTCCAGGGCAGGCATCGGAATGAACTCCGAGGGCGATGCCTTCATGAAACGGTGGGATCAGGACTATTTCTACGCTTTTCCTCCGTTTCCTCTGGTCCAGAAGGTACTCACCAGAATGTACCAACACAGGACCAGTGCAATCCTTGTGGCCCCAGCATGGCCTCGCCAACCCTGGTTTCCGCTGCTGTTACGCATGTCGTCTCAGTATCGCACGCTGCCAGAGGCACCGACGCTTCTCCAAATGGAGCACGGCCAGCTTCACCATTCGGACCTACCCAGCCTCCACCTCACCGCATGGAGGATAACCCCAGACTATCCAGGATCCTGGAGCTAGCACGGCGCCCTTCCACAAGGAAGTCTTATGCTTCCAAATACAGACGTTTTTGCGCTTTTCTGGCTTCCCAGCAGACGTCCCCACCACAGGCGGGGCTGCAGGACGTTTTGGCCTACCTCCTCCATCTGGCAGAGTCTGGCCTTAGCATTACCTCCGTCCGAGTCCATCTCGCAGCGGTGGTGGCTCACTCTCCGCCCGGTTCGCCCGCTTCTGGTGCCTTTCGCGACCAAACGGTGAAGCGTTTCCTCAAGGGGCTGCGGAACGCCTTCCCTCCGGTCAGGACTCTGACGGCACAATGGTCACTTTCTGCCGTTCTCAACGCGCTCACCAGGACTCCTTTCGAGCCCATGGCTACCGCGGATGCTCGTCTCCTCACGTGGAAGACGGCGTTTCTGGTGGCTATTACGTCTGCTCGACGAGCTGGTGAACTGGTCGCTCTGCGGGCAGACGCACCATTTCTTCAATTCTTCAATGACCGCGTGGTACTCCAAGCGGATATCACTTTCCTTCCCAAGGTGGTCTCCCAGTTTCATATGGCACAGACTATCTCCTTGCCAACCTTCTTCCAGAACCCCACCAACGCCCAAGAAAGGACTTGGCACACGCTGGATGTGAAACGAGCTTTATTGTTTTACACCAGCAGGACACGGGAGTTCAGGAAGTCGCAACGCCTTTTCGTGGCTTATGGAGGCAAGTCCAAGGGTGAACCCATCTCTGCTCAGCGGTTCTCCAAATGGATCACGTCTACCATCTACTTGGCCTACGAGTCGGCCTCGCTGCCACCTCCGTCGCACGTCAGGGCGCATTCTACCAGAGCGGTTGCCACATCCACGGCCTTTCTGGAGGGCACACTGCTTGAGGACATATGTAAGGCTGCCACCTGGTCCAGACCTTCTACATTTGTCCAGCATTACAGGGTGGACACCAGAGCCACTGCGGACGGCAGGCTTGGCCGTGTCGTCCTCACTAGGGGGCTCCGGGCTCACCGCCCTTGACACTTCACCCTACCTGACCATCATCATCTTCATCGTGGGATCATCTCATCCGACTGCCCACCGACCAAGTAAGTGTGAGCTTGCTAATCTCCCAATAGTGGGGATTCACAAACTATACGAAGGAGAAAGTTCGGTTTCACTTACCAGTGATAACTTTCGTTCTTCGAGTATATAGTTTGTGAATACACACTACCCACGCTGCCTCCCCTCTTGAGCTGCACGGATGAGATCAATTGGTTTATCCTGTGCTTGGCTTAAGTATGGAACTGAGGTAAAATGGCGCGCGGGCGCCTCAGGGTGGGCGGTACGGTGGGCGGTCTTACCGCCAAAACTTTTGACCAATAGCTTTTCAAGCCTCCGATCTCCGTTCTGCGCAGGCGCATAACCCATGAGTGTGTATTCACAAACTATATACTCGAAGAACGAAAGTTATCACTGGTAAGTGAAACCGAACTTTTCCTTTTGGTTTTCTCTCCTGCTTCTACTGCTGTGACTTCCTAGTAATGGGAAGAGGCTATTTTTACATGTATGTTTGTGATCAGCTTTTCATGGCTTATGCAGAAAAAAGTGCATTTGTGCTTCAGAAGTGTGTTAGTTCACATCAGAGCTTGGGAAATGGGTGTGTGTGTTGGATCTCAACTCCTAGGATCCTCCAGCCAATAAAGTCTCTGGCTTCTCCCATGTTCACTGAGGGGGACTCTGACAGTTTGTTGTGCAAAAAAAGAGAGAAACGTTCCCAAATTTTAATTTAGATTACTTACCCTCACAGGAATGTTCAGGGAGAATTTCCAGAGAGAATGATAATCCCAAACCAACAGTGGTGTGATTCAGAGGTGTGGAGCCTTTAGCCGTGCAGATGTTGTTAAATTCAGATCTCATCCAATGATGCACCGAAATCACTGCTGTTTTAAAACCTTTAGTCCATGGGTGCCCATACTATGGCCTTTGGGCCACATCCGACCCCCCAACACCAGTACGGGCGCGTTTTACTTCTGCTTCCAGGAGCGGCAAAGGTGGCATGGGCAAGATGAATTGTTGTTGGGGGCCAGATCTGGCCTGCTGGCCATAGTTTGGGTACCCCTGGTTTAAGCAGAGAAAATGGCAGCCTACAAATCTATCTCATCCTATTGCAAGGCATGTTTTACTTCCACTTCTGGTGGGAGGAACCACCATGACTGGCCCGCTGAACCACGTGACCGGCCCACAGCCCAAAAAGTTTGGCACCCCTGCTTTAGCCTTTCCAGGTAGCAGGAATGGTGATATCATCTGCCATACACAAACATACCCAATCCTACCTCAGACTTCCCTGATCTGTCTGGGCTTAGCTGAAGTCTTCTCAATAGCTCACCCAGACATAGATTTTCCCAGGAATAGCTGCCTTTGTTGTAATAATTTTTTTTTTTTTGCAGATACAGTGGAACCTCATACAACAATTGCCCCGTATAGCAATGAAATCGCATAACAATTAGGGGTTGGTTTTTTGTTTTTTTTTTTGTTTTGTTTTTTTGGGGGGCATGGCGTCTCGCATAACAATTTTCCCTATGGAAAAAAATCGTACAACAATTTTTCAATGGGAAAAACCACATAGCAAAAAAAATTGTTGTCCGATGCATCCCATAGGGAAAATCACTATACAACGCATGTATCATATAGCAATTGTTTTGTACAACAACGAGCCCCGTGGAATGGATTAAAATCGTTGTATGAGATACCACTGTACTTTCATAATGAATATGGAAATTAAGATCTCTTAACCTTATCAAAAGACCTGTTCCACCTGTTGTTGACATGGGCTGACACAACTCCCTGCATTTTTGGAATTGTCCTTAATGCTATGGAGAATGTCATGATGATGAGGACCTCTTGCATTTCCAAATTCATCACAGTATCACTGACCTCACTTTGTGACCTAGCTGGCTAGCATTGATGAGAAGGTGAGTTTAGGGACATCTGGATAGCTAGAGGTTCCTCCGCCCTGGTGCAATATCTTTATTAGGACTAACTGAAGCTCCACAGAAATGTGGGCAAGAAATTACATTCATCAAAATTCTTCAGATGCCAAGTATCCTTCTCTCTCCCCCTTTTGTTATATTGCTGGTGCACAGGAATTTTTGCATTCTATCAAACCCGGGAGTGTTTTCTGTTTTTCAAAGGGGAGCAACATTATAGACACTCATGACCAACTCCACTTGGAAGCATTTCCTGGGCTGTGGAAGGAAATTGAGCAACCAGATCCATCAGCACAAAATTGTGACATTACCCATCAAACATTTAATATCTGACATTCAATGTCATTATCTGACTTGTGATCGGATTCTATATTTAACTTCCAACATCTGATTTCTAACAGGATCTTGTGAAGGTTTTTAATATCCGTGTTTTCTCATATGGCAAAAATGTAAAGAGAGGAACGGTGAATGAGAAAAAGGGCAAGGATTGAACTTGAAAACTGATACTTCTGTTCAGAAACATAGCCCTCACATCTGAAACATCATCAAACAGCTCTGTCCGCTCACACAGAAATCAATTTGTTTGCCTTTTGAACTGCTCCCCGTTCCCGATGTGAATGACTTTCTGCCCCCCCCATTCCCCTACCACAGTTAATAACTAAGGGCAGTTGAATTCTGGCTTCTAAAGGTTGAGAACTCCTGTGCTACAGTATCCAAATGTGGCTCAGGAAACCAGTGGTCAACTGGCACCTTTAAGAAAGCTTTTGAAAGCAACATTAAAACAGACTCTACCAAAGCAAGGTACAGTGGAACCCCGAATAATGACAAAACTTGGTTCCCCAAGTCGTGTCGTTATTCAGATTTTGCCGTTGTTTGGGCTGAATTTTTTGTCACCCATTTTGGGGTCTCCGCCACCCCTGCCACCTCCAGGAGGCTCGGGGTAGCTGATCGCGGCTTTTTCCGACAACTCCCCCCCCTGCGCGCGCGTGCCTGGACGCTGTTGCAAGCCAAAAACTGCAGCCGACGGAGTTTCCCCCACTATTTTGCCTTCCAGCAGTCTAGGTGGGGGGGATTCAAAGCATCCCCACCAGCTCCCTCTAGCCTCAGAGAGGCACCTGGGGTGCCTCTGCCCACCCTCCCCCAAAAGGACGACGTGGTCTCCTACCTGTTCACGCTGGTTGTGGAGGAAAAAATCTCCCTGCCCCGACAAACAGCTGATAAAAGTTGTGGCGGCCATTTTTATTTCTGTTTTTTTAGACTTCAATTCCCAGAATGCCAAAGCTTCCTGTAAAAATGCATGTAGCGACCATTTTCTTGTACAGGAAGCTTTGGCTTTCTGGGAATTGAAGTCCAAAAAAGCAAGATGGCCACTGCAACTTTTATCAGTGGGGCAAACTCTTTCCTCCGCTGCAGTAAGTGCGGTTTTCTGCAAAGTCATCTCCCGCACAATGACGTGACGTCATTTTGTGTGAGGAGACTTTGCAGGAAAAATCGCGATGTTGTACGAAAATGACGTTACTCAAACGTGTCGTTGTGCGGGGGTTCACTGTAGTTAGACTATAAATGTGTTAACCATTAATGCTCTTTCTCCTTTGCTATTTCAAACAGCCAGAAAAGGAAAAGGGAAGGACTAGAAGGAAGGAAGCCCTACCGTCATCCGGGCAAAGTGCCTGAACCCACTTGGACACACACCACTTGGAGCTGCCACGTGGCCCCTCCCAGCTTGGCGATGCTTTTGCCAAATCCTGCTACTCTCCCACCTCCACGACTTTGCCCTTAACTGAAATATCATTTCTAATCAGTAGTTTTGTAGAGAGCAAGCCTTGTCCTGAAGAAGGTGCTGTTTGCCTTCTCCTTAACTTTTCCTACATTTCCCTGTCTGCACACAAACATAATACACACACCCATTGTGCCCTTCCACCCCATTCTTTGCTCTGGCTTCTTCCCCAGAATTCAGTCTGGTGTGTTTGAGAGGGGGTGAGATTGTGCTCAACTCTGGCGAGAACCCTTCACTTTTGGGATCCAGATTGGCACAGCCAAATGGCCGTTTGGCACAGCTTTCTGTGGTTTAGCAGTGCCTATGACTTGCACCCAAACTTTCTCGTAGGCAAAGATACAGGCTAAGTTAGTCAAGTTCCAGGGAATGTAAGCGGGCCCTTAGGAGTTGCAATGAAAACAATGGGTGAAGAGAGCCCGTCTGCCTTGCCTTCCTAAATGGCAGAACTAGGAAGATGCTGACTCCTTTGGTGTCTTTTTTGCACACACACCCCACCACTTCACAGTGGACTAACATCTGTGCCTATTCCCCATGGTACTGTGTGTGTGTGTGTGTACATGTGCACACATGCATGCTTGCACACTTTTCTCCCCATGGCTCCATTACTTACCTGTTTCTAAGCAGATTGACCATCTAAAGAGGGATGTGTGTATGTGTCTCTTTAATCTCTATGATTTGTGTTTGTATTTTGCTAACACGTCATGCCTGGTATCCCTTTCAGCTCCCCCAGGAAAGAATTTCCCCAGAGCACTGCTTTTTCAATAATTACATCTTCATTTCTCCTCATCTATATTCTTGGTGGGACGCAGTGGCCTTTCCTTCCTTTTCTGGTGCTGGGTAAGCCCTCTCCCGCTTTTTACAATTCCCTCCCCTTTTCCAATAAAGGTCTTTTTAAAAAAAATAGCCTTTTTTTGTGTGTCCTATTTCTATGTCAGGGGCTGCTACATCCACAAGCTAGAGAAGTAATGGCTACATCTGAGGATGGTAGCTAGCAAGAACACATGGGGTCCGTTTATGACTGGAGAGAAGCACAAAAGACATATTGAGATCTCACTGGAGGAATATTGCCGCTCTAGACTTGACAACATTGAGTAGGCCCATGATGGTGAACCTTGGCACTCCAGATGTTCTTAGACTTCAATTCCCAGAAGCCCATGCCCCCGTGAATCCACATGAAGGGGTTTGCTGCGATTCATCCGGCCTGCGCCGCCCTTGTCGCTCCTGGAACAACGGGCGCGTTTTACTTCCACTTCCAGGAGCGACGAGGGTGGCACAGGCCGGATGAATCGCAGCAAACCCCTTTGTGTGGATTCACTGGGGCTTGGGCTTCTGGGAATTGAAGTCCAAGAACATCTGGAGTGCCAAGGTTCGCCATCACAGGATTAAGCCAAGACCAATCTGACAGGCATTGACTGGAGGGTCAGAGCAGGGAACCTTCTGTCCATTCAGATTTGCCTGTTGCATTTTGTAGGTCAGGAGAGTGAGACACGCCGACATAAGAATATTAAAAACAACTGTTTCAGGCAAGGTGAGGCTAAGTACAGGCAATTTTTTTTCCTGCCAGAAAAGCTAGAATGAAATGCTGTGAAGTTCAAGAGACCAGTCAGCTTTTCAGGCCCAAAGGAAATGTCAGAGAACATGTGTCATGTTGAAAGAGCCCTTGGGGGGTTGACTTGAGGCCCTCCACATTGTAGATCTAAGTTCTGTTAGACCCGGTCAGTGCAGCCAATGGTAATGGATGATGTAGTGTCATCACATCTGGATAATTAGAAGTTGCCCATCCCTGTGGGAAAGATGCTCATAGGCATATTTAATGGGTGTTTTAATATCTGTTGAGCAGAGCCCTGTAAATGTATTTTACCTCACAGCATTTGTGCCCAGTGCAGGGCACCCAGACTGGGAAAAGTGGTCTTAAAAGAATCTCACAGTAAGAACCCACATCATAGCCATGACAGAGCCAAGTGTTAATTGTTTAGCATATCAACTTCCATCTGCCCTCCAGAAAGAAACAGAAAATGTTCCATTTGGTGCCAAGGAAAAGGGAGCCATACAAGTGATCTGTTCACTGTTTCCCTCCCCATTCCTTCCCTTGCCCAGGAGATGTTTAGATGTTAGAATCCTATATACTATTTATGTCACTTTAACATGACATGGGATAAATTGCAGTGGCAAATTGATGATGCTTAATAAGTACTGCATGGCAGAATGAACGCCTGTATCTGTCCTAGCTCCTGCCAACCTAGCAATTCGAAAGCAAGAAGATAAATAGGTGCCATTTTGGTAGGAAGGTAAACAGAGTTCCGTGCACTCCAGTGTCTAGTCATGCCTGCCACATATCCATGGAAATGTCTGCAGATGCAGACAGTGCTGGCTCTTTGGCTATAAACAGAGATGAGCACTGAACCCTAGAGTTGGATACAACTGGCTTTTGAGTTACCTTTACTAACAAGTCACCAGCTTTATTCTATGTCAGGAATGTTAGTGATTAGTCATAAACTAGCCACAGTTTGTCTGCAACATTTGCTATTCCACTTCCAAACATGTACACAACCTGGGAGATTTTTTGCCATCATGCTCCAGTTCAACCATGCATCACTCACTCACAAGTAATTTTTTAACTATTTAAGAAGGGTGGTTGACATTTTATTTCAGAGGTCTTTGCTTCATTATAAACTCTTCAAAGGAAGAATAATTTTGTGTCAGAAATTATTCTGGGTTGAAAGGATTTTTTGCAGAAGAAACTCCACTCTGGGAATGCTCAAATGAGACTCCTTTCATGTCCCCAAGAGCTGGGACAGAGACGGGTACTCAATCCATCATGCAGTACCTGGGTCTCGAACTGCTGACTTGCCAGCCTTCCAGCTAACAAGGTGAACTTCTTAACCACTGAGCCACCTTGTAAGATAATAACAGTAACAACAAATAGCAAGATTTTTCCTCTGGCTGCAGAATCCCTTCACTTTATGGAGCTCATTTCCTGTATCCCTTAATTGCTTATTTATATTTTGTAAAACAACGACTACAGCATTGGAACCAGTGTCTACTGCTGTGTCGAATTGATCACAAGGGCTTTGAATTAGTTGCAACAATGCTTCATCATTAGCATAATTTGGATCCACTACCACAAAAACCTGAGAAAGTAGAGGTGAAAACCTAACAAATGCTAGCTACTGGGATTCTTTCAGCCCATTTCTGACCAGAGATACTTGTTCTGAAGTGGTGACAGCTGTCAGTCTTGACAGCTCTAAGAAAGGATTAGACAAGTTCATGGAGGACAAGGGTATCAATGGCTATAATTATGGATACCTAAGGACAACCTCTGGGTTGGAGAGATAGGAAGGCTATCTCTCAATGCCATTTCCAGGGAATCCTAAGCAGGTGAAGGCATCTGCTTAGGAATACCCTGAAGCAAATGGTGAGCCACTGTGTGAGACAGAATGCTGGACTGGATGGGATGTGGCCTGTTCCAGCAAGGCTGTTCTTATGTTCTTTGTTACCATCTCTCAAGTGGTTAGTTAGAAAGTGCTTCATGAAGCTTTTTCAGCATTCTCTCTAAAAGGATACAAATGCTTAAACACAATTACAGTACATAAAATGAAACTTTAAAGCAGGGGCTCCCAACCTATGGCCCACAGGCTAGACCTACCCCCTGATGCCATCCAATCCGGCCCATCACTGCCTCCACCACACCTGGATGTGGAGGAGGGCATGTTTATGTAATCCGTAAAATGTGCATGCACAAACATGGAAGTGGGCACATTTACTTCAGTCATAAATGTGCCCCCTCCTGATTCCAGGGGTCATGGTCTGGACCCTGATGCTGTCCAGGGGCGTGGTCAGGCACATGACGGAAAAAGGTTTTCTACCCCTGCTTTAAGCATACAAATAAAACAATTGGAATTGTTTCTCCTGCTGTTTAAGTGCAAAATACAAAGTCATGTTATGAAAAGATGATTAATTGCTAGCTTGAAGGGTGGAGTTGACATAACATCAGTATTGGTTAATGTGAGAGTGGAGAGCACATTTGCTTTTCTTTAGACAGGTTTACACTGACTGTACGTGTGATTAGATTTATAGTGCAATTCAATAAATAGCAGTCCTCTCCACCCCAAAAAACATTGTTAGTGTAAATAATTTGGCTGTTCTAGAATACTCTGCTTTCTGGCAAGTCAAGTAAAATATGCTGCTCTGCTTCAGGCACCAAAATGACTTGGGCTGGGCTTGAATCCCACCATGTTAAATGGTCCTCCTCTCTAGCAAATAGACTTCAGATTGCAAGCTCAGTATCAAATGTTACACTGAAGAAAAACTAGGAAGTTTGAAATGCTACAGGATGTGGAATATTTGCATATAAACATTGCTCAATTTGTATATGCATGAATTCTGCATGTGGAATAGGTATGTTTCTTCAGATATTTACTGCTTTACCGCTTTACCTTATTTTCCTTCTGGTGAACTAAAAATAAAAAAGTTTGTTGATCGCTAATCTTTTCCAGGTCAGTTCATCACAATAGTGTAGATTAGGGGTGCCCAACTTTTCAGACGGTGGGCCAGTCACGTGGTTCAGTGGGCCAGTCACATGGTTCCTCCCGCCAGAAGTGGAAGTAAAATGCACCTTGAAATCTGTTTTGTAACAGGATGAGATAGATTTTAAGCTGCCATTTTCTATGCTTAAACCAGGGATGCCCAAACTATGGCCTATGGGCCAGATCTAGCCCCCAACACCAATTCATCCGGCCCACGCTGCCCTCACCACTTCTGGAAGTGGAAGTAAAATGAGCCCATACGGGTGCGTTTTACTTCTACTTCCAGAAGTGATGAGGGCGGCATGGGACAGATGAATTGGCATCTGGGGCCGTATCTAGCCCATAGGCCGTAGCTTGGGCAACCCGATGTAGATAATACTCCGCTAGCTGGATCCAGTATGAGTTTGCTTCCTATGCTTTTGAGCTGTTCAGAATTAGCGTGAGTCACTGGTGACTAAGAATCCTTATATTATTCACTCGAGATCTCACTCTCAGCCAAATGAGAGTGTCCCTACTGCTATGGCAGGCCATTCAACTAGCAGATGTTGAGAGACAGCAAGAAGCAGCATGGTATGGAATAACACAATTGGGTCTCACATAGGCAAAGGTCGCCCTTGCTCACAAACTTGTCGTATCCGACTCTAGGGTTTAGTGCTCATCTCTGTTTACAGCCAAAGAGCCAGTGCTGTATGTGTCTGCAGGCGTTTCTCTCATGCCATCTCTTAAATATCTTAAGCTAGCCTGCTTCTTTCAGCTGCAATAGACAATGTCAAGTTTGCTGTATATGAAATCAGATTCATTTGCTAGTCTGCTTGGTTTTTGTATACAGAATAAGCAGGAGAGGTATCTTTGTATTCTGACATCTGCTGGTGGGTTAATTCAAACTACTTTCACATGACTTGTCTCCTGATTTTGCATCTTTGCCTCCATTGGGTGATGATATCCTCCTCATGGGCCAAGGGAAATCAGTAGGGAAACTCCACATTTAAAAAAGAGGCAAAAGTAGCCACATGATCCACATATAGATCCAATATGACTGTGGGGTAAGTTGTATATTTGTTCATTCACTAAAAACATACAAAAGAAGTGAGCTTTCAAGACATTTGAAACTCTCTTCCAGGCACAGATGTTATAAAAACCTGGGTGATTGAGAAACAAAGATTCCCCAAAGAAAGCACACACACTTGCGTGCAAAAATGTAGCTGGATGTTTTGGCCCATGTTTTTGAAAGCTATTTGGCAAAGTAGGGTGGAGATTGCTATTTGCAAAACAAATATGTCGAGATATCAACTTGCAGTGTCCCACCTTCCTTCAGACAAGCAATGTGTTTGTGAAGCAGGAGGCTGCATCCAGCTGTTCTGCTAAGTTAAAAGACTAATTTAAAAAACACACAAATAAAATGATAGTCATCATTATACATAGTAGTTAAATCCTCAATGGAGAAAATTCCTCTGAAGTGGAACTTTTACTACATCTGGGCTGTGGACAACCCAAGAGCTCACTTCATTTTCAACCATTGGGAGATCCAAGGAAGGTTTATCCAATCCAGACTCCCCACCCCATATTCAATACATCTTCACCTTTCACTGTTTGGTGTTAAGTTGAGCTGACACTGCTGTTCAAGTTAGCCATACTATAACTCCACATGGTTAAATGCATCATCGGCCTGAAGCCCAGCTGAGCTTGGAAATATTACTGTATTTTGAAGGTGTTTTCGTTACAAAACTCTGAAAATCTGAGAGTCATAATCCAAAAGTAACTTTACAAAGCAATGCTCAATATCTGTTGACTAAGCTCACCCCTCCCCCAAGGTCTTTCTATTCAAGCATTACAGCTGCCTCAATGCTTGCCCATCCCTCCTCTTCCTCCCTGTGCACCCCTTCCCTTGAAGGAACAAAATCCCAGCCCCAGGCTATTGAACTCCCTGGAATTTCTCCACTAATGCAGCGTAATTGCTACCAGACCTGGTGACGCAGGGCTAAAAGTTCTGCAGGATGACTAGGAGCAGACAAAAGGGCAGTAGAAACTCGCCCTCAGGTAGACAGTCTTCAAGGCTATTGCAGTTGCCTCTGGTAAATGCTCTGGGTGGGTTCTCTAGGGTTTCAGCACAGTTCTTCTGGAAGGTGAATTACCACAGGTGTGCCCACGAAAATCTTGTTTTTTATCTATCTATCTCTGTGTGTGTGTGTGAGGACCCGACAGAAGTCTTGTCTCCAGTGAAATGAAACGTTTGTTTCAGAACAAGAACAGTGACCCTTAAGTCCCAGGTATGAGCAGGGTTTGGAAATTGAGATCTACACAGTTTCCACAACCCCACAGCAAGCATGAGCATTGGCTATCCTGACTAAGGGATTGTGTAGTCCAGAAAAAGCTGACTTTTCCAAGCTTTGAGCTCGGTACATGCAAATATTTAGTTTTTTTTCTCCAAGTAAAATAATGTAGCAAACATTCCCCTCTTTATTCCTTACTTTAAGCATCCATTTTCCCCACCAGTGCACTGCATTCATGCACATTCATTGTAGATTTAGGACAAGCACAATAATATTTTTTTCTTCAGACACTGTATATCGTTAAACTATGGAATTCATTAAGAAATGAAGCAGTCACTGCCAGCTTGGAAAGCTTTAAAAGGGAGTTAGATTCCTGAAGACTATTAATAGCTATCAGTGAGGGCTAGCTACATATTACCTACACTTGGTATCAGAAGCTGAGGAACTTGAGTAGAAGGTGACTGTATTTCCCTAAATGGCTGCATGGCCACTACAAGAACAGCAGGTTGTGTGAAATGAAATATTTTTATCAAGAAGAAGAAGAAGAAGACACAATGGTAAAACTATTTACATCAGAGGTTCTCAAGATGATTGCACACATACCCCACACACCAATGCTCTTGAATACAGCTCCTTGAACATCAATCAGCTGCACTAGCAAGGATGACCAAAAGTTGGTATGGGAGTGTTTTAAAACAAATAGACATGAAATACTTGTAATTTGCTAGGCCGGCATGAACATGAGAGAGACCTTTGATCCTAGTGAGAAAAACTCTGCTTGTGCAGGGATGGGAAATGTCTATCCCTCCAAGCTGAGTTGTAATTCTCACCATCCCTCAGGATTGGCTGCAGTGGCTGGGACTGATGGGAGTTACAGTATGAATACATCTAGTGGACTGCACACTGTCCATTACTATTCTAATGACCATCTTAGGTTGTGCTGTAGTACTAATCATAGTACGTATTATTATAATAAGTGTGTGCCTTCAAGTCATTTTAGACTTATAGGTGCAATTGTGAGGGTTTTCTAGGTACAGCATATTCAGAAATAGCTAACCATTCTCCTTCGTATAGTTTGTGAATCCACACTCATGGGTTATGCGCCTGCGCAGAACGGCCGATCGGAGGCTTGAAAAGCTATTGGTCAAAAGTTTTGGCGGTAAGACCGCCCACCGTACCGCCCACCCTGAGGCGCCCGCGCGCCATTTTACCTCAGTTCTCTTCTTTCCGCCGTAGCAGCAGGATGATCGTTGAGAGCTTCCTCAATTTTTTCGCCCTTCTGAGGGAAAGTCTTTTGGCAAATTTCACAATTTTTCTCGGTGATCTTGTCCTTTGGGCAGGATCGCCACCCCGGTGCTGTTTCTTCCTTCTGGTGGACTCAGTCACCTACTCGCTTTGGTCACCGTTTCCCCCCTCAAGAGGGTGGCGGCTGGCCAGCCCTTCGGGGTAACCGCGTTCCAGAAACTTCCGTTGGAAGAATTTTTTCTTTGATGGCCGCGGCCTTCAAACAGTGCTCGGCTTGCCTGAAAAAGTTTCCAGCTTCCGACGGGCATAGCCTCTGCCTTTTCTGCCTCGGAGAGTCTCATCAGAGCCAGTCTTGCCCCCACTGCAAGAAATTCACCCGTCTGGCCGTGCAAAACCGGAGCTACCGGCTCAAAGCTCACCTGATGGAACTCTCTCTGGCTCCCGTTGCGGCCACTTCTACCTCGGCTAGCGTCTCTCAGCCTCCTCCGCCTTCGGCCTCTTCTTCCGCTACCATCAAGAAGAAGAAGAAGAGGGACAAGAATGGAGAGAAGAAAAAGAAGCGCGGGTCGGAGAAGAGGCGATCGCTCCCGCCTACTCCGCACACCCCTGTGTCCCCGGGACCCTCGCCACCATACTCGGTCGCGAGATGTCCGTCTCCTGGGTCTTCCATCTGGGGAGGACGGTCCTCCTCGGGATCGCCTGAAAAAGGACGCAGGGCTGGGGCTCCAGCTCGCCCACTTCAGGTACTCCCGTCACCGCCTCGTGGGAGGGCCCGCTCGCCTATGAGGCAGGCCTCCATCTCCCCAAGGCCCAGGACTCCGACGCTCGACGACGCGGCAATCACCATGCCGGCCACCATTTTGTCGCCGATTCTACCGGCCACCGTTTCGTCACCGACTCTGCCAGCCACCGTTTCGTCGGCCACCGTTTCGTCGCTCCCAACGGTGGGGGACCCATCCCAGATGGAGTTCCTGAAGGGGATCTTTGAGGTCATGGCTCAGACTTTTGCCAACCAGTTTAAGACCTCCATGCCTGCGGCCTCTGCGGCTCCGGTACCGACCACCGCAAGCCCCAGGGATGCTGGCCCTGCTGTGGCCCTTCCAACCTCCCGAGGGTCGAGTGTCCGCTCCGCTGGCCCACCCACATCATCGCGGGTTGGTCCAGATGTTGAAGCGGTGGACTCCCATCCTGCTGGCCCGCCCAGGCCATACTGGCGCGGTCCCGACGTGGATGCAAGAGTTCCTCCCTCATCCTCCGATGACTCCAGCGCCTCTTCGGAGGAGGACGAGGGAGACGTCGACGCCGAAAGAACGCCGAACCAGGCCATCGGCGCGGTTGACCCACCGCGTGGTGAGGATCAATGCTCGCTCACGGCCATGCTGACGCGCCTGGGGACCGCGTTGAACCTGAAGGTGGACCAGCCACCACTGGAAGGTGAGGACCAAATGACCGCGAAACTGGACATGCGGTACGGCCGGTCCATATCACCATGCTTCCGTCCATGCTGACGTCGGCGAAGGCGACGTGGAGGAAGCCGGTGTCAGCGCACTCCGTTTCGTCCAGGCTCGACGGCATGTATAGAGTCCTGGACGAGAACGTCGAGTTCCTGCAGGCGCACCCCCTGCCGAATTCCCTGGTGGTCAAGGCTTTCCAACACAGGACGGCCACCAGCGGGTTCCCGGTGCCTTCGACCCCGGGCGGAACACGATCTACCACCCTTCTTTACCTCGCTGTGCAACTCTGGGAGTGGTGCCTGGAGAGGCACATTTTCCCGATTGGAGTGCACATTCAGGGCAAGCTGAACGTCTTGGCCTGCCATCTCAGCTGCCTCACCTCGACGACCCACGAATGGGAACTGGACGACGAGGTTTTTCAGTCGCTTTGCGAGGCCTGGGGGACTCCGGACATAGACCTCTTCGCGTCGGAGTCCAACACCAAATGCCGCAGGTACTGTTCCAGGGCAGGCATCGGAATGAATTCCGAGGGCGATGCCTTCATGAAAGGTGGGATCAAGACTATTTCTACGCTTTTCCTCCGATTCCCCTGATCCAGAAGGTCCTCACCAGAATGCTTCAGCACAGGACCAGAGCCATCCTAGTGGCCCCAGCATGGCCTCACCAACCATGGTTTCCGCTGCTGTTGCGCATGTCATCTCAGTATCGCACGCTACCGGAGTCACCGACGCTCCTCCAAATGGAGCAGGGCCAGCTCCACCACTCGGACCTGCCCAGCCTCCACCTCACCGCGTGGAGGATGACCCCAGACTGTCCAGGATCCTGGAACCAGCCAGGCGCCCTTCCACAAGGAAGTCCTACGCTTCCAAATACAGACGCTTTTGTGCTTTCCTGGCAGCTCAGCAGACCCCCCTCTCGCAGGTGGAGCTGCAGGACGTCTTGACCTACCTCCTCCATCTGGCGGAGTCTGGCCTCAGCATCGCCTCCATCCGAGTACACCTCGCAGCGGTGGTGGCTCACTCTCCAGCTGGCTCGCCCGCTTCTGGCGCTTTCCGCGACCAAATGGTGAAACGTTTCCTCAAGGGATTGCGGAACACCTTCCTGCCGATCAGGACTCCGACGGCCCAATGGTCACTCTCTACCGTCCTTAACGCGCTCACCAGGACTCCTTTCGAGCCCATGGCTACCACGGATGCTCGTCTCCTCACATGGAAGACGGCTTTTCTTGTGGCCATCACGTCTGCTCGGCGAGCTGGTGAGCTGGTCGCCCTGCGGGCGGACACACCTTTTCTCCAGTTCTTCAATGACTGTGTGGTACTCCAAGCGGACATCACCTTCCTCCCCAAGGTGGTCTCCCAGTTTCATATGGCACAGACTATCTCCTTGCCAACATTCTTCCAGAACCCCGCTAACGCCCAAGAAAGGACTTGGCACACGCTGGATGTCAAACGGGCTTTATTGTTTTACACCAGCAGGACAAGGGAGTTCAGGAAGTCGCAATGCCTTTTCGTGGTGTATGGGGGCAAGTCCAAAGGTGAACCCATCTCTGCGCAGCGGTTCTCCAAATGGATCACCTCTACCATCTACTTGGCCTACGCGTCGGCATCGCTGCCCCCTCCACCGCATGTCAGGGCGCACTCTACCAGAGCGATTGCAACATCCACGGCCTTTCTGGAGGGCACACCGCTTGAGGACATCTGTAAGGCTGCCACCTGGTCCAGACCTTCTACATTTGTCCAGCACTACAGGGTGGACACCAGAGCCACTGCGGACGCCAGGCTTGGCCGTGTCGTCCTCACTCGGTGTCTCCGGGCCCATCGCCCTTGACAGTTCACCCTGCCTGACCGACATCATCTTCATCGTGGGATCATCTCATCCGACTGCCCACCGACCAAGTAAGTGTGAGCTTGCTAATCTCCCATGAGTGTGGATTCACAAACTATACGAAGGAGAAAGTTCGGTTTCACTTACCAGTGATAACTTTCGTTCTTCGAGTATATAGTTTGTGAATACACACTACCCGACCTGCCTCCCCTCTTGAACTGCACGGATGAGATAAATTGGTTTATCCTGTGCTTGGCTTAAGTATGGAACTGAGGTAAAATGGCGCGTGGGCGCCTCAGGGTGGGCGGTACGGTGGGTGGTCTTACCGCCAAAACTTTTGACCAATAGCTTTTCAAGCCTCCGATCGGCCGTTCTGCGCAGGCGCATAACCCATGAGTGTGTATTCACAAACTATATACTCGAAGAACGAAAGTTATCGCTGGTAAGTGAAACCGAACTTTCTCTTCTTCTGGGGTGTTCTGGAACCCTGTAGTTTGTTTGCCCAAAGCTACATAGGCTGTCTGTTCTCCACAAAAACATCCTAGTGAATTGAACTCCCAACCTCAAGCTCCTATGTAGGGGTTCTTTTAGCCCCCCGCCAGCTTCCAAAGGGTGGAGGCCAGGTTGCAACCCAGGGTCAGCACAAAGACATGACCGCAACTCCCTCTGGGCGCCCCCCCCGGCCGAAGTTGGCATAAACAAGTCCTTATCAGGCCCGCAGGACCATCCCCAATCCACAAACCCCTTATCAGTCCTTGACTACTGGTCACCCCTTTGTTTGCACGTACACAAGCTGCATCCACTAATGTATAACCGATGTACATAATACCCTATTGTTGTAAGCTCCATAGGCACCTGCAAGCCGAGGAATGTCAGGAATAAATGGGCTGTGCGGCGATCTCCCATGCCTTGAACCTCGTGTGTATGTGAGTCTCATCTCTACACTCCTAACTTGCAGAGCTATCTAGACAGAAAGTTAAAATCAAAGTCCCCTTGGGCTGCCACAAAAACAAACAAACCCCAATACGATTTCTGCAGCTAAGTGTATTACAGGATTTCAACAAGTTGAGCAGCATCTTGAAAGTTTTCAGTAGATCTTCACTCTTGTACAGAATGCAACCCATGTTATTGACTAAATAGAGTTCCTGGGATTGCAAGGTCTCTCTTCAAAAGACCTCATGAGGTACCGTACTCTGAAATGTTGGAGGGCAACATACCCCCCCTCTTGCATCACAAGGTATCCCCATGCCTGTATTTCCTGATGATGATTCTTTCTGGACACATCTTGAATGGGTTTCATTTAACTTACTGGTGCCTAATGGGAACTAGCAAGATGCAGAACTGGTACTCGAGTGTAGTAGGAGACTGTGGTGATGCAAAGAAACTTAGGTTCAGATGAGACTCATGAATCCCTAAAGACGAAGGCTCCCAGGATCTGGGGGAAAGTTCTTACTCACCCAGTATTGTCACTGGAGATTTGAGTGACTTGATTCCAGTGACATGCCATTGGGTTCACCTAGTACGTACAACAGTAGCATCTGTACCTGGAGAGAGGGCTTGACCACAGCTACCTATGTTCTGGTCCTCTTTGGACTCCTGTGAAGTGTTATGTGTGAGAATGCCTTTGAAACAATGCACCAGGGGTTCTAAACCTATGGCCAGCAGGCCGTATCTTGCCCACAGCACCAAATTATCTGGCCCCTGCCTTGATCCAGCTGCTGCAGCCACCGGAACCGGCCACAGACTCTTTTACGGCCATCATAAATGCATTTACAATAGCTATAAATGGCAGGGGAACCATCAGTCCGGTCCCCTCAACTGTTTGAGGGAGGGTGACCCGGCCCCATCCTTGGAAAGGTTGAGAACCCCTGCAATACACAATAAGGTGCTCCCTTACTAGCTGGAATTGATGTCTGATTTGATCAACTTAGACTTGTGCAATGTGATCTGTGTTGCTTCCCAGATGGCTTGAAACCTGAGGTGCTAGTTTTAACCTCTTAAGTTTTACAAAGCCTGAACCAAGTTACCTGAAAAGCACCCCACCTTCTCCTCTATATACCTACCTGAACCTTAGGATCATCTTGAAGTGCTTCCCTGGGTGAGAGATTGGTAGCTACCTAGAAAGAGGGCCTTTACCAGAAGGGCACCTTAGCTGTGGAAACATCTTCCTTGAGGGATCTGCCTGGCACCCATCTCTGTGGTCTTTTTCAGAACCAGGGGAAGCCACTTCTCTTCAACCAGGCTTTTTGGAAGTGTGCACCTTAACTCACGTTCCAGAAGGTTTCCTCATCTTACTTGCAATAAAATTGTCCCCATACTCCAGTTCCTTTTCTAACTATCATACCCATGTTATGAGACATGCTTGGAAGTGTAGTTCAGCAATACCTACAAGTTCCCCATCTCTGCTCTACAGCCTATGATCGATAACACAGAGTTTATAAGGGAAAGTATTCCTCCTATGATCCAAGTAAAGGTCGCCCTTACTCGAAAGCCAGTCGTGTCTATCTCTAGGGGGCAGTGCTCACTTCCGTTTACAGCCAAAGAGCCAGCGCTGTCTGCATCTGCTTCTATGGTGATGTAGCAGACATGACTAGGCACGGGAATGAACAGAACACTGTTACCTTTCCTGCCAAAGCAGTACCTATTTGTCTACTTGCAATTTCTTGCTTCAGAACTGCTAGGTTGGCAGGAGCTGGGACAGATGATGGGTGCTCACTCTGTCGCGCAACCTAACTACTACTTTTTTAATAATAAAAAAAATCAAATGATGAAAGCAACAGACCAGTTCATTAAAGATTTCACATGAGTCTCAAACTGTACAGGAAATTTTGACATCTTTCTTTTTAAGCATCTGTGTGTAATGTCTGGATTTGGCTTTTAAAGAGGACTGACTTAAAAGATCTGATATATGTAGTACAATTGCTTTATTTGTTAAGTGGATCTCATTGTAGCTGTAACATTTTTTTAAAAAACCTGCAAGGCATGTTGGGATATTATTATGCAAATTATTCCGAAGGCAGGGGCAATTTGCATACCACCCCAGCAGAATGAAGCAGCAGCCAAATACAGTGGCATCTCTCCAAGCTGAGAGCCCCGAGAGCTGTAAGACGGAGACTTCTTCTGCAACTGCAGCCACCCTGTCGTAGCCGGGTCTGTCAGGCCATTGGTTTCTGCCCCCTGAAGGTGCTGGGGCTTTATGCCAAATGAGCAACCATCTGATTGCATGGAAGAGGAAATATGGATACAGTATTCTGGGATTTAGGCTGTACACTTACACTGGAGCCCACATGCTGAGGACTCCACGACAACACTGACTAGAAAAGATGTGATATCCACTCACAAAGCTCACAAGGACTCTCTTCTCAGCATGCCCTCGGATGCTTGGAGCATAAGGGGAAGCAAGGAGGAAGGGGGGGGGGCAATGGTTTTCATCCACCAGCCCATACCTATGGGGCCCTCTTGTCAGAATCAAAAAAGGGGTCATGAAAGAAAACATCACTCTTGGAATAAAGAGGGAACATTTTGCAGGGTGAATCTTAAGACAAAACCAAAGCAACCAAGCCCAAGGGAGAGCTCTGGTTGTATTAAAGACACCACATGTCCTTTAAAAGACTCCTTAGTGTAGGGCTCTCTCCCCCACACCCAACCCACACACACCATAGATGTCCTGTGTGTTTGTTCTTCTCAAACCTCTCCTACTGTGAGTCAATCCTTAAGGCCGACACAAGTATCTTCACAGAAGCCTTCCCTTGCCACGTGATCCCAAATGTTGTGATACAGAAATGTTGCAGTGGACTCTGTGTGTGCACGTGTGCCTTGTTTCTCAATGCTTTTAGGTGACATCATTCCCGCCGCCCCAACACAGAAACAAGTCTCTCTATTCAGCCATCTCCCAGGTTCAGCTACCTGCTGCAGGAAGCCCAGGAGACATTGTGGATTCCTTAGAGAGCCCCTTGAATAGGTAGGTTGGTCCTGTGGGAAGAATATTCCCTGAGGGAAATCAGTTGCTTGAATCCAGGAGGGCACTGGAAACTTATCTGGACCAAAAGTGTTGAAATTGAGAGAAGCATGTTGTTTGGTCTGCCACCTTTTCTGAGCATGCCCAGCAACCAGGAAGAACAACCAACTTGGTGATGTGTGCCAAGACAGTCCTTTTGTTTTGTTTGTTTCCATCGTTAATGGAATTAATTAGCCAAATTCTAGTCACTTTCACACACTCTCTCTCTCTGCCATGTACAAGTGCTGCAAAGATTTCATGGCATCCAGGGAATGGAGGCACAGTCCGTCACAGGCCATTTGCTTGTCCCATCCAGTCCATTGGCATGACCACCAGCTAAGACATTCTCATTTTATCCATAGCCATCAAAGGGCCACGAAAGTCGGTATCTCTAGAGCAAGGATGGAGGGAGTGGGAATCATCGCCCTTGTCCAGTTAGACTAGGACATCTTTCTGCAGCATCTAATACCTGATTTCCTCCTCCTTTGCTTCTGGAGAAGCATGGCCAAGGACCATATAGGTAAAAGAGTTGCTTCATGGTCAGCAGGACCTAAGAATATGTTCCGTTTCTTTGTTTTTAACTCTGCCTTTGTTGAAGGGCTCTGACTGGAACCAAACAGTACAGTTAGACTAGTACAATTGTCTGATGTGGGAACAGAAGAACAAGTCTCCACAAGAGCACTGACAAGCAGTCTCTAAATTCCAAATTATCTTGCTGTGCCAATATTCCTATACTGACACATAAGAAGGTGCTTAAAGGTTTTCTTAAAAGTAGCATTGCAAAGGGCGTAACATGCAGGGTTGATGGTACTGTTGACATAACATAACCAGTACCCAATGGACCACACTGTATCAGGGACACAGTAGTCGCAGAAGGTATTAATAAGGACCATCACATTGTAAGGTGTCCAAGTCACAATGAAAGCAAGCAAGATGGCAAAAATGGTCCGGGTGACTTTCTTCTCCCGTGCTGCCATTTGACGCTTCTTTCTGACCTGACTCCTAGCAATGCTAGCAAACTTCCTGGCAACATTAGCTGGTCGGCTGTTGGACAAGGTAATTGGGATAGAGTTGGGTTCTTTTTCTGCAACAATTTCTATGGCAGTGACACATTCAGTGCCAGTTTGCTTAGTGACGATCTTAATTTTGGACCACTTTGAAGTAGGGTTCATACACTGGTGGGCAGGGCTTTGCCCTTGGTCTGCTGCGGGCACAATGTCCAGCATCTGCTTATCTTTATTGGTCTGGGTGATGCTTACTGTGCTAGATTCATTGGAGGTCTCTTTTTCCTCTTGATGGCCGGTTGTCTCTGATGGTTGCAGGGGTTGCTCTTCTAGCTTCCCATTTTTTGCCTCCTCTTTCACTTCCACCACTTTTTTGGGAGAGTTGTTGTTATTCTGCTTGACCAAAGGACTCTTCAAAAAACTGAGAGGCTTAGGCTTCTTCTCCTTCTTGCTTTCTGGCTTGTGCCTCCTTACACGGCTTCGGCTGGCCAGAGATATATGGATGTAGAGCACAGTCATGATGACCACTGGGAGGTAGAAAGCCGCAATGGCTGTGCCAAAAGTTACCGCTGGATTGGAGAGGAACTGAATGTAGCACTGCCCTTCTGAGACAGTCCTTTCCCCAACAATGAACTGCCAAAACAAAATGGCTGGTGCCCAGAGAATAAAGGACAATATCCAAGCAACTGCAATCATCAACCCTGCCATTTTGGTTGTCCGTCTTGCTGGATAGGTCAGAGGTTTAGTGACACAGAAGTAGCGATCAAAACTGATGATAAGTAAGTTCATGACAGAGGCATTACTCACCACATAGTCTAGAGCCAGCCAAAGGTCGCAGACCACAGCCCCGAGTGGCCAATAGCCCTTGATAATATAGACTGTGTAAAGGTTCATGGAGAAAACTCCGATTATCAGGTCAGCACAGGCCAAACTAAAAAGGAAGTAGTTGTTGACAGTCTGGAGCTGGCGGTTCACTTTGATGGACAGCATGACCAAGATATTCCCAACCACAGTGACAAGGCTCAGTGAACCTGTTACCATGGCTATGAACACCATCTCCACAGTCTTATACTTGGCTGTGCTCTCCTTGGTGAAGTTGTCGCTGGTGAAGTTGGCCATTCTTACTAGCCCAAGCTGAGAAGAGAAGTTGTATAGAGATTCTGCAGAAATAGGGAGAGAGAGGAAAGGATAAATACATTGGAGAAACAATACAGTATATATTTGTAATATTCAGCCAGGACCACCAGTATGGTGCAGTGGTTAGCATGTCAGACTCATACCAGAGGAGACAAGGCTGAGATACCCACGTGACCTTGGGCCAGTCACTTGGGCACATCTTGGCTTAAGTTACATCACCTGCTGTGAGGATAAACTAAAGCCTCCCAGAATGGCCAGATGCACAAGAAGACAGAGCTCCTGAAACCTTAATGATTATGCAGAAGTGGGAATTTTAGGAGACATAGCTCATATGCAAGTCCCACTTGTTGAAATTCCTTCCTCTACTCCATTTTTCAAGCAGCAACAGAGGGCTAATCTATTTTCCCCACACACACACACCGATGGCCAGCTCAGATAACAGATATTGGATGTCATGAAAGGGCAGCACTCTGCCCTGCCCCTCACAATGTTTTCATCAGCAGAGTTAGGGAAATGTGCTTGTGGATTTGTAAGTGTCAGGTTACAAAATACATTGTCTAATTTAGGGTACAGTGCACCTAGACTTTGGTGAATGTGAGGAGACAGGTTTTCTGATAGCATACTTCGGGCAGCAAAATTTCTTAACATATCTGTACTTACTGCTGGGGATTCTGTAGACTGTACTGTTGTCTGGTTTTAAGAGATGTAGCCCAGCACCTTACAGAATGACATTGGTGCACCAATGTGTGCAGCTTTCTGTAAAATATGTTAACTCAGCTATCCAACCCAGCAAAAGTACCAGTTTACCCTCAAGAAGCAGTCTGGAGGGGGTGGGCAGCTAGGACGAATGGAGAAACCAGTGATTTTTCCCTTTCCTCCTGGGGCTGTCAACTCCACCAAAACATTTCTGTCTCTTTAAACTGCAGCATTTTCCCAGGCCAGTGTCATCTTTATTGTCTGAAAAAAATCTTTGTTGTTCCCATCTGCCCTCAAATCTCTTCTCCATGGGAACTATTTATGGCAGCCATTTCTACTGTGGAGAGCTGTGGTCTCAAAAGTACCTCACTTTAAAAAAAAAATCATGAGATTGTGCAGACGCACAGAACTCCAGTGAAAGAAAATAAGTGTTAAATGAAAGTTGGACCAACTAGCCTTGGCCGACAACACCCAGGGGTTTGCTTGGTGAAGCCTGCCCTCTGCTGGCGAATCCTATGCATTACACTATCATAGCTTCGACCCTAGAAGTTCTCTTGTCAACTTTTTCTTGGTCTCAGGAAAGGAAGGCACAAAATATATTCTGTGCCAGCTGGGGGGGGGGGGGGGAGAAATGGTATACTTCTTTGCCCTTGAGTCACTGTTTCATTCAGCATTGCTTAAGATTTTCTGTTTTATTAAATCAAACTGCCACGATTTCCCCTGTTCTTGCCCAGGCAGTCCAAAAGTCAACGGTCAGGATCATTTCCAATAGAATTTGTTGGAATGTACTAGTACCTTTGACACCCCTGAAAATGATTGCATTATCCTTTGCATAGATTTCTCTACAAGCCCTACCCCACTCCTGGCTTAAGACAATGCTGTCCCACTGGAGATACTGGAACAAAAGCTACAGGTGAAAAGGACTCTTTCTCTTGACCCATTCCCCACATTCCCAAATCAGAGCTTAGAAGTAACACATTTCAGATAACAACGTTAAGCATAACAGGTCCAGTATAACAAAGTTCCTCTTGTAAACACTATAATAACAAGTAAAATCTACCTGTTTTCTTTTCTTGCTACATTTGCATGTAAAAATGATTTCCTGAGACACTTTCCATGGTTATTTCCCCTTTTTTAGACTGTGTGGGGAGAGGGACTCTGTTTCACCAGTGTTATCAGCAGAAGGGTGAACATCACTGGCTATAGGACTTTCTGCCTGCGAATCCTGGAATTGCCTGTGAATAAGGAATCTTACCTAGCTGCAATTAGATTGTCATACCATATACTGTACAGTAGACCCTCGAATAATGGTGCTACTTGGTTTCCCAAATAGCGTCACTATAGGGGAACCGTCGTTGTGCGGTTTTCAATGGCAGCTGTGCCATCTAGTGGCAAAAAACTGTCATTATCTGCACAATGACATTAAAAAAAGTTGTTAATCCGCACAACAACTGTTTTTTCTCATTCTGCGGATAGTCACGTGGCGAGTGATGACGCGTCGTTAAGTGGAAACAACACTATTCAAACGCATCGTTAATCGAGGGTCCACTGTATTTGATCTAGAATGGAGAACTGGCACTTGTGATAAAACTTTGAAAGGCTTCAAGATTTTAAACAGAAATACCTTACTGGACATAATCTATAGATTGCTTAGGACTCAGGCAGGGGACAGCCTTACTTGAAAATTTGAAGTGAGGTGTCCCTTCCTAGTCCACGAACTGCAACCGGATATGTTGCTTCCAAAGTCCATATTCACAAAGAGTCAGTTTGGTGCCAATGTAGATCTCCAAAGCTGGTTTTCTCATTGAGGTTGATTGACACCCTTATGACAGATTCCTATTGTGATTATTTGAGGAAATGGTGCAAGTGTTAATACCTGTTTTGACCTAGCCATTGTATTCCTGGAACACAGTGACCGAGAAATCATGGTATTGTACCATTCAGTAAACACTGCTGGGGGTTGGACAAAGGCTGCAGTAGCAGGGCTTGTTGCACTGTTACATTTTGTGATCGTGTACAAGCCACATGTTCGGGTAACACTGCAAAGCTGCAGGACTACAGGGGTGGGTGGGCAGCTAGGACAAATTTTCCCAGTCCTTCACTGAGCAAGGCATCCAGCACATCAGCTTCTGGGTTTACCATTGGCCTGTGTCATGATCTGTCATTATCAGAGCAGGAAGCAATTATATGTTCAGTATTTTGTGTAAACTTTCCTTCAAAAGGAAAAATGGTGTAAAAGGGTAAAATGGTATTGAACCACAATTTATAACTGCAACATAGGGAGGTTTCTTTATCGGGGAAACACAATAGACACTAATTTGAAGCTTAAGTGATTGTTTAAAGCATTAGTAAGCATTCTGTATTGTAAATAATAAACCAAATTGATTACTGTTGTTCCTTGGTAAGATCTAAGCTGTATGTAACAAGTATCCTTGTGAAGCTAGAAGTGAGGTAAAGGTGAAGGTTTTCCTTGCTTGAAAGCCAGTTGTATCCGACTCTAGGGTGCAGTGCTCATCTCTGCTTCTAAGCCGAAGAGCCAGCGCTGTCTGCTTCTGCAGACGTTTCCGTGGTCATGTGGCAGGCATGACTAGACACTGGAGCGCACGGAACGCTGTTACCATCCCACCGAAGTGGTCCCCATTTCATCTACTTGCAATTTCTTGCTTTCGAACTGCTAGGTTGGCAGGAGCTAGGACAAAGACGTGCGTGCGTGCGTGCGTGCGTGCGTGCGTGCGTGCGTGCGTGCGTGTGTGTGTGTGTATGTTGTTGTTGTTGCTCATCCTGAAAAAAATATTTTCCCACCCACATCTAGAATCCTGGCTGTGGCCCTACAAAGCTGACCATAGAAGAATGGTATCGAAAGGTCACTCCTAAATAAGTGGGCTCATGGCCTCCATGTATCAATATTTCCACTAATGAAGTAGACCATTATGCAGCTACCTGGTCAACCAGATCAGTGAAGATTCAGTGTCAGGAAGGTGACCTTGCTCAGGTTCCCATCCTCCATAATTGGATTCAGCTGCAGAGCTGTTATGCCCGACAGAGGCAAACAGTGAACCAACAAAACAAACTGAAGTGAGAACAGGTATGGAATGAAGGTTGATCAAAGTTTCCCCTGTGTGTGTGTCCTCTCTTTCTTCTTCTCAATTTCTTTCTTTCTCACATACATACACAGACAGATAGACAGTTTCCACAGCAGTGCTCTGTAGTGAATATCCCTGCAGTGTGGCTCATCTTTTTGGTTTATGAGAGCATCAGTACTTTGCTGATGCTGTAAATCAGGGGTACCCAAACTTTTCAGGCTGCAGGCTGGTCACATGGTTCATGGGGCTGGTCACTACAGCCCATGGGCCGGATCTGGCCCCCAATGCCAATTCACCCAGCCCACAACACCCTCGTTGCTCCCGGGAGCAGAAGTAAAATGCGCCCATATGGACGTGTTTTACTTCTGCTTTTGGGAGTGACGAAGGCATCGTGTGCCAGATAAATTGGCATCAGAGTCCGGATCTGGCCCATGGGTCATAGTTTGACCATCCCTGCTGTAAATTAATGAAATTTGCTTGAACTGCTCTTTTGTTGCCTGATTCTCTGCCTTACTGACTAATTTGCCAATTAAACAAATGCCTTTCCATTTCCCCATATTCATAATGTAGGTGTGAGACACTGACAACTTTAACAATCTTACAAACCACAACTACAATTCATTGTTAGAAGAAAGAAGAGTCTTTAGCATACAATAACAATTACTTGCCATCTAGTTGATTTTGACTTGTGGTGGCCTTCCTGGAGTTTTCTTGATATGAAACAGTGATTTGAATTTCCTCCTAGAGGTGGTGCTAAGAGTCCATTCATTTTTCCAAAGGCTACACTGGCTGGCTCTTCACCCAGAAGGTGCAGTAGAGAGTGAATATCAGGTTACTTGGATCACCGAACTATCCAATTTGCTTTACTTTTTCATATTTCTTATTGCAGTAAAACACCAGGACAGAAACTGACAAAAGAAGCTAAGCTGTAGCTTGTAGTACGCGTGTGGATGTGCATTAATGTCTACACATTAATCACAAACAGGGATTCTGCTCATTTTAACTGGTAACAGGCAAATATTCTGACTAATGGAACAGCAGAAACTTTCCATGGTTTTCCCCCTGTGGTGTTGTATGGACAGTTTACATTTTTTGTGTAACTTCGACAGGTATCTTTGTCCTTCAAGTACTACTCCATAAGGATGGTTCATACAAAGGCATATGTGGTTCTTAATATTATCACTTGAAAATCTAACACCTCTTACTGCTCAATGCATCAACTACATATTTGAAATAACTGAGGTAAAGAATTTGTGATAGTTTGCTCACATTTGCAAACCACGAATGAAAACAATACGTAATGAGAATTTATATGTGAATCGATCTTTGGTGACTTAGAAATCCAGGTAGCACTGCTTAAAATACTCTTGGGTGCTCCCAGCTATACGTTATGTTAATTAAGGATTCAGTCTGATTTCTCTCAAACAGGACAAAGTAACTTCCAGGGTTTTGACGAGATGTTCCTTCACTATAGACTAGTGGTGGTGAGCCTATGGCATATGTGCCAGAGGGAGCACTCAGAGCCCTTTCTATGGGCATGTGTGCCATAGCCCAGCACAGCATTTGCCCCGCTCTTCTGCCCAGCAGCCCAATGGGAGTGCATCCTCCCTCCCCCAGTACAGAGTTTGCCCCATCCCTCTGCCCAGCAGCCCAATGGGAATACTTCCTCCCTCCCCCCAGCATGGAGTTCACCCCTCCCCTCTGTATGGGCACTTGGTCTCTAAAAGATTCACCATCACTGCCATAGACCAAGGATAGTGAACCTTTTGCAATCCAGATGGTTTGGAGTGCAACTCCTACATTTATGTATAATTGATACTATAGACTGGAGAGCCTGGGAACTATAGCCCAAAACATCTGGACTGCCAGAGGTTGATTGCTCCTGCCATAGGGCCTTACCAGACATCTCCTTCCCTTCCAAAATAGAAGTCTCTGCCTGCCTGCCTGCAGGGACATAGTTTGGGAATGGCTGGCAGTGGAAAACATGGGGCAGCAGAACCCATAAAATGCCTTTAGCTGCTGCAAGCAACCCATAAGCCATATGTTGCTTAATCTGACCTGCAACAAACAATGACAAATAAGGCACAGGCCTGCAAGGTTAAGCATATTTACAAAGCAGCGAGAAAGTAAATAGCCCCTGAACATGGTGGAATTACCTTGTGAATAAACATGCATAGCATTGTGCTGTAAAAACAAGACAGTTGGTGATAAGAATCAGAGCAACCAGTTTCATTATTCTCTCTCTCTGCATTTCCCCTCTAATTCTTTGATATTTTCTCGACACATTTCCCTTCACCCTTTATGTCCTTCACTTTCTTTCTTGCATCATCCTCCCCTATTTATGTTTGCCTGGTCCCTCTTGACACTTTGCCCATGCACTTAACACAAGGGTCCAAGTGAAACTGCAGATCTTGATGTAATGGTGTGTTTGATGAAGTTCATAGGCATGGCAACCGGTGGGAACAATAAACCTAGATGTCAATTAGATTTACTCCTTGCTATGTTGCTGCAGAGCTCAGCAGATGCCCTCACAGGCACTGTTTGACCAAGCAGCCAGCACAAACTCATTTTTTGTCTGGGAAGCGGAAGGTCAGCAGTTTAATTCCCGAGTACTGCAGGATGGAATGAGCTCCTGTCTTTGTCCCAGCTCCTGCCAACCTAGCAGTTTGAAAGCAAGAAATTGCAAATAGATAAATAGGTACCACTTCGGTGGGAAGGTAACAGCATTCTATGCACTCCGGTGTCTAGTAATGCCTGCCACATGACCACGAAACGTCTGCAGAAGCAGACAGCGCTGGGTTCTTCGGCTTGGAAACAGAGATGAGCACTGCACCCTAGAGTCGGATACGACTGGCTTTTGAGCAAGGGAAACCTTTACCTCTTCTTTTTACCTTGGTGATTTACACATTGTTTTGTTCTCTTGTCTCATAATCATGAATTTTGGCCTTGGTACTGCTTAAAGATAAACCCTGTCTTTTCCTTTCCAGGCGCTTTCGGCAGTCTCTCATGGTATAACATATGCAGACCTGACATATTAACATTGTCTGAAGAGCCAAAGTTATGGGGAGGGGAATCCTGGAACTGAACCCAAACTCAAATGCCAGTCCAAGCAATACTGTGTGCACAGAGAATAGGGCTAAATGATTATTTACTAAAGGTGTTCAGCTAGTTAAAGAACACAGTCCCAGCTTCTCTTGTCTTTCAATTTTCTGCCAGTTGGACCCAAAGGTGAATAAGAAATATACAGTATACACAAACATTCCCCTTAGTGAGGTGCCCATCACCACCCCCACCAACTCCACATACACACACAATCTAATAATATTTTTTACATTTAATCTGTTTATCAATATTCTGGTGTAAATACATATGTATAGAATGGCAAAAACATTTTTAAAGCCATTTTGTTTAGGAAGTTGTTAAAGTTCATATAAAGACATAAAACGATTTACAGACAAAGTCATCAGACACACGAGTTGCTAAATCATGGGAAATAGGTTTCTCATTCTAGTAGTGTTCTCAAAGATCAGTAAGATACAGACCCAGGAACATTATTTTACAGGGAATAATTACACAAAGGTCTACGAATGCAAAAATTCTCACTACACTCCTGCTTAGAGCAAGTAAAATCTAAAATTTCAGCATGCTACCAAACCCCTTACTAGCAGATACTGAGGTACCATGCCACTTACTATTGTGGAATTCCTTGCAGATTTCCTCTTTTTTCATTATCTTTCACAATCTACCCCCCCCCCCCCAGCAAATTTTCACCCATCTCTTTGGCTATACACTGGAAAGTTTGCGGACTGAAAAAAATGATTTAATTTTTAAAAATACTCTTTTTTTCAGCTGAAAAAGCTATGCTGTACATTGTACTGGTCAAAATTGATTAAAAACATTTTTGCATGTTGGGGGACTGGAGTGTATAGGCCCATAAAATCATGACAAAATTGCTCCCGTGTCCCTTGGAGGGGAGAAGAGGAATTCCTAATCAAATATATGTATATGTTTTGGACTGTGTTCTTTAACATGTTGAACATCTTTAGTTATTTCTTTATTCGTGTTAGATGCACCACCAGCATATAATAACATACAAAGCTAAAATTAACACATCTAAAACAAAATAGAATTAAAAGGACTACTATAGGGATAACAGCCTGTGGCTGTAATTAGGCTCACTCCTGCTGCTGCTTCCGTGTCTAGGCCAGATGTGAAAGTGCTCAAATAAAGGCACCTTTTGATGAGTTCATTCTGCAATTCCTTTCGCCTGACCTTGTGTGAGAAAGATTATCCAGCAACACAAGGTGGCAATTACCAGGGTATGACCAATTGTGGCTCAAAAATACCACAGTCTTCAAGGAGGCTCTTTCTGTGTACCCTGGCCCACTCCTGCTATAACACATGTATGCAAATGCAGATGTTTACAAATATCACTCTTGCTAGAACAGACTTTCTCTAAGCGGAAAAGTGCAGTGCACTGACTAATAATAGGCCAAGTTTCATCTGCCTAACAAGAATAATCACCGGCAGGAGAGAAAAAGGACAAACAGTAATAAGTCTGAAGGAGGAATAAATAGATATGGGAATGGCATGAATTAGATAAACCAATTAATTTCTCTAAACCATATGAATGTAATCTCCTCCCAGAGGAGATCGGCTTCTGATCAGTGCTTATTAAATCAGGACCTCTAGAGAAACAGAGGTTGGAAAGAGAGCGGTCTCTTTCCCAGACAGCGAAAGGGTTTGATGTGATTATTTAATTCCTTTTTGGGGCACTGAAAACCAGATATGCTCGTATCCTTACAAAGCTGCTCACGCCATCCAACATTTGCACATCCACCCTCCAAATCAAATTTTTCCTGTAGTGAGAGGAAGGGGAACTGGACAGAAGTCTCATGTGAAACTGGAATGCAAAACTCAGTTTTGCTGTCAATAAATGTGACCAAGAGCCATAACCTGAACAGGAAATCTGTATGGTAGGATTCCAAAGTAACCATTTATGACAGTCACAATGAGCACAGAATTGTAATACATCTTTTAAGGGTGATAATAGGTTGGATAAAAGTAAGATTTCTCATTTTGCTCAAGACCAAAGGCAGGATTCGCAGAAACAGTGGCACTGAGAGGGGAAAATGTCTGCAGATTTCCCCCAGGGCCTCTTTTTTAAAGTCATGTCTAGTCATGTGCCTGCAGTCATTGATAGGGGCTTAGTCAGTAGAATATTATAAAAACAATCAGCTGAAACCAATCCCTTTGGAAACATAACCTTCCACAGAACACAGAAGCAGGGAGGAAGCTCTGAGTTAGCTGGGAAGGTAAGATTTTGGAACATTACCCTGCCCCAATGTATCTGGACGAGATCCTGACCTACAAAAAAAAGTCTAAACATCAAACAGAGAGTTGCCGCTTGAAATAACGTTACTTAGGAAACTGGTGGGTCAGACTAGAGCCGTGATGGCGAACCTTGGCACTCCAGATGTTCTTGAACTTTAATTCCCAGAAGCCCAAGCCCCCATGAATCCACACTAATGGGTTCGTTGCAATTCATCCGGCTCACGCCGCCCCCATCACTCCTGGAAGCGGAAGTAAAACGCGCCCGTAAGGATGAATCTCAGCAAACCCATTCGTCTGGATTCATGGGGGCTTGGGCTTCTGGGAATTAAAGTCCAAGAACATCTGGAGTGCCAAGGTTCACCATCACAGGACTAGAGTGTACATTCACAAACAAAAGCAACAAGTTTGTATCTGTGTCACCCCACAGCAGAATACGTTAGAAATAAATCTGCCATTGCCCCTCCAGAAGTGCGTAAAAAGAGGTGATAGCAAATAATAGATGACATAAGGTAATACAGCACTAAACCTACCCACTTCATGGACACGGACCCCTTAGCTTATAGCTAAAATTGAGGAAAAGTTTTCTGCATACTTCTCAAGCTCTAAATTCTATGCAAAAAGAGGTTAGGGTAAATCTATGAAGAGCAAAAACACTGTCTGAATGTGGAGAGATACAGTTCTCCTTCGTATAGTTTGTGAATCCCCACTATTGGGTTATGCGCCTGCGCAGAACGCCGATCGGAGGCTTGAAAAGCTATTGGTCATGCTGATTGCTACTAGAAATATGTACCAATGAGGACTTGAGTCTGGCCGACAAGGCCAAAAAGGTGACTTCATTTTGGCAGTCCAGGGTTTGATCAGGACATGAAAGAAGAAGAATCCAGACAAATTAGCTAATGAAGAGTATTGTAACTAGCTTTTCAAAATCCTTGGCAAAGCAGGCACTTCAACAATGGCCTAGTATTAGGTTAGCTATGTAGCACCATTTCTACTATTCTTCCACATTGAAAGAAAGAAGAAACCCTGTACCTTTCATTCATTAATTCATTCCCCAGATAATACCAGAAGTAATACAAACCACTAGACCAAGAACAGTAACAATTTTCCATCTCTAGTTGAAATTCAGCTCTATCCATCCATATTAGACTCAAATCTGAATAATGCAGAACCTCTCTGACTAGCTACAGTTTTTTTTAAAAAAAAGGTTTAACAAAAGAACTACTCTCCCCTAATCCCCAAGATTCCTCACTAAAAATGTATTTTGGGGTAACTCGATTTAGAGGTTTCCACTTACTTCTGTCACAACATGTCAGCAATGTTTAGTGTGACGGCTCATAGCAGGATCCAAGGAAGTGAAATTGGTTCCAACTCCTGACAAAGTTTCCCAACTCTAGTATAATGGCTTGAATGAATGAGCTGGTCAAATATCATGAAAAAGAAAAGTTCAAGAATGACAGATTTATGAAGTAATATAGACACTTCTGACCCAACCTCACTTTAGCAAAATATGCTGAAGGAATTCCATTTTGTCCTTAAATTCCTTTTTTCCAGGGCAGTGGCTTTCCATGCATGTTAGTTCAGGTTTTAATGTTTTTCATTTGCAAATCATTTTATTCAATAATGGCATTTTATCACTTCACTTAAAAACTATGCATGTTTTTAGGTGTGCATGTTTTATTCACAATTGCAGTGGATTGAGAGTTTTGTAGTAAATGTTGTCCAGAAGCTGAGATTTCTCTCTGTGTGTGTTTTGTTAATGAGTATGAAAAGGGTTTAAATAAAAGGGCTGGAAATAAGATTAGAAGAGTGTCTGGAACAAAAAGGATTGCAATAGCGGAAGAATCCAGCTACCATGAGCATGTATCATTCATTGTTTATTAAACACAATATATGCATTAATTAGTCAAAAGCACAATTAGTGCAAGATTTTGGAGCAGCCACCAAAAGTTTTCAGAAGATGATTCAGACTGAGGGAGTGTTTATTGAATTTAATTTTTCACAATGATCATCCACATTTTATATGAAAGAGAATTTACTTATTTTGATGTGAGTAATTCATATTACCGCTTTGTGGATAGGTAATGGATTATCCTTCACTGAGATTGCATCGTACTTAAGGTAGAATAGGTTGTTTGAATAATTCATCGCCATTGCAAAGTGCAATTTCCATGCTGCAGTTCTATCCACATTTAGAAGGTGCACATGTGTAAGTCATGCTCCTGATGAACTACTCAAACAACATGTTCACTTCAAGTATTATGATGGGACCGAAAAGGACCTAGTCATGTATACCTATTCATATGGCCCATGAGCAGGATCCAGCCCCAGATGCCTATTCATTTGGCTCATGCCACCATCGTTGGCATTAAAATCGCTGGGAGAAACATCAATAATTTGAGATATGCAGACGATACCACCCTAATGGCAGAAAGTGAGGAAGACCTAAAGAATCTCCTGATTGGGCTGAAGGAGGAGAGTGCAAAAGCTGGCTTGAGACTAAATATCAAGAAAACCAAGATAATGGCAACAGGCCCAATCAGTTCATGGAAAATAGACGGGGAAGAAGTAGAAGCAGTGACAGATTTTACTTTCTTAGGATCAAAGATCACTGCAGATGGGGATTGTAGCCATGAAATAAAAAGGCGACTGATTCTTGGGAGACAAGCAATGAGAAACCTGGGGAACATAGTGAAAAGCAGAGACATCACACTGAAAACAAAAATTAGAATAGTCAAAGCAATGGTCTTCCCAGTAGTAATGTACGGATGTGAGAGCTGGACAATTAGGAAGGCTGAACGCAGAAGAATAGATGCCTTTGAAATGTGGTGTTGGAGGAGGGTTTTGAGAGTACCCTGGACAGCGAGGAGAACAAATAGGTCAATCTTAGAAGAAATTAACCCTGAATGCTCACTGGAAGGTCAAATAGTAAAGATGAAGCTGAAATACTTTGGACATCAAATGAGAAGGGAGGATTCACTTGAGAAGGCATTGATGTTGGGAAAGGTGGAGGGCAAAAGAAGAAGGGGGAGGCCAAGGATGAGATGGCTAGATGGCATTGTAGACACAATGGGCACAGAGCTGGGAGGGCTGAGGGGGATGGTGGAGGACAGAGGCGCATGGAGAGCAATGGTCCATAGGGTCGCAAAGGGTCGGAACCGACTGTGCGACTGAACAACAACAACCATCGTTGCTCCTGAAAGCGGAATTGCCTGGATGGGTGCGTTTTACTTCCGCTTCTGGGAGCAATGTGGGCGGCATGGGCTGGATGAATTGGCGTTGGGGGGCAGGGGCGGATCCAGCCCATGGGCCATAGTTTGAGCACCCCTGGTTTAAGCAGAGAAAATGGCAGCCTAAAATCTATCTTATCCTGTTGCAAAACAGATTGCAAGGCGTGTTTTACTTCCGCTTCTGGTGGGAGGAACCACATGACTGGCCCACTGAACCACGTGACCGACCCATGGCCCAAAATGTTTGGGCACTCCTGATGTATACCTTAGTTGGCTCCAGCAACAGGCTTAGGCAGATTCATGACAATGCCCAAATAAAATGCTACGTGACCTGGGCTGATCTTCTGTTATTCAGCTCCTTCTGTTTTGTTGAAACAACAAAGTCATTTCCCCCATGGCATCCAGTTCTCTAGGGCTAAAAACCAGTCCATCCACCAGCCAATGACACTAGCCATGTTTATTGGTTATGCCTGAAAACTCTGGAGGGTTATATCTGTGCTGAAGTGAACATAAGTCCCACTCATCATTTCCCATCCCATCTAGAAGAAAGGCAGGCTTTGACATGTTGAGTGTAAAAGTCTGCAGAGGTACTTGAGATTACTTGTTTCCCTGAAGACCTTTGTGCTAAACCTAATTTGTCAGGTTCTGATTTATGAGAAATAGCTACAAGGATAAAATAGTATCTCATTCTTCAGGCTACTTTCTCATGCTGAAAGTAACATTGGAAGGGTTGGGGATAACAAGGATTTATTTTATTTTATAGTCACATTTGTATTTTATTTATTTATTTATTTATTTATTTATTTATTTATTTATTTATTTATTTATTTATTTATTTATTTATTTATTTATTTATTTATTTATTTATTTATTTTTCACGCTTATATACCACCCACTCAGGTACAACCCAACTCAGGGCGGTTTACATAGCGGACAGTAAATACATAAAAGACACATGATAAAAAAGTTAAAAGTTTTAAAAAAACAAAAAAAAACCCACCCCTAAAAGGTGCGCAAGAACCAAAGGGACCTTGGGGGAAGGCACACTTCTCTATACCAACCACCCAATGGTACCCCCATCCCCACCCGCACCCCAAACTTGGCCCGCCAGCCAGGTCTTTAGTTCCTTCCTAAAGGGCAACAACTCAGTTCCACAGGCAGGAGGTTCCAAAGGGCTGGTGCGGACACGGAGAAGGCCCTCCTCCTTGTGCCAGAGAGGCGAGCCCCCCTGGCTGATGGCACAATTAGAGAGCCCCTACGGTCCGCTCTGGTTGGACGGACAGACGTCCTTAGGGCGATGCGGTCTCTAAGTACCCTGGCCCACTACCATGTAGGGCTTTAAAGGTCAAAACCAGCACCTTAAATTGCACCCGGAGACAAACTGGTAACCAGTGCAGCCCCCGAAGCAGTGGTGAGGCATGGGCATAACGTCCACACCCCATCACCACCCGGGCCGCAGCATTCTGGACCAGTTGCAGCCTCCGAATGGTCATCAAGGGCAGCCACATGTAGAGCGCATTACAGTAGTCTAGTCTGGAGGTCACCAGAGCGTGAGTGACCATGAGCAAAGAGTCCCTCGCTGAAGCAACTCCGGGTGGCTCCCAAGTAAAGACATAAAAGCATAAAAACATCCATAATAAAATCATTTGAAACCATCCCCATTAAAATCCCACCCACCCCATCTGCAGAAAGAGGGAGAATCTTAATTATGTTTTATACAAGTGTCACACCTATGGATATCATAGGATATCACCTATGTGTGAGGTAGTCTCCCTAATTCACCTGGAGGCCCCACATGCTTCATGAATGCATCAATGAGGCTTCTCTCTCTCTCCTTTCTTTCCTCAATTGACCTCAACTGTTAGGTTGTGGTTTTGTGTGTGTGCCATTTCCCAACTTTCCATACTCTCATTACAACTCCTATTCAACCCTTTTTCAGGTGTTTGAAAAAGAACAGTCTGTGGAGAACCCATTTGGCTCTAAGGAGCCTCTTTGTGTAATCAGGGCCCCTAATTCTTCAAGATCCCTGGCTGCACAGACAGATCCTGCATGTACCCTGTTTCCCCGAATATAGGACCTCCTCCCATAATAGGACACCCCCCTTCCCCCCCTGCCTTTGAAATATAAGGCATCCAAAAATAAGACCTCTTGACCTCCTGGCTGTAAGGCGGCTGGCGTGGCCCATAAGAAAGCCTGCCGCATCGGAGTCTCGATTGCCTCCCTGCTCACAACCAAGAGACGTTTCCCCTGGTGAGAGCGGGATCGAGACTCCGATGTGGCAGGTCTTCTTATGGGCCATGCCGGCCGCCTCACAGCTGAGGCCAGTCTCGATCGCGCTTCCCCACTCACAACCAAGGGAAGCGTCCCTTGATTGTGAGTGGGGAAGCGCGATCGAGACTAGCATTCTTCTTCATGGAAAAATAAGACATCCCATGAAAATAAGACCTTGTGCTAATTTTGGAGTTTTAAAAAATATAAGACAGTGTCTTATATTCGGGGAAACACGGTAGTAGAATTTTATCTCTCCAGATGATCTCTCTGGCTACAGAGATAGGGACAGACAGAGGCTGGTGGGCTAGAACCTCCCCCTTATTTATACTTTCAAATTATCTCTTGTTTTGAATGCCCCAAAGACCTCAATGCATAAAATTACAGCACAACGAGCCTTACACATGGATGAGAAAAGAACCAGTAGGTCCAAAATAGATATGTTGCCATTAGTTGCATGATTAAATTAACATTTTGTTCTGCTGTGTAAATGGAAAGCTTAGGAAAGCCTGGATACTTTCTGGCTCATGACATCCTAACTCTCTAGTCATGACATTTCCATTTCATTTGAATTCTCCATTGTTAGTACTGGGAACTTTCCCTGAAATACAAATCACAGCATTTTGTCAAGAATATGGTAGGGGCAGAAAAGAATTCTCTCCTCTTGCCAGTTCTTGCTGGGTGGGTTTAGCCTGAAATTCAAAACCTGCTAACCCATAGGCAAGTGTTAAAGCATTTAGTTCAGGACAATCGACAATGAGCTTTCTGGCTTCCTGTCAGGTTCCTGCTAATCCAAAACAAAAACAAAACACCAAAAAAAACAAACCCTCTGAGTTGACAGAGGCCCAGGGTAAATTGCAGATTGAGGACTTTGATGCTGAGGGACCCGCACATTTGGAGGTGTCTAGTTTGGCAGGGTTGGGAATGGGCCAGTAATACACACAGGAGTTCAGGGGGTGTGTGGAGATAGGGAAAACTGCCCACTGGTACTCCATTCTGGACAACTGTGTGCCTCAAACGGATCCCTGCCCTCCAATGCACACTCAGTTGATCTTCTCTACAGCCATGATGGCGAACCTTGGCACTCCAGATGTTCTTGGACTTCAATTCCCAGAAGCCCAAGCCCCCTGTGAATCCACACAAAGAGGTTTACTGGGATTCATCCAGCCCACGCATCCAGCCCACGTGCCTGTATGGAAGCGAAAGTAAAACACTTCCGGGAGTGACAAGGGCAGCGCGGGCTGGGTGAATTGCAGTAAACCCATTTGTGTGGATTCACAGGGGGCTTGGGCTTCTGGGAATTGAAGTTCAAGAACATCTGGAGTGCCAAGTTTCACCATCATGGTTCTACAGTCTTGTCCCTCGCGCAGGTAAAGTGACGGAAATCATCCTAGAAGATAGAATTAATAGGCACATAGAAGAGAAGGCGCTGCTAAAGGAGAGCCAACATGGCTTTTGCAAGTGCAAATCATGCCTCACTAATCTGTTGGAATTTTTTGACAGTGTCAACAAGCATGTGGATAAGGGGGATCCTGTTGACATTGTTTATCTGGACTTTCAGAAGGCTTTTGACAAGGCCCCGCACCAAAGGCTCTTGAATAAACTTACCAGTCATGGAATAAAGGGACAGGTCTTGTCCTGGATCAGCAACTGGCTAAGGGACAGGAAACAGAGGGTAGCACTAAATGGACACTTCTCCAAGTGGAGGGAAGTAAAGAGTGGGGTCCCCCAAGGTTCAGTACTGGGACCCCTACTTTTCAACCTCTTCATAAATGATCTAGAAGTAGGAGTAAATAGCGGTAGCCAAATTTGCTGACGACACTACATTATACAGGGTAGTAAAAACTGTGAGAGATTGTGAGGAGCTCCAGAGGGATCTCTTGACACTGGGGGGTGGGTGGGCAAAACAGTGCCAAATGAGCTTCAACATTAGTAAGTGCAGAGTGATGCATTTTGGGGGGAAAACCCCCAATTACATTTATAAACTGATGGGTTGTGAACTCTCTGCGACAAACCAGGAAAGGGACCTTGGTGTCCTGGTGGACAGCTCAATGAAGGTGTCAACCCAGTGTGCCTCAGCAGTGAAAAAAGCAAACTCAATGCTAGGGATCATTAGAAAGGGTATAAAAAATAAATCAGCAAGTGTTGTTTTGCCTCTTTATAAATCTATGGTGAGGCCCCATCTGGAATACTGTGTACAGTTCTGGTCACAATACCTCCAGAAGGATATTATGGAGTTGGAAAAAGTGCAGAGGAGGGTAACCAGAATGATTAGGGGACTGGAACACCTTCCTTACCATCTGAGACTGTAATGGTTTGGCCTCTTCACTCTTGAATGATGGCGTCTAAGAGGTGACCTGATTGAAGTTTATAAAATCATGCACGGTGTGAACAAAGTAGATAAGGAAAAACTGTTTTCCCTATCACATAACACTAGAACTAGGGGGCACTCCGTGAAACCTTTGGGTGCTAGTTCTCAAACAAATAAGAGAAAGTACTTTTTCACCCAGAGGATCACTGGTCTATGGAACTCCCTGCCAGAAGAAGTGGTGACAGCTGTCAGTCTTTACAGCTTCAAGAAAGGATTAGACAAGTTCATGGAGGACAAAGGTATCAATGGCTATAATTATGGATACCTAAGAACAACCTCCGGGTTGGAGAGATAGGCAGGATATCTCTCAATGCCATTTCCAGGGAATCCTAAGCAGGTGAAGGCATCTGCTTGGGAATAATACCCTGAAGCAAATGGTGAGCCACTGTGTGAGACAGAATGCTGGACTGGATGGGCTCCTGTGGCATGTTCCAGCAAGGCTGTTCTTATGTTCTTACGTAAGGAAGCTGCCTATCAAATGAAACTTGTTTGCCAGTGGTTAACTCCTAAGCCACCTCCAACTCACTGTGGAATAAGGACTGACACTATTCATTGGAGAATGAGCTTAAGCAAAAATCCTGAGCAGCTTCTACTGAGAGAAAATACACTTCTTTCTCAGCAAAACTCTCCTCTGTTTTGTTACACAAAAGTGTCTGTGGCTTTTGCTAGCCTTTATGATTCTGTGCCCTGCTCAGAGAATAATTCTAAAGAACCGTGTTTCTATAGGAACCTGTTCCAAATTATCCCTGCTCTGTCTGAGGAAAGAACATGTTTCCATTAGTCTTGGTGGAGACAGTGACAACCACTAGATGGCCCACTTGGTTTTGGGACATAACATTTTCTAAAAGGACGGAAGACTTTCCTAGTTTTGCAATAACAGGTGTGGTTGGCGGTCAGTACTTTTCCCTCTGGTTGACCACTATGGCACTGCCAAGGCTGTGGTGTCCTACCAAGAGAGCCCTGATCTGCTCAGGGAGCTGAAGCCCAGAGGGTTTTTGTAAGAGGAGTTATGGGCAAAGATTTTTTTTGCGCACAAAGAAACTCCAGAGCCTCCTCAAATGAAAATAAGCTTTGAAATGGAAGACTGGGGTGATGAATTCCCACCGGTTCTCAAGTTCTCAGGTGTACCTTTTCTCCGCTGCCATCATCAAAGGAATGCAGATTGAGGTGATCAATTAGGTACCTGCTTCACAGAGCACTGCCAGGTGTTGTTGCCAGTCTATTGAGCTATTGGCTATATTACTTAAACCCCCAAGGCAGATATGTGATAACATGCCCCCCAAAAAAGGATTTTAAAAAGAAAGGAAATAATTCACAGCAGCAATAGTCTGAGTCTAAAAATATGTCTAAAAGGCAAGAGGCAAGAAGCCCATAGCAGGCCAGTCATAACAAGAGTGTCAGAGCAAGGGAATTGACAGTGAGCTGGCCTTGATGGAACAAATGGCCACAGGCACTGTGCAGACCTCAAGAAGATGGAGACCTTTGTTCTTGCCTGTGTGGGCACACACATCAGCAAGGGCTGGACTACCTTTGTGGGCAGGAAGGGTAGTGTGCGCATGATTATGATTTTCCCTAAGGCACTCATTATAAGTCAGGTTGGAGGGCTCACTAGTTTTTCTGTTAGTGTGTTCTGGCTACATCTGATTACTGTAGCATGCAGCAGTGGTATAGAGCTAACAAAAGGATGTAGCTAGTTTGGGTTTTGTGATGTCTTAATTTTCAGGGAGTATGGGAAATTAATGTCCAGAACTCAGGCTATTGTAGGTGTGTGTGTGTGGGGGGGGGGGGGGGGGGAGGTCTTTTTTCAGATACAATGTCTTAGTGGAGTGCTGTCTTGCCAAAGACCCTAAACCAGTGATGGAGAACCTTTTAGAGAACGAGTGCCCAAACTGCAACCCATAACCCACTTATTTATCTTAAAGTGCCAACACAGCGGGGTGAACTCTGTGCTGGGGGGAGGGAGGAAGCGCTTCCATTGGGCTGCTGGGCAGAGGGGAGGGGCATATTCTGTGCTGGGGCAACAACACATGTGCCCACAGAGAGGGGTCTGAGTGCCCTAAACCAGTGATGGTGAACCTTGGCACTCCAGCTGTTCTTGTACTTCAGTTCCCAGAAGCCCAAATAGGTTTAATTTGTGTGGATTCACAGAGACTTGGGCTTCTGGGAATTGAAGTCCAAGAACAGCTGGAATGCCAAGATTCATCATCATAGCCCTAAACACTTGAATGAACAGCCATAGAATCTGAGGGCTTGGCAGAAGATGATGAGAACTGTAATTCAAGACCTCAGGAAGAGACCAGTTACTTTTATGCTGGGAAAAATGAAAGTCCTTGGAAAAGTTATTTTGAAAACATTTCCCTTGACAAAATCTGATCACTAGAAGATTCTTACATCAGAAACCTTATTTGTTGTAATTTTATGGTTCTGCTGGTGTCTGACTGCAAGGCTAAAGGTCAGATGGATCATTAGATATGACAGAAAGATAGGCCATTACAACATATATTTAAAATGCAATATAGCCTGCCCAAAACAATTTGCTGCCTGAGTCAAGGTTTGTGGGCCCCAAAGGACAGTCAAGGGATTTGGATAATGGAATCCAAGAAGCACTTCTCTCTTTCCTGATAGCTAAAATGCAATTATAAATTATATAAATTAAATAACTGAACAACTACCTATCTTTTCATGATGTCCCCTAACTGCTGTGAGAATCGGCTAATGCATTCTGCCTACTATTAAGGACAAACTTGTGCTCTGCAGATAAATGGAGGCAATTCCTTTTCAGACTCATAACTAGCAAGTATTAGGGGGATCAACCCTATCTCCTGCCCTGCTGTTTGGAAGCATTGACTCAGTTCTCGCCACCACAAAAGCAAAAAGAAGATAGGAAGGTTCTTCCCTGTGTGTGCGTGCATCTGTGCATGCGTGTGTGCATACATTTTAGAGCTCTAAGGGGAAAAGCCCTAGTTGCGCTACCCTAATCACAGCTCTACATTTTTTAATGGACCAGATTCTGGTGATACAAGAGCACTGAGAGCAGAAACATTTGAGTAGCAAAGAACTCTTCTTCTGGCAGAATAGAAAGGCAGCTTGTGCAGATGAGATATTTCAAAATAAAGCAAAAGGCATTTGTTCTATTGGGACATGATGCACACTTCAATGATTGCTGTTCTATTACAGTCATTAGCATTTGTGTGTGGAGAGAGGGGTTGTAATAAAATCCTATAATCTGACACACACACACCCCTTTCTGCAATGATGTAGATATGCACATTTGGGATTTTGCAGCTGCAGTAAGCACCTGCCAGGTAATGGCTGTGGCATCTTTGCTGATCTGCACAGCTATAAACATGTTTTTAAATATACCGAATTGCTTATTTTATTAGAGACCATGCATGCTTTACTATCTATATTTGAATTACATACTACTTTAAAAAGTAGAAAATAAATTTATTTTCTATTTTCCCCCCCTGTGTTCCCACCACATCAGTTCCCTGGCTTTCCAATCATCATCATCATCATCATCATCATCATCATCATCATCATCATCATCATCATCATCATCATCATCATCATCATCATCATCATCATCATCATCATCATGTGACTATATTATCCCTTCTACAACCAGCATGCACATTTCTTGCTGTTGTGTACAACACTCACTCAAAACTAACAGTTTACAGATGGACTATCTGTCAAGAATATGAATATACTAGCTGATTGCCCGGCCTTGCCAGGGTTATTGATTATTTTTTTAAAAAAATGTGGGAAGGTATGTGTGTGTCTCTGTGTGTGTATTTTTATCTCTGGCTCTCTCTCTTTCTTCTTTTCTTTCTCTTTCTTTATCTCTTTCTTTGTCTCTCTGTCTTTCTCTCTTTCTTCCCCTCTCTCTGTTTTCTCTCTCTTTTCTTCTCTCTTTCTCTCTCTCTCTTTCCTCCTTTCTCATTCGTTCTTGCTTTCTCCCCCCCTCTGTCTCTCCTGTCTGTCAGCTTCCCTTTTCCCCATTGCTGTTTCAAGAGCTGTTCTTGACACAGCGAGGAGAAGAGGGGAGCTGGCAGGCCGCTCTTCGTCCAGGGATGTGCGTTCCCGGATGAAGAGCAGCCTGATTGTCAGCTTCCCTTTTTCCCATCACTGTTTTGAGAGCTGCTCTCAACACAGCAATGGGGAAGAGGGGGGTTGGCAGGCCGCTCTTCATCCGGGATGCACGTTCCCGGATGAAGAGCAGTTTGACTGTCAGCTTCCTTTTCCCCATTGCTGTTTTGAGCACTGCTCTCAACACAGTGAGGGTAGGAGGGGAGCTGGCAGGCTTCTCTTCATCCAGGGAAGCGTGTCCCTGGGTGGAAAGTAGCCTACCTCTCACCTTCCCTCGCTGCCTGTGTCCGGGTGAGTTGGCAGGGAGGGGGGGCAGACGTGATCTGTTCCCCCTTCCCTGTCTTCGTCCGGGGAGAGGCAGGGAAAGGTGGGGAGGCAGACGCGATCCATTCCCCCTTGCCTGTCTTTGCCTGGGGGAGACAGCAAAGGGTGGGGAGGCGGACGCGATCCATCACCCCTTCCCTGCCGGCTCCTGGATGAGTAGGGAGGGAAGGGGGGAGGTGGATGCGATCCATCCCCCTTTCCTTCCTGTGACGGGGGGGAGGCAGGGAAGGGGGGAGGCAGACAAGTTCCGTTCCCCCTTACCTGTCTTCACCTGGGGGTAGGCAGGGAAGGGTGGGGAGGTGGACACGATCCATCCCCCCCTTCCCTGCTGGTGTCCAGGTGAGTAGGGAGGGAAGGGGGGAGGCGGACGTGATCTGTCCCCCCTTTCCTTTCTGTGCCTGGGGGGGACAGGGAAGGGGGGGAGGCAGACACAATCTGTTCCCCCTTGCCTGTCTTCACCTGGGGGGAGGCAGGGAAGGGTGGGGAGGTGCACACGATCCCTCCCCCTTCTTTGCCGGCGCCCGGGTGAGTAGGGAGGGAAGGGGGGAGGCAGATGCGATCCATCCCCCCTTTCCTTCCTGTGCCTGGGGGGAAACAGGGAAGGGTGAGGAGGCAGACGCGATCCCTCCCCCTTCCCTGCCGGCACATGGGTGAGTAGGGAGGGAAGGTGGAGGCAGACGCGATCTGTCCCCCTTCCCTGCCTGCACCTGGGGGGAGGCAGGAAAGGGGGGAGGCAAACGCAATCCATTCCCGCCTTCCCTGCCGGCAACTGGGGGAGGAATGTAAGTGGGGGAGGCGGACATGATCCATTCCTCTTCCCCTGGCTGTGTGGAGGGGAGGCGGATGCAATCCGTTCCCCCTTCCCTGCCGGATGCCCATGGAGGCAGGGAAGGGGGTGCCCCGCCTCTCCTGGGTTCGCTTGGATGAAGAGCGGCCTTACTCTCGGCTTCCCTTTTCCCCATAGCTGTCAAGTATCCCTTATTGGCCGAGAAAATCCCTTATTTTACCCTCTTTCCTGCTGTCATCCCTTATTAATTAGACTGCAATGCCCTATTGCCGCCTTTGGAGGGCAGCACAGGATAAGCATAGCTGTCAAGTATCCAGTATTTGCCAGGAAATTTCCCTTATTTCCAAATCCAAAACTTGACAGGTATGCTTTTCCCCATCACTTTTTTGAGAGCTGCTCTCGACACAGTGAGGTGGAGAGAGGAGCTGGCAGACCGCTCTTCGTCTGGTAATGCACATTCCCAGGTAGAAAAGCAGCCTGCCTGTCAGCTTCCCTTTCGCCCCTCGATGTTTCGAGATCAACTGGTCACAAAACAGTGAGGGGAAAAGGGAAGCTGGCAGGCTGCTCTCTGTCCGGTAATGCGCATTCCTGGGTGGAAAGTAGCCTGCCCGTCAGGGAAGGGGTTCATTTTTCCATGCAGGCAAGGGCGGAACAGAGCTCCGCATTCAGCCCATGTCTCCCGGAAAAGGGGCGCGTTTTTTCCGGCAGGCAAGGGCCTAAGGGAGTGCCATGTCCAGCCATTGCCTCCCGGAGAAGGGGGAGGGGGCTTGTCTCCCAGAGAAGAGGCTTGCCCACATCCAGCTTTGTGTGTGGCTTTTTTTTTCTCGGGCATGCGCAGACTGTGCTGCATGTGGTATTCTTTCCCCCCTGCGCATGTCTCAACAACTACGGTGCATGGACCCTTTTCCCCGTTTGCACACATGCAATGATTTTTCATCTTGGTGGGGTGAACGCCCCACCCATGGCTCCCAGACTCTCATGGCGATGATCTCAGGGACAAAAGGTAGGTGTGCATGGCGCATTACAGGATAGGCTGGATGGGTGTGGAAATGCATTCGGCACACGCACCGCCACATCCCTTCCTGTATAGGTTAAGATTAAAGACCCCCAGCTCTGGGGAACTGGTGATAAATTTGAAATTATAAGTGTTCATCATGACATTCCTCAGACATCTATTGCAAAGAAGAGCCCAAACACATTAGCAGTTCTGTTAATTCTTCAATTCCTTTGGTTCCTACACAGTTGAGAAAATATACTCTCTTGTTGGCATTGCTCCACCTAAGATCAGGAGAGAATTAGCAGTGGCTGCCGAGAGAACTAAACAAGAACGGATATGAGCCTCAAGTCCACCTACTCAGATCCAGGAAGAGCTTTATGGCAATAACAAACACTCTTAAGGATACAGTAATACCTCGCATAACGACCGCATCAGATAGCATCATATTCGCATAACATCGCGGTTTTTATGCACATGTGATGCATCGCATAACATCCAAAACCACTCAAAAAACAGATGTTATCCAAGGTATTGGTATAGGAACCTCAGATAATGTCAATTTTCAACCATTTTTGGACTTTATGCGATGCATCTCCCCATAGGAACCGCATATCATCCAAAATCACATAGCGACCAACTCTGTGGAATGGAGTTTGGACATTATCCAAGGTTCTACTGTACACTAGAGCAGTACTAAATTAGAACATGGAGGAAGGAGCTCACTGGACAAGAAGCAAGATTAAAGGAAGATACAGTATATCTGAAGAAAACCTCCCCTACTTCACTTGGGGGACTCTGAATAGGCTGAGTATTGGAGTCCCTAAATGCAAGACTAACATCCTCAAGTGGGGGCAGTTAGTTAACAACAACACACTGGGTGAATGCAGAGAGATACAGAATCCGTCTCATTTACTGGTCTGCTGATTACTGCCAGAAACATACACCGATGAGGATTTAGGTTTGGCTACTGACAGAGCAAAGAAAGTTGCTTCATTTTTGGCAGTCCAAGATTTGATCATGACACAAAAGAAGTTGTTATGTTGATCCACATCAAACTCTAGCAGTTTTCCTATTCACCAGGAACAGGTCTTTTGTAAGGCAAGAGGACCTTTATTGCCTCTCCAGGTAGCCCTCAAAATTCTGCATTACAACAGGAATAGCTCACCACTGTGTATGATTGTTAGGAAAGTCTCTGGAAACTGAGCTTAGCAGTGAGAGGAAATCCTATGAGATGTGGCATTATTATTTCTGCCAGTCAGAAAATCCCAGTGCCTGTGAGCTCTGGCCCCACAACACTGCATGCTGCATACACTAAGGTAATAAGGTACAGTAATTGCTTATGTAATAATATTTATTGCAGGATTGATTTGGCCTAATGTCATGCAACTTTAAGATCTTTGCATTGCCTTAGCAGAAAATGGGTTCTTTAGTCAAGCCCTAATTTACAGCCAGACAATAACAACCTCTCGAATCAATGAAAACATCATTAATAACTCACAGTAGATCTTTCTGTATATGAACCAATACAGTGGCTAATGAGATAATAGACTTTATTGTTTCACTTTATTCCCTGGGAAAACACAGCAATAGCTAATAGGAGACATGGCATCAAGTGTGGCCTTTTGCAATTTCCGTTGGTTATTGCTGACTGACTTTGAATGGGCACAAATTAGATATGAAAAACAATAATACTCAGAAACCAGTTGGGGGCATTTCAGCTTCTTTTACATTCAATCACAGACTTCAGCAAAGGTACAAGGTTTCAATTTTGTTTTTTTTTAAATACAAGGGAGACTTTGGTATTAAGCTTTGAATTGAAATTCATATGCAGATTTGATTTCACACTCATAAATGCAGAGCAAATTGAAACCTGCAGTATGAGATTGTATACATTTACTCAGGCATAAATCATCCTATGATCAATGGGGGCTTCCTGTTTTAGTAAGAATAGGTGATATTAGAAATTAGGAGTAGATAGTTCTTGACCTTTATCAGAGGTTTGTTTATACTGGTAATACCTTGCCTTTGTAAGTCCTTGCTACTAGCGATTTGCATCCATCCTGATTTTATGAGACTTTGTTTCTAGTAGACTTTAGACAAATAGTTCCCAGTTTTTGGGGACATGGAGGCTGCACTAGGGTGCCTGGTGCATAGCCGTCAAGTATCCCTTATTGGCCAGGAAACCCCTTATTTTACCCTCTTTCCCGCCGTCATCCCTTATTAATTAGACTGCAATGCCCTATTGCCACCATTGGAGGGCAGCACAGGATAAGCATAACTGTCAAGTATCCCTTGTTTGCCAGGAAATTTTCCTTATTTCCAAATCCAAAACTTGACAGTTATGGCCTGGTGCCTAAAGAGGATGTTAAGAGGATGTTAACCAACTGATTTAGATAAAAAATAATCATTCAGAGGTTGATAAATAAATGTTAACTTGAATGCAATCCATTTTGGAACAACATTTTACTGTGGGATTCTTTTATCTCTCTAAACATGCTTATCTAGTCAGTGAGATTTCTGCGGCTGTTTTCTGTTGGCCAAGGTGATAATGGCCAAGTCAAAATTGGCTACAATACACCCTTAAAAAGTCATGTAAATATTCATCTGTATGTCTTGACCTACACTTGGATTTCACAGTGTTGATCTTGGAAAAAGTTTGTTCACAGATATAAAGTACATGGTGCCAAAGACTATGAACATGCCTGCAGCAAATATCTTTAAATTGATAAATATATCAGATAGACCAGAATAGAAATCTAACTGGCTATTTTCTTTGTAAATGTCTCTGAAATGATCACTGGCTTGCAAATCAAATCTTCCCAAGTTATGATGCTGAGCGTAGCCACCCTGACAGAGGCCAGAAAGACTGAGAACCAGAGATGAACCTTCTCAGTGGTGGCACCCTCCACTTGAAATGCTCTCCCAGTTGAAATCCCCCAGTCTATGTTCCTTCAAACTGTTAAGAAACTGTTGAAGTCTTTCTTTTTACAAAGAGGCCTTCACTGAAATTCTCCCCATAAGTGGAGTTATAATTCTAGGATTTTATTTTTCTTGTGAGTTTATTTTCCATCATTAATTGATTATTGTATGCTGTTACTGCTGCCACCTGGTTTTTATGAGATCTTGTTTGATGTTCTGTGATGGTTATTGTGATGTTTACTTTTGTTGTACCATCATGATTTTAATCTGATGGGTACCCGCTGTTTGCCACCATGAATAATGGCTTGACACTAAATTAGGTGGTATACACGTATTATAAAAATATACGTTACTTGCATCTTCTGGTGCTATTTCAAATGGATTCTGAACCATTCTTATTTCTTTCCCATCCTAATAGCAGTCAGTGAATCTGTTCTGAAATTCCACCTGCTTTGATGGATGGAGCCTCTCAAAATGTTCAGTATGCAAAATGCTTTACATCCTTTATTTTTGCAAAAATACTAGGCCCATTACTCTTCTTTCCCCACATTTTTGCAAAAGCAGACCAGACACTTCCTGTACCCTTCTGTACAGCTGCTTTACCTTCTTTATATACATATATAGCCTTCAAGATGATAATGCATGGAGAGGACAACTGCAAAAGCTGAATGCTATAAGCACTTGAGCTTTGCCGGTTAGTAAAGCACCCAGAACTGCCCAAATACTAGCCTGGAGAATAAGACCAAGAGGGGACTGTCAGAAGGTACCATGGAAGCCAGAATAAACCATGTGTTTTTTTGTAAAAAAAAAAAGAGAGAGAGAGAGAGAGGGGAAAAATAGCAGTGGATGGTGCTGCCTGAGGCATGAATAAGAGTGTGGTTCTGAGAGCAAATACCTTGAGGGTGATAGCATTAATCAAGCAAGTTGGAGGGCTGCACAGAAGGAACTTTGGAGTCACAAATTGGGACCCCCACTGCTTTAGGTCAGGGGTGCCCAAACGTTTCGGATCATGGGTCAGTCACATGGTTCAGTGGGCCGGTCACATGGTTCAGCAGGCCCGTCATGTGGTTCCTCCCACTGGAAGCAGAAGTAAAACACACCTTGCAATCTGTTTTGTAACAGGATGAGATAGAGCTTAAGCTGCCATTTTCTCTGTTTAAACCAGGAGTGCCCAAACTATGGCCCACAGAGCAAATCTGGTCCCCAACACCAATTCATCTGGCCCATGCCGCCCTCGTCACTCATGGAAGTGGAAGTAAAATGTGCACGTATGGGTGTGTTTTACTTCCGCTTCCGGGAGTGACGAGGGTGGCGTGAGCCAGACGAATTGGCAACGGGGGCCAGATCTGGCCCATGGGCAGTAGTTTGGGCACCCAAACTAATAATGGAGCAAAGTGCTTCTTGCATTATTGAGCCTTCCAGGATCATTAAATCTCATAAGATTTGCACCACACCAACGCCGGAGAGGATAAAAGGTCGCCGGGGTCCCGAGGTGGCTGACCAACACCGGAGGAGGATAAAGAGCCACCGGGCCTCAAGGTGTCTAAAGACGTTGAGCCATGGGCTCCGTCGAGGATGTTGAACCCAGGGCTCCATTGGTGAAGTTGAGCTCTAGGCTCCAACCTCTGGGCCTCACTATTGTCCGGCTGTGGTGCCGACAGAGGACAATGTGGTTTACCTGATTTATTTGTTGTTCTATTACTTGTATTTATTTATTGTGCTTTTGATATTTATCTAATATTTTATGATATTTTGTAACGCTTTGTGATACTTTATTAGCTGCCCTGAGTCGCATTGCGAGTGGGCGGCATGCAAATGGAAACAAACAAACAAACAAATAAGATCCTGGAAAAGTGACATTTTGGACCACAAATCCCAGAATGTCCTGTTTAGGATTTACAATCCAAATGGCTGGGGCATTCTGGGAGTTGAATTCTAAAGAATTCCTTTTCCAAGCTCTGTAACCTGCATGTCTCTTATGTCCACACCATGATATACTTACACACAATATGTCTCAAGAATGTATTTCATGCTTCTGTCCAAATGGATTCTGCCAAAAGGTATAAGGCAGTCTTTCGGGTGCCACTGGTATCTTTGCTGCTGTTCCAGCAAAAATGTCTGTTTTCATTCCCTTACCAACCATTACTTTGCATTTAACCCATCATGCGGATGAACCTCCACTAACTGAGACACTAAGAACATAAGAACATAAGAACATAAGAACAGCCTTGCTGGAACAGGCCACAGCCCATCCAGTCCAGCATTCTGTCTCACACAGTGGCTCACCATTTCCTTCAGGGTATTCCCAAGGAGATGCCTTCACCTGCTTAGGATTCCCTGGAAATGGCATTGAGAGATATCCTGCCTATCTCTCCAACCCGGAGGTTGTCCTTAGGTAGCCATAATTATAGCCATTGATAGCCTTGTCCTCCATTAACTTGTCTAATCCTTTCTTAAAGCTGTCAAGACTGACAGCTGTCACCACTTCTTCTGGCAGGGAGTTCCATAGACCAGTAATCCTCTGGGTGAAAAAGTACTTTCTCTTATTTGTTTGAGAACTAGTACCCAAAAGTTTCATGGAGTGTCCCCTAGTTCTAGTGTTGTGCGATAGGGAAAACAGTTTTTCCTTATCTACTTTGTCCACACCGTGCATGATTTTATAAACTTCAATCAGGTCACCTCTTAGACGCCGTCGTTCAAGAGTGAAAAGGCCCAACCGTTGCAGCCTCAGATGGTAAGGAAGGTGTTCCAGTCCCCTAATCATTCTGGTTGCCCTCCTCTGTACTTTCTCCAACTCCATAATATCCTTCTGGAGGTATGGCGACCAGAACTGTACACAGTATTCCAGATGGGGCCTCACCATGGATTTATAAAGAGGCAAAATGACACTTGCTGACTTATTTTCTATACCCTTCCTAATGATCCCTAACATTGAGTTTGCTTTTTTCACTGCTGAGGCACACTGGGTTGACACCTTCATTGAGCTGTCCACCAGGACACCAAGGTCCCTTTCCTGGTTTGTCGCAGAGAGTTCAGACCCCATCAGTTTATAAATGTAATTGGGGTTTTTTGCCCCAACATGCATCACTCTGCACTTACTGATGTTGAAGCTCATTTGCCACTGTTTTGCCCACTCCCCCAGTGTCAAGAGATCCCTCTGGAGCTCTTCACAATCTCTCACAGTTTTCACTACCCTGTATAATTTAGTATCGTCAGCAAATTTGGCTACCTTGCTTTTTACTCCTACCTCTAGATCATTTATGAAGAGGTTGAAAAGCAGGGGTCCCAGTACTGAACCTTGGGGGACCCCACTCTTTACTTCCCTCCACTTGGAGAAGTGTCCATTTAGTGCTACCCTCTGTTTCCTGTCCCTTAGCCAGTTGCTGATCCAGGACAAGACCTGTCCCTTTATTCCATGACTGGTAAGTTTATTCAAGAGCCTTTGGTGTGGGACCTTGTCAAAAGCCTTCTGAAAGTCCAGATAAACAATGTCAACTGGATCCCCCTTATCCACATGCTTGTTGACACTCTCAAAAAATTCCAACAGATTAGTGAGGCATGATTTGCCCTTGCAAAAGCCATGTTGGCTCTCCTTTAGCAGCGCCTCCTCTTCTATGTGCCTATTAATTCTATCTTTTAGGATGGTTTCCATCACTTTACCTGGGACACATGTCAAACTGACAGGCCGGTAATTTCCTGGATCACCCCTGGATCCTTTTTTGAAAATTGGTGTTACATTCGCTACCTTCCAGTCATCAGGCACAAACCCTGATTTGAGGGAAATATTATATATTTTGGCTAGGAGATCAGCAATTTCATCTTTAAGTTCCCTGAGAACTCGTGGATGGATGCCATCTGGTCCTGGTGATTTGTTAGTGTTTAGTTTAACAAGACATGCAAGGACCTCCTCCCTGGTTATTTCTATCTTGCTTAATTCTTCGGTTTCCCTCCCTACGAAGATAGGTTCTGTTTTGGGCATGTGGTCTCTATCTTCTTCAGTGAATACTGAAGCAAAGAATTCATTGAGTCTCTCTGCAATCTCTGTTTCCTCTTTAATAACCCCTTGCCTTCCATTGTCATCTAATGGTCCAATGGCCTTCCTAGTTGGGTTCTTACTTCTAATGTACTTAAAGAAGTCTTTGTTATTCCTCTGAGTATTTTTAGCTATACGCTCCTCAAAGTCTTGCTTTGCTTTCCTGATTGTTGCCTTGCATTTGTTCTGCCAGAATTTATGTTTCTGCCTGCTGTCCTCATTTGGACAAGCCTTCCATCTTCTAAATGAGCTTTTCTTGCTCTTGATCACTTCCCGAACAGCTCCTGTAAGCCACATTGGAGTCCTCTTGGACCTAGCAGTGCCCTTTTTCCTTTTGGGTATGCATTCCAATTGGGCCTCTGTTATTGTTTTTGTAAACAGCCTCCATGCCTCTTGGAGTGTTTGGACTCTCTCAATTTTCCCTTTCAGCTTCTTTTTTACTAGTTTCCTCAACTTTGGGAAATTTCCTTTTTGAAAATTTAAGGTCTCTGTGTTAGATTTTATCAGTGACTTGCGGTCTATGTTCAAGTTAAACATAATTGAGCTGTGGTCACTGTTCCCTATTGGATCAGTCACATTAACATCTTGCACCAGATCCTGAGTATTACTCAGGATCAAGTCAAGGATTCTTGTACCTCTAGTTGGGTCTTCAACCATCTGTCCCAGGGAACAATCATTGAGCATATCTAGGAACTTTATCTCTTTATCATGTGCTGAACAACAGTTCACCCAGTCTATGTGAGGGTAATTGAAGTCCCCCATTATAACCAGGCTTCCCTTCCTGGATGCTTCCTTTACAACATTCTCCAACTGCCAGTCTCCCTCAAGAGTTTGGGTCGGAGGCCGATAGTATATGCCTACTGTTAGACCATCCTTGTGGCCTGGTACTCTTACCCACAGAGCTTCTAATGGTGACTCTAAATCACCTAGATATTCCAATTCATAAGATTTTATCACTTCTTTGACATACAAGGCTACACCACCTCCTGTTTGCCCCTTCCTATCCTTCCTGTACAGTTTGTAGCCTGGGATAACTGTATCCCATTGGTTATCATCCGTCCACCAGGTTTCAGTGATACCAATAATATCAATATTCTTATCTATTGCTAAGTATTCCAGCTCCCCTATTTTGTTCCGGAGGCTTCTGGCATTTGTATACAAGCATTTATATATGCATTTCTGACACAGTCTTTTGTGTCCAGTTGCATTGTTAGACTGCCTCTTGCATCCTTCTGCTAGAATGCTAGTGACTAGCTCCTTGCTCTGCTCAGTAATTTTTGCATCCTCCTCACTACTCAAGTACACACTTTCCCGAACCGGATGCTGCCCAGCTCCTGTCGGCTTTCCCCCAGTTATCAGTTTAAAAGCTGCTCTGCAGCCTTTTTGATGTTGAGTGCCAGCAATCTGGTCCCATCATGGTTTAAATGCAACCCATCCCTCCTGAACAGATTTGGCTTGTCCCAAAATGTTCTCCAGTTCCTGACAAATCTGAAGCCCTCCTCTCGACACCACCGCCTCATCCACACATTGAGGCTTCTGAGCTCTGCCTGCCTGGTAGGTCCTGCGCGAGGGACAGGCAGCACTTCTGAAAATGCTACCTTGGAAGTCCGGGACTTCAATCTTCTTCCTAACAACCTAAATTTGGCTTCCAGGACAGACCGCTTGGCCTTCCCAACATCATTAGTACCAACGTGTACCATGACAACTGGCTCGTTCCCAGTTCTCTCTAACAATCTATCTAGATTTCTTGTGATGTCTGCAACTTTTGCACCTGGCAGGCAAGTCACCATACGGTTATCATGTGCATCACAAATCCATTTCTCTGTATTTCTAATTATTGAATCGCCTAGTACAAGGAGCCTCTCTCCTGCAATCTGTTCATCTACATGCACCTCATCAACCATATTAAGGGAGAGAACCTCAGTTTGTTCCTGATGTTCATCTTCCTGGATCTCATCAAGTGTGATGAAGGAGAGATCATCAGGTGGAACCAGCTGTTCCTCTGTGTGTTCCTCGTCAGGTGTGATAAGGGAAAGAGCCTCAAATTTATTCTGTAATTTCAGACTCTCAGAGTGATCCCCTACTCTTCTCCTCCTTTGAGTCACATTCCTCCAACCATCTCCCTCCTGAGTTAGTGAAGGGCCTTCTCCCTCAGAACTGTGCCCTGTCTCTTCTTTGTCCAGCATAGTCTGCTCCGCTCTGTCCAAGAACAGCTCAAGCTCCTTAATTTGTTGGTGGTTAGATATGCGGGCCTCTAGCTGCTGGACCTTCTCTTCTAGTACTGCAACCAGCTTGCACTTGCTGCAAGTGTAGTTCTCCATGTGCTTTGGCAAGAACACAAACATGGCACAAGAATTGCAGGTAACTACAGCTGTTCCCTCAGAATCCATTTTAACAAGTGCAGTATTCTGGGCCTCAAAAATGTACACGTTTACTACCTTTCTACCTAGTAAGACTATATTCTGAGAACCGACTGAAGCAAACGTTTGCCTCCATCATGCAATTATGATGAATGTGCAAACCACCTCACCATGAGTGCACAGCAACGGCAAATCACGAAACATTGGGTGAATCACCTGGAGATTCCAGAATGGGAACAGGGTTGCCAGTTAAGCATTTTTTAATGCAGCTTGACTGGGTGCTCTTTTGGCATCCAGCCATTCCTTTTTAGCTCTGCCTCAGCGTTAAAACAGTGAGCAATTTGAAATTTGCATACATTTAAATGAATTAACCTATTCAACTGCACAATGTCCCTTGTATGCCTCTGGGAGAGACAGCACGCTGAAAGCAATTTTGCATGCGGCTTCACAACACATGTTTCGTCTTCCACAATCTTAATTCTTTTCCTCTCTGTTCACCCTCTGCCTCTTTTGTTGCACAAAAAGAAGGACCACCATCTACGGCCTTCCTGCATCCTGGGCAATATTCCCTTGAGCTGCAGTCATCACAAGACTCATTGTTAATTGTACTCTTGTTTGCTACATCTCCTTGCTCTGAATAAATTATTATTCCATTTCCATGGATTTCTGGTACCTCATATGTTGGTGTAATACACCAGGGGTGGCCAACCTTTTTACGCCGTAGGCCTGACCATGCTCCCGGAACAGCTGAGCAGGCCGGACCACGCCCCCAGAAGTGGAAGTGGGCGCATTTACAGCTGACGTAAATACACCTGCTTCTACCTCAGGGTGCAGGGGAGACAGCAACGGGCTGGTTGGAATGGCATTGCGGGCCAGGTCTGGCCCACAGGCCATAGGTTGGGAATCCCTGGTAATACACAAACCAAAAGGGGAAGATTTGAGAATGAGGGCTATTATGGCAACAGAGTCAATAAATAGCTTAACCCAGAAGATATGTAGTAGGTGATGTGCAAAGAATGCTGCTGATAATTTTCGAATATTAACCAATCAAGCTCATTCAGTTAACTTTAAACTACCAACAAGGAAGTTGCTCTTTTCATAAGGCTATGAGTTTGGGATTGACTTAGGCCTAAGATCTAGGACAATGGGTAACAAGGGCATATGCAAACTGTATGGTTATGAGTAGGCCATGAATTGTTTAGTACAGTGGTGGTGAACCTATGTCACATGTGCCAAAAGGGGGCACTCAGAGTCCTCTCTGTGAGCACATGATTCATCGCCACAGCACAGAGTTTGCCTTGCCCCTCTGCCTAGCAGCCCAATGGGAGCGCTTCCTCCCTTTCCCCACCACAGAGTCCCCTCCCTATGCCCAGCAGCCCAATGAGAACGCTTTCTCCATCCCCCAGCACAGAGTTCACCCTGCCCCTCTGTGGCGTGGATGGCAGCCTGTTGAGTTTGTGCATTCAGTCTCTAAAAGGTTCACCATCACTGATTTGACAATTAATAATAACGTATGGCAACTGATAATCATTGTGTGCTATTTCAAGCAAGGGCCTTTACCTTTACCTTTTATTATGCCAATGTTGACTTACCACAAGCCTTTCCAAGGTTTTCTAGGTATAGACTGCATACAAATGATATGCCATTGCATTTTTCTGGTGGGGTGTCTGTGGCGGCTTGGACTGTACAATTTGCCCAAGGCTACTGTTGTGTTCTAATAGTGTAACCTTCTACATGTGATATCAATGTATCTGAACCAATGTAACCTTGCCAATGAGTAACAATGTAACCTTCAGCTGTATCATATAAACCCTGTAATAGGACGCGAGCTAATGACCACCAGCTGGCAGCAGCGAGCGTCCAAGCTCTCTTGGTTCAAACCCATCAAAGACCGCAGCGCGGGAAGCTTCCCGCCGCTACCTACACCTGGACAAGAAGGGCGTGACCAACCATGACGTCACGCGGACCAGTAGCCAACGGGCTACCGTGGAGCCACATTCAAACATGTTCCTACCATATATATAGAGCTGTTCGTCCGCCATTACCTCATGTTCCCTCTGCCCACCATGCAATAAACCTGAGTTAACCCAGCCTTTGGCTGTGCCTTGTGTCTTGACTCTCATACACTAAATTGGCGACGAAGGTGGGATGATGGATCCCCACGGAGCCAGGACACAGAGTGGGTTCAACATCACCAAACCGCAAGACTGGGAGCTCTTTGAGATGGACTTCCAGGCGGCACTGGTGGAGCTCAAAGTCAAAGAAGACGACGAGGAAAGGAAGAGGGCCATCCTCACTCGCATGCTTGGGATGGAAACCAAGCGGACGCTGGTGGGCATCCTTGCACCGAAGAAGATGAGCGATTTCAAAGCCGGTGACATCATGAAAATGCTGCGTGAGCGGTTCCGACCCTCGAGGGCAATGTTTCCCGCTCGGAGTGCGTTTTGGAGGCGAGTTCAAGCGCCGGACGAGTCGGTAGAAGCCTTCGTAACGGCTATGAGGGTAGCCGCCGCCCCCTGCAAATGGGACCACATCCTAGAGATGGCCCTCAGGGACGGAGTGCTGTGTGGCCTGAAGGACAAGGAAGTACAGCGCAGCTTGATGAACAGGGAGCCACCACCCACACTGGAAGAGGTTGTAGAGGCCGCGGAAGCCGCGGAGTCCACGAATGCTGGAGTAGACGAGATGCACAAGTGGCGTGAGTGGCGTCCGAGGGCCGGCAAGGCGGAAAACTCGTCGCACGGGAAGTCCGGTCAGTCGGTGCATGCAACCCGACCGACCTCGAAATCGTCGTCAGAAAGTAGCGATGGCGAGGAGGTCCAGAAGGTCCGGAGAGGCGGGCGCCGCTGCGATGGTTGCGGAGCGGCCCATGAGCGCGCGAAGTGCCCATTCAGGAAAGCCGAGTGCTTCAACTGCGGACGTCGGGGGCACATCGCCAAGGCGTGCAGGAAATGGAAAGAGGGCCGGAGACATTCGCAAGACCGTTCAGCCAGACCGGACCGTCCAGCGAGGCCCAAAGATGGCGCCCGGGCCACGAGGAAGCAGGACGGCGTGGGCCGCATCTCGGACGACAGCGAGGGCGACGCTCCTGTGTTCAACGTGTCTGCGGGACAGCCCCATTACTTTGTTGAGGTACTAGTACAAGGGACCCCTATTAGGATGGAAGTTGACTCGGGGTCCTCCTATTCTATAATTCCCCAGAGAGAGTTCTTGAAAATCGACCCCCACGTGCGGCCCAAACTTAAAGCGTTGAGGGCCACACTACGGGACGTTCAAGGGAACAGCATTCCAGTGTTGGGGGTCGGAACGTTCCGGGTTCGCTTTAAGAGACATTCTGCGGAACTTCCCCTAGTGGTACTAAAAGGGGGGAGTTGTAGCCTCCTCGGAACACAGTGGTTTCAGCCCTTAGGCCTGTTCATAGGGGGGGTGCATGCCGTAGGCGAGGACCCAATACAGGCAGTGTGTGACGCACACCCCGCCATTTTTAAAAGTGGACTGGGAAAGTTCAAGGGACCCCCTGTAGCCTTCGACTTAGACCCGGAGGTCCGCCCGATAAGACTCAAACCGCGCAGGGTACCGTTCGCGCTTAAGGACAAAATAGAGGCGGAACTGGACAAACTGGTGGGTCAAGGAATTCTCGTTCCTGTGGATTCCGCGGAGTGGGAGACTCCAATTGTAACAGCACTGAAGGCTAATGGGGAGGTGCGCATTTGCGCTGATTATAAGTGTACCATTAATAAGGCAATCCGCCCTAATGCATACCCGGTGCCAGTGGTCAGCCACCTTCTGGCCAGGCTGAATGGGGGAAAGTGTTTCGCTAAACTCGATTTAGCACAGGCCTACCAGCAACTCCCAGTAACCCCCGCCACAGCGGCGGCACAAACAATAGTCACACATAAGGGGGCGTTCCAGGTGTCGAGGTTACAGTTCGGCGTGAACTCGGCACCTGGCATTTTTCAGTCGCTAGTGGAACGCCTCCTGAAGGGGCTGGAGGGGGTGTTGCCATATTTTGATGACGTGTTGATAACGGGGGGGAGTAAGGCCGAGCTGGCCCACAGATTGGATAAGGTCCTGGCCGTGTTCGAGAAAGCGGGGCTGCGACTGAGAAAAGACAAATGTGTATTTTTCGAAACAGAGGTTGAGTTTTTAGGGTTCCGTGTCACACCCGAGGGAATTAGGCCGTCCAAATCTAAGGTGGCCGCCATTAAGAAAGCCCCTCGCCCCACTTCCAAAACCGAGCTTCAGTCATTTCTGGGGCTTCTCAATTTCTACCATACCTTCCTTCCACGGAAGGCGTCTGTTGCCGAGCCGCTTCATCGGCTGCTTAAAAAAGAGGAAAAATGGCTGTGGGGTGACGAGCAAGAAAGAGCGTTCTCAGAGTTAAAGCAACTCCTCACATCCGAGGCAATCCTGACTCATTTCGACCCCAAACGGCCCATAGTTTTGGTCTGCGATGCATCCCCGGTGGGGGTGGGGGCGGTGCTTTGCCACGTGTTGGACGACGGAAGGGAGGCCCCGATAGCGTTTTATTCAAGGTCCCTGTCCCAAGCAGAGCGGAATTACGCACAGACCGATAGGGAGGCACTAGCGATAGTAGCGGGAACCAAGAAATTTCACGATTTTCTGTATGGTCGGCCGTTCAAGATCGTTACTGATCACAAGCCCCTGTTAGGGATCTTCACTGCAAATAAGCCCACGCCACAGATCCTGTCCCCGAGGATGCTGCGGTGGGCTATTTTTCTTAACGCATATCAACATGAGTTAGAATACCGGCCAGGGAAGGAAATCAGCCATGCAGACGCGCTCTCACGGTCGCCGTTACCATTGTCGGACGACCAGAAGGCAGGGGTAAGAAGAGACCGCCAGGTATTGCTAATAGAGGTTTTAGAGTCACCCCCGATAGTACCGGCCGACATTGCCAGGGCGACCGGAAAGGATAGAACACTAGAGAAGGTATGCTCGTGGGTGCAGAAGGGGTGGCCGGCGTCATCCCCAGGCACGGAATTCGACCCATTCTTCCGAAAGCGAGTAGAGTTGTCTTTAGAGAGGGGGTGCCTGTTGTGGGGCCAACGGGTGGTGGTTCCTACGTCCCTGCGGCCGAAGGTGCTAAAGCTGTTGCACGTCAGCCACCCGGGGATCGTCCGTTCCAAGGCGTTGGCCCGGAGTTACTTCTGGTGGCCCCAGCTGGACGCCGACATAGAGCAGATGGTTGGCACTTGTGAGGCATGTCAATGCTCTCGACCGGAGGAGGCCCGCCTACCGCATAGGGAGTGGGACGCAGCAAGGGGACCGTGGTCCAGGGTGCACGTAGATTTTGCTGGCCCATTCCGGGGAACCATGTTTCTCCTGGTGGTGGATGCATACTCAAAGTGGCTGGAGGTCATTCCGGTAAAGAGCACATCCTCCGCCACTACCATTCGCCAGCTAAGGAGGGTCTTTTCCACGTTCGGTTTACCCGACACTTTGGTCAGCGATAACGCCAGCTGTTTCACGTCCACTGAGTTCGCAGCATTCATGGAGGCAAATGCAATTCGGCATGTCACATCCGCGCCGTTTCACCCGGCCACGAATGGCCAAGTGGAACGGTTGGTGCGCACCACAAAAGATGCGCTGCGGCGCATGGGCTCGGGAGATCTAAATCACCAAGTTTGTCAATTTCTATTAGCGTACAGAGTGACCCCCTTAGCGTCTGGTTACTCGCCGGCCGAGCTGCTGATGCGGAGGAAACTGACCACGCTTTTGTCCAGGCTAGACCCGTCGAGGGTCGAGGACAAAGGGAAGAACATAGGGTTAGCGGTCTCGAAAGGTTTTGGCATAGGCGATCCTGTACATTGCAGGAACTATGCCAACGCAGGCCCAGCCTGGGTGCCAGGGACGATAATAGAACAGACGGGGCCAGTGTCCTATCGGGTGGAAACTAGCACCGGCCTCCTCTGGAGGAGGCACGCTGATCAACTGAGGCACCGAGTGAGCGAGGGGCCGACCAGTGGAGCACAGCGACATGATTCAGCGATAGGGTTCTCCCCCACCCGTTTAGCCCAAGGGGGAGACAGGGGGGAAAGCAGCGAGCCCGACTCATATCCTTTTGATACCCCAGTTCTATCCGAGCCCGGGGGGAGGGAAAAGGAGTGTGCGGCCGCCGCTGCCGCTTCCCCCGAATCCGATTTTGATTTTGATTTTGTGAGCCGGGGGGGTTTTTCGGAGTGTTCCCCCACCCATCCAAGCGAGAAGAGGGGTTTTTCGTTAGTCCCCAGTGCCCCCGGTTCTTCCCAAACAAAGCATACACCTCCCAACAAAGCCGCAGAGCCGCGGCAAACCACTAACAAGTCATCCTCTCCGATTGCAGGGCAGGAAGCCAGGGAGCAAGGAGGAGGGAGCGAAGCCGGGGCAGGGCAGCCCGCGCCGAGACCCCAGCGTGTTCGAAATAAGCCATCTTGGCTGAGAGACTTCGTCTCATCCTAGGGGGGAGGAGTGTTGTGTTCTAATAGTGTAACCTTCTACATGTGATATCAATGTATCTGAACCAATGTAACCTTGCCAATGAGTAACAATGTAACCTTCAGCTGTATCATATAAACCCTGTAATAGGACGCGAGCTAATGACCACCAGCTGGCAGCAGCGAGCGTCCAAGCTCTCTTGGTTCAAACCCATCAAAGACCGCAGCGCGGGAAGCTTCCCGCCGCTACCTACACCTGGACAAGAAGGGCGTGACCAACCATGACGTCACGCGGACCAGTAGCCAACGGGCTACCGTGGAGCCACATTCAAACATGTTCCTACCATATATATAGAGCTGTTCGTCCGCCATTACCTCATGTTCCCTCTGCCCACCATGCAATAAACCTGAGTTAACCCAGCCTTCGGCTGTGCCTTGTGTCTTGACTCTCATACACTAAAGCTACACAGACTTGCTTTTCTCTTGGGAGGCACAGTGAGGGAATTGAACTTCTAACCTCTGGCTCCACAGCCAGAAACCTAAGTCACTGAGCTGTATAGGTCACTTGAAAACGCCTGCACATGTTGGTTTAACTAAGCTGCATCCAGGGAAGAAGCACTATGAATTTGCATTTATTTCTTTTTTTAAAAGACTGTGTTGTAATCTTTTTTCTTTAACACATAGGGAATGCTTAACTTCTTCTTAGACAATCCAGTATTGCACAGTGCCCTCTCTGTTGTGTAGGTGTACCAGAAAACATTCCTCAGTTAAGAAAGGAGGAGGCCAGATTTTAGAACCTCCTAGTTAGAGATTGGAAAAAATAATTTCACAATCGTTGTGTTTCTTCTGCCTGTTATGTAGAAAGAGGGGGTGATGGCAGGTCTCTGAATGAACGAGTGAGTCTCCCTGTTTGCTTACCAAAAGAAGGGAAGGAGAAAACCTTCACAAGGACCATTTATGCTATGCAGCTTTTATGTGATGTTCCAGTCTTAGTCTCTGTTCACCAACTTTTCACTAGAGACTTCCCCCAAGAGACTTTTGAGAAGACAAATGTAACCTGCCGCCGCCACTGCCACAAGCTGCGAAGAAACCCAGTGGGTCTTTCCCATCCACCGAGGCTATGGCGGGGGGCAGGGCTGGTTGGTGCACAGCAATACCCGCCCCACAGATACAGTGCCCCATTAAGGATTCGGCTTGGTGCGGGGCTGTGGTGGAAATCTAGTGTAGCCACCAGGTGACATACTTCTGCCTGCCTGGGGGCGGGGGCATTCACTGGGGCGCACTGGGACTTATCCCTCTGTCCCAAATGGCCAGCACAGGCCTGGAGGCAATGTCAAGTCAGTATAGAAACCCTTCTCCTAAATCCCCGCATAGGAGGGGACTGATGTTATTTAGAGGTAAAGAGCATGCAAATCAGGAGCATCTCTTTCTCTGCTGTTTGTGACCAACACCTGAGCTCAGGAAAGCTGGTCACTCACTGCATGTCAAAGGCATTGGTCCCTGACACAGTGATGGGGCAGGGAAAAGATGGGGAGGCAACTCTTTCTGGGCCAAGTGTTGCAGATGAGGGAAATCTTGGTAAATGGGCCCAGAATGTAATAAAACCAAATAAAGCTGGTCATAAGGCAAACCAGAACTTGGGGAATTCCACCATCACCAGTGCTCAGACAGAGTTTCAAAGTGCATCTAGCTACGGCAGTGGTTGTTTCACACTGCACAACTTTGCGTAGAGCATAAATGACCTATGGGAAGTTTTTCCATGGCTATTCTGCTGCTAGAACTTGGGAAAACCTCTCCACCAAGCCACAAAGAGTTTGTTTCTCAGTCCTGGTAGAGTTTATATAATAAGAAGGCTTGTGAGTGGTGGTGATGGCAATCTACCTCTTGGCTTGCTCACACACACCCTCCAGCCCCCCTTTTCTCTTTCTTGGCTTTTTGTTGCATTCACAGTGTGCAAATGCAGCCACGATACAACAACTTGACTCTGAGTTCACGCACTCTGACATCAGATGGGAATGGGTGGAGATGGGTGTCCAGACTGCCACGATACAACAACTTGACTCTGAGTTCATGCACTCTGACATCAGATGGGAATGGGTGGAGATGGGTGTCCAGATTTAAATCCACTTCACACATTAAAATTACACTTTCTTTTCCTCTCATGCCACTCACTCTGAAATGCTTCTCCTTACCGAAAGGTAAAGGTCACCCTTGCTCAAAAGCCAGTCATATCTGACTATAGCATTCGGTGCTCATTGCCACGTATAGCCAAAGAACCAGCACTGTCTCTATTTGCAGACATTTCCATGGACATGTGGCAGGCATGCCTAGACACTGAAGTGCACGGAATGCTGTTTACCTAGAGACCTGCAAAGGCATAGCAATCCCAAGGTCTCAGCCTGCAATTCTGAGACCTCACCCTAAGACCCTTCTGCAACCCTACACTCTCTACCTGCTCATTTGGAAATTTCAATCTCAAGGTAGGGCTAGGAGGAAACCCCTGCCTGTAACCTTGAACTGCTGAAGCACTAATGGTATTGTCTGGTGGAGATCTGACAATCTGCAAGCAGGTTCTGGAAAACAGAGTATGGCTCTAGTTCAGTAATTGAACCAAGATTGCTGCTCTGGACTGTAATTAAAGAGTAAGGCCAAGAGTTATCAAAGGGCTAGAAAAAAGCCGGATTACACAGTTGGCCTAGAGCAGTGATGGCAAACCTTTTAGAGACTGAGTGGCCAAACTGCAACCCAAAACCCACTTATTTATCACAAAGTGCCAACACAGCAACAGGGGAGGAAGGAAAAACTCCCATTGTGCTGCTGGGCAGAGGGATGGGGTGAACTCTGTGCTGGGGGGAGGGAGGAAGCACTCCCATTGTGCTGCTGGGCAGAGGGGCAGGGCAAACTCTGTGCTGGGGTGACTGCACAGGTGCCCACAGAGAGGGCTCCAAGTGCCACCTCTGGCACATGTGCCATAGGTTTGCCATCACTGGGCTAGAGACAGGGAGAAATTTGCCCACAGCTTGAAGGAAAAAAGATGTGTAAAACAAAAAGGCCTGGGTGAGAATCGTTCTAACTAGCTGCCAGCTACAGAGTGCTTATCGCAGTTTGCCAAAAAGCACCAAAAGGGTAGAATATCTAAAGGGATTAGTTCTGTCATGTTAAACTGCGATGATGACGGTAATGCAGGTTTAGAGAAGAAGGGAGCAAGGGTGGAAGCCGGGGGAGGAAGGTGGGAGAGAGAAACAGAAGGCAGAGGGGAAGAAAGATGTTGGAGAATGGAGCTATGGAAGAATGAAGAATGAGGGGGAGGAAGACAGAATGATAAACAGATATTTATGTTTATGAAGCCTTTGCCTGACAGAAAGAGGGCCAGGCAGTCAGGGATGGGTTGTGGTGATAATAGCTCTATCTAACAGTCATTAATTAGTTACTGAGTCACAGCACTGGTTTACATTTAGCAAGCAATTGTTCTAGATGACAGACACACACCCCTTTGAGAGTATGAGCAAAGAGCTCTTGCATTTCAGTAATAGGCTTCTTCGAAATATGCTGGATGAGGGAGAGAGAGAGAGAGCGGGGAAAATGGATGGGTGGATGGTAAAAATCATTTAGCTTCATCACCTGAACTGCAACCAGTATCTTAGTTCAGAATGAAAACTTCCTTAGTCTGGTGCCTTCTAGAAGCATTGAACTACAACACCCATCAACTCCACCCATCTTGTTAATCTGGAGGACACTCACTTGGAGCACCTACCTTAGATGCTTTGCTTGATGTGGAACTGCAAAACAAAAAAGCCACTTCATGGCAATTTCTCCACCTTCTCTGTACATTTTAATATTTCAACATATGTGTTAATCTAGGCTGGTTCTCCTCCAGCTGTCAAGGTCAGCCAACCACCTGAAGCTGAGGTGGGGATCTGTACGAGATGCTAGTATCAACATACAGATAAGTGTTCCTAAATGTTTTGGGAAGATAGGAAGGACATAACCCTAGGCCAGTGATGGTGAACCTTTTAAAGACCGAGTGCCTAAACAGAGGGCGGGGTGAACTCTGTCCTGGAGAGAGGGATAAAACACTCCTATTGGGCTACTGGGCAGAGGGGCAGGGCAAACTCTGTGCTGGGGTGATGGCATGCATGCTCAGAGAGAGGCCTGGGAGTGCCACATTTGGCACGTGTGCCATAGGTTTTCCACCACTGCCCTAGGCTATCATGTTCTCTGTGGCCTCTTTATGTCATGTGCTTGGTTTCAATATCTGCAATAACCATAAGCCTCTTTGAGTGAAACAACCAAATAATGCAAATGTAGGCCTGTGTACTTAACTGTACAATGGCTTAACTAGCTGCAGGGAAAGCCTTAATGCTGAATTTCAAAGTGGTAAACCAAGGAAATTTGGATTTGCAAACCTCCATCTTAAGCTTCTCTGCCAGACTAAAAGCAGTTTTTCAGAGGTTAAAATGAGTGGAGGGAGGCAACATTTCTAATTGTATTGTACACACATTTTGCTTTTATCCTGCTATTGTCTTGATTCAAACAGGTGTTGGGGGGGGGGATACAGACCAGAGGCAAAAATAGAATGAGTATACATGATGCCTATATGAGCGAAGACATATGACAAAACCATAGCAGGAACTTAAGGGGAAATTAATTAGGAGAGATTCAGAGAAGAACCAAAGAAGAGGTGCTCTTACTTTCCTGTGCCATTGTTCGCCCCTTTTTCCTTGTGGAGTTCAAACAAGCATTGACCAGGAAAAACAACAGTCATGGCCAAATCACCAACAAACATGAGAGTTCAACTGACAGTCCTGCTGCCCAAACAACAGGTGTACTTCTAAACTGTCCAGTGAATACATAACTGTAATGTAAATGAATACAGCTCTTTTTTGTATTGAATAGACAGGCCTACAAGAAAAACATTTTTTTGTTGGTGACTAGGATTTCAGAACTAATTTTAGCTATATTTGGGTCACTGAATCCAAATATGAAATCAGTTTTTCCTCTATCTACTCTACTTTTTTAGATCAGTGTTATTTTAATGTGCAGTTCTATGCGAAATGTGCAGTTCAAACTCCATTTTACAAGAAAAAAATTTTTGTTGGTGCCTAGGATTTTAGAATTGATTTTAGCTATATCCAAATATGAAATCAGTTAGTTTTTCTCTATCTGCTCTATTTTTTTGATCAGTGTTTTTTTACCGTGCAGTTCAACACGAAATGTGCAGTTCTAACTCCATTTTGTGCAGTTCTAAATCACATATACAAGGATTGGTTCCTGTATATTTGCCCTATTGTCATTCGATGAATGAGGCTGAGCGAACAGCTCGGACTTCATTTGTTGCAGTTGTTGGAAATTTTCTAGGCAAATGCAAACCTGAAAACTATGTTAAACTGGTAAACGAGATGCTTAACAGTTTCAAATCCCTTGGGTGTAACATGAGTATTAAGGTACACTATTTACACAGCCACTTAGACCATTTTCCTGAAAATTTAGGAGACACCAGTGAGGAACAAGGTGAAAGATTTCACCAGGATATTAAAACTATGGAGTACCGCTACCAAGGAAGATGGGATACACACATGATGGCAGATTACTGCTGGAGTTTAAAAAGGGACTGTTCCAAACTACACTCAATGTCACGGAAAAGAAGCTTCCGAAGTGTTCTGTGACTAGTAGGTGACTAGTAGGTTTCATCAATGACTTTTTCCTCTATCTTTGTATATAATAATATTTGCATAATATAATAATAAAAATTCCGTGTTTAGTTTTTTTATTTGTTCAATGGATTTAACATAAGATAGTGTAATGTATATTCCACTAAAATGTTATATCTTAGAAATTTGAGCTCCTAGGCAAAAACTAATGCCATATTTGAATTCATATGAAATCAGCTATTAAAAAAAACAACCCAGCACCAAAACCACTGTTGGCCTGTTATCTTTTGTTTTGCATTAGGGTTGACATTGCGGTTAGGGTTAAATTGAAGAAATAATCCCTGGTGCCAGTTTGAATATTTTCTTTCCTGTAAATGAAGCCAATGTACTAAATACCAAATAATATCAAAGGATGGTACTTCTGGGGATAGGATTGTTTCATTTTATTTTCTTTTGCCTAATATGTTAACACTGGCTGAGTAAAAAAAAAGTATCACAATCACAAAAATTATTATATATCTATTATTGATATTTTTATGTCACCTAACTTAGTACTTAAAGTAGATTTAGTAGGACATTGTTCTAGTTCCAGAATATTTATATTTTTATTTATTTATTTTCCCAGCATGCCTCCCCTCCAAAACCACCCTGTGTGTTATAAGTAAAGTTTGGGGAAATTGTTTGCAACTCTTCTGGGAACAATCCCACAGAATATCTATACTGCAGGGTTAGTTCTGTTTGGTTTCTGTAACAAAAGATGACTGGGCAAATACATTGCCTATCTTGACTGGACACTTGGCTAGGCTACTGGAAAGCAATCTAACAAATGGTAGAATCTCATGGTCTTGTTGCATTTTAGTTTGTCTACTGTAAAATGGGAATATGAATATTGTAAAATAGAATTATAAAATGATCTGGAGTTTACTATGGTCATCTTGAAGACATCTAACTTTATAGGCCTTCCATTTTAAAAGCAGCCAACTCTGCTTTGGAAATCACCAAAGCTAGTTTATTATGTATGCTGCTGATTAGTAACCAAGGCAACAACTGGAACCAATTGGTCAGCCTTCCTAGAGAGTGAAGCCAGCATTTCTAATCCCCCCCCCCCCCGAATTTCTGATTTAGATGCTAATAAGTTTTTTCATAAGCAGAAGTGTGTCTACTCAGCTCCAGGTGCATGATGTAATTCATCTCTAATTGGCCAATAGATCAGGAAGTATTGGTGGTGGTATTCTGAAATTTAGATTAAAAAAAATGAGGACAGCTTCTTTGTCTGATGCATCTGAATCAGAATATTGGCTATCATCATGGCGATCAGCTATGAAGACTGTCCTGAGAATATAATGCAGGCCTTTCATTTGCCTTCCTCATCGCACCATGACACCCACCATACCACTGATCCAGTTCTGCAAGACACTTTCTGGTCCTGAACCCTTTTGGCATGCAAAGTCCACCTCAGCCCCGGGCCAGTATTGATGAAGCTGCTGCCCTCCATCAAGATGGATTCAAGTGGGATTTAATCCACTTGGGATCATCACCCTTCCCCGTGGACTTCACCAGCCAAGGCTGTTAGTCTTCAGGGTTGTCAGGTTAGTTAACTGCCACCTGACAATCAGCGTTGAGTCACTGGCAGTGTGGTTTAGTCTATTACCATAGTAGGATCACCTGGCCAGACAGCTTAGCAGTTCCTTTTCGACCCTAGTACCATCTGCCTAAGTATCAGAGCTGGTCCCTGTAACTGGGCAGAGTAAAACAACAGGCTCAATCTTTAAATGCTGGGATAAAATGGTGACAACAAAAATCTGTTCATTTTGAAATACAAGGCTATTGGGAGACAATTGTGCATATTGTAAATCCTATTCTGGACCCCCTAAAGTAGCTGTTGAGATGAGGTGTAGTAAAGGACCTATTTCTATTCATCTGGCAGTCCAATTGGTTACTGTACACAGAATGAAGAAAGAACATTATTCTGTCTTTTGCCCGAGGCAGCAAAAAATATTGGGCCATCTATGCAAATAATGTTGCAGTTTTCTACTTTCTTTGCTGATTTGATGTCCCCATAATCTATTTTTATTGCCTTCATCATGTTGTCATGGATTTGAACTTCTGAATTTACATGTAAGAGTGTAATATGCAGGATGAGAACAAAAGTCCAACATCTCCAGAGTAGCATTTGCACACATTTTCAAACGTATACATGCCAGCTCCAAAACACTGCAGTTTAAAACTCTACATTTCCACACTTAACGGAACTCTGATTTCTGTTTAGGTTCAACTAGTTTCTTATGTGTGCTTATATTGATAGTGAAGGTTCAGTGGACTTTTCAGAGATCAGCTATGCTAAAACAATAAGCAGATAAGTTACACATAAGTAAGAAAATGAGGCTCCAAGTGAGGATCCATATAGTAAAATCCATGCTTGACTCTGAGTCTCAGTTGACAAAACCTCTGGCATTGAAATACAGTACAATACTTGTCTTTGAGTAAACTAGGTTTGGGCCAGCAGATTTATAAATGGTATTGAGGACCCCCCCCCCCCCGCTTGTTTGAAATTGCAGGTAAGGACAGTGAGAGGACTGGGAAAAGGTCTTGTAAAGAATTTTTAAATAGTTCAGTGGCCACGATTCCATTGAGTAATGTAAATATACACAAACGGAGTTATATGGAAGCTGTGCTATATCACACTGTTGAGCCTCAGTGGCACAGTCTTCAAGCTGCAGTACTGCAGCCAAAACTCTGCTCACAATTTGAGTATGATCCCAACAGGCTCATGGTTGATTCAACTTTCCATCTTTCTGAGGTCAGTAAAATTAGTATTCCACTTGTTGGGACAAAATGCTAATTATTTTTGGAACTGCCCAGACAGTGCTCGAAGCACAACAGGGCAGTATAAATAAATGTAATTGCGATAGCTATTGTACCACCAAATGTGTGAGAGCTCACTCAACAGAAGCCATAAGCCTGGGACACACCTTAAGCAGTGTGAATGCTTCTGAAACTGCTTCTGCAGAGTTCCAAGCATGCACTACCACATGCACAACACTGTCTTGGATACATCCTCCCATAACTCCTCCAAGTGTGGTTGCTTAAGCAACGAGTGCAAATTCCCTTCAAGATTTACTGGCTAGTATGTTTAGTTGAAATGAGGGCAATTAAGTGATAGCAGCCATCAAATGTCTGAAAGACTGTCTTGGAGAAGACCGGGGAAATTTGCTCTCTGTTCCTTCTGGTAGCAGGGCAAAAAGCAATGGGTGGAAATTGCAAGAAGCTGAATTGAACATTAACAGAAATGAAGAAATTCAGCTGATCATTATGAGAAACGTCATACACATGGATGGATGTGCACATATATAGATACAATTTGTACATACAATCTATATCCCACTTTTCCACCAAAAGTTAAGAGCTGTCCAGTAATGGAACATTCTTCCATGAGATGTGAGCTCTGCTTTACTGGACATATCTTAGTTCAGGCATCAGATCTTCTGGGGACTAGTTTTTGGAGCTTGACTGAGTTATCCATATCTGCTGCAGCACACACTGCATGCAATTAAAAAAAACATTTTACATTATCTGTTTTGAATTGTTGTTATTTGTTGTTTTAATTGTTTGGCACTGTTCTACTAAGTCCCCTGTTCTACTCGGTATTCCACTGAGACCTGCAAGGAGCAAAACAAATATGTTTTGATTCTTACTTTGAAATGTGCAATTAGATGGTAAGATATAAATATTTAAAAACTGAGGCTACAAGCCTATGGAAAAAAAGCATGTATGCGGAGGTGATCATACAGTGATGCGATGGATACTCATATAACCTACAAGGCACTTATGTGATAACTGTTTTGTACATAGGTATTATCCTCAACAGATTCTGACTAAAATAAATATTTTTTAAAAAAAATTCTGGTGGTTAAAATAATTGTTTTGCATAATTAGAAATACAGTGGAACCTCATACAACAATTGTCCCGTATAACAACGAAATCGCTCCAGGTGGGTCTCCTGGGACCCACCTGCAGCTGGGATGGAGGGCTTGGGACCGCCCACTCCACCAACATCCTGGCCCCCACCCACCCCTTGCTGGGGTCTCAAAAGGAGCAGCCATGGGAGGACTTCACCGTCTCCCAGGACCTTGTTGATGTCGAGGCGCAGAGCTCCTTCCCCCGGCCTGGCAGAGGGAGGGGAAGCTCGGGCGCTGGCACATCACGGCTGTAAGGACTTTGCTGCTGCTGAGGTCATTGCCAAGGCGGAGCACCCCGCAGTCATAAGGCACCCCGCAGCCATAAGGACTTTTGTTTGTTGCTGGCCGCTGCTCAGAATTCTGCTATATTGTATTTTTGTCCTCTTGGTGCTTGTAATATTGATTATATGGATTGTATTGTATTTTTGTATATTATATTGTATTTTTTACTTTTTTGCTACTGTTATTGATATTGCATTGATTATATTGTAATGTGTTATTTTTGTACCATTGTGTATTTATTAATTTTGTATATTGTATAGTTATTGTATTGTTGCTGTTACTGTTATTTGCCGCTTCGAGTTGCCTTTGGGCTGAGGGAAGCAGGATAATAATAACAACAACAACAACAACAATTTTTCAATGGGAAAAACCACTTAGCAAAAAAAAATAGTTGTATGATGCATCCCATAGGGAAAATCGGTATGCATGCATCGTATAGCAATTGTTTCGTACAACAACGAATCCCGTAAACGGATTAAATTTATTGTATGAGGTACCACTGTATCTTTTTCAAGAGAAAATTACTGTGTATGAGATCCTCTGTACAAAGATATATGTGATTTTGACTAGTTATCAAGATTTTCCTTCTGCCAATTCCAGTTTCCAGGCAAATCAAATATTGGGACAGTTAGCCCCACTCTTACAACATAAGGCAATACTGACCAACACAAAAAACCACCTCATACAAAGCATATTCATTCCCACCTTATGTTACCAGTGCCAAACATAGACATTTACAACAAAACATAAACAAAAGTTGGTCACCATGGAAATGAGATGTCTGAGGAAGGCTGCTGGAGTGACTAGAAGGGATAAAATCAGGAATGAGATTATAAGGGATATAATTGGAATAGAACCAATCTTAAACTACATACAGAGACAACAAACACAAAGTGGTTTGTCCATTTGAAGAGAATGTCTTGGAATTCCACCACACAAGACATATGTGAGGAGAAGGACAAAGACCACAAGGCAGACCCAGAGAAAGGTGGAGAGATAATATATATATATAAAATACATTACAAGAACACCAAATAATACTGGTGGAGGCTGCTAGACGTGCCAGAGCAAGAACCTTGTATCTCCCTCAGCACCTGAAAAGGTGTAAAAGAGGAAGCAAAGAAGAAGAATAGAATAAGAATTCTAGTTTCCAAAGAACCAAATCCCTAGCAAAGGTCTATACTCTAGCAAATAATTACAAGCATACTCAGCAAACTGAAATACTCATGCCCCCTCCACCCTGGAAGGATGAACTCAAGGATGCTAAAATGACACAGGACTTATTATAGGGTCACTAAAATCCATCCTAAGCCCACCCTACAGAATTGATGTACATATAACTTGAGATAATACCATGCTTGCTGTTTTGAGCTGTTTAGAAACAGTGGTAGTAATATAGAAGATGAAGAAGAAACATTAAGTTCTCCCCCTGTCCAAATGACTGTACTAATAAGTCTATCACAAGATGCTTCTGGAGTACAGGCACGTTCATTACCAGGGGACAGCTTTGCAACATATCTCTTAATCAATTTAGTAATACCCTAGTGGCCATGCAGACTGTGGGAAATGGCTTATACAATATGTCTATTTTACAGTGCCTTTTAATCTCATTCAATAGCTGATAGTAATGCTGTAATTTAATGTAGCCCTCTTGAAGTGATACTGTAATCCAATGGAGTCAGGACTCATGTTTAAGGGCTCCCGCTGGAAAGAGACAATTTGTTTAAATGATGCCCAGATTGATTGACACAAGCCTTCATAGCAGTCTCTGCAGAGAACCTGCTCAGAGGAATGGTTCAGTAAAATATGCTGTACGCATAGAATAGCCAGAGAACCAGCTTACTTGTGTTATGTTTATGTCAAAGCAAATCTCGCTAGATCCAATGGCATTTACTTTCCAGACCAAGTGATGTAATGTGTTAAGATAATTAATACATTTAACTTGGTGGGTTTGGGTTAGTGACTGTGCATAGTAACGTCACCAAGAAAGAATAGTATGAGGATTATGGTATAGATAAAGCAGGGGAGAGTGAAATGAATGAAGTTCCCCATAGGTTATTTTTCCTCAGTCCTACCCCCCAGACTCCCCTGGGCCTCCATTCCAATTTTCTACAACAGAAAGAGGCAAAATACTACTCCTAGAATGTGCAGAAAGAGCAAAGGTAAAGGTCACCCTTGCTTGAAAGCCAGTCATATCTGACTCGGGTTCAGTGCTCATCTCTGTTTATAGCCAAAGACCTTTGCATGAGCATGTGGCAGGCATGCCTAGACACTGGAGTGCACGGAACACTGTTTACCTTCCCACCGAAGTGGTCCCTATTTATCTACTTGCAATTCCTTGCTTTTGAACTGCTAGGTTGGCAGGAGCTGGGACAGAGATGGGCGCTCAGTACTCAGGTCTTGAACTGCCGAATCTACCACCTTCCAGTCAGCATCTTAACCACTTGAGCACCATTTCATAAATATAGATTTCATCCCTTTCTTCTACACTGTTTAAAGCTCTCTGCCCCCAAAGGTGCCATTTTTAAAACTGGGAATAGACTTTCTGGTAGAGTGGGGTTTTTTCCTTCCCTTTAGGGGACACTTTGGAGGTTAGTGTGGCCTTCACAAGATCTATGCAGCAGAATATTTGCCCCCAGCATAACTATCCTTACAATGGAGGTGGTGTGTGTTAACTCTTTCTCTGTATGTTATAAATCAGGGATGCCCAAACTATGGCCTGCAGGCCGGATCCAGCCCCCAATGCCAATTCATCTGGCCCACAAAGCCCTCGTTGCTCCCAGAAGTGGAAGTAGTGCTTGTGTTGTAATTCCCCACATGGAAGCTGTATTGATTTGCATGTTGATGTCATTCTGATTTAATCACTCTATGACTCGGTATTTGGTGCATATAAGCTCATGCCTTGCTGTTTCATTCCTATGTCTGATGAAGTGAACTTGCTCCATGAAAGCTCACATTAAAAACATAGCAGTTGGGGGGGGCGTGGCCAAGATGGCCGCCGAGTAACATCTAGACTCGGACGCTCGCGCTTAACAAAGTGGTAACTAATGTGCCGGAGCGAAATGAGGAAGTTTTAAAGTGGTAAATCTTAAAGATAAGAGCCTTGCCTGTCGTTCTGGAAAATTTTGTGATCTTTTGAGGCTGGATGGTTGAAGTTCGGGAGGCTTCTCTGTGCGGCTGAAGCTGTGACGGTAGTCGCGGCTTTTCTGCCTAGGAGCCGAGAACGGGACCAGCGAGTCAGCGGAGAAGGCTTTGGAATTGGCAAGAAGTTGTTTGACACGAAAATAGCCTGCATGTAAGTGCATGAATGGATCTTTGAATTCTAAAATCGGCTGTTTTTTTTTTTTTTTTTTGCTAAATGAGCTCGGACTTTGAAATGGAAACGGGTGGAAGCGGATGAAAGCAAGTGGTGGTTTCGTTAATGGCGGCGGTCCTGGAAAACGAAAGTGATCGTGTTTGGGCTGTGGTTTTTTCTTACACACCAGAAGACCGCGCCACGTTCTGACGATAACAAAGTGGATAATTTATCCTGTCTGGGCTATAATATTTGAAGGTGATTGGGTGTCCCCCGGCTCAAACCACTTGGAGAAAGTTTTCCGTTCCTCAGAAGGAGAAGGTTTTTTTTTTCTCCTTCCCAAAAGTTAAGGCAGCCGCTGGAAAATGGTGTTCTGATTGTCCGCTTCAAGAGAAGGATTAGGTGGTTTGGCTTTTTGGCTCCTTCACCGTGTGGATTATAAATACTTGTTTGTTTATTGTGGAATATACTGCTCCTCACCTCTTCTCCTCGCTGATTTGATTTTGGGCTTGTTCTCCCTCTGGTCTCCCCCCCTCTTTTTTATTTGGCGGCTTGGGTTTTTTTTAAAGGAGAAGCTTGGGCTGACTGATTCCTTGAAGCCCTTTTATCGCAGTTGGAGAACGATTGACTGGATTACCTGCTTTGGGGAAACGGACCTGCTGTGGATTAATATTTTTATTTGCTTCTTTTTTTCCCCCCAAGCTGCCTGTTGGGGGAGTTTTTTCCTTCGGTTTGATTTTTGTGGATTACAATAACTTTTTGATTTTCTGCCTGCATATAAATTTCCCTATTGGATCTCTGGAACCAGTGGCTGCAGTGTTATAAGCTTCATTTTAGTGACTAACTTTTACAACGAACTGCAGCATTGGGATTTTTATATATTACATTACTATGGATAAAGGTACAAGAGGGAAAGCGAAGGAAGAAGAATTAGTTGTAAAACCCAAGAAGAAAGAAAAAGTACCAATGGAGGAAGCCACTCAGTCTTCATCCCCACCCACAGTGCCATATGATCAGACTCAAATTATGGTGGAAATTGGCAAGTTGTTTCAAAAATTGGAAAAAAATGAGGATTCAAGGGTGAAAGACAGAAATGAATTGATGAAAAAACAAGATAAGTTGATGTCATCAATGGCAGATTTTTCAAAAAAGGTGGATTTCACTTTGAAAAAAATGGAGGGGAATGTGAAAGTGGTTCAAATTGAGGTAAATGCCATAAAGGAGGAAGTAAAAGGGACTCAGCAGGCGGTGCGGGAGAATAAGCTGAAATTGGAGGAACAAGAGAGAAGGATAGATGTTGTGGAAGACATGATGAGAAAGCAGAACATTGTGATCCGCCAGGTGGTGGAACGCACTCCGGATTTGTTAAGAGAGAGGGTGGTTCAGTGGTTAAATGGTCTGAATATGGGGAAAGAATTTGTTCAGGAGGATTTGGTAAGCGTATTCCGGGTGGGTCCAAGAAGAGGGAGGGTGGTTCAAAGAAATGTGTTGGTCAAATTTGCGAATTGGGCAGATAAGTTAAAGGTAATGGCCCATCTGAAACGGGTTGGTCCTGATGTGTTGAAATTTGATGGTTCAGATGTCGAAGTGTATAATGATATTTCATTAAAATAAAGAACATGGAGGTATAAGATGAGGCCTGTAACTAAATTATTGATGGGTAAAAATATAAGGTATAACTGGAGATTTCCGCAACAGCTGCATTTTTTTATGATAAAAGAATGCAAGTTATTGATGAAGGTACTAATCCATTGGAATATTTGAGCTTGTTGGAATTGGTAAAGGTAGATCCGGAAGAATGGAAAAATCTTAAGAAGGAATTGATGGATTCTGGAGCTTTGGGGAGGGAATATGAGAGGGAGGAAGCCACTGGAGCTACAGGTGGAACACCACAGCGAGGAGAGGAGGAAGAGGAGCCATCTTTGATCATGGTGGAGGAGGAGATAGGTAAGGAGCAATGAGTATTAGATTTCAGTAATTTTAAGTAGTTACTAGAGGTAGAATGGGCAAATAGCGCGTAGCGCCGACAGTAGGGCGCATCTTGCATGTCCCCCCTCTCCCCTCTTTGGTTGACAGAGGCGGCTTTTGATAGGAAGGTGGGGAGAGTGAAAGTGTGTGTTTTGTGTAGCTGGTATGTGGTAGGGTTGTTGGTGGCATGCCCAATGGAGAGTTTAAAGTTGCGAAAAGAATTTGGCTATGGGAAGTATTAAAATAATATCGTGGAATGTGAAAGGTACAGGTTCTGTTCTTAAGAGACGGAGATTGGAATTGGCGCTGAAAAAAGATAGACCAGATATATTGTTTTTACAGGAAACACATCAGAAGTCAAAGGATACGAACAAACTCTATTTGGGATGGATGCAACATTATGAGATGGCGTATGGTACTTCAAAAGCAAGAGGGGTGGCAATCATGATTTCTAGAAAGTTGGGATTTGAAATTACAAAAAAGATTGCTGATCAAGAGGGTAGATATTTGTTATTAAGAGGAAAATTAGAGGACAAGGAAATTATGTTGGTAAATATTTATGCTCCGAATGACCACCAAGCAGATTTTCTAGAAAAAATTCGGAAAATAGTGGAGTTGGAAAATGTTGCAAAAACTATTGTGGCTGGTGATTTTAACTTGATAAGGTCAGGATTAGATTGTACAAACATAGCTAGAAGTGGAATTGGTTTGAAAGGGAAGGTGTTGGATAATTGGATGGGTGTTATGGGCTTGAAGGATTCGTTGAGAGAGTTTAAGGGCTCGGAAAGGGCATATTCCTTTTTTTCACACGTTCATGGGACCTATTCAAGAATAGATTCTGTTTTACTTTCTGAAAATTTAATTCGGGGATATAGAGGGTACGGAAATTGGGATTATTAAGGAATTGGACCATGCTAAAGTATATTTGGAATTGAAAGCACAAAAAAATATTCGAAGAGTAAGAAATTGGAGGTACGATCCTAATTTGTTCAAAGACCAGAAAAGCAAAGAGGCAATTATGGAAAGTTGGAAAGAAAGTTGGCAGTGGAACGACAACAATGAGGTCAATTTTAACGTTGTATGGGATACCATGAAGTCAGTTTTTAGGGGGGAAAGTATAAAATTGGCAAGCTACATATATAAAAAATATAAAGCAGAACAGATAGAAAAAGAAAGAGAAATAAAACAATTACAGGAGGAGCATGCAAAAAACAAAGACAAAAAAATCTTCATGAAATTACAAGGACTTAAGGCAGAAGTAATGGGTAAGGATATTGATAAAGTTAAACGAGATTTGATTTATTTAAATAGAGAATATTTTGAATTTAGTAATAAGAACTCAAAATTATTAGCAAGAGCAGCCAAGGTTAAAAGGGAAAAAAAGAGAAATTGGGGTATTGGTTGATAGCCAAGGTTTAAGATGTAATAAGAATAGAGATAAATGTAAAATTGTTAGGGAATTTTACCAGGTATTATATGCAAAAAAGGAAGTAGATTTGGAGAAGCTCAAAAAGATATTGGAGAGACAGTTAGGGAATGGAATAAAGCAAGAGCATAGGGAGAAAATGGAGGAAAAGATAACTGATAAAGAGGTTAAGGAGGTAATAAGCGGATTGAAGACAGGGAAAGCCCCGGGGGATGATGGATTATCGACAGAGTTCTATAAAGAATTTAAAGAGGTGGTGGTCCCGAAGCTGGTGAAGTTGTATAATTATATATTAGATGGAGGACCAATTCCGACTTCATGGTATAACACTACAATCGTCCTTCTGCCAAAACCTGGTAAGAATTTGGAAAGAGTGGATTCGTACAGACCAATTTCACTTATAAATCAAGATGCGAAGATCTTCACAGCAATATTGGCTAACCGTTTAAATAGTTTTATGGGGGAATATATAAATGTAGATCAAGTTGGGTTTTTAAAAGGACGACATATGGCGGATTTGACTAGAAGGGTATTAGACTTAATAGACAACATTAATCAAACAAAGGAAAAGGTGGGATTATTATCATTGGATATTTTTAAGGCTCTCCTGGGCCCCCACCATCGGCCCAGGATGGGAGCCACCTGCGGCAACCGGCCCCGCCTCCCTCCGGCCCTCCATCGACCGGAGGGATAAAGAGACGCCGTGCCGCAGACGGGACACCGCTACGTCCCTGCCTCCCGAGCCTCGGAGGGCTCAAAGGACGCTGCCCCGCGCCGCCCGAGGACTTAGCCCTCTTTTCCGGCTTGGCATTTGCCACGGGGAAGAGTGGAAGTGAACGCCTTCTTTTCTTTTCTTTCTTGCTTTTATGTTGTATGCTTACTGATTTTGTATCTTTCCCCTCGCTGCTGCCTGCTTTAGGCAGCACGCCCCAATGTAAACCACTTAGAGTCTTCTTCTGGAAGAGACAAGCGGTATATAAATTAAAACTTTATTATTATTATTATTATTATTATTATTATTATTATTATTATTATTATTATTATTATTATTATTATTATTATTATTATTATTATTATTATTATTATTATTATTATTATTATTATTATTATTATTATTATTATTATTATTATTATTATTATTATTATTTGATTCATTGCAGTGGTCTTCAATTAAGGAAATAGTTTAAAAATATGGGTTTGGGGATAAATTCAATAGGGTTATAGACTTGTTATATCAAAAAGGAAATGCTTGGGTTAGAGTAAATGAGGAGCGTACAGATGTGGTAAAGCTAGAGGCTGGCACTAGGCAGGGCTGTCCATTATCTCCTATCCTATTTATTATGGCAATGGAGATCTTAGCTAAAAGCATAAGGGAGGATTTAAATATAGAAGGGATCATGGGTAATAAAGTGAGTATGTATGCAGACGACACACTGCTTATGGTGAAGCACCCAGAGCTGGTAATGGACAGGATTAAAGATCACTTACAGGTATTTCAAGCTATAACTGGATTAAAGATAAATTGGGATAAATCAGAACTGATCTTGTGCAATTTGAAACCAAGTGAGATGGGTAGGATAGTGTCGACACTTAATATACAAATTAAAGATAAGCAGAAATATTTGGGGATAATCATTTCAAATAAATTAGAAGAACTTAAACGATTGAACTATGACAGCTTGAAAGTGGAATTTAAGAACAAAATACAAGAGCTTCAGAAGTCAAAGCTGTCATGGTTTGGAAGGATTGCTATGTGCAAAATGATATTGTTACCAAAGATTAACTTTTTATTTGATACACTAGCGATCCACTTGAAAGAGAAAGAAATTAATGAGTTTCAAAAGATGTTCAATGGTTTTTGTAATGGAGGCAAAAAATCTAGGCTCCCAAAGAAGCTATGGTACTTGTCTAAAAAAAAAAGGGTTTTTTTGGGTATGCCAAATTTGTTAGCATATTATCGAGCTTTTCAAGTTAAGAATGTTGTGAAGATTTTGGCAAAAGAAAAGACAATTTGGGAGCAATTGGAGATGAAGGAATATAGAAATATTGGAAATATGATTTTTTTGGGAATAAAGGATAAGGTGAAAAGGCCAAATAATACTATGATGAGAGGTCTCATGGAGGTGTGGAAGAAGGTAAAAAAGGAAATGGTCCCGAATCTCTCTCCAATTTTGGAATTGACTGATATGATGTGTTTCCCAATAAAGTTAGATAAGGAAAAAATGGAAATATTGGATAAAAATGGGATGCTTTTATTGAAGGATTGGTTAAAAACTTGTGATTCGGATGTTGAGTGGGAAAAAATATTTGAGATATTAAATTTGAATTGGTTTCAGAAGTTAAAGGTGGACAATTGGAACAAAAAATATAAAAAAGAAGTAGGGTTAGATAGAATACATACAGAATTTGAGTAGTTGGTAAGGAAGATTAGAAAAGGGGAAAGTAGTATTAAAGGTCTTGTAAGTAAGCTTTATAACATACTGAATATAGGTGCAGATCCACAGGGGGATTTGAAACGGAAGTGGGAACAAAATTTGAATATAACAATTGGGGAGATTGAGTGGAAAAATAAATGGAAAAAGAGGATTATGAGAACAATGTCTGTAAGAATTAAAGAACATAATTTTAAAATGTTGTGGCAATGGTACTTGACGCCATTAAGACTTTACCAGATGGATAATAAAAGAGATAAGTTATGTTGGAGATGTAGAGAATTTGATGGAACATATGAACATATGTGGTGAAGTTGTAAAAAAATTAGGGATTTTTGGGGAAAAATAGAAGGTGAGCTTGGTGAAATAATGGGTAGAAGTGTTAAGTTGGTGTCAAGTACCATTCTTTTAACGAATGTGGAAGGTCTGGGCTTAAACAAGGAGGAAAAAGAATTATTGGAAATTGTATTGACAATGGGCAGACAATGTATAGCTAGAAACTGGAAAAATGATATAGATATACAGATTGGAGAGTGGTATAAAGAAATGTGGAGTTTAGCACTGAATGATAAATTGACTTGGGAGATTAAAGTGAAAAGAGATAATTTAAAAGAGAATAGATTTTGGAACATATGGAAACCATTTGTGGACCATTCTTGCATGGCAAATGATAGCTCAGGACCAGTACCATCTCAAAGAAGTTTCTGGAGTTGAGCAGAAAATAAACTCTCCGGGCATTGTATATACTCACAGGGTGATTATTATTTATCCAAAGATTAGTGGTAGCACAGAAAGTTCTTATTATTTCGGATCTTGAAACAATGGGTTTTTTTTAATATTTGGTGGTTATATAGTAATTAATGAGGCTAGATATTGTTATGTGCTAATATTTAGTAATGATTGTTAAAATGATACTATGGATTTGTATATGTATTGTATTGTTAGTTATTGTTTTCTTTTCTTTTTTTTGTATGTCTTTGAAAAAATTCAATAAAATTTTAAATTAAAAAAAACAAAAAAAACATAGCAGTTAGTCTTTGAAGTGCAGCAGTGTTTTTGGTTTTGCTTCCTGATATGCCTGAAACACAGACTAACACAGCTACTATTCCAAAAAGAAATCCAAGCAAATAACACCACTGTACTCCTGTACAGTGATGCTGTAATTCAAAATTGTTTTTCCGGGTGAACAACAGTTCTTCCCCATAAAGCATCTTGCTTCCCGCTAAGGCCTAACACTTCCAAGAATCCTAGGAGGCATTCATAAAGAGAACAGTCTTCTTTCATTGACGTTTTAATGTGAAATTACAATGTATGAAATGCTGCAATCCAGGGTCAAGTATTTTTGTGTTGATTCATTAAGGATGAATAATGTCAATGGACATTTAAGGATGAATAATGTCAATGGACATAGACTTTGATTGGCAGATCATGGCCTTCAGAGGCACTAAGAAGTGAGATTCAAGCCAACTTGCTGTAGATTCTGATCATAGGGTTATACAAAGAAAACATTGACAGAAGAAGAGTACTGTACTGTATATCCTAACAGCCAAAGACCACCTCTTTGGTGTTTCTGCTTTCTTACATGCTGGATATCCAGAGTGCCACCACAGAAACCCGTTTGCTCTCTGGATACAGAGAATATTTGCATCAGTCTGGAATGGATCAAATGCGCTTGAAAACTATATACTTTGATGTATTTCATTTAATATTTCAGGCAAGGCATTAATTAACTTTATCTTATGGTTATTTTCTGCTTCATTTTATCTTTCCTTCTATTTTCTCCAAATAACCTATTCTTATTTAAAGATATGCTTGAATGTGCATTGTGAATTTTGTTGCTCCAAGCTAAGCCACATAGTTGCAGCATAGATTTCTACAATAGATAAATAATAGTTTTCATTTGGAATAAAGCCAGGGGAATTGAAGGTTTCTGTGATGCAGGAGGAAGAACACAGACATACTATGCCTTGCCTGTTGCTTATGTGAAGCCAGTGTAAAAAACTGCTGGTCTACTTCTAATTTGTGTCTTTAAAAATTACCCTATGACCATGTAGGATAAACATGCAGAGACAGAGACACCCCTGGGCCATGACAACAAAAGTTTAGGTTAATTTTGGGTCATGGATTTGATAAAAGCAAATACAGTATCACGTAGTGATTGATGTCACAGTGAAAGCATAGATTTCGAACAACAAGAACAGCAGAGAAGGGACGGCGGAGATAGCCAGTGGGTGCCTGCCCTTCAGCCTATAGTAACATTGGGAGTAACACATAAACCTATTCAAGCAGAGCCAGTGAGACCTGGTATTGGTTTGGACTGGGAAGAAATGGCAGGGGGGGGCAGGCTTTGAATTCAGATCTCATGCAGAAAACAATCTATCCTGATGTTTCTCATCTTAAGATCTGTTTTCCCACCTGGAGACCTAGAGAAATGTAGCACTTCAGCTGGTGCTCTGGGCCCTTGCAACCTCACTTTTAAAAGTTATATTTTTGGACTAGAACTCCCAGGATTTCTCAGCTTGTGTTAGCCAGTAGCCATGCTGGTTAGGGGGTATTTCCGGAGTGGTAATCCCAGCTGAAATTCATTACTAAGGGCTAACAATGTGAATAATGTTGTGTCTGGTTTTGCCTTAAATAATCACTCAAACATTGAGGGAAGAGTCAAGGACTTCTCGATACCAAATCTCCACATTGGCAATTTCTGCACCCAAACCAAAAATGTGGTAGCTGAAGTGGCTTATGCTAATGGCTCTAACTGCAAGTCTATGCTTTAGAAACCTAACCATTTAAGAATATTTATTGATTTGTGAGCCTGTGCACGCTTAATCGCAAGTATGTCCTGAGGATAGTAGTGAGGCTTATTATACAAAAGTATGCTTAAAATGCTGCTATAATAATAAGAGATCGCTGACTACCAAGATCTCTGTTTCCTTGCATACTATCAGACAGCCAATGCTCTTGTTCAAATGCAGGTCTACCTCCTGTGTCTCCAGTTGGTCCATTGCACTTTCCCCAAGCCATGCCCACTTCCAACAGATGCTAACAGTTAAATCAATAAGCATGTTCTGTGTGGCTTTCCTCTAGAACAGTCAATAGTCTGTTTCCATGCTTCCTTTATCTTTAATGAGAGATAAGAAATTCAACAAAGCAGGATCTTGTTAACCTTTGGAAGATAAAGTTGTGTAGGGAATTAACTGTAATAATAGCTTAGAAATGAATACTGTAAGAATGAAGTTGATGGTCAAATAGATAAATAGATGGAAAACAACCTTTGGATGTTACTGTTATAATCTGTAGTTCTCATAATCATTGGCTATGCTAACTAGGGTTGAATGGGAGTTATAGTCTAAAACATTTTGTTCAAGGGCTAAGAATACAATGTGTCACACCTCATTTACTTTCACAGTAGGAAGTAATGTACAGCTTGAGTAAATCACTAACCAATGAGCTTTATGGTACAATTCAACCTGATTCTCCCATGTAAAATCTCTCTCCTGCTATTCCTGGATTTATTCATACCCCTTTCCTGTTGTAAAACTAGAAAATGTGATAAAACAATAAATCCCAAGATTTTTGAGGAGTTTGGAAAGGAAGATTGTGCTGTTGTGTCTGTCCAGCTCATAATTCTTGGTGGCGGCTTAGAACTGCAATTTCCAGCCAGGACCTTCTGGTGTCTTAGTATTACCTGAATATGTAATCCCAATTCTTCCTTTGCCAGACTAGAAACCTACAAAGAGTTCATCATTCCCATAGCTAACATTCACTACTAGAAGCACAAACAAATAATGAATAAGCAATGTCTCATTAAAGCCATAGGCAAAATGGATTGATTTTAAACAGATTTGGATTTCAGCTGCATTGTCAGGAGGTAAACCAGTCACGTCTCAGAAGAAGTCCTGTGAATTAAGCAGAACTGATGACAAGTAGATGTGCATATATTTTCACCCTGCATGCTCAGGAAAGCTTGCATCTTCCTTTGTTTTCTGTATAGGAACCCTTTTCTATGTTTCAGCAGATTTTTAAAATTGAAAACCAAGCTGGACTCTTTAATGATATGATTTACAAAAAAGTCAGTCCGTACTCCAAAATATTAAAGCTACAATTGCTTCCTGATTATGGTGATTGCAGTAGCAACGCAGCTAACAAGCCCAGCTAGGATTGGAGCACATCGTTACATATACATGGCAGGCAGATATACACAGAGAATATGAGGGATTGTCAACCCTAGAAGAGTAAGTTCCTCCTAGCAAGCAATTGTAAATAGCAAGAATCTCTCATCAGCCCTCTGGTTTTTACTATGCTGAATCTACAAAATATTTGAGACAAAAAGATTTGTAGCTCCACTGAGAGAAAGCTGTCAAACACAGCTATGATAAAGCCCCATGCAGTGCCACCAAGTAGTGCCAGTTCAAAAATGCTAGACATTTTATCCAGAGGAGGCACCCTTCCTCTCCTATAACTTCTAGAGCAGGGGTTCTCAACCCTTTTCCAGCTGTAGACCGGGCCACACCCCATCAGACAGCTGAGCAGGCCAGACACATGGTTCCCCCATTGCCATAAAACGTGTCCGGAGCTGTTGTAAACGTGTTTACGACCGCCACAGGCGCATTTACAGCATGTTTTCGGCTGTTTTTGCCACTTTTGCCATGGAAACATTTGCAGTTGCAGATAGCACTGGCTCTTTGGTTGTAAACAGAGATGAGCAGCATGCCCTAGAGAAGTGTTTCCTAACCTTTGGTTTTTGGACTTCAATTCCCAGAAGCCTAAGTCAATTCCCCAAAGCACCGATCAGTCTTAGACTTCTGGGAATTGAAGCCCCCCCTGTGGGGCATGTGCCCCACATTGGGAATCACTGCCCTAGAGCCTGATATGACTGGCTTTTGAGCAAGGTCCTAGGACATCTAATTTTTCTATGTCAGAGCAATTCGAAAGGATTCCCCCCAACCCCCATCTGGATATATACAATATAAAGGTGGAGGCATGTCTGTAGATGCTGTTTCCATGATGTAAGTAGTTCAGATCCATGGTAAAATGCCTCTGTGTTGTTTCCTCTGTCCATATCTCTGTCTTTTTCTATTATTTATGACATACAGTAAAACCCTTACTTACGTAAAAGTCTGTTCTGTAGGCTTTAATGTAAATTGGTTTTTTACTTAACTCGAAGCAAACCCATAGGAAAAATGAATTTTTACTTAACTCGAAGCAAACCCATAGAAAATGATATTCATGTAAATCGAAGCAACCCCATAGGAAAAATGAATTTTTTACTTAACTCAAAGCAAACCCATAGAAAACGATATTCATGTAAATCGAAGCAACCCCATAGGAAAAATGATTTTTTTAACGTAACTCAAAGCAAACCCATTGGAAATTGTGTTATGTAAATCGGGACATGGTTTTAGTGCAAAAATCATTATGTAAGTCAAATTTTATGTAACTCGAAGCATATGTAAGTCAGGGTTTTACTGTATATGAGAATAGAGTTAGATTACTAATATCACTCTATCACTAGGTCTTCGTTCTAATGAGAAATATCCCTGTGATTAAGGTTACCATATGTTCCGGAAAACCAGGATTGTCCCGGATTCAAGGTTGGAAAAATAGCTATCATTATATTATGTTTGTTTAAAAAAAGGCTATTTTGTACTTCTGTCCCGGTTTTATGAGAGAGAATTATGGCAACTCTACCTGAGATGTGTTTCAAATGTTGCCATCTTTTCTGAAACACTCTACTGTATAACCTTTTGAAAACCAGCAGGTAAAACATTTCATTTCTTCTCAATTGCTTATTCTACAGATATTATCTAAGGAACAGAGGAGGAGATAAATATGGGAAATAATCATAAGAACAAAGAGCTACTGATAAGGTGGATAGTGTGATATAGCACTATTCTCATTCTCAGTGCTGGGATTACACGAAGGAAAGACGGGCAGAAGCAGAATCATAGGATGGAAGGAGAAAATGGGACTACAGCTTGGATTGGAATGCCAGTAGCATTACCAGTATGGGCACCGACACCTCTAGCTGGCAATGAAAAGATACAACAATAAATAAGTAAATAACTAAAAGCTGGCTACTTCACTCTTCCATAATATTACATTAGCATTGATTAATAGAAAACTGAGTGTCTTAAAATATTTCTGGAATTTTGCAAAAGTGCTTTCAAGCAGGATGTTACATGGTCTACTTCCAAAAGATGGTCCTCTATTTGTAGATAACCTCTGTTTCAGGACTGGGCAGCATGTGGCATCAAATGTTGTTTCCATGAGCCCTACTCAGCTTGGTTGATGGAAGGCAGGGGTGCCCAAACTTTTGGGGTTGCGGGCCAGTCATGTGGTTCAGGGAGGCGGTCGCATGGTTCCTCCTACCAGAAGTGGAAGTAAAACATGCCTTGCAATCTGCTTTGCAACAGGATAAGATAGATTTTTAGGCTTCCATTTTCTCTGCTTAAACCAGGGATGCCCAAACTATGGCCCAAGGGTTAGATCCAGGAGTGGCAAGGGTGGCGTGAGCCAGATGCATTGGCATTGGGGGCCAGATCCAGCCTGTGGGCCATAGTTTGGGCATCCCTGATGGAAGGCATGATGGGAAGAATCATTCATTAATACTTGGAGCCATGAATTTTCCCCACTCCTGTTCTCTTCAAAAAGCTGTCCTTTATAAAAGTAAAGAATTGCATAAAGAGCGCTTAGAAGCCTTTCAGTTGTTCATCTGTACTTAGCAATCGATTCAGCAGGCACTCTCCTTTTGAGAGGGGTTGCATTTCTGTTTCATTCATGGTAATTATTTTAAAAGTGTATCTATAAGTATAAATTACTGTATGCAAATCTCTCTCCTGGCTATGTGCTTCTCTCTTTTTGGTAATGTACATTAGTCAGCCCCTATTTTTGGCATGAAAGATATGATACATAGATTTTAATGTAGTAAGGCTAATAATGAGGTCAGCTGGTCAAGGAGATGAAGAAACAAATCAAACCCAAACTTACTTCGCACACTTGCAGGCTTGGACATGCCTTGTGTTTCTCTCTGTGCTCCAACAAAAGTGCTAAACATGAGCTCCAGACATCTAGGTAAGCCTCCCACAACATGGTGTCTTCCCTCTAAAGTCTAGATATTAATAACCTATGTTCATTATGGCTTTAATGGTCTTCTGCTATGTCAGTGGTGGCAAACCTATGGCACACATGCCATAGGTGGCACTCACAACCCTCTCTGTAAGCATGTGCACTGTTACCCCAGCACAGAGTTCACCCTGCCCCTCTGCCCAGCAGTCCAATGGGAGCGCTTCCTCCCTCCCCCAGCACAGAGTTCACCCTGCCCCTCTGTTTGGGCACTCGGTCTCTAAAAGGTTCGCCATCACTCTGCTGTATCATCCAGGTCAATGAAGAGCATATTTGTTTTAAAAGTCTAGATGCTGGTTATCAGTCCTCAAAGAATGTGTAAAGATATGCATGAGTGCTATGTACTGGGGGTGCCTGTGAATGTACCTGTGTGACGACTGAGATTCTTGGCGTGTTGTTAAAATGTTTGCTATTGTACTTCTCAGTGGAAGCAAATTTTGCATAGAAGAGACAAACTACCAAGCCCTAGTAGCCAACCTTGGCACTCCAGCTGTTCTTGGACTTCGATTCCCAGAATCCCTGATCAGCAGGTGTGCTGACTTGAGCTTCTGGGAATTGAAGTCCAAGAACAGTTGGAGTGCCAAGGTTGGCCTCCAGGGAAGGGTAACTAAGATATGGGGTTCTTGACAGCCTTCACATTGCTTTACAATAAACAGACTACCATCACTGCCCACCCATGCCAATTTCAGTCCTTCTATTTAGCATCAAAGCCTGTCTGTGAAAATGAAAAGCATTATTTGTCATGCGTTTCTTGGCCCAAAGTCATCGGCAAGAGCCAAACAATAATGTGAAAAATGAGAAGTTTACTCGCGAGATCAGCTAGTAAGTAGATTATTCAGAACATATGCAGAGGAGGAAATACAAAGAGAGAGCTTGAGAAACATTGTGAACAGGAGCAAATCTAGTAAATTAAAGGTACAGGAAGCCATCCAACTGAATGCATTATTAAAACTAAGAAATACAGGTCAATGATAATAAATGGCTATGACTGGACTTTCAAAAAATTAATGCATGATTAATCACATATGCGACAGTGAGGTATTTCAGCCATTGTTTCAGGACATGACCTATGCAGAAGAAAAGTCTGTGCTTCAAAACATTGGGTTGGGATTTTTTAAAGTGTCTGTCGAAGAAAATCCCTTAGAAAGCAAACAAGTTCTTATTATTTATTATGCCAAGGAAGTGAAGGTCGCAAGGACTGCTTGTTTAATTACTTTTCAATATTAACATAAATGCCAATGTAGTTTAGGAGAGTAGAACTTGTGACCCATAAAGCTGTAAGTAGGCTGCTAGCTGTTTGACTCTGTCTGGCTTCTGTTTCTGCAATCCTAGGTAGCTAACAAAAACAAATGATTTAATGGACAATTTGTAGGTTCCCATACATAATCAGAGGACAGATTTGGTGGTTCCAAATACAGTGGTACCAAATACAACGATTTTAATCCATTCCATGGGGCTCATTGTTGTACGAAACAATTGCTATATGATACATGCATCGTATAGCAATTTTCCCTATGGGATGCATCGTACAACTTTTTTTTTTTTGCTAAGTGGTTTTTCCAATTGAAAAATTGTTGTATGATTTTTTCCATAGGGAAAATTGTTATGCGGGACACCATTTCCCCCAAAAACCTAATTGTTATGTGATTTCATTGCTATACAGGGCAATTGTTGTATGAGGTTCCACTGTACACAGGCCTGACAAAATTGTTGGAGAACAAAATTTTGGGGGAAATGTCCTACAGTGAGTTTTGAAATTTGTTCTTGAATTCATACATGGAGGTGAAGTTGGATTTGGTGTAGATGTTTCCCCCCTGGATTTAGACTTGGTATAGCAATTTTTAATACCATCTCATTTTCAACAACTAGAAAATGAGCAGAATTAACTGGACAACCCAAGGAACAATCCTAAGGAGCAGGGCAGGAGGGCCTACATGAAATGGTTTTTGCTAAGATAAATATTGCATTATTTTTGAGAAACATATCTGTTCTATTACAACAGTTGTGTTTAGTAATCCCATTAAAACAGATTGAAACATGTGGGGTGGTGGTGGAAATGGAACAGCTGGCTGCATAGTAGCAGAATACCTCTGGGATGCCATGCACAGTTACCATGATCATATGCTGCCCCTGCTCTACTAATGTCTGTTAGAAATAATTGTGTTGCATAGCCATAATTGTCAACAAAAGAGTGAGGAAAGCAGTAATGGGATACAACATCAAAAATGATAGAATGATGTCAGTCAGAATCCAAGGCAAACCTTTCAATATCACTGTAATCCAAGTCTATGCACCAACCACTAGTGCAGATGAAGCCACAGTTGACCAGTTCTATGAGGACCTACAACACCTCATAGAACAGACACCAAGAAATGATGTCCACATTATCTTAGGAGATTGGAATGCCAAAGTAGGAAATCAAAAAGTAAATGGAATAACAGGCAAGTTCGGTCTTGGAACACAGAATGAAGCAGGGCAAAGATTGATAGAGTTCTGCCAAGAGAATGCACTAGTCATAGCAAACACCCTCTTCCAGCAACACAAGAGGTGACTTTACACATGGACATCACCAGATGGCCAGCATCGAAATCAGATTGATTGCATACTCTGCAGTCAAAGATGGAGAACCTCCATTCAGTCAGCAAAAACAAGACCTGGAGCAGATTGTGGCTCAGATCACAACCTACTGATCGCAAAATTCAGGCTTAGACTAAAGAAAATGGGGAAAACAATTAGACCAGACAGATATGACCTACACAACATCCCTAAAGAATACACGGTGGAGGTCATGAACAGATTTAATGTCCTGTACCTGATAGACAGAGTACCAGAAGAATTATGGACAGAGACGCGGGACATCATGCAGGAGGCAGCAAGAGAAACCATACCAAAAGAAAAGAAGCGTAAGAAAGCAAAGTGGTTGTCTTATGAGGCTCTTAAAATAGGAGAGGAAAGAAGGAATGCAAAAGTCCAAGGAGAAAGGAAAAAATACAACCACCTGAATAAAGAATTTCAAAGAAAAGCAAGGAGAGATAAGGAAAAATACCTGAACGAATAGTGCAAAGAAATGGAGGAAAACAACAAAAGAGGCAGGACTAGAGATCTTTTTTAAAAAAATGGGGAAATCAAGGGAACATTTAAAGCAAAAATGAACATGATAAGGGACAAAGATGGAAAGGAGTTAGCTGAAGCAGAGGAGATCAAAAAATGATGGCAAGAGTACACAGAGGAACTCTACAAAAAGGACTTCAACATTCCTGATAATAACAATAATGAGAAATTTGAACTTGAACCAGACATTCTGGAGAGTGAAGTCAGAAAGGCCCTAAAAAGCACTGCAAACAATAAAGCTAGTGGAAATGATGGCATTCCAGTTGAATTTTTCAAAGCCCTAAAAGATGATGGAATCAAACTACTGCATTCAATATGCCAGCAAATTTGGAAAACAAAACAGTGGCCACAGGATTGGAAAAGATCAGTGTATGTTCCAATCCCAAAAAAAGGCAATGCCAAAGAATGCTCAAATTACCGAACAATTACACTCATCCCACATGCCAGCAAGGTGATGCTCAAGATAATACAGGATAGACTTCAACAACATGTGGAGAGAGAACTACCAGAGGTGCAGGCTGGTTTCAGAAGAGGTAGGGGGACTAGAGACCACATTGCCAACATACGTTGGATCATGGAAAAAACAAAAGAATACCAGAAACAAGTCTACTTTTGTTTTATTGACTACACCAAGGCTTTTGACTGTGTGGACCACAACAAAATGTGGCAAGTAATTAAAGAGATGGGAATACCAGAGCACCTCATATGCCTCATGAGAAATCTGTACACGAACCAAGAAGCAACAGTTAGGACAGAACACAGAATGACAGAGTGGTTTGGAATAGGAAAAGGAGTAAGACAAGGCTGCATTTTATCACCCTGCTTATTCAATCTATACACAGAGCACATAATGTGCAATGCAGGGATGGAGGAATCACAATATGGGATCAAAATTGCTGGGAGAAACATCAACAATTTGAGATATGCAGATGATAACACCCTAATGGCAGAAAGTGAGGAAGACCTAAAGAACCTCTTGATTGGATTGAAGGAGGAAAGTGCAAAAGCTGGCTTGAGACTCAATATCAAGAAAACCAAGATAATGGCAACAGGTCTGATCAGTCCCTGGAAAATAGATGGGGAAGAAGTAGAAGCAGTGACAGATTTTACTTTCCTGGGATCTAAGATCACTGCAGATGGTGACTGTAGCCATGAAATAAAAAGACGACTGATTATGTGGAGACAAGCAATGAGAAACCTGGGGAATATAGTGAAAAGCAGAGACATCACCTTGAAAACAAAAATTCGCATAGTCAAAGCAATGGTATTCCCAGTGGTAATGTATGGGTGTGAGAGCTGGACCATTAGGAAGGCTGAGTGCAGAAAAATAGATGCCTTTGATATGTGGTGTTGGAGGAGAGTCCTGAGAGTCCCTTGGACAACAAAGAGAACAAATAGGTCAATACTGGAAGAAATCAATCCTGACTGTTCATTGGAGGGACAAATAGTGAAGATTAAGCTAAAGTACTTTGGACATCAAATGAGAAGGGAGGACTCACTTGAGAAGGCCTTGATGCTGGGAAAGGTGGAGGACAAGAGAAGAAGGGGGCATCCAAAGATGAGATGGATAGATGGTATTGTAGACACAATGGGCACAGAGCTTGGTGGGCTGAGGAGAATGGTGGAGGATAGAGGTGCCTGGAGGAAAATGGTCCATGGGGTCGCAAAGGGTTGGAATCGACTGTGTGACTGAACAACAACAACAACAATAGCATTGATAAGCCTCATCTGGTTGCTGCATTTACAGTAACATTGACTCATTCTAACTACGGCCACATGATACCTTGGAGGTTATAACCTTACAGATTTGCAGCATTGTTTTAAGATAACTAGCTTTGCTTCCCCCACAAAGTACTTGTCCATTTCATCCCAAACCTCTGATATGACCACAGAATAACAGCTTTGTTTGTTTTATATGAAAAAAAACTGAATTGCAAAATATGAATCTTTTCATCACTTCCCTGCCAGATGATAGCTATTTAAAATTCCAAGTAATTTGTCCATAAGAAATTGGATACATAAGACCAAGTCTCAAACCCCTCACATGTGGGATACACAGAAAAAGCCTCTTCAATAATTGTGGTGTGTGTTTTTTTACTACAATCAGGCATACCCCAGACAACAGCAACCTTGTTGTGCCAGCTAATATTTCTCACACTAGAGCAGGTGAAAGGAACTATGGAATGAATTCACCAAAAGGTTTGGCAGTATAAAGTCTGACCTAGACATGAAAGAAGAAGACACCTCAGAGGTTTTTTTCATCTACCATCTTCCTTTATTGTTCATTACACAGAGTGGATGATTACCAAAGAGAAGCCCTAAACTCTCCAACTTTCTAGTTGTACCTGCCTATTTTATTTATTTGTTATAATTATTCCTCACCTTTTCTCCAGGCAGACAACAGAGCTCTCTTTCCCCTGCTTTATCCCTATGACAACCCTATAGGGTAGATCACTTGGAGAGAATCTAACTGGCCTAAGGTTGCACAGTGAGCTTCATAACGACAAGGTGAGGATTTGAGCCGTATCTTAATCCAACACTCTAGCCATGCACCCAGTTATTTGACTGACTGAACAGTAGACAATAAGAATAGTTATGGACTATTTCTCCCCCTGAAACACTAATATGTTCAACAAACCAGTACAGTATTATTATCCCCATTTTACAGTGAGAGAAAATTGGGTACATAGAAAGAGCCTCCTTGAAGATTGTAGTATTTTTAAACCACAAGTAAGCATACCTTGTGCAGGCTAATTTTTCTCATACTAGGCCAGGTGAAAGGAACGTCAGAGTGAACTCTCCAAAGGAGCCTTCATTTTGGCAGTTTCATGTCTGGCCTAGACACAGAGGAAGAAGAAGAAGTGAGAGGAAATTATGCCTAATGGGACTCAGCAGGTTTGTGGTGAAAGAAAAGGGGAGATGAGGCACTTCTCGGTTTATAAATGCTGAGGTATTACATCACACTAACTGTGCCTCTTGCTACAACCTCTATGTCTGCATTGCTCTCAGGTAGCTGACAGCATTGCCTTCAAAAATCTTAAGGGATGCTTCAGACAGATTAGCACAACCCAGTGTGCAGCAGAAACACATTGGCAGAAATTGCCTAGCACAGTACGTCACAACTAGAGTAGGCTCATGGGAATCAGTGGGACTTAGGGGCTGATTCACCAAATCTCTACTGATCCAATGGGCCTACTTTAGTTGCTGTGCCATTGCGAAAGTTCGACATCTGAAAGTCTGGCAGTAAAACCCGAATTTTTAAGCTAAAAAAAACAAAACCCTTTCTTTCTAAAACAGGAAACTGTCTTTGTTCCTTAAACTAGCTTTTCCTGCACATGAAAAGCGGGGTCACATTTGAATCACATCTTCACATTCAGGGCCTAAGCAACCATGACCTAAAACACATGTCTGCAAATCAGTGCTTACTAAAGGTAAAGGTTTTCCTTGCTCAAAAGCCAGTCATATCCGACTCTAGGGTTCAGTGCTCATCTCTGTTTCAGAGCCAGCACTGTCTGCTTCTGCAGATGTTTCTGTGGACATGTGGCAGGCATGGCTAGACACCGGAGCGCATGGAACACTGTTATCTTCCCACTGAAGTGGTCCCTATTTATCTATTTGCAATGTCTTGCTTTCGGACTGCTAGGTTGGCAGGAGCTGGGACAAAGATGGGAGTCCACTCCGTCCTGCAGTACTTGGGAATCGAACTGCTGACCTTCCGCCTCCCAGTCAGCATCTAAGCCACTTGAGCTACTGGTACTTTTATCCTGAGAGGCCAGAAAAGGAAGAACCGCTGCATGATTTCTTCTCCTCATCCTATTGGCTTTTGCCACTTCAAAGTAAAGCTAGTAATACTTAGAGCCACTTGTGAAATCTGTGGAAATTGCCCATTAAATATCTCTCATATTATTACTGATGTGCTGCTGGCACTGAACCCAGCGTTGCAAGGAAACAAACTATAAGCAAGAAATAAGCCTGTTTTATTCTTCTCAATGAAAAGTGAAATCTTAGATGACCCTCATCAGATATCTTCATTGAACAAATTAATAGAACCTAGAAGGCAGCAAGTTTGAGTATAAAAACATTTTTTTTCTAATGCCCCTAATAAATGCATTGCATCGATTCATCATTTTAATACAGATTAAAAATAAATTGCACTGAAAGAAAATCACACTCATGCACTGAGGTCCATATATGTCTAAACCAAGATAAGCTATTTAAGTTTATTATATTAGACAGAGCCAGTCTTCACCGTGGTAACTGTATTCCTTTCTATCAATCCTCTACATTTCATTGCCTGCTAAGATCAGATCACAGTAGTCTGTATCTTCTGTCAGTTTGACTGACAGTTTGTAAAATCTGACAATCTGACAGCTAGAATCAATGCCCACAGCAGTTTTCACAGCAACATTAACTCCTTCATGTGATGTGTGCGTCTGCTCAATAGCAATTTTTCTAAATGCCTCCCAAATCTCATACCTGTACATTACAATATTGCATTTCTTGGCCTTAGTTGGCATATCCATCAGAATACACACGTCCAAGTGTTCTTCACATGAACACTTATCCTTAAACAAAAACAACAAAATATCATAGCACTTTAGACTAACACATATATTATGGCATAAGATTTCATGGACCAGAAGCCACTTTATCAGATGCATTAAACATCTTCTGAATTACTTATAGCTCAGCATAACACTTCATTTGTATGTTGCTCTTGTCATGTCAGACTAAAAAGGTTATCCTTCTGGAAATCACAGACAACACTTGAGGATATTCCTCTCTCCCATATTCTTTGTGCTTGTCAGTCTGCCTGTCTATGTCTGTCTGACTGTCAGTCAGTTTCTCTCTTGCCCTCCTGTCCATCTGGGATAGAAATAGTTCTACTACTGAACTGAGTTTTCCATTCTTTTTTAGATTTGAACCAAAACTAAGGCAGCTTGTTTGTTAATGGAGTTATACTGTGTACTTAAGACATATAAAGGGTATATATTCCCATAAAATTAAGTATAATCAGGTGAGTATGGGATTGCCTTCTTTGCCAACAGAGCTTTCATTGATGATGCATACATTTTAATAAGCCTAGACTTTATATGGCCCATTTGAGAAGGTCATTTTACTACAGAGCAGGGCTGGTCTTCATAAAAAGGAAACTCCCATTTGTCCTTGAAATAATTATAGAGTGTGTAGTAGATTGTCTAAGTTTTTTCTATATACCACCCCATGCTGCTTAGTGCACTCTCTGGGCAGCGCACAAGGTAATTAGCATTTAACATATTTATGGAGAGAGAAGATGTAAACTGATTATATAACCACCCCTCCCTAAGAACCCTGAGAATAATAATCCTGAAAGTTAGTCTGTTTATTAGAAAGTTTTCAACAACTGTAATTAACTATGATGCACAGGTTTTTAAAATGTGAAATCATGGTGATTAAATCAATTTAAAATCAAAATAAGCTGTGTAGCTGTGCCCTAGAGGTAATTAAGAGCCAATGCTGAAGCCAATACAAATTGTCTTTTTCATCAGATTTGTATTTGCTGAACCAGTTTTGAAAATGGCACAATACAGTGAAACCTTGGTTAATGTAATGAAAGTGTTCTCCGGGATGTTTCTTACAGTGAAAATTACTTTAACCAAATTTCCCATAGGAATGCATTGAAAACCAAAATACTTTAACCAAAACACGGTTTCCCATAGGAATGGATTGAAAACCAATTAATCCACTGTATGCTTCAAATTAGAAAGCATTTACACAAAAGTTCAATGTATTGTACTGGAAAACTGTATATAATTTTTTAAAAACCCAATTCTTCAAAAAAATCTTCATATCTGGATTATTTTCGGTGAGTCAAAATTCAATTTGTCTTTAATTAGTCCAAATTAGCCCACTTAAATATTTTCAGCCTTACAAGAATGTTTATTTTTGCATATATGTGGCATTTAGGAACCCAAGGTATCTAACCTAACCAGGTTTCAGATTCCAGCAATGACATTCGTCACAACCAGCATTGTTTACATTCTTATGGACTTTTGAGAATAGGTACTGTATATTTATTTGAAAACTAGTCACGCAGACACTTTGGTGCTGTAAAAAGATGTCTTTTTTGGAAGATATCTGAAAGCCAGGTGCTTGCTCTGATGCCATGATGTCAAAGATGCACCTACTCTTGTGTTGCTAAATAAAACATTTTCATAATGGGCTCCCATTGAAATGAACAATGTGAGCATTACACCAAATTAAGCCATTGTTTAAACAAGACCGCAGTGAGAGGATACGATGGTTAGAACATCATGTTATATTTTTGTCCTGCATATTTACCCAGGCCTGTCTGAGTCATTTTACACCCTTCAGTGTATACAGTGACAGAAAGAAAGGGCTTCTGGGCAACACCGTAGCAATGAGTGAGATCAAAAAGTACACAGAAATAAAATGAATGAGTAAAGCTTCAAGATAAGGAACCAGTGCTGGGGTAGTAAGATCTTTATAGAGAAATCAAACTGTAGATTACTCAAGAGTAAGGAAAGGCTAAAAGAAAAGACAGAATGTAAAAGGAGGCTGAGATGGAAATAATGCACCTTTACATCTTTCAGGCTGCAACTCTATACACGTTACTCAGGAGCAAGCTTCATGGGACCAAGTGGGGTTGCATTGTCATAACATACATCAAACTGTTATGAATGTTACTATTTACATCAGGGGTGCCCAAACTATGGCCCGGGGCCTGGATCTGGCCCCCAACACCAATTCATCCAGCCCACAAACCCCTCATCACTCCTGGAAGCGGAAGTAAAACGCGCCCGTACAGGCGCGTTTTACTTCCACTTCCGGGAGCGATGAGGACTTTGTGGGTCAGATGAATTGGCACTGGGGGCTGGATCCGGCCCCTGGGCCATAGTAACAAGTCCCCAAAACCACGTGACCGGCCCCTGGCCCAAAAGGTTTTGGCACCCTTGATTTACATGTCAGTCTGGTAAGCTTGGCATGTCACCTTCTGAGGCTCAGAAATGCAGAGAGAGCCAGCTATAGAGGTGAGCAAGCTGGGCAGTTGCCCAGACTGTCAAGCGGAACAGGTTGCTGCACAGAGCTGAAAGGTATACCCTGTAGATCCTGTGCTTTTAAATGTACTGTATGCAGTGAGCAAGAGTGACAAAAAGCAAGTGTCTTCAACCTCCCCCCACCCCCAAACAACATTTTTCATGTTGTGAGTCTCAGCTACAAAAATGACCTTCTTCAATTAGCCTTTGAGTAAGTTCTTGTTTGAAGTTCCAGTGTGACATTGCCTTAAGTAAAAATCAATTTTGCACAAACATGCATGGGTTCATGTAAGGGGCATCAAAAGGCCCCACAAAATAACACATGGATCACCCTCCACAAATTCTCTAGGTGGCCATGCATAGTCAAGTGGGAGGGGGGAGCCAAAGGCCAAGGGTGCTATCCATCATACATCCATATCTAAATACAGAATACTGGCAGTACTCGTCTGTACTATACTTTTAATGGACTACTTCTTCATCCTTCAAATACTTGTGAAAATCTAGCAATAAGGTGCTGCTTAAAATATCTCTACATCTATTCTGCATATTCTAGTACTATCATACTGTTAGTAAAGTTAGTATCATACTGTCACCCTTGCTCTAAATCCAGCCGTGTCCAACTCTAGGGGATGGTGCTCATCTCCGTTACAGCTAAAGAGCCAGTTCTGTATGCATCTGCAGATGGTTCTAGGGTCATGTCCCTCCTCTGCAGTTGAGATTTAGATTGTAATCTTCTTTGAGCAGCCTCTACATTTAGCTTATATACACAACTTCATAAAAAGTGGCATGCAAATTGATGACTGTTATTTAAGTAAAAGTATTTTCTATCTGTCAGTGAAATTACAGCATTGGATTCAGAATCTGCCTCTGACAGAATAATTCCATGCTTGTGCATTTTATTTTCCGGGGTTTCCCTATTCATGATCCCCTTGACCACAAGTCACTCTTTTCAGTAGATCTCACCTCTCCCAACTCTCCAGGCAGCCTTTCAGAAGGGAGGAATGTCTGTTCTGGGAAGGGGTGGCAGGAAGTTGTCTCCTATCTGACCTATTAAAGGTAAAGGTTTCTTTTGCTCGAAAGCTAGCCGTATCCGATTCTAGGGAGCAGTGCTCATCTCTGTTTCCAAGCCAAAGAGCCAGCGCTGTCTGCTTCTGCAGATGTTTCCGTGGTCATGTGGCAGGCATGACTAGACACCAGAGCGCACGGAATGCGGTTTCCTTCCCACCGAAGTGGTCCCTATTTATCTACTTGCAATCTCTTGCTTTCGAACTGCTAGGTTGGCAGGAGCTATGACATAGACGGGAGCTCATTCCGTCCTGCAGTACTCAAGAATCTAACTGCTGACCTTCCACTTCCCAGTCAGCGTCTTAGCTTAGACATGCCTAAATCTGGATCTGACCCAGGGTTACTAACTTAGGCTACAAGCTTGTTCATCATCCTGCAGTGTTTCTATGAGTACAGAAGGTATGTGTGAAAGAATGACGAGGGTCAATTAAACTTGATTAAGTGAGCTTCAGTGAACTTTGTCTATGTGCTTCTCAAAAACAGCTGCTCCTTTTCTCAGTCCTGCATTTATTTAAGCATATTTGCCGAGGCAAAGTTGACAACCCACCCCCACCCCTTCTCTCAAAAGCAACATACTAGAGGTAGAAGGTGAAAGCAGCCACTGCTCCTGTTACTTCTGAGCCCTACTTTAGGATGATCTACATTTGCATAATCCCACATTCTGTTCCTGGAATGCTACAACAGGAATCAAGGAACCTAATTCTGAAGACACTTTAATCCTTAAGCAATTTCTATATTCAAAGACTTTGTTACAAGGAGAGTTGTCTCCAGACAGCTTTCCCACAGAAATGGGGCTTTGCTTCTGTATCTGTCTGTCTGTCTTTCTGTTGTACTCTCTCTCTCTCTCAAACACACACACTTGAGAGACTACACAGAACTGCTGTAAGGCATTGGGGTGATGGAAAAAGAGAAATTAGTGGAAAGAGGGCACTAACAGCCATGTGTTGACTTGAGTGCTGTTGAGGCTGTATATTCTATAGTGCAGGTATTTCCACTTTACTGTAGCCAAAGCCCGTGAAGCAACTATGTCTCCTTACAGAAATGTGAGGGCAGGCCATGTTTACCTAGCAAAGAGTATATACATTCAGAGTACCCCTGAAAATTGGCTCTGAATGATATATAAAGCTCAGAGGCAATGTTCAAAAGTACTCTCATTTTAATTCACATATTGCAGGGCAGAGCTGTGACACTGAGACTTTGTCAGTCCTAGTTCAAATTCAGCTCTTCTCCGTCTTTGACACTTGACTGTTGTATGATTGTTGTCTGGAGACAACTCTCCTTGTAACAAAGTCTTTGAATATAGAAATTGCCTAAGGATTAAAGTGTCTTCAGAATTAGGTTCCTTGATTCCTGTTGTAGCATTCCAGGAACAGAATTTGGGATTATGCAAATGTAGATCATCCTTTTTGACTAAAGTAGGGCTCAGAACCCCAGCTATCAAAGTTCTGGGGGCTGACATCCATTTCCCCATCTTGGTGCTGGATTATGGTGGAAAGGTAAAGATTTGGGGTAGATGTCAGGAACCACCATGCCATCTGCCCTGAATATATCTTGCCTCTCTTTGGCAAGGATGCCCAACCCACACCAAACATTGGCTTGTGGAGGCAACCGCACAGGACAGAGAGGGAAGAAGAGTGGAAGAAAACAAGTGATCTGAGAGGAGGCCCCTAGAGAAAGAGTCTGGGCAAGTGTGTGTGTGTGTGTGTGTGTGTGTGTGTGTGTGTGTGTGTGTGTGTGTGTGTGTGTGTGTGTGTGTGTGTGTGTGTGTGTGTGTGTGTGTGTGTGTGTGTGTGTGTGTGTGTGTAGCTTGACTAGCACTAAATAAAGAAAGGAGATTCTGCCCGCCACCCCACCCCAAAGCTGCAGGCATTTTGATCATTTTGTTGTTGTTGTTGTTCAGTCGCACAGTCGATTCCGACCCTTTGCGACCCCATGGACCATCATCCTCCAGGCACCTCTGTCCTCCACCCTCCTCCTCAGCCCACCCAGCTCTGTGCCCATTGCATCCACAATAACATCTATCCATCTCATCTTTGGATGCCCCCTTCTTCTCTTGCCCAGCATCACAGCCTTCTCAAGTGAGTCCTCCCTTCTCATTTGCTGTCCAAAGTACTTTAGCTTCATCTTCACTATTTGTCCCTGCTAGGTATAAACTCTGAAGGGGAGACAAACCATCCCACGTCCCACAGATAATCTCCTGTTGGAGGTCATCTCGCCCCCCCCCGCCCCCCCTCGCAACTGATTATTTGCTTCTCCCTAGACGCCACGTGACACACCCCTTTGCCGCCCCGGCACTTTCCCCTAAGCGGTCTCTGGAAGGTGCAGAGGTCGCCCGTCAACCCCCCACCCCCACCCCCACCCCCACCCCTCCAGCGTTCAGGAGTTTCCCTCCGAAGAGGAGGAGGAGGAGGCGGCGGCAGGGGAGAAAGGATCCCAGACGGATCCGGGCTCGGAGACCCTTTCTAGCTTTCCCATGTAGGGCTACAGGGTCAGGATCGCGCCAGACGAAGCCTGGGGGAGGGGGAGGAAAGGGAAAAGGAGAGGCAAGACAGAGGCAAAGCCCTCGGGGCATATACGGAGCTCGGGAAGAAGGCGGCTCTCCCCACCCACACCCACCCACACCGGGTGAAACTTACCCGCCGTGCCCCAGCGCTGGCCGGTGCCGTTCTCGAAGCCCATGTCCCCCCCCCCCTCCGCACTCGGCAAGTGGCGATCAGAGGCGGCGTCGGCGGCGTCTTCGCCCTCCGGGATCCGCTTGGCGGGACATTCTCCGGAGCCCCTCCTCCCCCCTCCCCTCCCCTCCCCGCCCTCCAAGCTCCACTCTTCTTCTGGCCACCTGGGGCTGGGAAGGAGTTCGGGCACCGCTGGAGGAGGGGGGGTGAGAGAGAGAAGGGGGGAAGGGACGACTCACGGCTGGCAACCTCGCCTTCCCTCCTCCTCCTCCTCTTCCTCCTCCCCCCCCCCAGATGTGCTCCTCGCTCGGACTCACTGGCGCGCGCGCGCGCACTTTCCCTCCCTCCTTCCCCAAAGGAAGGGCAAATGCAGCCTAGGAAGACGACGGCACACAAGAGCGGGGTGGGGTGGGGGTGGGAAAGTGATGTAATGGCGCCTCATCCAATCATTCGGGGTTGGGGGCGCCCAGCCCTACTTGGGCTTCTTCTTCTTCCTCAGCCGGGGCTGGGGGGGGGGGGGAGTGTGTGCTGCCCAGGGCAAAAGGCGGGAGTTCCAGAGGTGCGGGGGGGGGGCGACACCCAGCCAGGCGCCGGCTGAGCCCCACGCGTGGCCCCTGGCTGGGTAGGTTGGGCCACCTTCCGCGCGCTCCCCCTCCACGCACGGGTGGCTGAGTGAGGGGGGGGAAATGCGGGAGAGAGCGGGCGCCCCTCTGAGCCCTATCCAAGCCCCGAGGCGGCTGCCTTTCCTCAGGGCAGAGCCACGGGGTCTGAGGCAAAGGGGGGGGGCGCGAAGAGCCCGCGTGTCCGTGACCTGGAGGGGAAAATGAGGGCAGGCGGGTCAAGCCCTGTTTAAACAAGACGGCGGTGGACGGGGACCGGGGAGTGAGGGAGTGTGTCTGTGGAGGTATATTTGGTGAGCTCCCGGGGAGGGACACGACAGTTTGCTAACTCAGGCGGAGGAAGAGGAGGGAAAACGCGACGCCGGCTTGGTGAAAACCTCTGGCTCTCCTCGCTGCGCCCGGCGCGCGTTTCAGCACCGGACAGCTCCGCGCGGAGGGACCTGCAAGTGCCTCAGGCTTGCAGTTGGCGCCAAAAATGTGTTTTTGCGGGCGGGGGGCGAGGGGGGGGCCTTCGTCCCTGTTAGTCCCTGGTTCGAATGGGGCCTCCTCTTTGGCTGGGATCGGCGGAGAGCTCCCCCCCACTCCAAAAAAAGAGGAGTTGATTCTCTCCAGCTCACTCAAAGATTTGCTTTCTTATTGGGGCCATTCAACAATTACGTGATCCTTGAAGAAGGGGAGAGGGGTCTGCCATCTGAATTACGGAAAAATTACGTGGGGTGGGGGTCAGGTCAAAGATTACATAATTAGGCACCAATAGTGAAAAGCTCTAAAAATTAGAGTTTTGATACAAAAGATCTGGATTACGTAATTTTAAAGGGGGGGGTTGAAGCTAAAATTACGGTCGGATTACATAGGGGGTGGTCAATTTCCCCGCAAAAAATGGATCACATAATTGTTGAATGGTCCCTTTGCTGCGTTGGCTATGCCAGCTGAGGAGCTTCCCAGAGCTGTAACCCAAAACAAGAATTACCTTCCCAAGCTTTGTTTTAAATGCAACATGTTAAACAAAGATAATGGGAGGCACCACTGGGATGCCTCCTATTTAGCAGGTGCTGCGGTGGCTTAGTGGTTAAGACACTGAACTTGAAGGATGGCAAGTCAGCAGTTTGAGACCCGAGTGCTGCATAATGGACTGATCGCCCATCATATGTCCCAGCTTCTGCGAAGATTGCAGTTCCGAAGCAAGAAATTGCAAGTAGATAAATACTGTAGGTACCATTTTGGCAGGAAAGGTAACAGCGTTCCATGCGCTATGGTGTCTAGTCATGCCTGCCTCATGACCATGAAAACTTCTGCAGATGCAGACAGTGCTGGCTCTTCTGCTGTAAATGGAGATGAGCACTGCACCCTAGAGTTGGATATGGCTGCCTTTCAAACAAGGTAGAGCTTAACCTAGAAGCATTGTTTTAGGCCTCTCCTATCTCTGAGAGGAAGATCTGGCTGAGGACTCTTTCAGAGGTGAAGAGGATGAGTGAGTTGGGACAACTGCTTTGGACAATCCAATCCAAGAAAAGGAAAAGTGGAGAGTTGGCTTACAAGAATTTTACAACATGTGCACAAAATATGGTCTTCTTCAGTCAAAGAGTCTGGATCTCTCACCTACATGGACCAAGAAGATGAACTACTCAACCACATACTAGATGATCTCTCTAGGACACAGTGGGCTGAAGATACGTCTAGGACAGGTCTACTGGTAAAAAAAATGTGTGATTATTTCAAAATAGCAGCAACAATACGATTTCTTCCCTCCCCAAAGGATACTGCTGAAATGAAGATAGCTTGTGTTTTACTTACTTAGTGCTTTATAAAGAGCTTCATATCAGAGATTTCAGAGTAATGCATAGTAGGCTGAAAGAAGTAAACATAAAATTGACAGTAGAAACCAAATGCATTTCTGAAACACTAACTGTCATTTCAAAACCAGGAATTGCTTGTCTGAAAAGAAAGATTTTTAACAGAGGCTGAAAGCAGAGAAGTTCACATACAGTACATGCTTATCTTTGTTGGACTGGCTTTGTTTCGGCCAATTGCGAACTTTTTTATTTATTTATTTGTCAAACTTATATCGTTGCCTTCCTCACCTCAGTGACCCAAGGCGGCTCACATCAGAATAAAACAACCTTAAAACCAAATTAAAACCATAAAAATACTTAAAATGTTCACACGGACACACACCCCTAACCCCTTCTTAAAACCCCTTCTTCTTAACACCCCCCCCGGGGTCTGGGCTAGATTAGCCAGCAGGGCTGAAATATAGAACCAGATGCCCCCCACGCCCACTGCACAGCCATGTTTTGAGGACCTTCTTGAAGGGGTGCAGCTCCGCCTGAAGGCGCAATTCTGATGGCAGGAGGTTCCAAAGGACTGGGACAGTTACCGAGAAGGCTCTCCTTCTGGTACCAGTAATTTTCCTAAATTAGCTACAGATTCCATTCTGCTCTAAATTCCACTCAATTGATAACCATTCCTGGGAATAAGTTTTTTTTAAAAATGTTTAGTAAAATAGACTTTGCAAGCATGGAGTCTTTCCATTCCTTCTCTAAAGGCTGTTCCAGTACTAACTGAGAAATCTTGTGAGTGTTCTGTAGGCCGCCCTTGCTCAAAAGCCAGTCATGTATGATTCTAGGATTCACTGCTCATCTTTGTTTATAGCTAAAGAGCGCTGTCTGCATCTGCAGATGTTTCCGTAGACATGTGGCAGGCATGACTAGACACAGGAGTCCACGGAATGCTGTTTATCTTCCCACTGAAATGGTAGCTATTTATCAATTTGCAATTGCTTGCTTTTGAACTGCTAGGTTGGCATGAGCTGGGACAGAGACGGGAGCTCACTCTGTCATGCAGTATTCAGGTCTTGAACTGCTGACCTGTGAATCTTCCAGTCATCAATTTCAGTGTCTTAACCACTAAGCCACTGTACTCCTGAGTGCTCTATATTTGGTGGCAAAAGGAGTGCCAGTTGGACTGAAGTAGGAATCCAGGAGCATCTTCTCCCCCAAAATATAGAAGTAGGTGATGCACAGTTAACATAGAGCATTTGTGGTTACCGATTGGCTACCAGTTCCTACAGAGGCTGGGAGTTTCATTCCCTCCTGCATGTTCCAAAAGAAAAGCCATCATGTGCAGTTCTAGACAGGGCGACCCTAGAAGAGCGGAATGAACACTCTATAAATAGAATAACCTGAAAAGGGTTGCTCTAAATCAGAATTGACTTGACAGCATAAAACTGAGGTCTGCCAATAGTTTGCTATTCAATTAAAGTTGCATATTCAGAGATGAATCCAATGAAACCAATGGTGCAAGTGGACTATGCAGAGGAAGAACTACCTAAGTGGTCATCAACCTTTGGTTTTTGAACTTCAGTTCCCAGAAGCCTAAGTCAATTCCCCAAAGGACTCATCAACCAATGTACTGACTTAGGCTTCTGGGAATTGAAGTCCAAAAACCAAATGTTGGGGACCCCTGGTAACACACTGGTGTGCTTCGGAGAGCGAGTTGAGGGAGCGGAGTCATAGAAAGTTAAGATGTGTCTGTCTGTCTCTGTGTTGTGACACAGACCACAAAATCTCATCATTGCAACAGAATCTTTACGTATAAGAAGGAGTGTTAACCGTTGGAATCCAGCATACACGCCCGCACCCCTCCCTACTATCCCGTACCGAGCCGCCCGCACTTACCTTCACCCCGACCGACTGTCACCGTAAGGGTCCGGCAGTCGCCAGTGGGGCAACTGCCCCATGAACGTGGCCAACAAAAAAACTACCAGGCCCAGCATCCTCCATGCTGCACCACCCCTCAGCCAATGAGGCTGAAGGGTGCGAGTGCAGAGGAGGCAGGGCAGCCAGTGCACTGGGTTAAAAAAACGCACTGGGGAAAAAATACCCAGATGGCAAAAGGTAAGTGCGGGGGTGGGTTAGGGAGTGGGGGGCACGGCCCCGGTAAGTACGCTGCCCAACCACCCCACCACCTTGCCACCCCCTCCCCAACCCCCACCACACTTACCTTTTGCCGGCTGGGTGTTTCCCTCCCCCAGTGCGGCCTTCTGCGTTGGGAGGTGCACTGGCCTTTTCTTTCGTCCCTGCAGGCATGGAGGCCGGGGGAGAGAAACACCAGCCGGCAAAAGGTAAGTGCGGTGAGGGTTAGGGAGTGGGGAGGAGGCACAGCCCCGTTAAGTACGCCCCCACCCCACCCCCACCACCTTGCCCCCACACTCCCTAACCCCCCTCCACTCACACACACACACACACTTACCTTTTGCCGGCTGGCCCTTTACCCCCAGTACGGCCTTCTGGGAATCGTCGCCGAGGATTGGAGTGGCGGGAGGAGGGAGATTCCCCCAAGATAGTGTGTGTGTGTGTGTGTGTGTGTGTGTGTGTGGTCACCGAGGCTTCCGGGGGGGAGGAGGGGGAGCCCCTTCTCTCCCCATGGAGCTATGGCATGTGTGTGTGCATCGTGTGTGTGTGTGATTGTGTTGTGTGTGTGGTTGTCTTGTGTGTGTGTGTGTGTATTGAGTGTGTGTGTGTGTGTGTGTGTGCATTGTGTGTGTGTACTTGTGTTGTGTGTGTGTGTGTGTAACCCCTACCACCAAAAAAAAACCACACACAAAAAGCCCGGCAGTGCTGGGCAAAAATATGCTCGTCTGTTATAAAGAGTCTTGCTCTAGAGACTACATTTCAGTCCAAAAGTACATCAACTTATTTGCAGGCGCACCCCCCAATAAAGGACTCAGACACTGATAAAAGTGGATAACGGCATTTGGCCACATTTATTGATTCATGCCCTAGTCCGAATTATAAATTTCTATTGATAATTGACCAATCATAATTCTTAAGGCAAGCAGGCCGAAGTAACACTGGTAAGGTACCACCCAAAATTGCCAACGGCAATTGCTACAATGTATCCATTTGTATCCATTTGTTTGTTGACAACAAACAAATTGTTGACCGTAGTCAATATCTAACTAATGACCCCACCCTCTGACGCGTATCCATAAAATCACGTGGTGATGCATGCTGTCTAGCTATAGCCATCACCCCGTCGCCTAGTTCGTCGTTGACCGGACAACGTTTAACCAACTTATGCCTGTCTAGTGTTGTCCAGTCAATTGCGAACTTGCCGGATACCTGTGGGTCATAATGTTTACCTTACCAGTGCTACCCGCCCATGTGACCAAAGTCAACAGCAGCAACAGACAAAACCCCTATGTCAAACCATAGCAACAGTGTGGGATGGGTGAAAAAACCAGGACCCGGAAGCCAATATGGGTCCCAGCCAAAAATTCCCACCCGGCCCCGAAGCGACCAAAACATCACACTGTTAACTAGGGAGGGGGTGGAGGGGAAAAACTTCTCCGCTCCGTCGCTTCGCAAAATGGCAGTTCGGCTGCCTCGTGGCCACCCCTTTTATAAGGGAGCTGGCCACGCCCCTAACTACCCGGATGCCTTTGTCCAGTGGGGGGGCCCCCGCAAAGAGCGCGGCAGCCATTTTGGCGCCGCGCTTGCATTGCAGGCGCACCCCCCAATAAAGGACTCAGACACTGATAAAAGTGGATAACGGCGTTGGGCCACATTTATTGATTCATGCCCTATTCCGAATTATAAATTTCTATTGGTAATTGACCAATCATAATTCTTAAGGCAAGCAGGCCGAAGTAACACTGGTAAGGTACCACCCAAAATTGCCAACGGCAATTGCTACAATGTATCCATTTGTATCAATTTGTTTGTTGACAACAAACAAATTGTTGACCGTAGTCAATATCTAACTAATGACCCCACCCTCTGACGCGTATCCGTAAAATCACGTGGTGATGCATGCTGTCTAGCTATAGCCATCACCCCGTCGCCTAGTTCGTCGTTGACCGGACAACGTTTAACCAACTTATGCCTGTCTAGTGTTGTCCAGTCAATTGCGAACTTGCCGGATACCTGTGGGTCATAATGTTTACCTTACCAGTGCTACCCGCCACACGGAGGGGCTTCAAAGAAGGCTCGACGCCCCCCCCAGACCGTCAGCTCGGTCAACAGGCCTGCTCGCCAATCACCCAACAGGAGGTCCATACCTCCTCGCGACAGATGGACCCCATCCCCTGCATACAAGTCATAACTTTGTAGGCTAATAGCGGGGTGACGACTGACCCTCCCCCAAGCCCTGTCGACAAGGAACTGCGCCACTGCCCTATTCACCATGCGTCTAGCGTGGTCAAGGGCCAGGAGGTCAACGCCCCCTCTGTAGGAATGGCGCGGGACCATGTCCGACCAAACAAGGGTTGTGGCGGGCCAGACGTAATGCAGGTAGGCGAGGTCCTCGCAAATCGCATGCTTCAGCGATAAGCCGGTGACCTGGCCCAAATCATTGCCCCCCAGATGTATGATCAGAATGTCAGGCGGGTCAGCATTCTGGCCTGAAAAAAGGAAAGGCAGCAGCTCCCGCCATAACATCCCAGGCTTACCATGCCATGTGAGACTTGCGTATGCACCCAGTCCCAGTCGGGGTCCCCACTCTGTCGCCGCAGCGTAACGCGCTGCCCTGTGCACGTAGCTATGGCCCACCAGCCATACTGTCACTGGTGTAATACGACACCCCGGGTCTGTAAAGAAAAATGAGGAAAAGAAGGTAAGGTGACTGGATTGATACTCACGGCGGGAGTGGGCGCACATAAAACTGAAAACACTGCGAACCCCACCGTCCCATGCTGCGTATGTCAGCCCCGGAGTACCCAAAAGCAGCTGCGGTTGAGGCCGCCCCTATACGGAATGAATGGGTGCCATAGTGGGCACCTGGGAGGCCCACACTGGCCAGCGCTTTGCCCGTCACCTTCCAAAATTGAAATTTAGTAAGGGGAGACCCATCTTGGTGACAGAAAAACGGCCATGGTGCGTGCCACACAGTGCCAGGAACTCCTGTAGGGCACCAACCAGACAGATGTCTGCCAAAGAACACCGTAGCAGTCGCACACCACTGCCTACGCCATGCTGATCCGTCTTAGAGGAGCGTATCCTCAACTGAGCCCAGTCTTTGGCAACACAGACATCCTCGAGTTCCAGTGCCCTACGACTTGCATCCGCCTTAGACAGCATCACAAGCTCGCTGATGCGGAGCGCTCCAAAAAATGCCACCGTTGTGGCTGCATGGAATAGGGCTGCCTCATATGCATCAAAACAGAGGCAAGGCCAGCCCCGGGCCACCTGGGTAAGGACCCCTGGGGAAATCGGGTGGCGGTCGTCCGGGCAACGCCCGCACTCGCGCACCCACCTCTCCAAAACATGTCTCACACGGAAGTCAGAGGTGCTGTCCACATGACCCCCCACTTTGGCCATAAAAGCCAACGCTGAAAGCTTAGATGCTATGGTGCGAGGTGCAAGGCCCTGAGAATGCAGGTAAACCATGAACCGCAGAACATGGGTTACCGGGATCGGCCAGGTTCCTGGCAGTTGAAATTGGGTACAGAATGCCCTGAAAGAATTAATTGCGTGGTGATACGCCTTACGCGTGCGTGGCGCTATCGACAGGCCAATCGCCCGGTTCACCTCTCCTTGCCAATGGTCCATATCTCCTCCGGGAGTGGCGAGGGAAATTCCTCCGCATCCGGGGCCAAGGCACGGAACCGGGAGATCTGTAGGCGGGACAAAGCGTCAGCAATATCATTATTAACCCCTGGGACATGCCTGGCCCTGAACAGTACGTTGAGGCGCAGGCTGCGCAACACAAATTGGCGCACTAGGTCCATAACCCTGGGCGATTTAGAAGTCTGTGCATTGACAATGTGGACCACAGCCGCATTGTCACACCAGAAATGCACGACCGAGTTGGACCACTCCTCGCCCCATAGCATCAAAGTACCCAGGATAGGGAAAAACTCCAGATATGTGAGATCACGCAGGCGACCCGTGCCTGCCCAGGCCGGTGGCCACCCACCATAGGCCCACTTCCCATTGAAGTACATCCCATAACCGAGGGATCCCGAGGCATCAGACTGAATCTGAAATTGAGGGGAAGCCAGGAGGTCACACCTCCAAAATGAGACCCCATTGAACTCCCTCAGGAACTGTAACCAGACAAGCATGTCTGCCCTGATACCCCGGGTAAGCCGAACCCTATGGTGATGCCTGGATAATCCCGCCATGGCGTCGCACAAGCGCCGGGCAAAAGCCCTGCCCGGTGCGACCACCCTGCAAGCGAAATTGAGGTGACCATGAAGCACCTGCAGTTCTCTCAGTGATGCCTTGCGCTTGGCCAGCAAATCCGAGATAAGGGCCACAATCCTTGACACCTTCTCCCCTGGTAACCTAGAAGCCTGCGCTATCTTGTCAATCTCCACCCCCAGGAAGACTAGCTGAGTAGATGGGCCCTCGGTCTTTTCGGGCACTAAAGGGACACCGAGTTCCTCCATTAGCGTCTGAAATGTGTTGAGGAGACGTGTACACGTGTCCCAGCCCCGTTCACCCCTGAACAAAAAGTCATCCAGGTAATGGGCTACAGACCGGGACCCTGACCTGCGGACGAAAGCCCACTCTAGGAAGGTACTGAAACGCTCGAAAGCCGAGCATGATATGGAACAGCCAAAAGGCATGGCCTTATCAAAGTAATATTCGCCCCGAAATTTGAAACCCAGCAATTCAAAGTCGCCCGGGTGCACCGGTAAGAGGCGAAAAGCCGACTTAATGTCGCACTTAGCCAGCAGCGCACCCGGGCCACATGAGCGCACCATGCGCAGCGCGTGGTCAAAAGATGTATACCTGACTGAGCAAAGGTCATCAGGGATAGCATCATTGACCGATCGGCCGGCTGGGTAGGACAAGTGATGGATAAGGCGAAACTCGCCTGGAGACTTCTTGGGAACCAAGCCCAGGGGCGATACCTTAAGGTTAGTGAACGGGGGTGCAGGGAAAGGGCCAGCGACCCTGCCCGCATTGACCTCCTTATTAATGCTGGCGGCAGCCACCTCCTCCCTCCCCCTAAGGGACAAAAGGTTGGGGGCATCCTGAGGGGACCTATCACCCATGAAAGGAATACGGAACCCCTGCCTAAAGCCCTGAAGGAGATAATCCGCATCCTCCCCCTTCGGGTACAATGCGAGCCAACGCTCCAACATGTCCACATTAATTGGGGAGGGAGCCTTTCGGTGAACCAGCTCCATCTGCGGCAGTCTTGCCAGCCCACTGTCCGCCCCTCCCTCTGCCCCGCGTCCCTCCAGGCCTGGGACAGGCAGAGGCTGCATGGGGGCCCGCACAGGTGGGACACTCATGTCTGTACTTGCAATTCTTCTTATTGCAGGAACCATTAGACGAGAAAGTCCAGCACAGCAGGCGGGCTGGAACCCCCTGCCCCGCCACCTGGCAGGGAACCTGTGCTGGAGCCGCTCGCTGGACCGCATGTCCACAATGGTATCTTTCCCCTGGCGCGGGGCGCGTGGGCGTCATGTACAGAAGCCAAAGCCTCTGGCATGGCTCATCCCACCTCATCTCAGGGTGCAGGGGAATTCGCATACGGAATTCCTCGTCATAAGCCAACCACGACAGGCCCGGAAAGTCAACCATCGCCCGATAGATGTTGTCCAAATACTGGACCATCGGAATTGCCAAATCCGGCCGGGCCCTCAGGTACACCGCCATGTAGATGAGGTAAGCCGGCAGCCAGTTGGCCCACGTACGTGGTGGCTTGCGACGACGTGCCTGTTCCTTATCCTTCTCATCCTGCCCCTCCCTCTCTTCCTTGGTGGGCTCCCTATTTAGGAGTGAGAAGATATCTACATACTCCCCCCGCCATATTTTCTCTTTGGTGGCCTGTGCCAAGTGGTTGCCCAGTGGCAAGGAATACCCCGCTGTCGGCAAGGCCGAGACAGGCACCGCAGAAACTGCGGGCATCTGGAAAGGGGCTTGGACTAGCCCAGCCACCCCCAAAACATTCCCCACAGGGTAGGAAACACCCCCCACCCCGGGGCCCTGGGTGGTAGTTGTCGTCGCCGGGTGGGGCGTCAGTGGCTGGACCGCCGCACCACCCACGCGAGGCCAGGGCCATTGGAACGCCCCCCCAACGTGGCCACGTGTGTAGGTGCACTAGTTTGGACCGCATACTCACATGCTTCACCCCCGCGGGCCGCCCCCACCTGGGGTTCCGGCCCACTGGGGGCGTCGGAGCTCACAACCACCGTTGAGCTCGTCGCTGGGGCCTGACCCGCACTGGTCTGTTGGCTGGGGAGCTGCGAGGCAGTGGCCAAAGACGCACCACGCGCCTCAAGCAGCTCAACCCGTCCCGTCGCCTGCCGCTGCCCAGCAGACGCCGCCGCAAAATGAACCCCAAGGGGAGCCCCAGCGTGGCTGGCCCGAGCCAGGGAAGCCTCAAGGGCCGCAACGCGGGCCAGTAAGGCCTCAACACTGACGAGGGGCCATGGGCCGGCCGGCCCGCCTGCTACAGGCATGGGTACAGGCCCTTGTGCTCCGGGGCCCGAATAAGGCCATGACCCACACCCAGGCCCGGTAGGGCCGATGTAGGCACCTGCCAGGGAAGGGGACCACACCACCCCCCAAGGCTGGAAGGCCCCGGGGTGAGCTGCACCCCTATAGAAGAAGGAGAAGCACCAGGAGCGGTGTCCACCGCTTGCGGGCCGCGGGCCACAGCCCTTGCTGGACCCATGCTTGGGTCCCCCGCCTCCGGCCAAGGGGGAATAGACCCCATCCCACCGACCCCGGTGGGTGCAGGCAAGGGCGGCAGCTGGGGAGGCGCAGCCGCGGTCCTCCGACCCGGATTGCGCCTCCGAACCGTGCGAGCCGCGCTCGCGGCCGCCTTCTTCTTCGAAGGCATCTCAGTCCAACCTATGGGAAGCCGAAGGAAGAAAATCAGCAGCCAAAAGGCTTCCCAGTCAAGGCAAAAGCGACGGAGGTAAGAGGGAAAAACCTCTCCGCTCCGTCGCTTCACAAAATGGCAGTTCGGCTGCCTCGTGGCCACCCCTTTTATAAGGGAGCTGGCCACGCCCCTAACTACCCGGATGCCTTCGTCCAGTGGGGGGCCCCCCGCAAAGAGCGCGGCGGCCATTTTGGCGCCGCGCTTGCATTCTCTTTACTTTTTCTCTGTCTTCTTCTCACTGGACTAGGTTGAGCTTTCCTGCTCTGATGCCTCAAATATTTCTGTCAGTGCAACAGATCAGGGAGATGAGAGATCGGTGTTGCTATAATAAAGAGGAGAGGAAGGAAGACATTCACAAAAGCAGCATCTGTTCACATTTCAGCAGATGACACATTGATCTGAAACCCTGCAATTTCACCTGACACTCGTTTTAAATATTGACAGGGGATTTTTTCTCTCTTTCTTTCCCCCAGTGTAACTTTGATTTCCTTTTTAAAAAAACTGTTACTGAAGATTTCTTAGCAAAAATAATATTTCATACAAGTCTGGGGTCATCTTAAACATAACCATATGTTGAGACATCCTTAGATAGTAAGATTCAACCAGTCACCTGTGGCTGCAAAAAGGAGCCTATCCACAGTTTAATACTGTGAGCAGACTTCCCATGGCTACATGCTTATTGCTACACAACGGAGACATGTGTAAGGTGAGGTACATCAGTGATCATAGACTGCAAGTCATTGATAAAATCTAACACAGAGACCTTAAATTTTCAAAAAGGAAATTTCCCAAAGATGAGGAAACTAGTAAAAAAAGAATCTGAAAGGGAAAATTGAGGGAGTCCAAACACTCCAAGAGGCATGGAGGCTGTTTACCAAAACAATAACAGAGGCCAAATTGGAATGCATACCCAAAAGGAAAAAGGACACTGCCAGGTCCAAGAGGACTCCGATGTGGCTTACAGGAGCTGTTCCGGAAGTGATCAAAAGCAAGGAAAGCTCATTTAGAAGATGGAAGGCTTGTCCGAATGAGGACAGCAGGCAGAAACATAAATTCTGGCAGGACAACAAATGCAAGACAACAATCAGGAAAGCAAAGCAAGACTTTGAGGAGCATATAGCTAAAAATACTCAGAGAAATAACAAAGACTTCTTTAAGTACATTAGAAATAAGAACCCAACTAGGAAGGCCATTGGACCATTAGATGACAATGGAAGGCAAGGGGTTATTAAAGAGGAAACAGAGATTGCAGAGAGATTCAATGAATTCTTTGATTCAGTATTCACTGAAGAAGACAGAGACCACATGCCCAAAACAGAGCCTATCTTCGTAGGGAGGGAAACCGAAGAATTAAGCCAGATAGAAATAACCAGAGAGGAAGTCCTTGCATGTCTTGTTAAACGAAATGCTAACAAATCACCAGGACCAGATGGCATCCATCCACGAGTTCTCAGGGAACTTAAAGATGAAATTGCTGATCTCCTAGCCAAAATATATAATCTTTCCCTCAAATCAGGCTTTGTGCCTGATGACTGGAAGGTAGCGAATGTAACACCAATTTTCAAAAAAAGATCCAGGGGTGATCCAGGAAATTACCAACTTTTCAGTTTGACATGTGTCCCAGGTAAAGTGATGGAAACCATCCTAAAAGATAGAATTAATAGGCACATAGAAGAGAAGGCGCTGCTAAAGGAGAGCCAACATGGCTTTTGCAAGGGCAAATCATGCCTCACTAATCTGTTGAATTTTTTTGAGAGTGTCAACAAGCATGTGGATAAGGGGGATCCAGTTGACATTGTTTATCTGGACTTTCAGAAGGCTTTTGACAAGGTCCCGCACCAAAGGCTCTTGAATAAACATACCAGTCATGGAATAAAGGGACAGGTCTTGTCCTGGATCAGCAACTGGCTAAGGGACAGGAAACAGATGGTAGCACTAAATGGACACTTCTCCAAGTGGAGGGAAGTAAAGAGTGGGATCCCCCAAAGTTGAGTACTGGGACCACTGCTTTTCAACCTCTTCATAAATGATCTAAAAGTAGGAGTAAATAGCAAGGTAGCCAAATTTGCTGATGACACTAAATTATACAGGGTAGTGGAAACTGTGAGAGATTGTGAGGAGCTCCAGAGGGATCTCTTGACACTGGGGGAGTGGGCAAAACAGTGGCAAATGAGCTTCAACATTAGTAAGTGCAGAGTGACGCATGTTGGTGCAAAAAAACCAAATTACATTTATAAACTGATGGGTTCTGAACTCTCTGCGACAAACCAGGAAAGGGACCTTGGTGTCCTGGTGGACAACTCAATGAAGGTGTCAACCCAGTGTGCCTCAGCAGTGAAAAAAGCAAACTCAATGCTGGGGATCATTAGGAAGGGTATAGAAAATAAGTCAGCAAGTGTCATTTTGTCTCTTTATAAATCTATGTTGAGGCCCCATCTGGAATACTGTGTACAGTTCTGGTCGCAATACCTCCAGAAGGATATTATGGAAATGAAAAAGTGCAGAGGAGGGCAACCAGAATAATTAGGGGACTGGAACACCTGCCTTACCATCTGAGGCTGCAATGGTTGGGCCTCTTCACTCTTGAACGACGGCGTCTAAGAGGTGACCTGATTGAAGTTTATAAAATCATGCACAGTGTGGACAAAGTATATAAGGAAAAACTGTTTTCCCTATCGCACAACACTAGAACTAGGGGGCACTCTATGAAACATTTGGGTACAAGTTCTTAAACAAATAAGAGAAAGTACTTTTTCACCCAGAGGATCACTGGTCTATGGAACTCCCTGCCAGAAGAAGTGGTGACAGCTGTCAGTCTTGACAGCTTCAAGAAAGGATTAGACAAGTTCATGGAGGACAAGGGTATCAATGGCTATAGTTATGGATACCTAAGAACAACTTCCGGGTTGGAGAGATAGGCAGGATATCTCTCAATGCCATTTCCAGGGAATCCTAAACAGGTGAAGGCATCTGCTTGGGAATAATACCCTGAAGCAAATGGTGAGCCACTGTGTGAGACAGAATGCTGGACTGGATGGGCTGTGGCCTGTTCCAGCAAGGCTGTTCTTATGTTCTTAGGTACCTAAGAACCATGGCTTTCAACCATTGCCCAACTCACAATAATAGCACACTTTGAAGTACAAATAAAATGGAAAAAGTAGAATTGCCTCAGGTCACCTCACAGAAAAAAGGAAGAAAGGAAGAACTTGATGGTTTGCCTGGGTCATGGGCCCAACAACAAAATGAGCGGAGAAGGAACCACTTCACTATCCTGATTTCCAACAGTCACGGAGGCAGAAAAGGCCAAGCCAGATGGACTGGCTGTGAAGGCGCACCTTGTTAATATCCTCAAGCCTGTGGCAGTCCATTGCAGTCCCAGTGTTAAATCCTGCATGCCTCATTTCATACGTGCCATAGGAGATGGCTCCATGATCACAGTGTGTGAGTCATTTCATGGCAAGCTAGGATCCACCTTAAACAAATTTATGTCAATGCCATTTTTCCTGTTTGTTATTTGTCTTTCAAAGTCCAACAGCAATGGAATAAGGATGGTGGAGGCAGGTTTCGGGGGAAACTGAAGCCTCTAGTCCAGACTTGCACGTTGGCAGCAGTGAAAATGATTTCCCGGGGGGGGGGGGGGATGTATACTTGGATACGAGTAGCAGCCTCCGCTGTCTGGGTTACTGACACTGCTGAGGTACACAGAAAGAGCCTTCTCGAGGATTGTGGTATTTTTGAACCACAATCAGGCATACACTGGGCAATAGCCACCTTGTGCCAGCTAATCTTTCTCACACTAGGTCAGGTGGAAGGAACTACAGAATGAGTTCTCCAAAGGTGGCTTCATTTTGGCAGTTTCACGTCTGGCCTAGACATGAAAGAACTCACACCATTGACAATAGATGCTAGATCTGAAGGGTAAACTTATTAGCAAATGTATAATGCAACAATGTTTGTCTTGCATCCATCTACTTACAATTTGCAACTCAACAGGGCCAAAGTTCACAGCAAATCTAAATAACAACCAGGGATCTTCTATTACCAGTTGTAAAAAGCCACATTGATTTGTATACTTATCTGTTATTATAGGCAATCATTGTGTACTTCCATACCTGATGTTGTAGTAGTAGTAGTAGTAGTAGTAGTAGTAGTAGTAGTAGTAGTAGTAGTAGTAGTAATAATAATAATAATAATAATAATAATAATAATAATAATAATAATAATAATAATAATAATAATAATAATAATAATAATAATAATAATTTCATGTCAGAAGTCTCACTCTTATGTCTGATGAAATTGACATGATCCATGAAAGCTAACATTAAAATACAACAGTTAGTCTTAAAGGCGCCACGATGTTTGTTTGTCTTACTCTCTGATATGCTTGAAACACAGACTAACACAGCTACTATTTCAAAAATGTCAGAAAGGAGATTCCCTCAGAGACTTTCTCAAAAGGAGCTTTCTAAGAAATGCAATTTTGTATACATAATGATACGTTTTAAAACTATTTTTTCTACTCCTGGTGTTTTTGGGTTGAAAAGATTAGCCGGTGAAAGCTTTAAATAAACTGGGTGCCGGGGTAGGAAGATCAAGGGCTAATCTGAGAAAGTGGGGTTTACCTGTAGATGACAGCCTGAGTGAATGCGGAGAAGTACAAACTATCTCTCATATGGTACAGTGTACGCAATACCCCTCAATATGCACTGAGGAGGACCTTATGTTGGCAAGAGGAAATGCTGTTGAAGTGGCCTGATCTTGGGCAGATGTTATCTAGCCTTTTTAAATTCTATTTTGTTTTTAGATGTGTTAATTTTAGCATTGTGTGTTATTATATGCTGGTGGTGCATCTGACATGAATAAAGAAAGAAACTGGATGACATTAAACAAATTATCTTGCTTCTCTTATTCCATTTCCCATTTCTGCATGCCTCCAAAGATACATAACCTTTTCAAATTTCTCTTTTACAGTATAAACAGAAAAAAGATGAATAGTCACTTTTCACCTTTCCAGGGGTGGGGTTTCATACAGGGACAGCCTGCCCATGATTGTTTCTAGTTGGTTTGTCTTTCTATAAGGGGCAGGGCAATCAGATACTGTCCAGATGTAGTTTTGGATTGTAACTCCTACAGTCTTTTATTCTGGTATAAATGGAACATATGGATGGCACCAAGCTATCTACCTGGTTTGTTGTTGTTATACTCTGCCAAATTGTGCCTGACATACAGTGCTCCTGATAGGGTTTTTAAGATATGTGAGATTTAGAGCACATTTCTACCAGTGCCATCCACCTGTGAATTTTCTGTAGCCAAGCAGGGATCTGAAACCAGGACTGTTTAGTCTGTCATTCTATCCACTCAATGCACGGCTTCTCCCTTGCCTATTCCTGCTGTACCATAAAAAACTAGTAAAGGTAAAATAATAATTTCATTTCAGAAATTATTCAGGATTGAAAGGATTTTTGCTGGAGAAACTTCACTCAGGGGATGCCCAAATGAGGCTCCTTTTATGTCCTCAAGATATTTCCCCACCAAAGTGGTCTCCATTTATCTACTTGCAATTTCTTGCTGTAGGTACCTGGGTCTTGAACTGCCAACTTGCCGGCCTTCCAGGTAACAAGGCAAGCTTCTTAACCACTGAGCCACCACAGCCCCTACTAGTAAAGGTAAAGGCACTGGCTCTTTGGCTGTAAACGGAGGTGAGAACTGCACCCTAAAGTCAGATACAACTGGCTTTTGAGCATGAGAGGCAAAGGCCTCCCTTGCTTGAGAGCCAGTTGTTTCTGTGGTTATGTGGCAGGCATGACTAGATGCTGGAGCACACAGAACATTATTACCTTTCCTGCCAAAGCAGTACCTATTTATCTACTTGCAATTTCCAGCTTTGGAATTGCTAGGTTGGCAGGAGCTGGGACCAAAACAGCCACTCACTACATCGTGCAGCACTTAGGTCTCGAACTGCTGACCTGCCAACCATCCAGTCATCAAATTCAGTGTTTTAACCGCTAAGCAACTACAGTGCCTATCATAATAAACTAGAGTAATCCAAATTGCCTACTGCAAAGGATGAACAAACACAAAAGGGGATGTTCAGGAAATCATTTTAGGAAACTGATCATCTCATTAAAAAAAAACAACAACAGCAATTTAAATATGGTACACCAGCAGCAAAAGTCTCCAACAGTAAATTTACTCTTTTGTGCTGGTTCCTCCTTTCCTTGTAATGAAGAGAAGGTGAATTAGTTGGTGAAAGCAAAGAAAATGCTCCATCTCCCTGCCAACATCTTTTTACAGACATCCTCCAGACATTTCAGTGCCCATGGCAGAGAAACCAAATGGTCTAAACCCCCCACGCTAATCAACAGGGAACATAATCTACCAGGAAGTTCTGCTGACCAACCCTTTCTGTGAAGGAAAACAGGCTGGTAAGAACAGACCTTGCATAACTCTCATTCGTTTCAGTGAGGCTGAGGCTGGAGAAGGTCTTGGCTGATTGTTCCCTTGGGCCAGTTGAACTCTCTACCCTGCCACTCTGCTGCCTTTAATGACACCCAAGACCAGCTGCCTGAAGCAGCTGCCTCGTTTTGACTCATTACATGGCTCGCAAGGCCATTGGCAGGACTCCCACATCTCCTACATCTAAGCCATGAAACTTCGGCTTCAAGAAGTGGGACTGATTTTGTGGAATCCCTCCTCAAAATACTGTCAGTATTTTCAGAACCCAGGATTTAAAGGGCAGCAAAGACTAAGCATGCTGTCTCGGCTTCACCCCATCCACCCTTTTCCTCTCTCACTTCCTATCTCAAGACATTTCTAAATCACAACCAAGATAATACCACATTATTATGATGTAGACCTTCTTCCATCCTGTCACATTTGTCAGTGCCAGAAGCTTCAAGAGCATCGTTCCATCTCTAGGAAAGGTCAGGCACAGAATCTGTTTGCCACCGCTCCTGTTGTGCTGTTTCCCGCCTACGCAGGGCAAAATTCACCCTTCCCTGACATTGCTTACAGATGGGAGACATGATTTCCTTCTTTTTCTCCCTACAATACAGGCTAAGTATCACACATTGTTGAGCCTAGAGCTTGGAGAAGTTTCCTTGAGGTACTAAATACTCTCAGGATCCCCCAGGCAGTACAGTTGTCAGCTTTGCTGGTTGGTGGGGATTTTGGGAACTGTAGTTCATTAAAAGGAAATTTTCCAAACTCAGTTCAGTCAGAAGCCAAACATGTTATGATCATGGCAAGCTAATTTAGTATTCATGTGCAAGTGAACACCTATCAATATTTTAGCCCACACAGAATGCAACAGTAGAGGAAACTAAGCCCTTTCTTTTCCTTCCTCACTTAACCTCATCTTCTGTAGGATCTGTGCACACAATTGGCATACTGTCCCTAACAGAGCCATGGTTTGGGTGAACACCCCTTGGAGCCCTGGTTCCAAAGGGACAGAAATTGGGGAGCAGATTAATAGTCATAGTTTAATTCACCGATCGCTGACCTGGCAGGCAGCTCGGACAATAGAAGGCAAAAGATCACCGGGTGATGAACTCAATAAGCATGTAATGGGTAATCTCGTATCCGCAGAGGCTCTGAGTCCAAGAGTCGATCTAGGCACATGTTTACTCTCGATAGCAGTAGACAATGCATTTCCCCGTTTAGTGTATGGGACCAAAGACAACAGAGCAGCCGAAGGGTTGGCTTAACACAGGTTTATTGCATGATGATCCGTTGGAGCATGAGGTAATGGCGGTGATACATCTCAATATATACAGTAGTCCTATACATTTGAATCTTGTAGCACGGTAGCTCATTGGCTGCTACCGGCGTGGCCTCGCCCAGGCACGCCTCTTTTCCTGCTGCTGAATGCAGATCTTTCTTCTGCTGCTGAATGCGGGGAAGGTTTTCCCGCGGCTGTCCGTGATTGAGCAATGTGAACCATGTGAGACTGAACGCTCGCAGCTGCCCTCTATGGGCTGCCTGCTCGCGTTCCTTTACAGCTGAGATACCTTGTATTGGAGTGGTTACATTCTTGCCTTTACAGTACAATGAACATGCAATCATACATACATACATAACATCCCTCCCCCCTAGGACGGGACGAAGTCCCGCAACCATTGTGGCTTGCCGCACGTGCGCTTGGGGCGTGCTTGCGCCTGACCTAGTGCTGGAGAGCCTGTGATCTCTGACTCCGCGGGTACTTGTCCTGCAACGGGAAACGGGGATTCGTTAGTGGCTCTGTGGGGGGTCCGTGCCTGCCTTGTCCCCGGGGATGGGAATGGAATGAACAGTTGGGAGGTAAACCCCTGCCTGTTGCTCTCGGACCCGGGGGACCCTCCTATTGTGAACCGCGGAACCGATGAGGTCGCCCTTGTGGTTCTGCTACCTTCTGTTCCCCGCTCGGGGGACCGTGAGACTGTGGTGGGCGGACTCGCTGTTGCCTCCTGTCTTGGGGGTGTCGGTCTCCGGGAAATCGGCGCTATGTTGCATTCTAACTCACAGGGGCTACTGTGACTGGAAGTACCAGGGGCTGAACTAAAACCCCTCTTTTCGCTAGGACGGGTGGGGGACCACTCCGCTAACTCCCCCTGGTACTGTAAATCAACGTCTAAACTTCTAGAGGCATCTGTGTTTCGGGGAAACTTCCGAGGGGTATGTGTGAGGTCGGCGCTCTTCCTTTCTGCCGCGAAGTCCCGCAAAAGATCTCTGAGGATCGATTCCCTTTCCTCCCCCCTTGGTGGGGACCCATGTCCCCCTTTCCCTCCCCCTTGGGCTAAACGGGTGGGGGAGTACCCTAACGCTGATTCGTGGCTTTTTCCGTACTCGTCCTGATCTCCGGGGACCCTGCGCCTGAGTTGGTCCACGTGTCGCCTCCACAGGAGGCCTGTACTGGTCTCCACGCGGTATGAGACGGGGCCGGTTTGTTCTATTACGGTGCCCGGCACCCAGGCTGGCCCCGCGTCGGCGTAGTTCCTGCAATGCACCGGGGCGCCTACGCTGAAACTCTTTGCGGGTTCCACCCCTATGTTCCGCCCCGTGTCCTCTACTCTCGTGGGGTCTAGCTTGGAGATTACCGTGGCCAGCTTCCTGCGCATTAACAGCTCTGCGGGGGAGTACCCTGACGCCAATGGGGTGACCCTGTACCTTAGCAGGAATTGGCACAATTTCAGGTCGAGGTCTCCGGGGCCCATGCGCCGCAGCGCGTCTTTTGTGGTGCGCACGAGGCGCTCTACTTGGCCGTTGGTGGCCGGGTGAAAGGGGGCGGAGGTGACGTGCCGAATGGCGTTGCGATCCATGAATGCCCCGAACTCGGCGGACGTGAAACAGCTAGCGTTATCGCTGACGAGGATGTCGGGTAAACCGAACGTGGAAAAGACCCTCCGTAACTGTTTAATTGTAGTGGCCGAGGAGGTGCTCGAGACTGGAATGACCTCCAACCACTTGGAGAACGCGTCCACCACAAGGAGGAAGAGCGTTCCCCTGAACGGGCCAGCAAAGTCTACGTGTACCCGGGACCAGGGCCCCCTTGCTGCGTCCCACTCCCTATGTGGCAAGCGAGCCTCTTCTGGCCTGGAGCTTTGGCACGCTTCGCAAGTGCCGACCATGTGTTCGATGTCGGCGTCTAGCTGGGGCCACCAAAAGTAACTACGGGCTAGTGCCTTAGAGCGGACGATCCCCGGGTGGCTGACGTGCAGCAGTTTAAGCACCCTCGGCCGGAGCGACGTGGGGATCACTACCCGCTGTCCCCACAAAAGGCAACCCCTCTCTAGGGACAACTCTAGTTTCTTTTTGAAGAACGTGTCGAATTCCGCTGCTGGGGAAGACACGGGCCACCCTTTCTGTACCCAGGAGCAAACTGTAGCTAGCATTTTGTCCTTGCCGGTCGCTTTGGCGATGTCGGACGGTACTACTGGAGGGGAGTCTAGGACCTCTATCATTAGAACCTGGTGGTCTCTCTCTTCCTCGCCCACGTGGCAGCAATCCCGGGGAATGGGGGACCTCGACAGGGCATCCGCATGGCTGATCTCCTTCCCGGGCCGGTATACCAACGCGTGCTGATACGCGTTGAGAAAAATGGCCCACCTGAGCATTCTCGGGGACAGGATTTGGGGTGTGGGCTTATCCGCGGTGAAAATGCCTAGCAAGGGCTTATGGTCAGTCACTATGGTGAAGGGGCGGCCATACACAAAATCATGAAATTTCTTTGTCCCCGCAATTATCGCTAATGCTTCCCTGTCTGTCTGGGCGTAGTTTCTCTCCGCTTGGGACAAGGACCTAGAGTAGAACGCTATCGGGGCCTCTCTCCCGTCCTCCAGCACATGGCATAACACCGCCCCCACCCCCACCGGGGATGCATCGCATATCAGGACCACTGGGCGTTTGGGATTGAAGTGGGTCAGTACAGCATCTGATGCCAGGAGTCGCTTCAGGTCATTGAAAGCCTTCTCATGGTGGTCGCCCCACTTCCATGCCTCGTCCTTTTTTAACAATTTGTGTAGCGGTTCCGCCACGGCTGCCTTCCGAGGAAGGAAGGAGTGGTAGAAGTTGAGCAGCCCAAGGAACGACTGCAGCTCGGGCTTGGAGGTGGGGCGAGGGGCCTTTTTGATGGCGGCCACCTTGGATTGGGAGGGCCTTATTCCCTCGGGAGTAATGCGGAACCCTAGGAACTCGACCTCGGTTGCGAAGAAGACGCATTTGTCCTTTCGCAACCGCAACCCCGCCTTTTCGAATTTTTCCAGGACCTTTCCCAACCTTTCTGCCAATTCGGCCCGGCTCCCCCCTGTAATCAATACGTCATCGAAGTAGGGTAACACCCCCTCTAGCCCCTTCAGGAGGCGTTCCACGAGTGACTGGAAAATCCCGGGCGCCGAATTCACGCCGAATTGGAGGCGCGATACCTGGAACGCCCCTTTGTGGGTGACTATGGTCTGCGCAGCAGCTGCGGCGGGGGTGACCGGGAGTTGCTGGTAGGCTTGGGCCAGGTCGAGTTTAGCAAAGCACCTCCCCCCGTGCAACCTGGCCAACAAGTGGCTGACTACCGGCACCGGATACGCATTAGGGTGGATTGCCTTATTGATGGTGCACTTGTAATCAGCGCATATGCGGACCTCCCCGTTGGCCTTGAGCGCTGTTACAATTGGAGTTTCCCACTCCGCAGAATCAACAGGAACAAGAATCCCCTGGCCCACCAATTTGTCCAACTCCGCCTCTATTTTGTCCTTTAGTGCGAAGGGCACTCTGCGCGGTTTAAGTCTGATTGGACGTACTCCAGGGTCCAGGTCGAAAGTCACTGGGGGCCCCTTGAATTTTCCGAGCCCCTTTTTGAAAACCTCGGGGTGCGCGTCGCACACGCTCTGTATTGGATCAGTCCCGTCGGCGTGTACTCCCACGGTGTGCACCCCCCCAATGAACAACCCCAGGGGCTGGAACCATTGAGTCCCGAGGAGGCTGCATTTACCCCCCTTGAGGACGACTAGGGGAAGCGTTGCAGTGTGCTTTTTAAACTGGACCTGGAACTTCCCAACCCCCAACACTGGGATGCGGTTCCCTTGCACGTCCTTCAGTGTGGCCCTCAACGCTTTGAGCTTGGGCCGCACGCGGGGGGCGATTTTCATGAACTCTCCCTGGGAAATGATAGAGTATGAGGAACCCGAGTCCACCTCCATCCTAACCGGGGCCCCTTGGATTACTACCTCAACGAAGTAACGGGGGTGCTCCGTGGAAACGCTGCAAACCGGGGCGTCGTCCTCGCTGTCGTCGGAGATGCGCCCTACTCCGTCCCGGGTCCTCGTGGTCCGGGTGCCGTCCTTTGACCTCGTGGTGCGGTCCTGCCTCGCCGAGCGGTCTGGGGAACTCCTCTTGGCCTCGCGCCGTTTCCGGCAGACCTTGGCGATGTGCCCGCGCCGGCCGCAGTTGTGGCACTCGGCCTTGCGGAATGGACATTTGGCACGGGCGTGGGTGGCGCCGCAGCCGTCGCAGCGCCGGCCCTCTCTGTGGACCCGCCGGACGTCCTCGTCGTCGCCGCTCTCCGTGGACGAGTTCGAAACTCGCCGGGCCGTGCGCACCGAGCTCTCTGCCTTGGCGGGTTTCGGGCGCCAGTCCTGAAGCTCTTGCACCCCGGCAGTTGTGGCCTCCGCGGCCTGTGCCGTGTCGAGGACTTGTTGCCACGTGGGAGGTGGCTCTTTTTTCATCAGCGCGCGCTGAGTCTCGGTATCCCTCAGACCGCAGAGCAGGCAGTCCCGGAGGGTGACTTCTGGGGTCTCCCACTTGCATGGGCCGGCGGCCAGCCGCAGGGCCGCGGCGAACTCAGCGACCGATTCCCCGGGCGCCTGGACTCGCCTCCAGAACGCGCTCCGAGCGGGGAACATGGCTATCGCGGGCCGGAGGTGGGTGCGCAGCGCCGCCAGGAGCTCTGTGGCCTTGAAGTCGCTCACCCTCCTCGGCGCGATCAGGTCCACCAAGGTCCTCTTGGTCTCGTGTCCGAGCATGCGGACGAAGATGGCCCTCTTCTTGGCCTCATCTGAGACTTCGAGCTCCACTAGCGCTCCATTGAAGTCTATCTCAAACAGCTCCAAGTCTCCCGGCGTCCTGATCTCGTAGCCGGCGCATGTCTTGGTCCCGTGGGCAGCCATATCCCACCTTCGTCGCCAATTTAGTGTATGGGACCAAAGACAACAGAGCAGCCGAAGGGTTGGCTTAACACAGGTTTATTGCATGATGATCCGTTGGAGCATGAGGTAATGGCGGTGATACATCTCAATATATACAGTAGTCCTATACATTTGAATCTTGTAGCACGGTAGCTCATTGGCTGCTACCGGCGTGGCCTCGCCCAGGCACGCCTCTTTTCCTGCTGCTGAATGCAGATCTTTCTTCTGCTGCTGAATGCGGGGAAGGTTTTCCCGCGGCTGTCCGTGATTGAGCAATGTGAACCATGTGAGACTGAACGCTCGCAGCTGCCCTCTATGGGCTGCCTGCTCGCGTTCCTTTACAGCTGAGATACCTTGTATTGGAGTGGTTACATTCTTGCCTTTACAGTACAATGAACATGCAATCATACATACATACATAACACCCCGGTAGTAAATTAGATAGATAAGGAACTTCCCCCCAGTGAGGTCACCCCTGATGAGCAATTTGTGTAATCTCAAAGTGCAGACTTGCAGTTTTCCTGTAACGCCCGCATGCAACCTATGCACGCGGTTGAGCTAGGCAGGGTATAAAGATTAGAGCCTTCTAATCAAAAAATGCTGGTCTTCGCTCCATCTTGCCTCATGTGCCTTTACTTGACCAGTCTCCTCCAGGACCTTCCAACTTGCCTCGGGCCCCGATCCGACATCTTTCAGCCCGCATCGGGCCCCGATCCAACACTCTTCTTCACAGCATTGCCTTAATATTGGTGGTATGCCACCTAGTGAAAAGAAAGGAGGGGAATGTAATATGTGTTTGCACTAGCTGGGTCCATGAGTTGGGTATCTGAGTGCAGAGCTGAGAGTTCAATCCCCCATTGAGCCTCCTGTGAGTGGAGCCAGCCTGCATAGCCTTGGGCAAATTTCACAGTCCCAAGGTGCCCTCAAGAGAAGGGAAGTGTAAATGACTTCTGTGTATTCTCTACCTGTAAAACCCTAGAAAGGGTCAACATGAGTCAGAACTGCCACATGATTGTTGACTCTATCCACTATAACATACTAAAAATCTGGTGTGTGTGTGTGTGTGTGTGTGCCAATTTTATTTATCATTTAATTTATTTGTAATATTTATATCCCACCCATCTAGTATGAGCCACTCTGAGGCACCTACAAACATAGTGCAAACACAAGTCCAATAAATAAACACATTGAACCCACTAAAAAGAAGACCTAAACGGTAACCCCGACACAAGTCAGTAATAAGAAAATAAAGCATTTTCATGCATTACAACACAAACTTTAAAAAACATATAGGAGGCAAAATATTTCCAAATGCCTGCCTTTGCCAGTTTCTGAAATGTTAGTAATGTAGGGGCTCAGCTGGTGATTAATTCCAGGCTGATGGGGCCACCGCTGAAAAGACCCAGTTTCTTGTACAAGTCATTTGAATCTCCTTCAGGGTGGGAACATGCAGACATAAGAGAGAGACGTCATGGCATCAATTTATACACATCAGGTACAGAAGTACAGAATGGTTGGTTAGCATAACAAATAAGTATACAAATCAATGTAACTTTTTACAACCAGTAATAGCAGAATGTCACTGGTTGTTTTTCAGATATGTTGTGAAGTTTGGCCCTGTTGAATTGCAACAGGGTACTCTAGATGTGATCTAACTAGTGCTGAATAGAGAGGGAACTAGTACTTCATGGGTTTTGGAGACTATATTTCTGTATGGTTTCCCCATGCCCGCCTGGCATGGAAAGGGCCCTTGTAGAGGCCACTTAGGTGAGAAGGCTCCCAGCGGTGGTTTCTGCGGGCAGAGAAATTAAGGGGGGTGGATTAATGATAGGGTTTGATTCACCCAATTCCTTGACCTGACCAGCGGTTCTGCTGAGAGAGCGAATATCTAACTCCGTTACCCATTAAGGTAATCACTCATCTCCAAGGAGAGCCTAATCCCTGGTGCAAATAGAAGCCATATTTTCCCTAACCTAAGCCTCAGACAATGGTCAGTGATAACCGTATGGTGACTTGCCTGCCAGGTGCAAAAGTTGCAGACATCACAAGAAATCTAGATAGATTGTTAGAGAGAACTGGGAACGAGCCAGTTGTCATGGTACACGTTGGTACCGATGATGTTGGGAAGGCCAAGCGGTCTGTCCTGGAAGCCAAATTCAGGTTGTTAGGAAGAAGATTGAAGTCCCGGACTTCCAAGGTAGCATTTTCAGAAGTGCTGCCTGTCCCTCGCGCAGGACCTACCAGGCAGGCAGAGCTCAGAAGCCTCAATGCGTGGATGAGGCGGTGGTGTCGAGAGGAGGGTTTCAGATTTGTCAGGAACTGGAGAACATTTTGGGACAAGCCAAATCTGTTCCGGAGGGATGGGTTGCATTTGAACCATGATGGGACCAGATTGCTGGCACTCAACATCAAAAAGGCTGCAGAGCAGCTTTTAAACTGATAACTGGGGGAAAGCCGACAGGAGCTGAGCAGCATCCGGTTCGGGAAAGTGTGTACTTGAGTAGTGAGGAGGATGCAAAAATTACTGAGCAGAGCAAGGAGCTAGTCACCAGCACTCTAGCAGAACGATGCAAGAGGCAGTCTAACAATGCAACTGGACTCAAAAGACTTTATCAGGAAAGCATATATAAATGCTTGTATACAAATGCCAGAAGCCTCCGGAACAAAATAGGGGAGCTGGAATACTTAGCAATAGATAAGAATATCGATATTATTGGTATCACTGAAACCTGGTGGACGGATGATAACCAATGGGATACAGTTATCCCAGGCTACAAACTGTACAGGAAGGATAGGAAGGGGCAAACGGGAGGTGGTGTAGCCTTGTATGTCAAAGAAGTGATAAAATCGTATGAATTGGAATATCTAGGTGATTTGGAGTCACCATTAGAAGCTCTGTGGGTAAGAGTACCAGGCCACAAGGATGGTCTAACAGTAGGCATATACTATCGGCCTCCAACCCAAACTCTTGAGGGAGACTGGCAGTTGGAGAATGTTGTAAAGGAGGCATCCAAGAAGGGAAGCCTGGTTATAATGGGGGACTTCAATTACCCTCACATAGACTGGGTGAACTGTTGTTCAGCACATGATAAAGAGATAAAGTTCCTAGATATGCTAAATGATTGTTTCCTGGGACAGATGGTTGAAGACCCAACTAGAGGTACAAGAATCCTTGACTTGATCCTGAGTAATACTCAGGATCTGGTGCAAGATGTTAATGTGACAGATCCAATAGGGAACAGTGACCACAACTCAATTATGTTTAACTTGATCATAGACCGCAAGTCACTGATAAAATCTAACACAGAGACCTTAAATTTTCAAAAAGGAAATTTCCCAAAGATGAGGATACTAGTAAAAAAGAAGCTGAAAGGAAAATTGAGAGAGTCCAAACACTCCAAGAGGCATGGAGGCTGTTTACAAAAACGATAACAGAGGCCCAATTGGAATGCATACCCAAAAGGAAAAAGGGCACTGCCAGGTCCAAGAGGACTCCAATGTGGCTTACTGGAGCTGTTCGGGAAGTGATCAAGAGCAAGAAAAGCTCATTTAGAAGATGGAAGGCTTGTCCGAATGAGGACAGCAGGCAGAAACATAAATTCTGGCAGAACAAATGCAAGGCAACAATCAGGAAAGCAAAGCAAGACTTTGAGGAGCGTATAGCTAAAAATACTCAGAGAAATAACAAAGACTTCTTTAAGTACATTAGAAGTAAGAACCCAACTAGGAAGGCCATTGGACCATTAGATGACAATGGAAGGCAAGGGGTTATTAAAGAGGAAACAGAGATTGCAGAGAGACTCAATGAATTCTTTGCTTCAGTATTCACTGAAGAAGACAGAGACCACATGCCCAAAACAGAGCCTATCTTCGTAGGGAGGGAAACCGAAGAATTAAGCCAGATAGAAATAACCAGGGAGGAGGTCCTTGCATGTCTTGTTGAACTAAACACTAACAAATCACCAGGACCAGATGGCATCCATCCACGAGTTCTCAGGGAACTTAAGGATGAAATTGCTGATCTCCTAGCCAAAATATATAATCTTTCACTCAAATCAGGCTTTGTGCCTGATGACTGGAAGGTAGCGAATGTAACACCAATTTTCAAAAAAGGATCCAGGGGTGATCCAGGAAATTACCGACCTGTCAGTTTGACATGTGTCCCAGGTAAAGTGATGGAAACCATCCTAAAAGATAGAATTAATAGGCACATAGAAGAGAAGGCGCTGCTAAAGGAGAGCCAACATGGCTTTTGCAAGGGCAAATCATGCCTCACTAATCTTTTGGAATTTTTTGAGAGTGTCAACAAGCATGTGGATAAGGGGGATCCAGTTGACATTGTTTATCTGGACTTTCAGAAGGCTTTTGATAAGGTCCCACACCAAAGGCTCTTGAATAAACTTACCAGTCATGGAATAAAGGGACAGGTCTTGTCCTGGATCAGCAACTGGCTAAGGGACAGGAAACAGAGGGTAGCACTAAATGGACACTTCTCCAAGTGGAGGGAAGTAAAGAGTGGGGTCCCCCAAGGTTCAGTACTGGGACCCCTGCTTTTCAACCTCTTCATAAATGATCTAGAGGTAGGAGTAAAAAGCAAGGTAGCCAAATTTGCTGACGACACTAAATTATACAGGGTAGTGAAAACTGTGAGAGATTGTGAGGAGCTCCAGAGGGATCTCTTGACACTGGGGGAGTGGGCAAAACAGTGGCAAATGAGCTTCAACATTAGTAAGTGCAGAGTGATGCATGTTGGGGCAAAGAACCCCAATTACATTTATAAACTGATGGGGTCTGAACTCGCTGCGACAAACCAGGAAAGGGACCTTGGTGTCCTGGTGGACAACTCAATGAAGGTGTCAACCCAGTGTGCCTCAGCAGTGAAAAAGGCAAACTCAATGCTAGGGATCATTAGGAAGGGTATAGAAAATAAGTCAGCAAGTGTCATTTTGCCTCTTTATAAATTTATGGTGAGGCCCCATCTGGAATACTGTGTACAGTTCTGGTCGCCATACCTCCAGAAGGATATTATGGAGCTGGAAAAAGTGCAGAGAAGGGCAACCAGAATGATTAGAGGACTGGAACACCTTCCTTACCATCTGAGGCTGCAACGGTTGGGCCTCTTCACTCTTGAACGACGACGTCTAAGAGGTGACCTGATTGAAGTTTATAAAATCATGCACGGTGTGGACAAAGTAGATAAGGAAAAACTGTTTTCCCTATCGCATAACACTAGAACTAGGGGACACTCCATGAAACTTTTGGTTACTAGTTCTCAAACAAATAAGAGAAAGTACTTTTTCACCCAGAGGATTACTGGTCTATGGAACTCCCTGCCAGAAGAAGTGGTGACAGCTGTCAGTCTTGACAGCTTTAAGAAAGGATTAGACAAGTTCATGGAGGACAAGGGTATCAATGGCTATAATTATGGATACTTAAGGACAACCTCTGGGTTGGAGAGATAGGCAGGATATCTCTCAATGCCATTTCCAGGGAATCCTAAGCAGGTGAAGGCATCTCCTTGGGAATACCCTGAAGGAAATGGTGAGCCACTGTGTGAGACAGAATGCTGGACTGGATGGGCTGTGGCCTGTTCCAGCAAGGCTGTTCTTATGTTCTTATGTTCTTATGTTCTTATGTTTGCCTTAGTTAATTAACTTCCCCAAGAGAGGTTCTCAATTAACCCGGGTAAATGGGTGATGTGATTTTCTGTCAGATGACCATTCTACCATGCGCAGCCTTGGACATAATATATACTGATGATTTTCCCTCAATAAATCACTGGTCTTCGCTCCATCTTGCCTCGTGTCGTTCCTTTGACCAGTCTCCTCCGGGATCCTAAGGGCCTCCTCACGGCCCCAATCCTACATCTGGTGACCCCGAGACGTGATCTTACCCGTGAGTAAGCGATCACACGGTCCGGTTCTGCGCTTGAACCGTGTCCGATCGTCCCGGAGGACAGCGCGGCAGCCCGGCCGGTAAACCAGCCGGTCGGGAAGACGGCCTAAGCAGCGAGGCATTACCGAAGAGGCATCCTACAGTTTGCTCCCGACTTTCGCGGCGGCTTGCAGGTTACGGAAAAACGCGTTCCGCTCAGGGTCGGCTGTGAACCCCTGACAGCGCAGAGGCTACCGAGGGCCCGTGGCAGCAGTCCACGCTCCGAGCTCTACCCAGAGAATCGTCGCCAGAACCTATTACCTTGCCCAAAGACGCGTCGACTCGTCCCGAGGAGGAAACTTCGGAGGACCCATCGCAGGTAATATGGGGACTTGTCCTCAGTGACAAGGTCCATCCGCTAGCCAAAGAACTCATGAGGAAGGGTTCAGAATCCTGGCCAGGGTAATTCAGTTGCGTTTTCACAGCGGAGAGCTAGCGAGACTTTTGGTGTACCTAAGGGAACACTGCCTACTTTACCCAGAAGTAGGTACGTTAACCCTTAAGCTCTGGGATCAGATAGGAGTCTGCATTCAGCAACCCCCGAAAGCTCCAGAGGGCATAACTCGCACATGGAGCAAATGTAGGAAACTCTTAGCAGAGGTAGACCCAGTCCGGATAGAGACCCAGAAACCCCCAGTGCAGTCAGAACCACCAGCCCCAAGGAGTCTCTATCCGTCATTTCAGCTTAAGCAGGGCAGTGTAGGGAGCATTCCCTCAGTGGCAGCTGCAGACGTCACTGAAGGAATTCATGGCATGAGAGGCCTTGGCGCTTCTCTGACAGTTAAAAGTCCCCTGCCAATTAAGAACTCAATTTAGCGCATGGGTGAGGAAGATCCATTCACGGGGAAATTGCCAGTGGCACAATTAGCTAGCGCCCAACTGCTGTGCTCAGCCTATCTGAAGGCAGACACACATTCAGGCAGGGCTGCTCAGCGCCCACTGCTCACGGAAACCTGCACGGCCCCTGGCCACGCAGGGCTCCAGAGCAGACCCATTACCACACTCAGGCGCAGAGCAGTGCCAAAACCCCAAGGCGCCTGCTTCCAGTGTGGAAAAGTGAGACACCTTAGAAGAGAAAGCCAATCTAAATCAGGCAGATCTTCAAAAGGTTGTCTTAATGCCAAATGGCCACGCTGGCGCTGGAAAGGAGGCAGCCATCGCCCTGGCTATGCCAGAAGAACCATCCCAGCAATAGTACCCCGAGTTCCCCCAAGGCACAGGCAGAATCTGCTGGTCTCACCTTGGGAGTAGCCCAGAGAAACTCACCCCTAAGTAGAAGCACCCAGATGGCTGTGATAGCCAGCTGTGTATAAGCCATCTCCTCATGTGTAGGATAGAACGCTGCAGATCAGGGGAGGAATGTGCGAATGCGTAAATAAATGTGTGTATGCGTGGTGCACCACTGAATGTATGACTGCAATAATTGTGTATGATTGCAAAAGCCTTGTCTCTATGACCACAGTATGATGGAAAAGTGTTCCTTGTGTGCAACTGCGTGGTAATGTCACTGTGAAATATGTGTTAAACAGTTTGCACTCTGTTCATGGGCAGGAACTATTTAAAGTTTGAGAAAGCATGATGAATGAAACCCTTTGCCTTGCCTGCTTAGCAGCTTAAGGGCAGCAGGAGAGGGGGGGGGAATCCTAACCTGCAATAGGGCGGGGTGATTTCCCCTTCCTCCCTTGAGACTTTTTCTTTGTCAAAGGATTAACTCACTCTTGGAAACCGGTTTTGCAATCCTTGCCACTCAGGAAAACAGATCTTTCTTTTCAGAAGCGCGATCTGAAAACAAAAATCACTTCTATGAGTTTTCCTCACTAGATCATAAGCTATGGGGCCCCTCCCTACGTCTGTGTTCCTCAAACCCCCATCTCTGTGTTTTAAGGTTTTTTGAATGTCTCTTAGCGTCTTGGAGTCGCGTATCCCACTAGGAGTGAGAGAATTGCATTGTCTTCATGTGCGTATTGTGTTATCATCTTGTAACCTCGGTTCTCAACCTTTTAAAGTCAGGGGCCAAAGTTCCGGGGCCGCAGGCAGCTCTGGGGGTCCGGACAGTCATCCTGCCCTTCCTTCGCCGCACAGCCCTTCTTGGCTTGGTGGAGGTAGGGGCAGAGCAACGTGGGCTCTGGCCCACTTACCCACATCTGGCCGCAGGTTGAGAATCGTTCTAACTCTCCTTCATTCTCTTAAGGAAGATACTGTTCTGGTATTTTGACTTTAATCTGTGCAAGTAACTCACTCATTGTACCCCTTTCACAGGAAAAAGCACGCAAACATTCTTGCGCTCTGTATATTCAGAAAATGCTTACCTTCTTTACAGGAACAAAATTCCTCTCCAGGAATAGTAACCAATTTATTTATTTCTACAGCCTTACACTCCTTCCTTTTACATGCTCCAGGGTTAATTACTGATAGGTATTTCTTAACAGGAGGACCCGGTTGTCTTAGTTACCTGACCTAATCTGATTTCGTCATGATAAGAGTTGCTGCATTCTCATTGTGCTAACTTCTGACTTGTCTTTCCTCCTTTCCTCCTTTCGCCAGTGGAACTCCCTGCTGGAAATGTTTAACTTGTGTGTCTTTTCATTTTTGTTTATCATTTCCTTACAGCTGGCACGTCATAGTTGGCTTGTTCTTAATAAGTCTTAGGTCATTTTAAGTATGGCACCTGGCCCACAGCACCCTCTCTAGTAAGCAGACACATTTTGCAAACTCCAGAGCACAGAGGAAGGATTAGTCCCTGAGCTCCTGAGCATGTGCAGAGTGCCACCCATTAGCCAGGACTGCCTAGGACCATTTTAAGCGTGCAGTCAGGTCACACCTTCAATCAGATACAGGCATTTTTAGGCCACCCCTTCCCCTTTTGCTGCTAGTCTAAGCACAGGCAAAAGGCTAAGCCAGCATCTGGCACCCTTCTCACGGGAGCATCAGAATCGCTCCAGTGAAAGTGTGCACGCACGCCATGGGCGGGTGTGCGCAGGGGGGCCTTCTTGAGAAATTTACCCAAGGGAAGCCTGGCGCTTCATGCGCCAAGGTTTGCCATAAGACCCCAGACTCGTCTCGCTTCAAACGCAGACAGTCACCTTGTGTGAATTAATGTCACTGATTCCCCTTCGGGGGGCTAGGACAGTTTTCACTTATGGGGGTCGCACATATTAGGTTCTTACTTGGCAAGAGGACCAAGCTTGGCGCACGCTCCTGACTCTTCCACAAGCGGGCAGAGTTGGCAGCCGTGAACCTCGCTTTGCGCACCCTTGCCAAAGAACGCTTCAACATAATTACTGACAGCCAGTACAGGAATTTGCTTCACAGTCTACCGGGAGCATACGTCACTCCCGCGATAGACAAAAACTTGCTAAGGGGACGCGCTGCCTGACCCTCTGGCCCGACATCGCCAGAGGACGAACAGGCATCAGCTGTGGCGGTCGGGCGGTGGAGTTCGGCTCCCGCCCTCCCTTCTCCGGGTCCTGCTTCCCCCGGAGAGGGATAAAAGACTGGCCACAGCCCCGAAGACGCCGGGACGCGCTGCCTGACCCTCTGGCCCGACATCGGCAGAGGACGAACAGGCATCAGCTGTGGCGGTCGGGCGGTGGAGTTCGGCTCCCGCCCTCCCTTCTCCGGGTCCTGCTTCCCCCGGAGAGGGATAAAAGACTGGCCGCAGCCCCGAAGACGCCGGGACGCGCTGCCTGACCCTCTGGCCCGACATCGCCAGAGGACGAACAGGCATCAGCTGTGGCGGTTGGGCGGTGGAGTTCGGCTCCCGCCCTCCCTTCTCCAGGTCCTGCTTCCCCCGGAGAGGGATAAAAGACCGGCCGCAGCCCCGAAGACGCCGGGACGTGTTGCCTCAACCCTCTGGCCCACAACATTGCCAGAGGATGTACTTTGAGTGTTGGTTCATTGGACTGTTTCGTTTAATTGTGTCGGCTTATTGTCCTACGTGTTATGTATCTATTTTTATTGTATCTTTCACTTTCCTGCTGCTGGCTGCATTACAGTCAGCATGCACCAATGTTAACCGCTTAGAGTTTGCTTTGGTAAAGTGAAGCGGTATACAAGAATAAAGTGAAATGAAATGAAAATGAAAAAGTTTGTTCCTCACTACTCCAATTCAGAGTCATGCATTCTTTCACCAAAATGCCAAAGCGCTCGCAAGGCAGTTCAACCTGCCACTTTCCCAAGCCCAAGGCATAGTCCGTTCCTGCCTGCATCGTGCAGGGGCAGGGGGGGCCCTCGTGGGGGGGTCACCCACGAGGGACAGAGGCCATTCAGGTGTGGCAAATGGACGTCACACATCCCCACTTCTTGGCAAATGGCAGTACATGCACGTTTGCATTAATACCTTCCCACAGTTTGTTTGGGTAACAGCACAGAAGGGAGAAATGGCTCCCCATGTGGAGCAGCATCTCCTTTCCCACGGCCAAGGGCGAACCTCGGCACACGAAGTCCGATGACGCCCCAGCTTATAGCTCCAGGCAGCTGGCCACCTTCAGGGCCACCTGGGATATTAAGCTCACTTTTGGCGTTCCTTACAATCAGCAGGGGCAAGCGATTGTGGAACGGGTCTATCGGACGCTTAAGTCCTGCATTGACAAACAAACAAAAAGGGGGGGAACAACATCCCATAGTTGCACAGCAATTGCTATCCTATAAGTGCAAAAACTAACTAACTCTTTCAGAATTTTTATCTCCCAAACAAGTCTCTTCCCCATGCAGGTCCCAGAGGCCAGAGTCAGACCTGGATGATTGCAAAGAGCGGCACCAGTCACTATCCTGGATGTCATCAGCTGTCCGTCTTCCTTTACTCAGTGCTACTTCTGAGGACCATGCTTTTCCCCAAAACAAGACTTTTCCAAGCTCAAGCTACACATGAAACCCCACCAAGAAGAGAAGCCTCATCCTTCAAAAAGCTGCTGAATGTCTTTTATTGCTATTATTATCTGTAGTTGCTCCTTATTTATACATGCCTTGTACAATGCTCCAGTTGGGATTTGCTAGGGACACTTGAATTTCTGTATATTGTTAGTAACGGCCAGCTTCCACCAAAGGAAGCCAGACCGGCCCATGTTTGCACCGGCGAATTGCTTGGAAAGTTGAGCACCCAGTAGCCGGCTATCTCCAGCCATTGTAAGTTTCACACCTCCCCATAGGTGCTAGAAAGACATTTGCACAATGCCAGAAGTTGCAGAGATAGCTTAGAATCACCCCAGGTCACAGTATCAATGACACATCTCATTATCTTGCCTTGCTACAGAAAGCAGTCTGAATTCAGACCCACAGCTCTGAAAAACCAGGCTGTAGTCAGTATATTCAGCGTGTCAGGCAGCCATCGATTATCCCCTGTGGTTACATCATTTGGGTTGCGAGTCTGTCCACAGCATATGTTGCTTTAATCTCACAGACAATACCCGCAAGATACAGAGCCAGCTCACGGACCTCCACACCCTAGTTAAGAACATCAAGGAGGATTCTTCATGGGGGTGGTAGGACTCCTTGTGGTCGTGGTTCCCATGGGGATGGCTTCAGACGACACTCAAAGTGATTGTGGGGGTGGTAATACTGGGCACCACAGGGTGTTGCTTCGTGCAATGTATTCCCTCACTGCTATCGAGATGTCCCCCATGGAGGGAACCCCGAAGCGTCATTCCCGCTCATCAGCTGGTACCTCTCTTATGCAGAGTCGCCGGTCAGGCTCTTAAGTAAAACGAAAAGGGGAGATATGGTTTCCCCATGCCCGCCTGGCATGGAAAGGGCCCTTGCAGAGGCCACTTAGGTGAGAAGGCTCCCGGCGGTGGTTTCTGCGGGCAGAGAAATTAAGGGGGGTGGATTAATGATAGGGTTTGATTCACCCAATTCCTTGACCTGACCAGCGGTTCTGCTGAGAGAGCGAATATCTAACTCCGTTACCCATTAAGGTAATCACTCATCTCCAAGGAGAGCCTAATCCCTGGTGCAAATAGAAGCCATATTTACCCTAGCCTAAGCCTCAGACAATGGTCAGTGTTTGCCTTAGTTAATTAACTTCCCCAAGAGAGGTTCTCAATTAACCCGGGTAAATGGGTGATGTGATTTTCTGTCAGATGACCATTCTACCATGCGCAGCCTTGGACATAATATATACTGATGATCTTCCCTCAATAAATCACTGGTCTCGCTCCATCTTGCCTCGTGTCGTTCCTTTGACCAGTCTCCTCCGGGATCCTAAGGGCCTCCTCACGGCCCCAATCCTACATTTCTGTTAATGCAGCATAAAACAGCATTGGCCATTTTTGCAGCCACATCACAATGTTGACTCATACTTAGCCTGTAATCTACAACAATACCAAGATCCTCCTCGCTTGTAGTTTTACTGAGCCAAGTATCCCCCATCTTGTAGCTGTGTATCTGGTTTTTGTTACCTAGGCGTAAAACTTTGCACTTTCCCCTGTTAAATTTCATTCTGTTGGTTTCACTCCCTTGTTCAAGCATATCAAGATCTTTTTGAATTCTGCTCCTGTCTTCCAAGGTCTATTTCACCCTGTTTTGTGTCATCTGCAAATTTGATGAAAGTTCCCTCCACTCCCTCATATCCAGTCATTTATGAAAATGTTGAAGAGCAGAGGGCCCAGGACCGAGCCTTGTGGTACTCCACTTGTTATCCCCCCCCCTCCCAGCTTGAGAAGGAGCCATTAATAAGAATTCTCTGAGCATGATTCTACCTGACATTTGTGCTATCCAGGCCACACCCAGTTAGTTTGCTAATCAAAATATTTGTCATAAAAGCACATCTTGCTAAAAAAATCTTCTGTGGCAAATCCCTTTTTTTTTTAGTTAACTTCAAGCCAATTAATTTCTTTCCTGACCATCTCTCCCGCCCTTTTTTCTCCACAACAACAACAAAGCTAGAGAGAAACTATGAGAACTGTTGTATGAAGTCAACAGGGGGAACCAAGCTCAACCTATCCTGCTTCAAAGAGTTGTGTTAGTTGATTGGATTCCTATTTCAAGACTGTGCTCCCCATGAATAAAAACAAGATCATTATGAAAAGCATGGATTCTTCCTTCAGAGCCGACTAGACATTGAGATCAAAAAGTGTAATCAAACTGGTGGAAGAAGCAATGTTTTAACACACTAGCTTTATCCACCCTCATTAGTCAGAAGAACTTGGACCTCTCTTACTGAGCAAAAGTTTCTCCTAATGCAATCAGGAGGCAGCTTGCACGCTCGCTCTCTTACGAATTTTAATGCATTTATCCATGATTCAGAAGCTTTTAGAAGGTTCCACTGGAATGGTTTTTTTAACAAATTATCTCATTAAAATTAGATTCTACACACACACACTTAAATACACACACACACACACACACACACACACACACACTTAAATGCTGAGGAAAAATAGCTGGACCAACACTGAGGCATGTACCTTTCCTAGCCTTTCTAACACAATTATACCTCTTCTCAGCAATGCAGAATACTCTAATTCCCATTGTTTAGTACTGGTCTTCAAAACTTGGTTGAGTTTGCCAAGCCTGGGTTAGATACAGGACTGCTGCAGATGAGACTGTTAATTCAGGTTTGAGTGATATACTTCCACACTGTGCAATGCACCAGTTTCAGAGTTTTTAATATTTATCACATTACATTTTAATGTAAGCATTTGCTTTTAATCTTTGCAATTTGGACCACTCACAAACCTAATGTTTCTGATGCTTTCCAGAGGTTTAGTAGTGCAGACTTTAGTCTTATATCATAGTTCCACTAGCATTTTTTGCCCGGCCTTGCTGGGCAGGTTTTGGTTTTTTTTATGTGTTGGGGTGGTTATGGGGGTGTGGCTAAGAAAGAAGGGGACGGCCAAAGACACAGCAAGGGTGACAGGCAGGGATCTGCCAGGGTAGGCTCCTACCCTGATGGATTTCTGCCTCTCGCTCTTGCCATTCTCCTTCCGCTGTTTCGAAAACAGCCCTCGAAACAGTGGAGGGAGAATGTCAAGGAGTCTACCCTGGCGGATCACCTGCCTCTCGCCCTGCAATTTCCCTTCCGCTGTTTCAAAAACAGCCCTCGAAACAGCCCTGGAAGTGGAAGTAAAAGGCGCCTGTATGGAGCGATGAGGGTGGCTTCCAGGAGCGGCGAGGGTGGCATGGCGCGGGCCGAATGAATCACAGCAAACCAATTCATGTGGATTCACAGGGGCTTGGGCTTCTGGGAATTGAAGTCCAAGAACATCTGGAGTGCCAAGGTTCACCATCACAGACCTCTCCCAGGGAGCTTAACTTTTCATGCACATCATATGAAGATTATATGCAATCTGCTAAAAACGTGGGGGCGGGGTGGGGGAGGATCATGCAGACATATGGTTGAGAGGGTGAACAAGAGGGAGAGCTTTGACTTGGATTTTCTACTTTGTCAAGGGTTAGGACTCAGTGATAGTTGGGGCCATTTCCTGCTCTTCAATGCTATGATTCTACTAATTCTTTTTAATTGTAACAGAATATTGCATCTAGAGCTTGAGGGGAATAATATTTTTCCAATTACTTTTTTAAAATTGCATTTTTAAATCCCCCAACCAACATAGTTGCTTTCAATATTCTTATGTATTGTACCATCTTTGCCAGCTTTTTTTGCATACAGTTAAAACCAGTGTAGATTTTAAGATATGGATACTCCAAAGGTGAGGTGGCTTCCTTATAGCAGCAACAAAAACATTACATTTTGCAACATTTTTCATCTACCTTTCCTCCAATATTTCCAGAGAGAGTTTATGTCAGTGGTGGTGAACCTATGGCCAGAGGTGGTACTCAGAGACCTCTCTGTGGGCACCCATGCAGTCACCCCAGCACAGAGTTTGCCCCGCCCCTCTGCCCAGCAGCCCAATGGGAGCACTTCCTCCCTTCCCCAGCACAGAGTTCATTCCACCCCTCTATCCAGCAGCCCAGTGAGAGCACATCCTCCCTCCCCTGTTGCTGTGTTGGCACTTTGCTATAAATAATTGGCTTTTGGGTTGCAGTTTGGGCACTCGGTCACAAAAAGGTTCGCCATCACTGGTTTATGTGGTTCTCCTTCTTTTCCTACTTACTCTACTCTCACAATTAAGATCCCAAGAGATACATCAGGTGGAGAACAGGTGAATCCAGTCAATGTCATGGCTCTGTACGGAATTAAATATGGGTTTTCCAATCCAAATCCCAGTCCAACTTTCTAACCAGAGGCTCAGAAGCATTGAATAATCTACCTTATAGTTCCCAATGTTTCAGTCCAAGCTAAAGGGCATAATATTTAGCCTACACTCCTGCATTCCCATTTATCTGAAGGGATACTGCATGTGTTTTTCAAGGTCAGATTTCTGAGGCCTGAACTCCCTCACCTTAGAGTGCTATATAATTTATAGACCTCCAGAGGAAGACCCTGAAGCCTATGTTCATCACAGCTGACATTTATCCCAATAAATGGTCAAATTCCAGAATAAAATCAGACAAGCAATTCCAATCATGTCACAATTCATCTGGTATCAAGATATAAGTCTTTTCTTTGGTTTAACAATTCATGGCAACATCCGCTTGTCTATTTCTATTAGCTTTATTTCTTTATAGTTCTTCTACAAACATTGTAAGCATCCAAAAATATTGTAACATGATTTTACAGTCATGAAGAACTGTAGGCACAAATGCTTAAAATATATGAAAACTCAACTTAAGTTGTGGGCAGATATTTACAATTATTAAAGTTGAATACAAAAGCACAAAAGTAAAAATACAAAATAAGGCTTAAATTATGAATCCATTCCTGACTTGCCTTAAAATGTTAGGATCAGGGACTTTGGTACTTAAGGTTATTTAAAAGACTGCCTATATTCTAAAAATATATGAGCTTGAAGAACACAATAAAATTTCCAACAAGAATACCTTAAGTACATTCTAAAAATGTAAGGGCTTTTAGCCCCAAAAGGTAAAAAATGCATATATATAAATAGTATATAAGATGCTTGGTAGAACACCTCAGTTGGATTTGAAAATGTAATAGGTTACAGTAGGGGTTCTCAACCTACGGCTCATGGGTCGGATCCAGCCCACGACACCATTCCATCCTGCCTATGCCTTTGCCGCTGCTGCCGCCACTCTTGTCCTTTCTACGTGGCCTGGCGTTTCCCTAACACTGCTCTATAGCAGGGCGGATGTTGTAAGAAGGCTTACAACATCCGCCCTGCTACAGAGCAGTGTTAGGGACATGCCAAGCCAGGTGGAAGTGATAAGGAAGTCAGTGATGGTGGTGGAGGTGGCAGATGCACACATCTGCGCGGGTCTTTCCCAGCGGCTGCTCTGGCCGAGCACGAGCAAACAGGCTGGTAATTAGGGAAGCGGCAGCAGCGACATGGGGGAGAGTGTTGGCAGGCTGGACTGGTAGCATGGGAGGAGTGTTGGCAGTGGTGACAATGGGGAGAGTGTGGGTGGCGGCAGCAGGGGGGAGTGTTGGTGGCGGCAGTAGTGATGGGACAACACCAGTCCAGCCCACAAAGTCTGAGGGAGTGTCATGATTGAGTCCTCATCTGAATCCAAGGAAGACTGAGAGCAGGAGCCCCAGCCTGTTTCTAGCCCAGTTTTACCTCCCCACGATTGTGGCCTGTCACTTCAGGAGCCAGTGATCACTGAATCAGACTCTGACCATGATGCCCCTTCGGCCTCAGAGGGTTGCTGGCAACTCCTGCATAATGATTTACGGCTGCGCCATAAATCCACCAGAATCCACTCTCAGCAGAAGTTCCCAGCTGATAGCCCTTAACTGAGGAAGCTCTTAAGGGCGTCTACATTGCCAGGTGTCAATGCAACGTGGGCCCAACGTTGGAAACCACTGGTCTAGAATCATATACTGTAATGATATGCATACTTCGGGTTAAATCTAACCATTAGATCCAATGAGACTAAACTAACTGGGCAAATGGAATTTACTTTAACTTACCAATGTGAGTGGGTCTGCTTTAGCTGAGACAAAAAGATTTAGCCCTTAATTAGTAGCAAGCACATTTAAATGAGCAGTGAATGAATTATTTTTAAGTAAGCAGGCATCGAACTTTCCTGCTCATTCTCTCATGACAGAATTTGCATTCTGTGACATTTGCAGCTGGATCCAAAGCAGGTTTACTCAGAAACAAATTCCACTTTGTATGACGGGACCTATTTCTGATAACAGGTAGGCTGCAGTCTAAACATTCTTGCATTGTGAGTACATCACACTGAAGTAAATGAGACTTACTTCAGAGATCCATGGTTAAATAATGTGAGTCAGAGTTAGACTAGGATTAAGGCATCATCCTGAGATCAAATTTCCACCCAGCCACTGAAATGTATGTGGTGGAGGGGTTGACAACGATACAGCACTCTTTAAACATTTCACACTGAAAATCCTATTTAAAATCTCCATAAGTTGGAAATGATTCAATAGAATGTTACACACAATTAAGGACCACATTGGTGAAACATGTTATTATCCTGGATGCACTTCTTCTTCTTCCATGTCTAGGCCAGACGTGAAACTGCCAAAATGAAGCCACCTTTAGGTGAATTCACTTCTGCAGTTCTGTTCACTTGACCCAGCATGAGAAAGATTAGCCGGCACAAGGTTGCTGCTACCCAGGGTATGCCCAATTGTGGTTGAAAAAAATACCACAATCTTCAAGGATGCACTGATGCTTTGGGAATGCTAACATTTCTCAGATACTTTTGTTTTATTTTCTATGTCTCCAGGTTTTTACTAGTGTAGGTAAATAAGATAAGATAAGAATGGCAAAGTCCTTTACACACTGAAAGTGCTTTTTAATCATCACCTCCTGCATCAATAAAAACGACTCAACAAACAGTGAAGTTACTTGAACCACAGGTGCTAGATGATACTGTTTTAACTTCACCCCTTCAATAAAATCTAGTGTTTCCCTTCACTACCATATGTATTATGAGATACGGGTGTACATATTCATAGACAGGAAATGACAGTGCAATATTATTTTCTCCCATATTTGTACAACTGTGTGCTCTGGCCTTGGAATTGCTAATAGAAGGGATATAACTTCAGTTTGATTTCCTGAAATATCAGCTCTTCTTTTATTTCCTCTTTGACATCAGAAATGCTACAAGTAGACAAGAGGGGACGAAGTGTCGTGACATGATGCTCTGACTTGGTTTGGTCGATCAGTTGGGGGCTAGAGGTAGGTGTAGGCCTTTAGTGTATGAGAGTCAAGACACAGGAAACAGCCAAGGGCTGGGTTAACTCAGGTTTATTGCATGGTGGACAGAGGGAACATGAGGTAATGGCGGACGAACAGCTCTATATATATGGTAGTAACGTATTTGAATGTGGCTCCACGATAGCCCATTGGCTACTGCCCACGTGACGTCATGGCTGGTCACGCCCTTCTTGTCCAGGTGTAGGTAGCGGCGGGAAACTTCCCGCGCTGTGGCCTTTGATGGGTTTGAACCAAGAGAGCTTGGACGCTCGCTGCTGCCAGCTGGTGGTCATTAGCTCGCGTCCTATTACAGGGTTTATAGTGATCAGCTGAAGGTTACATTGTTACTCGTAGGCAAGGTTACATTGGTTCAGATACATTGTTATCACATGTAGAAGGTTACACTGTTAGAACACAACACTCCTCCCCCCTAGGATGAGACGAAGTCTCTCAGCCAAGATGGCTTATTTCGAACACGCTGGGGTCTCGGCGCGGGCTGCCCTGCCCCGGCTTCGCTCCCTCCTCCTTGCTCCCTGGCTTCCTGCCCTGTAATCGGAGAGGATGACTCGTTAGTGGCTTGCCGCGGCTCTGCGGCTTTGTTGGGAGGTGTGTGCTTTGTTTGGGAAGAACCGGGGGCACTGGGGGCTAACGAAAAACCCCTCTTCTCGCTTGGATGGGTGGGGGAACACTCCAAAAAACCCCCCCGGCTAGCAAAATTAAAATTGTAATCGAATTCAGGGGAAGCGGCAGCGGCGGCTGCAAACTCCTTTTTCCCCTCCCCGGGCTCGGATAGAGCTGGTAGAGCTGGCGTGTCAAAAGGATATGAGCCGGGCTCACTGCTTTCCCCCCTGGCTTTGGACTGGTGTCCTTCTCTGTCTCCCCCTTGGGCTAAACGGGTGGGGGAGAACCCTATCGCTGAATCTGGTTGCTGAGCCCCACTGATCGGTCCCTCACTCACTCGGCGCCGCAGTTGGTCAGCGTGCCTCCTCCAGAGGAGACCGGTGTTCGTTTCCACCCGATACGACACTGGTCCCGTCTGTTCTACTATCGTCCCTGGCACCCAGGCTGGGCCTGCGTTGGCATAGTTCCTGCAGTGTACAGGATCGCCTACGCCGAAACCTTTCGAGACCGCTAAACCTATGTTCTTCCCTTTGTCCTCGACCCTCGTCGGGTCTAACCTGGACAAGATCGTGGTCAGTTTCCTCCGCATCAGCAGCTCAGCCGGCGAGTATCCGGACGCTAAGGGGGTCACTCTGTACGCTAACAGAAATTGACAGACTTGGTGATTTAGATCCCCCGAGCCCATGCGCCGCAGCGCATCTTTTGTTGTGCGCACCAACCGTTCCACTTGGCCATTCGTGGCCGGGTGAAACGGCGCGGATGTGACGTGCCGAATTGCATTTGCCTCCATGAATGCCGCGAACTCAGCGGACGTGAAACAGCTAGCGTTATCGCTGACCAGAGTGTCGGGTAAACCGAACGTGGAAAAGACCCTCCTCAGCTGGCCAATGGTAGTGGCGGAGGATGTGCTCTTTACCGGAATGACCTCCAGCCACTTTGAGTACGCATCCACTACCAGGAGAAAAATGGTTCCTCGGAACGGGCCAGCAAAATCTACGTGCACCCTGGACCACGGTCCCCTTGCTGCGTCCCATTCCCTATGCGGGAGACGGGCTACCTCCGGTCGGGAGCCCTGACATGCCTCACAAGTGCCAATCATATGCTCTATGTCGGCGTCCAGCTGGGGCCACCAGAAATAACTCCGGGCCAGTGCCTTGGAACGGACGATTCCCGGGTGGCTGACGTGCAGCAGCTTTAGCACCTTCGGTCGCAGGGACGTAGGAACCACCACCCGTTGGCCCCACAAGAGGCACCCCCTCTCTAATGACAATTCTATTCGTTTTCGAAAAAATGGGTCGAATTCCATGCTTGGGGATGACGCCGGCCACCCCTTCTGTACCCACGAGCATACTTTCTCCAGTGTTCTATCCTTTCCCGTTGCCTTGGCAATGTCGGCCGGTACTAATGGGGGTGAATCTAAGACCTCTATTAGCAATACCTGGCGGTCTCTTCCTACCCCTGCCTTCTGATCGTCCGACAAGGGCAACGGAGACCTTGAGAGCGCGTCTGCATGGCTGATCTCCTTCCCGGGCCGGTATTCCAACTCATGTTGGTATGCGTTAAGAAAAATAGCCCACCGCAGCATTCTCGGGGACAGGATCTGTGGCGTGGGCTTATTTGCAGTGAAGATTCCTAATAGGGGCTTGTGATCAGTCACGATCTTGAACGGGCGACCATACAGAAAATCGTGAAATTTTTTGGTTCCCGCTACTATCGCTAATGCCTCCCTGTCGGTCTGTGCGTAATTCCGCTCTGCTTGGGACAGGGACCTTGAATAAAACGCTATCGGGGCCTCCCTTCCGTCGTTCAACACGTGGCAAAGCACCGCCCCCGCCCCCACCGGGGATGCGTCGCAGACTAAAACTACTGGCCGTTTGGGATCGAAATGAGTCAGGATTGCCTCGGATGTTAGGAGTTGCTTTAACTCTGTGAACGCCCTCTCTTGCTCGTCACCCCACAGCCATTTTTCCTCTTTTTTAAGTAACTGATGGAGCGGCTCGGCAACAGACGCCTTCCGTGGAAGGAAGGAATGGTAGAAATTGAGAAGCCCCAGAAATGACTGTAGTTCGGTTTTGGATGTGGGGCGAGGAGCTTTCTTGATGGCGGCTACCTTAGATTTGGACGGCCTAATTCCCTCGGGCGTGACACGGAACCCTAAAAACTCAACCTCTGTTTCGAAAAATACACATTTGTCTTTTCTCAGTCGCAGCCCCGCTTTTTCGAACACGGTCAGAACTTTACCCAATCTATGTGCCAGCTCGGCCTTACTCCCCCCCGTTATCAACACGTCATCAAAATATGGCAACACCCCCTCCAGCCCCTTCAGGAGGCGTTCCACGAGCGACTGAAAAAGGCCAGGTGCCGAGTTCACGCCGAACTGTAAACGCGACACCTGGAACGCCCCCTTATGTGTAATTATTGTTTGTGCCGCCGCTGTGGCGGGGGTTACGGGGAGTTGCTGGTAGGCCTGTGCTAAATCGAGCTTAGCGAAACACTTTCCCCCATTCAGCCTGGCCAGGAGGTGGCTGACCACTGGCACCGGGTATGCATTAGGGCGGATCGCCTTGTTAATTGTACACTTATAATCAGCGCAAATGCGCACCTCCCCGTTAGCCTTCAGAGCTGTTACAATTGGAGTCTCCCACTCCGCGGAATCCACAGGAACAAGAATCCCCTGACCCACCAGTTTGTCCAGTTCCGCCTCTATTTTGTCCTTTAGTGCGAACGGTACCCTGCGCGGTTTGAGTCTTATCGGGCGGACCTCCGGGTCTAGGTCGAAGGCTACAGGGGGTCCCTTGAACTTTCCCAGTCCACTTTTAAAAACGGCGGGGTGTGCGTCGCACACCGCTTGTATTGGGTCCACGCCTACGGCATGCACCCCCCCTATGAACAAACCTAAAGGCTGGAACCATTGTGTCCCGAGGAGGCTACAACTCCCCCCTTTTAGCACCACTAGGGGAAGTTCCGCAGAATGTCTCTTAAAACGAACCCGGAATGTCCCGACCCCCAACACTGGAATGCTGTTCCCCTGTACGTCCCGTAGCGTGGCCCTCAACGCTTTAAGTTTGGGCCGCACGTGGGGGTCGATTTTCAAGAACTCTCTCTGGGGAATTATAGAATAGGAGGACCCCGAGTCAACTTCCATCCTAATAGGGGTCCCTTGTACTAGTACCTCAACGAAGTAATGGGGCTGTCCCGCAGACACGCTGAACACAGGAGCGTCGCCCTCGCTGTCGTCCGAGATGCGGCCCACGCCGTCCTGCTTCCTCGTGGTCCGGGCGCCATCTTTGGACCTCGCTGGACGGTCCGGTCTGGCCGAACGGTCTTGTGACTGTCTCCGGCCCTCTTTCCCTTTCCTGCACGCCTTGGCGATGTGCCCCCGACGGCCGCAGTTGTAGCACTCGGTTTTTCTGAATGGGCACCTCACGCGCTCATGGGCCGCTCCGCAACCATCGCAACGGCGCCCTCCCCTTCGGACCTTCTGGACCTCCTCGCCGTCGCTGCTTTCCGAAGACGACTTCGAGGTCCGTCGGGTTGCGTGCACCGACTGTCCGGACTTTCCGTGCAACGAGTTTTCCGCTTTGCCGGCCCTCGGACGCCACTCACGCCACTTGTGCATCTCATCTACTCCAGCATTCGTGGATTCCGCGGCTTCCGCGGCCTCTACCACCTCTGTCAGTGTGGGTGGTGCCTCCTTGTTCATCAGGCTGCGCTGCACTTCCTTGTCCTTCAGGCCACACAGAACTCCGTCCCTGAGGGCCATCTCTAGAAAGTGGTCCCATCTGCAGGGGGTGGCGGCTACTCTCATAGCTGTTACGAAGGCTTCTACCGACTCGTCCGGCGCTTGAACTCGCCTCCAAAACGCGCTCCGAGCGGGAAACATTGCCCTCGAGGGTCGGAAACGCTCACGCAGCAGTTTCATGATGTCATCGGCTTTGAACTCACCCATCTTCTTCGGTGCAATAATGCCCACCAGCGTTCGCTTGGTCTCCATCCCAAGCATGCGGGTGAGGATGGCCCTCTTCCTTTCCTCGTCGTCTTCTTTGACTTTGAGTTCCACCAGTGCCGCCTGGAAAAAAGACCAGGCTGTCCTTACATATGCTACATGGGACTGCCTTTAAAGGTTGCTTGAATCCAGCTGCAAAGTTTCTAACTGAGATGAATTGTTGGAAATTTTGTTCTAAATGTTGGACTACCAGTTTCTGAACACCGATAATTGTCCCTGAAATGCTTGATACCTTGTAAAAGAACGAAGTATACTTCGTTCTTCATTATCTTTCAAAAAGGCGATTTCAAATCGGGGGGGGGGAGGAGAAAGTATGTAAACATCCTTGCCTCATAAGTTGCCTCATGGTTTAGAAGAAATTAAAATGAATGTGTGATTGACATGTCTTGCTGTAAGATCATTGGTTGGAATCCCTAAGGTGGAGGGCCAAAGGTCGACCCTATGGGAGGAGATATAACCCACACACACACAAGCCAACACAGAGACACTCTCTGGAATGCTGTGCTTTTAAGCTTGCCAAAATGTAGAAGCTTGGGAGAAAGGGATGCCTATGGGCTATGGTGTGGGTTGCCCAGGTCACTGATTGGACAGCAACCTTTCCCAATGGGCTTGTCGGGCTATGCAAACAGGCTCGAGACCAACCTGGCTCGACTGGAAAGGAAATTGGGTATGACTAAAAGGGAGCAACAGTGACTCCATGTTTCCTTGGCTGAGGTCACTGAGAGAATTGACAAATGTCAAGAGGTAAGAGACACAAGGTCTCGTAAACAGCATACAGTATCTGGCTCACGTCCACGGACTGAGCTGAGCAAAAGCTAACCCCAGCTAGACCAAACAAGCTATGCATAGGTACACAGAGTCTTCTAGGACTGAGATAAGGCAGGAACAGTGAGTCTCGCTACATCTGCTGATTATTCTGCCTATGGCGAACCTAGGCAAGCAATACTTTCCTAGGCTGGCAAATGTACCTTAGCCAGCAACATGCTACGTAAGCAAGCCTTCTGTTATAGGGGTCATGTGCAGTCTGTGCGCAAGTGATCCAGAATGCAAGCTAATAAATATAGACCACCCGAGGACTCGGGACTGGCTTTTACCATCATACTTCAGTCTCGCGTGCCTTCCTTGAGTTCAGCACCTCGACTCCCATGGACCATTACAACACTGTGGGCTATCCCTGGAACATGCAGCTTGCTTTATTTCTGCTTTGAAATGTTTTCCAAGCTATTGCTGGACTGTTGTGTATTTAAGCAAATGTGTCTGCCATTTTGTCTTTGTTGTGTTAGAGTTTAATATGTATTTGGTTTATTATGGTCCGAAGTCTCGCGAGACTTCAGGAAGGTTTGAACAAGAAGTGTATGAGACAGAGATGTCAGCGGTTCTAATGGTTTTTTCCAACTGTCAGTTCTGATCGGAGATAAATAAGGAATGTGAGGGTGTGTTGTTAGCTGTGGTCACCTATTCTTATTCCGAATAAAGTTGTGTGTTTGGCCCGTATTGCTGGCTGCTGCCTATTATTTACAGAACATTAAATGGACTGTATCCTGAATCTTGCTATGCTTTCAATACACTTATAAAATGCCTGAAGAGACTTGCTAACAGCCAGCTGTGGTGCCAACAGAGGACAATGTGTTTTATTGTTTGTATTTATGTTTTGTGATATTTTGCGATGTTTTGCTGTACTTTGTCTTGAGGTTATGATATGTTTGTGAGCTGCCCAGAGTTGCTTTTCGCGAGTGGGGTGGCATATAAATAAATAAATAAACCTGGAGTGGTTATTTGGCTTGATGCTACCTGAATCTACACATATCTGATGCTTGGGTTGTCCAGCCAGGGGGCTGCAACTCAGAAGAACAACAGGGACTGCTCGAGAGTAAGACACCGTATTGTTACATACCTGGTGGTGCAATAGTTAAACTGCTGTACCGCAGCCAAAATGTTGTGAGTTTAATCCTGATGGGGATCAAGGTTGACTCAGCCTTTCAGCCTTCTGAAGTTGGTAAAACAGGTACCCAGCATTTTATTGCTGCGATTTCGTATTTCCATTTAGGTCCCTGTTGTTTTATTTTTAATAATTGTGTTGTATTTCAGAATCATAGAATAATGGGGTTGGAAGAAGCCTCTCAAGGCTATTAAGGCCAGGCCCCTGCTCAATGGAGGAACACAAACCAAAGTGTATCTGGCTAGCTTTCTCTTGAATGCTCCTAGAGTTGGAGCTCCCACCACCTCCCAAGGTTTTTATCTTGTGACTATTCTCTTTGTTGGTTTCTTGAAAGAAAATACACTAACTTATAATATAAACACATAAGTGGGCTTCACGTGGCTAGTTCATAACCCAGAAACACTGCCTTGGCCTTTTAAATTTGCCACTGAATCAAGATGCTAGGTTCCCACATGGCTCCCACCACCACCACCACCACCACCACCATTCTTCTGAAGTGTATTTGCACTAGCAGTCTGGCAGTACATTAAGCTGCCATGGCTCCATCCTATGGAATTCTAAGCTTTGCCGTTTGGTCTGGTAGTTAGACTCTTCTTGTTAACTATGGTGCTAGTGTTCACTAGCAAGTATTCTAAGTATTTCACCAAACCACAAATCCTAGGATTCTATAGGATACAGACATAACAGTTAAAGTAGTATCAAACTGTTGTTACAATGTAGTGGTGATACACTTTTCATCTCTTTTGTTTGCCCTCTTTCCCAGCTGCTGTAATAAACTGCACACTAGAGAACACTTAAGTCAGGGGTGTCTAAACTATGGCCTGTGGGCCAGATCCGGCCCCCAATGCCAATTCATCAGCCCACGCCGCCCTCATCACTCCTGGAAACAGATGCAAAACATGCCTATACGTAAGAAGTAAGAGGTACAGTCGTGTTTTGCTTCTGGGAGCAGCGTGGGCTAGATGAATTGGTATTGTGGGCCACATCCGGCCCACAGACCATAGTTTGGGCGGCCCCGGTTTAAGCAGAGAAAATGGCAGCCTAAAAATCTATCTCATCCTGTTGCAAAATGTATCTCTTGCAAAACAGATTGCAAGGCACATTTTAATTCTGGTGGGAGAAACCACATGACTGGCCTGCTGAACCACACGACCAGCCCACAGCCCAAAAAGTTTGGGCACCCCTAACTTGAGTGACTAGAGTAGGAGAAATATAAGAGAAAGGTGACTGCACAGAAGAACCAAGAGGAATTTTTTGTGATCCACAAAGGCTGTGGCTGCCACATCTCCCAATTGAGAGGTGGAAGAGTGGGATACCACCCAAATGGGTAGTATAGAAATGCAATAAATAATAATAATGGAAGTGCAGGTACAGAGGGGATTGTTGGGTTGTGGTCTGGCCTAGACACCCATCATGTTTTATGGTTTTGTCACTAGTTGCAAGATGCCATTTCGGAATAAGTTTTTTAAAAAAAATATTAAACAAAATCTATAATAACCACCACTTGGGTGTCTTTAAAGAAAATAAACACAATTCATGGAGAATCTAGCTATAAATGGGCACTAGCCTCAATGACTGTGTTTGCCTCTGTAAACCAAATGCTGAGAAATACAAGCAAGCTGATGTTGTTGGATTCCTGTTCTGGTATGGCAGGGGTGCCCAAACTACAGCCCGTGGGATGGATCCGGCTCCTAATGCCAATTCATCTGGCATGCGCTGCCCTCGTCGCTCCTGGAAGCAGAAGTAAAGCATGCCCATATGAATTGGCATTGGGGTCTGGATCTGGCCCATGGGTCGTAGTTTGGGTGCCCCTGACTTAAGCAGAGAATATGGCAGCCTAAAAATCTATCTCATCCTGTTGCAAAACATATCTGTTGCAAAACAGATTGCAAGGCATGTTTTACTTTCACTTCTGGTGGGAGAAACCACATGACCAGCCTGCTGAACCACGTGACTGCCCTGCAGCCCGAAAAGTTTGGGCACCCCTGTGGTATGGGATTGCCATCAACATCTGGTTGGCCAGGAGGGTGAAACAGAATCCTGGATTGAACCTCTTGTCTGATCTGGCAACGAGGTTTCATACATTATAACTTTCTTAACAGGAAATTGCAGAGCAACTGAAGGTTGTAAACTCTTTGAAGCAGTTTTTGTTGGCTCCTTATTAAATTGTCTTTGGCAGTATATGAAACAATCCAGTAGAAATGAATGATTAATAATCTTCATTGCTCTGAAACTTCTCATCTAAGTCTGTCATTGGGGTCTAGTTTTGTACAGCTTTCCCCTGGCTTTATGTGCATTAATATCTATCTAAAATACAATCATTCACTAAGATCTAATTTGACTTCAGACTTAATATCTTTATAAAGTGGGGTGGCTGTTCTACTTTGAGGGAAAATGCCCTGTAACCCTCACAGACATTAAAGAACTTGATTGATTGACTTTATGCAGAGCTAGCCAAAGAACAATCCATTTGGCAGACTACGAAAGAACAGTAAGTATTATAGCAAAGATGGGGCATAGAAGGAACATGAGCTTGTCTGTCTTTCACATAAGATGCTGCATATATTATATTTGCTATCATACTTTATTATCTGTTTTCAGAAGGGTTCTTTTTAATTGCCTTTCCCATAAAATTATTTGTGCCTCATGTCTGCTTTAACAATTACTTCATCTCCATTATCCACTGGCAAAAATCCACTTGGTTCCTTTTACTTTAAATCTTTCTTACACCCACATTCAACTTGTAATCTGGGTACTAGATATAGCTCCTCTTTAACAGCCTTTCCCATAACATTCTCTCTCTGACTCTTCTTTAACTATTAGATTGTCTCCATTAGCATCTGGAAAAGGTCAATTTGCTTCAAATCTTCCCTGATCTCCTATTCCATTTATCAGTCTAGAAACCTAAAGCTCCACAGTAGATCCTTTACTTCCAGCTCAGCAGAAGGTAAGTGTGGCAGGTATTATGAGTGTGGGGTGTAAATCAAACATTAAAACAATTTCTGAGTTAAAAGGACAGTGACTTTCATTTCTTTGCTGCAGCATTCCATTAATAACCACAGTGACAAAGATCTAGAGATGGGATAAACATGATCCAGAAAACAAGGCAATAAAGAGAACAAGAATGTTAAGGATTAAAGTATTCTATTTTCCATCTCCTGTACAAAGAGAGTTGAGGGACCTCACCAGATACTACTGGATGGCTTGCTCCCTCCCAGGTATGCTGGAAGAATCCCAGCTTTATCTGAAAAACATTTGCCTCAAGTAACCTAAGAACCACTAAGGATTGCTTTCAAGGCACTTGGCATACTTTATATTCTTCTCCTCCTTGGCAAAAAGTATTGACAATGATTTCATAAATGAGACAAAAAGATACAAAGGCCTAGCTTCAGTCATGAAACTCACAAAATGAAGTATTGGACAATCACCAACTCTTGGCTTTACTATGCTCATAAGATAGTTGATTGATTGATTGATTTGCTACCTTCTTCCTTTATGGACTCAAGATCACAATCAATTAAAACAATGCAATAGTAACCATTTAATACATCATAAGATCTGTCTGTCTGTCTGTCTGTCTGTCTGTCTGTATCTATCTATCTATCTATCTATATATATCTATATCTATATATCTATATCTATATATATATCTATATATATATACTCTGTGTGTGTGTGTACACGTGTACACATACACACACACACACCACAAGGGAAGCTCTTCACTACATCCTAATTCTTCTTTCATGTCCAGGCCAAACTTTAAACTGCCAAAATGAAGCGACCTTCTTGGCTTGGTCATTGGCCAAAATTAAATCCTGATCAGTACATGTTTCCAGTAGTAACTGGCAAACCAACAAATTCACACAGTGTGTTGCTATCTTCCAGCAGCCCCCATTTGAGCCTGAATGGGCAGCATAGAAATTTGAATTATAAAGAAATAAATGTTGGTCTCACATTTATGCACTCCAGCTCTCAGCCTACGTAGGGTCCTCCAAGTGACATAGGGGAGGTTGAGTTCCGTAGGCATAGCAACCTTTAATGTTATTCCTTGTCCAGTGAGCTCTTCCTAGATCTGAGTTGGCAGACTTGAAACACATGTCCGTTCAGAGGATGTTGAGGGTCATAATCTCTTGCTTAGTTCTCTCAGCATCTGCTGCTGCTTCTCTCCTTATATTACCTGGAGCAATACCAACAAAAGAATATATTTTCTCATCTGGTGTAGGTTTGAGGCAGCCTGTCATTTTGTGCATTGTTTCATTAACAGCAATGTCAACTGGTCCCGCATGTGCGGATGCTCTCTACACTGGAGAAGCATGCTCTGCTGCAGAGACACCCAGGGCCAAAACTGATCTACACAGTGTGGATGGTTGAGCTCCTCCCTATCCATAGTTTGTCAATTTCTTGATGATATTATTTCTCATACTCACTTTAGCTTTGTTATTCAGGCAGTGATGTTTAAAAACGAGCATCCTGTCAAGTGTTACACCAAGATATTTTGATGCTGAATAATGCTGCAATCTATTTCCTTGCCACCCAACATCAAACTCAACCCTTGCCTCTCAGTTTTGAAGGTGGAAAGCACACACATGAATCTTGCTTGGGTTAGGTTTCAAATGGTTAATGGCATAATACTGTCTTAATTTTTCAAGTGCTCCAGTACATTTTCCAGCTATCTCATCAAAATGTGATCCTTGTGCAGCCATTGCTGTGTTGTCCGCATAGATGAATAATTTTGTATTGTCAGGAACTGAAGATGATACACTTCCTTGTGGCAGTCCATTCTTCCGCACACTGTATCTATGCTTCTTGTCATTCATCGTCACATAGACTCTCCAGTTCTGGAGGAAGCTGCCAATGACCCTAATAAACTTGTTATCTCTGGTAAAATTGTTTACTTTACGGAGTAGTATTTTAAGATTGACAGTATCATATGCTGCAGTTAGGTCAATGAAAGCCACTCCCATGATCAACTTTCTTTCAAAGCCATCCTCAATGTGCTGTGTAAGGCTGGGAATTCGACCTCAACATGACCTACCCAGCCTGAAGCCTACTTGTTCCTTCTACATCCTAATAATAACTACATCTTATATCCTAGTAATACTACATCCTAATTTACATCCTAATAGTAATTTATAAACTACATCCTAATAATAACTTATGAACTGACACTCAGGACTGCTAAAATCTGGATTCAGAAAAGTCTCTTCCAAAGGAGAATCCAAAATCAATCTGGTGCTAAATTTGGCTTCTGAAGGCATGATGTAATAACACTGTAATAACACTGAATAGGGCACAAGAGTTTACCTTGACATGAAAACTTCATTTTGATATCTTGGCATAATTTCTTCTCAAAGCACTTTCCACTTAAAGAGGCATCTATCACTTGCCACTCTAGTGATTTAAACAAGAAAGCCATTTCAGTGAGATAATGAAGTAATTAGTGAGAAACTCTCTGGACATGTATCATTATTCACTGGCCTGAGACAAATCGTGTGTTCCCCTCTCTTGAGCAGGCAGCCAGTATCATGAACCTTTCCTTTGGGAAGTGGTTTTAGAAATGGTCCTCACATTTCTAGTTTTCTGAAGTCATACTTGTCCTAGTTTCCAAAAATAATTTCCTTAGGACTTATTCTTTTAGCCCTTCAAACTGACAGCAAAAAAGCAACAATGGAGTAAAATGTTTCTGATATTGCCAAAGGTCTTATGGTCTACGTATGCTGCCTACATGGGCACATAGTCCGCTGTTTGGGACAGATTGTGGGCGGGTTGGTCCGATCTTCTGCACAAATTGATCAGGCTACCCCTACCTTGCCCTATTTTGAAACCTCATCAGGTCTCAACTGTATTTTAAAATAACTCAGGACTGCGTTAATCAGGGATCAACTGTACGCTGCTGATTGGACTCTATGGTAGAGGCGTGAATAAAGGCTGAGCAACCACTTTACAACTGGTAGGAGAAGGGCTTCTATCAGCTCCATAGCAGCTGCCTTGCAGAAGATGGGGAAGCCCTTCTTCCATTATCTGCAAAGTGCTGTTTTCTCACTCCTTGCGCTGGTCCGACTACAATAGCAATTAGCAATTACACTTATATACCCCCACCCCACAGAACAGTGCACTCTCTGGGCAGTTGACAGGCCTCAGAGCCTGGGAAGGCAGAAGAGGCGCTGTTGGGGATCGGGGGCGGCTTTGACATCTGCCCCCTGGGACTCGGGAGGGCAGAAGAGGCGCCATTGGGGATCGGGGGTGGCTTTGACATCTCCCCTCCCCCCGACTCTAGTAATATCTTATTACTTGTAAACAGCCTTGGGTCGCCCCTTAGGATGAGGAAGGTGGTATATAAATATAACAATAAATAAATAAATAAGTTAATTAGCCCCAAATATGCTGGGTACTCATCTTAATGACCTCAGAAGGATGGAAGCCTGAGTTAACATTTATCCCCATCAGGATCGAATTCACAATGTCAGTACTTTTCGGTTGCAGTACAGCAGTTTAACCACTGCACCACCAGGGTTCTTCCAGGCAGCAGCAGGGGAAATGGCATTTTTGCAGCTGACAAGAAAAAGGCTTTCCCCATCAGTTGCAAGGCAGCTGTCATAGGGCTGATGGAGCTGCAGCAGCCACATTACAGAGGCAAAATGCCGTCTGACTGTGGATTGTGCCAAACAGCATTTTGCTCTTCTCCCCACCCAACCTAAAGAGGCTTTAAAAAAAACCACTACCCCAGGAGGGCCAGAGTAAGATAAAGGTAAAGGTCACCCTTGCTCGAAAGCTAGTCGTATCTGACTCTAGGGTTCAGTGCTCATCTCTATTTATAGCCAAAGAGCCAGTGCTGAATGCATCTGCAGACATTTCCATGGACATGAGGCAGGCATGACTAGACAGAATGCTGTTTATCTCCCCACTGATGTGTTACTTATTTATTTACTTGTAATTTCTTGCTTTCGAACTGATAGGATGGCCAGTGCAGACAAATACAAAGTTTCACCAAAATGTTCTGACAAACAGACTGCATTTCTGGGGAAATAAAGCCCTCTGTGGAGATTTCATTGCCTGTCATAGGGAAGGAAAAGAAATAGAATAGATATTTCCAAGGTCCCATAGGTGGTGTGGTCACATAGTTTGTATTATAAATTGTTATTATGTTTGTATTTTGTGTACATTGATTTATGTTTTGTGTCAAGTTAAATTAAACAAATTTTTAAAAGGCATACACCCCATAGAAAATTCACAGGACTTAATGAAGGTAGACAGATGTGCTTTCTCTGATGCGGCAAATTCCATAATTTGTACATACCATTTCCATGCACAATTTCTCCCCAATGATTCTACATGTGAAACTGAAAAAAATAAAAAATCATGTTCTCATTTCAGAGTTGGATAAACCTTATTTAATCACACCAGAACTACTTCAATAAGGATAAGGCAATCAGGAACCTGCATGTATGATGCTGCATATAACAATCTGAATCCGAGACAGTAGGCCACTCAATTACAGGGGCAAACGAATGAAGAGAAGTAAATCTTTGCTCTGATCCAACCAGCTTGTTCTTATGTTTCACCACCACTTGACACAGCTCTCCATATTGTACATGCTTCTGCCCTCCCTGAAATTAGGGTTGCCATATGTCCCAGTTTTCCAGGATTTTCCTGGATTCAAGCTGTCCCAGGTGGTTCAAGAAAAAACATGTAAAAGTCCCAGATTTTTAAATTTGAACAAAGGAAGCAAGATCACCCCTCACCAAGGGATTTTTGCAAAGAGTTAATTCACTGTCTCCCTGCCTTTCTTTCAATTATCCTGCTTGAAAGTGGTGGAGGCAAAAAAGCACCATGAGAAGCCCGCCGGGGAGAGGAGACACTTGCAAGCGAGATAATTGAAAGAAAGGCACGGAGGCAGTGAAATAACTCTTTGCAAAAATCCCTTGGCTCACCTTGAGGTTTGGGGGAACAAGGAGTCATCCTCAGCCCTATTCCTCGAAATCTGGGAGGAGCAAAAAATACCCATATCTAAGAAGCCAAACCTCCACTATACACTGGGATGGAGGATTCCTTCTTCACGTGACCCCAAAGGTTTAATTGCATAGGGTCGGTATTCCTAGAGAGGAAGGGAACAGGGTGGACATAAAGTGAAGAATCCTCCATCGCAAAGGTCCTCCTCCAAAATAAGTCCCTTCCTGCCTCCTGCATTTCTCTCCTTCTGGAGGGAAACAGAGGCACCATGGACTGCATTGCCATTGCAGGCCCTTCATTAGAACTTCCTTCCAAGGGATCCTCATGTGGGGTTTGAGGGTGAGTCTACTTCAGTGGGGTGTGTGCGAAGGGGAGGGTGGGGTGACCTCAGGGGAAGGAATGGTGATTTCAAGTGTGGCCCAAGAAATTATATTCATAAAAATAAAAATAAAACCATCAAGAATAGTCTTTTGCAAGAAGAATCACGTGGGGAAAAACCTTGACTACAGTTTATTTTAAACTGATGATGGCTATCCACCCTAAACGGGGATTCCGTGGTGTCTTAGATCCGTGGTCTCCCTGACAGCCCCGTCCGACACATGTGCAGTTTGAAGAATGTAATGACATCACGTGGCTGTCCCGGTTTGGTGGGAGAGAATTATGGCAACCCTACCTGAAATGGCTACCATTGTCATGAATCCAACACCATTTCATCTCGAATACCATTAGTAGACACCATCCTGGGAAACTCAACATGCAGAATCTTTCATCCAGATCATTACCATCCTCCTTAAGTAGGTGCAAGGGAAGCATTAGAATAGTTGCACACGTTACATTGGAAACATCATGCAGTGGAGTTACCCTGGTCATTCCTCTGTAAAAAGGACAATCTTCCTGATGCTCTGCCTGATATTTCAAGTAAAAACTTGGAAAAGTTGCTCCTTGGGACTTTGACTCCCCAAATCCTCCCCACTCTCACAGCAATGGATTTGGGACCCTGGCCCAATCGAAGGGATGTCCTCGTCAACTTCCAGGCAGTAGAAGGCAACACATCTGGATCTGCAGAAAGTATGAACAGAGAGCACCCAGTTAGTGTGCATAATAACCAAAGCCAGCTAAAGAATTAGGTACAGAAAGCAAAAAATCTGAGAGGTGCTTCTCCTCATCCTTGAGCAGAAAAGTACAATGGAAAAACATAACTAATCCTTTGTTGCCATTTCGTAATACCTGAAACATGCTGGTGGAGATTGCTTCACTCTCAAAATCTGCTGCCTCGCTTTGTCTTAACAATGAAGTTAGCCCTGTACATGAATAGTGCTTGGTGTATGGCTTATCTCAGGGGTTCCCAAACTTTTCAAGCCTGGGGCTGGGTCATGCTCTCTCAGTCAGCTTGAGGTCAGGATGGCCATTTTGCCCTGCTGGCATGATTGGGGTGGCCATTTTGTCCCAACAGCTTCAAAGGGGTGATCATTTTGTTTCTTGAATACCTTTGGAGGGGGTGGCAGCACATGAAACAGTGCCATGGCCTGAATCCGGCCCCCGGGCCTTAGGTTGGGAACCCCAGGCTTATCTAGTTGTCCTTCAAGAGAAGAGAAACCTAGGTTAATTGCGTACAGCAGAAATATGGTAGAAAAGAGAGAGAAATCACACCCTCTGTTTTATCCACATGTGTACAAAACTTGTACTTATTTTCTTCTGTTATTCATTCATAGATAAATGGTGGAGGGTGTTAAACTATTGCACAGACTGATTGTTCTCTTTCTCAACATTCAGAGGGTTTTTAAAAAATACTTACTGTTTTATGTACCTCTTTAGCTACAACACCACCACCACATTCTCTCTAGCAGGTTTGATAAACCAATTCTTGGGCCTTTAATCTTCATAAAAGTCACTTCAGGTCTCAAGAAAACATGTGATCGATGATGATGCTATTTACATTGCAAATCACTTTTAATAACCCTCGTGTAGTCAGTCTTGTGATATGTACTGATCTTTCTATCAACCAGAGAAAGAGAGAGAGAGAGAGAGAAGGCTCAACTCCAATCTGCTCCTCCTTAGAATCTGAAGGGAGGCTGTACATCTGCTTCTTTCTGTCACTGAACTGAAATGATGTGTAGCAAAACCAAAGCTTGTTCTCAACCTTGTTCTCAAACAAAAGGAGGAGTCAGCCAGGAAGAAAAGTTAATGAGGAGAGAGGCGAGTGCAAAAAGTGTGAACATTTCAGACCGTGACTCAAGCAGAGGAATATTTGCCTGCATTCATTAGGAAAGCCTCCCCAACCCAGGCCTACCTGTATACCTTCCATCTCCTCTATCCAACATAATCATCTAAAATGTGCTATCTGGAAGACAGCTCAGTTAGCATACATGAGTCAGAGAACATGTCAGTGATGTGCAGTAATCTTGTGTGGATGGGGGCGCACGCTCATGCATGCATGTTGAATGAGAGAGACAAGAGAACAGAGAAACACCTTTCAGGTATTTACACGTTGCAGAAGACTGAAGAAATATCCCCATCCAGGGCTGTCATCAGAAATTTCTGGACCCCATCCTGAGCAATCCTATTGGGCCCACACACAAACTCTTTTCTCTGTCGCCAGACTCTTATGGCCAACGGCGGCAGGGCCCCTGTCAGCTCCGAGCCCTATATGGCAGTACTAGTAGTACTGCCCTGATGGTGGCCCTGTCCCCATCTGAGTAGCATGCTTATTTTCAAGCTCTCTACATTAAACTCTGGTGTATAGAACTGTCTGCTCACAAGTTACCATCCTACCGCAGAACTACAAAGCAAAAGAGCAATAGTGTAAACATCCCCCTAATTCTGACAGTGCCTGATCTGGCACTGGTTGTGAGGCTGATCACACAGATGGCCGTGTGATGGGAAACCTGCCAGAGCAGGAAGGACACTTACACGACTGACCTTCTGCTTCACATTTCTGCAATTAGCTATTGCCCATAGTATCTTTGGACCTTCAGAAATAATGTGCATCTGCTACAGCCAGGAGCTGCAATATCTGAACATAAATAGAGGCACCAGCTTATGACTAAACCAGCTCCCCACATTTCAGATGTGTAAAAGGCTATTCCGGTGGCCCAAAGGACACTTGCCAGAGCTTTTCTTTTCCTGTCCTTTATCTCTGTTCTTGCCCCCAATGCAAAGTAGTAGCCTTTCCTCCCAAATGTATCCTTTGTCTTCCACTCACATATCTACCTTGCCTCTTCTCTCTGGCTGGGTGGGCTGGTGGATAAGGATGAGTCACCTTCTCTAAGGATCTTCTATTCTTCTATAGCACTTTGCTTGTTAATTTTCCCAGCATAAAAAATATTTTTTAAAAATGAGCCTGGCAAGTCAACTTTGTCACCAAATGCATTTATGCTAATCTTTTCCTGCCGAAACCATTTCTTTAAACTCTTGACAATGTAAACAGAGAAAAATTATGACACTGCTTTAACGTGGCCTATCTTAACTCAGGTCAAGTTCTGGAGATTTCAAAGGCACTAGCTGAAAAATATTACTTTCCAATAACCACCCTCTGCCCCTCCAGATAGGTCATTACAACACCCATCAGCCCCTCTCTGGCTTTCTACTTCTTAAGATTATTTCCTAATAACAAATCTTCCGGCTATTTAGACCCCCAATGGGAGCCTGCCTTCATTCGTGTTCTTCCTGCTGTTGAAACTGAAGAAGAGAGCTCCATATTGGCAACACCTGCTTGGCTTCTGATAAACAACAAGGCAGAGTCCAATGGGTAAGATCGTTTACAGAAGGATTAGAGCAGAGAAATAAAAAGGGACCTACAGGCAGCCTCTGCGTTCACCAATCAAAGCAGCATAAATATCAACAGAAGTCTGTCTCTTCTCGGTAAAGAGACATAGTGAGTGGCTACATTGGAAAATATTTTTCAGTTTCCTCTGGAATTGGCAAATGAGGATTTGAAGTATTTAGTGTATGGGACCAAAGACAGCAGGACAACCGAAGGGTTGGTTTAACACAGGTTTATTGCATGGTGTTCCGGTGAAGCATGAGGTAATGGCGGTGATACATCTCAATATATACAGTAGCCCTCTACATTTGAATCTTGTAGCACGGTAGCTCATTGGCTGCTACCGGCGTGGCCTCGCCCAGGCACGCCTCTTTCTTCTGCTGCTGAATGCGGGGAAGGTTTTCCCGCGGCTGTCCGTGATTGAGCAATGTGAACCATGTGAGACTGAACGCTCGCAGCTGCCCTCTATGGGCTGTCTGCTCGCGTTCCTTTACAGCTGAGATCGTTTGTATTTGGAGTGGTTACATTCTTGCCTTTACAGTACAATGAACATGCACGCATACATACACAACATCCCTCCCCCCTAGGATGGGACGAAGTCCCGCAACCATTGTGGCTTGCCGCACGTGCGCTTGGGGCGTGCCTGCGTCTGACCTAGTACTGGAGAGCCTGTGATCCCTGATTCCGCGGGTGCTTGTCCTGCAACGGGAAACGGGGATTCGTTAGTGGCTCTGTGGGGCGTCCGTGCCTGCCTTGCGTCCGGGGATGGGAACGGAATGAATAGTTGGGAGGTGAACCCCTGCCTGTTGCTCTCGGACCCCGGGGACCCGCCTATTGTGAACCGCGGAACCGATGAGGTCGCCCTTGTGGTCCTGCTACCTTGCGATCCTTGCTCGGGGGACCTTGAGACTGTGGTGGGCGGACTTGCTGTTGCCTCCCGTCTTGGGGGTGTCGGCCTCCGGGAAATCGGCGCTATATTGCATTCTAACTCACAGGGACTACTTGGACTGGAAGTACCAGGGGCTGAACTGAAACCCCTCTTTTCGCTAGGACGGGTGGGGGACCACTCCGCTAACTCCCCCTGGTACTGTAAATCAACGTCTAAACTTCTATGGGCATCTGTGTTTCGGGGAAAATTCCGGGGGGTATGTGTGAGGTCGGGGCTCTTCCTTTCTGCCGCGAACTCCCGCAAAAGATCTCTGTGGATCGATTCCCTTTCCTCCCCCCTTGGTGGGGGCCCATGTTCCCCTTTCCCTCCCCCTTGGGCTAAACGGGTGGGGGAGTACCCTAACGCTGATTCACTGCTTGTCTCGTCTCCGTCCTGCTCTCCGGGGACCCTGCGCCTGAGTTGGTCCATGTGTCGCCTCCACAGGAAACCTGTACTGGTCTCCACGCAGTATGAGACGGGGCCGGTTCGTTCTACTACGGTGCCCGGCACCCAGGCTGGCCCCGCGCTGGCGTAGTTCCTGCAGTGCACCGGGGCGCCTACGCTGAAACTCTTTGAAGGTTCCACCCCTATGTTCCACCCCTTGTCCTCTACTCTCGTGGGGTCTAGCTTGGAGATTCCCGTGGCCAGCTTCCTGCGCATCAGCAGCTCTGCGGGGGAGTGCCCTGACGCCAATGGGGTGACCCTGTACCTTAGCAGGAATTGGCACAATTTCAGGTCGAGGTCTCCGGGGCCCATGCGCAGCAGCGCGTCTTTCGTGGTGCGCACGAGGCGCTCTACCTGGCCGTTGGTGGCCGGGTGAAAGGGGGCGGAGGTGATGTGCCGAATGGCGTTTCGCTCCATGAACGCCCCGAACTCGGCGGACGTGAAACAGCTAGCGTTATCGCTGACAAGGGTGTCGGGTAAACCGAACGTGGAAAAGACCCTCCGTAGCTGTTTAATTGTTGTGGCCGAGGAGGTGCTCGAGACTGGGATGACCTCCAACCACTTGGAGAACGCGTCCACCACAAGGAGGAAAAGCGTTCCCCTGAACGGGCCAGCAAAGTCTACGTGTACCCGGGACCAGGGCCCCCTCGCCGCGTCCCACTCCCTATGTGGCGAGCGGGCCTCTTCTGGCCTGGAGCTCTGGCACGCTTCGCAAGTGCCGACCATGTGTTCGATGTCGGCGTCTAGCTGGGGCCACCAAAAGTAACTGCGGGCCAGCGCCTTAGAGCGGACGATCCCCGGGTGGCTGACGTGCAGCAGTTTAAGCACCCTCGGCCGGAGAGACGTGGGGATCACTACCCGCTGTCCCCACAAAAGGCAGCCCCTCTCTAGGGACAACTCTAGTTTCTTTTTGAAAAATTTGTCGAATTCCGCTGCTGGGGAAGACACGGGCCACCCTTTCTGTACCCAGGAGCAAACTGTGGCCAGCGTTTTGTCCTTGCCGGTCGCTTTAGCGATGTCGGCCGGTACTACTGGAGGGGAGTCTAGGACCTCTATCATTAAAACCTGGTGGTCCCTCTCTACTTCGCCCACGTGGCAGCAATCCCGGGGAATGGGGGACCTCGACAGGGCATCCGCATGGCTGATCTCCTTCCCGGGCCGGTATACCAACGCGTGCTGATACGCGTTGAGAAAAATGGCCCACCTGAGCATTCTCGGGGACAGGATTTGGGGTGTGGGCTTATCTGCGGTGAAAATGCCTAGCAAGGGCTTATGGTCAGTCACTATGGTGAAGGGGCGGCCGTACACGAAATCATGAAATTTCTTAGTCCCTGCAATTATCGCTAGGGCTTCCCTGTCTGTCTGGGCATAGTTCCTCACCGCTTGGGACAAGGACCTAGAGTAGAACGCTATCGGGGCCTCCCTCCCGTTCTCCAGTACGTGGCATAACACCGCCCCCACCCCCACCGGGGATGCATCGCATATCAGGACCACTGGGCGTTTGGGATTGAAATGGGTCAGTACCGCATCTGATGCCAGGAGTCGCTTCAGGTCATTGAAAGCCCTCTCCTGGTCGTCGCCCCACTTCCATGCCTCGTCCTTTTTTAACAATTTGTGTAGCGGCTCCGCTACTGCTGCCTTCCGCGGGAGGAAGGAGTGGTAAAAGTTGAGCAGTCCAAGGAACGACTGCAACTCGGGCTTGGAGGTGGGGCGAGGGGCCTTCTTGATGGCGGCCACCTTGGATTGGGATGGCCTGATTCCCTCGGGAGTAACACAGAACCCTAGGAACTCGACCTCAGTTGCGAAGAAAACGCATTTGTCCTTCCGCAACCGCAACCCCGCTTTCTCGAATATAGTCAGGACCCTTCCCAACCTGCTTGCTAATTCGGCCCGGCTCCCCCCTGTAATCAATACGTCATCAAAGTAGGGTAACACCCCCTCTAACCCCTTCAGGAGGCGTTCCACGAGTGACTGGAAAATCCCGGGCGCCGAATTCACGCCGAATTGGAGGCGCGATACCTGGAACGCCCCTTTGTGGGTGACTATGGTCTGCGCAGCAGCTGCGGCGGGGGTCACCGGGAGTTGCTGGTAGGCTTGGGCCAGGTCGAGCTTAGCGAAACACCTCCCCCCGTGTAACCTGGCCAACAAATGGCTGACTACCGGCACCGGATAAGCATTAGGGCGGATCGCCTTATTGATGGTGCACTTGTAATCAGCGCATATGCGGACCTCCCCGTTGGCCTTGAGCGCTGTTACAATTGGAGTTTCCCACTCCGCAGAATTAACAGGAACAAGAATCCCCTGGCCCACCAACTTGTCCAGCTCCGCCTCTATTTTGTCCTTTAGTGCGAAAGGCACTCTGCGCGGTTTAAGTCTGATTGGACGTACTTCAGGGTCCAGGTCGAACGTCACTGGGGGGCCCTTGAATTTTCCGAGCCCCTTTTTGAAAACCTCGGGGTGCGCGTCGCACACGCTCTGTATTGGATCAGTCCCGGTGGCGTGTGCTCCCACGGCGTGCACCCCCCCCCCAATGAACAACCCCAGAGGCTGGAACCATTGAGTCCCGAGGAGGCTGCACTTTCCTCCCTTGAGGACGACTAGGGGAAGCGTTGCGGTGTGCTTTTTAAACTGGACCTGGAACTTCCCAACCCCCAACACTGGGATGCGGTTCCCTTGCACGTCCTTTAGAGTGGCCCTCAACGCTTTGAGCTTGGGCCGCACGCGGGGGGCGATTTTCATGAACTCTCCCTGGGGAATAATAGAGTATGACGAACCCAAGTCCACCTCCATTCTAACAGGGGCCCCTTGTATTACTACCTCAACGAAGTAACGGGGGTGCTCCGTGGAAACGCTGCAAACCGGAGCGTCGTCCTCGCTGTCGTCGGAGATGCGCCCAACGCCGTCCCGCGTCCTCGTGGTCCGGGTGCTGTCCTTGGGCCTCGTGGTGCGGTCCTGCCTCGCCGAGCGGTCTGGAGAACTCCTTGTTGTGGTCTCGCGCCGTTTCCGGCAGACCTTGGCGATGTGCCCGCGCCGGCCGCAGTTGTGGCACTCAGCCTTGCGGAATGGGCATTTGGCGCGGGCGTGGGCGGCGCCGCAGCCGTCGCAGCGCCGGCCCTCTCTCTGGACCCTCCGGACGTCCTCGTCGTCGCTGCTCTCCGCAGACGAGTTCGAAACTCGCCGGGCCGCGTGCACCGAGCTCTCTGCCTTGGTGGGCTTCGGGCGCCAGTGCTGAAGCTCTTGCACCCCAGCAGTCGTGGCCTCCGCGGCCTGCGCCGTGTCGAGGTCTTGTTGCCACGTGGGAGGCGGCTCTCTTTTCATCAGCGCGCGCTGAGTCTCGGTATCCCTCAGACCGCAGAGCAGGCAGTCCCGGAGGGTGACTTCTGGGGTCTCCCACTTGCATGGGCCGGCGGCCAGCCGCAGGGCCGCGGCGAACTCGGCAACCGATTCCCCGGGCGCCTGGACTCGCCTCCAGAACGCGCTCCGAGCGGGGAACATCGCTATCGCTGGCCGGAGATGGGCGCGCAGTGCCGCCAGGAGCTCTGTGGCTTTGAGGTCGCCCACCTTCCTCGGCGCGATCAGGTCCACCAAAGTCCTCTTGGTCTCGTGTCTGAGCATGCGGACGAAAATGGCCCTCTTCTTGGCCTCATCTGAGACTTCGAGCTCCACCAGCGCTGCGTTGAAGTCTATCTCAAACAGCTCCAAGTCTCCCGGCTTCCTGATCTCGTAGCCGGCGCATGTCTTGGTCCCGTGGGCAGCCATATCCCATTCTCGTCGCCAATTTAGTGTATGGGACCAAAGACAGCAGGACAACCGAAGGGTTGGTTTAACACAGGTTTATTGCATGGTGTTCCGGTGAAGCATGAGGTAATGGCGGTGATACATCTCAATATATACAGTAGCCCTCTACATTTGAATCTTGTAGCACGGTAGCTCATTGGCTGCTACCGGCGTGGCCTCGCCCAGGCACGCCTCTTTCTTCTGCTGCTGAATGCGGGGAAGGTTTTCCCGCGGCTGTCCGTGATTGAGCAACGTGAACCATGTGAGACTGAACGCTCGCAGCTGCCCTCTATGGGCTGTCTGCTCGCGTTCCTTTACAGCTGAGATCGTTTGTATTTGGAGTGGTTACATTCTTGCCTTTACAGTACAATGAACATGCACGCATACATACACAACAAAGTATTTCCCCATGATCACATGATTTACAAATTAATGCGAATCAGCCTGTCCTCTCCCGCTTCAAATCTGGACTTTGCCCCCGGATTGCTAGGGGGCTTCTACTTTTTTCTAATCACAACAATTCAAGTTGTGTTTTGCCAGTGTGATCATTTGTTTCATTCTACAAAAGGACTGGGATGTGTAATTTTGAATGGTTTTCTGGTGATGCAGTAAGTCAGGGTGTGATGTTTTGGGTCAGCAGGAACACCCCTCCCCACAATCTTTCTCCCTCATCACTCTGAAGTATTTTTGCTTAATTAAGAAAAACACACTATTGAGGTTAGTGTTAGATCATCTTATCGCTGCATTGCTACATCCGTTTAGAGCTATATCTCCTGAACTGAAATAACTTCAACAAACTCCAGCAGACTACCATGTTTCCACAGGATGTGTATAAATTTGCGTGCATATGGAGAACTTTGAGAAACTGACCCTTTTCTCCCTATCACTGTGCAACCTGCTAAAACTGTGGCTCCCAGCATGGGGCACATGTCCCACGGGGAGACTTCAATCCCCAGAAGCCTAAGTTGGAGAATTGACTTAGGCTTCTGGGAATTGAAATCCAAAAACCAAAGGTTGGGAAAACACTGCTCTAAACAGTTCCAGCAACTTTGATGGCAGACCACAGAAGAAGACTTCCCAGAAGGCAGTATCAATTAGGGGAGGAGACATGTGTAGATCAAACTGTATCAGAATGAGGAGCCAGTATGAACACTGCCACCAAAACGACTCCTGTTCTTCATGTGGTCACCTAAACTGAATGCAATCACAAAAAAGACTTCGAATCACACCAGTGCAAAGCCAAATCACTCTAAATACACACTCACAGACTTATAAAGCAGCCATGTACATTGTATGTTTATGTAAATAAAGAATAACATTTTGCCATGCACAGAGTCTTCAGATGATATTCTCACGAGATCGTTATTGTTTCTTTTTGATCAATTTCTATTGATCATCACTTTCACCCATAGAGAATGAGAATGTCAGAGGGAACCCCCATGAGTGCCATACACTATTATCTGATTTGGAGCAGGAAATGCAAAGAAATTTAAGGACAAACTGCTGAAAGAAAAGAGGGGTGGGGTGGGGTGGGTGAAATATGGCATGGATCCCTTCAAAGATACAGGCTACATCTTTCATTATACAGTAACTAGAATCTTATCAGTGAATTACACTTGCATAAGTGCAATGCTGTGAAAAATGATGAACTGCCACTAATAAAAATTCACTGCTTGTAACCCTCATTGAACACCAGTTGCACAAGTCAATAGGAGATGAAGGATTGCACTTACATCAGTGTAACTCATCAACAGAGTTCTAGCACAGCCTGTGTTCTCTTTTGCCATATTCAGCTTTTCATATGTATATATCCATGAACATACCGCCATCTAAATACAGACATGAATGTATACATGTAGAAGTGCGTAGGGAGACTCACAGTTTAGAAAATTCTACTTCTTGGATTACACCACCCAGAATCCCTCTGCCAGAATACTTAATGACTTCATTGGCTGGGGGATTCTGCAGCTGACTTTGCCAATCTCTGCTTCCTAATTAATACAAGTACTGTATATCCATTTTGTATGCATATGTGCTAGGATTTTAAGACTCATTTAACTCAGCGGGACATATTAGCCAAGTAAGCAGTTTGCAGACGCATAGCTTAACCCTAAGAAAATGGATGTAGAATTAGTTTTTCAAAAAGGACATTCTCATTTCTTTATAATTGTTTGAAACACTTTACAGAAATTTAAGATTCACAGCAGCATGAGGATAACAGCAATATGAAGTGGAAGCATCTAATGATTTATTCTACCACCAGCACCCTTGCTTTTTACAGCTTTCATTTCCTTCGGATAGCACCTAGCAAAACTCTCAGCTAATCTGCCAGAAGCCTGTGGAAAATAAAGTGGAACTTGATTTATTTTATTTTATTTTTGAAAGCCTGTTAAAATGCTTTAATATCAAAGCCTGGATATTTTCTGACTACTCCTTCTGCCTCACAGCCATTCATTCCTATAGTTTCACTTCTTTCTGGGCACTGTTTGCAGGTGGCACTGTGAACAGATTTCATCTGTCCGAGAAACCAGCTAGAGGCATATCAGAGAATAAACAAAACAAAAAGGCAAAAACCATTGTGGCACCTTAAAAACTATTTGCTGCATTTTAATGTTAGCTGTCATGGATCAAGTCCACTTTGTCAAACATTATGTCTCACGAAGTGGACTTGATCCACAAAAGCTAACATTTAAATACAGCAGTTAGTTTTTAAGGCAATAATAATTGAGTGTCAGAAATTATTCTGGGTTGAAAGGATTTTTGTTGGAGAAACTCTGCTCAGGGGACGCCCGAATCAAACTCCTTTCATGTCCCCAAGATCTTTTCCCCACTGAAATGGTTCCTATTTATCTAATTGCAATTTCTTGCTTTTGAACTGCTAGGTTGGCAGGAGTTGGGACAGAGACAGGCACTCAAACCGTTATGCAGTACCCGGGTCTTGAACTGCCGATCCTGCCAAACTGTTTGGTTGGCTTCAGTCATTGGCTAATTGCAAAGAAAGCCTCCTTTGTAGCAAAATAATTGCTCAAAATGAGGAAAACATATTATGTAAGGGTCAGAGATTTAACTGCAAAAAACTGTGAAAGATTGGGATCTGGATCAATCCAGGCAGATGGAATCTGATTGCAGTGGCATCTGCAAAAAAAGGAGGAGAATATATGTACGAACAAATGAATGAACGAGCGAGCGAGTGAGCAAACAAACAAACAGTGTAGGTCACCTAAAACCTGTGTAAAACCTGACCAGTCCAGGTAATTTGGCAATCCTAGTCTCTTCCATCCATATAAATGAGAACAACTCAAATGAAGATGGAGAGATTGGGGATTGTCCAGGAGGATACTGTAATACAAACGCCCTAAAAGGGTCTCAACTATGGGTTTAGTACAAATCAACAGTAAGGAGGTTCAAGGCTCTAAACTACAGGAGGAAGATACTTAGTTCACCCTGACACTATTACTTTATCCATTATAGTGATCACTAAAGGAAGCTGCATGCCAACACCATCTGGAAAACCACCCATTCTCCATCTCTGCCCTATTGCTTGTTTGCTAGAGCATTGGGGAGGGAGAAATAATTATACTCCTATTTCTGTACACACACACACACACACACACACACACACACACACACACGCGGGAGAGAACAAACTGGAGAATTCTGTAGCTGCTGGTTAGAGCTTCAGCTGAGAAAGTGAAGCCTTCTTGCATATACATATTTGTATGAGATCAGTGGGACTTATTCTAGGGGAAGTATACACAGATTTACAACAACATTGCCATACACACCTGCTGAGTATGGCTTCTGGGAATTGAAGTCCACGAACATCTGGGGGCCCAAGTTTGAGAAACCCTGCAATAGAGGGATGCAAACCAAATGGTATGTAGAAGAAGATGAGAGTTACAATTACAACTGCAGTCTCTTTTTCACCATTCCACTTGGACCTCATCCTTCTACCATGTTAATTATGGCAAATATCAATTCCAACATATGTTGATCCTTTCTATGTCTTTCTAGACAGAAAGTGCTCAGAAGTGGTTTACCATTCACTTCTTTGGAGGCACCCTGGAACAATGCAGCCTGCCCAAGGTTACACAAACTGGCTTTTTTGTGTGTGGAAGTCACAGTGGGGAATCAAACACCCAACCTCTGACTCTGCTACCAAATATCTGACTCACTCAACCATTCTCTATCACATCCTTTGTCTATATAAATGTATAGCTAAAGCATAACACCCCATGTGTACTTCTTTACAAACAGTACTAAAAAGTAGTACCTTCTCCTGTATTTGTATCTGAAGCAAAACACATGCAGTGTAGGCTGTACCCAACTCTTTTGATTTTGGGAGGGGATTTCCCCCTCCCTCTTTTTATTTTTATTTTTAAATAATTCACAAAAGATGAGGAGAAAATGAAAGAAAAAGACGAGCTCTCTGGAATCTGTTGCCCATAGTGACTACTTTGTGAGAAAGGGTTCAGCTTGTTAGCTCCTCCCCAATTTTCATTTAACTCATGAGTGCCCAAACTACGGCCCAGGGGCTGGATCCGGCCCCTGACACCAATTCATCTGGCCCACAAAGACCTCATCACTCCTGGGAGCGGAAGTAAAACATGCCTATATGGGCGCGTTTTACTTCCGCTCCTGGGAGCGACAAGGGCTTCATGGGTCAGATGAATTGGCATCGGGGCCGTAGTGACCAGCCCCCTGAACCACATGAGCGGCCTGCAGCCCAAAAAGTTTGGGCACCCCTGATTTAACTACAAATAATCAAGAGCACTAGCAATGGACCCTACTCTCTGTTTGCAAGTTGTGTGGGGCACTCATAAGAACATAAGAACATAAGAACAGCCTTGCTGGAACAGGCCACAGCCCATCCAGTCCAGCATTCTGTCTCACACAGTGGCTCACCATTTCCTTCAGGGTATTCCCAAGGAGATGCCTTCACCTGCTTAGGATTCCCTGGAAATGGCATTGAGAGATATCCTGCCTATCTCTCCAACCCGGAGGTTGTCCTTAGGTAGCCATAATTATAGCCATTGATAGCCTTGTCCTCCATGAACTTGTCTAATCCTTTCTTAAAGCTGTCAAGACTGACAGCTGTCACCACTTCTTCTGGCAGGGAGTTCCATAGACCAGTAATCCTCTGGGTGAAAAAGTACTTTCTCTTATTTGTTTGAGAACTAGTACCCAAAAGTTTCATGGAGTGTCCCCTAGTTCTAGTGTTGTGCGATAGGGAAAACAGTTTTTCCTTATCCACTTTATCCACACCGTGCATGATTTTATAAACTTCAATCAGGTCACCTCTTAGACGCCGTCGTTCAAGAGTGAAAAGGCCCAACCGTTGCAGCCTCAGATGGTAAGGAAGGTGTTCCAGTCCCCTAATCATTCTGGTTGCCCTCCTCTGTACTTTCTCCAACTCCATAATATCCTTCTGGAGGTATGGCGACCAGAACTGTACACAGTATTCCAGATGGGGCCTCACCATAGATTTATAAAGAGGCAAAATGACACTTGCTGACTTATTTTCTATACCCTTCCTAATGATCCCTAACATTGAGTTTGCTTTTTTCACTGCTGAGGCACACTGGGTTGACACCTTCATTGAGCTGTCCACCAGGACACCAAGGTCCCTTTCCTGGTTTGTCGCAGAGAGTTCAGACCCCATCAGTTTATAAATGTAATTGGGGGTTTTTGCCCCAACATGCATCACTCTGCACTTACTGATGTTGAAGCTCATTTGCCACTGTTTTGCCCACTCCCCCAGTGTCAAGAGATCCCTCTGGAGCTCCTCACAATCTCTCACAGTTTTCACTACCCTGTATAATTTAGTGTCGTCAGCAAATTTGGCTACCTTGCTTTTTACTCCTACCTCTAGATCATTTATGAAGAGGTTGAAAAGCAGGGGTCCCAGTACTGAACCTTGGGGGACCCCACTCTTTACTTCCCTCCACTTGGAGAAGTGTCCATTTAGTGCTACCCTCTGTTTCCTGTCCCTTAGCCAGTTGCTGATCCAGGACAAGACCTGTCCCTTTATTCCATGACTGGTAAGTTTATTCAAGAGCCTTTGGTGTGGGACCTTGTCAAAAGCCTTCTGAAAGTCCAGATAAACAATGTCAACTGGATCCCCCTTATCCACATGCTTGTTGACACTCTCAAAAAATTCCAACAGATTAGTGAGGCATGATTTGCCCTTGCAAAAGCCATGTTGGCTCTCCTTTAGCAGCGCCTCCTCTTCTATGTGCCTATTAATTCTATCTTTTAGGATGGTTTCCATCACTTTACCTGGGACACATGTCAAACTGACAGGCCGGTAATTTCCTGGATCACCCCTGGATCCTTTTTTGAAAATTGGTGTTACATTCGCTACCTTCCAGTCATCAGGCACAAAGCCTGATTTGAGGGAAAGATTATATATTTTGGCTAGGATATCAGCAATTTCATCTTTAAGTTCCCTGAGAACTCGTGGATGGATGCCATCTGGTCCTGGGGATTTGTTAGTGTTTAGCTTAACAAGACATGCAAGGACCTCCTCCCTGGTTATTTCTATCTTGCTTAATTCTTCGGTTTCCCTCCCTATGAAGATAGGTTCTGTTTTGGGCATGTGGTCTCTATCTTCTTCAGTGAATACTGAAGCAAAGAATTCATTGAGTCTCTCTGCAATCTCTGTTTCCTCTTTAATAACCCCTTGCCTTCCATTGTCATCTAATGGTCCAATGGCCTTCCTAGTTGGGTTCTTACTTCTAATGTACTTAAAGAAGTCTTTGTTATTCCTCTGAGTATTTTTAGCTATACGCTCCTCAAAGTCTTGCTTTGCTTTCCTGATTGTTGCCTTGCATTTGTTCTGCCAGAATTTATGTTTCTGCCTGCTGTCCTCATTTGGACAAGCCTTCCATCTTCTAAATGAGCTTTTCTTGCTCTTGATCACTTCCCGAACAGCTCCTGTAAGCCACATTGGAGTCCTCTTGGACCTGGCAGTGCCCTTTTTCCTTTTGGGTATGCATTCCAATTGGGCCTCTGTTATTGTTTTTGTAAACAGCCTCCATGCCACTTGGAGTGTTTGGACTCTCTCAATTTTCCCTTTCAGTTTCTTTTTTACTAGTTTCCTCATCTTTGGGAAATTTCCTTTTTGAAAATTTAAGGTCTCTGTGTTAGATTTTATCAGTGACTTGCGGTCTATGATCAAGTTAAACATAATTGAGTTGTGGTCACTGTTCCCTATTGGATCAGTCACATTAACATCTTGCACCAGATCCTGAGTATTACTCAGGATCAAGTCAAGGATTCTTGTACCTCTAGTTGGGTCTTCAACCATCTGTCCCAGGGAACAATCATTGAGCATATCTAGGAACTTTATCTCTTTATCATGTGCTGAACAACAGTTCACCCAGTCTATGTGAGGGTAATTAAAGTCCCCCATTATAACCAGGCTTCCCTTCCTGGATGCCTCCTTTACAACATTCTCCAACTGCCAGTCTCCCTCAAGAGTTTGGGTCGGAGGCCGATAGTATATGCCTACTGTTAGACCATCCTTGTGGCCTGGTACTCTTACCCACAGAGCTTCTAATGGTGACTCTAAATCACCTAGATATTCCAATTCATAAGATTTTATCACTTCTTTGACATACAAGGCTACACCACCTCCTGTTTGCCCCTTCCTATCCTTCCTGTACAGTTTGTAGCCTGGGATAACTGTATCCCATTGGTTATCATCCGTCCACCAGGTTTCAGTGATACCAATAATATCAATATTTTTATCTATTTCTAAGTATTCCAGCTCCCCTATTTTGTTCCGGAGGCTTCTGGCATTTGTATACAAGCATTTATATATGCATTTCTGACACAGTCTTTTGTGTCCAGTTGCATTGTTAGACTGCCTCTTGCATCCTTCTGCAGCTCAGTAGTTTTCAGGACTAGCCCTCTTATTAGATAGAACAAGGCAGCTGCCTCAAGCAGATTTTGGATGTCACTCAAAAAAAGAAAGAGAGAAGGAGCGCAAACTGTATTTCTATTGGCTGTTTACTGTTGGAGATGTGGTGGGGGGGAGGTGTTTGTGCTCAAAGATGGCCCAGATGTGGTCTACCTATTCCGCCAGCACTACCCCAGTGACTGAGGCTCTCAGAGTCTGCCCGACTAAGCTACCTGGGGAGTGGAGTGGTGTGGGATCCGCACACACAATTAGCATACTGGCCCTGACAGAACCCCGGTGATGGGTGATCACCTCGTTGCCAGGGGTTCCTGAAGGGACAGAAATTGGGGGAGCGGAATATTAGATAGGGTTTAATTCACCTATAGCTGACCTGACAAGCAGCTTGGACAATAGGAAGCTAATGACTAACTCGCTAGTCATGTAATAGGTAATCTCACATCTGCGGATTACTCTAAGTCCTAAAACCAATACTAGCCACATGTTTACCCCAAGATAGCTTGGAACAATGGAGTTCCACTGTCATTGATTAAGTTGGTTAATTAACTCCCCTGAAGAGTTTCCCAATTAACTCGTGTAAACATGGCATGTGGATCTTGTCAGATCACAGTTTTTTTTGCATGCAGCCCGTACATGATAAATACTGATGATTTTCCCTCATTAAATAACTGGTCTTCGCTCCATCTTGTCTCGTGTCTCATTGCTGACCAGTCTCCTCTGGAACCCAACAGCCGCTTCGCGGCCCCAATCCAACAGAGTGGTATCATGATGCTGCTCAATGAGCCCTTCCATGAGTCAGGACAACCTAGTTCTAATGGACAAAGGACGAAGAGCCAAATACCGCAGACCCTGGACCTATTGGGAACCCCGGAGGCAGATCCCTCAGAAGAAGAAAATACCTGAGTTAATGAAGGAGGCTCAACTTCATACCACCACAAAATAACAAAGACACAAGCCCACCGAGATGTCCTTACCTTGATGATGTGTGGCAAAAGCACTAGGAGCCAGACAGGCCTGGCCACAGAGTTTTCTCTTTTTGTCCTACTTTGCAGGATTTCCAAATGTTCTATGAGAAAGGTTGTTCACATCAGGTTTGCCTTTTTCAGGCACTGTCTGCTTTGTGGCGCTTGCAGCAATCTCTTTAATATTAGACAAATTGTCATCAGCATATCTTAAATTATTGATGTTGCCTCCAATAATTTTCACTCCTATTTCATCTGAATCTAGTCTAGTTTTCCACATAATATGTTCTGTGTACAGATTGGGCAGATAAGGGGATTATTATTATTATTATTATTATTATTATTATTATTATTATTATTATTATTATTATTATTATTATTATTATTATTATTATTATTATTATTATTATTATTATTATTATTATTATTATTATTATTATTATTATTATTATTTCATGTCAGAAATTATTCTGAGTTGAAAGGATTTTTGTGGGAGAAACTCTGCTCAGGGAACGCCAAAATGAGGCTCCTTCCTGTCCCCAAGATCTACGTCGCAGACTGCGCATAGAAGTTGGACGCGAGATTCCGTCATATGGTACACTCCATCATTATTATTACTGAGATTTCCCTGAAGAAAGGGGTACCACCCAGAAAAGCTTATTGAATACCAGAAAAGCTTTGGAAATTTATTCTCCATGTGGAACAGTTATTCACAAATATATTGCATTATATACTTAGACTTTGGACTCGATTTATTGAACTACTAGCATATTTTGCCCGGCCCTGCCAGGCATTTTTAATGTGTGTGTTGGTAGTTTGGGGTGGTTTTGGTTTTGCACAACCACCACTCCTACGTAAAAAACCACTCCAACCACCAACTCACACATTACAATTTTTTTATTATGGCAGGAGTGGTGTGTGTGTGTGTGTGTGTGTGTGTGTGTGTGTGTGTGTGTGTGTGTGTGTGTGTGTGTGTGTGTGTGTGTGTGTGTGTGTGTGTGTGTGTGTGTGTGTGTGTGTGTGTGAATGTAGTCCACCAAAGAGCGCTATTTTTAGTTAATTTTTTTAGTTAACTAAAAATAGCACCCTCTGGTGGACTACATTCACTAATGTTCAGTGTGAGGAGGCATTCGAGGAGGTAGGACGGCTGTGTCGGTTGTTCCCTGTAGGTGAGTTCTAGGTTTTTTTTTGTTATGGGTGGAATGGTTTTATGTTTGTTTGTGTGTGTGAGAGAGAGAGAGTGTGTGTGTGGGGTGGGGGTGGGGAGGGGTTAGGAGGGTTTAATGTGGCCTTGCTTTGCTGGCCAGGCCACATTAAATCCTGGTGTTGTGGGGGGGGGATTATTTATTTATTTATTTATTTATTTACAGGGGGCTGGCCGGTGCCTTGGCATAGCCTGGGTTGGGGGGGAGAGGGGGCTATCCCCTTCCCCCCAAGTTATGGGCCAGCTTGTGCAGGCCTCCGAGGCTGTGGGGGAAAACATAGTTTTTCCCCACTGCCTCGCCAAAGCATGGGTCGGGGGAAGAGCAGGATATCCTCTTTCCCCACCCCCAGCTTGTGCTGGCCTCCGAGGCTGTGAGGAATTTTTTTTCCCTGCTGCCTTTGAGAAGCCAAGGGGGAGGAAGGGGCATCCTTCCCCCCTCCTCCAAGCTATGGGATGGTTGTGGGAGATGGAGGCCGAGAACGGTGCTCCGTGCTAGGCCTTCGTCTCCCGTTTGTAAGGTGTTCGTCTTCCTTGGAAGATGGGGCCCGAATCTTTTGGCCTCCATTCTCCTAGGAAGACAAATCGCTTCCCTCAGGGAGAAGCACTGGCCTGTCCTTCGTCCCTGCGGGCGTCGAGGCCACATCATCCACAGAGACGAAGGAGAGGCCAGTGCTTTTCCCTACATAGAAGGCCGCGCCGAGAGGGAGACTTTGACTCAGCTGGAGCTGGCAAAAGGTAAGTGTGGTCAGTGGGGGTTATGGAGTGGGGCTAGGTGGTGGGGCCAGAGGGAGGGGCAGCGTGGTTACCTAGGCTGTGCCTCCCCCCCATCCCTAACTCCCACTGAATGCACTTATCTTCTCCTGGCTCCGGCTGGGTCTTTCAAGTCTCCCTCCCGAGTCCCGGCCCAGTTTGTCTTTTAAAACCGCCGCGCTGCACTTTCCCAGCCTCCTCTGTGCTCGCATCCCCCAGCCTGATTGGCTGAGGGATTGCGCAGTGCAGAGGACTCTGGGACTCGTAGGGTTTTTGGTATTTTTGTTGCGGTCGTGGGGCGGCTGCCCCACTGGCGACCTCCGGACCCCTGCAGCATTGGTGAGGCGGGGTTTAAGGTAAGTGCAGAGGGCTTGGTTGGGGATGGTTGGGCCGGGTGCGGGAGCCTTTGAACGAACCCAACAGTTAAGGGGCCTTTTTATAGGTATAGATTATACATCATATATTTTGCATCTTGGCCACAAATGGATTTCCTCCTTTTCCCCAATCCTGGAATTCATGGACATAAATATTCAGGTGCCCCCTTGAATACCTTTGTAATTCCTTTCCACAACTGTAATTATCTTGAGATCAGCAGCCTAGCAGCCTAAGATCCTGAAGTGTTCTGACCGTTTTGTGTGTGTTGCTGTTTCTGATGTCAAATTAGCGTCCACTTATTCTCTTGCATAGAAATGGTCTTCCCTGCTCTATGTCAAATTCAGAGGGACACAGTTGGTGGAAGATAGTATACGTGACATTGGAAGCCGAGCAAATAAATGAGCCTCTGGTGCTGTCAAAAGAGATGGAGGACATGGATGCCATCTAGTCTTGTACCTTTTCCTGTACTCTTGTTATAGGTGCAATGAGGAAGCTTATGTAAAGACTTGAATGGACCGCCATAGGAGACAAAGTAGGAAGGAAACATAGCAACATGATAATTTTAGTGTGAGCATCATTTTTATAGTGCAACATACACCACAGTGAAGGTGATTGGTCTTAAAAGAACAGCTTTTGAGCCCCCATTTTCTGAGCAATCTGTATAGGCCAAAGTATTGGATGTTTTTCATCTCACTGCCTCATTTCAGTTGCTTTTCATCAGGCACAACAGTCTACAAACAGACCATTGGCATATTGTTAATCTCTGTCATTAATGCTGAACAATTAACTACTCAGTTTTATCTGTCAGATGAGTAGGGAGGAGAAATCACTGAAAAATTTGTAACATACCAATTGGAGAATTATATGGATGACAGCTCTAAGTAAAGAAGCAGATGAAAATTATAGACCTTCCTACGCTTAAAATGTCCTCCTTCAACAGTCTCTTGAGATATCATTTCTGGATGATTGTGATAGGAAAAGAACTACATCTTTTTCTTTTTTCTCAGATGAAGAACTCTCTGTTCTTTCACATCTCATTACACCAGCATGAGCGGCCTAACAGAAAACCACCTACTCTTTCTGAGTGCATGCTTGTGCTTGGCCAACGTAGACCAATATGGAAAATCAATAATACACTAGAATTAAATTTCTGATGGGAGGGGAGCATTTTCGGGAGGGGCGCAATGGTCGCCTCCAATGGCCTTGCATTTCCATTGAGTGGATGGGGGGTTTGTGTTGTTGGTCACGTCTGGCTGCTTGTGCTGGGTGGCGCATGCGCACCAGCGTAATTGTTGTCTTTGAGGCACCCAATTGGCACCCGATTGTGATGTCAGCATGCTAGCGTGCACTGCTGCACCATTGGCGCTGCGGCAGTCCTTCCCAGTGGGGCTGGCACCCCACCCGTGGTGTCCGGACCCCCTCTTTTGGTGATGGAATGTGCAAGGTAGGGTCTGGTGCATTGTCAAGGGGGGGGTCCGGGGGGGGCAAACGTATCCAGGACATACTAACGTGCTTCTTTGATTTATATAGATAAGAAAGGGAGAAATGGGAATTAAGGGCCTGGTTAGTAAGTTATATAAAATTTTAAATCAAGAAGGTAGACCACAAGAAACATTGAGGATAATATGGGAACAAGATTTGAATATGAAAATTACAGAAACAACTTGGAAGAATAAATGGAAGAGAAGAATTATGAGCACTATGTCTGTTAGAGTTAAAGAACATTATTATAAAATGTTGTGGGGTGGTACCTGACTCCAGTTAGGTTACATCAGATGGATAATACTAGAACTAAAATATGCTGGAGATGTAAGAATACACTGGGTACTTATGAACATATGAGGTGGAGTTGTAATGTCCTTACAGATTTTTGGGCAAAAATTGAGAAATAAACTTCAGGAATAATGGGTGTGAACCTTAAACTGGGGTCAAGTGCTGCCTCGTTAACTGACATAGATAATATGAATATACACAGTAGATAAGAGTAAAAAAGAGTTGTTATCTATAATATTAACAACTAGAAGACAATGTATTGCAAGAAATTGGAAAAATAATTCGTTATTAAAAATAGAAGATTGGTACAAGGAAATGTGGGAAATTGTATTGAATGATAAATTAACATGAGAATTGAATTAAAAAAAGGTATAATTAATAAAAATAAATTTTGGAATTATGGGAATTTATGGAATATACGTTGATAGTTAAAGATGGCAGGCCGGCACCAGATCAACTGAGTTTTTGGAAGTAAGAGATGGCTGTGACAAACCGCAATTTCTAGGGCATTGTAAATACCACAGGCGTTTATAATTTTTTTGTCTTTTTCTTTGTTGGTTATGTATTATTGCAATAGAGTAATAATGAGAGCGGTTTATATCAAAAGATTATAGATATAAGTAGAACAAAATTGAACAGTCATGTGTGTGGTGTGTGTGTGTGTGCGTGCGTGCGTGCGTGCGTGCGTGCGTGCGTGCGTGTCCTCAACAAAGCTTCAGGGGGTAGGCCCGCCTCTTCCCATACAGCTTCGGTGTGTTTGTATTGTGTGTGTGGTTGTGTTGTGTGTGTGTGAGGTTGTGTTATGTATGTGTGTAATGAGTGTGTGTGGGTGTGTTGTGTGTGGGTGTGTTGTGTATGTGTGTGTATTAACTGTGTGTATGGTTGTGCTGTGTGTGCAGAGTGTGTGTGTATTGTTTGTTTGTGTGTGTGGTTGTGTTGTGTGTGTATTGTGTGTGTGTGTGTATGTAGTTGTGTGGTTGTGTTGTGTGTGAGGTTGTGTTGTGTATGTGTGTAATGAGTGTGTATGGGTGTTTTGTGTGTGGTTGTGTTGTGTATGTGTGTGTATTAACTATGTGTATGGTTGTGCTGTGTGTGCAGAGTGTGTGTATTGTTTGTGTGTGGGGTTGTGTTTTATGTGTATTGTGTGTGTGTGGTTGTTGTGTGTGTGTGTGTGTGTGTGTGGTTGGTGTGTGTATGTGTGTATTGTGGGTGTGGTTGAGTTGTGTGTGTGTTTGTGTTGAGTGTGGTTTGGTGTGTACCCCCCAAAAAAAACCCTGCAAGGAGTATATATTTGATGAATAAGTTTTAAAAATGAGACTCATTTATTATATTGAATACAGGGGAGGTTTTTGTTTTTATTGTACTGTTTTTATTGTACTACTGTAGTGTAATTATGTTTCTATATTGGAATGTTATGCATGTATTTCGTTTGTATTTTTTTCTTTTGTATTGTTTACTTTGAAAATTAATAAAAAATTAATAATTTTTTAAAAAATCTGATGGCTGCAGAATTCATCTTTTCAGGAATCACTTCCAGGAAGTATAAGAATGAGTCTGATCCAGAGTCACTTTCATCCTAAGAGCAGTTTTATGTTAAGAGCACTCCAAAGAGTAGTGCCCTTAAGCATAGAAAGGCAACTACACCAGGGAGTAGATGTTGGGGGGTAGTGAGGGGCAGGTAGAAGGTGGTAGATGCAATAGTACTTTTCTTCTACCCTTTAATGTAACCTTAGCATCTTCAGATAGATACAATGGAAGATGCTACCTTGTTATCAGAATTGAATAATTCAGCTGTTTGAATGGTTGACTAAAGTTCACAAAAATGAAGGGGTGCCATTTTGTCCATCTCATACACCAAAATGACTTTTTAACATGATGAGTGTTTAAAGGCCATCACAGGAGAAACACTTGAGAGTGATCTGGGCCAACATTAAGAGAATGGCAAACCGACCGTGTTTTGAGGACAGGGTGAGTGGGAAGGTGCTACGTCAAAAGAGATGCTCTGATGCATGGATTCAATGTGTTGTATAGGCTTTCTGGATTGTGACCATTATATTGTCGTCAACTGCTAATCGTATCTGAGTATAAAATTTCCCTTGGAAATCATTTTAGGAAAAATGCCACTGGTGTGAATCTGTTTCAGGTGGATCACAGCTTGCCATGAAGTAACCCACACACTGTGATCATGGAGCCATCTCATGTGCCATGTATGAAATGAGACATGCAGGATTTAACACCAGGACTGCAATGGACTGCAACAGCCTTGAGGATATTAACAAGGTGCCTTCACAGTCAGTCCATCTGGCATGGCCTCTTCTGCCTCCATGATCGTTGGGAATCAGAATAGTGAAGTGGTTCCTCCTCTGCTCATTTTGCCATTAGGCCCAATATGACGGCTTCCAGTGGCATTTCCTTCACTGAGTGGGTCATCACCCCACCAAAAGGGGCTCATCTGCCCATAGCTGTTGGCTCTGTTAGGGAGTCAGGTTATTTACCACCGCCCAACACTTGGAGTTGAGACGTTGGCTATATGGTCTACTCCATTACTTTAGAGGAATGACCGGCAAGACTCACATTATATTGTATCTCTTGTTTATAATTATTCCCACCAGTTCACAGAACCAGCATGATTCAAAAAGAAAAATCTCCTATGCCTACTATTAGAATGTAGAAGAGAAAAGTGTGTGAAATAATGCTTGTGAAAAAAATTAAAAACTATGAAATAATTCAACACCAATTTTCCACTAGAGCTGATCATATTTGTGTCCCTACCCTAATGAGTCTGGACTCATCATGTTAAAACCCACAAATGGCCAAATAATTAATTAAATCCAATATGAATAGGTATGAAGAGTAAGGAATGTGAAGGAATACCCATTATTTTGCATAATGCTATTTCTTAGATTATTCACTTTTGTCCAATATAATAGCAAAATAGGGGAGGGGAAAAATGATTATAAAAGGTGATGCACTTTTAGAGGCTGAGTCACTGAGAATCATTGCATCTGCAGTTTGACTTCCCATCCTCCAGTACATCTCTTCACAGGCCTCAGTCTTTTGCATTGGATTGGACTATCCAGTTTTCATCCTCATTGACTCACACTGCTGTGTGTCCATTGCAACATATTTCATTTTCCTCCCTAAACAAAACCTTCCAGAATTGTGTGCTAGTTGATGACAAGTTCTGTTATGCTGATAGCCTCAAGTGAAAGCAAGAAATAGAAAGTGGTGTGTCCAACTCATATTGCATGTCTTTCCTTTACTAGCACTAATGGCAAAGACCTGAATCAGCTGTAAAGACTCTCAACAACTATCCAGCTGGTAAAAGCTAGAATCCAGGTAAAAGGGAAGAATCCAATGGGCTGGTAGGAAGGAATCTCTTGTTTCCATTGCAGACTTCTGAGCAATCCAAAAGTGCTCTGATCTGGTATTACAGTGACCACTCCACCTACCACCACATAGGACAAGATGTATCAGCAAAAAGGAAGGGGGAAAGGACAATTTCCCATAAAACTGTGTATGCTAATTTATGTATGGATGCAAAGCTTAAAAAAACATTTATACCTTAAACCAGGAGTTCTCAACCTTTTTAACCCAGGGGCTGGGTCACACTCCCTCAGACAGCTTCAGGGGCTTGACAGCCATTTTACCATTATTTTACCACATGACATTTCCTGGTGTGGGGCGGGGGACCACATGAAATGGTGCCACGGGCCCCATCCGGGCCACAGGTTGAGAATCCCTGTCTTAAACAGAATTACAATATATCTCATCTTAATGGGGGAAGACAATGTGTCATTCAGTACACTCCTCCCAACCAAAGGGGAACTAGCCATCTGAGTAATTGAAAACTTCTCCTGATTAGCTAGATGATGATCAGGGGAAGTGAACTTTTTAGCTCTTTTTATTTTAGAGATCATCACTAAAGCAATACATCAGTTTGCTTAAGTTGTATGTGTCTCATTGCCAATTGATAATGACAATCTCTAAAATGTAAAAAAAAGTATTCTACTTCCCCTTGTTAGCAGCTTCAGCATATTAGCAGTTAAGCTACTATAGAAATAATAGGTTACTCAAAAACAATTTACAAAGTAATTACTACCTTCATACAATGTAACTGAGTAACTTATTATTTCTATAATAACTTAACTGCTTGGCTACATAACTGAGCAGTAACAACATCAAGGCATTTGTATATGTCTTAGCATAACAAAGCTGGCACTTAGAGTGATTAGATAAGTGTAGTAAAAATCATAGCACATTTATAACAGAGTAGATATAAATGTAGCACTTGACTGACTTCTATTTAAAAAGAAAATAGTCAGGATACAGGTTTAATAATGTTACCAATACATTTGTCATGTGAGTGAGGGTAGATGACCTCCTGATATCTCTGTACCGGTAAGAATGAGATGAGATACATTAAAATACAACAGTCATAAGATTCGCTGCTTATAAGAACAAGCGGGGCCTTTTCAAGGACAAAGTTAGGAAAATATTTATGGCTAGCTGATCCAAAACAGGATTTAATTTAGTCACGCAAAATACTTATACTTTGGCTGTAGCAAGGCTTATTTCTTATATCAACATAGAGAACAAGAGTACAAAAACACTATGACATATTCTATATCACAACAGATCAACAATATACTATAAAGAGTAACTTAAAGCTAAATCCATAGCAACTTTAATATCTTTAAATTGTAGAAAAACATTTCTTAACTTTGTTCTAATTGGAACAGAATAAACAAACTCTGCAAAGCTGAACCGTGTAAACAATTGAAGCAAAAACACAGCTTATTTTACCCAGCTGGCTTCAATGTTCTGAAGCTTTGGGGTCAGATGGAAGGTAGGCCAACCACATCCCTCTATGTGGTGGAAAGAGCTTGCTTTTATAGCCCACAACACCCTCTGTCAGCTTGTCGCTGGACTCTCCTCAGCACATTGCTATGCTGGATTCAGCACCTTTGCTTTCAAAAGGCACCTCTGCTTTGCAAGAAGTCCTTTACTTACAGTCTACATGAAGCTGTGGATTTTTTCCCCAGAACAAGGAGGAGGGGAAAACCAGCCCAATGCCTCCATTTTAAATCTTATTTTTAAAGCTAGACTCCTTACTTTTTTGGAAATGAATGTGGCCAGGCCAATTAATAATAATAAAACATGACAATATCCTGACAGCTCATAAGAACATAAGAACAGCCTTGCCGGAAAAGGCCACAGCCCATCCAGTCCAGCATTCTGTCTCACACAGTGGCTCACCATTTCCTTCAGTATATTCCCAAGGAGATGCCTTCACCTGTTTAGGATTCCTTGGAAATGGCATTGAGAGATATCCTGCCTATCTCTCCAACCCAGAGGTTGTCCTTAGATATCCATAATTACAGCCATTGATACCCTTGTCCTCCATGAACTTGCCTAATCCTTTCTTGAAGCTGTCAAGACTGACAGCTGTCACCACTTCATCTGGCAGGGAGTTCCATAGACCAGTGATCCTCTGGGTGAAAAAGTACTTTTTTTTTGTTTGAGAACTAGAACCCAAAAATTTCATGGAGTGCCCCCTAATTCTAGTGTTATGTGATAGGCAAAACAATTTTTCCTTGTCTACTTTGTCCACACCGTGCATGATTTTATAAACTTCAATTTTTTAACACCAATTTTCAAAAAAGGATCCAGGGGTGATCCAGGAAATTACCGGCCTGTCAGTTTGACATGTGTCCCAGGTAAAGTGATGGAAACCATCCTAAAAGATAGAATTAATAGGTACATAGAAGAGGAGGCGCTGCTAAAGGAGAGCCAACATGGCTTTTGCAAGGGCAAATCATGCCTCACTAATCTGTTGGAATTTTTTGAGAGTGTCAACAAGCATGTGGATAAGGGGGATCCAGTTGACATTGTTTATCTGGACTTTCAGAAGGCTTTTGACAAGGTCCCACACCAAAGGCTCTTGAATAAACTTACCAGTCATGGAATAAAGGGACAGGTCTTGTCCTGGATCAGCAACTGGCTAAGGGACAGGAAACAGAGGGTAGCACTAAATGGACACTTCTCCAAGTGGAGGGAAGTAAAGAGTGGGGTCCCCCAAGGTTCAGTACTGGGACCCCTGCTTTTCAACCTCTTCATAAATGATCTAGAGGTAGGAGTAAAAAGCAAGGTAGCCAAATTTGCTGACGACACTAAATTATACAGGGTAGTGAAAACTGTGAGAGATTGTGAAGAGCTCCAGAGGGATCTCTTGACACTGGGGGAGTGGGCAAAACAGTGGCAAATGAGCTTCAACATCAGTAAGTGCAGAGTGATGCATGTTGGGGCAAAAAACCCCAATTACATTTATAAACTGATGGGGTCTGAACTCTCTGCGACAAACCAGGAAAGGGACCTTGGTGTCCTGGTGGACAGCTCAATGAAGGTGTCAACCCAGTGTGCCTCAGCAGTGAAAAAAGCAAACTCAATGTTAGGGATCATTAGGAATGGTATAGAAAATAAGTCAGCAAGTGTCATTTTGCCTCTTTATAAATCTATGGTGAGGCCCCATCTGGAATACTGTGTACAGTTCTGGTCGCCATACCTCCAGAAGGATATTATGGAGTTGGAGAAAGTACAGAGGAGGGCAACCAGAATGATTAGGGGACTGGAACACCTTCCTTACCATCTGAGGCTGCAACGGTTGGGCCTTTTCACTCTTGAACGACGGCGTCTAAGAGGTGACCTGATTGAAGTTTATAAAATCATGCACGGTGTGGACAAAGTGGATAAGGAAAAACTGTTTTCCCTATCGCACAACACTAGAACTAGGGGACACTCCATGAAACTTTTGGGTACTAGTTCTCAAACAAATAAGAGAAAGTACTTTTTCACCCAGAGGATTACTGGTCTATGGAACTCCCTGCCAGAAGAAGTGGTGACAGCTGTCAGTCTTGACAGCTTTAAGAAAGGATTAGACAAGTTCATGGAGGACAAGGCTATCAATGGCTATAATTATGGCTACCTAAGGACAACCTCCGGGTTGGAGAGATAGGCAGGATATCTCTCAATGCCATTTCCAGGGAATCCTAAGCAGGTGAAGGCATCTCCTTGGGAATACCCTGAAGGAAATGGTGAGCCACTGTGTGAGACAGAATGCTGGACTGGATGGGCTGTGGCCTGTTCCAGCAAGGCTGTTCTTATGTTCTTATGTTCTTAATCAGGTCACCTCTTAGTCGCAGTCGTTCAACCGTTGCAGCCTCAGATGGTAAGGAAGGTGTTCCAGTCCCCTAATCATTTAGGTTGCCCTCCTTTGCACTTTTTCCAGCTCCATCATATCCTTCTGGAGGTATGGCGACCAGAACTGTACACAGTATTCCAGATGGGGCCTCACCATAGATTTATAAAGAGGCAAAATGACACTTGCTGACTTATTTTCTATACCCTTCCTAATGATCCCTAGCATTGAGTTTGCTTTTTTCACTGCTGAGGCACACTGGGTTGACACCTTCATTGAGTTGTCCACCAGGACACCAAGGTCCCTTTCCTGGTTTGTCGCAGAGAGTTCAGACCCCATCAGTTTATAAATGTAATTGGGTTTTTTTGCCCCAACATGTATCACTCTGCACTTACTAATGTTGAAGCTCATTTGCCACTGTTTTGCCCACTCCCCCAGTGTCAAGAGATCCCTCTGGAGCTCCTCACAATCTCTCACAGTTTTCACTACCCTGTATAATTTAGTGTCGTCAGCAAATTTGGCTACCTTGCTATTTACTCCTACCTCTAGGTCATTTATGAAGAGGTTGAAAAGCAGGGGTCCCAGTACTGAACCTTGGGGGACCCCACTCTTTACTTCCCTCCACTTGGAGAAGTGTCCATTTAGTGCTACCCTCTGTTTCCTGTCCCTTAGCCAGTTGCTGATCCAGGACAAGACCTGTGGCCAGGGCAACTGTAGGGATCTAAGGCCTGCCAGCTGAGGGACCGCAACTTTAATTCATTGCTCATGTGAGTTGGAAACACTGGGAGCAGCAGTCCATTAATACCTAGAGTGGTTCAGTTACCCACAAATGACTTAAAAGAAAGCAATGTTTAATAAGGAGAGAACAACACAGGTAAAAGGTAAAGGTAAAGGTTTCCCTTGCTCGAAAGCCAGTCGTATCTGACTCTAGGGTGCAGTGCTCATCTCTGTTTCTAAGCTGAAGAGCCAGCGCTGTCTGCTTCTGCAGACATTTCCATGGTCATGTGGCAGGCATGACTAGACACCGGAGCGCACGGAATGCTGTTACCTTCCCACCGAAGTGGTCCCTATTTATCTACTTGCAATTTCTTGCTTTCGAACTGCTAGGTTGGCAGGAGTAACAACACAGAGATAATGATAAATTACTTCTCAGCATAATAAACTAATGGCAGCTGGTAACCATCCTGAAATAAAACCAGTTAACCTCAAGGCAAAGGCTGCCTAAACACAATACAGCTACAAACGCCCTCTTTGCTAAGGTCGCTCTTCCTTCCCATCAGTATTGGGTAGTGGTACTCCCCCTTCCCCTAACCCAGCAGCAGGCTGGCAATCCCCAAAACCAGCTTGACTCTCTTCCTGCTGATGTGCCTTTTGAGGACTCTTGAGAAGGAATGTTGATTGCACAGTGAGAGACCAGACCACAGAGACTTTTTCTCCATAGAATTGACACCATTCAGTTTATGCTCTAAAACAGGGGTGCCCAAACTATGGCCCGTGGGCTGGATCCAGCCCCCAATGCCAATTCATCTGGCCCACAAAACCCTTATTGCTCCCAGAAGCGGAAGTAAAATGCTTGCATACGGGGACATTTTACTTCCACTTCTGGGAGCAACAAGGGCTTTGTGAGCCAGATGAATTGGTGTAGGGGGCCAGATCTAGCCCACAGGCCATAGTGATGACGGGTCCCCTGAACCATGTGATTGGGCCCCCAGCCCGAAATGTTTGGGCACCGCTGCTCTGAAACCATAGTGCCTCTTTTTTTTTTTTGGCCAGGGGTCATTCCCAGAGCTTGGAAAAGCCATTGCCATCCTGGCTGGGGGTTTCTTAGAACTGTAGCCCCAAAGAATAGTTTTCCTAATTTCTGAGCATCACTCTATCAACTGCTGCGGTTTCCCCATGCCCCACTGGCATGGAACGGCCCGCGCAGAGGCCACTTCAGGAGAACGCTCCCTGAGCCGTGGGCTCTGTGGGCAGAGAAATTAAGGGGGGTGGATTAATGATAGGGTTTGATTCACCCAATTCCTTGACCTGACCAGCGGTTCTGCTGAGAGAGCAAATATCTAACCCCGTTACCCATTAAGGTAATCACTCATCTCCGAGTTTATCCTTATCCTTGGTGCAAATAGCAGCCATGTTTACCCCAGTCTTATCCCTAAACAATGGTGTTTTCCCATGTCGGTGTTTGTCTGAGTTAATTAACTTCCCTTAGAGAGATTCCTCATTAACCTGAGCAAATAGGTGAGGTAATTTCTGTCAGATGACGGTTTTGCCACCGTTGTGCTTTTTCTCCTATATATGTTGATGCTTTCCCTCAATAAACTACTGATCTGATCATGCTCCATATTGCCTCGTATCGTTTCTTGATCAGTCTCCTCCGGGACCTCCGGCCCTCTGCGGCCCCGATTCCTACAAACTGCAAGCAGTTTTCTAGACTCAGCCTCGACTCAGAATGAAATACTACAGCAACAAGCCAGATTTTTTTTTTTTTAAAAAACAACAACAGCAAGTACCCTGGCGCTGAGAAATTATCATCACTCCTGTTAGAGTTAAGTGCACCGTTCTTCTCCCCATTCTTGTGCAATGTTTTCTCATTTCCATCAATAATCATCCACTTTTGTGTTTGAGAAAGACGGTTGCTGCTATTTTAAGGAGACAGTCAGTTTTGTCACATTTGCCACACAGGCACGGCATGGAATATTTCAATATAATTGTTTTGTTGCATACTTGGCTCTTGTGAAGCTTCACTTTTGTGGGCAGAAAAAGACGAGTATCTAGTTCGACTCAATCGCTCCTTTTGTGATGTTGCAAAAGCAAAACGCTGAGTCCTTATCAGGCTTATCTAGCTAGACGATTACAGTATAGCTTCCCTGACAAATGAAAGAGGATCAGCTGCTAAAATAATGGTTTTCTTAACACTTCACTCAGTAACAGTGTTGCTGGTAAGCTCTATAAAGAAAGTATTCAGTGGTTCTTGGTTCTGTCCAACACACACTGCTTTTACAGTGATACCTCATACAACGTCCAAACTTGGTTCCACAAGTTTGGACTTTATACGGATTTGGGATTTGTATGAGGCATGCAAAATCCTAGCCGCGATGTCTCATACAACGTCCAAATCCTTGCCGCGATGCCTCATACAATGTCGTTTCCATAGAGATACATTGTACTGTAACAGCACAGACTTCAGGGCAAAGTCAAGGAAACTGACAGAACTTTAAGAAATCATTGTCTAAAGGCTAAATACATCACAAAAACATGTCAAACAACCCTGATTGTCCAAGAACCTGAAGAATGCTGCAAAAATCCCAGGAATGCTTCTAAAAATTCTGATGAAAAATCCAAAAAAATCCAAAATCGCGCTCAAAACCACTCCTAAACACTCTTCACCTCATGCAAAACCCACAAGAGCAATGCACACATGTGTTCTGCCTTTTATACTGCCCAGGCACAATGCAACCTGGTAAAACCCCAATGCCTCATACAAAGTTGCATGACTTTGTATGAGGTAACTTTTTTCAAGGAATTAGGCAATGTTGTATGAAGCGGACTTTGTATGAAGTATCACTGTAGTTGCCTCTTAGACGTCCAAACAGTAGCATGTGAAGGCAGCCTTGTTTTCCTTAGGTTAAAGCAGGCAGAAGGTAGGACTGAAACTCTTAGAATACTGTAGTGGTTCTGCTGAGTGGTGTGTTCTTTAAGCTGCACCTAAGAAAAGTAGTTTGTCCACCTTTTCTCTGAGAGATGCTGCAAAAAAGGTGCTCTTGCATATGGATTCAAATTCAAGGACCTCTAGGAATTCAACTGGCTCAGATTCATTCTTCTCTATCATCCATATGGAAGGATTACAACATGGTGATAAAGCATGTGGAAACATTCAGCCCCGGGAGGTATCAGCTAGGGCTGGCAAAGCTAGTTTTCTGGATCCCACAGCGTTACAGCAAAAAAAGGGAAGACTCTACAGGATTTGATGGACCAATAGTTTGACTCAGTATAAAGCAGTGTCCTTTTTATGGCAAAATCCTCCTATAGCTTTATATTTAAAGGAGAATCAGAGGAAGGGGCAACCAGGGCTTCTCCTGCCAAATATTATTTTTGCAGTCCTGTTCTCTCTTCTCCTGGCCCAATTGCTGTAAAACATACAGGGCCACCATCAGGGGGGGACCATCAGGACTCCTGTCCCGGGCCCGGAGATGACAGGGGCCTGGCAGTGCCGGGAAACCACTGATGTGCGCATGTGCAAACAAAGCACGCATGTGCAGAAAACCACAGGGCCGTGGCCAAAATGGGGGGGGCATGTACCGGGCCCAGAAATTTCTGAACACATATTATAGCAAGTGTGAGAAGGTCGGAAGTGGGCAACAGAAGCTATAGCCACCTTGTCTCCTAATGCCAACTCTGTGTTGTGACCTGTCAACCGTGTTCTTGTATCTCCTTAGAGGGGAAAATCAAGGCAACTGGTTGGAATTTGCCACCCAAAGGAAGGATGAAAAGCAAAAGAGAGGCTCTTCCATTTTGGATTCATGCAGCCATATTCATCTCACAGAAGGGTGATGGCAGAAATTGAGGGATGACCTTCCCAGATGGAGAGTTTTATCCATGAGGAGTTGCACTTCAGATCATTTTAGAGTGAGCCTGTTTCATTCAGTGGGTTTTATGGGAAATTTGCATAATTTTAGTCCTTCAGTCATAATCCCCTCTCTTAAACTACTTCTTCTCTGTCAGGTGCCTTCTAACCACTAACACAGTTCATCCAAAATGTCCCATCACCTCAGCAGTAAAGTCCTTCTCTGACGTCTATCCTGTACAACTTTCCCAAACAGGCGGTCTTTGGATGAGTTGGCCTAAGAGCCCTATTATCCTCAACCCGTGTAGTGCCTGAGGATAATGGGACTTGTACTGCAATATATCTGGGGAGTGCTGTGTCAGAGGAAGCTGCAATGTAGTATAAACTACTCTAGCTCAGTATGTTAGATTGATTAATATGATGTGTCTGCATTTATTTAGATGGAGCATTTTATTGCTGATGCAACCCAACACCTTTAAAATACAGGGGGCATGAATATATTCCACAGAGATGTGGACTTTCCTTTGGATGTCACCAATTTCTGATTGTAGGTGAAGAGTTTTTCTAGATTAATGGATGTTGGGCATCAGTCAAGGCCTCGATTAAGATAGACAAATGCAGCTGCAGTCATTTTCCTGACATCACTGAGCATCTGCAAGCTTGAGGGCTTGTAAGAGATCAAAATATTGCTCTGGGCACAGTGACACAAAATCTCATTTGCAATCAAGATCATGCAAACTCCACTGGCACAGTGCCCACTTCTAGCCTTAGAGTTAAAGGAACCTGGACTGTGCTGATTTCAAGCACAGCAAGCCTAATTACTACGTTGACAGCAGTGCCAACCAAGGCAAATTTACATTTCTTAGGGGAAGGCTACTTAGGAATCGAATGAATAAACAAGCAGTCAGGAGGGCCACAGTTGGGAACCTGGACATTTATAACAAATGAACGGCAGAAACAGATGCAATATTTGGCATACAGAATGGATGTCCTTACAGCAGCCCACCTCCTTCTTAATGTTAAACAATTAAGTAACTGAGCACCCTGTTTAAGGAACAAGCTTTGTATATATCCGTGATGGCGAACCTTGCCACTCCATATGTTCTTGGACTTCAATTCCCAGAAGCCCAAGCCCCCATGAATCTGCATGAATGGGTTTACTGCGATTCATCTGGCCCACACGGGCACGTTTTAATTCCGCTTCCAGGAGCGATGAGGGCAGCATGGGCCAGATGAATCACAAACCAAAGCCTTATCTAACCCACAGTTAGGTCCTTATCAGATGAAGACCTTCTTCTCATCCACCAGGATCTTGGTGGGACTCATACACCTCAGCACTAGTTTGCATTATTTTGGTGTCTCCTGTGCTTCATCACCTCAAGTAGATTTGGGAAGAAAGCAAGAGTAAGATCAGCCATACTAATTCATCCTATGTGGCTTCAAGAAGGGATCAGAAGAAAAGGAGCCTGTAGTCAAAAAGGAGGGAGAGAAACACACCAAAAATGGACCATAAGCCAACCATGGTTGGCAGCATTCTGTTCTCTTCCCTTCAGTAGTCATTGCTATACTTCTTCTTCAAGTGTCATATCCAATTCTGAATATTGGCTATCATCATGGTGATCAGCCATGAAGATTATCCTGGGAACAATGTAATGCAGTGGTCTCCCATTTACCCTCCGCATTGCAGCATTACACCCCTACCACTGATCTGGTTCCATGAGTCACTTTCTGGTCTTGAGCCCTTTTGGCATTAGCCCCAGGCCAGTATTGATGAGGCTGCTGCCCTCCATCAAGATGGATTCAAGTGGGATTGAATTCACTTGGGGGCCATCACCCTTCCCTGTGGACTTTGCCACCCAAGGCCATTAGTCCTCAGGGTTGTCAGGTTAACCACTGCCTGACAAACCATGTGGAGTTGTTGGCAGTATGATCTATTCTACTCATAGTAGAATCACCTGGCCAGAGTTTAGTGTCTGTTCCAGGAGACATAGAAGGAGTCGCAGTATGGACTAACACAGGTTTATTGGTTGATGATCAGAACGAACATGTGGTAATGGCGGAGGTATCTCACATTATATACAGTGGTACAACACATTTGAACTTGGCTGCATGGTAGCTCATTGGCCGCTACCGGCGTGACGTCATCCGGGTCACGCCCATCTTCGGTGGTGGATCAGTAGTAGTTGTTTGCTGCGGGAAGTTCCCGCGGCTGCAGGTGATTTGAGGAATGATGACCATGTGAGTTGAACACTCGCAGCTGCCCTCTATAGGCAGCTTGCTCGCGTTCCTTTAACAGCTGGGTTACATTGTGATTGTGGCTGGGTTACATTCATACATTTCTTAAAGCAACATTGTACATTCATATGAAACAGCATTGTACATACACAACATCCCTCCCCCCTAGGATGGGACGAAGTCCCTCAACCATTGTGGCTTGCCGCACATGCGCCTGGGGCGAGCGGCCGCTTGGCTTAATACAGGGGAGCCTGGCTCTGCGGAGTCCTGTCCTGCAATGGAAAGGGGGGACTCGTTAGTAGCTCGGTGTGGGCTCTGTGGTAACCTTGCATTGGGGGAAGGGAATGGAATGAACAGTTGGGAAGTGAACTCCTGCCTACCGCTTGAGGAGCTAGGGGTCCCCCCCAGCATGAATCTCGGGACCGACGAAGAGACCCTCGTGGCCTCGCCACCCCCCGTTCCTTGCCTGGGAGTTCCGGGGACTGCGGTGGGTGGGCTCCCCCCCGATGCCTGCCTTGGGGGTGTTGGTCTCCGGGGAGCTGGAGCTATGGTATATTCTAACACAAAAGGACTGGGGGGACTGGAGGTACCAGGGGCTGAACTGAAACCCCTCTTCTCGCTAGGACGGGTGGGGGACCACTCCGCTACACCCCCCTGGTACCGTAATTCATAATCATCAAACTGATCCCTCTCTTTCAAAGTATCCTCCTCTGTGGCTGAGAACCGAGGATATGCATTTGTATCCCCGGCTTCCGCCGTGTCTCCCCCTTGGGTAATGCGGGTGGGGGAGGACCCTAACGCTGAATCCCCTTCACTAGTGACCCGCCTTCTGAGTTGGTCGGCGTGCCTCCTCCAGAGTAGACCCGAGCTAGTCTCAACCCTGTAGGACACTGGTCCCGTCTGCTCGATGACTGTCCCTGGGACCCACGCCGGCCCTGACGCCGCGTAGTTCCTGCAGTGAACCGGGTCCCCTGCCGAAAAACTTTTGGAGCTCCCTCCCCCTATATTTATGTTTCTCCCTTCATCCTGCACCCTGGACGGATCCATCCGGTCAAAAAGTGTTACCGGACGCCTCCTCATGAGGAGTTCGGCTGGGGAAAATCCTGAAGCTAAGGGGGTTGTCCTGTAGCAGATGAGGAACTGGCACAAGTGCAGGTTCAACTCACCGGGACCCATGCGCCGCAGTGCGTCTTTCGTAGTGCGCACTTGGCGCTCTACCTGACCGTTTGTGGCGGGGTGAAAAGGGGCAGCGGTGATGTGCCTGATGGCGTTCCGCTCAATAAACATCTTGAACTCTGCAGACGTGAAGGTACTAGCGTTATCGCTAACAAGGACGTCTGGCAGGCCGAAACAGGCAAAAAGCTTGCGCAACTGCTTGATGGTTGCGGCGGAGGAGGTGCTGTTCATAGGGATTACCTCCAACCACTTGGAATAGGAGTCGACTACCAATAGAAACATGGACCCGCGAAAAGGGCCAGCGAAGTTGACATGGATCCGGGACCACGGCCCACGGGCCGTATCCCATTCCCTATGGGGCAACCGGGACTCCTCGGGCCGAGAGCCCTGGCAGCTCTCGCACGTGCCCACTAAACGCTCTATGTCCCCGTCTATCTGGGGCCACCAAAAGAAACTCCTGGCCAGAGCCTTTGAGCGCACGATCCCGGGGTGACTGGTGTGCAATAGTCTCAGTACCTTGGCCCTCAGCTTCTCTGGGATAACCACTCGCTGGCCCCAGAGTAAGCAGCCCCTTTCCAGCGACAGCTCTACTCTGCGCCTAAAAAATGGTCTGAACTCTTCATCGGGGGGAGTCGTGGGCCAGCCCTTCCTAACCCAGGAACTAACTAGGGCCAGCATCTTGTCGGCCGCCGTGGCTTTGGCGAGGTCGGCCGGGACAATGGGGGGTGAGTCGAGAGACTCGATCAGTAGGACTTGGTGATCCTGCTCTACCTCGCATGTGGGGTCCCCTACACTTGGGAGGGGAGATCGGGACAGTGCGTCCGCATGGGAGATCTCCTTCCCTGGGCGATAGACCAGCTCATACTGGTAGGCGTTGAGGATGGCCCAACGCAGCATTCTGGGGGATAGTATTTGCGGTGTGGGTTTGCCGGTAGTGAAGATCCCCAAAAGTGGTTTGTGATCGGTCACTACCGTAAACTCGCGGCCGTATAAAAAGTCATGGAACTTTTTCGTTCCGGCGATGATGGCTAGGGCCTCCCTATCAGTTTGCGCGTAATTGCGCTCGGCCTTTGAGAGGGATCTAGAGTAGTACGCTACCGGGGCTTCCCTCCCGCTTTCCAACACGTGGCACAGAACCGCCCCCACCCCCACTGGGGACGCATCACAGACTAAAACCACTGTTTTTTTCGGGTCGAAATGGGTCAGGACAGCGTCCGAAGACAGGAGTGACTTAAGCTCCTTGAATGCTCTCTCCTGCCTGTCCCCTCACCGCCAAGCCGCGTCCTTTTTGAGCAGCGCGTGCAGTGGCTCCGCGACCGATGCCTTCCGAGGCAGGAAGGTATGATAAAAATTCAGGAGCCCTAGAAATGACTGTAGCTCCGGTTTTGCGGTGGGGCGAGGGGCGTTCTTCACGGCTGCAACCTTTGACTCAGAGGGTTTGATCCCATCCGGGGTTACCTTAAAGCCTAGAAACTCAACCTCCCTCGCAAAGAATACGCATTTGTCCCTCCTCAGTCGAAGGCCTGCCCTCTCGAACACTGAAAGGACCCCATCTAGCCTCTTTGCCAACTCTAATTCGCTCCCCGCCGTTATCAACACATCGTCGAAGTATGGGAGGACGCCTGGAAGCCCCTTTAAAAGGCGTTCCACGAGAGATTGGAAAATTCCGGGGGCCGAATTCACGCCAAACTGAAGGCGCGTTACCTTAAACGCCCCCTTGTGCATCACTATCGTTTGCGCGGCGGCAGCAGCCGGGGTTACAGAGAGCTGCTGATACGCCTGAGCCAGATCTAACTTGGCGAAACACTTCCCCCCTTGTAACGTGGCCAGCAAGTGGCTGACCATGGGCACTGGATATGCGTTTGGCCGAATGGCCTTGTTAATGGTACATTTATAGTCTGCACAAATCCTGACTTCCCCGTTCGACTTAAGGGCTGTAACAATCGGCGTTTCCCACTCCGCCAAGTCAACTGGAACCAAAATCCCCTGCCCCACCAATTTGTCCAGTTCCGCCTCGATCTTGTCCTTTAGGGCGAAAGGCACCCTCCTTGGTTTGAGGCGGATGGGCCGGATTTCTGGGTCCAGCTCGAAGGAAACTGGGGGCCCCTTGTATTTCCCGAGCCCCTTCTTGAAAACGTCTGGGTGCGCGTTGCACACGTCCCGCATTGGGTCAGTCTCGATGGCGTTAATGCCGGACAGTTCGATTCCCAGGGGAGCAAACCACTGCGTTCCCAAAAGGCAGCACCTCCCCCCTTTGAGGACCACTAAGGGCAGTTTCTCAGAGTAGCCCTTGAACTTCACCTTGAAATTCCCCACCCCCAACACTGGGATCCCGTTTCCCTGCACGTCCCGAAGGTGTGACCTCATGGCCCGCAGTTTGGGCCGCTTGTCTGGGGGAATACGCATGAACTCTTTTTGGGACAGGATGGAATAAGATGACCCCAAGTCTATCTCCATCCTCACTGGGACCCCTTGCAACAGTACCTCTACGAAAAACCGCCGGTGCTCCAGGCCCACGCGGTTCACGCCTTCCTCATCGTAGCTGGCTGCGACCTTCCTGGTGCCGGCCGCCTTCCGCTGGTGCGTCTGGGGATGGCTGGAACTCCTCTTGTCCCCGACTCGCCCGCGCCTGCATACTCGGGCGATGTGCCCCTTTCGGCCGCAGTTGTGACACTCGGCCTTTCGGAACGGGCACCTTGTGCGGTCGTGGGACGCCCCACAACCGTCGCAACGGCGGTCCTGCCGTTCTCGGGACTGCCGCTTCTCACCACGCTTCTTGATCCTCTGGACATCGTCGTCCTCGCTGGAGTAGGGGTCCGCTGTTGTGGACGACTCCTCGGACGACGTTGGTGTGCCGGCGGGCGGCTTGGGGGCCCGCCAGGCCGTCTTCGCTGGTGTCTGCCGGGCCGCCTGTACTGGTGACTTGGCCCGCTCGGACGCGGCCCCTCGGGACTTGAACAGCCTCACCCCGCTCCTGGCCTCCTCGGCTGCTTGGGCCTCCCGCAGCACCTCGTTGAACGTGAGGCGTTGGTCGCGGGTCATCAGTCTCCTCTGCAGCTCCTCGTCCCTCAGACCACACAACATGCGGTCACGGAGGGCCTGGTCCAGGTCATCCCACTGGCAGTGGACCGCTGCAAGCCTGAGGGCCGCCGCGTAGGCAGACACGGATTCGCCTGGTCGCTGGTCTTGCCTGTAGAACACGACCCGTGCTGGGAAGATCGAGACGGGCGGCTGGAAATCCTCACCCAGTCTCTCCAGGATACGGTCGATGGGGACCTCGTCTACCTTCCGGGGGGCCACCAGGGTCATCAGGATCCGCAGCGTGGCCGGCCCCACTTGGGCCAGGAAGTGGGAGCGCATCTTCGCGTTGTCGTCGACGCCCGCGGCTTCCATCGCGTGCCGAAACTGGCACTCGTAGAGCTCCCATTGTTCGGGCTCGCTCACATCGAACTGGTACGCCTTGACCTTGGGATTCGCCATCGATCCCACCTTTGTCGCCAATTTAGTGTCTGTTCCAGGAGACATAGAAGGAGTTGCAGTATGGACTAACACAGGTTTATTGGTTGATGATCAGAACGAACATGTGGTAATGGCGGAGGTATCTCACATTATATACAGTGGTACAACACATTTGAACTTGGCTGCATGGTAGCTCATTGGCCGCTACCGGCGTGACGTCATCCGGGTCACGCCCATCTTCGGTGGTGGATCAGTAGTAGTTGTTTGCTGCGGGAAGTTCCCACGGCTGCAGGTGATTTGAGGAATGATGACCATGTGAGTTGAACACTCGCAGCTGCCCTCTATAGGCAGCTTGCTCGCGTTCCTTTAACAGCTGGGTTACATTGTGATTGTGGCTGGGTTACATTCATACATTTCTTAAAACAACATTGTACATTCATATGAAACAGCATTGTACATACACAACACAGACTCACATTGTTATGCTAGTATTCTGATTATGCACAGTGCCTTACAGGTGAAGACTAAGCAAGTGTCTGTAAAACCTGCCAGTTTCACATCTCAGGTTATGCTTATTTAATACATTAATACAGGTATATCACCTTCTCAACTTTGGTGGGAAAGAGGTACAGAGAAATTAAAGGGAGAGAGTCATTCAATAAGTTTGAGAACTAATAGCTTTAGACAGAACTTTTAAAATATGTGCAGCAATGCTCTATTTAAAACAAGACAGTTTGCGGGGGGGGGGGGGGGGGGGGATGACAGCCAGGCAGGTGGGAAAACAATTTCCCTTGGTCTTTTGTGACTTGCAGATTGTTGCCCTTGGGTTACTTCCTCCTACATCACTTCCCTCTTCCCGAAGGAAAGAGTTTTGTACTTTGATCTGGTTCATCTGCATTGAAGGCCTTCAGCACGCTTGTACACACAGAAATTAGCTTTAGGGGTTTTTGCGCTTGGGTTTAGGCTTTATCCTCTTTAAACACCAGTTTTTCATTTTACCTCAGCCTGAGTATCTTCAGGGATTACTCCTATTTTCATGCCCATAAGCTCACCTTGCTAACCTGCTAGTACTTTCCTAATAGGCTCGCCATAAATTCTTACAAAAATAAGGTACCTGTATGTGGCTTCCAGAAGGCTCTAATGTATGCAAATCAATAAGCAGAAAAGAGTTGCCATCAGCTCCGCTTCTTCTTTCATATCTGGGTCAAACTCTGGAATGCCAAAATGAAGCCACTTTCTTGGCTTTGTCGTTGACCAAACTTAAGTCCTCATTTGTTGTGTATGCATGCAGTTCAGCTGCTCGCCATAGTGCAGCTGATGGAGCTCACGTGGCTCCAATCACCCAATGAGTAACTAGAGCGGGAAACCTTCTTGCCACAGGTGAACTATGTCAGGTATGCAGTACGTCAGAAAGACGTCACTGGTACTGCAACCAATGGGCGCCTTCGGGCGAAATTCAAATGTATTGTACCATATATAAGGAGGCAAGCCTCCGCCATGACCTCATGTACAGATTGACCATGCTGCAATAAAGAAGTGTTTGGCCCACCTGCTGGCTCGTGTGCAATCAATCTGCCTACATCAAATCATTGGTGCATGTTTCTGGCAGTAATCGACAGATCAGTAAATGAGCTGGATTCTGTATCTGTTGTGTTCTAATGGTTTTACCTTCCACATGGATTACAATGTATCTGAGCCAATGTAACCTTGCCTATAGCAACAATGTAACCTTCAGCTGTATCATATAAACCCTGTAATAGGACGCGAGCTAATGACCACCAGCTGGCAGCAGCGAGCGTCCAAGCTCTCTTGGTCCGAACTCATCAAAGGCAACAGCGCGGGAAGCTTTCCCGCCACCACCTACACCTGGACAAGAAGGGCGTGACCCACAATGACGTCACGCAGACAGTAGCCAATGGGCTACCATGGCACCACGTTCAAATGTATTCCTACTGTATATAAAGAGCTATTGATCCGCCATTACCTCATGTTCCCTCTGTCCACGATGCAATAAACCTGAGTTAACCCAGCCCGAGGCTGTGTCCTGTGTCTTAGTTTTATACACTAAATTGGCGACGAAGGTGGGATCAATGGATTCCCAAGGAGCAGCCAGGGCGCAGAGCGGGTTCAACATCACCAAACCGCAAGACTGGGAGCTGCTTGAGATGGACTTCCATGCGGCGCTGGTGGAGCTCAAAGTCAAGGAAGACGATGAGGAGAGGAAGAGGGCCATCCTCACCCGCATGCTTGGAATGGAAACCAAGCGGACGCTGGTGGGCATCATCGCTCCAAAGAAGGTGAGCGAATTTAAGGCGGACGACATCATGAAGCTGCTACGGGAGCGCTTCCAACCCGCGAGGGCGATGTTTCCCGCTCGGAGCGCGTTTTGGAGGCGAGTCCAAGCGCCGGACGAGTCGGTCGAGGCATTCGTGGCCGCCATGAGGGTAGCCGCTGCCCCCTGTAAATGGGGCAGCATCCTAGAAATGGCCCTCAGGGACGGCGTGCTGTGTGGCCTGAAAGACAAGGAGGTGCAGCGCAGCTTGATGAATAAGGAGCCGCCACCCACGCTGGCAGAGGTCGTCGAGGCCGCAGAAGCCGCAGAGTCCACGAATGCTGGAGTGGACGAGATGCACCAGTGGCGTGAGTGGCGTCCCAGAGCCGGCAAGGCGGAAAGGTCGGTGCACGCAACTCAACGGGCCTCAAAGTCGTCCTCAGAGAGCAGCGACGGCGAGGAGGTCCAGAAGGTCCGAAAAGGGGGGCGCCGTTGCGATGGTTGCGGAGCGGCCCACGAGCGTGCGAGGTGCCCGTTTAGAAAGGCCGAATGCTACACCTGCGGCCGTCGGGGGCACATCGCCAAGGCATGCAGAAAACGGAAGGAGGGCCGGAGGCAGTCACCAGACCGTTCGACCAGGCCGGACCGTTCAGCGAGGCCCAAAGATGGCGTCCAGACCACGAGGAAGCAGGACGGCGTGGGCCGCGTCTCGGACAGCAGCGAGGACGACGTCCCAGTGCTCAGTGTGTCCGCGGAACAGTCCCATTATTTCGTTGAGGTACTAGTACAAGGGGCCCCCATCAGGATGGAAATTGACTCGGGGTCCTCCTATTCCATAATTCCCCAGAAAGAGTTTTTAAAAATCGACCCCCACGTGCGGCCCAAACTTAAAACTTTGAGGTCCACGCTACGAGATGTACAGGGGAACAGCATTCCGGTGTTGGGGGTCAGGAAATTTCGGGTTGAGTTTAAGAGACAATCTGCGGAGCTGCCCTTAGTTGTCCTCAAGGGGGGGAGTTGTAGCCTCCTAGGGACACAGTGGTTCCAGCCCTTAGGCCTGTTTATAGGGGGAGTACATGCAGTGGGGGTGGACCCAATACAAGCGGTGTGCGATGCGCATCCCGCCGTTTTTGAAAAAGGACTCGGAAAATTCAAGGGACCCCCTGTAGCCTTCGACCTAGATCCGGAGGTCCGCCCGATAAGACTCAAACCGCGCAGAGTGCCCTTCGCACTAAAGGACAAAATAGAGGCGGAACTGGACAAATTGGTGGGCCAGGGGATTCTTATTCCTGTTGATTCCGCGGAGTGGGAAACTCCAATTGTAACAGCTCTGAAGGCTAACGGGGAGGTGCGCATTTGCGCTGATTATAAGTGTACGATTAACAAGGCGATCCGCCCTAATGCTTATCCGGTGCCGGTGGTCAGCCACCTTTTGGCTAGGCTAAATGGGGGAAAGTGTTTCGCTAAGCTCGACCTGGCACAAGCCTATCAGCAGCTTCCCGTAACACCCGCCACGGCCGCGGCACAAACGATAGTCACACATAAAGGAGCGTTCCAAGTGTCGCGGTTACAGTTCGGCGTGAACTCGGCACCCGGCCTTTTTCAGTCGCTAGTGGAACGCCTCCTGAAGGGGCTGGAGGGGGTGTTACCTTATTTTGATGACGTATTAATAACAGGGGGGAGTGAGGCCGAACTGGCACAGAGATTGGACAAAGTACTAACTGTGTTCGAGAAAGCGGGGCTGAGACTGAGGAAGGACAAATGTGTTTTTTTCGAAACCGAGGTCGAGTTCTTAGGGTTCAGGATTACACCCGAGGGTATCAAGCCATCCAAATCCAAAGTAGTAGCCATCAAAAAGGCCCCTCGCCCCACATCCAAAACCGAGCTACAGTCATTCCTGGGGCTCCTCAATTTTTACCATACATTCCTTCCGCGGAAGGCGTCCGTGGCCGAACCGCTTCATCGGCTGCTTAAAAAAGAGGAGACTTGGGTGTGGGGTGACGAGCACGAGAGGGCGTTCAAAGAATTAAAACAACTTTTGACCTCTGACGCAATTCTAACGCATTTCGACCCCAAACGGCCGGTGGTCCTAGTCTGTGATGCGTCACCGGTGGGGGTGGGGGCAGTACTTTGCCACGTGTTGGATGACGGAAGGGAAGCCCCGGTTGCATTTTATTCAAGGTCCCTGTCCCAGGCAGAGCGAAATTACGCACAAACCGACAGGGAGGCATTGGCAATTGTAGCGGGGACCAAAAAGTTTCACGATTTTTTGTATGGCCGCCCGTTCAAAATCGTGACGGATCACAAGCCCCTGTTAGGGATTTTCACGGCAAGCAAGCCCACCCCGCAGATCCTATCACCGAGAATGCTGCGATGGGCCATTTTTCTCAACGCTTACCAACACGAGTTGGTGTACCGGCCCGGAAAAGAGATCAGCCATGCTGATGCACTTTCGAGATCCCCTTTGCCCTTGTCGGACGATCAGAAGGCTAGAGTAGGAAGAGACCGCCAGGTGTTACTAATTGAGGTTTTAGATGCACCCCCAATAGTACCAGCCGATATTGCGAGGGCGACAGGCAAGGACAGGACACTCGAGAAAGTCAGCTCATGGGTACAAAAGGGGTGGCCGGCATCGTCCCCAAGCACGGAATTCGACCCATTCTTTCGGAAAAAGCTAGAGTTGTCCCTAGAAAGGGGGTGCCTATTGTGGGGCCAACGGGTGGTGGTTCCTGCAGCCATGCGGCCGAGGGTGCTCAAACTGCTGCACGTCAGCCATCCGGGCATCGTTCGTTCGAAAGCGCTGGCCCGCAGTTACTTTTGGTGGCCACAGCTGGACGCGGACATTGAGCACATGGTCGGCACTTGTGGGGCTTGCCAGGGATCCCGACCAGAGGCGGCCCGTCTCCCGCATAGGGAATGGGACACAGCAAGGGGGCCGTGGTCCAGAGTACATGTAGATTTCGCTGGCCCATTCCGAGGAACCATGTTTCTCCTGGTGGTGGATGCGTTCTCCAAGTGGCTGGAGGTTATCCCAGTAAAGAGCACGTCCTCCGCCACAACAATTAGCCAGCTACGGAGGGTCTTTTCCACGTTCGGTTTACCCGACACTTTAGTCAGCGATAACGCGAGTTGCTTCACCTCCTCGGAGTTCGAGGCATTCATGGGGGCAAACGCCATTCGGCATGTCACATCCGCGCCGTTTCACCCGGCCACGAACGGCCAAGTGGAACGGTTGGTGCGTACAACAAAGGATGCGTTGCGGCGCATGGGCCCGGGGGACCTAAATCACCAAGTATGTCAGTTCTTGTTAGCGTATAGGGTGACCCCCTTAGCGTCGGGGTACTCGCCGGCAGAACTCTTGATGCGGCGGAAACTGACCACACTTCTGACCAGGCTGGACCCGACGAGAGTCGAGGACAAAGGGAAAAACATAGGATTGGCAGTCTCGAAAGGGTTCGCCGCCGGCGACCTTGTTTACTGCAGGAACTATGCAAGCGCAGGGCCAGCCTGGGTGCCGGGAACAGTAATTGAGCAGACGGGGCCAGTGTCATATCGGGTGGAAACGAGCACCGGCCTCCTCTGGAGGAGACACGCTGACCAACTGAGGCGCCGAGTGAGTGAAGGGCCGGTTAGTGGGGCTCAGCAACAGGATTCAGCGATAGGGTTCTCCCCCACCCGTTTAGCCCAAGGGGGAGGCATTGAGGGACAGCAGTCCGAAACCGGGGGGGAAAGCGGTGGTCCCGACTCATATCCTTTTGATACCCCAGTTCTATCAGAGCCCGGGGGGAGGGAAAAGGAATGTGCGGCCGCCGCCGCGTCCCCCGAATGTAATTTTGATTTTGATTTTGGTTTTGCGAGCCGGGGGGGTTTTCAGGAGTGTTCCCCCACCCTTCCAAGCGAGAAGAGGGGTTTTTCGTTAGCCCCCAGTGCCCCCGGTTCTTCCCCGAGAAAGAGCACACCTCCCAACAACGCCGCGGAGCCGCGGCTAGTCACTAACAAGTCTCCCTCTCCAATTACAGGGCAGGAAACCAGGGGACAAAGAGAAGGTAGCAAACCCGGGGAAAGGCAGCCCGCATCGAGACCCCAGCGTGTTCGAAATAAGCCATCTTGGCTGAGGGACTTTGTCTCCTAAGGGGGGGGAGTGTGTTGAAGTGTGGGCTCGAGACATTGTCTCGTCCTAGGGGGGAGGGATGTTGTGTTCTAATGGTTTTACCTTCCACATGGATTACAATGTATCTGAGCCAATGTAACCTTGCCTATAGCAACAATGTAACCTTCAGCTGTATCATATAAACCCTGTAATAGGACGCGAGCTAATGACCACCAGCTGGCAGCAGCGAGCGTCCAAGCTCTCTTGGTCCGAACTCATCAAAGGCAACAGCGCGGGAAGCTTTCCCGCCACCACCTACACCTGGACAAGAAGGGCGTGACCCACAATGACGTCACGCAGACAGTAGCCAATGGGCTACCATGGCACCACGTTCAAATGTATTCCTACTGTATATAAAGAGCTATTGATCCGCCATTACCTCATGTTCCCTCTGTCCACGATGCAATAAACCTGAGTTAACCCAGCCCGAGGCTGTGTCCTGTGTCTTAGTTTTATACACTAAAGTATCTCTCCACATTCACCCCGCGTGTTGTTGTCCACCAGCAGCCTCCACTTGAACATGTTGGTCTTGCATCAGCTCTGTTAAGAGGCCAGCTCTCTTAGCTGTTTCTCAGCCATCACCCAACAGTCAATCTCCGTCAGAGGAAAGAATAAAGAAGAGGGGTGTTCCATTGGCTCTGCAGATAATCTAGTGCTTTTGGTGACTCATTTCCACGAATAACTTCCCTTCTACCTCATTCTAACTTTAAAAACTCAGCCCTGTTTTTTTTTCTCCCTCTCCTGATCCTGTTGCTGTAGTTTTTGTGATGTAATTTCTTTTGTCTCCCAATCAAACCCTGGACCGCCAAAATGGAACCACTTTCTTGGCTTTGTCATTGGCCAAACTTAAGTCATTACAATGGTGGGCCATTACGATATCCCAGACTTCACGATATTCCAGATGAGGGAGAAGCCCATTTGTTAGAAGCAGGTGATGCTGATTCCTGGCCTGCTGGTTGTGGGGAAAAGGCACAAGGAAGATCCAGGTAAATTGGCTGAGCATATCAATTGAAACTGACAACCAGCCAGTATGGCATCCCAGAACCAGGAGGGGAAATTTTTTCAGCAGACAAGGAAGTGTCAAAATTACCCAGTTGACACCATTCCTACTAGAACAATTACTCTGTGAGTGGGAACTTGGAGACCAGAAGGACGGGGTTCGATTTCCCAAGAGTTGCACGGTGGGGGACATGAAAGGAACCTCATTCAGGCATCCCCTGCAACAATCCTTTCAATCCAGAGTACTCTCTGACATGAAATCACACACACACACACACACACACACACACACACACACACTGTGCAGCCTTACCAACAGCACATAAGGAATACCGCAAGGTTTTTCCAGTTGAGTTTGCTGATGGTTCACTGCCAGCCACTAGGATTTTTTTTTCTTCCCTGAGAACCTGCAATGTCACCACTATCACCAACCACATTTGGAACAAAGTGACACCAATGCCATTTGTTTGCTTAACACATACCTGTCAAGTATCCTGGATTGGCCGGGATTTTCTGCATTTCTCCGTTCATTCCTCCCCTTTCCCGCCGCCGTCCCATACTTGAACGACAGGGAAAGGGGTTACTGTGCATGCACACCCATCGCAAATGGGTTCTTCGCATGTGCAGAGGGGTTCTGCGCATGCGCAGGTGAGTTGTTGCATGCACAGAGGGGTTCTGTGCATGCGCAGATGAGTTGTTGCAGCACATGCACACCCAGGCCGGAGCAGTTCCCGTATTTCCAGGAACCGCGCTTGATGGGTATGGCTTAACAACCTTGCCTGTTTGCAGGAGTCTGCAAGCATAGCCTTCTAACCAGTCATTTAACCCAGGGATCTGCAACCTCCACTTCCTTTGTTCTGCTTGTCCTATTTGTAGTTAATTTCAAAGCAAGCCAGCACTGACGAGGCCTGACTTGTAATAACTAGGTATTTTGATCAATATTTGCTTTGATGCCTCCATTGTTCAAGTGTTCTATTCAGGAGGTTTCGATAATTCATCTTTGCTGGATGTAATCATCAACAGGGCTCAAGCACAATGATTGTGTACAACTCACCCGAGGCAGTGCTCTTTAACTCTGGGGTTCAGACAGGCCTAAAACTTCCTACCCCCACATATTTACCTGAGCCAAGAGAGCTCTCACTAATATTAATGTCAGCCATGGGCCCATGCTATGGTAATCAAAGCAAAAGGGCTGTTCCTCCTCTTCAAAGCCCATGATGCCTTATCTTGATCTTTTGTGCAAGTATGCAAAACCACAATATTTAAAACACTGTCAGCAACTGCTATGCCAATAGAGAACTTAACATTGGCAGATGAAAACATATAATTCCCTCTTTCGGAGGCAAAGACAGGGCCCTACATTTAAGAGTGTCATTGTGTGGGCTGGTAATTTCTATAGGCATGGCTAGTTATGAAACTACTGTATTCCTCACACACACACGCACACACACCATCCACAATTTCCCTTCTATGGATCTCTTGGAATGAGAACTTGTTCATTCTAACTGGATAGCATTTGGAGATAACTGAAATCATCTTGCAAGCACTCACTGCCTTTTTACTCCACAGATAGAAACAGCAGTGCAGACGGCTTGGATGTTTTATAGGTGCTTTCAGGTGAGTTTACCTCATTGCTGATGGCCTTGAGAAGGGCTGCAGAACTTGGATCCTCCTGATGGTATTTGACTCCATTTCCCATCAGCATCAATTAGCATGACCAATGAAGAGAGTGGATGATGAAGTTAAAGTTCAGCAACATCTGGAGATAAACAGGTTCTTGCAATCCTGGTTGTGGTGGATTTCAGCATCTACAAAGAACCCAGTTTCTCTGGAGTAGCAGGAGATTTCTGTGCTGCCATGACAAATATGACCTTGTCTCAAGTAATATTAGGCCTAAGATTTGCAAAGTGAAACACATTGGGTATTGCTGTTCTATTCAGTAATGGGGCAGATGACCTATGGGTGGAGTGTAGGAATCGGGGCCGCTAGGACGGCCGTTGGGTCCCGGAGGAGACTGATCAAGTAACGACACGAGGCAATATGGAACGAGATCAGATCAGTGGTTTATTGAGGGAAAAGCATCATCATATATAGATCAGAAGGCAATGCAGGAAAGAATCGTCATCTGACAGAAAATCACATCACCCATTTACTCGGGTTAATGGGGAATCTCTCTTGGGGAAGTTAATTAACTCGGGCAAACACTGACAGGGGAAAACCATTGTTCGAGGCTTACGCCAGGGTAAATATGGCTTCTATTTGCACCAAGGATTGGGCTGATCTGTGAGTCAGTAATTGCTTAATGGGTAACGGAGGTTAGCGTTCTGCTCTCTCAGCAGAACTGCCGGTCAGGTCAGGTGTGGGTGAATCAACCCTTATTATTAATCCACCCCCCCTTAATTTCTGTGCCCGCAGAGCCCACGGGCCAGGAGCTTTCTCGACTGAAGTGGCCTCTGCGAGGGCCGTTCCATGCCAACTGGGCATGGGGAATCCGCATCTCCCCTTTCTCTATTGCTTAGAAACCTGACAAGCGACTCTGCGCAAGAGGGGCATCAGCTGATGAGCGGGAATGACACTTCGGGGTTCCCCCCATGAAACAGTGAGGGAATGCATTGCATGAAACAGCATCCTGCTATGCCTAGCACTATCACCCCCACAATCACTTGGAGCGTCGTCTGGAGCCACCCCCACGGGAGCCATGACCATAACGAACTCCACCAATCCCATATCGAACCCTGCTTAATGTTCTTGACTAGGGTGTGGAGGTCCGTGAGCTGGCTCTGGACCTTGCGTGAGTTGTCAGTGAGATTAAAGCAACACATGCCATGGACAGATTCGCAACCCAAATGATGTAATAACAGAAGATAGTCTATAGCCGCTCGATTGTCAAGAATGGCATGGCGAAGCTCTGCCTGCTCCTGATTGAGCAGCGCTATCGCTGAGGAGGTGTGGTTAATGGCTTTTGCTAATCCGCAAGCCAATTGACCAATTCTCCGAGCGTTGCCGATGGCTAGGCCTGGCACGCCAAGTATGCTGACTGCCAACGAGACGTATTCAGCTGGGCTAAGAACCCTAATGTTGCTATCACATGAGCTGTCTAACTGGGTGGCACGAGTGTGTCGGATGGGTGAGGAAACATCTGAAACATTTGTGCTTGGGGTGACCATATCCTTAGTAGGGAGTAACAGTGTCAAACGACTGATACAACATATGGCATCTGATACATTTGCGGGAATGTAGTTCCAAGTATACTGATTACATGTAAAGAACCATCCTGAAGGTAGGGTAACATGAGCATACATTGCGCCAAGTGTCTGTGGGTTATTACAAGTCCAGTTGCCGCTGCCGACCTCGAGGCAACGGCGCCTACGGCCGACTGCGGAGCAGCCGGTCATTCGAGCACAAGTAGAGTTTGGACTGACCACCACTCGAGGAGTGTGGAGAGTGGCTGCGTCAGCCGGCAAAGTCATAGTCAGCCACATTTCCCTGCGGGCATATTCCGAGGAACTTGCTGGGTGGTACGGGCTGAAAATCCGTTTCACTAGCCAGTCGCCATCCCTGGGGTGCACGCCTGGAGTGTGGCACACTGGGATGAGGCAGGTGTCCTGCTTCAGGCAGAAATCGGACTGGTTGACGAGACCCGCCAACCTTTCCCATATGTTGTAGTGCATCCGGGCAGAGAGGTCTCCGCATGGCATCAAATCGTTGGCCTTTAGTGAGGCAGCCTGAATGCCTCCCCCCGCAAGTAGGGAGAGGGCCAGGATGATGGTGACTGCCACAGTGTTGGCAGTAATCAGGGAAAAGACTGTAGCTACGATGTTCTCCGGCGTTGGCTCCCTCTCCTCGTGCCGGATGACGTCCTGGGCCTCATTGCAAAGAGCCTTGACCATCCCCCAGGTGATCTTTGGTGCTGTCATCTGTGGTCGCTTCTTCCGACGGGTCCTCTCGGTCAGAGTGAGGTCCTCCATCTCCGGGATCGGACTCGGGTTGGCCTGGGTCCACGCCATGTGGTTCCAAGTGAGGCTTGACACACCGAGCTGGAATCCAAACGACACCTGTAGGAGACATAACTGCAGCATACCCTCTTCCCCATGTTACGAGTGGCGCTGGGCCCCTCCAGGAAGGCACCCAGTATCGGACCATCGGTCGCGGGAGAGCTTCCGAACGGCGGAAGTGTTTCTCCTGCGGCGTGCAATCGGAAAAAACATTAAGGTGATTGTACGTGAACAATACCTTATTCAGACAATGCTGTGCCTGACCCTGTGACTTGGGGAGGGCTGGTGGCTCCCCCCTTTCTGTTTGTTTGTCAATGTAAGACTTGAGCGTCCGATTGACTCGTTCCACAATCGCTTGCCCCTGCGGATTGTAAGGAACGCCAAAAGTATGTTTAATGTCCCAAGTGGCCATGAAGTTGGCCAACTGCCTAGAGCTGTAGGACGGTGCGTTATCGGTTTTCACGTGCCGCGGTTTGCCCATTGCCGCGAAGCAGGAAAGGAGGTGCTGCTCCACGTGGGAAGCAGTCTCCCCTTTCTGCGCTGTTGCCCAAACGAATTGTGAAAAAGTATCAATGCAAACGTGCATGTACTGCCATCTGCCAAACTGCGGAACATGTGTGACGTCCATTTGCCACACCTGATTAGCCTCTGTCCCTCGTGGGTTGACCCCCCACGAGGGCCCCCCCCCGGCGCCCCTGCACAATGCTGGCAAGAGCGAACTATGCCTTGGGCTTGAGAAAGTGGCAGATTGAATTGTCTGGCGAGCGCTTTGGCATTCTGGTGAAAGAATGCATGACTTTGAATTGGAGTAGTGAAAACACCTAACACTGAACGTTGCTGAATTTCCCTTGCAGCCGCGTCCGCTCTGCTATTGCCTCGCGGAAATCGGACCCGGTAGGTCTTGGTGACTTCGGATGTGGGCAATATAGAGCGCTTCCGTGCGGTTTCGCAAATGAAATTGAGCAGTGAGGAACAAACTCAGCAAGTTTTTGTCTATCGCGGGAGTGATGTATGCTCCCGGTAGACTGTGAAGCAAATTCCTAACATACTGACTGTCAGTAATGATGTTTAGGCGCTCTTTGGCGAAGGTGCGCAAAGCGAGGTTCACCGCTGCCAACTCTGCCAGCTGTGCGGACTTCTGTGGAAGAGTTAACAGCGTGCGCCAAGCCTGGCCCTCCTGCCAAGTTAAGACACCATATGTGCAACCCCCGTCCATGAAGACTGTCCTGGCCCCCTGAAGTGGAACCAGCGAAAGCAATTCGAACAAGCTGACTGTCTGCGTTTGAAGCGAGACAAGTCTGGGGTCTTTCGGCAAGTGGTATGCCAAGCATCCGGTAAATCCCTCCAAAGCAATTGGAAGCGAGTCACCGAGCTGCATCAATTGCTGAACCTGCTCTTTGGTGAATGGGACCACAATCTTTGCTAAGTCGTGCCCTGAAATGTCCCTAGCTCTCAGCCTTCCGCGGTAAACCACCGCGGAGACCAATTCTTGGGGAGGAACGATGTTCCGGGAAGAGGTGTTCGGTAAATACACCCATTCCACGATGTTCGCTCCTTTCTCGGAGTCCATTCCTAGGGCTCCGGTGAACATGGATCCTGCCCGAACTATGTACAAGTTCAGGATCGGGGCATATGGCCCCTGAGCAATCCTGTCCACCCACCTTTTGGCTGAGAATTTGGTTGACTTTCTCGAGGGCCAAGCGTGCCTCTCGAGGAATTTGTATCCGGTCTGCCGGCTGCTTGCCTAATGTGAGCAGCGAGAAGAGCGGTTTCAAAAGATCCGTATCCAATCTAAAATACGGTCTGGCCCAATTAATGTTTCCTAAAACCTGCTGCAATTCTACCAAGGTGACTGAGTCCTTTAAGTTGATCTGAGGCAAAACTGGTGCTGCGAAGGAACGGAGAAGCCGATGACCCAAGTATGAAAAGGGCTCGGTTCTCTGCACTTTCTCTGGGGCAATGAGTAACCCTTTCTCCCCCAGGCTGGCCTCGAGGTCTGCAAACATTTCGCTGCCGAGTTGCGGCACTGCGACCAAGATGTCGTCCATGAAATGGCATACTAAAGCTGTGGGGTGAAGGCTTTGAAACCTTGCCAGTGCGTTGTGAACATAAATTTGGCACAGGGTGGGCGAATTGAGCATGCCCTGTGGCAAAAATTTCCACGCGTAACGCTGCATGGGCTCGCTGTGGTTCACAACCGGCACCGTAAAGGCGAACCTTTCCCTGCCCCTGGGGTCTAAGGGAATGGTATAAAAGCAATCCTTGAGATCTACAACTAGGATCTCCCACCCCTCGGGAATCATATTTGGATTCGGGATGCCGCATTGAAGCGGACCCATTGGCTGTATGCATTTATTGATCTCTCTGAGATCGTGGAGGAGTCGCCACTTCCCCGACTTCTTTTTAATGACGAAAATAGGCGAATTCCAAGGACTAGTGGACTGCTCTATGTGTCCTGCGTCTAGCTGTTCTCTAACCAGTTGCTTTAGGGCGACTAATTTCTCTCCCACTTCCGGCCATTGTTCCACCCAGACCGGCGTATCGGTGAGCCATTTAAGTGGCAATGCCATTACCCGAAGGTAAGCGTAGCACCGTACTACTGTAAAATGTCTCGCCCCCAAAGGTTGATGTGCACGTCCAGAATGTGCGGCCGAATGACCGCCGTGCCGTCAGCCTTTGGGATTGTGACTTCCACCCACTCCCGGCTCCTAAACGCTTCTTGGATGCTGCCTACCCCCCCACACATCGGAGACCGGCTCAATGGCCCACTCCCGTGGCCACTGGCTTCGGCTGACCACACTCACATCAGCTCCGGTATCTAACAACCCTGAGAATGATTTTTTATTCAAAAATACTTCAATAACTGGGCGCTGTTTCCACTCAATGTTGGTCTCCACTGTCACTAAGACTTGGTATCCTTGCACTGCCTCCCTTGCGCTCGAGCGGTCTGCTGACCCAGACTCTGAGCTGTCCCTGAGCCTTCCCTGGCTATCTGCTGGTGAGTTACAAGGAACCATAATCAGTTGCGCTAATGTGTCTCCTTTGCGAATTGTCTGGGGTAGGTGTGTCCAAAGCTGAACTTGGAGAACGCCTGAAAAATTGGAGTCGATGACTCCCGGAATTACAAGAATTCCGCGTGCTCCTGCTACACTGCGAGGCAAAACTAAACCTATAAAGCCCTTGGGCAGGGGTCCCATGTACTGGGAGTCCACCAGATAGACTGTGCCTGGCAAGTCGCATGTGACGTCCGCCTGGCAAGTCAATTCTAGCCCTGTACTACCCTTGGGGCTGGCCTGCGCCTTCGCAGTGCCTGGAATGTGAATGGAATCTAGTCTAGCTCTGGCGTGCCCAGAGCAAGGGATGTCTCTGTTTGGACCGGGGCCAGAGACATGCCCGCGTTCCGGTTTCCCGAACTCGGACAGTATCTGGACCAATGGTAGCCTTTCTTACACTTTGGGCATGGGGTGTTTGGAGCTTTGGAACGGCCGGAATTTTGTCTGCCTCCCTTGGATCGGCACTCCCTAGCGTAGTGACCGACCTTGCCACAATTGTGACATGCCCCTTGATTTTTATTCTTAGGTCTTCTACCCCCTTGCACCGCTGCTGCCAACAGACCCATTTTATAGGATTCTGTGCCAACGTCGGCGCAAGCTCTAATCATGTCCGTGAGAGTCAAGTCGGGACGATTGGCCAGTGACTGCAAGATTTTACGGCAGTCTAAATTGGCAATATTCTTTGGCCAATTTTATCATGAGCTCTTGTTGGGCTTCCTCGTTATCGATCTGTCTACTGATCGCTTCCTCTAAGCGATTGATGAAGTCCATATAGGGCTCCTGGGCTCCCTGTTTGACTGCGGTGTAATTTTTGGCCGCCTTGCCAGTTGCTGGAACCTTGAGAAAAGCCTTGAAGGCAGCCTCGGCTGACATTTGAAGAGTGGCGAGTGGCAAGTTGGTCTGCGCATCGATGGATTCGAAGGCACCTGAACCATATAACTGGTCAGGAAGTACTGCGCCTCCCATCCTGGCAGCCCTTGTCTGAGCCTCGAGGCGATACTCGCTGTCCCATAGCAAATACTGGCTGGGGTTGAGCATCATCCGCATGACGGCTTTCCAGTCGTGCGGGATGAACATGGTGTTCTCGCACACTTGCTGAAGCGTGCCCCTAGTGAAGCGACTCTGGAGTCCTGTCTCTGTAATGGCTTTCCGTATAGCCATGAGAAGCTTATACGGGACTGGTGAATGAACTACCTGCTGGGCCCCTGTGAGGGCATCCATTTCCAAGCGAATTGGACAAATCTGACTAAGCTCAGCTAGTTCTTCTGCTGGCAATTCCCTCTTCTTGATTTCTTCCTCAATTGTGCGCTGAATGGCACTCTTGGTCTGGGAGCCTGTAGCTGTCAGAGAAGCACCTGCGCTCCTCATTCCATGCATTCCGTCGGTGACGTCTGCAGCTGTCACCGAGGGAAAGCTCCCTACACTACTCTGCTTAAACTGCAATGACGGATAGAGCGCCATGGGCGCCGATGGCTCGACTGGCGCTGGGGGTTCTTTGGCCTCTACCCGGACTGGATCTATCTCTGCTAAGAGCTTCCTACATTTACTCCATGTGTGAATTACGCCCTCTGGAGCTTTCGGGGGTTGCTGAATGCAGTCTCCTATCTGATCCCAAAGCTGAAGGGTTGACGTACCTACTTCTGGGTAAAGCAGGCAGTGTTCCCTTAGGTACACCAAAAGTCTCGCTAGCTCTCCGCTGTGAAAACGTAACTGAAATACCCTGGCCAGGATTTTGAACTCTTACTCATGAGTTCTTTGGCTAGCGGACGGACGTTGCCGCTGAGGACAAGTCCCCATATTACCTGCGGGGTTCTCCGTAGATAGCTCCTCGGGACGAGTCGACGCGTCTGTGGGCCAGGCAATAGGTTTTGGCGACGATTCTCTAGGTAGAGCTCGGAGCGTGGCCTCCTGCCACGGGCCCTCGGTGGCCTCTGCGCTGTCAGGGGTTCACAGCTGACCCTGAGCGGAACGCGTTTTTCCGTAACTGCAAGTCGGGAGCAAGCTGTAGGATGCCTCTTCTGTAATGCCTCGCCGCTTGGGCCGTCTTCCCGACCGGCTGGCTTACCGACCGGGCTGCCGCGCTGTCCTCCGGGTCGATCGGACGCGGTTCAAGCGCAGAACCGGACCGTGTGATCGTTTACTCTCGAGTAGATCACGTCGGGGTCACCAGGTGTAGGAATCGGGGCCGCTAGGACGGCCGTTGGGTCCCGGAGGAGACTGATCAAGTAACGATACGAGGCAATATGGAGCGAGATCAGATCAGTGGTTTATTGAGGGAAAAGCATCATCATATATAGATCAGAAGGCATTGCAGGAAAGAATCGTCATCTGACAGAAAATCACATCACCCATTTACTCGGGTTAATGGGGAATCTCTCTTGGGGAAGTTAATTAACTCGGGCAAACACTGACAGGGGAAAACCATTGTTCGAGGCTTACGCCAGGGTAAATATGGCTTCTATTTGCACCAAGGATTGGGCTGATCTGTGAGTCAGTAATTGCTTAATGGGTAACGGAGGTTAGCGTTCTGCTCTCTCAGCAGAACCGCCGGTCAGGTCAGGTGTGGGTGAATCAACCTTTATTATTAATCCACCCCCCTTAATTTCTGTGCCCGCAGAGCCCACGGGCCAGGAGCTTTCTCGACTGAAGTGGCCTCTGCGAGGGCCGTTCCATGCCAACTGGGCATGGGGAATCCGCAGTGGAGGAGCCCTTATTGAGTCTATTATTGCAAATGGATCATTACCTGGCTTACCCATACTTTTAAAATACTGTACCTGGAATATCTTCAGAGGTAGAAGGCAAAATTTTATAATTCACCCCTGAAATGTTGGGGAAACCAGATTTCCTGAGATCTCTGACAGAGTTTTCTACACTGGGTGATCTTGGTTTCCATTTGGAGTGTGGAGTTAACCCAAGCTATCAGTATGGTAGTGCCCAAATAATGTCATAATCTGTGACCAGTTTCCATGACATTTTGTGAATAAAGCTGCTCATCTCTGTAGTGAGAAAGGCATCAAGGTTCTAAGAGGGTTAATGATGACAGGGCTAAGATGACAACATTTTGTAGTATTATTACAGATATGTTTTAACTTGTAGAACCTGAGAATAGACACAAGTGCCTTAGAGGTTTGAGTCCCAGTTCTTGTTCTCTTAGCCAATGTTCTTTGTGGATAATCTGACTGATTTGTGTCAAAAAGAGCACACCAAACTGGCAATTGGGAATAAATAAGAAACTGTTTACTGAGGCAGTATTTATTAAGGTATTTAGCAAAACACCTTCAATGAAAGCTAGCTAAGGTAGTATTTTTCTGGAGATATTTAAGTAAAACTTCCCAGGACATTTTACTTGCCTAATAAAACAAGCTGAAAACAACAACAATAAGATAACAAATGTAATAAAAAATTTTAAGATAATAAATTACAATTCTTCTTCTTCTTCTTCTTCTTCCTCTTCTTCTAGTGCTGTATCCGATTCTGAATATTGGCAATCATCTATTAATCAGCCATGTAGACTGTCCAGCAAACATAATGCCATAGCCTTTCATCTGCCTTCTGCATTGCAGCGTGATACCCGTACCACTGATCCACCTCCGCGAGTCACTTTCTGATCCTGAGCCATTTTGGCATGCAAAGTCCTCCTCAGCCCCAGGCAAGTATTGATGAAGCTTGATGGATTGATGGATTCAAGTGGGATTTAATCCACTTGGGGACCATCACCCTAAAATAAGAATGAAAAGCTAAAATATGTGGGAGAGGAGTAATGTCTTTATCTGGCATAAAAATAACAGCACTGGGAACACTAAGACAAGAAGGAGAGCCTTCTCCATGTCTGCACCAGCCCTCTGCAACCTCCTTCCATCAGAATTGCGCCTCCAGTTGGAGCTACTCCCCTTCAGGAAGATGTTGAAAACCTGGCTCTGCCAACAGGTGTGGGGAACATTTGGCTCCACATCTCAAGCCTATTGGCTTATTTAGCCTGCCTGTTGTGGGATTGAGGGCCCCCCTCTTTTGTTCTTTCGTTCTCTCATAAGCTTGTTCTACTGTGGGTGGTGGGAGGGTTAGGGTAGCTTTTAATGATGATGATGTTGATTTTTATGTGTTTAAATTTTGCTTTTAGATGAGGTTTTTATGTAATTGTTTTATTGGTAATGGTTTTATCTTTCTTGTATTGTACATATATGTATATTTTTCTGTTGTTGCCGCCCTGAATGGTGTGTTGCACTAGGAGGGCGGGGTAGAAATTTAGAAAATAAATAAATAAATAATAAATCAGAGTGAATCCTTAGAGAAGGGGCCCTATTTCATATACAGTCCAAGTGCATAGCTACAATACACACCTACTGTATATCTGTTTAGTCCAGTTTAGTTACTTCCCCTCAAGAACCTCAGGAACTGTAGTTAGGCAACAGAGCTGACAATTTTGTGAAATATTCCGAGCTCTTCTCACAGATGACAGTTCTTGAATTCCCTAGGGTGATGGGAAAGCTTTTTAATTTAAGTGTCTCTTTCCAGTTTTTCTCAAAGTACATCTGTGGTGGGGCTCTAAGGTCACATCAGCTACCCGTGTAGGCGTCAAGGCAGGAAAGACAGAAGCACTCACAGGGGGAAGGAAAAAATGGGAAGCGAGAACGTTGGCAGCACAGGGGATGTCCTTTTCCATCTAATTACCACCTGCTTGTCTCCATGGCACCACAGCTCCTCAGAAGACCATGTTCGTAATGATGTCTCCAAGGTTCCTCAAGGCCTGTTCAAGCAGCAACCCATGTGGGGGAGACAATCGTGCTGTTGACTACAGCACTCTGCTGCTTGAGGCATTTGCCTCACGGCTTGACTTATGGCCATGCTGGACCTGTCTGCCACCCCTTCCCCCAACCTTTCCAGATTGAGAGGGAAAAGCTGAAGGGTGACCGTGGATGGTTTCGGCTGAACCCAGCAGACGAGGACTTATGACCAGGTTTCCAACTGCAGGGAAGACAGTAATGGCATGCAATGAAATTCATTTATAATCTACAGTACTTGGCCTTTTGACTTGCTCAGTTCAAAGACTAGAATAGTTGATTTTCCGAACTAAAATTCTCAGAACTCCCCTCCTCCAGATTAAATGTCCATACTGGCTAAAAATGTATATCTTTAAAAATGGCTTTTCTGGGTTCTGGAGTGAGCAGGCCAGTTAGTGTGAACACAATATATGCAGAGCCATGGGTACACTTGAAGTAAAAGTGATTGGAGGCAGGATCTAGCAGGGAGGTATCTGACATGGACCAGAAAGGCCAGCACAAACTTAGACTTGTAGAGCAAATATCATGCAAAACCATCTGGACTAGCCCTCAAGGACTATGCTAATAGGCTCCTTGGCTCTGAAGTACTTTCTGTTCAATATCTGACATGTTTGACAATGTTCTTATGGCTTCATCTGCAAGTCTCTGCACAGCAAATGTTTAAGAAGCCACAACATTAATTCAGCCAGAAGCAGATTTCAGTAAAGGAAGGGCCATAGAGAGAAGGGTATTCAGGATGCAGGAAGAGGATGGGAGTCTGGTTTTTGCCAGCCAGGCTAATGGTCATATATTGAATTATGGGCTGTGATTTCTGTATCAGGCTGTCAGTTTTGATTTATCAGCATAATTCCTGATACTGTCAGGGACCATTAGAATAATCTTCCTATTTTAGCCATCAGGGGATAATGGGGGCAATGAATAGATAGAGAACATGCAAGTTTGAGCTTGGGAAAGTGGGAAGCAGATCATCAAGACCTGTTTCCCCTTTTAGTATAGTAAATAGCAGTTAGACTAGGTCCATTTAAATAGAGGAGATGATTTACCAAATCCCAATTGATTCATTAGGCATGTTTTATTACACTAAGCAGCAGAATTTTGGCTAATTGTTATGTGCTGAATAGTTTGTGACAAGTACCCCTTTAACTGATTTATCCGACAATTGTATCTATTGTAAGTAATCAATGACACATTGTAGCAAGCTGTTAAGAATAATACTGCTCCTGCCAATAGCACTGTCAGCTCACATGATACAGATTCCCCTGAATACCTGAAGGGCGGGAAACCTCCCCGCCGCACCGCACCTGGAGAGGATGGGCGTGATGACGTCCGCGGACACTAACCAATGAACTATCACCCGGGTTATTCAAAATGTACAGTGTACTATAAATAGAGCTGTTTGGTCCACCTTTACCTCATGTTCACTCTGACTACCATGCAATAAAGTTGTGTTTTAGCCCTTACTGCGGCTCCTTCTTTGTCTTCCATGCAAGACACCAAATTGGCGACGAAGGTGGGATGGCGTCCTGAAAAGTGAACATCGCGCCCTTCGATACCACGAAGCCAGAAAAATGGGAACTCTACGAACAGCAGTTCCTCTACGCTATGGACCTCGAAGGCATCGAGGAGGAAGCCTAGCGCCGGGCATTCCTACTGGCCCAGTGTGGCCTAGAGACTTTGGAACTGGCCAACAACCTCCTAACGCCGAGACTGCTCAGGGCCGTGCCCCTGGATGAGATCCTCGCCGAGTTGAGGAAGCACTTTCGCCCGAAAGTGTCCATGTTTCCGGCAAGGTTGGTGTTTCAGCAGCGGTGCCAGCAGGCCGGTGAGTCCATGGCAGATTTCATGGCAGCCCTGCGGGTGGCTGCCGTGCCTTGCCGTTGGGGAGCGTTCCTGAGCGAGGCGCTGAGAGACAGGCTCCTGCTGGGCCTGCGAGATGAGGGGGCCAGGAAAAAACTCCTGGCCAAAGACGAGAGCATCTCGTTCGAGCATGTCCTGCGCATCGCCCAAGCCACGAGTCAGTGCAACAAGGCAAACGGGTGTGCCGGGCCAGGACCACCACGGTTGGGGGGGCCGCCAGCGGTCCCAGTCCACAGCTGTTCCTCCCATGGAGAGCAGGGGCCCTCCGAGTCCACCACATCCACCTCCGACTTCAGCGAGGACGAGGATGTTCAACGGGTGCAGAGGAGACCCGAGAGGTGAGACCGCGCCAGAGAGGACTGCCGCTGCGATGGATGCGGGGCATCCCACGACCGGAACCGATGCCCATTCTGGAAGGCGGAGTGCCACAACTGCGGGTGGCGCGGGCAAATCGCAAGGGCCTGCAGGCGGTGTTGAGATGATGGCAAGGACCAGGTGGAACAGCCCCAACGAAAGGCAGACGAGGTCGGGCACATCCTCGACAACGACGGGCCCCAGGAGCACCGCGGGTCTCGACGGATTCCCGACGACTGCGACCAGGCGGTCCACAGCGTGCAGTTGCGGCGGCCCCAGTTTTTTGTTGAGGTACTGGTACAGGAGGTCGCAATAAGGATGGAGATCGATTCGGGGTCATGGTACTCCATCGTCTCCCACAGGGAATTTCTACGCATTTCCCCAAAGTCACGCCCCAAGCTGAAGGCCCTTAAGACTAATTTGCGGGACATTCAGGGCAAGGGTATACCAGTGTTGGGGGTGGGAGAGTTCAAGGTTCAGTTTAAAAGACGCTCCGCGCAGCTGCCCCTAGTAGTCCTAAAGGAAGGGTCCTGCTGCCTCCTGGGTACACAATAGTTCAGGCCCCTGGGAGTTTTCATCGGTGGCATACACGCCGTGCAGGCTGACCCGATCACGGAGGTGTGTAACGCACACCCGGCCGTTTTTGAGAAGGGGCTAAGGAAGTTCAAAGGGCCCCAAGTTTCCTTCAAATTGGACCCTGACATCCGACCCATCAGGATGAAGCCAAGAAGAGTGCCTTTCGCACTAAAGGACAAAATAGAGACTGAACTGGACAAACTGGTGGGTCAGGGGATTTTGGTGCCGGTGGACTCCGCCGAGTGGGAAACCCCCATTGTTACGGCACTTAAGGCTAATGGGGAGGTCAGAATCTGCGCTGACTACAAGTGCACGATTAACAAGGCAATTTGCCCAAACGCGTATCCAGTGCCGGTGGTAAGCCACCTGTTAGCAACCTTGCATGGGGGGAGGTGTTTCGCCAAACTAGACTTGGCCCAGGCATACTAGCAATTGTCGGTAACCCCAGCTGCAGCCGCCGCTCAGACAACTGTTACCCACAAGGGAGCTTTTAAAGTGACGCGCCTCCAATTCGGCGTAAATTCGGCTCCGGGGATCTTTCAGTCCCTCGTAGAAAGATTGTTGAAAGGGCTCCCAGGTGTTTTCCCCTACTTTGATGATATTCTGATAACAGCAGGAGGGGAACAGGAATTGGCCAAGAGGTTAGACCGGGTACTAACAGTGTTCGAGAGAGCGGGGCTCAGGTTAAGAAAGGACAACTGTGTATTTTTTGCTGAAGAGGTAGAGTTTCTGGGTTTCCGAATAACCCCTGAGGGCATAAAACCAGCAGAGTCCAAGGTAGCAGCAGTGAAAGATGCTCCTTGCCCCACCACCAAGGCCAAACTGCAGTCCTTCCTAGGACTCCTAAATTTCTATCACTCTTTCCTCCCGGGAAAGGCATCGGTAGCGGAACCGCTGCATAGATTGATCAAAAAGGATGTGGCTTGGCGGTGGGGGAACAGCCAGGAACGGGCGTTCCAGGGGCTCAAACAGCTTCTTTCTTCCGAGGCTGTGTTGACCCACTTCGACCCAAAGAAACCAGTTGTGCTGGTCTGCGATGCCTCACCGGTGGGGGTGGGGGCAGTCCTCTGCCACGTGCTAGAGAGCGGGCGAGAAGCCCCAGTAGCATACTATTCGAGATCCCTGTCCAAGGCAGAACGCAACTACATGCAAACAGACAGGGAAGCCCTAGCGATTGTTGCAGGAACCAAGAAGTTCCACGATTTTCTCTATGGCAGGCCATTCAAAGTTGTGACCGACCATAAGCCCCTCTTAGGGATTTTCACTACAGATAAGCCAACCCTGCAGATCTTGTCCCCAAGGATGCTGCGATGGTCGATCTTTTTCAATGCGTACCAGTTCGCGTTGACCTACCGCCCCGGCAAGGAGATCAGCCACGCTGATGCCCTTTCTAGGTCACCCCTCCCACAGGCAAGGGACCCCGAGTGCGAGGTAGAACAGGACCACCAGGTGCTCCTGATTGAGGCCCTAGAGTCGCCTCCAATTCTGCCAGCTGAGGTCGCCAAGGCTACGGCGAAAAACAAGTCATTGGCCTTAGTCAGTTCATGGGTACAGAAAGGCTGGCCGGCAACCTCCCCTACAGAGGAATTCAGGATTTACGGTAGGCGGAGAGACGAGCTCTCCCTAGAAAGGGTCTGCCTACTCTGGGGGCAGCGGGTAGTAATCCCCGAAGTTCTGAGGTCCCGGGTGCTCAAGATGCTGCATATCAGCCACCCGGGGATCGTGCACTCTAAGGCACTAGCGAGGAGTTACGTCTGGTGGCCAAAACTGGACACAGATATAGAACACATGGTTGGCACTTGTGAGAGCTGCCAGAGCACCCGGCCCAAGGAGTTCCGACTTCCGCACAGAGAATGGGACACGGCCCGTGGTCCGTGGTCCCGTCTACACGTGGATTTCGCGGGTCCTTTCAGAGGTACCCGTTTCCTTATAATAGTGGACTCCTACTCCAAGTGGTTGGAGGTAATTCCCATGGCCAGTACATCGTCAGCTGCAACGATTAAGCAATTACGCAAAGTATTCAGCTGCTTCGGTTTGCCGGATGTACTTGTGAGCGACAACACCACAACTTTCATGTCAGCAGAGTTTCAGGGTTTCATAGAGATTAACAAAATTCACCACATAACTGCGGCCCCGTTACACCCCGCTACAAATGGTCAAGCGGAACGCCTGGTGAGAACAACGAAGGACGCACTGCGTAGGATGGGCCCTGGGGAATTGAACTTGCAACTCTGCCAGTTCCTACTAAGATACCGTGTAACTCCCTTAACGTCAGGGCTCTCTCCCGCCGAGCTCCTCATGCGGAGGAAACCCGCCACGATTCTCTCAAGATTAGACCCAACCAGGGTGGAGGATACGGGTAGAAACATAGAAGCGGGGGGGGACCAAGAGTTTCGAGATCGGCCAGCCGGTACACTGCCGGAACTACGCGGCTGGTGGCCCCACTTGGGTACCTGGAATAGTAGTCGGACAGACGGGGCCAGTCTCCTACAATGTCGAGACAGGCACAGGACTCCTCTGGAGGAGGCACGCCGACCAGCTCAGAGGTAGAGTAGTGGGAAGGCAAGACGTGAGTGACCAAATGAAGCAGTCAGCGTTAGGGTTCTCCCCCACCCGTTTATCCCAACGGGGAGACACAGACCACAGGGGGGAGAGAAATGATACAAACCCACATCCTTTTGACCCGCCGGGTAACAGGGACAATTTAGAGGAGAGGGATTTCGAAGACTTGTTAGATTTTTAGTTAGGAGACCGGGGGGATTTTTCGGAGTGGTCCCCCACCCATCCAAGCGAAGAGCAGGGTTTTTCTTTAGTCCCTGGAGCCCCCGGTCTCACGTCCCTGGAGTTTACTCCCACACCTAGACCTTCCCAATCCCCGGCTCACAACTTGCAGCCAATCGCTAACGAGTCACCCTCCTCAAGTGCAGGGACTCCGGCCCGAAGTGTGGCCACCACTCGCCCAAGGCGAACGTGCGGAAAGCCTCAATGGCTAAAGGACTTCGTCCTCACATAGTGGGGAGGGATGTTATGTACTGAATAGTTTGTGACAAGTACCCCTTTAACTGATTGTATCCGACAATTGTATCTATTGTAAGTAATCAATGACACATTGTAGCAAGCTGTTAAGAATAATACTGCTCCTGCCAATAGCACTGTCAGCTCACATGATACAGATTCCCCTGAATACCTGAAGGGCGGGAAACCTCCGCGCCGCACCGCACCTGGAGAAGATGGGCGTGACTATCCATGACGTCACGCGGACACTAACCAATGAACTATCAACCGGGTTATTCAAAATGTACAGTGTACTATAAATAGAGCTGTTTGGTCCACCTTTACCTCATGTTCACTCTGACTACCATGCAATAAAGTTGTGTTTTAGCTCTTACTGCGGCTCCTTCTTTGTCTTCCGTGCAAGACACCAAACTAATGTTATCTAACTCTCACATTTCCCATCTGTATACATGAACAGTAATTCTCCATTAAGGTAAGAAAGGGGTTGCAAAGACCTGTTTTGAAACAAATGAACAATATCAACATTTGGCACTGCCTAAATTGTGGGATTAAGAACAGGAATGCAAGATCTCAGGGTGCTCAATAAAGTCTCAGGGCATTGCTGTGTTTCTCCAGATCTCCAGATGGGAAGATCATTCTCAAAGTGAAGGGCATTGCAGGAGAAAGAGAGAGAGAAAGAACCTATGTTCACATTCAAAGTGGCTTCAAAGCCTACAAGCCCATCCACACTCATTTCCAGCTTCTGCTGATGCTCACTGATTCAATGCAAAGGTCTTGTATGTGTTTGTGCACATCAAAAAAGGAAAGGGGAAGGGAACTAGGAAAAGAGCCAGTGAATGCCCATGAGCCTTTTTGTTCCATGAGCTTTAGCAGCAGTGACATGAGGCCTTGGAGGGGGACTCCCCATAGGTAGCAGAGGGAGCCTTCCATAAGCCGAAGTAGCAACAGCATACAGCAGAGAGCCTGGAAAAATCCCAGCTATGCCATACATACTTTACACAACAGGGTAGGCAGCTCTGACAAGAATGGTGGCAATCACTGTAGCTGCTGGGTGCATTTTGCTACCTGGCTAGTAATTGAATCTCCCCCCATTTGTTCTTTCTTCCTGGCATATTACCTGGCTTACCTAGGTTTTACCTAAGTCCCCTCCCTTTGTGCCTAGTTGTACACTGTGTTGGCCCAGAACCAATTCTTTCCTACTTTGTCTCATGACATCACACAGGCCCAGCCTTTAGTATCATAAGAAATGATGCTTATCTAGCCACCCTGCCTGTGACATACTTTAATGGTCCAAAAAAAGGGGGGGGGTTGATTGTCAACACAGTTATGGGAAGTGGTGGTATAGTCAGTTAATTGTAAAGTTTAGGATTAGGCCACAGGTCTGTCAGCCTAACAGAGAAACAGTTCATCAGCATAGTATAGTAAAAACCCATTTTATGAGAAAAGTCCGTTCCGTAGCTTTTTCCTTAATTTGATTTTTTTCTGTAAAACGAGACATCCCATAAGAACGCAATGAGGAAGAAATGTTCCCGACCCCACAATAAAAATAATAAAAATAAAAAACACTCAAACTCAGGGATTCTCAACCTGTGGCCCTGCCGCCGCCGGCCATAACTATATGGGTGAGTGGGTGGGTGGGGCCTAGTAGGATTGCTCTGTATGGGGCCCAGAAATTTCTAATGGCGGCCATGCATCTTCTTCTGGCCAGGCCACCCAAAACATCTTGCTCTCAGACCATTTCCCCTTCCAAAGCTTCCCACTTCTTCTGAGAAGAAAGCAGGGACCACATTGGAGTTGTGATTGCTATGTGAATAATGCTCACTGAGAAATGGCTTCTTTAAGGGGCCACTGGTGCCTTGCGGTGATGTTGGTTTCCATGGGCTTTTTTCACCAAGCAGGAAAAGGCAAGGGGCTTTGGATTGCTCAGAGGCTGTATTTCCCACTGAGCACAACACCAGGGGAGGGACAAGACTGTGATTTCAGTTGTCTCACCATAGGTTGGAGAAGGATGTGAGGAGAGAGGCTTCTGTGATGAGCAGAAAAGTGCTTTTAAAAAGTTAGTTTGACTAAGTGGGTGGAATAATTAAGTGATTTCTGCCCTCATGCTCATTGTCTGCCTGCCTCTTTCTTTTCTTTCCCTCCATTTCTCTCATCACTGCTCTCCTTTGCATACTTACAAACAGCATCAGGGAACAGAGTACAGTGGTACCTCACTTAAAGAGCATAATGCGTTCCATGGGATTGCTCTTTAAGCAAGTTTGCTCTTTAAGTGAAACACCATTGTAAGTGACCAACTGTGACTTTTAGTGGGGGGATTGTTAAGCAAGTTTTTGGTTGGTTTTAGTTGTTAAGCGAGGTGACCATTCAGAGAAAATTCTGCTCTTTAAGCGAGTTAGTCTCTAAGCAAGGCGCTCTTTATGCGAAGTTTTACTGTACTATGGTAGATAAAGCCATCTCTCCCTCATTCCATGTAGGAAAGCTGGCTGGACTGGCACAGGCATTTTATTTCAACACGGTTAGCTTACGATGTGCAGAGCAGGCAGTGTGATGCATAAAGCATGTTTTCTCACAGCTTCTTGGACATCCATCTCACTCTACCAGCTATGCCTGGCCTTCTAATCTTTTCTTCTTCTTCTTCCGTGTCTAGGCCAGATGTGAAATTGCCAAAATGAAGGCACCTTTTGGTGAGTTCATTCTGCAGTTCCTTTCACTTGACCTAGTGTGATTAGCCCAGCAACACAAAGTTGCCATTTACCAGGGTATGCCCGATTGTGGTTTAAAAATACCACAATCTTCAAGGAGGCACTTTCTGTGTACCCCAGCCTTCTACTGAGCACAACTGTTCACAACTTGCAGACTTCCAGATCAATATCCATGAAATCCATCCCCACAATGGTCCAGAATACATCCTTTATGCCAGTATTTCAGTAACATTATTTCCTGTGCCCCTCCAATTGTTTTTGTAGCCCCCAGCCTTCCCCTGCCTTCCTATGCTCCTGATACAAAAAGAGAGAGTGAATTACAGCCCCAGGAAGATTCCTAGAGTGGTGACTCACTCTTGAAATAGATCATAGCCCCCTCTCCAAGCTGTTTAAAAACCCCAGCTACTCATTTTTCAACACTTCAGTCACTCCTTCCTCTCTTTTCTTTTCTTTTGTATTTTTATTTTTTGTTTTGTTTAATTTTTTGCATTTGTGTCAGTCTGCAGTCATTCCAACCCCCCTCCCTGAGGGTTTTAGAAGAAAAACTGGCCCCAGGACCTGACAAAGTTTCCCATCCATAATCTAAATACTGTACAGTACATTAGTGCAAATGCTAACTGTAACCATTTTCAAAGCGACCAGGGTGTATCAGTCTACTTTTACTTGAATAGTTACCAATCTTTATTTTATACATTAGAGTGACCTTTTACAGTCGCTGTCATTTTTAAATGATATGTGCTATTGCTTCAATTGATTGTGATTTCTAATTTTATCTGGTAAATTGCCTTGAGGAGGCTTTGCTTTGAAAGGTGTTATGATGCCGTCAAATCAGTAAATAATCCCAACAGTCAATGCTTTGTATTAACTGCAAAAAACTGATTACATCATGGGTTTCTCTAAATCAGGGGTTCTCAACCTATGGCCCGGGGCCGGATGTGGCCCATGACACCATTTCATGTGCCTCACCACCACCTCCACCACACCCGGAAATGTCATGTGTGACAAGCAGGATAAAATGGCCATCTGGCCCACGAAGCTGTCTGAGGGAGCTTGACCCGGTCCATGGCTTCAAAAGGTTGAGAACCCCTGCTTTAAATAGTGTAAGAGAAAGAATGCCAAACCGAAGGAACCGACTTACTTGGAGCGTCCTAGACTCACTAGATACTAAATATTTGACATATCTCAAGGATTGATGTATAGGGCAGATTGTTGCTTTACAACACCATGAAATCAACACAGATATTGTATGAGCTAAAATAGTAATTTATCCCTACTTAGAAGGGCTGAATTGAGCATTCTCAGGTAGTTCTAGGGAAGTTTTAACCTTGTGATTGATGGGAGTCAAGAAAAGACATCTGATACATTCAACTTAGGCTTGTCCCCTTCAGATAACAACCTAATTAAAATATTGCCCCCAGGTGGTCTGGTGGTCCTGGTGGCACAGTGGTTAAACTGTTGTACTACAACTAATAGGTTGTGAGTTCGATCCTGAACTGGCTCAAGGTTGACTCAGCCTTCCACTTTTCCGAGGTCGGTAAAATTAGTACCCAGCATGTTGGGGGCAAAATGCTAATTAACTTGTGAACCACCCAGAGAGTGCACTAAGCACTATGGGGTGGTATAGAAGTGTGATTGCTTTGCTTTTTTCATTGCTTTGTCCCATTAGAGATAAAGTAGACACAGGAGAAGAGGTATTTTATATAGTGTCTCCTATATTTTGGATGTCTTTCGCCCAGGGGAGTGAAATCTGTCAGGTTTCTTCTTTACTTCAGTCATGTAGGCAGTTAACATGTACGTTGCTCCTGCAACCTTTGAGCCTCTACTGATTTATGCATTTTAATTTGTAATGACATCTGGCTGTTGCTACCCAGTTTTTTGTTGTTGTGTTTTAATATAGTCCTTTTTTGCTGTGTAAGGTTTATGTTTTGTGGTACTGTTTTAATTGGGTTGTTTTGAGTATTTTTCATGGAAATATGGGGTATAAATGCACCAAGGTAAGTAAATTAAAAAAAGAATTTTCCAGCAGGGGGTTAGGAATGGGAAATTACCAAGCTGTTATTGCAATATTACACTTAAAAGTGTATATACTTCCTGCTACACTACAATATGGAAAGGGAGTGTAATAAAAAAATTATTTATAATTTATAATTGTTTAATATAATAATTATGAGTAATCTCTCTCATAACAATTCAATATCACTTTGCAATGAAGCATACAAGAATGAAATATGTGGCAAATACGTTTCCCCTTTACAGAAGAAAGCAAGAGCAGCTTTAGTACCTAAATTCAAGAAGTAGCCAAAGAGTACTTGAAGGCTGTGTATCTCTTCCCCTCACCCCAGCTATGTTTGTGGTCCTTGGCCCCAGTGGTGGAATTCAAATTTTTTTTACTACCTACTCTGTGGGCGTGGTATGGTTGGTGTGGCCAGGGGAAAGCCCTGCATTGCACCCAAATTAGGACTACTTTATTTCAAAATTTGGATGGGCGGGGCTGTAGTGAGGATTATTAGTGTGACCTCATGATTACCCAAAATATATACATTGCTATTTAGAATATACGGGTTCTGATCAGTTGGGGGAGAAAAAATCACTCAGCTAGCATTTCCCTGAAAGTTAATGATATGCTCTTAACTCACATCATTCCATTCGTGGGACACAACTTGGAGGAACCTGAAAACTAATTAAACAGGGCAAACAGTCCCTTAATCCTTACTGACGAACATTCGACCTTTTGGCATGGGTCATACTAATCCTATTGTTTTAGGTTCTTACCTAAATATTAACCAGTCTTGTTTCTTTACATTTCCTGGAGCCATGGAGCCAGGAGAGCCTTTCTGTCGATATCACTGGTCAATTACATTTGTTAGTTATTAATCACGTAGCCAGAGAGAATCTCTGCTGGCCTCTAGTTTTTAGGAATCCTAGAAGTTTGATTATAAATACTGGCTGTAAAAAAAAAGCAATCAAGCCATCAACCTGACCCTCTTCGTGCGTGTCTCGTTACTTGCCCTCCGCAACCCCGGGGCTGATCGCTACATGGGGTCAGCTGGAATTTCTGCTACCGGTTCTGGCGAACTGGGGTGAACCTGCTGAATCCCACCACCACTTGGCCCCCAAAATCCCTTAGCCAAAACCTTTACTCCATCAGAAAAGGTGAGCTTTTGTTTATTGAATACTTTTAGTGTCTTTTCCGGGAGACATAGAAGGAGTCGCAATAAGAACTAACACAGGTTTATTGGTTGATGATCAGAACGAACATGTGGTAATGGCGGAGATACCTCACATTATATACAGTGGTACAATACATTTGAATCTTGCTGCACGGTAGCTCATTGGCTGCTACCGGCGTGACGTCGTCCGGGTCACGCCCATCTTTGGTGGTGGATCGGTAGTAGTTTGTTGTTGCGGGGAGTTCCCGCGGCTGCAGGTGATTTGAGGAATGAGAACCATGTGAGTTGAACACTCGCAGCTGCCCTCTATGGGCAGCTTGCTCGCGTTCCTTTAACAGCTGGGTTACATTGTGATTGTGGCCAGGTTACATTCATACATTTCTTAAAGCGACATTGTACATACATATGAAGCAACATTGTACATACACAACAATACTCCAGGAGTGATAGTTTACATTTTAAATAGGTCACACACACACACACACACACACACACACACACACACACACACACACACACACACACACACACACACACACACACACACACACACACCTTTCATTATTTTAGCACGTCTATTTACCCCATTTTTCAAACCCAGAAACAGCCTTCAGGCCACTTTCAGTTTCTTTTCTGTTAGGTAGCATTTCTGACGTTCTCTGAAGCTCCCAAAACAAAATATTAGCCAGGACCAGTCAAAGTTTACCACTGCTGTCTCAATGCATTTTTCCAAGCTAGAGACAGTTTTGTGCAATATGGTATATCACATGAGTAGTGGTCCATGAAAGCAGATGGGCAGACATATATGTCTACAAGCTGCATCACAGAAGAAGGAGATAGCATGATATGCTTCACACCTAGATTTTCATCACCACACTAGTCTGCACCTCCAGGGTACTTGATGCAGCCATGGCTATAGAAACCTGCCTCTGTAAATTTCTCTATCTTGACAGTCCAGTACTTTAGTTCTTTGAAGTCTGCGATCACAACTTCAACCCGTGGCATTTCACTATGAGATGTAGTTGTGCAATTGTACTATAACATAGATGGGCCAAGATGCTTTGCAAAATACATAGAGCTGGACAAGAGGTATTAAATTGTTGCATCTCAGCATTCTCTGCCATGCCAAATATTCTATGACCCTAATTATGAAACAAGATTCTACCTGGAATTTATTTTTAGACCTGCCACAAGCACTGGGGGGTTTGCTTGCTCTATCCAGGGGCACCCAAGAATCCTATAAGATCATTCCAGCTGAAGGCAATGTAATAACTTTCATAAAGCAAAGCCTTCCCTCCACAGGGTGCCTCTGAGTTGTGAAGCCTCGTTCTTTTCCTCCTCTCTTCACTGTTGGATACCGACATGTTTTGACCTAAAAAAATCTGGCAAGGGGAGAAGGGAAGTAATCCTTTACTACTGGCGAAAGCAGGATTCAAAGTTGGATGAGCCACAAAAGACCAGCCTTTGCGGTCAAAAGGTGATTTTGTAGAATGGACAGAAATGAGGTTTAGTGTATGGGACCAACGACAACAGAACAGCCGAAGGGTTGGCTTAACACAGGTTTATTGCATGATGATCCGGTGGAGCATGAGGTAATGGCGGTGATACATCTCAATATATACAGTAGCCCTATACATTTGAATCTTGTAGCACGGTAGCTCATTGGCTGCTACCGGCGTGGCCTCGCCCAGGCACGCCTCTTTTCCTGCTGCTGAATGCGGGGAAGGTTTTCCCGCGGCTGTCCGTGATTGAGCAATGTGAACCATGTGAGACTGAACGCTCGCAGCTGCCCTCTATGGGCTGCCTGCTCGCGTTCCTTTACAGCTGAGATACCTTGTATTGGAGTGGTTACATTCTTGCCTTTACAGTACAATGAACATGCAATCATACATACATACATAACATCCCTCCCCCCTAGGACGGGACGAAGTCCCGCAACCATTGTGGCTTGCCGCACGTGCGCTTGGGGCGTGCTTGCGCCTGACCTAGTGCTGGAGAGCCTGTGACCTCTGACTCCGCGGGTACTTGTCCTGCAACGGGAAACGGGGATTCGTTAGTGGCTCTGTGGGGGGTCCGTGCCTGCCTTGTCCCCGGGGATGGGAATGGAATGAACAGTTGGGAGGTAAACCCCTGCCTGTTGCTCTCGGACCCGGGGGACCCTCCTATTGTGAACCGCGGAACCGATGAGGTCGCCCTTGTGGTTCTGCTACCATCTGTTCCCCGCTCGGGGGACCGTGAGACTGTGGTGGGCGGACTCGCTGTTGCCTCCTGTCTTGGGGGTGTCGGTCTCCGGGAAATCGGCGCTATGTTGCATTCTAACTCACAAGGGCTACTGGGACTGGAAGTAACAGGGGCTGAACTGAAACCCCTCTTTTCGCTAGGACGGGTGGGGGACCACTCCGCTAACTCCCCCTGGTACTGTAAATCAACGTCTAAACTTCTAGAGGCATCTGTGTTTCGGGGAAACTTCCGAGGGGTATGTGTGAGGTCGGGGCTCTTCCTTTCTGCCGCGAAGTCCCGCAAAAGATCTCTGAGGATCGATTCCCTTTCCTCCCCCCTTGGTGGGGACCCATGTCCCCCTTTCCCTCCCCCTTGGGCTAAACGGGTGGGGGAGTACCCTAACGCTGATTCGTGGCTTTTTCCGTCCTCGTCCTGATCCCCGGGGACCCTGCGCCTGAGTTGGTCCACGTGTCGCCTCCACAGGAGGCCTGTACTGGTCTCCACGCGGTATGAGACGGGGCCGGTTTGTTCTATTACGGTGCCCGGCACCCAGGCTGGCCCCGCGTCGGCGTAGTTCCTGCAATGCACCGGGGCGCCTACGCTGAAACTCTTTGCGGGTTCCACCCCTATGTTCCGCCCCGTGTCCTCTACTCTCGTGGGGTCTAGCTTGGAGATTACCGTGGCCAGCTTCCTGCGCATTAACAGCTCCGCGGGGGAGTACCCTGACGCCAATGGGGTGACCCTGTACCTTAGCAGGAATTGGCACAATTTCAGGTCGAGGTCTCCGGGGCCCATGCGCCGCAGCGCGTCTTTTGTGGTGCGCACGAGGCGCTCTACTTGGCCGTTGGTGGCCGGGTGAAAGGGGGCGGAGGTGACGTGCCGAATGGCGTTGCGATCCATGAATGCCCCGAACTCGGCGGACGTGAAACAGCTAGCGTTATCGCTGACGAGGGTGTCGGGTAAACCGAATGTGGAAAAGACCCTCCGTAACTGTTTAATTGTAGTGGCCGAGGAGGTGCTCGAGACTGGAATGACCTCCAACCACTTGGAGAACGCATCCACCACAAGGAGGAAAAGCGTTCCCCTGAACGGGCCAGCAAAGTCTACGTGTACCCGGGACCAGGGCCCCCTTGCTGCGTCCCACTCCCTATGTGGCAAGCGAGCCTCTTCTGGCCTGGAGCTTTGGCACGCTTCGCAAGTGCCGACCATGTGTTCGATGTCGGCATCTAGCTGGGGCCACCAAAAGTAACTACGGGCTAGTGCCTTAGAGCGGACGATCCCCGGGTGGCTGACGTGCAGCAGTTTAAGCACCCTCGGCCGGAGCGACGTGGGGATCACTACCCGCTGTCCCCACAAAAGGCAACCCCTCTCTAGGGACAACTCTAGTTTCTTTTTGAAGAATGTGTCGAATCCCGCTGCTGGGGAAGACACGGGCCACCCTTTCTGTACCCAGGAGCAAACTGTAGCTAGCGTTTTGTCCTTGCCGGTCGCTTTGGCGATGTCGGCCGGTACTACTGGAGGGGAGTCTAGGACCTCTATCATTAGAACCTGGTGGTCTCTCTCTTCCTCGCCCACGTGGCAGCAATCCCGGGGAATGGGGGACCTCGACAGGGCATCCGCATGGCTGATCTCCTTCCCGGGCCGGTATACCAACGCGTGCTGATACGCGTTGAGAAAAATGGCCCACCTGAGCATTCTCGGGGACAGGATTTGGGGTGTGGGCTTATCTGCGGTGAAAATGCCTAGCAAGGGCTTATGGTCAGTCACTATGGTGAAGGGGCGGCCATACACAAAATCATGAAATTTCTTTGTCCCCGCAATTATCGCTAATGCTTCCCTGTCTGTCTGGGCGTAGTTTCTCTCCGCTTGGGACAAGGACCTAGAGTAGAACGCTATCGGGGCCTCCCTCCCGTCCTCCAGCACATGGCATAACACCCCCCCACCCCCACCGGGGATGCATCGCATATCAGGACCACTGGGCGTTTGGGATTGAAGTGGGTCAGTACAGCATCTGACGCCAGGAGTCGCTTCAGGTCATTGAAAGCCTTCTCATGGTCGTCGCCCCACTTCCATGCCTCATCCTTTTTTAACAATTTGTGTAGCGGTTCCGCCACGGCTGCCTTCCGAGGAAGGAAGGAGTGGTAGAAGTTGAGCAGCCCAAGGAACGACTGCAGCTCGGGCTTGGAGGTGGGGCGAGGGGCCTTTTTGATGGCGGCCACCTTGGATTGGGAGGGCCTTATTCCCTCGGGAGTAATGCGGAACCCTAGGAACTTGACCTCGGTTGCGAAGAAGACGCATTTGTCCTTTCGCAACCGCAACCCCGCCTTTTCGAATTTTTCCAGGACCTTTCCCAACCTCTCTGCCAATTCGGCCCGGCTCCCCCCTGTAATCAATACGTCATCGAAGTAGGGTAACACCCCCTCTAGCCCCTTCAGGAGGCGTTCCACGAGTGACTGGAAAATCCCGGGCGCCGAATTCACGCCGAATTGGAGGCGCGATACCTGGAACGCCCCTTTGTGGGTGACTATGGTCTGCGCAGCAGCTGCGGCGGGGGTGACCGGGAGTTGCTGGTAGGCTTGGGCCAGGTCGAGTTTAGCAAAACACCTCCCCCCGTGCAACCTGGCCAACAAGTGGCTGACTACCGGCACCGGATACGCATTAGGGCGGATCGCCTTATTGATGGTGCACTTGTAATCAGCGCATATGCGGACCTCCCCATTGGCCTTGAGCGCTGTTACAATTGGAGTTTCCCACTCCGCAGAATCAACAGGAACAAGAATCCCCTGGCCCACCAATTTGTCCAACTCCGCCTCTATTTTGTCCTTTAGTGCGAAGGGCACTCTGCGCGGTTTAAGTCTGATTGGACGTACTCCAGGGTCCAGGTCGAAAGTCACTGGGGGGCCCTTGAATTTTCCGAGCCCCTTTTTGAAAACCTCGGGGTGCGCGTCGCACACGCTCTGTATTGGATCAGTCCCGGCGGCGTGTACTCCCACGGCGTGCACCCCCCCAATGAACAACCCCAGGGGCTGGAACCATTGAGTCCCGAGGAGGCTGCATTTACCTCCCTTGAGGATGACTAGGGGAAGCGTTGCGGTGTGCTTTTTAAACTGGACCTGGAACTTCCCAACCCCCAACACTGGGATGCAGTTCCCTTGCACGTCCTTCAGTGTGGCCCTCAACGCTTTGAGCTTGGGCCGCACGCGGGGGGCGATTTTCATGAACTCTCCCTGGGAAATGATAGAGTATGAGGAACCCGAGTCCACCTCCATCCTAACCGGGGCCCCTTGGATTACTACCTCAACGAAGTAACGGGGGTGCTCCGTGGAAACGCTGCAAACCGGGGCGTCGTCCTCGCTGTCGTCGGAGATGCGCCCTACTCCGTCCCGGGTCCTCGTCGTCCGGGTGCCGTCCTTTGGCCTCGTGGTGCGGTCCTGCCTCGCCGAGCGGTCCGGGGAGCTCCTCTTGGCCTCGCGCAGTTTCCGACAGACCTTGGCGATGTGCCCGCGCCGGCCGCAGTTGTGGCACTTGGCCTTGCGGAATGGACATTTGGCGCGGGCGTGGGCGGCGCCGCAGCCGTCGCAGCGCCGGCCCTCTCTGTGGACCCGCCGGACGTCCTCCTCGTCGCCGCTCTCCGTGGACGAGTTCGAGACTCGCAGGGCCGTGTGCACCGAGCTCTCTGCCTTGGCGGGTTTCGGACGCCAGTCCTGAAGCTCTTGCACCCTGGCAGTCGTGGCCTCCGCGGCCTGTGCCGTGTCGAGGACTTGTTGCCACGTGGGAGGCGGCTCCTTTTTCATCAGCGCGCGCTGAGTCTTGGTATCCCTCAGACCGCAGAGCAGGCAGTCCCGGAGGGTGACTTCTGGGGTCTCCCACTTGCATGGGCCGGCGGCCAGCCGCAGGGCCGCGGCGAACTCAGCGACTGATTCCCCGGGCGCCTGGACTCGCCTCCAGAACGCGCTCCGAGCGGGGAACATGGCTATCGCGGGCCGGAGGTGGGTGCGCAGCGCCGCCAGGAGCTCTGTGGCCTTGAAATCGCTCACCCTCCTCGGCGCGATCAGGTCCACCAAGGTCCTCTTGGTCTCGTGTCCGAGCATGCGGACGAAGATGGCCCTCTTCTTGGCCTCATCTGAGACTTCGAGCTCCACTAGCGCTCCATTGAAGTCTATCTCAAACAGCTCCAAGTCTCCCGGCGTCCTGATCTCGTAGCCGGCGCATGTCTTGGTCCCGTGGGCAGCCATATCCCACCTTCGTCGCCAATTTAGTGTATGGGACCAACGACAACAGAACAGCCGAAGGGTTGGCTTAACACAGGTTTATTGCATGATGATCCGGTGGAGCATGAGGTAATGGCGGTGATACATCTCAATATATACAGTAGCCCTATACATTTGAATCTTGTAGCACGGTAGCTCATTGGCTGCTACTGGCGTGGCCTCGCCCAGGCACGCCTCTTTTCCTGCTGCTGAATGCGGGGAAGGTTTTCCCGCGGCTGTCCGTGATTGAGCAATGTGAACCATGTGAGACTGAACGCTCGCAGCTGCCCTCTATGGGCTGCCTGCTCGCGTTCCTTTACAGCTGAGATACCTTGTATTGGAGTGGTTACATTCTTGCCTTTACAGTACAATGAACATGCAATCATACATACATACATAACATGAGGGCTTCTCTGTATGAGTATCAACATATGGTGCATAGCCAACCTGGGGACAAGATATTGGAGTAGACAATACCAGTACAAACAGGTGCTTTTCCCAAGGGTTAGACCAGCCTTTGCATGTTGGCCCCAGCCAGAGGTCTGCCAACACCAAATAGTTTGTGGTAAGGGAGGAAGTAATGTCCCATGCTAATTGAGAATTCTCTTAGTAGTTGTTTGTGACTAGCTGATATGTTTCAAAGTAGGACACGCCTCCCTTGCCACTCCTTTCTATTCTTTAAAGCTGATTTTTTAAAAAGTCGAAACACCAAATCGCCCAGGGATTTCATGTTCATCATGAACATATTACTGCTCAGCTGAGCTTCTGAAGAAGCAACTTGCTCCAAAGCTGTTGTGTATGCATACAGTTCAGCTGTTTGCCATTAGCGCTGCTGAGGAAGCTCACATGGCTCCAATTCACCCAATGAGCAACTAGCGTGGGAAATCTTCCCACCACAGGTGAACTATGTCAGGTATGCAGTACGTCAGAAAGACGTCACTGATACTGTAACCAATAGACGCCTTCGGGCAAGATTCAAATGTATCAGGTACCATATATAAAGGGGCAAGGCTCTGCCATTGCCTCATGTACAGGTTGACCATGTTACAATAAAGTAGTGTTCAGACCATCTGCCAGCTCGTGTGCAATCAATCTGCCTACATCAAACATTCAGAAACTTTTATTAAAATCTTTTTGTTCAGTCCCTTTCTATATCCTCTTGTTGGTATCGCTCCACCTAAGCTAAGGAGAGAAGTAGCAGCTGACTGTGAGAGAACTAAGCAAGAGAATGAACCTGAACACCCTCTAAACGGATATGAGCCTCAAGTCGCCGGCTCAGATCCAGGAAGAGCTTTATGGCAAGAACAAACCTTCTTGAGGGTATGCAAGAACAAAACCAAATTAAAAGATGGAGGAAGGAGCTCACTGGAAAAGGAACAACATTAAAGGAGGATATAGCTGAGGATATCAACCTCTCCTACGTCACTTGGAGGACCCTAAATAGGCTGCGGGTTGGAGTCCCTAAATGCAAGATTAACATGCTCAAGTGGTGGCTGCTGGAAGACAACAACACACGGTGTAAATGTTGAGAGATACAGAATCCGGCTCATTTACTGGTCTGCCGATTGCTACCAGAGACATGCACAGATGAGGACTTGGGTTTGGGCAATAGCATCAGTTATATATAACTGAGGCTATTGGGAAATGTAGACCAAATATATCTGGGAGTCCACAGTTGCCCACCTCTGGTGCATCCTTATGGGAAAAGATGAGAATTCAGTTCGTGATGCAGAAGTGTATGTGATGAAGTCCACATCTGGGGGAGGTGGTGGTGGTGATAGAGAGATGATGGAAGAGGCACAAATGTTGACTTCTCATACAAGATTTCTCTGGAAGAGTAGCCTCCACTCCCTTTTGCTGTAAAGCAAATTCCTGAGGACCCAATGAAGGTGAAAATTGGAAACCTCTGTTTTGGCAGTAATCCCTCACCTCTAGTTAATTCCCTGTAATTGCATCATTTATTTAAATAAGGCTCAGTACGATGAGTGTAACAAAACGAGTGTGAAGAAGCCAACCATGCTCATCCAAATATTTGCCTTTTCTTTTTGTCTTTTTAATCAAATCCTACAAGAAGAGATAGATGTGAGTGGTTGTGCTAAAGCCCTACTCTTTCCCCCTTTCTGATGTTCAGTCACCATTCTCCCTTCCTAAGGCAAGGAGGCTTTGCTGCTCTTCAGCCTGTAGAGCTGGAGACATGCCAGCTCTATATCAACTTCATATTTGCTGTGTTTTGTTTACAAACATGCCTTTTGACAAAACACAAAGCAACACACAACTGCTTTGTCTCTTTGCTTCTTCCCTTTGTGTCTTTGCAAAGATGTTCCTTCACCCAGACAAAAGGGGGAGCAGGAGAACAGAGCACCTGCGGGTGGGGTTGATCAGCAGATGGTGATGGGTGGAACAAATGAGAAGCCAGAAACATGTTGACCGTGCTTTGCTAACTGCCCTGTTGGTGGGTTAAGCAGAGGACACGGCTCAGCACTTCCTCTCATTCTTGTTCATTAGGCCCCAGGCTTTTGGCACAGTTCCCATTCTTATATCACAAACAGTGGGTCAGAAGCCACAAGCAACGGGTTTTGAGAGCCTTTTGGCACATCACCTTGGCTGAAGTGATCCCAGAGATCTCAATGGATATTGAAGCTTAGGGAGGACTGCTGAAGACAACTGCCTACCTCAGTGGCAAGAACGCTTGGAGCCTTCTGAACATACAGAAAGCTTGGAGCCTACTGAAAATACTAAACAATGAAACAAAAGAACATTGTATACATATATAACCCCAAACCAAATAGCACACCAGCTGCTCCAGACTCCTGCACTATAAAAATAAAACATTAAAGTGATATTAAGAGCAAATTCAATGAATTTTCTAATGCCTTCCTATTGGCAGGACTAGAAGACACCATAAGAAGATTTCACTCTAATTCAAATAAAGAATGACCAGAAAGTATTTTCAAAGGATGATAGGTACCTAAGCCTAACAGATCTGGAAGTGCCACTTTGGGGAGGAGGGGAGGGGAGTGGCTCATTTTAGGCTTCATTTCATATGCAAGTAGTTCCTTGTGGCAGGATTCTATATTCCTCGCAGGTCGCCCTTGCTCAAAAGCTAGTTATATCCAACTCTATGGTTCCATGCTCTTCTCCATTTATAGCCAATGAGCCAGCACTGCCTGGAGTGCATGGAACGCTGTTCACCTTCCCACCAAAGTGGCACCTATTTATCAACTTGTAATTTCTTGCTTTCGAACTGCTAGGTTGGCAGGAGCTGGGACAGAGATGGGTGCACACTCCGTAGTGCAGCACTCAGGTCTCAATCTGCTGACTTGTCAACTTTCCAGTCATCAAGTTCAGTGTCTTAACCACTAAGCCACCGCAGTCCCACCGTATTCCTCATACTGGCTTTATATATGAGGATTTACTAAATGTGATAAATTAATAGTGAGTTATCATTCTTTACTCCTACTCAATTTATACACAAGTGGGAAAGATCCAATGACTTTTCCATATCGTTCTGTAATAGATTTTAGCTATAATACAATAGGCATGGGAAAGTTTTCTACAGTAGCAGTTTGGGAAAGCCTTTTTGTGTGTAAAGCAGTGCCTGGGAAGGCCAGTGTCCCAAGATGTTTTTCATGTACACATTCTATATTTGCTTCTTGCCCGAGGAGATCTCTATCAGTAGAGTAAGAAAGCAAATGCTTTTTAAAAATTAAATAACTAATTGCTGTCTTTGGAATATTTATAGGCTATTCGTCACTCTCCCTACTCTCTGAGCAGCCTACGTTAATAAAATTACAATGGAAAATAGACAGACAAATACTTTGCAATCTGTCAGGACACAGGAGAGCAAATCAATTGCTGACATAAAGGCTTGATTATACAATCCTGTACAAACAAAAAGGTTTCAATTGGCACCCAAGAGAAAGCAAAGAGAATGCAGATTCCTGAGATGGTATGTGCCACGGCACAAAGGTCTCTAGCTCCTGCCATCCTCTCCCTTACTAAGAAGGGGATGGGACTTGGAGCATAATTTCAGAGGCTAATCATAACACCTGGGCAGGTTCATATAAGAATCGAAGGTCCTTCAAGTAAACTGCCTTCAAACCATTAACAGGGAGGCTACTGTAAAACAAACACTTTGAATTGTGCCTAGAAAGGAAGTGAAAACTTTTCATATTGTGCAGCCAATCTGTGTCCTTTGATATTCCCCTGTCATCCATCCATCCATTCATCCATCCATCCATCTGCAAGTTCATCATTATGGTATTGCTGTTCTCAAAACACCTTCCAGTTGGCAGGCATCTGTTGGGTATTGGTTTTCCCCTTGCTTTAACTTCAAAGCTGCAGGAGTTTTAATTTTTTATGAATGATGCAAAGTTACTTGCCTGTTGTCAGCCTCACTCCTGAAAATGTGGCCATGCAGCTTCTCAGCTGAACACCGACATGCTCCCTGCCTCTCAAGACACCCTTCACTGAATCTCCAGACCCAACTCCTGCTACATGCTTGGCATGAGGTCTCCATTTCCTTTTGCTCCCCACAATGGGCGCAGATTAGCATTATTTCACCAAGCTGTGCTTAACTGAGTTTATAATGCAGAAACCAGTGAGGGAGAAGACAGGCTAAAAGATCTGCAGTCTGGGAGAAGGGTTTTGTTTTTTTAATGACAGATTTCTGCTACTGAGAATAGCTCACTGTAAATCTGGAGAGATAGCTTGGAATGACTGGGGCTATTAGGGAATATGAACCAGTTTGCTGTCCAGAACAAGCATTTTCCATGAGATCAGAGGAGCAGTGGGTGACAAAGCTCTAAATTTGCTTGACCCCAAGAAAAATTGGCTTTGTTTTTCATGGCTGATGTACGGTATGTAGTGCTGATAGATTTGCAGGCCAGGATGTATATAATTGTAATTGGGGGAGGGGGCGATTGTACATTTGGCATAATTTGTGATCTGTTTCTGAAATAGGTGATGCTCCAGAACTTACTTACTTACTTACTTACTTTATTTATTTATATTTCAAATTTGTTTTACCGCCCCAATTGCACGTGACTCTGAGCAGTATACAACATATTAAAAAGACAATATACATTAAAACCTATATCAGACCTACCCACCCCTCCCTCCCTAAAACAATTTTAAAATATAGCCAGCCTCATATCAACCAACAAAGTGTGGTTCCTCTATTCCACAAGGCTCACACTTGTTGTGCCAGCCAGGTCTTCAGCTGTTTTCTAAATATTGTCTTTTCAAGAGGGGCTTCATGGGGAGCACTTTTTGTCTTCACTGGGAGGTCCAAGAGTCTCAGCCTGAAAAAGCATAAGAGAAGGATGAGACCCAATCTTGGGCACAAATTCAGATTTCACACAAACTACAATCTTGTACATGCCCTTACCTGGGAAGTCCATTAAACATAGCAAACATTAAAACTTCATTTAATATAGTAAACATTAAACATAGTAATTTCCCATTGTTGTGGGTAATCCCTTCATCCAGTGGTGGGATTTAAAAAAAATTACTACCTACTCTATGGGCGGGGTATGGTGGGCGTGGCCAGGGGCAAAGCCTTGCATTGCACCTGAGTTAGGAATACTTTATTTCAAAACTTCAATGGGTGGAGCCAGCTGGAATTTCAGCTACTGGTTCTGGCAAACTCTGGCCAACCTGCTGAATCCCACCACTTCCTTCATCAACGCAGATTGCCACTACTCATCATTGTTATGGTCAGTTTGTCACCTGGTCAGAGAGGTTTGTCATGGGGTCATTCTTCTGTTGATGCCTCTTTCATCTCTAGAGAATAAAGGCAAGATGTCTCCTCCTGGGGTTGAGGGGAACAATGAAAACGTGTAGAGCAGGGGTTCCCAACCTAAGGCCTGTGGGCTGGATGCTCTGGCCCCCAGTGCCATTTCATGTGGCCCCCACCCCTCCTAGGGCATTTGAGAAACAAAATGGTCACCCATTTGAAGCTGTTGGGACAAAATGGCCACCCCATCATGCAGACAGGGCAAAACAGCTGTCCAGCCCTAGAAGCTGACAGAGAGAGCATGACCTGGCCCCAGGCTTGGAAAGGTTGGGAACCCCTGGTGTGGAAGGAAGTGAAATTAGCAACCCTAAGAATAACAATCTAAGGTAGGATGAAAGTCAGCACAGGTCATAGCAGGTAAAGGACAGTTTAGAAAACCTGTGGAGGTCTTTTCTATAAGTTTTTCACCATTCAAAGACATGCCTCTTCTTGAGCATAAGTTGAGTTGCACCCAGTCACTTCCGACAGTGTCAGCGTTGAGCCTTGTGAGCATTTTGGGAATGCAATAAGATCTTTGCAGTGAGAGGGGATACAAATTGGTTGCAGTCTCAGGCAAAACAACTGTCTGAAGACAACAACAAAACAAGGCACTGTGCACAAGACTTGGAAAATGGTAAGTGTTGCAGTGGTCTGCCAAAGTTAATCAGCACACGATAGTGGACATATAAGATGAAGACACACACATACGCTCTTATGGTTTACAGAAGGAGTTCTCAACCTTTTAAAGCTGGGGGCCGGGTCACACTCCCTCAGACAGCTTTGGGGGCCAGACAGCCATTTTGCCCTTACTCCACCACATGGCACTTCCTGGTGTGGTGGAGGTGGTGGTGGGCCACATGAAATGGCACCATGGGCCGCATCTGACCCACAGGCCACAGTTTGAGAATCCCTGGTTTACAGGGTCTGGGAAATGTGTGATGTTTGGCGACTGCAGTGGCTCAAGTGGCTAAGATGCTGACTGGGAGGCGGAAGGTCAGCAGTTCGATTCCCGAGTACTGCAGGTTGGAATGAGCTCCCGTCTTTGTCCCAGCTCCTCCCAACCTAGCAGTTCGAAAGCAAGAAATTGCAAGTAGATAAATAGGGACCACTTCGGTTAGAAGGAAACAGCGTTCCGTGCGCTCCTGTGTCTAGTCATGCCTGCCACATGACCACGGAAATGTCTGCAGAAGCAGACAGCGCTGGCTCTTCGGCTTTGAAACAGAGATGAGCACTGAACCCTAGAGTTGGATACGACTGGCTTTCGAGCAAGGGAAACCTTTACCTAACCTGGGGACCCTGCCATTGCCTCTTCATTCAAAGACCCAGATTTGTGGGCAGCTGTAAGGAGTACTTGGGCAGAGACCAAGGGTAGGCTAAGATTCTTTACTTTGTTATTTCAGCTGTGCTATCAGAGCAACCCTGGCACACACCACACATTCATAGTTTTGTTTGTTTTTCAAGCAAGCACTTCCTGAAAGCTGCCACACACCCAGTAGCTGTGTAGCTTGGCAATAAATATTCTCTAAGCAGCTCTGCTCAGTTTGCTAATGACCACAAGACCTCTGTGCCCTCTTACAGCTGCATCAGAGAACCCATCAAGCTTGATTGCCACAGAAACGTCAGCCAGCTGCTTGAAGGGTGGGCAACCTTCAGGAAGGATGCAAGGTCAGCAAAAAGAAACAACAGCAGCAGCATTCAATTTGGAGCAGAATGGACACCCTGCTCTACCCCCAGAAACAAACAATTAGCCCACCCATTTGTTTTACAGAGGTCATAAAGGAAATAATGCAGTCCATAAGAAAATGAAGGCTTTGTCTGGCCTCTGGGCCAGTGGCAATCTTGTGGCTTCACTTTCTTCAACTATCTTGGCTGTAGTGATTTCAGATGAAATATTGTTACATGCATTTTGAATCTGCACTGTGTTTCCTTGGAGGAGACCAACTGAGATCATCTGGAACATAAGAGGCTGATGGGTTTACGTGTCCTGAGGGCTAGCTGCCTGTTCCTAGTCCATTTTTGGACGTTATCCGATGCATCACCCATTTGATTCAGATAAAGTCCAAAATTGGATAAAGTCCAAACTTGTGGAATGGAGTTTGGACTTTATCTGAGGTTCTACTGTACTGTATTTTATACCTACAAAACCCTTAGAGAGTCACCATGAGTCTTAAACAATGTGGCAGGATGCAATTGTAATTATTGATACAGTATTGTTAATTCTTTTGTAACATGTAACTCAGAAATACATTAATGGATTCTTTCCTGAGAATGTGAAAAGTGTTATTTTACAAGTCACTCCAGGCCTACAAACTGGGAAGAAAAGAAATTAAAATATTTTTTGTAAGATTATTCACATCCAATTCTCAGTATAACAATTTCAGCAGGAAGATGGGGAAATGGATAATAGTTCCCAATGAACAGATTCTGTTTCATTTATGCAGAAAGGCAAACACTTAATTTTGAAGGGCAGAATTATCTTACGCACAGAATAATATATTTTACCATTTGGCAGGCATTTAGTTATGGCTGTTTCCCTAGTTATACTGTACATAAATGAGCTGACTAGAATTACTAGGGTAGATAGCATCATTACAAATTTGTTTATCCCAGTTTTAACCAGGAGTATTAAAACCCACCTCAAAGCTCTTCTGAGAGTAACAACCTCGTTGGGTTATCTAGGGCAATCTGTGGACTATGACATAAACAAGACCCAATTTTCCCACAAGAGAGGCTGATTGGGATTCTCTTGGTTGTTTGAATTTCAATTTTGCTGGGATGTGGAACCCTTCAGTTCTCATCCCTGTAAATTCTTTTTCTGGTCCTTTGGTCCTTTTTCCTTCTCCTTTTCTCCTCTCCCTGCCTCTGTGAAGATGCAAATTATGAACTTCTGTGCATCCTAAGGGCCTTAGTCCTTTTGCTAGTCTGCTAAACACAATGCACCTTGACAATGTATTGTTATTAATTATTAGATATATTGGCCTTCTTTCTTTGACATATGACACTTAATCATGCCAGCTGCATTTCATCACCAGACTTTTTTCTCCTCCCTTGGCTGTTTAGGCACCTCAGGAATAAGAATAGTGACCTGTGCTGCATTATTACATTGAAATGAAGCAAAGTGTCATGGTTTACCAGGGAGATTCTTCTTCGTTGCAGAACACAATAGTTCTCCTTCGTATAGTTTGTGAATCCACACTCATGGGTTATGCGCCTGCGCAGAACAGCCGATCGGAGGCTTGAAAAGCTATTGGTCAAAAGTTTTGGCGGTAAGACCGCCCACCGTACCGCCCACCCTGAGGCGCCCGCGCGCCATTTTACCTCAGTTCTCTTCTTTCCGCCGTAGCAGCAGGACGATCGTTGAGAGCTTCCTCAATTTTTTCGCCCTTCTGAGGGAAAGTCTTTTTGGCAAATCTCAATTTTTCGCGGTGATCTTGTCCTCCGGGCAGGATCGCCACCCCGGCTCTGTCTCTTCTCTTGAGTGGATTCAGTAGCCAATTTTTCGCATCGATCACCGTCTCCCCCCTCAAGGGGGTGGCGGCTGGTCGGCCCTTCGGGGTACTCGTCTCCAGAAACTTCCACTGGAAGAATCTTTTCCGCGGTTGATGGCTGCAGCGTTTAAACAGTGCACGGCTTGCCTTAAGAAGTTTCCGGCTTCCGACGGACACAGCCTGTGCCTCTTTTGTTTGGGAGAGTCGCATCAGAGCCAGTCTTGCCCGCATTGCAAAAAGTTTACGCGCCTCGCGGTGCAGAACCGAAGCAATCGCCTCAAGGCTCACCTGATGGAGCTCGCTCTGGCTCCCGCCGCGTCCGCCTCCACGGCCGCCGCTGCCGCTCAACCACCGCCGGCCTCTTCCTCCGTGCTTCCGATGAGGAAGAAGAAGAAGAAGGACAAGAACGGTGAGAAGAAGCGCAAGCGTGGGTCGGAGAAGAGACGGTCGCTTCCCCCCACTCCGCGCACACCCGCCTCTCCCGGGCCTTCTCCGCCGTTCTCGACTGCCCGATGTCCTTCTCCGGGATCCTCCATCTGGGGAGGACGGTCGTCTTCCGGGTCACCTGAGAAAGGACGCAGGGCTGGGGCTCCAGCTCGCCCACCTCAGGTGCTCTCCTCTCCTCCTCGGGGCAGAAACTCCTCGCCGAGGCAGGCCTCCGTCTCTCCACGGCCCAGGACACCGACGGACGAGGCGGTCGTCACCGTTTCGACGACCGTTTCGCCAACACCGACGCCGGCCACCGTTTCGGCTCCCACCGTTTCGTGGGCCACCATCCCGCCGGCCACCGGAGCTCCACCGCCAGCGGACTCGGACGCGTCTCAGATGGCCCTCGTCCGAGAGATGTTCCAGGTCATGGCGTCGTTTGCGACCAGGTTCCAGACCTCCACGCCTGCGGCCTCTGCGGCTCCGGTTCCGACCACCGCAAGCCCCGGGCATCCCGGCTCTGCCGCGGCCCCACCGACCTCCCGTGGGTCGAGTACCCGCTCCGCCGGCCCACCCAACCCGTCATGGTGTGGTCCGGATGTTGATGCGGTGGACGCCCATCCCGCCGGCCCGCCCAGGCCGTACTGGCGCGGTCCGGACGTGGACGAAAGACTGCCTCCCTCGTCCTCCGATGAGTCCAGCTCGTCGTCGGAGGAGGACGAGGGAGACGTCGACGCCGAGCGCACGCCGGAACAGGCCATCGGCTCGGTGGACCCACCGCGTGGTGAGGACCAGCGCTCACTGACCGCCATGCTCACGAGGCTCGGCACCGCCCTCAACCTGAAGGTCGACCAGCCGCCGTTGGAGGGTGAGGATCAGATGACCGCGAAGCTCGACAGGCGTGCCGTGCGACCGGTCCACATAACCATGCTCCCCTCCATGATGACCACGGCGAGGGCGACGTGGAAGAAACCTTTGGCGGCACACTCCGTTTCATCCAGGCTCGACAGCATGTACCGGGTCCTGGACGAGAACGTCGAGTTCTTGCAGGCGCACCCCCTGCCGAATTCCCTGGTGGTCAAGGCCTTCCAGCATAGGACGGCCACCAGCGGATTCCCGGTCCCGTCGACGCCGGAGGGAAAGAAATTGGACGCGGTGGGGCGTAAGTTTTACGCCACCGGCTCCCTATTCTTTCGGGCCGCAAACTATTCGGCCGCCATGGGCCTGTACCAATCTCACCTCTGGGAGCAGGTGAAGGTTGAGACGGCTAAACTGCCCGCAGATGCCCAGAAGAGGATTGACGCGCTGGCCGCCGAGGGGGACTTCGTCGCCGAGCAGCTGATGCGCACTGCCCGGCATATCAACGATTATGCGGCAAAAGACATGGCCTCCGCAATCTACCTCCGTCGCCATGCTTGGCTCAGGGACACCTCCCTCGATGACGCTATGAAAAAGCTCATCGAGGAGTTCCCCTTCGACGGGCAGGGCCTCTTCGGTCAGGACACCGATAAGGTCCTGAATGAGATGCGCCAGACCAGTTCCACGGCGAAGTTCCTGGGGCTCACCACGCCGGCAACTTCCACCAGGCCGAGGTTCCAGCCCTTCACACGGCGGTTCCAGGGCAACCCACAGCAGCAGGGACCGGCGGAGCAGCCTAGATCCAGCTCCTATAAACAGCGGCGACAACACAAACCCCGCTACCGGCCCTACGGACAGGACAAGCGTTCGACCGCGAGGCCCAAGCCCCGCGTTTGAAGCTGCGACGGCCGAGTCTCTCTCGCTCCACATCCCGTACCTCCCCCTCCGGAACTTCCTCCAGGCATGGTCGGGCATCACGGACGACCAGTGGGTCTTAAAGATCTTGTCCTCTGGCTACGCCATCGAGTTCGTGCGGGTGCCTCGAGTAGGAAGACATCGTCTCACCACCTCGTCCCCCCATTTGGAGGAAGAAATAGCAACCCTTCTCTCCAAGGGAGCCATCGAGCGGGTAGCACCGTCCGACTGGGACAACGGTTTCTACTCGAGGTACTTCGTGGTCCAGAAGAAGGACGGAGGCCTTCGCCCTATCCTGGACCTACGCCGCCTGAACAAATGCATCCACACCAGGAAGTTCCGGATGGTGACCCTACAGACCGTCCTCCCCCTCATCAACAAAGGGGACTGGTTCACAGTCATAGACCTCAAGGATGCCTACTTCCACGTTTCCATCCTCGAGGAACACAGACGGTTTCTCCGCTTCCGTATCGACCATTCCGTGTACCAGTACCGATGCCTACCGTTCGGTCTGGCCACGGCACCGCGGGTCTTCACCAAATGCATGGCTCCGGTGGCTGCATTCCTCCGCCAACGGGGCATCAGGGTCTTCCCATACATCGACGATTGGTTGATCGTCTCCCCCACCAAATCGTCGGCCGTTCGGGACACACAATACACGGTTCACCTCATGGAGAGTCTCGGCCTCAGGATCAACTTCACCAAGTCGAAGTTGACTCCCGCCCAGCGCGTCGAGTACATTGGAGCGGTACTCGACTCGCTCACTACGAGAGCCTACGCCCCCCAGAAACGCTTACGGGACATTGCGCAGGGGGTGAACGAACTGCGCACGAAACCGTGCATCCGGGCGAAGAAGGCTCAGAGACTTCTAGGCCTGATGGCCTCAACGACGGCAGTGATCCCCCATGCCAAATTGAAATTCAGGTCCCTGCAATCGTGGCTCCTTCACGAGTTCGACGCACTTCGGGAGAGCCAATCCAAACGGTTGACCCCATCTCCAGAACTGAGGGACCAACTGCTGTGGTGGTCTACACCACTCAACGTGGCCACGGGGAAGAGTTTCTACCCCCCACAACCTTCGCTGCAGATACTGACCGACGCGAGCAACCTCGGCTGGGGCGCTGCTTGCGGGACTCTCACGGTCAACGACACCTGGACACCGCACGAAACGGTGCACCACATAAATTACTTGGAGCTGCTGGCCATTTGGAAGGCCCTGCGCTCCTTCGAGACTCTGCTCACCGGCAAGGCGGTTCAAGTGGCCTCGGACAATACCACGGCGGTGGCGTACCTCAACAAGCAGGGAGGAACACGGTCCACCACCCTCTTGTACCTTGCAGTGCAGTTGTGGGAATGGTGCCTGGAGAGGCACATTTTCCCAATTGGAGTGCACATTCAGGGCACACTGAATGTCTTGGCAGACCACCTGAGCCGTCTCACCTCGACGACCCACGAATGGGAGCTGGACGACGGAGTGTTCCAGTCTCTGTGCCAGGTCTGGGGGACGCCGAGCATCGACCTCTTTGCATCGGAGTCCAACAAGAAACTCAGCAGGTACTGCTCCAGAGCAGGCATCGGACTGAACTCCGAGGGCGATGCCTTCATGAAACGGTGGGATCAGGACTATCTCTATGCCTTTCCTCCGTTTCCTCTGGTCCAGAAGGTACTCACCAGGATGCACCAACACAGAGCCAATGCAATTCTGGTGGCACCGGCGTGGCCGCGCCAACCCTGGTTTCCGCTACTGTTGCGCATGTCGTCACAGTATCGCACACTGCCGGAATCACCGACACTCCTCCAAATGGAGCAGGGCCAGCTGCACCATTCGGACCTGCCCAGCCTCCACCTCACCGCGTGGAGGATAACCCCAGACTGGCCAGGATCCTTGAACTAGCGCGGCGCCCTTCCACAAGGAAGTCCTACGCTTCCAAATACAGGCGTTTTTGTGCTTTCCTGGCCGCCCGGCAAACGCCCCCCACCCAGGTGGGACTGCAGGACATTTTAACCTACCTCCTCCAGCTGGCGGAGTCTGGCCTCAGCATCACCTCCATCCGAGTGCATCTCGCAGCAGTGGTAGCGCACTCTCCTGCTGGCTCGCCCGCTTCCGGGGCCTTCCGCGACCAAACGGTAAAGCGCTTCCTCAAGGGACTAAAGAACGCTTTTCCGCCGGCCCGGACACCGACGGCTCAATGGTCACTGTCCACCATTCTCAACGCGCTCACCAGGACCCCCTTCGAGCCCTTGGCTACCGCCGATGTTCGTCTCCTCACATGGAAGACAGCATTCCTGGTGGCCATCACGTCTGCACGACGAGCTGGTGAGCTGGTTGCCCTGCGAGCAGACGCACCTTTTCTCCAGTTCTTCAACGACCGCGTCGTCCTCCAAGCGGACATCACCTTCCTACCCAAGGTGGTCTCCAAGTTCCACATGGCACAAACTATCTCCTTGCCAACCTTCTTCCAGAACCCCACTAACGCCCAAGAAAGGACTTGGCACACGCTGGATGTGAAACGAGCTTTATTGTTTTACACCAGCAGGACTAGAGAGTTCAGGAAGTCACAACGCCTCTTTGTGGCTTATGGGGGAAAGTCCAAGGGTGAACCCATCTCTGCTCAAAGGTTCTCCAAATGGATCACCTCTACCATCTACCTGGCCTACGAGTCAGCTTCACTGCCACCTCCACCGCATGTCAGGGCGCATTCCACCAGGGCGGTTGCCACATCCACTGCCTTTCTGGAGGGCACACCGCTTGAGGACATATGTAAGGCTGCCACCTGGTCCAGACCTTCCACATTTGTCCAGCACTACAGGGTGGACACCAGAGCCACTGCGGACGCCAGGCTTGGCCGTGTCGTCCTCACCAGAGGGCTCCGGACTCAACGCCCCTGACGGGTCCACCTACGGGTTCTTCAGCTCATCGTGGGATCATCTCATCCGACTGCCCACCGACCAAGTAAGTGTGAGCTTGCTAATCTCCCATGAGTGTGGATTCACAAACTATACGAAGGAGAAAGTTCGGTTTCACTTACCAGTGATAACTTTCGTTCTTCGAGTATATAGTTTGTGAATACACACTACCCACCCTACCTCCCCTCTTGAGCTGCACGGATGAGATCAGTTGGTTTATCCTGTGCTTGGCTTAAGTATGGAACTGAGGTAAAATGGCGCGCGGGCGCCTCAGGGTGGGCGGTACGGTGGGCGGTCTTACCGCCAAAACTTTTGACCAATAGCTTTTCAAGCCTCCGATCGGCTGTTCTGCGCAGGCGCATAACCCATGAGTGTGTATTCACAAACTATATACTCGAAGAACGAAAGTTATCACTGGTAAGTGAAACCGAACTTTCTCTTGAGATTGTTCTATTCTGTGTGTTCTATTAACTGATACTCTTCTCTGGCTGCAATTGGCTAAAAAACTGATTTCAAAATCTGTATTATTCAAATTGGTTTACAGCCATGTAGAATATGAGTTGATGTTTGCATGCATGAAGTCTTGTATCGCTTTATTTTGGTAGTTGGATCCTATCACCCTCTGGTTTTGAAACATAAACTTATTTTTCACTAAACACATTTCTAAATATACTAAGGGAAATATATTCATGATGTTCCTTTGCCATTGAAACTCTATGCACCAGAATACCTTTTGCCTTTGAGAAATTATTCTGTACTCATTTGGGAATTTTGTATTCTTTGAAATTGTCTTTTCATTTCCTTTTTTCTTGTAATAAATTTACTTACCAGTCTACTCTTGTTAGCCTCTCACTGCATCTTGATCTTCCAAATAAAGAGTGAATGTGCTGTAAAACCCAGAGGTGGAGGGGTGTGAAAACCAGGATCATGACATGTTCCACCAACATCTGCCCAAGTGGGAGATTCCCACATTACAGCTCAGGGGGACTATTATCCAAGAGGATCCCAACTGTTGAAGGCAAAGCCCTAAAGAGCTTCCTTCCTTTCAACTCCACAATGTGAAAACAATTTATTCTGAAGGCTTAGAACCTGGCCCACCACAGAATTAATTAAATGCTTTCACATTTTACAATACTGTATCTATATCCAAACATCCACCCATCACACCTAGACTGATTCTTCTACTATGTTTGTGAGAAAGGGAGTGGAACCAACTAGCAGACTAATAATAATTTCATGTCAGAAATTATTCTGGATTGAAAGGATTTTTGTGGGGGGAAAACTCCACTCAGAGAACACCCGAATTAGGCTCCTTTCATGTCCCCAAGAGTTGGGACAGAGATGGGCATTCAATCCGTCATGCAGTACCTGGGTCTCGAACTGCTGACTTGCCAGTCTTCCAGCTAACAAGGTGAGCTTCTTAACCATTGAGCCACCACAGCCCCTCACTAGCAGACTGAACTCTGAGGACTGGATCCACCTGAAATGCTCAAGTCTCAGATTCAAGTAGTTTGAACAAATTTTACTCTCACCTTCTTTCTTCTTATTTTTAGTCAAATTCTCTCCCAGAGAATTTCTGTTCCATTGTAAAGAGACAGTTCAGATGGAATGGCCAGGAGGCCAACAGAAGAAGCTCAGCTTGATATCCACATTGCATTTCATCAGGAACTGTTGAATTAAAGACCTGCCAATGCATACTTTTTAGTAAATTAGCAATGTGGCTTTAGCCAATTAACCTATTCATTAGTCTTTGAAGAACATGAACACACAGAATTGCTGTAAGGATTGTTTCCACAGTGAGTCATATGGAGGAATTAATATTCCTCCCCACTGCTGGAACAGCATGCCTTACAGAAGTGGCTCAAACAATTACTTGGAATTGCAATACTTCAAGGATGTCACAACTTCCTGGGGTTGCGCACCTTGCCCAAATTCAGCATTTCCCCCTTCCCCTCTGTTGTTTCGTGGTCCAGATCGAGGCTTGCCGCTCTCCGTGCGTTTTACCACCAGAACGGATCTCCAACCCAGTTAAGTTAGTGTCTTATTGGGAAGATGGCATACCCATTTTCCAGCAGGGATCGTGGTAACAGTTATGGTGTTTAGTGTAAGGGACCAAAGACAATGAAACAGCCGAAGGGTTGGCTTAACACAGGTTTATTGCATGATGATCCGGAGGAACATGTGGTAATGGCGGATGGGTAGCTCAATATATACAGCTGGCTATACATTTGAATGTGGCTCGTCGACAGACTATTGGTTGCTGCCTGCGTGACGTCGTAGAAGGTCACGCCCTTCTTGTCCAGGTGAAGAGGTGGCGGGAATCTTCCCGCGCTGCTGATCCAGGTGAATCTGAGCCATGAGAGCTGGACGCTCGCTATTGCCATCTAGTGGTCACTAGCTCGCGTCCCCTTATCCGGTTTACATTGATACAGCTGAAGGTTATAATGTTGCACACAGAAAGGTTACATTGTTACCACATGGCTAGGTACATTGTTAAAGGCACAGCTTTACAGAAAACAACATCCCTCCCCCCTAGGATGAGACGAAGTCTCTCAGCCAAGATGGCTTATTGCACGTGCGTTTGGGCCGTGATGAGGGCTGACCCCCCCGGGGGCGCTACTGCTCCTTTGTTCCCTGGTCCCTTGTCCTGTAATGGGAGAGGGAGACTCGTTAGTGGCTTGCCGCGGTTTGGCGGCCTTAGGGGAAGGGAAAAACTCCATTGTGGGCAGACCGGGGGCGATCGGGGCTAACGAAAAACCCCTCTTCTCGCTTGGACGGGTGGGGGACCACTCTGAAAAACTCCCCCGGTTCTGAAAATCAAATTCTAACTCAGTTGGGGTATCCGCATTTGTGGGGGAATTCCGCGAGATATGTATGGGGTCGGGTTCCGCCTCCTCAGAAAAATCCCCCAGGATATCTATGGGAACATCCCCCCTTTCCACCTCCCCCCTTGGTGGGGACCCGTGGCCCCCTTTTCCTCCCCCTTGGGCTGAACGGGTGGGGGAGAACCCTAACGCTGATTTTTTCTCTGTTTGGTCTGCGCCCTGCTCATCGGGGACCCTGCGTCGGAGCTGGTCCGCGTGCCGCCTCCACAGTAGCCCTGTGCTGGTTTCCACGCGGTACGACACGGGGCCGGTTTGCTCCACAACTATGCCCGGTACCCAGGCTGGGCCCGTGCTGGCGTAATTCCTGCAATGCACGGGGGCGCCTACACTGAAACTCTTTGTGGCCTCTAGCCCAATGTTCCTTCCCTTGTCCTCTACCCTCGTGGGGTCTAGCCTCGTAAGGATGGTTGTCAGTTTCCTACGCATTAAGAGCTCTGCGGGGGAGTATCCTGATGCCAACGGGGTCACCCTGTACCCTAGCAGAAACTGACACACTTGTAGGTTCAGATCCCCGGGGCCCATGCGCCGCAACGCGTCCTTCGTGGTGCGGACGAGGCGCTCCACTTGACCATTGGTGGCTGGGTGAAACGGGGCGGAGGTGATATGCCGAACGGCGTTAATCTCCATGAATGCCCTAAACTCGGAGGACGTGAAACAACTAGCGTTGTCGCTAATTAATGTGTCGGGTATGCCGAACGTGGAAAAGAGCCTCCGCAAATGCTTAATGGTCTGGGCCGAGGAGGTGCTCGTGACTGGGATAACCTCCAACCACTTGGAGAAGGCGTCCACGACAAGAAGAAACAGGGTGCCTCTGAACGGGCCCGCGAAATCAATGTGCACCCGGGACCACGGCCCCTTAGCCGCGTCCCACTCAGTGTGGGGAAGGCGGGCCTCCTCTGGTCTGGAGCATTGGCAACTTTCACAAGTGCTGACCATGTGCTCGATGTCGGCGTCCAACTGGGGCCACCAGAAGTAGCTCCGGGCCAGCGCTTTGGATCGCACGATGCCGGGGTGGCTGACGTGCAGCAGTTTGAGCACTCGCGGCCGAAGGGAAGTGGGAATCACCACCCGCTGCCCCCACAAGAGGCACCCCCTCTCCAGGGACAGCTCTAACTTTTTCCTGAAAAATGGGGCGAACTCCTCCGCTGGGGAGGACGCCGGCCACCCTTTCTGCACCCAGGAGCTAACTGCCGCTAACGTCTTGTCCTTCCCTGTCACTTTGGCAATGTCGGCGGGCACTACGGGGGCGAATCCAGCACCTCTATCATAAGAACCTGATGGTCTCGCTCCCCCTTGCTCACCTGGCTGGGCGTCAGGGGGAGGGGAGACCTTGATAGAGCGTCCGCATGGCTGATCTCTTTCCCGGGCCGGTAGACCAACGCGTGCTGGTACGCGTTGAGAAAAATAGCCCACCTGAGCATCCTCGGGGACAGGATCTGTGGCGTGGGCTTATCTGCGGTAAAAATGCCTAGCAGGGGTTTGTGGTCCGTTACAATGGTGAAGGGGCGGCCATACAGAAAATCGTGAAATTTTTTCATCCCCGCAACTATCGCTAGTGCCTCCCTGTCCGTCTGTGCGTAATTTCTCTCCGCTTGGGACAGGGACCTGGAGTAGAATGCTATCGGGGCCTCCCTTCCGTCTTCCAGCACGTGGCACAGCACCGCCCCCACCCCCACCGGGGATGCATCACAGGTCAGGACTACCGGGCGTTTGGGGTTGAAATGGGTCAGTATGGCATCAGACGCTAGGAGACTTTTTAGTTCACTAAATGCCCTTTCTTGGTCATCGCCCCACTTCCATGTCTGGTCTTTTTTTAGCAGTTTGTGTAGCGGTTCAGCCACTGCTGCCTTCTGGGGGAGGAAGGAGTGGTAAAAGTTGAGCAGCCCTAGGAACGACTGCAGCTCGGGCTTGGAGGTGGGGCGGGGGGCTTTCTTAATGGCGGCCACCTTGGATTTGGATGGTTTTATCCCCTCAGGAGTCACACAAAACCCTAGGAACTCAACCTCGGTCGCGAAGAAGACGCATTTGTCCTTTCGCAGTCTCAACCCCGCTTTTTCGAATATTGTCAGGACCTTCCCCAACCTCTTGGCCAATTCGACCCGACTCCCCCCCCGTTATTAACACGTCATCAAAATAAGGCAACACCCCCTCTAGCCCCTTCAGGAGGCGTTCCACGAGTGACTGGAAAATTCCAGGCGCCGAATTTACGCCGAACTGAAGGTGCGTCACCTGGAACGCCCCCTTATGGGTGACTATGGTCTGCGCAGCAGCTGCGGCAGGGGACACCGTAAGCTGCTGGTAGGCCTGTGCTAAGTCGAGCTTAGCGAAACACTTTCCCCCGTGTAACCTGGCCAGCAGATGGCTGACTACTGGCACCGGATACGCATTCGGGCGGATCGCCTTGTTGATGGTGCACTTGTAATCGGCGCATATGCGGACCTCCCCATTGGCCTTTAGTGCGGTTACAATTGGAGTTTCCCACTCCGCAGAATCAACAGGCACAAGGATTCCCTGGCCCACCAATTTGTCCAGTTCCGCCTCTATCTTGTCCTTGAGTGCGAACGGCACCCGGCGTGGTTTGAGTCGAATTGGGCGGACCTCCGGGTCTAGGTCGAATGTCACTGGGGGGCCCTTGAATTTCCCCAGTCCTTTTTTGAAAGCTTCGGGGTGCGCCTCGCACACCCCCTGAATTGGGTCAGTCCCAACGGCGTGCATCCCAACGGCATGCACCCCCCAATAAACAAACCCAGGGGCTGAAACCATTGAGTCCCGAGGAGGCTGCAAGCTCCCCCTTTAAGCACGACTAGAGGGAGAGACGCGGCGTGCTTCTTGAATTTAACCTGAAATTCTCCAACCCCCAACACTGGAATGCTGTTCCCTTGCACGTCCCGTAGTGTGGACCTCAACGCTTTGAGCTTGGGTCGCCTGTGGGGGGCAATTCTCAAAAACTCCCTCTGGGAAATGATTGAATATGAGGACCCCGAGTCAATTTCCATTCTAATGGGAACCCCTTGAACTAGTACCTCAACGAAGTAGCGGGGGTGTCCTGCGGACACGCTGAATACTGGGGCGTCGTCCTCGCTGCCGTCGGAGATGCGGCCCATGCCGTCCTGCTTCCGCGTGGCCTGAGCGCCGTCCTTGGGTCTCGTTGAGCAGTCTTGTCCCGCGGAACGGTCTGCCGAGCTTCTCCGGGTCTCGCGCCTCTTCCTGCACACCTTGGCGATGTGCCCGCGGCGGCCACAGTTGTGACACTCGGCCTTCCGAAACGGGCATTTTACGCGGTCGTGGGCCGCTCCACAGCCGTCGCACCGCCGGCTCTCTTTCCAGACCCTCCGGACGTCCTCGTCGTCGCTGCTCTCCGCGGACGACCTCGAAGCTCGCCTGGCTGCATGCACCGGAGTCTCTGCCTTGCTCGACCTCGGCCGCCAGTCCTGGAGTTCTTGTACCCCAGCCTTTGTAGCTTCCGCGGCCTGTGCCACTCTGATGACCTCCTGCAACGTGGGAGGCGGCTCTTGGTTCATTAATGTGCGCTGGGTTTCGGCGTCGTTCAGGCCGCACAGCACACAGTCCCGGAGGGTGATTTCGACATTCTCCCATTTGCACGGGCCGGCCGCCAGCCGCAGGGCCGCCACGAATGCGGCGACCATCTCCCCGGGCGCTTGGACTCGCCTCCAGAACGCACTCTGAGCGGGAAACATTGCCGTGGCGGGCCGGACGTGCTCACGCAGCATCTGCATGAGTTCCTTGGCCTTGAATTCGCTCACCCTCCTCGGTGCGATCAGGTCCACCAAGGTCCTTTTGGTTTCTTGTCCGAGCATCCTGGTGAAGATGGCCCTTTTCTTTGCCTCTTCCGTGACTTCGGACTCAATCAGTGCTGCCTGGAAGTCCATTTCGAATAATAATAATAATAATAATAAGTTTTAATTTCTACCCCGCTTTCATAGCACAAGTGCCACTCAAAGCGGCTTACAACACATATAAATACAATGTTACAAATATAATTACATAATTACAAGAACAGATTGAAAATTAACACATTACAAGTAAAAAGAAAAGAAAATCCCATACAGTTAATCTCAAAAAACGCAAGCCCCATACTACCCCCCCCTCCAGTGGGAGCACCCAAAAGCTCCCACTTCCCCACATCCCCACAGCCATCCAATATCACAAAAAGCAAAAGATACACTATAGAAAACACGGTGCAAAATACAATAGATGCAAAATCCGGTACAATAGATACAAAATGCAATGAAAAATAACAGAATAACCCATGACTCACTCCCTCTCCCGACGACAAATTCGCAGAAGGAAAATAGCAGTCATGAAGGTCCTGGTGGTGGCAGCACCTGGGATGCCAGCTGGTGGCGAAGGTTCAGCTGCCTCAACAGCCTTTTAAAAGTCCCGGGCTGGAGGCGGGGCTTGGGACGCCAGCTGGTGGTGGGTTGGCTCGGCGTCCATCCTCACGGGAGCCTCCCCGCCCCACCGGGAGAGCCGAAGGTGGTGGCAAAGGCTCAGCTGCCTCAACAGCCTTTTAAAAGTCCCGGGCTGGAGGCGGGGCTTGGGACGCCAGCTGGTGGTGGGTTGGCTCGGCGTCCATCCTCACGGGAGCCTCCCCGCCCCACCGGGAGAGCCGAAGGTGGTGGCAAAGGCTCAGCTGCCTCAACAGCCTTTTAAAAGACCTGGGCTTCCGTCTTCCAGCACGTGGCACAGCACCGCCCCCACCCCCACCGGGGATGCATCACAGGTCAGGACTACCGGGCGTTTGGGGTTGAAATGGGTCAGTATGGCATCAGACGCTAGGAGACTTTTTAGTTCACTAAATGCCCTTTCTTGGTCATCGCCCCACTTCCATGTCTGGTCTTTTTTTAGCAGTTTGTGTAGCGGTTCAGCCACTGCTGCCTTCTGGGGGAGGAAGGAGTGGTAAAAGTTGAGCAGCCCTAGGAACGACTGCAGCTCGGGCTTGGAGGTGGGGCGGGGGGCTTTCTTAATGGCGGCCACCTTGGATTTGGATGGTTTTATCCCCTCAGGAGTCACACAAAACCCTAGGAACTCAACCTCGGTCGCGAAGAAGACGCATTTGTCCTTTCGCAGTCTCAACCCCGCTTTTTCGAATATTGTCAGGACCTTCCCCAACCTCTTGGCCAATTCGACCCGACTCCCCCCCGTTATTAACACGTCATCAAAATAAGGCAACACCCCCTCTAGCCCCTTCAGGAGGCGTTCCACGAGTGACTGGAAAATTCCAGGCGCCGAATTTACGCCGAACTGAAGGTGCGTCACCTGGAACGCCCCCTTATGGGTGACTATGGTCTGCGCAGCAGCTGCGGCAGGGGACACCGTAAGCTGCTGGTAGGCCTGTGCTAAGTCGAGCTTAGCGAAACACTTTCCCCCGTGTAACCTGGCCAGCAGATGGCTGACTACCGGCACCGGATACGCATTCGGGCGGATCGCCTTGTTGATGGTGCACTTGTAATCGGCGCATATGCGGACCTCCCCATTGGCCTTTAGTGCGGTTACAATTGGAGTTTCCCACTCCGCAGAATCAACAGGCACAAGGATTCCCTGGCCCACCAATTTGTCCAGTTCCGCCTCTATCTTGTCCTTGAGTGCGAACGGCACCCGGCGTGGTTTGAGTCGAATTGGGCGGACCTCCGGGTCTAGGTCGAATGTCACTGGGGGGCCCTTGAATTTCCCCAGTCCTTTTTTGAAAGCTTCGGGGTGCGCCTCGCACACCCCCTGAATTGGGTCAGTCCCAACGGCGTGCATCCCAACGGCATGCACCCCCCAATAAACAAACCCAGGGGCTGAAACCATTGAGTCCCGAGGAGGCTGCAAGCTCCCCCTTTAAGCACGACTAGAGGGAGAGACGCGGCGTGCTTCTGGAATTTAACCTGAAATTCTCCAACCCCCAACACTGGAATGCTGTTCCCTTGCACGTCCCGTAGTGTGGACCTCAACGCTTTGAGCTTGGGTCGCCTGTGGGGGGCAATTCTCAAAAACTCCCTCTGGGAAATGATTGAATATGAGGACCCCGAGTCAATTTCCATTCTAATGGGAACCCCTTGAACTAGTACCTCAACGAAGTAGCGGGGGTGTCCTGCGGACACGCTGAATACTGGGGCGTCGTCCTCGCTGCCGTCGGAGATGCGGCCCATGCCGTCCTGCTTCCGCGTGGCCTGAGCGCCGTCCTTGGGTCTCGTTGAGCAGTCTTGTCCCGCGGAACGGTCTGCCGAGCTTCTCCGGGTCTCGCGCCTCTTCCTGCACACCTTGGCGATGTGCCCGCGGCGGCCACAGTTGTGACACTCGGCCTTCCGAAACGGGCATTTTACGCGGTCGTGGGCCGCTCCACAGCCGTCGCACCGCTGGCTCTCTTTCCAGACCCTCCGGACGTCCTCGTCGTCGCTGCTCTCCGCGGACGACCTCGAAGCTCGCCTGGCTGCATGCACCGGAGTCTCTGCCTTGCTCGACCTCGGCCGCCAGTCCTGGAGTTCTTGTACCCCAGCCTTTGTAGCTTCCGCGGCCTGTGCCACTCTGATGACCTCCTGCAACGTGGGAGGCGGCTCTTGGTTCATTAATGTGCGCTGGGTTTCGGCGTCGTTCAGGCCGCACAGCACACAGTCCCGGAGGGTGATTTCGACATTCTCCCATTTGCACGGGCCGGCCGCCAGCCGCAGGGCCGCCACGAATGCGGCGACCATCTCCCCGGGCGCTTGGACTCGCCTCCAGAACGCACTCTGAGCGGGAAACATTGCCGTGGCGGGCCGGACGTGCTCACGCAGCATCTGCATGAGTTCCTTGGCCTTGAATTCGCTCACCCTCCTCGGTGCGATCAGGTCCACCAAGGTCCTTTTGGTTTCTTGTCCGAGCATCCTGGTGAAGATGGCCCTTTTCTTTGCCTCTTCCGTGACTTCGGACTCAATCAGTGCTGCCTGGAAGTCCATTTCGAACAATAATAATAATAATAATAAGTTTTAATTTCTACCCCGCTTTCATAGCACAAGTGCCACTCAAAGCGGCTTACAACACATATAAATACAATGTTACAAATATAATTACATAATTACAAGAACAGATTGAAAATTAACACATTACAAGTAAAAAGAAAAGAAAATCCCATACAGTTAATCTCAAAAAACGCAAGCCCCATACTACCCCCCCCCTCCAGTGGGAGCACCCAAAAGCTCCCACTTCCCCACATCCCCACAGCCATCCAATATCACAAAAAGCAAAAGATACACTATAGAAAACACGGTGCAAAATACAATAGATGCAAAATCCGGTACAATAGATACAAAATGCAATGAAAAATAACAGAATAACCCATGACTCACTCCCTCTCCCGACGACAAATTCGCAGAAGGAAAATAGCAGTCATGAAGGTCCTGGTGGTGGCAGCACCTGGGATGCCAGCTGGTGGCGAAGGCTCAGCTGCCTCGACAGCCTTTTAAAAGACCTGGGCTGGAGGCGGGGCTTGGGACGCCAGCTGGTGGTGGGTTGGCTCGGCGTCCATCCTCACGGGAGCCTCCCCGCCCCACCGGGAGAGCCGAAGGTGGTGGCAAAGGCTCAGCTGCCTCAACAGCCTTTTAAAAGTCCCGGGCTGGAGGCGGGGCTTGGGACGCCAGCTGGTGGTGGGTTGGCTCGGCGTCCATCCTCACGGGAGCCTCCCCGCCCCACCGGGAGAGCCGAAGGTGGTGGCAAAGGCTCAGCTGCCTCAACAGCCTTTTAAAAGTCCCGGGCTGGAGGCGGGGCTTGGGACGCCAGCTGGTGGTGGGTTGGCTCGGCGTCCATCCTCACGGGAGCCTCCCCGCCCCACCGGGAGAGCCGAAGGTGGTGGCAAAGGCTCAGCTGCCTCGACAGCCTTTTAAAAGACCTGGGCTGGAGTCGCCCGGTTTCCTGATTTCGAAACCGGCGCATGTCTTGGTCCCGTGGGCTGCCATATCCCACCTTCGTTGCCAATTTAGTGTAAGGGACCAAAGACAATGAAACAGCCGAAGGGTTGGCTTAACACAGGTTCATTGCATGATGATCCGGAGGAACATGTGGTAATGGCGGATGGGTAGCTCAATATATACAGCTGGCTATACATTTGAATGTGGCTCGTCGACAGACTATTGGTTGCTGCCTGCGTGACGTCGTAGAAGGTCACGCCCTTCTTGTCCAGGTGAAGAGGTGGCGGGAATCTTCCCGCGCTGCTGATCCAGGTGAATCTGAGCCATGAGAGCTGGACGCTCGCTATTGCCATCTAGTGGTCACTAGCTCGCGTCCCCTTATCCGGTTTACATTGATACAGCTGAAGGTTATAATGTTGCACACAGAAAGGTTACATTGTTACCACATGGCTAGGTACATTATTATTATTATTATTATTATTATTATTATTATTATTATTATTATTATTATTATTATTATTATTATTATTATTATTATTATTATTATTATTATTATTATTATTTATTGGATTTATACCCCGCTCCACTCAAGCACAAGGTCGACTCAAAGCGGTTACAACAGTCAATACACATACAATTACCATATCATAATAATACATTGTTAAAGGCACAGCTTTACAGAACACAACATCGTGGCAAAGCAATAGTCCCGTTTATATTGCCAACTCCCAAACAACTACGCAAACACTCAGAGAGGGTCCAGCCCTGGGAAAGGGACGTAGCATAAAAAGTAACTTTTACCTTCAAAGCTGGAATGTCCCAGCTGACAAAATTCTCCAGGCCGATGAAAGTGAAAGCAACCTCCCAGTAGGATCACATTAGCAATCCTTATCTCCAAGTAAATGTCCCCTTTGAGCAAACTTGCTCCTCAATGTTATGTTGGTGTGAATGTGTAGCCTTATTGACGGCTTCAAACCTTTGTTTATCTGTTCTCCGTGAAAACTCCCCTTCTTCTGAGCAAAGATGCAACTTGACTTTTTGAGATTTTATTGAAGCGTAATATTCATCCATAATATGCAGGATAAACATGCGAAGAACTAATCTATTCTACTCTAACTTACAAACTGATATTATAATAAAAGGGAAAATAGCTAACCTCTATAAAGAGTTGATGGATCACAGACTTTAATAGCCCTCGTGTGAGACTAGATTTCCATGGTCTCAATTGAGAGTAAGAAAGGCTCCCACCTAACGGAGGAAAAGTTCCTTCCAAGGTTCCAAACCCCGGGTCTTAAATACATTTTTTTTTTGTCCTGACACCTTTCTTTAGAATATTAAAGATGTAGAATGACTTCTTTTGTTTTGACTATTGTCTTGTTAATCTAAATTCTCAGTTGTTTTTTGTCACCATTTTGTCATTCCTGGGATTCCCCTTAATGATCGGCATCCCTATTCTAAATCATGTGTCAATGTACTGAGTGTGTGTTGGAATGTTAATGACGTAAATGCTTTCTCTTTTTGAGAGTTAGCCTTTCTCAACCTTAAAGAGAATATAAAAACCATAGTGTAACTTAATTGAATATGAAATAATTCAAAGAATAATAACGTCCCTTAAGGATTTTCACGACAAAGGGCACCAGTTGAACAGATGATTCTACCCTTTGTTGGGATTCACTATAGCATCACCATAGTACCATACCACCTTGATCATCACCTGAGCTCATCTGATTTCAGAAACTAAGCAGTGTCAGGCTGGTTTAGTATTTGAATAGGGAGACCAATAGGGAATCCCAGTTTGAGATTGGGAAGAATTCTGCTGGAAACACTGGACACCTGCTGCTAGTCAGAGTTGACAATACAGTACTTATACTGAGTCTCACTCAGTTTAAGACAACATCCTATATTGCTATATGAAGGTTTAGCACTGAATGCATGTGTGTGCTGGGGTGCTATGTGCCATGGAATTTGAATGCCTTAGTTATGTAAGTAAGTCACAAGAGTGTGTTAGTGTGATTTAGTTCATTAATCGGTTTGTGTTTTGAAGAAACAACCCTGCATTGAATTGCATTGTGCCTATGAATCTCTATTGAGAGACATTACATCAGCTAGATAGATGCCTCTAGCGACACCTTTAATTAGTAAAGGGAAAATTTTCCCATCAGGACACACGCAAGTTCATACACTCTGAACTCAAGTGTCATCCACCCAGACAGTCAGGAGGAAAAGGTGTCCTTGAACCTTTAGATGTTTGACATTTTTAAGGATGGGGCAAGTGACATTTTAGTGTATAAAAGTGGCCCTGCCGATAGCCAAAAGACAGACGCACGCACGCACACACAGAAATAGGAGATCTAGGGAGAGGATAGCATCCAAGAATGCAGGAACACATTCCTGAGAAGATGCAGTGCAAAGGAGGAATGGAACTCTGATGCTATGTGGCCTTGAAGGATGACTCCTTAGCAATTATCAGAGAAAGGGAGGCTAGCTGCCAGACTTAGAAATATTTCCCATCTTTGGGACTTAGCTGTTTTTCCAACTTTGATACTTAGAAATTCCTCAGCCAGCAGTCTGAGGTAACACTTAGAGAAAATCTCCGACTTTGGAACTTGGAGTAATTTCTCGCAAGGAGGAACAAGACTTAGAAAATAATCGGTTTTTATTTTCTAGATTCTAAGTAATAGGACATTGCGTGCCTAGGAATTTGTTAGCCAGATAGAGCAACTTATGAGCTTTTTAGCTAGAATTTTACTTTGCATTTTCTGAACCAGATTTGCTATTGCTATGCTTTGCTTACTGAAGCAACAATTTGCCTTATGGACTTTGTTATTCCTTTTAACAAATAAATGCTAAGACCACCCAGGTCTTATTTTCAAAGGATTCTGGAAGCATCGTGTCCAGTTTGGTGTGATCCTGAGAAATGGTATCTGTAATGTCCAAGTGTTACCTCACTTCAAAGGGACACATTGCGTGAAGAGGATCCGCCAGAGGGGCGCCATCTTCAAAAGGAGGGGCACATTTCAAAGCAGCACAGGGGACCAAATGGTTGTTGTAAACTGTGATTGTCCGCTGGTATGTTCCTTTGTTGATGAATGGGAAAACCTCTGTATATAAGATACCATCTCCCCCCACATAGTGCCCAGTCTCGACTCCCGATCTGAATAAAGAATCACTATGTTTAACCCACACTCTGCTGCATAGCCTACTTCTTGCGAGAATCTAACAGTATCTTAGCATAATTCTACTTTATTTCCTGCTTACATCATTTTACACACTACTGAACAAATCTCCCATGGCTTATCAGTTTGGATCGTGAACTGAGAGGAGACAGAAGCTGACTCACATGAAGCGTACAAGCGGGGCTGGAGTTTTGGGAGCTGTGGGAGTCAAACTAGCCCTTGCCCTGGCAATACCGTCTGCCTCCCCCCCCCCCGGTTGGCGACACTATGAAGCTGAGGGCAAAGCATAAAGAAACAGGAGAAAGAACACAAGGAATACAAATCAATACAAAGAGTTCAAGCTAAACACATCTTCATGCCTCCAGATCCTCTGACGGAGCTGAGAATTCAGTACCAGGAAATACACTTGATCCTGCGATCCACCAGTAGTATGTCCACCAGTTCATCAGCATCTGATAATCTACTTCACAGATTAGTATTTAGCTAAGAAGGCAGTGTAGGACAAAGAGAGTCACATCCTGTTGAGTTCTATGTAGGTCCATCTAGCTTAGTGTTCCTTCTGATGGCAGCTCTTCACATGGCAACCATGGTCACGTGGTTGCCATGGCTTTGGAGAAAAGTGCCCAAATGAAGTGCAATAGGGCATCTCCAGATCAGCTACAGGCTGTTTCAAGAAGCCCTCATTTATCATTGAATCAATTTAAGCATAGCTACAAAGCAACAAAGCTTGCTCTAACAAATTAGGGCTTACAAATGCTAAAATTGGAGGGGGAGAAAGCTTGGCACCAGTTGCAAAAGAAACCTAGTAGCTGAAACCAAAATGAAAGCCAAAACCTGTATTGGAGATTCCAAGAACTGATCCCCTGGGGAAGGCTCAGAAGGACCTCATTAGAATCCCTATATAACCATCCACCTGACTGAACAGCCATTTGACAGCCCAAGCATGGCAAAGGGAGGAAGGCGGAAGCCATGTCGCTTACTAGAATGTTCCTATTTTTCTTTCTTTCAGGTGGTTGTTCTAAGCATTCACTAGCCTTAGGTAAGGTAAAGGTAAAGGTCACCCTTGCTCGAAAGCCAGTCTTATCCGACTCTAAGGTTCAGTGCTCATCTCTGTTTCAGAGCCTTAGGAGTGAGTCTATTTGTGAATGACTGATTCTCTGGGGGATGTTTTGATTATATAACTCAAAGTAGCCCACCCCATCCCCCTCCACCCTTGTGGTTGCTTTTCCTTCCTTTAATGCAGGAGTTCTCAGCCTTTTTAAGCCAAGGGCTGGGTCACGCTCCCTCAGACAGCTTTAGGGGCCGGATGGCCATTTTGCCTTTCCTCCACCACATGACTCTTCTGGGTGTGGTGGAGGCAGTGGTGGGCCACATGAAATGGCACCATGGGCCACATCCAGCCCACAGGCCGCAGGTTGAGAATCCCTGCTTTAATGGCTTAATGTTTGCTGCAGGCTGATGCAGGAGGCATTTATGAAAGGGAAAGGGCCAGGAAAGAAGTTGAATGTCTGAATCCTGGGCTGAAGAAAATTAAAGGAAAGATGGACAATGCATCACTGACTGTACACAACCTTTCCGAAACTGATGGCGCTGCACAGTGCCCCAAGCTCTCACCAGTCCAGGTCACACAACCCTTCATTTTCCTCATTTGTTACATTTTCGCCAACTCCAAATACATACAAACATCTACACAAACCACAAAACAAATTTGGTCAGACTAGCTCCAAACTAGGTTGGGATTTAGCCAGCCTCAATGTTTGGCTAAAAATGGACTCAATTTGTAATCACACACCACTATTGGTTACAGAAGAGCTTTTTTCCTTCAGTTCTACATATTAATACCAGAGTCTTGAACACAGGACCTTCCAAATCCAATAAAGTGTTTTGCTGAACTGCATTTCTTTGCCAAAAAGGAGAATAGAGCAAGACTAATTTAAATCAAGATATGGCTTTTTATGTTTATGGCTGGGACTGTGGTTGGGGGCAATTTTTCTATTTTATTCTATGCCACTTCAGACATGTTTTAAATGAACAGAGAGTCTATCAATCTAAAGCAAAGATTTATTCTAGCATTCAGCTGGGCAACATAGACAACAGGTTTGTGGATATAATTAAGACTCAGGAAACTGGCAAGAGAATTCTGGGACTTACAGGGAAAAAAGAATAATTTTTCAAAATTCTTTCAGGGTCATTATTTGAATCTTCCATTTCATGCACCAAAATGCTTTAGACCAGTGTTTCCCAACCTTTGGTTTTTGGACTTCTTTTCCCAGAAGTCTAAGTCAATTCCCCAAAGCACTGATCAGTCAATGTACTGACTTAGGCTTCTGGGAATTAAAGTCCCCCTGTGGGGCATGGGCCCCACATTGGGAAACACTGCTTTAGACCATGCCTGATACAAATGTCAATCAAAGAAAACAGCTCTAAACAGAATGCATCAGCTGCCTTGGCATACAACTTTGTGGTTCAATGAACGTTAACAACAAAATGGAAATTAGCCTACAACAAATCAGGCGGAATATTTCTGTAGAGCCAATATTAAAGCTTTTGTACAGAGTAGTCCTTTAGCAGTTGCCAAACAGAGCATAATGGTTCCAAAAAGAAGAGCACTTTAAAGATATGTTAGACAAACCACCAAATGTAAGGCTAACATTGTGGCACCCTGGGTTTGAATTTTTTTAAGGATCAAAATCCCAGACTTACTGGTCAAGCTCTTAAGGGTGTCTATAGCCAAATTAAAGATTCAGATCCTCTTCAACAGTCATGGCTGTCAGACAATCACAGATTCCTGGCTGGGCAATGTAGCAGTGTTGTTATAAATACAGTAAGCAAAAGGAAGAGAACTAGGTAAGAGCATACGGGCGCATTTTACTTCCACTTCCAGGAGCAACAAGGGCTTTGTGGGCCAGATGAATTGGCATCAGGGGCCAGATATGGCCCACGGGCCATAGTTTGGGCACCCCTGCCATAAACTAATAACCAAAAGCACCAACACTCTTACTCAGAAGTCTACATTTTGGGCTATTTTTCGCAATATTGATTTTCTGCCATGATCTGGTACTGGAATATTGTTCCTACAGATAACTCGTGGCTTGCATAATCCATCTCATCTAGCAACATGTGTGTTGTGAATTTGGTTGGGTTACTCTACTCAAAAGTTGCCATTCCAGGCCATTGTACTGCAAAACAGCAGTTTTGGGGGCAACAAAGCTTTAATGAAATAGCAATATTCATTGGGGGGGGGGGGTTAGATTTAAAATACTGTTCTGATGTTTGTCTGTCATTTCCCACTATTATTGGCATCAATTTTTATTAAGAAGTTCTCATTCCACCCCATCATCCTGTTCCATCCTGTTTTATGCCATTCTGGTTTTTACCTACTCCTAAAAGGCCAGGTTATCCTGCTATAGTAATAGAGAGTAGACCAGTGATGGTGAGCCTTCACACACCAGATGTTCTTGAACCTCAATTTCCAGAAGCCCTGATCACCATGAGTGCTGACTTGGGCTTCTGGTAACTGAAGTCCAAGAAAACCTGGAGTGCCAAGGTTCACCATCACAGAAGTAAACTATACTGCCAGTAACCTAATGCCAAGTGTCAGGCAGTGGTTAACTAACCTGACAACCCTGAGGACTAACAGCCATGGATGCCAAAGTCCACAGGAAAGGATGATGGTCCCTAAGTGGGTTAAATACCACTTGAATCCATCTTGATGGAGGGCAGCAGCTTCATCAATACTGGCCTAGGGCTGATGAGGACTTTGCATGCCAAAAGGACTCAGTAAATGGTTCAGTGGTATGGGTGTCATGCTGCGATGGGGAAGGCCACTGCATTATATTCTCAGGACACTCATCATGGCTGATTGCAAGGAGGATCGCTAATATTCAGATTTAGATATGACACAAGAAGAAGAAGAAAAGGAAGAAGTCCATTTGAGTAAAAGAAGACAGAGCTCACTCTGACTCAGTAGAGATGGATCATATTTCTCTTCATAGACTCAGGCTGGGAGAAGCACAATGTATGAGGGTAGGAAAGTGCTTGAGGTTGACTCCACCTTTTCCCTGCTTTACCTTCCTCTCCATCAACTGGGAGTGAAGTATTTAGGGAGCCGAGAGTGAGGGAGACTTAAGAACATAAGAACAGCCTTGCTGGAACAGGCCACAGCCCATCCAGTCCAGCATTCTGTCTCACACAGTGGATCATCATTTCCTTCAGGGTATTCCCAAGCAGATGCCTTCACCTGCTTAGGATTCCCTGGAAATGGCATTGAGAGATATCCTGCCTATCTCTCCAACCCAGAGGTTGTCCTTAAGTATCCATAATTATAGCCATTGATACCCTTGTCCTCCATGAACTTGTCTAATCCTTTCTTAAAGCTGTCAAGACTGACAGCTGTCACCACTTCTTCTGGCAGGGAGTTCCATAGACCAGTAATCCTCTGGGTGAAAAAGTACTTTCTCTTATTTGTTTGAGAACTAGTACCCAAAAGTTTCATGGAGTGTCCCCTAGTTCTAGTGTTATGCGATAGGGAAAACAGTTTTTCCTTATCTACTTTGTCCACATCGTGCATGATTTTATAAACTTCAATCAGGTCACCTCTTAGACGCCGTCGTTCAAGAGTGAAAAGGCCCAACTGTTGCAGCCTCAGATGGTAAGGAAGGTGTTCCAGTCCCCTAATCATTCTGGTTGCCCTCCTCTGCACTTTTTCCAACTCCATAAAATCCTTCTGGATGTATGGCGACCAGAACTGTACACAGTATTCCAGATGGGGCCTCACCATAGATTTGTAACGAGGCAAAATGACACTTGCTGACTTATTTTCTATACCCTTCCTAATGATCCCTAACATTGAGTTTGCTTTTTTCACTGCTGAGGCACACTGGGTTGACACCTTCATTGAGCTGTCCACCAGGACACCAAGGTCCCTTTCCTGGTTTGTTGCAGAGAGCCTGTAGTGAAAGCCTGTAGTGAGACTCCTAATTACTTGAATTTTTTTAAAGTGGTAGCCATGTTAGTCTGTGCATTACAGGACCCAACAACGTCACACACAACATTAACAGCAATTTTACTTGTTCCTCTCTCTGCTAATGTGATTTATGCCATCTCTTGCGAAAATAAATTAAAAATGCCCCTCTGCATTCTACATAGGGCAAACAGGACAATCTCTGCACAAAAGAGTTAATGGACATAAATCAGACATCAATAATGGCAATACACAGAAACCTGTTTCAAACCACTTTAATCTATCTGGGCACTCTGCACAGGACTTGAAAATTGCCATTCTTGAACAGAGGGATTACAAGACTAGAATCCAGAGAGAGATAGCAGAGATTAAGTACATGCATATGCTGGACATTCATTTCAGGGATTTGAATATTAATCAAGTGTTTCTGGGACATTATCAAATTTGATGCACCACAACTAATAAGTTGTTATATGCTGCAATTTTGCCTGGGTCACTCAAACCATTGTCAACAGATACTAACTCATTGGCAAATGTTTAATGCCACATTGTTTGTTTTGCATCCATTTTTTGGATGTGATGCATCAGCTTGCAAGAGAAGTTTGTTTTCCAACCATTTGCAGCTGAATAGGGCAAGACTTCACAGCACACTTGCCAATTTAAAACCACAGTATTACTTTTCTGTTAGGCTGGCCAACCATTGTGTACCTCTCTGACTGATGTGTGTATAAATTGGTGCCATGAGGCCTCACTCTTATGTCTGACGAAATGGACTTGATCCACAAAAGCTCACAAGAGTTAAGTCTTTAAGGTGCCACACCGTTTTTTGTCTTTTTTGTTGTTTTGTTGTGTTTACTTCTAAATAGTGACTCCAATGGGACCAAGAATAGAACCTTCCCACTTGTCCTTTGCCTGGTTTCCTCCCAAGGACCTGAATCAGGTGCCAAGAGGTTGGGAGATGTTGCCCTAAAGAGAGCTCATGATGGCTACAGATTACTGTCAACAGAGAACCCGGCAGAAAGAAGCACAATTACGAGTTGTTGACTATCTCAGGTTTCTCTAGCTGGCCTGAACTTGGTGGTGGTAATAGTGTGATAGGAAGGCAAATTAAGACATAGAGTTTCTTAACTTGGCAGTGACTCTGGAGAAAACTTGGATGAGAGTGGCACGCCTGTTCTCTTGCTGATTCCCAAAGGTACATCTGTGGAAAAGTCTAGTTTGTCTTCAGTAATTGCCAGCAGCTGGAGAAATGAAGCAATCCTGCCTTGAAGGAGACGCACATAGTGCAAGTGTACAGCACACAAGGACAGCATCTGGAAGTCGCTTCCTGCCTGCTGCAGGGCTGCTGGGACAGGAAGGTCCCTCCGTTATTCATCTCCTCGATCAATAGAGATGGATGGGTGACAGGTACAGGCAAAACCTCACTGTCAGCATTGAAGTGGGATTCTTGAAGCAGCACTGAACTGTAACACAAATTATTCTTTTATGAGGCCTATTAGGCCATCTGGCTGGATTTAAAAAGCTTTAATTGAGATGGAGCAGGGGCGCTGCTTAAAGCAAAAAAGAAATCTTGGTAGCATCAGCATCCTTATTATTGACCTCAACTCAAGTATTTGTGTTAAGGAATTGGGAAGATGGGTGGCCTCCGGTGGTGGTGGGGGGGGAGAGTGCCATTCTCCAGCTGGGAAGTGGGGATGGGTGAATAAGCAAAGACATACCTGCCTGCTGCTCACTGCTTGTGTCATTTATTACAGAAGGGCTCCTAGGTAGGAAAAAAGTAAATGGCACGATGCATTCTGTACTCCTGTTGTGTCCAAGTGTTACTCATTTCAAAGGAACACAGCGCGTGAACCGGATCCGCCAAAGGGGCGCCCTCTTCAAAGGAGGGGCACATATCAAAGAGGAGCTGGAGACCAAATGGGGTAATAAACTGGAGTGTCCGCTGGTATGTTTCCTTGCTGTTGTTGAAATGGAAAACCGCTGTATATAAGATACCATCTTTCCCCACATCCTCAGTCTCGTCTCCCGATCTGAATAAAGGATTACTATGCTTAACCCACACGCTGCGTGCTAGTCTACTTCTTGCGAGAATCTAACATTGGCGACGAAGGTGGGATATGGCTGCTACTGCATCTTCCATCGGACCTTTTGACATTGCAAAGCCGGAGACATGGCCCATGTACGAGATCCAGTTCGAGAACTTTGTAATCGCTGGAGAGATCGAGGATGAGGGGCGACAGAAGGCGTTGTTCCTGGCCCATTGTGGTTTGCCCACGATTGAGCTGGCCGGGCATCTGCTGCTGCCACAGGCACTGAGGGAAGCCCCATTGACCGACATCCTGGCGGTGCTCCGAGAACACTTCAAGCCTGTCGTTTCCATCTTCCCAGCCAGGGTTGCCTTTTACCGGCGAGATCAGAAGGTGGGGGAGACGGTAGCTGAGTACGTTGCGGCTCTCCGACAGGCTGCCGTGCCGTGCCAATGGCGTGACCTGGAGGAGGCCTTAAGAGACCGGCTTCTCGTGGGCCTCAGGGACGAAGCTACTCAGCGGCGGCTGATAAAGAGAAATAGGTTGACTTTTGCCCAGGTCCTGGAAGAAGCTTTGGCGTCCGAGGCTGCACACGCCGGGGTAAAGATCCTCCATGCCGAAACTGCTGCTCCTGCCCGTGGTGAGTCGGCCGTCCAGCTGCAGCAGTGCGCTACTCCAGTGGATACTGACGATGCGTCAGAGGAGGGTACTGTCGGGAGGGTTCGCCAGCATACCCCCCAAGCTTCAAGGAGCAACGTTGCGCCATGCCAAGGCTGTGGGGGAAGGCACCTCCGCTCACGGTGCCCGTTCAAGACGGCCGAATGCCACAAGTGTGGGCGGAAGGGGCACATTGCACGGGTGTGCCGCCAGCGATCCGAAGGTCACCCCGGGGACAGAGGTCAGCGCAGGACGGAACACCCAATTTCCACAGTCCGCGTCGGAAGGAAGACATCATCGGGTGTACAGTCAGTGTCCGGGAGGTTCTTCGTTGATGTCCGCCTCCAAGGGTGTCCCGTCCGCATGGAGATCGACTCAGGATCTGCCTACTCAATCATCTCACAGAGGGAATTTTTTCAACTTCCTCCAGCAGACCGGCCGAAACTGCGGGCTCTGCAGGTAGACCTGACCGATGTGCAGGGTCGACGCATTCCAGTGTTGGGAATCGGAAATTTTGATGTGCGGTTCAAGGCCATCTCAGCAAAGCTTCCCCTAGTCGTGGTGAAGACCGGTAGGAATAACCTTTTGGGCGTGCAGTGGTTTGGGCCCCTGGGTATTGGGTTTTCGGGAATTAACGCGGTTACGGCCGACCCCATTCAGGCTGTGTGTGAACGCTATCCAGATGTTTTCCGTCCCGGGCTGGGTAGGTTCAAGGGGGCCCCTGTTAATTTTGAGCTGGACCCAACTGTCCAGCCCATTCGCATGAAGCCACGGAGGGTGCCTTTTGCCCTGAAAGACCGAATTGAAGCGGAGTTGGACAAGCTGGTGGCACAGGGCATCCTGGAGCCCGTGGACTCTGCTCCATGGGAGACACCTATAGTCACTGCTATCAAGGCGAACGGGGACATCCGCATCTGCGCGGACTATAAATGCACGATTAATAAGGCTATCCGAGCTAATTCTTATCCTGTTCCAGTGGTTAGCCATTTGCTGGCCACCCTCCATGGGGGAAAGTGTTTTGCTAAACTGGACTTGGCCCAAGCATATCAGCAAGTGCCTGTTAGTCCGGAATCTGCGTTGTGTCAGACTATTACTACTCATAAGGGTGCATTCCATGTGAACCGTCTTCAGTTCGGGGTTAGTACGGCTCCGGGGTTGTTTCAGGCTCTTGTGGAAAAGTTATTGAAGGGTCTCCCTGGGGTGCTGACTTTTTTTGACGACGTGTTGATATCTGGGACTGACAAGGGAGACCTGGCCACTAAACTGGGGAAGGTGCTGGAGCGTTTCCAAAATGCGGGGTTGCGGGTTAAAAGGGAGAAGTGTTGTTTTTTTGCTCATGAGGTTGAATTCTTGGGGTTCAAAATCACGCCTGCCGGCATCAAGCCCTCTGAATCCAAAGTTCAGGCAGTCTGGGAAGCCCCACGTCCCACTTCGAAGACGGAGCTCCAGGCATTTTTGGGTCTCTTAAACTTCTATCACTCCTTTCTACCCCGAAAGGCGACTGTAGCTGAGCCCCTGCACCAGTTGCTGAGGAAACAGGCGGTGTGGAAGTGGGGGCCTCCTCAGGAAAGGGCATTCCGGGAAGTCAAGGAGCTGTTGACTTCGGATGCTGTCCTTACTCATTACGATCCGAAGAAGCCCCTTTTGCTTGTATGTGATGCCTCGCCGGTGGGGGTTGGGGCTGTTCTGTGCCATGACATGGGGGGAGGGAAAGAAGCGCCTATCGCATATTACTCCAGGTCGTTAACGGTGGCTGAAAAAAACTATGCTCAGATTGATAGAGAGGCGCTGGCTATAATCGCTGGGACGAAGAAATTTCATGACTTCATTTACGGGAGGGCTGTCACGATTATCACAGACCACAAACCGCTCCTAGGTATTTTTGTGCCAGACAAGCCCACCCCCCAAATCCTGTCTCCGCGGATGTTACGCTGGGCAATGTTCCTTCAGGCGTACCAGTACACGCTCCAACATCGCCCGGGTATCAGCATTAGCCACGCGGATGCTCTGTCCAGATCCCCTGCTGAGTATGTGGGTTGAATTGAGGCGGAAGGACAGGTCCTTATGTTGGATGTGTTAGACTCTCCCCCGATCTCCGCTGCTGACATAGCAGCCCAAACAAAAAAAGACCCCCTCCTGTCAAAAGTTGTCATGTGGGTTCTGAAGGGGTGGCCATTGTCACCGACCCCTGAGGAGTTCAGGGTGTTCTACTCCAAGAGAAATGAACTGTCACTGGAGCGGGGTTGCTTGGTTTGGGGGGACAGAGTAGTCGTCCCATCTGTACTTCGGAACAAGGTGCTCCGCACGCTCCATGTTAGCCACCCAGGTATTGTCAGGTCAAAAGCGCTAGCGCGAAGCTACTTCTGGTGGCCCCGATTGGACCTGGACATTGAGGCTTGGGTGGGGAAATGCAGGGACTGTCAGGCATCAAGGCCCGAGGAACCACGTCTTCCCCGCAGGGAATGGGATACGGCCAGAGGCCCCTGGTCTCGGATTCATATAGATTTTGCTGGCCCTTTCAGGGGAACAACACTTCTGATTATTGTAGATTCCTTTTCCAAGTGGGTAGATGTCATCCCAGTGTCAGGAACTTCCTCTGCCACCACAATCCGCAAATTAAGGCGGGTCTTTGCACACCTAGGCCTGCCCGACATCGTGGTGACGGATAACGCATCGAGCTTCATGTCGGCAGAATTCCAGGGGTTCCTAAGTCGTAATGGGATTAGACACATCACGGCCGCTCCTTTTCACCCTGCCACAAACGGCCAAGCCGAGAGGCAGGTACGGACGGTCAAAGACGCGCTCTCACGCATGGGACCTGGGGATTTGGAGCTACAGTTGTGTCAATTTTTGCTGTCCTACAGAGTCACCCCATTGGCCTCTGGTTTGTCGCCAGCCGAACTGTTAATGAAAAGGAAGCTGCCGACTGTTTTTGACCGTTTAGATCCTCAGCGCCAAGAGGATCGGGGCCTAAATATAGACATTCCGACTTTAAAAGGTTTTGAGGTTGGGCAACCAGTCCACTGCAGGAATTATGCCAATGGGCCTCCATGGTTGGGGGGGGGAAGTGTTGGAGCAGACTGGCCCGGTGTCTTACAGAGTGCTAATGGAGAATGGCGCGATTTGGAGGAGACACACGGATCAAATGCGGCTCCGGGTCCCTGGGCAGAACTCTAACTCTGGCCCAGGGAGGGAGCCACAAGGGGAAACAAGGGGAGACATGGAGAGTGATATGGAGTGGGATTTTATCAGTGACCCCCTGCCCACGTCTTCCCCAGAGCCTGAGGCGGGAGGGAAAGCTACCCCGAGCTCAGAGGCAGGAATGGAAGGGGGGCCACTCGGAGCTCTCCCCCCACTTCCAAACCTGTTGGGGGGTCCGTTGAGCCTACCCTGGTGCCTGAGACGCACGGGCGGCCCAGACGAGTTTGTGGGCCACCCATCCGTTGGGGAAAGGTTGTTTCTCACTAAGGGGGGAGGGATGTTGTGTCCAAGTGTTACTCATTTCAAAGGAACACAGCGCGTGAACCGGATCCGCCAAAGGGGCGCCCTCTTCAAAGGAGGGGCACATATCAAAGAGGAGCTGGAGACCAAATGGGGTAATAAACTGGAGTGTCCGCTGGTATGTTTCCTTGCTGTTGTTGAAATGGAAAACCGCTGTATATAAGATACCATCTTTCCCCACATCCTCAGTCTCGTCTCCCGATCTGAATAAAGGATTACTATGCTTAACCCACACGCTGCGTGCTAGTCTACTTCTTGCGAGAATCTAACAACTCCCCAGTCTTAAACCACTGGGTTATGCCTCAGCTTTCTCTGGAGATAATAATATGGCAAAAATAATAACACTTCCTCAGCAAGTATTTTGCTCTAAATGGCCAGTATCCCAGCATCACAGATCCATACAAGAACCAATGTACCTTTTGTTTGGGAAGGATACTGCTGCAAAGACATATTTCATTCCTCCATACCATTCTCTAGCTGGCTAGATACCTCAGTGGTTTAGTCATCTGGCTGCAAAGCCAGAGGTTGGGAATTTGATTCCCCACTGTGTCTCCAGAGAGAAGATCCAGCCTGTTATAATCATGGCTAAACTGCACAGACCCAGGACACACCCCTCAAAGGTGTATTTTCTACCTGGAACCACCTGGAAAGGGTCACCGTAAGTCAGAATTGACTTGACAGCATGTAATTATTAATTATTATGCTGTTGTTTGGAAATTATGAAGTTAAAAAGGAGCTAACAGTTACGGTCAAGTAGAATAGATCATTTGAAGAGCTTTTGGAGAATATCAGGTCTCCCAAACCTCAGGGAAGACTTTGTAGCCCATTTCAAGGCAAGGAGAGCCGTGCAAGTCCAGATCAAAGTTCTATCAAGTCCAAAGTTCTGTTCCTACAGTGCCCAATTAGTTGCTCATGAGAGATATGCCTGTTGTGTTCTGATGGTTTTATTGTACACATGGATTACAATGTATCTGAGCCAATGTAACCTTGCCTATAGCAACAATGTAACCTTCAGCTGTATCATATAAACCCTGTAATAGGACGCGAGCTAATGACCACCAGCTGGCAGCAGCGAGCGTCCAAGCTCTCTTGGTCCGAACTCATCAAAGGCAACAGCGCGGGAAGTTTTCCCGCCACCACCTACACCTGGACAAGAAGGGCGTGACCTGCAATGACGTCACGCAGACAGTAGCCAATGGGCTACCATGGCACCACGTTCAAATGTATTACTGCTGTATATAAAGAGCTATCGATCCGCCATTACCTCATGTTCCCTCTGTCCACGATGCAATAAACCTGAGTTAACCCAGCCCGAGGCTGTGTCCTGTGTCTTGGTTTGCATACACCAAATTGGCGACGAAGGTGGGATGATGGATCCCCACGGAACAGCCAGGGCACAGAGCGGTTTCAACATCACCAAACCGCAAGACGGGGAGCTGCTTGAGATGGATTTCCAGGCGGCCCTGGTGGAACTCAGAGTCAAAGGAGAAGACGAGGAGAGGAAGAGGGCCATCCTCACCAGAATGCTCGGGATGGAAACCAAGCGGACGCTGGTGGGCATAATCGCTCCGAAGAAGGTGAGCGACTTTAAGGCGAGCGACATCATGAAACTGCTGCGAGAGCGGTTCTGCCCCTCGAGGGCAATGTTTCCCGCTCGGAGCGCGTTTTGGAGGCGAGTCCAAGCGCCGGATGAGTCGGTTGAGGCATTCGTGGCCGCCATGAGGATAGCCGCCGCCCCCTGTAAATGGGGCGATATCCTGGAGATGGTCCTCAGGGACGGCGTGTTGTGTGGCCTGAAAGACAAGGAGGTACAGCGCAGCTTGATGAATAAGGAGCCGCCACCCACGCTGGCAGAGGTCATAGAGGCCGCGGAAGCCGCAGAGTCCACGAATGCTGGAGTGGACGAGATGCACCAGTGGCGTGAGTGGCGTCCTAGAGCCGGCAAGGCGGAAAATTCGGTGCACGGGAAGACCGGACAGTCGGTGCACGCGACTCGACGGGCCTCAAAGTCGTCTACGGAAGGCAGCGACGGCGAGGAGGTCCAGAAGGTCCGGAAGGGTGGTCGACGCTGCGAGGGTTGCGGAGCGGCCCACGAGCGTGCGAGATGCCCGTTCAGGAAGGCCGAGTGTTACACCTGCGGCCGTCGGGGGCACATCGCCAAGGCATGCAGAAAACGGAAAGAGGGCCGGAGGCAGTCACAAGACCGCGCGGCCAGACCGGACCGTCCAGCGAGGCCCAAAGATGGCGCCCAGACCACGAGGAAGCAGGACGGCGTGGGCCGCGTCTCGGACGACAGCGAGGACGACGCCCCAGTGTTCAGCGTGTCCGCGGGACAGTCCCATTACTTCGTTGAGGTATTAGTCCAAGGGGCCCCTATTAAGATGGAAATTGACTCGGGGTCCTCCTATTCCATAATTCCCCAGAAAGAGTTCCTGAAAATCGACCCCCACGTGCGGCCCAAGCTTAAAGCGTTGAGGTCCACGCTACGGGACGTACAGGGAAACAGCATTCCGGTGTTGGGGGTCGGGAAATTTCGGGTCAATTTTAAGAGACATTCTGCGGAACTGCCCCTAGTTGTCCTCAAGGGGGGAAGCTGTAGCCTCCTAGGGACACAGTGGTTTCAGCCTTTAGGTTTGTTCATAGGGGGGGTGCATACCGTGGGGGGGGACCCAATACAAGCGGTTTGCGATGCGCATCCCGCCGTTTTTAAGAAAGGACTCGGAAAGTTCAAGGGACCCCCTGTAGCTTTCGACATAGACCCGGAGGTCCGCCCGATAAGACTCAAACCGCGCAGGGTGCCGTTCGCACTCAAGGACAAGATAGAGGCGGAATTGGACAAACTGGTGGGCCAGGGGATTCTTATTCCTGTTGATTCCGCGGAGTGGGAAACTCCAATTGTAACGGCTCTAAAGGCTAACGGGGAGGTGCGCATTTGCGCTGATTATAAGTGTACAATTAACAAGGCGATCCGCCCTAATGCATACCCGGTGCCAGTGATCAGCCACCTTTTGGCCAGGCTGAATGGGGGAAAGTGTTTCGCTAAACTCGATTTGGCACAAGCCTATCAGCAACTCCCTGTGACCCCCGCCACGGCCGCGGCACAAACGATAGTTACACATAAGGGAGCGTTCCAGGTGTCGCGGTTACAGTTCGGCGTGAACTCGGCACCCGGCCTTTTTCAATCGCTTGTGGAACGCCTCCTAAAGGGCCTGGAGGGGGTGTTGCCTTATTTTGATGACGTGTTGATAACAGGGGGGAGTGAGGCTGAACTGGCAAAAAGGTTGGACAAAGTACTGACCGTGTTCGAGAAAGCGGGGCTGAGATTGAGGAAGGACAAATGTGTTTTTTTCGAAACTGAGGTCGAGTTTTTAGGGTTCCGGATCACACCCGAGGGGATTAAGCCGTCTAAATCCAAAGTAGCAGCCATTAAAAAGGCCCCTTGCCCCACATCCAAAACCGAGCTACAGTCTTTCCTGGGGCTCCTCAATTTTTACCATACATTCCTTCCGCGGAAGGCGTCCGTGGCCGAACCGCTCCATCGGTTACTTAAAAAGGAGGAGCCATGGATGTGGGGTGACGAGCACGAGAGGGCGTTCAAAGAGCTAAAGCAACTCCTAACATCTGAGGCAATCCTGACGCACTTCGACCCCAAACGGCCAGTGGTCCTAGTCTGTGATGCATCCCCGGTGGGGGTGGGGGCGGTGCTTTGCCACGTGTTGGAGGACGGAAGGGAGGCCCCGGTAGCTTTTTACTCAAGGTCCCTGTCCCAAGCGGAGCGAAATTACGCACAAACCGACAGGGAGGCGTTAGCGATAGTAGCGGGAACCAAAAAATTTCACGATTTTTTGTATGGCCGCCCGTTCAAAATCGTGACCGATCACAAGCCACTGTTAGGGATTTTCACGGCGAGCAAGCCCACGCCGCAGATCCTGTCCCCGAGAATGCTGCGATGGGCTATTTTCCTCAACGCATACCAACATGAGTTGGAGTACCGGCCCGGAAAGGAGATCAGCCATGCTGATGCACTTTCGAGGTCCCCTCTGCCCTTGTCGGATGACCAGAAGGCGAGAGTTGAAAGAGACCGCCAGGTGTTGCTAATTGAGGTTTTAGACGCACCCCCAATAGTTCCAGCCGACATTGCTAGGGCGACAGGCAAGGACAGAACGCTGGAGAAAGTTAGTTCATGGGTACAGAAGGGGTGGCCGGCGTCGTCCCCGAGTACAGAGTTCGACCCATTCTTTCGGAAAAAGCTAGAGTTGTCCCTAGAAAGGGGGTGCCTTTTGTGGGGCCAACGGGTGGTGGTCCCTACGCCCCTGCGGACGAGGGTGCTCGAACTGCTGCACGTCAGCCACCCGGGCATTGTGCGTTCGAAGGCGCTGGCCCGGAGTTACTTCTGGTGGCCACAGCTGGACGCGGACATTGAGCACATGGTCGGCACTTGCGAGGCATGCCAGGGATCCCGACCTGAGGCGGCCCGTCTTCCGCATAGGGAATGGGACACAGCACGGGGGCCATGGTCCAGAGTGCACGTAGATTTCGCTGGCCCATTCCGAGGAACCATGTTTCTCCTGGTGGTGGATGCGTTCTCCAAGTGGCTGGAGGTTATCCCAGTAAAGAGCACGTCCTCCGCCACGACAATTAGCCGGCTAAGGAGAGTCTTTTCCACGTTCGGTTTACCCGACACTTTAGTCAGCGATAACGCTAGTTGTTTCACCTCCGCCGAGTTCGGAGCATTCATGGAGGCAAACGCCATTCGGCATGTCACATCCGCACCGTTTCACCCGGCCACGAATGGCCAAGTGGAACGGCTAGTGCGTACAACAAAGGACGCGCTGCGGCGCATGGGCCCGGGGGACCTGAATCACCAAGTATGCCAGTTCCTCTTAGCGTATAGGGTAACCCCCTTAGCGTCAGGCTACTCGCCGGCAGAGCTCTTGATGCGGCGAAAACTGACCACGATCCTGTCCAGGCTAGACCCGACGAGAGTCGAGGATAAAGGGAAAAACATAGGGTTGGCAGGCTCGAAAGGTTTCGCCGCCGGTGACCCTGTTCACTGCAGGAACTATTCCAGCGCAGGGCCAGCCTGGGTGCCAGGGACGGTTGTAGAACAGACGGGGCCAGTGTCGTACCGGGTCGAGACTACCACCGGCCTCCTCTGGAGGAGGCACGCTGATCAACTGAGGCACCGAGTGAGTGGGCCAGTCAGTGGGGCTCAGCAACAGGATTCAGCGTTAGGGTTCTCCCCCACCCGCTTAACCCAAGGGGGAGACAGCAGTGGACAACAGTCCCAAGCAAGGGGGGAAGGCAGAAGCAGCGGCCCCGACTCATACCCTTTTGATACGCCAGTCCTATCAGGGGCCGGGGAAGGGGGAGAGGAGTGCGCGACCGCTGCCCCCGATTGTGATTTTGATTTTGATTTTGCGAGCCGGGGGGGTTTTCAGGAGTGTTCCCCCACCCATCCAAGCGAGAAGAGGGGTTTTTCGTTAGCCCCCAGTGCCCCCGGTTCCTCCCTAAGAAAGAGCACACCTCCCAACAACGCCGCGGAGCCGCGGCAAGTCACTAACGAGTCTCCCTCTCCAATTACAGGACAGGAAACCAGGGGACAAAGAGAAGGTAGCAAACCCGGGGAGAGGCAGCCCGCATCGAGACCCCAGCGTGTTCGAAATAAGCCATCTTGGCTGAGAGACTTTGTCTCCTAGGGGGGGGGGGAGTGTGTTTAAGTGTGGGCTCGAGACTTTGTCTCGTCCTAGGGGGGAGGGGTGTTGTGTTCTGATGGTTTTATTGTACACATGGATTACAATGTATCTGAGCCAATGTAACCTTGCCTATAGCAACAATGTAACCTTCAGCTGTATCATATAAACCCTGTAATAGGACGCGAGCTAATGACCACCAGCTGGCAGCAGCGAGCGTCCAAGCTCTCTTGGTCCGAACTCATCAAAGGCAACAGCGCGGGAAGTTTTCCCGCCACCACCTACACCTGGACAAGAAGGGCGTGACCTGCAATGACGTCACGCAGACAGTAGCCAATGGGCTACCATGGCACCACGTTCAAATGTATTACTGCTGTATATAAAGAGCTATCGATCCGCCATTACCTCATGTTCCCTCTGTCCACGATGCAATAAACCTGAGTTAACCCAGCCCGAGGCTGTGTCCTGTGTCTTGGTTTGCATACACCAAAATGCCCTTGACAAAAGGAAACAATTTCTTGCTCGTCCACTGCTATAAGCCTGCTTAGAGTTTCTGCTGGCTGGATAGTTCAGTGAGTTAATTATCTGGCTGTGGAGAAAGCACTTGGGAGTTCGATTCCTTGCCTTGGGCAAGCTGCACAGTCTCAGGATGCCCCCAGAAGAAGGAAATGGCAAATCATTTCTGAGTACTCTTTACCTAAAGAACCCTGGAAAGATTCGCCATAAGTCAGAAGTGATTTGACAGTCTACAGTGATTATTATTAATGGTAAAACTTTCTTTCCCTGCTCAAGTTTGTATTAGGCTGTATCATTCCCCCATAGTAGCATTAACAAGCCCTCCCACCCACACAACAGAGTACATCTCCCTTCCTTTTTGGGGAAAAAAGAAGAGTTGGCACCAAGAGACTCTTCTGTATTCTTCATGTGTCCAAGCACATGCCATATAAATGAATTTAGAGAGACGGTGGTGCGTCAAAAGAGGCAGTCTCTAGCAACGAGTGCCGCCTCCTCCTGAATACTGCTCGGTGAAAAGAGTATCCCAATATAGAGCATTTATGTCCTAGAAAGCAGCTGTGACAGGCAAAAAGGTTGAGAACATGTTGTTTTCTTCAAAAAGTTACCTTGCAGAAGGAAGGTTGGGGGTGAAGCAAAGCAATGTTAGGAAAGCAGATGCTCGGAGTACTTGTGGGGCCCTTTTGCTTGCTGTAAAATGTTACGCGATGAATCATAAATCCTACATAATCAATAAAGCCTTCATGCCTCACTGGAATATGTGATATATACCAGCAGCTCAAGTACACAGCACAGGCGCTCTTCCTCAATATCTGAGCCGGCTGAGGCACTTTCAGGCAGCAATTAAAAGTGTGCATTTAAGCAAGATGAAAAGGCAAATGCAGGAGCTGCAAGAGACAATGGGAATGTAAATGGATTCCACTTTCACTTGAACACTGTCAAGGCAGAACAAAAACTGGGTGGGGGCTGAAGGGAGGGAAAGGTCTGTGTAGGAAGAAACTGGGTAATGCATCATCGCCTGCATCTCAGAGAGAACCCATTAGGACAGAGAACCCTCCCTAAGGGAGAGCTATGTTAGTCTCCACTTTGTTATTCCATGGAGGAAAACCAGAGAGGTTGCAAAGCTCCTTGCAAAAGATCAACAGGAGTGGTGTTAAGAAGGAAAAACCAGGGAGAAAGCAGCATTGATTGTTGCTTATTTGCTCGAGTGCAAAACTGAGGAATTTGCCCACTGCTAAGCAAGGCTTGGTTCACAATCTCTTCTTAAAGACAGTGGTGTGCTGACCGACAGGGATACAGGGATGCATCCCGGTGCACCCCAGTGACTAGCCCCCCCCCCAGAGGTAGGCAGAGGTAATGGGAATGTATGGGATTTCTCCCCCCAACCGCCCCCCGAATAGGCGCCCCATCACTTCCTGTCCACCGCCTTCCCAAGGTGCCCAGCACACCCCTGCTTAAAGTCTTAAACCATAATCTCTCAGCTAGCAGGACTGGGGTACACAAAAAGCATACTTGTCAAGTTTTGGATTTGGAAATAAGGGAGATTTCCCGGCAAATAAGGGATACTTGACAGCTATGCTTATCCTGTGCTGTCCTCCAATGGCAACAATAGGGTATTGCAGTGTAATTAATAAGGGATGGCGGCGGGAAAGAGGGTAAAATAAGGGGTTTCCCCAGCCAATAAGGGATACTTGACAGCTATGAAAAAGAGCCTCCTCGAAGATGGTGGTATATTTGAACCACCATCGGACGTACCCTGGTAGTGGCAACCTTGTCACACTAGGTCAGGCAAAAGGAACTGCAGAATGAACTCACCCAAAAGTGCCTTCATTTTGGCAGGTTCACGTCTGGCCTAGACATGGAAGAAGAAAAAGAAGCTTAGCAGGACTATTGGCCATGCTGAATAGGGGATTCTGGGAGCTGGAGTCTGAAAGAGAACTTTATCAAGCTCTGGCTTTAAGCTGTGCTGCTCAACAAACATTCATGAAAATACTCAGTGGGATCTCTTCCCAGGTAAGCTGGACGAGTGAGGTCACTGAGGGAAACCTCTGACTGTATTCCCAATTAGTACCTCCCAGGAGAAGTGTCAGCCTGTGCAACCTTGGGCAAGTTGCACAGTCCCAGACGAAGGCACTCTCTACCAGAGAAATGCTAGAAAGGGTCACCATAACACAGAATCTACTTGTCAGCATGTAATTATTATTAACAGGCAAAGGCTTGGAGGGTGCTTGACTCAGAGGCTTTCATAGCACACCTTTTAAAAACTGTATTCATGTTGCCATCGTTCTGCACCATTTTTGTTGTCACCATTTTGCTAATGTGCATTAGAATTACTACGGCGGGGGCTGGCCAAGATGGCCGCTGAGTAACATCTAGTTTCAGACGCTCGCGCTAAACAAAGTGGTAAATAATGTGACGGAGTGGATTGGAGAAATTTTAAAGTGGTAAATTCTAAAGATAAGATCCTTGCCTGTCTTCCTGAAAAGTTTGTTGATCTTTTGAGGCTGGATGGTCGAAGTTCGGGAGGTTTTCTGGTGGATGAAGCTGCGACTGTAGTCGCGGCTTTTCTGCCAGGAGCCGTGGACGGGACCAGTGAAACTGCTGAGAAGTGCTTTGGAACTGGCTTTGGAATCGGCAAGGAGCTGCTGGACGTGAAAGTAATTTATATGTAAGTGCTTGACTGGAGCTATAAATCTTAAAGCCGGCTGGGATTTTTTTTTTTAAAAAAAAGGAGCTCGGACACTGAAATGGAAGAGGGGAGAAACGATTGAAAGCAAGAACTTGCTTTGTAATGGCGACGGTCCTGGAAAAATGAAAGGGACTGTGTTTGAGTGGGTTTTTTTTCTTTTTCTACACGCCAGAAGACCGTGCCATGTTTTGACAACAAAGTGGATTAATTACTTTTGTCTGGGCTAGACTATTGGAGAAAGATTGTGAGTTTCCCCGGCTTAAGCTGCTTGGAGGAAGTTTTTTTTTCTTTCTTTCTTTGTTCGCTCCTCAGAAGGAGAAAGGGGTTTTTTCTTTTCCCCACAAGTTCAAGCACTTGCTGGAAAATGGCGCTTTGACTGTCCACTTCAAAGGAAGGATTAGGTGGTTTTGATTGTTTGCTCCCTTCACCGTGTGGATTGCAAATATTTGTTTGCTTATTGTGGAATATACTGCCCCTCACCTCGTTCCCAAGCTGGTTAGATTTCGGGTTTTCCTTGCTCCTGGTCTCCCCCCCTTTTTTTTTTCTTTTCTCTCTCGGTTGGCTCGTTTTTTTTTTAAAGAAAGAAACTTGGGCTGACTGTTCCCCTGAAGCTCCTTCACTGTGATTGGAAGACGCCTGATTGGATTATTTGCTTTGGGGAAACGGACTCGCTGTGGATTAATATTTTTTATTGCTCTTCCCCCCTTTTTTTTCTTCTTTTTTTCTTTTTTTCTTTTTTTTTCTTTCCTCTTTCTCAAACTGCCTGCTGGGAGAATTGTTTCCTTCTGTTTTATCGTTGTGGATTGCAGTAATTTTTGGATCTTCTGCTGACATAAGAACTTTCCTGCTGTATCTGTGGAACCAATGGCTGCAGTGTTGTAAGCTCTATTGCATTGACAAACTGTTAAAGCGATCTGCAGCAGTGGGTTTGAAATATATTGCATTATTATGGATAAAGGTACAAGAGGGAAAGCGAAGGAAGAAGAACAAGTTGTAAAGCCTAAGAAGATTGAAAAAGCACCAATGGATGAATCTGCTCAGTCATCATCCCCGCCCACAGTGCCATTGGATCAGACTCAAATTATGGTGGAAATTGGCAAGTTGATGCAAAAAATGGAGAAAAATGAGGCTTCAAGGGTGAAAGACAGAAATGAAATATTTAAAAGGCAAGACAAGACGATGTCATCATTGGCAGATTATACAAAAAAGGTGGACCTAAGTTTGAATAAATTTGAGGGAATGTTGAAATTGGTTCAAACCGAAGTGGATGCTGTAAAGAAGGAAGTAAAAGGGACTCAGGAGGTGGTGCGGGAGAACAAGCTAAAATTGGAGGAACAGGAAAGGAAGATAGATGCTGTGGAAGATATGATGAGAAAGCAGAACATTCTGATCCGTCAGGTGCCGGAACGCACTCCGGATTTGTTAAGAGAGAGGGTGGTTCAGTGGTTAAATGGTTTAAAAATGGGGAAGGAATTTGTTCAGGAGGATTTTGTAAGTGTATTCCGGGTGGGTCCAAGAAGAGGGAGAGTGGTTCAAAGAAATGTGCTGGTTAAATTCGCAAATTGGGCAGATAAATTAAAAGTAATGGCTCATCTGAAACGAGTTGGTCCTGACGCGTTGAAATTTGATGGTTCAGATGTTGAAGTTTACAATGATATTTCATTAAAATAAAGAACATGGAGGTATAAGATGAGGCCTGTTACTAAATTATTGATGAGTAAAAACATAAGGTATAACTGGAGATTTCCACAACAATTGCGCTTTTTCTATGATAAAAGAATGCAAGTTATTGATGAAGGCACTAATCCATTGGAATATTTGAGTTTGTTGGGATTGGTACAAGTAGACTCGGAAGAATGGAAAAATCTTAAGAAGGAAATGACGGATTATGGAGCTTTGGGGAGGGAATATGGGAGGGAGGAGTCCGGTGGGGCAACAGGTGGAACACCACAGCGAGGGGAGGAGGAGGAGGAGCCGTCCTTGATCATGGTGGAGGAGGAGATAGGTAAGGAACAATGAGCATTAGATAGTAGTAATCTTAAGTACCTAATAGAGGTAGAATGGGTAAATAGCGCATAGCGCCGGCAGTAGGGCGCATCTTGCAGGTCCCCCCTCTCCCCTCTTTGGTTGACAGAGGCGACTTTTCGTTGGAAGGTGGGGAGAGTGAAAGTGTGTGTTTTATGTAGTTGGTATGGTGAAGGATTGTTGGTGGCACGCCCGATGGAGAGTTTAAAGTTGGGAGAAGAATTTGGTTATGGGTAGTATTAAAATAATATCATGGAATGTGAAAGGTACAGGTTCTGTTCTTAAGAGACGGAGGTTGGAATCGGCGTTGAAAAAAGATAGACCAGATATTTTATTTTTACAGGAAACACATCAGAAATCAAAAGATACGAATAAACTTTATCTGGGTTGGATGCAACATTATGAGATGGCGTTTGGAACATCCAAAGCAAGAGGGGTGGCAACTATGATTTCTAGAAAGTTAGGATTTGAAATCACAAAAAAGATTGCTGATCAAGAGGGTAGGTATTTGTTGGTAAGAGGAAAATTGGAGGATGAGGAAATATTGTTGGTAAATATTTATGCTCCGAATGACCACCAAGCAGTGTTTCTTGAAAAAATTCGGAAAATAGTGGAGTTGGAAAACGTTGCAAAAACTATTGTGGCTGGTGATTTTAATCTGATTAGGTCAGGATTAGATTGCACAAACATAGCTAGAAGTGGAATGGGGGTGAAAGGGAAGGTGATGGACAAATGGATGAAAGTTATGGGTTTGAAGGATTCGTGGAGAGAGTTTAAAGGTTTGGAAAGGGCATACTCCTTTTTTTCGCATGTACATGGGACCTACTCGAGAATAGATTACGTTTTTCTGTCGGAAAACTTAATTGGGGACATAGAAGGTACGGAAATTGGGATTATTAAGGAATCAGATCATGCTAAAGTATATTTGGAATTGAAAGCACAAAAAAATATTCAAAGAGTTAGAAATTGGAGGTACGATCCTAATTTGTTCAAAGATCAGAAAAGCAAAGAGGCAATTATGGAAAGCTGGAAAGAAAGTTGGCATTGGAACGATAATAATGAGGTTAATTTTAACATTGTATGGGATACCATGAAGTCAGTTTTTAGGGGGGAAAGCATAAAATTGGCAAGCCACAAATATAAAAAGTATAAAGCAGAACACATAGAAAAAGAAAGGGAAATAAAACAATTACAGGAAGAACACGCAAAAAGTAAAGATAAAAAAATTCTCTTGAAATTACAAGGACTCAAGGCAGAAGTAATGGGTAAAGATATTGATAAAGTTAAACGAGATTTGATTTATTTAAACAGAGAATATTTTGAATTTAGTAATAAGAACTCAAAACTATTAGCAAGAGCAGCTAAGGTTAAAAGGGAAAAAAGAGAAATTGGGGTGTTAGTCGACAGGCAAGGTTCAAGGTGTAATAAGAATAGCGATAAATGTAAAATAGTTAGGGAATTTTACCAGGTGTTATATGCAAAGAAAGAAATAGATATGGAAAAGCTTAAAAGGATATTGGAGAGGCAGTTAGGGAATGGGATAAAACAAGAGCATAGGGAGAAAATGGAGGAAAAGATAACTGATAAAGAGGTTAAGGGGGTAATAAACGGATTGAAGATAGGGAAAGCCCCGGGGATGATGGATTATCAACAGAGTTCTACAAAGAATTTAAAGAGGTGGTGGTCCCGAAATTGGTGAAGTTATATAATTATATACTAGATGGAGGATCAATCCCGACTTCATGGTATAACACTACAATTGTTCTTTTGCCAAAATCTGGTAAGAATTTGGAAAGAGTGGATTCGTACAGACCAATTTCGCTTATAAATCAAGATGCGAAGATCTTCACGGCAATATTGGCTAACCGTTTAAATAGTTTTATGGGGGAATATATAAATGTTGATCAAGTTGGGTTTCTAAAAGGACGACACATGGCGGATTTGACTAGAAGGGTATTAGATTTAATAGACAATGTTAATCAAACAAAGGAAAAAGTGGGATTACTATCATTGGATATTTTTAAGGCATTTGATTCATTGCAGTGGTCTTCAATTAAGGAAATAGTTAGAAAATATGGGTTCAGGGATAAATTTAACAGGGTTATAGATTTACTATATCAAAAAGGAAATGCCAAGGTTAGAGTAAACGAGGAGCTTACGGATGTGGTAAAGCTAGAGGCTGGTACTAGGCAGGGTTGCCCATTATCTCCTATCTTGTTTATAATGGCAATGGAGATTTTAGCTAAAAGTATAAGGGAGGATTCAAATATAGAAGGGATTATGGGTAATAAAGTGAGTATGTATGCAGATGATACATTGCTTATGGTGAAGCACCCGGAGCAGGTGATGGATAGGATTAAAGATCATCTACAAGTATTTCAAGCTATAACTGGATTAAAGATAAACTGGGACAAATCTGAATTGATGTTGTGCAATTTGAAACCGAGCGAGATGGGTAGCACAGTGTCGACACTTAATATACAAATCAAAGATAAGCTGAAGTATTTGGGGATAATCATTTCAAATAAATTAGAAGAACTCAAACGATTGAATTATGACAGCTTGAGAATTGAATTTAAGAATAAAATACAAGAACTTCAGAAGTTAAAACTGTCATGGTTCGGAAGGATTGCCATGTGTAAAATGATATTGTTACCAAAGATTAACTTTTTATTCGATACACTAGCGATCCACTTAAAAGAGAAAGAAATTAATGAGTTTCAAAAAATGTTTAATGGTTTTTGTAATGGAGGTAAAAAATCTAGGCTTCCAAAGAAATTATGGTATTGGTCTCAGAAAAAAGGGGGTTTGGGTATGCCAAATTTGTTATTATATTATCGAGCATTTCAAGTTAAGAATGTTGTGAAGATCTTGGCAAGAGAAAAGGTAATTTGGGAACAATTGGAAATGAAAGAGTATAGAAATATTGGAAACTTGATTTTTTTGGGAATGAAGGATAAGGTGAAAAGGTCAAATAATTTTATGATGAAAGGTCTCATGGAGGTGTGGAAGAAGGTAAAAAAAGATATGGTTCCGAATCTCTCTCCAATTTTGGAATTGACTGATATGATGTGTTTCCCAATAAAATTAGACAAAGAAAAAATGGAAATATTGGATAAAAATGGGACGTTGTTATTGAAGGATTGGTTAAAAGCGTGTGATGTTGATGCCGAGCGGAAAAAAAATGTTTGAGATATTAAATCTGAATTGGTTTCAGAAGTTAAAGGTGGACAATTGGAATAAAAAATATAAAAGAGAAATAGGGATAGATAGAATACATACGGAATTTGAGGAATTGGTAAGGAAGATTAGAAAAGGGGAAAGCAGTATTAAAGGTCTTGTAAGCAAGCTTTATAGAGGTGCAGATCCACAGGAGGACTTGAAACGGAAATGGGAACAAAATTTGAATATAAAGATCGGGGAGATTGAATGGAAAAATAAATGGAAAAAGAGGATTATGAGAACAATGTCTGTAAGAATTAAAGAACATAATTTTAAAATGTTGTGGCAATGGTACCTGACACCATTAAGACTTTACCAGGTGGATAATAAAAGAGATAAGTTATGTTGGAGATGTAAAGAAATTGATGGAACATACGAACATATGTGGTGGAGTTGTAAAAAAATAAGGGATTTTTGGGGAAGAATAGAAAATGAGTTTGGTGAAATATTGGGTAAAAGTGTTAAGTTGGTGTCGGGTACTATTCTTTTAACAAATGTGGAAGGCTTGGGTTTAAACAAGGAGGAAAAAGAATTATTGGAAATCGCACTGACAACGGGTAGACAATGTATAGCTAGAAATTGGAAAAACGATGTAGATATACAGATTGGAGAATGGTATAAAGAAATGTGGAGTTTAGCATTGAACGATAAATTGACATGGGAGATTAAAGTCAAAAGAGATAATTTAAAAGAGAATAGATTTTGGAATATATGGAAACCGTTCGTGGATCACTCTATTATGGCAAATGGTAGTTCAGGACCAGTACCATCTCAAAGAAGTTTTTGGAGTTGAGTAGAAAATAAACTCTCCAGGCATTGTACATATTCACAGGGTGATTATTATTTGTGAAAAAGATTTGTGGCAGTACAGAAAAAAAAATTTTTTTTTCCTATCATTTTGGACTTTGAAACAATGGCTCTTAATATTTGGTAGTTAAATAGTAATTAATGAGTATAGATATTGTTATGTGCTAACATACAGTAATGTTTGTTAGTAAGATACTATGGATTTGTTAGTGTATTGTATTGTTAACGTATTGTTAATGTTTTCTTTTCTTTTTTGTATGTTTATTAAAAACTTAATAAAAATTAAAAAAAAAGAATTACTACGGCTTCAAAAGTTAAAATGTATGTTTTGCAATGAATATGTATAGGAATATGGGGAACTGTTCCCTTCATGTCTGAAATATTGGGAAATGAGTGTCTTCTCCCTAATTTATTCAGAGTTATTACTACACTGTTCTCAGAATCACATAAAGTCAATTTTTAAAAACCATACGTTGGTAATTTTTAATTGGAGGAGACTTGTGTGGATAATACAGAGTTGGACCTGGGACTTGAAAGAGCCAGGTTTGAGTTTCCACTGCCTCATAAAACTTGTTAGTTGATCTAGATCCAATTACTCTATCTCAACTTGACCTATCTCCTATAGGTGGTGTGAGGTACCTATGGTGGTGGTGGTGACATGTGGCCTTCCAAACTATGTGGTCGGCTGCACCAAATTTTTCAGGTTCTGGCCAGGTTGGCTGAAGCTGATGGGAGTTGGGGACCAGCAACATTTGGTCTCCATGAAGTACAGTCAAAGTTTCCTCATTTGTTGTTGTTGTTGTTCAGTCGCACAGTCGACTCCGACCCTTTGCGACCCCATGGACCATTTTCCTCCAGGCGCCTCTGTCCTCCACCATCCCCCTCAGCCCTCCCAGCTCTGTGCCCATTGTGTCTACAATACCATCTAGCCATCTCATCCTTGGCCTCCTCCTTCTTCTTTTGCCCTCCACCTTTCCCAACATTAATGCCTTCTCAAGTGAATCCTCCCTTCTCATTTGATGTCCAAAGTATTTTAGCTTCATCTTTACTATTTGACCTTCCAATGAGCAGTCAGGGTTAATTTCTTCTAAGATTGACCTATTTGTTCTCCTCGCTGTCCAGGGGACTCTCAAAACCCTCCTCCAACACCACATTTCAAAGGCTTCAGCCTTCTGCGTTCAGCCTTCCTAATTGTCCAGCTCTCACATCCATACATTACTACTGGGAAAACCATTGCCTTGACTATTCTAATTTTTGTTTGCAATGTGATGTCTCTGCTTTTCACTATGTTCCCCAGGTTTCTCATTGCTTGTCTCCCAAGAATCAGTCGCCTTTTTATTTCATGGCTACAAACCCCATCTGCAGTGATCTTTGATCCTAAGAAAGTAAAATCTGTCACTGCTTCTACTTCTTCCCCGTCTATTTTTCAGGAACTGATTGGGCCTGTTGCCATTATCTGCATATCTCAGATTATTGATGTTTCTCCCAGCGATTTTAATCCCATATTGTGATTCCTCCATCCCTGCACTGCCCATTATGTGTTTCCTCATTACCCTTATATAAAACTGGCATCTTGCACAGAGAAAAATATGCATCAGAGGGAAGGAAAGAAGGAAACGGGGGTTACGATGAGAGCAGAGACAACAATAGTCCAATGACATTTATGTAACATGTGGTATTTATACTGCACCTTTCCAGCACTGAGAGCTCTCCACATCTATTGTTTCAATAATCTTCAAAGCTGTCCTGCATGTCATACCAACAGTACCATGCTAATACTGCAGATGGCCAAGAGGTAAAAAGAAAGAAGAGCAACTACCATGAGGTCTTGTCTGGTACACAAGGGAAAGTTGTAATCAGACTTGAAGTGAGCACTTTTGAGCTCACAGCCCACACACCTCACAGATACACTACTCAATCATAAGTGGCCAGCTGTCTGATCGGATTTCTTTGCTACATATTCATTTTATTTCACATGACAAAGTACCAGTCATTGAGATACCTGTCAAACAGCAAGGGGCAAACATCAAACATCTGCAAATATATGCTTCTTTGTGAAGCTTTATTTAAATGGCTTGTTAGTTATGTGCCATCAAGTCTGAACTTTTTATAGTGACGGTTATAAGACTTTCAAGGTAAGTGTGATATTTAAGGAGTGATTTTAACAATTCCACTTCTCCACTGAACTTCTATGGCAAGAGGGGAGTCAAACCTAGTCCCAAAAGTCCCAGTCCATCACTCTATCCACTACAGCAGGGGTCCCCAATCTTATTTTTTTTTTTTTGCACCACAGGCTAGTTTCACACTGCATACGGGTAGGGGTGGAGCCCCGCCGTAGTTAAGCAAAATGAAGGATGGGCCTGGCCACCTACTGTGTCTGAAGTCAGTGCTGTTGCTCGGTTCACTTGCCAGCCCGTGGAGCATGTTGAGGGCAGAAGGCTGCCATTGGGGCTCCCAGCGCCACCCACCCCCACAGGCTGGTTCAGGGACCCCTGCACTACAGCACACTAGGTATCTTAGTTTAAATACAATAGCAAACATTGAAGATTTTTTTTTCAGGGTTAAAATTACTTAAAACTGCCCAGGAGCTGTTCATTTCAAATAACTTCCAGAGCCAAAGAATAATTCGTTGACAGATAATATTCTGTTTTTACATTCTGTTTTTGATGTTTGTTAATTTACTTCATTTCTTCTCTTTTATTACATGATTCCTGCTCTAGCTGTTCACAACCTGTGTTATAATTCAGCCTTCTTGCTTTCTGAGATTAATTCCTAATACAGTACTTTCTAAGATTTGTTGTTTTGATTTTTGTAACTTGTTCTGAAGAAGCTAAAATAAAGAAACTTTTTTTTTCATTCCAGCAACTTGTTTGACTTTCCTTCAACAGGGAATTAATGAGACAGAGCATAGAAGAACACTTAATTAATTAATTATGAATTAATTATGTAAGAAAAATTAAGTTATAAATGAAAGAGTGTGTGTGTGTGGGGGACATGACAGCTTGCATGCCCAGACAAGCAAAGTGAAAATGGAGACTTAAGTTCATAATCATAGAGTGGTAGGTTATGTTTTCATTCACATACAGTATAAGAATTGTGTTCTTGCAAATGATGCTCTGTGATTTTGCTTTTGTAATGCTTTGTTTACTGTGAAATTGATGCTTTTTGATACTTATATTGTGATGTTGTGGTGATGATATGCTGATATGTTGTTGTTTTTTTGTGATGCTATGCAACCTGATATTAGCTTTGTATTTTGTTATTGTTGATTATATCATTTGTTCTGTAACTGTATTTTATTGTATTTACTATATTGCACTGTGACACACTGTATTTTTTGTGATATTTTTATACTGTAACTTGTAAATTGTACTTTGTAAACCGCATTGAGTTGCCCCTTGGGCAGAGAATTGCGGTATATAAATTAAAATTAAAATCAAATCAAATCAAATTCTCTGGCTTAAAAAAACACAAATAAAAATGAACACCAATATGGACATCTCTTCTGAAGACATGGCTAAATCCAGTTCCTAGAGTAGACCTACTGCATCAGTGGTACTTTGGTAAGTCAACATTAACATATATCCCATTGATTAAATGGGCCTACTTCTATTGAGACTGTCAATTGGATTCAGCTCATAAGAACCTTGTTACCTTCAGAAATGTAGACCTACATCAAATTGTAGTCCCTGAAAGTAGATTCTTTTGATCAGTCAACACTTCGGAAATGCCAGTGATTCAGTGAATTCCCGAGATTCAGGACCAACAATTGGATTTAGGTTTTTGGCCAGATTCAGATGTAACAAACCATGGCAAAAAAGATGGGCATGCAAGAAAATCACCTGAGCCTAGGAATGATTAAGTTTTCAAATGTTAGCTGAAAGACCCATGAAAGTCAATTTCATTACATATGAATAGATAAGTAAGAGATTACATTTGGAATGGGGGGGAATGCTTGTACAAGAATTATTACTACAGTAAAACCCCAAAAATGGCATAAAATGGCGGTGCCATTTTTGGCACTAAAAAACTGTATTTTCGTATGTCTGTTGTTGTTGTTTTGTAACTCAGATTTTTTTTTGTAAGTTGGAACCCCAATTTACGGAAAAAAACAATTTTGTAACTCGAATTTTTCATATCTCGAGGCATTTGTAAGTCGGGGTTTTACTGTATTATGGTCCAGTATTCCCTAGGACAGTTTCTCAACCTTCCTAATCTTCCCAGAGTTTCCCAACCTTCCCAGAGTTTCTCAACCTTCCCAGAAACCCTGTTCAACAAGTGTACTGACTTTGGATTCTGGGAACTGAAGTCCAAGAACACCTGGAGGTGCAAGAATGAGAAACTCTGCCCTAGGAAATAGTGGACACCTCTACAGCCCCCAAAATATGGGTCTTAAAAAATCCATGAACTATACTAAGTGTAGAGCAAATTGATGCAATATTATGACAACTGCAATTTGAAAACATCTGGTGGACCAAAGCTGCTCCTCCTGCCATATTGTGTACCTCATGTTTTCTCCTTGATTTCTCCTGTGCTTTTTTTGAAACAAACCATATAGCATCCACACCAGTTTTATTCACCCTTAATGGAGGCAACCCAAAAGTGAGTCCTGGACAGTGAACTACAGTTACCACCCTCACAGAATACTACCCAACCAGCTGGTTTGCTATTTCACCTGCTCCTTTTTCTACTTAAGAGACAAAGCACAACTTGCCTTCAGTTATCTCTAGTAATGAGACAGTGAAGCTAATAAATAAGAAGACAGAAATATTCTTCTGACAAGTAAATATAATGGACGGGATCTTAAACGTAAGTTTTCTGCAATATTTAAAGCCATCCTGAAGTTATCCACGTGTGATGGGTTCAGTTGTGGCCCTAATTAGATAAGCTCCAATTGCCTAATGAAGACTGACTGAGAGCTATTAGGAGGGTAACATCTAAGTGTTTATATGTTATGGCAAGCCACACATCTAGCTACCCATCATTTTAAAAAGCACTCAAAAAACACTGCCTGCAGATCAGTGCTCACCTATATCAAAGCAAAACTAATTAAAACTATTATATAAAAAGGGGGAGAAAAGCTAATTGTCCTACTGTTCCAAAAGTAGCCCAGTTACTGCTACTGATGCTTGCTCTGGAGCTCTAGGGACTGCCTTAAATGACAGCAACAAACAGAATTACCAAGGACAAAGTCGTGTTTTATTAACTGGCCATGAGATATCCAGCTGCAGGACTTTGGCTATGACCATGACCTTCTGAGAACCAGATTTGGACTGACAACTTCAGCAGTCTAGCAACAATGTTTACTTTAAATCAGTGTTTCCCAACCTTTGGATTTTGGACTTCAATTCCCAGAAGCCTAAGTCAATTTCCCAAAGCAATGATCAGCCAATGTGCTGACTTAGGCTTCTGGGAATTCAGGTCCCCCTGTGGGGCATGTGCCCTGCGTTGGGAACCACTGTTTTAAATCCTTTAATCATTTGGTTTTCTTCCGTATTGTGGCCAGGGATGAAGAGCAAGTGGCGCTCCAAATGTTATTCGACTACAACTCTACAAAGCCGTCACTACTGTCTATGTACTAATGGGAAGTACTATTCAAGAACTATTGATAAGCCATATGTTTCCTATCCCTACTGGATACTTCAGCTTTAGCTTAAGGATAAATGATATTTTCCCTTCATGATGGCAATTTGGTGCATATCTCACATTTTTTCTGTGTGAGAGCATATCTCACTCTGGTTTCTGCTTCCCATTCTTTGAGTGCAAGGAGAGGGGTGAAAAGAGTAAATGTTTCCTGCTTTTAATAACATTGGCAAAAATAAAGGGAGAAAAGAAAAGGCAGGAAGGAAGTAAAATGTTTTAGCGCTTCAAAATTAGTAGGAATGATTGTTTCTAGGACAGAGGTCAGAGTCAGTCAGGGGAGATAACAGTTTTATATGCATAAGATGTTACAGAAAGTTACTGAAATATATAGTGCACTAAGAAACCTTGGAGCTTAGAAAAATGACAGAAATTGGCTACATAAAAAGTTCCACTGCATTGCTAAGGTCTTAAATAGAGATCAAGGCTTCTTAGCCCATGGCATATGTTAATAACCCATCTTTCTATATTATAGTTGTAAAATAGCTGTTATCCTTGACAGACAATGACCTGATTCCAAAACAGCAATTTCTATTCCAGCCAAGTCTACCTAGTTTATCTTTCTAGCTGTTGTGTTCTGTCAAGTCATCTTTGCCTTATGACAACCCTATCAATGAGATATCTCCAAAATGTTCTGTGCCCAACAGCTCTGCTCAGGCCCTGCAAGTTATAAGCTGTGCTCCCCTTAAGGAATTGATTCATCTTGCTTTTGGCCTTCCTCACTTCCTGCTGCTTTTCACCTTTCCCAGCACTATTGTCTGTTCCAGAGAGTTTTGCCTTCTCATGATATGCCCAAGGTAGGACAGTTCAATTTCATCCTTTTTGCCTCCAGAAACAGTTCATGCTTGACTTGCTTTTGGACCTACTTGGTTGTCTTTTTGGCAGTCCAGGGTATACACAAGGCTGTCTTCCAACACCACATTTCAAATTAATACATTTTTCCCCTATCAGTTTTCTTTACCGCCCAGCTTTCACACTCACCAATGGTATTGGGAATACAGTCATGTGGTTGATCTTGGTCTTGGTGTTCATTGATATGTCCTCCATGATCTTTTTGGATTCCTTTCTAATTCTTAATCATTCTGGCTAAGACTTGCTAATTCATAGCTTGATAGTCATTGACTTAATACTATTATTTTATCTCTTATGTCTATCCTCAGCTTGATGTGAATCTCACCAAGAGGGAATAGAGGGAACACGTATGTCTTGCAAAGTGGATTTTGAACTGCAAAAGCTCCCACTGAAATAAAGGGTGATAATATTTTGACTCCCTCCACTTTTATTTTTCTCTTTTACTGTTGCCAACATACTGAGGCAAACTAATATGGCTTCGTCTTCATAAACTGCTTCTAGTAAATGATCAACTATTTGTGTATTATACATTTATTTTATTTCTATGCCACCTTTCTGCCAGAAGAGGGATCCAGGGTGACTCTTCTTCTTCAGGTGCTGTATCCATTCCGGATACTGGCTAACATCATGACGATAGTCTTCCTGTTCTTAACTCTTTGGAACAGGTCTTCCGAAGACATGCCACAAGAGTATTTCATGTTCTTCAGCCATGAAGTCTGTCTACGTCCAGGGCCTCTCTTCCCGGGATCTTTCCTTGCAGAGCGAGTTGGAGTATCCTAAACTTTATGTTGCTCCTTATGATATGGCCAAGGTTTTGGAGCTTTCTTTGCTTGATGGTCTTAGAGAGTTCTTTTTCTTTATCCATCCGGTGCAATACGTCTACATTAGTCACATGGTCAACCCATGATATCTTTAGCAGCTATCTGGAGATCCACATTTCAAAAGCTTCTATCCTCTTTTCAGATGCTTTAGACAATGTCCAAGCTCCAACTCCATATAGCAACACTGGGAATACATAACATCTCACTATTCGGAATTTTGTAGTGAGAGTTAGATCTCTACTGCATAACAAGTGTTGCATTTTTATGAAAGTGGACCTTGCCTTTTCTTTTCATATTTTGATCATTACCTTGGGATCCCAATTTTCATTTAACATACTCTCCAAATAGATAATTTTATCCACTCTTTCGATTTCTTGTGTTCCTGCCATTAGTTTGCCGTGAGTTGGTGTTTGGCTTATAACCAGATATTTCATCTTCTTGGTGTCAAGAAGCTCTAATTCAATCCAGCATCAACTGAAGATCTGCAAGATTTGTGGCCAACAACACTGTGTCATCAGCATATCAGATGTGGCTCACAAACAGTTAAAAACAAATACATACTATGTACCATAACCCGCCGCGCCTCTCCCGGGGCTCCCGACATCAGCCCCAGGATGGGAGGCAGCTGCACCTGACACCACTCCCCATGGCCCCGTCCGGCTCTTTGAGCTGCCCCATGTGTTCCTTGTCATGGTATATTAAGGTTTATATGGTGTGCATAAGTGTGAGGCTTGTGATATTGCTATAACAGTATCAGAGTAGGACGCCCCCACCCCAATATCAGCAGGTGCAGGACCACCTGTCAGGAGCAGCAACAGTCAGCCAAGTGAGAGTCTCAGTCTCACACCAATATTGCCCAATTTTATTGAGGGAATAAAGAAGTATATGGAAGAACAGTGCCATTTGACTGATATATGTGCATGTACATATACAGATATATTGCTAATTCCATTTTTACCCCAGGTCTTGCCTAAGAAACGTGGAGTATGACCATGTGGGGAAACATAAAACAACTGTCTGCTACCAAATAAGGCTGTGATGGTGAACCTTGGCACTCCAGATGTTCTTGAACTTCAATTCCCAGAAGCCCAAGCCCCCGTGAATCCACACGAATGGGTTTACTGCAATTCATCCGGTGCATTTTACTTCCGCTTTCGGGAGCAACGAGGGCGGCGTGGGCCGGATGAATTGCAGTAAACCCATTCGTGGGAATGGGAAGCATTGGTCTAGATTGTTCTGCATGAAATGAGTGTGACTCAGCACTTGGTTTTCCTAATGCTAGGATGACAGACTTGGTCATATCCAAATCTGCCTCTTCCTGCAGCATCTGAGGCACTGTGCTTTATCTGTGCCTGTCTTTGAAAAAGTCTGGAATCAGCAGCTGGTACAAAATGTGATAGCCTAGATACAGTGGGGCAAGGACCTGTGAAAATCTAATACCAATTCTGTGCTAGCAATTCAAGCTACTGATCTCAGCTTGGGAACACATTATTGAAAAGACCACTAGCCTGCCTGCCTGCCTGCCAAGCTTTGCCTTGAGGATTTCACTTGCCTGCATTGACTTAAGATTGGAGTGGTTGGTCTGTGCAAGACAGGGATTTCGTGGTAGTGGCAACCCCTTTCTGCTGGCTGGGGACAAAGTTTAGTCTTGGAATACATACAGCTCCGAGTAGGGATGTGCTGGGCACCTTGGGAGGGCGGTGGACAGGAAATGATGGGGGGCCTATTGGGGGGTTGGGGGAAGAAATCCCATACATTCCCATTACCTCTGCCTGCCTCTGGGGGTGCCAGTCGTGCGGTGCATCGGGATGAGTCCCTGTATCCCTGTGGGCCAGCACACCACTGGCTCGAAGACCTTTTTTATGCCACAGTCTTGCAAAACAAGGGAGAATTGCCAATCATCTGGAGTGTGTGTTATATTTTTAAACAGAATACACTTCTCAAATGCTCCTTTAACATCCCGAGGCACCAATGTTTCAGAAGTGGAAGAGAACCTCTATTGCTGTTACTGCTGGGCACTCTCAAGTTAACTTTTGATGAATGGCAATCCTATGAATTACTGATTTTGGAAACTTTCTATCAATAACAGCTTAGTTCAAGCCTTGCAGACTTAAGGACTAAACTTATTTTATTGAGAATCCACCTCATGTTGTTTTTTCTCTTTCCCTACTATCAACAGCTTTCCCTAACATTACTGTCCTTTCCAGTGAGCCTCGTCTTCTCATTATATGAGAAAAACATTGCAGCCCCAGTTGAGTCAGTTTTTCTTCTTCTAGTGAGAGTTCAGAATTATTTGCCTTCACATGTTATTCTCATCCACCACCATACTCCAAGTGAATTGGTTTTGAGATCGACTTCTAGCCACTTTCAATCCCTGGGTTATTTTCTGTGCATTATTTGTGGTCAGCGCAGCCCCTCAAAGACGCTAGGGGAAGAAACTTGTTGTCCACCCTTGCTGCTGACCTCATCCTTTATATCCTGGCATAGCTTGAGAACCTTGTTCTAATAGAGTTTGTAATGAGCTTATGTATATAAGACAGGAGGTTCTCAACCCTTTTAAGCTGGGGGCCAGGCTACGCTCCCTCAGACAGCTTTGGGGGCCGGACAGCCATTTTGCCCTTCCTCCACCACATGGCACTTCCTGGTGTGGCGGAGGCCCACATGAAATGGCATCATGGGCCATATGATGAGAACCACCTCCTCTTGTCTGAGCCTGCCAAGAATGTAAAATCCTGAGCAGATTTTCAAGTATCCTGCAATGAAGTTGAAATGGAGCCTTTATTTTGTGAGGTAAAATGGATTTGAGTTGTTTGCTTTCCTTCCTAAGAAAGGGTGAATTTCTGAAGAAGCCAGAAGATTGGAATTTGGCCTTTGGCCCAGGTGCAAATTATTTTCCTCCGGGATAGTCAAAATAATCTAAGACTGCAAGAATGGAAGGGAAAATGTTGGATGCTGAATGTTGGAGTTGTATTGAGTAAGAGAGGAAAAGGTGGAATAAAGGGTGAAAGATGGATTTTATTATCTTAAGAATGGTAGAAACGCCATTGTTTTTAAACATGTTCAAGGCAGGAGGAGAGATGTCTACTGAGGTTTGCTTGTGATTAGAAAAGTAGAAAAATGTAGTCCAAATTGTGTTAGCTGGCTAGGTTAGAAATTAGTTATTCCTTTCTTGTTTTTACAAGAGGAAAGGCAGAAAAGAATGTTCTTTATTTTTTATGTTTTGTGTTCCAGATTTTTGATTTTTACTTCATATAATAAAGCTTTGATCTTTTACAGAAGACTTTTTGGACTTTTCATTTGGAGCATAAACTGGTGGGAGTATTCCAGTTCCTTTTGTTATTGGCAGTTTGCAACCTAATCTACGTACAGTGAAACCTCGTATAATGAATAGGTTTTTGAAAATGGTGCCCCGCATAATGATTTTTCCTATGGAAAAAATCATACAACGAATTTTCAATGGGAAAAACTGCTTAGTGGAAAAAATTGTTCCATAGGAAAAATCATACAACAACAAAATTGCATAACAAAAAGACCCGTAGAATAAATTAAATTCATTATACGGGGTTTGACTGTATTGCTACATCCTACCTGACATCTGGTTGGTTTGTTAGCATAAACAACCAGGGATTGAAACATATCACATATTTTCCCTAGCCTGGGGCATAACCTCACGTACTCTGAAGCAGCAAAGGTCTTATGATGACAGCTGTCACTCTTTACAGCTTTAAGAAAGGATTAGACAAGTTCATGGAGGACAAGGGTATCAATGGCTATAATTATGGATACCTAAGGACAACCTCGGGGTTGGAGAGATAGGCAGGATATCTCTCAATGCCATTTCCAGGGAATCCTAAACAGGTGAAGGCATCTGCTTGGGAATAATACCCTGAAGCAAATGGTGAGCCACTGTGTGAGACAGAATGCTGGACTGGATGGGCTGTGGCCTGTCCAGAAAGGCTGTTCTTATATTCTTATGATAATTGTACAGAAAAAAGCCTTCTCTGTTAGCGGCATCTCAGTTGTAGAACTCCCACCCCAAGGGCAACTGGACCTGCCTTTGCTGGCCTTCTGTGGAGCAATCAAAATGCCATTATTCTGTGTGACCTTAAGTTTGAAAAACTGGCTTTTAAAGGCATTCTAATCACTTTAAAATAGCATTTTACTCTGACCGACATATTTTTTTAACAATCCTTTGTTGTAAAACAATTTGGAGATAGTATATGATCCCAGTACGGTTTAGTTATTATGATCCAAAATATAACAAGGATTGTGGGGCATGTAAAAATTAGGTTGGGACATATCTGCATTTATGGTGGAAGTTTAATTATGTGAAGAAAATATGGAGTAAAGTTTTTAGGGAAATGAATCATAAGAAGGGGGTTGGGCCGTGCATGTCCAGAATGCGTGTCCGCACACGTCCAGACCATACCGTAATGAGCCGTTCACACTTACCTTACCTCCCGGACAACATTACCGCGAGGGTCCAGGGACCGAGAGTGGGGCTAACGGCCCACGAATGAAAAAACAACAACTATGCTACCCATGTCCTCTGCGCCACGGCACACCTCAGCCATTCAGGCATGAGGACGCGAACACAGAGGAGGCGGGACAGCCGGCGCATGAGAGAAAAATACCTGACTCGTGCGTGCCTTTTGCCCCTCAGCAGCTGCTCTCCAGTGGCACTAAAAAAGCTGCCTCCCCGCCCCCACTGCTGTTTTTGCTGCCATGGTCCCAGCAGAGTTTACCCGGCAGGTGGGCCAGGGGAGAAGGAGGTGGGGAGGAGAGAGCCGCAACACGAAGGGTCTCTCCGGCGATCCTAAAAAGCAGCCTCCTTCTCCCCCAGCTGACCTACCGGGTGAACTCTGCTGGGCTGGTGGCAGCGGCGAGGTGGCTTTTTAGGGCCACTAGAGAGACCCTTCATGTTGTGGCCATCTCTCCTCCCCACTTCCTTCTCCCCCGGCCAACCTGCAACACGAAGGGTCTCTCTGGTGGCCCTAAAAAGCCACCTCCCCGCCACCGCTGGCCCAGCAGAGTTTGCCCGTCAGGTCAGCCAGGGGAGAAGGAGATGGGGAGGAGAGACCCACAACATGAAGGGTCTCTCCGGCAGCCCTAAAAAGCCCCTTCCCCACCTCCTTCCCCAGCCAATCTACCGGGTGAACTATACTGGGCTGGCAGCAACGGGGAGGCGGCTTTTTAGGGCTGCCAGAGAGACCCTTCATGTTGCAGCTGTCTCTCCTCCCCACCTCCCCAGCCGACCAGCAACATGAAGGGTCTCTCTGGCGGCCCTAAAAAGCCTCCTCCCCGCCGCCGCCGTCCCAGTGGAGTTTGCCTGGCAGGTCAGCCAGGGGAGAAGGAGGTGGGGAGGAGACCAGCAACACAAAGGGTCTCTCTGGCAGGCCTAAAAAGCCACCTCCCCGCCTCCTTCTCTCCCGGCCGTCCTACTGGGTGAACTCCACTGGGCCGGCGGCGGCAGGAACAGCAGTGGGGAGGAGGCTTTTTAGGGCCACCAGAGAAACCCCAAGCGGGGGGGGGAGGTTGTTGTTGCTGCTTGAGTGTGTTGTGCTGGGTGTGTTGTGTTGTGTGTGGTGTGTGTGTGTGTGTGGTTGTTGTTGTGTGTGGGGTGTATTGTGTGGGTGTGTCCTGTGTGGGTGTGTGTTGTGTGGTTTTGCTGTATGGGTTTGCTGTATCGTGTGTGATGTGTCTGGGTGTGGTGGGTGGGTGTTGTGTGTTGGGGGTGTTGTTTGTCAGATGGGTGTACTGTGTGTTGTGTGTGTGTGTTGTGCAAGCATGTTGCGATGTGTGTGGGTGTGGGTGTGGTGGGTGTGAGTTGTGTGTCGAGCATGTGTTATGTGTGGGAGTGTGTGTATTGTTTGGGGATGTTGTGTGTGTTGTGTTGTGTGTGATGTGTGTGGCTGTGGTGGGTATTGGTTGTGAGTCGTGGGTGTGTGTCGTGTGTGCATGTTGTGTTTGTGTGTATTGTGTTGGGGGAGAGCGCCTTCCCTGACAGATTCCTGCCACCAATACACAATCCATACCTGCCCGGCAAGGCCAGGTGAAATAGCTAGTAATGTATAAACTTGAAGATGTGTTCCAGAATAGCGTTATAAATGGATTTTAGAAGCAAATAGAAATGAATAAGAAGGAAATGATTATCATAATGGTAACAGTTTTGAGATTGGTTATTGCTAAAAAATGGAAAATGATTTGTAAATTTGAGCTGGATGAATGGCATAAGATGTGAAAGATGACAATAAATAGAACCTCCTCCCAGTTGAACTGTGTCTCCAGATAGAGCTGATGCCCTTCAGGAAAGAGCTGAAAACCTGGCTGACAGGGTAGGTGTGGGGAGGTGGAAAGGGAGCAACCCCCCCCCCCGGCTCATTTAGAGAAGGATCACTCATGCTTTTAATAGTTTTTAACTAGATTTTTAATTGGTGAGGGTGGGAGGTAGCAGGTGGGAGGTAGTTTTTCAGTGTTTTTAGGAATTTTAAGGGTCTCTGTAGTTTATACATTGGGTATTTTATGTACACCGGCCAGAATCGCACGCCGATTGGGGCGGCTGTACAAACTGAATGAATGAACTGACTTGTGACTTAAGAAGTGATATTTAAGAGAGAGACCCGTTGAATTTACTGAATATGTTTTAGTGGAGAAAAGGAATACAGCCTGGACCAGAATAGTTAACATTCTGGAAAGAATGGACAAATATAAACATATAAATGAAATTTTTATATAGAATAATCATAAGATGTATAAGGTGGTGGGTGGGTGCATGTAGTAGTTATATAAGTTTTTAAAATCTCTTTTTCCCTTTTTCTCTTCTATGTTATTATATTTGATATTTGTGTTTTTTCTGTTTAATTAATAAAAAATTAATTAAAAAAATAAAATAAAACTTACATATATCTTTTGGAACATCTCTTTGAAGGCCTGGGATGCAGAAAAGTGATTGATAAGTACCTTGAATAAATAATAGGCTAATTAATCAATTTACTTTGTGAGTACAACCATAAAATATGGTTCAAAATATTTAAAATCAATACATAGGAAGATGGGTAGGTTTAGTCCCCTCAGGGCCCTGGCACTATCTAATCACATAGGTCCTCAAGCTCAGCTCTCCAGGTGTTCTAGGACTTCAATTACCAGAAGTCCAAGTCAGCACACCTGCTGATCAGTGCTTCTGGGAATTGAAGTCCAAGAACAGCTGGAGGGACGAGTTTGAGGACCTATGGATAGATTTAACCAAGCTTTATATAGAATTGTATAAAATTTTCTGACAAGTGGAGCTGTGTAAGTATCATCGCCATCATAGGGTAGAAATCTTTCTAGGATATGTGGAAGGACACAGACTAGTTTCAAAAGCATATATCAAAGCACTTGTAGCTTATTAAACCATCCTAGATGTAAAGAATAAAACACCAGGTCTTCTGACATGCTTGGTCAGCAGCAGAAAATTTCATGCTGTTAATAAACTCTTGCTCATCCCTTGTTCTATTTACAGTCTGTCACAAAAACAAATAATCAGCAAATTAAAGTTTGCTTCTCATACAGAATCCTTGTTCTGCACTTTGCTCTGAATGATAGATTAGAACTGATCAAAGTAGATCAGAGGCAGCCTGTGATCCTATCAAGGTGCTTACTGTATTACTGAACTGGAAATTTAGCAACTGTGTTCAATGGCTATGATTTTATCGAAGCCTACCTTTAAACGTCTACTGTATGTCTGCATTTCATTTTTCTATAAAGGAACCAAGAGAAACCCAAGAAATCCCCGTGGTGTAGCATTTTAATTTCTTGCCTTTTTTCACTTTAGGAACATCAGGGATTTTGCCGAGAACCTGTGCTATTGTTTTTTTAATGCGCTATTGTGAGGATCATCCTTGAAAGATCATTTGTCCAACAAACCTGGTTTAATTTTGGCAACAGCCGGGGGGGGGGGAGAGAAAGGCATGGTATAGCAACCATGGAGTGAGACATTTGCTTTATCCCACTTTCCACTTGAAAGTTATCCTCCTCTCAATTTCCTTTACTTGCTTGACCAACACTTCATGAGGATATTGCGCTGTCCTGAGCTGGCTAATTTACTTTCAAGGCAGAGTGCAGTCCAGTTGTTAGAAAGATCAGCTAGAGATGCTGCCCTAACAAGCAAATCCATTTTTGCTAGTCATTGATAAACAAAGACCTTTGCCTTTGGCTTGTCTCTATGTTGTTTGGGCCTGACTGGTAAGCATATTTTGGCCATAATGACCAACTCCAATGTACTAGCTTGATCTCCATTCTGAAAAAACTTCAACACATTCACTTTCTAGAACTAATGCATGGACAGGGCATATGAAATCCTCAAGATGTAGCAGGACTGCAACTGGCCATGATCCCTTGCTATAAGTGTCCTAAGTAGGATTGATAACAAGTTGCAATCCAACATTTTGTGGACCAGTTTCCCAACACCTGAGCTAAGAGTACCTCTATAGGTGGTAACTCCGAGCACTTTGGGTATGTGTTTCTTTCAGGAGAGGAGCCTTCCCCTCCTCACACAAGCCATAAAAGGAATTTCATATTGTTTGTTTCTATGTTCTCTTACTGTAAATGCCAATTAGCCTTGCTGGTAGGCAGAAACTATCAGCTCATCCATAATTAGCATAAAGAGTAGAGCCTTATTAGTGTAAACAACAAAGAGTCCTGTGGTAGGTTGAAAACTAAATAAAGGTAAAAGTAAAGGTTTCCCTTGCTCGAAAGCCAGTCGCATCCGACTCTAAGGTTCAGTGCTCATCTCTGTTTCAAAGCCGAAAAGCCAGCGCTGTCTACTTCTGCAGACGTTTCCGTGGTCATGTGGCAGGCATGACTAGACACCAGAGCACACGGAACGCTGTTACCTTCCCACCGAAGTGGTCCCTGTTTATCTACTTGCAATTTCTTGCTTTTGAACTGCTAGGTTGGCAGGAGCTGGGACAAAGATGGGAGCTCATTCCATTCTTCAGTACTCAGAAATCAAACTTCTGACCTTCCAGCTCCCAGTCAGCATCTTGGCCATTTGAGCCACTGCAGTCCCTAGGCTGAAGACTAACTCGTTTATTTAACTCGTAATCCTCTTTCCAACTATGTATCACATTTGTGTAAGTGTAATATATATTGACATTTTGCCATAAAATTTCATGTATCTGATGAAGTGGTAGGCTGTAGTTTAAAAGTTCATGCTTTAATAAACGAGGTTGAAGACTAACTCGTTTATTAAAGCATGAACTTTTAAACTACAGCCTACCACTTCATCAGATACATGAAATTTTATGCAAAATGTCAATATATATTACACTTACACAAATGTGATACATAGTAGGAAAGAGGATTACGAAGAGTGAGGTTGGAGAACATTAAATGCAAAAGTGTTGACAATGAAAATTACAAGATGGGGGGATTCAGAAGGATTTACATTCCTAAATGCACTGTTTAGGAAACCTGTACCTGAATAAAGGGAAAAGGGAAGAAAAAGAAGTGGTGATGGTCAGAAACAGTTCCAGCAAAGCTGTCTCTTGTTAACCCTGATATTGTTCCCTCCCATTCCTACAGTTGTTGGCACCACAGGTAGGACATAGTGTGAAAAACATGGGGCGCCGGTGTGCCAGGCAGGGACAGATTGGGTGCTGCTTCCTTCAGTGTGTGCTGTATGCTAGCAACAATCACTTGAAAGGAAAAACAAACATTAGTAAAGGGAAGTAACCAGGAACAGATGAGATGTGCTTCGACTAGGGATGCTGTGGGGAAACAAATGCCTACATTTGCTGGAACGCAGTGAACATGCTTTAATGAGCCTCCTACCCAATTACCATGGCAAGGATGCCAAGCAATGACAGCAGGGTGGAGGAAGTGGAGAGAGAAAGACCTCAAACTCAGGGAAGCGGTGTGTGTGTGTGTGTGAGAGAGAGAGAGGGCCATGAGGCAGTAATCGAACGCTCTCTCTTGGAGGGCAATGGCTAGCCATCAAGGACTGTGTCCCCTCAGTGCTTGCAAATCTCCATTTCTAAGCACCGAACTCCCTTTACACAGATTCTGGAGAAGAATGACATTTACAGGCTGTGTGCTGAGATCCCAATTAAAGCGAGAACAGCTCACCACATGGCACACTTTAATTAATATGCCTTTTCCCGTTGGAGAACAGCTTTTGCTGACAGATTGTGACTAAGTGGAGAGTGGCCGCTGCTCCAAGCAAGCTGCTCCTTTCATCAGCCTCAACCCAGAGCAGCCAAGGGTTGGCCCTGGCCCTGGCCCTTCACCCAGGTGGCCACTATCTTCCTGCATGGATTCTGGAGGCTTTGTTTGTTGCCCCATCTCATTGCTACACAAGGGGAAGAAGCAAGCTATTCAGAGCTTGGAAGATACTTTCATGGATAGGTAGCTCTAGTCCAGGGTCCCTCAAACTTGGCTCTCCAGGTGTTCTTGGACTTAAATTACCAGAAGCCCAAGTCAGCACACCTGCTGATCCCTGCTATTTTTGGCTTTAGGTTAAGAGTCTTCATTGTTAGGTGAGACCTTGTCCTTCAGCCATCTCCTTGCATCTTTAAAAATCTCAAGTTAATTGGTAGCATATTTGAAATAATACTGTTCATGTCACAGAAACATTCCTCTGGTGGAAGTGGGCTCTCACTGGAAGTGACTACTTTTCTGGAACAGAGAACAATACTCTCAGGGATCTAATTTCCTGTTTAGGAGGAGGGGCAAAATCCATGAGATTAAATGTTACTGGAAAGGCCACGAATTTCCACATAACTTGAAGTTTCTTATGCTATCCTGTTCCCCATGGTGAGTCTTTGTGGCCAATTAGTGTAGTACTGGCCAGGAATACTGATATCAATGCATTCTATTGTAGTGGGGATAAAGAATCTGTATACTAAGCTGATTGATTTATGGTTAGATCTCTTCTTACTGTTTCAGTTTACTTCCCCTTGGCCGTCGGGCAGGGAGTTTAAAGGCACTGGAGACGCCGGAGTTGCTGCTGCTGCCGCCGAAGCCGGGATTGCCGCCCGAGTCATTCCCAGAGCCCTTGTCACCGGCTCCGGGACAAGAAACAGCTGCACCCAGCGCCCCTCCCCTTGGCCGTTGTTGCTGTTGCTGCCAAAGCTGTTTTTGACAGGCGGGTGCCCGCAGTGAAGATGCTGAACATCGCCACCGCTGCACCTTGGGCCCGCCTTCCATCGCCCGCCTCTGGCCAGGATTTTAAAAAGGCCATGGAGGCACTAGAACTTTTGTTTTTGTATTTTTATCTGCTGGGGGGAGGGGGTTAGGAATGAGTGCATGTGAGAGTTGGTGTTGTTAGTGTGGCTGTATTGCAGTCACGCTTTATATTCCTTATATTGTGTTTTTGTATTATTGTATCTTGTAATCGAGAATTTGCCATATTGTGGAAATTTCTATTGTACCTGTAATTTATTTGTGTTTCTGATTTACATTGTATCTTTACCATTTGTTTCTTAAATGTTGTAAACCGCTGTGAGTCTCCCATTGGGATGAGAATAGCAGTATAGAAATCTAAATAAATAAATACTTCATGTTTGTAAGTTGCCTTGAGCTTTGTAGTAGAAAGGTGGGTCATAAATGTCACAATTTATAATAATAATAACACTGGCCAACAGTTGCTTTGGTGCCGGGGTTTTTTGAGCTGATTTCATATGAATTTGATCCCCTGAATTCAAATATGGCATTAGTTTTTGCCTAGCTCAAATTTCTAATATATAACATTTTAGTGAAATATACATTACACTATCTTAAGTTAAATCCATGGAACAAATAAAAAAACAAATAAAAAAACTAAACACGGATTTTTTTATTATTATAATATGCAAATATTATATACAAAGATAGAGGAAAAAGTCATTGTTGAAACCAACTAGTCACTGAACACTTTGGAAGCTACTTTTCTGTGACATTCTTGAATGTATTTTGGAACAGTCCCTTTTTAAACTCCAGCAGTAATCTGCCATCATGTCCATATCCCATCTTCCTTGGTAGCGGTCCCCCCATAGTTTTAATATCCTGGTGAAATCTTTCACCTTGTTCCTCACTGGTGTCTCCTAAGTGGCTGTGACTGTAAATAGTGCACCTTAATACTCATGTTACACCCAAGGGATTTGAAACTGTTAAGCATCTCGTTTACCAGTTCAACATAGTTTTACATAGTTTTCAGCTTTGCGTTTGCTTAGAAAATTTCCGATAACTGCAACAAATGAAGTCCAGGCTTTTCGCTCAGCCTCATTCATTGAATGACAATAGGGTAAATATACAGGAACCAATCCTTGTATGTGTGATTTAGAACTGCACAACATGGAGTTAGAACTACACATTTCACGAACTGCATGCTAAAAAAAGCACTGATCTAAAAAAGTAGAGCATATAGAGAAAAACTGATTTCATATTTGGATTCAGCGACCCAAATATAGTTAAACCCAGTTCTAAAATCCTAGGCACCAACAAAAAAATTTTTTTCTTGTAGGCCTATGTAATTAGAAGAACCCATGTGTCCTCTCTTCTTTTTCATACAAGCCTACATAGTATTCAGTTGGTTACCAAGTCTTTATTATTGATTCTTCTACCAAGCAAGGGAAACCTTTACCTTTATTATTACCAATAATTAGTGATTTTGCCATCTTTTCCTTCTGTTTACGCATGTTCATAAATCTGGCTCCACTGATAGGCTTGGCCATTTGAGGATCATCTTACTGTATTTCAATGTTTCCAGTAGTTATGTAGAATTTGTTGCTTAAGAGATGTTTACTAGACTTTTTGCCATTAACTCCTTTCTGGTCTTTGCCAGCTCTCAGTCAGATTTGTGCAATAGCTTGGCTGTCCTACTTCCTTCTTCCTCTTGAGTAACCTAGATAATTGTGTGTCATCAGCAACTCTCCGTTTTGTCAGCACCCTTCTTGCAGCTCATTAAGGCATTTAAAGATTGTGAGCCTTAGTTCATTTTCTTGGCCTCTGCCTACTATTAACCTTACATGCTGAGAATTGGTCGTTTATTTGATACCTACCATATCCGGTTTCAAAATCTTCAGAAAATCATTTCTCTAATCCTAAAAGTGGCTGTTTCCAAAAAATCCATCTTGTGAGACTTTTTTTTAAATCAAAAGGCCTTTTGAAAGTGAGACACATTATTCCATCAGCGTTTCCCTTTATCCATGTTTCTTTTTTAAAAAAATCTAACAGATGGCTGAACCAAGAAGAGTCTTCAGTTCCCAACATTACTTCCTGTACCCAAAAGTCAGATACAGTGGTACCTCACTTAAGAGCATAATGCGTTCCATGGGTTGCTCTTTAAGCGAGTTTGCTCTTCAAGCGAAACACCCTTGTAAGTGACCAATTGTGATTTCTGGATGTGTGTGTGTGTTTGAACCCCGATTTAGTTGTTGTGAGTTTTTTGTTGGTTTTAGTTAAGCGAGGCGACCAATCAGAGAAAATTCTGCTCTTTAAGTGAGTTAGTCTCTAAGCGAGGCGCTCTTTATGCGAGGTTTTACTGTATCTTGTTTCATCCCCAACTGTGGAAGCTGAGAACATCAGGAAAGAGGACTATGTGGTTTGCTTCACAAGGAAGAGTTTGATTTAAACGTCATGAAGGAGCGATTCTTACTGGCAGGCCCTGGTATATGTTTCACAACATCAGGCCATCAGTAAAGGGTTTTTTTGTTGTCAGGTTGCAGGCCTCCTCAAAATACATGTAAATACTTGGCTCTCTAAAAAGGTTGTCTTCATTTCAATTCCATCTTTCCAATTTACTATGAAAAAAGTCAAGAGGTTGGCAACTGAATCTAGGGCTCCCACTGAACCTATTTACTAACAAGCTTTTCTACTAGGGAGGGGGGGGGGCTGCAGGAGAAAGCCAAAAAGGTGCCAGAGCCAAAAGTATAAACTGTACACAGCTTTGTGTCAATATTGACAAAAGTAGTTCTTTCTACCCATTGTGCTCAACATGTGACAAAGCTCCTAAAGAAACTCACAAGCCCCACAACAAATTTCCCAATTTTAGTCAGATCATGCCTCCTCCTACACATTCTTAAACCAAAAGCTTATGGGGCCATCACAAAAGGTAAGAGGGTTTTTAAAAACTTCATTTGATGTCCCTATAATTGCCAGAGGATGCCAGAGGAGCCTGGCATGCTGTGGTCCATGGGGTTGCAAAGGGTCGGACTCGACTGTGTGACTGAACAACAACATAATTGCCACACAACTAAAGACACCGCTCCCTAAACTATATCTTTCCTTCTATGTGGCAAAGAAAACAGGCTCTAATTAGAGTAACTCCTGGTGGGAGCAGCACAGAACATCCCTCTCCATACTAGCTTGGACAGGGTTTTGCATTCCATCTAATACATGATTATCAATCACAAATGCCATATAGTCATAAGAACAGCCTTGCTGGAACAGGCCACAGCCCATCCAGCCCATCATTCTGTCTCACACAGTGGCTCACCATTTCCTTCAGGGTATTATTCCCAAGCAGATGCCTTCACCTGCTTAGGATTCCCTGGAAATGGCATTGAGAGATATCCTGCCTATCTCTCCAACCCTGAGGTTGTCCTTAGGTATCCATAATTATAGCCATTGACACCCTTGTCCTCCATGAACTTGTCTAATCCTTTCTTAAAGCTGTAAGACTGACAGCTGTCACCACTTCTTCTGGCAGGGACTTCCATAGACCAGTGATCCTCTGGGTGAAAAAGTACTTTCTCTTATTTGTTTGAGAACTAGTACCCAAAAGTTTCATGGCATGCCCCCTAGTTCTAGTGTTATGCGATAGGGAAAACAGTTTTTCCTTATCTACTTTGTCAACACCGTGCATGATTTTATAAACTTCAATCAAGTCACCTCTTAGACACCATAGTCATAACCTTCAGTCACTGTGAATTATTGTAGTATTGGAAGATGTTGATGTTAAACTGTTAGGAGAGTAGTTTGCAGTAGCCAGCAAGAGGTGCACACCTTGCAAGGTGGTCCCTTGTGAGAAAAACAGGCAGACAGGTCTTGGTGCAAAAGGACAACTCAAAGCAAGTTTACTCATGAAGCAAAAGGTGCAAGTATATTCAGTGCAACAACTGTAACACAAAACAGATATGTCCTCTTAGGTTGCTCAGTTAACCTCACTGAGACAGTCCAGTTGTGCTATATACAAGTCTATACAGTTTGGAAGCAGTCCAGTCCAGCAGGGTAAATGCAAATGCAAGCTGCAGTTACAGGCAATGCCAAAGAGTTCTACAGCCTCTGTCCTTCTTGGTGGAGGCTGACCCCAAACAGTCCTTCTCTGTCCAGAAAGTACTTTGCTTCTCATACTCAATTAAGTATCTTGAAACACTACCTTATCTTTGAAGTTTTATTATCCTATTTCCAGAGATGCCCCAGAAAGACAATTTAGATGTACAGATCAGGTTGTAGGTACGATATTTTTCCATACTCAACACCACCTCAGCTGTAATGATAAGATTCCCAATGTATATGCACTTGGCAGAACCCAGGGTTTTTTTAATTTTAAAAAATGATATCATACTAGAAAAGTTTGTGAGGTAACTGCATGACCCTGGAGGTCATGCAGTTGCCTCACAAAATCAATCCCTTTAGTGACATGTCATTCACTGAACAGTTCTCCAGCACTATATTGAGCGGAAAACCAGAACAGAACAGGGTTTACTGGAAGCTACATGTGTCAAGCAAAGCTTTCAACAGTGGCACAGGATATTGCCCAGTACCTTTTTTTGGGTATCTTGATCAGATCTAGCCCCAGGGTAGAAATGGGTAATTACAAGACCAATCAGAGGATTTTAAATCTATGTGCAGCTCAAACAAACATGCACAACTCCAGTCAGTCTTCTGATGAGAACAAATCTGAATCTCCAAACTTCTCTAGAGAAACACCATTGGAGACAACTACTCTTCCATTTAACATTAGGACTTTCAACTCTGTTTGGTCAGTGAAAGGTAACTAAAAGTCATTCTGTGATGTATTTTCTTGCAACTTCATTGGAAATAGCAGGGAACTTTGGCATCACATTTATTTATTTATTATTTATTAGTTCAACCTCTATAGCGCCCACTCGGCCTAGGCTGACTCAGGGCGGTTTATAGTCATAAATAAAAAGAGCATGGTTAAAAAAGATTAAAACTACCCACCCCCTAAAAATAGGGTGCAGGGACCAAGATGACCGAGGGGGAAGGAGTTCTACTACACTAACCACCCAATGGGGGTCACCCTTCCACCTGCACCCCATACAGCACTTGGTTTGCCAGCCAGGTTTCGAGTTCTTTTCTGAAGGGCAGCAATTCCGTCTGGAGCCGTAACTCTGTTGGCAGGAGGTTGCAGAGGGCCAGTGCGGACACGGAGAAGGCCCTCCTCCTGATGGAACAATTAGAGCCCCCCTCTGGTCCACTCAGGTCGGATGGACAGATGTCCTTAGGGCGATGCGGTCTCTTAGGTATCCTGGCCCACTACCATGTAGGGCTTTAAAGGTCAAAACCAGCACCTTGAATTGCACCTGGAGGCACACTGGTAACTAGTGCAGCCCCCGAAGTAGTGGTGAGGCATGGGCATAACATCCACACCCCATCACCACCTCCCTCCCTTAGTGAAGTGAACCATCTGTGGATTTTAGTCACGAGTCTATTTTGATATAAGTATGCTTCAAAACTGTAGAGAGGAATTCCATTAGCAGACTGAACTCCTGTAGCTTGGAAGTGCAACCAGCACAGGGCAGATTTTAGTGCCTCATTAACACTCTGATGAGGCCTGGCAGCCAACTGATTTGATTTAAAGTTCATTTCCATGCTGTGATTTCAGGCAATGTTTGCTTAATGTTCTCTAGAAGACTCTTCTGACTGAGAGCATAAGAGCTGCTTAACAATGGGCGTTATTTATTGTAACATACTCACGGCACTGAGAAGACACGGGAGCTGGGTTGGAAGAAGCAGCCTCTTGTAGGTAACACACAAACATTCTCAAAAAGATCAGTCCACCACATCAACAGGTAACTTAGCTGTTTCCTTTCTTTCCCCCTCTTTTCTGTGTTTTCTGAGTAAGGCGTAGAGAATTCAATATTATTAAGTATTTTCAGAGTCAAGCACATAAGGACTTCTCCCAGTAGATTTTCTTGAGACTGGAAAGAAAAGTATTCTAGATACTCAAGAGAAAACTCCCTCCTTCCCACAGAATGTGGCCAACATGTGAACAGCTTCTTCTTCTTCCATGTCTAGGCCAGATGTGAAACTGCCAAAATGAAGGCACCGTTTGATGAATTCATGGCACAAGGAGAAAAAGGAATGTAGTAGAAGCACTTTTAGTAAAATATGATTTATTTATTTTTGGAATAGTAGCTGTGTTAGTCTGTGGTTCAGGCGTATCAGAAAACAAAAACAAAAAACACTTCAAAGACTAATGGCTATATTTTTACTGTGAGCTTTCATGGATCAAGTCCACTTCTTCAGACAAAGGAATAAAATTTCCCAGAAAAAAAGCAATCAAACACCGCTGGTTGTCACTTTCAGCCCTCATTTTAAACCCCTTACATACATAATGAGGGATCTCCAACTCATCTTGGAGAAGAATACAGTAATACCTCGTACAACGTCCAATTCACACGTCGTCGCCAAATTCTTTGGAAAAAGTTGCATCGCACGTCACTGCAAGAGCAACACAGCGACGTACAATGCATTGGGGGTTTTCCCAGGTTGCATTGCACCTGGGCAGTATAAAAGGCAGAACGTGCATGTGCATTGCTCTTGTGGGTTTTGCACAAGGCGAAGAGTGGTTAGGAGTGGTTTTGAGCGCGATTTTGAATTTTTTTGAATTTTTTCCGTCAGACTTTTTGGACGCATTCGTTGTTCGTTTTTTTGCATTCTTCAGGTTTTTGGACCATTCTTTGGCACAGTGGAAAGGTAGGGTAAATGAGGATTTTTGTTTCCGATTGGCTTGGTGGTGGGGAGGTGGATGGAGGGGGGCAATTGATTGGTGAGGTGGGCAATTGTGTGGTGTTTGCTGCTTTGGTTTTTAAAAAAGAGATTCCATTCCCCATTTTTTTCCTTTGTGGGTGTTTGGGGGGGGGCACATCTGTTTAGCTTGTACAAAATGGATGCTGGGCCACATGGCTGTAGATTAACACTGTGCTGCATGATGGGACATGTTGGCCTTATACAAAATGGATGCTGGGCCACATGGCTGCAGATTAACACTGTATATAAAGTTTTTAAAAGTTTAAAAATGTTCCATGTTTTGTGATGTTTTTAGCAACACAGAGTTGTGTTTGAACCTTTCAAAACTGCATTTCATAAACTTTTCAAAAGTTAAAAAAGTTTTAAAATGTTGTATGGTCCCCCTGCCTAAAACTAGGGTGGTTTGACATGTTTTTGTAATGTATTTACCCTTTAGACAATGATTTCTTAAAGTTCTGACATTTTCCTTGACTTTGCCCTGAAGTCTGTGCTGTTACAATGTATTTCTATGGAAACGACGTTATCCGATGCATCGTGGCAAGGATTTGGACATTTTGCAATGCATCGCGGCTAGGATTTTGCATGCATTATACAACGTCCAAAATCGGATAACGTCCAAACTTGTGGAACCAAGTTTGGACGTTGTACGAGGTATTACTGTACTTCACTTTCCAAAGCTCTTGGCGACAGATCCCTACTTGCTTATAGACAACCCTCCAAACTCAAACAACTATTGACACACAACAGACTACACAAAAGTGAAACAGAGATGGGAACTAGACCCTGCTGCAAACCCAGATGTCAACTATGCCCCCACATTTGCTCTGGAAACAGTATTGCTGGAGCCAACGGCATTGCACACAACATTAAAGGCATCTGGCATATATAAACCATGCCTGGAAGTTGTACTCCTTTGTCTGAAGAAGTGGATTTGATTCATGAAAGCACACAGTAAAAATATAACTGTTACTCTTTAAAGCAGGGGTGCCCAAACTTTTCAGGCTGCGGGGCGGTCAGGTGGTTCAGGGAGCCAGTCACTATTACCTGGGGGCTGGATGTGGCCCCTGACGCCAATTCATCTGGCCTGCAAAGTCCTCGTTGCTCCTGGAAGCGGAAGTAAAATGTGCCCATACGGGCGCGTTTTACTTCCACTTCCAGGAGCGATGAGGGCTTTGTGGGTTGGATGAATTGGTGTTGGGGGCAGCATCCGGCCCGCAGGCCGTAGTTTGGGTACCCCTGCTTTAAAGTGCTGCAGTGTTTTTTTTTTCCTGTTTTCTGATATTACTAAAATGTTTAACTTGTAAACCAGGGATTCTCAACCTGTGGCCCACAGGCCGGATGCGGTCCACGGCACCATTTCATGTGCCCCCCCCCACTGCCTCCACCACAATAGGAAGTGCCATGTAGTGGAGGAAGGGCAAAATGGCTGTCCAGCCCCTGAAGGGAGTGTGTCCCCGACCCCAGCTTAAAAAGGTTGAGAACTCCTGTTCTAAACTGAACCAGGAGGAAAAAATGACAGGACTCCGGAGAAGGGTTTGTCATGTTTTAATGACGTTGATCTTTGGTGTTTCCCTCATTAGCACACACTCTCCCCCCTAACTTCCTACTACAAGCTCACTGGGATGGAGAGTTACAAATGAAAAGGAAAATCACTTTTCAGACTAGAAACAAAAAATATCAGAGCCTTGATTTTTCCACTATAAACTACATGTACAAGGTCAAGGTTTCACATGCAACACCTTACATCACAGACACATACCTCACGCTCTGATGCGGAGCTATCCCCTCTTTCCCCACCCTGGCCCACCCCGCCCCACCCCGCCCCAAACAGGGAAGTGCAGCCTGGTCATGGCACCATGATTCTGCCAAACCTCACCAAGTTGAATTACAAATGTTACTGTTGGCACAGCAAGAGGCGCTAAGCCCTAGGCAAGCTCTGGGGAAGTGCCAACGTTCTTGGGCAGTAAGTCCCACCCCACCCACATGCTTTAAAACTATACGATGTCCCACCCAAGGGTCCTGCTTGCAGACAAAGCAGATAACTCTGAAAACAAAAGGCCTGCACTCCTGAGAGGTTCCTGAGCACGAAGGGATGGTGAAGCCCAAGCACAGTTCTTCTGCCCCCCCCCCCCAGTTCATACCTGGAAAGAAAAGTAGAACAGAGTCCTGGAGAAGGCTACTTTGTTTTGTCCAGTCCGCACACTTTCAAGCCCCTCAAATGCTGAGGGGTCGCCTACAGCTTTCCAGCAAGGTAGCCTACAACAGAACTCTGGCCTGGAAGATGAAATCCAACCTGGTAACAGAGCCACGGTGCAAATCCCCTCCACAGTAGCATTTAAAAAAACATACACACTCAATAAGGTTGCAGGTCTCCAAAGTAAGAGACTACAGTCCCCTTGATTTGCTTAGCTGGTATGTCAAAAGAGGGGAAAGCATTTAAAAAAAAACAAAGAGTAACATTAAAAGCACTGCAGGGTTAGGGCAAAGCTTAATGGATTCCTGTAGCCAATGAGCTGAGAAATTTACATAAGGCTCAGCTGAATATCAAGGTTTATTACAGCTATTGTAGAAAATGTGCAGCAAATGGATGCGGGAAGCTAAGACACAGAATAAAACCTCTTCAAGGATCCTCCTATATAACTGATGGTCTCTCACCCTTATATACCAATGCCCGCTGAATTACCAGCACCTGTTTGGAACCAAAATCTTTCTACCCCTTCAAGTTCATGGTCAGATTTGAGGTACAAGTCTCTGCTTAGCAGTACAAGGGTTGCACCAACACACAAATTCATCTCTACCTGTTCCGAGACTCTCCACCGGCGCTACCATTATTATAGAAGTTGGTACTGTCAGGAAGATGGTTATTATTAGTTAAGTCACTGTACTCAATTGGTCCCTCAGTGTCCATTGAGGACAGAGCCTGCTCGGACAGGCTCTGCTCATGAGCTCTTTCTCCTTCAACTGCATTGGAGGACGTTGTCCGTGGACTCAGACCACGCTCTGTCACCTGCATGGACTCAGAAAGGGTTCGTGCCTCCAGCTCAGTTACCAGCTCCTGAGAAGTGGATGGCTGAGCTGAGCCACCGTCTGTTCCAGTGGATTCAGTACCAGTCTGAGAACTGCGGTGGATCCGGTGACTCACAATGATGTTGTTGCCAAAGCCCCCCATGGATGCCATGGTGGTGCTTTGCTCTCTCTGGACCACAGCAGTCATTCCCCCTTCTGCCATCAACCTTTGGATCCTGATCATGGCATCCTCTCCAGTTGCACCATATTCTGGACTACCTGGAAGAAAAAGGAAGCAAATTTAGTTGTGTGAGTGTTTTTTCTTCTTCTTGATGCTGACTATTCATAAGATTTATACGCAATCTTTTGGACAAAACTTGGTCTGTAAGGTAATTTAAAACACTGTTTAAAAAGTCACACAGACTGAAAAACAAGAGATAAAACAGAAACAAATATTGCACCCACAAATGTCGTCAAATAAATGGCATCAAAAGGCTGAGCAACCAAGAAGAGCTTTCAGCCAATAAAAATCCATGGTCCCCAAAAGGATATGAGATAGCCAAGGAGAAGTCAGCCTGAGATACAGTAGCTGGGGGGGGGGGGGGGGAGAGACAGCTTACAAAAAGATGTCACTTTTCTGCTGGAAAATCCCAGCATAGCCAAATGATACAGAGCAAGCCTACACAGGTAATTTTTGTGGACTGCCACCGGTGTGCTTATTTTCATTCTTTTGAGATTATGTTATCTTGTGGGCCTACCTTTTTAAAATTCTTTGTACAGTAACACCTCGGATAACGCTAAAACTTGGTTGCACAAGTCTTAGCATTATTCGATTTTTAGCATAATGTGATGCATGCATTGAATAACGTAAAAAAAAAAACCCCGGTTCCCTTTCCGAAGAGGAAAGAGAACTGGGGATCAATCCGCCTGCAGCGGGGATTCGATGTGTGGAAACCCCACTGCCCATTCCAAAGAGGCATGCGAATCGAGCCAAGCCAGAAAGCCGGCAGCTTTCCAATGGTGCCCTCGCTGTTTCAAGGCTTGCCTGGAGATCCAAGCTGCAAAGCCCACATGGCTGGTCTCCGCCTGGGAAGGCAGTTCCCAGGCACAGACAAGCTCTGCCGGCTTTGGGGCAGATATCTCCTCTCGCCTGCCTCCTCGGAAAGGGAACCGGGGATTGGATGCTCAGATGCCCCGTTCCCTTTCCGAATAGGCAGGCGAGAAGAGATCCAAGCAGGTGCCCCCCTCCTTCCCATCAAGCCAGGCTTCGTAGCCTCGAGTCCCGGCTTGCTTGGGTCGCCCCTCCTTCCCAAGCAAACCAGGCTTTGGACCCTCCGAGTCCCGGCTTGCTTGGGAAGGAGGGGGCCACCCAATCGCCTGCCTCCCTCCTTCCCAAGCAAGCCGGGACTCGGAGAGTCCAAAGCCCGGCTTGCTTGGGAAGGAGGGGCGACCCAAGCAAGCCAGGACTCGAGGCTATGAAGCACTTCGCGACCTAGGTGGCTGGCTTGTGGAGGTCTGGGAAACAGCCCTCTGTCTCCTCACAAGCCAGGGCTCTTTCCCAGACCTCCGCAAGGCAGCCGCCTGGATACTTGTGAAGGGGCTAAGAAGACCTGTTCCGCCTGTTCCGCAACGATCGGTAATGATCCAGGTGGCTGGCTAGTGGAACAGGCGGGGGCCTTCCTAGCCCCTTCACAAGGCAGTCGCCTAGATTGGTATCCAGGCTGCTGCTTTGCGGAGGTCTGGGAAAGAGCTTGGATCTCCGGTGGTGCCCTTGCTGTTTCGAGGCTTGGCCCGAAACAGCAAGGGCACCTCGGAGGTCTCTACTCCAAAGCTGGCAGGGCTGGTCTCCATCTGGAAAGCCAAGCCTCAAAACAGCAAGGGCACCACCAGAGATCCAAGCCCGAAAGCCGGCAAGGCTGGGAAGGCAGTTCCCAGGTGGAGACCAGCTCTGCCGGCTTTGCGGCTTGGATCTCCAGTGGTGCCCATTCCATTGCAGAAGGGGACATAGGTGAGTGCAGACCTACCCGCGGCCCCTTCTGCAAGGGAACGGGCCACGCGCCTGGCCGGTTCCCTTCCTGGAGGGCTGGTGCGTAACTCTGCACTCACCTGCCAGTCCTCCAGGAAGGGAAGCGGCCAGGCGCTTGGGTGGTTCCCTTCCTGGAGGGCCAGCAGGTGTCTGCACAAGGCAAGGGAAAACACGATGCATTGGATAACGCTAAAATAATGTTATCCAGCGCAATTTCCCCCCCCCCCCCAAATTCCACATCGTTATCCGATTTTAGCGTTATCTGATGCATTCATTATCCGAGGTATTACTGTACTTAGAAAAAGCTCTAGCACTCTTACGTCTGAACCCTTCAACTGTAATTTACATATGGGAAATAAATCAGACAAATAGCAGCCTCACATAGAGATTATTTGCTGCTGCGCTGTACCATTACACTCTGTAAACACTAGTGAGTGTAATGACACTAGGGGTATAAAAATATACAATATCAGGTCAAGAGGCACATCTATATTTCTTTATTGCTATGAACTCCCAATGCAGCAGCCTGTTTTGTTCAAACGGCTCTACTCCTGCGACATCAAGTTGCTTAAAGCAGAAGTGGAACGCAGTAGAGAAAGGGTGCCCAAATGCTTTGAGCCATGGACCAGATCCAACCCGTAGGTCTTAGTTTGGGCACCCCTGCTGTAGAGGAATGGACCTTAGAGAGTAAGCACTAATTCGTTTAGCATAGGTCCTGGCATTGACTGTTGGCTGCTGCATGGTACCGTCAGCTGTTACAGAACAATTTATTTTCTATTAACTTTTAAATTTGATGTTTTTGTATTGTTTATCCATGACAAAGCATATACTAAATGTTTTTAGCAAAACACTTATTGCAAAAACAAGATACTAACCACTTATGTACTTAGATCTCCCCTACCCAGGCAATATCCTACTATCCACTGATTAATAACCAGTCTGAAAAGGCAAACAACTACAACTCAATTGTTCATATCAGGATAAAACAATTCTGTATTCAACCACAGAATATACAACATGTATTGATGTTTATTTTTAAAAGACGGACACTCTTGTACAGACTTTTCAACATTCAGTATCAGCCCTGGATCTTACATGATCCTGAGAATAGACAGGATGTTTTTGGCTACAAGAGAACCATCTAGCAATGTGGTCACTAACACCAGGTAAGGAACAGTATCAGGTAAGGAACAGTATGACGTAAGATTCAAATTCAATGCATTTGAAATATACAACTTTGTGAAAGTGTTAGGATAATGTAGTTTGGGATCTTTCAAGTACAGATAGGAGAGATCTGCAATGCTCATTTGTGCTTGAAAATTAAGAACATAAGCAATTAAGACAGAGAGACTCGGTGAGAAAGGAAGCCTGGTGCACCATGAACAGACCTGTAACTAGTGAATGATCCTGCCCACAATTGAGGATCAACCAGATCCTGTTGTTAGTTCATTTCCCTAAGGCTTAAATTGAACATTTATGGTATGGACAATGTTTATTAGCTCTGCCTGATTACGAAATACACTGATAAGTTCTGACTGCTTACTTACAGAGATTTGAGAAAAGTACTACCTATCTTTGGGCAGTGTGGCGAGTCCAATGGCCAAGCAAAAATCATAGCTACAGGGGGAAATGGCTTGCTGGAGCAGCCTCATGGAAAGAACTGCAATTAGCGCTTTCTCTTTTGTAGGCTACTAAAGGACAGATACTTATTCATCAGGATGTGTTTAACCATTCCACAGAGAGAAGCAGGAGCCACAGGCTACCTGATCCTTATTAAAGATATAAATCTCTGTTATAATCTTTGCAAAACCATCACAATTGGTTGCAAAATACAGACGTAGCCAAATGTTTCCTAAGCAACAGGCATACCAAACAGAATATGAGAAATATGATAGTTTATGTGTTCATACTGAATGAGAAACAAAATAAATTAATACTTACAGCCATTTATCAAAATAGCTTAGAACTTAAAGTATCCTAATACAGAAATACCAGAACAGAATCATAGGTTCATGTGCAGTGCACTAAAGGATGTAGCTGAAGATCTCAACCTCCCCTACGTTGCTTGGAGGACACCGAATAGGTTGAGGGTTGGAGTCCCAACATGCTCAGGTGGGGGCTGCTGGCAGACAACAAAACATGGTGTGAATGTGGAGAGACTCAGAATCCGGCTCATTTACTGGGCTGCCAATTGCTGCCAGAGGCATGCACTGATGAGGACTTCGGTTTGGGCAATGACAAAGCCAAGAAAGTGGCTTCATTTTGGAAGTCCAGGTTTGATCGAGACATGAAAGAAAAAGTGCATATACAAGAATAAAGTCTCTGTCATGGCTGTACTGGGTAAGCCTGCACTGTACTCACAAACACTACCTAGCAAGTGGCATTTGTTCTTCAAGTGCTAAGGTCCAAACAGATAGGAGCAAACTATAGAAACACATTGTGATGGTAATGTAGTACCATGGGTTTATTTATTTATTATTGTTAAATTTCTATACCACCCACTCAGCCAAAGCCGACTCCGGGTGGTTCATACAGTGGGTAAAAACAGATAACAGATTAAAAACCAGCAATAGGAACCCACCCCTAAAAAGAGAGGGGTGCAGCCAGGTTTTTAGTTCTTTTCTAAAGGGCAACAACTCCGTCTGGAGATGCAGTTCTACTGGCAGGAGGTTCCAAAGGGCCGGTGCGGACACAGAGAAGGCTCTCCTTATGCAGTAAATTATTCAAAATGGAGTTTCTTAGGATTAGAAACTGGTGTGTTGTTTAGAGATGTGCAGAAATGTCAAGGTTCTGTTCTCTCACTGCTAGGCTTATCAGCAGGTGCAAGTCGGAGACTGGAAAAGACCTTCGGCAAAGCCTCAAACGCCTTCGTATCTTCCTACCCACTAGGGCTAGAATGTGTGAGTAATGTCAACATTCTGCCTCTGTGAACCAAGAGGAAGATGTTATGAGAACAAACTATGTTATGCTGATGAAAGTATTCTGATTGGTTATATGCTAATTTGCTGAACCAGAAGCTGTGGTGTCTTTAGTATAGACCAGTGTTTCCCAAACTTTGGTTCTTGGACTCCATTTCCCAGAAGCCTAAGTCAATTCCTCAAAGCACTGATCAGCCAATATACTGACTTAGGCTTCTGGGAATTGAAGTCCTGTGGGGCATAGGGCCCACTTTGGGAACCACTGGTATAGACACATGAGACAGATAGTTTAGTCTGAAACTGTCTCTTGTGGACTCCAAGCTGATGTGGAGTCCAAGTTCTTCTAAGTTTTCAAGATGATTACTTAGTGATAAATTACTTTATTTCTATGGTAGGATGCCAAGGTATGGATGCCCCTGTATCTTTTTGATTAGAAACTGTTTTGTGGATTTTTCTGTATCCTGAAACCAACAGATGGAATTTATCTTTTCTACCATGTACAATAAATAAGAACTTCTTCAATACAATGTGTGAAAGGGGGTAAGATATATAGAATTCAGCCTGGCTTAAGCCAAGAATGTGCTCTACATGGGGCTGCCCTTGACAACTATTCGGAGGCTACACCTGGTCCAGAATGCGGCAGCCAGGGTGGTGATGGGTGTGGGCATTATGCCCAAGTTTCGCCACTGCTCCGGGAGCTGCACTGGTTGCCAGTTTGTCTCTGGGTGCAATTCAAGGTGCTGGTTTTGACCATTAAAGCCCTATATGGTAGTGAGACCGCATCGCCCTGAGGACATCTGTCTGTCCAACCAGAGAGGACTGGAGGGGCTCTCTAATCGTTCCATCAGTCAGAGGGGCTCGCCTCTCTGGCACAAGGAGGAGAGCCTTTTCCGTGTGTGCGCCAGCCCTCTGGAACCGCCTGGCAACAGAGCTACGTCTCCGGACGGAATTGCTGCCTTTCATAAAAGAACTTAAAACCTGGCTGGCGGGTCAAGTGCGGGGTGCAGGTGGAAGGGTAACCTCCATTGGGTGGCTGGTATAGAAGAACTCCTCCCCATGGTGCCTTTGGACCCTGCACCCCTTGTTTTAGGGGGTGGGTAGTTTTAACGTTTTAACATGTTTTTTAAATTGTCATTGTGAACCGCCCTGAGCCGGCTTTGGCCGAGTGGGCAGTATATAAATTTGACAATTAAATTAAATTAAAAGAAGACGCCACGTGCTACCACCACTACTTTTTAATTCTCTCCATTGTCATTGTTTGAGATCATTTTAAATAAGTGGAAATCTCAGGTTTCTGCAAGGGTTTTGCAGGACAAGCTTCTAACTGTTGGCTGCTCAGAGTCTCAGAGTTCCAAGTTTGGGCCTGACTAAGAGTTCAGGGGTCCCAAGGGGAACAAGAAGAGAGATCTGAGGCAGACGGGGTTGGGCGGTTGAGAGCTTACATTAATGTTCTTCACTAAGGAAAATAGGTTTTTCATGTTTTGCTATTATAACTCAAAATGTGAATAATTAACACAAGGCAGGGATAGCCAACCTACGGCCTGTGGTGCCAAATCAACCAGACTGTGCCCCTGTTCCAGCCACCGCTGGTAGAATTGGCCACTGACTCATTTACAGCTGTTGTAAATGCGGTTACAACAGCCATAAATGAGTCCACATCCAATTCCACTGGCAGCAGCAAAACCACCAGTTCAGCCCACCAAATGCCTGAGGGAGCGTGACCCGGCCCATGATTTCAAAAGGTTGACAACTCCTGACACAAGGGGGAAAATATTGTTTGTTATTTACAGGGCATAGAAAACAGACTTGGAACCATGCTATTTAACATCCATAACATGTTTTCAAGTTAGCTATGAGCATTGAGGTAGATGATTTTATAGGAAAAAATGTTATTCAGGGTGGTAACAATCCAAACAATGTGAAGAGCTCAAAAGGGACTCTGGGGCATATGGACAACAAAAAAAGCAAATAAGGTTCAATGAAAGAAAACTCAAAGTATTATACAATGAGACACAAGTAAGTATTTTGTGGAAGATAGTTCAACGAACAAGGCCTCAGTCAAAAATTCTGACAAATTTGACTGCACATATTTGCTTGCTAGGAATAACACATGAAAAAGGACCATTCTGAAACAATAATACTTCCAGTCCCTCTTTTTTTGAAAAAATTGACAAATGGTACCTTTATCTCAAGGGGACAGGGCTTCAGCAAATCTAGCATCTTCCATCATACTGACCAGGAGTTCCCAACCTTTTCAAGCCAGGGACTGGGTCACGCTCTCTGTTAGCTTCAAGGGCTGGATGGCCATTCTGCCCTGCCTGCATGACGGGGGTGGCCATTTTGTCCCAACAGCTTCAAAGGGGGCCATTTTGTTTCTTGAATTCCCTTGGAGGGGGCAGGGGCCTCATGAAATGGTGCCAAGGGCCGGATCCAGCCTGAGGGCCTTAGGTTGGGAACCCCTGATATAGACACTGAACAGTTGAAGAAAAATAGATTGATCTGAATGGCAATAGCCTCTTGTGCCCATGCACCCACTTTTTATATGACCATATCAGTGCCAGGCATCAATATTTATCAGAAGTCTTAAGTACTGTCTAAGTCAGTAACTGACTTAGTAACTGAAATCTTCCCTCTGCACATCTCAGTCCTCTCTCTCCTGGCCCTAAACTAAGTCAAACCTTTTACAAATGCAAATTAACCCAATCTGGCAAGTAAGGTTGCTCTCTCATTGGCCTCTGCTGTGTCTCTGCTGAATCTGTAGGTGCCTTTTACACTGAAATATGTGAACTCTCTCAACATCTTTTCCTTACCTTCCTTTCTACACAAGGCACAATCTGTGACAAAGGCAGAATTTCAGGACCTGGGATTGTTATCTAGTCACAAAAGTAGAAGGTGCAGATTCCACAGAAGCACACCTGGTTGCTCAGTAATTTGTCATATCAGGAGAAATGTGATTCATAAAGCCAAGGAAATGCAGGAGAGTCAGAGTTAGCATTTTTATAAAGGGGCTGATCTTCACTGTAAGAGACAGACCAACTTGCACTACTGCTTTCTTGGTCAAACTAGTCCCCTTTTTCCTTCCTCTACATGCATTACAAATCTTCTTAATCCATCCAAATTACAAAGGAGACATAGTTTTAGCATTTCACTGACCCAACACAGTCCTATAGCAGCAATGGAAAAAACCAAACACACTTATTGCTGCAAGAATCTACTTCAGCAAATTCACCATTTCTCCTCAAATGATAAACTTCTAGTTGGACCATGTAATAAAAACACAGCATAGGTTCTTCATGATCAGTTTCAAAGGACTGCACACAATCCAAGGGTAAACACTCCAAGATCCATTGCAACTTTACGGTCCTTAGAGGGACTATTTAGCTCTTTTGACACTTATAAGTCAAGATGTGTGCCTGGCATCTGCTAGAACCAAATTTCCTGAGGTGGTGACATGTTTGTGATCACACACTGCCTTAACTAAAGATGGCAAAAATATGCCTAGCTGGGGCTAGGCTCTGTTCTTAAATGCCTGGTACGCTTCATCCTCACATTTATGTTAACTAAATGTCAAAAAAAATATTGTTGGTCTGTCCCATCAAGTCACTTCTGACATAGTGTCAATGAATAAGTGATTTCCAAAAGGTTCAGTTATTGATCCAGTTCAGGTCTTGTAAACTAAGGCTTTCTTTATTGAGTAGGCAATATGATCCATTAATACCAGCAACAGGATGCAGTTGATCAAGAATTTTTAAAATGGAGCTTTGCATAAATCAGAGCAAACTGCCTACAGCACCAAACCCCCCCCCCTTTTTTTTTTGCACTCATGAGAACACTCTCAGTGATAAAAAAGTATGTGGCTTTTCCCATGGGTTTATACAAAATAGGCCACGGGATTTCACCATAAAATCCAAACATGCATGTTGGGAGAATGTATGTCTTCCAATCCCTCTTTCTTGGTACCTCGTTGCTGGGGAAAACTTGGATCCTCATGGCCTCCAAAATCATCCCATTCCTACTGCAGATACACATTTCTTGTTATCCCTGTACCATCCCATCTGGCAACCACAAATCAACGACTGTTTTCTGAGCTGGTTGCTCTACTGGCTTTGATAAATGGGTTAAAACATCAGTTTTAGAAGCAACTAATAATCTGAGGATGAGCACATTATTTTACGAAAAATATGGAAGATTTAATTTAAATTTAATTTAATTATCACATTTATATACCGCTCACTCGGCCAAAGCCAACTCAGGGCGGTTCACAATAAAAATTAAAAACACAAGTTAAAACAGTTAAAACAGTTAAAACTACCCACCCCCTAAAAACAAGGGCTGCAGGATCCAAAGGCACCATGGGGAAGAGTTCTTCTACACCAACCACCCAATGGCGGTTACCCTTCCACCTGCACCCCACACTTGACCCGCCAGCCAGGTTTTAAGATCTTTTCTGAAAGGCAGCAATTCCGTCCGGAGACGTAGCTCTGTTGGCAGGAGGTTCCAGAGGGCCGGTGCAGACACGGAGAAGGCTCTCCTCCTTGTGCCAGAGAGGCGAGCCCCTCTGGCTGATGGAACGATTAGAGAGCCCCTCCGGTCCGCTCTGGTTGGACGGACAGACGTCCTCAGGGCGATGCGGTCTCTTAGGTAACCCGGCCCACTACCATATAGGGCTTTAAAGGTCAAAACCAGCACCTTGAATTGCACCCGGAGACAAACTGGCAACCAGTGCAGCTCCCGGAGCAGTGGCAAAGCCTACAGCTCTTTTAATATCAAAATATTTTTGGGCCCACGTTTTTACTGCATCACTGACTAGTCCTCTAATCATGAAAACAGTGTCAACTTTATCAGGACCAAGTCTTATATTGACTATATGATTGCATGAAAGGCACCAAGCTAAGGGTGTGATTACACAGTGAGAAAAATGTTAATTCACTCACTGCAAAGTTGTAACTGGAATTTTGGGCATCTGAGTAAATCCGAGTTAACTGGCCACACAAAGAGAGAGGAGGAAACTGATTAAACAGCTCTGTTCGCAGTTTGTTAACATAACTCTCCTGTAGCTTTCTTGCAGGAGGCATGACAACAAAATTATCTTAATCAGTGACAAACTAGGGCTGAGTGGCAATTTCCTTCTCACATTATGATGGGGTGTGTATCCAAGAGTCTTAAAGCAACAGTGCTGGCACCAAGTTTTTTTAAAAAAAATATTTTAAAGACATTATTCTGCCTGGAAAGGATCAGTGGAGAATGAATTAAAATTAAAGTGGTCTGGATATTTATAACCCCATGGAAAGGGTTGGGAGCTTCTCCTTAATGGACAGCTTGGCACAGTGCACCTTTTCTGGCAAAGGCAAGTTTGCAGGAGTGGGGGAAGAGACAAAGAAACAAGAAGTTATGATGATGAGGACAAAGGAAGAGTGAGTGGGTGATGGCCCATTCCTTTTTTGTTGGTCTGTTTAGCAGACTTCTATTTCTTACCATCCATCTAGGAGGCACTCCCACTTTGGATGGTGTACATAATCATATTCAACAGACACATAATAAACAAAAACCCAACCTGGCAGCGACATGCTGATAAATAAAATGAGTTAGTTACATAAACTCCCTCCTCCAGGACCAACATGTCCAGGAATTAAACAGAACAATTCTAATAGTAAACATTGAACTAGACTGAATTAAAATGTGAATCAGACCATCCCAAACCCACAGCCTTTCCTGCATTTTATGTTAATGTAGTCATAAGAGGGCTGCAGTGGCTTAGTGGTTAAGAGGCTGAGCTTGAGACCTGACTGCTGCATGATGAAGTGAGTGCCAGTCATCTGTCCTAGCACCTGCCAACCCAGCAGTTCAAAAGCAAGAAATCTGCAAATAGATAAATAGGTACCGTTTAAGTGGGAAAGGTTTCCCTGTAGACGACAGCCTGTGTGAATGCAGAGAAGTACAAACTATCTCCCATATGATACAATGCACACAATGCCCCTCAACATGCACTGAGGAGGACCTTATGTTGGCAAGAGGAAATGCTGTTGAAGTGGCATGATATGTCATCTAACCCTTTTAAATTCTATTTCATTTTTAGATGTGTTAATTTTAATTTTCTACATTATTATATGCTGGTGGTGAATCTGACACGAATAAAGAAAGAAAGTGGGAGAGGTAACAGTGTTCTGTGCAATCCGGCATCATGCCTGCCACATGACCACAGAAACACCTGCAGATGCAGACAGAGATCAGCACCACCCCCTAAAGTTGGGCACAACTGGCTTCCAAGAAAGGGAGACATTTACCTTACCTTTACCTAGTCCTATCCTAATTAAGGATAGATATGATAAATTTAGTTATTACAATATGTAAGTACCAGGAAGATCCCTGAAATGGAGTTTCCAAGCAGCTTCAAATTATGCATACAGAAGACACTACATGCAGACTGAAGCTCAACCAATTTTCCGCTGTCATTCTTTCAAGGCATCCCAACAGCAGAAGGGACATAAGCAGTGGTAATTTTGCTTTGTGGTTTAGTGATAAGATCTTTAATCTTAGCCCTATTAGCATCCTTATTCTTCCAAATTCTTTTAAAGAAGAACCTTTGGCAACATTCATACGATATTTTAGCTATGTACTGGTGAAATAATCAAAACAATTTAAATGGTTTTTTTAATGGAACGAGGCCTATGGATGTTCTTGTTTTTCTTGGAAAAAATGAATTCCTGGGTGCTGCATTCTTTACTTAGATCATTAGACATTCAAGATTTTCAATCTATGGCCTAAAATGGGCACTTATAATTACACAATTGCCACTGGAATGTCACAGAGCTAGAAAGGGAGATCAGATGAGACAGGATTATACTACTAGGCATAAACATTCGCTGAAATAGTGCTGGACTTCAATATGTGGAATCATCTCCCACATTACTAATCTACACCCCAAGTAACTCTTTATATTTTAGACAGGTGAATACCATATGGTATCTATGCATCGTTTCTCTATGAATATCTCTCATCATGACTGTATAAATAGATTAAATAGCACCTTTCTCATACAGTTCATTGCTCAGGAGATACCTCTATAATTCAGTGGTTTTTAAAATTCTTGCTTCAGAAAATCCTCCAAATAATTGCATTTTACCATATGGTTCAATGCTCAAGAGATATTTCCCTAAACCAGCATTTTTCACACTTCTTGCTTTAGAAGCATTTTGTCAACGGACTTGTCTCTTAAGGAACTCCAATATACTGTATCTGTCATGGAGATTTTTTCAGAAGATTCTGGGAAATGTTATAGGGCATATCGGCTGCTCACAATTGAACCTTTCTATTGGACTCCACCACAGCTTCACATGGAGTATTCCACAGACTGTGTGTTCAAAGTAGCATCAGCAGCGTAAATTGCTTTGCTTGCTCATCTTTATTGGCCTTTTTGTTGATGAACCTCCAGTAAGCCTCTGTGAAACACAAAAAGTTCCTCAATAGGTTCTGCACCAATGAATGAGAGCAAAGCTGTCTATGCATCTGAAACATTATTTCCTGATAAACAAAGCTTTAGTGCCCTTTTCTTGGAGCTTATTTGCTCTAATGGAATCAAATGTCAAAGCATCCTTTTATTCTTGATCATAATTTGCTTTTTTCATAAAATGTTTTTATTATTTTTGAAGCTATTTGAGTGCACTATTTCCCCATGTTGGGAGGAAAAACACATCTGCAGTTTGTTACATCTCTTTGTCTTAAAAAGGATTGTTTTCTGGGTGATGACAATAGTGGTAGGCTTGACTACCTTGTCTTTTAATAATGTCTGACTTCCTAAGTGCTTGATTTTAAACAAGGACCTTACTACCATAAGGCTTATTTGTGCTGTACAACTGTAACAGTTGGCAACAGATACAACATATTAGGAAAAGGAAAACAAGTGTGGGGAAGGAGATATGTATATAGATGAGTGCATGTGCATAATGAACACATAATTTCTATAAGCAGAATCATTTCTGCTCACAAAATTCCACCCAGGAAGGGTATGGTATAATTCTGCAGCTTTTAGTCCTTTGAGCAAATGATTCTATTAATAAACAAAAAAGGAATGGCAATTATGGATATCCTTGATATCTCTCCCTAAAGGAGTTTTGAAGCTGAACTTTGCTATGGGCTCTTACACAAATATTAAATCATTGCCCATTCTAATAGAGATATTGAAAGTGACATGACCAGCCAGAAACAGATGTTCCACAGTACAAAGACTAAGATCAAGCCAGCCAAGGACACAACTGAAAAAAGCAAAAACACTGGGCGATATGTAAGCAGGCATAATGTACAACAAAAACTGCTGTTGTCCTTTCACTTGGGTATCAACTACACCCCCCCCCCAAAAAAAATCTATCTTTGAAACACTCGAGCTGCTTTTGCTTTTTGCTTTAGGTGGATGTCATCCAGAGCATGGGCTTTTAAACTGTGCACAGTGAACATCTGAAAGCCAATAATTAATTTTAAAGGCTATATTTTTGATTTATCAAGGTCACTTAGCTCTTCTCAAAGTTGTCCTCTCCAAAGTCCTATTTGCTATATTCACAAGCAGCCCCATAATATCTCCTACTGCAGGATGATATCACTGTATGTTACCAATTTCAGTCAATCTTGCTTGGCATGGAATAATTACCAAGGAAATGGGACACAGGTAAAGAAGTGTAGGATGGAGAAGAACTTAATGGCTGAAAAACCTTGGAGATTCTGGTTTAGATACAATATAACATCAACAGAGTTAAGGTTACAGACAGAATTGCTGCCCTTCAGGAAGGGTTTGAAAACCTGGCTGGCAGGGCAGGTGTGGGGCCTCAATGGAGATATGGCCCCCGTCTGTTGGCTCATAAGCTAAATCTAGAGTCTCCCTCCCTCTGTATTTCTTGCATCCCTTTTATTTTATTTCTTTTATGAATAGGGTGGGTAGGTGGGTGGGTGATTTTTGGGTTTTTAAAATCTGTTTTATATGTTTTTAATCTGTTGGTAGCCGCCCTGAGTTGGGTTCGCCTGAGTGGGTGGCATAAAAAAAATTAAAACTTAAATTAAATTAAATTAAATCGCTGTCTAGAACTGCTACATCTAAAGTCAAAATAGACATGATGGCATTAATCTTCTGGTAATAGAAGGAAGACTATATACAAATCCAGAAGATACTTACCAGATTCTCTCTTAGATAAGATGGCAAAGCTGAAATTTGGACTGACGCCCATTAATCACAAATCTGCGATTATAAAGTAACTACTCATGTGAGAGGGGATAAGAGCCATTTACAGTCAAAATTATTTTCTTATCTTCATTCAACAGTACAATATTAGCTGGAATAATTGCAGAAAATGTCTACAATTTAAGAATGTTAAAGTGCAATTTGATTTTTAATATACTGCAAGCAGGAGAAAAAGAGTTATCTTACTCTGAGGCCTTCAGGGAGGAGAGATCCAATAGTGACAGTATATTCCTTCTTTCCAGGATCATGATTATTTCATGTTGCACATCACCCTTTGGGTTTTAAAATATCTTTTGCTATTACACATCCTAGGTCGTGGAAGAAACCCCGGATATTAAGATGACAAAAATGTTGCACTATATCTCTTTTAAAATGGCTGGCTTGTTGGATAATTTAATTTGAGACTGAAAATAATTCCTCTCATTATACACTCAAAAGCTTTGAGGTGTCTTATGGACACGGCATAGAATAGATTCCCCTTCACTGTTCTCTCAATCTCTTGATGGCCTTATAGTTTACTAGTATTGCTAAACACTAACTAAAATGGACATAATCTGGCCAAAGTTAAAACACCTCTGCATGTTGTAGAGCCTGCAAGAATTAAACGTGTATTTATTTATACTTCTCTTAGGACCACGGAGGTTTAGTGGTTAAGATGCTGAGCTTGATGACTGGAAGGTCAGCAGTTCAAGATCTGAGTACTGCACGATGGAGTGAGCACCTGTCATCTGCCCCAGCTCCTGACCTACTGTAGCAGTTCAGAAGCAAGAAATTGCAAGTAGATAAATATGCACCACTCCAGTGGGAAAGGTAAGTGTTCTATGTGCTTCGGCATCTAGTCATGCCTGCCAGATAACCACAGAAATGTCTGCAGACACAGAAAGCGCTGGCTCTTTGGCTAAAAACAGAAATGAGCACCGCCCCCTAGTCAGACATGACTGGCGTTCGAGCAAGGGAGACCTTTATCTTTCTTAATAAATCAATAGCATTTGAAAGTGTTAAGCTTTGCATAATGATGTGCCCTTTGCTGTTAATTTTTAAAAGCAGCAATTGATCTTTTAGCTTCACATTTATTTATTCCACTCTTCAAGTCTTTTGCCCAAACTTACATTTCTTTGATTGATGCCAAGCCTCACAAGCTACAGAGTACACAAGACAGCAATTAACTGACAAAAGGAAACATCTGCACTCGAGGGGTTCACTTTTAATAAGTATACTCGCATTATCATCATCTTTCCAAAAGAAAGAGCAGAGACTATCAGCAAGATAATCTCTGTAGGGCTCTGCACAGATGGAGGACAGGATCCATTTACAAACACACACAAGTGACTCTTAATCTTACATTTTAGATCTCTCCACATGGCACCTACCTCTAAAAATATGACCTGCTCCAGGCTTGCTCTGAATGCCAAGAAGAAAACACTTTTAAGGCAACAAGCCAAGTCATCTTTAATATACACTTCTTCTTTTAAACCTCATTCTGAAGCAGTCAGTGAACACTTCCCAAGGTAATGTACTGTATGGTACTGTACTTTACTTTCCTGCTTCATGCCACCAACACACTCAGGTTCCTAATGATTTACATCAACAAACCCATTCCAGAGGAAACACCAAAGGGAATGTTTATTAGAACTTACAAGCAAATGTAATACTGCAGCAGTTTGGAGATATTTGCTCAGGAATTTCCAAATTCCAGTCAGGTTGTTTGACTGGCAGAGAGTATTGCTCTCTTTTATTGCAATAGTTACCTGCACACTTCCCTCTGCCAGACAACCCAACATGTGCTATAGTTGGTATAGTTTTTCTAAGATTTTATGGAAAATTCTCATCAAAGCTTGTGTTTTCCTAAAGAATCTAAAAAATGAGATTTTCTTGTGCTTCTGATTAACAAATTAAGATGGGGTATGTTAAAATTTCTAGTCCTCAGCAGGAAGGAACTGCTCCCATTTAGGTCTTAAAATATGATGTTTCAGTACTGGTACTGACACTTCAGGGACTGCAGTGGCTCAAGTGGCTAAGACGCTGACTGGGAAGCAGAAGGTCAGCAGTTCGATTCCCGAGTACTGCAGGATGGAATGAAAGAAATTGCAAGTAGATAAATAGGGACCACTTCAGTGGGAAGGCAACAGCGTTCCGTTTGCTCCGGTGTCTAGTCATGCCTGCAACATGACCATGGAAACGTCTGCAGAAGCAGACAGCACTGGCTCTTCGGCTTTGAAACAGAAATGAGCACTGAACCCTAGAGTCAGATACGAATGGCTTTCAAGCAAGGGAAACCTCTACCTATACTGACACTTCATGCAGGTTTTCTTTGCTAGTGTTAATCCCCACCGTGAAAGGGTATATTTTGGAAAAGAAAGTATGGAGGTAGAAAAGGTTAGTGCCAAAACTCTTGAGCATCTGGTCTAGCTCATACATTGGAGAAGCTGTTTTTAAGCTCTCAGTTGAAAATCTCAATATGCTACTTTCTACAATACCCTCAAGATAATCGATCACCATTTGGAGACAGAAATTTATATTTAAGCATAGTGTCCTTCTTTTACAAGCATTTGTTTTATTTTTCAATGTGAAACATGGTAGTTAACAAATTTAACCACACACTTCCGATTTAGTACAACAGAGTTCCATCTTTAAGTGTAAAAAAGTCACAAAGCCTCAGTTGCCAAGGGTAATTGCTCATCCACTTACAGGCAAGAGGCAAACACAAAACATGGATTAATGATTGGCCATTTTATAAACTATAACATTAACTACAAAGCTCTGCAAAAGGGCTGCCAGACTTACAGGCAATTTTAATACTGAGGGTTAGACCAATTCGCCCATTAAGCAATACTTTGGTCGAGCTGTCCATGTCCCAGTTTTAAACCATGTCCCATAGCTTGTTATCTGATAGAATTCATTGTTAAGGGAGGCTAAACTCATCCACATTCCCTCCCAACTCCTGAGTCTTAAAATGAGACCACAGGATAGGCTACCACCAAAAAGCTACTTATTTTGCCCTTGACCCTGCAACCTGAGCAGCAAATCCCAATTCTTGTTTACCCAACTAGTACTTCTGGATGCTCACCAAAGCATGAACCATTATTCTCATCCTCTGCTAATCTGCCAGAGTGACTACTAGTCAACAAGCATCACTTGCACATCTGAATGTCCCACAGTCCATTCTAACACAGTGGAGAGATGTACTTGGTCCCAAAACAACCGGCTAACAGCTGCACTGAGCAAAAGGGTGGGTGGGCTCATCAACTATTCAAAGAGAGAGCTTTAGGCACAGAACCAGATTAAAAAGCCTTCGCTTCCCATACCAAAACTTCTGTGTTTTACACAATATGTCTGGATATCACCTCAGTTCACTTCCTCTTCCAGGAAAGTAAACATAATTCCTGCCGTGTAACTAGTTAATTCACCAGCCAGGTAACTGGCCATTTCATGATACCAATTTCCTTATCAAATGTAGAGAAGGTTCTGTTTCTGCCTTTCATGCATAATAGTGCATCGTCATTGTTTAATTGGTGGGGGGTGAGTGGGTCCAAAAGCTGGAGAAACAAATAGCAAACCAGCCTGCAATTTATATCTTCCTGGAGAGTTATATGGGGAGAATAAACCATGATTTCACTATACTGCATTTAAGCACATTGGTTCAGGTGCATACTCCTCCTTAAAGCATGTTATCTATTTAAAATATAGCTAATAGTGAAACTGATCAGATAAAGACATTTTCAAGTACAGTGATACCCTGTATAACAAATGCTTCGTATAACGAAAAATTTGTACGACGAAGCGTTCGTGCACTATTTGTGATGTACCGTATAACAAAAAAATGTTCATTGTACAGATCACCAATAGCGATCGGTATAACAAAAAACAACAACCCGTATAGCGAAGAGCTCCGTGGAACAGAGTTTTTTTCATTATACGAGGTTTTACTGTACAGCAAAACACTGAGAATGGAACACAAACAGAATGCAAGAAAACATATTAAAAGTAGAATGGAATTATTGCCAGAAACTGAGTGGTGATATAAAACAAGAAATAACAGAAACATTAAAACTGTTATAGGAGGACTTTTTTTGAAAGCATAAATGCTGTGACAAATGATGGGATAATCGGGAAGGCTTTGCAGGCCAGCAGCTGCTCCCACTTTCAAAGCAAAAGGGAAGCCTTTCAAGATACAGAATTCCCAAACAGCATAATGATTTTTTTAAAAAGGTAACCTGAAGTGGAAATGTTATAAACAGCTTTTATGTGCAGATACACGTTCCCTTGTAAGAATACCACTGCCCAAGTTCTCTTAGCCAGCTGCCAGTGTACAGGAGGATACACTAAAACTATGCAACTGATGGTTATTCTCATACCTTCTGTAGTCCCTGAGGCAGAACCACCTGGTTCTTGGACTTCCCTCTCCGTTTGTGTCTCTGCATTCTGCAGCTGAGGAGCCAGTGTCTGAGTCCCCTGTGATGTAACAGAGGTCGTTGGGTTCCGTGGCTGTAGGCCTATGGCGTTCATTAGACCCATGTCCCTGTCGGTCCTCCATGTAGCTCTGCTAGTTCTGAAGACAGACACAAACCATTACATTAACTAATGGAAGGACAAACACACAATATACTTTATGTCCCTAAAAAAACAAAAAAAAACAAACACCTCTCAGCCATTCTTTCCAGATTTTCACCAGACAACCCAGTAAAATCTTGAAGAAACATAGGCAGGAAATTAAAATAAAATAATGGCAGAATAATAGACTAGTTCAAACCTATAACCATTCAGGGATCTAGCAATCCTGGTGTCAATAGAAGTAAAATGAATTGTAACACATGTACTCCAAATCAGGTATTCAGATAGAGGTGCAAAGATTAAATAAATGCCTTTTATCTGAATACTTAATTTGGAATAGATAGTTCGGTTTCACTTACCAGTGATAACTTTCGTTCTTCGAGTATATAGTTTGTGAATACACACTCATGGGGTTATGCGCCTGCGCAGAACGGCCGATCGGAGGCTTGAAAAGCTATTGGTCAAAAGTTTTGGCGGTAAGACCGCCCACCGTACCGCCCACCCTGAGGCGCCCGCGCGCCATTTTACCTCAGTTCCATACTTAAGCCAAGCACAGGATAAACCAACTGATCTCATCCGTGCAGCTCAAGAGGGGAGGCAGGGTGGGTAGTGTGTATTCACAAACTATATACTCGAAGAACGAAAGTTATCACTGGTAAGTGAAACCGAACTTTCTCCTTCGTATAGTTTGTGAATCCACACTCATGGGAGATTAGCAAGCTCACACTTACTTGGCCGGTGGGCAGTCGGATGAGATGATCCCACGATGAGCTGAAGATCCTCTAGGTGGACCCGTCAGGGGCGTTGAGTCCGGAGCCCTCTGGTGAGGACGACACGGCCAAGCCTGGCGTCCGCAGTGGCTCTGGTGTCCACCCTGTAGTGCTGGACAAATGTGGAAGGTCTGGACCAGGTGGCAGCCTTACATATGTCCTCAAGCGGTGTGCCCTCCAGAAAGGCAGTGGACGTGGCAACCGCCCTGGTGGAATGCGCCCTGACATGCGGTGGAGGTGGCAGTGAGGCTGACTCGTAGGCCAGGTAGATGGTAGAGGTGATCCATTTGGAGAACCTTTGAGCAGAGATGGGTTCACCCTTGGACTTTCCCCCATAAGCCACAAAGAGGCGTTGTGACTTCCTGAACTCTCTAGTCCTGCTGTTGTAAAACAATAAAGCTCGTTTCACATCCAGTGTGTGCCAAGTCCTTTCTTGGGCGTTAGTGGGGTTCTGGAAGAAGGTTGGCAAGGAGATAGTTTGTGCCATGTGAAACTTGGAGACCACCTTGGGTAGGAAGGTGATGTCCGCTTGGAGGACGACGCGGTCGTTGAAGAACTGGAGAAAAGGTGCGTCTGCTCGCAGGGCAACCAGTTCACCAGCTCGACGTGCAGACGTGATAGCCACCAGGAATGCCGTCTTCCATGTGAGGAGACGAACATCGGCGGTAGCCATGGGCTCGAAGGGGGTCCTGGTGAGCGCGTTGAGAACGGTGGACAGTGACCATTGAGCCGTCGGTGTCCGGGCCGGCGGAAAAGCGTTCCTTAGCCCCTTGAGGAAGCGCTTTACCGTTTGGTCGCGGAAGGCCCCAGAAGCGGGCGAGCCAGCAGGAGAGTGCGCTACTACTGCTGCGAGATGCACTCGGATGGAGGTGATGCTAAGGCCAGACTCCGCCAGCTGGAGGAGGTAGGTTAAAATGTCCTGCAGTCCCACCTGCGGGGGGGGGGGGGCGTTTGCCGGGAGGCCAGGAAAGCACAAAAACGCCTGTATTTGGAAGCGTAGGACTTCCTTGTGGAAGGGCGCCGCGCTAGTTCAAGGATCCTGGACAGTCTGGGGTTATCCTCCACGCGGTGAGGTGGAGGCTGGGCAGGTCCGAATGGTGCAGCTGGCCGTGCTCCATTTGGAGGAGCGTCGGTGACTCCGGCAGTGTGCGATACTGCGACGACATGCGCAACAGTAGCGGAAACCAGGGTTGGCGCGGCCATGCTGGTGCCACCAGAATTGCATTGGTTCTGTGTTGGTACATCCTGGTGAGTACTTTCTGGACCAGAGGAAACGGAGGAAAGGCATAGAGATAGTCCTGATCCCACCGTTTCATGAAGGCATCGCCTTCGGAGTTCAGTCCGATGCCTGCCCTGGAGCAGTACCTGCTGAGTTTCCTGTTGGACTCCGATGCAAAGAGGTCGATGCTCGGCGTCCCCCAGGCCTCGCAAAGCGACTGGAACACTCCGTCGTCCAGCTCCCATTCGTGGGTCGTCGAAGTGAGACGGCTCAGGTGGTCTGCCAGGACATTCAGTGTGCCCTGAATGTGCACTCCAATTGGGAAAATGTGCCTCTCCAGGCACCATTCCCACAACTGCACTGCCAGGTACAGGAGGGTGGTGGACCGTGTTCCTCCCTGCTTGTTGAGGTACGCCACCGCCGTGGTATTGTCCGAGGCCACTTGAACCGCCTTGCCGGTGAGCAGAGTCTCGAAGGAACGCAGGGCCTTCCAAATGGCCAGCAGCTCCAAGTAATTTATGTGGTGCACCGTTTCGTGCGGTGTCCAGGTGTCGTTGACCGTGAGAGTCCCGCAAGCAGCGCCCCAGCCGAGGTTGCTCGCGTCGGTCAGTATCTGCAACGAGGGTTGCGGGGGGTAGAAACTCTTCCCCGTGGCCACGTTGAGTGGTGTAGACCACCACAGCAGTTGGTCCCTCAGCTCTGGAGATGGGGTCAACCGTTTGGACTGGCTCTCCCGAAGTGCGTCGAACTCGTGAAGGAGCCACGATTGCAGGGACCTGAATTTCAACTTGACATGGGGAATCACTGCCGTCGTTGAGGCCATCAGGCCTAGAAGTCTCTGAGCCTTCTTCGCCCGGATGCACGGTTTGGTGCGCAGTTCGCTCACCCCCTGCGCAATATCCTGTAAGCGTTTCTGGGGGGCGTAGGCTCTCGTAGCAAGCGAGTCGAGTACCGCTCCGATGTACTCGACGCGTTGGGAGGGGATCAACTTCGATTTGGTGAAGTTGATCCTGAGGCCGAGACTCTCCATGAGGTGGACCGTGTATTGTGTGTCCCGAACGGCCGACGATTTGGTGGGGGAGACGATCAACCAGTCGTCGATGTACGGGAAGACCCTGATGCTCTGTTGGCGGAGGAATGCGGCCACCGGAGCCATGCATTTGGTGAAGACCCGCGGTGCCGTGGCCAGACCGAACGGTAGGCATCGGTACTGGTACACGGAATTGTCGATGCGGAAGCGGAGAAACTGTCTGTGTTCCTCGAGGATGGAGACGTGGAAGTAGGCATCCTTGAGGTCTATGACTGTGAACCAGTCCCCTTTGTTGATGAGGGGGAGGACGGTCTGTAGGGTCACCATCCGGAACTTCCTGGTGTGGATGCATTTGTTCAGGCGGCGCAGGTCCAGGATAGGGCGAAGGCCTCCGTCCTTCTTCTGGACCACGAAGTACCTCGAGTAGAAGCCGTTGTCCCAGTCGGACGGTGTTACCCGCTCGATGGCTCCCTTGGAGAGAAGGGTTGATATTTCTTCCTCCAAATGGGGGGACGAGGTGGTGAGACGATGTCTTCCTACCCGAGGCACCCGCACGAACTCGATGGCGTAGCCAGAGGACAAGATCTTTAAGACCCACTGGTCGTCCGTGATGCCCGACCATACCTGGAGGAAGTTCCGGAGGGGGAGGTACGGGATGTGGAGCGAGAGAGACTCGGCCGTCGCAGCTTCAAACGCGGGGCTTGGGCCTCGCGCCCAAACGTTTGTCCTGTCCGTAGGGCCGGTAGCGGGGCTTGTGCTGCCGCCGCTGTTTGTAGGAGCTGGATCTAGGCTGCTCCGTCGGTCCCTGCTGCTGTGGGTTGCCCTGGAACCGCCGTGTGAAGGGCTGGAACCTCAGCCTGGAGGGCGGAGCCGGCGTGGTGAGCCCCAGGAACTTTGCCGTGGAATTGGTCTGGCGCATCTCATTCAGGACCTTGTCGGTGTCCTGACCGAAGAGGCCCTGCCCGTCGAAGGGAAACTCCTCGATGAGCTTCTTCATAGCGTCATCGAGGGAAGTGTCCCTGAGCCAAGCATGGCGACGGAGGTAGATTGCGGAGGCCATGTCCTTCGCCGCATAGTCGTTGATATGCCGGGCAGTGCGCATCAGCTGCTCGGCGACGAAGTCCCCCTCGGTGGCCAGCGCGTCAATGCGCTTTTGGGCGTCGGAGGGCAGTTTCGCTATCTCAACCTTCACCTGCTCCCAGAGGTGAGATTGATACAGGCCCATGGCGGCCGAGTAGTTGGCGGCACGGAAGAATAGGGAGCCGGTGGCGTAGAACTTACGCCCCACCGCGTCCAGTTTCTTTCCCTCCGGCGTCGACGGGACCGGGAACCCGCTGGTGGCCGTCCTGTGCTGGAAGGCCTTGACCACCAGGGAATTCGGCAGGGGGTGAGCCTGCAAGAACTCAACGTTCTCGTCCAGGACCCGGTACATGTTGTCGAGCCTGGACGAAACGGAGTGCGCCGCCAAAGGTTTCCTCCATGTCGCCCTCGCCGAAGTCATCATGGAGGGGAGCATGGTTATGTGGACCGGCCGCACAGCACGTCTGTCGAGCTTCGCGGTCATCTGATCCTCACCCTCCAACGGCGGTTGATCGACCTTCAGGTTGAGTGCGGTGCCCAGCCTTGTGAGCATGGCGGTCAGTGAGCGTTGGTCCTCACCACGCGGTGGGTCCACTGAGGCGATAGCCTGCTCCGGCGTGCGCTCGGCGTCGACGTCTCCCTCGTCCTCCTCCGACGACGAGCTGGACTCATCGGAGGACGAGGGAGGCAGCCTTTCATCCACGTCGGGACCGCGCCAGTACGGCCTGGGCGGGCCCGCGGGATGGGAGTCCACCGCATCAACGTCCGGACCACACCATGACGGGTTGGGTGGGCCGGCGGAGCGGGCACTCGACCCACGGGAGGTCGGTGGGGCCACGGCAGGGCCGGGATGCCCGGGGCTTGCGGTGGTCGGGACCGGAGCCGCAGAGGCCGCAGGCATGGAGGCCTGGAACTTGGTCGCAAACGACGCCATGACCTGGAACATTTCTCGGACGAGGGCCATCTGAGATCCGTCCGAGTCCGCTGATGGTGGAGCCCCGGTAGCCGGCGGGATGGTGGCCCACGAAACGGTGGGCGTCGAAACGGTGGCCGGTGTCGGCGAAACGGTCGTCGGAACGTTGACGACCGCGTCGTCTGTCGGCGTCCTGGGCCTTGGGGAGACGGAGGCCTGCCTCGGCGAGGGGTTTCTTCCCCGAGGAGGAGAGGGGAGCACCTGAAGTGGGCGAGCTGGAGCCCCAGCCCTGCGTCCTTTATCAGGTGACCCGGAAGACGACCGTCCTCCCCAGATGGAGGATCCCGGAGAAGGACATCGGGCAGTCGAGAACGGCGGCGAGGGCCCGGGAGAGGCGGGTGTGCGCGGGGTGGGAGGAAGCGACCGTCTCTTCTCCGACCCACGCTTGCGCTTCTTCTCACCGTTCCTGTCCTTCTTTTTCTTCTTCCTCATTGGAAGCACGGAGGAAGAGGCCGGCGGCGGCTGGGCGGCAGCGGCGGATGTGGAAGCGGACGCGGCGGGAGCCAGAGCGAGCTCCATCAGATGAGCCTTGAGGCGATTGCTTCGGTTCTGCACCGCGAGGCGCGTAAACTTTTTGCAATGCGGGCAAGACTGGCTCTGATGCGACTCTCCCAAACAAAAAAGGCACAGGCTGTGTCCGTCGGAAGCCGGGAACTTCTTAAGGCAAGCCGTGCACTGTTTAAACGCTGCAGCCATCAACCGCGGAAAAAATTCTTCCAGTGGAAGTTTCTGGAGGCAAGTACCCCGAAGGGCGGACCAGCCGCCACCCCCTTGAGGGGGGAGACGGTGATCGATGCGAAAAAATTGGCTACTGAATCCACTCGAGAGAAGAGACAGAGCCGGGGTGGTGATCCTGCCCGGAGGACAAGATCACCGAGAAAAATTGTAGAAATTTGCCAAAAGACTTTCCCTCAGAAGGGCGAAAAAATTGAGGAAGCTCTCAACGATCGTCCTGCTGCTACGGCGGAAAGAAGAGAACTGAGGTAAAATGGCGCGCGGGCGCCTCAGGGTGGGCGGTACGGTGGGCGGTCTTACCGCCAAAACTTTTGACCAATAGCTTTTCAAGCCTCCGATCGGCCGTTCTGCGCAGGCGCATAACCCCATGAGTGTGGATTCACAAACTATACGAAGGAGAACTATTACCATTGATCTTAGTCCTACTGACATCAGAATTGCTAGATCCCTGAACGGTTATAGGTTTGAACTATTCTATTACTCTGCCATTACTCTATTTTATTTTCAATTTCCTGTCACATTTCTATATAAAAAGCACATATGTTCCAATGACTTTGGTTAAGATTAGTACTGACAGCTGGAAGGACTGTACCCAAGATTTATTTTTGCATTTCAACCTGCATTAATGAATTGACCAAACATTACTTATACTGTAACATCTGGTGTTAGCCAAATGCTAAAGGGAAAAATGGACCATTAACTCAGTGCTTCCATCAGAACAGGAGACAAGAGGAAAGCACAACGATAGCCACTGTGAATTCAGTGGGAATTAATTTAATTTAATGGCTTAGTCGCCACCCACTCAGGCAAGCCCGACCCAGGGCGGCTTCATAATTAAAACCCCACATAATAAAAACAGGTAAAATCCCCACCCCCATTAAAAAACCCACCCACCCCGTGCAGAAGAGAGAAGGTGCCTCTTATAGAAAAAGCCAATGGGCGGGAGCCACATTGCCCTCAGGGCCCCACACCTGCCCCGCATTTGATAGTGTGCCTGGATAGCTCAGTGGTTTAGGTATCTGGCTGTGGTGCCAGAGATGGGACTTTGATTTGCCCCAATGCCTTCTGGCAGAAGAGCCAGCCTATGCAGACATGAGCAAGCTGCACAGAAGAAGGGAATGATAAAACCACTTGTCTATTCTGCACTTAGAAAAGCCTGGAAAGTCGCAACAACAAAAACAACAGCACACTCTAACTATGCCTCTACATTAGTTGCCCAAGGGACTTACCCAGGCCGCTCGGTGCTCCTATTGTTGGAATGCACAGTGAAGACGGTCTCATTCAGCTGGTCCCAGTAGTATTCAACACCAGAGTTTAAGGCCCTGTCACATAAAAGGGATTAGGGATTTTTACGTAAGGCTCTCTGTATGCTAGGTTGCTTGTGGTAATAAACTAGCTAATATAAAAACCTAATGCAGATGCTGGCAATATCTACTGTACAATAGGACCAAAGGAGATTCCATTTCTGCATACTCTGAAGATGTGAAAATAATGCACAACTTCTAGAAACACTTAGATAATCTAATCTGAATTTAGATTTAGTTTAGAAATGACTGTAGCATCACCACAGGAATTTTTCACTATTGCATTATTGGGGACATGCTCTTCAGTCCTGTAAGCAACTGTATCTTCAATTTAATGATCAGAATCTTACTGATGTTTGCCTCACGTATGTATTAACTTGCTGCAATGAATGCAGCAAATTGATTAGCGATCAACACTTGTGTTGGTCATATGCCTCATCACATGCCTGATTATGCAATTGAGATACCACCTCCACAATATCTTATTAGTTAGCTGCAATTAGCCATGGCAAGCTATAGAACTGTTAGGCAAACAAGAACAGGATTCCAGCCAATATAGGTCTGGATTAACACTGTAAGCAATTATGCAATTATAGGTCATTTTTAGAACAAATCAGTCGATCCTGAAGGAAATCAACCCTGACTGCTCATTGGAGGGGAAAATACTGAAGATGAAGCTCAAGTATTTTGGCCACCAAAAGAGAAGAGAGGACTCACTAAAGAAGGACGATGCTGGGAAAGATAGAAGGAAAAAACGAGAAGGGGGCACCAGAGGATGAAGTGGATAGATGGCATTGTCAATGCAATGGGTGTAGATCTGAGTGGGCTGAGGAGGATAGAGCCTGCCATGTGATGGTCCATGGGGTTGTAAAGGGTCGGACTCAGTTGTGCGTTTAAACAACAGTCTACTAACAGTTATCATGTAATTATCTACACAATTTTTTACACTATGTCCTAAGAAATGTTTTTCTGTATATAAGATTAATGTTTGAACCTACTTTTTACACACATTGCTTTTAAAATGCTTATGCTGCAAAGTCACTTGACATCTGAAGTGATTCTGAATTGATCTTGAGAATATGAATTCAAGTTTGGCGATGTCAATAAAAGGCTTAATTAAGGTCAAAACCTCTTTACAGTTTCTGAAATGTTTTCTTTGCAGAAAAAATAGCATATCTGCAATCTCTGAGCACTAGGCTCATTTGCCTAAATAGTAGGAAAATGTGGCCATCTTTCAGTTAAAACCCAAGGATGTAAATCAAGATTTCTATGTTTATCAGAAAACTTGCAAAGGAAAATAACTACAAATTAGAAACTTATTTTGATGATATATTTACATTTTCAGCGTTGAGATATAATGTTCGGTCACCTAAAATAAATGTCTTTTACAAATGAACTATTTACTACAGTAAAGATTTAAAATCCGGTCACTATCAGAGTTCTTCTCTTTGATAGTACTGTACTATCTAAGTTCATATTTTCTAATGAAAAGGAAACTAAAGTCACCAAGAACTAAAGTAGTACTGGAAGAGGGAATAGCAGCAGAGGACACGATCTATGCTTGGAGTCTTGAAAAACCAGTAGAAGCTGAGGTACCAATAGCAAGAGGTAACAGGAAGCTAGGAAAACCCATCCCTAACACATTTCCCTTTGCCATCACAACCAAGATAAAACTAGGATCAATGATTATTGGCCTAAAACAGGAGTTCTCAAACTTTTAAAGCCAGGGGCCGGGTCACGCTCCCTCAGACAGCTTTGGGGACACTATTAAATGAGCTCCCTTTGTATCATGCCTACCTTAAGGCATTTTGAGATGCAACTAAATTCACCTCATCTCTCAATATATTTAACATCTGTAGGAAAGCAACAAGTCATGGTATGCAGAAAATTGGGTATGGTGCCAATAATACACTGGCGATATGCTGCTTTATTCCTCTCATATCAATATTATCAGGTTTCAGCAGGGAGGTAGAGGTCATGAACAAGTTCCTGACATAAATGAATGACTAGATACTACCAAATACTTTACCAAAAAGAAGGGAGCTCTTTTGTTCATTATGGAACATTATTTACAGTTATGTAGTTAGATTGTTTTGGATCAATTGAATCGTAGTATTCAGCCTTTAAGAATCCGATTTGTAGTTTGCTCCCCTATACAGCTCCTGAAAACTCTCAAGTGACAGTGATAGTCAGAAGTGAGCATTTCCAGCTTAGGTGGGTACATCAGTTGAATTCCTTCCTGGAAAGACCTTAGTACGGTCCACACTAGACAATGTTGGAAAACTTTGTGGAGTTTCCTTTAAAGCAGTGGTTCCCAATGTGGGGCACATGCCCCACAGGGGGACTTCAATTCCTAGAAACCTAAGTTAGAACACTGGCTGATCAGTGCTTTGGGGAATTAAATTAGGCTTCTGGGAATTGAAGTCCAAAAGACCAAAGGTTGGGAAACACTGCTTTAAAGAGAGTTTAGAATGTTGACTTGTCCTCCAGACTGCATTTCAGAAAATTGTAATCCAGACTTGTCACATAAAGGATAATGCTGCTAATATTCTGATTGCCTTTAGTATGTTCCTGGACACAAATCAAAGTACCTGTGCTGACTTTCATAATAGCAAAGTGTTATCACCGTATGATGTTTGGTGTGCCATGAAGTCAATCTTGCTTTAATGGACAGTGGAGATTGACAATGACTTGCTGCTGCTGTTTCTAATATCCTCTCTGCTTGTTAAAATATTTATATAGTACAGTAATATAATACAGTGGCCAAATGGCAGGCTTACTTGGACAATTGCCTATTTGCTGTGCATGCAGCTAACAAGGTTCTGGCCAATAAAACATGTTATGCCATGTGCTGTCAAGTTGGAACTGACTTATAGCATGATTGAGATATTTAAAGTGTGGTTTTACCCATTCCACACTCCTAGTATTTCTCCATGGCTGAGTGGGAATTCAAACTCAGGCCTCCTGAGTCCTAGCCCATCACTCTAGTCACTACACCATAATGTGTATCATGCCAAACAATAAAATGTCAGTTTAAATCAGTCACAAAATATAAATAAAAGCAATAATAAACACCACTCAGACTAAAAGTGAATTGAAATAATAATGTATTTCCAGGACAACTAAAATAAAACTGGCAAAATTCCTCTCTAGCGAAGGAACTCCATAGATGGCAAGCAATCAACACAACATACCATCTCACATTCTGGATAACAGGATTACATCCAACTACGGTTCCACAAGTAGGACCCTTGAATTATACACTAAGAATAGGCAGGCACATATAGATACAACTAACTTTCATTGTTGTATGAAAATTGATGAACAGGTGTGGAAACTGTTAAACTAGGCTATCTTTAGGGCTAGGAATTAGACAATTCTCATGCATAATTTTTAAGGTTAAAAAAAAGCATCCTGAGTTGAGCTCAGAAAAAAATATGCAGCTAGCGCAATTAATGCAATATTATGCTCAAAATATCAGAAGCCTCCATAAACAGAGGCTAGCCCAAAATTGCAACAGCTAAAACTACTACTATTTATTTATTTGTTTGGATTTATATCACTGCCCACTCGCTGTGGCGACTCAGGGTGGCTTACAATCAGCAAACAATAATGTCTTGTATTACACTGTACTATTAACATCTCCCAAAGCAGCTGTATATCTTTGTCTCAACATAGCAGTCCAATTGGGATGTGACCACGGTCTGGGTAACTACACAAAGATTTGTTAACCCATATTAGCAAAATCTAACAAAAGACAAAATCTATTATCACTATGTTTCCACAGAGAAATATCAGTTGAGGATCACAATAAGCTGTACATTTGTTACTCCCGGAAGAGTGCAACTCTGTTTCTTTTGAGATTTGTTGATCCCTCAATCCACAACACCACTGTCTTGTCCATCTTAAATTCTCCTGATCCCTCTTAGAACCTGCCATATTTTGGTTCATTGTTTTGCTATCATGTCAAAAAAGATAAACAATAAAAAGATAGCACAGAAAATAAACTGATCAACATTTCGTATCTTAACACTGTATCTTAATACATCTTTAGATACCAATAATTTTTTCTCTTCCTTTGTTACTTGCCTGTACAATACTTTATTTCTCCAGTTTTCTCATATAGTACTAAGTTTCTTATTCGTCATACAAGTTTTTCTTTTCCTCTTCTTAATATACTGTACTGCAGATTGTAGTGGGTGGCCCTACGCTATAGTTTGCCCCAATGACTCACATCCACCACTGCTACTAGTTATTGGGTGAAGTGGAATTGCATCCATGGTTCATACCCAGAAAACAACTCAACAACCGATTGAACAGAAGTTAATAAACAAGACATCTCTTTAAACATGCTCTGTGATGATTTTGAGATAGAAAGGTTAAGGAACAGCATGTGAATAGCAGTTACAATTTTAATGAGCCACCTTCCCTGCTATTGTCTACCCAACCCAGGCATTCAAAGATTATCCATCTGTACAATTTCTTGGGTGAACCCTTGTATTCCTTAGTCCTTATCCATGGAATAAGATGTTTTAAAGTTTTAATAAATGTGCATTATCTAGCCACTTTAGGCTGTTGAGATTTAAAATTCAAGCCAGCCATGCTTCAAACATACTATTTATGAAATGAACCTTATGTGGCAAAACCCAGGAAGGAATGGGTCTAAAATGGGAATAAATGTGGCTGGTTACTAGGGACATTCCCAGTCAGAATGATGCAGTCATTCAGAATGACTTCAGGTTAGAACAGGGGTCAGCAAACCTGGCTCCCCAGGTGTTCTTGGACTTCAATTCCCAGAAGCCCAAGTCAGCGCACCTGCTGATCAGGGCTTCTGGAAATTGAAGTCTAAGAACATCTGGAGAGCCACGTTTGCTGACCACTGGATTAGAATAATAGAATATTCCACTTGCATGAGGGAAAAGCAGTCCTAATGAGAATGTTCATTCATTGGTGAAAAAAGATGTAATAAAGGATTACTAAAGTGATTGACCTAAATTATAAAATCATTATTTAGACAAAAGGAGAAATCTAGCATTGGAGCATTTTACAGGAGTTATCATTAGCCAAGAACAGTAATATAAACCAAATTGATAAAGATATACACAACATAATGAGAATTTTAAATATTAGTGAAGGAATAGAAATCAATTAATCGATTGTGCTTGCTACTCTTTAAAACTGGGCAGAAATCCAAGACCAAAACAATTATATTCCCAAACTTCCCAAAGAAACAGCAAACATTTTGTAAAAACTTATCAGAAAAGTAACAAAATTTAAAAAAGCAACTGAACTCTTGAAACCTAAAGTAAGAATGAACCAAGAGAACACTGTATTTTTAAAGTGATATGTTAATACTACTTACACCACTAATAGCCAGTAAATTCTGGTGAATGGAAAAGCAACTCTGACTGTAATCCTCAGACAGAAATACAATTTTGGCTAGTGGACTCTGGGAGGCATAATCCAAAACAGTAACCTTTCCTATCTCTGGAATATCAGTTGAAAAACCTGCTCCAAGCATAAGCTACTTCCCTGTCTGCTCTCCAACTTACTGAAAATTATTTAAACTTAAAAAGACTCTCTAGGGTTTTACATGTAACATGACAAGCAGACTGGGTTGCTAAATTGCCCATTTAATTCTACACTGAAAATCTCTGAGCTATCTAGCCGGAAGCAAGTACCATCACATTAGTCAATGTTTCAACACCTCCCAAGGGGACTAAAAGAAGCCTGCAAAATAATTCACAGATACAAGAAGCTAAAAGCTATTAAATAAATTGATCTTAAATTTGGCCTAAACATGTAATACTGCACAAGTAGAGGAGCCCAAAAGCAGAATTTTCATGTTATCAGAATTAACATATGACTGACACGACCTTCAAAAAATAAGCTGCCACATCAGTCTCACTTTCTACTAATTACATCATAGACTAGAAGCATCTCTCTCAAATCACAAAGGGAACACTAGCCTATGAAGCAACGGTACAAAGATCCTATTGCCACAGCAACTGTGAAATAAATTCCAGGAAGAGAGCCATATTATTCTGATTGAGACACAAACAAGAAAATCTTGGATCAAAGACTAACAATTTATGATCTGGACTACCCCAACCTAGTACTTACACTACATGCTGTCCCCAACCAATGAACTTGCAGCAAGGGTGGATGAACAATATAGCTCAGGGGTTCACAACCTACGGCACGCAGGCTGGCCCCGGCCCATGGCACCATTCCATCTAACTCGCCATCACCTCCACTGCACTTGGAAGTGGAAGCAGATGCATTTACGTATGTGTGGGTGCATCTTATGTCAGTCATAAAATGTGCCTGCGCATGTGTAAAAGTACCCATGATTGTTGTAAACATGGAAATGGATGCATGTATGACAACCGCAAATGCGCCTGCTTCCGCTTCCATGGGCCATGGTCCGGCCTGCTCAGCTGTCTGTGGGGCGTGGTCAAGCCCATGGCGAAAAAAGGTTGGGAACCCCTGGTATAGCATAAAACAAATGATGTGTATGACAGCTTTCATAGCTGCCCATTTGATCGGATGTCTCAATGGCTGGGTGAGATAGCTAGGAGAGCCAGCAAAAGGAGAAGTCTACAACAGTCCCGTACTAGTAATTCTACACTAAGAATATTACAGTAAAACTCCGATTTACGTACGCATTGATATACGTAAAACTCAACGTACATAATGACTTTTTGGGGAAATGCGTCCCATTTTATGCAAATAAATCATTTTACATAAGTTTTCCTTGCGTCTTGTAAGTGTAAAATGGTGGCAGCACCAATTTACACTCTAAAATGGTGGCTCAGTGCCATTTTAGACTTAAAAATTCCACCTCATGCCACCCACCCCCACCACCGGAAGTCGCAAGACATCACTTACTGTGGAGGCAGTGGAGGTGCCGCCGATGATTGCGGCAGTTTTGCTGCATTTTCCGGAGTCCCTGCTGCTTCTACCCGCACTGGTAGAGCACGGGGGATATATCCGCTCAGTTGTACTCTTCGTCTGAGGTCCCCATGCGGCGCGCTTTAGCTGGGAATGCGCATCGGACAAAGAGTGGAATGGAGCGGTCCTCCTCCAACATGCATTCCCAGCTAAAGCGTGCTGCAGGGGGACCTCAGATGAAGAGCCGAACAGAGCAGATATGCCCCCTACACTTTCCCAGTCCCAACAGAAGCAGTGGGGGCTGTGGCAGCGGTGGCATTGCTGGCGGCGGTTCCTGTTCCCCCACCGGCCAGACAAACCACTCAGGAGGAAGCAGCAGGAGCATGGAGAAGGTAGGGAGATCGCTCCATTTACATTCCCTTTGTGTTGATTATTTCTTATTTTTTTGGATTATTTTTGGTCCGGACCTTTTTTTTTTTCAATGCATCCATACGGAAATGCTGCGTTTTACGTAAAAAACCGTATTACGTAAAAAGCTATGGAAATGACTATTTATTTATTTATTTATTTATGTAATTACTATTCCACCCTCCTGGTGGGAAACACCACTCAGGGCGGCTAACAACAAAAGAGGAAAGAGGGAAAACAAAAACAAAAATAGACTACAATATAAAACAATTAAAAACATTCACAGCTAAAAATCCCAGCTAAAATCCACATTAAAACATTTAAAACCTATGTAAACATTTTTTTTTAAAAAAAAACAACCCTCACCACCCACAATTAAAACTGAGATCCAAGACAGGACAGGTCCGTCTCCCCAGCTAGACAAGCCAGCGAGCCTGAGAGGTGGGGGCACTCATGCTCCACCCATGCTGAAACAACCATGTCTTCAGCATCTTCCTAAAGGGGAGTAGTTCCGTCTGGAGGTGCACCTCAGGTGGAAGGAGGTTCCACAGGGCTGGGGCAAACACGGAGAAGGCTCTCTTCCTGGCCCCAAACAGATGTACCTCTCATTGATGGGACCACCACTGAGCCCCTCCTGTCTGCCCTGGTAGGACGGGCTGAATTTCTTGTGGCAATGCGGTCTCTTAACTCGGTGTTTTACTGTACTCTTAAAAAGCAACACTGTACACGGCCTTCTGTTGCTGGGATGCATCTCCACTAATGATGGAATAAGCTAGCAGAGAAATGGAGCTAGTCACCAAAAAAAAAATTTGACAGACAGAAGTACTGGGAGACATTGTTATAGAAGACCTATGGCTATGTACTTAGCAGCACTAAAATAGGTAAAAACAAGCTGTTCTAATAGAGATGTCTACGACTGGTTGAAAGAATATAGGATGTGAACAAGAAAATTCATATCAATTCAAGAAAAGCAGTCTCAAAAATATAGTACATATATGTGATACATTTGGCAAATGTGATAAGACAAGACAATGTCTTATCAGCAGCACCTCCTTCAGCATGTTGGTCTTACATTTAGGCACTCCAACTGTCAGCCTATTCAGGTTCCTCCCAGTGACATAGAGAAGGTTGAGTTCCTCAACCATATCCTCCTTTAATGTTGTTCCTTGGTCAGTGAGCTCCTTCCTCCATCTTCTAATTTGATTTTGCTCTTGTGTACCCACAAGAAAGTTCGGTTTCACTTACCAGTGATAACTTTCGTTCTTCGAGTATATAGTTTGTGAATACACACTATTGGGTTATGCGCCTGCGCAGAACACCGATCGGAGGCTTAAAAAGCTCATTGGTCAAAACTTTTGGCGGTAAGACTGCCCACTGTACCGCCCACCCTGAGGCGCCAGTCCGCCATTTTACCTCAGTTCCATACTTAAGCCAAGCACAGGATAAACCAATTGATCTCATCCGTGCAGCTCAAGAGGGGAGGCAGGGTGGGTAGTGTGTATTCACAAACTATATACTCGAAGAACGAAAGTTATCACTGGTAAGTGAAAACGAACTTTTTCCTTCGTATAGTTTGTGAATCCCCACTATTGGGAGATTAGCAAGCTCACACTTACTTGGTCAGTGGGCAGTCGGATGAGATGATTCCACGATTAGTATGATGGTCAAGTAGAGTGGACTGTCAAGGGCGATTAGCCCGGAGCCCCCTGGCGAGGACGACACGACCAAATCTGGCGTCCGCAGTGGCTCTGGTGTCCACTCTGTAATGTTGGACACATGTAGAAGGTCTGGACCAGGTGGCAGCCTTACAGATGTCCTCAAGCGGGGTGCCCTCCAAAAAGGCAGTGGATGTGGCAACCGCTCTCGTAGAATGTGCCCTGACATGCGGCGGAGGTGGCAGTGAGGCCGACTCGTAGGCCAGGTAGATGGTAGATGTGATCCATTTGGAGAACCTCTGGGCAGAGATGGGTTCGCCCTTGGACTTTCCACCATAAGCGACAATAGACGCTGTGACTTCCTGAACTCCCTTGTCCTGCTGGTGTAAAACAATAAAGCTCGTTTCACATCCAGCGTGTGCCAAGTCCTTTCTTGGGCGTTGGTGGGGTTTTGGAAGAAGGTTGGCAACGAGATAGTCTGTGCCATATGAAACTGGGAGACTACCTTAGGAAGGAAGGTGATATCCGTGTGGAGCACCACGCGGTCATTGAAAAACTGAAGAAACGGTGTGTCTGCCCGCAGAGCAACCAGTTCACCGGCTTGTCGAGCAGACGTAATAGCTACCAGAAATGCCGTCTTCCACGTGAGGAGATGAACATCCGCGGTAGCCATAGGCTTGAAAGGAGTCCTGGTGAGCGCGTTGAGAACGGCAGACAAGGACCATTGTGCTGTTGGAGTCCTGACCAGCGGAAAGGCGTTTCGCAATCCCTTGAGGAAACGCTTTACCGTATGGTCGTGAAAGGCACCAGAAGCAGGCGAACCAGCTGGAGAGTGAGCCACCACCGCAGCGAGATGGACCAGAATGGAGGTAATGCTAAGGCCAGACTCCGCCAAATGGAGGAGGTAGGCCATGATGTCCTGTAGTCCCACCTGTGGAGGGTACGTCTGCTGGGATGCCAGGAAAGCACAAAAGCGTCTGTATTTGGAGGCATAAGACTTCCTTGTGGAAGGACGCCGTGCTAGCTCCAAGATCCTGGACAGTCTGGGGTTATCCTCCATGTGGTGAGGTGGAGGCTGGGTAGGTCTGAATGGTGGAGCTGGCCGTGTTCCATTTGGAGAAGCGTGGGCGATTACGGCAGCATGCGATACTGCGACGACATGTGTAACAGTAGCGGAAACCAGGGCTGGCGAGGCCATGCCAGAGCCACGAGAATTGCGTTGGTCCGGTGTTGGTACATTCTGGTGAGGACCTTCTGAACCAGAGGAAACGGGGGAAAGGCGTAGAGGTAGTCCTGATCCCACCGTTTCATGAAGGCATCGCCCTCGGAGTTCAGTCCGATGCCTGCTCTGGAACAGTACCTGTGGCATTTCCTGTTGGACTCCGACGCAAATAGGTCGATGCTCGGAGTCCCCCAAGTCCCGCAAAGGGACTGAAACACCTCGTCGTCCAGTTCCCACTCGTGGGTCGTCGAGGTGAGACGGCTGAGGTGGTCGGCCAGAACATTCAGCCTGCCCTGAATGTGTACTCCAATCGGAAAGATGTGCCTTTCCAGGCACCACTCCCAGAGTTGCACCGCAAGGTAAAGTAGGATGGTGGACCTTGTCCCTCCCTGCTTGTTCAGGTATGCCACCGCTGTGGTATTGTCCGAGGCCACTTGAACCACATTGCCGGTGAGCAAAGTCTCGAAGGAACGTAGGGCCTTCCAAATGGCCAGCAGCTCCAAATAGTTGATGTGGTGCACCATCTCGTGAGGCGACCTAATGTTGTTGACCATTAGCGAGTCCCGCAGGCAGCCCCCCAGCCGAGGTTGCTTGCGTCGGTCAGAACCTGCAACGAAGGTTGTGGGGGGTAAAAACTCTTCCCCGTGGCCACATTGAGAGGCATTGTCCACCACAGTAGCTGGTCTATCAGCTCTGGAGACGGAGTCAGCCGTTTGGACTGGCCCTCCCTGAGCGAGTCGAACTCGTGGAGGAGTCATGACTGCAGGGACCGGAACTTTAACTTGCCGTGAAGAATTACTGCCGTCGTTGAGGCCATGAGGCCTAGAAGTCTCTGTGCCTTTTTCACCCTGATAAAGGGCTTGTTCCTGAAATTGCTTACCCCTTGTGCAATGTCCAGTAAGCGTTTCTGGGGGGCGAAGGCTCTGGTAACTAGCGAGTCGAGTACCGCTCCAATGTACTCAACGCGCTGAGAAGGATTCAACTTTGATTTGGCAAAGTTGATCCTGAGGCCAAGACTCTCCATGAGGTGAACCGTGAACTGCGTGTCCCGAATAGACGATGAGCTGGTGGGGAAGACAATCAGCCAGTCGTCGATGTACGGAAGACCCTGATCCCCTTCTGACGGAGGAAGGCAGCCACCGGAGCCATGCACTTGGTGAAGACTCTCGGTGCCGTGGCCAGACCGAACGGTAGGCACCGGTACTGGTACACAGAGTTTCCGATTCGGATCCGGAGGAACTGCCTGTGTTCCTCGAGGATGCTGATATGGAAGTAAGCGTCCTTGAGGTCTATCACTGTGAACCAGTCCCCTTTGTTGATGAGGGGGAGGACGGTCTGCAGGGTCACCATCCGAAACTTCCTGGTGTGGATGCACCTGTTCAGGCGGCGCAGGTCCAGAATTGGGCGAAGTCCTCCGTCCTTCTTCTGAACCACGAAGTACCTCGAGTAGAAACCGTTGTCCCAATCGGTCGGTGTTACCCACTCGATGGCTCCCTTGGACAGAAGAGTCGAAATTTCTTCCTCCAAATTTGGGGACGAGGTGGTGAAACGGTGTCTTCCTACCCGAGGCACTTGCACGAACTCGATGGCGTAACCAGCGGACAAGATCTTCAAGACCCACCGGTCGTCCGTGATGCCTGACCACACCTGGAGGGCGTTCCGGAGGGGGAGGTACGGGAGGTGGAGCGAGAGAGCCTTGGCCTTTGTAGCTTCAAACCCGGGACTTGGATTTTGCGTCGGAACGCTTGCCCTGTCCGTAAGGTTGGTAGCAAGGCTTGTGTTGGCGTCTCTGTTTGTAGAAACTGAGCCTGGGCTGGTCAGTCGAGCCGCCCAGTTGCTGTGGGTTCCCCCGATATCGATGCGTAAAGGGTTGGAACCGCGGCTTGGTAGGCTGAGCCGGCGAGGTGAGTCCCAGGAACTTAGCCGTCGAATTCGTTTGCCGCAGTTCGTTAAGCACCTTATTGGTGTCTTGTCCAAACAGGCCTTGCCCATCAAATGGAAACTCTTCGATGAGCTTCTTCATGGTGTCATCGAGAGAAGTGCCCCTGAGCCAAGCATGGCAACGGAGCAGAATGGCAGAAGACATGTCCTTGGCTGCGTAATCGTTGATGTGCCTGGCAGTCCGCATCTGCTGTTCTGCCAGAAAGTCTCCTTCTGCAGCCAGAGAGTCGAATCCTTTCTGGGCATCGGCAGGCAGTTTTGCAGCAAGGATCTTCACTTGCTCCCAGAGGTGGGACTGATAGAGGCCCATGGCCGCTGAGTAATTAGCGGCTCGCAGGAAGAGGGAACCGGTGGCGTAAAACTTACGGCCCACCGCGTCCAGTTTCTTCCCTTCCGGAGTCGAAGGTACCGGAAACCCGCTGACGGCCGTTTTATGCTGGAAGGCCTTGACCACCAAAGAGTTCGGCAAAGGGTGCGCCTGGAGAAACTCAACGTTCTCGTCCAAGACCCTATACATTCCGTCGAGTCTGGACGAAACGGAGTGCGACGACACCAGCTTCCTCCATGTTGCCTTCGCTGACATCAACATGGAAGGAAGCATGGTGATGTGGACCGGTCGAATCGCCTTTTTATCCAGTTTGGCGGTCATGTGGTCCTCGCCCTCCAGTGGCGGTTGGTCCACCTTCAGATTAAGAGCGGTCCCCAAACGAGTGAGCATCGCCGTAAGGGAGCGTTGATCCTCACCACGCAGTGGGTCAACCGCGCCGATAGCCTGATCCAGCATCTTGTCGGCATCGACGTCTCCCTCGTCCTCCTCCGAAGACGCGCTGGAATCATCGGAGGACGAGGGAGGAATCCTGGTATCCACGTCGGGACCGCGCCAGTACGGCCTGGGCGGGTCGACGGGCTGGGAGCTCACCGCATCGACGTCTGGACCACACCAAGATGATATGGGTGGGCCAGCGGAGCGAACGCTCGACCCTCGAGAGGTCGGCGGAGCGACAGCAGGACCAACATCCCTGGGGCTTGCGGTGGTCGGCACCGGAGCGCAGAGGCCGCAGGCATGGAGGCCTTGAACTGTTGGGCGAACATCCCTTTGAAGAATTCCACCTGGGACGCATCCACCGCCAATGGCTGGGACGAAACGGTGGCAGGCGAAATGGTGGCCGGAATAATAGGAGACGAAACGGTGGCCGGTTCGTCTATTGTTGGAGTCCTAGGCCTCGGAGAGACAGATGCCTGCCTCGTGGGTGGACAGCCCCTCTCACGAGGCGGAGAAGAGAGGACCTGCAGTGGGCGAGCTGGAACCCCAGCCCTGCGACCTTTTGCAGGAGATCCTGAAGAGGACTGTCTGCCCCACATCGAGGATCCGGGTGAAGGACATCTCGCGACCGAAAAGGGAGGCGAAGGCCCCGGAGAGATAGGAGAGCGAGGTGTAGGTGGGAGTGATCGCCTTTCCTCCAACCTATGTTTCTTCTTCTCCTCATTTTTCTCCTCCTTTTTCTCCTTTCTGATGGAGAGGGTGGAAGAAGAAGGTAGCGGCAGAGGCCGAGAGGGCTGAGAGGCACCAGCGGGCGTGGAAGCAGCCACGGCGGGAGCCAAAGCGAGCTCCATAAGGTGCGCTTTCAACCGGTTGCTCCGGTTCTGAACTGCAAGTCGTGTAAAGTTCTTGCAGTGAGCGCAGGATTGGCTCTGGTGAGATTCTCCCAGGCAGAAAAGACAGAGGCTATGCCCGTCAGAGGCAGGGAACTTCTTGAGGCAAGCAGAACACTGCTTGAAGGCTGCAGCCATCAAAAATTTTTCCCGACGGAAGGTTCGAGAAGGCGAGCACCCCGAAGGGCAGGCCAGCCGCCACCCCCTTGAGGGGGGAAACGGTGACCGGAGCGAGTAGGTAACTGAGTCCACCAGAAGGAAGAAACAGTACCGGGGTGGCAATCCTGCCCAAAGGACAAGATTGCCGAAAAAATTGTAAAAGTTCGTCGAAGACTTTCCCTCAGAAAAGACGAAAAAATTGAGGAAGCTCTCAACGATCGTCCTGCTGCTAAGGCGGAAAGAAGAGAACTGAGGTAAAATGGCGGACTGGTGCCTCAGGGTGGGCGGTACGGTGGGCGGTCTTACCGCCAAAACTTTTGACCAATGAGCTTTTTAAGCCTCCGATCGGTGTTCTGCACAGGCGCATAACCCAATAGTGGGGATTCACAAACTATACGAAGGAGAATGTTTGTTCTTGCCATAAAGCTCTTCCTGGATTTGAGTTGGTGACCTTGAAACACATGTCCAATTAGAGGATGTCGAGGGTATTCTCTTGCTTAGTTTTCCCAGCATCTGCTGCTACTTCTCTCCTGATCTTAGGTGGAGTGATATCAACAAGAGGATATATTTTCTTGACTGGTGTAGGTTTGAGGCATCCTGTCACTATACACATTGTTTCATTAACAGCAGTGTCAACTTGTTTCGCATGTGCTCCATACTGAAGCAGCATACACTTCCACAGAGATGCTCAAGGCCAAAGCTGATGTACACCAATGTATAGTTTGTCAACTTCCTGATGATATTGTTCCCTCTATTAAATTTAGCTTTGGTATTCAGGCAGTGCTACTTAAAAGAGAGTGTCCTGTCAAGTGTCACACTGAGGTATTTTGGTGGTAATCGATTCCCTTGCACATACCATCCAACTCAACCCCTGCCTATTGGTTTTGAAGGTGGAAAGCACACGTGAGTCTTGCTTGAGTTAGGCTTCAAATGGTTGCTGGTTAACACTGTCCTAATTCTTCAAGTGCCCCAGTAAGTTTTCCAACTTAGAGAATAAATAAAAAACTGTGGTATGTTCCTAAAAAAGAAGGAAGCTTAGGAATCCCAAATTTAAACAATTATTATATGGCCAACCAGATTAAGATAATTCTTAATATTATAATAGCAAATGATTTGATTTAGGGAGATACTGAATTATCTAACTTGCCTGGTATATATAAATACTGGCTCTTTAAATAGGAAGGTAATAAAATAACCTCTTTTGTAGGAATACTCTTGAAATTTGGTATAAAAATAAAACAGTAGGAATTTCTACATTTTGTCTGAGGCGGCACTTTTTAGAATTCCAAGTGGCAAAGAAAAGCCAGTTTTAGCCTTTTATTTCAGCATTATCCTGAAACTTACGAATTAGGGGTTTGAAGAGCAAAAAGCTGTTTCCTTCTGAAGCTCACATCCCATTCATAAAACTGAAGAGAACAACCATGAGGTTCCCTTCCATTTGTGAAGACAAGCCAACCAACATGCTCAGAGATATCCCACTGTTGGCTTAACTGCAACTGTGGAACTTGCTGCCAAAATGCTAAGAATTCTTTCTAACTATGTTTTAATAACTGACAAAAAGCTGGATTACAGTGTTTCCAAGCACCAAATACAGTAGTACCTCGCTTAAAGAGCATAATGCGTTCCACGGGATTGCTCTTTAAGCAAAACACCATTGTAAGTGACCAATTGTGACTTCTGGCGGGGGATTGTGAATCCCGATTTAGTTGTTAAGCAAGATTTTGGTTGGTTTTATTTGTTAAGCGAGGCAACCATTCAGAGAAATTCTGCTCTTTAAAAGAGTTAGTCTGTAAGTGAGGTGCTCTTTATGCAAGGTTTTACTGTACAGGGCTTTCAGAACTAAGTACAACTTTTAAGAACTCGTGAATTTGTTTAAGGTGGATCCCAGCTTGCCATGAAGTGACCAAAACACTATGATCATGGAGTCATCTCTTGCAGCACATATGAAATGAGACATGCAGGATTTAACACTGGGATTACAATGGACTGTTGCAGCCTTGAGGATATTAACAAGGTGTGCCTTCACAGCCAGTCCATCTGGCATGGCCTCTTCTGCCTCCATGACTGTTGGGAATCAGATTTCCTCCTCTGCACACTTTGCCGTTGGGTCCAATATGATGGTTTCTAGTGGCATTTCCTCCACTGAGGGGAGGAACACCTGTAGGATGAGCGCTTCTCTGGGCTAGGATTTCTCAACCTTGGGCCTCCAGGTGTACTTGGACTTCAATTCCCAGAAGCCCAGGCTCCCCTCAAGGGCACAGCCCCCCCATCCTTAGTCTAACTAATCCTTAGAGCAGTGGTTCCCAACATGAGGCACACACACCACAGGGGGACTTCAATTCCCACAAGCCTGACAGTACACTGGATGATCAGTACGTTGGGAAATTGACTTAGTCTTCTGGGAATTGAAGTCCAAAAACCAAAGGTTGGGAAACACTGCTTTAGAGCTTTAGTTAAAGCCTTTGTCCCAGGTGAACCATATTTAGACGTCTGTCAGGCAGAATTCTCATCATGGAGAATTATAGCAACTACTATCCAAAACAAATGAACAAATAAATAATCCAATTCCAAGAAGGATTGCAGTAGCTCAAGTGGCTAAGACGCTGACTGGGAGGCGGTAGGTCAGTGGTTCGATTCCCGAGTACTACAGGATGGAATGAGCTCCTGTCTTTGTCCCAGCTCCTGCCAACCCAGCAGTTCAAAAGCAAGAAATTGCAAGTAGATAAATAGGGACCACTTTGGTGGGAAGGTAACAGCATTCTGGGCACTCCAATGTCTAGTCATGCCTGCCACATGACCACGGAAATGTCTGCAGATACACACAGCGCTGGCTCTTTGGCTTTGAAACAGAGATGAGCACTGCATCCTAGAGTTGGATACGACTGCCGTGATTCCATGTGGGATGACATTGTTTTTCATGTTAATCATCTGTTAGTTAAGTAGGATTTTACCTAAATATGCTAGCACTGCTTTTATTTTCTTTCTATCGTTTATTCCACTTAGCCTAACTGAAGCCATTTTAGAAAGCACACTCCACCATTTTACCCAATTTCTGGGAAAGCACCTCTTGTACATTTCCCAAGGTACTGGGAACAGTACCAATAGATGGTCCAATCTCACAGAGTGAGGTGAGAACACTGATAGCTAGCCACCTTCTATCTTTGAAGTACGCACAAAACGGTCACTTTGACAAGTCAATTAGCACTGGGAAAAGGTATAAAAACCTGCCCAATTTCTTAAGAGTGGAGCCTGTTCTCCAATGCTTCGAGGACCCATATCACTTGTCATCTTGACGGGTACTGATCCGTAACATCTCGTATGGGGTGGCAAAGACCGCTTACTTTAGGCAAGTGGTAGCTTATTGCTTTCATTTATTTCTTAGGGCAAGTAATGCCTTAGTTTAGAAAAAAATAGTTTTTTTTCTTCATATTCTGCATTTATTGGGTCTTTTCTATTTTCTAAATAAACTGACAAAACGGACTTCATTTGTCAAGTTTACTCTTTTCTGCTCCTGCTGCCAATAGAGCAAATAGAGGGGGAACTTTAACAATAAGCCTTTATTGTAAGAAGGACTGGGTCTATTTTTACCATCTTCGTGGGGCCTGTTATCCTGAAGAAGAAACCTTGCTCCGCGCCCCGGGATCAGCAAGTTGCTGCTACAAAGAGGTAACAGGGTAACTCCCACACACCTTCAACACAGCCAAAGCCAGAAGTTCCCCAGAATCAAGATAAGGGTGATTTTCGCATGAGAAAGTGCCATTCCATTCCAGGGGCCCTTGCAGTTCAATTTCCTCTGCGTAGGGAGTCCTCAATCGCCATTTCTCTGTGAAGCTATGAGCCAGGCATTGAGGAAGCCACCTTTTCAGCCCGCCAACCAAATCGGGGCCTCTGCGAGTGCCGTGGCCTGCCAAACCTCTAGCGGAGGGGGAGCGGAGCCTGCCAACAGGTGGAAGGTCTGCCGATAATGACTGGCTTTCAAACAAGGGAAACCTTTACCTTTATCAGTTTTAATAAATGATGAGAGCCATTAACTTAATTGTTAATTAATTCATCTTAATCTGTATGTTGGCAAAAGGGATTGCAGCAGAATGATGAGTGAAAGGAGATGCCCACCCCAGGTATGCACCACCTGTATCCAGCCCATGTAAAATGCTAGGCAGATGATCAACATTTTTATAATGTAGTCTTGTAATCTGCATCTGGAAAACTGCAGATGGACAAACGAATATGAAATTCAGATATTTGCTTGCAACCAAGAAACTAGGTAGTTATCTTTTAACTCTTATTCAGCCTTCACTGTCACCTTAAAATTATCAATTACAAATTATGGAGTAGCAGAAGCAATAATTGAGAAAATGCAAGGTTTTTGCCTCAAGAACCAAAATAAGCAGTGGGAGTTTCATAAGCCAAACTTAGAGTAATATAGCAGGACACAGTTCAGCAAAATACTGTATCCATGATTTCAAACTACATATTAATGAGCAAAGCTTGAAACATAAAGCTTGGACCTCTGGTATAAGGAAGATAAATACTACTTTACAGGTATAACTGAGACTTTTTAGAGGGAATAACCCTCATAATTGGAACACAGCAACTGAAGATTTAATTTGGTCAAAATGGATAGAGCAGAAGAATAGGAAAGGGTAGGATGTAGGTATCTGCAATCAAAAATTGATGAGTAGAAAAAAGACAGGCTTTGGTTAAAAATATAAAATAAAAGAAGACAAAATGGAACATAGTGATCAACATCCACTATGGATTCACCGACTAAGGGCCACAATAGCATTGATGCTTTTGAAAAACAGCAAATGTTTCAAGGAACTGAGAATCAGCATTAAATGGGCACTTCAACTATCTTGATACTGACAGGAGACAAACTGTACTAAACATGAAACTTTTCAATAGATTCCGGAGATACATATAAGACCATTCATTCATCTACAGTATACATTACCTGTGTTGTTCTATTACTTTAAACACACATCAAGATTAACAGTTTAAAACTATCTGTCAACAAACCAGGACAACAGCAAAATACTGTCAAATTCAGCATGCTTAACAAATATACACAACTTTTAGAAAAAGCTAAAAACCTTTTAGTTAATTATGGGTGACTTTTCCCAAAATTGTTAAATGTTCAAGGAGGAAACACAAGCCACAGCATTTTTCAGAAAAGGAAGATGAATCCTTGAGATTTCATTATAAACGAGGACCAAATGCTGATAGAGTATTTCTTCTTACACAGTTTAAGGTAACTCAAACACATGCTACTTACTCTGGTCGGCAAATCACCAGGTCACCTTTATTCGTCCCATATGCCAATCCCAAACCTGGTTCAGGAAGCCAGCGAGCAGAATTTATGCTGACATGTCTCCTTTGATCAGCAGGCATTGGGTACAAGACATTGAATACTCTCTACAAGGAAAAAATACACACTAGTTAGTCAAACAGGTAATGCTTACTTTTCTAGACAAACTAGTTTTTTGCATAATGCTTCATTAATTAATAGATAATTAACAGAGAACTAAAGAACTACAAACATTGATCAACCAGTTAAGAAACTAACTGCCAAAGTACTAACTAGTTACAGGGAGAAATGCAGTTTATCAATATGAAAATGTTGACGTTCTAATGAAGGTTATTTTCCTTGTGTCACTGCAGCCAATAAGCTGGCAAGGTCAAGGTAACAACATATCACAGTACAATTGTTCAGACATTTGCTTTATAATTCTGTTTCCATTCTATCTTCTGAAATCTACCAGTTTCTTTTTCCCTTTGTTTTCTGTTTGGAAATGCTTTTGCTGTGTCTCTGTATAAAGGTTAATACACTGAATTTGCAATCAAAGGTATAGTGCTATCACAATACTGTATAGAACTTAACAGTGATGTACCAATAAAGTTGTATACCTCTAAGGATACTATTATAATATCAAATTACTGTATTCCAATTGTTTATGTGTCATCAGTGCTCTCTGGCCTTTTATATTACTCAACAATCAGAAATGTTCAGAGAGGTTCAGGGTCAACTGAAGCTGTTGAGTTTATCAATACTTACACCATCTCAGTGCATTTGTTCCATTCTCTTCTTTTCTTGAATAGGTAGCAAATAATTCTATGAACACTGATAGCTTCTGTTGCCATGGAGACTATGGTATGCACTTCAATTTTAATGGGGTTATGATAACAGGAAGGCATTTGAGAGCAAAGCAGCATTTATTGAAAAAATAAGCATTGTTTGAAGTGTGACAGAAGAAAAAGAACACTCTGGCAATTAAATTGCAAACAAATTTCATGAATAAACAATTTGACTTGGTCAGTTGCCTCCAGCTAAGGAACAGGGGTGGGCAAAAATTATTTTTCTGGGCTTGCCACCAGCTCCTCTAATCATTATATTAGACATCCATTGCCTAAAATATTTGTCAGCACCCACCTCACATCCTTCTCATCCATGCCATGGTGGATGGGGCTGGTGGCTGGGCGAGCTGAAATCACCATAGAAGCCCCAAATTGAGAAAGGCTGCAGTTTCTCATATGACTTAGATTTACACCACAAAAAGCAGCAGCTGGAAGAAGCATGCTAAGATATGTAAAGCAATGTCCACACATGGCCATTCATTTACCTTTATGTCCTCCTTTCTTTGGTTACTATCTGTATTCCACACAAATAAGCATATTGAGCATTCAGATAAATACAATAAGGGTATTTTGTCAGCTGTTTTGATATATAGCATAATTAGCCTGATGTATTTATTAAGAGGAACTAACTACAGCTATGTCTGTTAGGAACTACTCAAGATCTTTACAAAGATGTTTTGTCACCAAGCAGTAAACACATCTATTACACCTTGTACAAAGAATCTAAATGGTCTTTCTTCAATAGAGAAGTTCTGTTGAAAAGAAGTCAAATTTTCTAAACATAATTCTATGTCACTGAGAAAAGAAATTTTCTTCTCAATAAGTGAACAATATATGGGATTTGGAGGAAAACTACACAAACGCCATGGGTATCTGTGAGTTATCAACTGTGCTATCACTAATAACAAGCAGTAACTCACTTCTCCACTCAAACTGACTGAGCACATAAACATGTTGCGATCAACAACAACAACACCCCACAAACATAGACATCTCTCTCCTTCAGATGAATGCTGGTCAGACTCAGAACTTTTTCTAAAAAGTGCTGATAACAACAGGTGAATTGTAAACCAGGATAAGGTAACTTTTAACCACCCCAACTTTCCAACTATTAAGAAATTGCCAAAAATACTAGTAGGTGTTTAATCTCAACTTGTAATACAAGGATTGACAGTGGAACTCCTGATAACGTCCTGTCTGGATAATGTCATATCTGGACAATTCACAAAATTGATGGACCGGATAGAGTTGTTCGGATGTTGTCTGGAGCTGTAACACGTGCCCTTCGGTTTCTCGGAGTGACCGGCTAATACACTCAACAGTATTAACAAAGCTGTCTATTTTGTTAACAGTATTAACAAAACAGTATTAACAAAGCTGTCTACCCCACCGCCACTGCCAGCCAGGAGCCGGCCACTCCAGGAAGCGGAAGGGCGCTTGTTACAGCTGCTGCTGAGTACCAATCCACGACGGTGGGTGCATGCAGACTGGCTGGTGCCCCCCCCCCGGTAGGGCACGCGCAGACAGCTCCGGACAACATCCAAACGACTCTATCCGGTCCATCAATTTTCTGGAAATTGATGGACGTTGTCCAGATATGACGTTATCCAGAATGGACGTTATCAGGAGTTCCACTGTATACTGGGAGTCATGGCCCAGATCTTTTTCTATTGTAAAATGGTACATCAAGTACAAGAGGAAATTAGAACAAATGATTGCATACTGAATAAAATGTATGTCCTCGTCAGTCAAGTGTCCTTGTTGTTTGAGAAGTGTCATAGTTATTCATTTAGTTTATGATTTTCTGTCATATTCCCTGTGGACTCAAAACATTGGAAAGCCTCAAAGAGATTTAATGTATTCAGTTTTGGGATCAAGTAAATAACAAGAACGTAAGATAGAATCCTCCTGTGTGTTGTAACAATCAATCCTTGTATTATTTATAGGGGTGAGAGTTCAGAGCTCTTTTGAATCTAAACAAGGAATGAGAAAGAAAGGTGATAGGGGAAGTCTGTACTAAAGATACAAGCAGCCTACCCTTACAAAGAAATACAAGACACAGGACAGGACTGCTTCCCAAATGAGTTCAGCTTGTTGGGAAATATCTATGTATAAGAAACAGTAAATAATAACTGAACTGTGGACATGAAGTATCTTAGTTTCAGAATATGTTTATCTAAATGGTGACTGGCCACCAAACTAAAGCTTAAGTCCATACAGATGACTGAAATATGTCATGGTGAGCTCCCTTCCGTGGGGTAACTTGTCTACTTCATCTTCGTTATATGAATTTTTTGTTATGCGAATCACTATTGGTGATAGCCCGCACAACGAAAAAATGTTTGTTACGCAGGGTATACCCCATATAACGAATTCTTTTGTTATACGGAGTATCACCAATAGCTCAAAACTGCTTCATTATATGAATTTTTTGTTATATGAAGCGTTCGTTATACGGGGTACCACTCTCATGAGAAAAGGCACTGAGAAGAAAGTGAGAAATCCCTCAATTAGCTATAGTTTCCATTACAAAGACAAATTTAGTTACTGTATTACTGCAGCTTATAAAGCTACATTTAGCTAGTTTCCCATTTCCCTATGTATGGCGACTTTTGGGACACCCTATATTTGTTATCTGATTCTATTACGTGCTCTTTGCCTCAAGTGTGATTTTTTTTTTTTGGCAGAAAGTTGCGATATATAAATAAAACAGAATTTCTCGCTAACTGATTACAATCTCTACCTTTCTGTCAGCTTAGATCTAACTCACAAAATCTAGTCCAAATGAATTCATTTTAGATCATTATTCTGAAGGCTTCTTAGATTTGGGAAATTCTAAGAAAGGAAACTTTATAGATGGGAAGAATGGAAGTGGGGAGAAGAAACCATTTCAGATGTCTATTTACATGCTGTCTGAATATAAGAGAAATAGACAGCTTTGTTAATACTGTTGAGTATATTAGAGCAACCCGAGCATGCAATGGGTTGTTAATGTAAATTCTATCCCTATCCAACCAATAAGAAGAGTCTTCTATTTTCCTGCCTCTAGGGTCGCCTGACATGGTTTTTATCTGTTAAGCTGCTTGTTGTTCGGGTCTCTTATTCTCCTCAGTTCTGCTTCTCTCTACTATCCTATTGTTGTTGCTATTTGCCTTACAAGCAAAGCATGTATATTTAAGAAAACCGTTTTTGTTTACCACATGGAAACTTACTTATATATAAAGAACTCTTTCACAAAGCAAAGCACATGTTTATCTCTGAAACAATTTTAAGTAAAGAAACTACTTTGTTATATTTCTAAACATCCTGTGGAGAGTTTAATTGCTGGTCTAGAGTGGGGAGCAAAAGACTTGGAGAACTTTCAAACTTACATAAGAACATAAGAACAGCCTTGCTGGAACAGGCCACAGCCCATCCAGTCCAGCATTCTGTCTCACACAGTGGCTCACCATTTCCTTCAGGGTATTCCCAAGCAGATGCCTTCACCTGCTTAGGATTCCCTGGAAATGATATTGAGAGATATCCTGCCTATCTCTCCAACCCGGAGGTTGTCCTTAAGTATCCATAATTATAGCCATTGATACTCTTGTCCTCCATGAACTTGTCTAATCCTTTCTTAAAGCTGTCAAGACTGACAGCTGTCACCACTTCTTCTGGCAGGGAGTTCCATAGACCAGTAATCCTCTGGGTGAAAAAATACTTTCTCTTATTTGTTTGAGAACTAGTACCCAAAAGTTTCATCGAGTGTCCCCTAGTTCTAGTGTTATGCGATAGGGAAAACAGTTTTTCCTTATCTACTTTGTCCACACCGTGCATGATTTTATAAACTTCAATCAGGTCACCTCTTAGACGTCGTCGTTCAAGAGTGAAGAGGCCCAACCGTTGCAGCCTCAGATGGTAAGGAAGGTGTTCCAGTCCCCTAATCATTCTGGTTGCCCTCCTCTGCACTTTTTCCAGCTCCATAATATCCTTCTGGAGGTATGGCGACCAGAACTGTACACAGTATTCCAGATGGGGCCTCACCATAGATTTATAAAGAGGCAAAATGACACTTGCTGACTTATTTTCTATACCCTTCCTAATGATCCCTAGCATTGAGTTTGCTTTTTTCACTGCTGAGGCACACTGGGTTGACACCTTCATTGAGTTGTCCACCAGGACACCAAGGTCCCTTTCCTGGTTTGTCGCAGAGAGTTCAGACCCCATCAGTTTATAAATGTAATTGGGGTTCTTTGCCCCAACATGCATCACTCTGCACTTACTAATGTTGAAACTCATTTGCCACTGTTTTGCCCACTCCCCCAGTGTCGAGAGATCCCTCTGAAGCTCCTCACAATCTCTCACAGTTTTCACTACCCTGTATAATTTAGTGTCGTCAGCAAATTTGGCTACCTTGCTTTTTACTCCTACCTCTAGATCATTTATGAAGAGGTTGAAAAGCAGGGGTCCCAGTACTGAACCTTGGGGGACCCCACTCTTTACTTCCCTCCACTTGGAGAAGTGTCCATTTAGTGCTACCCTCTGTTTCCTGTCCCTTAGCCAGTTGCTGATCCAGGACAAGACCTGTCCCTTTATTCCATGACTGGTAAGTTTATTCAAGAGCCTTTGGTGTGGGACCTTGTCAAATGCCTTCTGAAAGTCCAGATAAACAATGTCAACTGGATCCCCCTTATCCACATGCTTGTTGACACTCTCAAAAAATTCCAACAGATTAGTGAGGCATGATTTGCCCTTGCAAAAACCATGTTGGCTCTCCTTTAGCAGCGCCTTCTCTTCTATGTGCCTATTAATTCTATCTTTTAGGATGGTTTCCATCACTTTACCTGGGACACATGTCAAACTGACAGGTCGGTAATTTCCTGGATCACCCCTGGATCCTTTTTTGAAAATTGGTGTTACATTCGCTACCTTCCAGTCATCAGGCACAAAGCCTGATTTGAGGGAAAGATTATATATCTTAACTTAAACTAAATCTATTTGTAAATCTGCCCCGCTTTACTGTTACATAAAAAATGTAACAAATACAACCCCCTAATATTAATGGCCTATGAAAACAGGTTGCTTTTCTAACACATGTTCTTGGGACATTTTTTATGAATTCACACTAACAGGTTGGCAGCTGCAAAGAGTCATCCCTTCAGAATTTTCTACCTGGGGAGACAGAGTTTAAATTATAACTTCATCACTCTTCTGCATCACTCCAAAATCAAGAAGTACTATATGGTTAACTACTTCTGAGGTAGTTAACCATGGGTGCAAAGGAGAAGAGGGAGGGTATATTGTGTAAATGCATGGATTACTATTCAACAAATGTTACAAAAGCAACCTGTTTTCTGTACAATGAGTATCCATGCATTCACACCGATGGTTGAAGACTAGTAACCTTACCCCTAAGGAAAGGGTAGGATGTAGGTATCTGCACTCACTACAGACAATACAGTCCTCCTGAAGGAAGCCTCCTTCTGAGACCTGCTATTTAATCAGTAATGTTGGATAAATTTGGATAGTTGGGAATAAACCATAACACAGCATATGTTAGGAAATGCAAGCCTCCTAAAGCATGTCTTGAAGATATCTATTAGCCTTTATGGGATTTCTGCTGAGCGTTTTTTTTTTTTTGCAAGGGATTGTGATTGCTTTAACTGCTCATCTAGGAAACCTCTCAGACAAGACAGTCTGCCTTTTTTTAAGGTCCAGAATAAGCTACAAAAAATCTAGTGCAGTGGTGACGAACCTATGGCACATGTGCCAGAGGTAGCACTCGGAGCCCTCTGTTAGCACCTGTGCAGTCATCCCAGCAGTTTTCCTCACCACCTGCCCATAAGCCCAATGGCAGCACTTCCTCCCTCCCCCAGCACAGTTCACCCCACCCCTCTGCCCAGCAGCCCAATAGGAGCACTCCCTCCCTTCCCCCAGCACAGTTTACCCTGCCCCTTTGCCCAGCAACCCAATGGGAGCGTTTCCTTTCTCCCTTGTTGCTGTGTTGGCACTCTGCGGTAAATAAGTGGGTTTTGGGTTGCAGTTTGGGCACTCAGTCTCTAAAAGGTTTGCCATCACTGGTCTAGTGGATTGCCTGAGTGGAGCTGTTCTCTGAATGTAAATGATCAATACTTTTCTCTCATCTTGTGCATATATAGCCTTTTTGCTGGTGCTCAGGGAGATGGAGAAAAGACAGGAAATATAATGTCATGAGCCAAGTGGAAGCTAGACGCAACCGTAGATAAGAATATTATGCCTAATATGAATACTATTTTCACAGGAAACCAAGGGAGATAAGAGTTAATTTGCTTGAAGAACATGAAGTTCACCTGTTCAACAGGCTGATACAATGGCAGCTAAAGGGAGATTTTTTTCTATAAAAAGTTCCAGAGAAACAGCTGCTATGAAGCAGGCTTCATCATAAGCTGCATTAAAACTAAAGCAAGGCTCCAAGATGGCACCAATGAAGAAACAGGAAGGAACTCATATTGAACCCCTTGACAAATTGTTTCAACTTCAAGAATTATAAACAAAGATGTATGATCCCTATCATCTGGAGACAGATGAGCTGCCATAGCTGCTAAATAAACTTTAGGTGATGAAAAGGAGAACTCCTTGTCAAACAGCATAAACAAAAAATGCATAGCTTGAAAAACTGAGTAATTATGCGAGGCAATGGAGTGCTTGTTAGCAAATGTGCAAAAACCCACCATTTGTAATTAAATGATTTGCATGGGGATTGTATCCTCACATTTTTTATAAATCTATCTGAGAGTAAATAAAACAGAACACCAAAAAAAGGCAACAAATGTTGTGGCACCTTAAAGACTAACTACTGTATGTGAACTTTTGTGGACCAAGTCCACTTCATCAGACATAAGAGTCTGGTTACAAATCTAATTATTCTCTTCCAGGACATATCTTTCATGCTATGAGGCTTAGGTTATAGATGTTGAAATGAAAGAATTCTGACTCTCTGAGGGAAACATCTAGCCATAGTGGAAGTCAAAGATATTTCTGCAGACTGATCTGAAATAGCAGGTAAAGTCAGGCTTGGTGAGGCCACCACAATGCTATCAAGACTGTATAAAGTTTCTCCGTCAAAGTTTCACTACTAGTTACTTGCATATTACCCCCTGAAACTGACCCTTGAACAGAAACTTCTGGAGAGAGGAGTACTGGTTGTGGTTGAACAAGATTGTGCTCTGAGTTCTTGCAGGATTTCCTCCAATACTTGAAATTTCTTCATCTCCCCTTCCAATTGTGTCTACTACATGTACCCAAAGTAAAATCAGAACCTGATTCTGGGACAGCAAAAGCTAACTTGCATAAAATCAAACTGTTTATTCTGATAAATATTCCAATATTCATGATTTCAGCCAGAATGTTTTCCAAGTCCTCCCAGAGAATTCTGGCATTCTCTGCCAAGTTCCCATTCAAGTGGTAGGTAAGGTCAACCCTGCCGAACTTCTAAAATCAGATGAGATCAGGTAGTGTTCACAGTAGTATTATGTTTAATAAGGTTTGGAGGAAATGGTGGACAGTACATCTTTCATAAATAATTATAAACAAGTGTGTGTTTGGCACAAAGTGCAGTAAATTGATAAACTTCCAGGCAGACTAGCTATAAAAAACACTATAAGAAATACTCATGTGAAGTGCAAAATTACCAATTCAGTTCTATGCTAAGGTAAACAGTAAGATTGAAATCAGAAGAATTAAAATCAATGAGATAGAACACAACAAAATAAAATAGGCCATATATAACAATTTATTTGAATAATTCATCTAGTCACTGCAATATTGTCACAGATTTTCTACAACTATTTTAACTTCAGTGGCAACTGGCTCAGTGGTTAAGAAGCTCGCCTGGCAAGTCAGTAGTTCGAGACCTGGGTACTGCATGACAGATTGAGCACCCATCTCTGTTCTAGCTCTTGGGGACATGAAAGGAGCCTCATTTGGGTGTCCCCTGAGTGACGTTTCTCCAGCAAAAAAACCTTTCAACCCAGAATAATTTCCAGCACTACATTACAATAAACTGTTCTAACAGAGATGTAAAAATATTACAGAATACAAAATTATTAGACTCTAAGGGGTTATTGTATCTATGCTTAGCAAAATAACATGAGAGAATTTGCAAAATCAAGTAACTATAAATATGAAATCTACTATTAAAAGTCAAACAAGTTTAGGAGCTACAGTTTCTTGTCTCGACACCGAAATTCAATTCATTATTTTACCAGTTCTAAGATGCTATTTTTCTACTGATTTTTAATAGCAGTATTTGTTTTAAACACTCTTCAGTGATATCAAAACATCACACAGTGAAAACTAAGCAGATAACTAAGACTGCAATTTCTGTGGACATTCTCATAAGAACGTTGCACTACTTGAAGAACAACTTACCTATAAACACACAGAAGGCAATGAAAATAATAAACCAAGTTACAGACATGGAGACAGACACACAAAAAACTTACCCTCATCGAGGTCTCTCCCCCATGGGGTTGCTGCAGCCTGAAGACCTGAGCCACCATATGTTCTGTGGAAGGGTGCAACAGGATGCGGCGAGATGCCAATCCTACCATGACATATCTGCCCATTGGGGACAGGCTCACAGAAATGGCATTGGGACCTATGGATCAAACACAGATAGTTTTTTGCTTTCATCCTGCCATATTTCTAACATTTAAGCTGTAACAAACAATCTAGGGAACATCAGAAAAAGAACGATCTATGGAATATAACAAGCATTAATTAGAAATCTGTAAAAGAGTATTTCTTGCCCATTATCACAAGAATAGCAGTGCCAGTTCATTCGGTTAAATGAGCATGTGCAGAGAAATTATAGGTATATATAGGTATAACTCTTGTGGGTCCGGAATGGGCACCCACACCTTTCGACCAACCCCTCCCCCCCCGAAATTGGGCACACACGTACCTTGTGCATGTGCACCCCAGACTGTCGGGGTCCCGAAGCTGCGGGGGACCAGACCCCCCCCCCCAAAATGGGGCAAAACGTACTGTGCATGCGTGCACCTCTAGCGGGGAGGAAGTAGCGGGGAGGTAGTAGCGGAGAGGTGGTGCCACGCGGAGCTGTTGGGCTGTGGCTCGCGCACGGTGCCGCGTGTGCACAACAAAGCCATATGCCACCCACCCAGCCAGCAACGGACGAGACTGCGGAGGACGTGGAGGCAGGGAGCCGGCAGCCCGGGAGACGTCGGAAGAGGTGGCAGCGGCCAAGGTCAGGCCATCAGAGATGACAGAGGCCATGCCGCAAAAACGGGCAGCAGCAGCGGCCGACCCCTTGGCGGGGACGGCCTGAGGCCACAACGGGCCTGGCCCCGATCCGCAACAATGGGGGGGAGCCTACACGCCAACGCAGACACCTGGCAGGATGCGACAGTGCCATCCCCTGCCGCAGATGGGCCGAGGGAGGCGGCCATGGCCACGGGGCGCACAAGCCCCGTGGTGATAAGGTACGCGGGCCCCCATGCACTCTCAACCACTACACGGACAAGGCCAGCCGCAGCCGCGGCATGCACGGGTACACCACCAGGTGAAGCCGGGTTCCCCTGCTAGTGACTGTATATTCTTGCATTCCAATTGAGTACAGGGTGAGGGTTGTACAAAAAGCTTCCCTGCAGCTGAGACGTATTTTATGTGTTCATCTCTCAAATGCTGCACGTCCATTTCTAAGAATATCACAGGATAAAAGTTCAGGTATTCCCTCAATAACACTTGACCCATTCATAGACACTTACCAAATCGCTTTGTGTACAGCATTTCACCCAAGTTGTGTGGAGCCAAAGAATACACTGCCAGTATTCCCTCATCAGGAAAGCCCCGCTGACTGCTAGGAATGAAGGCTGCCAGGAGCTGTCCATCTGCAGAAATATCACAGCTGGCATCATTGTAGATCTTGCAGTTCTGAACAAGCACATTCACAGAGGCTGCAAAAGAGGGGAAGAAAATAGAAATTAAGATTAAATCAGAACAGCAGGGAGTAGAGATTATCCAGATCTCAAAAGGGTACTATATTTAATACACAAGGCAGTAGAACATTAATAACTGCATTATCAAGTCCATCTTGACTTGCAGCAACCCCTCTTCCCCCACCCAAGATTTTCTAAGTATAAAATATTCAGAAACAGTTTTTCAGTCCCTCCTTTTGGTGGTGCTTCAGGACTATACAGATTGTTCCAGGGACATATGGATGGCATGGCACATAACTCCATCAGCCACAAATGCTCCAGGTGATTTCATCTGGTCCACTCTCAGAGAGCAAAGAGGAATTCGAACTCTCACCTCACCCCTGGCTCTTCAGCCAGACACTATTACCTACTGGGTTATATCAGTTCTTGCAGAATTACAGTTTTTCCAAGACTGTTCAGAAACATTTCTTGTTTTACAATTCCTATTAGTTCTAGCTAGCATATCAATGACGGAGAATGCCTGGGTTTGCAGTAGAAGACAAGTTGACCAAACATGAAGATTTATTTTGATCTGTTACACTGTTTGGTCTCGTAGTTGTTGTTGAACTCTATTCCACCTAGGTTGTTAACACTAGAGGGGAGGACACTCAAACATTTGGTTATACAGTACAGTATGTGCTAATTTAAAGTCTGGCTCTTAGCTTTTCAACTGTTCCAGCTGGTCTGACCTTCAAAAGACATTTCTGTTAATTTATTTCTTATCAGCTTGTAACAGAGCAATAGAGAGAAGTAAGGAAGAATGGAACAAAGTACCTGTCCCATAAGAGCTTTAGGATAAGACTCAGCTGCATGTTGAACTGAATTAATTTGCAATTGTACCACATAAGTAGCCTTTTTTAAAAGAGCGCTACAACCTATTTTTTGTTTGTTCATTTTCCTGTAGATGCTCCTGGAAAGTATCCAACTTATGCCATAAAAATAACTGATCCTGCTCCAAGTAAGCTTACTAGCAACTCTCTGGAGGCACCAAATTAAGCCTTGTAGCCAAGCAAGTCCAAGTGTCACATATCAGATGAAACAGATGACATCCTCTTTTCAATGGAAGAGGCTACTGGTGCAGAGTATAGTGCCAGCTGCTCAGCACAGGATGTCAAAATGATAGTCTTTATTAACAACAAGAGCATAGGAGCAACTTTTGCTATTCAATCGCACAGTTGATTCCAACCCTTTGCGATCCCATGGACCATTGCCCACCAGGCACCTCTGTCCTCCACCATCTTCCTCAACCCACCCAGTTCTGTGCCCATTGCATCTACAATACCATCTAGCCATCTCATTTTCTGCCGCCCCCTTCTTCTTTCGTCCTCAACTTTTCCCAGCATCAAGGCTTTCTCAAGCAAATCCTCTCTTCTCATTTGATGTCCAAAGTACTTTAGTTTCATCTTTACTATTTGTCAGGGTTGATTCCTTCTAGGATTGACATATTTGTTCTCCTCGCTGTACTCTCAAAACTCTCCTCCAACACTACATTAAAAAATAATCTATTCTTCTGTGCTCAGTTTTCCTTATGATCCAGCTCTCACAACCATACATTACCACGGGGAATACCATTGCTCTGACTATGCAAATTTTAGTTCCCCAGGTTTCTCATAGCTTGCCTCCCAAGAATTAGTCACCTTTTTATTTCATGGCTGCAATCCCCATCTGCAGTGATCTTTGATCCTAAGAATGTAAAGTCTGTCACTGCTTCTACTTCTTCCCCATTGATTTTCCAGGGACTAATAGGGCCTGTTGCCATTATCTTGGTTTTCTTGATGCTGCATCTCAAGACAGCGTTTGCACTCTATTCTTTCAACCTGATCAGGAGCTTCTTTAGGTCTTCTTCGCTTTCTGCCATTAGGGTAGTATCATCTGCATATCTCAAATTGTTGATGTTTCTCCCAGCAATTTTGATCCCAACTTGTGATTTGTCCATCCCGGCATTGCACATTATGTGCTCTGTGTATAAGTTGAATAAGCAGGGTGACAGAATGCAGCCTTGTCTTACCCCTTTTCCAATTCCAAACCACTCTGTCATTCCGTATTCTGTCCTAACTGTTGCTTCTTAACTCATGTACAGATTTCTCATGAGGCATATAAGGTGTTCTGGTATTCCCATCTCTTTAATTAATTGCCACATTTTGTTGGAGGAACTGTTGTAATGTTATTTGAAAAAGAGACAGGATATCCGTCCAGAGCTCCTCTGAGCAATAACATACAATGAAACATTCAGCTGAGTAGATGAGTAACACTAAATGTTTGAAGTCCTCTGACAGAAAAAGAGGATCAACAGGAGACAGTAACAGATCTGATGAGGACTGTACTTGTGTTACAGAGATGCATTGTCGAAGGAGTAAATAATTGGCAGTGGAAGGAAACATGACTTTGAGTGAGTGGCTGAAGCTGGAACAAAAAGTAGAGATGATGTAGTTGATGTAATGCCCAAAATTGTCATAGTGAAAGTGGGTGGTAGCACTTGATAGCGACAAGGGTGATGATAATAATAAGAAGCTGTAACCTTGAGGTGGTTGGTTGTGTTGGTATCATAACTTTATATACCACCCCATAGTGCTTAGTGCACTCTCTAGGCGACTTAAAGGTAAATTAGCATTTTTGCCCCCAATATGCTGGGTACTCATTTTACCGACCTCGGAAGGATAGATGGTTGAGTCAACCTACAGTCCCATTAGGATCGAACTCACAACATTTTGCTGTGGTACAACAGTTTAACCACTGCACCACCAGGGCTCTTATGACACTGACCGGGTATTATCTGTTTAGTAGGATGACAGTTATCATGACACCAACTCAGACCAGAAAGACAGTAAGCAGTATCAACAGACACAGTGTAGAGCTCTTGACAGGACTGAAAGGAGTGGTATTATAGATTCCTGCATTTATAATATATTCCCAATATTTTGACCCATTTGAGAAGCAATACAAGGATATTGTCATTACTTGAGATTACACAAAATGACTGACTTGCCATGTTTTAGATCTTGCCAGGACACAGCCAGTACACTCATCTGCATTTTGCTAGGTTGATACAGGCATAGGTACGTTATTTCTGATTTCACCCTTTGACATCGACCCCTATGTTGGAGCATCAAGAGGAGATTTGAGGCTAGAGGAGGTTGCACTGACTACACTTGCAGGAGTTCTATTAGTGATTCAGTAGAAACAACTTGTCATCTTTTTCATTAAGTTGGGTCATCTTGATGTTTTTAATGATCGTTTTCTTTTCCTTAGGCCGCTATGATAGCTCAATCATCTTTGACTTGCATTCATCAGACTTCAGCACTAAATCACAACTTAAGTCTTCGTTGACTGAATTGACGCTAATGGTATGGCATTATTAATGAGGCTAGGTCTGCTGAGTCAGTGGATCTGGTAGCTGGGACAAGTGATGGGTATCCCAGATTTTAAGAACCCTAGGAAATTTGCAGAAAGAGGTCATCAATCCTAGGAAAGTCATTGACCAAAAACAGTTCCTCAGAAAGAAAGGATTTTAGCCCAGCACTGTGGTTCTCCACACACAACCAAAAAAAAAAACCCTAACCAAATTTTACACTAAAAAGGCAACTATCATGGAGATCCCAAAGGTATTTTTAATTCCTTAATCTCCATGCAGTATTTGAGAGAGATTAGGGCCATAAACCGTGAGGGGTGGGTAGGAACAGAACAGAAATTTCAATAGTGTAGGCATGCCCAAACTATAGCCCATGGAAGCTATTCCATCAGACCCGCGACACCCTCGCCAAACCAGGAAGAAAAAACAGACACTTCCGCGTATGCGCGGAAAGTGGTTATTTTGTTTCCTGGTTTGGTGCAGGAAACAAAATGGCCACTTTCACGCATGCGCAGAAACATCCATGCCACACCAGGAAACAAAATGGCCACTTTTGTGCATGCGCAGAAGTGTCCGTGCCAAACCAGGAAACAAAATGGCCACTTTCACACATGTGCAGAAGCATCCTCACTGCACATGCACAAATACGCTGTGTTCCGGGGGCGTGGTCTGACCCGCTCAGCTGTTCCGGAGGTGTGGTCAGGCCTGCAGCCTGAAAAGTTTGGGCATCCCTGGTGTAAAGAATGATAATCAGAAAACAAACGATGTTGTAAAATGAGGAGGTTCTATAGGGAATGGCCACTGTGCGGATTAAAACAGAACTAAGGCAATGGGTGTCAGTATGTGCAATGTAGGCAGGAAGGGATAGATAGAATGTACAGAGATCACAATGAGGAATACTGTATTTGCTAATATGAGCATTACAATGAGATTGTCTTTCTTTTCTGCTTTCATTTTACATTGTTAATGATGACAGATAAAAAGTCTTCTTCCCCACTCATGGTGAACACATTCTAAAATAATCTGTTGTTAATGATGACAAACACACAGGTCAAAAGACACACAAAAGAATGCATATGCATAACACTACTGGAAGTCCAGAACAAGAACCATGTTCAACTTCTCATGGTAACTAAAACATCAGTGGCAATCACAATACTGCTCATTCTCAACAACCAGATTTCTTATGAGCTGTTTATTGAATCTTGTTCTACGTAAATTTAATTTGAAGCCACATTACTTCCAGTCTCTTGAGCGACACCTCAGCAGTTGTAGTGTCTATAAAATCACCACTATTGGCTCAAATGATTCAATTAATCCCTGATTTAAGCTAACACAGGATATAAGATTTCTAGATGATGCCCACAGACTACTATCACTAATGTTGACTACTATATGTAATACAATGTAATGCAGTGATAATGCAACATTGTCAGGTATCAGACCAAATAAAATAGGGAAACAGACAAAAGAATAGAAAGCACATAATAGTAGAGACTGTGTTAAGTTTACTAGTGAATGCTTGTGAAACTAGTGTCACCATGTTATGTTCTACAACTAAAGAGTACTTTCTGTCTTTTCCTCCCCTACATCACTTGGAGGACCCTGAGTAGGCTGAGGGTTGGAGTCCCTAAATGCAAGACCAACATGCTCAAATGGGGGCTGCTGGCAGACAACAACATGCTGTGTGAATATGGATAAATTTAATATTGTAATATTTTTAATATTTAAAGAATATTCCACAACAAATATTTGGAAACTCACTTATTCAAGTTGTAACGTTACTACTTTTACTTTGTGGATGGAGAGAGTCTTACTCAGTGCTAGCAGTGCCTATATTCTGTATATTCTATAATTTATGCAAATCTGTAAGTGTGATTTGAAATCTAGTTGTATCTCTTTGGCCTTCAAAATGAGATAAATATTTCGAATCAACTTCTATTCTACCAGGAATACTGCAACATTATAAAATGTTCTTAGGATAAGGCTATCGGTAGGTCCTATACAAGTGGTACCTCATACAACAATTTTAATCCGTTCCACAGGGCTCATTGTTGTACGAAACAATTGCTACACAGTACGATACATGCATCGTATAGCGATTTTCCCTATGGGATGCATCGTACAATGATTTTTATTTTTTTTGCTAAGTGGTTTTTCCAATTGAAAAATTGGTGCACAGTTTTTTTCCATAGGGAAAATTGTTATGCGGGACACCATCTCCTCTCTCCCCCCAAAAAAGCAACAACAACCCCCTAATTGTTATGTGTTTTCGTTGTTATACGGGGCAATTGTTGTATGAGGTTCCACTGTATTATATTATGGCCATACTGCCTCCAATATCACAAACATTGCACCTCCAAATATTTGCTGTGGAAGTTAGTGCAAAAGTGCTATTGCCCCACTTATGTACTTCTCATAGACATCTCACGAATGGCTGAGAAACAAAATGCTTGACTAGATAGCCCTTCAATCATTATTATGATTAAGTGGCTCTTCTGAATAAATAATAAATTAATGAGAATGAAAATTATTTAGGACAATCCAGTCAAAACAGATTTAGTATTACATATAGCCACAAGCACACAGGTTGAACTCCTGTTGTGCAGTTCCACTTATATGATAGTGACAGTGTAAAGAGCAATGGTATGTGGCTGCTTATTAAAGGCTTCCTTTGGAGAATTCAGCATGCACATGATTTTATTGTTTTGTATGCGTCACGTATGCCATGAAATTGCCTTTAATCAGTACGGGTTTCTCTTAATCAAAGGCAATTGATCATTGATTATTATATTATCCCTGCTGTGCATGCACAGCTGCAGTACACAGTATATTGGTTTTTAGTTTAATTCATTTCAATCCCCACATTAAAAATGCTAGACAGAAAGTTTCAGTGTCTCAATCTGAGGAACATTAGAGCAGCCCTATCAGATCAGACCAAAAATCCAATCGCTTCATTGTTCTAGCTTCCTAAGTGACCAACCAGATGCTTCTGGGAAGCTCAAAACAGGGAACAAATAAAACAAGCTCTTCTCATTGTTTGGTGTCCAGTACCTCATACTGGGGGGAACCTCCTCTGAATATGGTCCTGAATATGAATATTCAGTTGTCACAGCTAACAGCAGTTGACAAACATAAGCCAATTATGTTTATAATATAGTCAATTTTTAAAAAAATTGTTTCTTTGAAGCAGCATTCTTTTTGACTACTACAATTCCAGGGGCTGAAATGAAACAATTGTAGGCAGCCCAATCAGGAGTTTAAGCATTTCAGTAATTTAGGTGGTAGTTATTTATCTTTTATGTGTTTAGAGTGAGTAAATCCCTGTAGTGTACATTCTAAATGAAAATATATACCACTGCACTATTACTGCACTATCTATTTGCTACTAGAAAAACCAGCTGCGGGTGAGCCGCCACACCCCCGGGCCTCCGCCCCCACGCACCCGGGGCCACAAAAGCCGGGAGATGTGGCGCAGCAGCAGAAGGGCTTCTCCTATCCCACTTTTTTCAGCTGGGTGTGAGTTGCAGGTTCTTTTTCTGAGTTTTTGTTTTCTTTTTATTATTGAGATGTTTTATTGTTATATTGTTTAGGGTAATTGATGTTGTATTGCTTATTCTCTTGATATTGCATATTGTAACTGTATTGTAATATGTTCAATTATTGTAATTATTGTAATGATTACTGATTTTTTGCATTATTATTATTTACTGTATTACTTTGTTTCATGCATTTTCTAAGTTTTGTATTTGTTTTCTTGTGCCTGTAAGCTGCTCTGAGTTGCTTTTAGCAAAAAAAGCGGGGTATAAATTAAACTTTGATTGATTGATTGATTGAACAGCCTAGTTCTAGGAATCATACAAACTATAACACATATCTGCTTTTTGTCAGCCTATAGAAACAAGAAGAAATGTGACAATGAATAAGTTTTTAAAACAGGTTTCAGAAGTGGAAGGATAAGAAAGTATGCACATGCAAAGCCAGACTTCATACGTGCATGATCCAAAACCTTGCAAATGGGACTCACCTACAGAAATCTATGCTTACTTCATCTGTCAATCTTGCTTCCTTGAACTATCAGTACTCCTTAGTTTCTTTATTAAACTGTTTTCTCAGTCCACCACAAATCAGAAGCACAAATCAACTAATATAGTATGCATAATGAAAAATTCGCATAACAAAGCGTTTGTTATGCAAGGGTGATACCCCGCATAACAAAAAAATTTTTTCGTTATGCGGGGTTTTTTGGTAACTAGGGTATACCCGCTCAATGGGAACCCCGGTTAACGAACTCCCCCCCCCCCGTTATGTGGGGTATCTCCCATAGGGAACCACATAATGGACAAAAACGCATAGCAAAGAGCTCCGTGGAATGGAGTTTTTTCGTTATGCGGGGTTTTACTGTACTGTATTATCAAGTACAAGCTGTACATTATAAGACTCTACTTTATTAACTGACTGACTCCAGCTATCAACTATAATTGATAAAATATTATGATGAGAGTATTGTGGCACCTTAAAACTGACTAGTTCTATGTTGCATAAACTTTACAGACAATAAATAGCCCACTTCAGATACATGTGAAAATAGATGCTGCAGTCCATAAAAATCTTATGAGAAAAAAACTTGATAGGAATGCAAATAGGAGGACCATCATTAACTACACTTCACTGCTGTAATTTACACCATAAAACTTACACTAGCAAAAACCCATAAATAGCATAATGGCCATGATGGCTTTCAAAGTTCAAATCTCCATATCTGATATAAATTTTAAATTTATGACATAGTTATACCCCTAAATTTTGAACAAGTCATACAATTATCTGTAGTAAATGGATTTCAGTGCACATTCTTTCTTGACAAAATCACTAATTTACTGGATCAAATTTTAGTCTATGCCAGCCTTCTTTAAAAGAATTATAATAGACACCAGGTGCTAAAAATACATCAAAGCTTGATAGTGTACAAGAGTGTTTACCTTTCCTTGGGTAACCTCTCTTTCTCTAAATCACGGTGGCCAAACTACAGCCCATGGGCCAGCCCTGGCCCACAGCACCATTTCATGTGGCCTGCCACCACCCTTGCTGTTACCGGAAGCGGGTGCGTTTACAACAGTTGTAAAGTGTGCCAATGCATGCGTAAATGCGCCCTGCCTGTTGTAAACGCTGCCGTAAGTGCACCCGTGGCTGTCATAAACAGCTGCGGATGTGTTTCATGGCAACGTTTATGGAAGAAGGAACCATGTGTCCAGCCCGCTCAATGATGTGACTGGCCCACCATGTGAAAAGTTTAGGAACTCCTGCTCTAAATCAGGGATTTTCAGCCTGCGGCCCATGGCCCGGATGTGGCCCATGGCACCATTTCATGTGCCCCCCCCCCCGGTCTCCACCACATCAGAAAGTGCCATGTGGTGGAGGAAGTGCAAAATGGCCATCTAGCCCCCAAAGCTGTCTGAGGGAGTATGACCCGGGCCCCGGCTTTAAAAGGTTGAGAACTCCTGCTCTAAATCAATAAGGTAAAAAAATCCTCCAAGGAGATTAACACAAAGTAAATGTAGCTTTAAATTAGTTTTAATTATTTTAAGAAAAACTGGCCCATGTGCCTGAACTGACTGTGTATATTTACCTGGCATGTAATGCACTCTAACCATACCCAAGTAGCTTTCTGATGAGTAGGTATCAGCTGAGGCTTCAATAGCTCAATTCCTAAGGGCTGGACGGCCATTTTACCCTGGCTGCATGATGGGGGTGGCCATTTTGTCCCAACAGCTTCAAAGAGGTAGCCATTTTGTTTCTCGAGTGCCCTTGGAAGTGAGGGGCCACATGAAATGGTGCCACAGGCCGGACTACACTAATAGTCACTTGAAGAAAGTTCGGTTTCACTTACCAGTGATAACTTTCGTTCTTCGAGTATATAGTTTGTGAATACACACTCATGGGTTATGCGCCTGCGCAGAACGGCCGATCGGAGGCTTGAAAAGCTATTGGTCAAAAGTTTTGGCGGTAAGACCGCCCACTGTACCGCCCACCCTGAGGCGCCCGCGCGCCATTTTACCTCAGTTCCATACTTAAGCCAAGCACAGGATAAACCAACTGATCTCATCCGTGCAGCTCAAGAGGGGAGGCAGGGTGGGTAGTGTGTATTCACAAACTATATACTCGAAGAACGAAAGTTATCACTGGTAAGTGAAACCGAACTTTCTCCTTCGTATAGTTTGTGAATCCACACTCATGGGAGATTAGCAAGCTCACACTTACTTGGTCGGTGGGCAGTCGGATGAGATGATCCCACGATGAGCTGAAGATCCCGTAGGTGGACCCGTCAGGGGCGTTGAGTCCGGAGCCCTCTGGTGAGGACGACACGGCCAAGCCTGGCGTCCGCAGTGGCTCTGGTGTCCACCCTGTAATGCTGGACAAATGTAGAAGGTCTGGACCAGGTGGCAGCCTTACATATGTCCTCAAGCGGTGTGCCGTCCAGAAAGGCAGTGGATGTGGCAACCGCCCTGGTGGAATGCGCCCTGACATGCGGTGGAGGTGGCAGTGAAGCTGACTCGTAGGCCAGGTAGATGGTAGAGGTGATCCATTTGGAGAACCTTTGAGCAGAGATGGGTTCACCCTTGGACTTTCCCCCATAAGCCACGAAGAGGCGTTGCGACTTCCTGAACTCCCTAGTCCTGCTGGTGTAAAACAATAAAGCTCGTTTCACATCCAGTGTGTGCCAAGTCCTTTCTTGGGCGTTAGTGGGGTTCTGGAAGAAGGTTGGCAAGGAGATAGTTTGTGCCATGTGGAACTTGGAGACCACCTTGGGTAGGAAGGTGATGTCCGCTTGGAGGACGACGCGGTCGTTGAAGAACTGGAGAAAAGGTGCGTCTGCTCGTAGGGCAACCAGTTCACCAGCTCGTCGTGCAGACGTGATAGCCACCAGGAATGCCGTCTTCCATGTGAGGAGACGAACATCGGAGGTAGCCATGGGCTCGAAGGGAGTCCTGGTGAGCGCGTTAAGAACGGTGGACAGTGACCATTGAGCCGTCGGTGTCCGGGTCGGCGGAAAAGCGTTCCTTAGTCCCTTGAGGAAGCGCTTTACCGTTTGGTCGCGGAAAGCCCCGGAAGCGGGCGAGCCAGCCGGAGAGTGCGCTACCACTGCTGCGAGATGCACTCGGATGGAGGTGATGCTGAGGCCAGACTCCGCCAGCTGGAGGAGGTAGGCTAAAATGTCCAGCAGTCCCACCTGCGTGGGGGGCGTTTGCCGGGAGGCCAGGAAAGTACAAAAACGCCTGTATTTGGAAGCGTAGGACTTCCTTGTGGAAGGGCGCCGCGCTAGTTCAAGGATCCTGGACAGTCTGGGGTTATCCTCCACGCGGTGAGGTGGAGGCTGGGCAGGTCCGAATGGTGCAGCTGGCCCTGCTCCATTTGGAGGAGCGTCGGTGACTCCGGCAGTGTGCGATACTGCGACGACATGCGCAACAGTAGTGGAAACCAGGGTTGGCGCGGCCACGCCGGTGCCACCAGAATTGCATTGGCTCTGTGTTGGTGCATCCTGGTGAGTACCTTCTGGACCAGAGGAAACGGAGGAAAGGCATAGAGATAGTCCTGATCCCACCGTTTCATGAAGGCATCGCCCTCGGAGTTCGGTCCGATGCCTGCTCTGGAGCAGTACCTGCTGAGTTTCCTGTTGGACTCCGATGCAAAGAGGTCGATGCTCGGTGTCCCCCAGACTTCGCACAGGGACTGGAACACTCCGTCGTCCAGCTCCCATTCGTGGGTCGTGGAGGTGAGACGGCTCAGGTGATCTGCCAAAACATTCAACGTGCCCTGAATGTGCACTCCAATTGGGAAAATGTGCCTCTCCAGACACCATTCCCACAACTGCACTGCAAGGTACAGGAGGGTGGTGGACCGTGTTCCTCCCTGCTTGTTGAGGTACGCCACCGCCGTGGTATTGTCCGAGGCCACCTGAACCGCCTTGCCGGTGAGCAGAGTCTCGAAGGAACGTAGAGCCTTCCAAATGGCCAGCAGTTCCAAGTAATTTATGTGGTACACCGTTTCGTGCGGTGTCCAGGTGTCGTTGACCGTGAGGGTCCCGCAAGCAGCGCCCCAGCCGAGGTTGCTCGCGTCGGTCAGTATCTGCAACGAGGGTTGCGGGGGGTAGAAACTCTTCCCCGTGGCCACGTTGAGTGGTGTAGACCACCACAGCAGTTGGTCCCTCAGCTCTGGAGATGGGGTCAACCGTTTGGACTGGCTCTCCCGAAGTGCGTCGAACTCGTGAAGGAACCATGATTGCAGGGACCTGAATTTCAACTTGGCATGGGGAATCACTGCCGTCGTTGAGGCCATCAGGCCTAGAAGTCTCTGAGCCTTCTTCGCCCGGATGCACGGTTTCGTGCGCAGTTCGCTCACCCCCTGCGCAATGTCCCGTAAGCGTTTCTGGGGGGCGTAGGCTCTTGTAGTGAGCGAGTCGAGTACCGCTCCAATGTACTCGACGCGCTGGGAGGGAGTCAACTTCGACTTGGTGAAGTTGATCCTGAGGCCGAGACTCTCCATGAGGTGAACCGTGTATTGTGTGTCCCGAACGGCCGACGGTTTGGTGGGGGAGACGATCAACCAATCGTCGATGTACGGGAAGACCCTGATGCCCCGTTGGCGGAGGAATGCAGCCACCGGAGCCATGCACTTGGTGAAGACTCGCGGTGCCGTGGCCAGACCGAACGGTAGGCATCGGTACTGGTACACGGAATTGTCGATGCGGAAGCGGAGAAACCGTCTGTGTTCCTCGAGGATGGAGACGTGGAAGTAGGCATCCTTGAGGTCTATGACTGTGAACCAGTCCCCTTTGTTGATGAGGGGGAGGACGGTCTGTAGGGTCACCATCCGGAACTTCCTGGTGTGGATGCATTTGTTCAGGCGGCGTAGGTCCAGGATAGGGCGAAGGCCTCCGTCCTTCTTCTGGACCACGAAGTACCTCGAGTAGAAGCCGTTGTCCCAGTCTGACGGTGCTACCCGCTCGATGGCTCCCTTGGAGAGAAGGGTTGAAATTTCTTCCTCCAAATGGGGGGACGAGGTGGTGAGACGATGTTTTCCTACTCGAGGCACCCGCACGAACTCGATGGCGTAGCCAGAGGACAAGATCCTTAAGACCCACTGGTCGTCCGTGATGCCCGACCATGCCTGGAGGAAGTTCCGGAGGGGGAGGTACGGGATGTGGAGCGAGAGAGACTCGGCCGTCGCAGCTTCAAACGCGGGGCTTGGGCCTCGCGTTCGAACGCTTGTCCTGTCCGTAGGGCCGGTAGCGGGGTTTGTGTTGTCGCCGCTGTTTGTAGGAGCTGGATCTAGGCTGCTCCGTCGGTCCCTGCTGCTGTGGGTTGCCCTGGAACCGCCGTGTGAAGGGCTGGAACCTCGGCCTGGTGGAAGTAGCCGGCGTGGTGAGCCCCAGGAACTTCGCCGTGGAATTGGTCTGGCGCATCTCATTCAGGACCTTATCGGTGTCCTGACCGAAGAGGCCCTGCCCGTCGAAGGGAAACTCCTCGATGAGCTTTTTCATAGCGTCATCGAGGGAGGTGTCCCTGAGCCAAGCATGGCGACGGAGGTAGATTGCGGAGGCCATGTCTTTTGCCGCATAATCGTTGATATGCCGGGCAGTGCGCATCAGCTGCTCGGCGACGAAGTCCCCCTCGGTGGCCAGCGCGTCAATCCTCTTCTGGGCATCGGCGGGCAGTTTAGCCATCTCAACCTTCACCTGCTCCCAGAGGTGAGATTGGTACAGGCCCATGGCGGCCGAATAGTTGGCGGCCCGAAAGAATAGGGAGCCGGTAGCGTAAAACTTACGCCCCACCGCGTCCAGTTTCTTTCCCTCCGGCGTCGACGGGACCGGGAATCCGCTGGTGGCCGTCCTGTGCTGGAAGGCCTTGACCACCAGGGAGTTCGGCAGGGGGTGGGCCTGCAGGAACTCGACGTTCTCGTCCAGGACCCGGTACATGCTGTCGAGCCTGGACGAAACGGAGTGCGCCGCCAAAGGTTTCTTCCATGTCGCCCTCGCCGAGGTCATCATGGAGGGGAGCATGGTTATGTGGACCGGCCGCACAGCACGCCTGTCGAGCTTCGCGGTCATCTGATCCTCACCCTCCAACGGCGGTTGGTCGACCTTCAGGTTGAGGGCGGTGCCGAGCCTCGTGAGCATGGCGGTCAGTGAGCGCTGGTCCTCACCACGCGGTGGGTCCACTGAGCCGATGGCCTGTTCCGGCGTGCGCTCGGCGTCGACGTCTCCCTCGTCCTCCTCCGACGACGAGCTGGACTCATCGGAGGACGAGGGAGGCAGTCTTTCGTCCACGTCCGGGCCGCGCCAGTACCGCCTGGGCGGGCCGGCGGGATGGGCGTCCACCGCATCGACGTCCGGACCACACCATGACGGGTTGGGTGGGCCGGCGGAGCGGGCACTCGACACACGGGAGGTCGGTGGGGCCGCGGCAGAGCCGGGATGCCCGGGGCTTGCGGTGGTCGGAACCGGAGCCGCAGAGGCCGCAGGCGTGGAGGTCTGGAACCTGGTCGCAAACGAAGCCATGACCTGGAACATCTCTCGGACGAGGGCCATCTGAGACGCGTCCGAGTCCGCTGGCGGTGGAGCTCCGGTAGCCGGCGGAATGGTGGCCCACGAAACGGTGGGCGCCGAAACGGTGGCCGGTGTCGGTGTCAGCGAAACGGTCGTCGGAACGGTGACGACCGCGTCGTCCGTCGGCGTCCTGGGCCGTGGGGAGACGGAGGCCTGCCTCGGCGAGGAATTTCTTCCCCGAGGAGGAGAGGAGAGCACCTGAAGTGGGCGAGCTGGAGCCCCAGCCCTGCGTCCTTTCTCAGGTGACCCGGAAGACGACCGTCCTCCCCAGATGGAGGATCCCGGAGAAGGACATCGGGCAGTCGAGAACGGCGGCGAAGGCCCGGGAGAGGCGGGTGTGCGCGGAGTGGGGGGAAGCGACCGTCTCTTCTCCGACCCACGCTTGCGCTTCTTCTCACCGTTCTTGTCCTTCTTCTTCTTCCTCCTCAACGGAAGCACGGAGGAAGAGGCCGGCGGTGGTTGAGCGGCAGCGGCGGCCGTGGAGGCGGACGCGGCGGGAGCCAGAGCGAGCTCCATCAGATGAGCCTTGAGGCGATTGCTTCGGTTCTGCACCGCGAGGCGCGTAAACTTTTTGCAATGCGGGCAAGACTGGCTCTGATGCGACTCTCCCAAACAAAAAAGGCACAGGCTGTGTCCGTCGGAAGCCGGAAACTTCTTAAGGCAAGCCGTGCACTGTTTGAACGCTGCAGCCATCAACCGCGGAAAAAATTCTTCCAGTGGAAGTTTCTGGAGACGAGTACCCCGAAGGGCCGACCAGCCGCCACCCCCTTGAGGGGGGAGACGGTGATCGAAGCGAAAAATTGGCTACTGAATCCACTCAAGAGAAGAGACAGAGCCGGGGTGGCGATCCTGCCCGGAGGACAAGATCACCAAGAAAAATTGTTAAAACTTGCCAAAAGACTTTCCCTCAGAAGGGCGAAAAAATTGAGGAAGCTCTCAACGATCGTCCTGCTGCTACGGCGGAAAGAAGAGAACTGAGGTAAAATGGCGCGCGGGCGCCTCAGGGTGGGCGGTACGGTGGGCGGTCTTACCGCCAAAACTTTTGACCAATAGCTTTTCAAGCCTCCGATCGGCCGTTCTGCGCAGGCGCATAACCCATGAGTGTGGATTCACAAACTATACGAAGGAGAACTATAGATAGAAGTAAGCAACCTGTCTGTTTCTTGAACTTTGCAGAATTCCACATATGTGACAGTATCAACTTGTATTTTTTGGAAACACAAGACTTGGGTGGAGGAATGAACATCAAGTATATAACGCAGGGGTGTCCAAACTTTTTGGGCCACGGGCCAGTCACATGGTTCAGTGGGCTGGTCACTTGGTTCCTCCCACCAGAAGCAAAACTTGCCTTGCAATCTGTTTTGCAACAGGATGAGACAGATTTTAGGCTGCCATTTTTTTCTGCTTAAACCAGAGGTGTCCAAACTACAGCCTGTGGGCTGGATCCGGCCTCCGACACCAATTTGTCTGTCCCCGTGCTGCCCTCAACATTCCCGTTTCACTTCTGCTTCCGGGAGCGACGAGGGCAGCACAGTGCCTCATGCAGCTCATGGGGCGTAGTTTGGGCACCCCTGATATAACATTTGTCCAAGTTCTTCAATCAGCTAATGGACTGAGAGACTAATGAATACTGGACAGGGTTGGTAACTTGAATAGTTATTATTATAAAGTTTGGTTCTGTATGACATCACACAAGAGCAACAATAAATTGACAATGGTGGCCTATTCCAAGGCTTTCAAAACACAGAAATCAATGAATGTTCAACAGAAATATGTTGTTAGTTAGAAAACCAACATTCTACACACATCCAGAATGTACAAGAAGCATTCCAAGTATGACAAGATATTCTAGTAAAATCTGAAAGTATGGTGTTTCTTTCTCTCCAATTTGGCCTTGAAATTCAAGGAAGTCTTACCATTGCTTATTTCAGGTAAGTCAAATTTGGTGAAATCCCACCATTGAAGCCGGAAAGTGGTGTTGGCGATATTGCTGGCCACAGCAGACTGTCCATCTCCAATCACAGCCCCTGAGGAGAAAAGTAAATTAATATTATCACATCATTCTCACCATTTTCTAAGAAATGAGAAATGGCTGCAGTTTTCCCGGTTCCTTAGAAACATTCACAAGGGAAGAAAGAAAGAACGCACACAGAGTGTAAATACAAATATTCTTACTTTTAAATATCCAACTTTTTCTTGTTACTTTAAGTTGTATTGTTCTCTTCAGTTTTTGCATGGCTTATCATCAACATTTACTATGCTCACTGAGTTTTTAAAGGTGCTTCCCTTGCCCCAAAATGTTTCCCAGTGTCCATCACTATGAGTAACATATAAGAAATTTCTTAACAGGTATACAGCAACATCACCACAGATTTACATATACCATACATTATTTATGGTATTTATCACATTTATCCCCCGCCCCTCCAGCTTAAGGTAGCACCCACAGCTCTCCTACTCTGCTCTTCGTTTTTAGAACCAGAAAACCAAGTAGGTTTCTTTCCTCCAAGAGCTTATACCCTAACACTGACAATGGGAAATATATAGAAAGGGAGCAAATGAAGAATAGGAAGAATATAGACAAATGTGTTTATTTTTAAAGGTCAACTACAGCTGGGAAAGAGAGATTAAGGAATCAAAGCTGAAAACTAGGGCAGAAAGGTTTTTTTAAAAAAAGAGTCAAGAGATTGGTGACACCAAGTGTATCTTAGATCCTGGAAATTCAGGATTTAGCCAACCATTTTACAAGGAAGACAGGCATTACATTTCAACAGTGACAAATTCTGAACAAGGATACAAAAAAACTGATCCCTTAAAAATCGAAACCATTCCAAGTCATTTAAATTGCACTATGTGCCAGACAGTCCAATTGTCTACCTTTTCTCTGTTCTACTTTAAGCCTTTGCTTGAAATTAATGGCTACAAAATGAAACATCCCTCTGTGCATATTGAAGGATGGAGAGTAATGTTTTCAGTTATCTTTTGCAAAATGAAAAGGAACAAGAAATGAAAGGGTTAATTAAAGAAAATTCTGAATATATATTTTAAAGTCCTTTTAAGATCAAGATACAGTGGAACCTCGGTTAACGTAATTAATGCATTCTCTGGGATGTTTCTTACAGCGAAAATTACTTCAACTGAATTTCCCATGGGAATGCATTAAATGCAATTTCCCATAGGAATGCATTGAAAACCAAAATACTTTAACCAAAATGCAGTTTCCCATAGGAATGCATTGAAAACCAATTAATCCATTCCAGGAAAAAATCCATAAACCGGGCCATTATTTTCTATGGATTTCCTTTTGTTATGCAATTTTTATGTTAACTGAGCCATTTGTTAACCAGGGTTCCACTGTATACAACTCAGAAAAAGGAGGTTTTATACTGTTCACGCTACTACAACAGATCTCCAATGGCAAACTGAAATTCATAATGCATGGCTATGTCTGTACAAGAGATGTGAAGGCCCGGAAAAAGAGATGTGAAGGCCTGGAAAAAAAACCAAAAAAATTAGGGGGCAAAACCGGTTTGTTCCCCCTTTTTTTCCTGAATCCTTTTTTGTTTTGTTTTTTCAAAAAATTGAAAAAATAAAAAATCTATTATGGAATGTTTTATTTTAACATGATGAATAAAATATTTTAAGATAAGGCCAGGTTCAAATCTTTACCTATAAGAAGAGGCTATCATGGTGTGTGTCCGGCAATAGCGGCCACATACCAGCCCAACCATCCCAAACGAAGCTGCCCGCACTTACCTTACCATCCTGTGAGGGTCGCTGCAAGGGTCCGGTTGCCGAGAGTGGGGCAACCACCCCACAAAGGCAACCAGAAAAAAAGAGCTACACTTCCCACGTCCTCCGCACCGCGCCAGCCCTCAGCCTATCAGGCTGAAGGGCGCAAGCATGTAGAACGCTGGGAAGGCCGGCGCGCGAGGTAAAAAAAACCTGCCGAAGCGCCAGCAAACAACTTTCCTCCAGAAGAGGAGGGGCACTGCTGTCTACCCATCCCGGACGAAGGCTGGGCAAATCTGCTAGTTCACCCTATAAAGCTATTTTGTCAAGAATATACCAAATACACCTAGAGCAAAAACGAAACTTCCAAATGAAAAAAAAAAACAAGCATGGTTGCCAATTCAAAAATATGCCTAGGGACAATCTTCTTGCTGAGAGAACACACTAATGCCCAGAGTAGCTTTCAGACTTTCATAGCCAAAAAAGAAGGGGGAAAGAGGTGCCTATGATTTAACCTTTTGAAGTAGAAGCTCATTTTATCCTGGAAGTGACCTCGCTATGAGACAAAGTAAGCAGTGAAACAGCCTCAAGTCATGTATGTACCAGTATTATATTTAAACTTTTCTTGAATCTGCTGTTACATCAAAGCACTGCACTAGAGGTATTGGCAACAAATAGTACTTAGGGAGTGTGAATTTAATCTGTAATTTCATTATTCTAGGAAGAATAATACCAACAGTGGCATTTCAAGTTACAAAGATGGCACTATCAAAATCTTATGTCAACAAATAAGGAACACAAAACAAAAGCACACAAACTGGAAACATGCGATATGCAGTGCACTCCAATCCCAACAAAGATGTTCCCTAAGACCACATCAACTATAGGACCATCAGATTTACTCCTCATGTAAGCAAAGTGATGCTCAAGCTCTTTCCACATTTGAAGTGACATATGTCAGACATTCAAGCTGGATTCAGAAAAGGAAGATTAACTAGACAATACATTACAAATTCTTATTGGCTATTGGACAACTATGAACAAGAATATGAAGGAGAATGGCATGCAATCAGCAAAGATGCCAAGACAATGATACAACTCAGCTTCTTATCTTCACAATCTATATGCAGAGCATACCACATGGAAAGGTAAATTAGAGCTGGATGAAAATCAGATACAGGAGTAATCCAAACTGGTAGGAGAAACATCAATAATCTAAGACAGGCTGCTAACATACTGAGGAAGGTTAAAGAAAAAAGTGCTGAAATATTTTTCAAAGTAACTTGTTGTATTAGTCTGTGCAAGCATATCAGACAAAAAAAAGACAAAAACAATAAGAATGGATAGACAGTGTAAAGACTAACTTCTTCTTATGCCATATCCGATTTCGAATATTGGCGATCCTCATGGCAATCTGCCATTAAGATTGTCCTGGGTGCAATATAATGCAGTGGCCTTCCATTTGCCAGCCGCATCGCAGCATGACACCCATAGAACCGATCCAGTTCCACCAGTCACTTTCTGGTCCTGAGCCCTTTTGATACGCAAAGTCCTCATCAGTTGATGACCCTTCAGGACACTCTGACTTTTTGCTAATTAAAAAACTTTTTCACCATTGCCCAGAATCTTCTACTGATATTTTTGGACTTATTATTTGGGTGGTTCTCCGTCCTTTCTTCTAACCATCTATTCTTCGTATTTCTTTTTCAAGTCTGGTTTCGAGTGTTGTATTTTTCCAAAAGCACTGACTTTTAAAGAGTATCCACATAGATTAAAATGTTGTGAAATAGATTTTTATGTTGTCATTCCTGATGTCAGATTTAGATCCATTAATTCTTTTGCCTAGAATCTGCTCTTTATGTCCTATGTAGAATGAAGAAGGGCATTATTGGCAAAGAATATTTACTCGTTCCTCTGCTAAAGTGATCTATGCCATCCTTTGTCATGACTAAAGAAAAATTACTTAATTTTAAAGTTTACAGTGAAGATAAGTACAGTCTTAAAGATCATCTATACCTGGATTCAACCATCAATCAAAATAAATACTGCAACCAATAAAACAAAAGAAAATGTAAACTTAAAAGAGCGGCTATTAAGGAATTTTAGGAAAGCAAAAGCACTGAATTTACAAGAGCTAAGTAGGTGTGTTAATATTAATAGTTTGGAGGTCACACATTCATAAGCTTGACCTAAGTTGGAAGTAACTTAACCGCACATAATGAGAACAACATTAAGGTTATATGGCCGTGATGGCAAACCTTGGCACTCCAGGTGTTCTTGGACTTCAATTACCAGAAGCCCAAGTCAGCACTCCTGCTGATCAGGGCTTCATGGAATTGAAATTCAAGAACATCTGGAGTGCCAAGGTTCACCATCACTGATCTATGGTATCCTGATTATGCTACATATTTATATGTGAAAGCCTGACAGGAAAAAACTGACTCACTTGAAACGTGGTGTTTGAATAAAGGCTTGCTAATAATTATGGACAGAAAGAAAAACCAAAAAAGGGATCTAAATCAAAGAAAGCCTAAGGTCTCACTGCATCATACCACAACATTAATTAACAGAGTCACCATAAGGCAGAAATAGCCTTAAGGCACCTATCACACAACTAGTGTTCCTACTACATTTTTTTAAAAAACAACCATCCAAAGGACTATTAGGTTTTTCTAATGAAAGCTGGAAACATTTGCCCTTCCCATTTTCTGCTTTCCAATGTTTTTCTTTTGTGCCAGTTATTCTCTACCATCTATCAGTACATTGTTTTACGACTTGGGGTACAGGGTCTCATCTGCTCACTTCCTGTACACTCCCTTGTTGAAGCCAGCTCCAGACAAGGGTTCTACCAGGTAATATTACAACCACAAGTACAATTATCGAAATGTGAATCAGCTTAGATGATCAGGCAAGAATAATCAGTTGATTCACAAAAGGATCTTCCAATATCTTTCAATTCAGGATCCTTTTCTGGTCTGGAAGGCCTATTCATCTTTATTTTCCATCACAAGTCTAATATGAAGAAGCAAAAGAATGGCTTTTTTATCAACCTGGATCTCTTGTGATCAATAATTATTCACAACTTTGAAAAAGCTGGTAGTTTTATTAAACAGAAAGCCATAGAACTGCAGCACTAGAATAATGAAAATAACATGACCAGGATATGCCACATGCAAGATTAATATGAGAGAAAAATAGTTGTACCCCCACTTCATCTTTGACTAAACCCACATAGAATACTAAGTTATAGCATAGCTCACATCTTTCAGCCTCATGCGTTCTTTCTGAACACAGTGCGGGTGAGAGGATATGTATGGGACACATTCCTTTACAAGTTCAGTCATCTGATGCTTAGTCTTACAACAAATTCTTAATCATGGTTAGTATTAACTATAATTTACTAGAACAATCAAACTACCGTATTTTTTGGACCATAAGACGCACCTGACCATAAGACGCACCCAGTTTTCAGAGCAGGAAAACAAGACAAAAATTAATACTGTATTTTGCACCAGCAACCAGTGGTGGCGCTGCAGGGGAAATGGGCAGGCCAGGCCAACTGAACTGAGGAAGGAAGTGATACTCTAGCCTAGCCTCTTGCTTTCCTTTCAACAAGGAAGCATGTTTCCCCCCTCCATTTTGTCTACGTGGAGTAGAGACAAAGGCATCAAGGTAAGTGAAACCCTTTCTTTTTAAGCACAGGTTTGGTTTCCCACTTAAATGCATTGGGAACATACAAACAGAAAACTTTTGAATACAAGAAATTTATTTCCAATGCATTTAAATGGGAAATTGAAATTTTCACCCTCTAGTGGCCACTTGTTTTTCATATGTTTTTTCCCCCTGCCCTGAACAGCTGAAAGGCAGCAGTAGTCGTCTTCGGCCAGTTGCGCCTCTTGTAAAATATCCTTTTACTACAGCCACAGCTGGCCAAAGACCAGCATTTCGACTATAAGATGCACCCTCATTTTCTCCCCACTTTTGAGGGAGAAAAAGTGCATCTTATGATCCAAAAAATACGGTATTAACCATGGTTTATATTGTTGGCTTGATTTGATATATCAGTTAAGACTAACCATGATCTACCTATTGTTGAACAACTTCCAATTGTCTTCTTGCAGCCACAGTGGAAAAACAGAGAGGTTCTAATGAATGTTGGAGTTGTTCACATAACACTAAACCATAATTTACTGTGCAATTTATTACCCAAATATAGCCACTTAAATGGACAAATACATACTGCCTACAAGCAGAAATTTGATCTAACTAGTCACAAAAGTCTGGCCAGGTTATCTTGCTATGGTAATAGAATAAACCATACTGCCAGGGACTCAACGCCGAACATCAGGTGGCGGCTAACTAACCTGACAACCCTGAGGACTAGCGGCATTGGCAAAGTCCACAGGGAAGGATGATGGTCCCTAAGTGGATTAAATCCCACTTGAATCCATCTTGATGGAGGGCAGCAGCCTCATCAATGCTGGTCTGGGGCTGAGAAGGACATTATGTGCCAAAAGGGCTCAGGAGCAGAAAGTGATTCTTGGAACTAGATCAGTGGTATGGGTGTCATGCTGTGATGTGGAAGGCAGATGAAAGGTCACGGCATTTTATTCACAGGACAGTCTTCATGGCTGATTGCCATGATGACCGCAAATATTCGTAATCAGATATGGCACAAGAACAAGAAGTCGCAAAATATGGAGAATCTGAAGGGTTTCTTCCTTTGTTCTGTTGTTTCAGTAAATAATGGTAATAAAATTTTCCAGAAGTGGATTAGTCAAGTGCGTACAATTTTTATTTAAAACATACCAATCCAATAATAGCTCAAACACTGGTCACTTTCACTAGCTTTGGACAAAATTCAATTGAACTTTGTTTCATCATATGAGCTTAATTGTCATTTGGATATAATTTACCATTACAAAATTTAATGCCATATTAAGAACACAATGTGTAATGCTTATATAACTGTGTTTTATGCAATGATGTTTTCTTTGAATTATTTCTGACATGGCCTCTGGGTAAGACAAGCAAATAGTCTGAAATAATATGCTTGCCAAAAGATTTGGGTGAAATTTGATTGTTCAGAAAACCCAATGACAACAAGTGAAAATATTCCATTTTCCTGTTTCCTATTACAGTATTCCCATTTGGGTAACAGAATAATCTGACATCCTCCCAAGGGTCTTTGCAGCATGTGTAGTTCATGGAAAGGAGAGACAAAGAGTTTGCTTTCAGACAATACAGCAAGAGTAAAGGAATAATAGAGAAAAATTTATGACTTTTGTTCAGTTCTTATTCCTTTTCAAGGAAGCCAGCCCAACAACTTTTATACTGAAAATGTATCTGATCACTTTGCAGGAATAGGGCTATCTAGCCTAGGGGCCATTCAATGATTACGTGATCCATTTTTTTGTGAAAAATTGACCCCCTCCCCCCATGTAATCTGACTGTAATTTTCACTTCGAACGCCCCCTTAAATTACATAATCCAGAGTTTTTGTATTTTTAGAGCTTTTCACTATTGGTGAAATAGAAATAGACTGCACAAGCAATTCAATAATCTCAAATCGGATCAAAAATCCCAGATAATTTTTAAACCTAAAAAAGCGCCACATGTTTTGAAACCACAACAGCTCCAAATGGATTACGTTATCTTTGACCTGACACACACACACACACACACACACACACACACACGTAATTTTCCGTAATTCAGATGGCAGACCCCCTCCCCCCTCGAGGATCACATTATTGTTGAATGGCCCCCTATAGGTATCATTCATCAGAAGCAAAATTGCTCCTGGGGCAAAATAGTACCCCATCCATAACCAAAATCCACTCCAGTTCTTTCAAATTGGTAGAAACAAGAATGAGCATCAGTAGAAATTTCACTCTCCGTGCTGAAACTAAAGACAAGTATGCACAGCTGTATCTGGCATCGTTCCTACAGTATATTTCAAAGAAAAATGATTATGAAGAAAATATTAGATTGGAAACATTTGGTTAAAGCAACATATGTACTAGGACACCATCAGAATTTCAAAGTACCTTGCATGTCTGTGCTTTTTAACACTATGATTTGTTCTTCCAATATGAAACAGAAGAATTATTTTAACAGAATGCTGTTCACTGAAACATTTTTTGATTGCCAAGAAACTATGTTAATTTTGAGAACAGACTTCAAAAAGGATAGCTACTCTATTTGTAGAAGTGCTATAGTATGAACTTTTATTAATATGAAGATAGTTCTGTTCCTATGTGCCAGTGATCTGTGATGGGTTTTACCACATGCAGCTGACTAATTTGATTTGCAAGACTGGCATTTCATGAGCAAATTGAGGACACTCCAATGCACTTGTAGTGCTCCATTATTTCTTTGTTTTATCAGCATTTTGTTTTAATTATTAGCTCTTTGTTCAAAAAATGCTTTTGGCATAACTGAATGTGACACATTTTTGTCTCTGTTTTCTGACAAATTAGAGAATGATGGAAACTGGCTCCTGTCTAATCAAAGGACTTAATACTCCTATCTTTAGCAGAAAATGGGATGACAGCATTTTATCTCCACAGCAAACACATTTCTGGTATCACATATACTGTACTTGTAAAAAGGTCCACTACAGATTTCTTTCTGGAGGCTAAAATTGTTGTTCTGGCTAAAAACAGCATTGCCCTGATCCACGACCGCTAAACATCTGTACTGTGTTATGCTAGTTACATTTTAAACCAGGGGTTCCCAACATTTTCCTGCCATGGGCCAGTTCCCACCACCATGCTCAGCTGTGGGGGCCAGAGGCATGTCTCCACCCACAACTTAAATTTTTGTCGTAATTGGTGGTGGTGGCGGGAATCATGTGGCTTTTCCTGCTTTGTGCACAGCCTCTGCTGCTTCCCAGGGTGGCGACAGGCTTTTTGAAGCAAATTCACGCCGGTTTTGTAATTCTCTGACGCTTCTCTGCTGCTCTTCTGCAGCTAGAGCAGTCCAGGGAACTACTTCCTGGTTATGTGCTGTGATCCCAGGTGTTGATGTAAAGTCCACCGGCACCGGAAGTAGTTCACCGGACCACTCTAGTTGCCGAAGCAGAGCGGAGGAGCATCAGAAAATTACAAAATTACTTTGAAAAGCCTCCCGCTGCCCTGGGAAGTGGTGGAGGCTGTACACGAAGCGGCAAAAGCCGCATGATTCCTGCCGCCGCCGCTAAGGTAAGTGACGTAGCACAACTTCCAGCAGTGGGGGCAGTCCTAGCGATGCCTGGGTGGCCACCACAGGCCGGATTAATGATATGCATGTGCTCGATTAGGCCCCTGGACTGGTAGTTGGGAATCTGTTTTGAAGTGTGCTTGTACCGTCCTTATCAAGTCCCCACACAAATCTTTCCACAACAGCCAGGCAGCCAAAAGTCATTTTTAGTTTAAGTGGTGTAGACTTACTTTTCTCTGTAAGCTAGAAGAAAACCAATCTTTCTTTTCAAATTATTAATACACGGACTTTTCACTACAAATAGTGCTCAAGATAGCTTGAACCTCTTATACAGTGATAAAACAAATTAAACCAACTTTAATCATGAAATGAAAAATTTAAAAAAATGAATCCTACCATAAAAATCATTAAAATTAATATTTATAGTTACTTAAAAGAGAAAAAGAGTAGATATAGCCTACTATAGCAATTATAACAGGTATGTTGCTTGGTGAAAGGAAAGTCTGATGCTACACAACACATACAATTGGAACATGAGAGGCATGAATCAATGCAAACTGGAAACCATAAAGCAAGAAATTAAATGTATAAACATAGTGATTGATGTCACTGAACTAAAATGGACATTGGCAGGATATTTTCAATTAATAAAGCCAAAGTATTCTGGAAATAACAAATTCTAATACTGATACAAGATGTAGCACAGGTATTACATGCTAGCAAGGTCTGGCTGAATATCAATCAGATTCCACGGAAAATCTATCAACATAACCATCATTCAAGACTATGTTCAAATTTTTTTGAAGCCTTTAAAAGCTCTGAGCTCTTTCAGGGTCAGGAATTTTGACTCTGCATGTGCTCTTAAGCAGAGCTGCTGCTGAGGAGAGCCAAACAAAGGAAGTGAGCACTGGTAAGTTTTGCAGTTGGAGTAGAGCTGCTTTAGAGGCCTCTACTAATTTAAATTGATAATTGAAACTGCTGAGAGCCACCTCTGTTCAAACAGAGGAAGCAGTTTGAAGCTTCCAGAAGCAGGGGGGCAGGGCCACACCAGGCCCTTCCCTGAACTGTGACTCATAGGGGCGGAGCCACACTAGCCTTTAAAAGCTCTGAGCTCTTTCAGGGTCAGCCATTTTGACTCTGCATGTGCTCTTAAGCAGAGCTGCTGCTGAGGAGAGCCAAACAAAGGAAGTGAGCACTGGTAAGTTTTGCAGTTGGAGTAGAGCTGCTTTAGAGGCGCGCGAGATTACAAACTAGGAACATAAGAAGAATATAGTCTTACTAGGTAGAAAGGTAGTAAACGTGTACATTTTTGAGGCCCAGAATACTGCACTTGTTAAAATGGATTCTGAGGGAACAGCTGTAGTTACCTGCAATTCTTGTGCCATGTTTGTGTTCTTGCCAAAGCACATGGAGAACTACACTTGCAGCAAGTGCAAGCTGGTTGCACTACTAGAAGAGAAGGTCCAGCAGCTAGAGGCCCGCATATCTAACCACCAACAAATTAAGGAGCTTGAGCTGTTCTTGGACAGAGCGGAGCAGACTATGCTGGACAAAGAAGAGACAGGGCACAGTTCTGAGGGAGAAGGCCCTTCACTAACTCAGGAGGGAGATGGTTGGAGGAATGTGACTCAAAGGAGGAGAAGAGTAGGGGATCACTCTGAGAGTCTGAAATTACAGAATAAATTTGAGGCTCTTTCCCTTATCACACCTGACGAGGAACACACAGAGGAACAACTGGTTCCACCTGATGATCTCTCCTTCATCACACTTGATGAGATCCAGGAAGATGAACATCAGGAACAAACTGAGGTTCTCTCCCTTAATATGGTTGATGAGGTGCATGTAGATGAACAGATTGCAGGAGAGAGGCTCCTTGTACTAGGCGATTCAATAATTAGAAATACAGAGAAATGGATTTGTGATGCACATGGTAACCGTATGGTGACTTGTCTGCCAGGTGCAAAAGTTGCAGACATCACAAGAAATCTAGATAGATTGTTAGAGAGAACTGGGAACGAGCCAGTTGTCATGGTACACGTTGGTACTAATGATGTTGGGAAGGCCAAGCGGTCTGTCCTGGAAGCCAAATTTAGGTTGTTAGGAAGAAGATTGAAGTCCCGGACTTCCAAGGTAGCATTTTCAGAAGTGCTGCCTGTCCCTCGCGCAGGACCTACCAGGCAGGCAGAGCTCAGAAGCCTCAATGCGTGGATGAGGCGGTGGTGTCGGGAGGAGGGCTTCAGATTTGTCAGGAACTGGAGAACATTTTGGGACAAGCCAAATCTGTTCAGGAGGGATGGGTTGCATTTAAACCATGATGGGACCAGATTGCTGGCACTCAACATCAAAAAGGCTGCAGAGCAGCTTTTAAACTGATAACTGGGGGAAAGCCGACAGGAGCTGGGCAGCATCCGGTTCGGGAAAGTGTGTACTTGAGTAGTGAGGAGGATGCAAAAATTACTGAGCAGAGCAAGGAGCTAGTCACTAGCATTCTAGCAGAAGGATGCAAGAGGCAGTCTAACAATGCAACTGGACACAAAAGACTGTGTCAGAAATGCATATATAAATGCTTGTATACAAATGCCAGAAGCCTCCGGAACAAAATAGGGGAGCTGGAATACTTAGCAATAGATAAAAATATTGATATTATTGGTATCACTGAAACCTGGTGGACGGATGATAACCAATGGGATACAGTTATCCCAGGCTACAAATTGTACAGGAAGGATAGGAAGGGGCAAACAGGAGGTGGTGTAGCCTTGTATGTCAAAGAAGTGATAAAATCTTATGAATTGGAATATCTAGGTGATTTAGAGTCACCATTAGAAGCTCTGTGGGTAAGAGTACCAGGCCACAAGGATGGTCTAACAGTAGGCATATACTATCGGCCTCCGACCCAAACTCTTGAGGGAGACTGGCAGTTGGAGAATGTTGTAAAGGAGGCATCCAGGAAGGGAAGCCTGGTTATAATGGGGGACTTCAATTACCCTCACATAGACTGGGTGAACTGTTGTTCAGCACATGATAAAGAGATAAAGTTCCTAGATATGCTCAATGATTGTTCCCTGGGACAGATGGTTGAAGACCCAACTAGAGGTACAAGAATCCTTGACTTGATCCTGAGTAATACTCAGGATCTGGTGCAAGATGTTAATGTGACTGATCCAATAGGGAACAGTGACCACAACTCAATTATGTTTAACTTGATCATAGACCGCAAGTCACTGATAAAATCTAACACAGAGACCTTAAATTTTCAAAAAGGAAATTTCCCAAAGATGAGGAAACTAGTAAAACAGAAACTGAAAGGGAAAATTGAGAGAGTCCAAACACTCCAAGTGGCATGGAGGCTGTTTACAAAAACAATAACAGAGGCCCAATTGGAATGCATACCCAAAAGGAAAAAGGGCACTGCCAGGTCCAAGAGAACTCCAATGTGGCTTACAGGAGCTGTTCGGGAAGTGATCAAGAGCAAGAAAAGCTCATTTAGAAGATGGAAGGCTTGTCCAAATGAGGACAGCAGGCAGAAACATAAATTCTGGCAGAACAAATGCAAGGCAACAATCAGGAAAGCAAAGCAAGACTTTGAGGAGCGTATAGCTAAAAATACTCAGAGGAATAACAAAGACTTCTTTAAGTACATTAGAAGTAAGAACCCAACTAGGAAGGCCATTGGACCATTAGATGACAATGGAAGGCAAGGGGTTATTAAAGAGGAAACAGAGATTGCAGAGAGACTCAATGAATTCTTTGCTTCAGTATTCACTGAAGAAGATAGAGACCACATGCCCAAAACAGAACCTATCTTCGTAGGGAGGGAAACCGAAGAATTAAGCAAGATAGAAATAACCAGGGAGGAGGTCCTTGCATGTCTTGTTAAGCTAAACACTAACAAATCCCCAGGACCAGATGGCATCCATCCACGAGTTCTCAGGGAACTTAAAGATGAAATTGCTGATATCCTAGCCAAAATATATAATCTTTCCCTCAAATCAGGCTTTGTGCCTGATGACTGGAAGGTAGCGAATGTAACACCAATTTTCAAAAAAGGATCCAGGCGTGATCCAGGAAATTACCGGCCTGTCAGTTTGACATGTGTCCCAGGTAAAGTGATGGAAACCATCCTAAAAGATAGAATTAATAGGTACATAGAAGAGGAGGCGCTGCTAAAGGAGAGCCAACATGGCTTTTGCAAGGGCAAATCATGCCTCACTAATCTGTTGGAATTTTTTGAGAGTGTCAACAAGCATGTGGATAAGGGGGATCCAGTTGACATTGTTTATCTGGACTTTCAGAAGGCTTTTGACAAGGTCCCACACCAAAGGCTCTTGAATAAACTTACCAGTCATGGAATAAAGGGACAGGTCTTGTCCTGGATCAGCAACTGGCTAAGGGACAGGAAACAGAGGGTAGCACTAAATGGACACTTCTCCAAGTGGAGGGAAGTAAAGAGTGGGGTCCCCCAAGGTTCAGTACTGGGACCCCTGCTTTTCAACCTCTTCATAAATGATCTAGAGGTAGGAGTAAAAAGCAAGGTAGCCAAATTTGCTGATGACACTAAATTATACAGGGTAGTGAAAACTGTGAGAGATTGTGAAGAGCTCCAGAGGGATCTCTTGACACTGGGGGAGTGGGCAAAACAGTGGCAAATGAGCTTCAACATCAGTAAGTGCAGAGTGATGCATGTTGGGGCAAAAAACCCCAATTACATTTATAAACTGATGGGGTCTGAACTCTCTGCGACAAACCAGGAAAGGGACCTTGGTGTCCTGGTGGACAGCTCAATGAAGGTGTCAACCCAGTGTGCCTCAGCAGTGAAAAAAGCAAACTCAATGTTAGGGATCATTAGGAAGGGTATAGAAAATAAGTCAGCAAGTGTCATTTTGCCTCTTTATAAATCTATGGTGAGGCCCCATCTGGAATACTGTGTACAGTTCTGGTCGCCATACCTCCCGAAGGATATTATGGAGTTGGAGAAAGTACAGAGGAGGGCAACCAGAATGATTAGGGGACTGGAACACCTTCCTTACCATCTGAGGCTGCAACGGTTGGGCCTTTTCACTCTTGAACGACGGCGTCTAAGAGGTGACCTGATTGAAGTTTATAAAATCATGCACGGTGTGGACAAAGTGGATAAGGAAAAACTGTTTTCCCTATCGCACAACACTAGAACTAGGGGACACTCCATGAAACTTTTGGGTACTAGTTCTCAAACAAATAAGAGAAAGTACTTTTTCACCCAGAGGATTACTGGTCTATGGAACTCCCTGCCAGAAGAAGTGGTGACAGCTGTCAGTCTTGACAGCTTTAAGAAAGGATTAGACAAGTTCATGGAGGACAAGGCTATCAATGGCTATAATTATGGCTACCTAAGGACAACCTCCGGGTTGGAGAGATAGGCAGGATATCTCTCAATGCCATTTCCAGGGAATCCTAAGCAGGTGAAGGCATCTCCTTGGGAATACCCTGAAGGAAATGGTGAGCCACTGTGTGAGACAGAATGCTGGACTGGATGGGCTGTGGCCTGTTCCAGCAAGGCTGTTCTTATGTTCTTATGTTCTAAATTACAAATGGTGCAGAAAATGAAATTGAAACTTTTTATGCAGGCATCCAGCAGAAAACTGATCACACACAAAAACAAAACCTGTTTATAATCCTACTTTACTAAAACACAAAAATTGGGGACAAAGCCAAACTAAAGGTTATTGGAAAATGTGCTCTAAGGAACAGAAACAAAGCAGGAGAAGATGATAAGTCTATGTTTTATAGACTACAGCAAACCCTTTGAATGTGTGGATCATGAGAAACTATGGGCTTTTCTGTGTGTCACCTCTTGATTGTTCTAATGTATAACCTGTATAGCAGACAAGAAGTTATCATTAGGACAGGATATGGAAAGGCCAAAGGCACACTCTTAAGTGCAAACTCTTTCTTAAACAAAACCACTAATTTACTGGTACTGTATAGTCATATTAGTTTCCTATAGGCAAGGTGCATTTTATCCCTAATTTGTTATGCATAACGTATCATACAAAAAAGCCAGACTAGATTCAGAGGAAGTCAAAAATGTTCGGAAAAATATCAATAATTTCAGTCATGCAGGTAATACCATCTTATTGGAAGAAAGCAGCAATGACCTGAAGTAACTGTTAATTACAGTGAAAGAAGAATGTGCCAAAGCAGGACTACTGAAATATTGGACCAAGTTTAGAAGTACTTCTGGATCCGTCCCTCTCTATGGAGGCAATATCTGCTGTATCCAGAAGGGCCTTTTATCAACTTTGGTTGATTGCCCAGCAGTGCCCCTACCTGGATAAGAAAAGCCTAATAACAGTGGTTCATGCATTGGTAATCTCAAAAAAAAAAAAACCCTACTGCAATGATGTCTACATAGGCCTGTCCTTTAAGGCAGTACTGAATCTTCAGCACATCCAAAATGCAGCATTCAGACTGGTTATGAGATTAATAGACCGGAACTCATATTATCAGTTTTGGCACACTTGTACCGGCTCCATTAGTTTCTGTGCACAATTCAAGGTGCTGGATATTACCTATAAAGCTCTTAATGATTTCGGACCTGATACTTGTTGGAACACCTTTCCCACATGTAGGGATGTTGCCCCCCAAAAATGCATTCCAAAAGGCCTGAAGTTTTCAGAAAACCAAGGCTTACATAAGGGCATAGAAGTAGGTTGTAGCTCAATTATTCACCTGACCAAACAACCTGGCCTGGCCGAAACTGCACGTCTCAGTGCAAAGTCCCTGATCACACGCCTAGCAACTATCTGGTCACGTATCCTCCTCATGATTCCTGCACCCACCAATCAATGCCTTACACAACCCTTCTCTAATGTGATGTAAGCAGCTGTATGCATAATAAAGCAAGCTCTCGGCGGGCCTTCAGGGTCACCATCAGCCTGGAACCACACCTCTGCGTCCTTCATTCCTTCACCCACAGAACAATTATCGATCTCACATGCTCTTTTCAGTTCACAATGTTAAGATATTGTGATATGAAAATAGGCCAGAAAAATGGACACAAGAAATCATGTTAGAGATTCACCAGGTTCCTTTCCTCTCAGTTTTTAAGAAACATGCAAAAAATTAAAACTTTAGACTTGCTTTTACTTATACGAACCTGAGATTTTTAAAAACTGTTTTACTGTTTAATTCGTTTAAAACTGGGGTTATCTAGGGCTGTAGATTATTTTAATGTCATTTTGTATTACATGTTGGATGAATTAATTATTTATTTGATTGAATTTATTGCTGTAAATCACACAGAGTGTTATGCAATATAGGGCTGTATACAAGTTGAAATAATAAATAGATAATAAGCAATATGCAAAAAAAGGGACAACAACTGGGCATTTGTTACTCTACAGAAGTATACTACCTCACCAGACCCTTCTCATCCATGATACCATAAGACATTTTTGTAAAATGGACAAGATTTGACTCTCCCATTGTCCACTCCCACAATAACATTGCATATAAGTTGCAACTACTTTAATGACATTTATTTTTCTTCTGTTTTCCTAGACCTTAAGCATGAAGACAACTTTACAATTCCTTTCTCATTAATTCATCTCAATTCAGAAGTAAACTCGAAAAACAAAAGTCAAGTTCTTTTGGCCTTACCTCTTTGACCATCAGAACTGTGAACGTTAACTAGCCCAGTCTTTCTCAAAAAGGTGATTTGACTTTATTACAGAGTGTCTCATATGAAAACTGGCCCCTATAGCTCAGTTGCTTGATGCTACTGCCCAGTTATATGTATTTTCATTAAATATTGTGGAAGCCTGCTTTTCAGTCTCTACACCACTGTTTATACTCTCCACAAAAACAGACTAAAATCTGTGTCAGGTAGGCATTTCTTTGTGCAAAGCTCTCATTCTTCATTTTGAATTTTTAGAGCATGAAATATGCCTGCTAATCTTAATTGCTTCAGATAGCATGCCTTGCAAGACAGGACAATGACAACAAGCTTCTTGCAGTAAGCATAACCTGCATTATGTCCTTCTCGTGAGCAACTCTTATACAAACTGCAGCAGCTTTTCTTTCTTGTGTTATACTAACCACTACTGTGGGATGTCTGCTCTGGAATCTTTAAGTAATTATATAAAGCTTAATTGACAAGACAAAGCCATGCTTCTGAAGTTGCTTCATATTCCCTCTTACAGCAGCATGGCTCAAGATACCACTGTCCAAAACATGCCTCTTCTAGTGTTTTAATCTTATAGTATTATTGTGAGACAGTGATGCCTTTCACCAAGTATGATCTTCTGTCAAAGAATAATAGCAAACCTACTCCATGGAGTAATATAACTATTTCTGACCCATTTTTGACTCCTTTTCCTTGGAGCCCTAAAACAGGAGTTCTCAACCTTTTAAAGCTGGGGGCTGGGTCATGCTCCCTCGGACAGTTTCGGGGGCTGGACAGCTATTTTGCCCTTCCTCCACTACATGGCACTTCCCGGTGTGATGGAGGCAGTGGGGGCACACATGAAATGGTGCCATGGGCCACATCTGGCCCACAGGTCACAGGTTGAGAATCACTGCCCTAGAGTAAACTTTTAAAGAAAACAGTTTTGACTTTGGCTTTGTTTTTTGCTTCTCAGGCTCAGATGCTAACTTCTTTTTCTTGGGAGTAACTTTAGGCGCTTTAGACGTCTTTTCATGTTGCAGTATGCTAGGTTTAGAGGTGTGCATTTTGAGCTCAGCATCATGCCTGGATCCGAGGTTTAGTCTTGCAAATTGAAGGTAGTAGCTTCCGAGAGAGTCTCCAATGCTGGGAGGGATTTCTGCCAGAGACAGAGCTTCAGATGTGATACTTTATTTGTATGTAGCTCCTACAGATTGCATAAGACTGGATACGATGGCTCTCTCCAAGACAATACAGGCACTTTGAATGACCATCCTTTAAACGGATCTTATTACTACAGTCCTCACACCTTTCAAAGTGGGACGAAGAGGCCATAAAACAAAGTAACTACAAAAACTATTAACTTTTTTTGAACAGTAAGAATAAGAACTAATAATACCAGATTGCCCAAACTTTTCAGGCCATGGGCCTACCACACCCCCAGACAGCTGATCGGGCCAATAACGTGGTTCCTCCTACCAGAAGCACATGCGCAGAACACTGCCATAAATGCACCCCGGCTGTCATAAACAAATTTATGACAGCCATGGGTCATTTACGGCAGTGTTCTGCATACATGCAGGCACATAACGCACCCGTGCATTTTACTTACACTTCCAGGAGCGGCAAGGGTGGCATGGGCCGGATGAATTGGCAACAGGGGCCTGGATCCAGCCCAAGGGCCATAGTTTGGGCATCTCTGAACTACACTATACTAACGGTAACAACAATTAACAGTAAATATAACTTGCTGAAAGATCGCTGAAGATGCTCCGGAACAAGAGAGCGCCAACAAATAATTGACGGATTGCTAGGGGGAATTGTGCATGTTGAGAGGGGTAGGTGGAGCTTGTGGCTCCTTCACAGCTCTGGAACTTTCTGTGTTGTCTGCACATATGCAGGATTTAACCCATTTGTGTGCATTCACAGGGACTACGAAGAAGAAACAATGTGTGTGATGTCTAAAAGTGGATCCTGGCTTGTCACTACTATAATAAGTATGAATCTACTAAGTTCAAATGCCAGGTTCTATACTTTATATTCATACTCTTGATTTCAGAGAATCATTGAGACAGGAGCCCAAATTTAGACTTCTACTTGTTGCCTTTCTTCTCCATTAACTTTAGGGAAGTCAGATGTTTCTATTCATGCATCCTGTTTTAATCCAGCCACAGTTCTCTCTTATCGATGGAATAATGTCACTGCTTGAGGAACTGTATGATACAACACTTAGAAAATGAAAAAAATAAAGAAATGTAGCATTAAAAGCATTAAGGAATGCTTTGAACAAACATTAGCACCATCTGTGATAAGGGATTCAATCCAATACACAGTAAGACAGTAAAGCATCCTAACAGGCATAAAATTTGGCAGTAGAGTCGATCACAACAGGCAGCATTCTATGTTTGAATTTAGCTTAATGGTTAGTTTAGCAGGGGTCAGCAAACTTTGCTCTCCAGGTGTTCTTCGACTTCAATTACCAGAAGCCCAAGTCAGTACACCTACTGATCAAGGGCTTCAGGGAATTAAAGTCCCAGAACATCTGGAGTCAAGCTTGCTGACCCCTGCTTTAGCCAATGCCTACTTATGATGATGGCTCAGCAGATTCTCAACTTGCCTATTTTTCAATTTAGCAATGTTTAACATAATATAAGAAAAACAGTAGGACAAAGAAAGGAGGATGTTATCTCCTTATATACTATGCCCCCCCCCCCAAGATATAAGCCCACTGATGTCAGTAGACTTAAGTATAGCTCACTCCACATGTAACTGACCTTTGTAAAAAATGTTAAATCAAAATTCTACAACATGCCTCATGCAAGCTATAAATCAAGCTTGAGCTTAGGGCAAAGTACAAAAGAGCTACTCAGCATTTAGCCCTTGGAAGGAAAAAAACCACACACATTTCAAGTTAAGTTGAATTTCTTTTCAGGGCAGACTTGACCTTAATCCAACATGAATTAGTTGTTCAAAATTCAACTAAGCAGAACTGACCACAAAGTAGCTATCCAGCGCAACAGAAATATTTCCTTTAGGAAAAAAAGCTGTTAACATGAAATAATAAGATTTTTACAGGAAAGGAACCTCTTATTAAAGAACATTTATTCAGAACAGCTGCATCCAACAAAACATAGCTAAGAGATGTAACAATGTCATCCTGTACCTGCATGCTCAGAAGCAAGCTCCATTAAGTTCACGAAGACATCATCCCAGATAGATATTTTAGAGCTCTGTAGCCTAAGTGTCCTACTAGCATATGGTCATGAAATATTTTGGCTTGAACTAAAGGAAACATTTTTATTTCAATTTTTTAAATCTTCAGAGACTAGATTTATTAAGGGAGAAATAAAATTTCGACAATTTTTGGTCCCATACATAAGGAGAGAACACTTGTTTTGCTATTCTTAACCTTTACTTTTCTAAAGCAAAAGCAATCTACTGGAAGAAAAGTCTGTTCTACATACAAAAGCTCTCTACATGAACCAAAACCCAGAAACAAGGTGCATTCTTCCTTCCATGATTGAATTCCCAGAGTCTTCTGTTTTGCTAAATCTTGGATAATTATTCCCTTTGTCAGTTTCCAAACAGAATAAGAAGGGAATGGTAATACTCTTTTCATCTGCTTCACTTATAATATTTCATTCTATCTTCAATTTCTCTCTCAGAAGAATTACGGCAATGTGACCAGGATTAGGGATTTTTAAATTAATTCAGTCTTTCTCTCTCCCCCCCTTCTTTCTTTCTATATGTTTCTTTGCTTTTACTGATGACACTCACTGTACTACGCAGACTGATTTTACTAAGCACTAAATCTTTAGGGTTTTCTGAAAGACTAAGAAATATGAGGAAACATAAATCAAGACAACAGTTTTATTTTGAAGAGTTTTGTTTTAGCAATGTCCATTTCAGGATATTAACCACAACAGTGGTGATGATTCAAAGTAACAACTTCTAAGAGTTTCAGCAATTAATGATAATATTAAGTTTTCTGCTAAACAACTACTTACTGAAAATAAGAACTTTCTTAGAAGGGTCCACTAGCTCTTTATTTCAATTTAAAAGCACTGCACAGCTCAATTCCAGTTCTTTCCTCATCCTGAAGAATGCCAGATTGCCCTACCTTCCAATTTTCTTATGTATAGCACATGTACTGCAAGTGATGTGGGCCACTGGGGGGGGACTGCTAAACAGTTTCAAGGACATTTTGGATTAGTCATTCCTCCCCTTTCCATATAAAACTATGGATTGTGGGTAATGCCCTTTTAAATGACCTGAATGATTGTGAGAAAGTACTTTTACAGCTGACTAAATGAGTTTGAACAGCATACAAAGAGACACAAAACCTCATGGGTGCCTTTGTTGCCTATAGAGATCAGAATACTGCTCCAGACACAGCTCCCTCCTAGCATGCAGAGAGTCAAAAATACGCAATTTTGGCATGAGACTTAAGAGGCAGAGCAGGATTCTCAACCCGTGGCCTGTGGGATGGATGAGGCCCGTGGTGCCATTTCATGTGGGCCCCCACTGCCTCCACCACACCCAGAAGTGCCATGTGGTGGAGGAAGGGCAATATGGCCATCCAGCGTCCAAAGCTGACTGAGGGAGTGTGACCTGGCCCCTGGCTTTAAAAGGTTGAGAACTCCTGAGGTAGGGTAATGCAATATGATAGTCAGAAACACATTTTAAAGCCACTTGGTCTGCTCTTGTGAATTTGTGATCAGAACAAAATTAAATGTGGTTGTTGACCCAAATAAGCTATGTCCTCTTTTTGGGGCTAAAAAACTCGGCTTATATTTGAGTATATAAGGAAATAAAACTGTACCACTTTCACTTTATTATTGGTAAAGACTCAGAGCCTTGCTGCCCTTATGAGTCTTATGAGGCTGCAGTCTCCTTTTGGATGGATTGAAACCATCCTTTCCCTCTTTCATTTTCTTCACTGCCAACATTACAGCGGTGTAGTTCTTCTTTCGTCATGACTCGCAGATTTACCCAGGCTTCGCCCCAGAGTGCTTTTTCAGTGGGAGGGAAGGCGGACGAGAAGGATGCAGTGGCTGGGTCCTGCAGCCCTGCGTTCCCGGGGAGGATGGGGAGGACGCAGCTGGCGCCTTTGGAGCCCTTGTGTTCCCCGTGAAGGAGGGGAGGACACAGTGGCCAGGTTCTGCATTCCTCAGGCAGACGGGAAGGACGGATCCCCTCCGGCGGGAATGGGCAGTGGCCACTTGCGGTGGCCCCGCCCGTCTTTGCAGGGGCAGCGGAGTCAGCTCCGGTGGCCGCAGTAGCGAGGTGCTCCAGGCTGCGGCGGCAGCTTGCTGGTGAATGCGGCTTGCTGGTGCCCAGGCAACAGCCATTCCTGTGCCAGGTGCTTGGCGTTTGCCCCGCCTCTCCCTCTCTTGGCCTGGCCTCCGTTATTGGCTGCTCTGACCCGCAGTGGCCACTGGGAGTTGCAGTGGCCACTGGGGATGGTAGTTTTTGGGCGTTTTGCTTGTCTGTGGGGCTGGCACCCCACCGGCGGCCTCCGGACCGCTGTCTTTGACCCCCTCCATCTGGAAGGTAGGTCTGGCAAATTTTCAGGGGGGAAGGTGGCGGGGGGAGGCGCATTGAAGACTATCAAACGTACTTCTTTGCTTTATAGTTATGAATTTTTGACTTCTTAATCCTCAACTGCAGTCCGGCTTTGGCAATGTTTACTTTCACTTTCTCTAAAAGTCATTTCAAGTTATTGTTGCTTTTTGCCAGTAAGATGGTGTCATTTGCCTATCTTAAATTACTAATGTTTCTTCCAGCAATATATCTAGATGGTGAGGAACCTGGAAACTAAGTCCTATGTGCAAATGTCGAGGGAATTCTACTCTTCCCTCAGTCAAGAAATCAATCATTTGAGTGCAGCAAGTTTAAAACGTTCAACAAAAGACCACAAACCAATACTGATGTCTGACTAACAGTCACAGATAAGTTTCCTTTAGGTTAAATAACTGAGAATTATATGAAGCAAAACCAGCACTTGATTGCATAGGCAAATTAAGTCTCAAATAGGCTGAATGTAGCAGAAGCCTCAACCTAATATGCTAAGGAGGTCTGAGTAACTGCTTGGAATATGGTTTCCAAGGAAACTAAATCAGCTTGTTAACATGTTCTCTTTCATCATTAAAGATAAAGTGAAAGATACTTGGGTTAACTTCTAAAGCAACAGCTAGTGTATCACAACTAACTGACAACTTACCAAAGGCATTTAAACAGCATTTCTAATTCTTACTAAGATGGAATGCATTGTAAATTATTCACTTGTATGGAGTAACATCCAAAAAAGGTGAGCTAATAATACATTACAGAGTTATGTTTAGATGCAAAACTGCCTAAATCATTTTGTCCTGAAGATCATAAGTAAGCAATAAATGGATTTGTCCAAAGCCTAGCCTGAATTTTGGAAACGAGCCACAATTCAAAGTCTTCATTATCATTTAATTTCCCAGGAATTATTTAATGTAACTCCATTTGAAACATAGATTGGCATTATATTCAGACTGGGAAAATGTGGTTCAAACTTGGATTACAAACTATCATTTCTGTAAACTTCACATACAGGAGTTTAAGAGAATAATCTGAATGCAGCAACCATCTAGATTTAGGATAAAGGTATCATTTCATTAGCATGACAAATATTTTCTAGGTCACTCACTGAATATGGTAATCTAATTTCTCACTGGACCATGTTTTATTGTGTCTGGATGAACAATAATAGAATTTACTACAATAAACTACCGTAAGTCCTACAAAGACTAGCACCAAAGTCACAAAGCAACCTCAAAAGCTATCAAAAAGGTAATACAAACATAACAGACATATAGCAAAATACATATACTGCATTCCTGCAGTAAGTTAAGGATTGCTTAAAACTAAAAAAGGAAACATTAGAAAGCACAATAGGTAAACACAGAAATACAACTCTGCATAAAACTAAAAAAAAAATGCAGTTAAACAATTCCAGCAGTTTGAAAACAAATTTTAACCTTTTAACAGAACCTATCCTACCTGAAATCAACTTTGATTCATGAGCCCTCATCCATCCCCTTCACTAAATGTATTTTAAGAACAACAAAAAACCTACCTGAACAGGACAGTAAAACAGGATAGTGCGGACAGAGCTATTCTGGATGGACAATTAAAATATGAATTTGCAAATATTAGTTAAGAATGCAATGCTTTCAGGTCCAAAACAAGGAAACAACATCTTTTATCAAAAGGTTTAGATTCATAGTGTCATTATTTGGGAATCTGTCCAATAACATCACAAATGCCTTTGGTATATAGACAATGAGTGGTGGTATACTTGTTGTTGCTTTCATCATTAACCCAATTATGTTTCACTTTTACTTTAATGACGAAAGAGAACATGGTAATTTTGATTTGTGAAGCAAAATGCATTCTTATAGTGCTGAAGTTTAATTTGAATGCAGTCCCAAGGTACAAAAAAATTACTCCCAACAACTATAACTATACCCCATCACATACGCAAGCCAAAAATGATAGAAGAAACCACTTGTTGCTCTTAAAGCTGTAGCAAAAGATTACTAACAGGGAGTAAGAGCAGATGTCTCCAGCACAGAAGAGCTGGAAAAGAATTCAGCAGTGTTGCCTGGCAGCAAATTATTATCTCCCAGTGAGCTATTTCCATATGCCTACAACAAAATCCCACACAGAGAATCAGAACTGGGAAAGGACGCAGTTCTGGTTTTCTGTGTGGGAACTGAAGAGATGCTTAACAACTTTTAAAATGCTTCAGAAAAAAAGTAACAAAAGGGGAGACTCTTTTGCTAAGGATAAGCAAGAATTTCTACCTCACTGAAGAGAAGTTTAAAGATCTTACCTGAGAATGGAGGGCATCCCATTTGTAATACAGAAATCTTAATAAAGGGGAAAGGAATTTTTACCTTCCTGTCAAAGGATGCACTGTCCCATGGAATTTACTAGTAGCAAGGATATATTCTCCATCTCTCTTTCTCTATGGGTCTCTTAGGTCAAAGGTTATACAGTAAAACCCTGACGTATGTATGTAAAATTCGAGTTATGCAAGTTTTTTTTGCGTAAATCTGTGTCCCGTTTTATGCAAAAAAACCTCGAGTTATGTAAATTTTACACAACTCTTTAGAGATCAAAATGGCGGTGGTGCCATTTTGATCTCTAAAATTCAAGTTTTTAGTGATCAAAATGGTGGCGCCGCCATTTTGATCACTAAAAATCCACCCACCCCCACTGCTGGAAGTCACAAGACGATGGAGTTTTTTCACCCATTTCGGGCTCTCGACCGCCCCTGCTACCTCTGGGAGGGTCGGGGGACCCGATACACGCTGTTTCTAACGTTCCCCGACCTTCCCAGGTGGTGCTGCAAGGCGAAATGTAGGGGGGGGAAACAGCACAGATCAGATCCCCCAACCCTCCCAGAGGCGGCAGTGGTGGTAGAGAGCCCAAAATGGATGAAAAATCTCCATTGTGATGGATTTTTTCCACCCGATTCGGGCTCTCCGTCCCCTCCCCCGAGGGTCGGGGTACCAGATCCGCGCTGTTTCCAACATTCCCAGATCTTCCCAGGCGGTGCTGCAAGGCAAAATCTGCAGCCGATGGCGGAGTTTTCCCTCTGCATTTTGCCTTGCAGCACCGCCCAGGAAGGTTGGGGGACGTTGGAAACTGCGCGGATCGGTCCCCCCGACCCTCCCAGAGGTGGCAGAGGTTGCAGAGCTTCAGCAGCGTTTCCTGCTCTGAAGAAGGAGGAGAAAGCAACAGCAAAAGTAGGGAGATCATGCCATTTAAATTCCCTCCCCATGTATCCCTATGGGGATGCCTCGATTTACATAAAAAATCAAGTTAAATTGCTATGGAACCGATTTTTTAAAATATAAATTGGGGTTTTACTGCATTTGAATTTTCATAGCAAGCCATGAAGCTCACCACACTAAACTAAGTTGTACAGGAGCATCATGTAGTACATGGAATTTTGATATTCTTCTCTTGGCATGACCAGATAAACATAAGAATATGCTTTAGGCTGAGTTAGACCATTTAGCCCAGTACTGTATTATCAACTCTAATTAGCAGCCACTCGAAACATATTTTTTCTAGCCGTACAGTACCGTCCTTGGTACTCCTTAGTGGTCTCCTATACAAGTATTGGGACTGCGGTGACTATTTGGTTAAGATGCTGAACTTGACAACTAGAAGGTCAGCAGTTCAAGACCTGAGTGCTGCAGGACGGAGTGAGCTGCTGTCTTTGTCCCAGCTCCTGCCAACATAGCAGTTCGAAAGCAAGAAATTGCAAGTAGATATATAGGTACTGCTTTGGCGGGAAAGGTAACAGCATTCCATGCATCGTCATGCCTGCCACATGTCCATGGAAATGTCTGCATATGCAGACAGTGCTGGCTATTTGGCTATGGACAGAGGTAAGCACTGCACCCTAGAGTTGGATACGACTGGCTTTTGAGCAAGGGCAACTTTTACAAGTATTAACCACAGCAAATCTTTCTTAGCTTCTGAGGTCATGTTTGTTCACAGAAGTGATAAACTGCAAGCTGCAACTAAGTAGAGTTTCTGGTTCTGTCTGAATCCAAGAACACAGTTATTGCTACCTAAAAATCCAGGACTCATAAACCAAGACAAAGTAGAAAATGGATGGAATTAAGGAGTGGAGAGTGAAGTCCTATCTGTTTCTGTTTCCTCTTGTGCAATTCACAAAGTAGGTGTATTAAGGTAACACTGAGGAGTTTGCTGTGTCTGGGCACAAACTGTAGTTCCACACCCAATTTACAAAACCATCACTGTTAAAGAATACAGATCAAATTAAGGCTTTTCCAGAAGACATAAACTGACAGAATCTGAAACAATGGGATGAAACTTCTTCTTTTTCCTGATAAGACAAAATTTCTCAATTTCTGATCATAAACAGAGATAAATTAGGAAAACAAAAAATGCAAATCTAATGCACAACTACACATTGAAAGTAAAGCTGTGTTTCATTTCCTTGGTCCAGTAGTCTCTAACCCAAGGCAGCTCATCTGACGAACAAGAGCTACTCTCAGAATAATTTAAAATAATCCGTATTCCATGGACCTGGAAGCTTTTCATTATAGCTCCTAGCATCACTAATTGGTGTTGAAATTACCAAATACACATAATCACTTTATTCATATGCTTAGGTACAAACGTGATAGTAACAGTCTGCTAAAAAAAATAGTAGAGTTTTTCTATTATACCCTTTGAACTGACTGCAATATAACAAATACTGCATTCCAAACTGCCATTAAGTAAGATAGTCTGGGGGAGAGAAAATACCCAGATTATTCCAACTCCCATTACAATCTGAGGACACATATGCTCTAATGAATACAAGCATTATTAAATCACATTTGCATCTAGTACTGAACAAAAAACACATCAAACTCCACAAACAAACTTTGAAATTTTGCCATCACAAACTTCATTTCCAGACAGGCCAAGTCCTATTTTATCAGCTTTCTTCCCTGCTGCAAAGAAAACTCTCCACCAGTACACTATAACCAGATGCTGCCAAAGTTATTAGGATCCTAATTGAATCTGAATTGCTCTTGAGAAGCTTCACAAGCCAGAACATGAACAAGGCACCCTATAATTGAATTAAAGGGACCTGGAGCAAACTGATCATTAGCTTGTCGGCATGTTCATTTTGTAAGAAGACAGAACAGAAGTATTTTATGATTGGGTAGAGGGTTTTCTTTCTCGGATTCCATTTTAGGATTCCTCTGTATGTCTCTTATTTTCCATATACAATCTATATCATCAGACGCTCTCAAAAATCTATACAGGCAAACAATCCAGTTTCTCTGGAATCTATCCCTTCATCTCTTTCCACTAAAACATTACACCACATATTCATTTTTGACAGATATTCATCATATATATACACAGCACATTTCCAAAATGGGGAACAAGAGATTCTTACCTGCTAAGACTCTGTTAACTGAGGAGTGAGTGGCCAAACCAGGTTGACCGCGTTCATGAAAGATCCCAGCATAAGGCAAATACTCTGGCAACAAGAAACGCCTAGAAAGGGGAGAAAGACATGGTATAAATACTGCTAGCTCTTCTTGGCACTTGCATTGTGAACAGCATATCTGTTAAATTTATTTATTTATTTATTTAATGGGTTTGTATCCCGCCCTCCTGATGGGGACACCACTCAGGGCGGCTAACAGCCTGCAGTACAAAAACAGCATATAAAGCAACAACAATACAACAACAGTTAAAAACAACATTAGCTAAAACAATCAATAACCCCCCACTAAAACAGAATTAAAAACACAAAAACCTAATCGGATAAACATTATTTCTTTCGAACAAACCTGGGAACAAAGCGTCCAAGGGATGGTGCAGACATACGGGCATTGCGAGGGGCACGGTGTCTTGATCTGTCTCCAGTGTCCCTTCAGAAGAAAAAAGTAGTATTTTAATAACAAATTACACTTGGAAACATCATATTGCTGCTTTTGGTAAATGATTTTGAGTCAAAATCTTTTGGACTTTCCATTTATTTATGTTACGTGCTGTCAAGTCAGAACCAACTTTAATTGACAGGGCTTTCAAAGTGAGATATTAAATGAGTGGTTTTATCGTTTCCAGTTTTCCCATGAGCTTCCACGGCTAAGCAGGCATTCAAACCCAGGCCTCATAGAATCACAGAATAACTGAGTTGTAAGGGGCCTTTTAGGCCATCGAGTCCAACCCCCTGCTCAATGCAGGGATTGGAATCAAAATAGGTCTGATAGATGGCTGTCCAATTCTCTCTTGAATGCTTCCAGTGTTGAAGCACTCACCACCTCTCAAGGCACTTAGTTCCACTGTTGTGCTGCTCTAACTACTCCTTACTACTAGTACATCACTGGATAGCCACCCTCATTTAATATCACCATAAATTAATGGTTGTGATTAATTATAAATCAAAGCAACCAACTTAACCATTTTGGGTTCATCTGCAAAAATGAGTCATAGGTGTAGAAAGCCCTCTCTCTGGAAACCCTACATTATCTAAATACCCATGAGTTGTATCTATTAGAACAGAAAGGTAGTTTGTAAATGGATAGCAAAGCTCCATCAGTCTACAAAGAAATTTTTTTTTTACTGTTCATGCTTGCCACTTTGAGACTTCCCTCTAGCCCAGTGGTTACCAACCTTTTTTGGGCCATGCACCACCTAAGCATCTCTAAAATCCTAATCCACCCCTCCCCCTGACATATAATGTAAACAAAGCTGGCTGTTAGCTCATTGCATTGGAGCATGTATCTGTGGAGCCACTAGGGGTTCAAGTCTCCACCAGGCTGGGAAAAGAGATATCCTGGTCTATCCCTGAGCATGCTGCAAGGTTCTCAAGCGTCACCTGCACACAATGGACTGGCAAATTATTACTCAGTACTTTATACCTAGAAAAACCTCAGAAGAGCTGCCATGAGTCAAAATTGGCATGCAACATGTAGTTATTATGAATATAAACATACTTAAGTTAAATGCAGGTTTAACTCACTGTGATGCAGAAAACAATAATCTATCTCTGTGATAAATGGTATACCATTTCCTTCTTCTAGGGTGCCCTGGGACTGTGCAGCTTGCCAAAGGCTATGTACACTGGCTCTTCTGGGGAATTGAACTCCCAATCTCTGGCCCCACAGCCAGAAACCTAAACCTGGACTAATAAGTCAAAGCATCTTAACTCAAAGGCAAAATAATTCATTCAGCTCCCAAAGGTGATATAGGGAAGTTTCCCTCACTCCTCTGAGATTGCAGAAATTCTCTCCGCTCTCTTATTTCATTTCTTTCACCAAAAGGAAGCCTAAGGTGACAATTTATTTCTGCCTTCCTGCTTCTCCGTGGGACATCTGCAAGACCACTCTTAAAAGGAATGCAAAACAATTCTGATGTTTTTGTTCCATCTACAGTATGAAAACATTCATCATGTAAAGCAAATGAACTGAAGCATCTGGTACTGCTTTGCTTCCCACTCAAGGTTATTCCTCTGCCTTCAGAAAGCAAATGTTTTTTTTTAAAGTTTTTAAAAAGTCCAAATGTTCCAGATAAGTGGGCAGCCTTATCTCTGCTCTTTCTTGGCAGCTTTACATACTATGTAGAGAGCAAGGACAGCAAATGTTATGACTGCTCTGCAAAGACAAAACAGCATTATAAGGCTTGCAAAGCCTCACATTTTAACTGTCATATTAGCATTCTAGCCTAATTTTCAGTCTGGTAGACACAGTTAAGCCTAAAAGAAAATGTGCGCAGGACTGCAGCCTGTCAGTTTCTACATATAGTTGTACATACAGACACGCACAATGAGGTTAAGAAGATATATATTTTAACTGCTTTCACAACCAATTCAGTGATAAAGACTCTTTAAATAAAACATACTGTATTCATTGCAGTAATTTAGGGATTCAACAAGGACATGAAAATATGCTACTGAATAGAAATCCTGGATTTTTTTCCCTGCCAAATCCTGAAGCACAGGAGCTCCGTACATATGCATTGGATGGTTAATTAGAACAAGTGAGATTAAAGAATTAAGCTGGAGGGTTATTAGAACAAGCCAGAAATCTAAGGATTGACATTAGGGTATTTTTACAAGTTAATAGGGTAAAAACATTTATCTAAGAAATTCCAATGTACATAGTTGAGGTAAATAATCTGTAGGTGGTTGTGGTCTAAAAATTCAAGATAGCAACCTGATATTGCTGTTTTAGAGCCAAAATGACAAGGGTAAAAAACATGCATACTGATTTCAGAAAAAAATCAGCAACTGAGGTGGAGGAGAATCAATACATTACTGAATCAGATATAGGATGGTCCAAGAAGGACCCATTATACTCAGATTGGTTCACACACTCATACAGATAATTTAAGTTTCCTACAGTTTGAGGGGTTAAAAATGGACAGTGGAGAATAGCCCATCACTTAATACTTATTCTTAGACTAGGTGCAGTTGATTTTTACCTTTTTATTTTAGATAGTAATATGAAGTTTTCAGCTAATGTTATAACTGTGTGTTTGAAAGTCAGATATTTAATGCTCTCATGGGGCTTTGAGTGGATAGGTCAAAGCAACATTAGCCACTCTTTTCCCCTCGCCTCTGCCATCCTACACTTTTAATGCCTGTTACTAGCCTTTATTAGTCATTGCTTCATTAGTTCCGGACTCGCTGGCTAATACAGTGGTACCTCGCTTAAAGAACATAATGTGTTCCATGGGATTGCTCTTTAAGCGAGTTTGCTCTTTAAGCGAAACACCATTGTAAGTGACCAATTGTGACTTCGGGGGGGGGGGGGATTGCGAACCCTAATTTAGTTGTTAAGCTAGGCGACCATTCAGAGAAAATTCTGCTCTTTAAGCAAGTTAGTCTCTAAGTGAAGCGCTCTTTATGTGAGGTTTTACTGTATTTTGATTTGAGCTATGTAGTGGGACTGCACACTTAGGCAGGCCAAGTTACTGATTGGGAACATTTCCCTAACACACATTTTTCTTCTCTTATTCTTTGTTCTATTGTTTGGGTAGGACATGCCCTAAAAACTGCCACAGAAGAGGTTTATGCTGACCTACTGTTTTTATCTGTGCTATGAAACAGTATCTACTTTTGTGGCTGTCCACAATTGGGTATACAGCAAATATGATGCACTCTGCTGTCAGCTAGTAGGTAGCAAATGGACACAACTGGAGACATTCAGAAGCATCTTCTATCCTCAAGGGGCTGCCCTTGACGACCATTCGGAGGCTACAGCTGGTCCAGAATGCGGCTGCCTGGGTGGTGATGGGGTGTGGACGTTATGCCCGCGCCTGGCCACTACTTCAGGAGCTGCACTGGTTACCCGTTTCTCTCCGGGTTGTAGGAATGCATCTGGATTCTGTCAGGCTGTCTTCTGACACATTTTGTAAACAAAAGCCTCTTTGCTTACTGAGAGACAACGCTAGATTTTGGGCTCTGACACTTCTGATTAGCTGTATGCCCTGAGTTTTGTTTCTGTTAAGTTTCGTTTCTGGTATACTCTGCTTGAATAAGTTTCGTTTCTGAGACTCTCTGCTTGAATAAAGAGAAGGGATTAGTATCCTTTGTTCAGCCAAAAAGACCAGCGTGTGTGTTTGCTTTTCTCTCTATCTGTTTCCCTTCTTACTGAGCCTAATGAAGCTGGACTTCGTGGACTCTGAAGTTTCTATCTTAAAAGATCTGATGATATAAACTGCTACTTCATGAGACTGATTGAGACATGAATCAGATTTCTACACCGGGTGCAATTCAAAGTGCTGGTTTTGACCTTTAAAGCCCTACATGGTAGTGGGCCAGGATACCTAAGAGACCACATCGCCCCAAGAATGTCCATCCGTCCAACCAGAGTGGACCGGAGGGACTCTCTAACTGTATCATCGTCTAGAGGGGCTCATCTCTGTAGCACATGAAGGAGCGCCTTCTCTGTGTCCACTCCAGCCCTTTGGAACCTCCTGCCAACAGAGCTACGGTTACAGAAAGAATTGCTACCCTTTAGAAAAGGTATGAAAATTTGGCTGGCGGGGCAGGTGTGGGGCCCTGATAGAAATGTGCCCCCCGCCTGCTGGCTTGTATCATAATCCAGATCCCCCTTTCTCTCTTTTTATGGATGGGGTGGGCGGGCTTAATTGGGTGGCTTTTTCATCTGTTTTTATTCTTTTTATGTTTTTATCTGCCCATGTTCAGCTTTTATTGTGATTGTATATCTGTGTTTTTAAATTGCGGTGTGAGCCGCCCTGAGTCGGGTTTTACCTGAGTAAGGCGGCATATAAATCCGAAAATTAAATTAAAATTAAACCACCATCACCACATACGGTTTGTCTCATTCCACTTCTTCCTTAGACTTTTAACATTTGGGTGAGGTACTCTCTGCCACACTGCCACAGAAAAGGCAGTGCTTCTTCTGCCCAAACATACTTGCTTACTACCCATCAAAAGGATTCTTTTTATTCTTGCTGTGGGTGCTTGTATATTTTTCAGACTGGATGAGCCGCAAATGTAATACATTCTGCAGGCAACTAGAGTAACTTGGGCAAACCAGGATATTGACTAGAAACTAGGAAGACATATTACTCTGCCAACACATTTTTCTCTCCTTCAACACACTTTAGTTCCACAGAAAAGTAAAAGTTGTACTTTCTCCAAATTCTTCTCCCACTCTTTTCAAACTGCACAAGTCCTGGAGCCAACACCAAGAATGGCTAAGAGGTCTCTCGAAGAGGAATCAGCTCAACTAGTTAATGTATAATTTAAGTATCAGATAAGCATTTTTATTTTTCCCAGATCTACTCTGTCATTGGTGATGGGGGTGGAGGATGGGTAATTATTACAAAACTGGCTAGTAAAGGTAAAATTTCCCTTGCTTGAAAGCCAGTCATATCCAACTCTAGGATTCAGTGCTCATCTCTGTTTCAAAGCCGAAGAGCCAGCGCTGTCTGTTTCTGCAGACATTTCTGTAGTCATGTGGCAGGCATGACTAGACGCCAGAGTGCACAGAACACTGTTACCTTCCCACCAAAGTGGTCCCTATTTATCTACTTGCAATTTCTTGCTTTCAAACTACTAGGTTGGCAAGACTGGGTATAGCTCTACTATTCCACCACAAGGCTACTTTGTTTTGTATGAATGTGTTTATTTTGTAAATCACCCAGAGTGGGTGCAATACCCATATGGGTAGTATAGAAATTAACTAAACAAATAAATAAATAAACTATTATCCAAAAGTTATGCTGATTAGTCATAAGAAATTAACAAACAGAAACTTTTTAAAAAAGATTATAAAGAGCTTCATCACCATGCAGAAAATTGTTACTGGAATTTTAAAAAAGATGAGGTAAAGGTAAAGGTAAAGGTTTCCCTTGCTCGAAAGCCAGTCGTATCCGACTCTAGGGTGCAGTGCTCATCTCTGTTTCTAAGCCGAAGAGCCAGCGCTGTCTGCTTCTGCAGACGTTTCCGTGGTCATGTGGCAGGCATGACTAGACACCGGAGCGCACGGAACGCTGTTACCTTCCCACCGAAGTGGTCCCTATTTATCTACTTGCAATTTCTTGCTTTCGAACTGCTAGGTTGGCAGGAGATGAGAGGAGATGAGAGATACATGATAAAAAAAACTATTCAAAGTCGAATAAACTTCTCAACAGACGGAAGAGAAATGCAATCAAATATAAGAGGAGAATGGGGAGAAAAGAGGGAAGTAGGGAACAATCCTCTCTTTTCTGTAAAAAATATATAGTTCATACTCTCCTTCTTCCAGTTGTTAAACATAGACTCCTCTTCAGCTATACCATACTATCCCTTGCCAATTTATCAGCTAAAGATATAAGCCAAGAAGATTACATCCAGGAAAAGAGTTATTCATGGTTCTTTCAAAGATCAAAAACCACAACCCTGATTACTTCTCTGAAGAAGAATAAAGAGATTTCTACATCAGAAAAGTGCTTTACAAGATCAAGCACCTCTGACAAGTACCAAATACAAGTGGATTCATCACCTGGTCAAGTGCTATGCATTGCAACAGAGTCCTGCTAAATGCTGAAGATGAATTGCTACAGGAAAGGCAATTTGGAAAGAATAAAGTCACAAGTCTGTGTTCTGACCTGGAAATTAAATTAGTCCCCTCTGACCCTACTTCTCACATGGAGAAATGATGATCAAATCAACAATGAGCTACTGTATTCAGTAGCTGCAATGGATCATCAAACACCATGGTAACTAGAAGATTCAAAAAGGAAAGTGAGAACTCCTGGAAAATGCACAATGAAATACTTGACCAAAAGCAGATAACAAAATGAAAACACAAGTAGTTTTGATTAAAAACACACTAAGGCCGCTCATCCACAAAACAACTTACTAGTTATACATACAGACAATTCTGGCTCTATGGCTGTACACGGAGATGAGTATCACCCCCTAGAGTTGGACACAACTGACTTTCAAGCAAGGAAGACCTTTAGAATATAAACTGGGCAGTAGAATAGTAGACTTTTCATGTATAAGAGAATGTTGACGTTCCAAGAGGGCTTTCGCACAACTTCATGTGATTTGCCAGTTACACCCGCTCCTAGACCTGGACTCCTTGCTCATGGTTACACACACTCTGGTCACCTCCAGACTTGATTACTGTAATGCGCTCTACATGGGGCTGCCCTTGATGACCATTCGGAGGCTGCAACTGGTCCAGAATGCGGCTGCTTGGGTGGTGTTGAGGTGTGGGCACTATGCCCATGTCTCACCACTGCCTCCAGGTGCAATTCAAGGTGCTGGTGATTACCTTTAAAGCCCTACATGGTAGTGGACCAGGGTACTTAAGAGACCGCATCACCCCAAGGATACCTGCCCACCCCACTAGAGCGGACCCGGGGGGCTCTCTTATAGTTCCATGAAGGAGAGTCTTCTCTGTGTCTGCTCTGGCCCTATGGAACCTCCTGCCAACTGAACTTCGTCTCCAGACAGAGCTTTTCCCCTTCCACAAGAACCTGAAGACATGGCTGGTGCAGTGTGTGTGTGTGTGTGTGTGTGTGTGTGTGTGTGTGTGTGTGTGTGTGTGTGTGTGTGTGTGTGTGTGTGTGTGTGTGTGTGTGTGTGTGTGTGTGTGTGTGTGTGTGTGTGTGTGTGTGTGTGTGTGTGTGGCAGCTGGGGGCCATCTTGGGTTGGCTTGCCTAGGGTATTGCAGCTTTGTCAGGTGGTATTAGAGGGCACTTTTAAAAGAATTTCTAAAGTAATGTTGATAATTTTTAATTTTGAAAAGCCTATTTTTAATGTTTTTAATTGTTTTCAGTGATGTCTTATTGTTAATGTGTAAGCCGCCCGGAGTCGCCTCGCTGAGGGGGTGGCGGATAGAAATACGATTAAATAAATAAATAAATTCCAGAAGTGTGCACCTATTGTCTCTAAACCACATACAAGGTGAGCCAAATGCATATAATCTTATAAATAAAATTTATAAGGGAAAAACTTTTATTCATATTTAATTATAGAAAACCTGTTGGGTATTTACTTTCTCCTTGAGGCTACAAGTGTAAAAGTACGCTCAGGCAACTAGATATCAAGGAATATATGGCTCATCTGGAACCCTGGAAGTTATTCCAGCAACCTTTGCCATAAAGACTTAGTGCTTTCTTTCTACAAACTATCACATTATTTCACTAGCATTCTATTCAGTGAAGTGTTTATCACACAAAAGGTTTGGTTTTTTCTCAGGAACCTCTGAACCTGTTATCTTGTAGCTGTGATCTGGCACCAATTAAGATACAGTAAAACTCCGACTTACATATCCCTCGAGTTACATAAAATCCAATTTACATAACGATTTTTACACTAAAACCATGTCCCGATTTACATAAATGTCCCGATTTACATAACACAATTCCCTATTGGCTTGCTTCAAGTTACGTAAAAAAATTCAATTTTCCTATGGGGTTGCTTCGATTTACATAAATATCATTTTCCTATGGGTTTGTTTTGAGTTAAGTAAAAAATTCATTTTTCCTATGGATTTGCTTTGAATGACGTAAAAACTCATTTTTTCTATGGGTTTGCTTGAAGTTACGTAAAAAATTGATTTACATAAAAGCCTATGGAACAGACTTTTTATATAAGTAGGGGGTTTACTGTATGTATCAAGAAAAAAGCCAAGTTTTATTATGCAAATTAATCCCATTTTATTTAAGAGAATTTCTGAATGTTGTTTAACTCTAAAGTTCAAACAATTAGGAAATCATCTGTTATCAATATTAACATAAAGTAATTTAAGTGACTATACAGTAAAACCCCAGGTTACGGATGCCAGGCAACAGAAAACGTGACTTATGGAAGAAAATTCTGAGGAAATGGCATCCCGATTTGCGGGAAAAACTCATGATATGGAAAGTTTTGTTGTTGTTCCAACGCTTCCCAGGCCGGTGGAAGGGTGTTTGGAGCATTTCCGCTCCATTTTTCACCGCTTTTTGGCTCCAGCAGATGCTCTCCCCCAACCAGGAAATGCTGGAAATCACCCCCATCAGCTGTTAGGTGGGAACATTTTCTGCAATTACCAATACTGGCCACTTGATGGCACTGATGGAAATGTGACGAATATGCCTGGAAAATAAAAAAAATCAGCTCCGAAGCTCACTAAAAAGCCACAAAAAAAACAGCAACTTGTTTTTTCTGTTCCAAACCCTTTCTAAAGTGCACTTTGGAAATTTTTGCTGTGTTTTCACCACTTTAGAAAGAGTTTTGAACAGAAAAAATATGTTTTTTTGTGTGGCTCTTTTCTAACCTCCAGAATGGATTTTTATTTTCAATGCATTCCTATGGGAAATTGTGCTTCGTGTTACAGAAAAATCGCTTTACAGAAAACGTCCTGGAATGGATTAATTCCTAACCCAGTGTCCACTGTATATAACATCAGAATAGAATAGGATATACAGTTAGGTCCAGAAATATTAGAACAAGGATAACTTTTTTGGCAACTCAGGTTGTCAGGTTCAATGCAAGGGGTTTGACAAAGGTTGGGTATTAACAATCTAGAAAGTACAGCCATTAAAATAAGTCATTTGTTCTCTAGCATCCATGCGATTTTTTAAAGTCAAAGAGAGAGTGTCTGAACCAGAATTGATTTTGACATAAAATTGCTGTTCATGTTTTTTCTTATGTTGTTTTCTCGGTTCGGATGGATCACAACTAGTCTTTCTCTGTTCAACTGACAAACTGTCCCAAGAATGATATTTTGAGGGAACAGCAGAAGGACTTGGAGAAAACGATGGCAAGATCTCATCAAAGATATTCTCAAGACATTACTCAGGCACAATTTGACCACACTACTAAGCAGACTCACCCTTTTGCTCCATCTGCTGAAGCCCCTACTTTCTCCCAAACTAGTACATCAGTCTTAAAGAAATCAGTTTTAAAAAAAAATTTGAAACAAGATGGACCCACAGCATATAACAGTGATGGCGAACCTTGGCACTGCAGGAGTGCTGATCAGGGCTTCTGGGAACTGAAGTTCAAGACCACCTGGAACATGGTGATTAGCCATGAAGACTGTCCTGAGAATATAACGCAGTGGCCTTTCATTTGCCTTCCACATTGCAGCATGACACCCATACCATGGATCCAGTTCTGCGAGTCCCTTTCTGGTCCTGAGCTCTTTTGGCACACAAAGTCCTCCTCAGGCCTGCCCAGGCCTGTATCAATGAAGCTGCTACCCTCCATCAAGATGGATTCAAGTGGGATTTAACCCACTTGGGGACCATCACCCTTCACTGTGGACTTTGCTGCCAAAGGCCGCTAGTATACTTATATATTAATAATTGCATAACCTCCATAGATGCCATATGCTAAATAAAATAAATTAGGTACAAATTCTAAACAAATTATTTTGTACCAAGTGGTTAGTGTTCTATATTCTGCTAAGCAGCTTACAGGTATTTGTGATGGGAGGCAATCAGTTACAGCTTTTAAAACATTGATGAAAGATTTCAAAGATGGTTTGCAGACAGCAGAGTAACACACTGTCCCAAATATCTGCATATTAATGCAGGTCAAATATAACAAAGTTTTTATATTCTCATCACTTGCTGAAGACAGATGGCGAATTCCACATGCTGTCATACACTAATGCAGAAAAGTTTCAGTCTGGAAATATAACATTTTTATGCTTAACAACACAATATACTGCATACTCAACTCCAGTGAGATCACATTTGCCATTGACAATATTACAACAGCTAACCCATAGGTTAGAAAGAGCATGCAAAACTACATCAGGAGTTCTCAACCTTTTTAAGCCGGGGGCTGGGTCATGCTCCCTCAGACAGCTTTGGAGGCCGGATGACCATTTTGCCCTTCCTCCACCTCATGGCTCTTTCTGGTGTGGTGGAGGCAGTGGGGGCTCACATCAAATGGTGCCATGGGCCACAGGTTGAGAATCCCTGATCTACATCTTAATATAAACATTTTTTTATTTCAAAATGTGCTGGAGAATTTCTGAACATTGTAAGAACACAAATTCCATAAGCTGCTTCTGTGAAACAAAAGCTTTTTTTTAAAAAAAAAATATAGAATAAAAGAAAAAGATCAAAAGTGCTTGGTTTCCTGTCTCAAAAATATTGAGCCAATTAAATTGCAGATCTTTTTCTCTCTAAAACAAGCAGAGTGAAGAAGCTAAGTGTAAGACACAGAGCTAGAAATTCAAATTCAAATTCTTTGCTCAAGAATAAAAATGGACACACACTTAGCACATTCCTCTTAATCCTAATCAAGGTCATGGTGCTATTATGAGGTTAATAATGTGCATTTAAACATTTTATAAGAAAATCTGGTGGGATACAAATCATTTATGTTCAGAAGATTACCATGAGTCATAGAATGCAAAATCTATGTCAACCAGACTAGCAATACAACTTCAGAAACTAAAGTTATTTGCCTTAACTTCAGGAGCTACACAATCTATTACTTAAAGTGAGACTTGTTAAATAGAAATGTGCAATCTTTCACCTCTTAAACAAAATCTAAAATGCTTATGCAATAGGACAAGAAAGTAGAGAAACTGAAAGGCACTGTACCCTTCCTGCTCTGGAAAATGCGGAAGCCTAAAAATGGCTTCTATCATTAAAAAAAAAATCTTTTGATACTGCATAAACATATAAATACAAAGAAGTGATGAGGCTAAGAAATTCAGCCCAAAGAAAGCTGACTTGTTAAATAACAGTGGAGAAAGGTTCTACCTCAAAGGCCCCTCTACCAGCTTCTGAATCAGTCAAAAAAGATAACTGCTTGAAAAGGAGAGAATGCCTTGGCTTAAATGCACAGAGGAGCAAAGATTACAAAGGAACATTTCTTAACAAAAAGCACTGCTACTTCCGAGGACAGAAACAAACTCCCTTCCCACTCAGCATGAAATGAAAAGGCAGTCTTGGTATGGCTGACTGAATCTGTTTCTTGAATGGACCCCTTCTCTGTGTGAATATTATCTGCAGGGGAACACATTTCTCCACACATGTCTGCCTAGCTTGGTGAATGAAGACCGTACCATTTCTTTTTAGCAAATGAACCCCTTTTCCCCAGAGGATGAACTGGAGGCAAACATGGAAATAAGCGAGAGTTGCTCTTGCTGTGCTTTCCTCGTCACAATAAGCCCCAGCAGGCTGCCTGTGGTGCTGTTTAGGGAAGCCATTGGGCAAGCTGATACTTCTACACCTCTCCCTTCATTTACATCTTACAAATCAAGACCACAATGAAAAGGGGGAAGGCACACATGTTCCCCTGTGTTTCGGAGCAGTTGATTCCTGGAGCATGAAATGACAGCTCCAAAGAAAAAGGCTTCTGCCTCCATCCCCACCATCAGTTTTCATCCAGAATATTATTTCTTGCTGCTCTAGAAGAAGATAAATTCTGGCTCAACAGAGGTTCAAGCTGTAATTCAAAGACATGAAGGATTTCTACTTCTACCTCATCTAGTATCACTACAAAATGTGCATAGGTTGTGATACAACATTCTATGTTTCCAATTATAGTCAGAGCATTTTAATAGTGTGATAAAACTGTAATTCAACAAACATTATGATGATCCAGAATCACACAACATTGTTGGCAGCTTCCTAAGGTGCTAATGTATACTGAAAGTATCATAGCCCACTTGGAAATTGATTAAACTTAGGGATGCTCTAAACAATAGGCCAGAAAAGACACAACATTCATCGTTTTAGTCCGGGTAAGCACACCAGACAAAAAGAAAAGAAAAACAAACCAGAAAACAAAACAAAAATGACAAAAATATATAGACTAAATGCTATATTATAAGGTGAGCTTTTGTGAATCTAAACCAGGGGTTCTCAACCTATGGCCCATGGCACCATTTCATGTGAGCCATATATATTTTAAAGAAAATATCCTTATTAATTTCATCAAAGCCTTTCCCCCATATATTATACATCTCTTTACACTCCCACCATAAATGTAAATAGGTCCCATCTCTTTCTTTAGATTTCCAGCAATCTTTTTGATACTTATGCACATATTGATGTAAGCATACTGGTGTCAAGTATCATCTCCATAATAGTTTATAGCAATGTTCTTTAATTCTTACTGACATGCTTCTCATGATTCTCTGGGTCCATATTTTATTCCATACTGACTCTCCTATTTTAGACTTTATATCTAACTTCCAAATTTCTCTTAATGTTATCTGCCTAGTTCTATTCTTGTTTAATATATTATATACTTTACTCACTAATCCATTCACAGTCTTTTTGCTTTTTTAATTTTTTTTGTCTTGTTTTGGTATTAATATACCTATGGATTAGTTACTGAAGAAATAAAGAGATAATGTGGTTCAGACCTCCCCCCCCTCCCCCTTTTTTAAAAAGTCGAATTTCAAGATCCAGAATCAGGATAAAAGATATAGAAAAGATTTAGAAAAGATATATACTGTACTGTATTTGTGGGGAGTATAACATCCACTCCTCCCCCCTTAAAATACACTGGAAAATGGAGTGCATCTTGTACTGTATATAGTGGGTATTTTGGTAATAACGGGGCACGTCTTATACTCCGATGCATCTTATATACTGGCAAATACAGTAATTAGAATTAAAGAACTGTGAGCCTAATAATTTGTTCAAAGTACCAAAATTGAATGATTTTGACAATAAAATCCTTCCCACTTACCCAAAACATTTGTTTCAACAGTATGCTTTAGAGCAGGAAGGGGTGCATTATGTTACTCTTTTTGCATTCAGAGATCTAGTGTTACATCCAGAACTATCTTCCACTCTCACTTGATACACAGAGTGACACTGTGGCAATGAACATCTGTCAATCCTCAGAAATGCTCTATACCAAGGGTTAGCAATCTATGGCCCACAGGCCAGACTCAGCCCACAATGCTATTTCATGTGGCCCACCGCCCTCACCACTGCCAGAGGCAGCGAAAACAGCAAAAACGCACTGCCCTCGCTCCTGCTGCCACTGCTGGAAGCAGTGAAGCAGCGAAAACAGCCAAAAACGTGATGTAAATTCACCTGTGGCCATTGTAAAAGTGTTTGCGACAGCCACGGAAGCATTTCATGGACACGTTTACAGCCACGCTGTCTAAAGGGGTGTGGTCCAGCTCACGGCGGGAAAACGTTGAGAACCCCTGCTCTATACTTTTAATACATGAAACAAATCAGGACTAGCATACTGATATGCTGGCTCTTTGGCTATAAACAGAGATGAATAATGAACTCTAGAGTCGAATACAACTGGCTTTCGAGCAAGGGTGACCTTTATATTGTATCTTTATAAATGGAGCTGACAGAAGTGCTGACTAAGAAGGGATCCTTATTGCAAATAGGATTTGACAACATTGTTTTTGGTAACTGATAACAGCCTTCATTTGGACATCTGAACAAAATCCAAGTTTAGCTGTCTATTCTGCTTACCATCAAATGATAATCTGAAATACAGTGTCACAAAATGCAGCAGGTAGCGTTATTTATCTTCTGGGTGTCAAAAATAACAGACCAATTAATGTTTTAAATTTCTTATTTTTGAGAAATATAAACTATATTTTTAATCTTTACAAAATGTCCAAGGCACACATGAGAAGAAAAAAACATACTTATTAGAAAAGGTAGAATAATCACTTACTCAAAATCTTCAAATTCTAGATCGTTTCCTTCCACAGATGGACTTGTATTCTCAGAGGTGGAGGCAGAAGATGAGGAAGAACGGATCCGATTCTGCTGATATCGCATTGAACGCTGGCGAATACTATCTCTGCGCGAAAGATACTGGATCATCCTCTGGGCATAATAAGCAGCAGGAGACAATCTAGGAACACAAGAAACCTCTTTTAGCTGAAAAGCAAATTGCATGAAATATAAAGGGACTTGATTCTTTTATTTATTCATTAAAAAAATATTTTAAAATAAATAAATAATTCTTGGTAATGCAAGTTCAGGATTGCAAACTTACTGCATAAATCTGTGCCTGGAATATAAAATCTACCCCATTTCTTGAAATCACATTATCAGAAATTTGTTGTTTTATCTACAAACATGTGCTTAACGAACACTTACCCACTGATACAAAAAGTAGCTCTTTAGCCTGAAGGATGATGATACTTGGGCCCTTCACTGTGCTTAATAAAGAATAGTAAAAATACTATACCTCAAAAAAAGTTATTTATATAAGTTGTCCTAGTTTAAAAACTAGCTTATTACAACTGGCTTATTATAGAAAGCTAATACAGTATATTGCTGAAACAGAATGGGCACTATATGATCTGTGAGCCTCAGGGCCATTTTCTTCACCCCCAACATACCTGAAGTGTCTCAGCCTTGCCTAACATTTGAAATATGTTTTGAAAAATATGTTTCAGGAAAATACTTTGGAACCCTCTGGCGTTTTGCTGTTTTGAGAACCTCCAATAAATATGAGCCGTCCTACACTTATTTTAATGCTTTTTGCATCACTCTGAATTTGTGTGTCTTACTCAAATCCAAGCAAGTAATCATTATCACTGTTACTACCATTACACAACTCTTTCCAATTAATAAAGCAGATCTAAGATGAATCCTCCAGGAATTATTAATAGTGTTCTTTTAAATCCGATAGCATTGTCCTTGGCATTGCCCAGGAAGCTCAACCAGTCCCTTATACACTCTATAGAATAGATGATTGTCCATAATCAAACAAACTATTGAAATGAAACACTTAAGCAACCAGTACTCAAATTCATAAACATGTCTAATTATTAAGAACTCTTACAACAAAAATCAGCTGCTTAGGCACAAATCTGAGTTATTTTCTCAATAAATACTGACAGAGGTGGCTCTTTATAAAGTACCCATAAGCAACATAAGCACCTCTTTACTTTTTTGCTTTTTTAACAATATGGTAGTGTTGAGAGATAGATGCTGCAAGGGTAACTAAAAATAAGTTGATCTAAATCAGGAGTTCTCAACCTTTTAAAGCCAGGGGCCACGTCACACTCCCTCAGACAGCTTCAGGGGCAGGACAGCCATTTTGCCCTTCCTCCACCACATGGCACTTCCTGGTGTGGTGGAGGTAGTGTGGGGGACCACCTTAACTGTTGAGTTCGTTCAAAGGCTCCCGCACCCGGCCCAACCATCCCCAACCAAGCCCTCTGCACTTACCTTAAACCCCGCCTCACCAATGCTGCAGGGGTCCAGAGGTCGCCAGTGGACCGCATTTGGCCCATGGGTCACAGGTTGAGAATTCCTGATCTAAATGCTGTTGTATCTACTTAGATTTCGTTTCAGATAGAGATATGGCTAAAAGTCTTAGGTCTATGGAAAAATTTGATTGTAAGAGAGAATGCATGCCAGCAGACATGGAAGAGAATCTGAGGAATATAAGATCGACAAATTAGAATTGTTCCATAGGATTCCCTTTTCCTAATTGCATAACCCTTTGGTTTAAACAAGAAAGGAATATGAATGCAACAGCTAAAAGCTGAAGAAATCCAGAGGCTATGCTACATACTGAACTTTCACATTTCATACAACACAAAACTATCAATAGATTCAGTTCCATCCTTACCTTGCTGGATCAGGATAGATTGGATGTTCCCGGCATCCTGCTCCATCATAACGTGATAGTGAAATAAGCGAAGACTCCAAAAGCCTCCTAGGAAATGAAACAAAAATTTAGCAAAAAACAATAAACTACTAGCATCCCTTATGTTCAACATACTGATTTCCCTCAACATCATATTTTTATTATGTATATCATTATTTTTTTATGCCTACCAATTTTTGTATTTAATATAAGCATGACAGAATTCTATTATACTTTAACTGCTGTACTGTACTTAGAATGCTCCAGTTTCTGTTTTATGGCATGTTACCAAGAGCATGCAGCTAAAAATGAAACCTTCACTATCCTATAAAGATGTTAGGGAGTACAAACTCCCATATAGCCCACCAACCGACCATGCTAGCTGAAGCTTCAGAAAACTGTTCCTTCAATGTGGGATAAATTGTCATGAAGCAAGTAGAAATAGATAACAAGGTCTTCTAAAACAGATTTAAGGTGCAAACCTCTAACAAAATTAGAATGAAGGTAGCGGGCCTGTTAAGGAACTCTTAGCATATCTGGTGCTAGCCAGATGTGTTAGACAACAACTTACATAAGCTCTAGCTACCCTGTACACTAACACTTGTTCAAAAGCAAAGCCACAGAAAACTGGACATTTAAAGTTTCACAAATGAATATCACTTGCTTATATAGTTTTCCAACTTCAGCACTGAATTAAAGGCTGGTATAACTGTCATTCCCTGTATTCAGCATTATAGTCACAGAGAACCCTTACACAAGGACTATCCTACGTCAGCTAGTGAATACTTAAGTCTATAAGCTTATGATATTTAAGCAATAGAAAACACAGAAATGCTTAACTGCAGATTATTTTGTTTTCATAGACATCTTTGTGTTTCTTCACTGCATGGCCGGCCTTCATACCAGAAAACTAGGATCTCCACCCCAAATTGAAACAAAATCCCCCCTTTTTTAGCTTGACAGGCCATTTCTCTTTTGAAGCTGCAGAAGAATAAAACCCAGCTTTTCAAAAATCAGGTTTGTTTCCTGAAATATACAAAATGGATAGGTTTTGCACATACAGACTATATGTTAGCTTTTGCCTAACTGATGAAACCAGAAGGAGTTTTGGGTGAGTTTTTTAGACACCTTTTCAATACCAAAAACACACTGACAGACCATCAGACAACACAAATCTTGTCATCACTTTTCTTTCTAATTTAAAAGCCACAGAAGCCAACACTTGTTGTTTTAGAAAATTAGAATTCTTCCTCATCTCCAGAAAGGGATCCTCACTCTGTGAGCAAGAAGGAGCCTGTGGAAACCTCCCATGTTCTTTACCTCCTTTTTATTTTGAGGAAACTCTCCAGTCTCCACCACATTACCCACCAGGTTCACAGATTCAAAGTGCAGGCATAATTCTACAAACTAATTGTTGTCATCTCCTCAGCAAGCCCATCAACTTGCAGCCATCTTTTTATGTCCCACCTGAATATGCCCATCTCATCTGCTAAACAGAGTCAGCTCTGGTCACAACTTAGGTAGAAGACTACCAGAGATCTTCTGGGAAAGCCAGGAAACAATCCTTCCTAAAACTGTGGTGGGAGGCTGCCAGTCAGGTTAACGATACTGGGCTAGATCAATCAAGGGTCTAATTTATATTGAGACAACTTTCTATTTCTAAATATTATTTCCTATGTTTCTTTTCTTGGCCCAAAGCTATAGCAGAATTTTCAGCAAATGGGCCGATTTATTTCTATTCCACTCTTCTGTGGGGAACACACTGTTACCCTGCTTGACTGTAGGCCAACAAATGGACCTTTTCCCTGGCAATTCAACACACACTGTAAAATATCAAACTCAGGAGACATCTCCTGACTTCCTTGGATTTTTAGATAAATGAACTCAACCAGAATAACAGAAGATATAACCACTCAAAAATGTAAAACCTATATCCAAACCTTTGTCAGATGTTACTCTTCAGAACCACTCCCTTCAACAATGAAAACACTTTTCTTCTTGACTTCTTGTTGGTTTTAATTATTTTTAAATGTGTTTATTTGATTTTAAAGGTTTTACATGGAGATGGTTATATGATTTTATGATTAGTTAACTGTGATTTTATCTTTTTTGTTCCTTTAAGATGTTTGTAAGCAACTCTAAGTGCTATCCTTTCGTGGAAGGGTGGGGCATAAATGTAATAAATGATATAACTCCTAGTTATCTGCAAGTGAATCTCCAATACTGAGAAATATTACAAAACTGCCTCTTCAAAAGTGGAATCAGACTAGATGATAAAGGAGAAGGCATTCCCCAGTTATTCTGGCCTGCAGTAGTGTAAGATTCGCAAAATCCTTTTTCTTAGAGGATGGACAGGATTTTTGGCATGCCTCACACAACCCAAACACAGCTTTTATTTCAGCACCCCACAATTACACAGCTGTGTATGTAATGATCCTGAAAGCATTTCCACTAGATACATTCTATTGATGACTCTTTTTCTCAGCAGTCTTTCAAATATAACTTATTATTTATTTAGATTTATAACTCAACTTCTCCCTGAGGGCTAAGAGTGGAAGACTTTTTAAAACATCAACATTAAAAATAGATGTAAACACACTACTGAAATAAAACCACACTTATCCTTGGCTTCTGTGGGCCCATTTATACAATCAGCAAAATCAAAGAGCAAACCATTCATGAATGGTAGCACTTTTAAACAAGGTTAGATGCGAGATGTGAGAAATTACATTTTTTAAAAAGGCATTAAAGCATTGAGAGGAATATTCAAATACTGTAGGTACCCTTCCCTCTTCAGGCTGAATCCTCCTTGACATACTAATTTCCTGGGAAGAGATTCTTCCCAATCCCAACCAGTGGAACAGGCATACCAAAGGCAGTTTCCCTCTCTTCCTAGTAAAAAGCAAAGTGCTAAATCCAGAAAAGGCTTGAATATTTACAATGTGTTTCAGGTTATTCAGAGGAGCTACAGAATTGGAGAGTGATGTACGTCTTTCAGGAGAAGGCACAAGAGGCCAAAGCCAAGCCATGCTCTAATAAAGGAAAGCCTTGGTATATTCCTTCTTCTTGCTTCAATGAAATTGAATATACCCTGCCAAACTAATTTTAAACCCAAGTACAGTACTATATTTCTGTTAAGAGTCCTACCAAAATATTAAAAGACAATAAAGAGCTTGTGGGCACACAAAACAGAGTCAGGAGTCCAACAGCAATGAAACCAAACTGCAGAATCTGGACAGGCAATATCTCTATATTGTGCTACAGGGAAATATCAGAGAATGACTGAGCCTCAAGCTAGCACTAATCTTTTATTAGTTAAAACGTATTTGTTCAGGCATAACCCGAACACTGAGGATTAAGCTACAATAAAGAGCACATCTTAACAGCTTGATAAATGAGTTCAATAATGAAGATGTATCTACAATCAAGGATTCTGCGACCTGTGACATGTTTTCAAACATCTTTAAGAAAGCTGATCTTTCTTATTGTAGCTTATATTGTACTTTGTTATCTTTAGACTTAAACAAGTCTAAAATAGATATTTAATTTATTTTTTATTTATTACATTATATACCACCCATCTGGGTGACATTCCCACTCTGGATGGTATATAACATGTTTAAAAAGAAGTAAAATGAATAACAATTTGTTTTTTGCAACGTTAAGCTCCATTAGTCTGCAAGTAAAAAGCTACACCTTTTTTAAAACACTATAAAGTTCAAACTTTCTACCAGACCTGACACACCACACGAATGTAATGTGGGGTTGCAAGAAGCACCAGTATATATGACTTCTGTAATGCAGCAAACATCTATTTAACTCTATGAAAGCTATCTTTAGAGTTAGAAATGGCCTCTATGGTCAGATGGTCTATCAATGACTACTACCACATGATCCAGTACTGACTCCACTGCTATTCTGCTTAAACTAGCAAAGTGGAGCAAAAAGAGTGGAATTTGCAAGCTACCAGCAATGGAGATAAAAAGATAAAGGTGTGTAAAGACAAAGAAATGAACCTCCACACATTTCTGAACTGAAATTCCCACTCTTTCTTCCCACTGGTTATGCTACTCAGGTTTGATGGGAGTGTGGCATGCAGTCACTTCCTCTGGAATACAAAGGGAATGATAACAGGATGCTAAACACTGGGCACTAAATACATTTAAACCCTAGCACCATCCTAAATCTTGTCCAAGTTCACCAGAGTCAGGCTTGATAAGCACCTGAATTTGAGACCACCAGTGAAAACACTAGATGGGTCTAAGGGGGAAAATCCTTCACAAATCCCTGAAGAGCAACTGGCAGTCAGAGATGACAATACTGAATCAGCTGGACAATGGTCTAACTCAGCACAAAGCAGTTTTTCCCTTGTTCCTATAAGCCAGGGGTTCCCAACTTTTTTACACCACAGACCTGACCACACACCCCGGATAGCTGAGTGGACCGAACACGTGATTTCTCCTGCCGTAAACAGCATCCGCGGTGTCATAAACGCATTTATGACAGCCGCGGGCACATTTACAGCAGGCAAGGGCGCATTTACACATGCATGGGCTCATTTACGGGTGTCATAAACACTTCCAGTAACAGCGGGGGGGCACATGAAATTGTGCCGCGGGCTGGCTGTAGGTTGGACACCCCTGTGACTGTACAGCAAGCCTCCAGAAGCAGCAATTATTATTTATTTATGTATTTATTTAAATTTCTATGTCGCCCCCTTGCCCAAGGGTGACTCTGGGCAGCTCACAACAAGCATAAAACATATAAAATCATCCCATAAAATCATTGAAAAGACAACCCCGTAAAAACCCATTAAAAGACAGTTAAAAAGCCAACCCCCCACCCCACCCCACCCCCATCAGTACAATTCACTTTTTAAATAGCCCACAGCACTGCTTGAGTCATCTCGAAACCCCATAAACTGATTTTACAACAACATAAAATGGACTTTTCACTGCCACTACTTCTTCTTGCAATGTTTTACATTTTGAGTGGTCTGTGCTATTCTCCAAGGATCTCAGAGGCAACAAATTGACACCCAAGTTCTAAAAACACAGGAGGGACAAGATACAGTGCAATCAATCCTGTATCCCATGACTGTACACATTTTTAAAAAGCATGTACTGTAGTGGTATTAGATGTACAGTTCAACCAAAAATCTAAATAAATAACACATGCTTCTAGCTCTTTTAACTATGATAATATACTTTTAAATATATATTTAAAAAGTTTATTGAAGACTCAGAAACAACCAGAGCAGTTTCTTATAGTGATTTAAGACAGAGCTTGGTATCGAAAGGAAAAGAACAGAAGATATCATCCATGCCTTCAAGCATGTTATGATTGCATGCAAAAATCTGGGTATTTTTCAGCTATGAAAAAGATCATCTAAAAATAAGATACATGCCAACATGCTACATGCTGCCTTTGTCATTACCACCCCATGTATGTGGCAGGAGAAGGGAAGAACAGAATCAAAATAAGTTGTACATTCTTTTCTTGAAACTCTTTTTTCTAACTATGGTTAAGATTTGCTGTTGCACCAGGAATCACACACCCCTCCAAAATTTTAAGATCTCTTTAGTAAACCCTGCTCACAGCCACACCACAGCAACACAACGCTCACCAAGTAAGCGATGTGCAAGCTGTCTAGACAACATGAATACTGTCACAAATGACATCTAAAGCACAATTAACTGAGCAATTGAAATTTTCATTCTGTTTTTCCCACTCACCAAGAGAATTACGCATTAACATCCTCCAAATCATCAATCAATGCCTCAGTGATTAACCGTAACTCTGCGTGCTAATATGTGCCACAGACCTACCTTACTAAATTAGCCCATCTTTCTTTCTTTACTATGAAAGGTATAAACTGTTATCTGTTTAATGGTGATATCTGTTGTGATCTTTTCACACTTTTTGTTCCTTCTAGATATTAATATTTGTGGAAAGATTTTTACCATTGCCACATTTATATTCAGCATTATCCAAAAACTAGAAATATGTGCTGTCAATGTAAGAAAAGAATGAGACAGTTACACTTACACTAATAATTTTTTTAAAATATTTTTCATCCAAGAACACTGTGTACAGAATAATAAAGTATTGGATTCAGATTGAAAACAGCAAAACAAGTGAAATATTGAAACACAAAGATCTGTCAGTTGCCAGTTCTTCTATGAGCTCATCCTTGCCCTCAGAAGTCAACTTCTTGGCAAAATAGTCAGCACATGGAATGAAAGGCAACCAACACTTCTCTGTAATTAAAAAAAAAATTCTCACAAGGCTTTTTAAAGGCAAGTCCCCTGTCACAAGACTAAAAGAAGTCCCTCTTTTCTTGTTAAAGATTCTTCACACTGTGGGGTAAAATATCTAAAGATGTCTTTGGAGAATTGACACAATCAGCTTCACATTCTTCTAGCTGTGCTGCTATTATGTGCCACTAAGTTGCTTCTGACATACAGTATGAACTGAGCACAAAAATGGCAACTGCAAAGATGGCTTTAAACTGAGAATAGAATGTAATGAAGTATCCTTGAAGATTTGGCTAACTAAGTTTGTTTTTCAAATCAGGGAAGCAATAGAAGTTATTTAAGAAAACCTGTATTTATAAGGCAAGATATCAGACTGTACCTGTCAAGTATCCCGTACTGGCTGGGATTTCCCGTTTTTTCTGCACTCTTTCCTCCCCTTTCCCGCCTCTGTCCTGTATTTGAACGGTGAGGAAAGGGCTTACTTCGCATGCGCGTCCATGGTGCACGTGCGCAAATGGCTTACTGAGTGTCCACACATGTACAATAATTTCCCGTATTTTGTGGAACCGCACTTGATGGGTATGTATCTGACTGCAACTACTGTATATAGCTTATCTAATTTTCTACTCACTATGTATATTAATAAAAATAATAAACATAGAGGATGCCCAAGTATACACATTTAAAGAGATGTTATCTATGACTTACTTTTCAAAGTTTGATTGAATTCCATTAGTAATGTATAGTACAACATTTGCTCAAAAGAATTAATGCTAGCATCACTTGTGACAGGCAGGACAGTAAAAAAAATGGTGGCAGCACGGTTGTCATTCAAGAAGTGCAAAACCATTTTTAAGTAGTATTTGAAATTCAAGGAGGTTATGGAAATGTAATGACAATGGAGGTATGAATATGCAACTGAACCTCCAACACGCCTAACAATTAGACCCAACCATGATAACTTTGAGTCACATACTGTAGTACTATGTGTAATGTGGACAAGGGAAGACCTGGGAGTATTATAATTTGAATATCGTTTTTTTCTTTCTTCAAGTGCACATACTTTTCTGCACCTGTATTATCTCCTTTAAGTTATGTATAGCCAATATTTGAAATGAAGTTACCAGTTTGAGTGTTATACTATAGGTAAAGGTAAAGTTCTCCCTTGCTCAAAAGCCAGTCGTATCTGACTTTAGGGGGCGGTGCAGAAGGCAACTCAGTTTATAGCCAAAGAGTCAGCGCTGTCTGCAAATGTTTCCGTGGACATATGGCAGGCATGACTAGACACCGGAGTGCAAGGAATGCTGTTACCTTTCCCGTCGAAGCAGTCCCTATTTTTCTACTTGCAATTTCTTGCTTTTGAACTACTAGGTTGGCAGGAGCTGGAACAGAAGATAGGCACTCTGTCATACAGCACTCGGCTCTCAAACTGATGACCTGTCAACCTTCCAGTCATCAAATCCAGCATCTTAACCACTAAGCCACCGCAGTCCCCAGTAGTGTATACAATACAAATCCATAAAAGTAAGGTTTCTTTGGCTAGTAGAAAATGTCATGTTAGGACAGCTTAACTGAATTTTCTAAAAATGCATTCTCCTCTACTATCCCCTCATCCCATTTCTAATTCTTTGCTAGAGCACTTAGTCTAACAACAAGCTAAGGAAAAGAGAGATAGCGAAGAGAACAGTTCATCAGGGAAAGAAGTGTGGCTCATTTAACTGCAAGAGCCTGGCTGCCCATTACACAATACACATGTGCTTCATGAATAGTACTTTATGAATGGTACTTCTGCTTTGATGCAACCAGTACAGCTGCTCACATAATGATGAATTATGAAAGGACATCTCTAGAACAGGATTTCAGTCAAAATGTAAGGCAAGCAAGTGAGGAAGATAACAGCTTGCACAATTCAACTAAATGTAAGGACAGTAGTGGAGAAAATGGCAGAGGCAACTCATGAATTGCTAGCTAGAAGTGTGTGGATGTTATTCCAGTTGCCTTCTGCCATATCTATTAGAATAGAGAGAGAGCTCTCATAGACAAAGAGAGAACAATTGCTTAAAATAAAATAAAAGAAAAACAGAGTAAAGTATTTTAATTAGCTCAATTTAGATAAGTCAATATGGCATTTTTATGGGATAAAGTAGCTTCCCTGCTCTGAATTTACCGGTATTACTTTAAAATCTAAATCACAATAAGAGTGCTAACATATATCAAAGAGCCACAGACTGAATGAAATCTACACAACATTTACACAAGAGCCAGAGTAGTAGAGTAGTTAGAGCAATGTTTCCCAATGGTTATTGGACTTCAATTCCCAGGAACCTAAGTTAATTCCCAAAAGCACTGATCAGCCAATTTACTGCCTTAGGCTTCTGGGAATTGAAGCCCCCCTGTGGGGTGTGGGCCCCATTTTGGGAACCACTTAGTTAAGAGTGTTGGCCCACGCTACACCTTAGTCAGGCTCTAGTCCCTATAGAAGTATGAAAGTTTCTGGATTGTTCTGAGGGTTGCTGGGAAGATAAAGTCTGGCATTTACTAAATAAGTTGTAATTAATTATAAATGAATAAATATAGAGTCTGTGTAAGCTAGTGCTTGAAACACTGAGCTATGAGTAAAACAATCCCTGGTTTCAATCCTGTCCATGCCATGACCTTAATGTAAAACTTATCCTCTCTCTTTTGTCCAACTACCATGTGGGGGATAATACAGTCTGACCATGCAGGAAAAATCGTAATTGCAACCAGATAATACATGTGAAATGCTCTGAACGCTAGTTTAAAGGAACTGTAATACCAAAGGTTTATTCTATTTAAACCCCAAATAACTTAAGTTCAGGAGTATAATGAATAAATAAATGTCATCAAGTCAATTCAGACTTATGGCAACCCTTTCCGATATTTCCTAGGTACAGAATACACTGAAGTGGTCCAGGATACCCTTCTTTTGGTGGCTCCTTTGGACTGTAAAGTTTACCATTTCTCCCTGGAGGCACAGTGGGTGATCAAACTCCCAACTTATGACTCCACAGCCAGATATCTAAACCACTGAGTTATCCAGCATGATAGTGAATGATGTGCAGTAGATTATACAAAGAAAGGCTCCTACACTCTATTTAATGAATCACCTCCCAAGCTGGGACATTTCTTAGGGTCTCAAACTACAGACATGGGGTGCACTTTTTTTCCATCTCAGGCAGAGAGCAAAAATAAGGTTTGTTAGGTTGGACTTTCTCACTGCTGCAGTTACTGAGAGGTGGTAGAAAGGCAAGGGAAAGAAATTTGCCAATACAGTACAATCAATATCCTTCTCCTTAACATCCGAAAAAAGGGCCTCTGCTTACGTTCTTATCCTCTGGAATGAAAACCCAATCTGAGATATCAAAGGTGAGTCAATGAGACAGCATGCCAAACTAAGAGAATAATTGGTACTAACATACGAAACAAGGAATACAACTTTTTAATGCTCTATATCAGAGGTTGGCAAACTTTTAAAGTCGGGGGCCAGACTGGTGTTCCCCCACCGTAAATGCTGCTGTAAACGCATCCGCCATAAACACATCCATGGCTGTCATAAACAGTTTTTTTGAAAAACTGAGACAGTTGTGATTTAACAGATATTTTTTGGTTTGATTCAAATTCCCGCCAGTGAACGGATTTATTGTGCAAACGTAAACACATCTGCAGCTGCTTCTGGTGGCGGTTGGAGTGAGGGTGGGGGCCAGATTATTTCACGCCACGGCCAGCGTTCAGACTGCAGGCCATAAATTACCAACCCCTGCTCTAAATAGTCAGTGACATGAAGGATAGGAAATTTTCAATTTCTGCTAATTTCCATTTATAGTATTGCTGTATATAAAACTATTGCTTGCTGTTACTTATGTTTAGCATCAAACAAGCAGAAAACAGTGATCCAGCTATCTATCCCTCATAGCTCAGACTTTACTACTAGAACAATCCAGCTATGTTTCTTTCATACCTTAAAATGTACTTCCACTGCAAGTTCAGATTATCACTAGTTTAGTCATTAACAGAACAAACTGACAGTTCCTCCAGAGATGCATCATTCACCCCATCCTACAGACATTGTCACCCTATACAAATATAGCAAAATGTCATCCTGGAATGAAGTTCCAAACCCATTATCTGGAAGCCAGGATATAACCTAAAAGAGACAAAGAATAGAAAGGAGGTGGCTCGTGAGTCTTTAGACTGTTCCTGCTCTTTAAACTTAGTGAATAAGCTGAGCAAGCATTAGCATCAGTGCTAGTCATCAGTACTGATACCTATTCCAGTAGAAGGATGTTGCACGTGAAGAACAGATTAAAACGTGTAGTTTAAAAAACCAAAGGCAACAAGCTGAGAAGATGGTTTACAGGTCAGTTGCTATTCCTTCTGTTTCTTCAAATTTCAAAAAATAATTCTGTGGAGATTTCACAATATTTCTATACAAGGAGCACAACTAAAACCAAAGGCTGTGTCCACTGGAATTTCACCTAATAATTCTACTCATTTTTTAAAATAAATGCAGAAGTGTTTGCATTAATGCATATTGCCTTATACTTTTGAATTTTCCTACCTGGAAGGAGGCCTACTAGAGAAATTTAGATTTGAGCCACTTATGGAGTAAGTAGTAAAATGAGTGAACTACTGTAACTTGACAAAATAGAACATATAGAGCACTGTTTCCCAACCTTTGGTATTTGGACTTCGATTCCCAGAAGCCTAAGCCAATTACCAAAAGCACCGATCAATCAATGTACTGACTTAGGCTTTTGGGAACTAAAGTCCCCCTGTGGTATAAGACAGAAAAAGAAAGAACTGACATCACTTTTACTGCTTAGAAATCATTTACATTTGAAGTTTGGCAGAATACCATATGAAGAAACAACAATGTTTTTGCCTCATTATATATTATTAAGGGCTTATTATTTATCCAACTGATCGAGTGTTGTTGGACATGAGCATGTTGATTGTTCTGTTCTATTTGTGTTGTAATCTCTGCTTTAGCAGGATGGGGCACGATTTTGACAAATTTATCTCAAACACACCTAATATAGAAGTCTACTGAAGATGATGAAATCCTCTAAGCAATCCCAAAGCTAGTATCATAATTTGTTATTTCAAATAAAGAGGGAAGCCATTAGTCAGAACACAAAATCACAATACTGTACAGGAAAGATACACCTGTATTGGCAGTAACCAGACAATTAATCTGTAGCAACCAAAGATAATAGGCATTCAAGCGATTCAAAAAAGTTGGGCAACAATCTGTCAGATCCACTGTGATCTGGATTCCTGCGTTGAGGAGGAGATTGGACTTGACGGCCTCCAACTCAATTATTCTATGATTTTAAGTAAAACTTAAGACCCAAAAAATCACAATATAACACAACAAAATAAAAACAAACAGGACACGTCTCTTAAATTTTAGGAACTAATGCAGGTACAATTTATAGAGGGTACATACTCCTGTTGATTCTCTGAGATGTCTCAGTAAATTTGATACTACCAACCATGGAACCTTACTGGAGTGACTTTGAAGACTGGGAGTTTGAAGCAGGAGTTGCTGCTTCTTTTTCCGTGTCTAGGCCAGACGTGAAAATGCCAAAATGAAGGCACCTTTTTGTGAGTTTATTTTGCAGTTCCTGTGAAAGCATATCAAAGAGTAAACAAAACAACACAAAAAGACAAAAAAAAATGTTGTGGCACCTTGAAGACTAACTCCTGTATTTAAATGTGAGCTTTCATGGATCAAATACTCATATTTAAATATAGGAGTTAGTCTTTAAGGTGCCACAACATTTTTTGCCTTTTTTTTTTTGCTTACTCCCTGACAACTTATAACGTGCAGTATCAAGCAGACACGTAATGACTAGTCAGTTGTTGCTCCTGCAACATAGAAGAGATCTACATATAGAAAAAAATGGCTTAAAATTATCACATAAAATTATTTTGGTTTGATAAAAAGCAGTATGGTTATTTTCTATTTTTATAGCAGTCCACTGGTCCCAAACTAAATGAGACCGGGTGAAATCATTCTCTATGTTTGAGAGAGGCACCCTCTAGTGTCAGAAGAAAATATCACTGTCTCGCAAAAAATAAATCACTCTTAGTCTAACATAAATTTATTTAGAGACTGTTTTGATGTTATTTCCTTTTTTTTTCATTTCAAGTTTTATTTGTATCCTGCCTTTCTCTACCCAATGGGTGACTCAAGGCGGCACAACACTGCACAACCTCTAAGCATTTGTGTTGTCACTCTGGATCAAAACCCAACCTACAAGAAACAGAAAGATTCTGTTTGGGCCATATGGAAGTCACTTAATAGACTCTTAAGCAAAGTAGGAAGATCAATGAATAATCAAGTAAAATCATGTTTTTTAGATACAGGACTAATTTTCTGTGAATGTAGAGGAATTCTATTAATGCAGCAATGATGTGCATTCAGTTTATGCCCCACAAGGTATACAAACAAAATTTAGTAAATGGCACAGATAAAGCTATTGCAGTTGCTTGTTACTGCTCAAAAATTGTCGGCTGCAACTCATATCCAAGAATGCATTTTTTTCTGAAGCAGGAAAAATGCCACTGACGTGAACTTGTTTAAAGTGGATCACAGCTTGCCGTGAAGTGACCAACATACTATGATCTCAGTGCCATCTCCTGTGGCACATATGAAATGAGTTGTGCAGGATTTATTTATTTATCTGTTCAAATTTAACACCAGGATTGCAATGGACTGCCGCAGCCTTGAGGATTTTAACAAGATTATTCATGGCCACTCCATCAGGTATGGTCTCTTCCGCCTCCACGACTGTTGGGAATCATAATTCATCCTCCGCTCATTTTGCCATTTTGGCCCAATATGCTGGTTTCCAGTGGCATTTCTTCCACTGAGGGGACCATTGCACCTAAAGGGGCTCATCCACCTGTAGCCGTTGGCCCCTTTAGGGAGTCAGGTTATTTACCACCGCCCAACACTCAGCATTGAGTTGCTGGCTGTATGGTCTAAACCATTACCATAGCGGGATATCCGGCCAGACACTGAGGTCAATAATAGTCTAATTATTTTAACATTTTAATCTTTTTAATGTTATCTATATTTCATATACATCATAATTTTTTAAATTGTACAACATTCTGATATGAATAATTAAGAGGAGAGATAGAATTAGTGTCTGCTCTTTCTTATCTTTCCATATTTCTCTACCTGTACTGTTTGATGTATTTGTTGTTGTCATTTATTCAGAAGCCAAAGTTCCATGGCTAGACCACTAAGTCTATATCCCTGGTGGCTAACCATGGCAGAGTGACACCTTGTCAGACCTGCTGGAGTGCCAAAGTTAGCCATCACTGATTATAGTCTATCCATACACTTTAAGGTCAAACCAACTGGAAAAGGCATATACAGTACAGTAAAACCCCTACTTACGTAAAATGTCTGTTCCGTAGGCTTTAATGTAAATTGTTTTTTTTACTTAACTTGAAGTAAACCCATAGGAAAAATGAATGTTTACTTAACTCGAAGCAACCCCATAGGAAAAACAATTTTTTTACATAACTCGGAGCAACCCCATAGAAAATTGTGTTATGTAAATTGGGATTTATGTAAATCAGGACATGGTTTTAGTACAAAAATCATTATGTAAGTCGAATTTTATGTAACTCGATGCATATGTAAGTCGGGGTTTTACTGTACTCCTTTTAATAAGGCTTTTGGTTATATCCTCCCATTAACAAAATGATCTGGGATGCCAGTCAAGAAAGCCAATTAGATGTTTATTGATGTTTGTATAATTAACCTAACATAATTAGCAGAGCCCACTTGAAGATCAGAACTCTCTTTTTGTACAAGATTAATGGGTAAACATGAAGACAGACAATGATGGCTTTCATTTAGTCATCACTAAAACCATCCACTTGTTGTAGACATACTTTCTTCACAAATAACTTGTTGCACTCATAAAATAAGTAAAGAAACCCACTCTCACAAAGACATAGCAAACTATCTGATTTTGCACTCTAGTCTCATCCACAATATTGCTGAATGACCTCTGCCAGATGAACTAACAATGGACATTACCCACTACAAGGTTATTTATGCTGCTCTCCAAATTCTAGTACACCAGTCTAAGGAACTGCCAGATAATCCACTGGTTTAGGTATCTGGCTATGGAGCCAGAGGTTGGGATTTCCATTCCTCGCTATGATTTCTTAATAGGGGCTAGACTCGATGATCCATACAGTCCTTTCCTATTCTGCAGTTCTAAGATGATGACGATGACGATTAATGTAACCTTAGAATTTTTCTTGGGAGTTTTGCTTTTTATTCTTTGTTCACATTGGCTAAAATTCTACTGGTCATATGCTATGTAAACAGAAATTTGTACAATAAACTTACTCACAACTATTCGTCAGCAGCCCCATTTTTCAGTTCCTACTGTCAGAAAACCAGCCGTATGCCATAGATCAAATCTATGCCACAAAGTGTTAAAAGAAAGCTGTAGAGATTGCGCAAGATCCGGATGCCTGGAGGCCGTTGGAGTCTGGATGGGGACCAATGGGCTTCGGCTGAATCCCAGCAAGACAAAGTGGCTATGGATAAGGGCCCCCGTATTATCCAGGGAGCTACCATCTTTGGTACTGGATGGGGCTGTTTTGCCCCAGTCAGACCCGGTGCGCAACTTGGGGATCCTTCTGGACTCGCGGCTGCTGCTAGAAAAACAGGTAGCGGCGAGGGCTTTTGCCCAACTTCGGGTGATTCGCCAGTTGCGCACGCTCCTGAAACGGGGCTCCTTGCTTATGGTCACTCACGCTCTGGTCACTTCCCGACTAGATTACTGTAATGCGCTCCACATGGGGCTGCCCTTGACGACCATTCGGAGGCTGCAGCTGGTCCAGAATGCAGCAGCCCGGTGGTGATGGGGTGCAGACGATATGCCCATGTCTCACCGCTACTTCGGGAGCTGCACTGGTTACCAGTTTGTCTCCGGGTGCAATTCAAGGTGCTGTTTTTGACCTTCAAAGGCCTATATGGCAGGGGGCCAGGATACCCTAGAGACCGCATCGTCCCAAGAGTGTCTGCCCGTCCAACCAGAGGGGCTCTCTAATAGTGCCATCAACTAGGGGTGCACATCTATCCTGCACCCGAAGGAGGGCCTTCTCCGTGTCCGCACCAACCCTCTGGAACCTCCTGCCAACAGATCTAAGACTTCAAAGAGAATTGCTGCCCTTCAGGAAAGGATTGAAGACCTGGCTGGCGGGGCAGGTGTGGGGCCCTAATGGGAACACGGTCCCCGCCTGCTGGCTTATGTAAACAATTAAAACTCTCTCTTCTTTTTTTATACTGGGTGGGATATGGGTTTTTTAAAGTGTTTTTTATGTGTTTTTAGAACTTGTTGTAATGCCGCCCTGAGTCGGGTTCTACCTGAGTGGCCGGCGCATATAAATATGACTATTAAATTAAATTAAATTAAAATTAAAATTAAATTAAGTGGCTAAGACGCTAACTGGGAGGTGGAAGGTCAGCAGTTCCGATTCCCGAGTACTGCAGGATGGAATGAGCTCCCATCTTTGTCCCAGCTCCTGCCAACCTAGCAGTTCGAAAGCAAGAAATTGCAAGTAGATAAATAGGGACCACTTTGTTGGAAAGGTAACAGCATTCCGTGCACTCCGGTGTCTAGTCATGCATGCCACATGACCATGGAAATGTCTGCAAAAGCAGACAGTGCTGGCTCTTTGGCTTTGAAACAGAGATGAGCACTGAACCCTAGAGTTGGATACGACAGGCTTTCAAGCAAGGGAAACCTTTACCTTTACTAATAACTTAAGACCCCTGTTTGATATTCAGTTCTTTTCCTTCGAAGCTTTGTTCTTTAAAGAGCAACAGCAGAAACCTTTGATCATTACATAATGTAATAGGTTAGGAATCATTGATTATTATATTACTAGCATTTTCCCCCGGCCTTGCCGGGCAGGTTTGGATTGATCAGAGTTGCGGTGGCCATTTTGCTTTTTTAACTTCCAATTCCCAGAAAACCAAAGGTCCTGTACGAGAAAATGGCCGCCACATGCATTTTTACTGGAAGCTTTGGCTTTCTGGGAATTGAAGTCCAAAAAACGAGAAAGCAAAATGGCCACCGCAACTCTGATCAGCTGTTTGTCGGGGCAAGCTAGGGAGAGATTTTTTCCTCCACAACCAGCACAGGTAAGAGACCAGTCGTCCTTTTGGGGAGGTGGGTGGGCAGAGGCACCCCGGGTGCCTCTCTGATCCTACGGGGAGCCGATTGGGGCTTTTTCCAAACACAAACACACACACACCCCACCTGCCCGGACTGCTGGAAGGCAAAACATTGGGAAAACTCCTTTGTTGGCTGCAGTTTTGGGCTTGCAGCAGCGTCCAGGCGGGGGGCGGGGGTTCAGAAAAAGCCCCATCGGCTACCCTGAGCCTCCTGAAGGTGGCAGGGATGGCGGAGACCCCAAAATGGGCTACAAAAAAATTCTGCCCAAACAACGACGAAATCCGAATAACGGCGTGACTTGGGGAACCAAGTCTTGTCGTTATTCGGGGTTCCACTGTAGTAAGGTTCTACTAAGAACCGTTCTTGGTCCTATTTACAGTTACTTCCTGTACCACAACTTCCCAATAGTTTCTCATCACACTGCTAACTGCAGGGTTTGAATCTGAGCACCAAATGGGAAAGATTTCTTGCATAAGACCTGCCCACTTGATGCTTTCTGCTTTCTTGGGAAATGCTGAGTAAAAGAGTGTAACTGTCCCTCCCACATTTAGATAAAATTCAACCAGCAAGGAACATTTTTTGTGAGGAAGTTCACAATGTTACCATGTGTGGAGGATCCTGAACATAAATATCTCAAAGCATAGGCAGCAGAGCACACACAACAGAGGTTTGTTCTAGCCACCGCTGCCAGAATCGGCCACAGATTCCGCAGGCCATAGGTTGAGAACCCCTGCTTTACACCAAAGATACACAGAGAAGAAAAATTACACATCTTTCTATGACCTAAATCTATACCTATAAGAAGGGGGTTGGGGCTGTGCGTGTCCAGAATGTGTGTCCGCACACGTCCAGCTTAACCCGTAATGAGCCGGCCACACTTACCTTTTGACCTTGACACCATCGCCGTGCAGGTCCAGGAGCCGAGAGTGGGGCCAAAGGCCCACAAACACAAAAAAACCTGCCATTCCCAGCATCCTCCGCACCGTGGCACGCCTCAGCCAATCAGGCAGGACGGCCTGAGCACAGATGAGGCAGGACAGCTGGCGCACAGGGGGAAAACGGCCAACACACGCCCAAAACAGCTCAGCCCAGGGCCCTGCATTAACCAAGGAAGAAAGAGCTCAGGCTGAGGGAACGGTCTGCCTGCCACCCCTTCTGCGCCACCTGAGGACACAGCCGGGCGAGGCGCCACCATAGGAGCTGCCTCTGCCCTGCAGCCCCTCCCGCCCTCAGCCACACCACCCGAGGACACGGCCGGGCGAGGCGGCACCATAGGCGCCGCCTCTGCCCTGCCGCCCATCCCGCCCTCAGCCGTGCCTGACGGCTCTCGCCCTTTCCCGTCCGCTGTTTCCCGTCCGCTGTTTCGAGCCAGCCCACAAAACAGCAGAGGGAAAAATTCGCAGGCGGCAGCCAGCAATCCGCCAGGGAGAGCACCTCCCCTGACAGATCGCTGCCTGCCACCTTTGCCTTTCTCCCTCAGCTGTTTCAAAGGCTGACACGAAACAGCAGAGGGGGTAATACAAAGGCGACAGCTAGCAATCCATCAGGGAGAGTGCCCCCCTGACGGATCGCTGCCTGCCACCTTTGCATTTCCCCCTCAACTGTTTCGAAGGCTGACACAAAACAGTGGAGGGGTAATACAAAGGCGGCAGCCAGCGATCCGCCAGGGAAAATGCCTTTGCATTACCCCTTCAGCTGTTTCGAAGGGCTGGCAGTCACCTACCCTCTCCGCAGGGCCCAAGTGACCCGACCGACGAAGCCGGGTAGATATGCTAGTAAGTATTTATAAAACTACTACAGAATTCTCAGTTTCCAGATACTTTTGGGAAACATCACCTATCTCTTCCACAGTAGATCCACCACTGCATTCACTTTTCTTTCCCCCAAATACAGTCCCATCACCTCACAAGTGCTGTCCAGTTTCTCTGCACTTAGCTTGAACACTCACAGACTGACACACACTCAGTTTCCATTACAGATGTGTTTTGACTTCTGCTTCCTAGCAGAGACAGTATAACACATAGAAGCTACTCTAAGACAGAACACAAATAAATAATCTAAGTGCAACTTCTTTTCTTTTAGCATTCTTGAGAGTAAAGTTTGCAATTTTAAATAGAAATTAGGTATATGACAGCCTGTGACAGAAGGAGAACACTGAAACCTCAAGCATATTCTTTGTGCTCTGGTCTTCTTTTTCTCATGTCTTGCAAAGCACATCAACAGTTCAGCTTGAGGTGAAAATCTTTTGCTTCCTAGGAATTTATCGGTTTGTGCAGTAAGAATACCAGTTGGTGAATGAGAGCCTTTATGCATACTGACAGTTATAAGAAAGGAGAGTTGAATATAAACACTGTATAGACAAAAACTATTTGTAGCGATATTAGTATCCATGAAAGAACTTACACCTCATGAAATTAGGTAGATTTAGGGCAAGAGATTTCTTTATTTTATAGGGAGACAGCAATTGCCAAAACAGTATAAAACAAGGCAGGAACTTTAAAACAGAAGGATTACTTTTTCTTCACCGAGTCAATAGCTATTGATCTATCGATCATGTTTATAAGCACCTTCCTCCCAATAGGGGACTCAAGGCAGCTCACAATGTTAAAAAATCAAATTAACACACAATAAAATATGCATTAAAATAATTAAACTACAGCAATAATTCAAATACATAAAATGATTAAAAACATGATTAAAACATTAAAAATTTAAAAACAAACCTAACATGGCTAAAAATCAATGCTCATGGCCTCAATTATGGATATTAAAGGCCTGCCTGAAGAGATGAGTCTTCGGCTGTTTGCCAACCTAATCTCCTGAGAGAGCATTCCATAATCTGAGAGCTGCCACAGAGAAGGCTCTTCTCATATTCCCATTAAACATACCTCTGGTGACAATGGGGTCGAGAGAAGGGCATCCTCAGAACATCTTAAAAGCCAAGGAGGCTCATATGGAAAGATAAAAATAATTAACATGGTGCCTAGTTCATCTCTGAAGCAGTTTTGCTGATGTGAGAAACTTTATCTCTCATTCCCTCTCAGAAAACAAACAAACAAAAAATAGGATCAGTTAAGTTCCATTACTGAATGTTAGTGAGAACAGATTTTGTCATAGCACCCCCTATGCGCAACAGACAGTCGGCACTTGTCCTCTACCCTTAAAAACCAGATTCTTTTTATTAATGTATGCACTCTGACACCCCCCCGGTATAAAAAGCATTTACAGTGGAACTCCGGATAACGACAAAACTTGGTTCCACAAGTCGTGTTGTTATCTGGATTTTGACGCTATGCGGTCCCTATGGGAGATGCTCCGCATAAGGACAAAAAAACACCAAAAAGTGTCGTTATCCAGAGCATCAATACCAAATGCCCCGCATAAAGATGTTTTTTGGCAGTTTTTGTCCTTATGCCCAGCATCACGTGGTGCATAACGAACGCGTCGTTATGTGGATTTGTCCTTATCCAGTGCTGTCGTTATCCGGAGTTCCACTGTACTCTTTAAAAGCAATGTATGTAGCATGTGTCAGCTAAAGCCAGGAAAAAACTGCTCAGCATGGCAGTTAAGAAAAAAAACAAAGGATGTTAGAAAGAAGGGGAGGCTAAGGCAGTTCACACTGGTCAGCAAGTGCTTATTAGTCCAGCAATCACTATGCCCAAATATGCAGGAGCTAGATGGGAGAGAAAAAGGAGGGGGAAACAAACTATGTCACCTTTCAAACTATGAATACAGTAAAACCCTGACTTACATATGCCTTGAGTTACATAAAATTCGACTTACATAATGATTTTTGCCCTAAAACCATGTCCCAATTTACATAAATGTCCCGATTTACATAACACAATTTCCTATGGGTTTGCTTCGAGTTACGTTTTTTAAAAAATCATTTTTCCTATGGGGTTGCTTCGATTTACAGTAAAACCTCGTGTAAAGAGCACCTCGCTTAGAGACTAACTCGCTAACCCACCAGAAGTCACAACTGGTCACTTACAATGGTATTTCGCTTAAAGAGCAAACTTGCTTAAAGAGTAATCCCATGGAACGCATTATGCTCTTTAAGTGAGGCACCACTGTACATAAATAACATACTCCTATGGGTTTTCTTCGAGTTAAGTAAAAAACCAATTTACATAAAAGCCTACGGAAAAGACTTTTTACATTAAGTAGGGGTTTTACTGTACTGTACAGGGCTTTTCATGGCCTTACTCAGTGACAGGCTTCCGCCAGTTTCACCCAAAGACCTGACCTGCTATTTACAGACACAGATTGTCTGGGCACTGTATCAAGAAAGGGTATGTTAGTGGTTCCCAATGTGGCACCCATGCCCCAGAGGAGGACTTCAATTCGCAGAAGTCTAAGTCAGTACATTGGCTGATCAGTGCTTTGGGGGATTGACTTGGGCTTCTGGGAATTGAAGTCCAAAAACCAAAGGTTGAGAAGCACTGGGCTATGTTTATGCTTGCTAGCAATATGTTCTGCTTATGTGTTCCAAAACAATAGATAAGTGGTCTCACTGAAAACAGAGACAGCATTACTTTTAATTCACCTAATTGTTCTAAGATTCAGTTTTCTCTTGTATTTTACAATATCGATGCATTCTGTTTTAGGTAAAATAAGCCACATGCTTTCTTTACAGCTTAATTATTGAAAATATTAAGTCTTTGAAATGTCAAATCGTTTTCCTGTTGTTTTTCTCCCTCTGTTTTTGGCATACAAAAATCAAGTGTGCCTCAGTGCAGTACAAATTTACTGATGAATCTATGAAGTTATATTTACCTTAAATTATATATTATTTCTGTTATTGACATAAGTAATAACTGTTTTAAGCAATATTGCTTTTCATTATAGAAAGCTTGTTTTATTTTTCATTCTGATTAATTTTGCAACTGTAAAGTTTGGCCTCAATGCATTGCACTGAAGAGATTAAGATGTTTTAAAGAAAGATAGATGTATTTTGTTACTTGCTAGTATTATAACCATATCTAGGCTACAAATTGTCATATTTACTTTGTTAGCAATTAATGTATTACATTAATGTATACAGTATATGAAATCTTGTTTTGAAATAATTAGTTATGTCATATACACTCATATATACTCATGTTAAATAAATGTTAAAATGGAATCTTTCCTTTGCTATGTTTATTGTCTCTCAATAATTGCAAATACTGTACCTTATGCACAGGTGTTAAGACCACAAATGTTTCTTTCACAATTTTGACAAAGAACCTACAATCTGGCTTTTAAGGGTAGAGAGCTGTGTTGTGCTTAGGGAAAACTATTCTTGTCCTGGGTCAAATATGACCTTGGCAAAATATGTTCTCACCAAGGACATATTATATCAACCACCTACTACAAGACTGTGTTGCATATAATTTAATCCAAGAAAGTATAAGGACTAGTATATTTTCATAACTGAAAAACTGTCATCATATGAAGTCAACTGCTTTGATCCATAGTTTTTCCTGAAAATTACTGACTGTATTTTTGGCAAGGATGATGGGGAGGGGACCATGTTTTCACCACCATTAGGCAAGTATTTTCCACCCTCAGAACTGAAGATGTACTTCATTAACTTAAAAAGATATCACTGTTAACATCCTGGTTAACTACTCTCAGAGCAATGTTTTTCACTAATATGAAAAGGAGAAGCTTTGAGGTAATGGTCACTTCCAATTACCCAGTATATTTTTCCTCCCTGTGTAATTCCCTCTTCCACCATTATACTTGACTCTGTGACTAGACTGAGCTGAAAAAACTGGTGATTTATTCACTGAGTTTTGCTGACAGGTGAGGCTCATTTGTTATCATGCCAGACATTTTAAACCGAAGTGCCCAAACTACGGTCTACAAGCCAAATCCGGGCCGCGGCGCCAAATCATTCAGCCTGCACCGCCCTCACCGCTTCCAGAAACGGAAGTAAAACACACATGCACATACATGAAACACTGCCGTAAATGACCCAAAAGCCACAGGTGCATTTATGGCAGCATTTTGTGCATGCATGTGTTACTTCTGCTTCCAATGGGAGGAACCACGTGACCAGCCCACTCAACCAAGTGACCGGCCCACAGCCCAAAAAGTTTTGGCACCCCGTTTTAAATCATTCATGTTAAATGGTATGTTTACAGATACAGACTGATAAGACATGGAAACAGATGCATCTTACCTTCTGAGTGAATCTTCCTCTGAACTTTCCTCAGGCATTTCCTGGTTTAAGGCATCCTGTGATACATTCCCAGGTCTATTTGAAGCAGATTGACTGTAAACTCTTTCCCAATGCCCTGTCTCCTGATTGAAGACCACTCTCACAGTCCTTTCTTCTGGATGGTTAGAAGATCTTCCCAATGGCAGCCTGCTAGAGCACGATGTCCTGCTTTCCATTCTCTCAGGAGGTGGTTGCTGGCTACTGCTGGATGGCACACCTTCAAATGTGTTTTGCATCTGCCCTGGTGCATAGCTGGGTGTGCTTCTTTCCCAGCGGAGTGTGTCATTGTTAAAAGTCAGCAGGTTGTGACAGGCTCGACAGCGGTTCAGGTGCCCCCGTGACAAATTGGAATTGTTCTCACTGCTATGTGGGGTCTGTTGATGAGAAGGACCAGGGCTATCAGGCTCAATGTTGTTATTAAGCACTTCCTGGGCCTGATGTGGCTGACTGGTCTCACCACCTATCCCCTGATCTAACTCCTGAAGCCTATCATATTCCAAGAAGAATCGCCTTAAGTCACATTGAAACTCATTACGCAGACCAGGTGGGTTGCTTGGGCCGGCACTGCTGCTGCTTTCTGCTTCAGCTCCGGGAGCTGAAAAACCTCTCCCTTCTGTAGCTGAAGTATAAACAGAGGACTGAGAGCTTCCTTCCTGTTGTCTCAGTACCGACAACAAGCTCACTGAAGAGGCACTGGTTCTAGGAGGAGGCATACCTTCCAGCTCAGAGCGAGGGCCCATATTCAACACTGTTCGAGTCCACTCAGAACCCTCTAACCCAGACGCCATCTCTCTTGGGTGCATCCTGGACGAATGGCCTGACAAAGGTCCACTAAGGGATCTACGAGTGGGGCCCAAGCTAAGGTTGCGCAGGGTGTTGCCAGCAGTACTGCTTTGCACAGTGCTGAAAGCAGATGGTCGGTTAAGGAGTCCCTGCTCCTGTTGTGCTGTAGATGCCTGCTCCTGGGATTGGTAAGGCTCCATTTGCACAGAAGAAAAGGAAGTTCCCGTGGACCCAGAGGAAGTGGAAGGGGCATTGTCCTGGGATGGGAAGAGAGAAGAAGGAAGTCTTGCACTAGAACATCGCCTGCAAAGGCACAACACCCCCAGATGTTGGCAACATTTCACCGAGGAATAACTGACAGGCTCACTGAGGCCATTATAGGCAGATGCTCTAGATGCTTCACTAGCTGGAGGTGGTGGGGGAGGGGGAGGTGGTGGGGGAGGGGGTGGGGGAGGGGAAGGAGTAGCCGAGTCTTGCATGGCATTTTGCTCTCCCACCTGGATACCGGAAGAGCGGGAGGGCAGCATATGCAGGAAATTATGAAGGAGTGGTGTGCGTCTCACAGGTTGAGATTGAAGAATGGAACGTTGCCGGTAATGTGGGATTTCAGTACTATCCACAGGTATTTCCACCTCTTCATCATTCTGCAGAAAAGGAAAAGTGTAACTGATCAATCCCTTTCTTTCAAAATAAAGAGATACACAACAATAAGTTAAATATTGCAAGAAACAAAGAAAAGAGCCTACTGAATATCTTTCTTTATATATCTATTTTCCCTATGAATTGGGGGGAGGGGGGGTCTACTTTATATTGCTATAGTTCTCACCAAGAGAGTTCTGCCACAGGTAGACTGCAGCTATACATGCCCATTAAAGTGCTATGATTTATGAGAAAGAGGCTTTGGGAGTACCAGTGTGAATGTCTGAAGTGACCAAGATGTCATCAGGTCAAGATCAAATATTCTTGTAATCACCCATTCACTGGGTGAAAACCTCTATCTCTTCTTCTGAAAACTTTTTTGGAGTGTTTTTCAAACTTCGATACTATTCACATCTATTTAGGTCAGGGGTTCCCAAACTTTTCAGGCTGCAGACCAGTCAAGTGGTTCAGGAAGCTGGTCACTATGGCCCAGGGACCAAGTCCAGTCCCCGGGCCGTAGTTTGGGCACCCCTGATTTAGGTTGAACAATTATCCTACATGATGCAATCATCAATTTCAATTTAAAAAACATCAAACATCCATAATTTACTTAATATCACAGACCTTTACAATAAATAACACATTGAGTCTGTTTGCAAAATCTGAAACTCCTATGGTTAAGGCACTAGTGGTTTTATTAATGAACAAAGGGATAGTCTCTACCTGTTGGTTGGAAGGGTTAACAATTGCCGTGAGTAAATAATGCCCAAGAGGATCAAAACGTACTAGCCTAGAACAAAATGAAATATGCATTACTAACAAGGCAACCTATTCCAGTTAATATTAATCTGAAACCCTGTCAAACAAAATATCTGGCATTTCTGTTCCATCCCCAAGTTTTAAAAGCTGCAACCTTATTATATTTATAAATACAGGAGGAGGACGTTCATCTTTCTCTGAAATGCACAAACTCCCCAAAACATTGCCATATAAATCTATGGTGAGGCCCCATCTGGAATACTGTGTACAGTTCTGATCGCCATACCTCCAGAAGGATATTATGGAGCTGGAAAAAGTGCAGAGGAGGGCAACCAGAATGATTAGGGGACTGGAACACCTTCCTTACCATCTGAGGCTGCAACGGTTGGGCCTCTTCACTCTTGAACGACGACGTCTAAGAGGTGACCTGATTGAAGTTTATAAAATCATGCACGGTGTGGACAAAGTAGAGAAGGAAAAACTGTTTTCCCTATCACAAAACACTAGAACTAGGGGGCACTCCATGAAACTTTTGGGTACTAGTTCTCAAACAAATAAGAGAAAGTACTTTTTCACCCAGAGGATCACTGGTCTATGGAATTCCCTGCCAGAAGAAGTGGTGACAACTGTCAGTCTTGACAGCTTTAAGAAAGGATTAGACAAGTTCATGGAGGACAAGTGTATCAATGGCTATAATTATGGATACCTAAGGACAACCTCCGGGTTGGAGAGATAGGCAGGATATCTCTCAATATCATTTCCAGGGAATCCTAAGCTGGTGAAGGCATCTGCTTGGGAATACCCTGAAGGAAATGGTGAGCCACTGTGTGAGACAGAATGCTGGACTGGATGGGCTGTGGCCTGTTCCAGCAAGGCTGTTCTTATGTTCTTATATATCTGAACCATGCAAAAAAGTACATATATTTCACCAAGAAACAAACTATGATGGAGGTAGATCACATGCAGAAACTGAGAATGATGTACAGCCATAGCAACATGTGAATATTCTACTATGGTGGCATATTCAGACTACAGATTGAATTAAACTTTACTAAAATCAGCAGATACTTTCTGATCTTTGTTAGGATAACCCATAGTAATAGCCCCAGAAGAGTGACAACAAATTTTCACTTTCTTGTTTTGCAATCAAGTTAGCTCTCAGATAACTATCACATAACCCAAAGTCTAAAATCCTTTTTAAATTCTATAGTGTAAGACAGATGTCATCAAACAAGCCCATTTTCTTGGAAATAAAACATTTTCTCCTTGCATTTTCTGGTCTACATAGGGAATCTGTTTGCCTGCCTGCCTGCCACCTTTCTCCTCATAGGGGACCCAAGGCAGCGCACAACAAATAAAATCACACAATATTAACTTAAAATACTGTATAAAAGGATTAAAAACAATTAAAAATCAATGAAGATTAAAAAGAATTTATCATCATCAAGTCACCTATGGAGGGGTTAAATTCCACAGAAGTTATCTCTGCTAATTAGGCTGTATACATGGTATATTTTTTTAAAAAACCTACCAGCCCTTAATCCCATAATGTTTAGTCATCTCCATCTACTTCTTGCTTTTTCAGGCTTCAACCTAATAGGCATTGATGTAGATTTACTAAAGCACAGGTGTGTGTATTTTAAAGTCCTCTGAGAACTAGGATGTTTTTGGCTACAGCTAGAGAATTCTGACTGGGAGAATTCCTGGTAAATTCTAGGAGGTGTGGCGAAAAAATCTGAAAATCCCATGCCTACTATGGATCATTTTCTCCATACTCTAACCCAACAATAATCCTGACATTTTTGTCTAAAAATAGTTCTCTTACCTCTTGCTGTCTGACTAGATTCAGATACACAGGAATACTCACCGGACCCCCTCCATTTCACTGGATGTTTTCACAACTGCAAAAGGCTCCCGACGGCTCCAGTCCCAAAAATGGATCTCATTCGCTGTTGCAATTAGCAAGAGCTGGGCCGTTGGATGGAAAGCCAACGAAGTAATGGCATTGTTGCTATCTGTAAACCAGCTCTCGCTTCCACCCTGAGACCAAAGCAATCTAAAGTTACAAATGGTTTTGATACAAAGAAAATCCTTACAAATAGGACATCATAACACCTGTCCCAATAGATACTTAGGATCACTGTTGTTCCTAAGTGAGCCTGTCAGTTATTCCTCAGTGAAATGTTGCCAACATCTGAGGGAGTTGTGCCTTTGCAGGCGATGTTCTAAGTATCTATAGCAGTGATGGCGAACCTCGGCACTCCAGGTGTTCTGGAACTTCAATTCCCAGAAGCCCTGATCAGCAGTAGTGCTGACTTAGGCTTCTGGTAATTGAAATCCAAGAACAACTAGAGTGGCAAGGTTTGCCATCACTGCTATAGATACTTAGAACATCGCCTGCAAAGGCACAACACTCCCAGATGTTGGCAACATTTCACTGATGAATAACTGACAGTCACTGAGGAACAACACACCCAGACCCTATAGATACTTAAGATGTCAGATTCCATAATGCATGATCACATGTAGACATTTAATATTTCCGCCATGATTGAACATCCAACTTCTATGATTCTTTATCTTGTTTAACTAAAAGCACAATGCTTATTTGCCCAAGATACTCAAGGGGCATCAGATATTACATGGAAATTCTAACAACTCATTCAAATTGACACAAACATCTCTGCAGTTCCAAACCAAGTTATGATAATCGTCATGAAATGTATGATACTGTAGTAATAATAAAAACATTGGCAGAAACAGAGTCCTATCCAGAAACTGGTTTTTTTTTAGTTCGAGAAACTTACAGATCTTAGATCTTCAATCAAAATATGCTTAGAAATAATGTGTTACCAATAATGTATTACCAAAATATTATTAGCTAGCAAAGATGGTGATTACAGTCTAACACCAAGTTTCTGAAGTATGCAAAAAATCTGACATTTCAGGATCAGACAGAAGAAAATCAACCCATAATGTCAGGTGACAGTGAGCAATGGAACAATTTAACTGGTAACAACTACAGGGTTCTCTGAATATCCAAGTTACTAGAAGACAGTGGGCAGCAGCCACAGAAAAGCACATACACTACTGTGGTAATACTGTATTTAAATTAACTTTATCAAAAGAAGAAAACATCACTGAAAGAAACTTACATGCAAATCCCAGATTCTAACCTCTCCATCAAGGCACCCTGAAGCAATAAGCCCTGGGATGGTAGGATGAAAGGTTACACACCATGGGGTACGTCGATGCCCGACTAGAGAGTGAACACACTTGCCAGTTTTCACCTCTGTGATATAAATATTGTGATTCACATGTGTAGAAGCCATGAGGGTCCTAGGGGGAAAAAAGTCCCATGAATATTTGATCGGGTGGATTATCATTTAGCAAGCAATACTGGATGAAGAAACAGAAAGACACAAATTTGTTTAGTGATAAAGGGTATTAATCTGTGGAAACAACATTAAGCCCATTATCAAAGTCACTCAGATACCACAGCTCCAACACCAAGTACAGACAACTTTTATAAAAAATAAAAATAATTAAACTAATTTTTATTTAATTTGCAATAAAACATACTAGGGTTAGAGATATATCATCTAACATAGCTATAAATTAGTAAGAAATATCATAATTTCACAATTGTTCATTTATTTTCATTATCTGGCATAAATACCAAGCTTACTTATCAAAGGAGCTTTTTCATTCTTTTAATATGTACAGTTTCAATTAATTAAAAAATGTAGTATGTTTCCCAGAAAGGAGATTTAGGAATCTGAAATTTAAAAAAAAATATGTAGCTAACCAGATCAAAATGGTTCTTGATATTATAACAGAAAACAAATTGATTTAGGGAGAAAATGAATTATTTAATCTTGCTGGTATATAAAGTATAAAGATTGGTTCTTTTAAAAGGAAGGTAATAAAATAATAAAAAGAGGTTAAAAAACCCTTTTGTAGGAACATTTTAGAAATTTGGTATAAATACAAAAAAAATTAGCCCAGGAATTTCACCTTTGACTTTTATAACAGACCTAGAGAAATTTCCAGACAATCTTAACAATTTGGATGGAGATGGTATATGACTCTGATGCAGTTAAAGTTATTACTCAAAATATACTAAAGATTATTGGAGATATTTTTAAAAGTTGAAGCTTATTTTTATTTATGGTGGGAATGTAACAATGTGAAGATAATATGGGGGAAATTGGAAATCAACCAAATATTATCTATAAAATTGGAGATGTGTACTAAAATAGCATTATTAATGAACTTTGGAAATAAACAGATAGAATGGAATAAGAAATTATTATTATATTGGTAACAGCTTTGAGAATGATTACTGTTAAAAATGGAAAGTAGATTGTGAATTTGGATTGGATGACTAGTTAGTATAAAGAGATATGGACTATAGACTGTAAAAAGGAGCCCTGGTCGTGCAGTGGTTAAACTGCAGTACTGCAACCAAAAGGTTAAAAGTTCAATCCTGATCAGAGCTCAAAGTTGACTCAGCTTTCCAATCATTTGTAGGTTGGTAAAATGAGTATGCAGCATGTTGGGGGCAAAATGCTAGTTACAGTAACTCATGAACCGCCCAGAGAGTGCATTGAGCGCTATGGGGTGGTATATAAGTGTGATTGCTTTGCTGAGGCATTGTGGCCCTTCAAATGTTTTTGGACCACAATTTTTATAAAACCTCACCAGTAACTATATTCAAGGTGATGGGAGTTACAGGCTATAGAAAATGGCTCCTCCTGTCCACCCTCATGACAGAGAATACAATTTCCTGACACAAAGTTGTTCAAAATCCTATTATCTGATTGCCATTCTAATTTACAGAATAATAATAATAATAATAATAATAATAATAATAATAATAATAATAATAATAATAATAATAATAATAATAATAATAATAATAATAATAAATTCATATAAACTACCAGCATCAAAGAACAAAAACATCAGTAGCATTTGGTATTGTAGAAGCTGAAATATACTTTGGCAACTCCTCTTTCTAAGAGACCGCATCACCCCAAGGTTTTCGACTCGTCCTACGAGAGTGGACCATAGGGGCTCCCTAGTGGTCCCATCAGCCAGGGAGGCACATCTCACTGGGACCAGGAGGAGAGCCTTCTCGGTATCTGCTCCGGCCCTATGGAACCTCCTGCCACTTGAACTGTGCCTCCAGGCAGAGTTGCTCCCCTTCAGGAAGGCCTTAAAAACGTGGCCATACCAACAGGTGTGGGGTACAACTGGTACCACAACCCAGCCCTGCTACCTTATTTAGCCCTGCCAGGGGTTCTTATTTACTCCTGCTTTGTTCTTCTTTTTAAGGGGATTGGGGAGGTTTTATGGAATTTTTAGATACCGTATTTTTCGGCGTATAAGGCGACTGGGCGTATAAGACGACCCCCAACTTTTCTAGTTAAAATGTAGAGTTTGCAATATACTTGCCGTATGACTACCCCTCTTCCAACGGCGGCGTCTTCGGTTACTCTGGGTTGAAAAGATTTTTGCTGGCAAAACTCCACTCAGGGGATGCCCGAATGAGGCTCCTTTCATGCCTTTGGGTATTGAAACCCAACCTTCCAGTCTCCAAGTTCAGCGCCTTAACCACTAAGTTTTGTCCCCAACATGCTGGTTACATGTGCTCACGTCATCCCCTCCCCCTTCACCGGCGGGGAAGGTAAAAGGAGCCCCGTCAGGCTCGGAGCCACCGCGAGCGGCACCTCTCCGCCCCCTTCACCGGCGGGGAAGGTAAAAGGAGCCCCGTCAGGCTCGGAGCCGCCGCAAGCCGCACTCCCCGCCCCTTTCACCGGTGAGGAAGGTAAAAGGAAGGTGCGGCTCGCGGCATCTCCGAGCCTGACGGGGCTCCTTTTACCTTCCCCGCCGGTGAAGGGGGCGGGGAGGTGCAGCTCGCGGCATCCCCGCCCCCTTCACCGGCGGGAAAGGTAAAAGGAGCCCTGTCGGGCTCGGAGCCACCGCGAGCTGCACCTCTCCGCCCCCTTCACCGGCGGGGAAGGTAAAAGGAGCCCCGTCAGGCTCGGAGATGCCGCGAGCCGCACTCCCCGCCCCTTTCACCGGTGGGGAAGGTAAAAGGAAGGTGCGGCTCACGGCATCTCCAAGCCTGACAGGGCTCCTTTTACCTTCCCTGCCGGTGAAGGGGACGGGGCATCCCTGCCCCCTTCACCGGCGGGGAAGGTAAAAGGAGCCCCGTCAGGCTCGGAGATGCTGCGAGCCGCACCTTCCTTTTACCTTCCCCGCCGGTGAAAGGGGCGGGGAGTGCGGCTCGCAGTGTCTCCGAGCCCGACAGGGCTCCTTTTACCTTCCCCGTCAGTGAAGGGGGCGGGGAGGTGCAGCTCGCGGCATCCCTGCCCCCTTCACCGGCGGGGAAGGTAAAAGGAGCCCTGTCGGGCTCGGAGACACCGCGAGCCGCACCTCCCCGCCCCCTTCACCGGCTCCTTTTACCTTCCCCGCCGGTGAAAGGGGCGGGGAGGCGCAGCTCGCGGTGTCTCCGAGCCCGACAGGGCTCCTTTTACCTTCCCCGCCGGTGAAGGAGGCGGGGAGGCGTGGCTCATGGATACCACCACCCCAGCCAGGGTTGGGGGGATGAGGAGGAGGAGCAGCAGCTGACCGGCGGGGGGGAGCCAGCGGCAGCCGCAAGGCTGAGGGTGGTGGTATCCGGGCGGCCCCTTGCTACGGAGGCCTCGCGGCAGCGGCTGATTTTCCCCGCCAGTCAGCTGATGCTCCTTCTCCTCCGCACCACCACCCCCAGCCGGGGGTGAGGAGGAGGAGAAGCAGCAGCAGCTGACCGGCGGGGAAAGCCATTCACCACCTCCGCCGCAAGGCTGGGGGTGGTGGTATCCTGGCGGCCCCTTCCTCCGGAGGCCTCGCGCAGCGGCGGCGAATGGCTTTCCCCGCCGGGCGGCCCCTGGCTCCAGAGTACCCGGCGTATAAGATGACCCCCAACTTTGGCACAGATTTTTCGGGGTTAAAAAGTCGTCTTATACGCCGGAAAATACGGTAGTTTTATAGTATTTAGTTTTAATTAGTATTGGGTATGGGTTTTAAATAATAATAATAATAATAATAATAATAATAATAATAATAATAATAATAATAATAATAATAATAATAATAATAATTTATATCCCGCACTTTCTCAACTGAAGCCGACTCAAGGTGGCCATTACAACATGTAAATACAAACAATACAATAATAAAATAATAAGCATAAAAAGTAAAGTCAGTACAGTAACATTACAGTATAATTCAAAAGCAATTTACAAAATCAAAGCGGAAAGCGTGGCGGCAGCAATGGCTGGTCATTGCTAACTGATGTTGTTCGCTGCCTTGGGTCGCTTAGGCAAAAAAGGCGGTTATATAAATCCAATAAATAAATAAATAAATAAACTCCAAGTTCTCTGGGGAAACTCCCCTTCACAACTTTAGAAGAAAGCAGAAAAGTAGTAAATGTATACCTGTCTGGGCTGAATGCTAGCAGGAAGGTGGAACGTGGACTATCTGGTAATTCAACCTTCTGAAAAATAAAAACACAAAACATTTTCTGAGCTCAAAATACTTTTTTACAGATACTGTATCATCACTTCCCCCTTTCATAAATCCAGCCCAGGGAAAAGGAGCTGGATTGTTATACGCTTTCGTTGCTATACGGGGTGATTGTTGTATGAGGTTCCACTGTAAATCTATTCAGCTCTATTACCAATAGATAGAATGGTCACACATTAGATGCAGCTTAAAGCAAAAGGTCCCAAGTTCAGTACCTAACATGCGAAGGAAATAGCCTTGTCTAAACACCAGCCAGCATAGGCTAAAAGCTTTAGAAATTAGGCATCTCACCCCATTTAGGCCTCCAAGTAAGCGCACTATTCAAAACCTTACCTTTCCCTCCCATTTCATCCAACGGGTTTTGTCTTCCACTAACTCCTGTAGAAGTCGTTGTGCTCCCAAAGCTTGTGTTCCTCGTTCTCGGCCCCACAGGATTCGCACAGCATTTTTCTCTGGCACAACTTTCATGGCTTTTAGTTTCTCAGTGCAGAAGAATGAGTCACAAACAGGCACTAAATCAGAAAAGCCAAGAATCTACAGAAGAGCCATTTACCGCTTGCAAGGTCTGTCTTCATGGAATTCTAGATAGGGAAGAGATATTTCCAAAGGTTCACCTGTATTGTCATTATATGTATCTCACATCACATCAACCTAGTATCTTGGATAATCTATACCTATAAAGAAAGGGTTGGACCATGCGTGTGTGGAATGCGTGTCCACACACGTGCAGCCTATCCCGTAATGCGCCAGCCACACTTACCTTTTGTCCTTGACACCATCACCGTGAGGGTCTGGGAGCTGAGGGTGGGGCTTCACCACACAAAGACGAAAAGAACACTGTGCGCGCAAACGGGGAGGATGGAATCCCATGGGCAGCACAGTCTGCGCATGCCCAGGGGAAAAAACCAAATGCCGTGCACAAAACCGGTTATGTGCAAGCCCATTCTCTGACAGGCAAGGGCGGAACGGAGCTCCGCATTCAGCCCTTGCCTGCAGGAGAAGGGGCACGTTTTCTCTTGTAGGCAAGGGCCTAAGGGAGCGCCGCGTCTGGCCCTTGCCTGCCAGAGAAAGCGAGCCCATTCTCCGGCAGGCAAGGGCCGAATGCGGAGCTCCATTCCGCCCTCACCTGCCGGAAAAAGCAAGCCCATTCTCCGGTAGGCAAGGGCTGAATGCAGAGCTCTGTTTCGCCCTGGGCAAGCCCATTGCTCAGCTACCTCCTCCGAAAGCAAGACAGTCAGAGCATCTGATCCTTGGGTTGCTTTCAGAGGTGATAGCTGAGCAGGTCAGCTCTCCCTCTTCCCTGCCTCCCCCCCCCCCCCCGTGCAGGAAGGAAAGGGAGAATGGATCACATCCGCCTACTCCCTTCCCTGCCTCTCACCGGGCACCGGCAGGGAAGGGAGAATGGAACACATCCGCCTTCCCTGCCTCCCCCGGGTGCTGGCAGGGAAGGGAGAATGGAACGTGTCCGCCTCCCCCCCCCCCCCTTCAGGAAGGAAAGGGAGAATGGATCGCATCCGCCTCCCCCCTTCCCTGCCTCCCCCCCCCCGGCGGCGCCTCCCCTGTCTGTATGTCTCTGTCTCTCTGTGTCTCTGTCTGTTTATCTGTGTGTGTGTGTGTGTGTGTGTGTGTGTGTGTGTGTGTGTGTGTGTGTGTGTGTGTGTGTGTGTGTGTGTGTGTGTGTGTGTGTGAGCGAAAAATCAGGCGGAAGAGACAGGCAGGAAAATAAAGATAAAGAAAACGAGAAAGAGGAAAAGTCAAAAAGAGATAGAGACAGAAAAACAGCAAGAGAGAGAGAGAGAGAAAGGGAGAAAAAAGAGAGAAATTTAAAAAGAAGCAATAAAGACAGAAAGAGACAGGGAGAGAGAGAGGATAGACAAAAAACAAAAATGAATCAGAGAGGAGTAAAGAAAGGCAGAAAGAGAAAGAGAGAGAAGGAAAGAAAGAAACAGAGAGAGGGGAAGAAAGAGAGAGAGAAAGACAGAGAGCCACCCCCCAAAAAAAAGCCCAGCATCAAGGCTTACTCAAGTGAATCCTCTCTTCCCAAATAAGCTACCCCCACAAAACCATCTCACCACCAACATAAAATCAATACCTGCCTGGCAAGGCCGGGCAAAATAGCTAATTTTCTTCTAAGAAATTCTTCTAACACTTAATTTTTATGATCAGCAAAACACAATTATTATATTCAGCGATTTAGCAGGCAGCAAGTCTCACTCTTACTAAATACACTTCACTAACTACCTGTTTGACATCCAGTCTATTACATGGATACTCTTGTTGAGCTATTTTATTCCTAATCACATGCCAAATCATGCAACTGGCATGCAACTAGGGATTCAATTGGATACCCATGAAAAAGTAGCTATTCATAACTGCACTTTTATCAGCATAAACATTCAACTGGACTCTGCCAACAAATAGCATAGCTAAATACAAATTAAGACTAATGTTGCAATATCACTTATCTCGTCAGAACATAAACTACCGTATTTGCTGGCATATAAGATTCCTCCCCCCCCCGAAAATACTGGGAAAATTGAGTGTGTCTTGTACAATACTGTATAATAGAGGCCTATAGTGAGCTATTTTGGTAATAACGGGGTGCGTCTTATACTCTGACTAGCATATTTTGCCCGGCAGTGCCGGGCTTTTTAAAATTGTGTTGGATAGTAAAGGGTTTCTTTTTTTTCTTGAACCAATGGTGCTGGGCTGTTTTAAATGGTGTTGTAAGTTTTTGTGATTTTTTGGCTTCGAGGCGCTGCGTCCGCCTGTGGCGGACTTGCGCTCCCAGTGGTTGGTTTTTTTTTTTTTGCGTGCCGGCTTCCTCAGTGCCGGGCTCTTTGAATTGGTTTTTGAAGGTTTTTGTTTTCTGTTTATGCAAATTTTATTTTATTTTAATTTATTTAATTTAATTTAATATTATTTAGTTCAAAATTTAATTTTGTTTTTTAAATCTTTATTTTTACGCATTTTTATTTTTTGTTTTGGTTTTTTTGAGTGACAAGTGATTTTTGTTATTTTTTGTATTTTTTGAGATTAGTGTGATTATTTTTGAATGTTTTTATAACTTATTTGATTAATTTTTGAATTAATCTTATTAGTTTCAATATTTTTGAATGTTTTTTCTCTTTTGGCCTCTGGGTGGGGGTGGTGAGCTTTTCTGCCTCTCTACAATTGTTCTCTTCTGTCCTCTGGGTGTCGCTTTCGGGTTTTTTTTTCTCATTTGAGTTCCGGTCTTCATGGATGGAAGACCTGTTTTGGTAAGCTCTCTTGGGGTTTTTTTTTGGGGGGGTGTTTGGGGTTTTTTTTTGGGGGGGTTCTGTGTGTTTTTTCTTGTTTTTATGTTTCATTTTCTGTTTTTTGTGTGTTTTTGAGTGTTTTTCTTTTGTTTACTTTTTGAAGGGGGGTGGCTTTCTTTCCCGCGGGCCATGCTGGCTGGCCCGTGGGAAGGAAAGGCATTGGTGGGGGGGGGCTTTCTTTCCCATGGGCCATCCTGGCTGGCCCGTGGGAAGGAAGGGCAATGGCGGTGGTGGTGCTTTTTTGTTTTCTTCTCCACGGGCCATGCTGGCTGGCCCGTGAGGAAGAAGGGCATCGGCGGCGGGCGTTTTTTTTAAAAAAAAATTTCGCGTGCAGGCCACCTCAGCATTCAGCGCACTAATGGCACGCAGGACGCTGGGGCTTGTAGTTTTTCCTGCGCATGTTTGCTTACTGTGGCGGGTTTTTTCCTGCGGCTTTTTTTGATTGGCCGTGGCGCATTTCCGAACGTTCCTTTTGCCGCGCCGCTCAGCCTGATTGGCTCTGGCGCGGCGCAAGGAACGTTGGGAATTGAAGTTCCCTTTTTTTGTTTGCGACTGGGGGGCTCCTGTCCCCGGGTCGAAAATTTCTACCCGACAGTTACCTGCGAACCGGGTTTGGCCGAGTGAACGGAGGCCCATTACGGGCTAGTGGGGCCTGGTGCAACATCCTTTGTCACATTCCAACGGTTAACGCACCATTTTATATGTATAGATGTGTCTTATACACCGGCAAATACGGTAGTCATTTCCACAACAATGCTATGTATGTTTTCTCATACTTAGAAGTCAGAGATCTAACCAAAGGTTCCTAAATATTAAGCTGAATCTGAATAGATATTCAGATCAAAAGCATTATGAACTAATTTCCAAGGAGGAGGATCTACTCAAATACTACAAGTGGTCAAAGCATAAAACTGGAGAGCTCTCATTACAATCTTCATTTAATTAGGAATCTCCAAACTGCTAACATGAATAAAAACAATAGTTGCTTAGAAAGCAGCCACCAGAAGTTTTCCTTTCTATAGAAAGTTAGCAGCATTCATGAAATCTTTGTTCTCAAATACAGTAGAACCCCGTATAGCGATTGCCCCATACAGCAATGAAATCGCATAGCGATGAGGCTTGGAGGAGGGAAAGACGTTCCACATAGCCATTGTTCCTACGGGAAAATCCGTACGATTTCCCAATGGGAAAAACCACTTAGCGCCAAACATCGTTGTACAGTTTTTCCCATAGGGAAAATCGTTGTACGGATTTTCCCATAGGGAAGATCGTACAATGACAAAAACCGCATAGCAATCAGCTCCGTGGAATGGATTAATAAATTATATTTACATGAAGTCAGTTAATCTGTATATATTTTATTAAAATTTCTTAATCTATTTTGAGTGCAATGAAGTCTTCACTTTTTTGAATTAGGATAACTATCTCTGGAGGCTGTAGCATGAAAATGGAGGGAAGAAAAATTAATTTGTCTCAAGTTCTCAAATGTTGCTTTAAAAACTGTAGAGAGCTTCCAAGGAACATAATGTTTGAGAAATAGTTCCTATACCAAATACCTCAGATAACGTCCTTTTTTTAGCGTTTTTGGACTTTATGCGATGCATCACGTGTGCATGAAAACCACAACTTTACTTTGCTACCTCCTCAGAGCAGCCAGTGAACAGAAAAATAAATTATGATAGAGAAAGCATGAATATATTGGGGCTTGCTGTTTGAACATACATTTGAGGAAAAGGGGGGGGGGGGGGAGTGAAGCTAAGCGAGGATGCCAGCCCTACAATTGCAATAGTATTTGGTTGTATACATGCATAATGACTGTTGATCACAGGCTAATTTTTGTCTGTTTTGGAAACATAGAAGGGCATCTGGCTCCATTTCAAACCTTATGGTTTTATGCTGAGCATGGGATGAGGAAAAGAAAATGGGACACATTTTTTATTATTACATTTTTATTAGGCCTGAAGCTTGGTGCAAAATATTCTAGGACTAATTCTTCTAACTTTGGTACAAACTAAATCCATACTCAGTATCTCCGCGAACCATGGGGGGAAAACACTTCCATATGTAATCTCTTATGTGAAAGAACTAAATACAGCTATTCTTCAGTAAAGCCTAACTGTATTAGTAAATGCCATCACTTTCAGTGTAAAGCCAAAAGTAATCTAGCCAAGCTGCTTAACTTCATGCTTCCAGTCTGTAAAATAGGACAAAACTTGTGTCCATGAAATGGGAAAGCCCTATGCTTCTGAATGCTGTGCTACGTACACTTAAGCATTTTTTTGCCATTATAAAGGTTGAAATACTGTTGTTTAGCCTAGTAAGTTGCAACTAGAGCAAGTCCACTGAATCAGTGGGGATTTATACTAAGCAACAAGATTTCAGCCATTGTGAGATGCTGTAGATTAACAACATTTATGGAGCTGGTGAACTTTTCTTAAGAATCCCCTGCCATGGATTAAGTGAGTGGTCTCCACTAGTCACCTACCACTGGACTTCAATCTTCCTCAACAAATCAATGAAAATATTTCTTTATAATACAATGTATGAATATAGAGTATCTTTGACATAACTTGTACTCTTGTTCACATGCTGCAGCATACACAACAGCTTGTGCCTCAGGAGAACTACAGTAGAACCTTGGATAAAGTCCAAACTCCTTTCCACAAGTTTGGACTTTATCCGAATCAAATGGGCGATGCATTGGATAACGTCCAAAAGATTGACTTTATCCGAGGTTCCTATACCAAATGCCTCGGATAACGTCCTTTTTTTTAAAAGCGGTTTTGGACTTTATGCGATGCATCACGTGTGCATGAAAACCGCGACTTTGTCCGAATCAGACTTTATCCGAATCGGACATTATCCGAGGTACCACTGTATAAGAAAAATGTGCATTGATTCACTCAGCACCCATCTAACATCTAGGTTATTCTGGGCAGTTCTAGAAATAACAGAACTACATAAACTCATAAAATAACAGTATTTTCATTTGTAGAGATGCTAGAAAACTATCATATATGACAGTGGTGGCGAAACTATGGCACGCGTGTCCCAAAGGAGCACTCAGAGCCCTCTCTGTGGGCATGCACGCCATCGCCCCAGCAAAGAGTTCATTCCACCCCTCTACTCACAGGCCTCAAGGGAGCACTTCCTGCCCCAACACAAAGTTCAACCTGCCCCTCTGCCCAGCAGCCCAACGGGTGTGTTTCCTCCCTCTCCTCAGCACAGAGTTCACCCTGCCCCTCTGCGGCACAGATGACATCCTGTTGAGTTTGGGCACTCAGTCTCTAAAAGGTTCACCATTGCTGATATATGATAAAGGATTGAGGTCTGCCAAAGACAGTACCTGTCACACAGGTCAGAAAGTCTTGAAAAACAAGCATGGACCAAGTGCTAGCATTTGAATGGATGCACAGAACAATAAAAAGTAATAATTCTAATTAGCCAAAGCTAAAAGTCAGAGGGACTGCGGCGGCTTAGTGGTTAAGACGCTGAACATGACAGCCAGAAGGTCAGCAGGTCAACAGATCAAGACACAAATGCTGAATGATGGAGTGAGCTCCTGTCTCTGACCCAGCTCCTGCTAACCTAGCAGTTCGAAAGCAAGAAATTGCTAGTAGATAAGTAGGTACTATTTCAGTGGGAAGGTAATAGCATTCCGCGCATTCCGGTGTTCTACTCATGCCTGCCACATGACCACTAAAATGTCTGCAAACACAGACAGTGCTGGCTCTTTGGCTGTAAATGCCGGTGAGCACCGTACCATAGTCAGATACGACTGGCTTTCGAACAAGGGTGACCTTTACCTTTACAAGTCAAAGCCCAGAAAATCAGGCCACAGATTTAGTAACCCACACAAAAATTAACATTTCTTCAGCTCCTTGTTCTGTTGATTTTGACAGCAGAAACTACCCTGCCAAAGTTGATAAACAATGTTTTGCTCCACTTGTTTGCTCTGTATACTTATTTCAATTTGTAAGGAAAATATGTCTTGGGTCATCTTCACTTTCCACATAAAACTCTTTTTCATTTCTGCTGTTAGCAATCATTAAGATTCATGAGCCATCTCTGGTCCTGAATGCTTCTTTTGCCAAAAGCACTCTGAAGTTCCTTGGTGATCTGAGAATGAGAACACTTACTAATGTCAATCCAAAGGTGAAAATCACTGTGAGCCTCAGAAACCAAATTATTTACTACAGGGCTTTTAGTATTTTCTTAAATTCCACCTTCTGGTATTCCAGGACCTACAGAACTAAAGTATCCTATCAACATGCATGCAAATAATAAACATGGCCTTCTTTGTTTCACAACTTTCTCCTCTTCAAGAAGCCTAATGAGGTCCCATGAAAGATATCTTTGAAAGCAGATACTGTACTGTATATCTTCTGGATAGCTTTGTCCTACACACTATATCTTCTTGTTTTATATGAACACACCCACAGGCATACACACATAAATGCATGTGCATACATACATTTTAAAGAAACAAATCTTATATTTGAACCACTCTGTAATCAGAAACCCAACCTCCTTCCTAACTACAGTAAAACCCCGACTTAAGTATGCCTCAAGTTACATAAAATTCAACTTGCATAATTTTGTACTAAAACCATGTCCCGATTTACATAAATGTTCTGATTTACGTGATGCAATTTCCTATGGGTTTGCTTCGAGTTACGTAAAAATTCATTTCCCTATGGATTTGCTTCCATTTACATTAAAAAATCATTTTTCCTATGGGTTTGCTTCAAGTTATGTAAAACTTCATTTTCGCTATGGGTTTGCTTTGAGTTACGTAAAAAAACGATTTGCGTAAAAGCCTATGGAACAGACTTTTTACGTAAGTTGGGGTTTTACTGTGCTGTATATTTGAAAGACTGCAACTTTAACGTGCAACATAATCACTGTGGGGAAAAAATGAAGCTGAGTGTGGATGCCAGCCCTATAATGGGAATAGTATTGGGATATATATGTGCTTTTATACAGAACAAGTGGAGCAAAACATTGTTTATCAACTTTGGCAGGGTAGTTTCTGCTGTCAAAATCAACAGAACAAGGAGCTGAAGAAATGTTAATTTTTGTGTGGGTTACTAAATCTGTGGCCTGATTTTCTGGGCTTTGACTTCTAAAGGTAATTTGCAAAGGATATCAATTTACTATGACTTAATAGCCTGGATACCTTTTTGCAAAACACACTAGATGACAAATAATTTGTACTCAATAGGTGATGACAAAATGTTAGGTACAGTACAAGGTCAAATTTAAGAACAACAATCCATGGAAGAGCCTTGATTTACTTGAGTAAAGAAAAGCAGTTTAACTTTATAAGTAACATCATGGGTGTTTCAATGCTATTAAAAGCCCATATAGGAAAGGTGAAATCTGTTTAACCTAGAAGTGTGGTGGCTCAGTGGTTAAGAAGCTCGCTTTGTTAGTCGGCAAGTTGGCAGTTAAGACATGAGTACTGCATGACAGAATGAGCACCCATCTCTGCCCCAGCTCCTGCCAACCTAGCAGTTTGAAAGCAAGAAATTGCAAGTAGATAAACAGGGACCGCTTTTGAGGGGAAAGATCTTGGGACATGAAAGGAGCCTCATTCGGGCGTCCCATGAGCAGAGTTCCTCCAGCAAAAATCCTTTCAACCCACAAAGCACCTGGAAATGTTAGAAAGTGTATAACAAATGACAATCATTTACTGTATAGCTATCTCAGATTGGAGGGATGACAATATACACAACACATTCTACAGGAAACATCTGAGCATAATGTCTAGCAGCATTTGTTCACCACGAAGCCTCTTATGCTGACAGAGTCCAGAATTTCACAACTTAATACTTCTTTTGCTATATGCCATTCACAAACTTTTCAATAGCACAAAGCATCAAAGTCAACATGAAATCTGAATAGAAAGTGAGCTACAGTATAGTACTCTTAACTAAATAGAAATTGTGTCGAGCTACAATGTTGACAATAGAAAGGAAGGTACACTATCACTGAACATAGTGGAACTCCTGAGCAAAAAGGTTTAGGAGTGTTTTGCATCTTTCATTATATACTCCCAGATTACATTTAAGATCATATTCAAGCTTAATTCAAGTCTGGTCATTATCTGATGCATGCATTGGATAATGCTAAAAAAACCAGCCCAGTTCCCTTTCTAAAGAGGAAAGGGAACAGTAGGTCGATCCGCCTGCCTCTTTGGAAAGGGCAGCAGGGATTCCATACGTGGAATCCCCGCTGCCCTTTCCAAAGAGGCAGGTGGATCGAGCCAAGACCCTCTCGCCTGCCTCCTCAGAAAGGGAACCGGGGCTCGGACCGCCTGGTTTGTTTGGGATGAGAGTGGACAAGCGTGCGCATAACCCAAACAAAAGGGTGCATGGACCGCAGCTTCATTTGGGGAGAGACCGGGTGATCACATGCTCTCCCCAAATGCACCGGCGCTTGGACCACGGCTTGGTTTGGGGAGAGACCGGGCAATCGTGCTCCCTCCTGAAACGCACCAGCACTCGGACCACGGCTTCGTTTGGGGAGAGACCAGGCAATCACATGGTCTCCCCAAATGCACTGGTGCTCAGACCGCGGCTTCGTTTGGGGAGAGACTGGGCAATCGCGCTCTCTCCCAAAACACAACAGCGCTCGGACCGCGGCTTCATTTGGGGAGAGACCGGACAATCATGCGCTCTCCCCAAATGCACCGGCACTCGGACCGTGGCGTTGTTTGGGGAGAGACTGGGCGATCGCATGCTCTCCCCCAACGCACCAGCGCTAGGACCATGGCTTCATTTGGGGAGAGACCGGGCGATCACACGCTCTCCCCAAACACACTGGCCGTCCAAACGGTTTGTTTGGGGCAAAGAAGCGCCAGGTTGCGCCTCCTGCTCTTTGCACCAAACACACAGGCCATCCAAGCCCCCACAAAAATGACAACGTGATCTCTCTTACCTTGTCACGCTGTTTGAGGCTGAAACAATCGACATCTTCGGATGCATTTTTCTGGCTCTCTGACTCCGCAGCAACCTCAGGGTGGATTGGAGAACCTTTTCCCATGCTGTTCCCGCCTTCCTAGGTCTTCAATTCCCAGAAGCCCAAGCACCCTGTAAAAATTCATGCGGTGGCCATTTTGTTTTAAAACAAAATGACAGCTGCAACGATTTTTCAGCTGTTGCGTGGCTCAGGGACCTCCTAGGAAGGCGGGAACAGCATGGAAAAGGTACTCCCACCCTCCCAGAGGTTGCTGGGGAGTCAGAGAGCAAGAAAAATGCACCCGAAGATGGCGATTTTTTCGGCCCCAAACAGTGTGACAAGGTAAGAGATCAAACACGATGCATCGGATAACACTTCACGGTCATTATCCGATGCAATTGTTTTCCCCAAGTAGCTGGTCATTATCCAATTTGGTCCTTATGTGATGCGGTCGTTATCCGAGGTATTACCGTACTATAAAATGAGTCAAACATATTTAAGGTAAGGTTAGACAAGCTGCCTCTAAAATACTTTCGTTTATTTACTTCATAAAAAAGAAACTACTCCTTGTGCTCTGTTGGGAGGTGTGTGAGGCAATTTCAATCTGTTTGGGGCCTTTTTAGAACACTGGAAAATTTCTAATTCCATTATTTCCATTCACTCCCCACCCTTTTTTAAAAATAAAAATCCTCTACAGGTGTCTATATCACCACAAGGGCAAAATTGCCCCCATACATCAAGCTGAGGTTGAATGGGGCATTTTTGATTGAAAAATAAGGTCCATCAGGGTTCAGTATAGTCTTCTAGTGGCTATAACAGGGCATGTGGAGCCCCATGATTTTAGAAATTGCCCACTCTTGGTCAAGCAGAACCATACAATGGAACAAGAACTGTTCACAAAGGCAGTGTTGCACTCTGAATACTAATACAGGTACTGGTTCAAAGTGCTGCTGCCAAGCTGCTGACCAGAGCCAGTTAAAGGAACCTTACAGGTATATATAAATAGCTTAACTGGCTGCCAATCCAAACAGGATCCAGGCTATCTGAAGGAACCTTTCTCTCTACAAACTTTCTTAGCTCTTACACTCTTCACGGGAGGCCTTTCTTTCACTCCCACCACTTTCACAGACATATCAGATGGGGAAACGAGAGAAAGCTTTCTCCATAAATGTTCCAAAGTTGTCGAATGCCCTTCATGTTAAGAAAACTTACTGGGGGGGGGGGGGGGGGACACACATAAATAATACACACTTTTATGTATGTAAAGGGAAAAGGGAAAGGCCACCCTTGCTTGAAAGCCAGTCGTATCCACCTCTAGGGTTCAGTGCTCATCTCTGTTTATAGCTGAAGAGCCAGCGCTGTCTGCATTTGCAGATGTTTCTGTGGACATGTGGCAGACATGCCTAGACACCGAAGTGCACACAGAACAGTGTTTACCTTCCTACCAAAGTGGTCCCTATTTATCTACTTGCAATTTCTTGCTTTCAAACTGCTAGGTCATGCAGTACTCATGTTTGAACTGACATTCCGCCTCCCAGTCAGCATCTTAACCACATGAGACACTGTATGTATTGTTAATTTTCTAATAATGTTCAGGCAGCAACAGGATCAGCCACCGTAAGGAACTTGTGGCACCGGAAAAGAAACATGTTTTAATGTCTTATACTTGCTAAAGTCAAACAGAACAAGAATATGGTTCAAGAAATAGAATACAGAGAACAGCCACAATGATTCGGAGTACCTACTGTGTAGATCTTAATTTTCATAGAGCTAAACATTGTGTCTTACTCTCTTTGGCATTTTCCTTCCAGAAACAAATCCTCAGCCTGCTGAACAGCTCAACATATTTTCTCTTCCCTCATCAACTAAGCAAGGCCTAGACAGACTTTATGAAGACATCCAATATTGGAAGAGCAAAAGCTACGGTATTCACAATATTTGTCAAAATTTTAACATTTCCAATGAGAACCATGCCCAACACATAATCCTCCCCATCAAATAGAGAAAATTAGCTACATGCAAAGCTGAATTACACAAACGTGGTGAAGTTCCTAACTGTCTTCCCAAACTAATTTTCCAAATTTTAGAAGAGGGACACTGTGGAACTCACAAAGAAACATTTCACTTGTTGAAATTCTGTTCACACAAATAAATCACATAAAGCTACTAATTTCATCAGCTGCAGCAATTTGGTGAGGGGGGAATTGATTCCTCTACCCCCACAAGTCCTCAGACCCCTGTGGAATCCCCCCTCTATCATGAAGATATTATTGGCTTTTTTGTTTAATGAAATCCATCATCAACATAAAGGATTTTGAAAACTATACCCCTTTGAGATCACCATCTTCCTGTTCAGGATAGTATTTCAGTCATATCCTATACATCACATATGCACAGTATATGACCTAAAAGAAAGAAAAAGCAACCATCCAGAAGCCACCATAGATAAGTATGTGATAACAACCAACAGATGAGAGAAAGAGCTAATTGATGAGTAAACTGCAAGAAATTGTTCTTTTGCACACTTGATTAATATGGCTCAGTCACTGAGACCAGAATACAGTCCACCTAGCAGAGAAAATGTTGCAAGGAAACTACTGGATAAAGTGTATGACAGAGAAATTGAGCAAATCTAGATGGTAAAATTGTTGATCTAAGTCTTGATGGTTGAGCAATGCCCACAATGATCCTGCTATATGTGCCTGTATAACAACTAGAGATGTAAAGTGGGGGGGGGGGGAAGCACCCGGGGAAATTGAGTTTTTTCCCCGGGGAAATTGGGACGGGGAAATTGGGGGGAAATGCAATCAATGCTTCTACAGTTCATGGGTGTGAGTTATTTTGAAAGAAAAGCCTTTAGCAACCTGGGAGCATACAATTCCACATGATGCAGAGCACCATAAACTTGCATAAGTCACGCGTTAGAGATGTAAACCTTCCGGGAATTTTGAAAGGAGGGAAGTTTGCACAAGTAAAGCATGTCGAGTGTGCAGGGAAAAATAAATGCATTTCAAAAAACAATAGATTTTTCCAAAAATGTCCTCCTTTTTATTCCTTTGAATTGTATTTCAGATACAGTAGTTCCCAAAATCATTCCACAGCTTACGTTACAAAATGAGGTTTACATATACCATTAATGAAGTAAAAATATTTCTTTTACTAACAAAGAAATACAATAATCCATTTAACTGAACTAATGGAATGATTATAATTGGAAATTTTAGACTAACAAAATTCAGTGTGTAAGTAGAGGATAAGAAAGTAATGAGTTTTTAAATTTACTTTACGTTCCCAAAAACTTCTACAATTTTAATTACTTCCACACTCATCAGATGAGTCAAAACTTGCACTTTCTTCAGCTTTAGTTGTAATGATACTACTGTATTCTTTTGAACACCCACCACTTTTCTTTTCCTCCAGAAGCAGGTGGAAATGGATAGCCACTAATTTATTGATTTTTGTATTCATCAAATGATTTTGAGCCAGTGTGTGTGTTTTCCCATAGGCAGACCAGATGCATTCAGAAGACACTGACATCGGGGGAATGGATAACAGTTTTATGGTCACACCTCCACTAAGAATCTGACTTTTGCAGAGCCCCTTCTACCATGCAAGTGGTGAAGTCTGCTCTACGCTTTCCCACAAAAACTGCTTGCTCCAAAAAACCATCTTTGCCTTGTATTCTGCTATGTTTGCAAAGACTTTGTCCTGATCATGTCCCATTTCTTCTGAATTATTTGTTACGAATTCCATTACCCTGGAGACCTCATCATCTGATAAGTGTTTTCCTTGGAAACACGGATCAACTAGATTTGCAGCAAAATGAACATCTCCAAAACAAAAGTTATTTCTTTCCCTTATTATTTCCAAAAATCCCTTTAGTCTGGGTGTTTTTACTAACAGTCCTTCAGGTCCTGTTATTTTTCTTGTTATTTCAGGGGGGGAATTCAGGTACCTGAGACAAATGTGCGTTACCAGATTCTATTCTTGCTATACCAGTAGTTATGGGTTTCAGAAGAGCAGCTGTAGATTCTACACGAGCCCAGAATACATCATTGTACAAAACAATCTTCCTTATTTGTTTATCGAGTGGTAAACAATCTTGAATAAAAGTTGCTTGTAGAGCTTCCTTTCTGTCCAGGAGACTTTTTAACATTATCATTATTCCTCCCCATCTGGTAACAGATGGCAGTTTCAGTGTTCTTGCAGAATTCTTCTGAGACCCCTTTATTTTTCTCCTTTTGAATGCTCATGAATGTTGTTGAACGATGTGATGTTTCTTAACAAATTTGATAATTTTCTTAGCATCTGACTGAAGATCTTCCATTACCTTTAACTTCATTATGAAAAACTTATTTTATTACATACTAGCATGGGTTGCCCGGCGTTGCCGGGCTTTTTTTGGGGTTTTTTTAATAAAAAAAATGCCGTGCATTTTTTAAATGTTTTGGACAGGTAAGGTGTTTTTTTTGTTTTCCTGTACAAATGGTTCTGGGCTGTGTTTAATGGTTTTTAAAGTTTTTTTGAATTTGTGGCTTATTTGCGCTGGGTCCGGCTGTGGCGGAGTTTTTATTTTATTTTTGTTCATACAAATTTAATTTTTTTAAAAAAAATTTTTAAATTTTATATTTAATTTGGTGTTAAAGTGATTTATGTAATTTTTTATTTTTTGAGAGTAGTGTGTATATTTTGGAATGTTTTGCAAACTTATTTTCTGCATTTTGGAATTATGAATTTATCTTTATCTATCATGTGCTCCACACTCCTGCACCACACCTGGAAGGGCCATGTGGTGGAGGAAGGGCAAAATGGCCATCCGGCCCCCAAAGCTGTCTGAGGGAGTGTGTCCTGGCTCTCAACTTGAAAAGGTTGAGAACTCCTCATTTAGCACATCATGAATGCATCCTCTACTCGTTTTTCTTTTGGCCTCTGGGTGGCGGTGGTGAACTTTGTTTCCTCTCTTCCATTCTCCTCTTGTCCTCTGGGTTTCAGTTCCGGTAAGTGTTACTTCCTTTATTTTGGTCATTCGAGTTCCTGTCGCCATGAAGTGAAGACGTCTTCATGGTAAGCACTCTGATTTATTTATTTATTTATTTGGGGGGAGTTGAGTTTTTGTTGGGGGGGGCTGTTGTTTTTTGTTGTATGTTTTCCTGTCTTTGTTTGTGTTTATTTTTTAAAGGTTAGATTTCTGTTTTTGAATGGTTTTGATTTGTTTTTTGGTGCGTCCTTTTTTTAGGGGGGGTGCCTTTTGTTCTCATGGGCCATGCTTGGTGGCCCGTGGGAAAGTAGGGTACTTGTAGCGGGGGAGCCTTTTCTTCCCATGGGCCATGCTTGGTTGCCCGTGGTTAGGAAGGGAACTTGCGGCCGGGGGTGCCTTTTGATCCCATGGGCCATGCTGGATGGCCCTTGGGAAGGGTGCGTTGTTGCGGGGAGGGTGCCTTTCGTTCCCACGGGCCATGCTTGTTTGTCCGTTGGGAAGAAGGGCAGTTGCGGGGGAGGGGTGGTGGGTGGTTTGTTTTTATTTTTGGCGTGGTGGCTGGCCCTTCGAATGGAAGGGCAGCGGCGGCCGAGGTTTATTTTTCCTCCGTGGGCCATACTTGCTGGCCCGTGGTGAAGAAGGGGAGTTGTGGGGTTTTTTGTTTGTATTTTTTTTCACGCGCCGCTGGCTCTTCGAACGGAAGAGCAGGGGCGGCAGGTTTGTTTCATTTTCTTCCCCCACGGGCCATGCTGGCTCGCCCGTGGGGATGAATGGCGGTGGAGCCGGCTTTCTTTAAGTTTTGTTTTCACGCGCCGGCTGCCTCCTCGTTCTGCGCGCTCATGGCGCGCAGGACGCTGGGGCTTGTAGTAATAGGTTGGTGCTTTGTGTTTGTGATGCGTTTTTTTTAATGCTTTTCTTTTGATTGGCTGCGGCGCGTGTCCGAACGCTGCGCCGTGCCAGAGCCTCTCAGCCTGATTGGCTCTGGCGCGCCGCGGCGCAGTGACTGTTGGGACGTGAAGTTCTTTCCCTTTCTTGCCGTTTGTGGGGCTGAGGCCCCCGTGCCGGATTTTTAAATCCTTCGTTGACCTGCGTAGGCAATTCGGCCGTGCGCACGAAGGAAGGGTGCGGGTCAGTAGGGCGACGCATAGCAACGTATAGCCAATTCCAACGGTGAACACTTGGTTTTATAGGTTAAGATTAATCTTAACCAAATATGCATTTCTTATACTGTTTATACACATATAAAATAAAAAAATCTGAATGTAACTTGCAGAAATTACAAAGAAATAGTATTTTTCCAAATTTCCAGGTTTCTCCCCCCCCCCCAAATTCCCAGGTTTTTCCCCACCTTTCAAAATTCCTGGGAATTTTACATCTCTAATAACAACAGAAGAAGAAAATGTACTCCTTGAAGAAACAATTGATATGCCAGGAAATGCACACAGCATAATACTTACAAGAAATGGCAGCAAAAACTATACTATCTATGTGAACAAAAAAGTAAACATGTAGTAATTTGTTTGGTCACAGATAATGCTGTGCATGAATCCAAGATGGATGAGCAGGAAAAGAATACAAAGCTAATAACATATGGTTGCAGTGCAATTTTGCTGCACTGCCTAGCCAAAGACTTTGGTGTTCCAGAAATGAAGATTAATGTTGTTGAAACAGCTAAATCCTTACATAACAATCACTTTGCTGCAGCAACTTTGCTTCTGTAAGATATAATATAAAACTCTGTAGGTTTCCTGTGCTTGAAAAATGGGGATGGTGTATCAAATCAACTGCTACTTTTAAGAACAGAGCCTGGCATACAGACCACCATGCCATGAACATTTGAATGCATGCCTGAAGAAAACAACCTGGCTTGAAAAACATACCACGAAGTTTGCGTGAAGAAGTGACCTTGAGTCACGAAAGCTTGCAATGATTTTTTTTTTATTTAGTGACCCAGAAAAGGTATCACCTTCTACTTCTGCATATGTTGTATACATGGATCACATGGCTGACTTTGTCTATAGAACTCTGTAAGTGACTATTTTGAACAGTAAATCAAAGACTGGCCAATTCTGGTGACAGTTTGTAAACAAAATAAAGACAAAATCGATGGCAATGCCATGGCCAAAAACCTCAACATTAGGCTTAAGAAAAAAATTGAACATATGCTGAGCATCTTGAAACCCATTTCTGAAACTTTAAACAAGAAAAATAGCTATCTTATTACAAATGCTTTTGAAATTTGGAAATAACAATGTTAAAAACTATACACAGAATTAAATTGCAAACATTTTAAAAAACAAATGGGAAATGTATTATCTCCAGCTCATTTTCTCACAAAATATTGTCACTATCTGGTACCAGACTCAAACATTAATTGCTGAGGAAGAGAAGTTAGCAATGACATGGTTATCCAGCAATCTTCCATCTGTAACACTACCTATAATAAACTTTAGAGCTAAGGAGGAACCATTCAAAAATATATGTTTACTGATGTTTTAAAGAAAGTCACACCAGTAAACTGGTAGAAGTCACTTAAGCACTTGAATTCAGAGTACTGATTTAGGCTTTTGCTTAAATCAAATTTTTTTGTTACTTGAAACAAACCCATAGGAAAAATTATTTTTACGTAACTCGAAGCAAACCCATAGGAAAAATGAAATTTTAATGTAAATCGAAGCAAACTCATAGGAAATCGTGTAAATCGGGATATGGTTTTAGCACAAAATAATTATGTAAGTCGAATTTCATGTAAATCGAGGCAATCTAAGAGCAGGTGGCAGCCGTGGCTAGGAGGGCCTTTGCACAGCTTCGTGTTATTTACCAATTGTGCCCGCCCCTGGACCGGGACTCCTTGCTCATGGTCACTCATGCTCTGATCACCTCCAGATTGGATTATTGCAATGCGCTCTACATGGGGCTGCCCTTGGTGACCATTCGGAGGCTTCAGCTGGTCCAGAATGCGGCTGCCCGGGTTGTGATGGGGCTCGGACATTATGCTCGGGCCTCACCACTTCTCCGGGAGATGCACTGGTTGCCGGTGTGTCTCCGGTGCAATTCAAGGTGCTGGTTTTGACCTTTAAAGCCCTATATGCCATTGGACCAGACTACTTAAGAGACCGCGTCACCACAAGGAATTCAGCCTGTCCTACTAGGGCAGACAGGAGGGGCTCACTGGTGGTCCCATCAGTGAAAGAGGTACATCTTACTGGGACCAGGAAAAGAGCCTTTTCCGTGTCTGCCCCAGCCCTGTGGAACCTCTTACCACCTGAGTGGCGGCTCCAGACAGAACTACTCCCCTTTAGAAAGATGCTGAAGACATGGCTTTTCCAGCAGGTGTGGGGCACGTTTGACTCTACCAGTCAAGCTCGGTGGCTGATTTAGCCTATGTGAGGGGTTGCCCCCTGGCATGGTTATTCTGTTTTAACGGGGGTAGGGTGAGGTGGGTGGTTTGTTTAATGATGATAAGTTTGTGTTTTTAATGTTGGTTTTAATTGGGGTTTTTAGATCTGTTTTAATTATTGTTGTTTTATTGTTCTGCTGTAATTTTTTACTATGTTGTTAGCCGCCCTGAGTGGTGTATCCACCAGGAGGGCGGGATATAAATGCGCAGAAATAAATAAATAAATAAATGTGTATGTCAGGGTTTTACTGTTTTCTCTTCCTTTGGCTTCATTCATTCTAAACTGAGAAATCTCTTGGGACCTGATAAAGCAGGAATGCTTGTTTTAATTTTCCAGATTGTTAAGAAACAAAAAGATGAAGATGAGTGAGTCACAGAGAACAATATTTTACGTTTTTCATGTAGGAACCAAGCTGATAGTAAAAAATAATAATTTTTGTTTAATCGCATCAGTTAAAAATCATGGATGTTTAAGTAAATACTATAATATTACTGTTTTAGTTAAACAAAACTATTTAAAATTGTTAAGGTAATAATTATTATTTTTTCCTTCCAACAAAGTACAGCAGAAAAATTGCCCAACTGTGAATTATTAAGGTATTTATTATCTAGAGTTAGATAATTATGACATTATTTCAAGGCGGACTATCTATTATGTATTTCTAACAGCAGAACCAAATCAGTGGGGGGAAAAATTACATAACTGCAAAACTAATCTAAAAGGTCTTGTCCTAAAAACCTTTGTCTGGTTGTAAATATAAAGATTTTTTATCAACAAGGAGGAACTTATACATAGAAAATCAAATCCACCCTGCTAGGGTAATATTTACAATTTGGCTGGAACTGGCTTGTCTAACATACAAACTAGATTCTATTACAACTTCTCTGATAAAGAACTTGAAATATTTCTCTAATCTCTATTCCCAGCCAAAAAGGGACTGTTTTAGGCAGGGAGAGGGCATCTAAAAAGATTAGAATATCACTCCCAATCTGCAGCACCAGAGGTGACATTTGAAACCTGCCAACTCCAAGCTATTTCTGCAGCCCCCATTTTGAAACTGGTTATAAACAAGGAAACTTGGCCTGCGCATCTCTGGACATGGATTTTGGAATGTTATGTTTCTTCTTTACCACCTCCAGGTCTGTAAGGCATAGTCCAATGAGGACTCAAACAAAACCAAAAGTTTGCTTATGTTTTTTACTTTTTCAGTGTTCTAGTAAAGGTGTCACACACACTTCTTTTCAAAGTAGAAATTTTCCAGATTGTTCTCTTCAAGATCTCTAACTGAACAAAAGAACGAGAAATAGCCAAAACAAAGGAATTGTCTTACTGAAACAGAAATGTTGTTTCACAGATTATTCTACTTGGTCAGGTTTGGAACTACTGCATTTTGGAATGATAATCTAAAAATGAGACAAATAGAAAATTAAATTCTTTAAAAGAAAGGAATGATTTGAAAATTGCAAATATGAAAAGAAAGGGAGTTAAAAATGCAACTTTTGTAAGCAATCTGATTCTTTATAACACTTTGCTAGAACAAAATAAGGCAAGCAAGACAAAAAAAAATCAAAACATACAAAGCATTTTGAAAAGACTGGAGCGGAGGCAGCGTTGGGAACAGAGACGGAGGCAGCGGCTTTGGCAGCGGGCAGAGCAGCGGAGGCAGCGGTGGCCGAAGCGGCAGCAGCAGAGGAGATGAAGGGGGCCAGTCTGGGAACTAAGTGAGGCGGCAGACAGAGCGGAGCATGGAGGCCTGGAGGAGGAGGCTTTGGCAGCAGAAACACCAGTGGAGGCAGAGCAGCATCTGAGTGGCTCAGCATCTGAGTGGCTCAGCCCTTGACCCCCTGCTTGCCTGCCCAGCGCGAACTACAGGCACTGCTACTAAAAGCGGCTGGCGGGCACCAAAGCCTCACCTCGCCTATCTAGTGAGTGAGGTGGCATGCAGAGCGGAGCACGGAGGCCTGGAGGAGGAGACTTTGGCGGCGGCAACACCAGTGGAGGCAGCGGAGGCCTAGGTAGGCGTGGTAAGGCTTTGGCCCACCAGCCACTTCTAGCAGCAGAAGCAGCAGCACCTGTAGTTCACAGTGTGGGCAACCAGAGGGTCAACAGCTGAGCCGCTCAGGCACTGCTCTGCCACCACTGGTGTTGCCACCACCAAAGCCACCGCCTCCAGTACTCCATGCTCCGCTCTGCATGCCGCATCACTCAGCTCCCAGGCAGGAACCACCGCTGCTGCTTCCGTCTCCTCTGCTGCTGCCGCTTCAGCCACCAATGCTACCGCTGCCTCCATCTCGGGTGCTCTGCCCGCTGCCAATGCCACTGCCTCCGCTCTGCTCTCTCTGCCACATCCGCACTGCTCCTACTACTGGCACAGAAAATGGACGCTATGAAGTAGAAGTAGTGCATGCACACTGAACAATGGAGTCGGGAACTGGGCATGGCCGGCCAAGTGGGCATGGCCTAGGGGAATTTTTGCTACCGGTAGGAGAAACACACCACTGCCATACAGGCTATGTTTACTTGGACACCTCAAAGGAGGACATGTTAAGTTGAAAATGATTCAAAACAAACTACAAAGATCATTAACATCTAAAATGACAACCTATACAGACAAATAGAAGGAATCAGTTATTTAAACACAGAGAGTGTAAAGATATACCATTTTAATTCAAGTATCCAACAGCCTCCAAGACTATTAAAGTAACTAATCCTTACCAAGGTAGGACCAGACCCAGTTCATCATTCTAATATACTGGGTTTGAATCCTCACAGCCATGAAAATTCAGCAAGTATGGCTCTGATAAAATCACTCCTAAAATCTCTCTCTCACCTTGAAAGCCCCAATAATTACTATAACACGGCTCCAACCTGATGATACATAACATACACACACACAAACTCATGAGATGCCATAACACTATACCAGCTACAGATTATACATAAAAATAGCAGGAAGTGCCTTGCTGTAGAGGACGGAAAGAATTTAAAGATATCTTTTAAAAGATATTTACACATTCTGAGCATTACCAGTTGTCGAGAAAAGAGGTAGTATTTTCAAGACAGGTGCAAAACTGAAAAGTACACAGAACTATTAGCAAAACAAACTTGCTGGAGATCACCGTTATTCAAAAGCCTAATTGTACAGAAAAGATTTATATTGTCCCTCCCTATAGTATTATGCAGTCAACAACAAAAGCACATGGCATTTGTGTAACTTTATCCAATACACCATTTTATCACATGATTAGATGTAATTACTGGTGAGGAAACGTCCTCTCTACAGAAACAATACTATCATTCTTTCTTTGTGAAATGCTGTTTTTCTGCATTAACTAGGTACAGTCCTTGGAGCTCCACAATCCACCATGTTATAATTAGTACAAAACAAAATTATGGTTCAGAGAACCCTCAAACATATAGTATAAGACACCCTTCTTAAAACTGCACAGCAAAATTCATCTTCCTTTTTCTATATATCATAATAAATGAGTTCAGAAAGCATTTTATAATAACTAAGATAATCTACATTTTAAACAGAGGCTGAAAGGAAAGCATTAGGGCATTCAGGTTTTTCACTTAAATCTTTCTATCCTGTTATTGGGAAAGAAGGCAGGCAGATTTGTTATTTTACAGAAACAAAGACAAACACTCCCCTTTGGGGGGCATTGTTATTGTTTTTGTTTTTATTTATAATTTTACCTGGTTGGGTTTACTGTTTACATTTAATTTTGTGTTGGTATTAAATTAATTAATCTGTTGTTGTACGCCACTGAGTGGGAGAATATCCCAGATTAAGATATAAATGGTTTAATGAAGCTAATTTATCAGTCTATAAAAATAATATTGGGGTACACAGAACCTCCTCAAAGACTGTAGTACAGTAAAACCTCACATAAAGAGTGCCTTGCTTAGAGACTAACTCGCTTAAAGAGCAGAATTTTCTCGGAATGTTTGCCTCGCTTAACAACTAAAACCAATCAAAAACTCACTTAACAATTAAATTGGGGTTTGCAATCTCCCCCCCCCCCGCCAGAAGTCACAATTGGTTACTTACAATGGTGTTTCGCTTAAAGAGCAATCCCATGGAACGCATTATGCTCTTTAAGCGAGGTGCCACTGTATTTTTGAACCACGATTGGACGTACTCTGGCCAATGGAAACCTTGTTGTGCCAGCTAATCTTTCTCACACTATGTCAAGCAAATGGAAAGGAACTACAGAAGGAATTCACCAAAATGTGGCTTCGTTTTGGCAGTTTCACATCTGGCCTAGACAGGGAAGAAGAAATAATATTACCCACTTAGTCCCACGTGAAATATTTGTAGTAACCACCATAACAAACCCCCATTAAAATGATTCCACCACTGCAATCCCACTGTGCTCAACTGTGTTTTGTCCCAGGAATGATGCACAAGATTGCGCTGTATTGTAATTGCATTTTAAGGCACAACTGTAACAAACCACCCCTATTTATCTGCATCTGAAGAGGGAGGGGAGTATAGGGGGTGGGGATGGGAGCAAAGAAACGGCAATGAAGAGTTTAAGTAGACTAAGAGACATCCAAAACTTTTGTAATGAATAAATTAATCGGAAAACAGCCATCAAGGTCCTCCTCTAAAAAAAGTGTCCTTGATAGTTGAAATTTTTGAAGTAGCCATGTTAGTCTGTGCAAGCAAATCAGAGAGCAAACAAAACAACAACAACAAAAGACAAAAAAATCATGGCACCTTAAAGGCTAATTAAAATACAGCAATAAGCCAAGACAAGCCATGTGATCCGTACATAAAATAAAATACAGGAAGTGCAGGAAGAAAGGCGATACCTTTACAGGATCACTTTTTTTAAAAATCAAACATTGCAAGCTTTCGTGATTCAAAAGCACTTCTTCAGGCAGTATAGGTAAAGGTAAAGGTTTCCCTTGCTCGAAAGCCAGTCGTATCCAACTCTAGGGTGCAGTGCTCATCTGTTTCCAAGCCGAAGAGCCAGCACTGTCTGCTTCTGCAGACGTTTCTGTGGTCATGTGGCAGGCATGACTAGACACCGGAGTGCACGGAACGCTGTTACCTTTCCACCGAAGTGGTCCCTATTTATCTACTTGCAATTTCTTGCTTTTGAACTGCTAGGTTGGCAGGAGCTGGGACAAAGACGGGAGCTCAATCGGTCCTGCAGTACTCGGGAATCCAACTGCTGACCTTCCGCCTCCCAGTCAGCATCTTAGCCACTTGAGCCACTGCAGTAGGGGAGTATAGGGAAATTATAAAGATATAGATTCCAGAAATTCATGGCATGATGTTCAGCCAGGGGCAGTCTATCTTAGATGGGTTATGGAGAGAGAAAAAAACAGCAGATTGCATCTTTTTACAATTCCCAAAGACAGGTATTTTGCATAGTACCTTCCCTGATGGCCCTCTTTGAAGCTAAAGCGCTTTCTTTAGCTCTTTATGCAGCAGTTAGTCTTTAAGGTGCCAGAACAAAAAAAAATTGGTCCTTTTTTTGATGTGTTTATTCCCTGATACTAAAAGGCCTCACATTCACAGGACCGACGGCTCCAGAAACACACCAAGCGACGCGCGGGTCGTAGGAAAACAAACTCGAAGACCAAGACTGTGGGGGGGGGGGGGGTCCTCGTTTCTCTCCCTCAGGAAATGGGGCCATCGGGCCACCTCCGTCGTCGTCGTCGTCGTCGTCGTGTGAACAGAAGCCCAAGGTGGGCGGGGTGGTGGAGCTCGACGCTTGGCCTGCCTTACTTCCTTATGACGAGCGACCCACCCGCCTCGGCCTTCCCCCTGCGCCTCTCACCCTTCCCCACGAAGTCCCCCCTTCAGGCCCACCTGCGAGGCCTGACTTGGAACCTGGCAACCCCCTGAGGAGAAAAAACCAGGCCCAGATAGGCCCCGAGCCTTACCTGAGTCAGGGAGGGCGGCCAGAAGCACTCACTCGGGCCCCGCCAGGGACCGAAGCGTCGTGGAGAGGCGGGTGTCGGCCTTGGAGTCTGGTCCGGGAAAAGGGCGGCCCAAACCGGCCACCAAACTCTTCCCCCCTCCTCACCACCTTCTGCCGCCGCGGCCGTGCCGTATAACTGCCAGGGGCCAGGGGACTGGGTCGAGCGCCGAGCAGTCGAGCGTGGAGTCGCGAGCGAGTGGAGGCGAGTGGGGGGAGAGAAGAAGGGAAGCGGAGCAGACCTGAGGAATGGAACTCAGAGTGGCAGATCGGCCCCGTCCTCGCGTTGAGGGAGGGGGTCGGGGGTGGAAGAAATCCATCCAGAGCGGAAGGCGGGGGCGGGCGGGGTAGGGAGTTAGGACGAACCTTGTTTATTTTACTTTCCATTCCCAGATATTCGACAGCGTCAGTTTCAACATCCTTTTGAAGAACTCCAGAGACAGTTCAGCCTTCAATTTGCTCTAGTCTAGAGCAAACCTAGCAGTTCGAAAGCAAGAAATTGCAAGTAGATAAATAGGGACCACTTCGGTGGGAAGGTAACAGCGTTCCGTGTGCTCCGGTGTCTAGTCATGCCTGCCACATGACCACGGAAACGTCTGTAGAAGCAGACAACGATGGCTCTTCGGCTTTGAAACAGAGATGAGCACTGAACCCTAGAGTTGGATCCGACTAGCTTTCGAGCAAGGGAAACCTTTACCTAGAGCCCACCTGTTTGTCTTCCAGGATCTCTGCCAAGGTCTCCTTTTCAGCACCATATTTCAGGGATGGAGGAATCACAATATGGGATCAACATTGCTAGGAGAAACATCAACAATTTGAGATATGCAGATGATACCACCCTAATGGCAGAAAGTGAGGAAGACCTAAAGAGCCTCTTGATTGGGTTGAAAGAAGAGTGTGCAAAAGCTGGCCTGAGACACAATATCAAGAAAACCAAGATAATGGAAACAGGCCATATCAGTCCCTGGAAAATAGATGGGGAAGAAGTAGAAGCAGTGACAGACTTTACTTTACTAGGAAAAAAGATCTCTGCAGATGGAGATTGTAGCCATGAAATAAAAAGGTGACCGATTCTTGGGAGACAAGCTATGAGAAACCTGGGGAACATAGTGAAAAGTAGAGACATCTCACTGTAAACAAAAATTCACAGTCAAAGCAATGGTATTCCCGGCGGTAATGTATGGGTGTGAGACCTGGACCATTATGAAAGTTGAGCGCAGAAGAATAGATGCCTTTGAGATGTGGTGTTGGAGGAGAGTTTTGAGAGTCCCCAGGACAGCAAGGAGAACAAATAGGTCAATCTTAGAAGAAATCAACCATGACTGCTCCTTAGAAGGTCAAATAACAAAGATAAAGCTGAAGTATTTTGGACATCAAATGAGAAGAGAGGATTCACTTGAGAAGGCCTTGATGCTGGGGAAGGTGGAGGGCAAAAGAAGAAGGGGATGGCTAAAGATGAGATGGCTATATGGTATTGTGGACACTATGGGCACAGAGCTGGATTGGTTGAGGAGGATGGTGGAGGACAGGGGTACCTGGAGAACAATGGTCCATGGGGTCGCAAAGAGTCGGAATCGACTGTACGACTGAACAACAAAATTTCAAATCAATCACCGGGGGGGGGGGGGTTCTGACCGTTTTGAAATGGTAGCCGTACGTTAGTCTGTACAAGCATATCAGATATTAAACAAAATAAAAACAAAACGTTGATTTCTAAATTCTCTGTTAGCTAGCCAACCATTTTGAACCTCTGCACCTGATGTACCTGCAGTGGCAGACTGGGAGGCGGAAGGTCAGCAGTTCGATTCCTGAGTACTGCAGGACGGAATGAGCTCCTGTCTTTGTCCCAGCTCCTGCCAACCTAGCAGTTCGAAAGCAAGAAATTGCAAGTAGATAATTAGGGACCACTTCAGTGGGAAGGTAACAGCGTTCCGTGCGCTCCGGTGTCTAGTCATGCTTGCCACATGACCACGGAAACGTCTGCAGAAGCAGACAGCGCTGGCTCTTCGGCTTTGAAACAGAGAAGAGCACTGCACCCAAGTCAGATACGACTGGCTTTCGACCAAGGGAAACCTTTACCATGAAATGGTAGCCATACGTTAGTCTGTGCAAACATATCAGATATTAAACAAAATTTAAAAAGAAACGTTGATTTGTAAATTCTTTGTTAGCTAGTCAACCATTTTGAACCCCTGTACCTGATGTGTATAAATGTATACCTTGAAGTCTCACTTATGTTATGTCTGACAAAGTGGGCTTGATCCACGAAAGCTAACATTAAAGCAGTTAGTCTTTAAGGTGCTACACGTTTTTTGTATATAGGCAAAGGTTGTCCTTGCTTGAAAGCCAGTCGTATCCAACTAGGGTTCAGTACTCATTTGTTTATAGCTAACATTTATAGCTGTTTATAGCAATGTTTCCGTGGACATGTGGCAGGCATGACTCAACACTGGAGTGCACAGAACGCTGTTTACCTTCCCACCTATTTATCTACTTGCAATTTCTTGCTTTCGAACTGCTAGGTTGGCAGGAGCTTGGACAGAGATGGGAGCTCACTCCATCATGAATCACTCCGGTCTCAAACTGCTGACCTACCAACCTTCCAGTCAAGTTCAGCGTCTTTTAACTACTAAACCACCACAGTCCCTTGTTTTGTTTACTCTGATATATTTCTGTCAATTTTCTTTATCATCTCAATTTTCCCATCAATACATGAGGATCGGAAATGCAAGTGCGGATTATATTGGTCGTGATCTCCAGTGACACATCCTTACACTTTTGGAAGTGGTAGCAATGTTAATTAGCACTGTTCGAATTACTGTTGGTTTCTCACCCACCAACCTAAGATCTTTATCTGTCCAGCTATGTGAGTTTGCCAATGTTATCTTTTCATATATTTTTTCTTTCTTAAACTTTTGTAATGCACCATTTAATCAATGCTTGCTTTTGTAATAAAACCTCCTGAGTAATAATTTATGTAGAGAATTTTGTAGAAAAAGGAAATGGAAATGAGTTGTTTCATATTAAGAAAACAAAATAGACTAGAGAAAAATAAATAAGATTGCATTAGGTGTTGCTGATTTTCTGTGCAGTATTGAGATACAATACTGATATTTTCAGAAATGTCAATGAATGTTAGTGTTAATTTATGCTATAAAAAAAGAAGAAAGACAGGGAATATCCCCCCCCCCCCAAAAAAAAACAACCCAAATAAAACAACAGAATGATAAACTAGATTGGATAGGGTATTGTTGATTTTCTATAATATACTGTGGTATACTGGTATTTTTAAACAGGTGGCCATGTACCTTAGCGCTAGATTTTTATTAGACATGAAAAGAAAGAAAAGAAAAAACCAGGAACTGCTGATATTCCAAGAAAACTAAACAAGTCAAATGAGGGGAGGGGATGCTCCTAAGGCATGGAGGAGGAGAGATTGACTAATGGAAACACACTCATAAGGAAATGTTAATGGCATACACCCACATAGTACATGGATCAGTGGAATAATTTGATAATAGGGCCTGTGGTAGCAGATTGTTTATTGGAGAAAATAGAAGCAAAGCACAAAACAAATGGGAGTGTTAAAAATTCCTGAAGTACAGTAATCACAAAATGAATTTATGATCTAAAACTATTGTTCATATTTATTATACATATACATATTAATGTTACCTTGTATCAAAAATCTGATGCTGAATATAGCCTTTGAACATCCAAGTGCTGTGCCTAGGGTAGGGACCTGTGGTTCTTCCGATATTGTTCAATATCACTTCCAATCTGCCCCAAATAGTTTAACAAATTGCTTTAAGTTAGGAAACCTCCATAGACCTTACCTGTTACACACCTACTCAAGCAACTCAGTATGCAACAAATGTTTACAGAAATTACTTAACTTATAGCAATTCACTTCAAAAAATTATGCCATTTGCATAACTGCAACAGGATTTCAGCAATTTACTTTGGGAGGGATTTGGAGTTTTGAAGTTATGAAATGTTACCTTTATAAGTTTGTTTACGCCAGGGGTAGGAACAAATTTCTTTCCAGACCTTAAAATATTTGAAGCTACTTATCATATTGCCTCTTAGTCTTCCCTTTGATGCTAAACATCCTCAGACTTTTCAATCAATCATCATAGGGCTTGGTTCCATCTCTTTTGCCATCATAATCAGGCTCCTCTGAGCATGTCCCAGCTTGTTTATATATTTCTTCAACTGTGGTGCTGAAAACTAGACACAGTATTCCATGTGAGGCATGATAAAAGCAAAATAGAGTGCTATTATTATGTCTCTTGATCTGGATCTGCACTTCTATTGATGTTTTTGCTTTCTTGGCAGCACATCACACTGTTGACTTATGTTTAGCTTGTGCCAACTAAGACTGTTAAATTCACTCCACAGGTATTACGACCAATCTAAGGATCATCCATCTTATATTTGTCCATCTGGTTTTTCTTGCTTAAAAGTACAACTCTACATTTCCCCCTACATTGAAATTCATTTTTGGGCTCCACTCTCCACTCTATGTTGTCTTGAATCCTGACTCTGTCCTCTGATTATTAACTATCCTTCCTAGTCTGGTGTCATCTACAAAATTAATGAGCATCTCCATACTCTCATTCAAGCCGTTCATAAAGATACAGAACAACACTAGGCACAGAAAAGAACCTGAGCAACCTACCTGTCACTTCTCTCTTGGGCGACAATGAACCACAAATGAGCACTTTAAGCACAGCCAGCTACAAAACCACCTAACAGTAGCACCACTTTTTACCATCATAGCCACTAAAATATGTCCAAAGTCATACCAAAATCAAAATATATGGCATTTCCCTCATCTAATAAGCTTGTGACTCTTTCAAAAAGAGAACAAAATAAGATTGGTCTGACACAACTTATTTCTGGGAAAACCATGCTAATTATATTACATTTATTTCTCAGAAATCACAAATATTACTTTCTAAGAGTTCAAGATTAACTGCTTAACTATCTGATCCAGAGCTTGTCTTAGTATCAAAGCTGAGCTGACATGTTGGAAGTTGCTTGTGACTTTTTTCCCCTTTTTGAAGAGGGGGAATGACATTTGCTTGTCTTCAGCCTTCAATATTTATTTATTACATTTATATCACACCCATCTGGGCTATTTTCTCACTCAGGAGTTCACCTGTTCCCCAACAATTCTCAAAGGTTACAGAGGCCCCGAGATTACTTTCATATGACCTACCAGTAATGTAAATGCTTCGAAATAACTTCCAAATAATCTAAAATAACTCCCCACAAAGACTGACATTTTATATGTGAAACAAAAGACTTTGCACCATCCTTTTATACAAATGCAGTTGCTGAATTTAAAAAAAAACCACTGGAAGATTATATAGTAGAAGAAAGAATCCTTATATAATTTTGCATTGCAAGTCAAATATACAATTATTTTTAATAAGTAATCTAAACAAAAAGCTTGGACTCTGATGACAATATGTATAAAAAGTGTATTATACTTTTTAATGTTTAAAGATAACCAGTATAATCAATCCTCATCTTATATTCATGCCCTTGATGAACTGTTTTTATTAAATACAAGCCGCCACAGCCAGGACCTGGAGACTCTCCATGCCAGCTGCAGCCTCTCAGACAGTCTGAGGACGCTCCCACCCGCCCGGAGGACAAAAGCCACTGCCGCCATATGAGGTTTTTGGCTTTTTGTAATTGCCCTGGTACTGTGATTTCGATATTGTAACTTGATGAAATGTTTTTGTATATTTGGTATTTTATTTTGTAAACTGCTTTGGGTCACCCTAGGGTGAGGAAGGCAGTATATAAATATAGTAAATAAATAATGTATGGAGCAGTTCCTGATTCGGGTACAACATATAGGCTGAAACCAAGATACTAAATTAAATAAAAAATAATTCCAAATACAAAATGACTGTTTTAATGCTTATTTTTTTCCCATTTCTTACTTTATTTAAAGGGAGGAGGGAACCAGGATGCTCTATGCTTGCTTTGGCTTTTTCCTTAAATCTACTAGGATTTGTCTGAAAATATTAGCTAAAATGAGTAAGCAATAATTCCTTTCGAACTCGACAAGCTTCAGATTCAAGCGATTCAATATGTTCATATTCTTCCTCTGGATGTTCTATCTGTCCAACTGCTGGGGAAGACCATACATCCAGCCCAATCTCCAAAGAGATGTTATGAAGTACACAGCAAGCCAGGATAATGTGGCTGGCTTTCTCTGGAGAATACTGCAAGGTGCCTTTTGATCCATCAAGACAACGGAATCGAGAGCGAATTGTCCTCAATGTCCACTCAATGACACTATGAGTGGCTGAATGAGCCATGTTATATCTGTACTCTGCAGATGTCTCAGGAATGTGCAGAGGAGTCATTAACCAAGTGTGAAGAAAGAAAGAATTATCACCTGTCAAACACAAAAAACGAGACATTAGAAAAGAAAGATTATTCTAGTTTGGATAGCTGGATATTCATTTGAAAACAGTATCTCAAAAAGGTAAGAAGAAATACATGTTTATTTTGTGTGACCTTTATTTGATTAATTTCTTTAGAGGGAGAACTTAATCTATGACATTTTGCCAAAAAAATATATTGTTTTACGTTTCGGTGAATGAAGCAAAACTCTTACCAAAATATACTTTCCAAAAGATCGATGATCACAAAAAACTTACCAAGTAGCCAGCCATCTTTATGCATACCAGCTTCAAACTTGTTCCTTAGGGCTGACTGCTGCAATACAGTGCAGTTTGGCAGGCTGCCTGGCCAGTGTGTTTCTGCACTTAGAAGCAATCCTCTAGCATCACACACCATTAGGCAGTTTAAAGAATGAAGGCCTTTTCGATTCACATATGTCAAGTCCTCAGCATTTGGTGCCTTGATAGCTACGTGGGTGCAATCAACTAGCCCTAATACTCCTGGCATCCCTGCCAATGTATAGAAGTCATCCTTCAGATGCTGAAGCGATACGTCATCCTCTGGAAAACGAATGAATTGGGAGGCCCTCTCCACCAGGGCTTCAGTAACATTTGCAACACAACGACTCATAGAGGCCTGACTGATGCCAATGGCATCTCCCATCCGTGTCTGAAAAGAACCAGAAGTATAAAATCCCAGTGCAGCAAGGATTTGTGTCTCAGGACTGATGGCCCTTGATCGCTGGGTAGGACGAGAAAGGCTGGCACCCAGGAGATCCACTAGATAGTAAATAAATTGTCGTGGAAAACCATACATGGATACCAGATATTCATCAGTGACATCCTCCAGCTTGAAACGATCAAGTGTCCTATGGCCAGGACCATAGAGCAAGAGGTCACAATCAAGCACTGCTATGGCAACAGCCATTATTAATCAATCTTTCTTCTGTACTCACCTGTAATGGAGCAAAAAAGGAAAGTTCATTACATACATGGATATATTCTACCTTTCATACAGTCATCTTCATTCTAGCCCAGTTAACTAAAAAATCTCTTGGCAAAGTCTCACTATTTGCTAAAGGAATTTTGTAATTCGTTTATAAATATATAGGTGAGACTGCGGCATGGAATTCACAGAATATAAGCAACAAAGATATAATAGATTTCCCCACAGTCTCATTAACGTATCTGAATCCTACCAACTAAAACTTAACTAGATAATAAAGAAATGAGATTTCAATGAGATTCTGCTATTAATTTCAGCTACGAGTATAACAGATAATGGCCATGGTTCTGGCAAACATCTAGTGGAAAATTTCTGAAACTATATATTTTAACACAGGGCCATGGGCTTTTTCATAGCAAAAGTATGCACAATTATTATTGACCTTGGGTCACTTGCAAACTTGAAGTTGCAGGGTGTGTGTTCCAGAATTAGTGTTAGGTTGTCATACTTCCTGAGCCAGTTAAGCAAGTCTAAGAAAGTTTGTTTTTCTTCTTTCAGAGTTAGTGCATAAAATTAATTGATTGTGCCAGCATAAGGGTGTGAATCAGTAATACTCATGTTGATGTTGTTCTTAGAAATAGGCAGCACTAAAAATTAAATTACTTTGATATAATTCTTCTTCTATAAGCTGCTTCCCTAAAGATTTTTTAAAAAGTATTTTCCTTTTTCAGGCCATTCCATAGTTCAGAATGCTAGAAAATCTAGAACTCTTCTATGAATTTATATAAAGGAGCCATAACATGCCATGAAAAATCATGGGGGATGGTGAGGACGTTGACTGGTGTGCTTTATTTGTTAAACCGAGGGCCATAATAATGTATTAATTATTTTTCCCATTCATATCCCACCCTTCATCTGATCATCTCAAACCAGCATTACAAAAGGCTTGATAACTTTATTATAATAAAACACAAAAATAAATGATATCAATCAAAATGATTTGAAACAAAATCCATTTAATAATTTGGCAGGATAGCAACTGCAACTATCAAAGAAACTACATGAACTTTTTCCAAGTCTTGATTGTACAATGGCAAGTGAATTTTCTAGAAAGAGACTCAGATGCAAACTGACAGAGAAAGATGACAGCTATGTATCCCCAATATTAGTATTAAATGACTATTCAAGAAGTAATAAGAAATTCTCACCTGTTTTAGCCTACATGTAACATTTCTACAATAGAAAATTATTGTTAGGCCCTCAAAAACCAATGAAGGTAATGTCTATGTTTAATGCAGAGAATGCTTTTCTTAGGGGCAAACTACATTTTGTGCATCTTTATTTTAATTCTTAATTTATTCACATGTACGCACTGCATTCACCACCACTCTAGTCTATATCAAAACAATATGATGCTATGAGCCAGTTTAATTCTTCCCTCCACAAATGTGCCTGTGACTTCTCCACATCACCTGCAGAAGAGTTTGCAGTAGTTTTAAAAAAGCTGCCATTAGTTTGTTAGAATACATTTGTACAAAATAGAGGAAGGTCATAGTTTTGCTTAGTGTGCCAAAATAAAGGTGAGAACTTAGAAGTCAGCAAAGCTGTCAAACCAATCTATATGTTACAGTTAAAACTAGTTTTCAGTTAAAACTAGTTTTCCCTAGTTGAAACCAGTTTTAACTGAATGCTTCTGTTAGAACGAGAAACTGGTCTTAACTGACATACGTACCTATAATACAATCTATACCTTATTAGCTCTTTTTCTGCACACAAAAACTTTGTTCTTCAAAAAGATATAATGCGAAGAAACCCATTTCTACTAGGCAGCCAGAAGCTCCATAATTTATTTATTTATTTATTTATTGTTAAATTTTTATACCGCCCACTCAGCCAAAGCCGACTCAGGGCGGTTCACAACAGTGGGTAAAAACAGATAAAAACAAATAAAAACAGATAAAAACCAGCAATAAGAACCCACCCCTAAAAAGAGAGGGGTGCAGGAACTGAAGAAACCGTGGAGCAGGCATCCTCCCCTATATTAACCACCCAAGGGAAGCCACCCCTCCACCTGCACCCCAAACTTGGCCCGCCAGCCAGGTTTTTAGTTCTTTTCTAAAGGGCATTAGATTATCTTCCTTTTTTTCTTGTGCAGTTCTTCATACAGAAACAAAAAACTACAACTCCTAAAAGCTATACTTTAAGCAAATTATTGAGAACAAATACATTGTCTTGGAAGCAATAAAAAGGAATCCAAGCATACTTTTGATTAGATAAGTAGGAGTATGCATAGATAGACAAAACAAGGCCACCGCAGGAAGGACAAATGCATTATCCTGTCTGCATCATCCTCTTTCCAGGCAAGGTGACCTTCACTTTTAAGATCACAGTTATCTCCGAAAAGGTTTTGACAAACTGTTTTGCATTATGTTCATAAGATAATCAATGTTGTATTGCACCCAGGGTTCATTCTCATAAAGATATTTATGTACAATCTTGTCTTTCAAAAAGGTTTGTGTTAAAACCACTTGCAATGCATTAGTAGCTTCCATTTCCAAGGTAAATCGAGTCCCCCCTGTTCAACGCGGGAAGTCAAATCAAAGCAGATCTGACAGATGGTAGTCTAATTACAGGAGGTATAATTTATGTTATAGGGTATTAATCTATTTTTTTTTAAAAATAAGTTCATGCCACTGCAAATCCATATGCTTTATCAAGAAAAATTGAATTTGAAGACATCTGTAATCACAGATGTGCCTATAAGAGTACCATCCAATGGCTGTACTGGGGGGAAACTGATCCCAGATGCTTTCTGCAAATACTTGTGGTACCTTCATAAGATCATATTATTCCAACTTGAAGGAGGGTGAAAATGGGTGGGGTAGTATATCTGTCTTGTCTCCCAGACCTACTCCTAATCAGTTCCTGATCTATGCTAGTTTTGAGAGTTTATTTCTGTTAATGGTCCAAGTATTTTGTGCTTGTCTTTCACCTTAATAAACTATGTACAGTAGTAGTAGTTTAATGGACCAAGAAAATGCTGCTTCCCCTTCATACTTCTAGTCTACTACAAGTAGGCTGTGCCTTCCATGGAGGCTCTGACATCACCATAGAGCATTCAAAAATCAGTGTGAAAATGCAGGGAAAAGCTTAATGTTCTGTTATTATTAAAGTATTAAAAGGAAACCATACAATTTAAATTTACTGCCAATAATGATATACTTTATGTATGCTGATGTAAGTGCAATTGTATAAATTACAATGATTTATTAACATGAATATACAGTGGTACCTCATACAATGATTTTAATCCGTTCCACGGGGCTCGTTGTTGTACGAAACAATCACTATATGATGCATGCATCATATAGCGATTTTCCCTATGGGATGCATCGTACAATGATTTATTTATTTTTTTGCTAAGTGGTTTTCCCCATTGAAAAATTGTTGTACGATTTTTTCCATAGGGAAAATTGTTATGTGGGACACCATTTCCTCCCAAAACCCAATTCTTATGCGATTTCGTTGCTATACGGGGCGATTGTTGTATGAGGTTCCACTGTATTTCTATCTGATGTGAATCTAGATTTCTTGTCCTGTAATGAAGTTACTAAGTCTACATGAAAAGTTTCTCCAAATCTCAAACTTAATATTGAGACCACAATTAACTACTGTATGAAGACAGTTTAATATCCACAATCTCATTTTGAAGGATCCAGAATGTGACAAAATACGAAAATATATTAGTGTCCCTATATGTCCTGTTATGTTTTAATGCAACTAAAATTAATAGAAATATGACTAAAAAATAAAATATAGTAAAAATAAATGCAACAGCCCTAATGTGTTTTAAGAACGTTACAGGAATCCTGGTCTTCCTATCATGTGCACAATTAGAAAACTATCTAATTTCAACGATGACACATAAGAAAGACTGAATTTTAAGTTTTCAGGCCCTTCTGATTCTACTGAATTTTAATCTAAATATGTTTTAAAAGGTTAGGGAAAAGTTTCACTTGGAAAAAAAACCCTTTTATTTTTTAAAGTGAATTATTCCAATGTCAATATGAATTCGCTATTTCAGAAACTTGATATGGTATGCAAACCAATATCGTACTGCTAATCGCAACCAGAGAAGATCAACCAACTCAATGAGATTAACATATGTTTTGACTTATCCTATAGCAACTGATTTGATGCCGCCAACACTCTAGTTGAGACTAGCAATAGGATACTGCATTTCCACAAAGCTAGTGTTAGTCTGTTGCACCAAACCTGAAAATTCTGGGGGCACTTTAAGGATTAAGAAATTTATTATCACATGGATTTTTGTAACTATAACCCACTTTATCAACTCCAAATACCTTGGCATGACACTTGACAGGACACAATCTTTTAAGCAACGCTGCCTGAATACCAAAGCTAAAGTTAGTATGAGGAACAATATAATCATAAAGTTGACAAAATATAAATGGGGAGCTCAACCATCTCCACTGCATACATCAGCTTTGACCCTGAGCATCTCTGCAGCAGAATATGCTGCTCCAGTATGGAGCACATTCACATACGCAAAACATGTTGACATTACTGTGAATGAAGCAATGAGCATAGTGACAGGATAAACTCAAACCTACACCAGTTGAAAAAATATACCTTCTTGTTGATATCGTTCCACTTAAGAGCAGGAGAGAAGTAGCAGCAAATGCTGAAAAAACTAAGCAAGAGAATGACCCCTGGCATCCCCTGAACAGATATGAGCCTCGAGGAACAACATTAGAGGATATAGCTGAGGAACTCAACCTCCCCTAGGTCACTTGGAGGACCCTGAATAGGCTGAGGGTCCAAGTCCATAAGTGCAAGACCAACATGCTCAAGTGGGGGCTGATGGTGGATAACATCATGCTGTGTGACTGTGGAGATACAGAATCTGGCTCATTTACTGGTTTGCCGATTACTGCTAGAAACATGCACCGATGAGGACTTAAGTTTGGGCACCGACAAAGACAAGAAAGTGGCTTCCATTTTTTTTTAATTTGTTCAATTTCTACCCCACCCAATCAGCCAAGGCCGACTCAGGGCAGCTAACAAACACAGGTTTTTGGCAGTGCAGGGTTTGATGGGGCATCAAAGAAGAAGAAATTCCATCATTGTGAACTCCCCTAAAAAGCAACTTGATTAGGGTAATTGCTGTGCCCCAAGGCACCATTTCACCATCACAACACTATGTGTGGAGGACAGAATGGCTAGCAAAAATACAAAACCTGGCCTTCTTTGTTTTACATATTTAAGAAGAAACACTGTGCCAATTTTCCATTGCCTGAGGTGTTTACAGGTTCAGCCTCAACAAGTTATTTTCTAAAGAAGAACGTCTGCTGACAATGAATAGTAAAGGAGCGCTCTAAAAAAAGAACAAAATGTGGAGTGAGTACAACAGCTGCTGCTAGAAAAGGCAAATGGAAAAGCAATAACAAGATGGGCCAATTATAGTTAAAATCAGTTTCTGAAGGACTCCTTAAAAATAAAGTTGATTAGGGCATAAGCTATGATTCATCACTGGTTGAATCACAAACAGGCTGACACATCTATCTCTGCAGAAATAATTTTAAAACAAATGACCTGGAAGGACAGCTGGCTTACTTGCCACCTGCCCCATGGGAAGACCCAACTCTACAGCAGGGTCGGGGGAATGGGAGAACTGGGGGCTTTCCAGACGTTCTCCAAGGGCAATTCTCTTACCAGCCTTCGCCATCATAGCCAATGGTCGGAGATTAGGGACTTGTAGTAAGGTAAAGGCTAAAGGTCTCCCTTGCTTGAAAGCCAGTCATGTCTGACTCTAGGAGTCAGCTCCATTTACAGCCAAAGAGCCAGTGCTGTCTGTGTCTGCAGATATTTCTGTGGTCATGTGGCAAGCATGTCTAGACACCGGAGTGCATGGAACGGTTTACCTTCTCACCGAAGTGGTACCTATTTATCTACAGGTACTTTCAATTTCTTGCTTTCAAACTACTAGGTTGGCAGGAGCTGGGACAGGTGAGGGGCGCTCATTCCATTGTGCAACACTCAGGTCTTGAAATGCTGACCTGCCAACCTTCCAGTCGAAAAGTTAACCACTAAGCCACCATCGTCCCACTGGGAATTCTAGTAAAGGTAAAGGTTTCCCTTGCTCGAAAGCCAGTCGTATCCAACTCAAGGGTTCAGTGCTCATCTGTTTCAAAGGCGAAGAGCCAGCGCTGTCTGCTTCTGCAGACGTTTCCGTGGTTATGTGGCAGGCATGACTAGACACTGGAGCGCAGTTACCTTCCCACTGAAGTGGTCCCTATTTATCTACTTGCAATGTCTTGCTTTCAAACTGCTAGGTTGGCAGGAGCTGGGATAAAGACGGGAGCTCCCTCCGTCCTGCAGTACTCGGGAATCGAACTGCTGACCTTCCGCCTCCCAGTCAGCGTCTTAGCCACTTGACACCACTGCAGTCTAGTAGCACCCATAATATCTGGAGGCCACTGTCCGTCCCTTCCCTCCTTCCCTCCCCCCACCCACCCACCCACCCATATTGTCCCTTAAAAGACTGAAACTAGCACACGGAGAAGCTGAGGATCCTTTTACCTCGGTCGGAAGGTGAGGTTGTATTTTGGGACCACAGCACCAATTTAGCCCAGCCAGGTAAGGAGGTTGCAGGGCGGGGCGGGCGGCGGGGGGTGGGCGGGGCAACGGGGCAGGCACGTTCCGCGGTGCGAGAAGGATCGCGTCATCACGTGCTCTGCTCGCAACCTAGGCGCGCTTGAAAGGGGAGCCAATCCGGGCCTTCCTCGTGAGCGCCCCGACCATGGACGTATAAAAAACAGGAGATGGCACTACAGGCTGTAAGTTTTTCGAAGCCAGTGGGCGTGGCCTGCCGCCATATTAGGTGGACCAAAACATTAGCAGACTACCGTTTACGATTGCTTGTGTTGGAGGGGTGTGTGTGGATTGATCCCCTCTCCCGGGTTCCCTGGGTTGGGTGGGGTTGGGGGGACAAAAGGGGTCTGTCCCCCCCAACCCTTCCAGAGCCAGGGGAACCGGCAGAGAGGGGATTCCCCGCAGGACACCCCGTTATTAAAGAGAAGAAAGCAAGCGGCTTCTTCTCTTTAAAAACGGAGTGTTGGAGGGGGTGGAATCGATCACCTTTCCCGGGTCTCCTGGGTCCAGAAGGGTTGGTGGACAGACCCCTTTTGTCCCCCCCAACCCTTCCAAACCCAGGGGACCAGGGAGAGGGGAACGAATCCACCCCCACACACACACTCCGTTGTTAAAGAGAAGAAACCGCTTGCTTGCTTGCTTGCTTCTCTTTAATATGGGGGGTGTTGGGGGGATTCCCCCTCTCCGCTGGGTCCCCTGGGTTCAGGAGAATGGGGGAGACAGACCCCTTTTGTCCCTCCAAACCTCCCAACCCCAGGGGAGCCAGCGGAGAGGGGATCGCAACCCCCACCCACCCACTGATATTAAAGGGGAAACCCCGATCTACTTTCACGACTCCACACAATCACAGCCCCATAAGGCAATGTTTTGGGCTAACTAACATGGCGGACTATCAGATTAGTCGGCTTCAATTTGTGACGTCATGTCATCGGTTTTTTATACCACCATGGCCCGGACCGCCAGCCAGGCCAGGCGTCCCCTCGCGTCACGGGTGGCTCCTCTTTCCCAAACGCAGATTCGCCACACAAAGTGCCCGTGCTTTCGTTTGTGGAGTAGAGACTGACTTCCCTTCGCACCTCTCGCCTCCGCGGCTCCTCACCGCGGCCTAGCTAACCTCGGGGGGGGGGGAGGAGGAAATGTGTGTGCGTGTCTGTCCCGTGTGGAAAGTGCCGCCGCGGAAGCGCAGCCTGCCCATCATATGGCTTGCTTTGCCCTGACTGAGAGCGGATGAAAACAAACAGCAGCAATGGCGGCGGTGACGGCAGTGGCCGAAGGCTGGGGGAGGCCGTCGTCGTAAGGCGCCTCCGGGAGACGAGAGGGCGGTTTAGGGCGCCGAGAGGCTGGGCTCCCCTTCTTCGGGGACTGAGGACGGCACTTGCTCAGGGTTTTCCCCGGCGGAGCGCCGCCATAGCCGTTAACCGTCCTCGTGAGGGCCATCCCTGAGCATTTCCCTCAGGAAGGGCCACGTACCGGCCTTGGGGCTGGAGGCAAAGGTCGGGGGAAAGAGGCTCAGAGAGGGACACTCAGGCCAGCCAGCCCTCCCTCCTTCCCTCCCTCGTAGTGGTGACCGAAGTGCGAAAATCAGACAGGGTATAGGTTGGTAAGGCTGAAGCGACACTAGAAAGGGAGGCGAGAACAGGAAAGGCTTGAAGGCTGGCCTCCCTTGTTGCTTAAGTCTCCCGCTTGGGATACAAAGAAGTTCCCTCTGCAGTCTCGAAATCGTGGGGGGGGGGGGGGGGACCAAGAAGAACCACCTTCCCCACCCTGGGATTAAAGGCCAGCAGTGAGGTTTTCTGAAAGCTGCGAAATTCGGCCATGCAAAGAGGCTAGAATAGCCTCTGAGCTCATCCTCGGAATGAGACATCATCAAACCATCATCTCAGTCCTCCTCCTACAGGTAATTAGGTATCGCCACTAGTTTCATAAGTTTTTTTACTGGAATAAAGATGTATGTATGAAAGAGGAACGTGGATAGCAGGTGAGTGTGTGGAACATTGTGTAATACAGTGATACCTCATACAACGTCCAAACTTGGTTCCACAAGTTTGGACTTTATACGGATTTGGACTTTGTATGAGGCATGCAAAATCCTAGCAACGATGCCTCATACAACGTCCAAATCCTTGCCACGATGCCTCGTACAACGTTGTTTCCATAGAGATACATCGTTCTGTAACAGCACAGGCTTCAGGGCAAAGTCAAGGAAACAGACAGGAAACTGACAGAAGTTTAAGAAATCATTGTCTAAAGGCTAAATACATTACAAAAACATGTCAAAACAACCCTGATTTTAGGGGACAAACCAACCTGCAGAAAAACTCCAATGCCTCATACAAAGTCGCAGCGACTTTGTATGAGGCAACTTTTTTCAAGGAATTAGGTGATGTATGCATTCGATGTTGTACGGAGCGGGCTTTGTATGAGGTATTACTGTAAGGAAAACTTGGTCATGAAGACTGATTATTCTCAAGTAGGCTTTTCAGTACACAACTAATCCTCTGAAAACAAAACTTTACTGAGTTCATTATGTTCAATTATGGTCTTGGGGTGACGCTGCTTACTCAGATCCACTCCAAATCCAGATTTAAACCTAAATTCGGGACAGGAACTTCCTCAGTCTCCTTAACAAATAAAGTAGTTTGTACTGGGGAATGGATGGAAAGGAATTTGGAGATTTGAGCTAAGGTGTCATCAGTATGTATATGTATTAAGATGCAGGCAATGCAAGCTATACCTCTCCTTACCACCTGGTAATCCCAATAAAGCAGTGGAGAACCAGGATGGTTTTGAGATGAATGAAAACAAATAGTGGAACCCCGACATACAAACAGTTTGAGTTGCAAAAAAAAATCGTCATTAGGCACTGAAAGAGTAACCGGGTGAGGCCATTGACGAAAAAGGATATACAGTATGTTAATCTTCCTGATGAAGAATTTTCTCGGAAACCATTTACCGGAATGGGTTTGAAGTGTGAGAAATTCAATTTTGAAGCATGATAAATTTACATGTTGGACTGTTCTATGAAGTGCGAGAAATTCATTCTTTACATATGATAAAATTACGTGTTGGATTGTTCTATAATTGACTACAAGAGACTTTCAGTTTGAACTCCCTTTGAGGAAATTATTGGATTACAGTTTTACTGAATACAAGGAATTTTTTTTTTGAAGAAATACTGAATATAAGTACTTTTATTTTTGAATAAATATCATTGCTTGAGCTTTAACGGTGCAATTTTTTCTCTGTTACAAAAAAAATCGACATACAAATAGAAATCCTGGATTATAAAAATTCATCGTACACATTTTTAATAGGAAATATTTGATATACAAAATAATATAAAGTGATATCTAGTGGCCTCTTCTGGTAATGCAATGTGGTTTAGACATACACATTTTTTGACATACAAATAACCTTGTGGAACGGAAAATGTAATGTAGAGGTTTTACTGTAGATTGAAACCTAATTCAGGCATGGTAGAAAAGTTGTGGATGAGGAAATCTGCTGATCAGAGAGTAGTATTACAGATGTTCTGTGGCTGGAATTATATTCTCTTTAAGGAGCCAAGTATACATTTTATAAATACTAGATAATTATTCTCTGTAGAAGTGCCAGTGACACCAGTGATCAAGCAGTACTTTTCACCAGCTTTGTCCTGTTTCTCAACTGTATTCTTACATAGAGAAGGTAGATCTTCTCTTGGTTACCCAAGTGCTAGTTGAATCCAGATTGGATTATTGTAATGTAGAATGGGGCTGTGAGAATGTTTGAAGGAATTAGGCATTGTGATTACACAACACCTATTCTGTGCCAGTTGCAGTAGCTGCCTGTTCCTTTCAAAATGCAATTAAAATGTTGATAAAATCCCAATTGATTTGCAGGTTGTCGTCCACTCATTTAAACATTGATACTAGAACCTTTGCTCTTTGGCCCTTCCTCAAGTGCAATTAAGCTGGTGTGAGGAACACGGCCTTTTCTAAAATGACTTTCAGTTTCTGACACATCATCCCTAGGAAATATGTTTGGTCTCTTGTTTATAAAGTCCATTTTATTCTAATCTAGGGATGTAAAGAATACTTGTAAAGTTATTTATTCTCTGCTGTTGAGGTTAGTTTGACTTGAGAGATACTTCAAATAATTTCGGGACAGTTACCTTCAAGCAAGAATTACACAAGGTGAGAGTAAGACTACTTTTTCTTGCTGAGGTCTTTTAAATTTACACAGACTATCTTTCCTCTGTCAGCCCGGCCTCCCCGATTGGCCAGGGTTTGGCGCAGTGGCTGCTGGGAGGTGTAGTTTTTTTCTTTTTGTGGCACAGGGGGGCCCAGGGCGACCCAGACCCCAACAGTGCCCGGCATGGTAGCACAAGGTAGGGGTGTGCCAAGTTTGGGTGGGGGGGTTGTTCCAGGGGTGGGGATTCCTTTCCCGGACACAGGGCGTACACTTCTCTTTTATATACAGGTGAAACTCGGAAAATTAGAATATCGTGCAAATGTTCATTCAGTTCAGTAATGCAACTTAAAAGGTGTAACAAATATATGAGATAGACTCATTACATGCAAAGCGAGATAGTTCAAGCCTTACTTTGTTATAATATGGCTTACAGTTTATGAAAACCCCAACCTCCCAATCTCATGTACCCCATAATGTACGCTGTACGCCATGATTATCACAATTATAACGAATTAAGGCATGACATATCTCGCTTTGCATGTAGTGTGTCTCATATATATTTTTCACCTTTTAAGTGAAATGAATGAACATTTGCACAATATTCTATTTTTCCGAGTTTTACCTGTGTGTGTGTGTGTGTATGTGGATAGATAGATAGATAGATATATTAAGATTATAATGTTAAATGTATATATAATATGGAATGTGAGAGCATCACTGATTTTCTTGCTATGAACATACACAAATAGAATTTTATTTACGGCAGTGATGGTGACATTGTTTGAAGCTGTGTTTTAGTAGTATTTAAAGATGTTATACACTGTTGTCACACAAGCCCTGTTTTCATTTGTGGCTCTTACTGTCATGTGGGCATTTTAGTTTCAGATTGCATGTGACTGGTGTGCAGCGTGATGAAGCTGTGTTCAATTTGAAAGGGAGGGAGTATAGCAGAGTGGTCACTAGAACTATTCAAAGCAGGGAACCTTTTCAGGGCAAAGGAAGATATTTAAGGTATCAGTGGACACAGCAGTGTCTAATAGGAAAGGGCAAGAGGTTATTAGTTGCCCTAACTAACCTTTCCCCCACATTACATAGTTTGGATAATCTGGGCATCCAAACCTCTGGGTTGTAGCACAGGCAGTTACAGGTTAAAATGCAAGATCAGGCTAAATACTATCAATTATAAACTGTATAACGTAGCACCATGTAACGAATCTGCCATTGTTACCTAGTTCACATTTGAATGTATGTGAGGGGGAGATAGAACTGTTGTCATGCAGGGAAGCAAACCTCTACTATTATTATCCAAGTATTAAAGAAGAGCCTGGAAGAGGATTCTGGAAAAGATCAAGGTACAAGTGGACTTCCTTCCTAATTAATTGCCTTTGGGTGAAGATTCCTCTGTGAATGACAAGAGTTCTTGATTCATATATTGGCTGCCAATCTATCTGTGAAAGCCATTTCCATGGCAGCTAGCTATTCTTCTCATTTCCAGGTCCTTAAGTTAGTAGTAAATCTGCTCTACCAGATTTGAAACTCTGCAGATGTAGACAGGACACTACATTTCTAAGCAGGGTTTAGCTTTGAAGATATAGTGGGTTTTCTTAAAACACATTTGATAAATAGGTTAATTTGTTGCATAGTTCTAAGCATCTCCAGCAGTTAAAATGAAATGTGGTCTTTTCTTCACCCAGTTGAATCATGACTATTCCATTTCTAAACAGGTATAGATAGAGTTCACTGTTCTTCAAAATGGAATTTTCGCTGGTGTATTTTTTTCATAGCTTGCTTGCTTTTAGTCTAGTAGTGCATTAATAAAATTTATTCAAATTGATTTTGCCAGGAGTGATATTTAAATTTGAGTTTATTGGTTCTTTAGGATCAGTTTGCTGGAGATAATTGGTTTTGATCAGGTTTTTGTAATACTGTACTAGCAGATTTCTACATGCAGAAACTCTGATAAAAACAGGGTGTGCTATGCCTATTCTCTTCCAGATATCCATATGCAATGGACACTGATGTGAATTCCCAGGACAGGAAGGACTTGGATAAGTTCATCAAATTTTTTGCATTGAAGGTAATTATGGGCTTTTTTGCATTTTTTTGGGGAGTATGACAGAAATTGAAACTTCCTATAGTTACCTTTTGCATAGAAACGGAACTGATTAATGTTTGAAACAGCACCCCCACCCCCAGTTCTGACTTTGTATAGATTTATTTTTGTCCCACTTATCCTGACAGAGTTGATGGGACCTTCTGCTCCATTCCTTGTTCCATAAACACTGCCATGGCAGGTTCAACTAAAACAAGGTTTATTGAACTTGGATCAGGGTTATCCAGCAAACTGTCTCTTAGGAAGCCCAGACTTCTCATTGCTCGGTTACTCCAATGAGATTCCAAAACTGTCACTAGCTCCTCTCTAGCTAACTTCACTGAAGAGATTCTGGTTCTTTCTTTCTTAATGTTGATGTTCCCATTGACCTGAGATGCAGTGGGGGAGGGGCATGACAGAGCCCATAGCAAGGGCAGCTGGGCTGAAGACTTTGCTCATCTTTCCCTTGCCCAGTTAGCTTTGTGCTTTCCTCAACTTTTGCTGCTGCTGCCTCAACCAGCATCTATTCTGGTTGGTTGTAGGTTCTTGGGAGTTTTCTTGTGCCTAATTTTCCCTCCCATTTTCTCCTCCCACCACCACCACCACCACCCCTCCAACTGTCCCATAAAAGAAATGAGGAGACGGGTGAGGTTAAGGTGGCAACCTGCCTCTTCATAAAGGACTCTGAATTAAACCAAAACCCTGATCTAGGGTCTTCTTTGTAGATGTACTCCCAGTCTTTTTTTTTGGGGGGGGGGGGTCTTCTGGGAATTCTTCCTCAGCTTGATAATCTTCAGCAGGGTCTTCCAGGGCATTCTCCCAGTACTCTTTTTTCTTCTCCTTGACCACCTCATCTGGTAGATCTTCCTTTACTGCAGGGGTTCTCAATCTTTTAAAGCCGGGGGACAGATCACACCCCCTCAGGCTGTTGGTGGGCCAGACTGGTGTGTCCACCACCACTGCCGCCGCCACCAACACTCCCCCACCGCCATACCACAAACACTCCCCACATGCCACCAGTCTGGCCCACAAACACTCCTCCCACACTTTTGCCACCACTTCCCTGCCGTGGAAGAAGGAGAAGTCCTGCCTATCCTTGCCCACATTTGGCCAAAGTGGCACTGGAAAGGATGTGGGCAGCCGAAGGCTTGGCATGTCCCTAACGCCGATCCATAGGAGGGCGGATGTTGTAAGCCTTCTTACAATATCTGCCCTGCTATAGAATGGTGTTAGGCCAGGAACACGTCAAGCAGGGTGGAAAGGAAGTGGGTGATGGCGGGAGTGAGGGTGTGGGCTTGATCCAGCCTGTGGGCTGTAGGTTGAGACCCCCGGCTTTGCTGGAACCTCATTCATAGACTTGTCTGTCTACTCTAATCTTGCCTGTCTCCATTCCTTTAGAGCAGTGGTTCCCAACATTTTTTTAGCCATGCCCCACCATCTCTAAAATCCTTATCCCCTCCTCCTTATGACGTATAATTCTCATTCAAAAAGTGAACTCCTGTTTACATGGAGAAAGCCTAAAAGGCCATTAACTGTTAATAACTCATTCTTAAATTGCCCCCTTAAAATCAAATCCCCTCCCCCAATGGGGCATGGGAACCATGGCTTTAGAGCCTCTTTATATTGTCTCAGACCCATGGGTCCCCTTTTCTTTCCAGACGGCATTTGCTGGAGCTAGGCAGCCCTCTCTAAAACCTCAATTCCAGTGCTCTCTGCCTCTCCAAAGCCTCCATTTCAGTCCCCACTCCCCATTTCCATGTTTTACAACTCTGGGTTCCTCAGGTTCATTCTTAAACTGGTCTTTCTTTCTAAGATCCTCTGGGGAGCTCACTGTTTTAATCTCTGCAGGTCCTGAGAGGAGGCTAGATGGCCTGTTGATAGAGACAGTCTCATCCCTGTCTCTCCTCACAGTTTGTATAGGTTTCTGCAAACATGGAATAGATCACAAAAGGGGGGTGGGATTAAAAATAGAAAGTTGAGATCATTGTTTTATATGACCTTTAAAGCCCTACATGGTAGTGGGCCAGGTTACTTAAGAGACCACGTCACCCCAAGAACATCTGCAGGCTCGCCTCTCCAGCACTAGACGGAGGGCCTTTTTGGTATCCGCTCTGGCCCTTTGGAACCTCCTACCGAGGGACCTCTACCTCCAACCACAACTGCTAGCCTTTAGAAGAGATTTAAAGACATTGTTGGCCCAGCAGGTGTGGGGTGTTGCTACTGGACCTCCCCCCCCCCCCCCCCCCCCGGCTCATATGATTTTCGGTCAATTCTGCCATCTGGATTTTAGAGTTTTATGATGTTTTATTTATGTGTATTGTGTTGTCAGAGAGTTTTATGTTAGTGTTGTTTCCTGCATTGTAAACCATCCGGAGTTGCCTTGGCAAGGGGGTGGTTAAATAAGTCTAAATAAATAATACAATACTGTGCAAAAATCTTAGGCCTCCGCCCGCTGGTTTGGGGGAAATTCAATGAGTGAGTTGGAGGTGAGCATAATTCAGAGATCCTAATTCCAAACTTCACCAAACATGGATAGAGTTAGTTCCCTCCAATTCTGGTGTGTCTATGTGCCTCAGGGGCTGAATTATGCCCCCCACCCCACCCCCAGTCACTGATTGAATTTTCTCCAAACTAGTTGGTGGGGGCCTAAGACTTTTGCACTGTACTGTATGTCATTTTTCTGTTTGGTTCTCTTATGTGAATGCACATGACTTGTCTGTAGATCTTGGGAGCAAACTCCATTTGTAAAGAAAAAATACTCAATTGCAGGGAGAGGGAACTTTTGCCACATTGGGGAGATTTCTTCCACAAAGTATCATCATCCAACCTATAAAGCCATCTCTTGAAAGGGAGCCACTAGAAATGCACAAGGTGACTTCTGTAGGCTTTGCTTAGGCCTTTTATTCAGAACAGTGCTAATTTAGCGGAGAACCAATACCTTAAGTTTCTACAAGTAGCTTTAACGAACAGTGCAGTGTTTGAGAAGGATCATGGGGTCTATCCATATAGATACAAAGCAACCTGCCCAATATATATGGGTGTTGGGGGTGAGTCTGGCAGTGGAAGTATCCAATGTTGCCTCCAGTCTGGAATCTTTTCTTCACACTGCCTTTTCTTCATATCAGAGCATTACATAATTTAAAATTATGGGCAGATATGAAATATAGATAAAATTCAAGACACATTAAAATAATTATGCTGTTTTTGATTGGAAGCAGGCCACTTCAGTACTGTTATCTTGACCATTTATTGGATCTTCTTTTGTACGCATGGTGGAGCATAAATTGCATGTACATAAATGCTGCAATGATTGAATTTCTCCATATTCACAGAAAATTTGTCCTGTATCCTAGTAACCCCATTTTACTAGATTATTCTTTGATCTTGTAAGAAGGAGGAGGAAGAGATTCCAGATAAATGAAAGAAAAGACTATGGAGAGTATAGCTAAGGATCAGTTTGTTATCTGGACTCTGTACTTGACTTGACTTGAGCTAGTATGTCTAGGGAGCTAAGTGCTTTCAGGGCCTCTGCATAGACCACCTATATTGATAAATTGTTGATGAACTATGAGACATAGGTCTGATTAAGGCAGTGTGGGTAGAGGTAATCGGAACATTGAGGAAGTGAAGGCCAGTCCTGTCACGTTGTAGAAGCACCTCTCCTTTTCTTCATACTGCCCCAAACCTTGGCATTTCAGCCTTCCAGATTACGTAGGCAGCAGCCACTTTTGCTGTTGTCTGTTAGCTGCAGTAATTGCACATGATTTCTTATTCAGTAAGTTTATTTTCTCTTTTAGACAGTGCAAGTGATTGTCCAGGCACGACTTGGAGAAAAGATCTGCACTCGATCATCATCCTCACCAACAGGCTCTGACTGGGTAAAACCTGTTCTTTATAACAACCCAATGACATTCCCACTTTTTTTTGTTAAGTTACAGGAAGTGCATCAGAAGAGGTATAAAATCAAAATACAGAAAAGATAATACTAGTATTCCTATTTTCTTACTTTTATATACATTATTTTTTCTGGCACTGGGTGTACAAATACAGCATATATAGTAAACCCTCGCTTAACAAGTATAATGCGTTCCACAAGATTGCTCTTTAAGTGAGTTGCTCTTTAAGCGAAATGCATTTTCCCATAGGAATGCATTGAAAACCATATATTCCAGACCTCAGAAAAAGCCCCAAAACCATGTTTTTTATGCTCAAAATTCTTTATAAAGTGCATTTTAACTGCATAAATACATGTAGAAACCAACATAGAAACCCACACACACAGATACACACAAAGCATAATGGTGATTAAAAGCCATGCAAAAATGCTAGATATACAAATGCCCCTCCAAATTTCAAACTAAAAACACTCCAAGAACAAACAGAAAATGGCTACCACACTCCATTTTAATACACTAATCCCCCAAAACTCAATTTTAAAAAAACCTCCCAACCCCCCTCAAATCCCCACAAACGTCAAATCAAATACTCCCTACTATTGTGCTGCTTGAGAAATCCAAAACTGCCCAAAAAACCAGTAAGGGAACTCCAAAAAGTGCTTCAAAAAAAGCTTTTTTCCACACACTCTGCTGCATGCAAACTCACAAACTCCCCTCCCAGGCACAGTGTAGCATGGGAGGGGAAACTTCCGGTCACTGTGTGATTTTTAGTCGCCACACGAGGGTGCTATTAATTTCCTAACAATTTCCAGTCGTTAAGTGAATTAGTTGCTCTATGAGGTGCTCGTTCAGCGAGAGTTTACTGTATCCTACTTTTACTATGTGTTTCAGGTGGAACATAATACTTTTCATTGAGATGTTTGCAACTCTGATAATAGGTTGCTGGAGAGGAGTTGTAAATTGAGAGTGTAATGAATGCAGGTTTGACCTCTACTTGGAAGAGCCAAATCCTCACAATTCTTTACACCTCGCACCTTGCTGCCTATTTAACCAACAGCAGCCTGTACCTTCTCTGAATGGGGCAGTATCCTTTGTACTCCCCGTGTACTCTGGCCTGGCTTATGGGTTAGCAGGTGTGTGTAGGACTCCTTTAAAGTTACTTTAGTGGTAGCAATGGCTCAGGCCTGGGCTCCAGCTCAGCTCTATGTTCCAATCAACAGACACAAAGGTTCTATATTATAAATGTTTTATTGTAAGTTTCAATGGTTATAGCATAGGATCAAGACCTTGCAATCTAGTCATTTCACACTTTGGGCTCTAGCCTGAACAAATATGCGTTCTACATTTCTGCTAAGTTCTACTCACATTCACTCATGGCTGTGAGGCTCTCATCTTCCAGGAAAAAAAGAGTGAATTTTCTCCTCCTCTTCCTTATATGCTATTCTCCATCTCTCAACTCTGACCTCTCACATGCATGACTCTGGCCAATTATATCTCACTAATTTTAAGTTTCACATTCATCTAAAACACGGGGTCTAGTTGTTTTGTCTAGAAGACGAAGACTGCATGGCAACAGGCCCAGAAGACACCGCAATCACCACCGCCATCAGTGAACAACACATTAAACCTAAAAGCCTGCATTTTTTTCCCACGACAGAGAGAAGAAAGAAGAAGAAAAGGATTTATGGATGTATGTTTGAATTAACTTCTTTATGGGAAAAGAGAAAAGAAAACAAGTACTGATAATCTATGCTAAATTACATGATTTTTTCCCTCTAAACACAAGCTATACTCATTAGCTATTAATTACAGTCAAACCTCTACATACGAATTTAATTCGTTCCTCGAGGTTGGTTGTATCTCGAAAAAATTCTTATCTTGAATTTCCCATAGGAATGCATTGCATGCAATTTCCCATAGGAATGCGTTGAATTTTGTATCTTGAAAAAATCCTGTTCAAAATTTGTGTTTCGAACCTGATTTTTTCTGAGATTTCCAGATGTGTCTCGAAATTTTCTTAAGTCGAACCATTGTTATTTCGAGGTTTGACTGTAAATTAATTTGAGGATAGAATTCAGCATTGAATTTCTAGAGGCAAGCAATCTCCCATTTTAGTTTCAATGCACTATGTATCACAAGAACCTATTCTACAGGGCTAGAAATGCTGTAAAGCCAGTTCTTGAAGAGCTGCATAGGAAGCAAAGAGAAAGGGAAGGGAATGAAGTTCCTTTCAGGTTGTGGAGTGCCTTAAGTTATTTAGCCTCTTGTGTTAATATTTTTTCAGGGCAGACTCTCGAATAACTCTATCAATATTTAAAATGTGCATTTTTAACATTTCAGTTCAATGTGGCAGTCAAAGATATACCAGAAGTTACCCATGAAGCCAAAAAAGCCTTGGCAGGACAGCTGCCTGCTGTTGGACGGTCAATGTGTGTGGAAATCTCTCTCAAAACCTCTGAGGTACCATTTAAATTTGGGGTTTTGTTTAGTTTTGCTATTTTCTGCTTCTAGAACCTGTGCCATATTTCACTATGTGCTTGTCTAAGCGCTCTAGTGTTGACAAGAGTGCAAGTTCCTGTTTTCATATATTTTAGGTTCTTTACTCATTTAGACTAGTTTGGCTGGAGAGTTCAACGAGTTAGATCAGGTATTTGCAACCTGCTGGCTGCATCCTGGCCGCAGAGCCATTTCATGTGGCCCTCCACCCTCGTTCCTGCTGCCACCGCCTGGAAATACTGAAAACTGGCAAAAATGCGTGTTTTCTCGCGAGAACTCACCGACAATGCACAGGAACTCGCTGAAAATGCGTGTTTTTGCACAAGAACTCGCCAAAAACATGCAAGAACTTGCCAAAAATGCATGTTTTCACGAGAGAACTCGCACGGAACCACGTGACCAGCCCGCTCAGCCGTCTGAGGGGAGTGATCCGGCCTGTACCCTGAAAAGGTTGAGAAAGCCTGAGTTAGAAACTGGCTGCAGAGCCAGAGACTGGAAGTTTGATTCCCCACCGTGCATCTCATAAAAGCCAGCCTTTATGATTTGGGTAAGCTCTGCAGTGCTAGGACACCCCCAGGAGGAGGGAATGGTAAATCATTTCTGAGTACTGTCTGTCCAGAAAACCATGAAAATAGTTACTATAGGCCAGAATTGATTTGATGGTATACAATTATTAGTAATTCATTTTGACTGTTCAAATGTGTCTTTTCTTTAGAAAAGCTTTATTGAAACATTTCTTCTTCAACTGCAGGGAGATTCCATGGAGCTTGAAATCTGGTGTTTAGAAATGAATGAAAAGTATGTATATCTTTGTTTATTAGTTAATGGGTTGGGGTGCTAAATCAAGTATTACAAAGATAACATAATAGAGCATTATTGATTTATTCCTGCAATTTCTGACTTTTTACAGCTTTATCATTCAAATAATAGACATTTATATTCCATCTTGCAAAGAACACTGACTGCATCTAAATGTGGTACTGAAACAGTATCTATCTCTTTATGGGTCATCTGGGTCATTCAGTCATCTGGGCTTACTATCATTTTTATACACCTGTTATATTTTTAAATATTTTGTGCAGAGATATACTCCCCAGTGAGAAGACCTTAAGAAGATAAGAGCCCCTTATCCCACCAAATACAAACTAATAAACCATGTTTCCAGGACCCTGGACAAGGGACTGCTCATTAGTTAAGAAGCTTGTCTTGCTAGCCGGCAAGTTGGCAGTTCAAGACCCGAGTACTGCATGACAGAATGAGTGCTCATCTCTGTCCCAACCTAGCAGCTCCTACCAACCTAGCAGTTTGAAAGCAAGAAATTGCAAGGAGAGAAATAGAGACCACTTCGGTGGGAATAGATCTTGGGGACGTGAAAGGAGCCTCATTCGGGCATCCCCTAGCATTCCTCCAGCAAAAAATCCTTTCAACCCAGAAAGCACCTTTGTGTGCTTCTGACATGATTTAAAAAAACTGAAACACATTTACCAATATAAACAAATTTCCATCGGCGGGGAGATAAAAGGGAGCCTCCGCGGCCGGAGGGCTCCGAAGACGACGACGACGGTGTGGTCCGTGCTCTCCCCGCCCCTTCCATCGGCGGGGAGATAAAAGGAAGCCTCCGCAGCCCGGAGGGCTCCGAAGACGCCGCCGCCGGTGTGGCCGTGCTCTCCCCGCCCCTTCCATCGGCGGGGAGATAAAAGGGAGCCTCCGCGGCCCGGACGGCTCCAAAGACGACGACGCTGGTGTGGCCGTGCTCTCCCCGCCCCTTCCATCGGCGGGGAGATAAAAGGGAGCCTCCACAGCCCGGAGGGCTCCGAAGACGACGCCACCAGTGTGGCCGTGCTCTCCCCGCCCCTTCCATCGGCGGGGAGATAAAAGGGAGCCTCCGTGGCCCGGAGGGCTCCGAAGACGCCGCCGCCGGTGTGGCCGTGCTCTCCCCGCCCCTTCCATCGGCGGGGAGATAAAAGGAAGCCTCCGCAGCCCGGAGGGCTCCGAAGACGCCGCCGCCGGTGTGGTCCGTGCTCTCCCCGCCCCTTCCATCGGCGGGGAGATAAAAGGGAGCCTCCGCGGCCCGGAGGGCTCCAAAGACACCGCCGCCGGTGTGGTCCGTGCTCTCCCCGCCCCTTCCATCGGCGGGGAGATAAAAGGGAGCCTCCGCGGCCCGGAGGGCTCCGAAGGACGTTCGGCCACGACGTAGCTCTCCTGGGCCCCCGCCATCGGCCCAGGATGGGAGCCACCTGCGGACATCGGTCAGGGGAGATGGGAGCACTGGTGCAGCTGTGCCTTGTTCTCGGCGGGGACTTTGGAAGCTGCTGCCACCGAGACACCACCTCAGCTCTCTCCCCTGGTCTGTGGTGAGGGGAGGGGGGCAGGGAGGGAGACAGAGGGACTGAGGCTGATGCTTGCCGCAGCTGGGGAAGTTGGGCTGGGCACCATATGGGATGTGAGCTGTGCTTCACCCCTTGGGATTTTGTTAATATTGATATTGATTATTTTTGATGCTTTGTACTTATGTATTATGTATTATGTATTATTTCTGATGCTTTGTACTTATGTATTATGTGATGTATTGATATTGTGTGTTTTTTCCCCCTGAATTCCTCTTGATGTAATTGAACTGCATTATTATGTGTCATTGTATTATTATATTGAATTTATTGTCCGCCATGTAAACCGCCCTGAGTTGGGTTGTACCTGAGTGGGCGGTATATAAGTGCGAAAATTAAAATTAAATTAAAAAGCAAACAGGTTTTGACTCATTTACTCCCCCTTCTCCTTTAGTTTACAGTAAGAGGATACTGAGATGCTTCCGAATCAGGTTTGCATCAAAACAGTTTATTATGTCTCACCCTGACTCCCTGTTGTTTAAGCAAACCCTAGAACCTGGCTCCTGCCAACCTAGCAGTTCAAAAGCAAGAAACTGTAAGTAGATAAACAGGTACCATTTTGGCAGGAAAGGTCACAGTGTTCCAGCATCTAGTTATGCTTGCAGATGACCATGGAAACATGCAAACACAGACAGCACAGGCTTTTTGGGTATAAACAGAGATGAGCACCACTCCCTAGAGACAGAAGCAACTGGCTTTTGAGCAAAGAAGACTTAACTTTATTAGTTAACTTTGAACTAAATCCTGAACTAAAATGTCATCCTAGCTTGAGTATAAACTAAAATTTGATCAAACCCTAATTCATTGGGTTTGGATAGGAGAAAACTGGATTAGAGGTTTCTAATCTTCTCTTTGGGAAGCGAAGGAAGAAGTCCATAGGACTGATGCTTTCAGCTTGCCTAATTTAATAATGTCACACCATGATTTGATTGTTTCTCAACAATCCACAGCTAGGAAAATTACTTTTAAAAAATAATTTCTTCCCATTGTTTTGTATAGTGTTTCAAAAAGTGATCTGTCCTTGTGTATTGCAACATTTAAAAGTAACTAGTTGTTTTACTTCTAATCTTAACCTATAAGAAAGGGATGTGGTCATGCGTGTCTGCACTCATCCAGCCTATCTCATAATGAGCTGGCCACACTTTTCTTCTTTCCTTTCCTACCTCATTCTTACCCTCCTGTCTTCCTTTCCTAAATTTCCCCCTCAATACCTACCATCCCACGCCGGGGCGAGTCTGCCCAGGTTCCTTTACTGGGAGCCAGGGGGCATCACAAACGGTGTGGGGGAAGGCAAAAAAGAAAAAAAAACTCCCCACCCCACAGGTTGTGCACCCCCCCAAAAAAAAAACACGTCAAAGATCGGCAACATGCTAGTCTATACCTATAAAGGGAAGGCATGACCATGCATGTCCGGCAGGTGTGCCCACACCCCTGAAGCCTATCCCATTATGCTTCATGCACAGATACCTAATGCCACTGAGATCAGCCCCACGAGGGTCCGGTGGCTGAGAGTGGGGCCTTCACCCCACAAAATGGGAAAAGGAATGGGAACTACAACTCCCAAGGTTCCTTGGGAGAAAAAAAAGGCAGTTTAACAACAAGGCCTGGAAATAAAATGTTGGAAAGAGCTGATTTGCATGTTGGACTGTGATTGGTTTAACCAGCCTTGTGACTCCAAACGTTCCTGCATGACACTAATCTAGAGCCATTTCATTCAGGCTTTCTGGCCAAGATATAGAACTGAGGTTGCCCTGTTAGATTACCTGCAATAGTTACTGGATAAGGACAGTCCTACCTTAATACTTCTCCTGGACCTATTTGATTGCCTAGCTAGTCTGATATCAGGTACACCATATTACAGTGGTTCCAGTCCTTCCAGTTTGGGTACAGTCAAATGTAATGCTAGGGAAGTACTTTTCAGCCCCATGGCCTTTGGCATGCATGAGGTGTTCTACAGGGCTCTACCTTATTCCTTTATTATTTTACATGTATATACACCTGATGGGAGAGGTCATTTGTAGCTTTAGAGTGGTTCCAACAGTGTGCCAATAATGCCCAGCTCTGCTGCTTCTTATCACCCTGCAACAAAGAATTAGTCAGGACTCTTGAACGCAGTCAGAACTGGATAATGGTCTTGAAAAATATGAAATTAAATTCTGACTGTGAAAGATGTACTGCCAGGTGGCAGCAGTGGCAAGAGGTAGTTTTACACTATTCTATTTAGTTCACTAGGTATGACATTCTTTGAGTTGATCTGACTTAATAACAGCCATCCATGTCTTAGGTCAATGGTGGCAAACCTATGCCACACGTGCTAAAGGGGACACTCAGAGCCCTCTCTGTTGGCACATGTGTTGTTGCCCCAGCACAGAATTTGCCCCACTCCTCTGCCCAGCAGCCCAATGGGAGTACTTCTTCCCTCCCCCAACACAGAGTTCACCTCGCCCCTCTGTTTGGACACTCCATCTCTAAAAGGTTTGCCATCACTGTATTAGGTACTCATGACTGCTCTACATGGGGCTATCTTGAATAGGTTCAGGATTTTTTTGCACAATTAAGGGGCAGCTAAACTTTCAACTATTGCATAACTGGATTCATATAACCCTGATACTGAAATAACTTCACTTGTTCCCATTTACTTACTAGACCCAATTCAAGGTGTTGGATTTTAACCATCAAAGCCCTAATGACAGAGCAGTCTACCCTAGGGGTTCACAACATCTGTGTGCTGCAAGCCAGTCATGCCCCCCCCCAACAGGTGGGAGGGCTGGAGGCATGGTTCCTCTCATTGCTTTCCATGCTCCTGGTTTCCGCTGCTGCATACAATTGTGCCCTTTTTTCGGCGGCTTTAGCAGCCTCCACCACAACCCAGGGTGACGGGAGGGTTTTCGGAGTAATTTCGCTCTGGTTTTGGATTTTTCTGTTGCTTCTCTGCTGCACTTTGGCAGTGAGAGCCCAACCGTGGGCAACTACCTGGTTCCGCACTGGGATCCCAGGTGCTGATGTAAGCTCCACCTGGCACCAGAAGTCACCCACGTTCGCACTCTCCCTGCCGAAGCACAGCAGAGAAGCTACGGGAAAATCCCAAACCAGAGTGAAATTGCTCCGAAAACCCTCCCGCCACCTGGGGAAGTAGTGGAGGCTATCCAAGACCCTGCTAAAACATCATGATTCCTGCCGCCACCACCACAGTAAGTGACATATCATGACTTCCAGTGGTGGGGGGCGAGGCTAGAGGTGCCTGGATGGCCACCATGGGCCAAATTAATTATATACATGGGCCAGATTAGGCCCACAGACCAGGAGTTGTGAACCCCTGGTCTACCCTAAAAAGAGAGCACAGTACCCAAGACAGAGGACTCTAGTGGAGCCTGCTCTATTTCTTGCCCCAAATGAAATGGTGAGCATGAGAGGAAAAGACTTCACCAGTAGCTGCTTTTATGTGTTGATTACCAAGTTGGTTTAGCTCCTCCCATACAAACTCAGACTTGTTAATTCAGATGCCCCATCTAATAATTGCTGAATGAATGACTCTAGTTGGTTTAATTTTTGATGTGTCAACGATGTTGGACTAATTATTATTTTTTCTGCTGTTTAGATGTGATAAAGAAGTCAAAATTTCCTACACTGTGTATACCAGGCTGTCTCTCCTGCTGAAGTCTTTAATTGCTATAACAAGAGTGACTCCTGCCTACAGACTGTCAAGGAAACAAGGTCATGAATATGTAATATTGTACAGGTAATAATGCCACTAATAATCTTTTGAAATAGAAAAACAATAAAGCTACTAGCATATACTGAACACAAAGTTTTGTTGCATGGTGCTGTACAGTATTTTTCTTTGCTTTGAGTCTCTATTTTCTTAAACATTTTAAATTGTTTTTATGAGCAGTATTAATGTGTGTGTGTGTGTGTGTGTGTGTGTGTGTGTGTGTGTGTGTGTGTGTGTGTGTGTGTGTGTGTGTGTGTGTGTGTTAATGCTGCTCATAAAACAGCTTAAAATGTTTAAACACACACACACATAAATTATAACATTTTTATCGGCTATCTGCAAAACGCCTTGGATCTTTGTTGTTTTGTACCATCAAATGACTTGCACCTTATAGTAGCTTTATTGAATCAGCCACTCTCATATTAGGTCTCCTTGTTTTTTGCTGGTTTCAACTTTTTCCAGTATTACTATCTTTTCCAGTGAATGTTGTCTTGTAAAATGACAAACCCAAAATATGAAAGCCTCAGTTCAGTTAGTTTGGAATTCATTTAATCTAGCAGCACCTGTCTATTTATCTTTCTGGTATTCAACAGTACTCATAAAGCTCTCTAACACCACATTTCAAGTGAATGATTTTTTTCATCTCTGTTCAACTTTCACATTGTACATAGTAATTAACAATAATTATTCTTAATTATTAAGTACAATGATATAATCCATCTGACGCTGCTTTCTGGGAAAATGCAGAAAGCTGATACCTTAGTTAATGAGCTTCATTCTATGGCCAGAAACATCTGAGAAAGAGTAGGTAAATAACCAGGTCATTTATCTGACCCACTAGTGAAAAATCCAGGTGATGGGTCTAGATTTCCATATTAACCATAGATCTGCTCTAGATGGCTTAGGACATGTTATTGTCCTCATCCCCTGCTTCATGTTTCCTCATTCCCCTAGGGTAGGGGTCAGCAGACTTGGCTCGGCAGATGTTCTTAGACTTCAATTCCCAGAAGCCCTGATCAGCAGATATACTGCCTTAGAGCAACAGTGCTGAATACAGTGTTGTTGAGACAGAGAAAATCAAGATTATAAAGCACCAGTACATTACAAATGCTAGATGAGTGGTTAGCAGTACACCATATCTAATGCTATGCATGTTCTTTCTTCATTTACGGTAGGATATACTTTGGAGAAGTGCAACTGAGTGGCTTGGGAGAAGGTATGGCAATATACAGTCTAATGGAAGATTTGTTTTTGTAACATAAAAAGTAAGAATAAATCAAGGCATAACATAGGCATGGGAGACCTATAGCAGTGATGGTGAACCTTTTAGTGACCGAGTGCTCAAACAGAGGGGTGGGGTGAAGTGAACTCTGTGCTGGGGGAGAGAGGAAGTGCTCCCATTGGGCTGCTGGGGGGAGGAGAGGGGCAAATTCTGTCGGGGGGGGGGGAGGAAATGCTCCCATTGGGCTGCTGCTGGGCAGAGGGACATGATGAACTCTGTGCTGGGGGAAGGGGGAAACAACTGCATGCGTGCCAAAAGAGAGGGCTGGAAGTGCCCTCTCTGGCACGCTTGCCATAGGTTTGCCACCTCTGACCTATAGAATTGCATGTTTTAAAACAGCAGTTTATTAGAAGAACAACTCTGCCTGAGTCACTGGTAGGAAAACCCAAGAGACTCGTTTTACAGAAACAATCATCTAAGGGCAGAGAAATAGTAAATCAGTCTTGATTTTCATTACTTGTAATTTCCCCCCCATAAGATAGTTATAAGATTGGTTTTTTGTTTTTGTTTTTTTTGCTTCTGTAGGATTTCAGACAGTCCGTGTGGGGACAGTTGGGACTCCACTGGGCACCATCACTTTGTCCTGTGCCTATAGGATCAACCTAGCTTTCATGTCTACCAGGTGAGGAAAACATAGTAAAATCAAAACCCTTCTCCTCCCCCCCCCCCCCCCACACACACACACAGAGTGCAACCTCTACTACTTAAACCCACAATACTGGGCATCTTGGATTTTGCAGAATGGGGTTGCTGGGTAACGTTAAAACATACTCCCAAACACCACAGTCACTTTGTTCGTATGTGGAGTTGCAGGGTTGAATTGTAGTGGTGCTTTGCCCTCTGTCTAGCTGTATGCAATACAGAGAGCTGTAAGAACAAGGGTTACAACAGGGCGGGGGGAGGGGGGGAGTCTTATGAATAACATGATGTGATTGTTGCATTGCAGGCAGTTTGAGAGGACCCCACCTATCATGGGGATTATTATTGATCACTTTGTGGACCGTCCCTACCCCAGCTCCTCACCCCTGCACCCCTGCAATTACAGGTGAGGAATCAGGAGCTGCAAAGAACAGATAAAGGCAGGCATTTGCAGATATAGTCTCTGCAGCAGGGGTTCTCAACCTATAGTCCATGGGCCGTATCCAGCCCACAGCACCAAATCAGGCCGCCAACTTCACTCCAGCTGCCGCCACCCGAATCAGCTACAGACTCATTTACAGCCATCACAAACACATTTACAACAACCATGAATGTGTTTTACAGCAGTGTTTATGGCGAGGGAACCACTGGTTGGGGTCTGCTCAGCTGTCTGAGGGGGTGTAGTCCAGCCCATGACTGAAAAACGTTGAGAACCCCTGCTCTACAGCATACATTCCTTGGTAGAGAAGAGGATGCAAGTCCTGTTTACTTTATAATTTACATCAAGTGTCCATAAGAAGATCTGACGTTAAAAGTGGGTGGGTAGAATATGGTCCAGCAGCTTGTAAAAGTTTCTGACAAACTCCCACGCCCACCATTCCACACCCACAGTGTGGTAGTAAAATTCTGGCTGTTTTGTTGCTGTGCCAAAAGACTTGTAGCAAAAAAAATTAACAAGTTTATTGCAAGCATCTCTTTTAATATTTACATGCTGATATAATGGTGGAAGAGACAAGCGTGACACAGAATGTTTTACATGTATTGATGTATCACACTTCAATATGTACGTTGTTGGGCACGATCAGCTTACCTCCCTTATCACTTTCTGGATGATCGTACCAAAAGTTATGACCAAGCCCTTGGGACTAGCTTTTCTGGCCATCTTTGAAATTTTTTGTCCCATTCTGCAGCTGCTGCTTCTGTGTCTAGGCCAGATGTGAAACTGCCAAAACAAAGCCACCTGCCTAGTGTGACAAAGATTAGCTGGCACAAGGTGGCCTTTGCCCAGAGTACGCCCAGATGTGATACAAAAATACCACAAAATTCTGCAGCAAATAATAGTTTCATGTCAGAAATTATTCTGGGTTGTAAGGATTTTTGCAGAAAAAACTCGGCTCAGAGAACACCCAAATGAGGCTTCTTTCATGTCCCCAAGAGCTGGGACAGAGATGGGCGCTCAAACCATCATGCAGTACCCAGGTCTCGAACTGCCAACTTGCCAGCATTCCAGCTAACAAGGTGAGCTTCTTAACCACTGAGCCACCGCAACCCATTCTGCAGCTAATAGCAGAGAACTGGATATTCTGTGCAAAACGTCTATATGGAAAATATGATAATATTTCATATTTCTTCAGGGGCATTTGCTAGGCACATCATATCAACACTATTTAATATATTCTAGCCCTATTTCTTTAAGTCCTTAGTAAGGGAGCTGTTACAGCTCCTTCATAATTCTCCTTTCAACTCCACTGAAATATTATGTTTGTCTGCAGTGTCTGTGTCACTATGTATTATGTACTGTTTCTTTCTGAGTTTTACTGAACTTTCCATTACGAAATGTATTGTATCCTTTATTACAGAGCAACTGGTGAGGAAAATGCCGTGACATTCCCATCAGTGGAAGACTCCCAAGAAGCATGTGCCACTTCTTTCTCTACTTCTCCACCATCCCAGGTAGATTGCTACTAAAAGATGGTTCAAGAAGTCTCCCAACTTGCTTTTCTTAAGTTAAGTTCTAGTTTACTGGCAGCCACTTTTTGTACGGAATATCTTCTGATCTGGAAGACAAACACAAAATGTTTGCACACAGTTATATGCTTTGTATGTGAGATGAGGATTAGCCTAATAAATGTATCACATCAATACAGAGGTTCAGTTTCAAACAGAAATCAAAGATGACTAAAAATGAAATTATTGTGGACTTAAGAAATATACAGTGGGTTTGCATATTTTTGCTATTACAAAAAGTATGCCAGTTTTTTCATGAATAAATATTTTGGTATTGGTCTCAGCTGACTGCACAGGGTGTAGTTTTAAGATCTGATACTTTTTGATTCTTAATCTATAGTACGGGGTGGCCAACCTTTTTGTGCTGTGGGCCTGACCATGCCCCTGGAACAGCTAACCAGGCCTGACCACGCCCCCAGAAGCAGGCGCATTTACAGCTGACATAAATGTGCCCACTTCCCCATTTGCATCAACCACGGGTGCATTTGCACATGCACTGGCATGTTTTATGACTGATCTAATGCACCTACTTCTACTTCTGGGTTAATTTAATTTAATTTTTAAATTTCTAATTTGTATAGTCGCCCAACTCAAAATGACTCAGGGCGGCTCACAGCATTAAAAACAATACAACAATACAAAAAACATTAAACCCATAAAAACCCAATTTAAAATACTACAAAAATCAAAAGACCAAAGATTAAAGAAAGAGGATTAAAAGAGGGAGTGATGTTGCTGTTATTTTACCAGCCAGCAGGCAGGGGTCACCACATCACCGGTGCCCCACACCTGCTTCACCAGCCAGGTTTTTAGTTCTTTCCTGAAGGGCAGCAACTCTGTCTGGAATCAGAGCTCAATTGGCAGGAGGTTCCATAGGGCCGGAGCAGACACAGAGAAGGCCCACCTGTTGCTAGAGAGGCAAGCCTCTCTAGCAAATGGCACAGTAAGAGAGCCTCCCCAGTCTACTCTGGTGGGATGGACAGATGTTCTCGGGGTAATACGGTCTCTTAAGTATCCTGGCCCACTACCATGTAGGGCTTTAAAGGTAATTACCAGTACCTTGAATTGTATCCATAGGCACACTGGCAACCAGTGCAGCTCCTGAAGCAGTGGCGAGGCACGGGCATACCACCCGCAACCCAACACCACTCAGGCAGCCGCATTCTGGACCAGTTGCACCCTCCAAATGGTCATCAAGGGCAGCCCCATGTAGAGCGCATTGCAATAGTCAAGTCTGGAGGTGACTAGAGCGTGCGTGCCCATAAGCAAGGAGTCCTGGTCCAGGAACAGGCGTAACTGTCGGGTCACACGAAGTTGTGCAAAAGCTCTCCTGGCCACGACTGCCACCTGCTCTTTGAGCAGGAGTCATGAGTCCAGGAGGACCTCCAGATTACACACTGGGTCTGTTTAGGGCAAAATATCCCCATCCAGGACTAAAGCTGGTAGCTCCCGGGATAACGCAGGGCCACTGACCCACAGCCTCTCAGTCTTGTCAGGATTCAGTTTCAGTCCGTTGTCCCCATCCAGACCCCGACAGCCTCCAGGCACCTGGATAGGACTTTGACAGCATCACTTGGATCACCACAGGCCAAGATGTACAGCTGAGTATCATCAGCATACTGATGATACCTCACCCCGTGGGAACAGATGATCTCGCCCAACGGGTTCATGTAGATGTTAAATAGGAGAGGTGAGAGTACCGAGCCCTGAGGCACCCCATATTGTAGAAGCCTAGGGCTGGACATCTCATCCTCCAATCACACTGACTGGGTCCGGCCCATCAGAAATGAGGAAAACCAGGACCACACAGTGCCCTGGATCCCCAATCCACAGAGCCGTTCCAGAAAGATATCGTGGTCAACAGTATCAAAGGCCGCTGAGAGGTGAGGAAGAGCAAGGACAGACGGATGACCTCTGTCCCGCTCATGCCAGAGATCATCCAACAGCGTGGGGAAAACAGTGATGGGCTGGTTGTATGTATTGGTGTTGTGGGCCGTGTCCGGCCTGTGGGCTGAAGATTGGGAACCCCTGATATAGTATATAAGACAAAACAAAAAACAGAAACATTCGGCCCCTTAAAGGCGGACTGTTTTAATACGAGTTTTTAAGGATAAAATTTATCCCTAACATTTCTTCAAAATATATAGTATCTTTTTTAATACTATATTTTTTAAAAATTTCTTTTATTCACAAGATGTAAGGTTTCTTTTCACTGTTGTTTTGAAAATTCATAGAGACTAAAGCTAATAGTTATCTGAAATTTAATTTTTATAATGGTCAAAAATCCTTTGTAGCTGTATAGCAGGGTGAAAGAAAACGTTAATTTTAAATTTCATTTCAGCAAGGATGTATAATTTTTTTGTGTTGGAAATGCAGATGGATACTTTGGGGGCTAGGAGAAAACATTCAACTTAAGGATACATGTGCTTTTGTAAAAATGCTGATGGACCTTATGGTCTCTTAGGTGGAAGGAAAAGGGCAGCAGTGGACACGCTTCAACGTCACCCAAAGTTTTCTAAATCAGAGTGCTGTGCAATTTCAGTTTATATCCATTTTGGGTCATAAGGTTTTGAACAGTTTTGAGTGAGAGTTTGCAATTTGAAACAGTTATAGCAGTTTCTCCAGCATTTTAAGCTCTTTATCTGTGATGCATTATTGTACCTGCAAATCTGTGGCACTGAAAATGCATGAACTGTCAGAAGCCAGTAGTTTTGGCTACAGACTTCCCACCAGCATTTAGTTCATCCAACTTGTTTCAACTTTTTTCCTCAAGTCCTTTTCTTTCTCTTCCATCCGTTTTTTTCTTTTGTGTGTCTTTTTCTTTGTACTGTACAGTGTGTGTTCACTGTCACTAAAGCAAATGTCCAGAGCCCCCCTCTTGCGGTGATGGATACCTTGAAGGGCCCTCTGATGGTCTTTTCTCATCAAGTGAGTTCATTGTAGAAAAGTGTTTAAATATACCTGGAAGGTATATGGCACAAGCATATTTGCAGAAAGCAGTACATTATGTTACATTGACTTTATCATTTCAAGGATATTTAGTTTAAGATTTTAATTTAATTTAATTGTTGGATTTCTATACTGCCCACTCGACCAAGGCTGACTCAGGGTTATTTTACTTAGATTCAACAGGCCTTTAAGGTTATTTTACTTAGCATTGCTTGCAATATCAGAGCAGTTCATAAAATCCAGGAAACACCTTGTTAGTTCTATCCTGCAACAGAAATTTGGAATAATAAAGGTCTTTTAGATTTGGACAGAGATTGCTGAATAATAATAATAAAACTCTTTCCAGAAAAGGTTAACTTGTGTCTTCCCAGGGTGCAGGTAATAATATTGTTCATTTTTAAAGAAATAAAACACATTGTCACAGCCGCATGTGTTTTGTAAGGCAATTTGCATAAAACAAATTTGTGCAAAGGTGGGTCTACGGTGGCTTAGTGGTTAAGGCACTGAACTTGATGACTGGAAGGTCGGCAGCTCAGCAGTTCTAGATCTGAGTTCAGCACTATGGAGTGAGCTCCCATCTCTATCCCAGTTCCTGCCAACCTAGCAGTTTGAAAGCAAAAAAGTGCAAGTAGATAAATAGGTAGTGCTTTGATGGAAAGGTAACAGTGTTCCGTGCACTCTGCTATCTAGTCATGCCTGCCCCATACCACGGAAACATCTACAGATGCAGTCATTGCTGGCTCTTGGGCTGTAAACGGAGATGAGCACTGTCCCCTAGAGTCAGATATGATTGGCTTTCGAGCAAGGGCAGCCTATACCTTTTACTATATATCAGTGATGGCGAAACTTTAGGAGACCGAGTGCCCAAACTGCAACCCAAAACTCAATTATTTATTACAAAGTGCCAGCATAGCACCAGGGGAAGAAGGAAACGCTCCCATTGGGCTGCTGGGCATAAGGGCAGGTGAACTCTGTGCTGGGGGAGGGAGGAAGCACTCCCATTGGGCTGATGGGCAGAGGGGTGGGGCAAACTGCTGGCGTGACTTCATGGGTGCCCACAGAGAGGGCTCCAACTGCCGCCATTGGCACACATGCCATAGGTACGCCATCACTGCAATATGCTGCAAATGTGCATAAGTATGGCATTTAATACAAAATTTTTAATCAGTGTTTAACACATTTTTAACGAGTGCAAAAGAAGAAAATCTGAAGAGGGAAGGCCAATGAGGGAAAGGAGAGCCCATGAAGAGAACTCGAGTTTTTGTAGTTAGGAGAGTACATACCTGTACCCATTCCACTCCTCGATAGAAGGAATACTGCCTGTCATCAACTACTCTTGTATTTGAGAGAAAGAAACTTTTCTTCCTAGCAAGCAGATCACTTGTGAGGAATCTGCTACTAAGATTTTGTGACTAACTTGAAGTCTACATTCTGCTGCAATGTCACATACCATATATACTCGAGTATAAGCCGAGTTTTTTAACCTCAAAAATGAGCTCCAAAGGGGGGGCTCAATTTTTACATGGGTCAACAACCAAGAGGGTCTAAAATACAGATTTTTTTGAGTGATTCGGGCATTTTAAAAGTAAGTTTTGGGACTTCTGCAGCAAAAGAAGTTGAGGCGCAATTACACAGCTGGCCACAAGAGGTCGCAAATCACGATTTTCCATTAGAATACGTTAAAAATCAAGTTCTCCTATTCTGAAGTTTGTTTTCAATTAATTCCTATGGAAAACCGCAGATGAAGAAAGAAGCTCTACAATGCAATCGTGTCCCCTTCCAAACTGGTGTGGAAAAAGAAAGGATTTCACTTACCTTAGTGCCTGTTCCATGTGGCCAAGATGGAGAGAGGAAGCCATTCTCCTTCCTTGCAAGGGAGCAAGAGGCTAGGCTAGAGCAACACTTCCTGCCTCAGTGCAATTGACTTGTCCATCCACTTTACCTGCAGCACCACCACTGGTGGGTGGTGCACATACAGTTTTTAAAAATCACTAAAATAATTAATTTTACTGTATTTTCATGTATTTTAATTACTGAAACTCACTAGCAGCTTCTGCATTTCCCACTCTCAGCTTATACTCGGGTCAATCTATTTTCCTGGTTTCCAGGTCAAAATTAGGTACCTCGGCTTATATTCAGAGCAGCTTATATTCGAGTATACAAGGTACATCCTTTCACTTTTTATTGTCCCAGCTTTGTTCATTTTATTGTTGCATGCTTTTCCAAATGCTTATTCTTTCAATTAAAACCTGGTAGGTTCTGAAGCTCCAATATAAGACAGTACCCAGGAGGAAATTTCTCTCTCTCTCTCATACACTCTGAATCTGTAAATCAGTCATGTGACAGTCAAACAAATACAGCTGGCCATTGTTTGGCACATATTTAGTATATATTATGTCTGTCTGGCCGGACATTCCTCTACAATAATGCCAAGTGTTGGGCAGCGGTAAATAACCTGACTCCCTAAAGGGGCCAATGGCTACAGGTGGGGTGATGGTCCCCCTGAGTGGAGAAATGCCACTGGAAACCATATTAGGCCCAATGGCAAAATGAACAGAGAAGGAACTTGGATTCACCAATGGTCATGGGGGCTGAAGAGGCCATGCCAGATGGACTGGCTGTGAAAGCGCATCTTGATAATATCCTCAAGGCTGCGGCAGTCCATTGCAGTCCTGGTGTTAAATCCTGCATGTCTCAGTTCATGTGTGCCACAGGAGATGGCTCCGTATCACAGTGTGTGGGTCGCTTCATGGCAAGCTGGGATCCACCTCAGACAAATTCATGCCAATGGCATTTTTTCTGCTTCAGGAAAAAATGTATTCTCGGATATGAGTTGCAGCCAACGAGTATATATTATGGAAAAAAATAGATACGCTAGTTCAGAAATAGTACCTATACAGTTGGAGCATATGAAATGTGCTGCTTGTAGAACCGGTCTTTTCCTGTTGGTTTGTTCTTGCAGCAATAATTACCAGACATGTTTCTCATTCATAACTGTTTACAGAAGGTTGCTGAAGAAATATTAAGCCATGGTACATTGATCAGGAGTTTAAGCACTGCCTCAACAGATGTTGTTGTGTATGGATTTTTACTGTTATCAGTTAAAAGTTAAACAAAATCCCACACAATAAAAAAAAATTCCATCTGGAATTGAAGGGATCCAAACCTTGCAGAAGGCAGAGTTCCATCTAGCCTCGTGAGTGGCACCCAGACTGCTTCAAAGGATAGTGTTGCTCCATGCCCTCTTTGCCGAAGTGGGATTCAACAGGCAGGCTCTACTATATGTGACAAAAGAAAATAACTGATTAAACTAGCAAAATGTTTAAGGTCTTAAAAATGGGCTCTAATGAGAGTGGGATAGGAAAACAGCAAAACAGATATTTTTGGAAGGCTCCCTTTCTCTGTTTATATAGACAGCTGGAATAAATTACATACCACAGAGTACCCAATGAACTTTCTGTCTGTGTAGTAAGTTTTTTATATGTTTTAGATGCAGGGTCTTTGCTTGTAACAGAATCCAGATTTATTTATTTTCAAGAGTTACAGAGAATGATTGTGTAAAAGGCTTTGAGATGAGTTTTCTTATAATCTAGATAGCATTTCTACTGGTGGTCTACCCCCCCCCCTAAAATTATTTAATTATTGGAAATTCTAAATTCCTCAATGATTGATTTTTGCTTGAAGATGACAGAATACCCAACCAGGACATTGCTGATTCTGTAACTAAGGTAGAAACTGCAAGGCTTTATACTTGGGTAATAAACTCCTTAGCGCAAAGCAAAAAAAAAAAAATTAAATAAAAGATATACAACAGGTTGTGGTATCATTTTTCACCTATAAGTGTAAAACCTTAGTAATAGTCTATTGTTAGAGTACTGGTAGTAGAAGCTTCTTTTGTACTTTTAAGTGATTGCTCCTTTATTTAACATGTCACTGGTGAACTGTTACCCTCTTCCTGCTATCATTCAAATGATGTTTAGTGTATTTCCATCATGTATAGGTTGTTATCTGCTCTTCTTAAGAACAATCTAGGCTTGGTAAATGGTCCTTAGTAATCATGAAGTACGTTCCATTGTGTAGGATTCAGTATGTGTGTGCATGCCTGTTAGACAGCTATCGTTCAGGCCAAATATCTTAAACTGCAAATCTGATTTCTTTTCCTGACTTTGTCCAGTCATACTAAAGTACTATTCAGACGGTGTGGGGTCTCCCATTTCTCTTCCTTGCCTTCCCCTCTTTCATTTCCTAGCTCTCGAGCTCTCGTCTTTCTTACCAGCCGGCAGCCCTGAGAGTTGGATCAGCTGACCTGGCCTACCCAGTAGTCTTTGCTGGCGGCTTGAGCGCTGCACATCCTCACCAGGTATTCATGGCGATGATGAGGGAACTAAATGTGCCTAAAACATAACTAACATTGCTCCTCAACATGGCTGGCTTGTTTGCCCATTCATACCACAATGACAAATCAAGGGGAATAGTTAGAAATACTGCGATGTTAGCAAAGGTCAAGGAAAGGTAATCTCTCATTACCCTTTTTGATTCACACAAAATTTCTTTTAAAAGGATCATTCTTTTTAGAAGTGAAGAGATGACCCAAAAAGCAAATCAAGTCCAGGTTTAAATATCACTGCTGTTGCCCTGTATTTCCCTGCATTATTTAATGATGTCATCCTAAGTCTGTGATGGTGAACCTTGGAACTCCAGATGTTCTTGGACTTCAATTCCCAGAAGCCCAAGTTTCTGTGAATCCATACAAATGGGTTTAGTGCAAATGCAGTAAACTTCAATTCCCAGAAGCCCAAGTCTCTGAATCCACACAAATGAGTTTACTGCGTACGTGCAGTAAACCCATTTGTGTGGATTCACAGACTTGGGCTTCTGGGAATTGAAGACAAAGAACACCTGGAGTGCCAAGGGTTTACTATGACTGTTTTATGATGAGAACTTAAGAGATTTAGTTTCAGTGAATAAAAATTAAGGAATTTGATTTCCTTTTCTTGGATGTTCACTAAACTTTGCGAGAATAAACAGACACAAAAACAAAAAGAGTAGCATCTTTGAAATCAATAAAAGTATATCAGTGTGAAGCTCTTACAGATAACAATCCGCTTCAGAAACAGCTACAAACACAACTTCATCTCTAAAACATCCAAAAGTCTGAACAACATATGAAAATACTGTGAGATCTTCCTACTAATGTCTGAATTAGTTTAGTTGGTGCATTGAAATGAAGGAGAATTGTGGTTTTAATCATATTGAGTACAGGTTTCAATGATATTTAGACTGCAGTGAGCTTGTGAATAGTTCTGGTTTCTCTGTCTCCGATAATAAAGAAGTATACACTTATAAAAAAAACTGAAGGAAAGACAAAAGAAATTATTATTCAAAAAAATTACTACAGTTTCCTTTCCCTTGTTATATATTAAAAACTGCTCATTTTTTTGCAAGATGTAGATAGATACTGATTGTACCAGGGGTGGCCAACCTTTTTGCGCCACAGGCTGGACCATGCCCCCTCAGACAGGTAAGCAGGTCAGAGGCATGGTTCCTCCTGCCGCTTGTGCCACTTTGGGTGGTGGCAGGTGCAGGGCCATAGCCAGAGGGGGATGGGAAACCCTCCTGAGCTAGCAGCTCGCCCCCCAACCCACCCTGTGATGCCAATGTTATATATGTGAGGGTAACATTGTCCCCCTCCCCCAAATTTTTTTTTTGCCCCTCCTGAAAATATTTTCACACACACACATCACATCTAGAATCCTGGCTACAGCCCTGGGTGGGTGCATTCATGATGCATTTTCGGTGCTTCCAGCAGAGGCGGGGTCCTCACCGTGGCCTGGAATAATTGGTGCTGTGGGCCGGATATGGCCCATGGGCCATAGGTTAGCCACCCCTGGATTATACTACACCAACCATGTGAAGAGCAATCCATTTGTTAAGAATTATGAAGCTCTCTATCAACAGCCCAACAAAACTGGAAGGAAATCACAGTTGAACCTGAGCGAATGTGGAAATAATTCTCCTATCTATTCCAGATCTCTGTCTTTTGCTTCTGATTTCCTTTAATTCTCCCCCTAGCAACTTGCCTATCAATTTGGCAGAAGTCCTCTCCAGCTTTCTTTGTCTGTTGGCAGAAAGATAGAGCTAGACTGTTTCTCAGATTTTAATGGATACGTAGTTTAGCTAACGTTCCCTTGGCTTTGAGACTCTGGCTCATGTTTTCAAGTCAGACTGAATGTTCCTCTGGTGTAGTCTTTGTTTGAATAATAAAGTATCTTATTTTGTCACCTGTTTCCCACTCTAGTTGGTCGTTCAAGGGAAGGAGGGAGGACTGCCCATGATTCCTAATCAACCAATGCATGGGACTCAGGCTGATCATGAGAGAATGATGACATGCACACCTTTAGATGGTGGCCACTACTCTGCAGTTACTCCTTCTAGTAGGTAGGTATTCCACTCCTCTCTATTAGTTAATATTCTCAGTAGCAAGAGCAGTAACACTTATAAACTTCCCTGTGGTACTTACAGCATTATCTGGATGGTTCACAATTAGCGTTTTACCCCAACAAGATGGGTACTCATTTTACCAATCTTGAAAGGATAAAAGGCTGAGTCAACCTTGTGCCTGTCAAGATTGAACTCAGTTCATGAGCACAGGCTTGGCAGCAGCTTAAACACTACTCCACAGATGCTCTCTTGGTACAGTCTTAAAAATAAAAATAAATGTATTTAGGATATAAGATGATTTCTTGCATTGGTCAATAATCAGTAACAGGAGTTGGGGACAGGGGTTCCCAACCTACGGTCTATGGTCTGGACCCAACCATTTCATGTGGCCCGCTGCCACCGCTGCACCCAGAAGTTGAAGCGGTCGCATTTACAACAGCCATAAAACGTGCCCGCACATGCGTAAATGTGGTTACATCAACCATAAACGCACCCATGGCTGTCGTAAATGCAGAAGCGGGTGCATTTACTTCCGCTTCTGGGTGGCATGGTCCAGCCCACTCAACTGTCCAGGAAATTTGGTCAGGCCCATGGTGTAAAAAGGTTGGGAACCCCTGGGTTAGGATGATGTTTGAAAGCTGGACATCCAGCTAGACAGCAAATTAAATGCAAATAACCCTGAGGTCCTAGCTCAAGTGTTTCACTCAGAATTGGGCATGCAGAGATAGCAGGTGCTCTTAGGAAAATACATTTGCATACATACAGTCAATTGCTATGTTCCTACATTCCTAACTCTGTGCTTTACTTATGCTAGTGCTTAACTGGTCACATTCATAGTTACTGACATAGGAGTATCTCAAGGGGTAGTACAGTATTGCTGTGCACATTGGAGTAGCCATACCAGTTTCTGTATGAGTCTGGAAACACAATTTGCTCAAGATGTACATTGGTTAAGATTCTACATCTACTTATTTGATTCTAGTCTATTGTCATGAAAGTTTCTTTCTCCTTCGTATAGTTTGTGAATCCACACTCATGGGTTATGCGCCTGCGCAGAACAGCCGATCGGAGGCTTGAAAAGCTATTGGTCAAAAGTTTTGGCGGTAAGACCGCCCACCGTACCGCCCACCCTGAGGCGCCCGCGCGCCATTTTACCTCAGTTCTCTTCTTTCCGCCGTAGCAGCAGGACGATCGTTGAGAGCTTCCTCAATTTTTTCGCCCTTCTGAGGGAAAGTCTTTTTGGCAAATCTCAATTTTTCTCGGTGATCTTGTCCTCCGGGCAGGATCGCCACCCCGGCTCTGTCTCTTCTCTTGAGTGGATTCAGTAGCCAATTTTTCGCATCGATCACCGTCTCCCCCCTCAAGGGGGTGGCGGCTGGTCGGCCCTTCGGGGTACTCGTCTCCAGAAACTTCCACTGGAAGAATTTTTTCCGCGGTTGATGGCTGCAGCGTTTAAACAGTGCACGGCTTGCCTTAAGAAGTTTCCGGCTTCCGACGGACACAGCCTGTGCCTCTTTTGTTTGGGAGAGTCGCATCAGAGCCAGTCTTGCCCGCATTGCAAAAAGTTTACGCGCCTCGCGGTGCAGAACCGAAGCAATCGCCTCAAGGCTCACCTGATGGAGCTCGCTCTGGCTCCCGCCGCGTCCGCCTCCACGGCCGCCGCTGCCGCTCAACCACCGCCGGCCTCTTCCTCCGTGCTTCCGATGAGGAAGAAGAAGAAGAAGGACAAGAACGGTGAGAAGAAGCGCAAGCGTGGGTCGGAGAAGAGACGGTCGCTTCCCCCCACTCCGCGCACACCCGCCTCTCCCGGGCCTTCTCCGCCGTTCTCGACTGCCCGATGTCCTTCTCCGGGATCCTCCATCTGGGGAGGACGGTCGTCTTCCGGGTCACCTGAGAAAGGACGCAGGGCTGGGGCTCCAGCTCGCCCACCTCAGGTGCTCTCCTCTCCTCCTCGGGGCAGAAACTCCTCGCCGAGGCAGGCCTCCGTCTCTCCACGGCCCAGAACACCGACGGACGAGGCGGTCGCCACCGTTTCGACGACCGTTTCGCCGACACCGACGCCGGCCACCGTTTCGGCTCCCACCGTTTCGTGGGCCACCACCCCGCCGGCCACCGGAGCTCCACCGCCAGCGGACTCGGACGCGTCTCAGATGGCCCTCGTCCGAGAGATGTTTCAGGTCATGGCGTCGTTTGCGACCAGGTTCCAGACCTCCACGCCTGCGGCCTCTGCGGCTCCGGTTCCGACCACCGCAAGCCCCGGGCATCCCGGCTCTGCCGCGGCCCCACCGACCTCCCGTGGGTCGAGTACCCGCTCCGCCGGCCCACCCAACCCGTCATGGTGTGGTCCGGACGTTGATGCGGTGGACGCCCATCCCGCCGGCCCGCCCAGGCCGTACTGGCGCGGTCCGGACGTGGACGAAAGACTGCCTCCCTCGTCCTCCGATGAGTCCAGCTCGTCGTCGGAGGAGGACGAGGGAGACGTCGACGCCGAGCGCACGCCGGAACAAGCCATCGGCTCGGTGGACCCACCGCGTGGTGAGGACCAGCGCTCACTGACCGCCATGCTCACGAGGCTCGGCACCGCCCTCAACCTGAAGGTCGACCAGCCGCCGTTGGAGGGTGAGGATCAGATGACCGCGAAGCTCGACAGGCGTGCCGTGCGACCGGTCCACATAACCATGCTCCCCTCCATGATGACCACGGCGAGGGCGACGTGGAAGAAACCTTTGGCGGCACACTCCGTTTCGTCCAGGCTCGACAGCATGTACCGGGTCCTGGACGAGAACGTCGAGTTCTTGCAGGCGCACCCCCTGCCGAATTCCCTGGTGGTCAAGGCCTTCCAGCATAGGACGGCCACCAGCGGATTCCCGGTCCCGTCGACGCCGGAGGGAAAGAAATTGGACGCGGTGGGGCGTAAGTTTTACGCCACCGGTTCCCTATTCTTTCGGGCCGCAAACTATTCGGCCGCCATGGGCCTGTACCAATCTCACCTCTGGGAGCAGGTGAAGGTTGAGACGGCTAAACTGCCCGCAGATGCCCAGAAGAGGATTGACGCGCTGGCCGCCGAGGGGGACTTCGTCGCCGAGCAGTTGATGCGCACTGCCCGGCATATCAACGATTATGCGGCAAAAGACATGGCCTCCGCAATCTACCTCCGTCGCCATGCTTGGCTCAGGGACACCTCCCTCGATGACGCTATGAAAAAGCTCATCGAGGAGTTTCCCTTCGACGGGCAGGGCCTCTTCGGTCAGGACACCGATAAGGTCCTGAATGAGATGCGCCAGACCAGTTCCACGGCGAAGTTCCTGGGGCTCACCACGCCGGCAACTTCCACCAGGCCGAGGTTCCAGCCCTTCACACGGCGGTTCCAGGGCAACCCACAGCAGCAGGGACCGGCGGAGCAGCCTAGATCCAGCTCCTATAAACAGCGGCGACAACACAAACCCCGCTACCGGCCCTACGGACAGGACAAGCGTTCGACCGCGAGGCCCAAGCCCCGCGTTTGAAGCTGCGACGGCCGAGTCTCTCTCGCTCCACATCCCGTACCTCCCCCTCCGGAATTTCCTCCAGGCATGGTCGGGCATCACGGACGACCAGTGGGTCTTAAAGATCTTGTCCTCTGGCTACGCCATCGAGTTCGTGCGGGTGCCTCGAGTAGGAAGACATCGTCTCACCACCTCGTCCCCCCATTTGGAGGAAGAAATAGCAACCCTTCTCTCCAAGGGAGCCATCGAGCGGGTAGCACCGTCCGACTGGGACAACGGCTTCTACTCGAGGTACTTCGTGGTCCAGAAGAAGGACGGAGGCCTTCGCCCTATCCTGGACCTACGCCGCCTGAACAAATGCATCCACACCAGGAAGTTCCGGATGGTGACCCTACAAACCGTCCTCCCCCTCATCAACAAAGGGGACTGGTTCACAGTCATAGACCTCAAGGATGCCTACTTCCACGTCTCCATCCTCGAGGAACACAGACGGTTTCTCCGCTTCCGTATCGACCATTCCGTGTACCAGTACCGATGCCTACCGTTCGGTCTGGCCACGGCACCGCGGGTCTTCACCAAATGCATGGCTCCGGTGGCTGCATTCCTCCGCCAACGGGGCATCAGGGTCTTCCCATACATCGACGATTGGTTGATCGTCTCCCCCACCAAATCGTCGGCCGTTCGGGACACACAATACACGGTTCACCTCATGGAGAGTCTCGGCCTCAGGATCAACTTCACCAAGTCGAAGTTGACTCCCTCCCAGCGCGTCGAGTACATTGGAGCGGTACTCGACTCGCTCATTACGAGAGCCTACGCCCCCCAGAAACGCTTACGGGACATTGCGCAGGGGGTGAGCGAACTGCGCACGAAACCGTGCATCCGGGCGAAGAAGGCTCAGAGACTTCTAGGCCTGATGGCCTCAACGACGGCAGTGATCCCCCATGCCAAATTGAAATTCAGGTCCCTACAATCGTGGCTCCTTCACGAGTTCGACGCACTTCGGGAGAGCCAATGCAAACGGTTGACCCCATCTCCAGAACTGAGGGACCAACTGCTATGGTGGTCCACACCACTCAACGTGGCCACGGGGAAGAGTTTCTACCCCCCGCAACCTTCACTGCAGATACTGACCGACGCGAGCAACCTCGGCTGGGGCGCTGCTTGCGGGACTCTCACGGTCAACGACGCCTGGGCACCGCACGAAACGGTGCACCACATAAATTACTTGGAGCTGCTGGCCATTTGGAAGGCCCTGCGCTCCTTCGAGACTCTGCTCACCGGCAAGGCGGTTCAAGTGGCCTCGGACAATACCACGGCGGTGGCGTACCTCAACAAGCAGGGAGGAACACGGTCCACCACCCTCTTGTACCTTGCAGTGCAGTTGTGGGAATGGTGCCTGGAGAGGCACATTTTCCCAATTGGAGTGCACATTCAGGGCACACTGAATGTCTTGGCAGACCACCTGAGCCGTCTCACCTCGACGACCCACGAATGGGAGCTGGACGACGGAGTGTTCCAGTCCCTGTGCCAGGTCTGGGGGACGCCGAGCATCGACCTCTTTGCATCGGAGTCCAACAAGAAACTCACCAGGTACTGCTCCAGAGCAGGCATCGGACCGAACTCCGAGGGCGATGCCTTCATGAAACGGTGGGATCAGGACTATCTCTATGCCTTTCCTCCGTTTCCTCTGGTCCAGAAGGTACTCACCAGGATGCACCAACACAGAGCCAATGCAATTCTGGTGGCACCGGCGTGGCCGCGCCAACCCTGGTTTCCGCTACTGTTGCGCATGTCGTCACAGTATCGCACACTGCCGGAATCACCGACACTCCTCCAAATGGAGCAGGGCCAGCTGCACCATTCGGACCTGCCCAGCCTCCACCTCACCGCGTGGAGGATAACCCCAGACTGGCCAGGATCCTTGAACTAGCGCGGCGCCCTTCCACAAGGAAGTCCTACGCTTCCAAATACAGGCGTTTTTGTGCTTTCCTGGCCGCCCGGCAAACGCCCCCCACCCAGGTGGGACTGCAGGACATTTTAACCTACCTCCTCCAGCTGGCGGAGTCTGGTCTCAGCATCACCTCCATCCGAGTGCATCTCGCAGCAGTGGTAGCGCACTCTCCTGCTGGCTCGCCCGCTTCCGGGGCCTTCCGCGACCAAACGGTAAAGCGCTTCCTCAAGGGACTAAAGAACGCTTTTCCGCCGGCCCGGACACCGACGGCTCAATGGTCACTGTCCACCGTTCTCAACGCGCTCACCAGGACCCCCTTCGAGCCCTTGGCTACCGCCGATGTTCGTCTCCTCACATGGAAGACAGCATTCCTGGTGGCCATCACGTCTGCACGACGAGCTGGTGAGCTGGTTGCCCTGCGAGCAGACGCACCTTTTCTCCAGTTCTTCAACGACCGCGTCGTCCTCCAAGCGGACATCACCTTTCTACCCAAGGTGGTCTCCAAGTTTCACATGGCACAAACTATCTCCTTGCCAACCTTCTTCCAGAACCCCACTAACGCCCAAGAAAGGACTTGGCACACGCTGGATGTGAAACGAGCTTTATTGTTTTACACCAGCAGGACTAGAGAGTTCAGGAAGTCACAACGCCTCTTTGTGGCTTATGGGGGAAAGTCCAAGGGTGAACCCATCTCTGCTCAAAGGTTCTCCAAATGGATCACCTCTACCATCTACCTGGCCTACGAGTCAGCTTCACTGCCACCTCCACCGCATGTCAGGGCGCATTCCACCAGGGCGGTTGCCACATCCACTGCCTTTCTGGAGGGCACACCGCTTGAGGACATATGTAAGGCTGCCACCTGGTCCAGACCTTCCACATTTGTCCAGCACTACAGGGTGGACACCAGAGCCACTGCGGACGCCAGGCTTGGCCGTGTCGTCCTCACCAGAGGGCTCCGGACTCAACGCCCCTGACGGGTCCACCTACGGGTTCTTCAGCTCATCGTGGGATCATCTCATCCGACTGCCCACCGACCAAGTAAGTGTGAGCTTGCTAATCTCCCATGAGTGTGGATTCACAAACTATACGAAGGAGAAAGTTCGGTTTCACTTACCAGTGATAACTTTCGTTCTTCGAGTATATAGTTTGTGAATACACACTACCCACCCTGCCTCCCCTCTTGAGCTGCATGGATGAGATCAGTTGGTTTATCCTGTGCTTGGCTTAAGTATGGAACTGAGGTAAAATGGCGCGCGGGCGCCTCAGGGTGGGCGGTACGGTGGGCGGTCTTACCGCCAAAACTTTTGACCAATAGCTTTTCAAGCCTCCGATCGGCTGTTCTGCGCAGGCGCATAACCCATGAGTGTGTATTCACAAACTATATACTCGAAGAACGAAAGTTATCACTGGTAAGTGAAACCGAACTTTCTGTGCTTTGGATTTCCCTTCGCTCTTCAATTGTTTAAAAGTTTATTGCTTTAAAAAAGTTAAGCAACACTCCGTGTTCCTGTGTTCACCCGACAGGCCTTTCCCAATCAAGACAGAATAGTCTGGACATCACACATGTCTGTATAAGAAAATGTTTGAAGTGTTTGAAAAATTTTCCCTATATTACCATTAATTTCTTGGTTCATGCCCTACCCACCTCCAAAAGATGCCATACAAAAACCCCAATCCTAGGTGGGTGGAAAAGGGCAACAAAGGGAAGCTTGGAAGGACTTTGGGCCTTGCCATATAATGGCTTACACCATTTTTATTTTTAAAATAAATATAAACATAAACAATAGAAAAAACCTTACAAATACTAAATACAATGGAACCTCATACAACAATCGCCCCGTATAGCAACAAATTTGTATATCAATTAGGTTTTGGGGGGAAATGGTGTCCCACATAACAATTTTCCCTATGGAAAAAATCGTACAACAATTTTTCATTGGGGAAAACCATTGTTTCGTACAACAATGAGCCCTATGGAATGGATTAAAATTGTTGTATGAGGTACCACTGTATAAGAAAAAGAATACACCGAATCTTTTTTAAAAAACTATAAACTACAACATGCACTACCAGCTTAGTGAGTGGAATGTTTTATACCTTCATCTAACTATTCTCTATATAACATTTTATTTATAAATTTGTCCCCTCTTTCTAAAATTATAGATATTCTTCACCTTATTGCGCTCCCCTTCACTAAGACATATTAAATTCTCCCTATATCTCTAAAGTCAGTCTTTTTTAATAATCCCTTTTAAAATTTTAATTCACATGTAAATCTATTATTTATTGCCATATTTCTTTAAACCAATCATCTAATTCAAATCTAAGCTCTACTTTCCATTTTTATTGTTTATTAACCAATCTCAAAGCTGTAACATTATAACAATCATTTTTTCTTATTCCTTTCTATCTGTTTATTTCCTAAATACATTGATAATGCCATTCTTGGATACATCTCCAATTTTATTGACAATATTTGATTGATATTATTTTTTTTTTTTTAAAAAACTGTTTTTCACATTTTATTTACATGGTTACAGTCCTACCACAAATGAAAATATGTCCCAACCTCTTTTTTTGCATCTCCAACAGTCCTTATTATATTTTGAATCGTAATAGCTTAATCGTACTGGAGTTATATACCATCTTCAAATTGTTTTACTCATTATTGATGCCCGTGGTATTCTTCCTGGCTTACATACTTCCAGGACTGGAGTTAGGAGCAGATAACACAGGCAAGGCCTTGGCAGGGAGTCACTGTTCAAATATCCATATAGCAACTAAACTAGATGGTATAAAAATAAAACAGTGGGCCACCTAGATTCAGTTTCTTGATGTTAGTACAATTCAGTTAAATTAAAAGCCATTTATTAATTTAGATGACCCAACTTGGCAGGTTTTTGCCAAAAAGATTTATAGATCCCAGTGCAAATTGTTCATTACTAGTAGAAATAAATCATAGCTGCAAATTGTTTTATTTATTAGTTTTCGCATCCCACTTTCCAGGCAGGTTTAGGTAACTCAGAAAACATTTTGAAAGCTATCATTTTTTATTTATTAATTGAAGGAAATTTTAGTCTCTTATTCAGCCAAAAAGAGGCTCTTAAGGCACCTAAATATTCTCAATTTTGTTGTATGTTGGCTTGATATCTCCAGTAATAAAGCAGGATGGAAATTAGTAGCAATAATGAAAATGAATGTGCAGTTACCCAGCACTGCTTCATCACTCCCAGAAGTTTAAGTAATACCACCATTCTCTCCTTTGCTTTGCTTTTCCAGTGAGGACAATGAAACGGTCTCTAACAGCAGTGAAGGAAAGAGTGGATCTCCACATGATCTCTTAGAGACCATCTTTGTGAGGAAGTTGGGGGCCTTTGTCAACAAACCCCTCAACCAGGTAAATGGTGGTGTCTTTGTCATATGTAGTTTGTGCAGGAAAGAAAAAAAACACACCATGAATGCCTCCTAGCTCCTCGGCACACAAGGCAGACTGCAGTAAAGGATGCCACTGCTTATTGGTTGCATTACACATAATTTGAAGCGGGCTCTGGCTATCTTTAATCTTTGTACCTAAATTGATGATTTGCAGGACCTAGCTTAAAGTTTTACAGTGGCATATTGCAAAGTGGACAGTAGAACAGCTTTTGAAACACATGAGATATTCTGGCATATCAGAAAAACACTGTAGCACTTTGAAAAATAACTCCTATATTTTTAATGTGAGCTTTCGTGGATTGAGTCCACTTCATCAGACACGAAAGCTCACATTAAAAATATAGCCGTTAGTCTTTAGTGCTGCAGTGTTCTTGGTTTTTGTTTTGTTTTTGCTTTCCAATATGCCTAAAACACAGACTAATATAGCTACTGTTCCAAAAAATTCAACTATGAGATATTCTGTCTCTTCAATCTTTATAGGTAACCATGGCCAGTTTGGACATTCCTTTTGCTATGTTTGCTCCAAAGAATGTAGACTTGGATGATAATGATCCCATGGTAATAAGTTTCAACTTTTTCTCAGCTCTTTCTTCTCTTACTGAGTTTGTTTTCATTTCTTATGTCAACACTTGAATATATTGGTCTGACCGGGGGGTTTCTTTGACAGATGAATCCTCCTGAATCGCCAGAAGACGAATCTCCCCTTCAGGGTAGCCTACACTCAGTGGGCTCCAGTGACGACAGCAGCAGTGGCAACATCCATGATGATTTTGTTATGGTAGATTTTGTAAGTGCACATGGAGCCTTTCTGCAAAGGTTCAATGTTTGAAATAGAATCCAAATGTTGAATCAAGGCAATGAAAAAAAAAAGCGAATTCTGTCTCTCATATGATACAGTGCACACAATGCACATCAATATGCACTGAGGAGGACCTTATGTTGGTAAGAGGAAATGCTGTTGATGTGGCCTGATATTGGGCAGATGTCATCTAGCCCTTTTAAATTCTATTTTGTTTTTAGATCTGTTGATTTTAGCTTTGTATGTTATTATATGCTAGTGGTGCATCTGACACGAATAAAGAAAGAACTGAGACATCTTTACATAACCAGTGTAGAAAATATTCCTTTAACAAACACTTAAAGTGACATAAGTCAAAGAATATTGAAATACTGAACTTCTTTCTTTGTTAATCATGACCTAATAACAGCATGGCAGAAACAGAGAAAATGATCAAAAAAAGGTTTTTTTACGGCAGAGATATGCACATACAGTACTTGAGAGACTAGCCCAGTGATGGGCAGTCTTGGCCCTCCAGCTGTTCTTGAACTTCAATTCCCAGAGGCCCTGATCAGCAGGAGTGCTGATTTGGGCTTCTGGGAATTGAAGTTCAAGAACAGCTGGAGGGCCAAGACTGCGCATCACTGGACTAGCCAGATGAAAATAACCAGCAAAGTATACATAGGGGCACAATTAGATTAAATAGATACTTATTAGTAATGGATAAGGGACTGTGGTGGCTTAGTAGTTAAGACGGTGAACTTGATGACTGGAAGGTTGGCGGGTCAGCAGTTCGAGACTCGAGTGCTGCACAATGAAGTGAGCTCCCGTCTCTGTCCCAGCTCCTGCCAACCTAGCAGTTCGAAAGTAAGAAATTTACATGTAGATAAATAGGGACCACTTCAGTGGGAAGGTAAACAGTGTTCTTTCTGTACACTCCAGTGTCTAGGCATGCCTGCCACATGTCCAAAGAAACCTCTGCAAATGCAGGCAGTGCAGGCTATGGTTTTGAACAGAGATGAGCACTGAACCCTAGAGTCGGATACGACTGGCTTTCGAGCAAGGACGACCTAGTAATGGATAATACGTATATCTTCCCAAAGGTTGATATTTTTTTTAAAAAAATGTTTCTATGTGGAATTTTATGAGATCAGAGTTAAATGTGATTCTTTAGTATTTTTAAAAAAAACAAATCATGTTTCATTATCAGTAACAAACTGACATCTGTATCTTTTAATTCTAGAAACCAGCATTTTCTAAAGATGACATCCTCCCAATGGATCTGGGGACCTTCTACCGTGAATTTCAGAATCCTCCTCAGCTGAGCAGCCTGTCCATTGATATTGGAGCTCAGTCAATGGCAGAAGATCTGGTGTGTTAAAAATGGATTTTCATTTTATGTGTGATATTGTGGGAGGAAACACTCAATTGATCTATCTGAACAAGCCTTTTTTGAGAGTTCCTGTCAGATAGCTCCTTTGCTGATATCATAGATAGTTGCAATAACGTTGTGAGAAGAGTGAGCTTTAAATGAGAAAGCTCTGTTCAAATGTTGCTTCTCACTGGTGCTATGAAAGTAGTTGTCCTTAGGCAACTCTCAGCCTCCAACCCTCTAATAGACTGGCACAAACATAGTCTCTCTCCTGTGATAAGCACTTGAAATGCTACATAAAATACAATGATATATAATCAACCCACTTTAGAAGAGTATAAAAATCATCCTAGTACAGGCTAATACACTTCTGGAGCATGAGCATTAGAGAGTGGACCGGAGGGGCTCAAGGAGGAGAGCCTTCTCCGTGTCTGCGCCTGCCCACTGGAACCTCCTGCCAACAGAGCTACGTCTCCGGATGGAATTGCTGCCTTTCAGGAAAGAACTTAAAACCTGGCTGGCGGGTCAGGTGTGGGGTGCAGGTGGAAGGGTAACCTCCATTGGGTGGTTGGTGTAGAAGAACTCCTCCCCATGATGCCTTTGGATCCTGCACCCCTTGTTTTAGGAGGTGGGTAGTTTTAACTGTTTTTAACATGTTTTTTAAATTTTCATTGTGAACCGCCCTGAGTCGGCTTTGGCCGAGTGAGCTGTATATAAATGTGACAAATTAAACTAAATTAATTAAAAAATTAATGCCTACACCCGCTAAGCAAATTTATGCTAACTTTGGAAGAATATTCCTTTGTCACATTCTTCTTTGCTTCTTGTACCCCATCGGGTGTTGAGGGAGATGCAAGGATCTTGTTTTGGCACTTCTAGCAACCTGCCCCTGGGTTATTTGGTGTTCTTGTAATATTTGTCGCATTGGACACATTATATTCCACATAATGTTATATCTGCAGATTTTTTTTTCCTTTTGAGAGAATGTGGCTTTTATTGAGATTTTAACTCAGATTCACAACTCACTTTAGGGAAAGGCTACTGCTATTTAACATTTCATTGTGACACCTGTTAAATTTATATACAGTAATACCCCGCATAACTTTAAAGATTGGTTCCACGAACTTCAATGTTATGCGGTTTTTAACGTGTGATGCATTTATTGCACAACGTTTTTAAAAAAGCCTACTTCCTTTGGGGGAAGCCGGGGAGCGAGCGCACTTGCACGCCTTCCCCCAAAGGAAGCCGGCGTTCAGAGGCTCTGATCTGTGGCTTCGGGGGAAAGCGGACAAGCGTGCTGGCCCGACTTGCCCCAAAGGAAGGCACAGATGGGAGACTCAGATCCGCACCTTCCTTTGAGGCAAGTCGGGTGAGCACGCTGGCCCGACTTCCCCCAAAGAAAGGCGCAGATCTGAGCCTCCCATATGCACCTTCCATTGGGGGAAGTCAGGCCAGTGCGCTCGTCCGCTTTCCCCCAAAGCGAGCCGCGGATGACAGTGTCAGATCCCCGGCCTCTGGAGATCTCTGCCCCAAAGCCCACAGGGCTGGTCTCCAGCCCGGCGGGTTTTGGGGCAGAGATCAACAACTTAACGTTGTGCGGCTCAAAAGTTTTCCTCAAATTTCCCGACATCCAGTTTTAACGCTGTGTGGTACACACGTTATCCGGGGTATTATTGGACCTAGTTACAGTGAAAAGCAACCACTTCACTGATCAGCAAATGCACAGTTATTGTTCACTTAGTTGTTCACTCTTCCCAGTTTGCAGGGACATGGCATTTTGGGTGGCTGTTTGGTTGATCATAGCATGAATATCACATGCTGTTACATGACAAACATCATTTGAAGCTCACCTGACCTCTCCATAATGCCTTGTCGCAGAGCTGTCAGCAATGCTCAGTCTGAAAATATAGAGGGAACTTGGAAGAGATACAAAACTTTTAAAATAGATTACTCTCAGGCCCGTAGAAGTGGAGTATCTTTATGTCAGATTCACTAGCCCTGTTCAGTTATTTAAAATGTTGTTGAATACTTACTTGCATATGTCAAGTTCTAAAATATATATGCCACTGAAAACCATCATATTGGGCCCAATGGCAAAATGAGCGGAAGAGGAACTCTGATGCCCAACGGTCATGGAGGTGGAAGAGGCCATGCCAGATGGACTGGCTCTGAAGGCGCACCTTGTCCATATCCTCAAGGCTGTGGCAGTCCATTGCAGTCCTGGTGTTAAATCCTGCATGTCATGTTTCATATGCGCCGCAGGAGATGGCTCCGTGATCATAGTGTGTGGGTCACTTCATGGCAAGCTGGGATCCACCTTAAACAAATTCACGCCAGTGGCATTTTCCCAGCCTATAGAGATGTCATCTAGCCCTTTTAAATTCTGTTTTGTTTTTAGATGTGTTAATTTTAGCTTTGTATGTTATTATATGCTGGTGGTGCATCTGACACAAATAATGAAAGAGAAAGCTGATTGAAAAATCTGAGGGACTATTTGCTATCCCTTGTCTCATATTCTTTTATGAGCAAAGCCTTGACTGTACATTATATTTGTGACATTTTTATCCTTTCTATGAGAGTTGTCCATAAAAACTAGAAGCTCTGGGTGCTGAGTTTGAGATCACAACAGGAGTTGAGAGAATCATTGTGCTGAATGTTTCTGTTGACTCTAAGTTGCTTTCAGATCAGGTGGATGTAGCTGCTTAGAATTTTTTCTTACTTTGCAGGATTCACTGCCGGAGAAATTGGCTGTCCATGAGAAGAACGTCAAAGAATTTGATGCCTTTGTAGAGACTTTACAGTAAAGCTGATCTCTCTTCTACAGCAATATTGAACTTTCTCTTGGACGCTCTGAAAAAGGAAACCTGTAAATTCTACCTTTCTTTTGAGTCCTTGTTTTTATCCAGCCACCTCATTAAGTAGGCACTGATTGTTTTCATCTATGAGATGCAGATCACAGTGTATCCAACTCTTTGAACTTGGCCTTGTTGTGACTCATTTCCCTCCCAGTATAGGGTTCATATCTAATACTGTACAGTGAATTAGGAAACAAGAAGAAAAAAGCCTCTTGCATTTGGGTACAGAGACTCCAGTGCTGCTTCCTCCATCAATAATATTCTAGTTTCTAGAGTAATAATTTGCATTGGCACTACTATCAACGATACTGACTGAATATAATCATTTTGTGAGTATTGGACTGATTCTGCTAATGGGAGCTCAACATCAGCTTTATGGAATTGGCCTGTCTTCAGTGACTGCAGTTTAGGCAGCAGGGACCAGAGCTTGATTTTGGTGCAGTAAACAAGACAAACACAACAGTAGACATTTTTGTTCTGCTGCCTGAGGTGTACGTGGGAAGTAATCTAGCAGAAGTGGAGATAATTGTTTTTCATGAATTACCTGGCCAGCACAGAATATGTTGAAATATCACTTCCCCAAGGAGAAGAATCAGTCTATAGTTGTAAATATAAATTAGGAATCCTAATTCTCTAGGGTTATTTAATTTGGGTTCTTTAGTCCAAAGTTCTTTCCTCTGTTCCCACCCGAGATTGCTGCTCTGTCTTAACATAAACAAAAAAAATATTTATTACTCTAAAGAAAAGCTATATTTAAAGAAAAATGTATGTGATGTTTTCTTTTTGTTATCCAGCCATATACCCTTTTCACTGTAGGAGTGCTGTATCAACAACCCTGGTCTCCAACCCTCTGCAGAAACAGATGGGAAAGTAAGGTCTCATTTCCTTGCTGCCATTAAGGGTCCATAGATGTCACAAAAGTAATATACACCATGTAAGTGAGTGTACAGGAAGTTTTTTAAAAGCGGAGTTCTGACATGCTTGTAAAATATATTTGCTGTTGTCTGTGGTTAGTTTGAAAGTAGCTTATTGGAAGAAGCACATTTTAAGAGGCTTGTGGTACTTGTTTGAACAGCTGAGCTTTGATTGGCTAAAAGTTTATTTTTGTATTGAGCTACCCATTAAGACAAGGGTGTACAAACTCCGGCCCAGGGGCCGGATGCGATGCCCAACACCAATTCATCCAGCCCGCGAAGCCCTTGTTACTCCTGGAAGCGGAAGTAAAACGTACCCATACGAGCGCGCTTTACCTCCGCTTCCAGGAGTGACAAGGGCTTCACGGGCTGGATGAATTGGTGTTGGGGGCCAGATTCGGCCTCGTGAACCATGGGGCCAGCCCACAGCCCAAAAGGTTTGGGCACCCCTGCATTAAGGAATGTGTTTGGTTGGTGTCGCTGTATGTTTGATCTGGCTGTTCTCTTTCCTTCGTGGGGAAGGGAAGAGATGAGCCATTTAAGCACGAGCTCAGGGATAAGCTGGACTCTGGGCACAATTCCTGTGTTTTTATTATCAAAAGCCAGACTGAAGCAGAAATCCTATACAGTACAGATGTTTTTTTTAGGTGTAAATCTCCTTAAACATCACAGCTTAACTTCTGAGGAAATTGCACTGTAACATGCTGAAGACAGACCCCTTCAGCCACACCTTCCTCTTGCCTTCTATCTTAGATACTGTTTCTAATAACTGTGGGCCCTTTTCGACCTCAGTGACTTTTATGGATTTGTGAATAGGGTGAGATAGCAATTTCTTGGCATAGACAGCTCCATATTTTAAGATAAAAGGATTTGAGGGGCTTTTCTGAAAATGACAGTTGTCTAACCATGTAACCAAACCCCTGTTGCTGCTGCACAGAAATGAGCTAAAGATTAAATTTCTTGCGTTTTGGCACAGAATTTGAATGACTAACTCAAATTGGAAGAACTTTGTGTAGTCTTTCAAGTGGCATTACAAATGGCATTCAGAGCAGCGAGCAGAGATACAATTGCATGTAATTGGTCCAGGGAAAAACAGTCAAATCCAGTTTCTGATTTAAATTGTTTTGATGTAATTGTGTTTTGCCAACATCAGAGCTATCCTAGGGCAGGGATGGCGAACCTTGGCACTCCAGGTGTTCTTGGACTTCAATTTCCAGAAGCCCAAGTCAGCACTCCTGCTGATCAGGGCATCTGGGAATTGAAGTTCAAGAACATCTGGAGTGCCAAGGTTCGCCATTAGTGTCCTAGGGCCTCTCAATGGTTCTCCAAGAGAGAAATGCCGCAAACCTTGATTGCGATGTGTGCAGGATAAGGGGGTCTTAAGCATCTACTCTCTTATCCTTCTCAGTAAACTGGAATGTATGAGAACATTATATCCCTTGTGTTATCCATGAGGTACCAAACACATTTATTGTCAAATACCAGTTAGTGGTAATTCCGATGGACCACCCGTCCTCCTCGTCTAACGAGGTAGCCCTCACAGCAATAGCAGTGGGATACACACTGTTCAAATAGATTTCCGCATGGGACGTCTAGAATATTGTGCACCTTACCACTGACGCTTCTGTCTGACACAACATCCCCTCCCTATTTTCTTCTCATCTTTATGCCATAATTATTAAAGGAGGTTAACCATAGTTAGGGGTTTGTTTGTTTTTTCAAATAGTAAATGTTGTATAGTTTTAGAGTGAAATCACATCTGTATCTCAGAACAGAATTACAGTGGAGAGACTGCTGTTGGTATTCACTTCCAGTTAATATGGAACGTGCACAACTCCTGGGTTTTCTTTCCAAACTACTCTTTTGTGTGATTTTCTGAATCCTGGCATTTTGCTTGTTTCAAAGGGTAAAATTACTCTTTACTAGCTAAAATCAGTCTTGCTCTACGAGGGAGTCAGCTGTTGTGAATTTTCGAGGACAGGTTTCTTTCTGCTTACCTCCTAGGTGCTGTGCTTCTATGAATGATAATTTATACATAATTTGCAGCTTAATAGTTTGGTGGATGGGGAAGGGTTCCTGAATTACTTTTCTTGGAAATAGTTTGAATATGTATTCATATACTTTCCAATAAAACTGTTACATATGTTACTCTTAATCCAGCTGTCAACCAAATCTCACCCGTACTTATATATTCAATGTATTTCTTACTAAACAAAACCAGTAGCACAGCTGCTGCGTAGTAAAAAAAAAAAAACTAAATCTACAGTTGCTGTTTCTAAGGGCTATCTTGCATATCTCTTCATAGCCTAATTCACAGTGTGATGACTCCAGTGTATATTGTCAGTGGGACTTATTTTCCAATATATGCCATGAATTCAGAACTGGCTTACATCCACATTAGTAGGACTTTAGAAGTGAGATATTTTTAAAAATTGTTTTACCAGTTCTACTCTTCAGGGGCCATTCAACAATTACGTAATCCTCGAGGGGGTGCCATCTGAATTACGGAAAATTACGTGGGGGCGGGGGGTCAGGTCAAAGATTACGCAATCCATTTGGAGCTGTTGTGGTTTTGAAACATGTTTTTTTTAGGTTTAAAAATTATCTCTGGGAATTTTGATCCAATTTGAGATTATTGAATCCTCACCGATATGTTCTGCATTAGGCACCAATAGTGAAAAGCTCTAAAAATTAGAGTTTTGATACAAAAGCTCTGGATTATGTAATTATAAAGGGAGGGGCGGGGTCAAAGCGAAGATAATAGTCAGATTACATGAGGGGAGGGGGTCAGTTTCCCCCAAAAAATGGATCACGTAACTGTTGAATGTCCCCTCAGTAAATTCCCCTTACAGTATCAAGTAGGAATTCGAACCCAGGTCTCCTGAGTTTTAGTACATAATGCTATTTGCTACATGACACTGGGTGTTTAGAAAATACCATTACAAGACAACAAAGATTTTGAAAGGTATCTACAATCAACCCTCACATAACAATGCGTTCGGATAGCATCACTTTCACTTAACAACGCGTCGTTATGCACCACGTGTTCCGCTGCATAACGTTTTTAGTGTTGTCCGGACAACGCTAAACTAACCGTCATTATCCGGACAACGACGCTAAAAACATCATTATGCAGGAAACTCCATAGAGACCCGCATAACAACAAAAATCGCTTAGCAATGCTACTTGGTGAACCAAGTAACCTTGTTATGCGAGGGTCTACTGTACACAAATATAAAGGATATTAACATGGAACAAAATCTGGTTCTCACGTATGTAACTCCATCTTAGCCTTAGTCATTATTTCAAAGGAGTAATTGTGGAGTTGATATGCCCATGCCTGACCTTTCTGTATTACCTAGGGCAGTGATGGTGAACCTTGGCACTACAGGTGTTCTGGAACTTCACTACCCAGAAGTCCTGGTCAGCAGGATTGCTGACTTGGACTTCTGATAATTGAAGTCCAAGAACACCTGGAGTGCCAAGGTTGGCCATCACTGCCTTAAGGAAATTTAAAGTGAATGCAAGCATGTTCAGCATCTCAATAGAGGTAGGGACTTACAGTACCTGGCTACTGTATAACATTTGGGTCAAGTTCTTCTCTCCCGCAAAGTGTGATATAACAGTGGGAAATGCTGTCAGCTGCATCAATAGCTGTGCAGTAGCACTGTTGTAGTCAGCAGAGGATATTTTGCTGCAGTTAACCCCACTTTTAGTCAAAATCTGGGTAGGGAGTTATCCAGGAGAAAAGAGGCAAACATGTTTGGGGGAAATAGGTAATCTTGTGGTTGTTCATCCATGTACCTTAGCAAAGACAAAAGATTTTTAAAACCCCAAACTGTTGAAAAGTTGACAGAAGTGTGCAGGTACTGTAGATTTATTTATGACACCCTATAACTGAGTTCACAGGTAGCTCATATAATAAGAAAATTCATGAAATCAATTCTTTCTGCTCTGTGAAAGTGATTGATCTGAGATATTGCTCCATTTTGTAAGGAACAGCTGGGATCCACCTCAAACAAATTCATGCCATTGCTCCCAGAAGCGGAAGTAAAACGCACCAGTACAGGCACATTTTACTTCCCCTTCTGGGAGCGATGAGGGTGGTGTGGGCCAGATGAATTGGTGTTGGGGCCGGATCCAGCCCCCGGGCCATAGTTTGGGCACTCCTGAATTAGTCCTTTCAATGACAGTCCGCACCAGGTGTTGAGAGATGGTAAACTGACCTTTTTCTACATGAATGTGTGGATTTCTTGGAGCCAAATACATACACTTGTCGGTTCACATTTCCATTCAATTTAAAATGTCCTTCCAACCAAATCATTTCCCCCACAAATTCCTCATCCTCTCCTAACCTGTTTTGTAACCATTCCCAATAATGCACTGTTCAACCAGGGTCGTCTTCATTCAGTGCATGTAATAATCTATGGGATTGTGATGGCCTAGTGGTTAAGAGGCTCGCCTTGTTAGTTGGAAGTTCAAGACCCGAGTACTGCATGACGAAATGAGCGCCCGTCTGTCTCAGCTCCTGCCAACCTAGCAGTTCGAAAGCAAGAGATTGCAAGGAGATAAATAGGGACCACTTTGGTGGGGAAAGATCTTGGGGACATGAAAGGAGTCTCATTCTGGCATCCCCAGGGAGAGCGAGAGAGAGAGAGAGAACGGGAGCAGCAAAGAGGGGACAGGGTGTAGAGCTACAACTATCAAAGCATTTGGCTATCAGCTTCAATGAGAAGAAAAGCATGACACAACTGGATCCCAAATGCCACCCCAATCTACCTGGAAGATATCCAGCAAAAATCCTTTCAACCTAGAAAACATCTTTGTGTGCTTCTGACATGATTTAAAAAACTGTAATAATCTTAAGATTAAAACTTTCCATTTTGCTGTTTTAAGAATGTGTTGTATGCTTTTTCTGCTAACTCTTGTCTCATATGTACAATTGTTTGGTAGACTTCTGTGGTGAGCATGTAAACTGTTCCAACACCATAGCAGAAGAAACAGGACTTGGTGCTGTGCAAGGCCTCCTGGATCTCCCCTTGTGCACACCACACAGTGCCATGTGTCTTATACTTATCACAAATGCATGCAGTTGTTAGGCGTGTTGGAGGTTTTTGTTGCATAGTCACGCCTCTATTACCATTTTACCTCCACAAGCATCCTCAAATTTTTCTTTAGCCGCACAATTAGATCATTGGCTAGAATGACTTGCTGAAAACCAGGCAAGTTAGGTACCACTCAGGTCCTCATTCAGTCTTCAAAAAACTGCTGGTTAATGAATGTCCACCTTGTTCTGTGTTCACAATTCAAAATGCTAGGAAATGGCCCAACACTGACTTGCAGTGCCCATGTTGCTAGCGGGGTGGTGGTGGTGGTGGTGGGGAATGGCAAACTTTAGATTACAAAGGCCAGAATCAGAAAACAAAATCAAAATAATAAAACAAAAACATTGCAACACTTTAAAGGCTAACTGCTATATTTCTACTGTTAGCTTTTGTGGATCAAGTGAACAGTAAAATATAGCAATTAGTCTTCAAAGTGCTGCAGTATTTTTGTTTTATTTATTTATTTTGTTTTCTGATATGCCTGAACCACAGACTAACATGGCTACTGTTTTTTTTTAAAGGCCAGAATGAATGCCGGTAGTCAAGATGGTTTACAAGGATCCCTTTCTGTGCTCACTGCCATTCACACAGATACCAAGAAAGGGGAAATCCCAAAACATGACTCATTTTTCATCAGTTGTCACTTAGCATCCATCAGAAAGTATAAGTCATGGCTCTTTTTCAACACGTTCTCTAGATACTTAATACTTCGGGTACAAAGCAAACTGAACAGCTTCAATAAGCATGCCTGGGTAGACTTTATGAAAGATTTATCATTTAATCAAACATTGTTAAGATCAGATAAATGATAGGCTGGGTCAACTAGAGTAGGTATCATAACAGTAGACAAAAGCAATGGGATGAATCGGACGATGGCCAACCCAAGTTTTCCTTCGAGAAGACTGGATGTACACTATACCTTTCAGACCGCGTCAGGTCAACACTAACTGATTTTTCTTGTCTCTTGAACATCATTTGATAAAACTACCACAATCTGGTTTTGGCTTTGGGTTTTTATTGAAGTACAAAAAGTGCAAACTGTGAAATACAAGATTGGTACCATAAAAGGAAATAGACAGGTGTGTGAATTAATGTCACATTTTTTTAAAAAAAACCCAGCCCTGCTTCCAAGAAACATCAAATCATGAAAATGAAAAATGCAGGGGACAACATAGAGCAAAGCATAAAGACCGCAGTGATTGAGTACACAATTAGGGGGGGGGGGAGAGAAAGACTTGGCCATGAAAGACCTCTGCCAAGTCAGCAGAGAAGTAGTTACCATAAGGCAGGGGTGCCCAAACCTTTTGGGCCGTGGGCCGGCCACGTGGTTCAGGGGGCTGGTCACTACAGCCCGTGGACTGGATCCGGCCCCTGACGCCAATTCATCCAGCCCTTGTCGCTCCCGGAAGCAGAAGTAAAATGCGCCCGTACGGGCGCATTTTACTTCTGCTTCCGGGAGCGACAAGGGCTGGATGAATTGACGTCAGGGGCCGGATCCGGTCCATAGGCCGTAGTTTGGGCACCCCTGCCATAAGGCATCCAGTGGGCCCCAGTATCAGCTACATCACCCCAATCCTCTTCTCACCAGACACAGGACTGATTGCTACAGCTGAGGGGCACCAAACGTATTCAGGAGTACCAAGACACCAGTGAGCTTTATCAAAGGATGCAGTGGAGATCAAACATTCAGCCAATAAAAGCACTGTGGTCAATCGCTTAACACAGAAGCCAAGCAGCAAGAGAGGCCCAGGGAGAGCGAGAGAGAGAGAACTGGAGCAGCAAAGAGGGGACAGGGTGTAGAGCTACAACCATCAAAGCATTTGGCTATCCGCTTCAATGAGAAGAAAAGCATGACACAACCGGATCCCAAATGCCACCCCAATCTACCTGGAAGATATCTGTGCAATCAGAACCTGAAGGGGAAATGGAGATCAAAGCTATCTTGCTAACGCCTAGGTTTCATTCTTGGGGTACAGTTGGGACCAGCAGAGAGCTCCACAGTCCAGCCACAGTGGCAGCAGTTTTGGAAAAGGCAGGAAAATGGTCATGCGGTGCAGGGGACGAACGCAACCAGGCATCTCGGCAGCTCAACAAAGGGAAGGGGGAGAGAAACAAAAACTATACCGGCTCATGTCCAGGATTTGGCGAGTATGTGCAGAACATAGCAGTACAGAGTTTTGCAAAGTAACAATGGGGGGGGGGAGGGGGACACCCCTGGAAGTTTGAAATGAGTGGTATACATACAGCGTACTTCAAACTATGGCCAAGTCTTATCAAAGCATTCTGCTTACAGCATGCTTAACCCAAGGTGTGTTTCCAGGACTGCACCAGCCTTGTCAATAATCCTAAAAGTGTGACTATTGGGGTATAGCAGTTGAATCAGAAAAACCGGGTCTGGTCCTTTACTTAAGGGTCCTTTATTTTTTTCCCCACAATTTATTCTCCTGTGAAAAATAGTGACTTTTCTTTTCTACCTGGGAATGAGGAAAAGTGAAGTAGCAACTTAGAGCTTGAAATCAATGCCTTGATTCCAAAAAGCTGGCCACAAAAAAGCGGCTGCCAGCACAGCACCCCAGTACACTTTCAAAACAACGAGGCCCAAGGAAGCGTCATCTACAAACTGCTCATCATGTAGCCCCACTCAACTGTAAGTAGGAGACATAATAAGGCAAATGTTCTCGCCAGTTCCATATATGCCTACATTTTCAGGGTTTCCACCTACCTTCCTTGGTGAAAGATCCTCAATGTCTCGGTTAAACGGATGGCACACAATCAAATTATGTGCTATTCCACATTTGAAACTGACTCTGTTCTATCAGGTACTGCCGTCTAAACACGGAAGGAGCCAGATGTTGCTGACCTGCAACTCCCATTATTCCCCACCATTGCCTTTGCTGGCTAGGCCTGGTGAGAGATGTAGTCCAATAACATCTGGAAAGCCAAGACCGACTACACAACACATTGCTTTACACATAACCTGATCCCAGATCTTACGCAGGATAATGAATTCTCTTCAGTTCACTCGTTTCTTCCCCCATGATAATTTCAAGCATCTTGGTTTGCCATCCCCAGTCTCCTTATGGTAATCAGAGAGATTCCAAGAACTGTTTACTTTATAATTGTAATTATGATATTTTGTAACTGTGATATTGTAATTGTATTTATTGTAACTGATATTTTGCTTTTTGTTAGCCGCCTAGAGTCGCATTACGAGTGGGGCGGCATACAAGTCGAAGAATTGAATTGAATTGAATTGAACTGACACAGCAATGGCAAAAGCCTAGCCCAATGGGCAGGGCTAGGCTATATTGTGTGGATAAACTTAATGCACTTGGTAATCATTCGTCAGTTCAGAGCTCAGCACAGGCCTTCAACTTTACAAAAAGCTCTCCTGTGCCCTCTGTAACCGAGTTGAGTCAGGAGACCACCGGTACTGGGCAAATTATAAAAAGAAAAAACCCAAAATAACTTTTCCATAATTCTCTGAACTTGAACCCTGCTATTTTACAGTGTGAAGCTATAGGCTTTGTTTAGACAGAACAGCCATAAGGCGGTTGGTAGCAAGACATCGTGGAAAAGGCAAAGGCAGTTGTAAGCCCAGCAGAAAACTCTTATTTCATGAAAAGAACTGGCTTAGCTTAGAACATCTGTGCTTGGACAATGGCTGGGCATGGTTTCAATAGCAGACGGGCTCATCTACCTGACCTGAAACGGGGAGTTGTTTACATGGACAAGAAAAAAATCCACACTGCAGAACTACATCAACTTTCTTCGGTAACAGAAAGGGGCAGCAACGCTTCGTATCTTTATGTGTCAAAGAAACCAAAGGTACACACAAGCCATTTGGGCTGTGTTTGGAAGCTACATTTGAGCCCATGAAAGTAGATATTCTTGAATGATGGCACAAGACAGCCCAACATACAGGGCAGGCTGATTCCTGTATGAGGCTTGGATTCAATGGTCAACCTTTGGGTTGAGGATGCTCTAATCCCATGATGGTGAACCTTGGCACTCCAGATGTTCTTGGACTTCAATTCCCAGAAGCCCAAGCCCCCATGAATCTGCATGAATGGGTTTACTGCGATTCATCCGGCCCACACCGCCCTTGTCACTCCTGGAAGCGGAAGTAAAACGTGTCCGTACAGTTAAGGCTCTTCCAGGTTAACCCTTCCTCCGTATGGGCGTGTTTTACTTCCGCTTCCAGGAGCGACGAGGGCGGCGCGGGCCAGATGAATCGCAGTAAACCCATTCGTGCAGATTCATGGGGGCTTGGGCTTCTGAGAACTGAAGTCCAAGAACATCTGAGTGCCAAGGTTCACCATTACGGCTCTAATCTGAATAACTAGCTGCAGCCAGGTACGCAAACGCCATATCAGCATGTACAGCACCTGTGCAATCACAATGGGCAACACTTAATTTGGGCTTTGGTAGTTTGGGGAGCCAATACCACCAGGACACACATCCCCTGCGTGATGCCTAGTGACTCCTGGGTTTACAGGGGGGGAGAAGCATGTGTCGCACCACAAACTTAAACACAGACAAAGCCAGTTAAAAAGGAAAGGCTTACTGGCAAAGACAGTTTAGGAGGAAAAACTCTGCAGGCAGAGACATTCTTGGCAAAAGAACATTTTAAAGATGGAGCACTCAGTGAGCTCCACCTTATCACGGAGCAACTATAAAATGACAATCAAGCTTTAATAGCACCTACAGCAACTGCCAGAGCTCCTAGAAATGTATAAATATCAGTCTAAGGACTGGTAGGAAAGTGGGAACTCCCAAGATAGTGCAACCATCTCTCATGACTCAGCTTCATCTTCAGAAGTACTTTGCCCCCAAGAGGAGATGACTGCTTATGCTCCATAACATCCCTTCCCTCCAACAAAGGAATTGCTCAGGAGTGCCCGACTTGGGTATACAAGGAGAACCAAAGTGGAAACAGAGATCTCTCCCTCTGGAAGGGCTACTGCATCAATATGAATTAATTCAGATCACACAAATACAAAGGGCTCCCGCAAAAGTTGGAAATTCTTACTGGGACCCAAATTGGGTCCCCATTTGATAGGGCCAAACTAGAAAAGGGAGCTGTAACATTTAAGTGCAACCTGATCATAAGCATCTCAAGGCAGACTAGCCAAGGCAAAACTCCATTTCTAGAGATAGGGAGGCCTGCTTTCCACCCTAACTTGATTATACACGCAACTCTGACAGAGTCGCCCTCTTTCACTCTGCTCGCCACCTAGCGTTTCCCCAGAGTTGGCCACCGCTCCAGGTTACAGTTGAAAGGAAAACTGGAAAAAGAAAGAAGAGGGTCACAGTGGACACAGGATACATAGATAGGTTCTGAGTTAAGCCTCCAGGCTCTGGAAAAGCTCTCTTTGGTTGTCCAGTAGGAACTTTGTGAAAGTGTTGATCGGATTGATGGCTTTCAGGGTTATGGCTGCATCTTTGGCCCACAGCAGGTTTGGGCCGAAAACTACTGCCAGGTTAGCATTGGTCATCTTGTTGAGCTCACTGTTAGCAGAGACCTAGGTAGGAAGGGAGAAACAGAAGCCACCAATTACTCTAGAGATAAATCAGGGATTCTCAACCTGTGGCCCACAGCACCATTTCATGTGCCCCCCCCCCACTGCCTCCACCACACCTGGAAATGCCATGTGGTGGAGGAAGGGGCAAATTGGCTGTCCGGCCCTTCCGAAGCTGTCTGAGGGAACATGACCTGGACCTCAGGTTTTAAAGGTTGAGAACTCCTGCCCTTTGTGAAGATATGGTTTGGGGAAATCTCACCTGCACAAGGAAGGTCATCAGTACAGATAGCAGTTGATAGTTTTCCTCTGGGAGACTCTGGAGTGTTTTGCGAACAATATCCACGCGCTTTTCCTCCTCTGTATCTAAAAGAAAGACAAGAGGCACATCCACCAGCAAATAAGCAATGGACTTACATGGGCTAAAATAGCTTTCTGAGCAACAACTCTTCAGAAGAACAGTAATTGGCCAACCACCATGAGTGCCATTATACTGTCTTAGAAATTTGCAATATGACAGTGAACTGAACAGTTAACCCAGCTACACCCATCTTGATCTCTAAGGAGCAGCCATGTAAAGACTGCAACCATAACTGATGAAACAATAGATCAGATGCAGACCCAGCAAATAAAAATGGAATCCTGGATAAAACAGTGTTGCCAGACTATATAGTTGTACCTACAGTGGGAGTGTAACTCTGTTCAGAGCAGGCAAATCATCCAACTCCCAGATATGGAAACTGCCTACAGAACATTCATTCTTTACTGTCCTTGGAACCCAAAGTAGGTTTAGTGGCAATGAGCATCTATTATCAGCTTTGACTGGTATAACATCTATAACAAGTGATTCATAGCAGACCACAAAGCTGAACTATCATAGAATGCATTATGTACAGTTGCTTTTCAGACTGGCTCAGAAGTTAGGTTGCGCTGAAAAACTTTCCAGTCATACACACATGAACTCCCGGCTGGAAAATAATTGCTGGCTGTCAGTTATTGAGCCACATTCAAGGTGTTATCTTTAAACTGCAAATCCTTAAACATCTCAAAACCAAATTATCAAAGGGAAGACCTTCTCTGATATAGGCTCTCATGTCTGTACATTGGAGGTGGGGACTGCTGATCACACCACACAATGGTGGTAAGAGGAGACCACATACAGAAATGCTCTCCTCGCCAAAATCTATCTAGCGTGCTCTTAGTATACAGCGCTTCCACTAACAAGACTATTTTGCTCAGTGTTCTCCTGACTGCTGACACTGCCAACTCTCTTCCATTTACTTTGAAATAGATAGTTCAGTGTTTCACTTGTTATACTGTATTTCTCCTGCCAACCTAGCAGTTCGAAAGCAAGAAATTGAAAGTAGATAAATAGGGACCACTTTGGTGGGAAGGTAACAGCGCTCCGTGCGCTCCGGTGTCTAGTCATGCCTGCCACATGACCACAGAAACGTCTGCAGAAGCAGACAGCGCTGGCTCTTCGGCTTAGAAACAGAGATGAGCACTGCACCCTAGAGTCGGATACAACTGGCTTTCGAGCAAGGGAAACCTTTACCTTACTGTATTTTAATCATGATTTCCTTTTGGGAATAGCATTGGGCTTTTTTTTTAAAGCAGTAAACCAAATTTTACTGCAGTGGCTCAAGTGGCTAAGATGCTGACTGGGAGGCGGAAGGTCAGCAGTTCGATTACCAAGTACTGCAGGACGGAATGAGCTCCCATCTTTGTCCCAGCTCCTGCCAATCTAGCAGTTTGAAAGCAAAAAATTGCAAGTAGATAAATAGGGACCACTTTGGTGGGAAGGTAACAGCGTTCAGTGCGCTCCGGTGTCTAGTCATGCCTGCCACATGACCACAGAAACATCTGCAGAAACAGACAGCGCTGGCTCTTCGGCTTTGAAACAGAGATGAGCACTGAACCTTAGAGTCGGATACGACTGGCTTTCGAGCAAGGGAAACCTTTAACTTTACTAAAAAAAAAATTATAAAGAAAATCTACATTAAAACTAAGGCCTACTTGCTATTAAAGACTCTACTACTCAACAACAACAGGGTCTGTCTATTGTCTGAACAGCATAACTGTGTGATGGCCAGGATTTAGAGGAGATTTCAGTTATGGAATCAGGACTCTTGTAGTAGGCACTCACTGGAGAAACTGACAACATCACTGTAGAGACCAAAGGTGAGAAGAGGCTCAGGAAGATCCCTCAAGAACGTTTTGAGAATCACAGCAGGAAGGTGAACATCTTCATACTGCATGAAGTCCACAGGCAGCCCTGGGATAAGACAAAATAACTAGTTCACAGGCATTATGAAAGGATTAAAGCTCTTTCAACCAGATACAGTAAGACAGGAGAGATAACAGTACAAGCTATAAACATGGCAGAGGACAGATTTCACACATGGTCAAATAAGCATCAGTGACATTTGATCGTCCTCCAAAGCAACAATAATTATGAGTGTTTGGGAAATAGTAAAGAAATGGAGACAGACACACCCACATATGGATGAAACAGAGAAGAAACATGATGTATTCAGGTCAAACCCAACTGTTTGCTATGTGCCAACAAGTCACTTCCAACTTATAGCGACCTTATGAAAAGCGACCTCCAAAATGTCTTGCCATTTACAGCCTTGTTCAACTTTTGAAAACTCAAGGCAGTGGCTATCCAACTGCTGGGCTGGACTAAATCATCTTCTTTATCCAATGGAAGGAGATCTCTACTGAACAAGTGTATATCAAATAGAATAAACTGCTGGATGCTAGTCAAGTTTCAAACAAAGACCTATTCAAAGATGAAGCATCTTGTGCTACAGCAAGAATTTCAAGTGCCAAATGGAGATTTAGGACACAGACCAAAAACAAAGTTACAGTAGCCTAAACAGACTCCTAGAACACAAAGTAAGCACTTACCCATATTGTATTTCTGCTGAACCTCTCTGACTGTTTGTGTATTTGCTGATCGCCGAAAAATTCCTTGTGTGGTGAGAGCTAGAAGCAGAAAGAGAAGAGAAATGCTGAAGTTCAGGGAGAACGACAGATGGAGATGTAGTCAACAAGTGTTATGCATGTTCAAGAACAGTGAGCTTTTCAAGTGAGAAGCCTTTCATTCTTGCAGGAAGCCTTCAACATAGAACAATTGGGACAGCCACATCAAAGTCACCGGGCACTTATAGGGAACAGGATCTCTGTAGACCTAATTCTAAGAAAAATAATAAAAACTGGGGTAGTGCAGAGATATATGAAGGCTGAATTTCTGCAACACAAAATATTGCTGCCTGGAATTGACAATAGCAGAAAAGTCATAAGAACAGAGATCTGTCTAGCTCACTTACCATGGTCACGAAGAAAGGCAATCGTCTCCCTGACCACCAGTGGAATGGGATTCTGGTCTGAGCTCTTCTCTCTTAAGCTGTCAGAAAAGGAGAAGTTTAAATCCATCCTGTCTCTTCTCTGCAGATTTTTTGGCTTAAATGAGGCAATTGCCAGACCTCAGGCCACTGGTAAAAATACCCCCAAAATCCTAAAACAGCAGCAGGGGAAGGATGTCACTTAAAGCATATTCGAACCTGATCTAATATCCAGTGTCTTTCTGGATCTCATTTTAGCAACTTAGACAACCAAAAAAAAAAAGGGGGGGGGAGAAAGAAAAAGGCTAAACACAGTTGCAGATTTTAGATTACCGGAAACCATTTTCAAAATTACTCATAGACAGAACGCAGCATCACTGGACTACAAAGTGAAATAAAGAAATGGGAATACTCACTGCTGGAGAGAAACTCCAAACTGTTGGTTTGGCAGTGGTGGACGGGGTGGTGTGACTTTCTGAGGCACTTGGGAGGGCTTTTGCAGTGATCTCAGATATTCATCATACCTAAAGTGAGAGCGAGAGAAGACATACATATATGTATGCTACCGTACCAATTCTGTCCTACACCAAGATGACTAAGACTGCATCCAAAAATTCCAGAGACCATGAAAACTCCCTACACATCCCCTACCATAGCAGTTACAGCATAGGAACTGTTAAATACTATTATGGAAGTAAACAAGCATCTGGGAAGAAATATAGTATCAAGGCAAGAGCTTCAGCCAACAGAAAAAGAAAACACATAGTAGAGAAAAGAGAGAAAGTGAAATTAAGAAACTGGGCTAAGGGTTTAACTGTTTTATTCAGACAACCAGGACTGATATCCTGAATGTAATTAACTTGGAAAATGTTACTTTGTTTTAAAGTTACTTGTCACAGCTTCTCAGTTTGAGAAACGGAACCTTGCGGACACTGGCCCCGCCTCCCTCCGGCCCTGCCTTGACCGGAGGGATAAGAGGGTGCCCGAGCCGCTGCCGGGACGCCGCGCCGAAGCTCTCCTGGGCCCCCGCCATCGGCCCAAGATGGGAGCCACCTGCGGACACCAGCCCCGCCTCCCTCCGGCCCTGCCTTGACTGGAGGGATAAGAGGGTGCCCGAGCCGCAGCCGGGACGCCGCGCCGAAACTCTCCTGGGCCCCCACCATCGGCCCAGGGTGGGAGCCACCTGCGGTTCTCTCCCCGGGCCAAGTCGGTCAGGGGAGATGGGAGCATCGGCCCAGCTGTGCCTTATTCTCGGCGGGGACTTTAGAAGCTGCTGCCGCTGAGACGCTGAAGCCGACACACCTCCTCGGCTCTCTCCCCTGGTCTATGGTGAGAGTGGGGGGGCAGGGAGAGAGATAGAGGGGCAGAGACAGGCTGATGTTGCCACAGCTGGGGACGTTGGGCTGGGCACTATATGGGATGTGAGCTGTACTCCATCCCCTGGGGATTTTGTTAATATTGATTATTTTTGATACTTTGTACTTATAGATTATGTGATGTATTGATATTGTGGTTTTTTCCCTGAATTTGATATTGTATTATTGTCTGCTTATTGTACTGAATCTATTTTTGTATTACTATGCTATTGTTATATTGTATGGATTGATATGTTGTTGCCGCCTTGAGTCAGCTTCGGCCAAGAAAGGCGGGTTATAAATTAAAATTTAAATTTAAATTAATTTCAATTTTAATAAATAATTATTGTAATGGGAGAAGAAGAGCTAGAATACCAAAGAAAATGTGGTACCAGTCACAAAAGATGGGGGTCTGGGAATACCGAACTTGAAAAATTATTATAATGCATTCCATATTAAAAATGTAGTTAAGATTTTAATGAAAGAGGTAGTTATTTGTTAGGAAATTGAAATGATGGAATTAAAGGAGTTGGGTAAAAGTGTGTTTTTAGGGAATGAAAAAGGAAAAATAATGGTTAAAAATAAAATGATGAGATCGATGTTGGGAGTTTGGAAGAAGGTTAAAATGAAACTATCCCCGAATATATCGCCAATAATTGAGCTGGAAGATATTAAAAAATTCCCAATAAAAATTGATGATAGGATGAAGGAAATTTTATTAAAGAACGAGATTTTCCTGTTGAAAGATTGGATACGAGTTTGCAGAGACGACGTGAAAAGACAAGAGCTGTATGATCAAATGAAGTTAAATTGGTTACAGATTATGAGGATAAATAAGTGGAATAATAGTTATGTGAGAGAGCAGAGTCTGGAAAGAACTAAAACTGAATTTGAAGAGTTAATATGGAAAGTAGGAAAGTCGGAAATTGGAATCAAAGGTATGGTTAGTAAAATATATAAAATAATAAATGTAGAAAGTAATTCACAAGAGATATTTAAAAATGCTTGGGAACAAGATTTGAAGATAAGCATAACCGAAAAAGAGTGGAAAAATAAATGGGAAAAAAGAGGTATGAGATCCATGTCCGTCAGGGTTAAAGAGCATAATTTTAAAATGTTGTGGAAATGGTACTTGACCCCATTGAAACTGTACCAGATAGATAAAAATAATAATAAAATGTGTTGGAGATGTAAAAATAAATTGGGCACATATGTACATGTGGTAAGAATGTAAAAAAGTTGAGAAATTTTGGGAGGAAATTGAGAAGGAGATGGTCAATATTATGGGAACATCTCTCAAGTTGGGGCCAAGTAACATCTTGTTGACGGACGTAGATAATATGAACTTAGATGATGATAAGAAAGAATTATTGGCTATAATGCTTACTATGGGCAGAATGTGTATAGCAAAAAATTGGAAGAACGACATAACATTAAAAGTAGATGATTGGTATAAGGAGATGTGGGATCTCGCATTGAATGAAAATTAACATGGGCGTTGAATTTTAAAAAAGGAATAATTAAAGAGAATAGATTCTGGAATACATGGAGACAGTTTGTGGATCATGCTTTGAAGGGAGAGGGGAAGAATAGACTGACACCAGACCAATTGACGTTTTGGGCACAGTAGAAACCAATGAGAAATACCACATCCTCCCGGGCAATGTAAATACACGGGGTGAATGATGTATAGAATGTAATATTGGAATAAATTGATAGGGATAGAAAAAGAAATATAACTGTTTTAGACAAATTGATTTGAATAGAAATTAGATAAAATAAGAAGTTACTGGTCACTAATGTTTAAGAGCAAAGTTGGGATATTTACCATTGTGATAATAAAACATTAAAGAGACAGTAAGTTAAATGTTAAATTTCAAAGGTGTTATATTTAGATTTATATACATCTAATTTTATTGGGTTTTTTGTGATAATGTCAAATGTATCATTTATATGCTTGCCTATGTTGTTTTTTCTTTCTTCTTTCTGTATTTGTATGTTTTTTTTCCTGAAAATCAATAAAAATTTATTATAAAAAAAGGAAATTTAAATTTAAAAAGCATTACATCATCAGGATTAGTGCCACTAGTGGCCAGCGAAACACCTGAGAGGGAATCTCAAAGTTCATTGCACTTGCTTGAACTTTGCAACTCGAGTTCATTGTCCTTATGAACTTGTGGTCATTCACCTCACCAGAAAGGGAGGGGGGAGTGAGAAAGAGAGCTTGGCACTTTGCCAACAAGCCCTGACCTTGAAAGATTTTGGGAAGATAACGGTTATCTCAAGATCTTGCCTCAAGGACACCTCTAAATTCCTTAGGAGGGAGGATGAGGGGGAAATTGTGTATAAAAACCCCTGAAATTGTTCAGTTGAAAGAGGAAAAAAGGGGACTTCTTCAAGAGCAGTGAAGTTCTGTATGAGTCAGAGACATCAAAGGGAAAGATCAGAAGATGGGACTTTGATGGGGCCGAAGTCAGGCTGCACATTGGGACATGGAAGGAAACCTCGCCAAGATGACACTTAGCTAAAATTTCATCAAGGCGGGACATAGAATCTGAAGAGAGATTCAAGTCTACACTTAGTTTCTGCACGTTTTCTTATTTTAAGTATAAGTATGCGTGTTAGAGTAGAATTAGAGTAAGGGCTCAGGAATGGGATATTTTATTTTAAAAGTGTTTTATTAGATTAGTAGTTTAGCTATTGCTATGTTCTGGATTTTGTTTTGCTTCTCATCGCTACAATAAAAAGAAGGATACTTAAGAGATCGCGTCACCCCAAGGTTTTCGACCCGTCCTATGAGAGCAGACCATAGGGGCTCCCTAATGGTCCCATCAGCCAGGGAGGCACATCTCACTGGGACCAGGAGGAGAGCCTTCTCGGTATCTGCTCCAGCCCTATGGAACCTCCTGCCACTTGAACTGCACCTCCAGGTAGAGTTGCTCCCCTTCAGGAAGGCCTTAAAAATGTGACTATGCCAGCAGGTGTGGGATACAACTAGTACCAAAACCCAGCCCAACTGGCTTATCTAGCCATGCCCAATGTTCTTATTTACTCCTTTATTTAGCCCTGCCCGGGTGTCCTTCTTTTTTTAAGGGGATTGGGGAGGTTTTATGGATGTTTTTAGATAGTTTAATAGTATTTGGTTTTAATTAGTATTGGGTATGGGTTTTAACTGATGTTGTGAGCTGCCTTAGGTCGCTTAGGAGAAAAGGGCGATTATATAAGTCCAATGAATAAATAAATAAATAAATAAAGCCAGACTTGGTTTCTTTTCCATGAAAAGACAAATAGACGTTTTGTTTTGTGAACTGGACTGTTGGTTCAAGCGTCGAGATAACATTCTCTACAAAGTTTGAGGGAACTTGCAATACTCCCATTGCATGTCCTTGGAAGCTCACCCAAGAAGAGGGGGATCAAAGGAAGGAGCGGCTCAGACTGGAGATACCGTCTCAGGGCTACTGTGGGAGTAAAAATATCTTGCCCAGCAGTCTGAGGAGGACTTCGATGCAAGGCCTAGCCATCCCATTCTAGGCAGCACCTGGTTTCTCACTCTCTGCCTGCCTGTGTTCCGTTTGGGCCCCAAACCGGAGGTTCAAAGTCGGAATGTGGAAGCGGGGTGTGGCGACACTGAACACTAGAGATAGCATCATAAATGGCTAGGGCCAGGCTAGTGACAGCACCAGAAGACCCTCATTCAGGGAATGGTCAAAGTGGTAAAAGAGTACGAAAGGGCAAAACCAGTCAGAGGTAAATGTCAAGGAGACAGCATCCAACACAAAGACAGCAGAAAACAGGAGCTAAATGTTGGAGGAGAAAGACACTTGTCAGCTGAGACACGTCCCAAAAACTCACAGCATCGTATCAAATGTTGTGAAATACCAGATTTTGAGCACATCCTTCCCTTTCTCTTTACTCTCACCCAGACCTCTTCTTTTGTGCAGCCTCCTCCTCTGAGAAAGCAGAAGAAAAGCTAGCAGACAAACAGCATGTCCTCACTTTAGCACCTGGCTTGGGATCCCCAGTTGCTCCAGCTTCACATGTTCTTCCAGGTCACTCAGGTAGTTTGCATAGAAAATCTTCCTTCCAAACTTAAAGCTGCAAGACAGACGATAAAAGCAATACCTAAGAAATCAGGATATTACAGCGCAGCACTTGCTCACCAAACAACACATGAAATTAGCCATTTAATATGGAACTGAGAATTACAGGAAAGACCCCAAAGAGGTACTCTTCTGTTCTGACTGACCATGAATGAGCTTATAGGACTAATACGCTATCTCTAAACTTTGAAATGGTCTGAAAATTGCTCCTTTCTCTAAATATGGTACTGGAGTTTGCTGACTCTGCAAAAACTAAACAGCACTTTATGTTGTTCCTTTTTTTTCTTTATTCATTGACCAATCTGCCGCAAGCCTGGGCTACTAGTCAAGTAAGGGCCACATGCCCAAACAATGCAAACACGGGGTCATCAAAAGCTGATCCCAACAGGACAGAGAACTGTTCAGTCCAGGTCAAAACACAGCACTGAAGAAAAACTCTGCACATTTTCCAGGAGCAAAAGGCAGGAAGAAATAAGCTGCAATATCAATTCTTCTCATCCATGAACTGGTGGGTCCACAGGGCAATTTTTGGGCTGTCTGCTAAAGAGGTCAAGAGCATGTAGAAACATGGTGCCCTCTTTCCTCGTTCTTTCATCATTCACATTAACACAAATTAATGTGTATGGTGAAAGCTTAAATTTGAAGGGGAAATGGGAGGGAATGTCATGAACTATGACACCAAACATGGGTCATCAGAGAGCAAAAATTGTCTAAAAAGACACAGGAGCACATGGCATGGGACAAGCATGCATTTCCTTGCAAAGAACCAAGCTCAACATTATTATTTAATACACTTATATATTGCCCCTCTGGATAACCAAAGTTCTCCACTCAAGGTGGCATATGGCATTAAAACAATACAACAGTAAATCAATTAAGAAAGGAGGGTAGCAATAACATATCCTGCAGCAACAACTATAGAACTAAATCAAAACTGATTAGCCAATAGAAGGGTGTCCTTAATGCTTCGCTGAATAGGCTCGTTTTCAATGCCTAGTTGTGATCTTCATTGTCATTCTTGGTATTGGCACTTGGAGTTGCATGTTTTAAGAGGACCTGGTAATGCAAGCAATGGGTCTTTGGGAGAGACACTCTCTCAAGTAGTAAGGCTCCAAACCATTTAGGCCTTTGTATATTAACATTGTCCCTGACATGATGCACAACAGGAAGTCAGTGCAGGTAAGCCAAGGTTCAGGTATTATGCTCATATTTTTTCCACATCCAAAATCAACCTAGGTTTGACATTCTGGGTCCCCTGCAATCTCCATATCAGGGGAAAGAGCAGCCCCACATAGAAAGCATTATAGTAGTCAATTCTAGAGACTATCAATGTGTGGACCAGTCTTGTCAGAGACTTCCTGACTAAGTAAGGGCACAGCTGGCAATTTGATGAAGATGATAAAATGCTGATCTGGTCACATACTAGCTTCTCACTCTAACTTAAAGTTCAATTCATTGTTATGCAGATGCTTGACTAGTGCATTTTAAGCAGTGAGAGATGGATATAAATTGGCACTTGCTGACGATGTGTAGTAATTCTTTCAGTCTATCCTACTTTCACAGTTGTTGCAAGGATAAAACTCTCTGAAAACTCTTTGGAAGGAAGAGAGGACCAAAGCGTAACAGAACAAGAAGTTATGTCAATTGCTACCACCTCATTCAATCTGGAACCAACTCTTTTCTAAACTTAGGCCTAAATCCTATCCAGGTTTTCCACATGCATAAATGCAGTTGTGCAACTTTTCCTCCTCTGGCATCCACTGTTTTGCACAATTGGTGGCACAACTGGTAGCCACAGTTCATATCACAGTGTAACTGTAGAAAGCAGAAACTGCAGGAAGGAAAAAAAATATTTATGCAATTGTCATTTCTCATTGGGAGAACAGAATTCTCACCATATATTTTAATTAGCTAGAGTACTTAAGACAGAGTACAAGGCTCACTCCATCTTTACAACAACATATAAAATAGAATGTCACAATCTGCTTATCTGAGAGCTGGTGTGACTGGTCCAAGATACAGTGAAGCACTTTCACATCTTACTACCTGATTAGGGGCTTGAAGAGGATCAACAGTGTCTTGATGAATATGGTTGGGTGAACAATGTACAATGCTTTGATGTTCTTTTTGTATCTAAAAAAGACAGACAAAAGAGATTTTGATTTGCTGTAAAAAAAATGAACAGGCAACCCAAACCATGTGCTGAAACAGGCTAATATAGATCCCGCTTTGAAAACTACTGTAGGTTACTACTTTACAGGTCTAGCTACATCTGTCTAACGACATCTTAACTCTTCTAAAATGCACAGCAGCAAATACTTACTTTCGGTCAAACTCCCGGTAAGCATCCCGCAACCAACTCAGAGATGGTTTGTTCTCACTTGTCAGGCCATGGTGCAGATACACTAGGGTGTAATCACTCTCCACATATTGGTCCAATGTATACTTTAGGTAGCTGAGGGGAAATGAACATTAATTTATTTATTTGCAACTCCAGTCAGCATGAAGGAAATCTAGTTATAAACATGTGAAAAGATGTTTGATAGGAGCCTTAAAGGGGTATCAGTAAGCAGAGGAAGAGATATAAACAACCTGAATTTCAGTGCTTAGGGAATTTATATTGTAAAACAAAAACACTGTTACCTGTATACAGTGGTACCTCGCTTAAAGAGCATAATGTGTTCCACGGGATTGCTCTTTAAGCAAAACACCATTGTAAGTGACCAATTGTGACTTCTGGCGCGGGGGGGGGGGGATTGTGAACCCCGATTTAGTTGATAAGCGAGTTTTTGGTTGGTTTTAGTTGTTAAGCAAGGCAGCCATTCAGAGAAAATTCTGCTCTTTAAGCGAGTTAGTCTCTAAGCGAGGTGCTCTTTATGAGAGGTTTTACTGTATTTGGATAAGAAGGGAGATTCAGGAATAAACCAGATAGCTTGTATAACACTCACCTCAGCAGTTTTACATGGTCAAGCTGATAACTAGGAGGCATCCGGCAGGAACTGAACAGAATTACTTTCCGCCCATACTTGTCATCGCCTGAAAACAAAAATGCAAGCGGTCACAGTAGGTTGAAGGATAAAATCAAGGAGTATCCATAAAAGAGAAGCAATGTGGAATTTGCTCTGGAATGCTTCACTCTTCCAAATTCACACTAATGTAAAGTTCAAATGCCTGGCTTGACATTGTCATGTAGAACTTCACCTGCAAGGAGCCCCAAGGAGCCCTTAGTGGAGAATGCTGTCATTGAAGAAGAGCCACAAGTCCTGTGGATGATGGGTGCTAGAAAGTGAGAGATAACTCCATCCCAAACCCTGGGAAATGACCATGGCACCCACAAGTTATTAAAGACCATTTGAATTGGCACTTACTAGTCAAAGAACCTGAAATATACACAGAGAACAGCACTGACACTGACACTGACACTGATACTATAGTCAAGACTGCTGAAGTTTGTGATATTTAAGGCAGGGGGAAAAAACCACACTTCCTCCACAGATGGACAGAAAGGATAATTTGCTAATCCCTTTGCAAAGCATTGTTCTTGATCGGCTTTCTTCCCAGTGTTCCTAACTGCACACTGGATGCTACCCTTTTATTTAGGATTTGAGAACATAACATCAATTAGAAAGCAAAGCAAGCACTACAGTGATAACATGGCCTCAAACATTTTGGACTAAAGCAAAGAGGCTGTGAAAGGAAGCTACATCAAAGCCCAAGCAGATTTCACAGGTAGACAACAACACACTCTGTATAATTTTTCCCCTAGTTGCCTATTACCTAGCATATTTGTAATCCTAGGTATGAGACATCACAGCTAGAAGCCTAAGAAATGCTTGATCATGGGTCTTCTAGTTATTTCATGGCAAAAGGATTACTATTAATATGAAATGTATGGAAGATTTTTGCCATGAGCTACAGCTAACAACAGCAGCACAGGTTTATCAACAACAAAGCCCTTTAATTCTGGCTCTCCAACCAGTCTACTTATGAACAAATAAATGCAATCAATAAACAAATCAAAATTGTTGAAGGAAAGAAGTAACTGCCTGGGCACTGAAATTAATTAATTATTAGGCAGCTGCACTTATCAAAACTGAACTCTCATCTTATGAGCATTTTTGCCACAGTGGTTGAAATCCTGTTATACAGTTAATCCAGCCATTATGTTTTCTGTGTATTTTAAGAAATCTCCATTATCAATTGCATAACAAGTCATGCAACTCAGCACATAAAGAATAATGGATGAAATCCTGTTATACAACTATGTACATAGACATCCTAATGACATCATCATCCGTGGATTTTTAAAGTTTCCTATCCCCTCCTGCTCTGAGATTCCCTTGGAATTCCTTTCAACCTTGGCAAGCCTCTGAGAGCTTCAGGATGCTTCAGTGCCCAAAAAATATTGCTGGTCTCACCACCGGGATCAAAGCCGACAGCACTATTTTGAGGGTATTAAAGGCCACCCCTGTCCTGAGGCTCTCAAAAGCTTGCCCAAGTTTAAAAAAAGAGGTCTACAGAGCCTCAGAATCTGGGGATAGGATGGGAAATTGTAACATCCATAGCTGATGACATTATTGGGTTTATATATACACAGTTGTGCAACAGGATCTCACCAATCTCTACTGAGATTTCATATCTTAAGCAATTATGGCAATTATGTCTGAGCATTATGCTATTTGCATAACTGTACAACAAGGTTTCAGCCAATAAGTCTCAGTCTGAACAGTCTCATTGTCTGCTTCCTTGTAATCCTGTGGATAGGAATCAATACCAGTGACTTTTGCCCATGGGTGGAAAATTGTCCATGTCTGCTCAGGAGGAAAAAATGAGTCTAAGAATTTTGTTTGTCTTTAAACTGATCTCACAATACTCTCATGACTATAAGAGTACCCTGAGATTTAAGATAGGCACCATTTCTGTGCCATAAATTCAAAACACATTAGTGAAACAAGCTCTCTCATACTTTACCGTTAATCTCGTGCTCTCTGCTTTACAATTGCCCTGGGCTCAGGAGGGGAAACAATGTGTGACGGAATGAGGTATACCTTTGGCTTTAGTTAAATCCAAGATGGGGAATTTCTTGTGTAGGAGTCCCTTCGCACCAGGTCTGGAATGTAAACTATATGGGCCTCATGGTTTAAAAGAACCGAAACTTAATGTGTGATTGACATGCCTTGATGTAAGATCATTGGTTGGAATCCCTAAGGGGGAGGGATAAAGGTGCACACCCAGAGGCGCACACACTCAGACACTCTTTTGGATGCTATGCTTTTAAACTGCAAAAATGTAGAGGCTTGGGGAAAGGGGGACCAATGGCTATCCCTTACACAAGCAGCCTGCTTTATTTCTTTGCTTCCTGATCTTTTGATGGACTGCATCCTGCATCTTGCCATGCTTTCAATATATTTCTAAAATACCTGAAGAGACTTGGAGTGATTACTTGGCTTGACGTTACCTGAATCTACACTAGTTTCACGTACACCCTTTGTCACCACCTAGATTTTGGTTGGGAGTGACTGGACACACTGATAGGAGAAGCCTGAATTGCTGGGTCTAATCTGGGCCGGGGAAGCAGAATCAGGCACAATCCCATCGCCAGGAGGCCAGAGGACTTTGTCACATAATGTTTCTTGTTTTTCCAAAAAGAAAAATGCTCCTAGAATTCAGCAATTTTTCATACTCAAAAGGAGCATTAAACACAGGAAGCATGTCCTATAAACACAATTTTACTGGATTATAAAACTTGCTGATGGCTGATGAAGACAAATATAACACACAGTGAGATGGAAAATCATTATAATTATCTAAATAACGCACCAAATACTTTCACAAAAGATAAACTAAATAAAGTAATGGATATCTCACTAAATCTTTTACAAATTATGGAACAGTTTACTATGAAAACCTTTGAAAACAGATCTAAAGGAGGAATGGGAAAAAACAATATAGAGTCAGTATAAATAGTTTTGGATATACAAATATCTGACACAAGCGGGAACAGGACCAAGATGATACAGAGCTGGCCACTGCATTCCTTTCTTTCTTCCATTCTAAAAATCAGCTCAGTGTATAATTCTAAATAAATATATCATTAACATCTTTAAAATATAATCAAACCATTAAAAAGATGAGGAAACATACACCATTAGTACATGCTTCAAATGATGACAGAAGGAGTTCCACTGACAGCCATCACTAAGAAGGCCCTGCCATACTCAACCGGGGGTGGATTCCCCAGCAGATCTTAAACCACAAGACAGTTAAATCCTGGGTAAAGCAATCTTCTAAGTACAGTGCTTGGGTCTAGAGCCCTTTAGATTTTTTTAAATCTAGCAACAAGACATTCAATCAGATTTATTAGCTCACTGGCAACCACTGGGAGATTTCAAAGGGGTATGATGTGCTTTGCTTTTGCTGCCTATCAACTCACAGTCAGCAGCATTTTGCAAATACTATAAGCAGTGGATTATTTTAAAAGGAAACTCCAAGTTAAAAACACTGCAATAATCCAATAATTCCACCTTCCTATAGTTCATATATACAGGGATATTATAGCCAGGAGTTGAGAATTCAAATCCCCATTGTGTTTCCAAGGAGGCACAGAATCACCCATAATGTGTGTGGCTGACAACACTAAGTGTCCCGTTATCTGTGCAGGTTCAGATATGGCGCCAGAATCCAGAGCACAACCAGGAGAAAGCCCTGGAAAATGTCACAAGTCAGAATTGACTTGATGACACACAAGCATTAATTATGGTTACACACTATTGTTGAACTAAAAACAAATCCCCTAATTGTTCCCATCTCTGCTAGATTTCACAAGTGTGGGAAAGAATTGAAATGACACATATTCTATTTTTAGCAAGTAAGTGTACATCCACTGGCTGCAATAACTAGAATTATCCCACAATTGAGGTCCAGACAGCTCTCTGAATACTTCCTCAGGCCCTGCAATACTTGTAGCATTTAGTTTGATATACTTGGCAGCAATTACCCTCAAAAGGCTTTAGTGATTGCCCCGATTCTGGCTAGACACTGAAGCTATATAATCTGATAAAAATTAGGGTACAGCTAATCTACAGATTTTCTGATACATGGATTGCCATTTTTCTGGGGCAAAGGGACCAAAAGAAAATTGAGATTTTCTGTTCTCTTTTCAGCGGCCGGCAGTCTTACACCTACTGAGCTAGATACCTGATTCTACATTCTTACCAGTGATAACTTTCGTTCTTCGAGTATATAGTTTGTGAATCCCCACTATTGGGTTATGCGCCTGCGCAGAACATCGGCGCATAACCAAATAGTGGGGATTCACAAACAATATGAAGGAGAAAGTTGGGTTTCACTTACCAGTGATAACTTCCGTTCTTCGAGTATATAGTTTGTGAATACACACTATTGAGTTATGCGCCAATGTTCTGCGCAGGCGCCTAACCCAATAGTTGGGATTCACAAACTATACGAAGGAGAACTGTGTATCACAGTTTCTACTGGTGGTTTAGGCTCTGCAGTCTCTATTTTGGAATGTTAGTTTTACCTCTTATTCTTTCCATTTTAATGTATAACTAGGATTGTTTATTTATTTAATCACTTCCCACTCAAAAATCTGCATTACCTGGTTGATGAAGAGTATTAGTGCAAGCTAGAGGAAAAGAAAACCAGTAAGGTTACAAAGAAGAGAGAAAGGGAAAGCAAAAGAATGAATTTTAGTCGGAAGGATTAGGAATGGAGGTTTCCAAAAGTGCATTAACTATTTCTTTCCAAAGCTCAAAAAAGGGGGGGGGGCAAAAGGGAGGAGAGGAATAAATTCATACAATAGTTTTTCACCTTCAGTCTAATAAGGCGTTCTCTGCAATAAAGTAATGTAAATACCTAATTAAAATTAGCATAAATGTTAAAAACATTGTCTTTGCTTTATGGATATCCTCAACTGCCAGACAGACAAACAAATGGGTCCTAGAGAAAATCACGCCTGAACTATCTCTGTAGGTAAAAATGATAAAATTGAGGATGCCTTACTTTGGTCACATTATAAGAAGGCAATACTCTTTGGAAAAGATAATTATTTTGGGAAAGGTAGAAGACAATAGGAAAAAAGGAAGATGTAATGATTTCCTAAGGAAACCAAAGGCTTGAGTTTACAAGAGCTGAGCAGGGCTACTGATGGCACTACATTTTGGAAATCACTCACTATTAGGGTCACCAACATAAGTCTGAAGCAACTTGATGGCATGTAACAACAATAACTACAACCACCACCACCATGTTGGAGGGTAGTATGAAGCTAACGTAGCCTAGGTCGCTGTACCATCCATTTAAACTGGAAGAGAAACATTACTGCAGTCTTCTTGGCATGATGCACAAAAGGTGTGACTTCATGAATTTGGGACACAGCCCTCTGCTTTGCAGAATTTGTATTCCTGAGACAACACAGCAGTAGGCCACAGTAATGTTAATTGCCAATGACAAGATTACTAAATACTACACCTTCCTTATTAGCCGCCATGAAGTGCATCCTGTCCATAATAGAAAAGTACTGTAATAACTCAAGTCCTTGAATCAGAACGAACGCACAGACTGAGATGAAGAGACTCCAGACCAGGGGTTGCCAACCTTTTTAAGTTGGGGGCCGGGTCACACTAGTTGTGGGGCCAGACTGGTGGTCCCCCATTTACAGCTGCCATAAATGAGTCTGCGGCTGTCGTAAACATGTTTATGACAGCCACGGACTCATTCACGGCTGTCACAAACGAGTCTGTGGCCAATTCCGGCGGTGGCAGCTGCAGCAGCTGGAGCAAGGACAGGGGCTGGATTATTTGGCACCACAGGCCAGATTTGGCCCGTGGGCCATAGGTTGCCCACCCCTGCTCTAAACTAGAGGTTCCCAACATGGGGCCCCTCAGGGAGAACTTCTATTCCCAGAAACCTAAGTCAGTACATCAGTGCTTTGAGGAACTGACTTAAGCAGCAACTTCAGCTCCTTGGATTTTGGATACAAAAAGACTTCTCAAACCTCTGTGGGCATAATCTCCTCCTTAGCAAAACACTACACTCTGGTACATCAAGCAAGCAAAAATCCTTTCAACGCAGAGTAATCTCTGACATGAAATTATTATTATTATAAAGCCTCACATTAATGGATCAATATCCCTGAAAGTCAGCATACACAGCAAGGTATTCAAACAAAACTAGGAAAAATATATTGATTATTGAAGCAAACAGACTGACATCACCAAAATCCCTGTGTTCCATTATAATAGATCATTATATAATTTGAAGTCTTCTCTCTCTTGTGTGTTTAAGAGATGTGATAGGAACACACCCAGATGGGCTAAGATGCTATCCTACCTCTTCTTAGGTCTTTCACAAGAATGAAGCATGTTAATTGTTCAGAGTCATGGAAATAATAATACCCATTATCCATTTTTGTAAATGCAAAGCCAAGATTTCTGTCATCTTTTTTTTATAAGGAACATGTAGTAAACAAATGGAAAAGAAAGTAAAATTGTAAAGGGAAGAGAAATCATCATTAAAATTGTGGGAGAAAGTAAAGGCAAAAATGTGTCACTGACAGCACATTATTGTGAAAAATAATGCTTCTTATTCACCAGCAAACATCAACTAGAAATAACTAATAATAATGTATTCACATGACATTTATTCCATATTTTGAGAAAACATGTGTTTTTGCTGAACATGTTCTCACCAAACATTGTGTCTTAAACATAAAGTGTGTGATCTTTGTAGTGGCCGGAGAATATTTTTTTAATCCGATTTTTAATTTTTAGACCCTGTTGAACTATTTATTTTTGCTGGATATATTTGCATGCTCTTTGAATTAATTTTAAGAATCATTTTGTTTATTTTGAAAAATATTCCGTTGATTTTATTTCACTTCTCCGTACACTTTTTTACTAATAAAAGGGCTGTATAAAAAGCTGTTGTAAAATAAATAAGATAAAACCAACAAAACACAAAATTACATGACAAGTTCAGTAATCTATTCTCTGCTTTGTGTTCAAATGAAGTAATTAAAAAAGATGAATCTCACACAATTTAGAAAACAATAAGCACCACATAGATGTGCAAATGGATACATTTAAGCACATTATGATTTCTGCAGAGAACATTCAAGCTCCTATGCTGACAGCAATTATATACACTTTGTATTTTGCTGCAATTATAAGCTTATGATTAATCTTTCAGTTAAGGGATTTTAAATACTACACATGAAGCCATTTCTAACTGTATATACTGTCCTTCAGCAAACTTCAGCCAATGTAACAGAGCAGCAAAACCATTGTAAGAGCTGCTAGTACTTATACCACAGATTCCAACTAGGTATTTCCCACATTTCTCAGATCAAAGACAGACTTGAATGTAAAGAACTCTTCCACAGCTTGAACAGCTAACATAAGTGCAGCTAAAGCCAATCATATGGAAGAGGATTTAAGAAAGCAAAATAGTGTATGCCTTTACAGCTCCTTTACTCTTCTGTCTAGGGTAGTGGTTCCCACACCCCACAGGGGGACTTTGGCTGATGAGTGCTTCAGGGAAATTGACTTAGGCTTCTGGGAATTGAAGTCCAGAAACCAAAGGTTGGGAAACACAGGTCTAGGGCGACATTAAAGCAGATGAAATGAATGTGGCAAAATTGCAAGCAAGAAACATCAGTTTATGGAAGTCAGCTCCAGGTTTCCCCCATAAATTGTAAATCAGCTATAATTGTACTGCTGGCATGTCCAGTGTGCACTTTTTACCTTCACAGATGTTAATATTTTACCTGAATAAGTTGTTCCCCGGCTTAGAAACAAGCAGTATGCCATGCTGCACTTTTCGTTTCCATTCTAACGACTGCTGTTTGCTATTCATGAGTCTGAAGAGAGCTTTGAAGGCACAAACCTGGCTCCAGAATGTTTATAGTAAAGCATTCAAAATATGGGCAGGCATTGCTTTTTCTATATGAAAAAGGTGGCAACTTCAGTCAAAGCAAGTGATCAGAAAACTCTGTGTCCCCTTGCCGTTTTTAGAGCAGGATCCTTTGATCGTGATGTGGACTAGTATCACTTCGCTAATGCAATAACTGATCAGGTTTTGTGTGTGTGTGTGTGTGCGCGTGCGTGCGTGTGAAGGAAAATAATACTTTAGTTTATACAGCACACCATTCCCCACTAGGTCTTTCTAATGTTTCCTGTCACACGAAAAGACTGCTCCATCTATTATACCATCTATTATACCGTCTCACAGACTACACCTACCCAGCTATCTCAACCATTCCTCATAGAGCTTTGTTTCCAGATCCTTTACCATTTTGCTTAATAATCCATGAATATATTCCAGGTTGCTGATACCTTCCTTAAAACAATGCCCAGAAATGGACACAGTACCCCAACTGAGGTCTGACTAAACCAGAATAGAAAGCTGCTATTGCTTCACTTGATCTAGCTACAATAATTCAATTGATGCAGCCTAGTATTGCATTAATTTGTTCTCAGTTTTCCTTTGCAAAGCACATCACACTGTTGATTCATCTTTAGGCCCACTATAGCCCACTGTCACATGTGGTGAGCAATCTTTTGGAGTGGTGCATCAATCAGTTTCAACCAAGTTTATAATGATTTCTTTTTGAGAAACACATACTTGACTATTAAGAATCACCATATTATTTTATACTCACAGGCAGACTGTTTAATGATCGATTCCAGAACCTTTCCTGGAATTAACATCAAGTTGTCCAATTGGTAACTGCCTTGATTCCCTCCCCTTTTGGAGATGGACCCAATATTTGCTCGGGTTCTTTCCAATGGCTCCAAGAGCAAAACATAGCTCTGTCTTTCTCCCTTTCCGGCACATCTTGAAAAACCATCTCCAGAAGTGGATAGGACTTTCCTGAACAGTGGGAAGTGTGTTGTGGAGAACTGGAGTGGAAAAGAGGAATTGCACAAAATCATGTAAAGGATCTTCAACTAGCTCAAAACATCTTCTGGAGATTCCCCATCACACTTCTTTCCTGCACCAACAGAGAACCTACTGTTCAGAAGGGGCTCCTTATCTTATGGCGTCTTCTGCACATAAAGCAGGCTGGAGTGTGTGTACATGCATGCATGTCCTTGCATGCCTATATTTAACAAAGTGACTGACTGACTGAGTAGATACAACCCAAACTTTTTGTTTTCTTTTCCTGACAGAACTACTAAATGTATTAAACATTATGCACATTAGTGGTATCCAAATACATCTGTATTAGAGTGTGCTACCTCTGGGTGTTGACTACTAGCCACAATGGCTGGGGTTTATAGGAACTGTAGCTCAAAACATCTAAAAGCACAAGATGACCCAAACCTGACCTATATGATAAACTTTTTAAAGAAATAAATGTTTAGCTTTGAACAATTGTTGCCAGTCTTGGATTAGATACTAAACAGATCTTTACATACTGTATTTGACAACTCCTCCTCACAAATATTTTGCGCTCATGCAAAAAAAATTGTACTCATGCTAATACACAAGAAAAAAAACACAGTGAAGAGCTTTCACACTCTCCAAGGGTTGTTCAAGGCTATGTCAGAACAGAGCTGGGTGGGCTGAGGAGGATGGTGGAAGACAGGGGTGCCTGGCGAGCAATGGTCCATAGGGTCACAAAGGGTCAGAATCAACTGTGCACTGAACAACAAGTACTTTGAGCAGCGGCTATAAGAAAGATTTAGGACATATGATTTCCAGATGATAAAACAGAGGATAGGGAGAAAGAAAGTAGCACAATCCAAATAGAAAGAAATCAGACATTTAAAAAAATAATGAATGAGGTCAAACATAAAGTACTGATCTTACTATCAAATATATAAAATATACTTGGTCTAATTTAATCTTCTGTATGGCATAGGCAATGATGGGAAGCATTTGAGAATACATTGATACAGATTACGAACCTGATGTAGTGATTTCAAAAGGGAATATATTTGAGCATTTTTTAATTTCACACAATAGAGCACTACAGCTAGTCATGTTTCAGTAAAGCCAATTTTTGAGTTCTATCAAGTCTTTAGGAATTCGGGGATGTGAGCCACAGAACTATTATTACACATCTGAATATATTATGCATCAGATAATCTCTTTTATATGGACCCATCTAGTCGCTCAACAATGGAAATCTGTCATTAAATTATTAGTTGATGTTCACTCATCAGCCTAAAAAATGGTAAGCTATCCCCATGGTATCCAGAAGGAACATAGAAACTCTACCCATACTGAAGATCTCTGTCACACACGACAGATACAAATCAAACCGAATCTGTTTAGGGTTTGGCCCACGACACACCTCAAACCTTCATGAACAGCTAAAGTGGCTATTGAAGAGTTCCTCCAGAGCATATACAGAGTGCTCAAGCAATTTACAAGAAAGAGGGAAAGCCTTAAAAAATGAAAGCTGCTTTCAAATTGCAACCTAGATGGTTGTCTAGGAGAGAGCGATCATACTGTTCTACTAATCAAGTTCATTAAAAGGAAAACAGAAATGCCAATCAAGCATGCTTAATCTTGGTTTTTATTTTTCATGGTTTACTGTAAAATGAAGCGCAAATATAAAACAATGAAGGATTAATATGGCACAAAGAGGAAGAGAAAATAAGTCCCAATTTTACAATAAAGGGGTTATTTCTAATAGCATCATTTGGTGGGTCCGATAACTGAACACAAAGGGGATGCTTAAGCTTAAGTGGGGGGCTTCCAAATCAAACTGGCAGCATAAACTGTAGAGCTCATCTTGAGCTATGGAGCGTAAATTCAAAACAATATGAGATTATATAAAAAGTGACACAATAAGACTACAGCAGAAGCAGGAGATAGGAAGAGGACACGCGACAGCTAGAAACATCTCCAAGGGAGATGTATCAAAGCAGCAACTAGCTTTTCATACAGGGAGCAGGCTAGCATATTAACAATTAAGGGTTGCCCACAGATTACGGCAGGACTTTTCCTGTGTGTGTTTTATTTTTTAAAATGCTTTTTTATTTTTCAGAAGTTTCATATTTTAAGATATTCTTTTCACTACTAGATATAACTTTTTATTAGATTTAAATCATATGCTGTTTGAATCATTTTATAATGCAATTTAGCCTATATTTTAAAGCATTATTTCAAGTACCTTAAGGACTCCATTTTGGATTCTTTTTGTGCTCCTACATGCAATTTTCATATTTTAAGTGCATGTCAGTAGTTAATAAAGCTTGTAGAATAGGACATTCTGGAGTGTTTGTCATTACTGCAACATTGACACCCAGAAGAAGTAAACTGATATTGAACTGAGATGGCACAAGACACATTCCTTGTCAATTGGGATTGAATGCAAGACTTCCTAATTGTTCATGGTGGTCTGTTACACAGAAAACCTGTTCAACTACATGCAGATCATCTTAGCAAAGACCTGACAAGTGCCAATCTTTAGATGTTTGTCTAACTGTGAAAGAAGACTGAAACCAAAATCAAAACCTTCAAAATAGAGACCACACCTTGGGAAACCCATTCATGGGATTTCTCAAATAAATATATTTGGGGAAAAAACAATTTTTCTTCAGTTCCTGGCTAAAAGCACTTGCTACCATGCTGCGGTGGCTTAAGTGGTTAAGACACTGAACTCAACAACTGGAAGGTCAGAGTTTGATTCCCGAGTACTGCACAATGGAGTGAGCTCCCATCTCTGTCCCAGCTCCTGCCAACCTAGCAGGTCGGAAGCAAGAAATTGCAAGTAGATAAATAAGTACAACTTTAGTTGGAAGGTAAACAGCGTTCCGTGCACTACGGTGTTGAGGCATGCCTGCCACATATTCACGGAAACGTCTGCAGATGCAGACAGTGCTGGCTCTTTGGCTATAAACAGAGATGAGCACTGAACCCTAGAGTTGGATATGACTGGCTTTCAAGCAAGGGCAACCTTACAATGCATTAGGAACAAAGTTTTGTATAGCTAAGGGGGAGTTGTACTGCTACAGTACTTGCCTTAAAAGTCAGTGGTGAAGCTGAACACAATCAATTCCCAGTTTTCGCTGATACCTCCATTTTTAGCAATCATTAACACACCATATTCTTCCCTACAGTTAGGCACATTTCCCCATGGTTCACAGATATTACTGAATTTAAGAATGCATGCAAAGCAGCCAAATGGGATAAACCGGGAATGTGAGCTCTACAGTCTAGTTACCAGTGAAACAATAAAAGACTTAACTCTTTCCTAGCATGGATGCTGCTAGCTCTGGAGTGACTCCTTATTTCAATGTCAGTTAAAACGATTGCCTCTATAACCTGAACAGGAAGAAACCAAAATTTATGACTCTTGGTGTGTGCACATGACCCCTCCCTCCAAGAACTGCAAGGACTTTTTTGTACTAGGGAGGAAAGTCAAAAAGTTGTAATTTTAGGCTAAGCAACAGATTTTAGCCATTAATTTCCATGGATGCCTATACATACTGCACAGGAAGTACTTGAAAACCGCTAGTCTAGATGAAGGTGGTCATATAAATCTTTCTGAACACGGTGGAATAAAGAGTGCGTGTCAAGTGGTCCCATAATTGATCCACTATTGTTCCAAGTGACCAAATATCACCAAACTATCATTTGTAGTACTAGACAAAAAAGTGAAAAAGAAACTATTACCTGCTACTTCCACGATCTGGTGCCTCGCAATGTCATAATACGGATCATCCCACCGCAAGTGAGTAACAGAATCAGGGGAGCCCTTGGTGTCATCTACATTGAAAAAGAGCACAAAACTACAACTAACAGAAAGCTATCACACCTCAGGACAGCAGAAGACAGGCACAGAATGCAGAAAGAAGACTAATACACAATATCGAATTAGTTAGATTTGATATTTCAATTTGAAGATTTCAAATATTTTGACTTACGGAAATATTTGATATTAAAGTTTCGAAAATTTCATATTTGAGATATAAAATTTTATAATGCAGATTTTAAAAGTACAACTGTGTAAGATTTAACTGTACAACCATTTTACTGGTGGATTAAAACCAAGGGTCTAAAGTTCTTCAATATGAAATGCTACATTTATCAACTACAATAAACTGAATTCTGATATCTACACAATAATGTTAAACCATTAAGTCTTTGGCATATGCAGCCTACCATGCCATTTTCACCTAGCAGTTCACAATATTAGCATTACCATTTAATTGAAAACAATCCCAACTTAGAATAGGGAGAGCATGCACATTCACTTGGAACATCTTAAAAGTCTAAAACTAATGGTACAAAATATAGCTCCCTTTGAAAAAAAGGGCTATGGCCTCCTCCCTGATCTCTCTCCGCTCCATCTCCACCAAAAATGCTTACCAGGCTTTGGAAAAACAGGAACTTCATCTGGTGGCCAGTTCTTGTCATCTAAAGAGGCCAATTTGAGTTGATTAAGGGATTCATTGGTATCCTCCAAACTCAGGTCTTCCTGTAGATCTGGATAGTTCTGCTCCATAGTTTTCAGACTTCAGGGCTCAAATGCAAAGCCTAAAAGGAAGGTTGTAGATATTTAGGTAAAGGTAAAGGTTGCCCTTGCCCGAAAGCCAGTTATATCCAACTCTAGGTTTCAGTGCTCATCTCTGTTTATAGCAAAGAGCCAGTATTGTCTGTGTTTGCCGACGTTTCTGTGGACATGTGGCAGGCAAGACTACACAACGGCGTACACGAAACACTGTTTACCTTCCCACCAAAGTGGTACCTATTTATCTATTAGCAATTTCTTGCTTTCAAACTGCTAGGATGGCAGGAGCTGGGACAGAGACGGGAGCTCACTCCATCGTGCAGCACTTGGGTTTCAAACTGCTGACCTGTCTACCTTCCAGTTATCAAGTTCAGCATCTTAACCACTAAGCCACCACTGTGGATATTTACAGATAAGCAAATACAACATTCATTGGCATAAGCAAACGTATTTTGCCACTAATCAGACTTTTCCTTTGTGTTTGAGATAAGAGGGATACCAATTATAATACTTTTATTAGAGTGCACATTACCCCACCACCACCACCACCACCACCACCACCACCCTTTTATTTTCTTTTTCTTTTTGGCAAACATAGCCAGGTTGCTTTCTGTTTGTATCATTTTCAGAAAAAAATGGAAGGGAATGTCACATCACAGCAGCTCCCTCAGAAACTGGTTGTCATTGTTTTCATTTCCTATTTCCCTTGGCAAAGTTGCCAAAAAGCCAAGCAGCTTACATACCGAGGATTTACAATGAATAGATTTTAGATAATACTGCTGCCCTCATCTATCAGACTAATGAGAAGAAATCTGCACAATACTAAAGTCAGATTCTCTAGCTAATTTTCTTTTGTAGCAACTAGGCAAGATAGTATAACTCGTGTCCAGTAGTGGAATACAGCCATCCAGTATGGGAGAGGTAGAAAAAGCAGCCAAAGGGTTCCAGAGGTTGTAAAATAAATTAGTTATTAGTCCAGCGCATTTGGACTATCATCACTTCCAAGAGACCATCAGCATTTTTAAATCTGGATGTGAACTCTAACATTGTAACACTACGTTTTGATAAAATTAGCACCCATAGGAGATGCAGCAATACAAAGTTTGATTGCATCTTTGAATACTGGTGCTTGAAAAGACTCATGATTTACAGCTTTGTAGCCCCCTTCAAAGTTTACACATCACTGTCCTTCCTCTCCAAATGGCTCTAAGCTTACCACAGCATGTCAAAGTGCATTCCTGTAACCAGACAAAACACGACATATAAGGGCAGGAAATCTCCAGGGCTGATCACAAAGTATTTAACAACTGGCAAATCCACAAAGTCAACTACGGTGACTTTTTGCTCCTCCTTCAAAGACCGGAGGAGTCGCCTGACCTCAGTAGAAGGAAACAACAGTACACTTTCCTCCTCTTCTCTGAGTTATTAGCTAATGTTGTAATCAAGCTTAAATTGCAGCCAACCATCTGCCCCTAGCAATATACTCAGTTTCTATGGAAACCTTAACCAGCAGTTTCAGTGACTCACAACAACTCAACTCAACAACTCTAGATCCAGCAGCATAGTCTCATAATTGTCAAAAAAACAACCAATGGGAGGGGACTTTTAAAATTAAAAATCTATTATTATTCCTAGTATTACAATACTGCACAGACAATACCAAACTTACTTATACTGGTTTCAAATACCACCAATTGAATAGTGGATCACTGCAATGCATGAAGACCACCATTTCCTTTGCATTATCAGAGCACTTGGTAAGATCTCATGTTTATGGAAGAAAATGTCAGTGATATTCCTTCTATCAAAAAAAAAACAAATCCTTTCAGGATTGCACAATGAAGGGAAAAGGGATCTTTTTCATTGGAGCTGGTCATTGAACAAAGAGTTAGAAATAGAGAGTTGAAGAATCAGAAAAACCAAGGATCATACCGTCCAATCTGCTGCCAATGAAAGAAATCAATACATAAAGCAACTTGATAAGATGTCATTTAAGTATATCCAATTAATGACTTCAAGGCAGTTCTGCCATTAAACAGCTCTTACTGTCAATAAGTTCTTCCTAATGTTTAGGACAATTCAGTTTTCTCACAGTATCAATGCTATCACACCATACCTCATGTCTTCAATTCGCCAGGCTAAATATGCCCAACCATCTCAACCACTGCTTAGTGCTTATACAGACCTTTTACCATCCTGATAGTAGTCCTTCTACGGACTCATTCCAGCTTCTTGATACCCTTCTTAAACTGCGGTGCCAAGAACTGGACACAATATTCCATGCAAAGCCTGATCAAAGCAGAATACAGTAATACAGTACGACTATTTCCCTTGCTTTAGACATTATACTTCTGTTGATTCAACCTAACATTCTTTGGTTTTTTTTGTACATAGTAGTGTAATGTTGGCTTGTGGCCTATTAAGACCCTACATGGATTAGGGTACATGCGCCATCTGTCTTATGTACCTGGCTTCGTCTGCTTAAACACAGAACTTTACATTTCTTCTTGCTGAACCTCATTTTATATGTTTTGGCTCAATTTGCTTGGGTAGTCTTAAATTCTGAATCTGTCTCCTGAAGAATTAACTACCCTTCCAGTTTGGGGTCATCTGAAAATTTGATGACCATCTACTCCACACCCTCATTCAAGTTACTTAGGAATACTGTATGTTGAACAACACTGGGCCCATTGCTCTATCCCAGATTTCATTTCACTCCTGGATAATAAGGAACCTTTGAGGAGCTCTGTCTGGGTAGAGCCTATAAGCCCGAAAACAATCCACCTAAGAATAACATCAGGTGAGAGTCTGGGATGCTAGGTTTTAGCAATAACTATATTATTTCCCAATGGTTTCTTCTTCTTCTTCAGGTCTGTATCCGTTCTGGATATTGGCTACCATCATGGCGATAGTCTTCCTGTTCTTAACTCCTTGAAAGAGTTCTTCCGAGGATATGCCACACCAGTCTCTCAGGTCCTGTTTGACTAGAAAATGGGAAGGATTCTGGAGAACTGGAATCCAACAAGCTGGTGAATAAAGCCTTTGTGGTATTCAGTTTTATTAATTCATTAATGAATGTATACTATTCATTAATGAATGTGTACTATATGTCAGCATTATAAGAAAAGATTCATAACACCTCAAAAAGGAAAGTTTTTTATTGACGACAGCAGAAAGTGGGACGGGGGAATAAACTATGCATATGGGAATTGATTCTATAACATTATGACATTTCTGCCTCGCTCTGGATTTTTCAATGATGTATACTCTCTGTCTGGGAACCTTCCTGTTCTTAGCTATTGTATATCTCTAAATAGAAAGCTATAAAATATGCTAAATGAAGTTATTTGGCATTCAAATTCAAATATTACAGCTCACTTTATATATCAATAAACTTCACTGGAACATTCTACTTAAAGTTCCTGCTCTGATGTTACACCAAACCATATTTTGGTATTATAAGAATATCCATAAAGAAAGTTGGATCTTCATATTCTCTGAAGTTCAGAGACTGGAAACTTCCAATCTCAGTTTTCAACAAACTGGGCAATACATTAACACAGGCAAATTAAGGTTTGCCATTTCTGCAAACAAGGCCTCCTGCTTAAGTAGCATTATATGAAGTCTTGAAATGAAAACTAGCTCAAATGAAAAGACAAATAATGTTAAATTTAACTATCTCAATCCACTTCTTTCACTCATTTCCAGTATTTCCATTTTTCCTTTTCTGCAAGAACTTACAAAGCAATTTTCCCACTTACTATAAAATAATGGAAGTCAGTCCTTTCCATTATAGCCACAAGAGAAGCAGTTTGCATATGTCTGGCAGATCAGATAAACTAATTATTTCTTTCTTGTTTTAGTTTTAAAAATTCTAGCAAATCTCTATAAGGAAACGATTCCACAGATATGGTGCCACAACTTAAAATGCTTTCCTCCAGACTGCCACAAGACCTACTCTCTCCTAGGATGGTATCTGATCCTCTGTGAAAGCATCTATACCTATAAGGAAGGGGTGTGGCTGAACGTGTGCGGAATGCGTACCTACACTCCTGGAGCCTATCCCGTAATGCTCTGCACACACCTACCTTTTGTCCCCAAGAGCAGTGCCACGAGGGTCCAGAGGCCGAGAGTGGGGCCTAAGTCCCACAAAATGGTAAAAAGAACAGAAACTACAACTCCCATGGTATCATGGGAGGAAAATGGCAGTTTAACAGCCAAGACTGGAAACAGAATGTTGGAGAGAGCCGATTTGCATGTTGGACTGTGATTGGTTGAGAGTGAATGGTTGACGAAGAAAGATCCTGATGCGGATGGAACAAACCCATTCCATTTAAGTTTCAGCCCTGGAATGAGACACTTTCAATGTACATCAATGCTATGTGAGTGAAAGACAGAGAGAGACAGGGAGTGTGTGTCTGTGTGTGTGTGTGCAAGACAATGCACAAAACAGTGGGTTCCTGATCAGTCACTTGTGGGTGTGGGTGTGCCTGAATGAGAGAGAGAGAAAGAGAGAGAGTCTCTGTGTGTTGGGGTGTATCAGGGTCCGAAAAACCTAAGCATACAACAAACATCCCCCGGGCAAGGCAATTAACCACTCCAAAAGGGCAAGGGTAATTAGCTATCATCCTTCCTTCCCTACCTCCAGCCATTCTTCTCCCCTTCCTTCTTTCCTTCCCTCCCTCATTCTTACCCTCCCGTTTTCCTTTCCTCCTAAATTTCCCCCTCAATATCTACCATCCATCCCTCATCATCACGCCGGGGGGAGTCTGCCCAGGTTCCTTTACTGAGAGCCAGGGGGCATCACAAACAGTAGGGGGGGGGGGAGGCAAAAAGGAAAAAACCTCTCCAAGCCACCCCCACACCTTGGGTGGGCACCTATGCTAGTTACCTATAAGAGGCTACAATAAATTGTACTGTAGTTTTAACTGCTGGTGGATGAGAACATTATAAGCTTAGAAGAAATGTACAACCCTACTACTTTCACATTACTAACCTCTCTACAAGCTCAGTTGTTTAAGCCTGCAGAGCTGTAATAATTAATAAATCCATTGAATTTTCACTCCATGGTATTAGATATTATACAGAAAGCAGCCATTTGTTGTTGTTCAGTCGCACAGTCGAGTCTGACCCTTTGCAACCCCATAGACCACAGCACACCAGGCTCCTCTGACATCTGCCATCCTCCACAGCCCGCCCAGATCTACGCCTACTGCGTCAACAATGCCATCCAGCCACCTCATCCTCTACCACCCCCTTCTCCTTTTGCCTTTGATCTTTCCCAGCATCAGGGCCTTCTCTAGTGAGTCCTCTCTTCTCATTTGGTGGCCAAAGTACTTGAGCTTCATCTTCAGTATTTGTCCTTCCAAGGAGCAGTCAGGGTTGATTTCATTCAGCATTGACTGATCTGATCTCCTTGCAGTCCAGGGGACTCTCAAGAGTCTCCTCCAGCACCACGGTTCAAAGGTGTCTATTATTCGGCGCTCAGCCTTCCTTATGGTCCAGCTCGCACAGTCATTAAATACTACTGGGAAGACCATTGCTTTAACTATGTGGACTTTTGTTGGCAGGGTGATGTCTCATTACACTTACCTAACAAGCAGTGTGGTCCATCTCAGGAACAAGATAGAACATACTGTAGTTAAATCAAGATGTCTCAGTCTCAGGTTCCTTACTTCACAAACTGCCATCTGAAGTCAACCAGGACCATAATGCAATCTACTAAGTTCAAATAATTGTGTCACACGACAGGGCCAGAAAACAAATGCAGTGTGTATCTTTCCTGCCAGAACATAAACGTGACTGTCTTAAACCCGCTGACCATTTCCACTGGCTCAGCGGATACTTTGAAACAACAAATCCAACCATTTAAAAAAGTTATTCTAGATTTATAATTAACGTACTGAACACCACTCCTAGGGCACTTTTGGCATTTTGCTTTGTTTAGTGGTGACGCTGAGTGCTCATACTTAATGGGCATGAAAATGTTTCAGCAGGGTGCATCCTCTGTCACTCATTAGGTTGTCTATACCTTTCCCACCATAGCGGCACCTCTTTATCTACTTGCAATTTCTTGCTTTCAAACTGCTAGGTTGGCAGGAGCTGAGAGAGACGACGAGTGCTTTACTGCGTCACACAGTACTCACATCTCGAACTACCGACCTTCTGGTCCAAAAAAATAGATACAGTACTGGTATTCCCAACATAATTTCTGCTCCAGAATCTTTTTGATAAATCAGACATATTTCTTGAAAGGATCCATTCTTGTTCATTTTATCCTGTATTTATAAACATAAATGAGGTCTAGCAAAATAGACAAATGCTGACTTTCTTAAAGAAATATCCCCATATTGGGGGGAGGAAGTATTACTCAGCTGTTGTATTTGCTGTTTTTCAGAGCCTCTTTCATCCACGCCTACTTCCTCCTTCAGAGATCTATATATTATGCAACTCCTTACTCATATATACTGAGATTACAGAGCATTACTAACACCCTAGAGACTGGGCTAGAGGACTATGTTTCCCACAAAAAGCATGGCCTAACTGTCACAATTAAAACTCTCAGCAGTTTTTTTTTCTTTAACATCAAGCTGATTGATGCAAACCAGGATTTAGATGATGTAAACAACCAGGTTTCCCTTGCTTGAAAGCCAGTTGTATCCAACTCTAGGGTTCAGTGCTCATCTCTGTTTCAAAGCCGAAGAGCCAGTGCTGTCTGCTTCTGCAGACATTTCCATGGTCATGTGGCAGGCATGACTAGACACCTGAGCACACGGAACACTGTTACCTTTCCCACCAAAGCAGTACCCATTCGTCTACTTGCAATTTCTTGCTTTCGAACTGCTAGATTGGCAGGAGCTGGGTCAAAGATGGGAGCTCATTCCGTTCTGCAGTACTCGGGAATCGAACTGCTGACCTCCCGCCTCCCAGTCAGCATCTTAGCCACTTGAGCCACTGCAGTAAACAACTAGGATTACCAAATTCACTCCTGTAGTTTTCTGAGGCAGACAAATGGAGAAATTCTGGCCCCCACTTCTTCAACCCTTAGGTAAAGGTCTCCCTTGCTCGAAAGCCAGTCGTATCTGACTCTGGAGGTCGGTGCTCATCTCCATTTATAGCCAAAGAGCCAGCGCTGTCTGTGTCTGCAGATCTTTCCATAGTCATGTGGCAGGCATGGAACACTGTTACCTTTCCCACCATAGCAGCACCTCTTTATCTACTTGCAATTTCTTGCTTTCAAACTGCTAGGTTGGCAGGAGCTGAGACAGACAACGGGGGCTTTACTGCGTCACACAGTACTCACATCTCGAACTACCAACCTTCTGGTCCAAAAATACTGAAACTCTCTTCCAAAGTAACCTATGCAACCTGATTTTATGCATGTTTAACTCAAAAACCTGGCTGGCAGGGCAGGTGTGGGGCCCTAATGGGAGCACAGTCCCCACCTGCTGGCTTATGTAAACAATTAAGAACCCTCTCTTCTCTTTTATAGTGGGTGGGATGTGGTTTTTTTTTTAAAGTGTTTTTATATGTTTTTAGAACTTGTTGTAATGCCGCCCTGAGTCGGGTTCTACCTGAGTGGGCGGCATATATATGACTATAAAATTAAATTAAATTAAAAACAATGCCCACATTTTACCGTATGGTCTATGCAAGGTAAGAACGTATAAAGAGGCAGAGATGACTGCCTCGATCTCAAAATAAATTAATGTTCAAGGAAGTTCATGGGAGGGATTTGACGGAGAGCAGGTCGCCCATCCCTTCCTCCCGTTTGCAGCCACCTGAGGCCACCACCACCACCACCCCAATAGAAAAGCCTCGCCAAAACCCTCCCCAGAAATAGGAATAGAGCACAGAGAAGAGAGAATAGGGCAGCGTTTCCCAATACGAAGTGCGTGTTCGGCCAGGTGGGAGAGAATAATGATGAAAAGCCCCCCCCTGTCCAACCGTCCCAGGCCTTTGGCTTACCAGGAGACACCCCCCTCCCCCTCCAAAGAGGACCGACCCAAGTGAAGCCTAGGCAGACACTCCCCCCGACCCTCAGGCCCCTTTCCCTGAACAGGAACTTTCCCACCGTTGCACAAAAGGGAGCCCTTCCTTCCCTCCCAAAAAACGCACCCAGCCGCGCCCGCCCACGAAGAGGAACCCAATTTACCTGTTAAAATAAAGCCAGGCGCGGCCTACCTCCCTCCGCTCGTCACTTTCCCTCTCTCATGGAGCAGCAGCAGGCTTGCCCAACCCAGAAGGACGGCTTGGCCTGCGCTTCTTCTCAACCACGGCCGCCTCTTTCCTCGCTCCCGCCTGTCACAACCCCCCCTTCTTTGCAAACATCCGTCTCTCTCTCCAAACCGGAAAGGAAAAAAAATGGCGCGGTAGCCATGGAGACCCTCCCCGCCTTTTCCCATGGAGGTATAAAAACAGGCGTTCCATGCGCTCCGGTGTCTAGTCATGCCTGCCACATGACCATGGAAACGTCTGTTGAAGCAGACAACGCTGGCTCTTCTGGTTTGAAACAGAGATGAGCACTGCACCCTAGAGTCGGGTACGACTGGCTTTCGAGCAAGGGAAACCTTTACCTTTTTACCTTTATAAAAAACAGATGGCATGACGTCACAAACTTGAAGCCGACTAATCTGACAGCCCGCCATGTGAGTTGGCCCAAAACATTGCCTTAGGGTGCTTTGATTATGTGGAGTCGTGAAAGTAGATCGGGGTTTCCCCTTTAATATCAGTGGGTGGGGGGTTGCGATCCCCCTCTTCGCTGGCTTCCCTGGGGTTGGGAGGTTTGGGGGAGACAAAAGGGGTCTGTCCCCCCAACCCTTCTGGACCCAGGAGACCCGGGAAAGGTGATCGATTCCACCCCCCTCCAACACTCCGTTGTTGAAGAGAAGAAACCGCTTGCTTTCTTCTCTTTAATAACGGGGTGTCGGGGGGATCCCCTCCCTGCCGGGTCCCCTGGCTCTGGAAGGGGGGGACAGACCCCTTTTGTCCCCCCCACCCACCCAGGGGACCCAGCAAAGGGGATCAATCCACACACACCCCAACACAAGAAGCAATCGTCAACGGTAGTCTGCAAATGTTTTGGTCCACCTAATATGGCGGCAGGCCACGCCCACTGGCTTCAAAAAACTTGCAGCATGAATCCTGTAGTGCCATCTCCTGTTTTTTATACCTCCATGCCTTTTTTCCGACACCTGGTGGGGCGAAGAAAATAAGTCCGGGTGCAACGGGGGACGATTGTGTAAGACGTTCCGCTATCGCCCGCCCCCACCACCTAAGAGCCCTGGGGGTGCAGTGGTTAAACCGCTGTAAAGGTTTCCCTTGCTCGAAAGCCAGTCGTATCCGACTATAGGGTGCGGTGCTCATCTCTGTTTCAAAGCCGAAGAGCCAGAGCTGACTGCTTCTGCAGACGTTTCCATGCTCATGTGGCAGGCATGACTAGACACCGGAGCGCACGGAACGCTGTTACCTTCCCACCGAAGTGGTCCCTATTTATCTACTTGCAATTTCTTGCTTTTCGAACGGCTAGGTTGGCAGGAGCTGGGACAAAGACCGGAGCTCATTCCGTCCTGCAGTACTCGGTACATACCTGTCAAGTTTTGGGAAATTTCTGTCAAATAAGGCAAAATTTTCCGGCAAAAACGGGAAACTGGACATCTATGCTTATTCTGTGCTGGCCTCCAGCCTAACTCCAGTCTAATTGCAGTCTAACTAATATGGGATGGCGGCGGGAAAGAGAATAAAATATGGGGGTTAGACAGAAATTTCCAGAAACTTGACAGGTATGACTCAGGAATCAAACTGCTGACCTTCCGCCTCCCACTCAGCGTCTTAGCCACGAGCCACTGTACTGCAGCAAAAAAAAAAAACCGTTTTGAGTTAGATCCGGACAGGGATCAAGGTTGACTTAAGTCTTCCATCCTTGCTTTCGAACTGCTAGGTTGGCAGGAGCTGGGACAGAGACAGGAGCTCACTCCGTTGTGCAGGACTCGGGTCTTGAACTTTCCAGGCGCCAAGTTCAGCCTCTTAACCACTAAGCCAGAGATTCTCAACATGCTGCCCACAGGCCGGAAGCAGCCCATGGCACCATTTCATGTGTCCCACCACCACACCAGGAAGTGCCAGGTGGTGGAGGAAGGGCAAAATGGCCGTCTGGCCCCCCAAGCTGTTTGAGGAAGCATGACTCCTGCAATAAGCCGATGGGTAGCAATTACACTTATAATATACCACCCTATTGCACTTAGTGCACTCTCTGGGTGGTTCACAAGTTAATTAGCATTTTGCCTCCCAATATCCTGGATACTCATTTTTCTGACTTGAGAAGGATGGAAGGCTGAGTCAACCTTGATCCCTGTCAGGAACAAACTCACAACTGCTGCAGTACAGCAGTTCAACCACTGTGCCATCAGGGGTAGGATCCTTGTCGTGCTTAGACCTGGGTGGGTTGCACGTCTGAATCTCTGACCTTCGATGTTGAAAGACAGGTTCTGGGCGGCTCAGTGTGTTGTTTCAGCCAGTTAAAAACAGTCATGTTTTCCAAAGGAGGAAAACATGGGCTCAGACTTTGCCTCTTACTCAGTATGTTGCGAGGGAGTGAGTGGGGGAGGGTGTTGGACCTGGGCTGCGAAGCGGGTTGCGCAAGCTGGATCGGAACCGCGAAGCGGCTGTTGGGTCCCGGAGGAGACTGGACAAGTAACGACACACGAGGCAAGATGGAGCGAAGACCAGTAATTTAATGATGACAAATCATGAGTATTTATCCTGTTCTGGCTGCATGCACAAGCATAGTGATCCATTGTAAAGCAGGCTTCACACATCATGTTTACACAAGATAATTGGGGAAGTCTACACAGGGGAAGTTCATTAACTAACTTAATTAACTACAGGGAAAATACATTGTTCCATGTTATCCGGGGTAAACAAGTGGCTAGTATTGGCTCTAGGGCTTAAAGGAATCCGCAGACGCGAGATTACCTATTACGTGCCTAGTGAGTTAGTCATTAGCTGTCCATTGTCCGAGCTGCCTGTCAGATCAGCTATTGATGAATTAAACTGTATCTAATATTCCGCTCCCCCAATTTCTGTCCCCTCAGGAACCCGCAGCAACGAGGTGATCACCCATTACCAGGGTTCTGTCAGGGACAGTTGACCAATTGTGTGTGCGGATCCCACACTCCCCCTTTATTTGTTTAATTGGACCTGACACGGCCCGACATAAGAGCGGCATCAGCTGACATGGAGTGAGGACATTCTGGGGTTCTCTCCATGGGGGACACCTTGACATCAGTGAGGGAATACATTGCATGAAACAACATACAGCTGTTCCCAGTATTATCACTCCCACAATCACCTTGAGTGTCGTTTGTAGCCATTTCCATGGGGACCAGGACCATAACGAATTCCACCACTCCCACGTGGCATCTTTTTGATATTTTTAACCAAGGTATGGAGGTCTATGAGTTGACTCTGTACCTTGCGCGAGTTGTCCGTGAGGTTAAAGCAACACATGCCATGGACTGACTTGTAACCCAAATGGTGTAACAGTAGGAGGTAATCGATAGCTGCTCGATTATCCAATATGGCATGGTGAAGCTCCGTCTGCTCTTGATTAAGCAGTGCTACCGCCGAGGAGGTGTGGTTAATAGCTTTTGCCAAAGCGCAAGCCAATTGACCAATTCTCTGAGCGTTGCCAACGGCTAAGCCTGGCACGCCAAACAAGCTGACTGCTAGTGAAACATACTCAGCTTTACTCAGAACTCTGATGTTGCTATCACATGAACTGTCTAACTGGGTGGCATGAGCGTGCCGTATATGTGGAGGTACATTAGTGCTTGGGGCAACCATGTCTTTAGTGGGAAGCAACAATATCAAACGACTGATACAACAAAGGGAATCAGATACATTTGCAGGAATGTAGTTCCAAGTATACTGGTTACATGTAAAAAACCATCCTGAAGGCAAAGTAACGTGAGCAAACATCGAGTTAATAGTCTCTGGGTTATTAAAAGTCCAATTGCTGTTGCTGGGGTCGAGGCATCAGCGCTGTGGCCCTTCGACCGTGGAACAGCCGGTCATGCGAGCACAAGTTGAGTTCGGGCTGACTGCCACTCGGAGTGTGTACAGAGTGACCGCATCAGCCGGTAGGACTTTTGTGACTTGGGTTCCCCAGTGCACATATGTTGAAAAGGCAGTCTTGTAAAACGGACCAAATATCTGCTTCACCAACCAGTCACCATTCCTGATGCGCGCATCTGGGGAGTGACACAACGGGATGAGACAAGTGCTCTGAATAGAGGCAGAAGCGGTGGTCTGCCTCAGGCAAAAATCGGACTGATTTCATTTTTCATTTTATTTATTCGATTTATACCCCGCCCTACTCGACCAGGGCCGACAAGGTTTGCCAATTTTTCCCAAACGTTGTAATGCAGCCGGGCAGAGAGATCTCCGCCTGGCATCAGGTTGTTGGCTTCCAGTGAAGCTGCTTGAACCCCTCCCCCCGCAAGCAAGGAAAGGATCAAGATGATGGTAGTCATCATGGAATTAGCAGTAATCAGGGAAAAGGCTGCAACCAAGATGTTCTCCGGCATCGGCTCCTTGTCCTCCCGCCGAATGGCGTCCACCACCACCTGGCACAGGGACTTGGCCATCCCACAGGTGATCTTCGGTGCTGGCATCTGCTGTCGCCGCCTCCTCCACTTGGCTCTCCCCGTCAGGGTTAATTCCTCCATCTCCGGTATTGGGTCCGGGAGCGCCTGGGTCTACGCCATTGGACTTGAAGTGAGGCTTGACACACCGGGCTGGAATTCAGATAACGCCTGTAGGAGACATAATTGCAGCATACCCTCTTCCCCATGTTATGAGTGGTGCCGGGCCCTTCCACGAAGGATCCGGTGGCACTCGGTAATGCATCATCGGCCGCGGGAGAGCCTCCGTGCGACGGAAGTGCTTCTCCTGCGGAGTGTGATCCAAAAAAACATTAAGGTGATTGTACGTAAACAATACCTTGTTCAGACAATGCTGTGCCTGACCCTGATTTTTGGGGAGGGCTAGTTCCCCCCTTTCTGTTTGTTTGTCAATGTAGGACTTAAGCGTCTGATTGACCCGCTCCACAATCGCTTGCCCTTGCAGATTGTATGGAACGCCAAAGGTATGCTTAATGTCCCAGGTGGCCATGAAGGTGGCCAGCTGCCTGGAGCTATAAGCCGGAGCATTGTCGGTCTTCACGTGCCGTGGTTTGCCCATGGGTGCGAAGCAGGAAAGGAGATGCTGTTCCACATGGGAAGCCGTTTCTCCCTTTTGTGCTGTAGCCCAAACGAACTGTGAAAAAGTGTCAATGCAAACGTGCATGTACTGCCATCTGCCAAACTGCGGAACTATTGCCCGCGGAAATCGGCCCAGGCAAATCCTCATGACTTCTGATGTGGGCGATAAGCACTTCGGTGCGGTTCCGCAAGTGAAATTGAGTTGTGAGGAAAAGACTTAACAAATTCTTGTCTATCGCGGGAGTGATGTATGCTCCAGGTAGACTGTGAAGCAAATTCTGAACATACTGACTGTCAGTTATTATGTTCAAGCGTTCTTTGGCAAAGGTGCACAAGGCGAGGTTCACCACTGCCAATTCCACCCACTGCACGGATTTCTGCAGAAGAGTTAGAAGTGTGCGCCAAGCCTGGCCCTCTTGCCAAGTAAGAACACCATATGTACAACCCCCATCAGTGAAAACTGTCCTAGCCCCTTGATGTGGAACCAGGGACATTAACTCACACAAGCTGACTGTCTGCGTTTGAAGCGAGACGAGTCTGGGGTATTTTGGCAAATGGTATGCCAAACATCCAGTGAATCCTTCCAATGCAATCGGAAGTGAGTCACTGAGCTGCATCAGCAGCTGAATCTGATCTTTTGTGAATGGAACAACGATCTTTGCTAAATCGTGCCCTGAGATGTCCCTTGCTCTCAGCCTTCCTCGGTAAATCACCGTGGAGACCAGTTCCTGCAGAGGAACGATGTTTCAGGAAGAGGTATGTGGTAAATACACCCATTCCACGATACTCGCCCCCCGCTCAGAGTCTACTCCCAGAGCTCCGGTGAACATGGCTCCTGTCCGAACTATGTACAGGTTTAGAACAGGAGCATATGGCCCCTGACTAATCCTGTCCACCCATCTCTGGCTGAGAACTTGGTTGACCTTTTCGAGAGTCAAGCACGCCTCTCGAGGAATGTGTATCCGGTCTGCCGGCTGCTTGCCTAACGTTAGCAGCGAGAAGAGCGGCTTTAAGAGATCCGTATCTAGTCTGAAATACGGTCTATCCCAATTAATGTTCCCCAGAATCTGTTGCAATTCTACAAGGGTGACGGAATCCTTTAAGTTGATCTGTGGCAAAACTGGTGCTGCGAAAGAATGGAGAAGCCGATGGCCCAAGTATGAAAATGGCTCGGTTCTCTGAACTTTCTCCAGGGCAATGAGTAACCCTTTTTTCCCCAGAATGGTCTGGAGGTCTTTAAACATTTCGCTGCCGAGTTGCGGCGCTGCGACCAGGATGTCATCCATGAAATGACACACTAAGACTGTGGGGTGAAGGTTTCGGAACTTTTCCAGTGCATTGTGAACGTAAATTTGACACAGGGTGGGCGAGTTGAGCATCCCCTGTGGCAAAAAATTCCACACGTAATGTTGTGTGGGCTCTCTGTGGTTCACGACTGGAACTGTAAAAGCAAACCTTTCCCAATCCTAGCATCTAAGGGGATGGTATAAAAACAATCTTTTAAGTCTATAACCAAGATCTCCCAACCCTTGGGGATCATGTTCGGATTCGGGATGCCGCATTGAAGCGGACCCATTGGCTGAATACATTTATTGATCTCTCTTAGATCGTGAAGGAGTCGCCACTTCTCTGACTTTTTCTTGATAACGAATATGGGCGAATTCCAAGGACTGGTGGACCATTCTATATGTCCTGCGTCTAGTTGTTCTTTGACCAAATATTTCAGGGCGACTAATTTTTCCCCTACTACTGCCATTGCTCTACCCAGACTGGCGTGTTGGTAAGCCATTTAAGCGGTAAAGCCATTACCCGAAGGTAAGAGTGGCACGGTACTGCTGCAGAATGTCTCGCCCCCAGAGGTTGACGTCCACGTCCAAAATGTGCGGCCGGATGACCGCTGTGCCGTCAGCTTCAGGGATCATGAATTCTACCCAATCTTGGCTTCTAAACGCTTCTTGAACACCACCTACCCTCCACACATCGGAGACCGGCTCGAGAGCCCACTCACACGGCCACTGACTCTGGCTGATCACGCTGACGTCAGCTCTGGTATCTAATAATCCGTCAAAAGGTTTTTTATTTAAAAATACCTTTATAACTGGCTGCCGCTTCCACTCTATGTTGGTTTCCACTGCCGCTAAGACCTGGTATCCTTGCACTGCCCCTTTTGTGCTCGAGCGGTCTGCCGACCCGGACTCTGAGCTGTCCCTAAGCCTTTCCTGGCTGCCCGCTGGCGAGTGACAAGGAACCATGATCAGTTGCACTAACGTGTCTCCCTTGTGAATGGTTTGGGGTAAGTGTATCCAGAGTTGAACCTGGAGTACACCCGAAAAATTGGAGTCAATGGCTCCCAGAATCACTAGAATTACTTGCGTTCCTGCTATGCTATGGGGCAAAACTAAACCTATATAGCCTTTAGGCAGGGGTCCCATGTACTGGGAATCAACCAGATTGACTGTGCCTGGTAAGTTACATGTGACTTCTGACTGGCAAGTCAAATCTAGTCCCGTACTGCGCTTCCGGAATGCAGGGAATGTGACCAGAATTTAATCGAGCTCTGACTCTCCCAGAGCAATTGAGGTCTCTGTTTGGACCGGGGCCAGAGACAAGCCCGCGCTCCGGTTTCCCGAGTTCGGGCAGTTCCTGGCCCAGTAGAAACCTTTATTTCATTGTGGGCATGGGGTGGTCGGAGCCTTGGGACGACCCGTGTTTTGGCCATTGCCCTTCTTGGATTGGCATTCTTTAGCGAAATGACCAATCTTGCCACAATTGTGACATGCTCCTTTGGTCCTGCCTTTGAATTTCCTACTGCCTTGCACCGCTGGTGCCAACAGACCCATTTTGTAGGAATCTGTACCAACGTCGGCACAAGCCCTAATCATGTCAGTGAGAGTCAGATCGGGACGATTGCCCAGTGACTGCAAGATCTTACGGCAGTCAAGGTTGGCGTTGTCTTTCGCCAGCTTCATCATGAGCTCCTGTTGGGCTTGCTCATTGTCAATCTGTCTACTGACCGCTTCCTCCAATCTATTGATAAAGTCCACGTAGGACTCCTGGGCACCCTGTTTGACTGCTGTGTAATTTTTGGCTGTTTTGCCAGCTGCCGGGACCTTGAAATAAGCCCTGAAGGCTGTCTCAGCCGCCAAATGAAGGGTGGCGATTGGCAAGGCGATCTGCACATCAACGGATTTGGACGGACCTGAAACATATAGCTGGTCAGGGATTACTGCTCCGCCCATCCTGACATCCCTTGCCTGCACTTCGAGATGATACTCGCTGTCCCATAGCAAATACTGGCTGGAGTTGAGCATCATTCTCATGACAGCTTTCCAGTTGTATGGAATGAGCATCATGGTTTCGCACACTTGCTGAAGCGTGCCCCTAGTAGAGCGACTCTGGAGTCCTGTCTCTGTGATTGCCTTCCATATAGCCATAAGCAACTTGTATGGAACTGGCGAATGGGTCGTTTGCTGCTGACCCATGAGGGCATCTACCTCTATGTGGACTGGGCATATCTGCCTAAGCTCAGCTAGTTCTTCTGCTGGCAACTCCCCCTTACTGGTTTCTTCCTCAACCATGTGCTGGATGGAACTCTTGGTAGTCTGGGAACTTTTAACTGTCAGAGAAGCGCCAGCGCTTCTCATACCATGCATTTCTTCAGTGATGTCTGCAGCTGTCACTGAGGGAAAGCTCCCTACACTACCCTTCTTGAGCTGAAATGACGGGTAGAGAGCCGTTGGGGCTGATGGCTCTGACTGCGCTGGGGGTTCCTCAGCCTCTATCCGGACTGGGTCTACCTCTGCTAAGAGCTTCCTGCATTTGCTCCACGTGCTGATTATGCTGGCTGGAGCTCTAGGCACTTGCTGAATGCAGGCTCCTATCCTATCCCAAAGTTGGAGGCTAAGCATGCCTGTTTCTGGATAAAACAGACAATTTCCCCCCAAATACACCAAAAGATCCGCTAACTGGGCGCTGTGAATGCGTGTATGGTTTACCCTGGCCAGGGCCATGAGTTCCATTAAGTGAACTCTCTGGTTAGCGGTCGGACGTTGTCGCTGAGGACAAGTCCCCATATTATCTGCCGGTCCTTTGAAGTTTTCCTCCTCGGGACGAATCAATGTGTCTGGTTAGGTAATAGGTTTGGCGTGACGAACCTCCGGGAAGGACTCGGAACGTGGACTGCTGCCACAGGCCCTCGGTGGCCTCTGCAATGAAGTCAGGGTTTCACAGCCGACCCTGAGTGGAACGCGTTTCCGCTGAGCAAGATGCCTCAGAGCTTAGGAGCGTGCTCTGCCTCTCTGGAATGTATCTAATTGTATCTAATTTATGAATGTAGTACGCTTCTTTTTGTAATAATAGTTGTTCCACATCGATCCCACTATTGTATCATAAATTAGATACAATGCACCCCAAAGGACTGAATCATGAATCTGATCTTTCGTGCTTTTTATAAGAACTTACAACAACACAGGTGTAGAGCACATTTCCATGGTTCCGAAGTGAGAACAGGTGAAGTAATACAGGCTTATTTAAGGGTAGTAATCAAGCTGAAGGTAACGTCCCATAGAGAAATTGTGTAAGACATATACATGAAAGACATGTATAGAGAATTTATCTGTTTTTGGTTGATGTTTGATTTATGCTACAAGAAGATTTGTGAACTAGATTTTGTTATTAGAAGGTCATCAGAGGCTCATTATAGCACGTGTATGAATATAATACAATTGAACTGAACTGAAGTTAAGAGTATCATTATTTTTATTAGTGTGACTATTTTCATTGCGCCAGTACCAATGGTTTTTTGCATTCGTACCTTTCTGGTTCCTGAGCATCCGCCCCAATCAGCATCCGCGTAGCATGAAAGGTTGATCTCGTTGCCCACTTGAGGAGTGAGTAGCAGTTTTGCGTCCATGGTACCCTTTAGGTATCTCAGTAGCCTCTTGATAGCTGCCCAATGGGGGGTCTTCGGGTCCCTGGAATGACGTGAGAGAAGGTTCACCACCAGTGAGATGTCCGGCCTGGTCCAGTTGGCGATGTGTAGCAGTGATCTGATAGCGGATCTGTAGAGACTGATGTCCTCAAAAGGTTCTCCCTCTTCATAAGCATTTTTCACGAAATCTGTTTGCATGGGTGTCCCGCATGGGTGAGCGTCGGACATGTTGCACCCATCAAGGATTTCAGCTATCTTTTCTTCCTGAGAGATGGCGAATCCGTTAGGTACTCTTGAGATTTGTACCCCTAGATACTTGTTCACCTCTCCTAGGTTTTTCAGAGAGAATTCGCTTTGTAGGCCTTGGGTGAACTCGTCACATGTGGACTTGCTTTTTCCAAAGTACAACAGGTCGTCCACATAGACTAGGACCTTCTCCACACCTTCTGGCAATTTCCTTAAGAATACACACTTGTCCTTGACTGGGAAAAAGTTCAACTGTTTCATTGCCTCAGCCAGGCATTCGTACCATCTTCTGCTGGACTGTTTGAGGCCGTAGAGGCTCTTGCTGAGCAGCCATGTCTCTCCTCTGTTGCGCCCAAAGCCGGGCAGTGCCTTGACGTATATTTCTTTATCTAGTTGTGCGTGTAGGTACGCTGTCTGCACGTCGAACTGGTACACCTGTTCCCCAAGTACGGTCACCATCACTAGGGCAGCCTCGACACTTTCCAGTTTTACTGTTGGGGAATATGTGTCTTTGTAATCGTCTGGGTATCTCTGGGTGAAACCTTGAGCTACTAGTCGGGCCTTGTACATTGTTCACTTATCCTCTAGTTGTTTCACCTCGAACACCCACTTCATTCCAACCATCTTCTGCCCCTCAGGGACTTTCGCAGGTGTATACACATTGAGAGTCTTGAGGCTTTCCATCTCCTTTTCCATTACTGCTCTCCACTTGTCTTGCTCTTCAGGTGGTAGCTTGACTATGTTGTCGTAACTTAAGGGCGTCTCGGGATAGGCATCTATGCCCAGTATGTAATCCTCCAGCCCTCTGGGGGTTCGGTTTTTGGTCGACCTGGTTGACCTTCTAGGTGCTGCCTCTGGAGGGTTTGGCGATTCAGCATCCCTAACGTCCGTGGTACCCTGGTGTGTCTGCTGTCCCTCACCTTCCCTTGGTGATGTGTCTTCTGGTCTGCTGGGCCTCGCGTCGGGTGACAGTGTTCTGGTTTCCCCTCGTTCTGAGCTGCTCGTCAACACTTCATTCGCGTGTATTTTGCTCCAGTTTGCGTGCTCATAGAATGTGGCCGATCTGGAAACTACCACCTTCAGGTTGTGGTCTAGGAAACGGTATGCCTTTGAACCTGGTTCTTACCCGAGGAACCTTAGTCTTCTCGTTATCTTGTCCCCCTTCTTCCTCAGTTGACTTGGTATGTGCATGTCTGCGAGCACACCGAAGACGTGAAGGTGGGCCAGTTTGGGCTTCCGGTTGTACCTGGCTTCATAGGGCGTCTTTCCAATGACACTGGACCATAATCTGTTCAGCGTGTAGTTGGAGTATAGCAGTGCTTCCCCCCAGTATGAGAAGCTCCGGCCTGCATCTTCTATTGCGCACCTGATCATGGTCTGGAGCACTCCGTTCCTTCGCTCGGCAACTCCATTCTGGAAGGCTGAGAATGGTGCGGTTTTGTAGTGTAGCATCCCCTTCTCGATTATCCAGTCTTCAAACTCTTTGGACAAGAATTCCAAGCCTCTGTCCATCATCAGTTTCTTTATGTTGGTGTTGTGCTGTGTTTGTACCCTCTTGTAGAATTCCTTGAATTTGCTGAAGGTTTCGTCCTTACTCCTGAGGGTGTATACAAAGCCGTACAGGCTGTAGTCATCAACTCTTGTCAGGAAAAATCTCTTCTGGCCTAGGGACCTTTTGAGTGGTCCCACCAGGTCAAGATGGACCAATTCGAACGGGTGGTCTGACCTTCTGGTGGATGTCTTTGGTCATGCTTCAACCTTTGCCTTGGAGCTTTTGCACACGGAACACTCCAGGTAGTTTTCACAACTCTTGACCTTCAGCCCTTCTGAGCATTCTAGCATCTTCTTGACTGTTGGGAAACCTATGTGTCCCAACTTCCTGTGCAACAGGTGCGCACACTCATCGTGTGTTTGCTTTCCTATGGATATTCTTGGCGTCCTTTGCTTCATTCTGCTGACCCCTTCATTTCTCGTGGGACTATGGGAGTCATCATTCTCCCTTTCTGGGCCCTCATCTCCGCGTTCTCTGGGGTCATCCGTGGTGCATTCTTGCATTGGTTCATCATCATTGCTGTCAAGTAACCCTATCGTGGCTTGTCCATCATCGGCTTCCTTGGCAATGAAGTATGGTAGGCCGCCTATCAACTCCACACTCCCTATTTCTTCTCCCCTTCTTTCGATGGATGCCTTCTTGTTTTCAAAGACTTGGGTACTCCATGAGTTTGGTGGTGGCTAGGACATTGTAAGGAATCCCTGGGATGTAAAGGACGTCTTTGGCCAGTCCAATTCCAGGGATAAGTACGTTGCCTCTGCCGGTTACCTTTGCGTGTTCCTGGTTAGCAACTTTGATTCTGAAGGAGTCTTCTTCAAAGGAACTGAATATCTCCCTGTGGCATGATGTGTGGGTGGTGGCCCCAGAGTCAATCAGCCATCATTGCAGGTGAGCGTTTGTGGGCCTGTCTGCCCTGTGGTAACTGGCCTCTTTGCCGTGTTTGACCACGTTTACTGAATCTGATTTGTGCTTCTCTTGCTCTCTCTGCAGCCTAGGCTTTCTTCCTGGGCTAGGCGATCTTCATCGCCTGTCTCTTCTATTACTGTCATCTCTGTGCCTGTGCGGGTACTCATCCTGTGACCCATGCCTAGGCCTTGGAGTGCCCTCACGGCACGTCCGATCGCGTGAAGTGTTGTGCTCTGTGGCTCTCTTATCTTTATAATATCTTGGGCAGTCCCTCCTGATGTGCTTTCTTGATCCGCATGTGTAACACTCAGGGGTTGAGCTCACTTGCTCGGTGAAACTAACTTTCTTGCATGGCCTGTCTTCTCTGTGTGTAGTGGCCCTGTCCCTTTAAAGGTTATCCTCAGCTATGAGCTTCCTAGTGATACATTCCAATGTGGCATTGTCATTGCCCAAATTGTCTAATTGAGTCAGGAAATAGTCCCAGCTTGGATTGAGAGAGTTGTAAATAACACTAATCAGGTGTTGTTCTGTTACGATTTCGCCCCTTCTTATAAGGTCAGATCTCATGTTGTTTAGTTTCATCATGTGTTCACTCATCGTTGTTCCTTCCCTAATTTTGTATGCAAGCAACTCTCTCAATAGCAAGCAGGTCGTAGTCCTGTCACTGCAATAAAACATATCATAAGAACATAAGAACATAAGAACAGCCTTGCTGGAAAAGGCCACAGCCCATCCAGTCCTGCATTCTGTCTCACACAGTGGCTCACCATTTCCTTCAGGGTATTCCCAAGGAGGTGCCTTCACCTTCTTAGGATTCCCTGGAATGGCATTGAGAGATATTCTGCCTATCTCTCCAACCCAGAGGTCGTCCTTAAGTATCCATAATTATAGCCATTGATACCCTTGTCCTCCATGAACTTGTCTAATCCTTTCTTAAAGCTGTCAAGACTGACAGCTGTCACCACTTCTTCTGGCAGGGAGTTCCATAGACCAGTAATCCTCTGGGTGAAAAAGTACTTTCTCTTATTTGTTTGAGAACTAGTACCCAAAAGTTTCATCGAGTGTCCCCTAGTTCTAGTGTTGTGCGATAGGGAAAACAGTTTTTCCTTATCTACTTTGTCCAAACCGTGCATGATTTTATAAACTTCAATCAGGTCACCTCTTAGACGCCGTCGTTCAAGAGTGAAAAGGCCCAACCGTTGCAGCCTCAGATGGTAAGGAAGGTGTTCCAGTCCCCTAATCATTCTGGTTGCCCTCCTCTGTACTTTCTCCAACTCCATAATATCCTTCTGGAGGTATGGCGACCAGAACTGTACACAGTATTCCAGATGGGGCCTCACCATAGATTTATAAAGAGGCAAAATAACACTTGCTGACTTATTTTCTATACCCTTCCTAATGATCCCTAACATTGAGTTTGCTTTTTTCACTGCTGAGGCACACTGGGTTGACACCTTCATTGAGCTGTCCACCAGGACACCAAGGTCCCTTTCCTGGTTTGTCGCAGAGAGTTCAGTTTATAAATGTAATTGGGGTTCTTTGCCCCAACATGCATCACTCTGCACTTACTAATGTTGAAGCTCATTTGCCACTGTTTTGCCCACTCCCCCAGTGTCAAGAGATCCCTCTGGAGCTCCTCACAATCTCTCACAGTTTTCACTACCCTGTATAATTTAGTGTCGTCAGCAAATTTGGCTACCTTGCTTTTTACTCCTACCTCTAGATCATTTATGAAGAGGTTGAAAAGCAGGGGTCCCAGTACTGAACCTTGGGGGACCCCACTCTTTACTTCCCTCCACTTGGAGAAGTGTCCATTTAGTGCTACCCTCTGTCTCCTGTCCCTTAGCCAGTTGCTGATCCAGGACAAGACCTGTCCCTTTATTCCATGACTGGTAAGTTTATTCAAGAGCCTTTGGTGTGGGACCTTGTCAAAAGCCTTCTGAAAGTCCAGATAAACAATGTCAACTGGATCCCCCTTATCCACATGCTTGTTGACACTCTCAAAAAATTCCAACAGATTAGTGAGGCATGATTTGCCCTTGCAAAAGCCATGTTGGCTCTGCTTTAGCAGCGCCTTCTCTTCTATGTGCCTATTAATTCTATCTTTTAGGATGGTTTCCATCACTTTACCTGGGACACATGTCAAACTGACAGGTCGGTAATTTCCTGGATCACCCCTGGATCCTTTTTTGAAAATTGGTGTTACATTCGCTACCTTCCAGTCATCAGGCACAAAGCCTGATTTGAGGGAAAGATTATATATTTTGGCTAGGATATCAGCAATTTCATCTTTAAGTTCCCTGAGAACTCGTGGATGGATGCCATCTGGTCCTGGGGATTTGTTAGTGTTTAGCTTAACAAGACATGCAAGGACCTCCTCCCTGGTTATTTCTATCTTGCTTAATTCTTCGGTTTCCCTCCCTACGAAGATAGGTTCTGTTTTGGGCATGTGGTCCCTATCTTCTTCAGTGAATACTGAAGCAAAGAATTCATTGAGTCTCTCTGCAATCTCTGTTTCCTCTTTAATAACCCCTTGCCTTCCATTGTCATCTAATGGTCCAATGGCCTTCCTAGTTGGGTTCTTACTTCTAATGTACTTAAAGAAGTCTTTGTTATTCCTCTGAGTATTTTTAGCTATACGCTCCTCAAAGTCTTGCTTTGCTTTCCTGATTGTTGCCTTGCATTTGTTCTGCCAGAATTTATGTTTCTGCCTGCTGTCCTCATTTGGACAAGCCTTCCATCTTCTAAATGAGCTTTTCTTGCTCTTGATCACTTCCCGAACAGCTCCTGTAAGCCACATTGGAGTCCTCTTGGACCTGGCAGTGCCCTTTTTCCTTTTGGGTATGCATTCCAATTGGGCCTCTGTTATTGTTTTTATAAACAACCTCCATGCCTCTTGGAGTGTTTGGGCTCTCTCAATTTTCCCTTTCAGTTTCTTTTTTACTAGTTTCCTCATCTTTGGGAAATTTCCTTTTTGAAAATTTAAGGTCTCCGTGTTAGATTTTATCAGTGACTTGCGGTCTATGATCAAGTTAAACATAATTGAGTTGTGGTCACTGTTCCCTAATGGATCAGTCACATTAACATCTTGCACCAGATCCTGAGTATTACTCAGGATCAAGTCAAGGATTCTTGTACCTCTAGTTGGGTCTTCAACCATCTGTCCCAGGGAACAATCATTTAGCATATCTAGGAACTTTATCTCTTTATCATGTGCTGAACAACAGTTCACCCAGTCTATGTGAGGGTAATTGAAGTCCCCCATTATAACCAGGCTTCCCTTCTTGGATGCCTCCTTTACAACATTCTCCAACTGCCAGTCTCCCTCAAGAGTTTGGGTCGGAGGCCGATAGTATATGCCTACTGTTAGACCATCCTTGTGGCCTGGTACTCTTACCCACAGAGCTTCTAATGGTGACTCTAAATCACCTAGATATTCTAATTCATAAGATTTTATCACTTCTTTGACATACAAGGCTACACCACCTCCTGTTTGCCCCTTCCTATCCTTCCTGTACAGTTTGTAGCCTGGGATAACTGTATCCCATTGGTTATCATCCGTCCACCAGGTTTCAGTGATACCAATAATATCAATATTTTTATCTATTGCTAAGTATTCCAGCTCCCCTATTTTGTTCCGGAGGCTTCTGGCATTTGTATACAAGCATTTATATATGCTTTTCTGACACAGTCTTTTGTGTCCAGTTGCATTGTTAGACTGCCTCTTGCATCCTTCTGCTAGAATGCTAGTGACTAGCTCCTCGCTCTGCTCAGTAATTTTTGCATCCTCCTCACTACCCAAGTACACACTTTCCCGAACCGGATGCTGCCCAGCTCCTGTCGGCTTTCCCCCAGTTATCAGTTTAAAAGCTGCTCTGCAGCCTTTTTGATGTTGAGTGCCAGCAATCTGGTCCCATCATGGTTTAAATGCAACCCATCCCTCCTGAACAGATTTGGCTTGTCCCAAAATGTTCTCCAGTTCCTGACAAATCTGAAGCCCTCCTCTCGACACCACCGCCTCATCCACGCATTGAGGCTTCTGAGCTCTGCCTGCCTGGTAGGTCCTGCGCGAGGGACAGGCAGCACTTCTGAAAATGCTACCTTGGAAGTCCGGGACTTCAATCTTCTTCCTAACAACCTAAATTTGGCTTCCAGGACAGACCGCTTGGCCTTCCCAACATCATTAGTACCAACGTGTACCATGACAACTGGCTCGTTCCCAGTTCTCTCTAACAATCTATCTAGATTTCTTGTGATGTCTGCAACTTTTGCACCTGGCAGGCAAGTCACCATACGGTTATCATGTGCATCACAAATCCATTTCTCTGTATTTCTAATTATTGAATCGCCTAGTACAAGGAGCCTCTCTCCTGCAATCTGTTCATCTACATGCACCTCATCAACCATATTAAGGGAGAGAAACTCAGTTTGTTCCTGTTGTTTATCTTCCTGGATCTCATCAAGTGTGATGAAGGAGAGATCATCAGGTGGAACCAGTTGTTCCTCTGTGTGTTCCTCGTCAGGTGTGATAAGGGAAAGAGCCTCAAATTTATTCTGTAATTTCAGACTCTCAGAGTGATCCCCTACTCTTCTCCTCCTTTGAGTCACATTCCTCCAACCATCTCCCTCCTGAGTTAGTGAAGGGCCTTCTCCCTCAGAACTGTGCCCTGTCTCTTCTTTGTCCAGCATAGTCTGCTCCGCTCTGTCCAAGAACAGCTCAAGCTCCTTAATTTGTTGGTGGTTAGATATGCGGGCCTCTAGCTGCTGGACCTTCTCTTCTAGTAGTGCAACCAGCTTGCACTTGCTGCAAGTGTAGTTCTCCATGTGCTTTGGCAAGAACACAAACATGGCACAAGAATTGCAGGTAACTACAGCTGTTCCCTCAGAATCCATTTTAACAAGTGCAGTATTCTGGGCCTCAAAAATGTACACGTTTACTACCTTTCTACCTAGTAAGACTATATTCTTCTTATGTTCCTAGTTTGTTTAGGCGCGCGGGCCTCTAAAGCAGCTCTACTCCAACTGCAAAACTTACCAGTGCTCACTTCCTTTGTTTGGCTCTCCTCAGCAGCAGCTCTGCTTAAGAGCACATGCAGAGTCAAAATGGCTGACTCTGAAAGAGCTCAGAGCTTTTAAAGGCTAGTGTGGCTCCGCCCCTATGAGTCACAGTTCAGGGAAGGGCCTGGTGTGGCCCTGCCCCCCTGCTTCTGGAAGCTTCAAACTGCTTCCTCTGTTTGAACAGAGGTGGCTCTCAGCAGTTTCAATTATCATACAATTTCCTCCAGACATCATATACTGTTAGCCCGTCCGGAATACTCCCATACATTGCAATGTCAATGGAACTTAGAAGTAAACAGAATACCCTGTGATGTGGTCTGTCCACCTTTAGGGTCCATGGTTTCTTTGGTGGATCTTGGATCAGGTACAAAGCCCCCTCCCTCATCAGGATTACCTGGAATTGTTGAGCCCAGTCCATGAGGTTCTTCCCAGTCGTGCAAAGGATTGGGAAGTTGTGTGGTAGTTGGCTATGTTGGCCAGCATTGCTTCCTTTACTGGAGCTGGTCTGGTGTCCTGGGCTGTCTTTAAATTGACAGTAAGGGATGGGGACACAGACCTTTGCTTTTGAATGTCCTGCTTGTTGTTTTTCTGGTTGCCTGTAGGGGGAGTTCGCTGGCCTTCTATTGTTTGAGCGACCTGGTGTGACCTGCTTTTCCTCCTCTTCGCCAGAGGAGGAGCTCTCCTGCTTCTTTTGCACCTGCGTGAGTCTCATTCTTCGCTGGCTGTCGAGGTGAGCAGACCTCTGTTCTGGAGGTCCTGCTGCTTCGGGCTGGAGTGTCGCTGAGGGGTCGTCTTCACCGCTGGAGCTGCTTTCTTCGTCGGAGGATCCTGTGGTGTTGTTGCGAGGAGGCCGCCATCTCTGCTGGGTCAACGGGGTTCCACGTTGCCGGGGCTCCGGTTCTTTGGACCATGGCCTTGCGTGGAGGTCGGCTTCCTCGCTTGGACTTCCCTGGTGACTGGTTCGGATGGGCAATGAGTCATGGTAGGCCTCCCTTTCTTTGTTCTTCTTGGCACGTGTCTCCGGTCCTATCACGCGTGCGTGCGTTTTGCGGGGTTTGTACCCTCATGTTCACAGCTGGGCCCCTCGAGGTGGTCGTGCCCCCTTCGATCGCGGTAGCCTTCTCTGGAGGGGGGCTGCGTCTCCTTCGGCTTTTGGTTGGGAAAAGTTCGCGGTGGTCTGTCTCGGGGACCCGCCGCGTTCTTTTCATCTGCGGTGGCTTTCTTCCAGGGAGAGGTCATGTCCCCTTCGGCTTCTTGTAGCAAAGGGGGCCTCTGCCCCTCGGGGAAGTTCGGCCTGGTCATTGGCAGCGCTCCTCTCGGGTGCTCGCTGTCTGCTTGGGAGTCCCCACTCCCCTTCCGGATCCTGGGGGCTAAGGGTCGGCATGGTCCACTTTTCTAGGGTCCACGTGTCCACCCCCCAGGGTCCCAGGGCCTTTTCTTTCCTTTGCGTGGCTGGGGCGCATGGGTCATCTTTGGGCATTGGACCGATGGGGTTTCCTGCCGGTGTGTTTGAATCTAGGGCTGGCTCTTGTGATTGGTCGGCCATCTTGGCTAGATTCAAACCCGGCGTGGTGCTTGGGGTTCCTGCCATGGAGGATCCCGGGGTAGAACTTACCGCGCCATTGGTGTGGGGTTCGCCTCCATTGTTCATCAAGGCCCGTAGCTCTGCCGTGAGGATTGTCCTTCTTCTGGCTATCGCCTTGTAGATTTCGATTGCCAGGATTTCACCTTGGTCATCCCCTTCGGTGGGTGCCCCTCTGATCCCGGCCTTCGTCTGGCCATCTGGGTCCATCTCCGCGATGGTCCGGTCGGGGTTGACCTCTTCCATTACTGATTGGGGTCGTGTGGTTGCCTGTTCCGGAGTTTCAGGTCCTCCTTTGGGTCCAGTGGGTTTGGCTCGTGTTCTGGACCCCCCTTTGTTCGACCAGGTCTTTCTTTTGGTCATTTCTGTTTGTTTTGGAGTTGTTTATGGGCAAACCAAACCTCTGCTACCATTTTGTTAGAGGGTTTCAGGTGGTTCAGCCCAATAACTCCAGGATCAATCATTTATAATTAAAGTCTTTTATTTCCACTGCCCGCATGGCGGTCAGTGGCAGTCTCAAGGGTCCAGGATGGAAGAAGGGTAAGAGGTAAGCAAGGGTCCTTTAATAGGGTTAGGTGAGGTCAGAGGAACAGGGGTCGGAGGAGTAGGGTTACATGAGTAAAGCATTGTGGTATATGTAGTTCAGGGCAGTGTGATATTACATCTGACAGATCCATCCAAAGATGTCGTTGCATACCTGTCAACCATCCCGTTTTACCCGGGAAAACCCCTTATTTTACCCCTCTTCCCGCCGTCCTCCCGTTTCATTAATTTCCCCGTATTTTCCCTTATTTTTTTAAAAAAATATCCTGACCGGAGCCCTCACAGGCGAAGCTGCAGTATTTTTTCCCGGCCACCAGAGGTCGCAGTGTGGCAAGCTTTTCGCATGTGGAAGGGGGGAGAGAGAAGGCGTTCTGAGTTTCTCTTTCATTTTCCTGCCAGCCACATGGCCAATACGGCGGCTTCGTTTTTGGTCGGAACCACCATGCTGCCTGGGAGGGACAGGAGTCTATTCTAGAGGTGAGCGATATTTCATATATGCAGGGGCAAATCAGCTCTTGGTCTGGAGGCAGAGACTTCTCTCTCACTCTCTTGCTTTATTGAGCTGCTTCTGCCCTGCCTCTGTCCTGGCTGGAGGATTCCGTTTCTAGAGTTCTAGAGTTAACTTCGGAGGGGTGGGGTGGGGTATGTGCTTGATCACTATATGCTAAAGGTAAAGGTTTCCCTTGCTTGAAAGCCAGTCATATCTATAGAGTGCCAAGGTTCGCCATCACAGTCATAGATTCCTACACTATATGAGACAGAGGGGGTTTCCGTTTCTGTTCTAGAGTTAACTTGGGAGGGGTGGAGGGGGGATGGTGCTTGATCACTATATGCTAAAGATAAAGGTTTCCTTTGCTCGAAAGCTAGTTGTATCTAGAGTGCCAAGGTTTGCCATCACAGTCATAGATTCCTACAGCGGCCAATTTTTAGAGTAAGAAGCTGCTTTTTGTACGAGAGAGCAGATCCAAAATACACAGGGAGAATTATCAGAGCTCATAGATCCAGTGTGCTTGCACGGTTGTGTAAGGGGATCTGAGTTACGTAAAGGTAAAGGGTCGCCCTTGCTCAAAAGCCAGTCGTATCCGGCTCTGGGGTTCAGTGCTCTTCTCTGTTTCAAAGCCGAAGAGCCAGCGTTGTCTTCGTCTTCAGACATTTCCGTGGTCATGTGGTAGGCATGACTAGACACCAGAGCACATGGAACACTGTTACCTTCCCACCAAAATGGTCCCTATTTAAAGGTTTCCCTTGCTTGAAAGCCAGTCGTATCCGACTCTAGGGTGCATTGCTCATCTGTTTCTAAGCCGAAGAGCCAGCGCTGCCTGCTTCTGCAGACATTTCTGTGGTCATGTGGCAGGCATGACTAGACACCGGAGCACACAGAACGCTGTTACCTTCCCACCAAAGTGGTCCCTATTTATCTACTTGCAATTTCTTGCTTTCGAACTCCTAGGATGGCAGGAGCTGGGACAAAGACGGGAGCTCATTCCATCCTGCAGTACTTGGGAATCGAACTGCTAACCTTCTGCCTCCCAGTCAGCATCTTAGTCACTTAAGCCACTGAGTAAACAAGAAAGAAAACAAAACAAAAGTCCCCCAAGAAAATGGGGAAAGGGTTCTTTGTCCCACACAGCTTTGTGCCCATTGCATCTACAATACCATCTAGCCATCTTATTTTGGCCACCCCTTCTTTTGTCCTCCACCTTTCCCAGCATCAAGGCCTTCTCAAGTGAATCCTCTCTTCTCATTTGATGTCCAAAGTACTTTAGCATTATCTTTACTATTTGTCCTTTAATGAGCAGTCATAGTTGATTTCTTCTAGGATCGACCTATTTCTAACACCACTTTTCAAAGGCATCTATTTTTCTGGGGTCAGCTTTCCTAATGGTCCAGCTCTCACACCCATACATTACCACCGGGAATACCATTGCTTTGACTATGCAATTTTTTGTTTGCAAGGTGATGCCTCTACTTTTAATTATGTTCCCCAGGTTTCTCACAGCTTGTTTCCCAAGAATCAGTCACCTTTTTATTTCACGGCTGCAATCACCATCTGCAGCGATCTTTGATCCTAAGAAAGTAAAATCTGCCAGTTGTATCCAACTCTAGGTTGCAGTGCTCATCTCCATTTACAGCCAAAGAGCCAATGCTGTCTGTGTTTGCAGACATTTTCATGGCCATGTGGCAAGCATGACTAGAGCCCAGCAAGCCACATGGCTATATTTGGCCACGCCCACAGATTTGGCCACATCCACAGAGGGGTGTGGCCAAATTTTCACTTATTTTCAAATCCAAAAGTTGACAGGTGTGTGTCGTTGTCATCATTGTCCTCGACGGCAACTCATATCCGAGAATGTATTTTTCCCTCTGAAGCAGGAAAAATGTCACTGGCATGAATTTGTTTAAGGTGGATCCCATCTTGCCATGAAGTGACCCACACTTTATGATCTTTGAGCAATTACTCACGGCACAGATGATGTACATCTAATGTAAATTGGCTGTGCATAGGTGCCTGTTTTTCTTGTTGGATTACAAAATATCATGAATGACAGATGTGTCGGAGGAACGGGATTTTCCTCTGTAAAAGTTCAAGTTGAAATAAATCAGTTAATCTTTAAGGTGCCACAACATTTTGTCCTAGGCTCCCTTCTTTTATTCATCCCCCCCTTTTAAGCAATTCATCTTAACGCTGCTATACTTTGATCCTCAGGTGAAAGCTGTAGCCAATCCAATATTTCCTGCTATGGTTTCAGCCCCTTGGAAACTGTCTAACAGGGCCTGCTTTTGCTCTCCATTTCAGACATTTCCATCAGCATCTAGGAAAGAGACTTCTGCTTGCCACAGAATATCCAGCTGGTGGAGGTGTGAACAGCAGAACATTTTTATTTATTTATTTATTTATTCTTCAGATTTATATTCCTGCCCAACTCGGCAACGACTCTGGGTGGCTAACAACAATTAAAAGCAACATCAAATTAATTAAAAGCCCTTAAAAACCCCATTAAAATTTGAAATAATTTACATATTAATAACTTACAGCCGTCTGTACAGCCTTCTCAGTCAACTTTGTGTATTTCATAAAATAAACTATGGCTGTTATTTTTTCAAACTACAGTGAACCAGTTAAAGGTAATTTATGCAGCCTGGATTTGAACTTGATTTTAAACTGGGTACATGATCTAAAACATTGTTACTGTTGATTAGATTTCTTAAATACTTATTTAAAACATCAAAGGCACTTTTAAAAATATTAAAACACATTTAAATAAGCAAACAAACAATTATCTATATAATGTTAGCATGTAACAGATGTGCTAAAAATAAGGAAAATCAATGCTATTCATTATTAAATAACAGTATAAGTCAACTAGGGTATTAAAATAGCCCACTATCTATTATCAGATGCCTTTAGGACATAAATAACACTTTAATTGTGCCTGGAAACAACCCATTTGTCATAACAGGGGAGTCATGTACTTGCTGTCAGTGGCCCTAGTCAATAGTCTGACCACCTCATTTTATATTGGCTGAAGTTTCTGAACACTTTTTAAAAGGAACCTCAAATAGGATAGATTACAGTAATCCACATTAGAAACAATTGAAGCATATGTCCCTATAGCCAGATCAGTAGTGGTTCATTAAGGAAAGTGGGCTTCTGTCCCACAAAGCTGGTTATAGTTAAACTACTCCTGCCTACCCCTTATCACATGCAAATGCACATGTGCACATGCACTCATACACATGTGTATTTTTTAAAAAACAACTTTGCTGTGGTTCTGCCCGCCACTGCTTGCTTTGCCTTCCACCCACCAAATGCTACTGAGCCAAATCAGGTATTTCCAAGAAGCAGGCCCAGTTGGCACCCTTGTTTTGACTGAGCAACATCCAAAACTTAGGCATCCATGTTCAGGACTGAATCCATACATATGTCTAGACTACAAATCTGATTCTTCAGGGGGACTTAAACCTCCCCCAGAGGAGAAAATCCAGCATGCAAATAGGCATGAGCAGTTTCCTAAATTATGATCAACATCACCAGGCTCTACCATCTGAAACTCATCCCATAAAGGTGAAAATCTGGATACTTCAAATTGGATGTCTCACCCTCCATGTCTAGGCCAGACGTGAAACTGCCAAAACGGAGGCACCTTTTGGTGAGTTCATTCTTTCACCCAACTTAGCATGAGAAAGAGTAGCCGGGACAAGGTGGCCATTGCCCATAGTACTCCCAATTATGGTTCAAAAATACCACAATACAGGAGGGTGTTAGTCTTAGCACTGTGGCTGAAATGGTTGAGGTTAAGGTGAGAACATGACTAGTGGTCTGTATAACTCATGTTAAAACAATCTGAATGTGTCTGAGTGTGATCCCTGTGCTTTTGAGGGGCAACAAGAGGGTCAATTAACTGATTTTGAATGATTGAGAAAGTCAGTATGATGTCACTGAGTGTTGATCTAGGATACTGTTGTGTTCTGTAAAGCGGTGCCTTTAACAATGTACCTTAGCCATGTGTTAACAATGTAACCTTTCTGTGTGCAACATTATAACCTTCAGCTGTATCAATGTAAACCTGATAAGGGGACGCGAGCTAGTGACCACTAGATGGCAATAGCGAGCGTCCAGCTCTCTTGGCTCAGATTCACCTGGATCAGCAGCGCAGGAAGATTCCCCGCCACCTCTTCACCTGGTCAAGAAGGGCGTGACCTTCTACGACATCACGCAGGCAGCAACCAATAGTCTGTCGACGAGCCACATTCAAATGTATAGCCAGCTGTATATATTGAGCTACCCATCCGCCATTACCACATGTTCCTCCGGATCATCATGCAATAAACCTGTGTTAAGCCAACCCTTCGGCTGTTTCGTTGTCTTTGGTCCCTTACACTAAATTGGCGACGAAGGTGGGATCATGGCAGCCCACGGGACCAAGACATGCGCCGGTTTCGAAATCAGGAAACCGGGCGACTGGGAGATCTTCGAAATGGACTTCCAGGCAGCACTGATTGAGTCCGAAGTCACGGAAGAGGCAAAGAAAAGGGCCATCTTCACCAGGATGCTCGGACAAGAAACCAAAAGGACCTTGGTGGAACTGATCGCACCGAGGAGGGTGAGCGAATTCAAGGCCAAGGAACTCATGCAGATGCTGCGTGAGCACGTCCGGCCCGCCACGGCAATGTTTCCCGCTCGGAGTGCGTTCTGGAGGTGAGTCCAAGCGCCCGGGGAGACGGTCGCCGCATTCGTGGCGGCCCTGCGGCTGGCGGCCGGCCCGTGCAAATGGGAGAATGCCGAAATCACCCTCCGGGACTGTGTGCTGTGCGGCCTGAACGACGCCGAAACCCAGCGCACATTAATGAACCAAGAGCCGCCTCCCACGTTGCAGGAGGTCGTCAGAGCGGCACAGGCCGCGGAAGCTACAAAGGCTGGGGTCCAAGAACTCCAGGACTGGCGGCCGAAGTCGAGCAAGGCAGAGACTCCGGTGCATGCGGCCCGGCGAGCTTCGAGGTCGTCCGCAGAGAGCAGCGACGACGAGGACGTCCGGAGGGTCCGGAAAGAGAGCCGGCGGTGCGACGGCCGTGGAGCGGCCCACGACCGCGTAAAGTGCCCATTTCGGAAGGCCGAGTGCCACAACTGCGGCCGCCGCGGGCACATCGCCAAGGTGTGCAGGAAGAGGCGCGAGACCCGGAGAAGCTCAGCAGACCGTTCCGCGGGACAAGACCGCTCAACGAGACCCAAGGACGGCGCTCAGGCCACGCGGAAGCAGGACGGCGTGGGCCGCATCTCCGACGGCAGCGAGGACGACGCCCCAGTATTCAGCGTGTCCGTAGGACACCCCCACTACTTTGTTGAAGTACTAGTTCAAGGGGTTCCCATTAGAATGGAAATAGACTCGGGGTCCTCATATTCAATCATTTCCTAGAGGGAGTTTTTGAGAATTGCCCCCCACAGGCGACCCAAGCTCAAAGCGTTGAGGTCCACACTACGGGACGTGCAAGGGAACAGCATTCCAGTGTTGGGGGTTGGAGAATTTCAGGTTAAATTCAAGAAGCACGCCGCGTCTCTCCCTCTAGTCGTGCTTAAAGGGGGAGATTGCAGCCTCCTCGGGACTCAATGGTTCCAGCCCCTGGGTTTGTTTATTGTGGGGGTGCACGCCGTGGGGGTGCACGCCGTTGGGACTGATCCAATTCAGGAGGTGTGCGAGGCGCACCCCGAAGTTTTCAAAAAAGGACTGGGGAAATTCGAGGGGCCCCCAGTGACATTCGACCTGGACCCGGAGGTCCGCCCAATTCGCCTTAAACCACGCCGGGTGCCGTTTGCACTTAAGGACAAGATAGAGGCGGAACTGGACAAATTGGTGGGCCAGGGAATCCTTGTGCCTGTTGATTCTGCGGAGTGGGAAACGCCAATTGTAACCGCACTAAAGGCCAATGGGGAGGTCCGCATATGCGCCGACTACAAGTGCACCATCAACAAGGCGATCCGCCCGAATGCATATCCGGTGCCGGTAGTCAGCCATCTGCTGGCCAGGTTACACGGGGGAAAGTGTTTCGCTAAGCTCGACTTAGCGCAGGCCTACCAGCAGCTTACGGTGTCCCCTGCCGCAGCTGCTGCGCAGACCATAGTCACCCATAAGGGGGCGTTCCAGGTGACGCGCCTCCAGTTCGGCGTAAATTCGGCGCCTGGAATTTTCCAGTCACTCGTGGAATGCCTCCTGAAGGGGCTGGAGGGGGTGTTGCCTTATTTTGATGACGTGTTAATAATGGGGGGGAGTCGGGTCGAATTGGCCAAGAGGTTGGGGAAGGTCCTGACAATATTCGAAAAAGCAGGGTTGAGGCTGCGAAAGGACAAATGCGTCTTCTTCGCAACCGAGGTTGAGTTCCTAGGGTTTTGTGTGACTCCTGAGGGGATAAAACCATCCAAATCCAAGGTGGCCGCCATTAAGAAAGCCCCCCGCCCCACCTCCAAGCCCGAGCTGCAGTCGTTCCTAGGGCTGCTCAACTTTTACCACTCCTTCCTTCTCCAAAAGGCAGCGGTGGCTGAACCGCTACACAAACTGCTAAAAAAAGACCAGGCATGGAAGTGGGGCGATGACCAAGAAAGGGCATTTAGTGAGCTAAAAAGTCTCCTAGCGTCCGATGCCATACTGACCCATTTCAACCCCAAACGCCCGGTAGTCCTGACCTGTGATGCATCCCCGGTGGGGGTGGGGGCGGTGCTGTGCCACGTGCTGGAAGACAGAAGGGAGGCCCCGATAGCATTTTACTCCAGGTCCCTGTCCCAAGCGGAGAGAAACTACGCACAGACAGACAGGGAGGCACTAGCAATAGTTGCGGGGACGAAAAAATTTCACGATTTTCTGTATGGCCGCCCCTTCACCATTGTAACGGACCACAAGCCCCTGCTAGGCATTTTTACCGCAGATAAGCCCACCCCACAGATCCTGTCCCCGAGGATGCTCAGGTGGGCCATTTTTCTCAACGCGTACCAGCACGCTTTGGTCTACCGGCCCGGGAAAGAGATCAGCCATGCGGACGCTCTATCAAGGTCTCCCCTCCCCCTGACGCCCAGCCAGGTGAGCAAGGGGGAGCGGGACCATCAGGTTCTTATGATAGAGGTGCTGGATTCGCCCCCCGTAATGCCCGCCGACATTGCCAAAGCAACAGGGAAGGACAAGTCGTTAGCGGCAGTTAGCTCCTGGGTGCAGAAAGGGTGGCCGGCGTCCTCCCCAGCTGAGGAGTTTGCCCCATTTTTCAGGAAAAAGTTAGAGCTGTCCCTAGAGAGGGGGTGCCTCTTGTGGGGGCAGCGGGTGGTGATTCCCACTTCCCTTCGGCCGCGGGTGCTCAAACTGCTGCACGTCAGCCACCCCGGCATCGTGCGATCCAAGGCGCTGGCCCGGAGTTACTTCTGGTGGCCCCAGCTGGACGCCGACATCGAGCACATGGTCGGCACTTGTGAAAGTTGCCAATGCTCCAGACCAGAGGAGGCCCGCCTTCCCCACAGGGAATGGGACTCGGCCAAGGGGCCATGGTCCCGGGTGCACGTTGATTTCGCGGGCCCGTTCAGAGGCACCCTGTTTCTTCTTGTCGTGGACGCCTTCTCCAAGTGGTTGGAGGTTATCCCAGTCACGAGCACCTCCTCGGCCCAGACCATTAAGCAATTGCGGAGGCTCTTTTCCATGTTCGGCATACCCGACACCTTAATTAGCGACAACGCTAGTTGTTTCACGTCCTCCGAGTTTAGGGCATTCATGGAGATTAACGCCGTTCGGCATATCACCTCCGCCCCGTTTCACCCAGCCACCAATGGTCAAGTAGAGCGCCTTGTCCGCACCACGAAGGACGCGTTTCGGCGCATGGGCCCCGGGGACCTAAACCTACAAGTGTGTCAGTTTCTGCTAGGGTACAGGGTGACCCCGTTGGCGTCAGGATACTCCCCCGCAGAGCTCTTAATGCGTAGGAAACTGACCACCATCCTTACTAGGCTAGACCCCACGAGGGTAGAGGACAAGGGAAGGAACATTGGGCTAGAGGCCACGAAGAGTTTCAGTGTAGGCGCCCCCGTGCATTGCAGGAATTACGCCAGCGCGGGCCCAGCCTGGGTACCGGGCGTAGTTGTGGAGCAAACCAGCCCCGTGTCGTACCGCGTGGAAACCAGCACAGGGCTACTGTGGAGGCGGCACGTGGACCAGCTCCGACGCAGGGTCTCCAATGAGCAGGGCACAGACCCAACAGAGAAAAAATCAGCGTTAGGGTTCTCCCCCACCCGTTCAGCCCAAGGGGGAGGGAAAGGGGGCCGCGGGTCCCCACCAAGGGGGGAGGAGGATGTTCTCGTAGATATCCTAGGGGATCTTTCTGAGGAGGAGGAACCCGACCCCATACATATCTTGCAGAATTCCCCCACAAATGCGGATACCCCAACGGAGTTAGAATTTGATTTTCAGAACCGGGGGGGTTTTCGGAGTGGTCCCCCAGTCGTCCAAGCGAGAAGAGGGGTTTTTCGTTAGCCCCGATTGCCCCCGGTCTGCCCACAATGGAGTTCTTCCCTTCCCCTAAGGCCGCCAGACCGCGGCAAGCCACTAACGAGTCTCCCTCTCCCATTTCAGGACAAGGGACCAGGGAACAAAGAAGCAGTAGCGCCCCCGGGGGGGTCAGCCCTCATCACGGCCCAAACGCACATGCAACAAGCCATCTTGGCTGAGAGACTTCATCTCATCCTAGGGGGGAGGGATGTTGTGTTCTGTAAAGCGGTGCCTTTAACAATGTACCTTAGCCATGTGTTAACAATGTAACCTTTCTGTGTGCAACATTATAACCTTCAGCTGTATCAATGTAAACCTGATAAGGGGACGCGAGCTAGTGACCACTAGATGGCAATAGCGAGCGTCCAGCTCTCTTGGCTCAGATTCACCTGGATCAGCAGCGCGGGAAGATTCCCCGCCACCTCTTCACCTGGTCAAGAAGGGCGTGACCTTCTACGACGTCACGCAGGCAGCAACCAATAGTCTGTCGACGAGCCACATTCAAATGTATAGCCAGCTGTATATATTGAGCTACCCATCCGCCATTACCACATGTTCCTCCGGATCATCATGCAATAAACCTGTGTTAAGCCAACCCTTCGGCTGTTTCGTTGTCTTTGGTCCCTTACACTAAAGATACATGGCCATGAAACTCATTAAAGCAAAGCAAACACACTTATATACCGCCGGTGGGCGTGGCCTGGGGACATTTTCTCTACCGGTGCCCGTGCACCTGTGAGCACCGGGAGCAGCGCATCACTGTATACCGCCCCACAGCATTTAATGCACTCTCTGGGCGGTTCACAAGTTAATTAGCATTTTGCTCCCCAACATGCTCAGTACTGACGTCAATTGTAGATTCCCAGCACTTAGAAGTTGCTGCTGCTGCTGGTGTGTACCATCAAATCATTCTCAAATTATGGTGACCCTGTGAATATGCAATCTCTAAAATGTCCTGTTTTCAATCACTGTGCTCAACTATTGTAAACTGAAGCCTGTGGTTTCCTTTAGCGTCAGTCCATCTTGTATTTGACCTTCCTCTTTTTGTACTGCCTTCCATCTTTTCCAGCATTATTAGGAAGCCCAGTGATGGCCAACCTTTGCACTCCAGGTGTTCTTGGACTTCAATTACCAGATGCCCCGGTCAGCACTCCTGCTGATCAGGGCTTCTGGGAATTGAAGTCCAAGAACAGGGTACTCAAATTCTCTCGGGTTTCCCTTCCTCCTGGGGCTGTTTGTGGATAAAGTGGAGTGTATGGGAGCCAGGTGTGCCACCTTGCCTTCACTGGAGGAAATGCAGTATATCTGGCAAGAGCACATCAGCTACATGCAACATCAGAAATTTCACATGGAGAGGAGTAACAGGTATGAAAACGAGCACATGTATGTGTGACACCACAGTACTGTGGCTTTTTAAAAGGGTGACCATGTCAATTCTTATAGTAAAGCTCAGGTAGTATAGTGGTTAAACTGCTGTACTACAGCCAAAACATTCTGAGTTCAATCTTGATGGGACTCAAGATTGACTCAACCTTCCATCCTTCTGAGGTCGCTAAAATTAGTCCCCAGCATGTTGAGGGCAAAATACTAATTACCTGGAAACTGCCCAGAGAGTGCACTAAGTGCTAATGGGGCAGTATAGATGTGTAATTGCTATTGCTAGTTCTCATTTGGCCTCTCAGTAGTCTAATAATGATAAGCCTTACAGTATTAGCTGAAAAATATAACCGGTTTAGTGTAAGGGACCAAAGACAAAGAAACAGCCGAAGGGTTGGCTTAACACAGGTTTATTGCATGATGATCCGGAGGAACATGTGGTAATGGCGGATGGGTAGCTCAATATATACAGCTGGCTATACATTTGAATGTGGCTCGTTGACAGACTATTGGTTGCTGCCTGCGTGACGTCGTAGGAGGTCACGCCCTTCTTGACCAGGTGAGGAAGTCGCGGGGAATCTTCCCGCGCTGCTGAACCAGGTGGCTATGATCCATTAGAGCTGGACGCTCGCTACTGCCCTCTGGTGGTCACTAGCTCGCGTCCCCTTATTAGGCTTTACATTGATACAGGTGATGGTTATAATGTTGCACACAGAAAGGTTACATTGATAACACATGGTAAAGGTCCATTGTTAAAGGCACTGCTTTACAGAACACAACATCCCTCCCCCCTAGGATGAGACGAAGTCTCTCAGCCAAGATGGCTTGTTGCATGTGCGTTTGGGCCGTGAAGAGGGCTGCCCCCCCGGGGGCGTTATTGCTTCTTTGTTCCCTGGTCCCTTGTCCTGAAATGGGAGAGGGAGACTTGTTAGTGGCTTGCCGCTGTCTGGCGGTCTTAGGGGAAGGGAAAAACTCCATTGTGGGCAGACCGGGGGCCGTCGGGACTAACGAAAAACCCCTCTTCTCGCTTGGACGGGTGGGGGACCACTCCGAAACCCCCCCCCCCAGTTCTGAAAATCAAAATCTAAGTTGGTAGGGGTACCCACATTTGTGGGGACCTTCCGCGAGATATGTATGGGGTCGGGTTCCTCCTCCTCGGAAAGATCCCCCAGGGTATCTACGAGGATATCCTCCTCCCCCCTTGGTGGGGGCCCACGGTCCCCTTCTCCTCCCCCTTGGGCTAAACGGGTGGGGGAGAACCCTAACGCTGACTTATTTCCTGCGTGAACCGTGTCCTGCTCATCGGAGACCCTGCGTCGGAGCTGGTCTGCGTGCCGCCTCCATAGGAGCCCTGTGCTGGTTTCCACGCGGTTCGACACGGGGCCGGTTTGTTCCACGACTACGCCCGGCACCCAGGCTGGGCCTGTGCTGGCGTAATTCCTGCAATGCACGGGGGCGCCTATGCTGAAACTCTTTGTAACTTCCAGCCCGATGTTCCTTCATAAGAACATAAGAACATAAGAACAGCCTTGCTGGAACAGGCCACAGCCCATCCAGTCCAGCATTCTGTCTCACACAGTGGCTCACCATTTCCTTCAGGGTATTCCCAAGCAGATGCCTTCACCTGCTTAGGATTCCCTGGAAATGATATTGAGAGATATCCTGCCTATCTCTCCAACCCGGAGGTTGTCCTTAAGTATCCATAATTATAGCCATTGATACTCTTGTCCTCCATGAACTTGTCTAATCCTTTCTTAAAGCTGTCAAGACTGACAGCTGTCACCACTTCTTCTGGCAGGGAGTTCCATAGACCAGTAATCCTCTGGGTGAAAAAATACTTTCTCTTATTTGTTTGAGAACTAGTACCCAAAAGTTTCATCGAGTGTCCCCTAGTTCTAGTGTTATGCGATAGGGAAAACAGTTTTTCCTTATCTACTTTGTCCACACCGTGCATGATTTTATAAACTTCAATCAGGTCACCTCTTAGACGTCGTCGTTCAAGAGTGAAGAGGCCCAACCGTTGCAGCCTCAGATGGTAAGGAAGGTGTTCCAGTCCCCTAATCATTCTGGTTGCCCTCCTCTGCACTTTTTCCAGCTCCATAATATCCTTCTGGAGGTATGGCGACCAGAACTGTACACAGTATTCCAGATGGGGCCTCACCATAGATTTATAAAGAGGCAAAATGACACTTGCTGACTTATTTTCTATACCCTTCCTAATGATCCCTAGCATTGAGTTTGCTTTTTTCACTGCTGAGGCACACTGGGTTGACATCTTCATTGAGTTGTCCACCAAGACACCAAGGTCCCTTTCCTGGTTTGTCGCAGAAAGTTCAGACCCCATCAGTTTATAAATGTAATTGGGGTTTTTTGCCCCAACATGCATCACTCTGCACTTACTAATGTTGAAACTCATTTGCCACTGTTTTGCCCACTCCCCCAGAGTCGAGAGATCCCTCTGAAGCTCCTCACAATCTCTCACAGTTTTCACTACCCTGTATAATTTAGTGTCGTCAGCAAATTTGGCTACCTTGCTTTTTACTCCTACCTCTAGATCATTTATGAAGAGGTTGAAAAGCAGGGGTCCCAGTACTGAACCTTGGGGGACCCCACTCTTTACTTCCCTCCACTTGGAGAAGTGTCCATTTAGTGCTACCCTCTGTTTCCTGTCCCTTAGCCAGTTGCTGATCCAGGACAAGACCTGTCCCTTTATTCCATGACTGGTAAGTTTATTCAAGAGCCTTTGGTGTAGGACCTTGTCAAAAGCCTTCTGAAAGTCCAGATAAACAATGTCAACTGGATCCCCCTTATCCACATGCTTGTTGACACTCTCAAAAAATTCCAACAGATTAGTGAGGCATGATTTGCCCTTGCAAAAACCATGTTGGCTCTCCTTTAGCAGCGCCTTCTCTTCTATGTGCCTATTAATTCTATCTTTTAGGATGGTTTCCATCACTTTACCTGGGACACATGTCAAACTGACAGGTCGGTAATTTCCTGGATCACCCCTGGATCCTTTTTTGAAAATTGGTGTTACATTCGCTACCTTCCAGTCATCAGGCACAAAGCCTGATTTGAGGGAAAGATTATATATTTTGGCTAGGAGATCAGCAATTTCATCTTTAAGTTCCCTGAGAACTCGTGGATGGATTCCATCTGGTCCTGGTGATTTGTTAGTGTTTAGCTTAACAAGACATGCAAGGACCTCCTCCCTGGTTATTTCTATCTGGCTTAATTCTTCGGTTTCCCTCCCTACGAAGATAGGCTCTGTTTTGGGCATGTGGCCTCTGTCTTCTTCAGTGAATACTGAAGCAAAGAATTCATTGAGTCTCTCTGCAATCTCTGTTTCCTCTTTAATAACCCCTTGCCTTCCATTGTCATCTAATGGTCCAATGGCCTTCCTAGTTGGGTTCTTACTTCTAATGTACTTAAAGAAGTCTTTGTTATTTCTCTGAGTATTCCTTTGTCCTCTACCCTCGTGGGGTCTAGCCTAGTAAGGATGGTGGTCAGCTTCCTGCGCATTAAGAGCTCTGCAGGGGAGTATCCTGACGTCAACGGGGTCACCCTGTACCCTAGCAGAAACTGACACACTTGTAGGTTCAAATCTCCTGGGCCCATGCTCCGCAACGCGTCCTTCGTGGTGCGGATGAGGCGCTCTACTTGGCCGTTGGTGGCCGGGTGAAACGGGGCGGAGGTAATATGCCGAACGGCGTTAATCTCCATGAATGCCTTAAACTCGGAGGACGTAAAACAACTAGCGTTGTCGCTAATTAACGTGTCGGGTATGCCGAACGTGGAAAAGAGCCTCCGCAAATGCCTAATGGTCTGGGCCGAGGAGGTGCTCGTGACTGGGATAACCTCCAACCATTTGGAGAAAGCGTCCACTACAAGGAGGAACAGGGTGCCTCTGAATGGGCCCGTGAAATCAACGTGCACCCGGGACCACGGCCCCTTAGCCGCGTCCCATTCCCTGTGGGGAAGGCGGGCCTCCTCCGGTCTGGAGCATTGGCAACTTTCACACATGCCGACCATGTGCTCGATGTCGGCGTCTAGCTAGGGCCACCAGAAGTAACTCCGGGCCAGTGCCTTGGATCGCACGATGCCGGGGTGGCTGACGTGAAGCAGTTTGAGCACCCGCGGCCGAAGGGAAGTGGGAATCACCACCCGCTGCCCCCACAAGAGACACCCCCTCTCTAGGGACAGTTCTAGCTTTTTTCTGAAAAATGGAGCGAACTCCTCCGCTGGGGAGGATGCGGGCCACCCTTTCTGCAGCCAGGCGCTGACTGTCGCTAACGTCTTGTCTTTCTCTGTCGCTTTGGCAATGTCGGCGGGCACTACGGGGGGCGAATCCAGCACCTCTATCATGAGAACCTGATGGTCCCGCTCCCCCATGCTCACCTGGCTGGGCGTTAGGGGGAGGGGAGACCTAGATAGGGCGTCCGCATGGCTGATCTCTTTCCCGGGCCGGTAGACCAACGCGTGCTGATACGCGTTGAGAAAAATGGCCCACCTGAGCATCCTTGGGGACAGGATATGAGGGGTGGGCTTATCCGCGGTAAAAATACCTAGCAGGGGTTTGTGGTCCGTCACAATGGTGAAGGGGCGGCCATACAGAAAATCGTGAATTTTTTTCGTCCCCGAGACTATCGCTAAGGCCTCCCTGTCCGTCTGTGCGTAGTTTCTCTCTGTTTGGGACAGGGACCTGGAGTAAAATGCTATCGGGGCCTCCCTTCCGTTCTCCAGCACGTGGCACAGCACCGCCCCCACCCCCACTGGAGATGCATCACAGATCAGAACTACTGGGCGTTTGGGGTCGAAGTGGGTCAGTATGGCGTCGGACGCCAGGAGGGTTTCAGCTCACTAAATGCCCTCTCTTGGGCATCGCCCCACTTCCATGCCTGTTCTTTCTTTAGCAGCTTGTGTAGCGGTTCAGCCACCGCTGCCTTCCGGGGAAGGAAGGAGTGGTAAAAGTTGAGCAGCCCTAGGAACGACTGCAACTCGGGCTTGGAGGTGGGGCGGGGGGCTTTCTTGATGGCTGCCACCTTAGACTTGGATGGTTTTATCCCCTCAGGAGTCACACAAAACCCTAGGAATTCAACCTCGGTTGCGAAGAAGACGCATTTGTCCTTTCGCAACCTCAGCCCCGCCTTTTCGAATATCGTCAGGACCTTCCCCAACCTCTTGGCCAATTCAGCCCGACTCCCCCCCGTTATTAACACGTCATCAAAATAAGGCAACACCCCCTCCAGTCCCTTCAGGAGGCGTTCCACGAGTGACTGGAAAATTCCAGGCGCCGAATTCACGCCGAATTGGAGGCGCGTCACCTGGAACGCCCCCTTATGGGTGACTATGGTCTGCGCAGCAGCTGCGGCAGGGGACACCGTAAGCTGCTGGTAGGCTTGTGCTAAGTCGAGCTTAGCGAAACATTTCCCCCCGTGTAACCTGGCCAGCAGATGGCTGACTACCGGCACCGGATATGCATTCGGGCGGATCGCCTTGTTGATGGTGCACTTGTAGTCGGCGCATATACGGACCTCCCCATTGGCTTTCAGGGCAGTTACAATTGGAGTTTCCCACTCCGCAGAGTCTACAGGCACAAGAATCCCCTGACCCACCAATTTGTCCAGCTCCGCCTCTATCTTGTCCTTACGTGCGAACGTCACCCGGCGTGGTTTTAGGCGAACAGGGCGGACCTCCGGGTCCAGGTCGAAAGTCACTGGGGGCCCCTTGAATTTCCCCAGTCCCATTTTGAAGACTTCGGGGTGCGCCTCGCACACCTCCTGAATTGGATCAGTCCCAACAGCGTGCATCCCCACGGCATGCACCCCCCCAATGAACAAACCCAGGGGCTGGAACCATTGAGTCCAGAGGAGGCTGCAATTTCCTCCCTTGAGCACGACCAGGGGAAGGGACGCGGCGTGCTCCTTGAATTTGACCTGAAATTCTCCAACCCCCAACACTGGAATACTGTTCCCTTGCATGTCCCGTAACGTGGCCCTCAATGCTTTGAGCTTGGGCCGCTTTTGGGGGGCAATTCCGAAAAACTCCCTCTGGGAAATGATTGAATACGAGGACCCCGAGTCAATTTCCACCCTAATGGGCACCCCTTGGACTAGTACCTCAACAAAGTAGCGGGGGTGTCCCGTAGACACGCTGAACACTGGGGCGTCGTCCTCGCTGCCGTCGGCGATGCGGCCCACGCCGTCCTGCTTCCGCGTGGCCTGGGCGCCGTCTTTGGGTCTCGCTGGGCGGTCTCGTCCCGCGGAACGGTCTGGGGAGCTTCTCCGGGACTCGCGCTTCTTCCTGCACACCTTGGCGATGTGCCCGCGGCGGCCGCAGTTGTGGCACTCGGCCTTCCGGAAGGGGCATTTCACGCGGTCGTGGGCCGCACCACAGCCGTCGCATCGTCGGCTCTCCTTCCGGACCCTCTGTACGTCCTCGTCGTCGCTGCTCTCTGTAGACGACCTCGAAGTTCGCCGGGCCGCCTGCACCGGAGCCTCTACTTTGCTCAACTTTGGCCGCCAGTCCTGGAGTTCTTGGACCCCGGCCTTCGTAGCTTCTGCGGCCTGGGCCGCTCTGACGACCTCCTGCAGCGTGGGAGGCGGCTCTTGGTTCATTAATGTGCGCTGGGTTTCGGCGTCGTTCAGGCCGCACAGCACACAGTCTCGGAGGGTGATTTCGACGTTTTCCCATTTGCACGGGCCGGCCGCCAGCCGCAGGGCCGCCACGAACGCGGCGACCATCTCCCCGGGCGCTTGGACTCGCCTCCAAAACGCACTCCGAGCGTGAAACATCGCCGTGGCGGGCCGGCCGTGCTCACGCAGCAACTGCATGAGTTCCTTGGCTTTGAATTCGCTCACCCTCCTCGGTGCAATCAGGTCCACCAAGGTCCTTTTCGTTTCTTGTCCGAGCATTCTGGTGAAGATGGCCCTTTTCTTCGCCTCTTCCGTGACTTCGGACTCGATCAGTGCGGCCTGGAAGTCCATCTCGAAGATCTCCCAGTCGCCCGGTTTCCTGATTTCGAAACCGGCGCATGTCTTGGTCCTGTGGGCTGCCATATCCCACCTTCGTCGCCAATTTAGTGTAAGGGACCAAAGACAACGAAACAGCCGAAGGGTTGGCTTAACACAGGTTTATTGCATGATGATCCGGAGGAACATGTGGTAATGGCGGATGGGTAGCTCAATATATACAGCTGGCTATACATTTGAATGTGGCTCGTTGACAGACTATTGGTTGCTGCCTGCGTGACGTCGTAGGAGGTCACGCCCTTCTTGACCAGGTGAGGAAGTCGCGGGGAATCTTCCCGCGCTGCTGAACCAGGTGGCTATGATCCATTAGAGCTGGACGCTCGCTACTGCCCTCTGGTGGTCACTAGCTCGCGTCCCCTTATTAGGCTTTACATTGATACAGGTGATGGTTATAATGTTGCACACAGAAAGGTTACATTGATAACACATGGTAAAGGTCCATTGTTAAAGGCACTGCTTTACAGAACACAACAACCGGGAAGAGATTTTATTCTAAGTATCTCTGATCTAGAAAGCTAACGTTGCTCCTGGGATTGGAGGTGCCTGGCAATGAAGCCAGAGGCCAGGAATTTGAATCCCTTCTGTTTCCTCCCAAGAGAGGGGCAAGCCAAAGCCACTCAGAGCCTAATTATTTTTTATTAATTCTGATCTAAAATGATTTGCAGCAGAGTTCTTCTGCAGAGTCTCAATGTTACTATAAAATATGAGGGGTGTGCAGTTTACTTGGTATCTTGGGTGTACTGTATTAGATTGCTGCTGATTGAGTAGCTACCAGAGTCTAGTCATTTGCTTCTTGCCCACATTTGATGAGTCAGCTGCAAATTAACCATTTGTAAGTTCTATCACATAAGTTTTTTTTAATGCTATGTCTGTGCAATTCTCACATTTCCAACTAGTCTTCCTGCAAAATACAGTACTACATAGTGCAAAATACTAGACTTTGTTGTGTTCTTCACCCTCTACACAGTTTTTAACCTTACTGCATTGTAAGCCACAGTGTGGCACTCTATTTTTTTTAGGCAGTAGGATTTAGAATAGGGTTCTATAATGGCTGGTGTGTATTTTCTCCTGTTCCAGCCAGAAAACAGGTCTATCTTTTGCGTGTTTCAAATATTGACACAGTTGCAAAGTGACCTCACTGAAGCCCATACCAGGAAATCTGTCTGTGTAAACCAAAATCTTTTTCTTCCTTCCGAGCTTGCTGTGGTGTCAGGCACGTCTCTTGGTCTTAAGCTGCCAGTGTTTCATAGTTGGCCCGCGGGGAGGGGGGAGGAGGTCGGCCGGGCGATGACTTGTTTGTTTCTCTGTTAGCAGGGAATGCTTGATCTTATGGTTTTTAAAGGAACTGTGATCATGTGATCATTTAAAACAGGAGTTCTCAACCTTTTTAAGCCCGAGGCCGGGTCACACTCCCTCAGACAGCTTCGGGGGCCAGACGGCCATTTTGCCCTTCCTCCACCACATGACACTTTCTGGTGTGGTGGAGGCAGTGGGGGACCACATGAAATGGTGCCGCGGGCCGCATCCAGCACATGGGCCATAGGTTGAGAATCCCTGATTTAAAAGAATGAAAAGAAGGATTGACAATTGTATTGACCAGTCTGGCTGCTGAAGACTATAATGTGGAAATCACTACGTGCTATTTACAGAGGGCTGTGATGGCAAACCTTGACACTCCAGCTGTTCTTGAACGTCCATTCCCAGAACCCCAAGTCTCTGTGAATCCAAATGAATGGGTTATCCATTTGTGTGGATTCACAGAGACTTGGGCTTCTGGAAATTCAACTTCAAGAACAGCTGGAGTGCCAAGGTTTACCATCACAGACATAGGGAATTCTGAAAATCAATACAAATTGGTGGATATAAAAGTATTTTATTTACACTATCATGCATTCATGCATGTCCTGATGTGCATATTCAGGGATGTTGCCACTAGATACCATCCATTTCCCAAGAAAACAGGGAGCTAACAATTGCAGATAACAAAAAAGGAGGGCAGTCTAAAGATCTAGGATTCCATGTATCTTTGGTCTGAATTGAGAGGCCCTCTGGAAGTGATCAATCCCCTGCAAGAATTATCTGTCCCTTCCACAGAAGACCACTGTTGTGTCCTAATGGTGTAACCTTCTACATGTGATATCAATGTATCTGAACCAATGTAACCTTGCCGATGAGTAACAATGTAACCTTCAGCTGTATCACATAAACCCTGTAATAGGACGCGAGCTAATGTCCACCAGCTGGCAGCAGCGAGCGTCCAAGCTCTCTTGGTTCAAACCCATCAAAGACCGCAGCGCGGGAAGTTTCCCGCCGCTACCTACACCTGGACAAGAAGGGCGTGACCAGCCATGACGTCACGCGGACCAGTAGCCAACGGGCTACCGTGGAGCCACATTCAAATACGTTACTGCCTTATATATAGAGCTGTTCGTCCGCCATTACCTCATGTTCCCTCTGTCCACCATGCAATAAACCTGAGTTAACCCAGCCTTTGGCTGTGCCTTGTGTCTTGACTCTCATACACTAAATTGGCGACGAAGGTGGGATGAATGGATCCCCACGGAGCCAGGACACAGAGCGGGTTCAACATCACCAAACCGCAAGACTGGGAACTCTTTGAGATGGACTTCCAGGCGGCACTGGTGGAGCTCAAAGTCAAAGAAGACGACGAGGAAAGGAAGAGGGCCATCCTCACTCGCATGCTTGGGATGGAAACCAAGCGGACGCTGGTGGGCATCCTTGCACCGAAGAAGATGAGCGATTTCAAAGCCGGTGACATCATGAAAATGCTGCGTGAGCGTTTCCGACCCTCGAGGGCAATGTTTCCCGCTCGGAGTGCGTTTTGGAGGCGAGTTCAAGCGCCGGACGAGTCGGTAGAAGCCTTCGTAACGGCTATGAGGGTAGCCGCCGCCCCCTGCAAATGGGACCACATCCTAGAGATGGCCCTCAGGGACGGAGTGCTGTGTGGCCTGAAGGACAAGGAAGTACAGCGCAGCTTGATGAACAGGGAGCCACCACCCACACTGGAAGAGGTTGTAGAGGCCGCGGAAGCCGCGGAATCCACGAATGCTGGAGTAGACGAGATGCACAAGTGGCGTGAGTGGCGTCCGAGGGCCGGCAAAGCGGAAAACTCGTCGCACGGGAAGTCCGGTCAGTCGGTGCATGCAACCCGACCGACCTCGAAATCGTCTTCAGAAAGTAGCGATGGCGAGGAGGTCCAGAAGGTCCGGAGAGGCGGGCGCCGCTGCGATGGTTGCGGAGCGGCCCATGAGCGCGTGAAGTGCCCATTCAGGAAAGCCGAGTGCTTCAACTGCGGACGTCGGGGGCACATCGCCAAGGCGTGCAGGAAATGGAAAGAGGGCCGGAGACAGTCGCAAGACCGTTCAGCCAGACCGGACCGTCCAGCGAGGCCCAAAGATGGCGCCCGGGCCACGAGGAAGCAGGACGGCGTGGGCCGCATCTCGGATGACAGCGAGGGCGACGCTCCTGTGTTCAACGTGTCTGCGGGACAGCCCCATTACTTTGTTGAGGTACTAGTACAAGGGACCCCTATTAGGATGGAAGTTGACTCGGGGTCCTCCTATTCTATAATCCCCCAGAGAGAGTTCTTGAAAATCGACCCCCACGTGCGGCCCAAACTTAAAGCGTTGAGGGCCACACTACGGGACGTTCAGGGGAACAGCATTCCAGTGTTGGGGGTCGGAACGTTCCGGGTTCGCTTTAAGAGACATTCTGCGGAACTTCCCCTAGTGGTGCTAAAAGGGGGGAGTTGTAGCCTCCTCGGAACACAGTGGTTTCAGCCCTTAGGCCTGTTCATAGGGGGGGTGCATGCCGTAGGCGAGGACCCAATACAAGCAGTGTGTGACGCACACCCCGCCGTTTTTAAAAGTGGACTGGGAAAGTTCAAGGGACCCCCTGTAGCCTTCGACTTAGACCCGGAGGTCCGCCCGATAAGACTTAAACCGCGCAGGGTACCGTTCGCGCTTAAGGACAAAATAGAGGCGGAACTGGACAAACTGGTGGGTCAAGGAATTCTCGTTCCTGTGGATTCCGCGGAGTGGGAGACTCCAATTGTAACAGCACTGAAGGCTAACGGGGAGGTGCGCATTTGCGCTGATTATAAGTGTACCATTAATAAGGCAATCCGCCCTAATGCATACCCGGTGCCAGTGGTCAGCCACCTTCTGGCCAGGCTGAATGGGGGGAAGTGTTTCGCTAAACTCGATTTAGCACAGGCCTACCAGCAACTCCCGGTAACCCCCGCCACAGCGGCGGCACAAACAATAGTCACACATAAGGGGGCGTTCCAGGTGTCGAGGTTACAGTTCGGCGTGAACTCGGCACCTGGCATTTTTCAGTCGCTGGTGGAACGCCTCCTGAAGGGGTTGGAGGGGGTGTTGCCATATTTTGATGACGTGTTGATAACGGGGGGGAGTAAGGCCGAACTGGCCCACAGATTGGATAAGGTCCTGGCCGTGTTCGAGAAAGCGGGGCTGCGACTGAGAAAAGACAAATGTGTATTTTTCGAAACAGAGTTTGAGTTTTTAGGGTTCCGTGTCACACCCGAGGGAATTAGGCCGTCCAAATCTAAGGTAGCCGCCATTAAGAAAGCCCCTCGCCCCACTTCCAAAACCGAGCTTCAGTCATTTCTGGGGCTTCTCAATTTCTACCATACCTTCCTTCCACGGAAGGCGGCTGTTGCCGAGCCGCTTCATCGGCTGCTTAAAAAAGAGGAAAAATGGCTGTGGGGTGACGAGCAAGAAAGAGCGTTCTCAGAGTTAAAGCGACTCCTCACATCCGAGGCAATCCTGACTCATTTCGACCCCAAACGGCCCATAGTTTTGGTCTGCGATGCATCCCCGGTGGGGGTGGGGGCGGTGCTTTGCCACGTGTTAGACGACGGAAGGGAGGCCCCGATAGCGTTTTATTCAAGGTCCTTGTCCCAAGCAGAGCGGAATTACGCACAGACCGATAGGGAGGCACTAGCGATAGTAGCGGGAACCAAGAAATTTCACGATTTTCTGTATGGTCGGCCGTTCAAGATCGTTACTGATCACAAGCCCCTGTTAGGAATCTTCACTGCAAATAAGCCCACGCCACAGATCCTGTCCCCGAGGATGCTGCGGTGGGCTATTTTTCTTAACGCATATCAACATGAGTTAGAATACCGGCCAGGGAAGGAAATCAGCCATGCAGACGCGCTCTCACGGTCGCCGTTACCATTGTCGGACGACCAGAAAGCAGGGGTAAGAAGAGACCGCCAGGTATTGCTAATAGAGGTCTTAGAGTCACCCCCGATAGTACCGGCCGACATTGCCAGGGCGACCGGAAAGGATAGAACACTAGAGAAGGTATGCTCGTGGGTGCAGAAGGGGTGGCCGGCGTTATCCCCAGGCACGGAATTCGACCCATTCTTCCGAAAGCGAGTGGAGTTGTCTTTAGAGAGGGGGTGCCTTTTGTGGGGCCAACGGGTGGTGGTTCCTACGTCCCTGCGGCCGAAGGTGCTAAAGCTGTTGCACGTCAGCCACCCGGGGATCGTCCGTTCCAAGGCGTTGGCCCGGAGTTACTTCTGGTGGCCCCAGCTGGACGCCGACATAGAGCAGATGGTTGGCACTTGTGAGGCATGTCAATGCTCTCGACCGGAGGTGGCCCGCCTACAGCATAGGGAATGGGACGCAGCAAGGGGACCGTGGTCCAGGGTGCACGTAGATTTTGCTGGCCCATTCCGGGGAACCATGTTTCTCCTGGTGGTGGATGCATACTCAAAGTGGCTGGAGGTCATTCCGGTAAAGAGCACATCCTCCGCCACTACCATTCGCCAGCTAAGGAGGGTCTTTTCCACGTTCGGTTTACCCGACACTTTGGTCAGCGATAACGCCAGTTGTTTCACGTCCGCTGAGTTCGCAGCATTCATGGAGGCAAATGCAATTCGGCATGTCACATCCGCGCCGTTTCACCCGGCCACGAATGGCCAAGTGGAACGGTTGGTGCGCACCACAAAAGATGCGCTGCGGCGCATGGGATCGGGAGATCTATATCACCAGGTTTGTCAATTTCTATTAGCGTACAGAGTGACCCCCTTAGCGTCTGGTTACTCGCCGGCCGAACTGCTGATGCGGAGGAAACTGACCACGCTTTTGTCCAGGCTAAACCCGTCGAGGGTCGAGGACAAAGGGAAGAACATAGGGTTAGCGGTCTCGAAAGGTTTCGGCATAGGCGATCCTGTACATTGCAGGAACTATGCCAACGCAGGCCCAGCCTGGGTGCCAGGGACGATAATAGAACAGACGGGGCCAGTGTCCTATCGGGTGGAAACTAGCACCGGCCTCCTCTGGAGGAGGCACGCTGACCAACTGAGGCACCGAGTGAGCGAGGGGCCGACCAGTGGGGCACAGCGACAGGATTCAGCGATAGGGTTCTCCCCCACCCGTTTAGCCCAAGGGGGAGACAGGGGGGAAAGCAGCGAGCCCGACTCATATCCTTTTGATACCCCATTTCTATCCGAGCCCGGGGGGAGGGAAAAGGAGTATGCGGCCGCCGCTGCCGCTTCCCCCGAATCCGATTTTGATTTTGATTTTGCGAGCCGGGGGGGTTTTTCGGAGTGTTCCCCCACCCATCCAAGCGAGAAGAGGGGTTTTTCGTTAGTCCCCAGTGCCCCCGGTTCTTCCCAAACAAAGCACACACCTCCCAACAAAGCCGCAGAGCCGCGGCAAACCACTAACAAGTCATCCTCTCCGATTGCAGGGCAGGAAGCCAGGGAGCAAGGAGGAGGGAGCGAAGCCGGGGCAGGGCAGCCCGCGCCGAGACCCCAGCGTGTTCGAAATAAGCCATCTTGGCTGAGAGACTTCGTCTCATCCTAGGGGGGAGGAGTGTTGTGTCCTAATGGTGTAACCTTCTACATGTGATATCAATGTATCTGAACCAATGTAACCTTGCCGATGAGTAACAATGTAACCTTCAGCTGTATCACATAAACCCTGTAATAGGACGCGAGCTAATGTCCACCAGCTGGCAGCAGCGAGCGTCCAAGCTCTCTTGGTTCAAACCCATCAAAGACCGCAGCGCGGGAAGTTTCCCGCCGCTACCTACACCTGGACAAGAAGGGCGTGACCAGCCATGATGTCACGCGGACCAGTAGCCAACGGGCTACCGTGGAGCCACATTCAAATACGTTACTGCCTTATATATAGAGCTGTTCGTCCGCCATTACCTCATGTTCCCTCTGTCCACCATGCAATAAACCTGAGTTAACCCAGCCTTTGGCTGTGCCTTGTGTCTTGACTCTCATACACTAAAACCACCAAATGGAAAGGGAGAGAATGGAGTGGTAGAAACAAAGGGAAAGGGCAATCGTGACTCCTTTGGGTCTTTCCCTGCTATATTCCTTGCTTGCCCCTTTGGTTGCTACTCACTGCTGGTACTTGGGCCCTGGTGGGTTAACCCAGAGGAAAGAAGTCTGAGAAAGTGGACTTGGTCCATAAAAGGTTATGTCAAAATATAGCAGTTAGTCTTTAAGGTGCTGCAACATTTTCTGTCATCTTTTTTTTAAAAAAATTGTTCTGTTTGACCAATATGCAGGCACAGAATAACATGTTACTGCTTTGTAAACTTACCCCATATCATAATCCTCTGTGAATGGGAAACTCACTTTCAAAACAAACAGGCTGACTCTGAGGCGTAGTGGCACTTAAGTGTTAGGTTCCCTTTTGGTTCATTGTTTGTGCTTTGTTTTAATCCAGGGGTGCCCAAACCTTTCAGGCCACTGGAAGTGGAAATAAAACACGGCTGCACATAACGCTGCCATAAATGCACCCCTGGCTGTCATATACATATTTATGACAGCTGCGGGTTATTTACAGCAGCATTTTGTGCATGTGTGGGTGTGTTTTACTTACGCTTCCGGGAGCGGTTAGGACAGTGCGGGCTGGATGGAATGGCACCGCAGGCTGGATCTGGTTCATGGGCCGTAGTCTGGACACCCCTGTTTTAATCTTTGGCATAAATAAGAAAGAGGGTCCTAGTAACTAATACTGTCTAGTTCAATGGCTGAAATCCTGTTGCATCGCAAGGAAAATGAGACCAATGATGACCAACCTAGAATGAGACCCATTTGAATCAATTTAATTTATTGAGGACTTGACTTTTCAAATCTCCATTGATTCAGTGGGCCTATTGCAGCTGTGACTCACTACAGTAAGCAGCAGGATTTCAGCCAGTATATTTCCAGACAATACCATGCGCTCCAGTGTCTAGTCATGCCTGCCACATGACTACGAAAATGTCTGCAGAAGCAGACAGTGCTGGCTCTTTGGCTTTGAAACAGAGATGAGCAATGAACCCTAGAGTCAGATACGACTGGCTTTCAAGCAAAGGCAAACTTTACCTTGGTCAACTATAGGGACAGCCTGGTTTGCTCCTAAAGCTGGCAATCAGATAATGACTTTGCTGGAGCAAACCAGTCTGTCCATGCACTAGTCATGCCTGCCACGTGTCAACAGAAAGGTCTGCAGATGCACAGTCTTGGCTCTTCGGCTATAAATAGAGATGAGCACTGAACCCTAGAGTTAGATACGACTGGCTTTCAAGCAAGGGAAACCTTTACTTTTACTTTACTATTTTCCTTTTGTCTCAATATTGCATATGTCTGCACTCTGTATAGCCAAGTGAGTACCTCTGGTTGTTATTACAGTTGTGTCTCATTGTCAATATGCATTGTTATTAAGATAAGGTGCTGGTTTTGACCTTTAAAGCCCTATATGGCAGTGGGCCAGGATACCTGAGAGACCGCATCATCCCAAGACGGTCTGCCCATCCAACCAGAGTGGACCAGAGGGGATCCTTGGTTGTACCTTCAGCTAGAGAAGCTCGCCTCTCTGGCACGCGGAGGAGGGCCCTCTCTGTGTCCGCACCATCCCTCTGGAACCTCCTTCCAACAGAATTGAGGCTACAGACAGAATTGCTGCCTTTCAGGAAAGGAGTGAAAACCTGGCTGGCAGGGCAGGTGTGGGGCCCTAATGGGAATACGGCCCCAGCCTGTTGGCTTATTTCCAACTAGAGCTCAGCTGTCCCTCCTTTTTGTGTTGTGTACTGCGGTATTCCTCCATTCCCTATTCCATTTTTAGTCTTTTATGTGGGGTGAGAGCGGGAGGGTGGGTTGGTGGGTGGTCGAGTGAGGGTTTTAATCTGTTTTGTTATATTTTACTGTATTTTATCTGTTTTTACTGTTGTGCGCCGCTCTGAGTTGGGTTTCCCCAAGTGGGTGGCATAAAAACCTAAGAATAAATAAATAAATAAAATGTTTGTGTCTTCATTTAGTTACCATATTTATCCCATTTGTTTTCTATGGAGCTCCAAGACAATGTATTTTAACTTTGTGACAGACAGTGTATGACATCATGATGGATCTTGCGTCATCCACTGGTCATCGATGTTGATGTGCCATCAAGTTAATTCCAACATATGGCACCCTTTCCCAGGGTTTTCTAGGTACATAGTGTGCTCTGATGTGGTTTACCATTCCATTCTTCTGGGAGCAGCTTGCTCAAGATACCCAGGCTGACTCTTCTCTTGACCCAGTGGTGGGTATCAGCAGGTTCACACCAGTTTTCCAGAACCGGTAGCAGAAATTCTGGCTGGCCCTGCCCATCCAAGTTTTGAAATAAAGTAGTCCTAATTTGGGTGCAACACATAACTTTCCCCCTGGTCATGTCCACCATACCACGCCCACAGTGTGGTAGTAAAAAATGTTTGGAGCCCACCATTGTCTTGACAGTAATCAAATATCTAAACTCCGACTCCAAAGCTAGCTGGATAAGCTCAGTACCCAACTCCTGCACTTACCCAGCCAGCAATGTGAATACTGTATATTAACCAAAGCCCCAGAGTCAAGCTCAACATGTCCATGGCACACCCTGCTCCTTTCCTCTCCTTTTAAATTTCAGAGGTGGTTGCACATTACCTATAGGTGATTGTCTTGCCAGGTTATACTGCCATACTACCAGCAACTCAACACCGAGTGTCAGGTGGTGGTTAACTAACCTGACAACCCTGAAAACTAATGGAATTGGGTGCAGAAGTCCACAGAGGAGGAGGATGGTCCCTAAATGGATTAAATCCCACTTGACTCCTTCTTGATGGAAGACAGCAGCTTCATCAATACTGGTCTTGGGCTGAGGAGGACTTTGTGTGCCAAATGGGCTCAGGACCAGAAAGTGATTCATGGAACAGGATCAGTCGAACAGGGGTCATGCTGTGATGCAGAAGGCAGATGAAAGGTCACTACATTATATTCTCAGGACAGTCTTCATGGTACAGGTACACAGAAAGAGCCTCCTCGAAGATTGTGTTATTTTTGAACCACAATCGGACATACCCTGGTAATGGTAACCTTGTGTTGCCAGCTAATCTTTCTCACACTAGGTCAGGCCGAAGGAACTGCAGAATGGACTCACCAAAAGTTGGCTTCATTTTGGCAGTTTCATATCTGGCCTAGACACAGAAGAAGAAGAAGAACCTACAGGTGAATGCAGCTTCAAGCAGCTCAGTGAGGGACCACTTTTCTGGCTGCTCTACATTGATGCACTTCCCACAAGAATGGCTGCAATTAGCCTGAAAGCTTCTACCACCCTCTTGTTTGACATCCCTAGGATGTCAAAGGGGCTAATATTTCCAGATAATGCTTTTATTGTGCAATAGCTCAGCCTAGTTGACAGAACTAGCAACTAGACAAAAACGTCTTTGGTTCATAAACACGCTGTACTTTCTCCCTTCACTGAGCATTTTTCAGTGTTCTCTTCGCCACAGGATGTTTGTATGTTAACTGCCTGTTCTTTAAACTCTGATCTTAATTGGAGGAGGGGACTGTGTAACTGCTCTTTGTACAAGTGGCCAAAGAGTTATTTCCCAGCTGCCCCCTAATGCTAATATTTACTTGCCTCTGATAGAAAGAACAAATACGAAGTAAAAACCTATATGAGAAAAGGGACTGAGGAAAAGAGAAAGAAGGCCAAGACCAGAACTTCACTCCCAATACTTACTTTTAATTTTAGTTCAGAGGTCCTCAAGCTGTGGCCCATAAGCCAGAGTCAGTCCCCGGAGCTCTTTCTGTGCAGTCATCCAAACTCCTCCTCCTCCTCCTCTTTCTTTTTCTTTTTATTTTCTCTTTCATTTTCTTCTTCTTCCTCCTCCTCTTCTTCTTCTTCTTCACTGTTGTCACCCTTTAATGTCTTGCACGGAAGACAAAGAAGGAGCTGCAGGGAGGGCTAAAACCCAGCTTTATTGCATGATGGTCAGGATGAACATGTGGTAATGGCGGAGGTACAGCTCCTTTTATACTGCAACAATACATTTGAAAATGGTTACACGGTAGCGTATTGGCTGCTACCTGCGTGACGTCATTCTGAGTCATGCCCTTCTTCTCCAGGTGTTTCTTGCGCGGGAAGGTTCCCGCGGCTGCCGGTGATTGGGGGAATTTGAACCATGTGAGCTGAACGCTCGCAGCTGCCCTCTATAGGTAGCTAGCTCGCGTTCCTTTAACAGCTGAGTTACATTGTGATCATTGTCAGGTTACATTCAGACATTCTTAAAGTGATACAGTTACATACACAACACACCCTAAAGCCATTTCCCCTCAGAGCTACATTCTCCTTCCTACCTCAGTCAACACCATATATTGCTATTTTTTTTGTCCATTTCTTACAAAAAAACAAAAACCAATGGTAACATTTTTCTTTGGGTTTCAATGATTTCTTCTGTCAGCCCTCTCTTGGTTTTATTCTCCACACTTATATTTTGGACATTTTGGCTACTTTGATACTGCTCGGCTTTTCCACTCCCCCTCTCATGGGCTACCATGGTGAATATTATACATGTATGTGGTATCCGCGCACACAATTGGCATACTGTCCCTGACAGAACCACGGTTTGGGAGAACGCTCCTTTGAGCCTTGGTTCCGAGGGGACAGAAATTGGGGGAGCGGAATATTAGATAGGGTTTAATTCACCCACAGCTGACCTGACAAGCAGCTCGGACAATAGGAAGCTGAATGACTAACTCACTAGTCATGTAATAGGTAATATCGCACCCGCGGATTACCCTAAGACCCAAGATAGTTTGGAACAATAGAGTTCCCCTATCAGTGTTTGATTTAGTTAATTAACTTCCCTGAAGAGTTTCCCCATTAACTCATGTGTACGTGGTATTTGGAGTCTGTCAGATCACAGTCTTTTACACGCAGCCCTGCACATGATAAATACCCATGATTTTCCCTCATTAAACTACTGGTCTTCGCTCCATCTTGCCTCGTGTCTCATTGCTTGACCAGTCTCCTCCAGGACCCAACGGCCGCTCCGCGGCCCCGATCCAACATCTGGTGACCCCAAGATGTGATTCTACTCGTGAGTAAGCGATCTACGCGGTCTGGTTCTATGCCAGAACTGTGTCCGAATCGTCCTGGAAGACAGCGCGGCAGCTCTGGTCGGAAAGCCATCTGACCTGAGTGACAGCTACATGGCGAGGCATTCCAGAGAGGCATTCCACAGCGCACTCCAAAGCTCTGAGGCAGCTTGCACTGCAGAAACGCGTTCCACTCAGGGTCGGCTGTGAAACCCTGACTCCAGCGCAGAGGCAGCAGAGGGCCCGTGGCAGCAGTCCACGCTCCGAGCTCTGTCCCAGAGGTTCGTCACGCTGAGACCTGTTACCTGAACTCAGACGCGTCGCTTCGCCCTGAGGAGGAAAGCTTCAAAGGACCGGCAGGTAATATGGGGACTTGTCCTCAGAGGCAACGTCCAACTGCTAACCAGAGAATTCACTTAATGGAATTCAAGGCCCTGGCCAGGGTATACCAAACACGCATTCACAGCGATAAGTTAGTGGAACACTTAGCGTACTTGGGGGACAATTGTCCGTTTTATCCAGAAGCGGGTGTGCTTAACCTCCAACTTTGGGACCGGATAGGAGCCTGCATTCGGCAAGCCCCGAGAGCTCCAGATTGCATAATTGGCACATGGAGCAAGTGTAGGAAGCTCTTAGCAGAGGAAGACCCAGTCCGGATAGAGACCCAGAAACCCCCAGCGCAGTCAGAGCCATCAGCCCCAACGGCTCTCTATCCGTCATTCCAGCTCAAGCAGCGTAGTGTAGGGAGCTTTCCCTCGGTGACAGCTGCAGACGTCACCGATGGAATACATGGAATGAGAGGCGCTGGTGCTTCTCTGACAGCTATGGGTTCCCAAGCTACCAAAAGTTCCATTCAGCGCATGGTTGAGGAAGAGATCAGCAAGGGGGAGTTGCCAGCAGAAGATCTAGCTGAGCTTAGGCAGATATGCCCAGTTCGCATAAAGGTAGATGCCCTCACGGGCCAGCAGCAAACAGTTCATTCGCCAGTTCCGTACAAGCTGCTCGTGGCTATACGGAAGGCCATCACAGAGACAGGACTTCAGAGTTGCTTTACTAGGGGCACGCTTCAGCAAGTGTGCGAAACCATGATGCTCATTCCGTACGACTGGAAAGCCGTCATGCGAATGATGCTCAACCCCAGCCAGTATCTGCTATGGGACAGCGAGTATCGTCTTGAAGCGCAGGCAACGGCCGCCAGGATGGGCGGAGCGGTAATCCCTGACCAGCTATATGGTTCAGGTCCATTCAAATCCATTGATGCGCAGGTCGCCTTGCCAATCGCCACTCTTCAGATAGCAGCTGAGACCGCCTTCAGGGCTTATCTCAAAGTCCCGGCAGCTGGCAAAGCAGCAAAAAATTACACAGCAGTCAAACAAGGCGCCCAGGAGTCCTACATGGACTTTATCAATAGACTGGAGGAAGCGATCAGTAGACAGATCGATAATGAGCAAGCCCAACAAGAGCTCATGATGAAATTGGCTAAAGACAACGCCAACCTTGACTGCCATAAGATCCTGCAGTCACTGGGCAATCGTACCGATCTGACTCTCATGGACATGATTAGGGCTTGTGCCGACGTTGGTACAGATTCCTACAAAATGGGTCTGTTGGCAGCGGCGGTACAAGGTGGTAGGAAACCCAAGAACAAGACCAAAGGAGCATGTCACAATTGTGGCAAGATCGGTCATTTCACTAGGGAATGCCGATCCAGCAAGGGCAGCGGCCAACACGCCGGCCATCCCAAGACTCCGACCACCCCGTATCCGAGGTGCAATAAAGGCTTCCACTGGGCCAGGAACTGCCCGAATTCGGGAAACCGGTCCAAACAGAGACCTCAATCGGTCTGGGAGAGCCAGAGCTGGATTAAATTCCGATCACATTCCCTGCATTCCGGAGGCGCAGGCCAGCCCCACAGGCAGCACAGGGCTAGATTTGATGTGCCAGTCAGAAGTCACATGTGACTTGCCAGGCACAGTCTATCTGGTCGATTCCCAGTACATGGGATCCCTGCCTAAAGGCTACATAGGTTTAGTTTTGCCCTGTAGTGTTGCAGGAGCACGAGGAATTCTTGTAATTCTGGGAGTCGTTGACTCCAATTTTTCGGGTGTTCTCCAAGTTCAACTCTGGACATACCTACCCCAAACCATTCACAAGGGAGACACGTTAGCGCAACTGATCATGGTTCCTTGTAACCTGCCAGCAGGCAGCCAGGAAAGGCTCAGGGACAGCTCAGAGTCCGGGTCGGAAGACCGCTCGAGCACAGGAGGGGCAGTGCAAGGATACCAGGTCTTAGCAGCAGTGGAGACCAACATAGAGCGGAAACGGCGACCAGTCATAAAGGTATTTTTAAATAAAACACCTTTCACTGGGTTGCTGGACACCGGAGCTGACGTCAGCATGGTCAGCCAGAGTCAGTGGCCACGTAAGTGGGCTCTTGAGCCGGTCTCCGATGTGTGTGGGGTAGGCGGTGTTCAAGAAGTGTTTAGAAGCCTAGATTGGGTAGAAGTCACGATCCCTGAAGCTGACGGCACAGCGGTCATCCGGCCGCACATCCTGGATGTGCACGTCAACGTTTGGGGGTGAGACATTCTGCAGCAGTACTGTGCCACTCTTACCTTCGGGTAATGGCTCTGCCGCTCAAATGGCTGACCAACATGCCAGTCTGGGTAGAGCAATGGCCGGTAGTAGGGGAGAAATTAGTCGCCCTGAAACAGCTGGTGAAAGAACAGCTAGATGCAGGACATATAGAGCAGTCCACTAGTCCTTGGAATTCACCCATATTTGTTATCAAGAAAAAGTTGGGGAAGTGGCGCCTCCTCCACAATCTCAGAGAGATCAATAAATGTATCCAGCCAATGGGTCCGCTTCAATGCGGCATCCCGAATCCGAATATGATCCCCGAGGGTTGGGAGATCTTAGTTGTAGACCTTAAGGATTGTTTTTATACAATTCCCTTAGATGCTAGGGACCAGGAAAGGTTCGCTTTTACGGTGCCAGTTGTGAACCACAGAGAGCCTACGCAACGTTATGCATGGAAATATTTGCCACAGGGGATGCTCAACTCGCCCACCCTGTGCCAAATTTACGTTCACAATGCACTGGAAAAGTTCCGAAACCTTCACCCCACAGTCTTAGTGTGTCATTTCATGGATGACATCTTGGTCGCAGCGCCGCAACTTGGCAGCGAAATGTTTAAAAACCTCCAGGCCACTCTGGGGGGAAAAGGGTTACTCATTGCCCCGGAGAAAGTTCAGAGAACCAAGCCATTCACATACTTGGGCCATCGCCTTCTCCGTTCTTTCGCAGCACCAGTTTTGCCACAGATCAACTTAAAAGACTCAGTCACCCTTGTAGAGTTGCAACATATTTTGGGAAATATTAATTGGGCCAGACCATATTTCAGATTAGATACGGATCTTTTGAAACCGCTCTTCTTGCTGCTAACGCTAGGTAAGCAGCCGGCAGACCGAATACACATTCCTCGAGAGGCGCGCTTGACTCTCGAAAAGGTTAATCAAGTTCTCAGCCAGAGATGGGTGGACAGGATTAGTCAGGGGCCATATGCTCCGATCCTAGACCTGTACATCGTTCGGACCAGATCCATGTTTACCGGAGCCCTAGGGGTGAGCTCTGAGCGGGGGGCGAGTATCGTGGAATGGGTGTATCTACCGAACACCTCTTCCCAGAACATCGTCCCTCCACAGGAACTGGTCTCCGCGGTGATTTACCGAGGAAGGCTGAGAGCAAGGGACATCTCAGGGCACGACTTAGCAAAAATCGTGGTCCCATTCACAAAAGAGCAAATTCAGCAGCTGATGCAGCTCGGTGACTCGCTTCCGATCGCATTGGAAGGATTCACTGGATGCTTGGCATACCATTTGCCGAAGGACCCCAGATTCATCTCACTTCAAATGCAGACAGTCAGTTTGTGTGAGCTGATGTCACTGGTTCCACTTCAGGGGGCTAGGACAGTGTTCACGGATGGGGGTCGTATGTATGGTGTTTTGACTTGGCAAGAGGACCAAGCTTGGCGCACGCTTCTAACTCTTCCACAGAAGTCCACGCAGCGGGCAGAGTTGGCAGCGGTGAACCTCGCTTTGCGCACCTTTGCCAAAGAATGCCTAAACATAATTACGGACAGCCAGTATGTTAGGAATTTGCTTCACAGTCTACCGGGAGCGTACATCAGTCCCGCGATAGACAAAAACTTGTTGAGTCTGTTTCTCACAACTCAATTTCATTTGCGGAACCGCACAGAACCGCTCTATATAGCCCACATCAGAAGCCACCAGGACTTGCCTGGTCCAATTTCCAAGGGCAATAGCAGAGCGGATGCGGCCGCAAAGGAAATTCAGCAACGGTCAGTTTTGGAAGTCTTCACAACTCCAGTTCAAAGTCATGCATTCTTTCATCAGAATGCCAAAGCACTCGCAAGGCAGTTCAACCTGCCACTTTCCCAAGCCCAAAGCATAGTCCGTTCCTGTCCACATTGTGCATGGGCGGTAGGGGGGCCCTCGTGAGGGGTCAACCCGCGAGGGACAAAGGCCAACCAGGTGTGGCGTCACACATGTTCCGCAGTTTGGCAGATGGCAGTACATGCACGTTTGCATTGACACTTTTTCACAGTTCGTTTGGGCAACAACACAGAAGGGAGAAACGGCTTCCCATGTGGAGCAGCATCTCCTTTCCTGCTTCGCGGCCATGGGCAAACCACGGCACGTGAAAACCGACAATGCTCCAGCTTATAGCTCCAGGCAGCTGGCCATCTTCATGGCCACCTGGGACATTAAACACACCTTTGGCATTCCATACAATCAGCAAGGGCAAGCGATTGTGGAACGGGTCAATCGGATGCTTAAGTCCTACATTGACAAACAAACAGAAAGGGGGGAACCACCAGCCCTCCCCAAAAATCAGGGTCAGGCACAGCATTGTCTGAACAAGGTATTGTTTACGTACAATCACCTTAATGTTTTTTCGGATTGCACTCTGCAGGAGAAGCACTTCCGCCGCTCAGAGGCTCTCCCGCAGCCGATGGTGCATTACCGAGTGCCACCGGATCCTTCTTGGAAGGGCCCAGCACCGCTCATAACATGGGGAAGAGGGTATGCTGCAAGTATGTCTCCTACAGGCGTCATCTGGATTCCAGCTCGGTGTGTCAAGCCTCACTTCGAGTCCAATAGCATGGACCTAGGCCGTTCCGGATCCGATTCCGGAGATGGAGGATGTCACCCTGATGGGGGGAGCCAAGTGCAGGAGACGGCGACAGCAGATGACAGCGCTGAAGATCACCTGTGCCAGGAGGCGGAGGATGCCGTTCGGTGGGAGGACAAGGAGCCGTCACCGGAGAACATCTTGATTGCAGCCTTTTCCCTGATTACAGCTAACTCCGTGATGACCACCATCACCTTGATCCTTTCCCTGCTTGCGGGGGGAACCGTTCAAGCAGCTTCGTTGGAAGCTAACAACCTGATGCCAGGCAGAGATCTCTCTGCCTGGCTGCAGTACAACGTTTGGGAAAGATTGGCGAACCTCGTCAATCAGTCCAATTTTTGCCTGAGGCAGACCACCGCTTCTGCCTCTATTTTGAGCACTTGTCTCATCCCGGTGTGTCACTCCCCAGATGCACGCATCAGGAACGGTGACTGGTTGGTGAAGCGGATATTTGGTCTGTTTTACAAGACTGCCTTTTCAACGTATGCGCATTGGGGAACCCAAGTCACCAAAGTCCTACCGGCTGATGCAGCCACTCTCTACACTCCCCGAGTGGCAGTCAGCCCAAACTCTACTTGTGCTCGCATGACCGGCTGTTCCGCGGTCAAAGGGCCACAGCGCCGTTGCCTCGTCCCCGGCAACAGCAACTGGACTTGCAATAACCCAGAGACTATTAGCTCAATGTATGCTCATGTTACTTTGCCTTCAGGATGGTTTTTTACATGTAACCGGTATACTTGAAACTACATTCCTGCAAATGTATCTGATTCCCTTTGCTGTATCAGTCGTTTGACATTGTTGCTTCCTACTAGAGACATGGTTGCACCAAGCACGAATGTATCTTCACACACACGGCATGCTCGTGCCACCCAGTTAGACAGCTCATGTGATAGCAACATCAGAGTTCTGAGCCAAGCTGAGTATGTTTCTTTAGCAGTCAGCTTGCTTGGCGTGCCAGGCTTAGCCGTAGGCAACGCTCAGAGAATTGGTCAACTGGCTTGCGCTTTGGCAAAAGCCATTAACCACACCTCCTCGGCAATAGCGCTGCTTAATCAAGAGCAGACAGAGCTTCGCCATGCCATATTGGATAATCGAGCAGCTATCGATTACCTCTTATTGTTACACCATTTGGGTTGCGAGTCTGTCCACGGCATGTGTTGCTTTAACCTCACGGATAACTCGCGCAAGCTACAGAGTCAGCTCACAGACCTCCATACCTTGGTTAAAAACATCAAGGAAGATGCTACGTGGGGGTGGTGGAATTTGTTATGGTCCTGGTTCCCATGGGGTTGGCTACAAATGACACTCAAGGTGATTGTGGGGGTGATAATACTGGGAACGACTGTGTGTTGTTTCATGCAATGTATTCCCTCGCTGATGTCAAGATGTCCCCCATGGAGAGAACCCCAGAATGTCCTCACTCCACGTCAGCTGATGCCGCTCCTACGTCGAGCCGTCTGTCAGGTCCAATTAAACAAATAAAGGGGGAGTGTGGTATCTGCGTACACAATTGCCATACTGTCCCTGACAGAACCACGGTTTGGGAGAACGCTCCTTTGAGTCTTGGTTCTGAGGGGACAGAAATTGGGGGAGCGGAATATTAGATAGGGTTTAATTCACCCACAGCTGACCTGACAAGCAGCTCGGACAATAGGAAGCTGAATGACTAACTCACTAGTCATGTAATAGGTAATATTGCACCCGCGGATTACCCTAAGACCTAAAACCAATACCAGCCACATGTTTACCCTAAGATAGTTTGGAACAATAGAGTTCCCCTATCAGTGTTTGATTTAGTTAATTAACTTCCCTGAAGAGTTTCCCCATTAACTCGTGTGTACGTGGTATTTGGAGTCTGTCAGATCACAGTCTTTTACACGCAGCCCTGCACATGATAAATACCCATGATTTTCCCTCATTAAACTACTGGTCTTCGCTCCATCTTGCCTCGTGTCTCATTGCTTGACCAGTCTCCTCCGGGACCCAATGGCCGCTCCGCGGCCCCAATCCAACACATGTATGTAAGGGAGATAAAGCAGCTGTGTGGATGAATACATGAGATTTGTGGCCTACTTCTGCAACAAAAAAACAACAACAGGATAAGAAGAATAAAAAGCCTGGCATTTTTGCAAAAAGAAACCAAAGAGTTTTGCATATTGAACACTTCTAGAGGCTCTACCCCTCAAACTAGGTGGAATTCCAGAACAGATTCATCAATGAAGCATGGCAAGGAAATAAGAACTGAGAATTCATTTGAAGTCACACGAGATGATGTAAACAATTTTTTTCATATTTCTATTCTGGTCTAGGATGGGACTGCAGTGGCTCAAGTGGCTAAGACGCTGACTGGGTGGTGGAAGGTCAGCAGTTCAATTCCCGAGTACTGCAGGACGGAATGAGCTCCCGTCTTTGTCACAGCTCCTGCCAATCTAGCAGTTTGAAGGAAAGAAATTTCAAGTAGATAATTAGGGACCACTTCGGTGGGTAGGTAACAGCGTTCCGTGCGCTCCAGTGTCTAGTCATGCCTGCCACATGACCACGGAAATGTCTGCAGAAGCTCTTTGGCTTTGAAACAGAGATGTGCACTGAGCCCTAGAGTCGGATACTACTGGCTTTCAAGCAGGAGAAACCTTTTCCTTTATCTTTATTCTGGTCTATCCGATACATTTATCAACCTAAAAAAATTTGCTGCAGGCATGTTCACAGTTTTTTCTCACCACATACATTGGTGAACAAACTTTTTCCAAGAAGAAAATTGTGAAACCCAAGTGTAGGTCAAGGAGCTGGGACAAAGACGGGAGCTCATTCCATCCTGCAGTACTTGGGAATCGAACTGCTGACCTGCCGCCTTCCAGCCAGCATCTTAGCCACTTGAGCCACTGCAGTCCTAGCTAGATAAAAAGATTCTGCAGTAAAATATTGTTCCAAAACAGAAGGCATTCAAGTTAACATTTTTTCATTAATCTCTGAATGTTTATTTTTGATCTAAACTGGTAGGCTAATAATTTTGTTACATTTTGATTTAAAGCAGTGGGCACTCTGATGCAGCCCCCGTGACCAGAAAGTTGGGGACCCCTATTCTACTTGATAGCTGTTGTGAACACCAAAATAGCTGAAAAGAAAAAGGCTAATTTAAGCAAACCACAGGCTAATCTGTACTCTCCAAAGACGCAGATCCCAAATTATTAATTGAGTGTAGCGGTTCACATCTTTTCCATACTGACCTATTCCAGGCAGAAATCCCTGACTATTTTATTATTTGGCTTTAAACAAGAGACAGATGGTGACAATCTATTGTAGTAGTGAAAATTACCCAGCTCCATCCTATTAGTCCCAACCCAGTGTTCAATCTCTTTTCTTTACCCATCCTAATTATTTTCCATACTGGTCTTTTTATTCCCAAACTGACATTCTTCTGGCTGTTTTTACCCCCTCTACCCCAGTACCCAACACAGTATTCACAAGGTGTCTGGACTTCAGTTCCCAGAATCCCCCAGGTGCCATAGCTGGTTAAGATATAACCTGTCCATTTATTGGAGCTGAACTGAAGGGAACCAGCTTTGTTGCTTAAAATCACAATATGTTAGCAGCGACACAAAATTCACATAGCACTGACATCACAAGGAGACTGCAGTTAGATTGACAACATATGTTTCTGAGCCAAATGATGTTTCATGCAGTGGATACCAACAAGAATAGGACATTTGTGAGATGGTACAGAGATCCGGCCACTTAAGAGTAAAGACAGATTTCCCCCCCTTGACTACCTGGGCAAGGACTCTTTGTCATTCTCATAGCTCTGTAAAATGGGTCTAGCCGAGTTTGCCCAGGACTCTGAAGACATTCTTTAAATCACAGTCTCAGCCAGTACATAACAAGCAAGTGTACTACAGCAAGTGCAACATGGGAATGCATCTCAGTCTGGATTAATCCTACTTCAGCCCTTATGTGCGCAGCACGTGTGCCATGGGAGGCAAAATATTTGAGAGAGATCTTATAAAAGAGTTTTGAACCAACTGTTGAATGGGAGCTGTTGTTTATTCCCCATATCTTTGCCCCATATATTATTTCCTAAGCAAACACCTCAACTGCAGGTGCTCTCCTCCACCGCCAACAAAGCTCTCCCCAAGGAGTCTGGTAAACTGAAAAGGAGACTGGGTGGAATGATGTAGTTTCAGATTAATTTCATTCATATGCTGTCTCCATGAAAGTTAGCCATTAAAACAAAGGCAAGATATCTTAAGTTTCATAACTGCTGAATGGGTTTATCATCAAGCTTCCATATGTGGATTTTTTCATTCATTTCATTCATTTATTTGATTTGTATGCCGCCCACTCAGCATATGCCGACTCAGGGCGGCTCACAGCATATCAAACAATGATACAATACAGAGAAAATAAAGTACACAATAATAGGACACAGTCATACAAAATACAATTCAAAATACAGTATCACCGAATAGAGAACACATATTAATACAGTTACAAAATACAAGTTACAGTTCAAATCATGAACTAAAAAATTAAATACAAAGTGCTAAATACAGGCCCCGGGAAGCGACCCCTTCCAGCGGTGCTCTAACTTCCCCGCGGCCAATGCCAGACCGGGGAGGGACCTCAGGAAACAACTGCTTCCATCCTCGCGCCGGTGTTAGAGGCAGCGGGGAAACACGGCAAAGGTCCCGTTTGCGGCGGGCGTCCTCCGGCGATGTGGGCGTTCCTTTTTATCCTCTGGCCAGGCAGGGCCAGGGGAGAGGGACCGACGTCCAGAGGTGCAGCTTGTTCCCTCCCCGCGCCGATGTTGGAGGCAGCGGGGAAACGCGGCAAAGGCAGCGCTTTTGAAGGCGCAGTCCATCCCCAGCTGTTCTCACTCCCCACCGACCGGCCGGGCCGGGGGAGGAGCGCGGAGCCCCAGAGTCCGGCGTCCGATGTTGGGGGTGGTGATGGCGGCCGCGCTTTTGAAGGCGCAGTCCATCCCCAGCTGTTCTCACTCCCCACCGACCGGCCGGGCCGGGGGGAGGAGCGCGGAGCCCCAGAGTCCGGCGTCCGATGTTGGGGGTGGTGATGGCGGCCGCGCCTTTGAAGGCGCAGTCCATCCCCAGCTGTTCTCACTCCCCGCCGACCGACCGGGCCGGGGGGAGGAGGAGGAGGAGCGCGGAGCCCCAGAGTCCGGCGTCCGATGTTGGGGGTGGTGGTGGCGGCAGCGCTTTTGAAGGCGCAGTCCATCCCCAGCTGTTCTCACTCCCTGCCGACCGGCCGGGCCGGGGGGAGGAGGAGGAGGAGCGCGGAGCCCCAGAGTCCGGCGTCCGATGTTGGGGGTGGTGGTGGCGGCAGCGCTTTTGAAGGCGCAGTCCATCCCCAGCTGTTCTCACTCCCCGCCGACCGGCCAGGCCGGGGGGAGGAGGAGGAGGAGCGCGGAGCCCTCTTTCCCCTTTCAAAGATTTCTCCTTTGTCTTGGTGCAGTTGATAACCAGGTGTTCTCCTACACATAATTTGCTCAGTTTAGCCAAAACTCTTCACATGCCAACTAGTAGTGCAGACCATTGCATTATCATCTGTGTATAAAAGGACTGAAAGCTTGAAATTCCAGACTGAAGGTAAAGCCATTTGTATGGATTCACAGGGACTTGGGCTTCTTGGATTGAATTACAAGAACAGCTGGAGTGCCAAGGTTCACCATCATGGCTTTGGGGCAGGGATTCTCAACCTGCATGCTGGATGCAGCCCGCAGCACCATTTCATGTGCTCCCCCCTGCCTCCACTACACCAGGAAATGCCATGCAGTGGAGGAAGGGCAAAATAGCCATCTGGCCTCCGAAACTGTCTGAAGGAGCATGACCCAGCCCCCGGCTTAGAAAGGTTGAGAACTCCTGCTTTAGAGAATCAAACCATCTTGTATCAGGTCTTGATTTTTTCCTGATGCTTTCAATTTTTCTTGCCATTATGGTCTCTCTCTCCCCACCTCCACAAACAAAGTCTTGCCTTCTCATTATCTGCCCAAACTATGATAGCCTCAGTTTCAGTATTTTTGCCTTCATAAGTAGGTCAGGCTTAATTTGCTCTAGGACCCATTTCTTTGTCTTTCAGGCAAGCCAGGGTATCTACAAAACTCTCCTCCAGCACCATATTTCAAATGAATCCATGTTTCCTGTGAGCTGTCTTTACTCTCCAGCTTTCACATCCATACATAGTAATTAGGAATACAAGAGAGTGGATGATCTTGATCTTGGCCTCCAGTGACAATTTTTTACACTTGATCTTTCCAAGTTTCTTCACTGCTGTCCTTCCAAGTCTCAATCTTCCAATATCTTAGCTGCAATCTCCATTTGGATCAATCCTTGAACAAACTCCTTCACTATTTCAATTTCTTCATTGGAATTGTTGTTGTTGTTACGTGCCGTGATGTCACCCCCACGTGCGGTGACCCTGTGATTGAGTGATCTTCAAAATGTTCTGTTCAGGGGCGTGGCCAAGATGGCCGCCGAGTAACATCTAGACTCGGACGCTCGCACTTAACAAAGTGGTAACTAATGTGCCGGAGCGAAATGAGGAAGTTTTAAAGTGGTAAATCTTAAAGATAAGAACCTTGCCTGTCGTTCTGGAAAATTTTGTGATCTTTTGAGGCTGGATGGTCGAAGTTCGGGAGGCTTCTCTGGGCGGCTGAAGCTGTGATGGTAGTCGCGGCTTTTCTGCCGAGGAGCCAAGAACGGGACCAGCGAGACAGCGGAGAAGGCTTTGGAACTGGCAAGAAGTTGTTTGACACGAAAATAGCCTGCATGTAAGTGCATGAATGGATCTTTGAATTCTAAAATCGGCTGGGGTTTTCTGCTAAATGAGCTCGGACTTTAAAATGGAAGCGGGTGGAAGCAGATGAAAGCAAGTGGTGGTTTTGTTAATGGCGGCGGTCCTGGAAAACGAAAGTGATCGTGTTTGGGCTTTGGTTTTTTCTTACACACCAGAAGACCGCGCCACGTTTTGACGATAACAAAGTGGATTATTTATACTGTCTGGGCTATAATATTGGAAGGTGATTGGGAGTTCTCCGGCTCAAACCACTTGGAGAAAGTTTTCCGTTTCTTAGAAGGAGAAGGGTTTTTTTTTTCTTTCCCAAAAGTTAAGGCAGCCGCTGGAAAATGGCGTTTTGATTGTCCGCTTCAAGAGAAGGACCAGGTGGTTTGGCTTTTTGGTTCCTTCACCATGTGGATTATAAATACTTGTTTGTTTATTGTGGAATATACTGCTCCTCACCTTTTCTCCTTGCTGATTTGATTTCGGGCTTTTCCTCCCTCTTTGGCGGCTTGATTTTTTTTTTTAAAGGAGAAGCTTGGGCTGACTCTTCCCTTGAAGCCCTTTTATCGCAGTTGGAAAACGATTGATTGGATTATCTGCTTTGGGGAAACGGACCTGCTGTGGATCAACATTTTTACTTGCTCTTTTTTTTTTCCCCCCAAGCTGCCTGTTGGGGGAGTTTTTTCCTTCGGCTTGACTTTTGTGGATTACAATAACTTTTTGATTTTCTGCTTGCATATAAATTTTCCTATTGGATCTGTGGAACCAGTGGCTGCAGTGTTATAAGCTTCATTTCAGTGACTAACTTTTACAACGAACTGCAGCATTGGGATTTTTATATATTACATTATTATGGATAAAGGAACAAGAGGGAAAGCGAAGGAAGAAGAACTAGTTGTAAAACCTAAGAAGAAAGAAAAAGCACCAATGGAGGAAGCCACTCAGTCTTCATCCCCGCCCACAGTGCCATATGATCAGACTCAAATTATGGTGGAAATTGGCAAGTTGTTTCAAAAATTGGAGAAAAATAAGGATTCAAGGGTGAAAGACAGAAATGAATTGATGAAAAAACAAGACAAGTTGATGTCATCAATGGCAGATTTTTCAAAAGAGGTGGATTTCACTTTGAAAAAAATGGAGGGAAATGTGAAAGTGGTTCAAATTGAGGTAAATGCCATAAAGGAGGAAGTAAAAGGGACTCAGCAGGTGGTGAGGGAGAATAAGCTGAAACTGGAGGAACAAGAGAGAAGGATAGATGCTGTGGAAGACATGATGAGAAAGCAGAACATTGTGATTTGTCAGGTGGTGGAATGCACTCCAGATTTGTTAAGAGAGAGGGTGGTTCAGTGGTTAAATGGTCTGAATATGGGGAAAGAATTTGTTCAGGAAGATTTGGTAAGCGTATTCTGGGTGGGTCCAAGAAGAGGGAGGGTGGTTCAAAGAAATGTGTTGGTCAAATTTGCGAATTGGGCAGATAAGTTAAAAGTAATGGCCCATCTGAAACGGGTTGGTCCCGATGCGTTGAAATTTGATGGTTCAGATGTTGAAGTGTATAAAGATATTTCATTAAAATAAAGAACATGGAGGTATAAGATTAGGCCTGTTACTAAATTATTGATGGGTAAAAATATAAGGTATAACTGGAGATTTCCGCAACAGCTTCGTTTTTTCTATGATAAAAGAATGCAAGTTATTGATGAAGGTACTAATCCATTGGAATATTTGAGCTTGTTGGAATTGGTAAAGGTAGATTCGGAAGAATGGAAAAATCTTAAGAAGGAATTGATGGATTCTGGAGCTTTGGGGAGGGAATATGAGAGGGAGGAAGCCACTGGGGCTACAGGTGGAACACCACAGCGAGGAGAGGAGGAAGAGGAGCCGTCTTTGATCATGGTGGAGGAGGAGATAGGTAAGGAGCAATGAGCATTAGATTTCAGTAACTTTAAGCAGTTACTAGAGGTAGAATGGGCAAATAGCGCATACTGCCAACAGTAGGGCGCATCTTGCATGTCCCCCCTCTCCCCTCTTTGGTTGACAGAGGCGGCTTTTTATAGGAAGGTGGGGAGAGCGAAAGTGTGTGTTTTATGTAGTTGGTATTGTGGTAGGGTTGTTGGTGGCACGCCCAATGGAGAGTTTAAAGCTGGGAAAAGAATTTGGTTATGGGAAGTATTAAAATAATATCGTGGAATGTGAAAGGTACAGGTTCTGTTCTTAAGAGACGGAGATTGGAACTGGCGCTGAAAAAAGATAGACCAGATATATTGTTTTTACAAGAAACACATCAGAAGTCAAAGGATACGAACAAACTTTATTTGGGATGGATGCAACATTATGAGATGGCGTATGGTACTTCAAAAGCAAGAGGGGTGGCAATCATGAATTCTAGAAAGTTGGGATTTGAAATTACAAAAAAGATTGCTGATCAAGAGGGTAGATATCTGTTGCTAAGAGGAAAATTAGAGGATGAGGAAATTATGTTGGTAAATATTTATGCTCCGAATGACCACCAAGCAGATTTTCTTGAAAAAATTCGGAAAATAGTGGAGTTGGAAAATGTTGCAAAAACTATTGTGGCTGGTGATTTTAATTTGATAAGGTCAGGATTAGATTGTACAAACATAGCTAGAAGTGGAATTGGTTTGAAAGGGAAGGTGTTGGATAACTGGATGGGTGTTATGGGCTTGAAGGATTCGTGGAGAGAGTTTAAGGGCTCGGAAAGGGCATATTCCTTTTTTTCACACGTCCATGGGACCTATTCAAGAATAGATTAAGTTTTACTTTCCGAAAATTTAATTGGGGATATAGAAGGTACGGAAATTGGGATTATTAAGGAATCGGACCATGCTAAAGTATATTTGGAATTGAAAGTACAAAAAAATATTCGAAGAATAAGAAATTGGAGGTACGATCCTAACTTGTTCAAAGACCAGAAAAGCAAAGAGGCAATTATGGAAAGTTGGAAAGAAAGTTGGCAGTGGAACAACAACAATGTGGTCAATTTTAACGTTGTATGGGATACCATGAAGTCAGTTTTTAGGGGGGAAAGTATAAAATTGGCAAGCTACAAATATAAAAAATATAAAGCAGAACAGATAGAAAAAGAAAGAGAAATAAAACAATTACAGGAGGAGCATGCAAAAAACAAAGACAAAAATTTTTTCATGAAATTACAAGGACTTAAGGCAGAAGTAATGGGTAAGGATATTGATAAAGTTAAACGAGATTTGATTTATCTAAATAGAGAATATTTTGAATTTAGTAATAAGAACTCAAAATTATTAGCAAGAGCAGCCAAGGTTAAAAGGGAAAAAAGAGAAATTGGGGTATTGGCTGATAGCCAAGGTTTAAGATGTAATAAGAATAGAGATAAATGTAAAATTGTTAGGGAATTTTACCAGGTATTATATGCAAAAAAGGAAGTAGATTTGGAGAAGCTCAAAAAGATATTGGAGAGACAGTTAGGGAATGGAATAAAGCAAGAGCATAGGGAGAAAATGGAGGAAAAGATAACTGATAAAGAGGTTAAGGAGGTTAAGGAGGTAATAAGTGGATTGAAGACAGGGAAAGCCCCGGGGGATGATGGATTATCGACAGAGTTCTATAAAGAATTTAAAGAGGTGGTGGTCCCGAAGCTGGTGAAGTTATATAATTATATACTAGATGGAGGACCAATTCCGACTTCATGGTATAACACTACAATCGTTCTTCTGCCAAAGCCTGGTAAGAATTTGGAAAGAGTGGATTTGTACAGACCAATTTCACTTATAAACCAAGATGCGAAGATCTTCACAGCAATATTGGCTAACCACTTAAATAGTTTCATGGGGGAATATATAAATGTTGATCAAGTTGGGTTTCTAAAAGGGCGACACATGGCGGATTTGACTAGAAGGGTATTAGACTTAATAGACAACGTTAATCAAACAAAGGAAAAGGTGGGATTATTATCATTGGATATTTTAAGGCATTTGATTCATTGCAGTGGTCTTCAATTAAGGAAATAGTTAAAAAATATGGGTTTGGGGATAAATTCAATAGGGTTATAGATTTGTTATATCAAAAAGGAAATGCTTGGGTTAGAGTAAATGAGGAGCGTACGGGTGTGGTAAAGCTAGAAGCTGGCACTAGGCAGGGCTGTCCATTATCTCCTATCCTGTTTATTATGGCAATGGAGATCTTAGCTAAAAGTATAAGGGAGGATTTAAATATAGAAGGGATCATGGGTAATAAAGTGAGTATGTATGCAGATGATACATTGCTTATGGTGAAGCACCTGGAGCTGGTAATGGACAGGATTAAAGATCACTTACAGGTATTTCAAGCTATAACTGGATTAAAGATAAACTGGGATAAATCAGAAAGTTCGGTTTCACTTACCAGTGATAACTTTCGTTCTTCGAGTATATAGTTTGTGAATACACACTATTGGGGTTATGCGCCTGCGCAGAACGTCGATCGGAGGCTTGAAAAGCTATTGGTCAAAAGTTTTGGCGGTAAGACCGCCCACTGTACCGCCCACCCTGAGGCGCCAGTCCGCCATTTTACCTCAGTTCCATACTTAAGCCAAGCACAGGATAAACCAATTGATCTCATCCGTGCAGCTCAAGAGGGGAGGCAGGGTGGGTAGTGTGTATTCACAAACTATATACTCGAAGAACGAAAGTTATCACTGGTAAATGAAACTGAACTTTCTCCTTCGTATAGTTTGTGAATCCCCACTATTGGGAGATTAGCAAGCTCACACTTACTTGGTCGGTGGGCAGTCGGATGAGATGATCTCACGATGAAGATGATGATGGTCAGGCAGGGTGAACTGTCAAGGGCGATGAGCCCGGAGCCCCCTAGTGTGGATGACACGGCCAAGCCTGGCGTCCGCAGTGGCTCTGGTGTCCACCCTGTAATGCTGGACAAATGTAGAAGGTCTGGACCAGGTGGCAGCCTTACATATGTCCTCAAGCGGTGTGCCCTCCAGAAAGGCCGTGGATGTTGCGACCGCTCTGGTAGAGTGCGCCCTGACATGCGGCGGAGGTGGCAGCGAGGCCGACTCGTAGGCCAAGTAGATGGTAGACGTGATCCATTTGGAGAACCGCTGCGCAGAGATGGGTTCACCTTTGGACCTGCCTCCATACGCCACAAAAAGGCATTGCGACTTCCTGAACTCCCTTGTCCTGCTGGTGTAAAACAATAAAGCCCGTTTGACATTCAGCGTGTGCCAAGTCCTTTCTTGGGCGTTAGTGGGGTTCTGGAAGAAGGTTGGCAAGGAGATAGTCTGTGCCATATGAAACTGGGAGACCACCTTGGGAAGGAAGGTGATATCCGCTTGGAGTACCACACGGTCATTGAAGAATTGAAAAAATGGTGCGTCTGCCCGCAGAGCAACCAGTTCACCAGCTCGTCGAGCAGACGTGATAGCCACCAGAAACGCCGTCTTCCATGTGAGGAGACGAGCATCCGCGGTAGCCATGGGCTCGAAAGGAGTCCTGGTGAGCGCGTTGAGGACGGTAGAGAGTGACCATTGGGCCATTGGAGTCCTGACCGGAGGGAAGGCGTTCCGCAGCCCCTTGAGGAAACGCTTCACCGTTTGGTCGCGGAAAGCACCAGAAGCGGGCGAGCCAGCCGGAGAGTGAGCCACCACCGCTGCGAGGTGTACTCGGATGGAGGTGATGCTGAGGCCAGACTCCGCCAGATGGAGGAGGTAGGTCAAGACGTCCTGTAGTCCCACCTGTGAAGGGGATGTCTCCTGGGATGCCAGGAAAGCACAAAAGTGTCTGTATTTGGAAGCGTAGGACTTCCTTGTGGAAGGGCGCCTCGCTAGTTCCAGGATCCTGGACAGTCTGGGGTTATCCTCCATGCGGTGAGGTGGAGGCTGGGCAGGTCTGAGTGGTGAAGCTGGCCCTGCTCCATTTGGAGAAGCGTCGGTGACTCCGGCAGCGTGCGATACTGAGACGACATGCGTAACAGCAGCGGAAACCAGGGTTGGCGAGGCCATGCTGGGGCCACAAGGATGGCGTTGGTCCCTTGTTGATACATTCTGGTGAGAACTTTCTGGACCAGAGGAAACGGAGGAAAAGCGTAGAAATAGTCCTGATCCCACCGTTTCATGAAGGCATCGCCCTCGGAGTTCATTCCGATGCCTGCCCTGGAGCAGTACCTGTGGCATTTCTTGTTGGACTCCGATGCAAAGAGGTCGATGTTCGGCGTCCCCCAGGCCTCGCAAAGCGACTGAAATACCTCGTCGTCCAGTTCCCATTCATGGGTCGTCGAGGTGAGGCGGCTGAGATGGTCGGCCAAGACATTCAGCTTGCCCTGAATGTGCACTCCAATCGGGAAAATGTGCCTCTCTAGGCACCACTCCCAGAGCTGCACAGCGAGGTAAAGAAGGGTGGTGGATCGTGTTCCTCCCTGCTTGTTCAGATATGCCACAGCCGTGGTATTGTCCGAGGCTACTTGGACCGCCTTGCCCGTGAGCAGGCTCTCGAAGGAACGTAGGGCCTTCCAAATGGCCAGTAGTTCCAAGTAGTTGATATAGTACACCCTCTCCTGAGGCGACCAAGGGTTGTTGACCGTGAGAGTCCCGCAGGCAGCCCCCCAGCTGAGGTTGCTTGCGTCAGTCAATATCTGCAACGAGGGTTGCGGGGGGTAAAAGCTCTTCCCCGTTGTCACGTTGAGTTGTGCCGTCCACCACAGCAGCTGGTCCCTCAGCTCCGGAGACGGAGTTAGCCGTTTCGACTGGCTCTCCCGGAGTGCGTCGAATTCGTGAAGAAGCCATGACTGCAGGGACTGGAACTTTAACTTGGCGTGAGGGATCACCGCCGTCGTTGAGGCCATGAGGCCCAGTAGTCTTTGAGCCTTTTTCGCCCGGATGCACGGTTTGGTGCGAAGGTTGTTCACTCCCTGCGCGATGTCCTGCAAGCGCTTCTGGGGTGCAAAGGCTCTGGTGGCAAGCGAGTCGAGTACCGCTCCAATGTACTCGACTCGTTGAGAGGGAATCAACTTCGATTTGGTGAAGTTGATCCTGAGGCCGAGACTCTCCATGAGGTGGACCGTGAATTGCGTGTCCCGAATGGCCGACGAGCTGGTGGGGGATACAATCAGCCAGTCATCGATGTATGGGAAGACCCTGATTCCCCGCTGGCGAAGGAAGGCAGCCACCGGAGCCATGCATTTGGTGAAGACCCGTGGTGCCGTGGCCAGACCGAACGGTAGACACCGGTACTGGTACACGGAATCACCGATGCGGAATCGAAGGAACCTTCGGTGCTCCTCGAGGATGGAGACATGGAAGTAAGCGTCCTTGAGGTCTATGACTGTGAACCAGTCCCCTTTGTTGATGAGGGGAAGGACGGTCTGCAGGGTCACCATCCGGAACTTCCTGGTGTGGATGCACTTGTTGAGGCGGCGTAGGTCCAGAATTGGGCGAAGTCCTCCGTCCTTCTTCTGAACCACGAAGTACCTCGAGTCGAAGCCGTTGTCCCAGTCGGGCAGCGTCACCCGCTCGATGGCTCCCTTGGTCAGAAGAGTTGATATTTCTTCCTCCAAATGGGGGGACGAGGTGGTGAAACGATGTCTTCCTACCCGAGGCGCCCGCACGAACTCGATGGCGTAGCCAGAGGACAAGATCTTTAAGACTCACCGGTCGTCCGTGATGCCTGACCATACCTGGAGGAAGTTCCGGAGGGGAAGGTATGGGATGTGGAGCGAGAGAGACTCGGCCGTCGCAGCTTCAAACGCGGGACTTGGACTTCGCGTCCGAACGCTTGCCCTGCCTGTAGGGCTGGTAACGGGGCTTGTGCTGGCGCCGTTGCTTGTAGGAGCCAGACCTGGGCTGCTCCATAGGGCCACCCTGTTGTTGCGGGTTCCCCTGATACCGCCGCGTGAAGGGCCTGGCAGGCGGAGCCGGTGTGGTGAGCCCCAGGAACTTGGCCGTGGAGTTTGTTTGCCGCATCTCATTCAGGACCTTGTCCGTGTCCTGTCCGAAGAGGCCTTGTCCGTCGAAGGGGAACTCCTCGATGAGCTTCTTCATAGCATCATCGAGGGAGGTGCCCCTGAGCCAGGCGTGGTGACGGAGCAGAATGGCGGAGGCCATGTCCTTCGCCGCGTAGTCATTGATGTGCCTGGCCGTCCTCATTTGCTGCTCTGACAGGAAGTCTCCTTCGGATGCCAGCGCGTCGATCCGTTTCTGGACGTCGGCGGGCAACGTCGCCGTCTCGGCCTTCACCCGCTCCCAGAGGTGGGACTGGTAAAGGCCCATGGCAGCCGAGTAGTTGGCGGCGCGGAGGAAGAGGGAACCGGTGGCGTAGAACTTACGGCCCACCGCGTCCAGCTTCTTCCCTTCCGGAGTCGAAGGCACTGGGAAGCCGCTGGTGGCCGTCCTGTGTTGAAAAGCCTTGACCACCAGCGAATTTGGCAAGGGGTGAGCTTGCAGGAACTCGACGTTCTCGTCCAGGACTCTGTACATGCCGTCGAGCCTGGACGAAACGGAGTGCGCTGATACCGGCTTCCTCCATGTCGCCTTCGCTGACGTCAACATGGACGGAAGCATGGTGATATGGACCGGCTGAACCGCTCGTTTGTCCAGTTTGGCGGTCATTTGGTCCTCGCCTTCCAGTGGCGGCTGGTCCACCTTCAGGTTCAGGGCGGTCCCCAGGCGCGTCAGCATAGCCGTAAGCGAGCGTTGATCCTCACCACGCGGTGGGTCAACCGCGCCGATGGCTTGGTCCGGTGTCCTTTCGGCGTCGACGTCTCCCTCGTCCTCCTCCGAGGAGGTGCTGGAGTCATCGGAGGACGAGGGAGGAACTCTTACATCCACGTCGGGACCGCGCCAGTACAGCCTGGGTGGGCCGGCGGGATGGGAGTCCACCGCATCAACGTCTGGACCACACCGCGACAATGTGGGTGGGCCAGCGGAGCGGACACTCGACCCTCGGGAGGTCGGAGGGGCCACAGCAGGGCCAACATCCCTGGGGCTTGCGGTGGTCGGTACCGGAGCCGCAGAGGCCGCAGTCATGGAGGTCTTGAACTGGTTGGCAAATGTCTGAGCCATGACCTCAAACATCCCCTTGAGGAACTCCATCTGGGATGGATCCGCCACCGGTGGGAGCGACGAAACGGTGGCCGACGAAACGGTGGCTGGTAGAATCGGCGACGAAACGGTGGCCGGCACGGTGATTGCCGCATCGTCGAGTGTTGGAGTCCTGGGGCTTGGGGAGACGGAGGCCTGTCTCGTAGGCGAACGGGCCCTCCCACGAGGAGGAGACGGGAGAACCTGAAGTGGGCGAGCTGGAGCCCCAGCCTTTCGTCCCTTTTCAGGAGATCCCGAGGAGGACCGTCCTCCCCAGATAGATGACCCGGGCGAAGGACATCTTGCGACCAAGTACGGAGGCGAAGGCCCCGGCGAGACAGGGGGGCGAGGAGTAGGCGGGAGCGATCGCCTCTTCTCCGACCCGTGCTTCTTTTTCTTATCTCCGTTCTTGTCCTTCTTCTTCTTCTTCTTGATGGGGAGAGTGGAAGAAGAAGCAGAAAGCGGAGGAGGCTGAGAGGCACTAGCAGAGGTAGAGGCGGCCGCGGCGGGAGCCAGAGAGAGTTCCATCAGATGGGCTTTGAGCCGGTAGCTCCGGTTCTGCACTGCAAGACGGGTAAATTTCTTGCAGTGAGGGCAAGACTGGCTCTGGTGAGACTCCCCCAGGCAGAAAAGGCAAAGGCTATGCCCGTCGGAGGCAGGGAACTTCTTCAGGCAAGCAAAACACTGCTTGAAGGCAGCGGCCATCAAAGAAAAATTCTTCCAACGGAAGGTTCTGGAACGCGGGTACCCCGAAGGGCAGGCCAGCCGCCACCCCCTTGAGGGGGGAAACGGTGACCGAAGCGAGTAGGTAACTGAGTCCACCAGAAGGAAGAAACAGCACCGGGGTGGCGATCCTGCCCGAAGGACAAGATCACCGAAAAAATTGTACGCGAAGTTAGCCAAAAGACTTTCCCTCAGAAGGGCGAAAAAATTGAGGAAGTTCTCAACGATCGTCCTGCTGCTACAGCGGAAAGAAGAGAACTGAGGTAAAATGGCGCGCGGGCGACTCAGGGTGGGCGGTACGGTGGGCGGTCTTACCGCCAAAACTTTTGACCAATAGCTTTTCAAGCCTCCGATCGACGTTCTGCGCAGGCGCATAACCCCAATAGTGGGGATTCACAAACTATACGAAGGAGAACTGATGTTGTGTAATTTGAAACCAAGTGAGATGGGCAGGACAGTGTCGACACTCAATATACAAATTAAAGATAAGCTGAAATATTTGGGGATAATCATTTCAAATAAATTAGAAGAACTTAAACGATTGAACTATGACAGCTTGAAAGTGGAATTTAAGAACAAAATACAAGAGCTTCAGAAGTCAAAGCTGTCATGGTTCGGAAGGATTGCTATGTGCAAAATGATATTGTTACCAAAGATTAACTTTTTATTTGATACACTAGTGATCCACTTGAAAGAGAAAGAAATTAATGAGTTTCAAAAGATGTTTAATGGTTTTTGTAATGGAGGCAAAAAATCTAGGCTCCCAAAGAAGCTGTGGTACTTGTCCCAAAAAAAGGGGGTCTGGGTATGCCGAACTTGCTAGCATATTATCGAGCTTTTCAAGTTAAGAATGTTGTGAAGATTTTGGCAAGAGAAAAGACAATTTGGGAGCAATTGGAGATGAAGGAATATAGAAATATTGGAAATATGATTTTTTTGGGAATAAAGGATAAGGTGAAAAGGTCAAATAATACTATGATGAGAGGTCTCATGGAGGTGTGGAAGAAGGTAAAAAAGGACATGGTCCCAAATCTCTCTCCAATTTTGGAATTGACTGATATGATGTGTTTCCCAATAAAGTTAGATAAGGAAAAAATGGAAATATTGGATAAAAATGGGATGCTTTTATTGAAGGATTGGTTAAAAACTTGTGATTCTGATGTTGAGCGGAAAAAAATATTTGAGATATTAAATTTGAATTGGTTTCAGAAGTTAAAGGTGGACAACTGGAACAAAAAAATATAAAAAAGAAGTAGGGTTAGATAGAATACATACAGAATTTGAGGAGTTGGTAAGGAAGATTAGAAAAGGGGAAAGTAGTATTAAAGGTCTTGTAAGTAAGCTTTATAACATACTGAATAGAAGTGCAGATCCACAGGAGGATTTGAAACGGAAGTGGGAACGAAATTTGAATATAACAATTGGGGAGATTGAGTGGAAAAATAAATGGAAAAAGAGGATTATGAGAACAATGTCTGTAAGAATTAAAGAACATAATTTTAAAATGTTGTGGCAATGGTACTTGACGCCATTAAGACTTTACCAGATGGATAATAAAAGAGATAAGTTATGTTGGAGATGTAGAGAATTTGATGGAACATATGAACATATGTGGTGGAGTTGTAAAAAAATAAGGGATTTTTGGGGGAAAATAGAAGGTGAGCTTGGTGAAATAATGGGTAGAAGTGTTAAGCTGGTGTCAAGTACCATTCTTTTAACGAATGTGGAAGGTTTGGGTTTAAACAAGGAGGAAAAAGAATTATTGGAAATTGTATTGACAACGGGTAGACAATGTATAGCTAGAAACTGGAAAAATGATATAGATATACAGATTGGAGAGTGGTATAAAGAAATGTGGAGTTTAGCACTGAATGATAAATTGACATGGGAGATTAAAGTGAAAAGAGATAACTTAAAAGAGAATAGATTTTGGAACATATGGAAACCATTTGTGGACCATTCTTGTATGGCAAATGATAGTTCAGGACCAGTACCATCTCAAAGAAGCTTCTGGAGTTGAGCAGAAAATAAACTCTCCGGGCATTGTATATATTCACAGGGTGATTATTATTATTATTTATCCAAAGATTAGTGGTAGCACAGAAAGTTCTTATTATTTCGGATCTTGAAACAATGGCTTTTAATATTCGGTGGTTATATAGTAATTAATGAGTCTAGATATTGTTATGTGCTAACATTTAGTAATGTCTGTTAAGATGATACTATGGATTTGTTTATGTATTGTATTGTTAGTCATTGTTTTTTTTTCTTTTCTGTATGTCTTTGAAAAAATTCAATAAAAACTATTTTAAAAAAAATGTTCTGTTCTTAACAGCCTGCCCAGCTCTTGTAAACTCAAGGTCTTCCTCTTTTCCTGCTGCCTTCAATCTTCCTCAGCATTATACACAATCTTTGACTATTTTAGTTTCTTCACCGTCAACATTCTTCTATAATAATGGGCAAGAAGCCTTAGCTTGTAGTATCAAACTAAGGTAGCATCTGATACTCAACTTGCTTATTTAAAACAAAGTTCTTATCTGTGGAAGCAGTTGATACATTGGCTGCATGACTCTAACTAACAATCCGTCTGTGTCTTTATCGGTATCTAATCAATCCTTGGATTAATTTCATCTCAAATTGGCACTCTAGGTAAATTTAGCTTACTCTGCTGCTGCTGCCTTGGCTAGATGAGCACAAAAGTGTATTTTCATTTCCAGAGAAAAGAGAATCACCAGGTTGCCAAAGACTTTGTCAGAAATCATGAGACATTGAAATAGTGGTGGGTGTAATAGGGCATAGACCTTGAGGTGACACCTGAGGGAAATTTTTGCAGTATATAGATCCCTAAATTGCATATGACAATTCTGTTATAGCACCCAACCTCCTAAACAAGAAATTATATTATTTTGTAAAGCACTGAGGTAGGTGGTCACATTTGGGTTTATTTGGCATTACGAAACTAAGCAAATGCATTTTCATTTATTGATTTCTCATGCCAAAGGATCAAGCCAGCAAAATCGCACAGAAGGGAAAGGAAGGCAGTTGGAGTGAGTGAACTAGTGAGATTCTCAGCATTACTGTCCCTGACACACTGTGACCTGGTTCCTTTTTCTTCATGCTGGTTCAACATTAACCCAGGCTGGTCTGTGACAGCTTTTCATCTGTCCTCTGCAGAATTTCCCCGGCAATTTAGGATCCCACACAATGGGACAAGGCAGAATCAAAATGCTGAGGATCCTTCTTCTCACCAGCCTCCTGCACATCACCATGAGCTATGACAAGGGTAAGGGACTGCTCAAGCATCCGTATGGTGAAAGAACTGGGGAAGGTTGGGGCAAATTTGGTTTGATCATTCTTCTTTGCCCACAGGAAACAATCCCAAAGCATGCAGGGAAAGAATGTAATGAATTCCACAGTATTTTTGAGTAGATACATCTAGAATAGTGCTGCGTGGCTAAAGGAACAGAATCCAGTGTTCCTTCTGAAGGCCTCTACCCCCGTCCCCACAGGAGAGATCACATTTGTTGTTGTTAGAAAAGAGAGAAACACTGGCCTTTGGGAAAAGTCAGCCAGAAGCACATCAAAGAAGGAAGGGATATGGCAACTGCTTAGAGGTGTTTATGCCTCTACATATGTCTTGAGACAATTGCATTTTGAGAGTCCCAGATGATTTTAGCAAATGGTGTAAAGGAAAGGCCAGAACAGCAATCCTGAAGAAATTTCTCTTCAAGCCACTTCTTACTTTCCAGTGATACTTGAGTGTGCATACTTGAATGTGTGTGAGAGAAAGAGTCATGTGGTCTTTGCACAAAACAAAGAGCAATTAATACTTCCCTACAGATTAATCCTGAGGCTATATTTGATTGAAGTGGGCATGTGTGTGTTTGTGCTTGCTTGGGCTTCATGTCAGGATTTTAGTAGGGTACAGTATATTGGTGTGAGGAGAGACTTTAGTTTCCGCTAAGCATTAGACTCATGGAAAGATTACAGGTACTTCTCTATGGCTTAGAATACCATTTTGAGGAGAATATCTACAATGGATGTGACAACTTCCTTGTCCAATTAGAAGTTTTCTGAAAGAAACTGGGTGTGCCCGCTAACCCCAGTTCCAGCTCCCAGAGCTCAGTTGTTATCATGTTGGTTGACTAAAAACTGACAAAAGTGTATTGCAGCATCTTAAAGAGTAACTTATTTATGAGGACATTGGCTTTTGTGGATTTGAGTCAGCTTTGTCAGATGCTGATAAGAAACCTTCTTACTAACCCGAAAGTGATACAAGATTATTTCTTGTTTCTGTCTTCATATTTCTAGCCAGGTTTTTCTGTTGCAAAATAGCCAATTACATTTTTGTGTGATTGGCCTCCTCCAAAACCTTCTGCTATGGCAGGGATTCTCAACCTGCAGCCTGTGGGTCGGATGCAGCCCACGGCATCATTTCCATACCCATCAAGCATGGCTCCGCAAAATGTGGGAAATTACTGTGCATGCATGAACATGTATGCACAGTAACCCATTTGCACATGTGCACTATGCCTGTGCATGTGCAGTAGCCCATTTGCACATGCACACTGTGGCCGTACATACGCAGTAGCCCATTTGCGCATGCACACTGTGGCTGTGGATGCGCAGTAAGCCCTTTCCCTGCCGTTCAAATACAGGACGGCGGCAGGAAAGGGGAGGAACGAGCGCTGAAAAATGGGAAATCCAGGCCAATACGGGATACTTGACAGGTATGATCATTTCATGTGGCCCCCACTACCTCCAAAACACCAGGAAGTGCCATGTGGTGGAGGAAGGGCAAAATGGCCATCCAACCCCTGAAGCTGTCTGAGGGAGTGTGTCCCAGCCCCGGCTTAAAAAGGTTCAGAACTCCTGTGCTACATTAACATTACAGGTTTATGTGGAATGTGGAAGGGAATAATCAGTCTCCCAGCATGTGACATTTGAGGGGAAACTACAAAGATTCAAACACTTAGGTTAAGCAAACAGAGACGAATATGTGAGTAAGCCTGATATTAAATTAATTGAAAGACCTGATCCTGCCAATACAGCCTGTTTTTTATTTATTTTTATTTTAAAATTGTTTTTTATTCAAAAAAATTACAAACAAAGAGAACATAATATAAATACAGTGTGTACACATCACCTGGGGGACATCAATACTTTTCCAAAGCAGTTATTCAAACCAACTGCATATTAAGGCAATCTTTTCACCTATCTCCAAAATATCAAATGTTCATTTCTGGGTTTAACACCTTTAGATTTTTCCAAGGTATATTCAATAAATTCTCTCCAAATATTTTCAAATTTATTTTTTCTAATAATACCTCTTTTCTGTTTCAATTCACACATTAATTTATCATTAATAAAATAACTAATAATAATACTTTTATTTATATCCTGCTTTCCTTGACCAAATGGGCGATCCAAAGCGGCCTACAGATTATTTATTTATTTATTTATTTATTGTTAAATTTTTATACCGCCCACTCAGCCAAAGCCGACTCCGGGCGGTTCACAACAGTGGGTAAAAACATATAAAAACAAATAAAACAGATAAAAACCAGCAATAAGAACCCACCCCTAAAAAGAGAGGGGTGCAGGAACTGAAGAAACCATGGGGCAGGCATCCTCCCCTATATTAACCACCCAACGGAAGCCACCCCTCCACCTGCACCCCAAACTTGGCCCGCCAGCCAGGTTTTTAGTTCTTTTCTAAAGGGCAACAACTCCGTCTGGAGATGCAGTTCCACAGGCAGGAGGTTCCAAAGGGCCGGTGCGGACACAGAGAAGGCTCTCCTCCTTGTGCCAGAGAGGCGAGCCCCCCTGGCCGATGGCACAATTAAAGAGCCCCTCCGGTCCGCTCTGGTTGGACGGACAGACGTCCTTAGGGCGATGCGGTCTCTAAGGTAACCTGGCCCACTACCATATAGAAACAGTATTTAAAGGTACAAGATTCCATAACAACATAATACATACACTATCAAGATAAATACAAAACAATGCATACAGTATGCCCTAAAAAAGGGGAGAAAAAAAGTACAGTTCATAAAATACAATAAGCAATGCAATACACTGCAATATAATTTCAGTTTAATCATCAAGTTCCAGATCTCCTTATACCATTCTTTTAAACTTAGATATCAATACAATTTCCAATTCCAAGCTATTAACATTCTCGCAACTGTCACCATGATAACAATAAAGGTTTTTTTAAAAAATAATATGGAGTTTTAATCCTCCCAAATCATTTAACAAAGCAATCCTTGGACACAATCGTTTTCTAAGAGATAGCATAGTATTAATTTCTTCAAAAACATTTATGCATATTTTATTCACCTCCTTACATTCCCACCATAGGTAAAAAAAAGTCCCAGGATATTTTTCACATCTACAACATTCTCCCTTATATCCAGATTCATAGTGGGTTAATTGAATTGGGGTAATATACTATCTCTAGATTACCTTATAACAATGTTTTTTTAAAAAAATTCTTACTGACTTTGTTATATGACTTTTCAGGTTCGATTCCCATATTTCCCTTAGTGATTTCTGTGGATTCCCCTGTTCTATTAAAGTTATGTAGATCTTACAAACTATAGCTTTTAAAAAATTCTGATATAGTTGATAAATAATCTTTTCAAACCTTGTCCGTTCCCCGAATTCTCTCAATTTCTGCACACATTCCTCTCCATTTTTTACATCTGTAGTTTTTGGAACTGATTCAAGTGACATACCCTATAAATCTCTTCTCTTTCTTCCCTATTCCTAAATTTTTCTACCCAGTCCTTTAACATTTTTTAATCTTCTTCTCTCCAACTCATTCAAGTCTTCATTTTTCAATTTGACTGGCAAGTTGTCTGTTTCCTTAATCTTCACCAGTAAAAGTATTGCCAAACTATTTCTACAAATCATATTTTGCATTTTTAATAGTACTTAGATTCCAATCCTGAAGAAACCTTCCTTGTTTTATATTTCCCTTTTCTCTGCATTCTATATCTTTCCATATTATTTATTCTTCAAGCATCAACCTTAATATTTCTTTAACTTGGACAGATATATAATAGGCTCTAATATTAGGGATTCCCAATCCTCCCCTTTTTTTTGAGGGATATACCACAAACTTTGGTTTATTCTTGCTTTTTTATTCCCGTTTCAAAACTTATTCACCATATTTTGCCATTTCTTTAATTCCTTATCTGTAATATTTATTGGAAGCATAGCGATTAGATAGTTTCAGTGGTGGGCATCAGCAGGTTCACACCAGTTCTCCAGAACCGGTAGGAGAAATTATGGCTGGCCCCGCCCATCCAAGTTTTGAAATAAAGTAGTCCTAATTCGGGTGCAATGCAGGGCTTTCTCCCTGGCCACACTCACCATACCACGGCCACAGTGTGGTAGCAATTTTTTTTAGAGCCCACCACTGGATAGTTTATTAAAGGTAAAACTTTCATTTTGCATATTGCTACTCTTCCAGTCCTGCCATTATAACTTGTTAACAGTTTTAAAATCGAGCAAATGCTGTTACTAGTCTGTGTTCCTATCATGATGGCAAAAATGGATCTTCCCTTAACATTTGGCTGTTCCCCGAATTCAGGTTGCCGGATCTCAGAGCAAAGAGATTGAAGTGTCATGAAATAGTTATGCCACTCACGATCTCAAAGTAGCGAGACAAATCTGAGGGTGAGCAACACTGGAGGAGGAAGCAGTTGAATACAGTACTTTGGGAATTTAATGTGAGGCTGCTCCACATTGTTTCCCAGCTGGCACAAGAGCACAGTAGCTGAGGGGTTGTCTACAGGGAAGAAAAATTATGTGGTTCGGCACTATGGAGAGTTTATTTTCATGTCAAATGGTTCCCAATTCAGAAACCTTATTAAATCCTTTAACTGGCTTTTAAATGTTGAAGGGGTAGGCTCAAGACCAGTGTTTCCAAACCTTTGGTTTTTGGACTTCAGTTCCCAGAAGCCTAAGTCAATTCCCCAAAGCCCTGATCAGCCAATCGACTGACTTAGGCTTCTGGGAATTTAAGTCCCCCCCCGGGGGGGCACAGCTTTAGAAGTAAAGCTCCAGTGAGGAACGAGCTTATAAGAATTTTTCCCATCTGCAGGGTTGGCTAGCCTACCCAGCCAGCCTAGTTTAGTGTAAGGGACCAAAGACAATGAAACAGCCGAAGGGTTGGCTTAACACAGGTTTATTGCATGATGATCCGGAGGAACATGTGGTAATGGCGGATGAGTAGCTCAATATATACAGCTGGCTATACATTTGAATGTGGCTCGTCGACAGACTATTGGTTGCTGCCCGCATGACGTCGTAGAGGTCACGCCCTTCTTGACCAGGTGAAGAGGTGGCGGGGAATCTTCCCGCGCTGCTGAACCAGGTGAATCTGAGCCATGAGAGCTGGATGCTCGCTACTGCCATCTAGTGGTCACTAGCTCGCGTCCCCTTATCAGGTTTACATTGATACAGCTGAAGGTTATAATGTTGCACACAGAAAGTTTACATTGTTAACACATGGCAATGGTACATTGTTAAAGGCACAGCTTTACAGAACACAACATCCCTCCCCCCTAGGATGAGACGAAGTCTCTCAGCCAAGATGGCTTGTTGCATGTGCGTTTGGGCCGTGACGAGGGCTGCCCCCCCGGGGGCATTATTGCTTCTTTGTTCCCTGGTCCCTTGTCCTGAAATGGGAGAGGGAGACTTGTTAGTGGCTTGCCGCTGTCTGGCGGCCTTGGGGGAAGGGAAAAACTCCATTGTGGGCAGACCGGGGGCAGTCGGGGCTAACGAAAAACCCCTCTTCTCGCTTGGACGGGTGGGGGACCACTCCGAAACCCCCCCCCCGGTTCTGAAAATCAAAATCTAACTTAGTAGGGGTATCCGCATTTGTGGGGACCTTCCGCGAGATATGTATGGGGTCGGGTCCCTCCTCCTCGGAAAGATCCCCCAGGGTATCTACGAGGATATCCTCCTCCCCCCTTGGTGGGGGCCCGCGGTCCCCCTTCCCTCCCCCTTGGGCTGAACGGGTGGGGGAGAACCCTAACGCTGACTTATTCTCTGCTTGGTCTGTGCCCTGCTCATCGGAGACCCTGCGTCGGAGCTGGTCCACGTGCCGCCTCCACAGGAGCCCTGTGGGCCGGTTTGCTCCACAACTACGCCCGGTACCCAGACTGGGCCCGTGCTGGCGTAATTCCTGCAATGCACGGGGGCGCCTACACTGAAACTCTTCGTGGCCCCTAGCCCGATGTTCCTTCCTTTGTCCTCTACCCTCATGGGGTCAAGCCTAGTAAGGATGGTGGTCAGTTTCCTACGCATTAAGAGCTCTGCGGGGGAGTATCCTGACGCCAACGGGGTCACCCTGTACCCTAGCAGAAACTGACACACTTGTAGGTTCAGATCCCCGGGGCCCATGCGCCGCAACCTGTCCTTCGTGGTGCGGACGAGGCGCTCTACTTGGCCATTGGTGGCTGGGTGAAACGGGGCGGAGGTGATATGCCGAACGGCGTTAATCTCCATGAATGCCCTAAACTCGGAGGACGTGAAACAATTAGCGTTGTCGCTAATTAATGTATCGGGTATGCTGAACGTGGAGAAGAGCCTCCGCAAATGCCTAATGGTCTGGGCCGAGGAGGTGCTCGTGACAGGGATAACCTCCAACCATTTGAAGAAAGCGTCCACTACAAGAAGGAACAGGGTGCCTCTGAACGGGCCCGCGAAATCAACGTGCACCCGGGACCACGGCCCCTTAGCCGCGTCCCATTCCCTGTGGGGAAGGCGGGCCTCCTCTGGTCTGGAGCATTGGCAACTTTCACAAGTGCCGACCATGTGCTCAATGTCGGCGTCCAGCTGGGGCCACCAGAAGTAACTCCGGGCCAGCACCTTGGATCGCACGATGCCGGGGTGGCTGACGTACAGCAGTTTGAGCACCCGCGGCCGAAGGGAAGTGGGAATCACCACCCGCTGCCCCCACAAGAGGCACCCCCTCTCTAGGGACAGTTCTAGCTTTTTCCTGAAAAATGGAGCGAACTCCTCCGCTGGGGAGGACGCGGGCCACCCTTTCTGCACCCAGGAGCTTACTGCCGCTAACGTCTTGTCCTTCTCTGTCGCTTTGGCAATGTCGGCGGGCACTACGGGGGGCGAATCCAGCACCTCTATCATAAGAACCTGATGGTCCCACTCCCCCTTGCTCACCTGGCTGGGCGTTAGGGGGAGGGGGGACCTCGATAGAGCGTCCGCATGGCTGATCTCTTTCCCGGGCCGGTAGACCAACGCGTGCTGATACGCGTTGAGAAAAATGGCCCACCTGAGCATCCTCGGGGACAGGATCTGTGGGGTGGGCTTATCTGCGGTAAAGATGCCTAGCAGGGGCTTGTGGTCCGTTACAATTGTGAAGGGGCGGCCGTAGAGAAAATCGTGAAATTTTTTCGTCCCCGCGACTATTGCTAGTGCCTCCCTGTCTGTCTGTGCGTAGTTTCTCTCCGCTTGGGACAGGGACCTGGAGTAAAATGCTATCGGGGCCTCCCTTCCGTTTTCCAACACGTGGCACAGCACCGCCCCCACCCCCACTGGAGATGCATCACAGGTGAGAACTACTGGGCGTTTGGGGTTGAAATGGGTCAGTATGGCATCAGACGCTAGGAGACTTTTTAGTTCACTAAATGCCCTTTCTTGGTCATCGCCCCACTTCCATGTCTGGTCTTTTTTTAGCAGTTTGTGTAGCGGTTCAGCCACCGCTGCCTTCCGGGGGAGGAAGGAGTGGTAAAAGTTGAGCAGCCCTAGGAACAACTGCAGCTCGGGCTTGGAGGTGGGGCGGGGGGCTTTCTTAATTGCTGCCACCTTGGACTTGGGTGGTTTTATTCCCTCAGGAGTCACACAAAACCCTAGGAACTCAACCTCGGTTGCGAAGAAGATGCATTTGTCCTTTCGCAGTCTCAGCCCCGCTTTTTCTAATATTGTCAGGACCTTCCCCAACCTCTTGGCCAATTCAACCCGACTCCCCCCCGTAATTAACACGTCATCAAAATAAGGCAACACCCCCTCCAGTCCCTTCAGGAGGCGTTCCACAAGTGACTGGAAAATTCCAGGCGCCGAATTCACGCCGAACTGGAGGCGCGTCACCTGGAACGCCCCCTTATGGGTGACTATGGTCTGCGCAGCAGCTGCGGCAGGGGACACCGTAAGCTGCTGGTAGGCCTGTGCTAAGTCGAGCTTAGCGAAACACTTTCCCCCGTGTAACCTGGCCAGCAGATGGCTGACTACCGGCACCGGATATGCATTCGGGCGGATCGCCTTGTTGATGGTGCACTTGTAGTCGGCGCATATGCGGACCTCCCTATTGGCCTTTAGTGCGGTTACAATTGGAGTTTCCCACTCCGCAGAATCTACAGGCACAAGGATTCCCTGGCCCACCAATTTGTCCAGTTCCGCCTCTATCTTGTCCTTGAGTGCGAACGGCACCCGGCGTGGTTTAAGGCGAATTGGGCGGACCTCCGGGTCCAGGTCGAAAGTCACTGGGGGGCCCTTGAATTTCCCCAGTCCCTTTTTGAAGACTTCGGGGTGCGCCTCGCACACCTCCTGAATCGGGTCAGACCCAACGGCGTGCATCCCAATGGCGTGCACCCCCCCAATAAACAACCCCAGGGGCTGGAACCATTGAGTCCCGAGGAGGCTGCAATCTCCCCCTTTGAGCACGACTAGGGGGAGGGACGCGGCGTGCTGCTTGAATTGAACCTGAAATTCTCCAACCCCCAACACTGGAATGCTGTTCCCTTGCAAGTCCCGTAGTGTGGACCTCAACGCTTTGAGCTTGGGTCGCTTGTGGGGGGCAATTCCCAAAAACTCCCTCTGGGAAATGATAGAATATGAGGACCCCGAGTCAATTTCCATCCTAATGGGAACCCCTTGGACTAGTACCTCAAAAAAGTAGCGGGGGTGTCCTGTAGACACGCTGAACACTGGGGCGTCGTCCTCACTGCCGTCGGAGATGCGGCCCACGCCGTCCTGCTTCCGCGTGGCCTGGGCGCCGTCCTTGGGTCTCGTTGAGCGGTCTTGTCCTGCGGAGCGGTCTGCGGAGCTCCTCCGGGTCTCGTGCTTCTTCCTGCACACCTTGGCGATGTGCCCGCGGCGGCCGCAGTTGTGGCACTCGGCCTTCCGGAACGGGCACTTTACACGGTCGTGGGCCGCTCCACAGCCGTCGCATCGCCGGCTCTCCTTCCGGACCCTCTGGACGTCCTCGTCGTCGCTGCTCTCTGTGGACGACCTCGAAGTTCGCCGGGCTGCCTGTACCGGAGCCCCTGCCTTGCTCGACTTTGGCCGCCAGTCCTGGAGTTCTTGGACACCGGCCTTCGTAGCTTCTGCGGCCTGGGCCGCTCTGACGACCTCCTGCAACGTGGGAGGCGGCTCTTGGTTCATTAATGTGCGCTGGGTCTCGGCGTCGTTCAGGCCGCACAGCACACAGTCCCGGAGGGTGATTTCGGCATTCTCCCATTTACACGGGCCGGCCGCCAGCCGCAGGGCCGCCACGAATGCGGCGACCGTCTCCCCGGGCGCTTGGACTCGCCTCCAGAATGCACTCCGAGCGGGAAACATTGCCGTGGCGGGCCGGACGTGCTCACGCAGCATCTGCATGAGTTCCTTGGCCTTGAATTCGCTCACCCTCCTCGGTGCAATCAGGTCCACCAAGGTCCTTTTGGTTTCTTGTCCGAGCATCCTGGTGAAGATGGCCCTTTTCTTTGCCTCTTCCGTGACTTCGGACTCGATCAGTGCTGCCTGGAAGTCCATCTCGAAGATCTCCCAGTCGCCCGGTTTCCTGATTTCGAAACCGGCGCATGTCTTGGTCCCGTGGGCTGCCATATCCCACCTTCGTCGCCAATTTAGTGTAAGGGACCAAAGACAATGAAACAGCCGAAGGGTTGGCTTAACACAGGTTTATTGCATGATGATCCGGAGGAACATGTGGTAATGGCGGATGAGTAGCTCAATATATACAGCTGGCTATACATTTGAATGTGGCTCGTCAACAGACTATTGGTTGCTGCCCGCGTGACGTTGTAGAGGTCACGCCCTTCTTGACCAGGTGAAGAGGTGGCGGGGAATCTTCCCGCGCTGCTGAACCAGGTGAATCTGAGCCATGAGAGCTGGACGCTCGCTACTGCCATCTAGTGGTCACTAGCTCGCGTCCCCTTATCAGGTTTACATTGATACAGCTGAAGGTTATAATGTTGCACACAGAAAGGTTACATTGTTAACACATGGCAATGGTACATTGTTAAAGGCACAGCTTTACAGAACACAACACCTAGGGAACTAGTTTTTAAGGACCTGATTTTTGCAGTGCAGCGTAGGTACCAATATCACAGAGCCCTGATTGTCTCTGGAACAAACTGTGACATTGTATGCTCATTTGCTGCTGTACTTTTATCTATCCATACAAGATCTAACTGTGAATCTGCTTGTGTATATATTGCTCCAAACAGCACAATGGGCCTGAGTGAATGAAGCACATTGGATATCTTCTAGTCCTTATTTCTGGCTTTTTAGAGTGCCAAAATTGGACCCATTGTCTCATTTGGAGCAAGCTAGCAGTGGAGTACCAGCCTCACAACTTGTTATGTATTGAATGAATGTTGCAAGGTTCCCTTTAACAGAATGCATCCAGTCAATGTATCTATTGTATCTAATCAGAGACACATTGTAACCAGCTGTATAAGGATGCAAGCTAAGTGGCCACAGGAGGCAGTAGCGAGCATCCGGCTCACATGGTATGAATTCACCAGATACCTGCAGTGCGGGAAACCTTCCCACCACACAGCACCTGGACAAGATGGGCGTGATGAACGATGACATCACGCAGACAGTAGCCAATGAGCTACCGTGTAACCACATTCAAATGTATAGTGACCATATAAATAGAGCTGTATCTCCGCCATTACCACATGTTCACCCTGACCATCATGCAATAAAGCTGTGTTTAGCCCTACATGCGGCTCCTTCTTTGTCTTCCTTGCAAGACACCAAATTGGCGACGAAGGTGGGATGGCGTCCCGAAAAGTGAACATCGCGCCCTTCGACACCACGAAGCCAGAGAAATGGGAACTCTATGAGCAGCAGTTCCTATATGCTATGGACCTCGAGGGCATTGAGGAGGAAGCCCAGCGCCGGGCATTCCTGCTGGCCCAGTGCGGCCTGGAAATGCTAGAACTGGCAACGAACCTCCTGACACCGAGGCCGCTCTGGGAGGTACCCCTAGATGAGATCCTCGCCGAGCTGAGGAAGTATTTTTGCCCGAAGGTGTCGGTGTTCCCGGCAAGGCTGGCTTTCCAGCAGCGGTGCCAGTGGGCCGGTGAGTCTGTGGCTGACTTCGTGGCAGCCCTGAGGGTGGCTGCCATGCCTTGCTGGTGGGGAGCATCCCTGAGCGAGGCACTGCGAGACAGGCTCCTGCTGGGCCTGCAAGATGAGGGGGCCAGGAAAAAACTACTGGCCAAGGACGAGAGCATCTCCTTCAAGCATGTCCTGTGCATTGCCCAAGCTGCCGAGTCAGTGCAACAAGGTGAACGGGTGTGCCGGGCCAGGACCGCCGCAGTTGGGGGGGCGCCAGTGGTCCCAGACCACAGCTGTTCCTCCCACGGAGAGCAGGGGCCCTCCGAGTCCACCACGTCCACCTCCAACTTCAGCGAGGACGACGTCGTGCAGTGGGTGCAGAGGAGGCCCGAGGTTCGAGACCGCGCCAGAGAGGACCGCCGCTGCGATGGATGTGGGGCATCCCACGACCAGAGCCGATGCCCATTCCGGAAGGCAGAATGCCACAACTGCGGGCGGTGCGGGCACATCGCAAAGGTCTGCAGGCAGTGTCGAGACGACGGCAAGGGCCAGGCGGAACGGCCCCAATGAAAAGGGAATCTTCAACGGCGACGACGAGCCTAAGGAGCACCGCATGTCTCGATGAGTTCCCGACAACCACGACCAGGCGGTTCACAGCGTGCCTTTGAGGCACCCCCACTTCTTTGTTGATGTACTGATACAGGGGGTCCCAGGAAGGATGGAGATCGACTCGGGGTCATCATACTCCATCATCTCCCACTGGGAATTTTTGCGCATTCCCCCCAAGTCACGCCCCAAACTGAAGGCCCTAAAGGCTAACTTGCGGGACGTTCAGGGCAAGAGTATCCCAGTGTTGGCGGTGGGAGAGTTCAAGGTGCAGTTCAAGAGGCGCTCTGCACAGTTGCCCCTGGTAGTCTTAAAGGAAGGGTCCTGCTGCCTCCTGGGTACACAGTGGTTTGGCCCTCTGGGGGTTTTCATTAGAGGCATACATGCCGTGCAGGCTGACCTGATCACGGAGGTGTGTAACACACACCCTGCCATCTTCGAGAAGGGGCTAGGGAAGTTCAAGGGGCCCCCAGTTTCGTTCGACATGGATCCCGACATCCGACCCATCAGACTGAAGCCAAGGAGAGTGCCTTTTGCACTAAAGGACAAAATTGAGACTGAACTGGACAAACTGGTGGGTCAGGGGATTTTGGTACCGGTGGATTCTGCCGAGTGGGAAACCCCTATTGTTATGGCACTTAAGGCTAACGGGGAGGTCAGAATCTGCGCTGACTACAAGTGCACGATTAACAAGGCAATTGACCCAAATGCGTACCCGGTGCCGGTAGTAAGTCACCTGTTAGCAACCTTACATGGAGGGAGGTGTTTCGCCAAGCTAGATTTGGCACAGGTCTATCAACAATTAACAGTGACCCCAACTGCAGCCACTGCTCAAACCAATTCGGCGTAAATTCGGCTCCAGGAATTTTTCAGTCCCTTGTGGAAAGATTGTTGAAAGGGCTCCCAGGTGTTTTCCCCTACTTTGACGACGTTTTGATAACGGCGGGAGGGGAACAGGAATTGGCCAAAATGTTAGACCAGGTGCTAACGGTGTTCGAGAAAGCGGGGCTCAGGTTAAGAAAGGATAAGTGTGTGTTCTTCGCTGAAGAGGTAGAATTCCTGGGTTTTTGGATAACACCTGAGGGAATCAAACCAGCAGAGTCAAAGGTATCGGCAGTGCAGGATGCCCCTCGCCCCACCACCAAGGCCGAACTACAGTCCTTCCTAGGGCTCCTAAATTTTTACCACTCTTTCCTTCTGGGAAAGGCATCGGTAGCGGAGCCGCTGCACAAACTACTCAAGAAAGATGCGCCTTGGCAGTGGGGAGACAGCCAGGAATGGGCATTCTGAGGGCTCAAGCAGCTTCTGTCCTCCGAGGCTGTCTTGACCCACTTCAATCCCAAGAAGCCCGTTGTGTTAGTCTGTGATGCCTCACCGGTGGGGGTGGGGGCAGTCCTATGCCACGTGCTAGAGGGTGAGCGAGAAGCCCCGGTGGCGTTGTATTCGAGATCCCTGTCCAAGGCAGAGCACAACTACGCGCAAACAGACAGGGAGGCCCTGGCCATTGTTGCGGGAACCAAAAAGTTCCATGACTTCCTGTATGGCAGACCACTCACAGTCGTGACCGACCATAAGCCCCTGCTAGGGATTTTTACCACAGACAAGCCAACCCCGCAGACCTTGTCCCCAAGAATGCTGCGATGGGCCATTTTCCTCAATGCATACCAGTATGTGTTAACCTACCATCCCGGCAAGGAGATCAGCCATGCCGACGCCCTGTCCAGGTCACCCCTCCCACAGGCAGGAGACCCAGAGTGTGAGGTAGAGCAGGACCACCAGGTGCTTCTGATCGAGGCCCTAGAGTCACCCCCAATACTGCCAGCGGAGATCGCCAAGGCTGCGGCGAAAGACAAGTCATTGGCCCTAGTCAGTTCATAGGTACAAAATGGGTGGCCGGCTACCTCCCCCACAGAGGAATTCAAGGTTTATGGTAGGTGGAGAGATGAACTCTCCTTAGAAAGGGGCTGCCTACTCTGGGGGCAGCGGGTAGTAATCCCCGAAGTTCTGAGGTCTCGGGTGCTCAAGATGCTGCATATCAGCCACCCAGGGATCGTGCGCTCCAAAGCGCTAGCTAGAAGTTACGTTTGGTGGCCCAAGTTGGACACAGACATAGAATACATGATTGGCACTTGCGAGAGTTGCCAGAGTACCCAGCCAGAGGAGTCCCGACTTCCGCACAGAGAATGGGACACAGCCCGGGGGCCGTGGTTGCGTCTACATGTATATTTCGTGGGTCCCTTCAGGGGCACCCTCTTCCTTATAATAGTGGATGCTTACTCTAAATGGTTGGAGGTAATCCTGATGGCCAGCACATCATCAGCTGCAACGATCAAGCAATTACGGAAGGTATTCAGCTGTTTCGGGTTACCTGACATGCTTGTGAGCGATAACGCCACAACTTTCACGTCAGCAGAGTTTCAGGGTTTCATAGAGATTAACAAAATTCGCCACATAACTGCGGCCCCTTTTCACCCTGCTACAAATGGTCAAGCGGAACGCCTGGTGTGAACAACTAAGGCCGCACTACATAGGATGGGCGGCGGGGAGTTGAACTTGCAACTTTGCCAATTCCTTCTAAGGTATCGCGTAACCCCTTTAGCGTCGGGTCTGTCGCCTGCTGAACTCCTTATGCGGAGGAAACCCGCCACGATCCTCTCGAGGTTAGACCCAACCAGGGTGGAGGACACCGGTAGAAATATAGAAATGGGGGGCACCAAGAGTTTCAGGATCAGCGAGGCAGTGCATTGCCGTAACTACGTGGCCGGCAGACCAAACTGGGTGCCTGGAGTAGTGGTCGGGCAAACGGGGCCAGTCTCCTACAATGTCGAGACTAGCATAGGACTCCTCTGGAGGAGGCATGCTGACCAGCTCAGGGGTAGGGTAGAAGAAAGCAAGACTTGAGTGACCAAGCAGAGCATTCAGCGTTAGGGTTCTCCCCCACCCGCTTATCCCAAGGGGGAGGCGCATACCACAGGGGGGAGGGAAATGACACAAACCCGCATCCTTTTGACCCCCCGGGTAACAGGAACAACTTGGAAGAAACGGATTTCAAGGAGCTTTTAGACTTTGAGTTAGGAAACCAGGGGGATTTTTCGGAGTGGTCCCCCACCCATCCAAGTGAAAAGCGGGGTTTTTCTTTAGTCCCTGGAGCCCCCGGTTTCACATCCCTGGAGTTTACTCCCACACCTAGACCTCCCCAAAATCCGGCTCGGAACACGCAGCCAGTCGCTAATGAGTTCACCTCACCCATTGCAGGACGAGGACAGATTAATCAAGAGCATGCAGGGACCCCAGGCCAAGGTATGGCTGCCACTCACCCAAAACGAACATGCGGGAAGCCTCAGTGGCTTAAGGACTTCGTCCTTACCTAGGGGGGAGGGGTGTTATGTATTGAATGAATGTTGCAAGGTTCCCTTTAACAGAATGTATCCAGTCAATGTATCTATTGTATCTAATCAGAGACACATTGTAACTAGCCGTATAAGGATGCGAGCTAAGTGGCCACAGGTGGCAGTAGCGAGGATCCGGCTCACATGGTATGAATTCACCAGATACCTGCAGCGTGGGAAACCTTCCTGCCACACAGCACCTGGACAAGATGGGCGTGACAAATGATGACGTCACACGGACAGTAGCCAATGAGCTACCGTGTAACCACATTCAAATGTATAGTGACCTATAAATAGAGCTGTATCTCCGCCATTACCACATGTTCACCCTGACCATCATGCAATAAAGCTGTATTTAGCCCTATGTGTGGCTCCTTCTTTGACTTCCTTGCAAGACACCAAACAACTCATGGGTCTTCATGTTGCACAAGCCATGGCAACTGTAGTGTGTTGCGATGGCTGCCAGATGTTGGAGTGGCTGGCCACAAAGAAGACATGTGAGACAATCATGCAGTGAAGTCCAGCCCTGATCTGGGTCGGGTGGCACGTATTTATTACCCTGCCTTAGGGTGATGCGCATGTAGGATGCGTGTGACCCCCTAATAAAGAAGGCTTGCATACGTGGCATTTTCCGGTGGTCCAGCTACAATGCCAGCTCTTGGAAGTTATCCTGGGGTTAATGGACAACTCGTACCTAATTACTTTGGGTTGGCGAAACCCATTGTTCCTGCCCTAATCTTGGAGTCGATGTGTATTGACTCCGGGTACCTAGCTTGTTCTGCTGTCTGGCGCGGCTTGTTTGCCCAACTTAATCTGCAGCCAGAAGCGGAGGATTGTGTATTTCCTTTAGAGTCGTCATCTTTGGTTTTTGCTCTATTTCTATCATAGCCACCAGCCAAGGCTTTATGATTTGCCCCCCAAACTAACTAGCTAGCCCATACCCCAATTGCCTTTCCTGCAAAGTCCGGGTGGTCCCCGGATCTGTTGAAGGCCGGGTGAACCCCTGGGGAAAGGTTTGGCCAATTATTCACCCAGGCAACCCACATTCCCCCTTCCTTTATTAGTTAAATCAGGCTGGCTGAGGGCATGGTAGATATAAGGCATGATCAGCCTGGGCATAACTGTCTCTTGGGGTCTCTGCCATGAGGTGCACATTGACAAGAGTGAAGGAATGCACTGCGCAAAGCATAATTCCCACTACCACAACGCCAGCGATAGCCTTAAGCACTGTCTGCAACCACCCCCATGGCACCCAGGACCAGAGTTCGTCCCACCACCCCCAGTTGGCCTTCTCCTTGATATGTTTAACTATGGTGTCAAGTTCGGTGATTTGACTCTGGACCTTGCGAGAATTGTCCGTGAGGTTAAAACATCTCATGTCCTGGACAGATTCGCAGCCCAAATGGTGTAAGAGCAGCAAATAGTCAATTGCTGCGCGGTTATCCAAAACTGCATTCTCAGTTCAGCCTGCTCTCGGTTTAACATGGCAATGGCTGATGAGGTGTGATTGATGGCTTTTGCTAGCTCGCATGCCAGCTGGCCAATCCTGCTTGCATTGCCTACTGCTAGTCCGGGTACCCCTATGATACTGACTGCTAGGGACACATACTCTGCCTTGCTAAGCACTGTGATATCACTGTCACATGTCTCATCTAGCTGGACCACTCATATGGGCCGTGCCGGCCTTGGGGTGACCGGGTTTGGGGTGACCATCTCCCTCTCGGGGAGTACCAGGGTTAAGCGACTCACACAACAGTATGTCAGACATATTAGCGGGTATGTAATTCCAAGTCCGTTGGTTACAAGTAAAAAACCATCCTGTAGGCAAAATAATATGAGCATACACATAACTGATAGTCTCTGGTTGGGTACATTTCCAAGTCTCTTTCCCAGGACTCAGGCAACAGTGGTGCAGCCCCTCGGCTGTGGAGCAGCCGGTCATCTTGGCACAGGGCATGCTTGGGCTGATGGCCACCCAAGGTGTGTAGAGGGTGACACTACGGCCACCATGTTTTGCGGAGTGGGCTCAGTGTTTTGCTTCCTCAGGATGGACATGGCGTTGTCACACAAGGTCTTGACCATCCCCCAGGTCACTCTCTGGTCTGGTCTCAACTGGGGTCATCTGCTCTGCCTAGGTCCTCTCGTCAGGCTCACTCCCTCCATCTTGGGCAGGGGGTCCGGGATTGCTCAGTTCCACGCCAGTGGGCTGGAATCTAGACGGTTCCTGTGGGGGACATAATCGCTGCATACCCTCTCCCCCATGTTATCAGGGGTGCCGGACCTCTCCAGGAGGGGTCTGGCGGCACCCTGAAGCAAACCATGGGTTGCGGGAGGATTTCCTGCCATTGGAAATGCTTCTCCTGCGGGGTGCAGTCAGCAAAAATGTTAAGGTGGTTATAAATGAATAAAACTTTGTGCAAGCATTCCTGTGCCTGACCCTGGCTTTTCGGGGTGACTATCTCCTCCCTTTCTGTTTGTTTTTTGATGTAGGACTTTAACGTCCGGTTCACCCATTCGACAATGCCTTGTCCCTGGGGATTGTATGGAATACCAAATGTGTGCTTTACGTCCCAAGTTGCTAGGAATGTGGCTAGCTGTTTGGAACTATAAGCCAGTGTGTTGTCAGTCTTCAAGTGGTCTGGTTTGCCCATGGCCGCGAAGCATGTCAAGAGATGTTGCTCTACATGAGTTGCAGCTTCTCCCTTCTGGGCCTTGGCCCAGGCAAACTGCAAGAAAGTGTCAATGGAGACGTGCATGTACTGCCATCTCCCAAATTGTGGGACGTGCATGACGTCCATTTGCCAAATTTGGTTAGTTTCTGTCCCCCATGGGTTTAACACCCCCCCCATGAGGCCCCTTTGGCACTCCTGCGCATTGCAGACAGGAATGCATGATTCCCTGTGTCTGCGACAATGGCAGGTTAAAGTGCCTTGCTAGTGCTTTGGCATTCTGGTGGAAGAATGCATGACTTTGGATCGGGGTCGTAAAGATGCCCAAGACTAATTTCTGGTGCGCTTCTTTAGCGGCCACATCAGCCCTGCTGTTGCCCTCGGAGATGGGGCCAGGTAAATCCTGGTGGCTCCTGATGTGGGCTACATACAGCGCTTCTCTGTGGTGCCGCAGGTGAAACTGCATGGTCAAGAATAGGCTTAACAGATTCTTGTCTATGGCGGGAGTGATGTAAGCTCCCGGTAGACTGTGGATCAAATTCCTAACATACTGACTATCTGTGACAATGTTCAGTGGCTCCTGGGTGAACGTTTTCAAAGTGAGGTTCGCTGCTGCCAGCTCCGCTCTCTGTACTGATTTCTGCAGAAGTGTCAGCAGCGTTTTCCAAGCCTTTTCTTCGTGCCAAGTGAGAACTCCGTAAGTTTTTCCCCCATCAGTGAATACTGTCTTGGCTTCCTGGAGGGGAGTCAAGGACAGCATTTCCTGCAATTTGACTGTCTGAGTCTGAAGTGAGACTAGTCTGGGGTCCCTTGGCAAGTGGTATGCCAGGCTCCCCGTGAACCCTTCTAATGCTATGGGTAGGGTGTCACCCAGCTGCATTAGTTGCTGCGTCTGCTCTTTATTGAATGGCATGACTATCTTGTCCAAATAGTGTCCTGAAATGTCCCTTGCTCTTAGCCTCCCCTTGTGAATGACTGTAGCTACCAATTCCTGTGGGGGAATGAAGTTCCTGGAGGAGGTTTCAGTAGATACACCCATTCCACGATCCCCCCCCCCCGCTGGAGTCTATACCTAGTGCTCCTGCGAACATGGTCCTAATTTGTCATCCATGAAATGGCAGACTAAGACTTTGGGGTGCAGGTTCCGCAACCCCTCCAAGGCCTTGTGGACATAGATTTGGCACAAGGGTTGGCGAGTTGAGCATTCCATGTGGCAAAAATTTCCACGCAAACCTCTGGGTTGGCTCCTTATGGTTAGTTACTGGCACTGTAAATGTGAACCTTTTCCTGTCCCTAGGGTCTAAAGGAATGATGTAAAAGCAGTCCTTTAAGTCTACGATCAGAATCTCCCACCCCTCAGGGATCATGTTTGGGTTGGGAGTACTGCATTGAAGCAGTCCCATGGGCTGAATGCACTTATTGATTTCCCTTGAATCGTGGAAAAGTCGCCACTTCCTGGACTTCTTTTTAACGACAAAAATCGGTGAATTCCAGGGACTGGTAGATGGTTCTATGTGTCCTGCATCTAGCTGCTCTTTAACGAGCTGCTTTAAAGCCTCTAACTTTTCCCCAACTATCGGCCACTGTTCCACTCATACTGGCTCATCGGTTAACCATTTGAGCAGCAGGGCCATTACCCGAAAGTTAGGGTGGTGCAATACTGTTGCAGAATGTCTCTTCCCCAGAGGTTGACGGGTATGTTTAGGATGTGCAGGCATATTACCGCTGTGCCGTCTGCCCCCGGGATAGTGACTTCCACCCAGTCTCGGCTCCTGTAAGCTTCTTTAACTCCTCCTACCCCCCCCACACATCTGAGACTGCCTCGATTGCCCACTCATCGGGCCACAATTTCCTGCTGATTATGGTGACATCTGCTCCGGTGTCTAACAGACCGTCAAAAGGCCTTTTATTCAAAAATACTTTAATGACAGGTCACTGTTTCCACTCTATGTTCTGCTCCACTGTCGCTATGATCTGGTATCCTTCTACTGCCCCTTCTTCTCTCTGGCAGTCTGTCGACCCAAATCCTGATCTCCTCTGATCACATCCTTGCTCCCACCTGGCAGATGGTACGGAACCATAATCAATTGCGCTACTGAATCCCCTTTGCTGATTGTCTGGGGTAGGTGTGTCCACAGCTGGACTTTGATGATGCCTGTGTAATCAGAGTCTATGACTCCTGGGATCACGAAAATCCTTTTCTTCCCTGCACTGCTTCGAAGCAAGTCTAACCCTACTGTGCCTTGGGGCAGGGGACCTTTGTACTGGGTGTTAACTAAGTTGACTGTGCCTGGCAGGTCGCAAACAACATCCTCCTGGCATTCTAGTTCTAACCCTGCGCTGCCCTTGGTTTCTGCCTGTGCCTCGGAAATGTTGGGGGTGACTCTTGGGATGTCTGCTCTGGAGCTTCCAGGGCGGCAGTTGTCTCTATTTGAACCGGGGCTAGAGACACGCCCGTGGCCTGGTTTCCCGAATTTGAGCATAAGTTGGCCCAATGGAAGCTGTTGTGGCACCTTGGGCACTGGGTGGATGGCGTGGCCGGGCGGCCCACGTGGGGGCCACACACCCTTCTGCAGGGCTGTTTTGACCTACATTCTTTGGCTAAGTGTCCCATCTTGCCACAGTGGTGGCAAGCTCCCTTGGGTTGGTTTCCCCCTTGCACGGCTGCCGCTAACAGCCCCATTTTATAGGAGTCTGTTCCAACGTCCGCACAAGCCCTGATCATATCGGTAAGCGTCAGATCAGTTCTGTGATCCATCGCCTGCAAAATTTTGCAGCAGTCGAGGTTGGCATTGTCTTTTGCCAGCTTCATCATAAGTTCCTCTTGGGCCTCCTGGTTGTCTATCTGTCTGCTAATTGCTTCCTCTAACCGGTTAATGAAGTCCATGTAAGGTTCCTGTGCTCCCTGTTTGATGGTGGTGTAATTTTTGGTGCCCTTGCCAGTGGTGGGTACCTCGAGGTATGCCTTGAAGGTGACCTCAGAAGCCAGTTGGAGCATGGCTGCTGGCAGGACGGACTGCGTTTGGATGGTATCGAACTGCCCTGAGCCATATAGCTGCTCGAGAATTACTGCTCCTCCCATCCTGGCAGCCCTAGCCTGCGATTCCAGCCGGTACTCGCTGTCCCATAATAGGTACCGGCTGGGGTTCAGCATCATCCTCATTGTGACTTTCCAGTCATGAGGGATGAGCATGGTGGATTCCCACAGCTGCTGGAGCATGCCCCTGGTGAATCTACTTTGGAGCCCTGTGTCTGTGATGGCTTTGCAGATTTCCGCAAGCAGCTTGTATGGAATTGGCATGTATATCACCTCCCGATTGCCCATGAGGGCATCCATCTCTAAGCGGACTGGACACAGCATCTGGAGCTCGGCCAGTTCTGCGGCCGGCAATTCCCCCTTGGGCAACTCCTCTTCTACCATTAGCTGGAAGGGACTGTTAATGACCTGGGAAGCGCTTGCGCTCTCTAGGCTTCTGCCCACTCCTGCGGCTTCTGCAGCTGCCGTGGAAGGGGAGTCCCCTAAGCCCCCATGTCTGAACTGGATGGTTGGGTAGAGACGCGCTGGTGCTGATGGTTCTATGTACACTGGGGGTTTCTTGGTCTCTACCCGGGCTGGACTGACTGCTGCAATTATCTGCCTACACTTGCTCCAAGTCCCTATGATTTTGGCGGGCGCTCGGGATTCTTCCTTAAGGCATTTCCCTACTCTGTCCCAAATCTCTGGATCCATCGTGCCTGCTTCTGGGTAGACCAGACAGTGTTCCCCCAGATGCATCACGGGTTCCGTCAGGCTGCTCCTCCGTACCCTTATGCGAAATAGCCTGGTCAGGCCCTTGAGCTCCTCCACCTGAGTTCTTTGCCTGACGGATAAGTTTTGCCCACACACGCAAGCCCCCATGCTACCTGATTGGGGGTTCCCCAGATTTGCCTTTGCAGGATGAGTCAGCGCGCCTTTGGGTAGTACATCAGGGTGAGTGATGCACAGGACGATGTCCCTCGGGTCTGGTCAGTGGATTGGGATCACGGCTATGGCTCTCTGCCACGGGCTTCTGCTGCTCTGCCTCTGCTGTTTCAGGATCACGGCTCTCCCCTGGGTTTGGAACGTGTCCGTTCCGATGCATGGGGTCTGCCGGGCTTGTGGTCGCGTTGGCTTCCTTGCTTCTGGATCATTGTGGCCTCTGCTGGGGACCGCGTTGGCCTAGCCTTGGGATCGCATTGGGTTCCGATCGGGGTAGCGTCCCAATCGGAATCACGTCGTGGCTTCAGAGAAGAATCATGTTGGGGTCACCAGATGTTGCGATGGCTGCCAGATGTTGGAGTGGCTGGCCGCAAGGAAGACATGCGAGACAATCGTGCGGTGAAGTCCAGCCCCGATCTGGGTTAGGTGGCATGTATTTATTACCCTGCCTTGGGGTGATGCGCGCATAGGATAATACAGAAGGCTTTGCCCCCCCAAACTAACTAGCTAGCCCGTACCCCAATTGCCTTTCCTGCAAAGTCCGGGTGGTCCCCGGATCTGTTGAAGGCCGGGTGAACCCCTGGGGAAAGGTTTGGCCAATTATTCACCCGGGCAACCCACAGTAGTGCAAACCCTGAAGAAAGCATTCCCCCAATCTTTGCCTTCTCAGCCCGCAGAGCATCACAACAATCTACCAAAGCGTGATGTTATGGCCTTGAAGTGGGATGATACTGACCTAACAACCATAACGTGAGCCAAATATTTGCAAATAGTGAGGCATCCTTCAACACACACACACACACCTATCCCTAGTTCTTAGCACAGAAAGACTGTTAAAGAGAATTTTGATAATGATGATGATGATGATGATGATGTTGTCACATGCCTTCAAGTCACCCCCAACGAATGGTGACCCTATGAATGAGCAATCTCTGAAATGTTCTGTTCTCAACAGCCTTGTTCACCTCTTAAAAACTTGAGACTGTTGTTTCTTTAAGTGAGGCAATCCATCTCATATCAGAGAGTAAACAAAACAAATACAAAAATCATTGTAGCAGCTTAAAGACTAACTCCTATATTTTAACTATAGCTTTTGTGGATCAAACTAACATTAAAATACAGGAGTTAATCTTTAAGATGCCATGACATTTTTGTTTTGTTTTGTTTTGTTTACCCTCTGATATGCTTGCACAGACTAACACAGCTAACACTTCAAAAATCCATCTCATGTTTGGCTTTCCTCTTTCCCTGCTGCCTTCCACCTTTCCTAGCTATTATTCAAAATCTTTCACAATCTCAATTATTTAATTGTCAATATTCATGTTGTAGAATTCTTCTGCAGTCATAATTTTTGCTGTCATTGTTTAACTGGAGTTCTACTTTGGCAATTTCTTCTTTCACTTTGACTAAAAGTTGTTTCAAGTCTTTGCTGCTTTCTGCTAGCAAGATGGTATTACAGTATCTGTATATCTTAAAGCAAGGGTGTCCAAACTTTTTGTGCCATAGGACAGTCACATCATTGAGCAGGCCAGTCACGTGGTTCTTCCCACCAGAAGTGGAAGTAAAACACATGACAGCCACGGGTCATTTATGGCAATATTATGCGCATGTGCAGGTGTGTTATAAGCATGCGTATGTACATTTTATTTCCGCTTCCTTGTTGTGTTCTCATTCTATGCCTTTAAACAACCACCAACTGTATCAATGCAACCCGTTGTAATTAGGACGCGAGCTAATGACCACCTGGTGGCAATAGCGAGCGCCCAGCTCACAAGGTTCCAATCCCCAAAGAACTGCAGCGCGGGAAGATTCCCGCCACTACCTCACCTGGACAAGAAGGGCGTGACCTGGAGTGACGTCACACCGGCGGTAGCCAATGGGCTATCGTGGAGCCACATTCGAATGTATAGCCACTGTATATATTGAGCTGTTCGTCCGCCATTACCACATGTTCCCCCAGACCACCATGCAATAAAGATGTGTTAAGCCAATACTTCGGCTGTTCCTGTGTCTTGGTTCTCATACACTAAATTGGCGACGAAGGTGGGATAATGGATCCCCACGAGATCAAGACACATGCTAGTAATGCCGGCTTCGACATCAACAAGCCGGAAGATTGGGAGCTCTTCGAAATGGACTTCCAAGATGCGCTGGTGGTGTCCGACATTACGGATGAGGGAAAGAAGAGGGCCATCCTCACCCGGATGCTCGGAAATGCCGCCAAAAGAGTGTTGGTGGACCTGGTATCACCGAAGAAGGTGAGCGAGCTGACGGTCAAACAGCTCCTGAAGGCGATGCGCGACCATTTCCAGCCCTCGGTCTCGATGTTCTCGGCTCGAGACGCGTTCTGGAAGAGAGTCCAAGCGCCTGGTGAGTCCATTGCCGCCTTTGCAGCGGCCCTGCGGCTGGCCGCCGGCCCATGCAAGTGGGAAAACCTGGAAATTGCCCTCAGGGACCGCATGCTGTGCGGCCTGTGGGATGAGGAGGTTCAGCGAAAGCTGATGAACCAGGAGCCACCCCCAACGCTGCGCGAGGTTGTGAAGGCGGCGCAGGCCGCGGAAGCCACGAGGGCCGGAGTCAAGGGGTTCAGAGAAAGGCCCCCACAGTCCGACAAGGCAGCGGGGTCGGTGCATGCGGCCAGGCGGACGCCGAAATCTTCCACGGAGAGCAGCGGCGACGAGGATGTCCGGAGGGTTCGGAAGGAAGGCCGGCGCTGCGACGGATGTGGAGCGGCCCACGACCGCATCAAGTGCCCGTTCCGGAAGGCCGAGTGCCACAACTGCGGACGCCGGGGGCACATCGCCAAGGTCTGCAGACGGCGGTGCAGGGACCGGAAGAGCTCGACAGACCGCTCGCCGAGGACCAAGGAGGGCACCCGGCCCGCGAGGAAGCTGGGCGGCGTGGGCCGCATCTCCGACGACAGCAGCGACGACGCCCCAGTGTACAGCGTGTCCTTGGGACACCCCCGTTACTTTGTTGAGGTACTGGTGCAAGGGGCCCCTGTTAGGATGGAGATAGACTCGGGTTCCTCCTACTCAATCATGTCCCAGCGGGAGTTCTTGGGAATTTCCCCCCACGTGCGCCCTAAGCTCAAACCGTTGAGGTCCACGCTGCGAGACGTGCAGGGTAATAGCATTCTGGTGTTGGGGGTTGGAAAATTCAAGGTCCAGTACAAGCAGCACGCCGCAGAACTGCCCCTGGTTGTTCTCAAGGGGGGAAGTTGCAGCCTCCTCGGGACTCAATGGTTTAAGCCCCTGGGTTTGTTCATTGGGGGGGTGCATGCCGTTGGGACTGACCCAATACAGGAGGTGTGCGATGCGCACCCCGAAGTCTTCAAGAAAGGACTCGGAAAATTCAAGGGACCCCCAGTAGCGTTCGACCTGGACCCGGAGGTCCGCCCAATAAGACTCAAGCCGCGCAGAGTGCCTTTCGCACTAAAGGACAAAATAGAGGTGGAACTGGACAAATTGGTGGGCCAGGGGATTCTTGTTCCTGTTGATTCCGCGGAGTGGGAGACTCCGATCGTAACTGCACTGAAGGCCAACGGGGAGGTTCGCATATGTGCTGACTATAAGTGCACCATTAATAAGGCGATCCGCCCTAATGCGTATCCGGTGCCAGTAGTCAGCCACCTGTTGGCCAGATTACATGGGGGAAAGTGTTTCGTAAAACTTGACCTGGCGCAGGCCTATCAGCAACTCTCAGTAACCCCAGCTGCAGCTGCTGCGCAAACAATAGTCACTCATAAGGGGGCGTTCCAGGTGACGCGCTTACAGTTCGGCGTGAACTCGGCGCCCGGCATTTTCCAGTCGCTCGTGGAACGCCTCTTGAAAGGACTGGATGGGGTCTTGCCATACTTTGATGACGTATTGATAATGGGGGGGGGAGTGAGGAGGAGTTGGCTGAAAGGCTAGACAAAGTACTGGCGGTGTTTGAAAAGGCGGGGTTGAGGTTGCGGAAAGACAAATGCGTCTTCTTCGCAAAAGAGGTTGAGTTCTTGGGTTTCCGGGTAACCCCTGCGGGAATTAAACCCTCCAGATCAAAGGTAGCCACCATTCAAGGTGCCCCTCGCCCCACCTCCAAGCCCGAATTGCAGTCGTTCCTAGGGCTCTTAAATTTCTACCACTCCTTCCTGCCTCGGAAGGCTTCGGTAGCAGAGCCGCTGCATAAGCTGCTCAAGAAGGACGAGACGTGGAAGTGGGGCGAGAGCCAGGAGAGGGCATTCGTTGAGCTGAAGCAACTCCTAGCGTCTGATGCCATTCTCACCCATTTTGACCCCAAGAAGCCGGTGGTTCTGATATGTGATGCATCCCCAGTGGGGGTGGGGGTGGTGCTGTGCCACGTGCTGGAAAATGGGAGAGAGGCCCCGGTAGCATTCTACTCCAGATCCCTGTCCCAGGCTGAGCGAAACTACGCCCAAACAGACAGGGAGGCGCTAGCAATAATAGTGGGGACTAAGAAGTTCCACGATTTCCTCTACGGCCGCCCCTTCACCATAGTTACCGACCACAAGCCCCTGCTAGGCATATTCACTGCGGACAAGCCCACACCTCAGATCCTGTCCCCTAGGATATTACGGTGGGCCATCTTCTTAAACGCGTATCAGCACGCGTTGGTGTACCGCCCAGGGAGAGAAATAAGCCACGCGGACGCCCTGTCGAGGTCCCCCCTTCCCCTCACTAGCATGCCGTGGGCGAGGAAGAAAAAGACCGCCAAGTGCTCCTGATAGAGGTCTTAGATTCGCCCCCCCATTGTACCCGCAGACATCGCCAAGGCGACCGGAAAGGACAAGACGCTAGCTCTAGTCAGCTCCTGGGTGCAAAAAGGGTGGCCAGCGTCCTCCCCGGCGGCTGAGTTCGCCCCGTTTTTCAGGAAGAGGCTAGAGTTGTCCATTGAGAGAGGGTGCCTTCTGTGGGGCCAGCGGGTGGTGGTCCCCGAATCCCTGAGGCCGAGGGTGCTCAAACTGCTGCACGTCAGCCACCCTGGAATTGTCCGCTCCAAGGCTCTGACCAGGAGCTATTTCTGGTGGCCCCAGTTAGACGCCGACATCGAGCACATGGTAGGCACTTGCGAGAGCTGCCAATGCTCCCGACCCGAAGAGGCGCGTCTGCCGCACAGGGAATGGGACGCGGCGAAGGGGCCGTGGTCCCGGGTGCACATTGATTTTGCGGACCCATTTAGAGGGACACTTTTTCTCCTTGTAGTAGATGCTTACTCCAAGTGGTTGGAGGTCATCCCAGTTACGAGCACCTCATCGGCAACGACAGTGAAGCATTTGCGTAGGGTTTTTAGCACGTTCGGTATACCCGACACCCTAATTAGCGATAACGCTAGTTGTTTCACGTCCGCAGAGTTCAGGGCATTCACTGAGATCAACGCCATTCGGCACATCACCTCCGCCCCTTTCCACCCGGCAACAAACGGCCAGGTCGAGCGCCTCGTGTGCACCACCAAAGACGCGCTGAGGCGCATGGGTCCCGGGGATCTCAACCTACAAGTATGCCAGTTCCTGCTGGGCTACAGGGTAACCCCCCTAGCTTCTGGGTACTCGCCCGCTGAGCTCTTAATGCGTAGAAAGCTGACTACAATTCTGACCAGGCTAGACCCCACAAGGGTGGAGGACACAGGGAGGAATATCGGGTTAGTGGACACGAAAAGTTTCGAAGTCGGTGCCCCGGTGCATTGCAGGAATTACGCCAGCGCGGGGCCAGCCTGGGTCCTGGGCGTCATCGTTGGACGGACGGGTCCCGTGTCGTATTGCGTAGAGACCGTCACGGGTCTACTCTGGAGACGACACGCAGACCAATTCCGTAGCAGGACACCAGAGCGCGGACGGCGCGGAAAAGGATTCAGCGTTAGGGTTCTCCCCCACCCGTTCAGCCCAAGGGGGAGGAGAGGGGGGCCAGTGGTCCCCACCTAGGGGGGAGGGGAAGGAATCTGTCCTCATAGATATCCTGAGGGATCCTTCTAATGACACCCCAGGTGATAATTCTGATTTTCATTTACAAAACCGGGGGGGTTTTCCGGAGTGGTCCCCCACCCATCCAAGCGAGAAGCGGGGGTTTTTGTTAGTCCCCAGTGTCCCCGGTTTTTCTGTCCCTTCCCCAAAAGCCGCAGAGCCGCGGCAAGTCACTAACGAGTCTCCCTCTCCCGTTGCAGGACAAGGAACCAGGGGACAGAGAAGCAGTAGCACTCCCGGGACAAGCCAGCCAGCATCACGCCCAAAGCGCGTTTGCAATAAGCCATCTTGGATGAGAGACTTCGTCTCATCCTGGGGGGAGGGATGTTGTGTTCTTGTTCTATGCCTTTAAACAACCACCAACTGTATCAATGCAACCCGTTGTAATTAGGACGCGAGCTAATGACCACCTGGTGGCAATAGCGAGCGCCCAGCTCACAAGGTTCCAATCCCCAAAGAACTGCAGCGCGGGAAGATTCCCGCCACTACCTCACCTGGACAAGAAGGGCGTGACCTGGAGTGACGTCACGCCGGCGGTAGCCAATGGGCTATCGTGGAGCCACATTCGAATGTATAGCCACTGTATATATTGAGCTGTTCGTCCGCCATTACCACATGTTCCCCCAGACCACCATGCAATAAAGATGTGTTAAGCCAATACTTCGGCTGTTCCTGTGTCTTGGTTCTCATACACTAAATTCCTGGAGTGATGAAGGTGGCATGGGCCGGATGATTTGGCACCGCGGGACATAGTTTGGGCACCCCTGTCTTAAATTATTGATGTTTCTTCCATCAACTTTCATTCTTCCTTCGCCTGAATCTGGTCTGGCTTTCTGTACAGGGCCGCCATTGGGGTGTGGGGGAACCATCAGGACTCCGGTCCTGGGCCTGGAGATGATGGGCCCCCGGCAGTGCCGGGAAACCACTGTTCTAAATGACACATGGGCAAAAAACCATGGGGGTGTGGCGCCGCCAGGAAACCGCTGATCTGCGCATGCACAAACAAATGACACATGTGCAGGAAACCCCAGGGATGTGGCCAAAATGTGTGTGTGTGTGGGGGCCCTCATACTGGGTCCGAAAATTTCTGATGCCGGCCCTGTTTCTGTATGATATGTTCTTTGTACAGATTGAACCTATAAGGGGATAAAACGCAACGTTCTTGATCCCTTTGCCTATAGGAAACCATTCTGTATCTCCATATTCTGACCTAATGTTCTTACCTACAATGGTAAGGAATCAGGGCAATCAAGTGCTGAGGTTCACCTATTTCTTTCAGAACAACCATAGTTTCACATAATCCACACAAAACTTTGCTGTAATCTATGAAGCACAGAAACATCTGCAGATGCAGACAGCGCTGGCGCTTTGGCTATAAACAGAGATTAGCACTGAACCCTAGAGTTGGAGACAACTGGCTTTTGAGCAAAGGCAACCTTTACCTTTACCAAGCATAAACTGATCTTCTCCCATTCTCTGGTGTGTTCCAGTAGATAGTGAATATTTGCAACATGTACTTGAGTGGCCCTTTTTTGTCAGAAACCAGCTTGAGCATCTGGTAATTCTCTCTCCATATAAACTAAAAGTCATTGGTTCAAAACACTATCAATGCTTGCAATAGTAGAAATTAGATTAATAGTGTTATAGTTACTACATTCCTTGGCATCTCCTTTCTTGGGGACTGGAATGTATTAGGAACATTTCCAATCTATAGACCATTGTTTTGTTTTCCATATACATGTACACAGTGGTGGGATTCAAACTTTTTTACTACCTACTCTGTGGACGTGGTATGGTGGGCATGGCCAGGGGAAAAGCCCTGTGTTGCACTCGAATTAGGACTACTTTATTTCATAACTTGGATGGGCGGGGCCAGCCAGAATTTCTGCTACCAGTTCTGGTGAACTGGTGCGAACCTGCTGAATCCCACCACTGTATCTACATCAGCATACTGTACTCTTGTTAGGATTTTGACAGACACAGTCTTTCTGGTTTGACATAGTTCAATCAGTATTCAACCTTCCCCTGGTTATTTATTTCTTCCTAGTGTTTTCAGAGCAGCTTTCACTTTGCTGCCTAGAACTAAAGGTTCTTCATTATAGGGTTCCTCTTCAGAGGAGTCTGTCATCTTCATATAAGTCTTCAATATACTTTTTCTACCTTCTCTTTATTTTCTCTTGGTCAGAGAGTGTGCTTCCCTGTTGGTCTTTCAGCATTCCTAATCTATGCTTAGATTTCTTGGATCTTCTGGAAGAGATAACTTGTTTCCTTCCCTTTTCTGTCCTCCATTTCTTTGCACTGGTTGTAGTAGTAGTTCTCTTTATCTCTATAAGACAGTCATGAAAAGCAGTGCCGGCCGGAGGCAAGTTTTAGGATGGAGTGAGATCCAACTATGGTGCCCCCTTGGTCACCACTAATATATGGGGTTAAATTAAGTTACTTGCGAAACTTTACACATGCTTTACCACTGCTGCGCCCCCTGGGAGTGGGCGCCTGGAGCGACCGCTCTGTTCGCCTTATGGTAGGGCCGGCCCTGATGAAAAGCTCCATTCAGGGTTCTGACCCTATTTCTGTCTCCTTTTACTTTTGTTTCTTGTCTATTCACAAATTTAAGTCTTTCTTCCATCATCCATCTAGATTTTTCTTTACTTTTGACTACAGGATTATCTTTTTGCAGTCTTCTCTATCCATTGGGTTCTATCCACAGTCCTTTTGTTTTCTGGTCAATAAAGTGTAGTAATGCAAAAGTGTTCCTTATTTTATAGTCATCAGAAATATTGTTTAAATTATATTTTAGCACTACAATGTTTTAGTGGGGTGGATTTTTTCAGCCTTACTTTAATGTTGGATTTTAACTGTTCATGATCAGTACTGCAATCTGCTCCTGCACTTGTTCTGGCAGGAATAATATACTTTCTGTAGCGATGTCTGGCCGCTAGGGCGGCGTTAGGTCCCGGAGGAGACTGATCAATGACAACACGAGGCAACAGGAGCGAGATCAGATCAGTCGTTTATTGGGAAAATACATACACCTTATATAGATCAGAAGGCAGGTAGAAAAAACCATCACCCGAAAGTCAATCACAGCACCTTGTTTACTCAGGTTAATTGGGAAACCTCTCAAAGGGGAAGTTAATTATTTCGGACAAACACGGGATGAGGGCGACCATTGTTTTGGGGCTTAGACAGGGGCAAACATCTGCACTGTTTGCACCGGGGATTTTTCCTTGGCCAGGAGATGAGTGTTTACCTAATCAGTCACTGGAGTTAGTGATTAGCCTACCTTGCAGAATCGTCGGTCAGGTCATGTAATTAGGTGAATCAAACCCTATATTTTATTCACCCCCCTTAATTTGCCTGCCCGCAGAGCCCGCGGCTCAAGGAGCGTCCTCCCGAAGCGGCCTCTGCAAGAGCCGTTTCCATGCCCGATGGGCATGGGGAAACCATATTTCCCCTTTCTTTTTTATTTAAGAACCTGACCGGCGATCTTGCGTAGGAGCGGCATCAGCTGTTGGTCGGGAATGACGTCACGGGGTTTCCTTCTGCGGTGACACCTCGAGATCAGCGGGGGAATGCATTGAGCAAAACAGCAAACTGCGATGCCTAGTATGACTACCCCCACCACCACCTTGATCACCGTCTGAAGCCACCCCCAGGGGATCCACGACCACATCCATTTCCACAGAGAGCTCCACCAAGCCCCCCATGCCGAGCCTTCTGTGATGCCGGCCACTATGGTGTGGAGATCTGTGATCTGGCTTTGAATCTTACGAGAGTTGTCCGTGAGATTAAAGCAGCACATACCATGAAAAGACTCGCAGCCCAAATGGTGCAACAATAAGAGGTAGTCGATAGCCGCCCGATTATCAAGAATGGCGTGGCGAAGTTCCGCCTGCTCCTGATTGAGGAGCGCTATCGCTGAGGAGGTATGGTTGATGGCCTTTGCTAAGCCGCAAGCCAAGCGACCGATCCTCTTTGCGTTGCCGACGGCTAAGCCGGGCACGCCAAAGATGCTGACTGCCAAAGAGAGGTATTCGGCAGGTCTCATTACTCTAAAGCTGCTTTCACATGAGCTGTCTAACATGGTGGTGCGAGTGTGCCTTATGAGTGAGGGAACATGGGATACATTAGAAACATTGGGAACGTCAGTGCTAGGGGCAATCATGTCCTTAGTAGGAAGCAACAGGGTTAAGCGACTGATACAACATATAGAGTCTGTAATATTGGCAGGAATATAGTTAAACGTGTACTGGTTACAAGTGAAGAACCATCCGGATGGTAGGGTGATGTGTGCATACTTTGAACCAAGTGACACTGGGTCGTTGCAAGTCCAATTGCCGCTGCCCACATCGAGGCAACGGCGCCGGGCTCGGCCGGGTCCGGAGCAACCGTGTACCTGGCCGCAGGTAGAGTTCGGGCTGACCGCCACTCGAGGAGTGTGGAGAGTGGCTGCATCAGCCGGCAAGGTCATGGTTAGCCGCATCTCCCACCGAGCATATTCCGAGGAAGCTGATGGGATGTATGGGCTGAAGAGTCTCCTCACCAGCCAGTCCCCGTCCCGGGGGTGTGCGCCTGGAGAATGGCACACCGGGACAAGGCAGGTGCTGAGGATTGAGGCAGAGCCAACGTCCTGCCTGAGGCAAAAATCGGACTGGTTGACAAGGGTAGCCAACCTTTCCCAAATGTTGTACTGCATCCGGGCAGAGAGGTCTCCGCCTGGCATGAGATCGCTGGCCTCCAGTGAGGCGGCCTGGACGCCTCCCCCCAAAAGCAGGGTGAGGGCCAGGATGACGATGATCGCCACGGAGTTGGCATGAATCTGGGCAAGGACCGCTGCTACGAGGTTCTCCGGTGTCGGCTCCCTCTCCTCGCGCTGGAGGGCATCCTCAGCCTTACTGCAGAGCGCCTTGACCATCCCCCAGGTGATCTTCGGCGCCGCCGGTGGCCGTCTCCTCCGGCTGGTCCTGTCGGTCAGCGTGAGGTCCTCCATCTCCGGGATCGGACTCGGGTCGGTCTGGGTCCACGCCATGTGGTTCCAAATGAGGCTTGACGCACCGAGCTGGGATCCAAACGACACCTGTAGGAGACATAACTGCAGCATACCCTCGCCCCAGGTTATGAGCGGCACCGGGCCCCTCCAAGAAGGGTCTGGTGGCACTCGGTACCGGACCATAGGTCGCGGGAGAGCTTCCGAACGGCGGAAATGCTTCTCCTGCGGCGTACGATCCGAAAAAACATTAAGGTGATTGTATGTGAACAATACCTTATTCAGGCAGAACTGTGCTTCTCCCTGTGATTTGGGGAGGGCTGGTGGCTCCCCCCTTTCTGTTTGTTTTTCAATATAGGACTTTAGCGTCCGATTGACCCGCTCTACAATCGCTTGCCCTTGCGGATTGTAGGGAATTCCAAATGTGTGCTTGATGTCCCATGTAGCCATGAAGGCGGCCAACTGCCTGGAACTGTAGGCCGGCGCGTTGTCCGTCTTCACGTGCCGCGGCTTGCCCATCGCCGCAATGCAGGAAAGGAGGTGCTGCTCCACGTGGGAAGCAGCCTCCCCTTTCTGTGCCGTCGCCCAAACGAACTGAGAAAAAGTGTCAATGCAGACATGCATGTATTGCCATCTGCCGAACTGCGGCACATGCGTGACGTCCATCTGCCATACCTGATTGGCTTCTGTCCCCCGTGGGTTAACCCCCCACGAGGGCCCCCCCGGTGCTCCTGCACAATGCTGGCAAGAGCGGACTATGCCTTGGGCTTGAGAAAGCGGCAGATTGAACTGTCTGGCGAGTGCCTTGGCATTTTGGTGAAAAAAAGCATGACTTTGAATTGGGGTAGTAAAAACTCCCAAAACCGAACGTTGCTGAATTTCCTTTGCCGCCGCGTCCGCTCTGCTATTGCCCGCGGAAATCGGACCCGGTAGGTCTTGGTGACTTCGGATGTGGGCAATATAGAGCGGCTCCGTGCGGTTCCGCAAGTGAAATTGAGCAGTGAGAAACAGGCTAAGCAAGTTTTTGTCTATCGCGGGAGTGATGTAAGCTCCCGGTAGACTGTGGAGTAAATTCCTAACGTACAGACTGTCAGTAATGATGTTTAAACGTTCCTTGGTGAAGGTGCGCAAGGCAAGGTTCACGGCCGCCAACTCCGCCCGCTGCGCGGACTTCTGTGGAAGAGTTAGCAGCGTGTGCCAAGCTTCGCCCTCCTGCCAAGTCAGGACACCATATGTGCGTCCCCCATCGGTAAAGACTGTTTTGGCCCCCTGAAGCGGGACCAGCGAAAGCAATTCGAACAAACTGACTGTTCCTGTCTGGAGTGAGACAAGTCTGGGGTCTTTGGGCAAGTGGTATGCCAAGCTTCCAGTGAATCCCTCCAAAGCTATCGGAAGCGAGTCACCTAGCTGCATCAACTGATGAATTTGTTCCTTGGTGAACGGGACTATGATCTTAGCTAAATCGTGCCCAGAAATGTCCCTTGCTCTCAGCCTGCCGCGGTAGATCACCGCGGAGACCAGTTCTTGGGGCAGAACAATGTTCCGAGAAGAGGTGTTGGGCAAGTATACCCACTCCACGATTTTCGCTCCCTTCTCTGAGTCTACTCCTAGCGCCCCAGTGAACATTGATCCTGACCGTACGACGTACAAATTCAGGATCGGGGCATATGGCCCCTGGGCGATCCTATCCACCCACCTCTGGCTGAGAACTTGGTTCACCTTCTCGAGCGCCAAGTGCGCGTCTCGAGAGATTTTTATCCGGTCTGCCGGCTGCTTACCTAAGGTTAGCAGCGAGAAGAGCGGTTTTAGAAGATCCGTATCTAAACGAAAATACGGTCTGGCCCAATTGATGTTTCCCAAAACTTGGTGCAACTCTACAAGGGTGACTGAGTCTCGTAAATTTATCTGAGGCAGAACTGGCGCCGCAAAAGAGCGGAGAAGCCGGTGGCCCAAGTATGAGAAGGGCTCGGTTCTCTGCACCTTTTCCGGGGCAATGAGTAAACCTTTGTCCCCCAGGCTGGCCTGGAGGTCAGAAAACATTTCGCTGCCAAGTTGCGGCAACGCTACTAAAATGTCGTCCATGAAGTGACAAACAATAGCTTTAGGGTAAAGGCTTCGGAACTTTGCCAGTGCGTCGTGAACATAAATTTGGCACAGGGTGGGCGAATTGAATATGCCCTGTGGCAAAAATTTCCACGCGTAACGCTGCGTGGGCTCGCCGTGGTTCACGACCGGCACCGTAAAGGCGAACCTTTCCCGGTCCCTGGGGTCTAAGGGGATTGTGTAAAAGCAATCCTTGAGATCTACGACTAGAATCTCCCACCCCTCGGGAATCATGTTCGGATTGGGGATGCCGCATTGGAGCGGACCCATTGGCTGTATGCATTTATTGATCTCTCTGAGATCGTGGAGGAGTCGCCACTTCCCCGACTTCTTCTTAATGACAAAAATTGGCGAATTCCAGGGGCTTGTGGACCGTTCTATGTGTCCTGCGTCTAGCTGCTCCTTAACTAGCTGCTTGAGGGCAACTAATTTCTCTCCCACTACCGGCCATTGTTCTACCCAGACCGGAGTGTCGGTGAGCCATTTAAGTGGCAACGCCATTACCCAAAGGTAAGCGTAGCACCGTACTGCTGAAGAATGTCTCGCCCCCAAAGATTGACGTGCACGTCAAGAATGTGCGGCCGAATTACCGCCGTGCCGTCAGCCCTTGGGATTGTGACTTCTACCCACTCTCGGCTCCTAAACGCTTCCTGAACGCCTCCTACCCCCACACATCGGAGACCGGCTCAATGGCCCACTCTTTTGGCCACTGGCTCCTGCTTATCACTGTCACATCCGCTCCGGTATCGAGTAACCCTGAGAACACCCTTTTGTTCAAAAATACCTCGATAACGGGGCGCTGCTTCCACTCAATGTTGGTCTCCACTGTCGCTAAGACCTGGTATCCTTGCACTGCCTCACTCGCGCTCGAGCGGTCTGCTGAACCGGACTCTGAGCTGTCCCTGAGCCTTCCCTGGCTGCCTGCTGGCGAGTGACAAGGAACCATGATCAGTTGCGCTAACGTGTCTCCCTTGTGGATGGTTTGGGGCAGGTGTGTCCAAAGCTGGACCTGGAGAATGCCCGAAAAGTTCGAGTCAATGACTCCTGGAATTATAAAAATTCCGCGTGCTCCAGCTGCACTACGGGGCAAAACTAAACCTATGAAGCCTCTGGGCAGGGGTCCCATGTATTGGGTGTCGACTAGGTAGACTGTGCCTGGCAGATCGCATGTAACGTCCGCCTGGCAAGTCAATTCTAGCCCTGTGCTGCCCTTGGGGCTGGCCTGTGCCCTCGCAGTGCCTGGAGTGTGCCCGGAATCTAGTCTAAATCTGGGGAGTTCTGGATCTGGGTGAAGGAAGCCTCTGTTTGGACTGGGGCCAGAGACGTGCCCGGATTCCGGTTTCCCGAACTCGGACAATACCTGGCCCAATGGTAGCCTTTCTTGCACTTCGGGCAGAGGGTGTTCGGAGCCTTGGGACGGCCGGACTTTTGTCCGCCTCCCTTGGATCGGCACTCCCTAGCGAAGTGACCGACCTTGCCACAAGTGTGACATGCCCCTTTGCTCTTGCCATTAGGTCTTCTTCCCCCCTGCACCGCTGCCGCTAGCAGACCCATCTTGTAGGAGTCTGTGCCAACGTCGGAGCATGCTCGGATCATGTCCGTTAAGGTTATGTCCGGGCGATTGCCCAGGGACTGCAAGATTTTACGGCAGTCCAAGTTGGCGTTGTCCTTGGCTAACTTAATCATGAGCTCTTGTTGGGCCTGCTCATTGTCAATCTGCCTGCTAATTGCTTCCTCCAGGCGATTGATGAAGTCCATGTAGGGCTCTTGGGCTCCTTGCTTAATAGCGGTGTAGTTCTTGGCCGTTTTGCCAGACGCTGGGACCTTGAAGTATGCCCTATAGGCTGCTTCGGCTGACATCTCTAGGGTGGCGAGAGGCAAGTTGATTTGAGCGTTGATGGGCTCAAAGGCACCTGAACCATACAACTGGTCAGGGATTACCGCGCCTCCCATCCTGGCAGCCCGAGCTTGCGCCTCTAGGCGGAACTCGCTGTCCCAAATCATGTACTGGCTGGGGGTAAGCATCATCCTCATGACGGCTTTCCAATCATGAGGAATCCACATGGTGGTTTCGCACACTTGCTGAAGCGTGCCCCTCGTAAAACGACTTTGGAGCCCTGTCTCTGAAATTGCTTTCCGTAAAGCCATGAGAAGCTTGTACGGGACTGGGGAGTGTACTACCTGCTGTGCGCCCGTGAGCGCGTCCATCTCCAAGCGGATGGGGCAAATCTGTCTGAGTTCAGCTAGCTGTTCAACTGACAATTCCCCCTTCTTAAGTTCTATCTCAGCTGTGCGTTGAAGGGCACTCTTCACGACCAGGGAACCTGGGGCTGTCAGAGAAGCGCCAGCGCCTCTCATTCCTTGCGTTCCCTCGGTGACGTCTGCAGCTGTCACCGCGGGAAGGCTCCCTGCGCTACTCTGCCGATAGCTAATTGACGGATAGAGTGCCGTGGGCGCAGTCGGCTCGACTGGCTTGCCTGATGGTTCAACTAACGGGGGTTCTCTGGCCTCTACCCGGACTGGCTCGATCTGCTCTAAGAGTCTCCTACACTTCCTCCATGTGCGGACTATCCCTCCTGGAGCTTTCAGGGTTTGCTGAATGCAGTCTCCTATCTGATCCCAGAGCTTCAGGGTTAACGTACCTACTTCTGGGTAAAGTAGGCAGTGTTCCCTGAGGTACGCCAAAAGTCTCGCTAGTTCCCTGCTGTGAAAACGTAACTTAAAAACCCTGGCCAGGATTCTGAACTCCTCTTCCCGAGTTCTTTGGCTAGCGGACGGACTTGGTCTATGAGAACAAGTCCCCATATTACCTGCGATTGGGTCTCCGGAAGATTCCTCCTCGGGACGAGTCGACGCGTCTTTGCAGGCAACAGGTTCGGGCGTCGGGTGTCTGGGGTAGACCTCGGAGCGTGGACCTTCTGCCACGGGCCCTTCTATCGGCCTCTGCGATGTCAGGGGCTCACAGCCTGCCCTGAGCGGAACGCGTTTCCCTCTATGGCAAACCTCTCGAAAGCGGGGAGGAAGCGGTAGGAATGTCTCTCGGGAATGCCTCGCGGCGGGCCGTTCTCTGTCCGGCTGGCTGCCAACCAGAGCGCCGCGCTATCCTCCGGGCTGGCGGGTCGCGGTTCAAGCGTGGAACCGGACCGCGGGGATCGCTACTCACGAGTAGACCTCTCTTGGGTCCCTTACTCACGAGTAAATCACGTCGGGGTCACCAGCTGTAGCGATGTCTGGCCGCTAGGGCGGCGTTAGGTCCCGGAGGAGACTGATCAATGACAACACGAGGCAACAGGAGCGAGATCAGATCAGTCGTTTATTGGGAAAATACATACACCTTATATAGATCAGAAGGCAGGTAGAAAAAACCATCACCCGAAAGTCAATCACAGCACCTTGTTTACTCAGGTTAATTGGGAAACCTCTCAAAGGGGAAGTTAATTATTTCGGACAAACACGGGATGAGGGCGACCATTGTTTTGGGGCTTAGACAGGGGCAAACATCTGCACTGTTTGCACCGGGGATTTTTCCTTGGCCAGGAGATGAGTGTTTACCTAATCAGTCACTGGAGTTAGTGATTAGCCTACCTTGCAGAATCGTCGGTCAGGTCATGTAATTAGGTGAATCAAACCCTATATTTTATTCACCCCCCTTAATTTGCCTGCCCGCAGAGCCCGCGGCTCAAGGAGCGTCCTCCCGAAGCGGCCTCTGCAAGAGCCGTTTCCATGCCCGATGGGCATGGGGAAACCATAACTTTCTCCAACTCCTGCTTCCAACATACTTGTTGTGTATTGAGGCATATTTGCAAGTAGCGCGGCCAGCGCCTTGCAAGAGGAAAATGGCAGTTTCCCGCCATACAAATTAGGAGCCTGAAAGTGGCGTGAAAAACCCCTGCACAGGGTGCCCTCATTATGCTAATCAGAGTCCTGTGATTGGCTACAGTTTTGGATCCTGTTCTCCATTGGTTAAATACATATATTCCCTGTTATGATTGGTTAGTTACAGTTATCAGGCAGGTCGCTACTTTGTACCAAGGAAGCTACTGCCAAGGAGACACTATATAAGCCCCACGGGTAAACAAGGGTGGGGCCGGACCGGACCGGACTACACTTCCCACTCCATACAGGTAGCCACAGACGCGCTAAGCCTGGGTCCCTGCATTATGCTACGCTTCTAGGCTAGCTGGTATTTGCCAATTACGGCAAGAGTCTGGAGGGACTGATTCCACTGGGATTGTAGAGCCTTTTCTGTGTCTGGAACATCTTGTAAGCTCATCTCTAAAAGACTGTTGAATAAAGACTTGTTGCTGTTTTGTTCATCGTAGTCTGGACTGGTGCTTATAAGGGCCGGACATAACATTACTGTACTTTATTTGATTTCTATTTTGACTTTCTGGTGATGTCCACCTATGCGGTCATTTTTTCATTTGCTTGAAGCACGAATTTTCATTAAACATGTTGCTGGATTCATTATTCTACTTTGTTTGGTCCCTCAGAATTTACCAACAATATTTGGTTCTATTTTTTCCTTACTTTTGTGTACCAGTCATGCATGTCTTATTGTGTGATCAATGTCCTCCTGAATGCTTGAGTAAAAGTTTTCAATTTCCTCTTCTTCAGCATCTGTAGTTGGAGCATAGACTTGAATAAATATTAGGTTGGTGGTTTTTCCATGGAGTCTGATAGTATTCAGTCAGTCCTTGTATTATAGCCCCTAACTGTCTGTGCTATATCTTACCTCAGTATTAGAAGCACTCCATTTCTTTATACCTCTCATGTTCCATATTCCAATTGCATGAGTTGTGAAGCATCTGACATTTCTTTCACTTCTGTGCGTGCCAGCCACTAGATGACCTTTCAGCTTTAATCTAGTTGCACAATTAGTGAAAATGCAATTCATATCTGTTCTTTGTTCTTCCTACTAACTGATGGAATGCCTTTTAACTGAGAAGTTTCTTTTTCCAGTACAATAGCTTATCTCATTTTGTACTGTCTCATCATAGGGTTTCCAAGGTAAGGAAATATCAGCAGTGGTTTACCACTGCCTCCTACTTTCAAGATAAGAAAAGTTCAGCAGTTGTTTGCCATTGTCACCTTCAGAGCAGTACTAATGAAAGTTAGCTAGTTGTCATGCATAGCTGTCAAGTATCCCTTATTGGCCGGAAAAACCCCTTATTTTACCCTCTTTCCCGCTGTCATCCCTTATTAATTAGACTGCAATGCCCTATTGACACCATTGGAGGGCAGTACAGGATAAGCATAGCTGTCAAGTATCCCGTATTTGCTGGGAAATTTCCCTTATTTCCAAATCCAAAACTTGACAGGTATGTTGTCATGGCTGTAGCTTCCTTTGCCAGTGTCAGCTTCAGCTGCTGCTACCCAGTAGCTACTGGTCTCATCACCATCGGAACTATCCATTCTCTTCTCCTGATGAAGTCATTACCTTGAAGAGGAGGGATGCATCCTAGTGTGGTGTCTTGGATATGACCATTCTTCATTTCCTGACCCTGCTAGGGGTCAAAGTTCATAATGGTCTCTCACAGCATTGCTCACAGCAATGTGATACCTTTGGGCCCATTCTCCCATTAAGGTGTGCATTCAAGAAGTTATCTCCTTCTTACTTTTACATATGGTTGAGTTTCAACTGGTGAAGGAAGAGTAACTCATTGACTAGAATGCTTCCAGGGATCATATAAGGTTTGTGTAAATTGTCTTGGCTAGAGCAGGGTGCAGCTAGATGTGTGACCAGGTATATGATCATAACACATACTGACAACTCAGTTCCCCACAGTTAACCCTTACACTTGACATGAATACAAATATGATTCCAGCTATTGTGGGGGAAAAATAAAACAATACTACAAGCAAACAGAAAAATAAATGAACAAAAAGATGAAGGTTGGAAATGTATGCAGATCTGTGAGACCTAGACAGGAAGTGAATTCCTTTGTGAAAAATTGTAGCAATTGGGCACTAGTAATTTGACATAATTTTAATCCCTTCTATTGTAACGCAAGACAGTCAATGTGAGGCAGGGCAAGCGCATTTGCATCAATTTCAGGTACTGTATCTGGAAATTGAATAGTACCACAGCAATGAAGAGTTGGAAATGCTCTTGGGTTCTCAAGACGTAAATCAGATGCCTAAAATGTATTGGTAACTTATTCCACTGTATTAAATGTACTGTATCCAGTGGTGGGCATCAGCAGGTTCGCACCAGTTTGCCAGAACTGGTAGCAGAAATTCTGGCTGGCCCCGCCCATCCAAGTTTTGAAATAAAGTAGTCCTAATCCGGATCCAACACAGGGCTTTCCCCATGGGCACATCCACCATACCACACCCACAGTGTGGTAGTAAAAAATTTTTTTGAGCCCACCACTGACTGTACTTCACCTTCCTGAGGCTTCTGGGTTTTTCTTTGCAGCATCTTTCCACTTCAGAACCAATGCAATCTTTACTGTACAAACCAGGAGTGGGCAACGTGTGGTAATTCAGGCATTGCTGGAATGCAATTCCCATCAGTCTTAGTCACTTCTTCTTTCGTGTCCTGATCAAACTCTGGACTGGCAAAATGAAGCCACTTTCTTGGCTTTGTCATTGGCCAAGCTTAAGTCCTCATCTGTGCATGTTTCTGGCAGAAATTGGCAGACTAGTAAATGAGCCAGATTCTGTATCTCTCCACAGGCACATAATGTGAATTCAGAGGGTACACAGAAAGAACCTCCTTGAAGATTGTGGATACAATCAGGCGTACCCTGGGCAGCAACCTTACCAGATAATCTTTCTACCACCAGATTGAACCAAAGCCTTAGTCACTATAGGGCAGTGATGGTGAACCTTGGCACTCCAGGTGTTCTTGGACTTCAATTCTTAGAAACCCAAGTCTCTGTGAATCCACAGGAATGGGTTTACTGTATGTATGTGCAGTAAACCCATTCATGTGGATTCACAGAGACTCTGGCTTCTGGCAATTGAAGTCTAAGAACACCTGGAGTGCCAAGGTTCACCATTACAGCTATAGGGAGCTGTAATGGTTCATCACCACCACTATTATCCACCCCTACTCTCTGTAGCCTGAACCACAGTAGTTCATAAAAATTGTACATTGATCTCTTCTGTGGGAGAAAAGAGATGCCACTAAATTAGTAATGAACAAATATGGCTCGCTTTAAGAGCCTCCTTATCTTATGGTTCTATCTGTTTGTGGCCAAGATGTTTTTAGACAATGACTCCCAGAATCTCTCAAGACTGGCTGTATGGACTAAGATTGGTATTGTGGCTCAAAAGCATCTGGAAGGCCAGATCACTTTACCGGAGGCTGCTTTAGACTCTAAAGAAACCTTCCAGAGGTGAAATCTCAATAGATGGCTCTCTTTCCAGTCCACCAGTGACCATCTGTTTGGTTATTTTGTGCTTGCCAGTTTTTCTTGATCAGAGGCATGCACTCTCCATGCTGAAGCGCACACGCCGAGCCAACAAGGGATTGCTGGAAGAAATGCGCAAAGGTAACCTAGAACGCGAGTGTCTGGAGGAAGTTTGCAGCTACGAGGAGGCTCATGAAGCCCTTGAATCGGATGTCCAGACAGTAAGTAGCATTTGGTGTTTCTACTCCTCACAAAATACTCATTCAAGAATCCACCTACCAATGTGAGATTTGTTTCTCTTGGTTTCCCAAATAGTATACTGCATTTGTTTTAATTCATTCAAGAGTTCCACTGTCTGAAAATATTCACATTTCATTATAGCAATGGGCTGAATTTCTGACAGCAGATGGAAAGGCAGAACTGAATCTTCTGGCTTTTTCTTATTGCAACTCACACCGTGCTTTCTCATGTAGGCAAGATATGTCTAATGCCAGAGAAACCCATGTATCATTTGACATTTTGCCATTCTTTCTGGCCATTATTTTTAATTGGGTGCTTTTGTTTTGCAGGATTTATTTTGGAAACAATACACAGGTATGTTAGCCTGCATCTAGTCCTATGACTTGGTGCTTGTATATACTTTGTGGCTAAATGTTCATTTAAAGATTACAGGGACTGACGGTGGCTCAGTGGTTAAGAAGCTCACCTTGTTAGCTGGAAGATCAGCAAGTCAGCAGTTCAAGACCTGAGTACTGCATGACGGACTGAGCACCCATCTCTGTCCCAGCTTCTGCCAACCTAGCAGTTCAAAAGCAAGAAATGACCCTTTCCCCATATAGTGGACAACAGAGAAAGTGAAATTATTTTTATTAGTTTATCATCATAGTGTTGCATCAGTTAGGGTGGTGGTGGTAAAAAAAAAAATTCTTTCCTTTTTACCACTAATGGAAAACTGCTCAAAGATACAGTTTCAATTGGCAATAAAAGGGGAAAAGCAGAGATATTTTTAACCCTCCTAACTTATGCAGCACCACAATGTCCAGTCTTTCTGCAGAGGAAGTGTCTGATTTAAACATCCAATGCTAGATGTTTGTCTTAGAAAAGCACTTTTTGAGCACAATACAAATATACAAAGAAAACTACATCAAGTAACTAACTGTGCCATTCCCAGCATCTAGAATTTTCTGAGAACAGCTTATAGAGCTGTGATGGCGAACCTTTTTCACTCCAGATGTTCTTGGACTTCAATTCACAGAAGCCCAAGCACCCTGTGAATCCACATGAATGGGTTTACTGCGATTCATCCGGCCTGTGCTGCCCTTGTCGCTCCCGGAAGCGGGCACGTTTTACTACCGCTTCCGGGAACAACAAGGGCAGCGCGGGCCGGATGAATCACAGTAAACCCATTTATGTGGATTCACAGGGTGCTTGGGCTTCTGGGAAGTGAAATCCAAGAACATCTGGAGTGCCAAGGTTCACCATCACGGTTATAGTGGATTGGTGAGGGGAAAGTAGAACCCCTGATAGAGTTGAAAAAGAAGTGCTTGGAGGAGGGTTGCAGCACTCCAGGAACCGTGCACTATGGATGGATGGAGTCCAGAGACCTCCAAGGGCTCAAAAGAGCGGGTTAAGTGCCCATCTGGACAGGCTCGCAGTCTTGTTAAGTGACGGGGCCTTTGGAATCTATTAATTCTTTTCACCACAATTGTTTGGGAAGACTGTGATAAGAATTACCACCTGCATTTGCATAGCTTGTAAACGTGACTTTCTAGACTACAGGTCCCAGAATCCCCTTGGCACTATGATTGTCCTGTACATCTTGAAGGTTTCTGGCAGTTATAAACTGAAACACTCGCAGACACTGTTTATGGCTCTGCTGTCTAGAAGATCTTAGTGGGATCCAGAAAAGCAACTTCTTCCAAGCTTTTCTTCTAACTTTCACGAGTAAACTGAAGGTCTTTTGGAGCTATCCAACTTTCTTCTTCTATTACTAGCTTGTAGCATCCAAAGGAAGCCCAGAGCCCTGCTGGATGAGTGCTTAAAAGGTAAGAAAGGCCCATAAGGACATGGTAATGGTGACTGTGATGAACACAGGAGGTGGTGGGTGGGAAGGCTTTGGAGAATTACGAGAGGAAGCAGATAATGTCTTTGGAGGGGACTGTGGTGGCTTAGTGGTTAAGATGCTGAACTTGACGGCAGGTCAGCAGTTCGAGACCCAAGTACTGCACGACGGAGTCAGCTCTTGTCTGCTCCTGCCAACTTAGCAGTTCGAAGCAAGAAATTTCAAGTAGATAAATAGGTACCACTTTGGTGGGAAGGTAAACAGTGTTCCAGGCACTCCAGTGTCTAGTTATGCCTGCCACATGTCCACATAAACATCTGCAGACACAGACAGCACTGGGTTTTTGGCTATAAACAGAGATGAGCACTGAACCCTAGAGTCTGATACGACTGGCTTTTGAGCAAGAGCGACCTTTACTTTTACCTACTATATGTCTCTGGAGCTTCCTCTCCTTGGTCTTATGGGAACCTCTTGTCAGCTGAAGTGTAGGACAAAAATATTGAAAAAGTCTGATGTACTGTGCAAAAGTCTTAGGCCACCACCAGCTAGTTTGGGGATAATTCAGCCAGTTATCTGGAGGGACATAACTCAGTCACCTAGACACATCAAAATTGAAGAAAGTTATCTGCTGACTCTCCTCTCAACACTCTCCAAGTCTAGTGAAGTTAGAAGTTAGGGTGTCTGACTTATGCCCCCCCCTACATAACTCATTGGATTTCCTCCCAAAACATCTTGTGGTGTCCCAAGACTGTTGCACAATTCTGTATGCTTGCATGTTTGCATTTATAAAGGCTTATATGGCAAGATCAGGCATGTTCAGAGTGGTATGGCCGTAGGCTATAAAGGCTTATACATAGATTGAGGGGGCCATACTGGCTTAGTGGTGAAAACACTGAGCTTAATGACTGGAAGATCGGCAGATCAGCAGTTCAAGACCGAAGTGATGTGTGATGCAGTGAGTGCCCATCATCTGTACCAACTCCTGCCAACCTAGCAGTTCGAAAGCAAGAAATTGTAAATAAATAAATAGGTACCACTTTGGCAGGGAAGGTGAACAGCATTCTTCAGTGTCTAGTCATGTCTGCCACATGACCAGCACTGGCTCCTTGGTTGAAAACAGAGATGAGCACCACCACCTAAAGTTGGACATGGCTGACTTTCAAGCAAGAGAGATATTTTCCTTTTCCTATGTAGATTGGTTGCGACATGTATGTTCATCACCTGATGCCAGTCTGTATGAACGATCTTCTTCACTACTATTTTAGTTTAATATTATATAATGGCCAGTTTTCTGTTGCCTAAATGTGAACAGGGACTGCAGTGGCTCAAGTCCAGTTCGATTCCCAAGTACTGCAGGACGGAATGAGTTCCCGCCTTTGTCCCAGCTCCTGCCAACCTAGCAGCTCGACAGTAAGAAATTGCAAGTAAATAAATAGGGACCACTTCGGTGGGAAGGTAAACAGCATTCCATGCACTCCGGTGTCTCGTTATGCCTGCCACATGACCGCGGAAATGTCTGCAGAAGCAGTCAGCGCTGGCTCTTCGGCTTTGAAACAGAGATGAGCACTGAACCCTAGAGTTGGATATGACTGGCTTTCGGGCAAGGGAAACCTTTACCTTTTGCCTTTAAATGTGAACAACTGTTCTGAAAAATAGTCCAAGTTGAATCACTTAAAGGTTTATTCAGTAAATAAAATGTTGCAAAATAGATGTGTGCTGTCTTCTTTAATAGTCCCAAGCAAAAAGCGTAATTCAACAAAAAAGACTCTTATATTTCAGAGTTAAAACAAAAATCCTCTTATGCGTCAGAATTAGAAGAAAAATTCAAGCTCAATAAATTTCAAAAAGTCAATAGTAATGTTCATGCAAGTCTCAGAGTTCGCAAATAAAGAGGAGTTTCTTCCGCTATGTAAATACCAATAACCAAATTCAAAGCAATTTCTTCCAATATGTAAATTCCATGAAACAAATTTGAAGCTTAGTTGGTACAATAATGTAGGCTTTTCAGAAAATTGTGCTTTCCTTCCTCAGGAATTCTATAAGGAAGAAAATATAAACAATAAAAATAGTCTAAAACAATGAGATAAACAAGTATTCTAAGATGCAATAAATAATAGTATAATTATGGCTGGAGTATAAAATCTTACCTCAAAGATTATTTGGAACATTTAATTCCATAGATAGTAATGTTATAATCACGTCCACTGTCTCCATATGTAATTTTTAAGGTGCATAAGGACATTAAAAATGGATGAAAACTACAACCATATATATCCCAGAAAAACTCCCACATGTGTGACTTTTATTTATGGAATAAACCTTTAAGTGATTCATCTTGGACTATTTTCTGGAATGGTTTTTTCCTCCCTTGGATACTCTGCACCATTCAGCCCTATTTCTATTTTAAATGTGAACAACTGACAGAGTCCATGGGATGTTAGTGGGACCCGAGACAAGCAGGACACAGGCCTAACAGTAAACATATTACAGCCCAAGGTCCATGTCCAAAATCAAGTTTGAAATTGACAGATACAGGATTACTCCAGATGACAAAAGTGTAGTCCAAGCAAGCCAGAAGTAAGACATTCTGGAGCTGGAGCTAGGCAGGGTCAGGGTTCAAGGATCTAGGCAAGGCACAACAACAGTCCACAGGAGCAGGGCAACAGATCTTTGGAAGCAGGAACCAGACACAAGATCCAGAACCCAAGCAACAAATAGATACCTGTGATGAATATCCATCTAAACAAAGGCTTAAAAGGGTCCATCTGAATTGAGTGTGAAATGGGATGCCTTTGGTTTTCTGAACATGCCACTAACCATGTGTCACCCCATGTTGTCTTCTGAACTCTCACAGGTGACTGTGCCCAGGATCTGGGGCAGAATTACAGGGGGACCATTTCTGTCACCAAGTCAGGAATTGAATGTCAGTACTGGTCCAGCAAATTCCCCCACAAACATGAGTAAGTTTTTTAATCTGTCTTTTAAAAATACAAGATAGTGATGTTTGAGCTAAGAGACCCCCAAAGGCAATTTAATCATTTTGCAAATGAGAATAAATAATAAATAATAAAATAAATAATAGAGAAGAAAATGTGGAGAGCATCTTGAAAGAAGTGTAATTAATTTATACAAGGCAAAAAGAAAGTGTAATGGGCATAACTAGTACATCACATATCAAAAAGGATGAATTCTTGAAGAGTCCCAATTCTTTGCAGTCTCCAGAATTCTGTGTCAGATGGTGAGGTTTCTTAGGAGACTCATCGAGAAGACTAATAATGTTCTGGAGGCAGATAATTTAAAACCCACTGATGAACAAATCATCTGCTAATGTGTATTTCTTGCTGTTAGAGCATTTTTCCTTCAGTTACGTGCAATTCCCCATGCCAGAACAATCCGCCTTTTAAGTGATCACCTCCCATTGCTCAATAATTAAACAAAAGCAAGCTGAGTGAGTCAAGATGGGCCAGGATATGTTGACATATTACACCTAATTACATGTGAACTATCTTGTCCAGTTTGAGCCTAGGTTGGAGAAAAGCAAGCTCACACTGTGGGAAATCTGCCACCCATACTGCATGCCCTGGTGCTGTCGTCTATGTCTGTTGGAAAGCCACAGCTAGTCACATGTTTTCACTTTATATATACAGTGAAATGCAGTCATAGGCCTGCTATATATGACTAAGCATCTACACATGCTCTCCATGTTGAATAAAGAGCATCCTCTGAGTGGCTGTGGGTTCGGGGTCCTACGTTATTCCGGGAGCTGCCATCCTTGTTCCATACCTGTCAAGTTTTTGGGAAATTTCTGTCAAACCCCCATATTTTACACTCTTTCCTACTGTCATCCTGTATTAGTTAGACTGCAATTAGACTGGAGTTAGACTGGAGGCCAGCACAGGATAAGCACAGCTGTCCAGTTTCCCGTTTTGGCTGGGAAATTTCCCTTATTTGACAGAAATTTTTCCAAAACATGACAGGTATGCCTTGGTCTTGGATGGGGCTACTCTGCCCAAGATAGACCCAGTGCGCAACTTGGGGGTCCTACTGGACTTTTGATTGCTGCAAGAAGAACAGGTAGCGGTCGTGGCCAGGAGGACCTTTGCACAACTCCATGTGATATGCCAGTTGCGCCTGCTCCTGGATAGGGACTCCTTGCTTATGGTCACACATGCTCTGGTCACCTCCAGACTAGACTACTGCAATGTGCTCTACATGGGGCTGCCCTTGATGACCATTAGGAGGCTGCAGCTGGTCCAGAATGCGGTGGCCCGGGTAGTGATGGAGTGCAGGCATTATGCCCGGGCCTTGCCTCTGCTCCGGGAGCTGCATTGGTTAACAGTTTGCCTCTGTGTGCAATTCAAGGTGCTGGTTATGACCTTTAAAGCCCTACATGGTAGTGGGCCAGGATACCTAAGAGACCGCATCGCCCTAAGAACATCTGTCCATCCAAACAGAGCAGACTGGAGGGGTTCCCTAATTGTTCCATCAGCCAGGGGCCCCCACCTTTCTGGCACAAGAAAAAGGGCCTTTTCCGTGTCTGCTCCGGCCCTTTGGAACTTCCTGCCAGTAGAGCTACGGTTGCAAACGAAGCTGCTGCCCTTCGGGAAAGGACTTAAGACCTGGTTGGCGAGGCAGGTATGGAGCCCTGAGGGCAATGTGGCTCCTGCTCACTGTCTTTTACCATGAGATGTACCCTCTCTCTGCTTCTCGGGGTGGGTGGGTTTATTAATGTGGGTGGGTTTTTTAAACTGCTTTTACTGTATGGGGTTTTAAATTATGTAAGCCGCCCTGAGTCAGGCTTGCCAGAGTGGGCGGCAAACAAGTTGAAATATTAAATTAAATTAAATTAAATCCTGTGCAGTGTGGCCCTCAGAGTTGTAAGTGCCACATCTCTCAGAGTAAGCATGTAGCTGTCAGAAGGCAGTTCTCTTTTCCTTTGCTTCTGCCCCTCTTCTGCTGTAGCTTCATTTCTTTCAGGTTCAATGTGACAACTTATCCGACAGCCAACCTTTCTGACAACTGCTGCAGAAACCCAAATAACAATCCACTGGGTCCCTGGTGCTTTACCCGCAATCCAATCATGCGAGCAGAAGAGTGTGCTATCCCAGTGTGTGGTAAGTCTTGGGTGTGGGCATTTCATGTTGATTTTGATTAGGTTTGTAATAGTGTGCACAGAGTTTCCCTTTTAAAATTCAAACTGCTGTAAAGCCGCGTCTTCCTTCCTTCAGCAAAATGAGGCCGTGGCTTGACAGAACTTTAACTTTACGGGCTGGAGATGCTGCCTCTGAAGAAATCTGTGGCTGCTAATTGTGGCCACAGCTTTCTTTAGCGGCGGTGTGTCCTGGCGGAAACTTCAAACTGTTGTCAAGCCGCATCCTCCTTCCTTCAGCGAAAGGAGTCTGTGGCTTGACAGAACTTTAAGTTTACGGGCTGGGGATGCTGCTGGGTGGAAAATTTGAACCACTGTCAAGCCGCGTCCTCCTACCCTCTGTGGAAGGAAGCCGTAGCTTGACAGAAATTTAAGTTTACGGGCCGGTGATGATGCCGGGCAGAAAATTCAAACTGCTGTCAAGCCACGTCCTCCTTCCTTCATTCCTTACTTGTAAACGTGGCCCTCTGTGGCCATTGTCACTTTTATATTGTACTGTCGAGAACGCCTGGAAACCATCCTGTCAGTAAGTTCTCCTCAAGGGAAAGCGCGGCTGTGTTGGCTGCATTGGCTGCATTGGGATTGATTAGGGGAAATGGAAGCTGTGGTGCGTGTGTGCAGTACTGCTGTTTCGTTGCTTTTTCTCCTGTCGGTGGGGGTGTCCCTTTTGCATCCCACTTTGGGGGGCATAAACCCCCAAATGGGTTTTGTGACCACCACAGTGCTGATCTCACAAGCCCAAGGTATGTATGTGCTACATTTCAGTGACAATGGTCCAGGAGTGTGGGTTCCTTTAGAGCACATACAAACCCACACCTCTGTTTTATAGATATATATAGATTATAGTACAATCCCTGATCAGCATAGTCCTTTCCAGTGCTGGTTAGGTGATTCTGGGAACTGCAATCCAAAAGGTATGCATGATTGCAGAGGAGAAATCTGATCTGAGAAATTATGGCTACACCAGACTGCTTTTCCTAGAAAATGAACGGTGTTGTTCAAACACTGTGCTTCTCATAAGAACATAAGAACAGCCTTGCTGGAACAGGCCACAGCCCATCCAGTCCAGCATTCTGTCTCACACAGTGGCTCACCATTTCCTTCAGGGTATTCCCAAGGAGATGCCTTCACCTGCTTAGGATTCCCTGGAAATGATATTGAGAGATATCCTGCCTATCTCTCCAACCCGGAGGTTGTCCTTAAGTATCCATAATTATAGCCATTGATACTCTTCTCCTCCATGAACTTGTCCCCCTATTCTTCAGGAGCAAACCGGACTACTGTTCCTTTTACTCCAAGATCCCATCCACAAGACACCACACAGAAGAAGCAGGAACCATGCGTGCCTGATAAAGGATTACTGTATAAAGGGACCCTCTCTGTCACCCACTCTGGGGCCCAGTGTTTGCCTTGGAACTCGGAAATCGCAAGACAGATTAGCCATGGGAAAAACTTCCTGCCCAATGTAAATCTGGTGGAGAACTATTGCCGCAACCCTGACAACGATGAGGAAGGGGTCTGGTGCTACGTAAACCATCCTAACATGACCCACGATTATTGTGACTTGAACTACTGTGGTAAGGAACAGCCTGCAAGAGACAGGCTGGCATTTTTATGAAAACAAGTCAAATCTCAGGAGCGTCTAGAGATGAGTTGTGGGAATGCTACATTGAGGAAAGGCTAGGTGTAGTTACATAGACATGCTACTATCTATCACACTTTGCATGGTTGAAGGGTTACAGAGGTATGATTAACTTTTCCATGCATAATACTAGAGGAAGAGCAACTCTAAGTATGGAGGGGAGGATTGTACTGTGGTGAACTCACACCAACAACCTGAGCATAGTGACTATGAACTACTAGCTCCAGGACTGCTGTAGCTTGGAGACTATTTAGGGGTCGTATTAGGTAAGTGAGGGAACTTTAATTTCTTAGAGGTCCAATGCCTTCCCCAGCATGTCCTCTTCTGGACCCTGACACCCATAGGACACCACAGTCAGCAACCACAGTAGAATTTTCTATTACCACACAATGGAGAGCTCTGTTCATGTAGTCTTTCCTTATCTTCCACAGAGGAGCTCCTTGGTGTCCCACAGCACTTCAACTTTCCAACCACACATTGTAGGATTACCTCCTTGATTGTTCTTATGGTAGATCCAGCTGAAGAATAGTTATGAGTGACTAACAGTGTTGTCCTGCTCATGCCTACTTGGGAACAATTCCAATGGAGCAGCTTTTTGCTGAACATATTCTACCACAGTGAGCTTAGAAAGGCAACCTGTCCTCTCTACCAAACAAACTTCTTATTGTGATCCCTCCTACCTCCTCTCTTCTTTCAGAAAGCTTTTTGAGTTATGCAGATGATGTGGATGAAGACCAAAGAGGAGGCCGTACTACGACTGTGGAGCACAAAACCTTTTTTGATCCCAAGACTTTTGGTGATGGTGAATCAGGTGAGAAAAAGGAACCCTCCCCTCTTTTACCACCTCCTCCATTGCTTAAGGCAGAAGATCCACCGAAAGAGGAAAAGACAGAACAGTTAAAGACAACATCCCCTGATTGCTAGGAGCTTTTCATTTGGAAGGACCCCCAAATGGGAAACTAGCCACATGATGTTTGATTATCCAGCTGTCAAAATAAATTTAGATGCAAATGTGGTGTCATGAGAGACCTGGCTTTGAGTCCCCGCTTGTCCATGGAAACTCAACAGGGAGTTGGCACTGGTAAAACTTCTCCTTAAATGTCTCATTTACCTTGAAAATAGGGTTGCTATAAGTTGAATGTAACTTGATGGCACAAACCCTTTACATGTGTGACATGAACTTGTCTCAACCCCAGTGGTGGGATTCAAAAAAATTTTTACTACCTACTCTGTGGGTGTGGTATGGTGGGAGTGGCCAGGGGAAAGCCCTGTGTTATTTCAAAACGTGGATAGGTGGGTCCAGCCAGAATTTCTGCTACCAGTTCTGGCGAACTGGGGCGAACCTGCTGAATCCCACGACTGCTCAACCCTTTTAAATTAATGAGACCCTTCAGAATCTTATGTAGTCTGTCCAACATCAAAACTGGTATCTCCAAATGGATGGCAGTAAAACGAGAGGTCTGGGTCAGATGAAGCAGTGGTCTCTGAAGTGATAAAAAGGCATATGACTGTCCTAATACGAAGTTTTCTTATTTTTTTGCTTGTTCTTATTTGTGTTTATTTCCTTTTAAAAAATATTTTAAAGAAAAATTACAGACAACTCCCCCCAGCCCCCTCAAAAAAACCACAGTACATACATACATTCGTGTTCCCTCCACCCATGGAACTTACAATATTCTATGATTATTTTCTATATTGTTACATTAACATATTTTCCCCTTCACCAAAGGATATAATATATCTTGTTCTGGCTTTATCCCTTTCCTTTTCACTAATACATAATCTGGGAATTCTCCCCATCTGTCTATAAAATCATTTTTAACTAATCTCTTTTTATCTTTCATATGTTAATTTATCATGAATAGCCATGATACCAGTCATGAAGTTCCAAATCTACTTCCTAATTTTTGACTATGTGCAATCTTGCTGTTGTAATCAATATTGTAATCATTTCTTTCTTTTGCCATTCTATCTACATGTTTCCAAAATTAGATAATAATGCTATTTTAGGACACATGATGTAAACTTTTCTCACCATCTCTGCTTTTTGCCAATGTCTTGCTTGGTTTCATCATTGGTCACCAAGTGACAGCTTGATGTGCTTAACTTGATGGCTGAGGCATGGTGCTCTGAAGAAATATCATTCCTGAAGATCAATTGTGACTATAGTCATCAATTGTGACTATATATATATATATATATGTATATATGTATATGTGTGTGTGTGTGTGTGTGTGTATATATATATATATATATATATATATATATATATATATATATATATATATATATATATATATATATATATATATATATATATATATATATATATATATATATATATATATATATATATATATATATATATATATATATATATATATATATATATATATATATATATATATATATATATATATATATATATATATATATATATATATATATATATATATATATATATATATATATTAACCTATAAAACCAAGGGTTAACCGTTGGAACTTGCTATAGGTTGCTATGCCTCGCCCTACTTGCCTGCACTCACCCTTCATGCACATGGCCGATCTGGGTCCGCAGGTCAACAAAGGATTGAGAAAACAGGCAGTGGGGCAACAGCCCCACAAATGCGAAAAAAGGGAAACAACTTCCTTTCCCAACATTCCTTGTGCCGTGCCGCACCAGAGCCAATCAGGCTGAGAGGCTCTCGCACAGCGTGGCACAAGGAACGTTCGGAAACGCACCGCAGCCAATCAAAACAAAACCATTTTTAAAAAACGCAGCATAAACACAAAGCACAAACCCATAACTACAAGCCCCAGTGTCCTGCGCGCCATGAGTGCACAGAATGCTGAGGAAGACGGCGCCCAAAAAATAAAACAAAAACAAAAACACTGGGAGAGCAAGTCCGACAAGCCGCGGGAACCAAAGCCCCCCTCCCCATCGGCACCTGAAGCTCCTAATCAGAGTTTCCCCTTTAATATCACTGGGAGGGGGAGGGTGTTGTGCTTCCCCTTTCTACTGGCTCCCCTGGGGTTGAGAGGGTTGGGGGGACCAAAGGAGCCTGTCTCCCCAACCCTCCTGACCCCAGGGGACCTGGCAGAGAGGGGATTCCCCTCCTCACACACACCCCATATTAAAGAGAAGAAACCAAGCGGTTACTTCTCTTTAAAAACGGAGTTGGGGGGGGGGGAATTCCCCTCTCAATGGCTCTCCTGGGTCCAGAAGGGTTGGGGAGACAAACCCTTTTTCTCAACCCAACCCTCCCAAGGCCAAGGAAGCCAGCGGAGAGGGGGATCACAACCCCCCCCACACTGATATGAAAGGGGAATCCCCAATTGAGATTTCCCTTTTAATATCAGAGGGTAGCCTGGATTCGATCCCCTCTCCTGGGTCCCATGAGTCTGGAAGGTTTGGGGGGACAAAAGGAGCCTGTCTCCCCAACCCTCCTGACCCAGGGGACCTGGCAGAGAGGGGATTCCCCTCCCCCCCACACACACACCCCATATTAAAGAGAAGAAACCAAGCGGTTACTTCTCTTTAAAAATGGAGGTGGGGGGGAATCCCCCTCTCGATGGCTCTCCTGGGTCCGGAAGGGTTGGGGAGACAGACCCCTTTTCTCAACCCAACCCTCCCAAACCCAAGGAAGCCAGTGGAGAGGGGGATCACAACCCCCCCCCCCACACACACACACTGATATTAAAGGGGAATCCCCAATTGAGATTTCCCTTTTAATATCAGAGGGTAGCCTGGATTCGATCCCCTCTCCTGGGTCCCATGAGTCTGGAAGGTTTGGGGAGACAAAAGGGGTCTGTCCCCCCAAGCCTTCCAGAGCCAGGGGAGATGTCAGAGAGGGGATCCCCCCGTAAGACACCAAAAAACACAAAAACAAACAATCAAAAACATTCAAAAATACACAAAAACACACAAAAATAACACCAAAAAAGTAAACAACAACAAACATTTCCAAACACACCCAGCACCCAGCCAAACACCACAAAATCCAAACACCACCACCACCCCATATAAAGAAAAACAGCCAACTCACCACCACACGACCTCATACCACAACGACCGGAAAAGAAATGAATAGGGTAACCGCCATTGGGTGGTTGGTGTAGAAGAACTCTTCCCCATGGTGCCTTTGGATCCTGCAGCCCTTGTTTTTAGGGGGTGGGTAGTTTTAACTGTTTTAACTGTTTTAACTTGTGTTTTTAATTTTTATTGTGAACCGCCCTGAGTTGGCTTTGGCCGAGTGAGCGGTATATAAATGTGATAATTAAATTAAATTAAATTAAAATTAAATTAAATTAAATTAAATTAAATTAAATAGAGAAAGAGACTACTTACTGGAAGAAGCTCCACCCAGAGGCCACGAGAGAAAAGAAAGTCAAAATACAAGATAGCCCCTACCAGCAGCACTTGCTGCCCACAATAATAAAAAAATTCAAAAAGACACAATAGCCCCACACAAAAGACCCCAAGAGTTTTTTGAAAAAGTATATCATCCTTTATTCTTTTTTCATCCACAAAACCAAAACACCAAACAAAACTCATCACAATTTATAACAGGCCATCAAATTTTTTTTGTATAAATAATTTTTTTAAAAATTTCAGTTATAGACGAACCTCTTCTTTACAAACATTAACAGCAACAACAACAAAAACTTTTATATATATACCATCCTGTACAACTCCTGGTTGTCTTGGTGATGAGTCCTATCATGCCACCCACCCACCCAACCACCCAATTTTAAATATAGGCTTAGGCTTAGGAAAGATAGATCCCTTTTTTTCTGTGTGAACTGGGCACTCAAAAATGTATGGGGCTCTCTTTACAGAATGTGGACTCCGTCCCTTATTTGAGAAAAAGAAGATTGCTGATACAACTGAGCATGAATTACTGGAGTCCTATCTCTCAGGCCGAATTGTGAAGGGTTCTGATGCTGACATAGGCAGTGCACCCTGGTAAGTGTTACAACTGGGGCTTGGCTTATAATTTTTCACATTCATGCTTACTGTTGATAAGAAGCATCTGACCAGGTTACCCTGCTAGGGTAATAGAATAGACCATACTGCCAGCAACTCAACGCTGAGTGTCAGGTGGTAGTTAACTAACCTGACAACCCTGAGGACTATGGCCTTGGGTGCCGAAGTCCACAGAGAAGGGTGATGGACCCCAAGTGGATTAAATCTCACTTGAATCCATCTTGATGGAGGGCAGCAGCTTCATTGATACTGGCCTGGGGCTGAGGAGGACTTGGCGTGCCAAAAGGGCTCAGAACCAGAAAGTGACTTGCAGAACTGGATCAGTGTTATGTGGGTCTTACTGCGATGTGGAAGGCAAATGAAAGGCCACTGGATTCTCAGGACAGTCTTCATAGCTGATTGCCATGAGAATCACCTATATTTGGATTCAAATATGGCAGAAGAAGAAGCATTTAGGCCTGTTTCTCCCTTTGTGTTCGTCCTGCGACTCCACTCCTTCCTGCTTGGGAAAGGGAGTCCCCATTCTCTGCAGCCTTGGCTGGAGGTGAAAACTCCTGAAGTCACTGGTTGGGAGCAATGGTCTCCTCGGCCTCCCTTCTCTTCCTAACTAGATGAACAGCTTGACATGGGGATGGATGCTTCCATGACATCATCCAGTCTGCACAGGGCAGTGAGGAATGAGCCAGCCTGTCCATCCATCCATCCAGCCCCATTTTAGTCCCCCAGTTCTTATGTTGGAGCTAAAAAATTAAAATGGGCCAGTTTTTGCTACAAGGCTGAATCAGGCTGACGCCTTTGCATGTTCTGCTCCTTGTTTACATACATTGGGTGAGAGCAGGAACTAGCCTCCTACTGCAAAGGGGAAAACAGGCTGTCATGTAAGGACTAGAGTGGGTTGTTAGGTGCAGCTTGTGCTGTACACTTAGGATAGTTCCTCTCACATGACCCTGGGTATGATGATTTCCCCTCTGGCCTGATTCTAGGCAAGTCATGCTCTTCAGGAAGAGCCCACAGGAGCTGCTCTGTGGGGCGAGTCTCATCAGCAGTCGCTGGGTCCTCACTGCTGCCCATTGTATCTTCTACCCACCCTGGGACAAGAACTTCACTACAGATGATCTCCTTGTACGGATTGGCAAACACAACAGAAGGACGTAAGAGCTCAGCAGGGAAATGGCTCAAACCAAGTGACACAATGGCTGTAGGTTATAACACCATCATAATTCCCCCTATTATTCCAGTTGGAGAACACAGGCAGAAATGCAGTCTGCCTGTCGGTTCTAAGAGAAAACTTTCTGAAACAAATGTGCTGTGCATCCGTATTAAACACTAAGTACTTACCTCCAGGTGACTTGGTGCTTAAGATGCTGAGCTTGACAACCGGAAGGTCAGCAGGTCAGCAGTTTGAGACCCAAGCAATCCATGATGGAGTAACCTCCTCTCCCTGGTCAGCTCCTGCCAACTTGCAAGAAATTGCAAGTAGATAAATAGGTACCACTTTGGTGGGAAAGTTAATAGTATTCCATGCACTCTGGTGTCTAGTCATGTCTGCTATGACCATGGAAATGTCTGCAGGCACAGAAAGCACTGGATCTTTGGGTGTAAATGGAGATGACCACCATCCCCTAGAGTCAGACAGGACTGGCTTTTGAGCAAGGGAGACCCTTGACCTATACCTTACTTACCTCTGGCCTGTCCTTCCCCCTTCTTCTTCAGGAAGTGAGACCTTGGGGGATGTTTGTTTACACTGGTCACATATGTTCAGTTTCCTTTCATTTGAAATAACTGGAGGCTTTGGGGAAATGTAATGCTGATTTTATTTGCAGATACAGAGCTTGTCCCCTATAACAGATAGGCTTTGACTCGGCCCTTGCCTGAGGGGTCTCTCCCTTTCCTGCGAGCGACTTTTAGCAGTCTGCCCTATGGAACTTTCCCCAAAGACTCCCGGGTGCCGTCCTACAGATTCCTCTGCAGCAGCACCCTGGGACTTATCTGTATTAACTAGGGAAAGAAGACAAAACACAGACCCAAAGCTGTGAGAACCTTCTACTGGGCCCATCTGCTAGATAAGCACAGCAGAAAGAATTATGAGGCCTTTGCAAAGCAGCCAAGCTACATTCTAACACAGTTTACAAACCAAAGAGACTCCATGTTAAATAACTTGTGACCCAGTCTGTTACATTCCCAAACTGTGAGGACTAGTGGATATCTCTCTTAGGCACAGCCACAAAGTCAAGCAAAGTGCCAGATTATGAAATGGCTGCTGTAATGGATACACAAGCCATGCCCTGTTGTTTGGGCTGTCCGCTAACACCCTCTTGCTAGAGATGGTGCTCCTACTGCCACCAGTCTGATATGGTTAGGAAAGGTAGTCCAGAGGCCAACAGGGAGACCAAAACACTGGCAAAGACAGCTAGGACTGATCATACGTGAGCAGGGGAGGAAAAGGCGTGGAAGAGAGAAAGTGCTCTTGAAGATGGTGCTTCCAGGAACTCTTCTCTCCAGCTGAGACTGGATAGCATGGATTGTATGTCAGAAGCACATGCTCACAAAACTCAGACAAGCTGGACAAACTAAAATATGAATATGTCCATTCATAGGCATACAGTGACACACTGTATCCATCCATCCTCTTTTCCTACACACTGCTTCAGCTCCTCTATGATTGGTTACCCTTGTTCCTGCCACCACCATCTCCTGGTGTCATTCTGCAGCTTGCCTCTCCAGGCACCCATTAGCTTCTTAGCCTGTGTCCAGAAGGTACCTTTGTCTTTGGTGGTTCCCCCTCCAGGCCAACAGGTGTCTCACTGCCTTTTCAGATGACCAGGCGATTACCCCTAGTGCTATCCTTGCCAGCCCTTTGGTCTCTATGTTTAGCCTCAGGATTGCCTTCCCAAAGCTGACCAGGTAGGTGGTGGCGGCGGTGGCGGTGGTGGGAGCCACTTGTGCCCCCGTCCTTCTCCTTCTCCAGAAGCAGGGTGTTAGTAGGGAGACCAGCTGACAGCCTATTACAAAACAAAGGACCTGGGAGTTCTGGGCAGAAGGAGGGAAAAGAGAGGTCAGTTGCAAGCCGGGTACCTCACTTTGCAGTTGCCCAAGTAGTATTGCTTTTTTTTTTTTAAGCCAGGAGGAATATAAGACCTCGATGAAAGCTGAGGGTAGTATCAATGGCCACCTCCTTGCTGAATTAAGGAGATAGCTGGGCCCAGACTCAGCTGTTCCAAGCATGCCTATAGAGCCCCCAAAGACCTTTCCCTTCAGTCCTGCTCAATCGTGAAACCTGGACTCAATGAGGGGCATAGAGTAACTTGTGCCAATCCTGCCCTTCAGGACCTCAACTCAACTCTCAGTTGTGTTCACTTGAACATGAGTGAAATTCTGTGATAGAAGCATCTGCCAGCAAGCTCCCATTGAGATACACCCAATCCTTAGTTTCCTGCACAATGGAGTGTGCTTGGCAAATTTGCCACTAGCCACTAACAGTGTTCTCACCTGCATTGACACCATTGCTTATATCTTGTTCGCTGCCCTGCTCTTACCAACAATGGACCCACCAAGTCCTTTTGTGGGGGTAGCACTCTATTGTCACCTGTGCAACGTGCATGTTGTGAGCAGGACAAGCAGGTTGAAGGCATTCCAAAACAGGAATTACCTTTTTCTTCTCTGAAATGCCTTCAGATATGAAAGGACCATGGAGAAAATTGTCCTGCTGGATAAAATCATCATTCATCCTAAATACAACTGGAAGGAGAATCTGGACCGGGATATTGCACTGTTGCGCTTGAAAAAGCCCGTCGTTTTCAGTGATTACATTCGGCCAGTGTGTCTGCCCACAAAGGAGGTTGTTCAAAGGTAAAATGAAATAACATTGTTTTATAGCCTACTCTTTCTCACACAGACTACAGAGTAGCTGGCTCATTTGGTTTTCATAGGTAAGGCCCAGTTCAAAACAATTTGTCCAGTTAAGTGGTCAGTAAATTTGAGGGAATGGGCCACCTGGACACTGCTTTAAACAGAAACGACATTCTCTACATACAGACACCATCATTCTAGAGCTATTACTGATGTAACCTAGAGTGTGCAAAATTGTGGAGACTTGAGAGTCATGAATAAATCTTCATTTGCCTTCTCTGGATCACCCCTGATGGCAGGTTTAGAGTTGCATGACCCTGGAGCTTCCATATGAGAATCCTCAGTCAGTTCCTAAACAAGGACCCTAAGTCAAAATAACAACAACAGGAAGCATGATACAGTCTGGAAATGTATTGCTACACCTGTAATCCTGTTTCTTGCATATAAACCCTACTAAAATAACACTCAAATCCGAGTGCGTGAAATTGATGTACTGAAGATTCAATCAGGGAAGCAATAGAATACGTTCCTTGAAGACTAGGAAAAAGACATGTATCAATAATTCCCAGATCTAACCTGAAAGGACGCCAAAGACGTCAGGTCAAGAAGAATCAACTGTAATTCCTTAAAAGTTAAGAGTCTGGAGAAGAAAGCTAATTTCTTCAGTGAGCATAATGACCAAATAGAAGAGTACAGAGATTTGTCCCCTTCCACTATCTAAGGGTTTCCAACTCAATCCTTTCCCTTCAAAATGTTCTCATGGAGACAGAGAAAATGTTAAAACAAGGGTGGAGAACATCTGGCTTTTCAAATGTTTTGACCTACAATTCCTATAGGCCAAAGGTAAGGGATAGTGGCAACTGTACTAAAAAAAACAACACAGAAATGAGAAGATACCTCTTCTAGGTCACTTTAAAAATTCAAAACTCTGCAAGCTTTCCTAACTCATAGCTTGCAGAGTTTTGAATTTTTAAAGTGACCTAGAAGAGGTATCATCTCATTCCTGTGTGTTTGAATTCATGGATGGGTCACACAGCTGGATTTTGCTTATTGTAGTGAAAAATACTCTAAAGGGCTTAAGATTCTTCACTACTGGATTAATCATGGAGAGCTCAAAGTTTGTGTGTAACACTCGTAACGAGCCAAACAGATACTTGCTCCTTCTCACCGTTTGCTTGTTTTTTCGTGACACCAGGTTTCTCTTCCCCTTCCACATGGTCTGTACGCAATGATCACTTCAATCGTAATGATCCCTTCTGGATCACCATGACAACCTTATCTCTCCCAAATTAAAATGTCCCTTAGAGAAAGGTTGCGCCTCAAGGCTGAGCCTATGTGAAAGTGTAGCCATATAGCTTGGCCACAGTCCCTTATCTTGGCTCCTCTCCGCTCTGCAAAATTACTCTCCTTCTGGTTTAAAGACAACGCTCTCTCGATGTCTTTGAGGCTTTTTATTGATGAATATTCCAAAAATATGCAGGATACACATCGAAGCAATAATCTATTCTACTCTAATTTTAAAAACTAAGAAAATAGCTAACTTCACTAAGGGCTTGAAAGCCCGCATCAGGATTTCCTTATGCATCCATGGTCTGAGTTCAAAGTGACATGGGCCATCGCCTCCTCCCCAATGGTGTCTTCTGACCCCCCAAAACCTGAGGTTTAAATACATTTTCTGTGGTCCTCACACCTTCCTCCAGAATGTTAAACATGTGAGATGACCTCATTGATTTGACTAACTGTTGTTTATCCAAACAGGTGTTTATGATGTAACTAAATTCCCAGACAAGAATTGATGTAACCTAATTCTCAGGTGTCTGTGCAGGTGTTTGTTATCACCCTGTCCCCAGATATTTGAACAGATGTTAATGTCCCATGATCCACTTCTACAGTATGTGAAAGTCACTTTTCCCTCTCAGGTGATGGGTTATTGACTGATTGTAACCTTGGGAATCCCCTTTGTTATACAACTATGAGCTCCCTCACAGGTGTCTAAGTGCCTGGCATTGCTACTTAGCAACCCAAATTCTTAGTGACGTGTTATTATGTGGTATGTCTGGTATGTGTGGATTGGAATGCAACTGGCTTCAGTGTGCTTCCCTATCGAGTTAGCTATCCTCAAACCTAGAGAGAATATACGATGCGAATCTTAACACTTAATAAATGTAAAGAAAATTAAAATATGAAATCATCCCTTGTGATTATCATGACAGATGCAGTGGATGAAGTATAGTTTTCAATTATCTATCTTAGGCAGAGTTCAGACATTCTCTTTGACAATCTAAGACCCTGCTGCACAGGGTACCCACCTGGTTTTGATCTTCGTTTTTTGTCCTGCAGCCTTTTGCTCTCTGGATACAAAGGGCGTGTGACTGGGTGGGGAAACTTACTTGAGACCTGGAGTTCTAGAAGCTCAGCTTTGCCCAACGTGCTGCAACAGGTGAACCTGCCCATCGTGGGTCGGGAAACCTGTATAGCATCCACCAGCATCAAAGTGACAGATAATATGTTCTGTGCAGGTATGTTTTTTTAAAAAAAGGTTTTGATGCTTTCTTCAAGGATAGACGCAACTGGTGGTGGGGGAACTTGTCCATGCACTGGACATATTGAAGGATTGGAGTGATTTATTTCAGGACGTCAGTCAAGTCACTGCCCCAAAGGAAAACAGGAGAACTGGTGGCGGCAGGATAACCTCTTCAGTTTTTAGTGAATAGATGGGATCATCATAACCAAAGGACTTTGTGGGCGGACGTTCAATTTTGTACCAATTAGAGTAGACCCTCTGAAATAAATGCAACATTCTTCTGCGCAGGCATAGGATAAATTAGTATTTTGCTTGTAGATTTAGCAGTGGTTTTAAAAACTCTTGTATTCTTAACAGTGATTTGTTTTATTTCAATATACTGTAGATCCTCAGATAGTCAGCTATGTTATCTCAGATAATATATGGGAATTTTATCAATGCTATTTGTTTTAAACAGAAGATAATTCTAAACTGCTATATCACAATGCAATCAATCAATAGATTAATATATTTATATCTAGTACTATGTTATCATTAAATAGATTCCTATGCATACTACAGCAATCCCAAGTATCAGCCATAGCAATAATTAGTAGACAATTTCTTGAATTGTAAATTTTCACAGTGTCTAAAACTGGTGAAGTGATGAAACCTGGGGAAGTTTCCACTGTCTTGCCAAACACTGTAGAGGGAATGTTGCCCTGCAGTTTATTGAAAAACCACTAATAAAGGATTTGATACTAAAATAAATTCCACACCTTGCAAATTTACATTTAGAATTTATCTTCAATAACGTTATACAGTTGTACAGTCCTGCCTCGCGTAGAATAAATCTGTCCTGTTTGGCCTCTCATTTCCAGCACCAAAATCTTCTGAGAGCAAAGATTTTGTTAAGACACACAAGTTACCGAGCATATCAGAGTAAACAAACCAAAAACTTTGTAGCACTTTAAAGACTAACTGCTGTATTTTAATGTTAGCTTTCAAGGATGAAGTCCACTTCATCAGACATAGAAGTCTCATTCCTATGTCTGGCGAAGTGGACTTGAGCCACAAACGTGACCAAGTCCACGAAAGCTAGCATTAAAATACAGCAGTTAGTCTTTAGAGTGCTACGTTTTTGTTTTGTTTACTCTCTAATATGCTTGAAACACAAACTAACATAGCTATTATTCCCAAAAATTCAACAAGTTACCAAAGCATCATTGGGAAAACAACAATAACAGCCGTGCATTGTGTTCCCTAAACTTTGCAATATTAGCAAAGATAAACTTGACTGAAGTGAAATCAGCTCCATATGCCTAGAGCGCTTACTCTTGATAAATTGATGCGTGAAGGTGTGAAACTGCAAGTGTGCAAAGACAAACAAAGCAAACTCACCTTGGGTGGTTGCTTGATGAAGAAGGGCAAGTACAGCTTTCTAAAACAACTTATAAAGAAAAACCGATCAGCCATGGTTGCTAACCTTTGTTTTTTTCTAGGGTACAGTCCCGAAGACACACAGAGGGGAGATGCTTGCGAAGGTGACAGCGGGGGCCCTTTTGTCATGAAGGTATGAGTACTGATTGTAGCAATATAGTGCATGGAAGACTCTTAAACAGAGGTGGGCACTAGAGAAACATCCCTGGGGACACTTGTGCCTCCCCCAAAGCTGTTTTGGCAGCTGCTTCATTGCCTCCCAAGAGAAAAAAGATGAATTGCTGCTCTCAGAAGACTCCAGGAATGGCAGTTAAATGTGTAAGAAACCCACTTCTCACAGACTGTTCAAAACCTTGAAGTAACTTGATTTTGAAAAAGGGAAATGGATTTCCATCCATTTCCAGTTTAATAGCTTTGCAATTGAGGGGAACATTTCCCCTCTGACCCACAAATGGTGTTCACTCCTGATTTAAAGAATACTAATAAAATATCCTGTACTGCCAAGCTTGCTTTGGGCAAGTAGGTAGACTCAGGGTTTTCAAAGATCTCTTCCAGTTCTGATTTTATACAATTGTTATTACTTCCTTTGTGGCTTTCAACTGCACACTGAAGTAGTGTAACTTTTTCATAGACCTTTGGGGGAGAGAATGAACTGATCCTATTGAATCAGACTTGTAAATTGACCTATTTTATGTTGATAACTCACATGCATCCTTCTTTATAATCAATGTCAGACTTGCCTATTATGACAAGGGCTTAAAAATATTTTGCCTCAAAAAGCTCCATTCTGTAGTCAATACCACCAGTGTTGCACTGCAAGCGGTTCTATAGAACCGGTAGCAGAACTGGCTGGCCATGCCCACCTCCCCTGCACTCTGGGTGCGGCCAGGTGCCGGGAGGAGGAGGAAGCACGCGCCCACCCGCTGCCGCTTGCCCCGAGCAGCGTGGCTGGGCTGGGGGAAACACACCATGCCTGGCACGCTTCCTCCTACGCACTTTCTGCATGCTTTTGGCAACACCCCCACATGCCTCGCCCAGGAGGTGCACAGGAAGTACATAGAAGGAAGCGCACCAGGCATGGTGAGTTCCCCCCCCCCCAGCCCAGCCACGCCTCTCTGGGCAAGTGGCGGTGGCAGCGGGTGGGCATGCGCTCCCTCCTCCTCCTGGCACAGGACGTCACGTACGGAGGCCACCGGCGGCTTCAGCTCTTCCTCGTGGCCTGCCTGAACTGCACCTTCTGGTGAGTCTCCTCTGTGTGTGTGTGTGTATGTGGGGGGAGGGGATGGAGGGGGAGGCAGACGCAGGGAAGCCCCGGGCTGGGCTGCACAGGGGATGCCCCACAGGTAAGGCGAGCACTGTGAGGTGTGTGTGGGGTGACCAGCCGGTACATGGGGGGGGGGCCTCCGTGCAGCCCAGCCAGGCGCCTCCATCCACACGTCTCCCACCACCATGGCCTGCGTCTCCAAGGCAACAAGTGAGGAGCATTGCCTGCAAGTGGAGGGGTCAGGCTCACTCACCCACTCCACAGTGATAGCCTGCCTTTGGCTCTCTGCTTCTCAGTGCTGCTCAAAGCCGAGAGGAGGAAGGAAGAAGAGCAATGGTGGGGAAGACCCGGCTTTCCTTCCTTCCTCCTCTCGGCTTTGAGCAGCCCTCAGCAGCACCGAGAAGCAGGGAGTCAAAGGTGGGCTATCACTGTGGAGTGAGTGAGTGAGCCCGACCCCTCCACTTGCAGGCAATGCATAGAGTCCCTGGGTTTCTTTTCTTTCTTTTTTTTGGGGGGGAGGGGGAATGAGGCCACACCAACAGAGTAGGTAGCAAAAAAATTTGCAGTGCATCACTGAATACCACCCATCTATAGTTTTTCTGATGGCCTTGATTTATAAAGTGCTAGTTTTTCTGTCCTTCCTATCAATATTTGTATGATCTATACACATTTGACTGCTACTTTCCCCTTTTCAGGACCCAACACTTGAGCGGTGGTATCAGGTGGGTGTTGTCTCTTGGGGAGAAGGCTGTGATCGTGATGGCAAGTACGGATTCTATACCCATGTGTTCCGCCTGAGAAAATGGTTGCAAAAAGCTGTTGAGAAGCATGGGCTTTGAAAGAGATAATCTTTAGCACCTACACCTTGGTTTGTTGACATGTGTATTAATCTACCTTTATCGCAAACAAAAGGAAGGGAATGGTATCTGGGCACACTTACCAATAAATGTTTTGGACTCATTCATTTTTCTCTGGTATTAGTGCAAGACAATAACTTTGTACAAAGAAGTAGACACATTTTTGCGGAAGAAACTCTGCTCAGGGAATGCCCAAATGAGGCTCCTTTCATGTTGGCTTGGATGTAGTGAAGGCAGCAAGGGGCAGGCAACAGAATTGGCCTCATCATGTAACGCAGCAAGTTTACTAAATCGATGAGCTATCAAAGGTGGAATCGGGTCTGGCATTAAAAAGTTACGGACTATTATTTTAATTGATGCCCTAGTTTAATTTAATTTAATATTTCAACTTGTTCAACTAGTTCAGTTTACAACAGTAAAATGTAGAAATGTCAATCACTTCCCAGGTTGAATTTGGCGGTGTGACACAGTCGACCCTTGAACATGGGTTTTAACTGCATGGATCCACCTAAATGCAGATTTCCCCCTTTGAAGTTTCTTGATGATAGAAATAGCAATTTGACTTATATACTGGCTCCACAGTGCCTTTGGGCAGTTTCCCAGGTAATTTTCATTTTGCCCCCATCAAATGTTTACTCATTTTACTGGCCTCTGAAGGATGGAAGGCTGAGTCAACCATAAGTCTAGCAGGATTGAACTCGGATAGTCAGCAGAATTTTGGCTGCAGCTTAACTGCTGTGCCATGAGATCTGTAGCCCTACAATCACCAGCTAAGACAACCTTCTGGGACATGAGGGCCACATTAGAATACCCAATGCCCAAGAAGGGCCACATCTTAAATCAAAATATAAAATTATTAACCTACCTATTTAGATCAAAAGTAAACATTCAGAGGTCAATGGAGAAATATTGATGTTAGGGGTACCTCAGCTCTGCTGACTAGGAAAGCTCCCAGAATGGCCCAAATGCTGCAGAAGACCAAGAGGGGCCTGCCAGAAGGAATCATGCAGACCTGAAGAAACAATGTTGCTCATTTTTTGGGGTAAGAAACCAACAATAAAAACAGCAGTAGATAGTGCCACTCGAAACAAGAACAATTGAGGTCTGAGGGGAAATCCCTGGGGGGGAATAGCAGTGAAGCAGGTTGAAGGAAAGAGCACAGGGGGCTGCAGGGTATGGACCCTTGATCCAGGAACTTCAGAAAAACAATTCAAGACTCCCCTTGACTGGAGGCTCTGAGAGCTCTGGTTAGCTGTTGGAGCTGCCATTGTTGGGGTGGCTGGGTTCCTGAGATGTAACGGTGGTGGCAGGCAGAAGGGCAAGCAGCAGGAGCCCAATGAAATGTGCTGGATGCAGGGAAGACGGAGCACATGGTGGCCCACAGAGATGACCAGCACTTTGGTTACAGTTGCCCCAGTACAATGTATATTTCCAGGGGGTCAGCACCCCTAACCCCCATGTTGTTCAAAGGCCACCGAATTAAGAGAAGTTATGTAACCCCATTTAACGAATGGTTGGGTTACCGTAATATTCCGTTAATGAAAGGAAATCCAGAGAAAATAGTGGCTCAGTTAACAGATTTATTTCACGTAACAAAGCTTTTTTTGGGCTGCTTGGGCACCCCCTGCCACTTTCCATAACACTTTTCAGCAGCTTAAAAGCAGGGGGGTGGGGGGGGGACTAACAGCTGGTTGTCGGGTCATTACCAGAGCTGGCCACTAGAGGGTGCAAAGTACAGTTTCCCATAGGAATGCTTTGAAAACCAATTTCATCTGTTCCAAATGAAAAAAGCCGAAAAAAGCCCTATTTTTCTGTTCAAACTCTTCATAAAGTGCATTTTCGAATTTTCTCGTTACTTTATAGAGTTTTAAACAGAAAAATAGTTTTGACTTTTTTTAAACGTCCGGAACGGATTAATTGGTTTTCAATGCATTCCTATGGGAAACCGCATTTTGGTTAAAGTAATTTTTGCTGTAAAAAACATCCCATGGAACACATTACCTTAACTGAAGTTCCACTGTAAGTTGCTTTGTAGATCAGTATCACTAAGGCGAAGGCTTTTTACAGTAGCTTGAAACTGTAAAGATCAGCATTGTTACATCTTGATAGATTACTGTTTCTGATCTACACTCAACTCAGGCAAGGGAAACCTGGCAATGCTGCTAATTTCACTGAACAGACTGCATTGATGACGACCAGATATATGAGGGGCAATAGGGCAACAGAAGCCTATAACAGCATTTAGTGGGATGTAACTTTATTCATTCCATACTTGAAAAGTCACAGAAGCATTCCTGAATGTAAAGCAATATATCCCACAACTTTCTATAGTTGTAAATTGAGCCTCTCTTCGACAGTAGCAAACATTCCTTCACTGAGTGAGCGAAGCTCCGTAAGACAACAGGGAACATAATAGCTTATGTTCCATAATTATTGACATGTTACATCATTCACACTCGTTAAACATACTGTCCATACATAGGATGACAAATTATTGTCCTCTCAGCCACTGGCAAAGGAAGTTCTATTTCTGCAAGCATACTTTCCACAGGAGTTATCAGTGCCATTCAGGAACTGCAGAGAAACTTAATAGTAAAATGTAACATTTATTTAAATGCATGGAAGAAATCTTTTCATTAGCTCTAGGTTTATGCTCAACGTGGCTAAAATAGAGCATTTCTGAAACCAATATTGAAATGGCAAATAGTATCAAAACTAAAGCCACACACTGGGGTGGTGATGGGAGTGGGGTGGGGTGAGTGGGTGAAAGTATTTTTGTTTTCAGATTTCACATTTTCCAATTTCAATTATGACACATACTTGCGAACTGTAATTCTGCCTGCCAACACCTTATATCAATCAGTGCATTTATTACACACTTTGTAGTGACCATGCAGCTGGTACAATGGCATTTAGTACAAAGGGAGAAACAGAAAGAATAAGCTGCAAGATGCTTCAGAGGCAGCTTTTGGAATCAGATTCTAAGAGGCAGACAAATGCATGGCCCATATATATAAAAACAGGACATTGGCCAGAAAATTCCCCATCATCATCTGACGTGGTGTCCTTCAACTGCCACAACCATTTAATCTACTTCAGTGCATGAGCATTTTGAAAGTAGCTTTCCCAAATGAACATTCTCAACTAGCATTCGCAACTAGCCAAAGAAACATTTTCAACTACCATCCGCAACTAGTGATTTACTCCCAACTTTCTAGCAGCTTTTAGCCGACAAGAAAAATGACCATATGCAGAAACCAAACTAGCAAATCTTGAATATTTTTGGGTTCAGCACGTATAGTAACAATATGAAAAGGGAAATCATTAGAACAAATTGATTTGAATGTAGGACTATGGGTTTTTACTTTGTTGAAGTTCCAATTCACTAAAGGAATTTAAAAGCCCCAAGAGTGTTATATAGCACTTGCTGGCTAACTTTTTAAAGATATCGCGAAGAAGGACTTGGAGAAAACATTTTCTGGGGTGTTAAGATTTTCTGCCTCTACCTAAACTATTCAATAAGCCATAAGAGCAACATTATTGACAAATATTAAAGGCTTCTTTCACCTGGAACCAGGCTTGCACTTCCAGTTTCTCCATGTTGTCCCAACGAAAAACAACCTGCTGCCAGAATTTAGAGAGCAGCTCACTAGCAGAGAGAAATGCTGAGCCACGAGCCACTCTGAACACTGACAGCTCCTCCCCACCAACACTCACTGTTGCTCCCACAGAGAGTTAATGCAAACTTTATTTACAAAAAGACACTTAAATTAGTTACTTCATGCCATGCGTCCGTACAGAAACAGTTCAAGGATTATATAAAGAAATTCACGAAATTAAAAATTAATCCACTGAAAAGCTTCTAAGAATCAGGAGAGCTAAGAAAGGAAAAACAACTTAACAAATAAAAACAAGTTATGAGAACCAGGACTGAGCAAGAAAATGGTTGTTTACAGCTCTGTACACTAAAACTAATACACGGACAATCTTCTACAGTCAGAGAAGCAAAGTATGTACAAAGACTTGTGCCACAAAGACTTGGATCCTCCTCCAAGATCTGCTGTATTATACACAGAAACCAGTTTGTATACATAAGGCCTACCTGAGGCCACTTAAACTATGAAGACTTCTAGTTTAGTAAACTAAAGATAGACAGCTCCACAACAGCCACACAGTCTCACGCCATTTTCACTTGCGACTGCTTTTTATTCTCTCCAATCTTTTTTTCAAGTCATCAATATTGGATGTTGCGGAGGAGGAAGTGGTGGTTCCAATGCCGGAGGGGTGGGTCTGATTGGAGTCCAGATCGATGTGCTGGTACTGTTCCCGTGATTCACGGAGCTGTGAAAGCTTACTATGGAGCATATCTGTGGAGGAGGCAACTGTGGGGAGTGACGGCTTGGACGGTTGGGAGGTCAGCGGGGCTCTTTCTTCCTGCTGTAAGTGGAGACAGTGTTGAAGAACACAAACTCAAAAGCGGGAGCAAAAAGACGTGAACATTTGCCCCCATGCTTACTATATGGAGAGCATTCAGAAGAAGATATGTCTTTGGAAACGGCTTAGGAATTCACATTCCAAGACTTGTAATGTACTTTCAGATTTTGTCAGTGATATTTCTCCTTTATCTGAGAATGACACTTTATTCATATACTGCATCTGTCAGCTATAGAGATGTCTGCTCATATGAGCTCATCTTATGATACATTAATACACCAATTGAGTGTCTGTGTCCATGTTAGGCATTGTATCAAAGAATGGATTAATTATATATTAATTACTCTGGTCATCGTTCCAAGCTCTCCAGCCATTTGCCTGGCATCAACTCAGCAGCATTCAAATAATACATATCTATTACTCTCAGCTGTCTATATACTCAGATCTGGCATTATAAAAACCAGAACAGAAATAGCCATGCTTTAGAACTGGTTCTCTAAATTCTTCAATGCCCAAACTATACATAATTTATCTCATTACTCCCATCTCCTCTCATACTGGAATAAGAAGTACAGTAATACCTCATACAATGTCCAAACTTGGTTCCACGTTTGTATGAGGCATGCAAAATCCTAGCCGCGATGCCTCATACAACGTCCAAATTATTGCCACCGATGCTTTGTATAACGTCGTTCCCATAGAATCGATACATTGCACAAACTGCAGGGCAAAGTCAAAGAAACACAGGAAACTGACAGAACTTTAAGAGGGGCCTTTGGCTCAACAACTTAAAAAGGATTTAGCAAGGAGCGGGCTCAACAACCATGTCAGAGCCCAACTCCAAGTCCTCAGGATCATCGCCAGAGCAGGGCAACAAATAATAATAATAATAATAATAATAATAATAATAATAATAATAATAATAATAATAATAATAATAATAATAATAATAATAATAATAATAATAATAATAATAATAATAATAATAATAATAATAATAATTTAAATACCACAATTCTCTAACTTTGCAGTTTTTTTTGTTGTTGTTCAGTTGCACAGTCGATTCCAACTCTTTGCGACCCTATAGAACATCATCCTCCAGGGATCTCTGTCCTCCGGGACGCCGGAGGAGCAGCCGACAAGCCTCGCCGCGACTCTCCCGGGCCCCCGCCATCAGCCCGGGGTGGAGGTCAGCTGCGGCTACCGCCCCCGCCTCCCTCGCCTCGCCTCCACCAACGCCGGGGCTTGGAGGCCCCACGGAGCTCGACCGGCAGCTGGCCGGAGGAGGCAGAGAAGAAAGAACTCGCCAGAGAGGCGAGCCCCAAGTGCGGCAAGTTCTTTCTTTCCCCTCCTCCGGCCGGCCGCCGGTCAAACTCCGTGTGGCCTCCCAGCCCTGGCGTCGGTGGGGTCCGTTGGAGGCAGGGAGCCACTTTTGGGGCCACGGAGAGGCGAGCCCCAAGTGCAGCGAGTTCTTTCTTTCTCCACCTCCAACGGACCCCACCGACACCAGGGCTGGGAGGCCGCACGGAGTTTGACCGGCGGCCGGCCGGAGGAGGGGAAAGAAAGAACTTGCCGCACTTGGGGCTCGCCTCTCTGGCGGGTTCTTTCTTCCCTGCCTCCTCTGGCCAGCTGCCGGTCGAGCTCCGTGGGGCCTCCAAGCCCCGGCGCTGGTGGAAGCGAGGTGAGGCAGGGGCGGTAGCCGCAGCTGACTTCCACCCCGGGCCGATGGTGAGGGCCCGGGAGAGTCGCGGCGAGGCTTGTCAGCTGCTCCTCCGGTGTCCTCTTATCCCTCCAGTCAAGGCAGGGCCGGAGGGAGGTGGGGGCGGTAGCCGCAGCTGACTCCCAACCCGGGCTGATGGCGCGGGCCCGGGAGAGTCGCATCAAGGCTTGTTGGCTGCTCCTCCGGCGTCCCGGAGGACAGAAATCCCTGGAGGACGATGTTCTATAGGGTCGCAAAGGGTCGGAATAGACGGTGCGACTGAACAACAACAAAAAAACTGCAAAAACCCTAATGCCTCATACAACGTCCGGTGACGTTGTATGAAGCACCTTTTTTCCAAGAATTGGGCGATGTTGTATGGATCCGACGTTGTATGAAGCGGACGTTGTATGAGGTATTACTGTAGTTGTGCAGTAATACACTCTTTCAGCAATGTTGGGGAATATGTGGCCATCCAGATGTTACAGGCGTGCAGCTCCCAATATGCCCTCATCAGTGGCTTGTGTGGGCTTCAAGCTGAGAGGAGTTGTGATCCAATAACATTTGAAGGCTACAGATTTCTCATCCGCGTTTTGCCATGTTTCATTCTTTTTCTCAGGCAATCTCACACCTTTCCTTTCTTTCAAGAACCAGTCCATATTAAAGCCAAATAAGAAAAGTGGTTATCAACTGCTGAGTTAACTTTTAGTTAGTTTCCCAGAATTTACCCAGCAGGTGTTTTAGGGGCTGCCAAGGAGGGCTTATGGATGTCTTAGCTGCAGATAAGAGCAGCAAACCCCTCTGCTCCTGAGCTACCAAGCAAAGGGATGAAAGAGTGGCACATAAGTCATGTCACTTGTGCCTTGTCTTTCCTCATTTCCATGTAACTTCTGAAGTGGACCATTCAACTACTTGTCACAAGAACAATTTAACAATGTTTCCCTAGCTTGGTAACAAAGATACACAGAAACTTTCACTGCAAAAGTAAATGTGCCATGAGTAGAAAAGACTAGATAGAATTCAAAACATACATTATTGTGTATATGTAAGTCTCTTTAATACCTTTGCGTTGTCAAGGCCACATCGCTGCCTGAGTATTTTTAGCCTTTCCAAGTAGACAGAAGGTCCAACCTCTTCCCCATTTGAATTTCCTGAAGAGGAAGAGACTGTATTGGTGGGAGTGGGAATACATGCTATCTCCATCTGTGGAGAAACCCCTGAAAAAACACATGAATACAACACACAAAATGAGTCCAAACAACCACAAAGGGTGTGATGTTTACTCAGTAGCCATTCAGTTTAAGATTTGCTGAGATGTCACTCTTCCCAACATTCCTAAGGCAACCTCAAGTCCTGTACTACGTGGAATGAGTGTGCTAAAAAGAGCCATAGTGTGGATTTCTCCCATGTGATTTGGGGCTAACAATACCATTTCAGAAGTGTACAAAATAAAGCCAATGTCAACTTTCACAGATCAAAATCCCCCTTTTTTATCCATGGAAGTTCAAACTGAAATAAAAATGTTAACGTGTATCATGATATAAGATAATCTGAAAACATGGATCTGAACCAGAGATGAGACTTGATTTTCTAGCTTTTATGTGACTTCTCCAGAAAGTCACTGTATTATGCTCAGTGAGAGATAATACTATGCAAATGCCTCTCTAATATTCTAATTTGAAGTCTTTACAAATAATATCACAATTCCGCACCTTTTTATAAAGAACTGGTATAATGCTTCTGAAGCAACCTACACAAGCTATGCAGGTTCTTACCGCCAGAACCGTAAAAAAGTGGCTCTTTCCAGCCACTGCTATGAAGTTACCTGTAGAAGAAGGAATGCGCCCTTTGCCTTCTCTTTCCATTTCAATCAGCCGGAGACCTCGTTCCACATAACTCTGAAAGAACTGTGATGAGTTTTTAAGGAAGGGCTCAATGTCTGCATCAGAATACTTCTTTTTATACTCATACAGCTCTGCTAGACCCTGCAGAAAGGAAACCCCCAGATTCAAATATCACAAAAGGCCAACATATAGTCCTCAACCCATGGTGTTGCGAACTTGATTCTGCAGAAGTGCAAGATTCATATGTGCATAGTGAGCTGTCTCATCTATCTATCTATATCTATCTAAAAAACAGAGGTGTAACATTGTATGTCTGGCATAGAAATCCAAACCCGTGGAACGATACCACCGAAACTCGCCACATGCCTACCTTGGTGTGGTGAAATCCGAACTGCAGAGTCACAAGCCCCCGGGTGTGTGTATGCCCCTATATTGATCTGCAAAGGGGGGGGGGGAGATACCTAACAGGAGGGTGTGTGTGTGTACCACCCATTGTGACATCACCGTGCTGGGGACACCCCCATGGTGATGCTAATGTCATAGTCCCATTGTGACATCACCGTGCAGTCATAGTCCCAGGTAGGGATGCAAAGGGGACACCCCCACCGGGCATACCACACAGGACGGTGTGTGTGTACTACCAGGAGGGCAAGGGGCATGGAACGCGGGTGTCAGGAGACTTCGGTGGCTGGGGTGAAGGCTGCCACGCCCACAGACACAATGGCGCACACTCCTGAGTGCAGGACCACCGCCGCAAGGACGCCGCAGGTGGCCATAGGGTCTATCACAGCGCAGGCATCCGCGCAGACACCCACAGACGGGCAGGCCACTGGTGGGGGCAGCGCAGGCAGCACGATGTGGCCGCCAGAACAGGCCGCCTGAGGGCCAAGATGGATGGCGACCACAAACGCCCACCCCGGAGGGACCACGGTGACGACCAGGACCACCCGCACCACCACCACCCTGGAAGGTAGGACATGGCACCCCACACGTGACCCAGGGGAAGCTGGGCACCCCTGCCAGTACTAAATACAGTAGAACCCTGTATAATGAAAAAACTCAGTTCCATGGAGCTCTTCACTTTATGGTTTTCTTCGTTATACAAAGCCTATTTTGGCGATGCACCGTATAACGAAAAGAAAAAGTTCATTATACGAATTGCTATTGGCGGTACCCCGTACAATGAAAAGAAATCGTTGTATGGGTTATTGCCAATAGCGATTCATATAACAAACATTTTCTCCATTATGAAGTGCATCTCCAGTAGCGCAAAGACTCTCCGTTGTACAATTTTTTTAAAATATGAAGCATTCGTTATACGGGGTTCCACTGTACCTCAATCATGCCTGTCTAGCTCAGTAGTGTATGCTGAATGGCAGTGGCTCACCTGTGTTTCAGACAGGGATTTTACCCAGTTCTCTTAGAGATTCATAGAACTGAATCTGGGACTCTCTCTATTGAGATGCATTAGATCTCCTGCTGAGGTATGGTCCTCGGCAAAAAAATGAATGCACAAAAATGTCTAGCTACTTGTTTCTCACCCATTTCTCATGGTGGTAAAGCCCTTACCTCTTTAGTGTTTTCTTTAGAGCCAATTTTCTTAAATATCTCTGCTAAAATATCATTTACTTTGGCTTTTGGTGATTTTTCATCCTATAAAAAGAAGCAGAGACATACAAAAAACTCAAAAGGAGTGGAAATTTAAGCATGGCAGTAAACATGAAAAGAACACATCAGTTATTTTACAAGAACAGCCTAGCAACACATGCTGGTATAAGAAAAATAGTGGATGCAGGAATCACAAATTGAGAAAGAAAACCAGATAGAAGCCATTCTTGTACTGTAACAACAGCAGTGCACTGCATCTGAGGAGCTTGTATTTACACATTTTCTACAAACAAATAGGTACAACACCATCATATAGTACTATGCACGGGCGATGCACAACCACATAGGCAATAGATACTGTATGAAACTACAGTGTGCAGAGAAAGGCAAACACTGTTTGGTTACACATTCACCAGGTAACCTGGAATTTGACCAACAAAGGAGGTAAGTATATTAGTTTCATATGTGCTCTGGAATGTTACCTGACATCTTTTATAACATGGGTTCCCTTATGTGCTTGGCTCAGTTGCTTTTCCCAGATACCACATAAGAGAGCTTATTCAGCCTTCTGAGTAATCCACAATAAGACAAGACACATACCAATTACAATTCAGAAAGATTCCTATTGTGTTTAGAAAACAGATCAGGTTCACAGCTGAGGGTTGTTTCCTTTCAATTACATAATATAGAATACTTACTATGCGAGAAGCTCCTTTTTCTGTGCCTTTATCAGATTTGCTTCCAGTTTGGTCCAAGGAGTGTTTCATTACTCTGCACAGATGAGCTTCCAACTCAGACTCATTCTTGTTATCTATCATTGTTAGATGATCTAAGATCTAAGAAAAGTGTGGATAACATTTAGAGAGAAACCTTACCATATTCTACAGGGCAATTCATAGGCTGGGGAGAAGCTGTCTCTGCTCACCTCAGGTCCCTTGAGCTTGCACAAGGTGTGAATCAAAGTCTTCAGTGTCCGTATTGGGAATTCACTCTTGCACTGCTTTAATTTCTCCTTGGGAAACACTTTCATAAAAATGTGGATGTCCAACATGATTCGGTCCAGGTTGATAGTGTCGATAGTTTCAGGCAGTAGTCTTACCATTCTCCATAAACACTGAAAGGGGGGGGGGGGTTTACAAAAGAAATAATTCAAGGCAAAGCAAGCTTTTTCGCAAAAGTTAAGATTATCAGTGTTGAACACAACAGTGCGTCCTTATGAGCCAAGTGATATACAGTGGTAGCTCATACAACGATTTTAATCTGTTCCACGGGTCTCGTTGTTGTACAAAACAATTGCTATAGAATGCATGCATTGTGTAGCGATTTTTCCTATGGGGTGCATCGTACAATGATTTTTATTTTTATTTTGCTAAGTGGTTTTTCCCATTGAAAAATCGTTGCGATTTTTTCCATAGGGAAAATTGTTATGCGGGATGCCATTTCCCCCAAAACCTAATTGTTATGCGATTTCGTTGCTATACGGAGTATTTGTTGCATGAAGTTCCACTGTATATTAATTGTCATCTCAAAATGGACAGATTTTGTTAGGTATTAAGAAAAATAAAGTCTCCAATTAATTAGTTTTTAAAGTTTTTTTTGTTTATTGGCTCATAACACGGGTCCTCAAACTGTTTAACCCAGGGGCTAGTTCTTGGTCCCTCAGTCTGAAGGTCTGCCGGTGGCGGCACCTCCTCCACTTGGCTTGGCGTGTCCCTGTTGGCACTATGTAACAGGGTGGTTCTCAGTCCCTCAGACGAGGGACCGCCGTTTCTGCAGCTGCAGCAAGAGCACAAGCCAGCCGGATTATTTGATGCCACGGGCCATAGTTTGACAACCCATGACTCATAAGAAATTCATATATTGAAGTCTTTTCCAGAACAACCAACAGGCACATTATGAAAAGAAGGAAAAAGAAAATATCTTGCACTAAAAGAAGATATAATTGATAATAAGTATACAACCTACTCTATATAAAATACAATAAATTCCTCCTGGTCATGCATGATGGAATAACACATTTATTAAACAAGACCCAATTATACACATTCACCTTTATTAAACAAGACCCAATTATACACACTCACCTTCATTACAAGTTCTGAGAACTTGGGGGAGCTTGCAGTTGCTAGCAGACTGTCCTGGAGTAGAACAAGCAGGGCACTAGAGAAAATAAGTACAATAGTATCGCTATACACACAGGACTACATAGAATTGCTTTGTTTGAGGTTCATTTGGCTTCTCTCATAATATGACATTTGTTGCATACTACAATTAAGTAGATTTTATATCCCCAGGATCCCCAGACCATCAAAAACAGATGAATAAAATAAAACCATAAATGGCCACAACTCTAACTAAAATTGTGACAAACTGTCTTAGTGTTACACGATTGGGGGGGGGGGGGGGAGGTTGGATGTAAACCTACTTGAAAGGCAAACTGTTGCCATTTAAGCTTCTAGGCTCACCAATTTTCTTTCATAATTTGGGGAAATCTTCAGGCAGGTAGTTGCTGGAAAGTCTGATAAAACTGGAGCCTCGAAACAGAGGTGTGTGTGTGTGTGTGTGTGTGTGTGTGTGTGTGTGTGTGTGTGTGCATATTTGACTCAAAAGTTGCATTTTGCTCACACTGGGTTTGATGTCTGCTGTAGTGGCTCAAGTAGCTAAGACGCTGACTGGAAGGCGGGAGGTCAGCAGTTCGATTCCCGAGTACTGCAGGATGGAATGAGCTCCCGTCTTTGTCCCAGCTCCTGCCAACCTAGCAGTTCGAAAGCAAGAAATTGCAAGTAGATAAATAGGGACCACTTCGGTGGGAAGGTAAACAGCGCTCTGTGCGCTCCAGTGTCTAGTCATGCCTGCCACATTACCACAGAAACGTCTGCAGAAGCAGACAGTGCTGGCTCTTCAGCTTTGAAATAGAGATGAGCACTGAACCCTGGAATCGGATACTACTGGCTTTTGAGCAAGGGAAACCTTTACCTTTACCTCACACACATCAGGGAGGAAGGGGCTGACAATGACAACATGCAACTGAATTTTAAAATACAATGAGCTTCTGCTCTCTTTCCTCAGGACTCTTTTGCTTGAGGGGCAGGACAGGACAAAGGATGGAAATGGGGATGAACTCAGGACATCTGGTCTGGGATTAGGGGAAGGAATGACTGCCAGCAGAGGGTGGGCTAAACACTCATTTCATCACTTTCTCTCTGTTGTCTTGATCTTCCTCATGGTAGGGGCAACTTTAACTCCCACTTTAGCTCCAACCTTGAGCAGACTGCCCAGTCGAGTCTGCCCTGCTCTAACGCTGCAGAAATCAAGAGAACATTTGCCCTGCAAGAAGAAATTAGTTACCAAAGAGATCAACAATATATACCTCAATATGTTGGTCTGGTCAGATTTCTCCAGAACTTTTACCACGAGGAGGTTAACAGACCTGATAACCTGCTGGCCTTCCTCTAAGTCTTCAACTCTTGAATCAAGCATTAAGGTAATAAGGCCATGCATCAAGTCTTTCAGAACGCCTGCTGAGGCCTCCCTGGCCAAGCTTTCGATTTGGAATAGCTGCCAATGGAATCAAAGAGTTAATTATAATGCCATCTTCAGTCCACTAGGATTAAAGTTTTTACTGCCAATGCTTCAAAGAGAAATGTGTCACACCTCAGCTTTTTATAAAGAAATAGAAAATTGAGCCATAAAATAGTTGAGATCTTTCTGCAATTTTATCCTTGAGCTAATAGTTACACACCTTTGCATGTTTTTTGTGTAAGTAAGCCATTTTCCCTTCAGAGATGGGGAGAAAACACAGAGGATTTTCTTTCCATTTTTAAAATAAAGCTGGATTCAACTTATTCTTGTATTTAATCACAGCAACTATGCCACCCCCTGAGAAAAGTAACTGCTGGGTACAGTCAACACCCCATCTACCTCTACTTACCATAATCATATTTGGGCAATTATTCAAGTTTTACAAATAAGTGAGACGGACTGCCATTTTAATCCTTGGGAGTTTCACAAACTAAAGAAGATTTATTACACAGTACTCCATCTGGCAAGGCTCTATACTTTTCTCCAATACCTGATTCTGGGCTAAATTCTACGTTTCCCTAACAGAATGTTATCTCTCCCCCCCCCCCCCACTTCCTCATGATTCCTGGACCACATGGAAACAATCTGTGGAAGTAGAGTTGCCATAATTCTCTCCCACAAAACCGGGACAGAAGTACAAAATAGCCTTTTTAAAAATACAAACACAATATAATGATAGCTACTTTTCCAACCTTGAATCTGGGACAATCCTGGTTTTCCAGGACATATGGCTACCCTATGTGGAGGATTTTTTTAGCTTTCTAGAGGATGTTTGGTGACACACATATGGCTAGAAGAAGCAAAAGGATTTGCCCTCCCACTCCAGTTCCACTGGATTTTTTATTGTGGCCAATCAATCCACCGCATTTGACACAAGTCCTACTTGGATAATTCTATTTTAAAAAACGAGGTTCAAAATTTATATTGGCCCAGTCTGTAGTTAGTATAATTACTCAATACTGCACCATGTATTCTGATTTCAGATCTTGCAATTCTCAAGAAGAAAAGTGTCCTTCTTTGAAAAGTAGGCATGCCAGTCTGCTTTTAGACAAGTAAACTGCATGTCTTCCTTTTTCAAAAGTTAGGGAGGGAACACAGTTTAGCATATGAAAGAATTGCCCTATGTCTATTAATAGACCACTGCAACTTCTGAAGAACAACAGTGTTCAAAGAAATAGATTGTGTCAGTATGTTAATTTTCCAGTGCTAAGAAAATATTTTGTGCAAAAAAAATTTCTCTCCAACCTGCTTTCGAACTGCCAAATCAATACTAAAATTGGTGCCACTAACAAGTTACATTCATACATATGCTCAAGATAGCTGTGATTATTAAATGTAGAATCCAATAAAAAAGTAAGCATTTAATTGTCTTCTTTACAAATTTGAACATTTCTTAATTTTACTGTAGTATTCAGTGGGCAAAGTTTTTACTCCATCTTAAATAAAATACAACAGGGCTTCCAGAAATCACATTACAGTATTTATTTTGGGAGCTGTCAGCTGCTTATGTCTGCAGCTCAGGGAGATAAACAGATGATACAAATATACTTTAGGCAACATGGCTCAAACCCCACAATCCAAACATAAAAAGTGCATACACTGCAATACTGAAAGCGCCCAGGTAGAAGTATCAACAGGCAACATGAGCAACAACAAATTAACTACAGGGAAGATAAATGGTTTAATCACATTTAGTGAACTGAAACTTGCTTTCTACCATATTGAAAGTCTTACCGAAATCATGTTTCCAATTATGCAGCTGTACAATTTGACTATCTCATCCTTGTCCAGTTTCTCATCAGCCATGTGAGTATTGTAAATCAGCCGGAGCTGCATGAATGTAGCTATTAGGAACTGATCTATGTGGCCAGACATAGCTTCTGCTTTGTCTTCTTGTCTCAGAACTTCATCAATCTGCAAACAGACACATTATTTCATTTTCTTTGAATATTAGTGTCTGCAATATGTAAGGGTACAGTAGGGGATGTAAGCTTATCTCACACAAGTGAAGCCTAAGACAGACTTCCCAAGTCCTGGTTGTTAATGCACTTTGGGCAAGCTAAGTTAAGTTTTAATGTCCAAGCAAAGTGTTAAAGTGATATTGTAATTGTATTTATTGTAACTGTGATATTTTGCTTTTTGTTAACCGCCCAGAGTCGCATTGTGAGTGGGGTGGCATACAAGTCGAATAATTGAATTGAATTAAACCAGGGGTTTGCAAACTATGGCCAGTGGTGTGCATCTGCAGGTTCGCACCAGTTCGCCAGAACTGGTAGCAGAAATTCTGGCGGGCCCCACCCATCCAAGTTTTGCAATAAAGTAGTAAATATTTGGAGCCCACCACTGCCTATGGCCTACACTGGCCCGTAGGACCATTTCATGTGGGCCGCCACACTTGCTCTCGCGGCCAGTGGCAAAAATAGTAGAAAATGCGCTGTAAATGCACCCACGAATGCGTTTTACGGCAGCGTTTACGGTGGGGGAACCACGTGTCTAGCCCGCTCAACTGTCTGAGGCGGTGTGGTCCGGTCCGTGGTGGGAAAGTGTTGAGAACCCATGTTAAACAGTGAGAGAGGCAGGGCAGATGGTCTTATCTTAGCAGGTACTGAACATGAACAGTAGCCTTACACAATATTGTCACCAACATACAGGGGGGGGGGAGATATTGCAACTTAAAAAGTGAAACAAATATATGAGATAGACTCATTACATGCAAAGCGAGATAGTTCAAGCCTTACTTTGTTATAATATTGATGCTTATGGCTTACAGCTTGTGAAAACCCCAACCCTCCAATCTCATGCACCCCATAATCATCACATAATCGCATGTACACTGTACATGACATATCTCGCTTTGCATGTAGTGAGTCTATCTCATTTATTTGTTTCACCTTTTAAGTAAAATGAATGAACATTTGCACGACATTCTAATTTTCCGCGTTTCACCTGTAGAATTATACATTTTTTAAATTAGGAATGTTTTGTAATTCTTTAATTCACTCTATTTCATTTTCTTCATTCATGACATTGGTTTAGAATTCCACCAGATAGCATTTAACTATCCAACTGAACTTAACTCAGTTAAAATGGCAAAATATCGTATGATGCAACACGAAACACCCTCTACCAGTAAAGAGATACTCCTTAGTTTTACCTGGTAAAGATTATCCTGAAAGGAAAAGGAATTAGAGCATCAGAAAGCCACATTATCTTATCTTTTCTTGCTCTTGACTGCAGCGAGTCAGATGGCCCCTGTGCACTTAGGGTTTGTCATCAGGGTTGCTCTGGATAGCACTTGCGTCACCTGACACAAAGTGCCACCAAATGTGCAACTCATCACTCTCGCAGTTTACACACCAACTCCTATCAGTGCTATACCAGTTGTGAATCAGAAGTCTGCCCACTTACCTGTGCAAGAGCTTGGATGCTAGTATTGATATCACCACTAGCTACCTGAGAAATAACAAAATTGATGGTAGACGCTGTGTTGCTGTGCATATCATCAAAGTGTGGCGATACAGCACGGATCCTGGTTGGAAAAAGAGTGAAGAAGCTTTAACAGTCACATCTATCAAACCTTAACTCAATTCAAAGTGGTAACCATTTAGTAACAATAAAATCATCTTTGATCATTTAAGATATAACTTAAATTCCTCTGTTTTTAAGTAAAAACAGGAAATTGATTTGCCCAGAATTTCTGTGGCAATGTATATATACTATTGATAAATCTCAATGCTTGAACTAATACATCAAAGTCATATTACAGGGAAGAATCTTTCCACACTTTGCTGTGAATTCTACTGGCAATGTTATGCACACTTAAATCACAGGGGCAAATTGATGATTATTATCAAGGTGCTGGTTGTCTTTCCATTCACACACAAATTCATGAGATCAGCGTACAAGCATAAATGCATTTTGACCCCTCACTGATTAATGAGGTGGATTTGGTCCACGAAAGCTCACATTTAAATACAGAAGTTAGTCTTTAAGGTGCCACAACATTTGTTGTCTTTTTAAAATAATTTATTTTATTACAATAGTTTGTACTATTTCACTTACACATAATTAAACTGTAAATAAGATTCTGGATTCTATGTTAGGGATTTAGTATTTCTAGGTCCAGCATCTATATACCTTATCCATTCACATTTTCTTTGCCAAAAAAGTTGAATGCTATAGGCATATAGGCAGCTATATCAAAAGTTCACTTATAATGGTACAAAATGTTTGGGGTTTGGTAGCTTATTTTGGAAGACATGCACAGGACAAAATAAATAAATAAGAGCAAGATATATGAGAAAGCATTCCCATCAGTCCCAGATTTATTCCTCAGTAGCATTCCCTCCGTTCTTACTTGGGTTCGGGGATTAAGACTGGTTCAAAGATGTCATCCAGTTTGTGCTGGACAAGTGCTGGCATTTCACATCGTACTGTGCCATTATCATTTTCAATCTCATCTAAATCCAGCTGGAACTCCCGTGGAATTGAATGAGTTGTCTCTAGGTGGCCACTCATGTTCCGTGCTTGGCTACAGAAATTAAGAACAGCATTTATTTATTTTTACCAAGTTCCACAAACCCACTGACTGGATCTCCCCACCCACCCACAACCTAAGATTGATTCTGAAAACAGGAGAGAGAGAGAGAGAGCGAACGAAGGAAAGTGACTCTCACTTTGCTCTGAGCTTTTATAGAAGTTGGAGGTGAGAAAAGGGTGGGTTAAGAGCAGTTGGCAAGGACCACAAATAATGTCTGGTTACTCAACCAAGCCAAAGGGGGCTTTCTGGAAGAAAAGAAACTAAAGAGTAGAGCATATGTAACCCCCATCATTCTAGGTACAGTTAGATAGCAATGCTGCCCAAATCTCTGGAGAGCCACTGCAACCAGAGTTGAAAATATTAGGCTAGATGGGCTAATGATTGCATTTAGGATAAAGTGGCTTTCTATGTTGCTATGTTATTCTGCATGAATCTAGTAATCCAGAAGTGAGACCACCAATATTCACTGTCAACAAACCCAATACATTTTATTCTGTTTCCAGCCTACTAAGCAATTACCTAGCTGATCTTCTAAAATAAAATTTGCAAAAGGGCAGCTAGCTTCCACTCACAACTATAGGGTCTCCTGGCCCCAGACAAGAAAATGTGGTACTGCTTTATTATAAACTAATGGTTGAAAATATTATGATCCTCATTAATTCTGTGACTGTTTTTTCATACCATAGCACAGGCTAACTATTGAAAATTCCAAGAGTTTACAATTTTCACTTTTGGTTTCCCATTGTGCCTGTTTTGCTAAGGACTGCTCACTAAACAGGCTTTCTAGAATATATAATTAGCACAAGACATTAAGTATAACAGGCAATAATCTGCTTTAAGAAATTATTTCAAGTTTAGATTCACATTTAACATCTCTTGTTGGAGTATATCCAAAATTTCCCAAGTGTGCTTGCATTAAAACACCTGGACCCTCCTTCATTTTATACTTCCCCCCATACTTAGTGTCTCAATCTTTGAGACCGAGGGAGCTGAGATATACAGTGGTACCTCATACAACAATTTTAACCCGTTCCACGGGGCTTGTTGTTATACAAAACAATTGCTATACGATATAGCGATATCGTATAGCGATTTTCCCTATGGGATGCATCGTACAACAATTTTTTTGCTAAGTAGTTTTTCCCATTGAATAATTGTTGTATGATATTTTTCATAGGGAAAATTGTTATGCAGGACACCCCCCAAAAGAACAAAACAAACAAACCCTAATTGTTATGGGGCAATTGTTGTATGAGGTTCTACTGTAGCTGTTCCCTCAATAGAGTATATTCTTCTGGTGGACTGACCCATCTAAAAAGAACTCTTATTTGACCTTGCCTGACCAAGTCTAATACAACGTACCAACTGAGTTCCAAACATTCTACCCGCTAGCTTGCACAGTGATGTTACAAAACAAACTGGGTTTGCAACAGTTCTGGCTAGTACTAGTCAGCTTCCTGAATAGTTGCGCTGAAATCAGTGGAACTTATTTCCAAATATATTTAGGATTATAGCATGGAAAATATGAAGATAAAGATCCAAGAGACCTGCTACCAAGGATTTAGTAATCAGTACTTACATCCTATAAGTGCGATACATAATTCTGTCCATGGAGAAGCAGTGAAAAAAGGCACAACACCATTTAGAAAGCATTCAAGACACGACAAAACAAATGAAGAAAGCTTCAAAGATTTTGCTTTGCAATAGTTTTGCAATTTGTGACACATGCAGACACCAGATGATTAAAACAAAGGACAAACAAAAGGCAACAGCAAGGTATGTTTTTAAGCACATAGTGTGAAAGTATTGAAGGAAGATTGCAGTTTCCACATTACGTACTTCAGCTTGGATGACATATCTTCAGCTGGTCCCTTCCGGAGCATGCTAGCATTGGCACCAGGATTCTGAATGCGCTGTGGTTTCTCATCCACCTGTCTTGCTAAGGATGCATTTTGTTTCTTAGCAGACCTCTTTATTCGTTCCTCCAACATGCTCATATCTTTTTCAGAAAGCTGCACAAAAAGAACAACTTTTCAATGTCATGAAAACTTGACAGTGAGAATGGTTCGGTTGACTCTTGTTAAAAAGTTTAGTACAAATCAGCCAAAGAACGTTCCAGGATCTTTAGTTATTTTCATTACTAATGTGTATTAGTTTAAAAGTTTATAAAGACTTTTCTAAACAGAAAGTATCAAAAGCAGATAAACAGAGTCTAGGCTTTAATTAAATAAAATGCCACCATCATTCTATAGAGCAGGCATTCTCAACCTATTTCCCGCAGGCCAAACCCTGCTCCCGAAGCCTTTTCATCCAGCTCCCGTCCTCGTCGTTCCCGCCGCTGCTGCCTGGAAGCACTGAAAACCCGGCAAAAAAACGCGGTTTCAGTGAGTTCTTGTGCAAGATCTCAGCAAATCTCGCCAGATCTCACAGAAATCTTGTGTGTTTTCGCATAAGAAACGCAGAAATACGTGACTGGCCCACACAGAAATTCTGAGTGGAGTGATCTGGCCCCTGGCCTGAAAAGGTTGAGAAAGCCTGCTATAGTGTCACAAAATTCAACACAGTCCAATTTGGAATGCTGTTTCAGTGTGAGAAGTGGTAATTTTGAACAATTTAGTATCACAAACATTCCACTTACTGAATGACTATACATTTTGAATTAATGTAACACCAAACTTACTGAACACACTCTTGAGAATGTTCCTTCAGCATATATTTTTTAAAAATATCCCACATAATGGGATTTTGCTAATTTCCCTTTTTTTTGTAGTCTTAGATAGACCTGACATTAATCTTTTTACTAGATTTTGAGATTTATCTTCAGCTATTCTCTTTATGTTACACAAATGAAGGTTTAACCTGTTTAGTGGAGTGCCTAATTATACTGTAGATAATATAAAAAGAATACCATTATATGCTTACGTCACATGCCTTTAACATAGATTAATGGAGACCCAAGAACATTAGTTTCCATTTTTATTGCAGGCATCTATATGACAAAGCATGGCAAGATATAGTTATGTTATTTTATTCTTAAAAGCATGACATTTGGAAGAGGTATGAAAATTCTTTTCCAGTGTTCTGTACATCCCAGAAGGCAGTGTTCCTAACTGGCTTCTCAAAACTCAGACAGAGAAGTATGAGTAGTTAGTTGAGTGGCAGAGTCTACAAAATCTCTGTCTCAGTTCCTTTCAACTGCCCATATAGACCACAAAATCGCTTATTGAGTAATTCTTCAAGTACTTTCTAATTATGGTCAGGATAGTGATAAATTTGTGAAGTAAACTATCAAGACCTTCAAAATTTTCATTTTCTTTCACATATTGTGACAGAGTCAGGTACAAACTGTGATTTCCACTATGTCTTGAAAGTATCTAAATCCTGCATCAGATACCTGTTAAGATTAAGTCTTCAAGGACCCATGCACTGGGATGTTTTCTTATTTTGCCAGAAGGGAAAATTTCAGATACAGTACTATTCCAATTCTTAAAGTAGAACACCTTCCAATAACCTGTATACCTATTTTCAAACTGGAGGTCTTATCAATGATGCTTGCCTAAACCTTGAAAACTAAGATTCTTTCTCTCTCTTCCTCTCTTATATGCTCACAAAAATGCTGAACAGCAAAAGGGGGAAAACATATTTAACTGCCATAAGTTAAAGTTAGCCACAGCTACAGTGAAATAAGGATTTTTATCTTCTAATAGTATAGGAACAAAATCTTCAGATAAAAGTATTCCCAACAAATCAAACAGAGGCAAAGGAGATACAAATCTCCTTGCATTACCCTTGAAGGGAGACATATAAAAGTCTCAGCAATCATTTGGAATAAGTTACATGGGGAAAATGATGGGACTGATTTGGGACTAGAGCTACTAAAGAACACTTGTCAAGCTCTCATTTATGTGCCAGCCAAATGTACTTCGTGAATCTGCTTTCTTATATACAATCTTAATTATTTTGCTCATGTTTATAATTAATTCTTGTGAGAAACCCAGGACTTCAGAACACTCAAGTAGACCTTTCAATATTCATTCTAATAGCCAGAAACCACTGGGCTACAGTGATCCATCTATTTTATCCTCAGAGTCATTTTCTAGCCATTAAGAATTAGAAATACCACAAGCTTGATTTTCTTACTCACATTCCCAATCAGTTTGAACACCTGGTCCCCATGTACATTGTAAACCGTAACGATGGTGTTGAGAGCAGCATTTCTGACAGTATTGTCTCTATCGCCAATGTGAATTGCTATTTCCTTTAAGGCCTTGCCTGGGGTTGGCTGGCAAACATTCATGCCATATGACTCAATGAGACATCCCAGCTCTTCCAAGCACTCTAAGGAAATAATAAAAATTAAAGCCAATACAGTTGAGATGCGCAAAATATTTAGAAAAAGAGGTTATCAATATTTTTGTATACAGAAATTCAATTAATCACAAGCAGTATATTTCAGCTGTTTAGTAATCTACATTTTCCATGTTATTTTAAGAATAAAAGTATCAGTCTTCAGGAAGGCTGACAAGCAGAGTACTAAGGTAAGAAGATGGGGGGGGGGAATCGCCAATTTTCTACTGTATTCCATTTGTCCCTATTTCTGAAAAAAAGAAAGCAAATTCGTCTTTAGAGCAGTAGTTGTATAAATAGTTGTATAATTTCCAAAAACACACAGTCTTTCTTGAAAACAACAGTTTTCTTGAAAAAGTATTTCTGTTTATGACGTTCTCTGAGCCCAATTACTAGGAAGAATTCTTGTTCTGAGGCTTTTTCTGGGGACGCCAAAAAAAGAGATTAACAGAGTGTGATTTGTCAGTTAAGAAATTCTAAATTGATTCCTGATGAAGAATACTTTGTTTTGAAAAAGCTGTTACCGGATCAGTTTTTGAATGAATAAGAATGAATAAAATGAAATTAATAGAATGGATAGAAATACATATTCATAAACAGAAACACTTTTTCAAGAACGACTGTGTTGTTTTCAAGAATGACTGTGTGTTTTTGGAAATTATTACACTTATACAACTACTGCTCTAAAGATGAATTTGCCTATTTATGAAAAAGCAGGCTGCAGTTCACAAAAGCTTATGCCAAATGAAATCTGTTAGTGTTGAAGGTGCCATAACTTTTCCTTGCTTCTACTGCAGCAGAATTAAATGGCACTCCTCCCTACTCAAAATTCAAAAGCTAATGGAGATCTGCAAGGAAACATATTTTGTCATGTCAGATCCGTGTGGATTTTGGTAGCCAACAGCACATTCAACCAACAGCTTTGAACATATTTACTTCACTATCCTTGAAAAAGTCAACTATTTCATCTCATTTAGAATCACTAAAAGAGAAGTAATCTTTTCCTATCTATATGTGGCAAGAAGAAAAAATGTGGAAGATTTCTAGTAACTCAAACAAGTGCTATGTTAACTATGAACGTCTAAACAAGCACTTAAGAGCACTCTTTCAAACTCTTGGAATCATTCTGGATGCACATTTAATGGAAGATGGAGCATCCGCCCTCAGTGATCTTTTTAGAATCCCTGTCAGGAGTTCTACTTTTTAACATATGTGAAAAAACCTGTGTCCCTTTAACATCCACTTTGCTGACAGTGATAATGAGCCTGTCAGCATACCAAATGTTTCCAATTTATACCTTCCCAGCTTCTTTAGAGGAAGAGAAAGTTTAAATGTTTCCCCTCCTTGCTGACCCACTATAGCACTGTTATCAGCAAGGTGGATTCTCTTTTCTCTTTGATCACTGTTGTGTTTTTGGGATCAAGGAGACAGCGGAGGCTTGATTCATGAAGAGGCAATAGGGCAAGATAGCCCGGTCGGAGTTTATTAGGAATAACAGACAAAGACATTCCAGAGAAGAGTATGCAATCTATTCTTATTGGTTACCTGCGATAACATAAGTTTACTTAATTGGCTAAATATCAGCATGTTTGCCTCGTGCTCACCTTGCTAATTGGTCAGAAAGCTGCGTGCTAGCTGAATGACTGCGTGCCATCCCTGGGCATAGTGGGGAGGGCCAAAAGCCTTGAGTCAGAGGCCCAAACTGGGGCCTCTAAGTTACGGTAAAAACAGATGAGGTAAGGAGAATGATCACCCACGATTTATGACCATGGTGTGCCAATGAGCCACAGCGATCGTGCTGTGAAACTCCTCACATCTTCCCCCTTCTGTTTTTAAGAAGCTTATAAGCATAATAAATTTGGTCCTTGCGTGCACGAGGCCGGAAGCGAAATCCTTGCAGGCAGATGGCTAGCAACGAAGGTATGCATTGAATAAAGCAACAGGCAGTTATCAGAATGGCAAGAATAATTAAACCATACTGCAGGATGATCCGTACCCAATCTCCGTTGGGAAGCCAGAACCAAAGAGTGCTCCACCACGAAGGCAGAGGGTTTTGCTTAATATCAGAAACAATTTTGGTTAAAGAATCCAATTGGTTTTGTACCTTATTAGAATTATCGGATAAGTTAAAGCAACACATATTATGCACAGACTCACAACCTTGATGATGCAACATCAGCAAATAATCGATCGCGGCGCGGTTATCTAAAATGGCATTGCGAAGCTGAAATTGCTCCCTGTTCAGGAGGCTAATAGCTTGGGAAGTGTGATTAATGGCTTTCACAAATGCACAAGCAAGCTTTCCAAGCTGCCTTGCATTCCCGGCTGCCAGGCCAGGCACGCCAACAAGACTGATGGCTAAGGATGTGTACTCGGCCTGGGAAAGCACCTTAACAGTGCTATCGCAATCAGAGGGTAACTGCTCGGCGGCAGTACCTCGGGTGGTGCGTTTGTGGGCGGGACGCTGACGGACCAGCGTAGTGCGGTTGGGCAAACCAACAATCATACGACTAAGGCAACAAGTGGTTTTAGAGAGGTTAGCAGGAATTTAGTTCCAAGTTCGTGACCCACAGGTCCAGAACCACCCAGAAGGCAACAGAATATGCTGAAAGTTAAAATGAAGGTCCTCTGTTTCTCTCCCGGTGCAATTAAGGCCGCGACCGGGCTGGAAACAGCGAGGCTTTGACTTATGTTGAGTACAATTCACAACCCTGGCACATTTACTAGCATTACTAACAGCTACAATAGGAGTATAGAGAGACAGGGCATCACAAACCCATTTACATGTGTAGGGTACTGAAAACTCTTCCATGTACTTCTGGAGGTACCTTGAGATATGCAGTTACATAAGGCAAAATATAACATAAGCAAAGACAGGTCTTTCCCCAAGAGAATAAGCAAAACATTTAAGCATGAACAAAACATGAACATTTCTCTTCTTCCTTACGTGAAGGAGGTTTCTGTAGCATTCTAGCAAGCATTTCTCACTCCCCAATTACATGAGTAAGGCATTACATTTCTTCTTCTCTCACTGGTGTAAATGAAAGAGGCATTCAATAACTTAAAACCAGCATAGCATGGTAAATCAAATACAGTAGAAATATCATTAGAGCATTTCACACTCATAGCATGAGCAGGTAGACAATTTTTTTTCTTAAAAAAGGTTTTCAGGTTTTATAATGCAAACAAAGCCAATTCACTTTAGAGTCCAACACAAACTTTTTAGTCCAATTAAAATGTCCAAATTAAAAGTCCAAATGTTGATTGAAGCTTTCTTCTTCTCAGATTACAACTTAAACACTATCTTCTCTCCAGCACAGTTCTTGGCATGGCAAGGTTGAAATTAAGCCATAAAATAATTCTCACTGAATTCACAAGACAACTAGACAACCCCCCTTCAGCTTTTCAGGCAAACACACATTCCTTCATGCTCCGGCCACCCTGATGCTTGAAACTTGGAACAGCCCACTCGGATCTCTTTGTTTGAGGGGTGGGCAGTTCAAAATCAGCCAAAAACTGGCGTACGTCTTCTCCCTCCTTGTATTTTTGCAAAAGCCTGCTGTCCATAGAGGAAGGATCCACACCCCTTTTCCTCTGGACTTCTTTCATTTGCAGCATCTGAATCTCAACTTGATGACAAACTGCACCTGTTAGGTTGTATTTGCCATAAGACCCCTTTTTGGGCTTGGGTTTTCTGCGTTCCTCCTCTGGGCCATCCTTCCTGGCCACACGTGAGGAATCAAGTTTACTACTCAGCTTCTCCTGCTCTTGTGATGAGGATTGCTTCAGGGGCGAGCTGAGGTCTCCTGTGCTGCTCTTTGAATCACACTCCTTGCTTCCTGCTACTTTGCATGCATTACTAGCTTCAATCTGTGATGAGGTCCCCACCATTTGTTCCCAATCAGCTGGCACTAGTTGTTTTTCAGACTTGGCAGGCAGTATTGCAGCAGTCCCATTTGCCAGAGCCTCTCTGTTCACTGGATATACAGCAACAGGTTCCATATCCAGCACAGCTGCAGTTAAAGCTGCAGAGAACAGGTCTTTTGTAGGGCTAAAGGTGCTTGATTGCTGCAAAGCAGGATATAATGTCCCATCTCCATTTCCACCCCCATCTCAATCAGGGGGCTCATGCTGTTGTTTCTCATATGATGGAGGGGCAGTCAGACTCCCTCCCTTGGCTGGGGGCAAAAGCTGTGGAAGGGGACCAGCAAGCCTCTGGGACAACAGAATATTCTTTGGAGTAAAATCTTGCACTTCTTTTGTTTCTGCTCTTTGCCCATTCTTATTCAGATGATATGAGAGATCTTTACAAAACTCCTGCTGCTGCGATGTTAACGCACCCCCCATCTCAACCGTAATGGGAAAAGCAGGACTCTCTCCTTGCCACTCTTCCGCCTCCTCAAGGGACAAAACCCCATCGCTCTTGACTCGATGTATGGCGGAGCGAACATTTCCCATCACAGCGCCAGGGTAGGCAGGCGGTGCCTGGAGAACCAGGCTCGGGACGGGCGGCACCAATAGTGCAGTAGGTGGTAAAATAGCAGGCAGCACTTTTGGATAAGGAGGTGGTGGGTCCTCAGGTGGATGAGTCAGAGGATTGGTCAGGGATGCCTCTGCTGGTACCAATTTCCTGACTGCTTCATTAACTCTGTGCCAAATCAATAAATGATGAACCGCTGCCCTCGGTTCTTCCAATAAAATTGTTCCAATTCTTTGCCAATCATTCCGTTTGAGTGATCCAATTTCTGGGTACCAAGGACATTGGCATTTGACTTCCTTAATGAAGTCTTCTAGACTACTAAGCGTGATGTCTGGACATCCGCTCTCCTTGATGATTCTCTGCAATTCCTTTGCATGGGTCTTTTGCCCTAAAGAAAGTTCCCCCCCCCCATACTCACAATCGGGAGCTCGAAAGCTGAGGGAGCCTAAAAAGGCTGTGGCGCGCCAGGGGGCTATTCCAGCCAGTGAGTCGGGGAGTTGGGATCTAGCAATCACGACGCGGGTCACCTGATGTTGTGTTTTTGGGATCAAGGAGACAGCGGAGGCTTGATTCATGAAGAGGCAATAGGGCAAGATAGCCCGGTCGGAGTTTATTAGGAATAACAGACAAAGACATTCCAGAGAAGAGTATGCAATCTATTCTTATTGGTTACCTGCGATAACATAAGTTTACTTAATTGGCTAAATATCAGCATGTTTGCCTCGTGCTCACCTTGCTAATTGGTCAGAAAGCTGCGTGCTAGCTGAATGACTGCGTGCCATCCCTGGGCATAGTGGGGAGGGCCAAAAGCCTTGAGTCAGAGGCCCAAACTGGGGCCTCTAAGTTACGGTAAAAACAGATGAGGTAAGGAGAATGATCACCCACGATTTATGACCATGGTGTGCCAATGAGCCACAGCGATCGTGCTGTGAAACTCCTCACAGATCACCAACTGAAACTACAGGTTTGGCTTTGATTGGCAACCAAAGGATGCCTGATATGCTGTAGTGGCAGAAACAGGTGCCACGCAACATGAGAAGGAACTACTACTACTACTTGCCAATACAGGTTACAACAGGTCAGCAAGAAGGAAAAAACATTTACACTTTCTCTTCCAAATAGGCAAGTGGGTAGCTTCAGGTGTTTGGATGAGGGGGGGGGGGAGGCCAAGAGTAATTTAGCAACTTGAATTTGAGTGAGCCCAGACCTCTCCATAAAAAGTAGTCTGAACATGCTCTGTATTCCAAGGTCTGTGTCACAATACATGCACTTATTTGTCAGTTTTCTAAATATTTTTAAGCCTCCAAAATTGCCAACAACTGAATTACAATAAATCAGGAAGTTCAATTTCATTGCCATAGAATAAAGATAATGAGTTTTTAATCTTACTAAGGTGGCAATTAGTTTAACAATTCCAGGATGTATGCATTGTTAACTCTAATTCATTTACAAACATTTAATCGCAGAAGAATAGATGCCTTTGAAATGTGGTGCTGGAGGAGAGTTTTGAGGGTACCCTGGACAGCGAGGAGAACAAATAGGTCAATCTTAGAAGAAATCAACACTGACTGCTCATTGGAAGGGCTAATAGTAAAGACGAAGCTAAAGTACTTTGGACATCAAATGAGAAGGGAGGATTCACTTGAGAAGGTCCTGATGTTGGGAAAGGTGGAGGGCAAAAGAAGAAGGGGGAGGCCAAAGATGAGATGGCTAGATGGTATTGTAGACACAATGGGCACAGAACTGGGAGTGCTGAGGGGGATGGTGGAGGACAGAGGCGCCTGGAGAACAATGGTCCATAGGGTCGCAAAGAGTCGGAACCGACTGTGCGACTGAACAACAACAAAATCATCAACATAGTTACAACCTGTTTCATTTGGACTTCACTTCCCCATAGTTTTCCTTTCTCACAACAATGCATATGTGTACCTACAGGATGCACTTGATGAAGGGGACTCTTAGGTCAAAGTAAATGTATCTTTCAAGTGCCACCAGAGATGGTAGTTTTTGCAAATGCAATCCTGATCTGCTGTACATGAAGTTTATGATTAAGTTTCCCACCTGCCCGCTGTTTTGAGTTCTTTGACTTTGTTCCTTCCATGATTAAAGTGAACATCTTGCTGGCTGGGTAGACAAGGCACATCCTATTCAGAATGGCACGTACATCCCTGCGGACAACATCTTTTGGTTCTCCAACCTGAGAGGTAAAAAAGGAAATAAGGATCCCAGGCAAAGAAAATAAATCACATAATCTCCTTGTCTTTTAGGACTGAATGCCTCCTTCTGCCAAAATGAGTAACTGCCTTTCAGAACCCCCTTGCCTACTTCAGGGCTTAGATGGAGTTCTCCTTCATCATAGTATTTAAACGTAATTTGTGATAACATGACTTTGATTTTCAATCTCCAAAAACCCTGTATGATCAACTACTTTGTTCCACAACATTGAATACCTTTAAAATAAGATATGGGATGAAGGAGGTAGCCTCATTTTCAGTAAGATGGTATTCTTCTTCGTTGAGCATGACGAAAAGCAGTTTGAGGTACTCCAGGGTCTTCATCAGGACACTTGTGTTGGTGTCAAAAAATCTCAGAGTAAGCCATTTTAGGATGAGATCCAAGCAGCTGATAACTCCCTCCTTTTCGCTTTCCAAATGCTTGAAACAAAGCAGATAGTAGGGTCAACTGTTTACAACAAGACAAAAGGAGTACCACTTGAATACTCAGGTGGCTTTCCTGGTATCAGAGCAACTGAACACAGTTGACACAGGATTCGTAAGTTACCTGCATCAGAAATTGTAATTAAGAACATTTCATACACTTGTTGCAGAATGCCTTGATGGGAAAATAGGGAAGCAAAGTCAAATTGGATTGTTCCTATGAACATATTACTTAACTCTCAAAGTTGAATAGGGTGTTTCCAAAACTTGGTTGCTCAGGGAAGCAGATTCAAACTTTCACTACCAGTGTTGCTCCTATGTTCCTTCATTTACTATAACATCAAATCAATTTTCCTTACCTCCACCATTACACTAATAGCTTTGTTGTGGTGCTGAAAATCTGCATGAAACATCTCATCTTGTAACCACTTGGCAATGCAGCTGGACATCTGAGTTTTCAACTGTTCAATGTACTCATCACGAGGTGTAGTGAAATTCCATTTCAAAACCTGAAGGAGAGAAATACAGCAGTCTACTCCAGTGATGGCAAACCTTGGCACTCCAGCACAAAAGCAGACAATTAATGCTATAAGGTGTGAGACAGTCTAGTGTTTCCCAAACTATGTTCCACAGAACACTGGTGGAGTTCAATTCCCAGAAGCCTAAGTCAGTACATTGGCTAATCAGTGCTTTGAGGAATTAACTTAGACTTCTGGGAATTGAAGTCCAAAAACCAAACATTGGGAAACAGAGTACAGTATTATTCTCTAATTTCAAGGAACCCTGGTGGTATAATGGTTAAACTGCTGTACTGCAACTAAAAGTTTGCGAGCTCAATCCTGACCAGGACTTCAGGTGGACTCAGCCCGCCATCCTTCAGAGGTCATTAAAATGAGTACCCAGCATGTTGGAGGCAAAATGCTAATTAACTTGTGAACAGCCCAGAGTGCACTAAGCGCTATGGAGTGGTATATAAGTATGATTGCTTTGCTTCTTTAGTCTACAGAAGAGCTGATTTTAAAATAACTGTAGTGAATTATTTGGTTATCATGTTTTTTTACAATACTCTTGCTCAAATAATAGTTAGTATTCATAATCTAAAATTGAATTTCATTTTGTAGATAAAGATGCAAAATACTTTTATTTATTATTATGTTCACACTAATCAGTCTGTGCACATTTAGTTATTTGATTGTCCTTCCTAAAGAACAGGAGCAGATTACACTTGGTATTTTAAAAGGATGACACTGAGCCTGGGCCAAGTGAAGAGGCCTGCTTTTGATGTAACCTGATTCCATGTTCTTCCTCTATATGAACAAGCACCAAGAACCTCAAGATCACATGATCCTCATTTTTAGCTGCCATGGGACATGACCATGAGAAGTTTGAAATTATCAATGTTCTGCTTCAAACCTATCTCTCTTTCTGTATTCGTATCAAATAATTGCCCAATTTAAAATTATGTATATAAAAAATAGCTAAAATTGAAACAAATTCAAATGATAAAATAATTGGATTTTCTTTGACCAGAAGCAGGCTACTTCAATAGCATAACCTCAGTTGTTTAATGATTGTATTTCTCCACCTTCATAGAAAATTTGTCTTGTGCCCAAATAGCCCCATTTTACTTGATTGTTCTTTGACCTTTCTACTTTACTTCAAAGTCTATTAAGTGATTTCTAGGCTATCCAGCCAAAATCTTGTCTGGGTGGGAGACACTCTTCAGCATCCATCTCTTCGATAAAGTATGTTGTTTTTCTCTTTACAACTTTAGACTAGCCTCTTCTGGTTTAATATTTAAAGCTTGAAAGCTGTGCAGAAAATATTTCCTTAATTTTAACCATCAAAGGAGTTATGAGGTGGAAGGTTTAGTACTGTATTACCTTATTTCATTCATTATTTGCTAGCACCTCTCAAAATTCCAAAGAGGGTAGGTCTCAGGCAGCCAGTAATAATCCTTAATGATTCATTAAGAGCTACCGCCACTTGTTTGTTAAGTGCAGATTTATACCAAATGGTACTAGCATATTCTGCTGTGGAGTAGCACAGGGACAGTATTATTCTGAAACAAGACCTTGAGATTAGATGCTGTCAACTTCTCCTACCTTTAATCCCTTTTCATCTTTCATCCTCTGCTCTTTCCCATTAGGGATCACAATAAAAACTGGGCCAGATCTATCTTCATCATCCTTCAGATTAGACTTGCTTGGTACCTTCTTCCCCTGTATACCCTACAAAAGCAAAATAATAGTGAGTACACTACAATAAAACTTTAATCACCTTTTTAAAAATTGCAATTCTATTCTTGTTGGGGAATAAGTGCCACTGAATTCAACAGGACCTATTTCTCAGGAGAAACATACCAGATAACATTCAAAGCCAGCCTTTCTTAGAACAAACCTCATCCCATTACCATGCATGGCAAACTTCTCACCCATACATAAGTGGTATTAGAAAGTGCATTGAAGCCATCAGATGTACATCTTAGTACTGCAAAGAGAAAACACACCCTACTGCACAGAGTTTTTAGTAATAGCAAGTGTATAACAATCATTAGCAATACCCACGTATTACCTGTTTGATAGGTCTGTTCTTTGTCACACTATTATTGCTTTTGTTGAGGCTTGTATTAGCATCAGAATGCTGAAACAAGTCATAAAACATTCAATGGTTAACAGAGGTTTCCCAATCAGATCTGCTATGTACGGCACATTATTTTAAAGATGTTTGCCTTTGTATGAAAAAGAACATGGAACATCCTTTGTTACACGCAGATTTGTACCTAAGGGACTAAGAGTCCTGACATACACATGCCATATACGATAGCAAGTTATATTAACCCATCTCTTGCAAATGGTGAGGAAGACATCCTGGTCCAGCTCCCATTCATGAGTGGAGGTGTTCTTCCTGCTGAGAAAGTCCGCCGTGGTGTTTAGTTCGCCCTTGATATGTATTCCGATTGGGAAGATGTGGAACTTTAAACACCACTCCTGCAACTTGACGGCTAGATAGAGTAGATTTTTCTATTTTGTCCCTCCCTGTTTGTTGAAGTAGGCAATGTCAGTGGCGTTGTCTGATATGATCTGAATCACCTGGCCCATTATCAATGGTATGAACGACTTCATGGCTTTCCAAATGGCAAGTAACTCCAGGTAATTTATGTGGTGTCACTTCTCCAGGGGCGACCACATGTTGTTTATTTGGAGTCCTTTCAGGTAAACACCCCAGCCCTGGTTGCTTGTGCCGGTAATTATCTGCATGGACGGAATGGGATGGTAGAAGGATTTCCTCATTTTGACGTACTCTGTTAGTGTCTACCAGGTAAGCTGGTTCCTGAGTTTCCGTGTCGGGATGATGTGTTTGCTCTGTGGATCGCGGAACGGGTTGTAGTGAGACATTAACCACGAATGCAGTGATCCCATCTTGAGTTTCACATGTGGGATGACTGCTATGGTGGATGCCATAAGGCCCAGTAGCCTTTGGGCGTGTTTGACCCGTATCACTTTTCTGATCTGAAAGAGGCGGACCATTTCTGAAATGTCTAGCAATCGCTGTGAGGGGACAAATGCTCGTGTCTTCGCGGAGTCTAGGAGCGCTCCTATGTATTTCACGGAACGGCTGGGGACAAGCCGTTTTGTTGATTCTGATACCGAGATCTTTCATAAGATTTAGGGTAAATATTAAATCTTTTCTTGCCTGCTGTTGTGACTGAGAACAAATAACCAGTCGTTGCTACAGGGGAAGACTCTGATGCCTTGGAGGCGCAAGAAGACAGCTACCGGGATCGTGCATTTGGAAAAGACCCTTGGAGCGGTGGATAGTCCGAATGGTAGGCAAGTGTACTGATATATCTGGTTCTGAATCTTGAACCGTAGGAACCTTCGATGCAACTTGTGAATAGAGATGTGAAAGTAGGCATCCTTCAGATCAATCACAACAAACCCTTATCAATGAGGGGGAGAATGGTTTGTAGTGTCACTATTTGGAACCTCCTCTGCTGGATATATTTGTTCAGTCATCAGAGGTCTAAGATTGGTCTGAGCCCACCATCCTTCTTGTTGACAATGAAGTATCTCGAGTAGAAACCGTCGGACGAGTTGGTAGAGTCGACAGGTTCTATGGCTCCTTTCTTGAGAAGAGTTGCGACTTTGTTCTGAAGAGAAGGCGAGGAGGAGGTGATGTATGGCACATTACGAGAGGTGATGTACGAGAGGTGGTTGTCTTATGAATTCGATGTAATAACCATATTTTAAGATCTCCAAAACCCACTTGTCGGTGGTGATGGTCTGCCAAGTTGCAAGGAAGTTTCGGAGTAGAACATACGGGAGACTGGTGTGAGGATCTACGGTATGGGAAAAGTCAAACATGCGATCTTGACTTTTTGTCATTGCGTTTGGTGGATTGTTGCTGCTGGTACGGTGGGCGACTGTTGGCATCTTGGATTATAGTACAATTTCCTTTGGTAGTCTTGTTGTTTCCCATAAGGCTGTTGAGGAAAACTTGCTTGGTAGTTCTGATAATTATGCCTGTACTTAGGTACTTGATGATAAGCAGAATTAAGCCTCAGACTGAGTTTGTTGGCTGTCGTCTTATTGCTGTGAAGTTCGTTTAGGACATTATCGGTTTCAGAAGAGCCCTTGAACATCGAAAGGCATTTCTTCTACTAACTCCTTGATCTCGTCCTGCAGATCAGTGGATTTTAGCCAGGAGTGCATGTGAAGATGAATCGCCGAGGCAATATTCTTAGCCGTGGAATGCAGATGTGTCTGGTGGTTCTGATCTGCTGCTGGTCCACCTGGATTCTCTCTTTGCAGAGCTTTTCAAACTCTGCGCGTAGTTCAGATAGGAGTTTAGTGGAAAAGTCCTGTGCTTTGACCATAGTTTATAGGCATACGAACCCATAGCAGCAGAGTAATTAGTGGCCCGAAGAGAGGGACACATTTGCATAGACCTTGCGTCTGAGTGAGTCCAGCTTTTTCCCCTCCCTGGAGGTGGGAATTGGAAACCCTGAAGCTGGAGTCTTTCCCTGGGAGGCTTTAACTACCCTTGAATTTGGCATGGAGTGAATTTGGAGAAAGTCCGCCTCCTCCCCTAAAATCTTGTATAAACCGTCTACCTGGGTAGAATTCAATTCAATTCAAATTTATACCCCACCCTACTCAGTGCAGGCCGACTCAGGGCGGCATTACAACATACTGTATTACAAAATATACAAATGCAATATACAAGCTATAGATTCAACAGTAAACACATAATAGTATAGCAAAAATACAAATTTGTGCATATGACATCAAAGATACAGTATACAATATAAGCAAAATACATTAGAGCAAAAATAAATTTGTGACATATGAACAAAAGATACAGTTTATACCTAGCACCAATCGGGATCCTCAAATGGGGCCTAGGGCTCAACACTATCACGAAGCCCAATGAAGCCATGACTCAACGCAGCCGGGCCAGTGTCTCTTCCCTTCCTCGCTCTCAACGAGGTCAGGCAGCGGGTCCCGGCGTCGGCGTCTCTCCTTCTTCTAGCCCCCCAAGCAGATGGGGCTCCAGGGGGGCGGAGCGGAGACGCTGATCGCACCTGCTCCTTATCCCCAAGCCGGTGGTGAGGGCTTGGGGAGAAGCAAAGGGTCCTGGCGGTGGCAGCAGACACGGTATGGGCTGACACAGGCTTCTTCTAAACAGTTTTCACGGAATGGGGGAAAGTTGGGAGGAGAGCCAAATGCACTGGCCTGATTTGCTGTTCATCCGTGACCCCACAGACCTCGTCCACGAAGGGGAGAGGAGGATGCTCTGCTTTTATGGTGAGTGCTGAGCCGAGCCTTGTGAGAAGAGTCATGAAGGTTTTTTGATCCTTCGGCTGCTTCTCTTGTTTGTCCCCGATTTGGTCTTCCGGGGTCTTTCCGGTCTGGACGACAGCCTTGTCCTCTTCATGAGAGGAAGCTTGCGAGCATTCAGACCCCTCCAATACTGTGGTGGTGGTGGAACGTATGCCTCTGTATCCGAGTCAGATCAGTACTGCCTGGCTGTCCTTGACGCGGTCTCTGGAGTGGAGGCTGGAGAGTGAGGTAGAGGTCTTTGGCTACCAATAGCCACTTCAGGTCTCGGTCTTTTTGTGAACAGTTCAGCGGAAGGAAGGTCGGCTCGCTTTCTGGTGGTTTGCTCTTGCGGCACCTGGATGGGATTTGGGGCAATCCCCAAAATGCGATCACCGATTTGCTGAGCAAGAGTCTCGAACAGGGGAGTGAGCATGCTCACCTGGAATTGAGGTGGAGGTGGTAGTGAAAGCTCAGGGTTTATGACATGATGGTGTGGACTGCCATGAGGCGGACACAGTGAGGCTCCATGAGGCGGAGGAGACTCATGATGCGGTGGAGGAGGTGGCTTCTCCGGAGAATCATTGGAGTTGGGGTTGGAGAAGAGAATGGCCCTTCTGAAGAGGTTGTGCAAACAAAATTTACCGAGGCTGTGGGAGACGGTGGAGACCTTAACGTGCAAGGTGCAGGGGGAAGAGAGTGGTGGGATTTCGTCATCTTCCTTTCCCCTTTCTGAGTCTTCTTTTCCTTGTGAAAAAAGTTCTGTAGTCGTAGGCTTTGGGTGAGAGGCCGAGGGCTCATCAGACTGGGAATGTATAGGATGTGGTGACAAAGATGATGCCATGAGGTGCACCTTTAGACGATTTAGGCGATTGTTCAGTGCTAGTTTGATAAATCCTCAGCAGATGGAACATGAGTGGACCAGATGACTTTCACCAAGGCAAATAAGGCACTTCTCATGGCCATCAGTGCTCGGGAACTTTGTATTACAAGATGGGCACCGCTTGAACACTGCTGAAGATGCCATGAAATGATGAAGTAACAATGAAAAGTGCCCAAGAAGGGAAACCTTCCTCGGATGGAGAGAAAAAATGGCGGTGTTTGGAAGACCGGTATCCCCCAAACAATGGGGGAAATGTACTAAAAAATTGTTGGATAGACCAAGGGGAAACAACCCCCCTGGGTCGCAGAAAAATTGAAGGAATTGGCTATCTAAATAAGAAGGCCACAAAAACTGCTAGCTCTCTCAAAAGTCTCCTGCTACAGCAGCGGAAAAAAGAGAACTGAGGGAAAGAGCGTGAAATGGTGCTGAAGGCGGGTGTAGATGGTGGGCGGTCCCTAATTTTGAGTTTTTATCCAATTAGCTTTGAAGTTCTGAAATGGCTCCCACGCAGGCGCAGAACCCAAAGTGTGCATTCACAGACTACACGGAGAACCTTTGTTACATGCAAATTCATACCTAAGGGACTAATTGTCCTGACATACGCACGCCATATACGATAGCAAGTTATAGTAACCCACAATATGCTTTCTTTCCTGCCTTGAGAAAACCTATTTATACTGTATTGGATTTCTTATTTATTAGAGCAACAGAGCCCTCTCAGCCTCCTGGGATCCTCTTTTTTTCTTATAGAGATTAGATTTCCTAATCTTCAACATTCAAGAGGAGTCATTAACTAATATTCTAATTTTTTTCATCACTCTAATTATTCTCAGGGGTTTTATAGGAAATGTGTTATAATATTTCATGCCTTATAGGTTGAAAAATTATCATGAGAATTTAAAGTTGTATTACAAAGTCAGATACCTTCTCTTCTCATTTTGTACACTGACAAAGAAATACCCAATGCTCTGCCCTTTAGACACAAAGATCCAGTTCGGACATAGTTTTGTAATGATGGCTCCATTTCTGTTGCGCTTCTGAAGGCAGAAAAAAAATGTACTTTTCTGAAAGGAAAATATTTTGGAAATGCCATTTTTGTCAGCCTGTAGTAGACATTTTTTTTGTATCATCCAAATTTGCTATTTAAAAGTCCATCATGTGCCTGTCAATCAACAATACATGCCAAAGATGCAATATTTGGTTCACTCTTATGCCCCCAGGTACATACAGTTTTCTAACCACCCTCTCCATCAGCTAATGACAGAGACAAGGCAGTGCAAGGCAGGGAAGAAAGCAGCCATCCTCTTCTGCAGAAGGAAAACAAGCTGGGAAAGGTCAAGCAAGCATAAGGAGCTTTCCTGATTCTTCTGTTAAATGCTTATATGCTTCTAAATATACAGTGCATCCTTTATAAAGGGCTATTTCTGGCCCCAGGTCCCGTTGAATTCTAATTTTATTTTTTATTTACTTAAAATATTTATACCCTGCTTTTCTCCTAAAGACAAACAAGGTGGCTTACAGTAATAAAAACAAACCAGGATAACCACTTAAAAAGCTCTCTTAAACAGTCAGTCACTTTCACTTTGTTCAGCAAGTCTGTTGTGGCCTTTTTCTATAAGTGTACTAGCATATTTTGCCCGGCGGTGCTGGGCTTTGTAAAATTGTGTTGGATAGTAAAGGGTTTCGTTTTTTTTTCTTGAACCAATGGTGCTGGGCTGTTTTAAATGGTGTTGAAAAGTTTTGTGATTTTGTGGCTTCGAGGTGCTGCGTCTGCTTGTGGCGGACTTGCGCTCCCAGTGTGTGTTTTATTTTTATGCGCGCCGGCTTCCTCAGTGCCGGGCTCTTTAAATTGGTTTTGGAAGGTTTTTGTTTTATGTTTATGCAAATTTAATTTTAATTTAATTTATTTAATGTAAATTAAAAAAATTAATTTAAAATTTAATTTTGTTTTTTAAAATCTTTATTTTTACGCATTTTTTATTTTTTGTTTTTTTTGGTTTTTCTGAGTGAAAAGTGCTTTCTGTTGTTGTTTTTTTGCTATTTTTTGAGATTAGTGTGAATATTTTTGAATGTTTTGATAACTTATTTGATTAATTTGGGAATTAATCTTATTAGTTTCAATATTTTTGAATGTTTTTTCTCTTGTGGCCTCTGGGTGGGGGTGGTGAGCTTTTCTTCCTCTCTACAATTTTTCTCTTCAGTCCTCTGGGTGTCCCTTCCGGTAAGTATTTTCTTTATTTTTTCAGTTGAGTTCCGGTGGTCATGGAGTGAAGATGTCTCATGGTAAGCTCTCTGGTTTTATTTTTATTGTATTATTATGATTATTATTTTTTTGGGGTGTGTGTTGTTGTTTTGGGTTTTTTTTGGGGGGGGGGTCTTTTGTGTTTTTTCTTGTTTGTTTTTGGCTGTTTTGTGTTTTCTTTTTGTATTTTTGATTTTGAGTGTTTTTTTAGTGTTTTTAGTTTGTTTTTGTGTTTACTTTTTTAGGGGGGGGGGTGTCTTCCTTTTCCACGGGCCAGGCTCAATACCTGGCCCGTGGAAAGGAAAGACAGGGGTGAGGTCTTTTTTTTTCGCGGGCCAGGCTCGAAACCTGGCCCGTGGAAAGGGCAGTTGGGGGGGGTCTTTCTTTTCCGCGGGCCATGCTGGCTGGCCCATGGGAAGGAAGGGCAACGGCAGGGGGGCCTTTCTTTTCCGCGGGCCATGCTGGCTGACCCGTGGGAAGGAAGGGCGACAGTGGTGGGGGGGCCCTTTATTTTCCGCGGGCCATGCTGGCTGGCCCGTGGGAAGGAAGGGCAGCGGTGTTTTTTTTTACTTTTATTTTTTGCGCGCCGGCTGCCTCAGCGTTCTGCGCGCTAATGGCACGCAGGATGCTGGGGCTTGTAGTTTTGCCTGCGTGTGTTTGGTTACTGCAGCAGTTTTTTTCCTGTGGCTTTTTTTTGATTGGCCGTGGCGCGTTTCCGAACGTTTCTTTTGCCGCACCGCTCAGCCTGATTGGCTCTGGTGCAGCGCGGCGCAAGGAACGTTAGGAATTGAAGTTCCCTTTTTTTGTGTCCGGGGGGGCTCCTGCCCCCCGGCTGAAAATTTCAACCTGACAGTTACCTGCGAACCCCGTTCAGGTGAGTGCACGGAGGCTCGGACGGGGCTAGTGGGGCCTGGTGCAACATCCCTTGTCACATTCCAATGGTTAACGCACCATTGTATAGGTATAGATTTGCACTTGTTTTGTAAAAGGTAAGGCCCATAATTTTTTGGCAGTTTTTGTATTCTAAGAGATGAATGTCTGATAGAACTACAAAGCTAAGAAGAGCCAGCCCTTAGGTATCACAAGTGAAATTCTCCTAATGAATGAAGGAAGAAAATCTTGAGGAAAGTGCCTTAGATGAGATAGATGGCATTTAAGATAACACAGTACAGTATCTTGTTCAGTGATGGCGAACATTTTAGAGACTGAGTGCCTAAAATGCAACCCAAAACCCATTTATTTATCGCAACGTGCCAACACAGCAACAGGGGAGGAAGGAAATGCTCCCATTGGGCTGCTGGGCAGGGCAAATTCTGAGCTGGGGTGACTGCATGGGTGCCCACAGAGAGGGCTCCAAGTGCCATAGGTTCACCACCACTAATCTAGTCTGTGACAGCACAGGCTTGGTGAAACAGAAGCCAAGTAGACATTTAAGAATTTTAAATTTCAGAGAAGGCTTAAAGTTTTTGCATTTCCACAACATTTCTTCCATGGCAATTCTTGGCTTAAACATGTCAAGATTTAGAAAGTGCTATTCTTTCTGGAAGTCTCTTTTTACATCTTGTGAGACGTTAGACATGATACAATTGCACAGAGTGACAAAAGGAGCATTATTTTCCTCATTACAATATCCTTGTTACAAACAGCACAATACTGTATTTAAATAGGTGGCTCTACAGTCAGATTCAGCTAGATATAGATTTCCTGACCTGAACCTCAGTTTCTTGATTGCTCAAAAGAAGTAAAAAATCTTTAGGGCTCGTAGAAACAAGAGAAACAACAGTTTTGGAAGAGACTTATATGGACACAGAGGTTAAATATTTCCAGTTGATTTATGTCTGTATATCTTTTCAAATCATTTTGACTTTTTCATAATAAAAATAAATCTCAAAAATGTATCCTTCTAGATTTTCAGAATCCAATTTTCAAATGCTATGACTGACATCACCTACCAAGATACCTATTTTACAGTATTTGCACAATTTTATACAATATTCAACTTTCCTATGTCTTCCCCTAATTTATGATCAAGAATTAAAAGCCCCACCCAAAGCAACAAGGAAATGACTTATCTTCCACTTTGATGAAACCACATGCCATGTCGAGCAACCAGCCTACAAATATGGAATGTTATATCTGTTAGGGTACTAAGTGTTCACCTAACTAGTTGTATAAGATATTATGCACCACTTTAAGAGTTCTGTGATTGTAACAGCACAGGTGTTGCTGACTGACTGTGTAATCAAGGTCAGCCTATGTGCTCACTGGGATCTGTGCTGCAAATGATGCTCTCTGGAATCTATGCATAAGATACTGCCTATGTGCTAAGGATTTCTACTGGTTGTTGTACTCTGGAAGAAGGTTCCACACTGAAACAATCTTTCCAAGAAGCTGCAGACTCACTGATGATCATCTTGCCAAAGGAAAGAGTAAGACTGACTGTTGAAAGTCTTTGAAACTGTTTTTTGCTTGTGTATGCTGACTCATTGCTTCATTGTTATACCAAAGGGACTTTGCAACTTGCATTGTGAGCAGAACCATTTGCTCAGCCAAAGACTGCCGTTTTGCTGAGCTACGTGACTTGTAAGTTGAAGACTGTGTTACTTTGTGTCTCCCACACAAACTTACAAGACTGTTTGCCACAGTGAACTGAACTGGGTGGCACCAAAGAGAAGTTATCTTATTTGTGTTGCTGTTATCTTCGTTGATGTAAATATCTGAAGCCTTCTGTTTTTCACCAGAAGTAAAACTCTTTTTGCACAAACAATAAGCCTCGGTCGCTGTGTTGATCAAAGTGCCCTCACCTTCAGCTGCGTGCCCTGCGGTCGCTCTGCTACACACCAACAATATCTGTTCTTTTGTTGTAATTATATTCACAAACATTAATAAAACAGGTCGCCTCCCCATATCAGCAGGGGATTCGTTCTGAGACCTACTGTGGATACCTGAAACCGAGGATAACAGTGAACTCTATACAGTATATAGTCCATTATCAGCTTTGGTAATGGAGCATAGAAATACAGTACAAAGTCTCTTGTCAGGACTTTTATTGAATATTTTTAGACCTGCAGATAACTGAAACTGTGGATACTGATCCCACAGTTATTGGGGACCTGTAATTCTTTTTAGAGTGAAGGATGCATGATGACATTACAAGAGCTACGGTATAATTATATGGCACATTATGATCAATGTCAAGTTTCTAGAACGAATATTGTCCACCATTTTATTTGTGAAGAACTTACCTTGGTTTTAGGGGCAGTTCCTCCTGCTTTGGCCTTTTTGGCATCTGGTTTGGTATCCACAGTGCCAGAGGAAATATCTTCACCAGAACCTTAGTAGCAAGATGGAATAGCAGAAGATATAAACTACCATGTAAATCTAGGCTCAAGTCAACATGAAACAAGTACCTGACACCCAAAAGAGCTGCAAACAAACAGCTGTAGCTCCTGTTATGTTGTACACTGATTCTGAAACTGAGAGGGCTGTCAGAGGTAATTTTTAATATGAAAAGAAAAAGGAAAACAGTCTAATTTGAATGTTCAAATGCCTGGGTATAATTGAAGCAACTTTGTATCTAAACATATCTTCTTTTCGTCAAGGAAAATCCTTTAAAGTATACACTTGTCAAAACTGGAAATCTTACAGGCTACCGGAGGTTCTCAACCGCGGGCCAGACCACACCCCTTCAGAGCGGGCTGGTCTGGTGGTTCCCCTGCCATTAAATGCATCCAGATTTACAATGGCCATGGACTCATTTACGGCTGTAGTAAACGTGTTTACGATGGCCATGGATTCACTTATGGCTGTCGTAAATGTGTTTACAACGGATATAAATGAGTCTGTAGCCAATTCTGGTGGCAGCTGGAGAGAGGTTGGAGGCCGGCCCATGGGCCATAGGTTGAGAATCCCTGGACCATACCATGGATCTTTTCCATTACATAACTAAGGATGAAATGACCCACCTTTAATGTTTTACACCCTAAACAAGGGAAAAGCTACAATTCTTTTGATAGAATTAGATAGCACTGACATTCTTAGCTAATGCTGGTAGCAATATCTGAATACATGCAAAGAATATGCCCATTAAATATTTCCAGTGTCTTATCTGAGTTGCAGCAACACAAAGTTGTTGTTGTTATGTGCTGTCAAGTAGCCTCTGTCCTATAGCAACCACTCTATTCTAAGATAAGAGATCTCCAAAAGTCCTGTTCTCAACAATCCTGCTCAGCAACTGCAAACTCGAGCCTGTGGCTTCCCTCAAAAAGCCAATCCATCTTGTGTTCGATCTTCCTATTTCCCTGCTACCTTTCACCTTTCCCAACATTTTCCAGAGTCTTGCCTTCCCATGATATGCCCAAAGTAAGACAGAGGTAGCCTCATCATTTTGCCTCCGGAAACAGTTCAGGCTTGGTTTGCTCTACTTGTTCATTTGGCCTTCCAGAGTATCCCCAGAGCCTTCCTCCAGTAGCATATTTCAAATGAAGCAACTTTTTTCCTGTCCAGATTTTACACCGATACATGATGACTGGGAACACAACAGTGTGAATTATCTTCACCTTGATCTCCAGTGAAGCATCCTTACATTTGATGACTACCTCTCCCCTCTCCCCCCCCCCCCAATTTCTTCACGGAACCAAGGTATACAAAATTTTTCACCATCTCAATTTCTTCATTGTTAACCTTAAAGTGCAAAGTTACACAACAGAATTTTGCCAACTAGGACAAACCATACCTGTCAAGTATCCCAGTTTGCCTGGAAAAACCCCGTAATTTAGAGCCCCTCTTCCCACCATTACGTATTTTTTTTATACTTTCCCATATTTTTTTAAAAAATCCAGGGGCATGTAAATCTCCCATATATTATTGTTATATCTTTATTCATGAGGTGTGCAGCATATACCAGAGCAGAGGAGTGTTGGGCTCCCCCTGGTGGAGGAAGAACCACCCCATAGGCATGACTGTTTCCCCTCACGGGGGGGGGGGGGGGGGGGGAAGAAAGGCAGCCAGCAAGCCAGGCTTACTGTAACAATTCTATTCTATATCCCCCCCCTATTCGACTGCATTTCATATTATGGTGATTTTTCATGGAACTGTTTTTTACACTTTAATCAGTTAATTGTCTACTGTCTTAGCATTTTGTGCCTCAATTTCATTATTTAAAACTCTGTGTTTAAGAGAAAACCATGGAAGTATCCTTTTTATGCTGTATGCAAATATACTTGAAGCCGATTGACTCATTGACCTCCCTTTAACACCCTCTTTCCCAGGAGAGAGAGGGCTTTAAGTATATTTGCATACAACATAAACAGCATACTTCCGTGGTTTTCTCTTAAACACAGAGTTTTAAAAAATGGAATTGAGGCACAAAAGGCTAAGACAGTAGACAATTCACTGATTAAAATGTAAAAATCAGTTCAATGAAAAATTACCATAATATGAAATGCAGTCGAATAGGGGGAGATTTAGAAGTTATTGCAGTAAGCCTGGCTTGCTGACTGCCTTATTCCCTGTGAGGGAAAGCAGTCATGCCTATGGGGTGGTTATTTTTCCAGCAGGGAAACTCAACATTCCTCTGTGGCTCCTCCTCTTCTAGGCTCTTGGATGTGCCTAGATTTTGGGGAGGGGGCGTGGCCTGGGAGAGAAGGGTATGGCCTAACATTTCCCTTATTTTCATGTCCAAAACTTGACAGGTATGGGACAAACCCATTTGTACTTTATCAGACCTGAAACAAAGGTGGAAGAAGTTCTAGTCTTGATTCTCACTTGCCTTTCTACAGAACAGTAATCTACTATACTATACAAACTCAAAACACCTCAATTGGATGCTATGATTTATATATTCCCATGAGTTCTTCAGTGTCTCCGTTTTCACTACACAGTAAATCACTATGGAAAGTCCCTCCTGCTTAAAATCTGGCCTCCATCAAATAGGAGAGGTTAGTGGGATAAAGATTACCTGATGAAGTTTGTGATTTGGCTGGAGCTGCTCCCACCGCTCTGGAAGACATCTTGTTAGGTGGAGCAGGTTTGGCAGGCATATTGGCTTTGGCTTTTTCAAGCATGGCCACTACTTGGTCTTTGGAAGCTGGCTATAGAGAATAAGAATAAGTGCTTGAAGAAACCCACGTTGAAGTTCACTTAAGAAACTAAATGGCAACATGATACATTTCTTCAGTTTTGCAAATTACCACATGAAAAATAGTTTGTTTCCTATAAAAGGAAAGGGGTAGAAATTCATGTTTGGAATATTAATTTTAACATAAACTTATTTTACTTGATGCACAGAAGCTGTTAATCTTCCACAGTTCTGATTGCAATAATAGAATGCAGTAATGTTTAACTTAGTAGAAACTCATTCACAATATAATTTGCATGACAAATCACAATCTATCTGTATGAAGTACATTACTTGGCACACTCTAAAGAACTACTATGAGTGATTGCTGTACCTTTAGCTTGCCAGTGGATTTGGCCATCTTCTCATACCCTAGATGCATCATGAAGAAAGGCAATACATCTTGTGCCTTTTTCCGGACATCTCCATTTCGATCCTCCAAGCAAGAGTATAGGTGAGGCAGACATAAAGCTAAGTCTGAGGGGACGTTGCGGAGAGTAGGCAACTTATCTGCCAGCCAACCTAAAAGCTGAAAGAAAGGAAAACTCCCTTAACCCTGCAGCAATTAGCAGTATCTTAGATATGGACTAAATTGCATACCTACAAGTGCATTTTAATTAAAAAGTAAACCTATTACATCATTTGACAGCTTAGCAAAGGAGTGTCCAAACTTTTCGGGCCATTGGCCAATCATGTGCTTTAGGGAACCAGTCACTAAGGCCCGGGGGCCGGATGTGCCCCCTGATGCCAATTCATCCATCCCATGAAGCCCTCGTCGCTCCTGGAAGTGGATGTAAAATGCACCCATATGGGTGCGTTTTACATCCGCTTCCAGGAGCGATGAGGGCTTCATGGGCCAGATGAATTGATGTTGGGGGCTGTAGTTTGGGCACTCCTGGCTTAGCATATAATGTGAGTTGTGAACACTAGTTATGTCAAGATTATTTTTAAAAAAACATTTTTTTCAAACATGCAAAGCATCTTCTGTAATTCAATGATATTCACAAGGTTATGCAACATTTCTCAAAATATAATCACTATATAATCAAATGTTTGCCTTAATGGTGTTCTTCAGGTCATAAGACAGCTTGTTACAAGCTCTTAAGTCTACACTGGTGCCGCTGTATTTTCCTCTTTTTTATTTAATAAAAAAAGAGATTTATTTAGAAAATGGCAGTGCAAAATTATGAAATGCAGCATACAAATCTATCCCATGAACAGTGACGGTGGCACCCTCCACACTTGGGAGATTGCTACAATAGATAAAAGTTTAGGCAGAAGAATTTTTCCTGTTTTCTTTCATTCGATCTTTTTCCTTCTCTCCTTTCACAGTAATAAACATTGATAAATTTCTCTGTTAGCTGGAAAGAGGGAGGAAATAAAATAAAATAAAACCTTTTCAACCCAGTAATAGATTACTAGTAATTATTGTCACAAACTACATCAGAATATTCCTTCTTTAGCAAGAAGCATGTTCTGCAAATACTGTACAGTAGAGAGAATAGCCTGATCTACCATGTTTCCCCGAATATAAGACACTGTCTTATATTTTTAAAAACTCCAAAATTAGCACAAGGTCTTATTTTCAGGGGATGTCTTATTTTTCCATGAAGAAGAATACCAGTCTCGATCGCGCTTCCCCACTCACAACCAAGGGAAGCGTCCCTTGGTTGCGAGTGGGGAAGCGCGATCGAGACTGGCCTCAGCTGTGAGGTGGCCGGCGTAGCCCATAAGAAGGCCTGCCGCGTCGGAGTCTCGATCCCGCTCTCACCAAGGGAAACTTCCCTTGGTTGTGAGCGGGGAGGCAATCGAGACTCCAATGCGGCAGGCTTTCTTATGGGCCACGCCGGCCATCTTACAGCCAGGAGGTAAGGAGGTCTTATTTTTGGATGGGGCCTTATATTTCAAAGGAAGGGGGGGGGAAAGGGGGGTGTCCTATTATGGGAGGAGGTCCTATATTCGGGGAAACAGGGTAATATCATTATGCCCAAAATCTTACATCATAACCTGTTGCCATTGCAGAGGCCCAGGGGGAGGTGAGTGAAGCATCCTGCCCCCTCCCACCACCCCTGGGGCCAGAGAGGAAAGAAGGCAGCAACCAAGACCTCAACTTCCCAGTCACCATTGCAGATGCCCAGGAGGAATCGCTGCGGTGGGCGGGCGACAGAAAACACCAACACAGGCCTCCAGGCCTAACCATCGGCTGGAGCCAGTAGGAGGGAAGGAGTTGCCGCAGTGGATGTTCTCACCAAAGACTCATAGCTGCATGCATTTGGTAAGTAATTGAATGACCGTAGTTGACTTGATATAGTGAACTTTCCTTTTCATACTAAGGTTGATGACTAACAAGATACTTTTTAACTTTTAACTACATATTTAACTTCTTTTTTTCATATATCCAGCATTAATCAACTTAATTTTAGTCTGTTACTTTGTGTTAAATTGTGATAATATGTATGACAGTAAAATACTGGCGTAGAAACCGGCAAACCACGCCATTGTAAATAAAATAGTGAGAAAAGCAGTAATGGGATATAATCTTTAAAATGACAGAATGATTTCAGTCAGAATCCAAGGCAAACCTTTCAGTATCACTGTAATCCAAATATTTGCACCAACCACTGGTACAGATGAAGCCATAGTTGACCAGTTAGTTATATGAGGACTTACAACACGTCATAGAACAGACACCAAGAAATGATGTCCAAATTACCATAGGAGATTGGAATGCCAAAGTAGGAAATAAAAAAGTAAATGGAATAACAGGCAAGTTTGGTTTTGGAACACAGAATGAAGCAGGGCAAAGGCTAATAGAGTTCTGCCAAGAGAACGCACTGGTCATAGCAAACACCCTCTTCCAGCAACTCAAGAGGAGACTTTACACATGGACATCACCATATGGCCAACATAGAAACCAGATTGATTACATAATCTGCAACCAAAAATGGAGAATCTCCATACAGTCAGCAAAAACAAGACCTGGAGCAGACTGTGGCTCACATTATAATCTACTGATTGCAAAATTCAGGCATAGACTAAAGAAAATAGGGAAAAGAATTAGGCCAGACAGGTATGACATAGACAACATCCCTAAGGAATACACAGTGGAGGTGTGGAACAGATTTAATGGCTTAGACTCGACAGACAGAGTGCCAGACGAATTATAGACAGAGGTGTGGGACCTCATACAGGAGGCAGCAAGGAAAACTAAACCAAAAGAAAAGAAGCGTAAGAAAGCAAAGTGGTTGGCTGGCAATGCTCTTAAAATAGCAGAAGAAAGAAGGAATGCAAAAGGCAAAGGAGAAAGGAAAATATTCAATCAATTGAATACAGAATTTCAAAGAAAAGCAAGGAGAGATAAGGAAACCTAACTAAATGAACAATGCAAAGAAATAGAAGAAAATAACATAAGGGGTAGGACTAGAGATCTTTTCAAAAAAATTGGGGAAATCAAGGGAATGTTTAAAGCAAAAATGACCATGATAAGGGACAAAAACGGCAAGGATTTAGCTGATGCAGAAGAGATTAAGAAAAGATGGAAAAGTACACAGAGGAACTCTACAAAAAGGACCTCAACACCCCTGATAGTCACAATGATGAGAACATTAAACTTGAGCCAGATATCCCAGAGAGTGAAGTCACAAAGGCCCTAAAAAGCACTGCAAACAACAAAGACAGTGGAGGTGATGGTATCCCAGCTGAATTTTTCAAAGCCCTAAAAGATGATGGAATCAAACTACTGCATTCAATATGCCAGCAGATTTGTAAAATACAACAATGGCCACAGGATTGGAAAAGATCAGTATATGTTCTAATCCCAAAAAAGGGTAATGCCAAAGAATGTTCAAATTATCAAACAATTGCGCTCATCCCACATGCTAGCAAGGTGATGCTCAAGATATTACAGGATAGACTTCAGCAGCACGTGGAGAATTACCAGAAGTGTAGGCTGGGTTCCGAAGAGGTGGGGGAAATAGAGACCACATTGGCAACATACGTTGGATCATGGAGAAAACAAAGGAATATCAGAAACAAGTTTGTTTCATTGACTACACCAAGGCCTTTGACTGTGTGGACCACAACAAAATGTGGCAAGTAATTAAAGAAATGGGAATACCAGAACACCTTATAGGCCTCATGAGAAATCTGTACATGAGTCAAGAAGCAACAGTTAGGACAGAATATGGAATGATGGAGTGGTTTGGAATAGGAAAAGGAATAAGACAAGGCTGCATTTTGTCACCCTGCTTATTCAGTTTATACACAGAGCACATAATGCACAACACAGGGATGGAGGAATCACAATATGGGATCAAAATTGCTGGGAGAAACATCAACAATTTGAGATATGCAGATGATACTACCCAAGTGAGGGAGACCTAAATAAAATCCTGCTTAGGTTGAAAGAAGAGAGTGCAAAAGCTGGCTTGAGACTCAACATCAAGAAAAACCAAGATAATGGCAACAGGCCCTATCAGTCCCTGGAAAATAGATGGGGAAGAAGTAGAAGCAGTGACAGACTTTACATTCTTAGGATCCAAGATCACTGCAAATGGTGATTGCAGCCATGAAATAAAAAGGCAACTGATGCTTGGGAGACAAGCTATGAGAAACCTGGGAACACAGTTAAAAGTAGAGACATCACTTTGCAAACAAAAATTGGCATAGTCAAAGTAATGGTATTCCTGGTGGCAATATATGGTTGTAAGAGCTGGACCATTAGGAAAGCTGAGCACAGAATAGATGCCTTTGAGATGTGGTGTTGGATGAGAGTTTTGAGAGTACAGTACCCTGGACAGCAAGGAGAACAAATAGGTCGATCCTAGAAGAAATCAACCCTGAGTGCTCATTAGAAAGTCAAATAGTAAAGAGGACGCTCGCCCTCCCCTCCTTTGGCGGGAGGGTGGAGGGGCGAGATCAGCTCCAGCTGGGGTGGCCGGCGCGGTGTCTACATGAAGAAAGTTCGGTTTCACTTACCAGTGATAAAGTTCGGTTTCACTTACCAGTGATAACTTTCGTTCTTCGAGTATATAGTTTGTGAATACACACTCATGGGTTATGCGCCTGCGCAGAACGGCCGATCGGAGGCTTGAAAAGCTATTGGTCAAAAGTTTTGGCGGTAAGACCGCCCACCGTACCGCCCACCCTGAGGCGCCCGCGCGCCATTTTACCTCAGTTCCATACTTAAGCCAAGCACAGGATAAACCAACTGATCTCATCCGTGCAGCTCAAGAGGGGAGGCAGGGTGGGTAGTGTGTATTCACAAACTATATACTCGAAGAACGAAAGTTATCACTGGTAAGTGAAACCGAACTTTCTCCTTCGTATAGTTTGTGAATCCACACTCATGGGAGATTAGCAAGCTCACACTTACTTGGTCGGTGGGCAGTCGGATGAGATGATCCCACGATGAGCTGAAGATCCTCTAGGTGGACCCGTCAGGGGCGTTGAGTCCGGAGCCCTCTGGTGAGGACGACACGGCCAAGCCTGGCATCCGCAGTGGCTCTGGTGTCCACCCTGTAGTGCTGGACAAATGTGGAAGGTCTGGACCAGGTGGCAGCCTTACATATGTCCTCAAGCGGTGTGCCCTCCAGAAAGGCAGTGGATGTGGCAACCGCCCTGGTGGAATGCGCCCTGACATGCGGTGGAGGTGGCAGTGAGGCTGACTCGTAGGCCAGGTAGATGGTAGAGGTGATCCATTTGGAGAACCTTTGAGCAGAGATGGGTTCACCCTTGGACTTTCCCCCATAAGCCACAAAGACGCGTTGTGACTTCCTGAACTCTCTAGTCCTGCTGGTGTAAAACAATAAAGCTCGTTTCACATCCAGTGTGTGCCAAGTCCTTTCTTGGGCGTTAGTGGGGTTCTGGAAGAAGGTTGGCAAGGAGATAGTTTGTGCCATGTGAAACTTGGAGACCACCTTGGGTAGGAAGGTGATGTCCGCTTGGAGGACGACGCGGTCGTTGAAAAACTGGAGAAAAGGTGCGTCTGCTCGCAGGGCAACCAGTTCACCAGCTCGACGTGCAGACGTGATAGCCACCAGGAATGCCGTCTTCCATGTGAGGAGACGAACATCGGCGGTAGCCATGGGCTCGAAGGGGGTCCTGGTGAGCGCGTTGAGAACGGTGGACAGTGACCATTGAGCCGTCGGTGTCCGGGCCGGCGGAAAAGCGTTCCTTAGCCCCTTGAGGAAGCGCTTTACCGTTTGGTCGCAGAAGGCCCCAGAAGCGGGCGAGCCAGCAGGAGAGTGCGCTACTACTGCTGCGAGATGCACTCGGATGGAGGTGATGCTAAGGCCAGACTCCGCCAGCTGGAGGAGGTAGGTTAAAATGTCCTGCAGTCCCACCTGCGGGGGGGGGCATTTGCCGGGAGGCCAGGAAAGCACAAAAACGCCTGTATTTGGAAGCGTAGGACTTCCTTGTGGAAGGGCGCCGCGCTAGTTCAAGGATCCTGGACAGTCTGGGGTTATCCTCCACGCGGTGAGGTGGAGGCTGGGCAGGTCCGAATGGTGCAGCTGGCCGTGCTCCATTTGGAGGAGCGTCGGTGACTCCGGCAGTGTGCGATACTGCGACGACATGTGCAACAGTAGCGGAAACCAGGGTTGGCGCGGCCATGCTGGCGCCACCAGAATTGCATTGGTTCTGTGTTGGTACATCCTGGTGAGTACTTTCTGGACCAGAGGAAACGGAGGAAAGGCATAGAGATAGTCCTGATCCCACCGTTTCATGAAGGCATCGCCTTCGGAGTTCAGTCCGATGCCTGCCCTGGAGCAGTACCTGCTGAGTTTCCTGTTGGACTCCGATGCAAAGAGGTCGATGCTCGGCGTCCCCCAGGCCTCGCAAAGCGACTGGAACACTCCGTCGTCCAGCTCCCATTCGTGGGTCGTCGAAGTGAGACGGCTCAGGTGGTCTGCCAGGACATTCAGTGTGCCCTGAATGTGCACTCCAATTGGGAAAATGTGCCTCTCCAGGCACCATTCCCACAACTGCACTGCCAGGTACAGGAAGGTGGTGGACCGTGTTCCTCCCTGCTTGTTGAGGTACGCCACCGCCGTGGTATTGTCCGAGGCCACTTGAACCGCCTTGCCGGTGAGCAGAGTCTCGAAGGAACGCAGGGCCTTCCAAATGGCCAGCAGCTCCAAGTAATTTATGTGGTGCACCGTTTCGTGCGGTGTCCAGGTGTCGTTGACCGTGAGAGTCCCGCAAGCAGCGCCCCAGCCGAGGTTGCTCGCGTCGGTCAGTATCTGCAACGAGGGTTGCGGGGGGTAGAAACTCTTCCCCGTGGCCACGTTGAGTGGTGTAGACCACCACAGCAGTTGGTCCCTCAGTTCTGGAGATGGGGTCAACCGTTTGGACTGGCTCTCCCGAAGTGCGTCGAACTCGTGAAGGAGCCACGATTGCAGGGACCTGAATTTCAACTTGGCATGGGGAATCACTGCCGTCGTTGAGGCCATCAGGCCTAGAAGTCTCTGAGCCTTCTTCGCCCGGATGCACGGTTTGGTGCGCAGTTCGCTCACCCCCTGCGCAATATCCTGTAAGCGTTTCTGGGGGGCGTAGGCTCTCGTAGCAAGCGAGTCGAGTACCGCTCCGATGTACTCGACGCGTTGGGAGGGGATCAACTTCGATTTGGTGAAGTTGATCCTGAGGCCGAGACTCTCCATGAGGTGGACCGTGTATTGTGTGTCCCGAACGGCCGACGATTTGGTGGGGGAGACGATCAACCAGTCGTCGATGTACGGGAAGACCCTGATGCTCCGTTGGCGGAGGAATGCGGCCACCGGAGCCATGCATTTGGTGAAGACCCGCGGTGCCGTGGCCAGACCGAACGGTAGGCATCGGTACTGGTACACGGAATTGTCGATGCGGAAGCGGAGAAACCGTCTGTGTTCCTCGAGGATGGAGACGTGGAAGTAGGCATCCTTGAGGTCTATGACTGTGAACCAGTCCCCTTTGTTGATGAGGGGGAGGACGGCCTGTAGGGTCACCATCCGGAACTTCCTGGTGTGGATGCATTTGTTCAGGCGGCGCAGGTCCAGGATAGGGCGAAGGCCTCCGTCCTTCTTCTGGACCACGAAGTACCTCGAGTAGAAGCCGTTGTCCCAGTCGGACGGTGTTACCCGCTCGATGGCTCCCTTGGAGAGAAGGGTTGATATTTCTTCCTCCAAATGGGGGGACGAGGTGGTGAGACGATGTCTTCCTACCCGAGGCACCCGCACAAACTCGATGGCGTAGCCAGAGGACAAGATCTTTAAGACCCACTGGTCGTCCGTGATGCCCGACCATACCTGGAGGAAGTTCCGGAGGGGGAGGTACGGGATGTGGAGCGAGAGAGACTCGGCCGTCGCAGCTTCAAACGCGGGGCTTGGGCCTCGAGCCCGAACGTTTGTCCTGTCCGTAGGGCCGGTAGCGGGGCTTGTGCTGCCGCCGCTGTTTGTAGGAGCTGGATCTAGGCAGCTCCGTCGGTCCCTGCTGCTGTGGGTTGCCCTGGAACCGCCGTGTGAAGGGCTGGAACCTCGGCCTGGAGGGCGGAGCCGGCGTGGTGAGCCCCAGGAACTTTGCCGTGGAATTGGTCTGGCGCATCTCATTCAGGACCTTGTCGGTGTCCTGACCGAAGAGGCCCTGCCCGTCGAAGGGAAACTCCTCGATGAGCTTCTTCATAGCGTCATCGAGGGAAGTGTCCCTGAGCCAAGCATGGCGACGGAGGTAGATTGCGGAGGCCATGTCCTTCGCCGCATAGTCGTTGATATGCCGGGCAGTGCGCATCAGCTGCTCGGCGACGAAGTCCCCCTCGGTGGCCAGCGCGTCAATGCGCTTTTGGGCGTCGGAGGGCAGTTTCGCTATCTCAACCTTCACCTGCTCCCAGAGGTGAAATTGATACAGGCCCATGGCGGCCGAGTAGTTGGCGGCACGGAAGAATAGGGAGCCGGTGGCGTAGAACTTACGCCCCACCGCGTCCAGTTTCTTTCCCTCCGGCGTCGACGGGACCGGGAACCCGCTGGTGGCCGTCCTGTGCTGGAAGGCCTTGACCACCAGGGAATTCGGCAGGGGGTGAGCCTGCAAGAACTCGACGTTCTCGTCCAGGACCCGGTACATGTTGTCGAGCCTGGACGAAACGGAGTGCGCCGCCAAAGGTTTCCTCCATGTCGCCCTCGCCGACGTCATCATGGAGGGGAGCATGGTTATGTGGACCGGCCGCACAGCACGTCTGTCGAGCTTCGCGGTCATCTGATCCTCACCCTCCAACGGCGGTTGATCGACCTTCAGGTTGAGTGCGGTGCCCAGCCTTGTGAGCATGGCGGTCAGTGAGCGTTTGTCCTCACCACGCGGTGGGTCCACTGAGGCGATAGCCTGCTCCGGCGTGCGCTCGGCGTCGACGTCTCCCTCGTCCTCCTCCGACGACGAGCTGGACTCATCGGAGGACGAGGGAGGCAGCCTTTCAGCCACGTCGGGACCGCGCCAGTACGGCCTGGGCGGGCCCGCGGGATGGGAGTCCACCGCATCAACGTCCGGACCACACCATGACGGGTCGGGTGGGCCGGCGGAGCGGGCACTCGACCCACGGGAGGTCGGTGGGGCCACGGCAGGGCCGGGATGCCCGGGGCTTGCGGTGGTCGGGACCGGAGCCGCAGAGGCCGCAGGCATGGAGGCCTGGAACTTGGTCGCAAACGACGCCATGACCTGGAACATTTCTCGGACGAGGGCCATCTGAGATCCGTCCGAGTCCGCTGATGGTGGAGCCCCGGTAGCCGGCGGGATGGTGGCCCATGAAACGGTGGGCGTCGGCGAAACGGTCGTCGGAACGTTGACGACCGCGTCGTCTGTCGGCGTCCTGGGCCTTGGGGAGACGGAGGCCTGCCTCGGCGAGGGGTTTCTTCCCCGAGGAGGAGAGGGGAGCACCTGAAGTGGGCGAGCTGGAGCCCCAGCCCTGCGTCCTTTATCAGGTGACCCGGAAGACGACCGTCCTCCCCAGATGGAGGATCCCGGAGAAGGACATCGGGCAGTCGAGAACGGCGGCGAGGGCCCGGGAGAGGCGGGTGTGCGCGGGGTGGGAGGAAGCGACCGTCTCTTCTCCGACCCACGCTTGCGCTTCTTCTCACCGTTCCTGTCCTTCTTTTTCTTCTTCCTCATCGGAAGCACGGAGGAAGAGGCCGGCGGCGGCTGGGCGGCAGCGGCGGATGTGGAAGCGGACGCGGCGGGAGCCAGAGCGAGCTCCATCAGATGAGCCTTGAGGCGATTGCTTCGGTTCTGCACCGCGAGGCGCGTAAACTTTTTGCAATGCGGGCAAGACTGGCTCTGATGCGACTCTCCCAAGCAAAAAAGGCACAGGCTGTGTCCGTCGGAAGCCGGGAACTTCTTAAGGCAAGCCATGCACTGTTTAAACGCTGCAGCCATCAACCGCGGAAAAAATTCTTCCAGTGGAAGTTTCTGGAGGCAAGTACCCCGAAGGGCGGACCAGCCGCCACCCCCTTGAGGGGGGAGACGGTGATCGATGCGAAAAAATTGGCTACTGAATCCACTCGAGAGAAGAAACAGAGCCGGGGTGGCGATCCTGCCCGGAGGACAAGATCACCGAGAAAAATTGTTGAAATTTGCCAAAAGACTTTCCCTCAGAAGGGGGAAAAAATTGAGGAAGCTCTCAACGATCGTCCTGCTGCTACGGCGGAAAGAAGAGAACTGAGGTAAAATGGCGCGCGGGCGCCTCAGGGTGGGCGGTACGGTGGGCGGTCTTACCGCCAAAACTTTTGACCAATAGCTTTTCAAGCCTCCGATCGGCCGTTCTGCGCAGGCGCATAACCCATGAGTGTGGATTCACAAACTATACGAAGGAGAACTTGCTTGCCAGTGCTACGGACCCAGGACGCTCGCTCTCCCCTCCTTTGGCCGGCTTGGCGGGAGGGTGGAGAGGCAAGACCAGCTCCAGCTGGGGTGGCCGGCATGGCGCCTACATGAAGAACTTGCTCGCCAGCACTACTTTGTAAATGTGTTTTATTGTTGAATTTATATTTTGTATATGTTGTGATTTGTGACTGTATTTTTAGTTGCCTGTGAACCGCCTTGAGTCGCCCATTGGGTTGAGTAGGCAGTATACAAATAAAAATAATTACAAAATTACTTTGGACATCAAATGAAAAGAGAGGACTCACTTGAGAAGGCCTTGATTCTGGGAAAGGTGGAGGGCAAAAGAAGAAGGGGTGGCCAAAAATGAGATGGCTGGATGGTATTGTAGATGCAATGGGCACAGAGCTGGGCGGGCTGAGGAGGATGGTGGAAGACAGAGATGCCTGGCGGGCAATGGTCCATAGGGTCGCAAAGGGTCAGAATCGACTGTGAGACCGAACAACAAAACACCTGTTGGCCTAACAACATCTCTTACCTCTTGTCTTAGAAAAGGGTTTTCCTTCTTAAGCTCTTCAGATAGGTCTTCCCCTTCCAACCATTCTTTCATTCCTGTTTGTTCTATCCAGGCATTAACAGTTGCTAGAGAAGCTGTCCGTATATTGTTCTAAAGCAAATACAAAATGTATACCTTATCATTCTCAGAAATCAATGGGCAACGTTCTTTGGGCTATCTATAAGAGCATTTCTTGGTGTAGTACATGCAGGGTAATCACAGCAAGTTACACAACTTCTGCTTAAGTAGCTCTAATAAAGGAGAGGCTACCACTTGCTGAAGTAGACCATTCCACTGTTAAAGAGGTCCTGCTGTTCAGATGTTTGTCTTAATATTTAGCTGAAATCAATTCTCTTGCCAGGAATTCTAGCCTTTTTCTGCTGTGCAACTGGACAGGACTAAGCCTACTGATTTGCTTTTTACACGATAGTACTGTAGATCCACCCCCTTAACCAATTCCCCTTTTTTAAGATGCAGATTTTTTTAACCATTGCTAATAGGTCTTAGTTTCTAGACCCTTCACCACCTCAGAAAACAGTTCAAACACAAGTGGGTTAAAAATCTCAAAACCTCTATTTAGGTTTTGGTCTTTGCACTGAAGAGCTTACTGAAAGTCATAACACCAGAGTCTGCAAAGTTCGTTCATAGGCACACAGTAAACTATGGATAACACAGACAACAGAGAGTATATCCTTAGGCTGTAATGACAATTCTACCTTACTATCTCCAAGAACTGTGATGATAGGAATGCCCAGGTTTTTCACATGCTGCTTGATATTTGGGCCCATAGAAGTGGCCAGTTGTTGGAGAATACTCAGAGTTTGTTGCACCTGAATGGAAAAAAGAAATCTATGAATTCTGTTATTTCCAACTAAATTAGGCTTTAAAAAAGGGATTTAAATGACAATTGGTTTATCAGGCACTTACTGATTTAATTCCTCTATTCTGTTTGGGATTAAAAATTGGATTTAGGCCAAAGGATTTTATTTTAGTGAAACTAAGAGCTTTACAGCATTAGCATCTGTATTCCAAGGCCTATCAAAATAGTCTGTTTCCAAACTGATTTATAAATGCCAGCCTTTCTATCAAGAGGCCATATAACATACAGTACATTATATACAGTATGTGTATAGCTGCCACTGTTTAGTGGTTAAGAGTGTTAGACTAGTACTAGGAGGTCTGTGACCAAATCCTCACTTGCCCATGAGGTTTAGTGGATGAACTTGGATTAGTCACACATCTCATAGAGTTGTAGTCAGGACAAAAACAGGGAAGATAATCCTGTTTAACATCTAGGAGAAAAGGTAGGTATTCATGGAACAAATAAATAATGCATATAAAACTACATTAACCTTATGGTCATTACACCAAAAACTGTATACTGAAGGAGTAAAGTAGCAGGTAGCCATGTTGGTCTGTTGAACAATTTATTCAATTAACAATAATCGCACTTCGGATTAACCTCATTGGCTACTCACTCCTTCATTCAAACAAAAATACAATTAAACCAGCCAGTTATACTTTAAGTTTAGACCATCTGCCACAAGGAGATTAACAAAGCCTGGATGTGCTCTGGTTCTGCTTTCTGTGATATAACAATTTTTTTTGTTTTAAAGGTGGCAGAACAAGTTCTCAAAAGTGTACACAGCATCTAAAGTGGCACACTCTCCGTGTAGAAAGAAAGGCACCATTAAAATATGCATTATAGAAATCTAGAGTTCCTTGCTAATTCTAGGACTTAAACAGCATACCAGGATTTTATTGGAATCATTGAGACGATTCTTCAAAGCAGGTGCAAGTTCGCCTATATTTGGCTGTATGAATTTGGCTTCATTAATGATGCTTGTCACTTCATCTAAGCCCTCCTTTCGGATTTTCCAGTTTTTATCACCAATCTTAGACACCAATTCAGAGGTGATTTTATCACTAAAAAGAAGAAGAGTTAATACCTCACATTCTAGTTTCCTTCAATCAAGAAACTTCAAACAGATTAAAAGTGAATAGCGGGAAAACATATTTATATATTATCCTACAAACAAACAATTAGCAGGTTGTGAATAATTAGGTATCTCCAACTGGAGTTAATATTTAACATGGTGAACTCAAACAAACCTGATATCTAGCCTTGGCAAAAGATCCACAACATCATTTGCTGCCTCTTCCTGCTCTTCACCTTCTTCACCATCATCTCCACTGCCAACAGCATGCCTAGAGTTGCCTCGAGTTGGAGCAGGTGGTGTTTGTCCTTGCATCTGAAATAGTTATATACATGCATATAAGGGATGCTACTATGCGCCATTCAGTTACTTCAGATTTATGGAAACCCTAAAGGCAAATGTGAGGTTCGAGTGGTTTACCACTCCTTCCCACAGTATCTCCATGGCCTAGTTGAGAGATGAAACAACTTTTTTGGCTGACATTCTTATGCAACACATCACATTGACTTTTACATAATAAATTACTGGAGATGCGTGTCAACTATAGTTAAGCGATTCAATTAATAAACAGGGATGTATTATTGATAGTTATATGAGTGAGGCAAAATGTGAAACTGAAAATAAGTGTGTCAGTTATTAGCTGTGGCATAAAAAAGCAAGGCTTTGTGCTTTCTACAACTGCAATTCCAACTCTGTATATTAATCAAAGGAATGGGCTCCTTTTGCCAATATTGTTAGTCTATTATATCTTATTATATTCCTAGTAACAAACAGTACAAAGGGTCCTCAGCCTCTCTCTAGAAACACCCCGCCCCCCGGCCTGGATCGCTAAGCCCGTTAGCGATCCAGGCGAGGGTTTCTTAAGAGAGGCTGGGAAAAAGTTTTTCCAGCCTCTCTTCAGAGCCCCCCCTCCCCCCCCCGCCCCATCAGGATTACCAAGGGTCTTAGCGATCCAGGCAGGGTGGTGGTGGTTTTGAAGAGAGGCTGGGAAAAGGGTCCCCAGCCTCTCTTCAGAAACACCTCCCCCTGCCTGGATTGCTAAGACCCTTAGCGATCCAGGTGGGGTTTTTTGAACAGATTTCCTCTTCAGAAAGGGAACTGGGCTTTTTTTTAAATGTTGTGTGATATCATACAACGTTAAAAACCGCATACCGTTAAGACTTGTGGAACCAAGTTTTAACGTTATCTGGGGTATTACTGTATGTAGTTCTAGGGCAGTGACGGTGAACCTTGGCACTCCAGGTGTTCTTGGACTTCAATTACCAAGGTTTGCCATCACTGTTCTAGGGGCTCGTGAGGAAGGGAGTGGCAATTTGGGTGCCCCTTTTAGACTAGGCTTTCTAGCCTCAAAGTAGGAATTGGGGAGTGATCTGGGTGAGCTCTTCAATGGGATAAGGGGATGGATTATTAAGAATGGGTTCAGTTGGCACTGAGTAAAGGGAGCCATTGGGATGCGGTGGCGATACTTCTTCCAGGAAGGCAATGCTTTTCCCAACAAGGGAGATAAAATGTCACTCAGCCTTACTCCAGCCAGGAGTCTGGAAAGGGGGTTGTTTCCCCTTTACATGCCAATGCAATGACAGCGGGGAATGTGGGCCTTTTAAATCAGAATACTGTAAATCGTTTCCAAATTTATGGGAAAATGTAGAAAATTACTTTTTCCTTTAAAATGTATATAAAAATGGGGTGAGTCTTATACTCCGATGCGTTTTATATGCCGGGGAATACAGAATTTTAAAACTACATAACAAATAGTTGGGAACATCTTGAAATCGTCATCTGCTAATTTGATTTTCCAAAACATGACCTAAGCACGTTAAGTTCGGTTTCACTTACCAGTGATAACTTTCGTTCTTCGAGTATATAGTTTGTGAATACACACTCATGGATTATGCGCCTGCGCAGAACGGCCGATCGGAGGCTTGAAAAGCTATTGGTCAAAAATTTTGGCGGTAAGACCGCCCACCGTACCGCCCACCCTGAGGCGCCCGCGTGCCATTTTACCTCAGTTCCATACTTAAGTCAAGCACAGGATAAACCAATTGATCTCATCCGTGCAGCTCAAGAGGGGAGGCAGGGTGGGTAGTGTGTATTCACAAACTATATACTCGAAGAACGAAAGTTATCACTGGTAAGTGAAACCGAACTTTCTCCTTCGTATAGTTTGTGAATCCACACTCATGGGAGATTAGCAAGCTCACACTTACTTGGTCGGTGGGCAGTCAGATGAGATGATCCCACGATGAAGATGATGACGGTCAGGCAGGGTGAACTGTCAAGGGCGATGGGCCCGGAGCCCCCGAGTGAGGACGACACGGCCAAGCCTGGCGTCCGCAGTGGCTCTGGTGTCCACCCTGTAGTGCTGGACAAATGTAGAAGGTCTGGACCAGGTGGCAGCCTTACAGATGTCCTCAAGCGGTGTGCCCTCCAGAAAGGCCGTGGATGTTGCAACCGCTCTGGTAGAGTGCGCCCTGACATGCGGTGGAGGGGGCAGCGATGCCGACTCATAGGCCAAGTAGATGGTATAGGTGATCCATTTGGAGAACTGCTGCGCTGAGATGGGTTCACCTTTGGACTTGCCCCCATACGCCACGAAAAGGCGTTGCGACTTCCTGAACTCCCTTGTCCTGCTGGTGTAAAACAATAAAGCCCGTTTGACATCCAGCGTGTGCCAAGTCCTTTCTTGGGCGTTAGCGGGGTTCTGGAAGAATGTTGGCAAGGAGATAGTCTGTGCCATATGAAACTGGGAGACCACCTTGGGGAGGAAGGTGATGTCCGGTTGGAGCACCACACGGTCATTGAAGAACTGGAGAAAGGGTGCGTCCGCCCGCAGGGCGACCAGTTCACCAGCTCGTCGAGCAGACGTGATGGCCACTAGAAAGGCCGTCTTCCATGTGAGGAGACGAGCATCCGCGGTAGCCATGGGCTCGAAAGGAGTCCTGGTGAGCGCGTTAAGGACGGTAGAGAGTGACCATTGGGCCGTCGGAGTCCTGACCGGCGGGAAGGCGTTCCGCAATCCCTTGAGGAAGCGTTTCACCGTTTGGTTGCGGAAAGCGCCAGAAGCGGGCGAGCCAGCTGGAGAGTGAGCCACCACCGCTGCGAGGTGTACTCGGATGGAGGCGATGCTGAGGCCAGACTCCGCCAGATGGAGGAGGTAGGTCAAGACGTCCTGCAGTTCTACCTGCGAGAGGGGGGTCTGCTGGGATGCCAGGAAAGCACAAAAGCGTCTGTATTTGGAAGCGTAGGACTTCCTTGTGGACGGGCGCCTGGCTAGCTCCAGGATCCTGGACAGTCTGGGGTTATCCTCCACGCGGTGAGGTGGAGGCTGGGCAGGTCCGAGTGGTGGAGCCGGCCCTGCTCCATCTGGAGGAGCGTCGGTGACTCCGGTAGCGTGCGATACTGAGATGACATGCGCAACAGCAGCGGAAACCATGGTTGGCGAGGCCATGCTGGGGCCACTAGGATGGCTCTGGTCCTGTGCTGGAGCATTCTGGTGAGGACCTTCTGGACCAGGGGAAACGGAGGAAAAGCGTAGAAATAGTCCTGATCCCACCGTTTCATGAAGGCATCGCCCTCGGAGTTGGCACCGATGCCCGCCCTGGAGCAGTACCTGTGGCATTTCGTGTTGGACTCCGATGCGAAGAGGTCGATGTTCGGAGTCCCCCAGGCCTCGCAGAGCGACTGGAACACCTCGTCGTTCAGTTCCCATTCGTGGGTCGCCGAGGTGAGGCGGCTGAGATGGTCGGCCAGGACATTCAGCTTGCCCTGAATGTGCACTCCAATCGGGAAAATGTGCCTCTCCAGGCACCACTCCCAGAGTTGCACAGCGAGGTAAAGAAGGGTGGTGGATCGTGTTCCTCCCTGCTTGTTCAGGTACGCCACAGCCGTGGTGTTGCCCGAGGCTACTTGGACCGCCTTGCCCATGAGCAAGGTCTCGAAGGAACGGAGGGCCTTCCAAATGGCCAGCAGCTCCAAGTAGTTGATATGGTGCACCATCTCCTGAGGCGACCAAGGGTTGTTGACCGTGAGAGTCCCGCAGGCAGCCCCCCAGCCGAGGTTGCTTGCGTCGGTCAATATTTGCAGCGAGGGTTGCGGGGGGTAAAAACTCTTCCCCGTAGCCACGTTGAGTGGTGTCGTCCACCACACCAGCTGGTCCCTCAGCTCCGGGGAGGGAGTTAGCCGTTTGGACTGACTCTCCCGGAGCGCATCGAATTCGTGCAGAAGCCACGACTGTAGGGACCGGAACTTTAACTTGGCGTGAGGGACCACAGCCGTCGTTGAGGCCATAAGGCCTAGCAGTCTTTGAGCCTTTTTCGCCCAGATGCACGGTTTGGTGCGTAGGTCGTTCACTCCCTGCGCGATGTCCTGCAGGCGCTTCTGGGGTGCAAAGGCTCTGGTGGCAAGCGAGTCGAGTACCGCTCCGATGTACTCCACGCGTTGAGAGGGGATCAGCTTCGATTTGGTGAAGTTGATCCTGAGGCCGAGACTCTCCATGAGGTGGACCGTGAACTGCGTGTCCCGAATGGCCGACGAGCTGGTGGGGGATACGATCAACCAGTCGTCGATGTATGGGAAGACCCTGATTCCCCGCTGGCGAAGGAAGGTGGCCACCGGAGCCATGCATTTGGTGAAGACCCGCGGTGCCGTGGCCAGACCGAACGGTAAACATCGGTACTGGTAAACCGAATCGCCGATGCGGAATCGAAGGAACCTCCGGTGCTCCTCGAGGATGGAGACATGGAAGTAAGCGTCCTTGAGGTCTATGACTGTGAACCAGTCCCCTTTGTTGATGAGGGGAAGGACGGTCTGCAGGGTCACCATCCGGAACTTCCTGGTGTGGATGCATTTGTTGAGGCGGCGCAGGTCCAGGATCGGGCGAAGTCCTCCGTCCTTCTTCTGGACCATGAAGTACCTCGAGTAGAAGCCGTTGTCCCAATCGGGCGGGGCCACCCGCTCGATGGCTCCCTTGGACAGAAGAGTTGATATTTCTTCCTCCAAATGGGGGGACGAGGTGGTGAAACGATGTCTTCCTACCTGAGGCGCCCACACGAACTCGATGGCGTAGCCAGAGGACAAGATCCTTAAGACCCACCGGTCGTCCGTGATGCCCGACCATACCTGAAGGAAGTTCCGGAGGGGGAGGTACGGGAGATGGAGCGTGAGAGACTCGGCCGTCGCAGATTCAAACGCGCGACTTGGACTTAGCGTCCGAACGCTTGCCGTGTCCGTAGGGTTGGTAGCGCGGCTTGTGCTGGCGTCGTTGTTTGTACGAGCCAGACCTGGGCTGCTCTACGGGGCCACCCTGTTGTTGCGGGTTCCCCTGGTAGCGCCGCGTGAAGGGCTGGAACCTCGGCCTGGCAGGCGGAGCCGGCGTGGTGAGCCCCAGAAACTTGGCGGTGGAGTTGGTCTGCCACATTTCATTGAGGACCTTGTCCGTGTCTTGCCCAAAAAGGCCTTGCCCGTCGAAGGGAAACTCCTCGATGAGCTTCTTCATAGCGTCATCGAGGGAGGTGCCCCTAAGCCAGGCGTGGCGGCGGAGCAGGATCGCAGACATGTCCTTCGCCGCATAGTCATTTATATGCCTGGCGGTTCGCATCTGTTGCTCCGCCAGGAAATCGCCCTCGGATGCCAGCGCGTCGATCCGTTTCTGGGCGTCGGCAGGTAACGTCGCCGTTTCCGCCTTCACCCGCTCCCAGAGGTGAGACTGATACAGGCCCATGGCAGCCGAGTAGTTGGCGGCGCGGAGGAAGAGGGAACCGGTGGCGTAGAATTTGCGGCCCACCGCGTCCAGCTTCTTCCCCTCCGGGGTCGACGGAACCGGGAACCCGCTGGTGGCCGTCCTGTGTTGGAAGGCCTTGACCACCAGGGAATTCGGCAGGGGGTGTGCCTGCAGGAACTCGACGTTCTCGTCCAGGACTCTATACATGCCATCGAGCCTGGACGAAACGGAGTGCGCCGACACCGGCTTCCTCCATGTCGCCTTCGCCGACGTCAGCATGGACGGAAGCATGGTGATATGGACCGGCCGTACCGCACGCCTGTCCAGTTTTGCGGTCATTTGGTCCTCACCTTCCAGTGGCGGCTGGTCCACCTTCAGGTTCAACGCGGTCCCCAGGCGCGTCAGCATGGCCGTGAGCGAGCGTTGATCCTCACCACGCGGTGGGTCAACCGCGCCGATGGCCTGGTCCGGCGTCCGCTCGGCGTCGACGTCTCCCTCGTCCTCCTCCGAACAGGCGCTGGAGTCATCGGAGGACGAGGGAGGAACTCTTACATCCACGTCGGGACCGTGCCAGTACGGCCTGGGCGGGCCGACGGGATGGGAGTCCACCGCTTCAACGTCTGGACCAACCCGCGACGATGTGGGTGGGCCAGCGGAGCGGACACTCGACCCTCGGGAGGTCGGTGGGGCCACAGCAGGGCCAGCATCCCTGGGGCTTGCGGTGGTCGGTACCGGAGCCGCAGAGGCCGCAGGCATGGAGGTCTTAAACCGGTTGGCAAAAGTCTGAGCCATGACCTCAAACATCTCCTTCAGGAACTCCCTGTGGGATGGGTCCCCCACCGTCGGGAGCGACGAAACGGTGGCCGACGAAACGGTGGCTGGCTGGGTCGGCGACGAAACGGTGGCCGGTAAAATCGGCGACGAAATGGTGGCCGGCCTGGTGATCGCCACGTCGTCGAGCGTCGGAGTCCTGGGCCTTGGGGAGACGGAGGCCTGCCTCATAGGCGAGCGGGCCCTCCCACGAGGCGGTGACGGGAGTACCTGAAGTGGGCGAGCTGGAGCCCCAGCCCTGCGTCCTTTTTCAGGCGAACCCGAGGAGGACCGTCCTCCCCAGATGGAGGACCCAGGAGACGGACATCTCGCGACCGAGTATGGTGGCGAAGGTCCCGGAGACACAGGGGTGTGCGGAGTAGGCGGGAGCGATTGCCTCTTCTCCGACCCGAGCTTCTTTTTCTTGTCTCCGTTCTTGTCCCTCTTCTTTTTCTTCTTGATGGTGGCGGAAGAAGAGGTCGAAGGCGGCGGAGGCTGAGAGACGCTAGCCGAGGTAGAAGCGGCCACAACGGGAGCCAGAGAGAGTTCCATCAGGTGCGCTTTGAGCCGGTAGCTCCGGTTTTGCACGGCCAGACGGGTGAATTTCTTGCAGTGGGGGCAAGACTGGCTCTGATGAGACTCTCCGAGGCAGAAAAGGCAGAGGCTATGCCCGTCGGAAGCCGGAAACTTTTTCAGGCAAGCCGAGCACTGTTTGAAGGCCGCGGCCATCAAAGAAAAAATTCTTCCAACGGAAGTTTCTGGAACGCGGTTACCCCGAAGGGCTGGCCAGCCGCCACCCCCTTGAGGGGGGAAACGGTGACCGAAGCGAGTAGGTAACTGAGTCCACCAGAAGGAAGAAACAGCACCGGGGTGGCGATCCTGCCCAAAGGACAAGATCACCGAGAAAAATTGTTGAAATTTGCCAAAAGACTTTCCCTCAGAAGGGGGAAAAAATTGAGGAAGCTCTCAACGATCGTCCTGCTGCTACGGCGGAAAGAAGAGAACTGAGGTAAAATGGCGCGCGGGCGCCTCAGGGTGGGCGGTACGGTGGCCGGTCTTACCGCCAAAACTTTTGACCAATAGCTTTTCAAGCCTCCGATCGGCCGTTCTGCGCAGGCGCATAACCCATGAGTGTGTATTCACAAACTATACGAAGGAGAATGCTTAGTTACTTTCTGTGACTGCAGTGGTATAGTTATTTTCATTATTAGGTTGATAATGCCCCCAATTCAAATGGCCACTGGAAAATATTATATTTCTGCACTCACTTTTTCAAACTCTGCATCAATTTGGGAAAGAAGAGCAGGTTTCTCATCCTCAAAAAACATCCGCAAAGGGGCCCCCACATAAAGATACATGACGCCTAATAAAGTTACGGCAGATATTCTCACAGCCTGTCAAGTAAATGAGATAAATGTTTAATTTCAACTGTTCAGACAACACTGAAATTTTAGTTTAAAAAGATTATTACTTACAGGATTGGTAGCTGCAAGAGCAGTTTTAACATTGCTAATGAAAGCCTTTACATTCAATCTAAGGGAGAAAACACATATTATTTGAAGGCAAGACTAAAAAAGTTTATTCTGAAACAATGTTAAGAAGGTATTCATACAGGAGTTAAATAAAAACTTCAAACATTTGTTCTGATGGCACTGATTTTGAAAAGGCTGGTTACAGAAAATCTTAGCGTGAACACATTACTGTACTTTATAGCACTGATCTAACTCAGAGCTTGATGAAGGCTCAGTGTGTGTGTTCGTCCGTCCAAATCGGGGACTTTTAGAGCAAATCTTGGGAGAGAGAGAGAGGGAGTGTGTGTGTAAAAATGAGGAAGCAAGACCACTCCCTCCCCCTTCCATTGAGAGATGAAGTTACATCAGCAGATGTCAAGCACTGAATTTAGGCCCTTTTCCCACTAATTCCACGCAACATTTTTTTGTGTGTTCCTAGAAATAACACCCTGATTCAAATTACTATCTAAATAAGTAAGGCATGTTCAAGATATCAAGGACCTAACAAGTTCAACTGCTTCCACTTTCCTCAGACAGGTGCTCTGATGTTTCTGATGGTGCTTGTTCCATTCCTAAAGCTCCTCCCCATGTGTTGGGAGATATCTATGTTCCAAATTGGGAAGACAGAAACCCTGTTGGTGCGGTGGTTAAAGTGCTGTACTGCAGCTAGACCACTGTGAGTTCGAACCTGACCCGCACTCCAGGTTGACTCAGCCTTCCATCTTTCTGAGGTCAGTAAAATGAGTACCCAGCATGTTGGGGGGGCAAAATGCTAATTAACTTGTAAACCGCTCAGAGAGTGCAATAAGTACTATGAGCCAGTATATAAGTGTAATTGCTATTGATAAGGTAAACTGCAGGTGGAAGAATCCTGCCATCCTCTCTGGTCTAAGACTGGACATAAACAATGGGATTCCATGTTTCTCTTTGCATAGACTGTCTCTCTATATATAACTTGACATGCCCAGGGCATTCCTCTTCCATCTTGCTGGCATTTACAATAGAGGAGGAACATACAACAGAGGAATACATACTACTATCTTCAATCTGTCTGGGAGGGCAGCTGGATTTCTTGTCCATTGTGAGCATGAAGGAATTCCCATATCACATCTGGTTTGAAACTGGAGATAGCAATGGTATCTTTTATGTTGAAAGAGGCAAGGGATTTTATGCCTCTTTCTGCACAGAGAAAAGAAAAATGATGCCAGGGATAGATAAAACAGAATGTAGCCCTGCAGTAAATCACTGCCCCATGATATTTTATGTCTGTCTAACTTGGTCCTGGGAGGCAAACAGAATCTGATACCAAACCACTTCTCAACCTTGGCTTACACCATATTAAAGCTCCAGTTTTTAAAAACTTACCCAGTAAACCCAAACTCTTTGATAGCATTTGAGAGCCAATTTAAGGTTTCCGACTGGTTCTTTGGATTTTTCTGTGAAAAAGCCATTGACATAACCTAGAATGGAAAAAAAAGTTTTAGCTCTCTGCACAACTCTTAATTATCAGGAATATACAACATCTGTTGAGATAATGTGAAATTAAGAGGAAGAGATTTATCAGGGATGGACAATTTTGGGGAATTTCGCTCTGTTTGTCATGAAACAGAAATAGTTTTGTTTTGTTTCAGGTTTTAGAAAGCTACTTCTGTACTCCTTGTTGCTTCCATGAGATGATACAAGACATTTGGGAGAGGGAGGACATAAATAAATTATCCAGCTTTTTATACTAGACATTTGGGAGGTGACAAAAATGCCCATGGAGGGGTCACATTAGGCTGAACATGGTAAATATACTTACATTAATGGCAAAGTGTCAACTAAAATATATTGTGCTATACACTAGCTCAGAGATTCTCAGCCTGTGGCCCGTGGGCCAGATGCAGCCCACAGCACCATTTCATGTGCCCACCCCCTGCCTCCACAACAGGAAGTGACATGTGGTGGAGGAAGGGCAAAATGGCTGTCCGGCCGCCAAAGCTGTCTGAGGGAGCATGACCTGGCTCCAGGCTTAAAAAGGTTGAGAACTCCTGCACTAGTTTTATTGCAAATGCAAGAGAATATACCTATCACCTATCTGGTCTCAATAGCTTAGATCAGGGATTCTCAACCTGCCCCCCACCACCTCCACCACACCAGGAAGTGCCATGTGGTGGAGGAAGGGCAAAATGGCCTTCCGGCCCCTGAAGCTGTCTGAGGGAGCGTGACCCGGCCCCTGACTTAAAAAGGTTAAGAACTTCTAGCTTAGACTATCTAGAAATGAATAGTTTGAGATTAAAGGACAAGAAATAAAATGGCATTCCAAAGAGATAAGTGCTTTTATGAGTGCAGTTAAAACTAATACAGTCACAAGAATAAGGTACTGTACTAAGAACACAAATGACAAATACATACGCAAGCAAATAGACTACCGTGAGTGCTTTTATTGTATTGGAAGCATTTCACACACCTGTTCAGCAGTCCAAGGCAGCTGACAGGCTTCCGCTATTGCTGTTAGTGCTTCTTTTGCGTTGTTTCCACATTTCACATCACCAATTTTATCCACAAGACCATCTAGCACAATCTGAGCAGATGTTTTGGAGAAGCTTCCCTTCTGAGCAACCAAAGCAACTATACGAAGTTTTATCTGCATCACCTGCAAAAGACAATTGCAATCCCTTTATCAGCAAAGCTAACAGCTCCATTGAAGGAAATATACAATGCAGGACAATTTAAGAGGCTCTATGTACCATCCAACGTAGTTCTTGACATTGTGTTAGCATCTGTCCTATAACTTATGATGCATATTCCCAAACCTCAGATTCCCTACGAGTATTTAAACAGTTTATATTTTTCTCACAGGCACATATAACAAACCAAATATCCCCCCTCATCAAAATCTGAAATATTTCCTAATGAAGAACAAGGTCAGGAAACTGTAAGCCTCAAGGTGCTTTTCTATGTATTTTCTTGGCCAGGACAACTTCTCTGCAATCATCTGGATAATAAGTTACAAAGCTCCTCATTTTGTAAACTGTCAGAGAAAACCACGTCTCTAAGAAAATATCTTTTGCCTTACGTAAAGCTATGCTGGAGAGGTCTAGTTCTCTTGTTTACCTGAAAGCTACTTTCAAGAAGTTATTCTTAGGCCTGTGATGCTAACTTAACAGTACACAAGAAAGTGAAATTGAGTTTATTCCCTCACCTAGAGTTGGCTTCATCAAGGCATTGGGCATACTAACTTGATTTTAAACAAGTTAAAGGGATCTCTGAAAGAGAGATTTAAATGTCTTGACAAGCAGACCTATTTCTCATATATTTAGTACATAAGTTATTTAAAATGAGCATCTTGTCTTTCCTTGCATGGTTGGATACACAAGCATACAGTTTTGCCACAGTACATTTAGATATTTTACTATAGTAGTATTACCATATTTGCTGGTGTATAAGATGCATCAGAGTATGACGCACCCCATTATTACAAAATAGCCCACTATATACAAAATGCACCCCATTTTTCTAGTGCATTTTAAGTGGAAAAAAGTGGGTCTTATACACCAGCAAATAGGGTATTTTCATTCTTCAAGCCTTGAGCAACTTGAAAGGTTTTGTCCCTATTCATATGAGAGCATGCTGCTTTACCTGGAAGTTAGTCTCCTTCCATCCAGGTTTCTTTGCCAACATCCTTACGAGAGCCTGACAGGGCATCTCAGCTCTATCCATCAGCTCCACAGCCTTAAAGTTTAAGAGAAGACCATCATGAACTCCCCAAAGTACAAAACAATCCTTTAGGTCAATGAATAACAGTATTAACGTTCGGGAAATCAATATTCACCCTGACACATTTTCAGGTGTCAGTCAAGTCCCTTTGTACCTTTTGCAAGATCTACAACTTCTTCATTCTACAGAAAAACTGTCTACCTGAAGCCCAGAGTAGAAAAATATCCCAGATGGGTGGGATATAAATGAAATAAATAAATAGACAGATAGAGTACTAGACAGGTCTCTAAACCAAATAATAGATCTTCTAGTTGAGAAAGATGGTTAATTTTTCTGTAACAAATTGTGCATTTATTAATAAAATATTATATCAGAAATCTGTGTAGCATAGCTTCAACATATTTTGTAGCTTACAGGTGAAAAGTTGTCTCAAACATATTAAATTTTTACAATCACTTTTCAGTTTACGAAAGATTACCTTTTGAAATTCTTCCATGCAAGCAAGCCTTTCCTTCCAGTTGCCACTATCCAGCTGCTGCAGGCAAGCAGCTGGGAGGACAGCTGAAGCCTTCTCCTCACACATCTCTATCTATTAACAGAAAGAAAGGAAGACAAGACAGACAAAGGAGGTTAATCTTCTGGTGTCCTGTTAATTAATTCTATTCTATTTATACTTTGATTGTGCTATTCAGGTAAACTCTAATATGGAGAAATTTACAGAAGACAAATCAATTAAAATATAGTCATGCTACATGTGAGATTAACATTGTACTGTAGAGTAATAATGTTACATTTCATTTTTTCTTTTTTGCTGTCCTGTTTTGTTTAATCTCAGGGATACTTTAGGTTTGCACATCAGAGAACTGCTATAAAATACCTCACACTGTCCTTTTTGGTATGGCTGAAAATAATCACATCCACAGTAGAAAATGATACTTTTTACAATGGACTAAATTCATGTTCCCAAGTTCTCTAGCCCTTTACCATATTCAAAAGGTGAATTTTAAATTGGCTATTGTTTCTGATGAGAGCTAAAAAAGGGGAATGTATTTTAAAACACGGGATTTTGCATTGGATTCGAATACATGAAAAGTACCAACCGAAAGCTCTGGTTCAAAGATTTCCTTTACTTCAGCTCCCTTCTTGCCTTTTGTTCCAGTGCTTACTGCTCCACCAGTAGCAGCTGCCTTTCCCTTCTTGGATGGCCCACCAACCTAAGTGAGAAAACAAGAAGATTTTCTAGTAAACTAAAATCCATTACAAATATTTTGAAAATATGTTTCTCAGAGAGTGGGAGAAAATAAGAGGGAGAAAAGATTGAGTCCAGACAAAATAGCAATAGCAATTACAACATATGTCAGCAAACTGGGACAGGAACTCTGTTCAAAGAAGTCTCTACTAAATCTCTCTTCCAAATTACTGGATTTTTCCATCACTCATCCAGGAGGCCTTCACTGATCCAGTGTCTGACTATTTTTGATGTAAACTTGAGTCCTCTCTCTCTCTCTCTCTCTCTCTCTCAGTCACACACACACACACACACACACACACACACACACACAGCCAAGTTGCATGCAATTTATGGTACTCTTAATAAGGTATGTGAAAAATGTCAGGAAATGTTTCACCATTGCTATCTTACAGAATTTCCATGGCTGAGAGGCAATTTGAATCTACGTTTCCTGAGACCAAACTCATCACGCTTATCTATCACATTACCTCTCACAAACGTGTATGTGCATACACACAGTATATACATGTACATATGTTTTATGCAGTTTCTATTTTTGTGTCATATTCTTGCAGTGCTATAATTCAATTGTTTTCAGTTATTTACTTTAGCCACGTCAGCTCTTCCATGTGATTTGAAATGTGGGAAAAACCTTAAAGAATCAAAAACAAACATAGCAACACTAACTTCCCCTGAGATTGGTTTATTTGTTAATGTACTGGGTACAGTTTGAGAAATTTATTGTATGGAATTTGCACTTTTCGGCAGAAGCAAGTGACCATTACTTCTTGAAGTAACATATGAATAGGCATGGGATTTTGAGAATTACTGGACTACAACCCTAGAAAATTGCAGGCATTTTCCCAATCCAATGTTCTTAGAATTTTAATAAAGAAATCAAGGTCCTGACACGTATTTTACTCTTCTTACAGCAAATGAATTTAGATCAGGGGTGCCCAAACTATGGCCTGAGGACCAGATCTGGCCCCAGACACCACATTTTACTTCCGCTTCCGGGAGTGACGAGGGCTGTGCGGGCCAGATGAATTGGCGTTGGGGGGCAGATTATTTATTTATTTATATCCCGCCCTCCTGGTGGGAACAACACTCAGGGCGGCTAACAACATAAGAGGGAAAGGGAAAAAACAGAAATAAAAATACAATATAAAACAATTAAAACATCAACAGTTAAAAACATTACCTAAAAAAAAACAGCTAAAATCCACATTAGAACACATTAAACCCCGAATAGTCATTTAAAAACAGCCCTCTCCACCCACCACCCACATTAAAACAGGGATCCCAGACAGGGATCCGTCTCCCAGGCTAGACAAGCCAGCGGGCCTGAGAGGTGGGGGCACTCATGCCCCACACCTGCTGGCCCACAGATCTGGCCTGTGTGTGTTGGTTTGGGCAGCCCTGATTTAAGCAGAGAAAATGGCATCTTAAAATCTATCTCATCCTCTTACAAAACAGATTGCAAGGCACATTTTACTTCTGCTTCCAGTGGGAGGAACCACATGACCGGCCCGTGGCCTGAAAAGTTTGGCCACTCCTGATTTAGATTCTAGCAACCATTTTGATTTCATGGAGAAGACGGGACAGACACAGGTAGACAGGGCCAAATTCTATGAGAGCTGCAATGAATTACAGGCGGATGTAGTCCTTGTCAGTTAAGCTCTGCACAACAAGTCTCACAAAAATCAAAGCTAACAGACCTATAATTCCTTGTAGCTCCGACAGAACTTCACCTGGCCAACCCATTTCCCCAGCCTTCTCCACAGAAGATCTGCGGGAGCTCAAACGGGCATCAAGGCGTCTCGCCTTGAGCGCCGCTGGGTGAAGACCCAGTGCGATTCCAATTGAACACTAGCTAGAGCCACTATTAGGGCCTACCTAGTGGCGATGGGGGTGGTGAGGAGGCAATACTTCACCACCCTTATTGCCTCCGCTGATAATCGCCCAGCCACCCTGTTTCAGGTGACCAGGTCCCTCCTTGGTGGTGGTGAGGGGGCTGTGCCTGGTTGGCAGGGATCGGCTGAGGACTTTACTGACCATCCAGTGGAGAAAATTGATCGGATTCGCTCAGGGTTTACTCTTGGCGTGGCTGGGGAGGGTCCGGGGGGTGCCAGTGGATCGGTTTGATCCTGTTGCCCCAGATGAAGTGGACAGACTCCTTGCGGTAGTACACACCACTAATTGTCCATTGGATCCCTGTCCCGCCTGGCTGGTAAAAGCCTCTAAGACGGTGACAGGTGGCTGGGTCGGGGCTATAATTAATGCGTCTTTTCGGGAGGGGATGTTTCCTGCACCGTTGAAACATGCTCTGGTGCGCCCCCTCCTGAAGAAGCCGTCCCTCGATCCAGCAGTCCTAACCAACTACAGACCTGTCTCCAACCTTCCCTTTTTGGGGAAGGTACTGGAGGAGGCAGTGGCGTGTCAGCTGCAGGGGGTACTGGATGAAGCGGAATATCTGGACCCCTTCCAGTCAGGATTCAGACCTGGATATGGTACTGAGACTGCATTGGTCACGCTGATGGATGACCTATGGCGAGAGCGGGATGGCGGTCATCCATCCGTCCTTGCTCTTCGTGACCTCTCAGCGGCCTTCAATACCGTTGACCACGGTATCCTTCTGGAACGGCTCTGAGAATTGGGGATCCAGGACACTGTGTGGTCCTGGTTTTCCTCATTTCTGAGGGGCCGGACCCAGTCGGTGTGGTTGGAGAGTGAGAGGTCCAGTCCTAGGCTCCTAAAATATGGGGTTCCTCAGGGCTCGGTACTCTCTCCTCTCCTATTTAACATCTACATGAAGCCGCTGGGTGAGGTCATCCGTTCCTACGGGGTGCGGTACCACCAGTACGCGGATGACACACAGTTGTATATCTCGGTACATAGGGACTACAGTGATGCAGTCAAAGTCCTTTCCAGTTGTCTGGAGGCTGTTGGGGTCTGGATGGGGGCAAATGGGCTACAACTGAATCCTAGTAAGACTGAGTGGCTATAGATAGGGGGTCCTGCACTATCCCGGGAGCTACCGTCTTTGGTTTTGGATGGGGCTATCTAGCCCCAGACCGACCTGGTGCACAATTTGGGGGTCCTCCTGGATTCACGGCTGCTGCTAGAAGAACAGGTGGCAGCTGTGACCAGGAGGCCCTTCGCCCAACTTCGGGTGATTTACCAGTTGCGGCCGCTCCTGGACCGGGACTCCTTGCACATGGTCACTCACGCGCTGGTGACCTCCAGACTAGATTATTGTAATGCGCTCTACATGGGGCTGGCCCTGATGACCATTCGGAGGCTGCAGCTGGTCCAGAATGCTGCAGCCCAGGTGGTGATGGGGTGTGGACGTTATGCCCATGCCTCACCATTGCTTCGGGATTTGCACTGGTTACCAGTTTGCCTCCGGGTGCAATTCAAGGTGCTGGTTTTGACCTTTAAAGCCCTATATGGTAGTGGGCCAGGTTACCTCAGAAACCGCATCGCCCTAAGGACGTCTGTCCTTCCAACCAGAGCAGACCGGAGGGGCTCTCTAATTGTGCCATCGGCCAGGGGGGCTCGCCTCTCTGGCACAAGGAGGAGGGCCTTCTCTGTGTCCGCACCGGCCCTTTCGAAACTCCTGCCAATAGAACTGCGTCTCCAGACGGAGTTGTTGCCCTTTAGGAAGGAACTAAAAACCTGGCTGGCAGGCCAAGTTTGGGATACAGGTGGAGGGGTGGCTTCCGTTGGGTGGTTGGTATAGAGGAGTATGCCTTCCCCCACAGTTCCTCGGTACCTGCACCCCTTTTTTAGGGGTGGGTTTTTTAATCTGTTTTAATCTGTTTTATTTATGTGAACCTCCCTGAGTCGGCCATGGTCAAGTGGGTGGCATAGAAATCTAACAATAATGAATAAAAAAAAATGGTTGCCAGAATCAGAATCTATTAACTCAAAGAACTTTAAAACACTTGAGATTTGGGGTTGCTTGACTGAAAACCCTAGATCAGGGGTGCCCAAACTACGGCCAGCAGGCCGGATCTGCCCCCGATGCCAATTCATCTGGCCTACACCGCCCTTGCCGCTCTCAGAAGCGGAAGTAAAATGCACCGGGGCATGTGCAGAACACTGCCATAAATGTGCCTGCCGTAAATGCATTTACAACAGCCATGGGTGCATTTATGGCAGTGTTCTGCGCATGCACATTTTACTTCCACTTTTGGTGGGAGGAACCATGTGACCGGCCCGCTGAATCACGTGACCAGCCCACAGCCCGAAATGTTTTGGGCACCCCTGCCCTAGAGGTTTGGGTGGGAGAATTTTGGCAGACCTCTGAGAGCTGTAATCCATGAATTCTGGAAATCCCATGTCTGTGTATGAATATGCATTTGAGAGAATAATTAGTTTTTCTTATCAATGCAGAAGCAGTCATTTGAAAGGCTAAGTTTCCATACCTTAGCAGCAGGTGCCTTTTTCTGTGGCCCAGATTTGGCCAAATTATCTTTTGTGTCTTTATCCCCAGCAGCCCCTGAAAGAACTGTCGCCTTCCCAGCAATAGGCTTGTTCTCCTTTCTGTCAGTTCCTCCAACAACTCTACCACCAGCAGCCAGCTCCACTTTGTCAGCACACTCATTGATCTAGTAGACAGAATTAGGGAAACAAAGGTATTAATGTAACGTGGACTCATGATTCCGTATCTTCACAATTTCAGTGAAAGAATCAACACATTTAGTATTCTCTTATTAAATAGAAGGGTTTAAAATTATTTAATATGTAAGCTGTCTATCTAGCCATTACATCATCAAATTATTTCGTGAGTTATATAAGCTACATTCTTGCCATAATGCAGTGTTCTTGCCATAATGCAGTCTCTACTGCCTACTACTATGTGTAGTGATCTGTTTAAGCTTTCATGTCTCTAAAATAAAATTAATGTCAAATACAGAAATATTACATGATAAAAGTTTAACAGCAGTTTATTTAACACAGAGATGATACTATTGGATGATGCTGTTTTATAAAACCTAAAGCTTATAAAGAATTCACAAACAAGTAGCAAAAGCTCTGGTAACTGAAGCAGTGGTGTCTGAGGATGAGATTTTAATACATTATGCAATTGCATAAGGCCAATCCTCCAAGCCATTCCACCTCTTCAGCTGAGTGTTTTAATGCTCCTCCATTTGTACTGGATGCATAAACAAGCCTATGGTTAGTTGTGTGACAGTGTGGAAAACTGCTTGGGCCACTGCCCTTACACACACAGTTCTCTCCAACAGGAGTTTGGCTGAAGTATCTAATCCATTTACAGAACTTCTCCAATGCTGTTGCATTGAAACGCTGCAACTGTCTGAAGTTTCGGTTTCAAAGACTGCAACTTACCCGGTCAAGTTTCAGTTTGTCCACATCTGTTAGGAATGGATTCACTGCTTTCTCACCTGCTACTTTCAGGGCAGTACCCAAGGCTTCAAATGCAGCATCTCTAACCTCAAGAGCCGAATCATTAATATGCTGTAGGCAAAAACAAGACCTTAATGAATATTCACTCAGCCAGATTGCTAAATGACACTAAGTACAAAGCAGATCTTTTTTAAAAAGCATTCCAGAACTTAGCATTGTAATAAAAAGACAGAAATTAAATTTTACAATTTTAGGTGCCTTCATTTTAGCAGTTTGAAAACTGGCCTAGACACGGAAGAAGTTGTTCTCAGATGTTGCTTGAAGTAGATTTTTTTTTGTAAGCAACATATTAATGAGTGCAAAAGGTCTTTTAATAAAAGCAAGTTTATACCGAACTGTAGGTTTTTAAGTTCTGTAGCTAAACATACAAATATTAAGGAAATTAAAGTTCATTCTTTTAAATCAAGATTTGTTTAGGATCACTCTAAACCAGTGAATCCCAACATGGGGCCCATGCCCCACAGGGGGACTTCAATTCCCAGAAGCCTATGTCAGTACATTGGCTGATCAGTGCTTTGAGGAAACACTGTTCTAAACTCTCAAGCAAGCAGATACATAATCTGTGTGTGTGTGTGTGGGGGGGGGGGGAGAGAACGGGGACGACATGTGGCTCCAATTAAGTCCTATGCAAGTTCAGTTGCCCTGAGCTCTGATGAACCTGGAAAGGCCCGTCTCACATGAGTGCAAAAAGTTATTTCAGCAGCCCTATCTAAGAAACAAATGACTGCTCATACTGGAGTAAGATAGCACACTGTAGATAACCAATTCTGTTTAGGGAAAGTAACATATAAATCTGTTTCTGGAAAACACATTCCTGCTTTCTCATCTCCAAGTAGCATTTAACTTTCTGAGCCAATTTTGGACTGGATAAGATGCAAATCAATGCAGCTGTAGCAAGAGAAGTAAGGACATTCAGCCAGGCTTGTTGGGCTCTTGCAGTACAGCAAAACCTCAAATAACACTAAAACTTGGTTCCACAAGTCTTAGTGTTATCCGATTTTTAGCGTTATTCGATTAATGCATCCCAATTCTGTGGGATGCATTGGGTAACGTTAAAACTCCATAGATACATTGTAACTGGCACAGGCTTTAGCAAACATTATGCGATGCATCCCATAGGATTTTAACGTTATGCGATGCATTTTTTCCAGATTGCTTAGCGTTATGTGGTTTTAGCGTTATCCGAGGTACTACTGTACTTTAAAACAAAGACACTGTCCCAAATAATGTACCTTCTCAGAGCTTTGGAAAACTGATTTCTTATCTGGCTAACGCCAAAGTTTTTCTACGTATTTCATTGTTTTAGTGCAGGGGTGCCTAAACGTTTTGTGCCATGGGCCAGGCCACGGCCCCTCGGTCAACTTGGTTCCTCCTGCGGTGGCGGTGCATGCATTCACATTCTGTGGCAGCAGAAACAAGGGTGGCACATTTTCACCATGTTTTTTAATTTTTTTTCACTATGTTTTTGGCACTTCCAACGGCAGCGGGGCATTTCCGGCAACAGCAGCAATCTGCTCATGGGCCAGATGAATTAGCACCATAGGTCGGCCCTGGCCCATAGTTTGGACACCTCTGTTTTAGTGCATATTAGCACAAGAGCTACTACAGAATATTTCCAATATTACACATCAGCTGAAATCTTATTGTACGTTTACACAAAAGGTATAACTTTTGGAGTCAAATTATCTCAAGTTAAGAAATTTCTGTAGACTCATTCTGTTGCAAACTGAGGTGTGCAACTCAGTTGGTAATAGATACTGATAAAAAGATTTCTTAACTTAAATCAACTTGCCTCCAAGTGTTACACCTTCTGTGTGTCCATACTAAATTTCCAGTATTATCTCAAGTCTTACACATGCCTCAGCATACAGCATTATTTCAAGTACAAAAGAAACATTTTTACCTTAAGGAGAGCAGCAAAGAAAGGTTTGAGAAGGGCCTTGGACAGGGTAGAAGGGGTGCAGTGACGGAAGCTTCTTGCAATGAAGAGGGATGTCTGCTGTTTGATGGTTGGGTTTTTGTTATCCATCACAGCCAATATATCCTCACTGAGATTTTGTAGCGTAGTCTGAAATGTTTGGATAATGGAAGTTAGCGTTGATGAAAGAAAAATCTGATAGTCTTGGTTAGAATATGGATAGCCATGTACTTACAGTAAGGAAGATGGCATCAATGGCTTCTTGCAAAGCTTGTACCACCTGAGGCTTTTTTTCCTTGAACTTTTCCAGGATAGTTGGGACAACCTATACAAATTTTAATTGAAGTGTTAAAATAGGGAGCGAAATTACATAATTTTATTTATCACATGCCAGCCATCTACTGGATAACTACTAAACTGGGTGGTTTATAAACAACATTAAAACAAATCCATCCCACCCACCAAAAAATTAAACTGAAACCATGCCACTGATTTTAAAAAATCAACATGGCCTTTCTGTAAAGCTCAACTTTAAGATGTTTTTAAAAGATATGTGGGAGGGGGTCTATCACAATTTCATTGGCAGGGAATCCCAAAATGATGGGGGTCACCACTGAAAAAGCCTGATTTCTTGATGTTTTAGCAGCCTCCTTCAGCATAGCCACCTGTAATGCAATAGTCTGGGAAGATCAGGTTGTTTGCACAGCATTCCTTTGGAAGAAATATTCCTACAAATGTCAAGATTATAAACCATACAGGGTTTTATAGGTGGCCTTGAATTTGGCAAAGAAGACTGCAAAGAGCCAGTGTGGCTAGGCAAGGATCAGGGAGATAAGACTGAATCTTTATGCCCCCAATACCAACTGAGCAACTGCATTCTGGACCAGTTGAAACATCTAAAGCATCATCAAGGGCAACCCCATATAGAGAGCATTGCAATAATTGATCCTTGAGATTACCAACACAGTTTTCTGCCAAAAGTCTATTGTTTATTCCAGGAAAAAGCCTTAGAAAATTGAGACAAAAAAACAGACTGAAGGAGCGAAACCCTTTTCTTTCCAAAGAATAAAGTATTTTAACTGCAGAAATGACTTTCAACAAATTGAGCCCAATGCACTTCTAGACTGAATTTTGTAAGAATTTTAACAGAAAGACATTTTTGTTTAGCCAGTCAAAATTAGCACCTGTCCAGTTCTAAGACCTATTTCTCAGCTGTTTTATTTTTTACTCAGCAAGTAAACATAATACTACTTACATGACCTGCATACTGTCCAAATTTCTTTCTGAGTCCAGCAGCTAGTCCAGCAAGACATTTAGCAGCCAAAGCAACCAACATCACATTGGTATCTTTTCCAACAACCTATAAGGAAACAGTAATGTTAATAATCCAGTGGCAACATTTATAACATGCATTGAAAAGGCATTTCAAGCCCACCAAGATGCAGAGCAAAGTGCAATAAACCAACAGAGATTCAGATGTTGGCTTTCCCATCTCATCAACCAATCTAATCATGTGCCACTTATTTACAGGTGAACCTCGGAAAATTAGAATATCGTGCAAATGTTCATTCAGTTCAGTAATGCAACTTAAAAAGTGAAACAAATATATGATAGAGTCACTACATGCAAAGCAAGAGATGTCATGCCTTAATTCGTTATAACTGTGATGATCATGGTGGCATACAGCGTACATGTGATTATGTGATGATTATGGGGTACATGAGATTGGGGGGTTGGGGTTTTCATAAGCTGTAAGCCATAAGCATCAATATTATAACAAAGTAAGGCTTGAACTATCTCGCTTTGCATGTAATGAGTCTATCTCATATATTTGTTTCACCTTTTAAGTTGCATTACTGAACTGAATGAACATTTGCACGATATTCTAATTTTCCGAGTTTCACCTGTAAATAGTACTCCCACATATCTGAGTATCTGAACCATTGACTTTGGGAGAACATTAATTGAACTCTCTGAATGTGCATATAAGTAACTCTCGTGTACTTATGTATACAAGCTTCTAGTCTGTAACCCTGCAGACAACTGAGTTGTTTCTCATCAGCAAATCAAGGATTTGGGTTGGGTGGGCATCACAATCACACTCTGTATGTACTAATCTTCTTCTGCCCTATCCAAATATAGGCGATCATCCATGAAAACTGTCCTGAGAACATAATGCAGTGGCCTTTCATCTTCCATCCGCATTGCAGCATGACACCTGCACCACTGATCCAGTTCTACAAGTCACCTTCTGGCCCTGAGCCCTTTTGGTTTGCAAAGCCCTCCTCAGCCCCACGCCAGTATTGATGAAGCTGCTGCCCTCCATCAAAATGGATTCAAGTGGGATTTAATCCACTTGGGGATCATCACCCTTCCCTGTGGACTTCGGCATCCAAGGTCATGAGTCCTCAGGGTTGTCAGGTTAGTTAACCACCGCCTGACACTCAACATTGAGTCGCTGGCAGTATGGTCTACTTTATTACCATAGCAGGATAACCTGGCCAGATTGGAGTATGTACTAATAAAAATATTTCTGAAGTATTCTAAATGCATACTCCTGCATATACATGTGCTCAATATGTCTGAGTAATAAAACGATCCTTGCCTTCTTAAGAGCTTTCACCAAATCTGCATAGTCTCCAACTTCCAGTTTAGGATTTTTAACCAGTGCTTCCACTGCTTCCAAAGCTTCTTTTCTCTCCTGCCATTTTTTGGCCTCCTAAAATGCAAATGATTAAGAATGTACATATGCATTAACCATGAAATGTCTAGTATTTGCGGTGTTGGCTTTACACATACAGATACTATACTAGTTTTACAGTATAAAGTTTTCTATGAATATTGAAGAAGTTACATACTGTACATATCAATGTATGCACTATTGACACACAAACACAAAAGCTACAACAAAGAACATGAATTCAGTATTATGAAGGCACAGCTTGCATTATGTTTGCACACTTCTGTTACTGGAAATGATACACTTTCGTTATATGCCAGCACCAAGAAAAACTAAGCACTGTTCCTGTATTCAGTCATGAGCACACCTGTCAAGTTTCAGGAAATTCCTGTCAAATAAGGGAAATTTCCCATCCAAAATGGGAAACTGGACAGCTCTGCTTATCCTGTGCTGCCCTCCAATCTAATTACAGTCTAACTAATATGGGATGATGGCAGGAAAGAGTGTAAAATATGGGGGTTTGACAGAAATTTCCCAAAACTTGACAGGTATGGTCATGAGAGTGCATTCAATGATACACTGCAGAAGTTCCCACACAATGAAAGGATATCCTTAGACATGAACTCACTTAAATTGGACAACTGAAAAATTAAATTGTGTATATGCACCTTTACTATACATAGAATAAAACCCTAATTGCACAAGCAAAGGTAGGAAAACTATAATTAAATGGGATAGCATATAAAGACTAAAGGTTAACTATATTACTACCTACAATTTTATCATAGAAATCTTTAGGAAGTTTGGAGAGAATTTCAACTGCTTCCAGAAGTTCGTAAGCATCCACCTGTGGAACAGCCTCATCACCATCATCTCCACCTGCAAATGCAAAAATTAGAAAATAATACAAGGTTGCACTATTTCTACCAATGCTCTTTCTTCTGAATACAGCACCAACACCAGATACAAGGACAGTTTCTTTCCAAATGCTATCAACTTGCTGAATAACGAAATGGTGTGTTTTATTTCATTTTACCATTAGGGGGAGACAAATTCCTGGTGTGTTATAGCACACTTGGCCAATAAAGGATTCTATTCTATTCTATTCCCTTGATACTGGCTTGTATCTAGTTTTTATGCCTGCCTACATTTTCTGACCAGTCATGCAATATTTTGTCTGCAAAAACCCCAACTTTAAAGTTCCAGGTCAAAAATTACCTCCATCTGCATCACCACCAGCTGCCTGCTGCTGCTCAAACTTTGCTTTCATTTCTTGCTGGGATCGAAGGAACCTGCTCTGTTTGGGTGCAGATGATGGCAGTTTGACCCATTCTTCTTCCAGTTCTTTTAGCTGAAATAAAATAACTGTTAAATTCTGAATATGAAACGCTATGGTACTGATTCTCCCATTTATTGCAAGTATTATTTGGTTTTTAAGATACAAATGCTTAAGTCCTAACTCAATGACATTATAAAGAAAACCTCTTCTTCAAGTGCCATATCCATTCGATATTGGCTATCATCATGGCGATAGTCTTCCTGTTAACGTCTCAGAACAGTTCTTTCATTATAAAGAAAACTAGAGGTGTGTTATCAGTAATATCTTTCTTTAATCCAGACTCACGTTAACTACTTTTTTGCCAAACCATGTTTAGTGAAAAGCATTAGCATAGTCAATAAAACCCACTTTTCAAGAAAACAACTTTACAGCAGCATTTTTTCATTATATAATGTGAAGCAAAAACAATTAATTGTATGGGAGACTGTATGACTATTTCAATTAAGTGCACTCCATACAGCTAAAATTAATGGGCAAAATCCTGTTGGCATTATTTCAGCATATGCCAGATCCTGGTGCTGGAAATATTTAACCTAAGTGAGTAGAAAGCCTCCTCCCATTTCAGACTACAAGGCTCTTTATGGCTCCCCTTTACCATGATGCTTTTCATTGGTGGAGGCCTGGACCACTATCACCAATCTGACAACCTTTTTAAAAAACTATTAAAGGCTCCCATTCCCATAACAACCGAACACCCTTGGTTGTCACTTTGTCCTAAACTAAGACCTCTAACATGAATCATAAAGGATCTCCAAACTATCCTGGACAAAAATACTACACTTTCCCAAGCTCTTGGTGGCAGACCCCCAACTTGCCTATAGACAACCTCCCAATCTCACGAAAATATTGACACTTAACAGACTACACAACAGTGAAGAAGAGATGGAAACTAAACTCCACTACAAACCCAAATGCCAGCTATGCCCCAATATTTATTCTGGTAGCAGCATTACTGGACCCAATAATGCCACATACAACATTAAGGGGAATTTTATTTGTTGGTCTGCTAATGTGATTTGTGTACCCACTCACAATAGACACAGAAATTTGAAGTCATAAATGTATTATGTAACTGTTACGATTTTGAATGCATGAATTCATCCTCCAATTGAAAAAGTAGTCTGCTGTCACTTTTTGTGCCCTTTCTACAATCTGCAACAGGTCTGGCAGAAACACCACCTTTCTATGCTTAACACACTGCATGGGAGAACAGGTTTATTCTATCACACTTAACGCAGCAAAACATCTGAAAACACAAGATCTCAAAGATTCTCAGCCTCTCAGAAAGAAAAATAAGATGAACAGAAGGGAAAAAGGGAAACAGAAGTACAGTAGATTTCATGAATGTTCACAACAAAATGAACCTTTAGCCTCTGAGGTTTTAAAAGTTGATTAGCTGAAGTATAGTTTAAAGTAATCCTTTTGTAACAAAGTTTTCAGCTAGTCAAAATTTTAGGCAGGTCCTCTCTAATCTGCTACCCTCCAAATAAACTGGAGTAACAGTCAAGATCATCCCAGCTGGAATGATGAATGATCACATTAGGTGGGAACAAAGGCAATCACAGTCCAAAATCTCTACAGGATCGGATGTATTTTTCCCCTGAAGCAGGAAAAATGTCACTGGGCATAGTGTGTGAGTCACTTCATGGCAAGATGGGATCCACCTGAAACAAATCTACAGGATATAAGGTTGGGAAAGCTGATATCAGAAAATTATTATTTATTATTATTAAGTTTAATTTCTATCCCGCTTTCCTGGCACAGGTGCCACTCAAAGCAGCTTACAACATATATAAATACAATAAACAGAGCAAAATATACAATAAATACAAAAGCAATACACAATTAATACAATCAAAACATCAGAATATTCCAAAATACAATACAAAATATAAAGAATTAAACAATGTCACAATACACTCAACCACCCAGCAGCCACAAAGGCATCCCATGGTTCAACGTCCATGAGGGCAGCTGCATCGGCGGCGGCAATGGCTCCCACCTGTCTCACCCCAGCAGGGCCGGTGGTGTGGGCTCCCGGGGCGAGACAGGGAGCTGCTCGAGGCGTCATCGGTGTCGTCCTTTTCTGCTCTCTGGGTGGGCCGTCCTGGAGAGCGAGGCAGCTGCGACGGCGGCAATAGCTCCCACCTGTCTCTCCCCAGCAGGGCCGGTGGCGGGGGCTCCCGGGGCGAGACAGGGAGCTGCTTGAGGCGGAGGAGGCGGCGGCCTCTTCTGCTCTCCGGGCGGGCCGTCCCGGAGAGCGAGGCAGCTGGGTCGGCGGCAGCAATAGCTCCCACCTGTCTCTGCTCATATATATTGCTTATTTATGTGCTTTGTTTTGCTAAGAATAACAGAACATGAAATATGCCAGCATTACCTGCAGAGAGTTTATATTCTGTAGTGGAGGCCTTAGAGCATCCCTTATCCATCGATAGATCTCAACAGCAAGAAGTTTGGCTTCATCTCGAACAGCCTTCTCTCGAGACTCAAAGAGTTTTGGCAATACTTTGATTATTGGCTTCAATGAAACTATTTTTGAGCCAAATTCACTGAAATGTAAGACACACAGAGATCAACAGATATACAGCACGTATAAATGTCTTAACAGTAGTGATATTTTTACAAGACATTAGTTGCATCAGATAAATATACTATGACAAGGACAATGTGTATTGACAATGCTTTCAAACATTTGGTAGTCTGAGACTAATTATACTAAACTGTTAACAAGCAAAATTTCAGCTTCTCATATCTAATTTGGGGAAAAGAAACATTAATTATATCAGAGCCCTAAAAAAATGTAATCAGAAGCAATTCTTACTCAGCTCAAGATACTGTACTTTATTGCCTCATTAATATGTTTAGGACTGAAGCACCTGGTCAGTGTGTTCCTTAAACTAGTTCCTCTGTATTCTTCACTAAAGAACTTCAGAATAATGTACTTTTGGATCCCATGAGAAATAGACTCTGTGTGTGTGTGTGTGTGTGTGTGTGTGTGTGTGTGTGTGTGTGTGTGTGTGTGCGCGTATGTGTGAAACAACAGATGATAATATTTATAGCAATAGCTGGGAAAGGCTGTACAAGAGTGTCACACAAGAGTGTACAAGAGTGTCAAAAATGTATACACGTTTTAAGAGATGTTATCTATGTCCTACTTTCCAAAGATGAGTTGAATTATGGTAGCAATGTGCAGTATGACGTTCACTCAAAATGAATGAATGCTAGCATCACCAAATGGCGGAAGCATGGTTGTCATTTGAGGAGTGCAAGACCATTTTCAAGTGATATTTGAAACTCGAGAATGTTGTGGAAGTAGGACAACAATGGAGGTGTATGCAACAGAACCTCCAACATACCTAACAACTGCACACATCTGTGATATGTTTAAGATGCATGGTACTGTGTGTGATATACATAAGGAAAATCCGAGACATTTTGCTCAAGCAGTAGTTCACCGTAATCAAAAGTGTCTGGGTGTTACTTAGAGCACCTCTTGTAATTTCAGAAGTCAAGTGTGACTTGTATCCATCTTTTGTTATCAGTATACAGTGATACCCCATACAACGTCCAAACTTGCAAGTTTGGACTTTATACGGATTTTGACTTTGTATGAGGCATGCAAAATCCTAGCCGTGATGCCTCATACAACGTCCAAATCCTTGCCGCAATGCCTCGTACAACGTTGTTTCCATAGAGATACGTTGTACTGTAACAGCACAGACTTCAGGGCAAAGTCAAGGAAACAGACAGGAAACTGACAGAACTTTAAGAAATCATTGTCTAAAGGCTAAATACATTACAAAAATAAGTCAAACAACCCTGATTTTAGGGGACAAACCAACATGGGGGAAAACCCCAATGCCTCATACAAAGTATGACTGTATGAGGCAACTTTTTTCAAGGAATTAGGTGATGTTGTATGAATTCAATGTTGTATGAAGCGGACTTTGTATGAGGTATTACTGTATTTTGAATATTACAATTTTAATATAGTCTTTTCCTTTCTTAAAATGTGTATGCATTTTTGGCAACCTCTGTATATAATATGGATATCATGCTTTTATAAGAAACCTCAAGGACATCTAATCATACATAATTGATGCAAAACTAGAGTGATTATTGAAGACAGGATTTACTCTTCCAATCAGACAAAACATATAGAAATTGTAACTAGGTTACTTCAGTTATTAAACAAAAAAACACAACAAAGGAAACCAGAATAGACAGACACATCTGCGGTGGGTCTGGGATCCTAGCAGTTATTTAGAACTTGCATACACCTTGGGGAAACTTGGCATCTGTTCGAATGTCACAAAATGTTATACATATATTTTGGTGCTTTTTTTGGTTGATGTACTGAATATATTACAGGTTTGTGAAACTATTTGGAAATTATTTCACTTTCAAAATGGTGAGTTGACACACTGGATACCAAAGGACCACAAAAAACCACTAGGCAGACTCTGAAAACGATGGGATGAGTTAAGAGATGGAAACAGAAGGCAAAGGATAGAACATTTGGGAGTTCGGTTGACTTGCACTTAAACAGATAAGCAATGACAAATCGATATTGGATCTGACACACAATGCGTGGTGATATTTAAATAACCTGCTCAAACTATTATCGACATATATCACTAACCAAGTGCTTCTTCTTATATTGGCCAAAGTCTTTTAAATTCACAGTGGCTTTTAGCCACTCTCTTCGTATAATTTGAAAAGTGATAACATAAGACATCCAATCCAATGAACAGCCCTGCTGTCAAAAATGTTTTGAAGGAAACCATTGTTTAAATAAATAATTTTCTCTCCATGATAGCACAAAAAAGTAAACATAGACTATTAAATAACTTCTGCATATTTCTCTGCTCTAAAAGATAATTTTGCATTTTCAAATATGCAAAAAAAACAACCAAAAACTGGTGCCCCAAAGAAACTCTTCCTATTTCCACCCAGTCTGAATCATAGTGACTTAAAATTAATTATCTTACCTTAGTGCTCTCCTCAGTGTCTCTATACACGCTACTATGATCTTGGGATTCTTGTTGTCCAGGCCTTTAAGAAGCTCTTCTTGCACTATTTCGCCCTTCTCAATTTCAATGAACATAAGACATATGTCTATGCCTAGTTCCTTGGCTTTAGCTTTAGGTTGATTGAACACTTTATTTACAACTCCAGACACCACTTCTCCTGTTGTTCTTTTTTAAAAAAGCAAGAACAAACATTAATTCAGCTTACAGTAAAATTCAACACCTGTTTGTCATGTACATGTTAGTCTGACTATTGAAATAAGTCTCCCCTTCTCCAAATTATAGTAATAATTCCTAATTAATACTGGATGGTTACATATAGACAAGTGATCTAAATCACATTTATTTTGACTACAATTAGTTTTCTCAGTCATGTACAGTAGGTTCCTTAGTGTCTAGGACTAAGCCTATACATTGGAACCTCGGTTAACAAATGGCTTGCTTAACATAAAAATTGCATAACAAAAGGAAATCCATAGAAAATAGTGGTTCAGTTTACGGAATTTTTTGGAACGGATTATATTGGTTTTCAATGCATTCCTATGGGAAATTGAATGCATTCCTATGGAAAATTCAGTTAAAATAATTTTCACAGTAAGAAACGTCCCAGAGAACACATTAATTACATTAACTGAGGTACCACTGTACTAAGATTTCCCTCAAACAGTATTCTCTTATTTTCAAGGATATATACGAGTGATGGCAAACCTTTTGGAGATCAAGTGCAGAAACAGAGGAGCAGGGCAAACTGTTCTGGGGGAGGAAGTGCTCCCATTGAGCTGCTGAGCAAAGGGACGAGGCGAACTCTGTGCTGGGGGAAGGAGGAAGTGCTCCCATTGGGCTGCTGGACAGAGGGGTGGGGCAAACTCTGTGCTGGGGGAGAGAGGAAGTACTCTAATTGGGCTGCTGGGTGGAGCAAACTGTCCTAGAGAGGGAAGAAGTGCTCCCTTTGGATTGCTGGGCAGAGGGGCGGGATGAACTCTGTGCTGGGGCGACGGCACATGTGCCAACAGATTGGGCTCTGCATGCCCTCTGTGGCATACATGCCATAGGTTCGCCACCACTGATATATACCATGGCCTGGTTCACACACACACACCAGTGCAACATTGGTTTTCTATATGTGACTACCAGTTTAGCATGGAAACTTGATCTAGCCAAAACAGAGGATGATGGGGGGGGGGGGGGAGAGACAAGACCCTACTGAGCATCCTGAAATCTTTTGCATATATCAAGTGTAGCATGATCATGCATTATATAGTTTGGGCTATAATTTCTATTCAGTTTCAAAAAAATTGCAACTATCATAACCATCTCTGCAACTGACACACTGAAAGATGATTACGTCATACACAGCTATGCTTTCACTTGTAAATTAAATAATAAACTACAGTATATCAGCAACAATTTCCAAGACGATGACCTAGTCAAAAGGTGTAAAAGGAAAAAAAGAATACCAGAGTTGTAGCATTGTTTTAGATTTTAAAACTAACAATATTCAGCCTCTAATACCAGCAAATCAAAACCTCCTTCCTCGCTGTCATGGCCTTTTTGGTGCTAAACACCTGCTTCAAAGAATGTCTCAGCCCTCCAGGGCAACTTTTTGCATTGTGTCAGGCAGCTACAGAAATGAGGAGGAACACATCCTTTGTCTATTGATCCAGTATCTCTAGTTTGTTGGATCATGCTCAAAGTTAACAGTTTTCTTTGTAACCAATTAATTCCCAGAAAGTAGTGGGATCTAATAAAAAAAATTCCACTGGATCCTTGCTACAGTTCTTTAAAGATTAAAAGATCAACTGATGAGGCACAAATTGAAAGTGAATCAAAGAATCCTTTGTTTTAGATCAAGAAAAGGTCTTTGTTCATGCTGTTTTCAGTTAACGTTTAGCATTAAACATGCTAGGAATCCAGTTGCCCAATTAGTCAGACACATTAATCAAATGTTATAACTTAGTTCAAGTTAGAGCAGACCCATTGAATCTATTTGATTTTATCTGAAATTGAAAAATTCATTCAGGTCTACTTTCATTGGGATGAGCCATTAGATTTAGGGCAATAAGTCAGTACTGTATAGCAAAAAGAATGCTATTCAAATGCTCCTGTGTGGCTCCTACAGTCCAAGAGAATAATTGAAGGAATCAATGTATCAATAATTAAATTATCAATAATTAATTTGTTGTCATTCTTAATTCATAGAAAGAGCAGGTTGCTTACCTGTAATTGTTGTTCTTCCGAGTGGTCACCTGTGAAGCCACACAAATGGGTTTTACCCGCGCATGCGCAGTAGCATCGGAATCTTCCAGAGCTCTTTCAGAGTCAAAGACTCCACCTCCGCGCCTCCCCACCAGCGGTCCCGCCCCCAACCTTCCCCAGTTCCAAGGTCCCGCCGCAGTAGGAATGTGAAAATTGCGACAGTGACACCAGAGGGGAGGATGGGTGGGAAAGGTGTGGCTTCACAGGTGACCACTCGAAGAACAACAATTACAGGTAAGCAACCTGCTCTTCTTCTTCGTGGTCCCCTGTGAAGCCACACAAATGGGTGATTGAAAAGCTGACTTACCCGGCTGGAGGGGGTGTCACTGAAGAACTGCTGAGAGAATATGTCTCCCAAACTGTGCCTCCTGCTTTTGATGGACATCAATCTGGTAGTGTCTGATGAAGGTTGTGGGCTGCTTCCAAGTTGCAGCCTGACAAATCAATGGTAAAGATACTCCACCTGCAAAGGCAGTGGAGGTCGAAGAAGCCCTGGTGGAGTGTGCCCGCAGGTGTTCTGGAACAGGCGTCCGTGCAAGCCGATACGCTAGGGCAATTGTCTCCACTATCCAGTGAGAGAGATGTTGGGAGGATAACGCCTTGCCCTTCCTAGGGCCTGCGTGGGCAACAAAAAGTCTCTGAGTAAGTCTGAACTCCCTAGACCTGTCAATGTAGAAAGCTAGGGTCCTACGCACATCCAGGGTGTGCATTGTTCTTTCAACAGCCGTGGAAGGGTTAGGGAAAAAGGTGGGAAGGATAATAGGTTGATTCATGTGGAAAGGAGAGACAACCTTAGGAAGGAAGGAGACATCAGTATGTAGAGTTACCTTTTCAGGGTAGAATAGGGTATAAGGTGGGTCACAACGGAGGGCCGCCAACTCACCTAACCTGCGAACAGATGTAATAGCAAGAAGAAATGCTGTCTTATAAGAGAGAAGGTGCAGAGGCGATGAAGCCAGTGGCTGAAACGGCCCTTCTGTCAGTTTTTGTAGTACCAGGGGTAGTGACCACTGAGATACTGGGGTGACTCTGTCTGGGTACAGATTTGAGAGGCCCTTCAGAAAAGATTTTAAGGTGTCATTCCGAAAAATGTGTCTAGCTTCAGAGTCAATGGGCTGATGAGCCACAATTGCAGCCAAATAGACTTTAAGGGAGGAGATTGAAAGGCCAGATTGCTTTAAGTGCAACAAAAACTTCAACAGTGGGCAAGGTTGTTGGTGTGGATGGGAGTTTTGCATCAGCAGCGAAGGAGATGAATTTTCTCCACTTGTTGTTATAGCTAGCAATAGTCGAAGGTTTCTTTGACGCCAGCAGCACTCTCCTTAGTGTGGGAGAATCAACCACGCAGTCAGTTTGAGAGTGCGGACCTCCGGATGGAGAACCTGAGTGTGGTTCCTCGAGATGATGTCTGGTTGCAGAGGAAGAAGGCGATACTGAGCGGAAATGTTCATGAGGGACGTGAGCCAGGCTTGTCTCGGCCACCATGGAGTTATTAGAATGGCATGTGTGTGGCGATGTTGCAGGAGAGACACAACATGATATAGAAGTGGAAACAGAGGGAACATGTAGAGAAACTCCCGAGTCCAGTCCATCACGAAGGCATCTCCGAGTGACCCTGGCCCGATTCCAGTCCTGGAGCAATAACGGGCGCATTTCTTGTTGAGATGCGTTGCAAAGAGGTCCAGTGATGGTTGGCCCCAGCACTGTGTCAGAGAAAGATAGACGGTGGGGTTGAGTTCCCATTCGTGTAGTTGGCTCGACGACCTGCTCAGGTGGTCTGCTTCCGCATTGTTGACCCCAGCCAGATGTACCGCTTTGGGGAGTACATTGCGTTGAACACACCAATCCCAGAATGCTATGGTCATGTGGAGAAGAGGTATTGAGTGAGTTCCTCCCTGTTTGTTTATGTAAAACATTGCAGTTGTGTTGTCTGTGAGAATTTGGACAATTTGGTTGGTTATGACTGGTTCGAATGCTTTCAATGCTTTCCAAATTGCAAGGAGCTCTAGATTGTTGATGTGCAGTCGACGCTCCTGAATTGACCAGTGGCCATTGATTTGAAGTCCCTGGCAGTGTGCACCCCATCCAGAGGTGCTGGCATCTGTGGTTACTTGGCTGGTCAGAGTCAGTGACACAAAGTATCTGCCCGTGGTCAGGTTCTGTGGGTGAGTCCACCATCTCAGTTGTAAACGCAACTGTTTTGGAATGTATAAGGGCATTGACATGGAGTCTGTTTGGTGGTTGAAGCTGTGAATAAACCAGATTTGTAGGGGTCTCATGCGTAGACGTGAGAGTTGGATGATTGCGGTCGTGGAGGCCATGTGGCCGAGCAACCGGAACACTGCTCTCGCTGAGACCTGTCTGGCAGCGATGATGGATCTGGTTGTTTGTATAATAGTCTGAATTCTTCTCTGTGGAAGAAAGGCTGCGCCTGCGATGGAGTTCAAGCATGAACCGATGAACTCGATGTCTTGAGTGGGGCTGAGATGTGATTTTTTTATGTTGACGCGTAGACCGAGACCCTTTAAAATGGAAAGAACGAAGGTGATATCCAGCGAAGCCTGATGTTGTGATCTGGAGACCAGGAGCCAATCGTCTAGATACGGGAAAATGGTGACACCCTTTGTTCTGAGGAATGCGGCTACTGGGGCCATGCATTTTGCGAATACTCGAGGTGCAGCGCATAGGCCGAATGGTAGGAGGTTGTACTCGAAGAGGTATGGGCCCAGAGAAAAGCGAAGGTATTTCCGATGATCCTCCCGGATTGCAATGTGAAAGTAGGCATCGGTGAGATCTACGGACGTGAACCAACAACCTTTGTAAAGTAAATGTAAAATATTTTGAAGGGTGACCATTTTGAACTTTCTGACTTGTATGTACTGATTGAGGTCTCGGAGATCTAAAATCGGGCGAAGATCTCCATCCTTCTTAGGAACTGCGAAATACTTTGAATAAAAGCCTGTGTGGATTGTGGATGAAGAGACCAAGCGAATGGCTCCCTTTTTGTAGAGGGTCAGAATTTCTTCTGCCAGAACAGGAGAGGGTAGGGTAAATCTTGGTCTCCCAAAGGGAGGTTGTGTGGTGAATTCGAGTGTGTAACCAATTTGGATGATGGATAAGACCCACCGGTCTGTGGTGATGCTTTGCCAATTTTTGAAGAAGGGGGAGAGAGGCGTGATTGAGGTTGAAGTGATGGATCCTGAAGGATGGGAGTCAAAACCGCTGTTTGGGTTGTGAGGGGTTATATTTGAAGGATGTCCTGGGTCTGGATCTCTGGTTCTGTTGAGAGAAGAGAGGTGGAGGAGGAAGACGAGTTGCACCATGATAGATGTTTTGCTGAGGTCTATAATAACGCTGTGGAGGGTAAAAACGAGGCCTCCAGTTTGGGCGGAATGTGCGTTGGCGTTGATTGGATAACTTCATCCATGTGGCAGAAGATTTTTTCTTCTGGTACTCATCTAGAATATCATCAGTCTTTTGGTGAAAAAGCCCTTCACCATCAAAGTCCATGTCTTCTATTTTGACTTTCGCCTCATCTGGAAAGTCGGTGGACTTTAGCCATGCATAACGTCGTAGGGATATTGCGGTAGTAAGCGCACGTGCAAAACAGTCAGAAACGTGGTGTGATGACATAGATTGTTGGGCGGCCAACCTAAGGGCCTCTTCTTGAACCAATGCCAAGGCCTCCCTTCGTTCCTCAAGAAGGACGTCTACAATGGGAGTAATTTTTTTCCATAGAATTCGTTGATATGCCCCCATAACAGCCTGGTAATTGGCAGCCCTGATTCCCAAGGTTGATGTTGAGTAGACCCGTCTGGCTGCTGTATCCATCTTCCTCCCATCCCTATCAGTAGGAGTGGAGGAGGGTCGTCGCCTGAAGCCAGGTTGAGCGGTTTCCACCATCACAGAGTTAGGCTGAGGGTGTTTAGAAAGAAATTTAGCCTCATCATCTAGCACCTTATACATGTTGTCAATGCGTTTGGAAATGGGAAATGTGGAGGAAGGTTTAACCCAATTCTCCTTTACCCGTTCCAGTATAGAAGGCACCATGGCAAGCTGGATTGGGTGTGGTTTATTCTTGGATATAGAGTCAAATACCTTTTCCACCTGTTTGGGATCCTTCCTCTTTGCCTCCAGATCGAGAGACTTTGCCATTTTGGCTACCAGTTCTGTATAGGCCCTGAAATCATCTGGGGGTGAGGAGGGATATGATTCCATGACCCCAGATGCAGGGGAAGGGGCTGGTGAGGCCGGTTGAGACCGTGTGGGAGTTGAGGGTTCTGACATGGAGGTGGAAGATGATGTCGACCTATGCCTCCTTTTCCTCTTTTTAGATTGACGTGGTGGTGTGGAAACAGTTTGAGGTAAGCCAAAATCAAGGTTCTCCTGATGTGGAGAAACTGGGCCATTGGACTGAGAATGGGGTTGGTGTTGTGTCTGGTGAGAGCCAGAGGCAGATGCCAGTGCCTGGGGCTTAGATGCCATAATGGTCTTAGATGTCGAGGCATGTGGGCTCTTAGACGTGGAGACTGAAGTGGAATTGGGCCTCACAGTACATGCTTGTAAGGCTTGAAGCTGGTGTTGCTTTTAGCCTTTCCATGTCTGCCTCTCTTATGACGTCGAGATTGACGACAGTCATCATTGGAGGAGGAGGATGAATCCTCAGACGTCGACGACACTGGAGGCTGCTCCCAATAGGGGAGACCACTCCTGTGTTTATTCTTCCCATGACGTCGAGAGACACGGAAGGAGGGCAAAGGCTCCATTCCATAGGTGTCATATGGCTGAAAACAAAGGCCTCTCTGCCAGTCCTGGTCATCAATAGTACTCGGGTGCATAGGCTAGACGTGGAGAGTAGTAAAAATCCTGGGGATAATACACTTCTCCATTGTGGGACTTCTTTTTCTTCTTCCTTTTTGGGCATGGTGAAGGAGAGGATGAAGAAGAGGATGAAGAATCAGAAGAGGTATCTGTGTTTTGTCTGTGCCTTTTAGGCTTCTTGGTTCTTCCCCTCTCAGCCTCTGAAGGCATGGGGGTGGGAGGGGGTGAGGCCAATTGTACTGATAAGGAAGGAGAAGCAGGCGCCTCGACATCGAAGTCTGCTGCTGAAGGAGTGAATGGAGAAAGCTGAGGAATGTTAATCTCCCTCCTCCCCCCCCCCTTCTGCCCAGGAGGAGGGGGAGGGGGAGCGTCTCCTGGGCTCTGAGGCGGCAGCAGCCTGAGAGAGAGCAGGGGCCCTCCGAGGGGGGTGGGGGGTGGTAGGTTTCACTGGCTTGGATTTCGATTTGTCCTTCTTCTTGGAAGTGGAAGCCTCTGCCGAGGAGGAAGAGTGCTTGGACTTAGAAGCCGGGCAATGCTTCGCTTTCTTTTGGGAAGCTGAAGCAGCCCTTTGAGTATCAGCGGACTTAGAAGGTTGAGGCTCCATTGAGTCTGAAGCTGGAACGGCCAGGGGGAGGGAGGCCAGGGGCAGGGGGGCCGGCGGGTGGAGAGAAGTCCGCAGCTTAAGGCGAGACTCCCTATTTCTCCGAGAAACCCTGGTGAATTTAGCACAGACTGGGCACGATTGAGGTTGGTGTTTTTCTCCTAAGCAAAATAAACACTCCTCATGGCCGTCTTTAAGGGGGATTTTGTTATTACAAGACCTGCACCGTTTAAACAGAGCGGGTGCTGCCATAAACTAAAAAACATAAGGAAAACATTAAAACCAATCTAATTAAGGCTAGTCAAACTATTCTCCCAAACAAGCGAGGGGGGAGGGGGGACACAGTAAATACTATACGGAGCAATAAAGAACTGTAATAATAAACTATTTCAACTATAATCACAACAAGCGGGGGGGGGGGGAGACACAGAAAAACTATCTATAAGAGTAGAAGTAAGAGAAAAAGAGATAGAAGAGAAAGGGGGAAAACTTTCAAATGCAGTAACCGTTAAAAAGGCGCAAAGGGAGTTCTGAAAAAGACAACCGATCTCTGCGGCGGTAAAAAGAGAACTGGGGAAGGTTGGGGGCGGGACCGCTGGTGGGGAGGCGCGGAGGTGGAGTCTTTGACTCTGAAAGAGCTCTGGAAGATTCCGATGCTACTGCGCATGCGCGGGTAAAACCCATTTGTGTGGCTTCACAGGGGACTACGAAGAAGAAAGATATTTTCCCCCTTAGGGCTTTTATATTAAATAATAAAGTTTTGTTTATTTAATTTATATATTGCCCTTCTGGGGTATTTTCCCACTCTGAGCAGTATACAACCATAAAAAACAATAGACAATAGATTAACACATTGGATCATAATTAGTTGTTCACTTCTGGAGAAGTCCATCAATTTTTTAAATTTTAAATGGGCTTCTAAAAAATGAAAAACAACACATTTATTTTTTTTGCAAATTGTAAAAAACTGGTACAAACCCTCCCTAGAAGAACTGTATCAAGGGATGCCATGAGGCCTTTCTCTTATGTCTGATGAAGTGGACTTGGTCCACAAAAGCTCACAATTAAATGCAGGAGTTAGTTTTTACGGTGTCACAACCTTTTTTGTCTTTTTTTTTTGCTGTTTTGTATTGTTTACTCTCTGATACGTATCAAGGGACTTACTTTCCTGCTACATGAGCATTTTCAACATAGGCAAGTGCTGCTTCTAAACCTTTCAGTTGAGCTACTGCATTGGAGTCTGTCACAAATCTCTTTACAAGTCCAAGGTACTTGGACCATTCAGGGCTCTTCTCATCATCTATCTTCTCAAACAGCTTTAAGGCTTCTTCATACCCATTTAATCTGGCCTTCCACAACTAGAAAGAAAATAGAAAAATAGCAATTAATAGTTCTGCTTGATTAAATTGAGTTTCATTAAACAAGACAACTTTCCAAATGAGAAATTCTGCAACTTCCTTCCTTCAGTAAATCTATTTTTACTTATACCAGCCCAAAGGAACACAAACTATTCTCAGAATGGTGCACTATTAATAATTTAACAATTATATCATAAGGCAGAAGGTAAACAAGACAGCTACTTTTCTGTATCTTCAAAACAAAGAATTGTTCTCAAGGTAGTCTTCAACTATAGGTAGAAATAAAGCCAACAGCACAGCAAGAAATCAGTGATATTACAGTAAACCCCCGACTTATGAATCCCTTGAGTTACAAAAGATTCAAATTACGAAAGGGTTTTGTGCTGAAATCCATGCCCCAATTTACTAAAATGCCCCGATTTACGAAATACAGTAAAAAAAACCGACACAAGTCTTTAGAGATCAAAATGGTGCTGCTGCCATTTTGATCACTAAATATCCACCCGCCCCCACCGCCGGAAGTCTCAAGAAGCGACTTACCATAGCGGTGGTGGAGGCAAAATCACCAGGGGTAAATTCCTTTGTCGGCTGCAGGTTTTGCCTTGCAGCACTGCCCAGGAAGGTTGGGGGACGTCAGAAACAGTGTGGCAGGGGAGGTGGAGAGCCCGAAATGGGTGGGGGAAAACCCCTCCGTCATGACAGAATTTTTTCCACCCGTTTCAGCCTCTCCACCACCCCTGCTGCCTCTGTGAGGGTTGGGGGACCCGATCCATGCTGTTTACGGCGCCCCCTAGCCTTCCCTGGTGGTGCTGCAAGGTAAAACGCTGGAGAACTCCTTTGTCGGCTGCAGGTTTTGCCTTGCAGCACTGACCGGGAAGGTCGGGGGACATCGGAAACAGTCCGGATTGGGTCCCCTGACCCTCCCAGAGGTGGCAGGGGCGGCAGAGCTGTGGCAATGGCACAGTTCCCACTCTGGAGAAGCAGGAGGAAGCAGCAGCAAACGTAAGGAGATTGCACCATTTAAATTATTTTTCCCTATGTCTCCCTATGGGGATGCCTCGAGTTATGCAAAAAAATTGAGTTACGCAACGTGCTGAGGAACAGACTTTTTATGTAACTCGGGGTTTTACTGTACTTCACTTTAGAAAGAATATAGAATAACATAAAATCTCTGATTTATATATAAGAAGAATGGAGTATTTGTATCACAGACAAAATCATACATATAGTTTCAAATGTTTTGCTTCTACAGTAAAACCCCGACCTACATACGCCTCTTTTTACGTAAAATTCAACTTATGTATTTTCTGCAGAAAATGCATTCCGGTTTACATAAATGTCCCGATTTACATAATGTGATTTCCCCATAGTTCCTATGGCTTTGCTTTGTTTTACATAAAAATTCATTTTTCCTATGGGTTTGCATCGATTTACATAAAAACCTACAGAATGGACTTTTTACGTAAATTAGGGTTTTACTGTACTCCAAAAACTGGGGAGGAAAAGAAAAGCCTTCTTACAGGAGAAAATGAGTTCAGGACCTGACCACCCAGCTCCTGGAAAAAAAATACCTGGATACTGCCAGAATACACAACTTTATATTTTTAACTGAAGAGTAATGGCAATTTAAATTGTTTCCTATAATTAATCCAAAATCTCCCAGGCAGAATTCTGGAAATGGAAGCCCCAAAATAGATGGTGATAGTGGCTCAAGTGGCTAAGACCCTGGCTGAGAGGTGGAAGGTCAGCAGTTCGATTCCCAAGTACTGCAGGACGGAATGAGCTCCCGTCTTTGTCCCAGCTCCTGCCAACCTAGCAATTCAAAAGCAAGAAATTGCAAGTAGATAAATAGGGACCACTTCGGTGGGAAGGTAACAGCGTTCCGTGTGCTCCAGTGTCTAGTCATGCCTGCCACATGACCATGGAAACGTCTGCAGAAGCAGACATCGCTGGCTCTTCGGCTTTGAAACAGAGATGAGCACTGAACCCTAGAGTCGGACACGACTGGCTTTCGAGCAAGAGAAACCTTTACCTTTATCTTTAGAGGAGTTTTCCCTTCTCCCATTGCTATCTTCAATTCCTAGAAGCCGAAGTCAATTCTCCAAAGCACTGATCAGCCAATGTACTAACTTAGGCTTCTGGGAATTAAAGTCCCTCTGTGGGGCTTGGGCCGCAAGTTGGGAACCACTGATACATGTTCCTCTTTTGAAAAACTAAGAAACTGCCCCCGTGACTCCTGGAAGCCACAATGCTTCATGAGCGTGGTAGTTCCATGGGAAGCACCCTCTATAGAGCCTAATTGGCACTGAGACAATTCCACGCATGAAGTTATGTAACTCCCAATAATCACTGGGGCAGTTTTCTTGCTTTTCAGTATGGAAAACACCTCTGTAGGCATCTGCTTTGGAGCTTCTACTCCTACAATTCAGCATAGCAAATTTGGGACAAATTCTAGATGTGACTATGAAAACCCAAACATCTGTAATGTCAAAAACCTGTCTAAGACTTCTGAAAGAGTGGAGCCTTTTATGGTAAACAAGCAAGTATCAAGAGCTCAACTTTTCAGCTCTACCCAGATGATCAAATTTCTCTTTAAATACAAAAAAAAACCTTCTTTTATCCACTGTAGGAATACTTGTGTGTAAACTAGGGGGGTGAGTGGGGGAGGAGAAAATAATATCATTTTATGTGACTGAGCTTCACATGTCTTCCTTCTGTGGGATTTCCGACAGATTTATCCCAATCTGTAGCTTCCTCCTAGGCCAGAGGAGATCCCAAATAACAAAACTAGAAATAATGAGACTCTCAGCCTTTGGTTAATAATACATGCCTTCTGCTCCTTCATAAGCAGTCAGGTAAAAACCTCACATCAAGAGAACAGATACAAAACCATGTTATAAAACAGGGACCTACAAATTCAGAATGTTTTTTGAATGCTTAATGAGAAGCATCAGAAAAGCTGTTAGAGAAAAGAAAGCTCTGTTCAGAAAATGGCAAACACTTCCGAAATGAGGGAACAAGAAGGAAGACAAACCTGCATAACAAAAATTCAAGCAATGTCATCTCCCCAATTTTGGGAAGTGTTAAGACTACCACGGACAACATTTCTTCCAAATACTTGAGAAGTTTAAAAAAAAAATCCAACAAAGGAGACAGCTGGCCTATTGGGTAACAGAAGAGCTAAAGTAGGATGAGCAGAATACAGAGAAACTTAGTGAATTTCTTCCATCATTTTTCACTGAAAAAAGTGCAGACTTAGAACTGACATATTCCAAAATGGGAAATATCGAACTGGGACAACAATAGTAGCAGCATAGTATTCTATAACCTACTGAAAGTAAGAAATCCACAGATCTATTCTAAGGTATCATCTACCTTAAGAACTCTTACTATACAACTGCTGATCTCCTATCATAAATGTTATACATCCCTCTTATAAGACTGGAAATGGCCAATGTAGCATTATTTTTTAATAAGAGAGAAAAAAATTGTAGGCCAGTTAGTTAGATGTTAATGTCAGGTGGAACATGATAAAAAAGTAGAAGTGCTAATATGGACAAAGAAGAGCAGAAAGAACTTTAAATATCTTAGCTGGTTGCATACAATGTAGTACTGTATATGAAGTTTGCTGTCAAAATGTCATGACAACTACCAAAGACCACAGTGATCTTGCTATTAGGTAGATCCTATTTTATACTGACCATACAATTCAAAAGTTAGACAAATGTTTTTATTCAGATCTGCAGATTCTTTGTTTCTCACAAAGAGGTGACTGAACATAAGACAGCAGCAGGATTCACTACTTCAATAGTGTTGTCTTCTACTTCAATAGTGTTGTCTTCTTTTGTACACATGATGGGACATAGATTGCATGCTCATATAGCTCCATTTATGGAATTTTTCTACTTTAAATAAAAATTCCCTGTATTCAAGGAGCCCAATTTTACTTGATTATTCTTGATCTTTCTTTTTTTTACTTCAAATTCTAGTATATTATGTCCAGATGGTGCAACCATAATCTGCAGTTTGCTGGTGGGGCTTATCTATTTGGCAAGGTGTATTGCTTTTTCCCTCCAAAGGTTTAGCCTAGCCTTTTATGTTAGAAATTTTCAGAGGGGCAGCTGTATTAGTGTTTAGCATGCTGTAGCACCATCAAAGAGTCTTGTGCTATGTAGACTAGCAAGCTTTATTTGGCATAACATTTGTGGATTGCAGCCTACTTCATCATATGCATTAAGTATAACCTCAGAAAATTGGAGCTTCCGCTCTGTTTCTCTGTTTATTAAGAGAAATATTCCTGTGTTTTTAAAGGCTGAGGTTTCAGCTCATTATCTATACCTATAAATCCAAGGGTTAACCGTTGGAACTTGCTATACGTTTCTGCACCCATCCATCCTATCCTGTACCGAGCCTCCTGCACTCGCCTGAACCCGGTCCGGAGGTTAACACAGGGTTGAGAAACGCACCAGTGGGGCAAGAGCCCCACGAACATGAACAAAGGGAAACAACTTCAATTCCCAACATTCTCTGCGCTGCGCCACAGCCAATCAGGCTGAGAGGCGTGAGCAAAAAGAATGTTGGGAAACACGGGGCGGCCAATTAAAATCAAGCCGCAGAAAAAAATCGCCGCACAAACGCAAACAACAAACGCAAAACTACAAATCCCAGTGTCCTGTGTGCCATGAGCGCGCAGATTGCTGAGAAAGCCGGCGTGCGAAAAATAAAATTACAAAATGCAACAGGGGCGCAAGCCTGCCACAGGCGGACGCAGAGCCTCACAGCCTCACAAAACTAACAAGGCACAAAAATCCACCGTGAGACACCCGCCGGCCTTCTTTCCCGGAGCAACGGGGAGAAGAGGGACTCCCTCTCCTTCACGCTACCCCGCCAAAGACACGGTGAAGCCCACCACCGGCCTCAAGTAAAATTGAGCCGGGGTGGAAAAAAATCCAAAAACAGGCAGCAGTTCGTCAGGGGAAGCAGCCTCCCTGGCGAATGACTGGCTGATGCCTTTGTACTTCCGATGGAGGTCATACAAAAGCAGCAGCCAGCAATCTGCAAGAAAGAGCCCCACCCCTTACGGATCGCTGCCTGCCGATCTCTGGTTAGGTAAGCCAGGAGAGAAAGGAGACAGAGAGGAGAGAACCATCGTTAGACAGAGATAGCTCTTCTCTGCCTCCTCCTTCTCCCCCAACCTACCTAACGAACCTTTCCGGGGGAAGAGCCAGCTGACTGCCAAAATTCGAAGCAGCAATGGGGAAAAGAGGAACCGACAGGCAGCCCGTTCTTCACGCTAAAGTAAACACCAAAGACAAACACCAAAATTAATAAAAAATAAAACAAAAATAAATCAATAATTAAAAAACCATTAATAAACAAAAAAGTAAACCACAAAATACACAAACAAAAACATCCACAATACCACAAAAGAACATACAAAACACCTAACTACAACACGAAAATACCTAACTCTAACACAACTACCACAAATTACAAAAATAAACAACGAAATCACAAAAATTAAACAAAACCAGAAATAACCAAACCAATTAAACAAACCTAAAACTCAACCAAAACAAAAAAGAACAAACAGAAACACCTCCCAGCCCACCACCACAAAAACAAAACAAAGAAAAACCCCAGAGGCCAGGAGAGAAAAAACACGTGAAATGAAAACAAAACCACTAACAGCCCCACCTGCAGGGCGGAATAGTAAAAACACAACAGCCCCACCTAGAGGCCACAAGAGTAAAAACAAGTCAAAAACATAACAATAAATCAAAAGTTTACACAAATAACAAACATATGTTAAATAAATAAAATAAAATAAATTATAGCATCCTCTGTTGATTTTTAACTCAAAAAAAAAAAAAAAAAGCAAAACACAATTTAAAACAGACCGGCATTGCCGGGCAAACTATTCTAGTTTTTATAATATAAAGAAAGGTTTTCTAATGTGAAGGATAACTGGTAAACGATGGGCTCAAAGGTTTACCCTGGATTGTCAAGGCATGATCATCAGAGCACGTGAAGCTTCAGGCAGATGGGAATGTTAGCTGATTATTTGTGCTAATGTGAAAAAGTAATGGTGCCAGGATGATACTCTGTGGGAGTAGTTTGACTATAGGTATTATAATCCTCTCAGTGGGGTTTATTGAAGAGAACATAGAAATCTTGATGGTTGAACTGGCTGCTTGTATAGTAACATCAATTTACAAAAACACCTAATATGTCATTCTGCTTTAAGAAACTGTTTATTATGGAAAGCCAAAACACTCACTTTCTAGTTGGGGATTAACAGTGATGAACATGACAAAAATAGCAAAGCTATTATAAAAGGGGCAGAATCCCATTCCATGTGCCTCAAGTATGATCTTAAACTATCCAGCTGATTTAACGATGGCAGAGGCTACAATCCAGATCTAATTTTTGTTGGTGAGCCTAATAAGAGTGTAGGTAATTCAATCCCAAACACTCAACCCAGACCAATTCTATGTCAGACTTACTCAGTCATGACCTCAATCTATCATTCAGCAGGAGGTATAATTTCAAAAAAGCCAAACGGAAAAGGTTTATAACAGGGGTAAACACCTTACTTCAGACTGCCCCTCATCCAAAGAACTATGATTAATTTGCAACTTCCATTTTGGAATGTTTGCATGCCTCTATTCCAAGAGGGTGTTAGACCAACAGAATCCTAGGTCTTATTCCAAAAACACATCTTAATTCTTACGTTATATTTCACATGTTGAGGAAAATTATTTTAGCAAGCATATGATAAATGCTGGGAGAAATTAGATCTCAACTCTTGCAGAAAAAAACTTGCTGGACAGACACTATAATAAAAGCTCATGTGGCAAAAAGCAGGCAGAAATTTTGGAGACTACTGAAAAGACTGAACAATGACAGTGTGTGCAAATAGATAAATACAAGAAATCATTAATTTATAAAACCACCCTTAATCAAAAGTAACTTGGCAGCTCATGTCACAAACACAAACATACATGGTGCCCTTACCTTGTGTTCACATTTTTGATCAATGGGTAATTTCATCCACTCACTATCATCTCCCATGATGGTTCAGCTTCTTTTAATTCTTTACAGTAATTCCTAGGGAAGTGAAAGAATTTCAATTAACAATTTACTGAAATATAAGGCTAACAAAAGTGGCTTGCAAATAATGAGAAGATCTAACCAAACTTGAAAATTTTTAACTACCACCAACAAAAAAAGAACATAGTACAGTAATTTTAGATATTGGCCTAGTCCTCAAATCTAGACTTTATACATATTTCACAAATCTAGAATTTGCACATCCTGAGTAAAAGTTCAACACATTTTCTGCTTCTAATAGTTGCATTTTCGTATAATTTTGAATATTGTTTGCAAGGTACTAAAGAAAATAAAATGATGTAAGAACTAGGAACAAGACAAAAATGTTTGAAAGATTTAGCAAGAACTAGAAGGCTGCCCCACTACAGATGAAACAGCTTGCCTGTATTTTTAAGTGAGGCTATTTTCACAGCATACAAGAAGAAATGAGATTGCTACATAAAACTACTGATATTGGGGCTTGGCAAGTAGACCAGTACTTTTGTAACTTGCTTGCAAAACTGTTGTACCGAAATACTGTAAAATAAAATAAAAAAACCTGACAGAAAACGTAAATGTGCAAATATCTTAAACATGATCATTTACTTGCAGTAAAGTATCTAGAACATTTTAGCGCCACAAACTGATAAATGTTATCCACAAAAGGACAGGAACAAAAAAGTCCTAAAAGCATCAGAAGAGAAATCAAACATTATACTGATAACAACAGCAGTACAGTAGAATCAGAAGATATAACCATCATTAAACACTAAGCCATTTCAGTACCCAATTTATAAGGAAGTGCCAAACTGGAGAAATTGCTTTTGGCTATTCAAACAGTTTAGGTTATCCAGAAGAGTTTCAAGATCATTTTCTAAAATTCAAGGAGTGATTTTAAAAATCTGATTTGAAGACTATCTAGTCCAGGAGTTTCCAACGTTTTAGTGCTGCATGTTGGACCATGCCCCCCAGACAGCTGAGCTGTGGTTCCTCTGCCATAAACACTGCCGTAAAACATGTCCATGGCTGTCGTAAACATGCTTATAACAACCATGGGTGCATTTACGGCAGCATTTACACCAGGCACTGGTGCGTTTATGCATGTGTGCATTTTGCAGCTGTCGTAAATGTGTCCACTTCCGCTAGCGGCAAGGGCAGCAGTGGGCCACATGAAATGGTGCCAAAGACTGGGGCCGGGCCACGGGCAGTAGGTTGGCCACCCTTGATCTAGTCCAACTACCTTAGAACAAGATTTCTGCATATAATGAAATACCACCAAGAAACAGTAACACTAGTAACAGATAAAAACCAGAAGTCCCAATAAAAGGTATTATATTTCAGTATTACACAACAAGTAAGATGATGCCAATATTGGCAACTAGATCAGACAAGGGAGTAAGTATAATTTCTCAAAGTAGAACTGAATCATGTAAATAGTAGCAGTAGTTCTGAAACAAAAGCTTCTTAAATTTCAAAAACATTTTTTAAAAAGGTGCAAAACAAAAAAGATCAAAAGTAAAGAAAGGATTATAAGCAGAGTAGATAGATAATAAAGTTTACACACTAAATAAGTGGTAGAAGTGTCATGCAGCCATCAAAATGTCTCACAGCAGATCTTTCTTTCATATCAGTGTTGCATAATTTAATCTGTAGCGTGTATGTATAATAAAAACTGTTATACCACACATGCTATTTCTAGTAGAATCTCTAGTGCCCACTTTCAGGAAAAAGTGCCCAAATTCACTCACAAAGAAAACTCTTTAAAAAAATACAGCTATCTGCACAAATTTTAAGATTTACAGGCACTGCTGACATAACTACAAGATTCTAGTTCTGCAACAATAATTATAACAGCATTGTCAGTGTGGTATAATGATCAGAGAATAGACCTATGATTCAGAAGCCACCTAAATCCAGAATAATTTGCCATTACAAAAACTCATATTTAGGCATGTGTTATGATGGGCAATCTTCCATACAGGTAGCTAGGTTAAATGCTTACAAGTCCTATAATAGCAGCAGTAACAAAAGGTAGTAAGAATGCTCAGAAATTGTAAAAATTCATATCTTGATGAACCTGCCACTGAAATGCCTAACAAAATAGGAGGATGCTGTAATTAAAAAGGCTGTCAGACTCAAAGAATGTGCTCATATTTCTTTTCCAACACACTGCTCATTCATTCAGGTTTCAGAATAGAAGCAGGCCAATTTCCTTCAAATTACAAGATATTTTGTGTTCCTTTAGCATTTTAGCAATATGAAAGAAAAACAGGTTCCTTTTAAGGAAAGGAAACTTGATGCACATGTGACATTTCAGCATATCTATAATATATATGGGCAAGAAGAGTCTTAAAGGAGAGCAAGCTTCAGCAGGCTCTGCCTGCCCTCCAGACACCACAGATGCCTCTTGCCTTTCTCCTCTCTAACACTATGGACACTCAACAACCCATGTTCCCTCACTCCCACCCTGAATTGACAGCCACACCAGGCTCTCTTCCCCATGCCCCTCTATGCCCAAGCTGAGTCTAGACATTTCCCTGAGCTTGACTCAAAAGCAGCTTATCCTACGATCTCACCAACTAGCTCACATCACTTCTGGTCTGGTAGTGTTTACTTCAAGCAGACCATGTTGTGACAGAGTGCACGTGCAGATCCAATTCTCACTCTACAGTACTTCACAAGATATTAGTAGCGAAGCAGGACAGTATATAGATCATGAGCTTATCATGGCAAGAAGCTAGTATTTTATGAACCATTTATACTGTGCTATAAGTGGGCAAGGCATCTTACACAACTTCATTAGCATGAACACAGATAATTCAATCTAAAAACAAAGGCTTGGTTCATATACTATGAAATCCAATCTCTTCTAAATCATGCTTTAGCAGTAATGTTAGTACTAACCATAGATTTGTTGCAAACTTCAGAATCAAAGAAATCTTTGCCAATAACACAAGTTTTTAAGAGGCATGAATTTATCCAAAATGAAAGGCAATAACAGAGTATTGATGGGAGAAATTAGGGATTAAGTGTATGTCATTGAATTTAAACATACTCACTTGATGACTACTTTTGAACTAGTAGCTTGGATCACTGACACTGTTGTCATTACTTCCCAAATTACTATTGTTTTGCAGCAATCAAGGAACAACCACAGAAGGGCTCATTAGAAGCAAAACTGAAGATACATTTTTAATAAAGCTTTCGTGCCAATTTTGTAACTATCCAACATTTGCAAGATGATCAAACAGCCAAGAATAAACATTTAACTGTTTTTCTACGAAGTGGACAAATACTGAATTTGATTTTTATTCCTCAACAAAGTCAGCTAGGAAGAATAAGTGTGTTTTGCTCTACTGTTCAGCAAATGTAGTTAGTTAAGACTCAGACATTAGGGTTCAAATACTTTTCTCCCAAATGAATCCTGCCAACTCTCAGTGCTACAGAACTTTCTCCAATGGCAAAATTTGATGTAAAGCTCCAACTGTCATTCTGCAGCATGAAACTACCTCATATACCGGTAACTACTTTTTTAAAAAGCTACTTTGAGTTTTTAAAAAAAGATGTCTAAGTCTGTACAATAATGACAATTTGCACTGTGACTTAAAACAATTATTTGTGAGTCTCTTGCTAAAGCAAAGCAATCACACTTATATACCAACCCACAGCGGTTAGTGCACTCTGGGAAGTTCACTGTTAATTAGCATTTTGCCCTCAACATTTTACCCTCAATTATTCCTGCATCTTTCCATTTTACCAACCTTGGAAGGATGGAAGGTTGAGTCAACCTTGATCCTTGACCAGGATCAAACTCACAACCTTTTGGTTGCAGGACAGTTTAACCACTGTGCCACCAGAGCTCTTGCTACAATCCTGCAGACATTTAAGTGTCAGCCTTACTAAACTAAGGAGGATTTAGTTTTCAGTAAATACAATAAGGATTGGGATGGAAAGTCATTCTTAGCATTCATTATTCTGCATCCTTCCATCTTCCTAATTTCAGTGAAACAACTAACATAGACTAAATTATTCCTCATTGAATGGGAAAAGGTTTAAAATGTTATGTGCAATTAAGTTGCATTTCATTATGACAAGCCCAACAGTGTTTTGCAGGTATGCAAGATACTGAAAGAGCATTTTCACTACTGCCAGTCCCTAGTGAGTTTCCATGGCCTCTTAGTGATTTGAACCCAAGTACAGTATGCCTCGCTTAAAGAGCATAATGTGTTCCACGGGATTGCTCTTAAAGCAAGTTTGCTCTTTAAGCAAAACACCATTGTAAGTGACCCATTGTGACTTCTGGTGGTGGTGGTGGTGGAGATTGCGAACCCCAATTTAGTTGTTAAGCGAGTTTTTGGTTGGTTTTAGTTAAGCGAGGCGACCATTTGTAGAAAATTCTGCTCTTTAAGCAAGTTAGTCTCTAAGCGAGGCGCTCTTTATACGAGATTTGTACGGTATTATGAATTCTAGTGCATCACTTCATTCTCTATACCAAACTGGCAGCTTATTAAAAGGCTAACATTTGGCTACTATTCCACAAAACATCAGCTGCAGCTTCAGAGCATGACAAAGAATATTCAGGAAAGTTTTCACAGGAAAAAAGTAAATGCTACCTCACTTTTACTCAGAAAAAAATCCCAGTATGCCAATCAGGACTCACACACTCCTAGGAAAGTGGGCATTGGATTGGGGCAAGACATAGTGAAATCTGCTTGTGAGTAAACATTTACAGGATTGCACTGTCAATTTAAGCAGTTTTCACTTATCAGAGACTCTTTAGGAAATTGTTTAGAACAGCCTACCCACAAGTAACTATAATTAAAAACATTTAAATCAGAAAGACAAAGACTGTATTTAAACTGTTTTATGCTATATTACAAAAAAAGCTCTTTATTAATAGTCTTCCCACCATTTTTAGAAGTAAGCCAATCTTGTTTTAGAAAAGAGAATAGGACTCCTACAGCCATAAAATTCTAATGTGTGACAACCTAAAGGTAAAAGTTTCCCTTGCCCGAAAGCCAGTTGTATCCGACTCTAGGGTTCAGTGCTCATCTGTTTCAAAGCTGAAGAGCCAGCACTGTCTGCTTCTGCAGATGTTTCCGTGGTCATGTGGCAGGCATGACTAGACACCGGAATGCACGGAACACGAAGTGGTCCCTATTTACCTACTTGCAATTTCTTGCTTTTGAACTGCTAGGTTGGTAGGAGCTGGGACAAAGACAGGAGCTCATTCTGTCCTGCAGTACTTGGGAACCTATTACTTGCTAAAGATCCTGCACTACTACTGACAAGACAGAAGCTCTTCTCTCTTTTACATCTGGTCACTCCACATGCCACCTGCTTATTTAAGGCCTTCCACCACTTATTTTTAATAACATGTTTCCAACAAACAAAAACTGTTTACTATGTTCACATTCAAGATTATCCAGCCACTTAGGCCCTCTGTAGCCAGCAACTCTGACAGAAGGTCTTCAACCTTTAGAGGTGGTCAGGAGTGCAATAGAAATCTGATCTTCACAAGTAGTCTTACTTAGCCTCCAAAATATAATTAACTGTTTAGAGCCCTGACTCTCGCTCTTAGGCTTTGTCTGCTACTTTCCATAGAATTTACATCAATGGGTGAAGGGTGACATGAGGAAGGAAGACTCATTACATCCTGGAAGAAACCATGTTGATTTTGTGCAATATTTGTGAAACACTGCAAATCTTTCTTTCTTTATTTGTGTCAGATGCACCACCAGGACATAATAACAGACAAAGACAAAATTACCACATCCCAAAACAAAATATAATTTAAAAGGGCTAGATGACATCCACCCAATATCAAGCCACATCAACAGCATTTCCTCTTGCCAACATAAGGTCCTCCTCAGTGCACATTGAGGGGCATTGTGTGCATTGTATCATATGGGAGATAGTTTGTATTTCTCCGCATTCACACAGGCTGTTATCTACAGGGAAACCCCACTTTCTCAGATTAGCCCTTGATCATCCTACCCTTGCATGCAGTCTAATTTAAAGCTTTCCACTGCAAATCATTATGCATGCTGATGGAACGGTTTAAGTTATTTTAAGCAGTAGAAACATTGACTGTAAAGCCTAAATAACAAGAATTTTATGATTTTTAAAAAAAAAATACTGTCAAAGTTCACACAGAAAAAGAAAAGGCCAGTCAGGTAGTCAAATGCTAGATGTGAAGGAACTGAAGTTGGAAAATGCTTCCTTAGCTTGATACAAGTGTATCTTTAGCATTCTGGCTCTTTACAAGCCAATACAGGAAAACATCAAAATATGCTCTAATCTTTCTCACTAAAGAGTTGTACTAAAACAAACAAGAATTATTTATTTATTTATTATTTTGATTTCTATACCGCCCACTTGGCCAAGGCCAACACAGGGCGGTTCACAATCACAATAAAAACATAATTAAAAAGTGCATAAAAAAACCTACACTCTCCCTAAAAATGGGTGCAGGGACCAAGGGGGCTGGAGTTACACTATACCAGCCACCCAACGGAAGTCACCCTGCTACCTGCACCCCATACTTGGCCTGCCAGCAGGGTTTTAAGTTCTTTTCTGAAAGGCAGCAATTCCATCTGGTGACGTAGCTCTGTTGGTAGGAGGTTCCAGAGTGCCGGTGCGGACACGGAGAAGGCCTTCCTCCTTGTGCTAGAATGCCTTTTGGGACCAATGGGAGATTTCTGAAGGTCCACTCACATTCCAGTCTATCATTGCTATTCCCCTTATATTTCTGTATCAGTGTAAATCATGATTTAATACTTAACTCACTTTAGAAAATATACATCTTTTCAGAATGTTGTAAGGTAAATGTTTCCCTTGCACGAAAGCCAGTCGTATCCAACTCTAGGGTGCAGTGCTCTTCTCTGTTTCTAACCCGAAGAGCCAGCGCTGTCTGCTTCTGCAGACGTTTTTGTGGTCATGTGGCAGGCATGACTAGACACCGGAGCGCACGGAAAGCTGTTACCTTCCCACCGAAGTGGTCCCTATTTATCTACTTGCAATGTCTTGCTTTTGAACTGCTAGGTTGGCAGGAGCTGGGACAAAGATGGGAGCTCATTCCGTCCTGCAGTACTTGGGAATCGAACTACTGACCTTCCGCTTCCCGGTCAGCGTCTTAGTCACTTGAGCCACTGCAGAGCATAAATCATGATGCAACTGACATATATTTACCTGCATGATGAAACTGTCAAAATGAAGCCACCTTTTTGGTGGATTCATTCTGTAATTCCTTTCGCCTGACCTAGCGGGAGATGCAACTGATATGACAGAGGACAACATACATACACCACTTCACTTCTATGCTGGTGACCTATTTCATTCCCTCTCTCAGGATCCATTCTTGGTTTTAGTTTCAGCTGGGTTTGATTTCATTCAGCCCAATCTCATGTCAACTGGTACAGTATTTATCATTTCTTACAAATCTAGAGGGGACTCCTCTTAAACGGGATTCTAGCACTCCCCCCCCATCCCCCCCCCCCACTCGCCTGTGTCTGCACCCGAATCCAGCTCTCAACGGCGCCAATACCAGCATCTCCCCCCCACCCCCACCCCCTTCGGTTGGCGACTGGAGCTGTCTAGTCGGAGCCCTTCCTTTCCCGCCCTGCGCCCATCGCTGCTGCTGCTGCTGCTGCTGCTGCTCCAGCTCCCGGGCGATTGTTGTCAACGAGCCCCGGAGCGCCCAGAAGCTCGTGACGGAGGTCAGTCCGCGAACCAGGCCGAGCCCTTCGTCCGGAGCCGCCGGGCGTCCAACTGGGAAGCAGAGCGCCGGAGTTGCAGGCCAGGCTGCGCTCCGCTCCCCTCCCTGGCATTGTGAAGGCCAGCCGCCGCCACCCTTCCCCCCGCCCGCGACTTTAACTCCGGGGCTTTGGGCCTGGGCGGGACTGACACCTCCCTGCCCAAATGGCCACAGGACAACGTCGCCTTACCCAGGTTTAGGCTAGGCCAGACTCGCCCTAAGCGAGCCAGCGGCGGCGGCCAGGCTTTAGCAGCAGGCGCGGGCGGGCAGATGAAGCCTCCTCGGCAACCGGCAGGGGAGGAGGAGGAGGAGGAGGAGGAGGAGGAGGAGGGAGGCACCACCTCCAGGGGCGGGGCGGGGCGGGGCGCAGCCAGCGACAGACCAACCTCCGACTCGCACAGCACCGGAGAGGCGGCGGGCGGGCCTTCCCCGGCCCATGTGACAAACAAAGGCCGGGCCCCGCCCTCGACTGAACAGGCGCGCGCGCGCCGACGTCGCTTTCGCTTCCACTCTTCCCTCCCTCCCCCCCCCCCCCCCCCCACACACACGCACTCGCCCAAATTCAGGGGACAAGCGGGGCGGCTGACCCGAAGCTCCGTGAGAGGCAAGGCAAGCGAAAGGATGGACTTGGCCCGGCCCAGCCAGACTTCTCTCTCTCTCTCTCTCTCTCTCTCTCTCAGAAGAAGAAGAAGCGAAGTCTTCGCCTGCCGCCCTTCAGGCTGACTAATGAGAGCCATTCCTGAGCGGCAAAGTCCGTATTCAGGCGGAGAGTGAGTGCCCTACTACAGCCTCCTAATGGACCTTGCCCTGGTGCAAAGCTTTCACGACCGCTTTCTTCCTGGCACTCTCTCTGACCTGATAAGTTCTCTGGTAGACGATTGATTATGGGGAGACAAGCTATGAGAAACCAGGGGGATATAGTGAAAAGCAGAGACATCACCTTGAAAACAAAAATCCGCATAGTCAAAGCAATGGTATTCCCAGTGGTAATGTATGGGTGTGAGAGCTGGACCATTAGGAAGGCTGAGCGCAGAAGAATAGATGCCTTTGAAATATGGTGTTGGAGGAGAGCCCTGAGAGTTCCCCGGACGGCAAAGAGAACAAATAGGTCGATATTAGAAGAAATCAACCCTGACTGTTCAATGGAGGGGACAAATAGTGAAGATGAAGCTAAAGTACTTTGGACATCAAATGAGAAGGGAGGACTCACTTGAGAAGGCCATGATGCTGGGAAAGGTGGAGGGCAAGAAAAGAAATGGGGCATCCAAAGATGAGATGGCTAGATGATATTGTGGATACAATGGGCACAGAGCTGGGAGGGCTGAGGAGGATGGTGGAGGACAGAGGTGCCTGGAAGAAAATGGTCCATGGGGTCGCAAAGGGTCGGAATCAACTGTGCAACTGAACAACAACAACAACAACAACAAAGACACAATGGATCCCATTTTGCTTTTTTTTAAAAAAAAAAAAGAACCTGAAAAAAAATAGAAACGTCCCAGAACAGAACCAGCAAAGATGCTTCCTATTGAGACAGACCATCAAGACACTTTGAAAGAACAACTCAGCTACATTCCCTTTCCCAGTCCTCCTTCAAAATGCAATGGCCTGAACCCAGGAACGCCTGTATTCAAGCTAACATTAAAATACAGCAGTTAGTCTTTAAGGTGCCACAAAGTTTTTTGTCTTTTTATTTTGTTTACTCTCTTATCTGTTTTCAATATAGGTGTGCTGCCACTTTGCCCCCCCCCATTCCAGTGGCCTTGCCAAGAAAACCCCATGGACATGTACCATGCAGTATCAAAAGGCTAAACAATATGACGTTGGAAGATGAGCCCCTCAGGTCAGAAGGTGTCCAATATGCTACTGGGGAAGAGCAGAGGACAAGTACAAGTAGCCCCAGAAAAAGTGAAGCAACTGGGCCAAAGCCAAAAGGATGCTCAGCTGTGGATAGATCTGGCGATCCGATGCTGTAAAGAACAATATTGCATAGGAACCTGGACTGTAAGATCTATGAATTAAGGCAAGCTGGACATGGTCAAAAATGAGATGGAAAGACTGAGCATTGATATCTTGGGAATCAGTGAACTAAAGTGGACAGGGATGGGTGAATTTAACTCAGAGGACCATTATATCTACTACTGTGGGCAAGAATCTCTTAGAAGAAATGGAGTGGCCCTTACAGTCAATAAAAGAGTGAGGAAAGCATGAGGAATGCCATTAAAGTGTTGCACTCAATATGCCAGCAGATTTGGAAAACAGACCAATGGCCACAGGATTAGAAAAGGTCAGTCTAAGTTCCAATTCCAAAGAAGGGCAACGCCAAAGAATGTTGAAATTATCGTACCCCATCACTCCCTGGCAAATAAAAGGGGGAGATGGAAGCAGTGACAGACTTTACTTTACCTTCTTGGAATCTAAGATCACTGCAGGTGGTGACTGCAGCCATGAAATAAAAATACACATACTCCTTGGAAGGCAAGCTAAGGCAAACCTAGGCAGCATAATAAAAAGAGACATCACACTGCCAAAAAAAAAGCCTGCATAGTTAAAGCAATGGTCTTCCCAGTAGTATTGTATGGCTGTGAGAACTGGACCATAAGGAAGACTAAGCACAGAAGAATAGATGCCTTTGAACTGTGATGCTGGAGGACACTCTTGAGAGTCCCCTGGACTGCAAGTCAAATCAGTCAATCCTAAAAGAAATCAATCCTGACTGTTCTTAGAGAGGACTCACTGGAGAAGGCCCTGGTGCTAGGAAAGATCGAAGGCAAAAGGAGAAGGGGGCGACAGAGGATGAGATGGCTAGATGCCATTGTTGACGCAGTTGGGTATAGATCTGGGTCGACTACGGAAAATAGCAGATGCCAGAGGAGCCTGGCATGCTGTGGTCCATGGGGTCACAAAGGGTCGGACTCGACTGTGCGACTGAACAACAATCACAACCACTTTGGCAGGGTCTTCTCAGAAGGTCTGTGAAGAAAAACTGCCAAATATACCATTCTAAGAACTGTAACTACTGATGTGGTCTGTTTACGTTTTCATTATTCTATCACAAGAATAACAAATAACTTTTGAGTTATGAAACCTTTACACTTCTGTTCAAAACATTTCTTTAACAGCACTGAGTTATTTATGTGTAATCTCAACAAGATTTAGGAAAGGGAACAATTCTACTCAAGTAGTTCTTACTCATTCTTCTGGATTTCTTGTGAAGATGGGCAATTTTACATATCCTAGCATTTTCTCCTTTGAGGAGACAGATGAAATTTCATGCTGTTATGTCTGAACCAATGTAACAAGCAGAGATTCTTTCTCTCCCTCCCCTACTGTGGGGATCCCCGCTAGAAGAGAGCCTTGTTGGGGTGTGGAGGCGTGAGTGGTATAACTAGGCAGTGTTGCCCATCTCTTGCAAATGATGTTAGGCAGGGATTAAAACTCACCAAAGCATCCTCTGTCGGATGCCTTGAGCCAGGTGAAAGTGGAGGGCACATGTCATGGTCCGCCTAGCCAGCGGGTGATGTGATATCTAAATTGCTTTAAAAAAAACCATGTGCAAATGGACTTGATTTCTCAAGTTTATTTGCATGTGTAGGATATTGTTGCGGAGACATCCACCAGTGCGCAGATTCCTCCCTCCCCCTTTGTGGAATTCCTGATCCCCTTCTCTGATTGTGCCTTTTTCTCATTTTGGAGGACTAGCATTGGTGGCAAATCCCCCAAGTTGGGAGTGTAGGGAGTTTGGTCTTAGCCAAATTGGTATTGCTTAGGTAAAGGTAAAAGCCACCCTTGCTCAAGAGCTAGTTGTATCTGACTCTAGGATTCAGTGATCATCTCTGTTTATAGCCAAAGAGCCAGCGCTGTCTGCGTCTGCAGATGTTTCCATCGACATGTGGCAGGCATGCCTCAACACCAGAGTGCACAGAATGCTGTTTACCTTCCCACCAAAGTGGTACCTATTTATCTACAGTATTTGCAATTTCTTGCAAACTGCTAGGTTCGCAGGAGCTGGGACAGAGGCAGGAGCTTACTCCGTCATGCAATGCCCGGGAATCAAACTCCAACCTTCCAGTCAGCAAGTTCAGCATCTTAACCACTTGAGCCACCACAGTCCACGTGGTAATGCTGATAGTCCAACTTAGGCTCCTTCCCCGATATCTAAAATTACATCCTTATGGGTCTTCATGACTGACAGGTTATGTGCTGTAACTGAAAATTATGTCCATCATAACAGCTGAAATCCTGTTTAGCAGGGTATATACACCTCACAGGAATAACATTATGGTTAGTAGCACATTGGCACTGATTAAAAGCTTCTTTTTGTAACTTCAAGATGCACACTTCACTGCATGTGTGAGAGACCTGAACACCCCAAAACCACAAAAGGAAGCCTTTAATCAGTTCCAATCTACTGCTCCCATTAACATCATTCTCGTTGTGCAGGCAGAGCTATGAAACAGGGTTTCAGTGTTAGTGTTCTCATCTGCATTAATCCACAGAAAGCTTCCTCAAAGATTGTGGTATTTCTGTGAACCACAATCGGACATACCCTGGTAGTGGCAGACTTGTGTTGCCAGCTTATCTTTCTCACACTAGGTCAGGCAAAACGAGCTGCAGAACGAACTAAACAAAATGTGCCTTTGTTTTGGCAGTTTCATGTCTGGCCTAGACACAGAAGAAGAAATCCACAGCTAAAATAAAACAATCCAACAGTCACAGTATTCTTTAAACAATTGATACGTTTGTCCCAGGAAAAACACACAGCAGTCATGAGTACTGTAATAAGGCCTCCTTTTGCTGCATTATAAACAGAGTAACTGTGCAAAGTATGACCTAATTTTAGATCCAAGCAGAGGAACATTTCCAGCATATTTCCATTTTGCTCTGTGCAATATCAAAGGTTCTTCACCATATTTTCAACATGACATTGAAGTTTCAGATAAAACATTCACAGAAAGTAATTAACAGCCTACTAGAAAACACTCAAATCTATCACAGACCAAAATCCTACTGGCAATTTACGCATGCATAAGCAAAACTGCAGCGGTACCACTGATGTTTCTGCTCATGTGCCCATTGCACAAATAGGCATCTTCAGGAATATGACTGATACCTTGTTAATTAGTAGTGATTCACCATCATAACTTACAAAATCTTATTTCCACATGTGCAAATCCACAATGGAATTGTAGGCACAACGTCGTTATATATTATATATGTACAGTATATTAAAAACAAATGCCTCAGGTCCCACCAAGCTACTCCTGATCTCTGTGGTTCCTAAAAGATCTATCACTAAATTGTAGAAAACACATCAAAATATTATTACCAGGCACAAAGAAGTCACTCTTAGAAATAATATAGCCCATGAGGCTATTAATAGCCCATTAAAATAAAGTATGACATTTTTGAAGGTGCAGCATGTTCTAGAGGTTGTTAAAAAAGAAGAATGTTCTGAAGTAATAGCTCCATTATGTTCTATGGACTGTCTAAGTTCTGGAATAAAGGGCACTTAGCAACCATAAGGATAGCAGCTTTCAGATCACAGAAGGTACAGAGGGAAAAGGCCTAAGACTATATATTTTAATACCTCATCCTTATAACAAGATGTTAGCAATGTTGTAGAGTGCTAAAATTATTCTAGTTCTAGGGACATAGTAGCTACCTATAATTAAAAGCATCTCCCATTCTACTAAAAGGAAAAATGGCTTTCTTACTCAAGAGAGAAGTCAAACAATTTTCTGTGTGTTTAATACATAAATTCCATGTATTTGATCCTCCCCAATATGATGACTAAAGGAGGTCTAGCTCTCCCTTGCATCAATAAACTTTATTTAAAAAAGAGGGGGGAGTGGAAGTTTCTTATAGGCATATAGCAGGAATTACACACTCAGTTTAGCAAGGGAATTTTGTGTGGAGTACAACTTATCTATCTGCAGAGAATGACTATGCCAGTGTGTCAGACAATAAACAAAATATAGCAACTGTATCCAAGGATATTGAAGGAACTGAATGAAGAGATCTCAGAACCACTGTCTATCATTTTCTTGAAATCATGGAAGCCGAGTGATGTGCCAGACAGGTGGAGAACAGCCAATGTCCCTATCTTCAAAAATGAAGAACTGGGGAACTGCAGACCAGTAAACCAATCCCAGAGGAAATTCTGAAGCAGATTATAAGGTAGTCACTCTGCAAGCAACTTGAAAACAATGCAGTAATAGCTAGAAGCAAACATGGATTTGTCAAAAACAAATCCTGCCAGATTTTGTTTTTCAAACGGGTAACTTCCATGGTGGACAGTGGAAATGCTGTTGATGTAATATATCTTGACTTTAGCAAAGCCTTTGACAAAGTGTCCCATGATATTCTGATTAGAAAACTAGATGGGTGTGGTCTGGATAGCACAAATGTCAGGTGGATATACAGTTGGTTACAGAATCATACGCAGAGAGTGCTTATTAATGGCTCCTTCTCAAACAAGGAGGCATATCAAGTGGAGTACAGTACCACAAATCCTGGGCCTTGTGCTCTTCAACATTTTCATAAATGACTGGAATGGGGGAGAGCAAGAAATACTTATCAAATTTGTTGATTACAGAAAACTGGGTAAAATAACTAATACTGTATCTTGAAAAACTGGAGCAGAATTAAAAACGATCTTGATAGGCTTGAACACTGGGCTGAAACCAACAGAATGACATTTAACAGGAATAAGTGTAAAATTTTACACCTAGGGGGAAAAGCATGCAGTTACAAGATGGAGGATACTTGGCTCAGTAATACTATGAGTGAGGAGGATCTTGGAATTGTTATAGGCTAAGTATTCAACAGTGTGATGTAGCTGCAAAAAAGGCCAATGCTGTTTTAGGATGCATTAACAGAAATATAATCTCCACAACCCAGGAGGTATTAGTCCCCCTATATCCAGCACTAGTTAGACCACATCTAGAGTACTGTGTCCAATTCTGGGTGCTGCACTTTAAGAAAGCAACCAAACTAGAGTAGGTACAGAAAAAGTCAACAAGGATGATCAGAGGACTGGAAACCAAGCCACAGCAGGAAAGACTGAGGGAACTGGGCATGTTTAGCCTTGAGAAAAGGAGACTGGGGGGGGGGGGGATATGATGGCACTTATCAAATACTTGAAAAATAGTCAAAAAGAGGAAGGGAAGGATCTGTTCTCCATCATCCCAGAGTGCGGGACATGTAATAATGGGCCAGGAAGCCAGACATAGGCTGAGTATTAGGAAATACGTTTTAGTGGTGGTTAGAGAACAGTGGAACCAATTACCTTGAGGTTGTGTGCGCTCCAGCACTAGAAACATTCAAGAGAGAGATGGGTATTCATCTGTCAGATCTGCTTTGATTTGGATTCCTGCATTGAACAAGGAAGGTGGGTGGGTTTGAGCTTGATGGCCTAAAAGGCACCTTCCAACTCTTACCCATCTTAGTAAACAAGTTGTGACAGTTACTGTTAGCACCAGTCACTGATCCACTGGGGGCAGGGAGAAGAGGAGAGAGTGGTCAAGTGAACATGCAGTGTATGAATGTATTGTCAGCTACTATTACTACCTACTATCATTACATACTACCATGCCAGGAAAAATTAACAAGAGTGAAAGCCAGTAACAGCAGATATTGCTGCTTGCTCTTCTGACTTTATTTCTGGCATGCAGTTGCTGGTAATAAAACAATCACTATTTATGTACAAGTAGGTGGACTTAATCCATGAAAGGTAACATTAAAACCCAGCAGTTAGTCTTTAAAGTGCCACATTTTTGTTTGTTTGTGTTTACTCTCTGATATGCTTGAAACATAGGCTAATATAGCTATTATCCTCCCCCCCCCCAAAAAAAAACCCCAACAAATAACACTTTCCCTTACACTTCTCAGGCAAGTATCTATCCTTATGATGTCATCTACCCATGTTTACACATTTAAATGCATATGGTGACGTTCTTATTAAAGAAGCAGAAATAAATCCCCGAGAAGTATCCACCAGTTACAAATACAAGTGGCAGTGCTGACTAGGATCACGCACCACCTATTTCTCTGCTTTCAGTACAGTATTGTACTTGCAATAGTCAAGTGTTGTACCTCTCCAGGAGGGGAAGTAGCCACTGACAGGGACTTAGAAGGATGAGCAACCTGAGGGCACAAGCCTTCAGAACAGGACCATGGTATGACTTGCCTTTCCTGGTACCAATGCCCATCCTGCCCTTTTTTTTGCTGAAACAGTACCACCACCATCAAAAGGACTATGCCCCTCTCAAAGGGTTTTAACTTCTATTACCCTCAATCAGGATGCACCTATATTTAGGGCTGCAGCTGCGTGACATAACTCGGCCAGAAAGCAGCCATCCTTCTCCAAGGGAAGCTGAGCAGGAGAGGTTATGGGCCATCCCCGTAACCAAGCACGCCAGGAAACAAGCAGAACAACAGCTAACCGCCTCTACTTCATCTCTACTCTGCGAGCGTTATTATTCACACAAACTTCGCAACTTGCTCTTCTAATGTGTGCCTGCCCAACGGTAGTGGCTAATATGTTTCCCCCGCCTGCACTCAAGAGGGAGGCTCTGACTGAGGCAAAAACAAGTGAATTTTCTGAAAGGGTAGCCATGCTAGTCTGTGTTTCGAGCATATCCTGTGTTTCCAGGATACCTAAGAGACCGCATCGTCCCAAGAGTGTCTGTCTGTCCAACCAGAGCAGACCGGAGGGGCTCTCTAATTGTTCCATCTGCCAGAGGGGCTCGCCTCTCGGGCACATGAAGGAGGGCCTTTTCTGTGTCCGCACCAGCCTTGTGGAACCTCCTGCCAGTAGAGTTGCGGGAGCAGATGGAGCTGCTGCCTTTCAGAAAAGAATTAAAAACCTGGTTGCCCGGGCAAGTGTGGGGCTCAGATGGAAGAGTGGCCCCCACCTGTTGGCTTATAAAATGAAGCCTCCCCGTCTTTTTAATGCGGGCAGTTTTAATGTGGTTAGTTTTTAATAGGTGGGTGGGTATGTTGGGGTTTTAATTGTTTTCAATATGTATGTTTTAATCCTGTTGTGAGCCGCCCTGAGTCGGGTTCGCCTGATTGGGCAGCACAGAAATTTGAATTATAAATATAAATAAAATAAATATCAGAGAGTAAACAAAACAAAAAATGACCAAAAAAACACGTTGGGGCACATTAAAGACTGACTGCTGTATTTTAATGTTAGCAGTGGTTCAGTGGTTAAGAAGTTCACCTTGTTAGCTGGAAGGCTGTTAAGTTGGCAGTTCGAGACCCGGGTACTGCATGACAGACTAAGCACCCGTCTTTGTCCCAGCTCTTGGGGACATGAAAGGAGCCTCACTTGGGCGTCCCCTGAGTGGAGTTTCTCTGGTAAAAAAATCCTTTCAACCCAGAATAATTTCTGACATGAAACTGTCATTGTTGTTATTATGATGTTAGCTTTTGAGGTGGGCTTGATCCACGAAAGATAACATTAAAGTACAGCAGGTAGTCTTTAAAGTGCCACTTTTTGGGGTTTTTTTTTGGGTGTGGCTTTGTTTGTTTTCGCTCCGATATGCTAAAAACAAAGCGAGGAGCCCTCCAGCCCCTCAGGCGCCAAGGCCGTCACCCACCAAGGGCCTCGGCATCCACCGCAACCGGGTAGCCTCGCCCGCCACGGAGGCTAAGAGCAACGAGGTTTCCCTTGCTCGAAAGCCAGTCGTATCCGACTCTAGGGTGCAGTGCTCATCTCTGTTTCAAAGCTGAAGAGCCAGTGTTGTCTGCTTCTGCAGACGTTTCCGTGGTCATATGGCAGGCATGACAAGACACCGAAGCGCACGGAACGCTGTTTACCTTCCCACCAAAGTGGTCCCTATTTATCTACTTGCAATTTCTTGCTTTCGAACTGCTAGGTTGGCAGGAGCTGGGACAAAGACGGGAGCTCATTCCGTCCTGCAGTACTCGGGAATCGAACCGCTGACCTTCCGCCTCCCAGTCAGCGACGAGAGCAACGAGACAACAACCCCAGATGAAAACACCGGCCCACTTAGCAGGCCCACCCCCAAAAGCCCGGCTTCTCTGCCGAAGCCCTCGCCCAACGCCTTCCCACGCCCGGCAAGGTAATATTTCGCCAAAGAACGGGTGAGGCGCTTAAGGCTTACCTGGGCCAAGCGGTCAGGCCAGCCAGCGCCCGGGCCGCTCCTCAGCAGGCTAGGTTTGAAAAATCACTAACGCCAGGGCAGGCCCACCTCTCAATATCCTGGGTCCTCATTGGTTGCTTCTAAGCCCGCCCGCCCTTTCCGCATCGTGGAATGTTATTGGGCAGTTTGAATCCGGCTGCGGTTGGTGTGTTCTTGCAGGACGTGGGAGTGCGGGGGGGGGGGGGGGGGGTAGGGCTCGCGCTCTTGCGAGCGGCCGGCCGGCGGGTGGTGGCGGTCGCGCGCTTCAATCCGGCCGGGCCCTGGCGCGCTTCCCTTCTCCTTTGCGCTGGTCCCTTTGCGCGGGCGGGCGGGCGGCTCAGGGCGGGGGCGCGCTCGGTGGGCGGGCAGGGTTTAACCGCCCGCCCCAATGTACTTAGTAAAGGTTTCCGTTGCTCGAAAGCCAGTCGTATGGTATCCGACTCTAGGGTTCTGTGTTCATCTCTGCTTCAAAGCCTAAAAGCCAGCGTTGTCTGCTTCTGAAGACGTTTCTGTGGTCATGTGGCAGGCATGACTAGCGCACGGAACGCTGTTATCTCTTACCACCGCAGTGGTCCCTATTTATCTCCTTGCAATTTCTTGCCTTCGAACTGCTAGGTCGGCAGGAGCTGGGACAAAGACGGGAGCTCATTTCGTCCTGCAGTACTCGGGAATCGAACTGCTGACCCCAATGTTACCTCGGGAGAATTCTCATGCCCTGCCTGCCCTTATGAAGTTCTGTATCCAGTATCCTGTTCTTCGTTTATCCAATTTTCCCCCTTTCCTCTCAATATCCAGCCTATCTACTTTGTTGTTGTTCAGTCGCATAGCCGAATCCGACCCTTTGGGATCCCATGGACCGGGAGTTCTCAACCTTTTTAAGCCAGGGGCCAGGTCATGCTCCTTCAGAAAGCTTCAGGGGCCAGACAGCCATTTTGCCCTCTCTCCACCACATGGCACTTCCTGATGTGGTGGTGGAGGCGGTGGGGGGCACATGAAATGGTGCTGTGGGCCCCATCCGGCCCATGGGCCACAGGTTTGAGAATCCCTGTCATGGACCATTGCACGCAAGGCACCCCTATCCTCAACCATCCTTTTCAACCTGCTCAGCTCTGTGCCCATTGTGTCATCTAGTTTAGCATTCTTTTTCTCACAGTAACCAACCAATGGAAATCTACAGGCCAAGCATGAGGGTACTAGTCTTTTTTTGTGTGTGCTAGTTTCCTAGTTTTTTGTTACCCAGCAACTGGTTTTACTCTTCCAATACGGATAATCATGTTGTCCATGAGTTTGTGTAATCTTTTCTACAAACATCTTACAGTTGCTATGCCTACAGTAATAGCCATCGACATATATTATGAAAGAAGATTCAATAGTCATAGTCAGAATATGTATTGTCTGTTAATAAGTAAATTTCGTCATGGGAGTCACCCTAGATTGAACTGTCACTTTCAAGACCCACTGCCTAAATACCAAACAGAAGGTTTTTGCCAGGAACAATATTTTGAGTAAAATAACAGGCACAAGTTGGGGTGCCCAAACACACACATTAAGCACATCTGCACTAGCTTTATGTTACTCTGCAGGAGAGTATGCTGGTCCAGTGGTACAGGTCAATACATGCAAGGCAGGTGGATGTGGCCCTAAATCAGTGGTTCGTAACCTTGTTAGAGCTACTGAACCCCGCAAGTTTCATACGTGCATTCACCGAACCCTTTGTAGAATTTGTCATAAATACCCTAGTAAACAGAATGGACATGCACACACCTCCGCCAAACCCCTGAGACTGACTCGCTGAACCCCTGGGGTTCAATTGAACCGAGACTGACTCACCAAACCCCTGGGGTTTGATCGAACCCAGGTTAAAAACCACTGCCCTAAATGAAATAGTGAGATTGGTCAAGATGCCTAAAACCAACCCTGATGCAGAAATGTATTACTTAGCTGGCATCCCTCCATCAAAAGTCCGTCAAGAAAGTGCTGCTCAGAAAGAGTGGATCAAAGCAAATTCCTCGGAAACACACCTGCTATTTGATCTCCAACCACTAAAGCAGAGACTGAAATCAAGGCATAGCTTCCTCACAACTTCTGCCCCTCCTCACAACCAGCCCCCACAGACCGCCTTAGAACTATGGAAGGCGAGCAAGGAACTACCAGATAACTGAGCAGAACTACATGACTCTCTACCGCCTGGCCAAGAACAACCATGGTCTGTGTGGAAAGCTCTAATTAGACTCTGTGCAGGGGTAGGAAGATCAAGAGCCATACCTGTCAAGCGCAGCTCTGGACATTATGGGACCTGCGCAGAACGTTTCTGCGCAGGTCCGTTCTACCCATGCGTAAAAGCCTTCTATGCATGCGTAGAAGGCTTCTACGCATCCCCTTCTGCACAGAAGCCTTCTACACAAGCATAGAAGGGTTCTACGCATGCATAGAAGGGTTTTACGCATGCATAGAAAGGACCTGCGCAGAAGGGATGCGCAGTAACTCCTTTCCCCCCGCTGCCAAATTACAGGGTAGCGGCAGCTCCGGGCGGGAAATGGAGAAAATCAGCACGGAATTATGGGGTAATCCCAGCCAATACCGGGAACTTGACAGGTATGTCAAGAGCTAATCTGAGAAAGTGGGGTTTCCCTGTAGACAATAGCCGGTGTGAATGTGGAGAAGCCCATATGATACAATGCACACAAAGCCTCTCAACGTGCACTGAGGAGGACCTTATGTTGGCAAGAGGGAATGCTGTTAATGTGGCCTGATATTGGGTGGATGTCATCTAATTCCTGTTTGTTTTATATACAGTATGTTAATTTTAGCTTTGTATGTTATTATATGCTTGTGGTGCCTCTGACACTAATAAAGGAAAAAATGTAAATTTCGTGTCAGAAATTACTCTGGGTTGAAAGGATTTTTGCTAGAGAAACTCTGCTCAGGGAATGCCCGAATGAGGCTCCTTTCATGTCCCCAAGATCCTCGTGCAGAATTTGAGTATTGATCCCCGACCTTCCAGTCTTCAAGCTCAGCTTCTTAATCACTAAGTCACCACAGTGCTGCTATTGTTTGTTGAAAAACTCAGCGGAGAGATGTTTTTTTTAAAAAAATCATTACCAGATAGTCTTTCTGAGGCACCTTGACTCAGGTAAGCAGATGGATCCTTTCCTCTCAGTTTGTTTATGAGCCTTCAGGTCAAAACTTCTCTTGGACTAATTAGGATCCCTTTGAACTTCTTAAAAAACGAGTCTCTGTTCTCTGTCATCTAAGAAGACCCTGTTCTGTAAATTTGAAATAAACAGCTGGATAAAGACACACCATATTTAATATGAGCACACTTCCCCATCTTATGCAACACCATGCCTGCTGAAGAGGTCTGTGTGTTTGTTCCCATTAGTTTAATAAAGTTCTGTCACACTAATATGAAGTTTGGACTCTGTTTATTGGTCAACACAACTGCCTCTGCATTACTTCAAGGATACCAACTAGTAATTTAGTAATGGGTTTGAAAAGGAAAGTACAGACTGCTGGGAGTTGAGAATTTAAACAGTTGATAATACGATCTGCTTTGATCTAAACCGATTTTTTTGCTGCCTATCAGCAGATACGGTATATTAATATAAGTTTAGATAATAAGTACCCGATCCCCACCTTACCAGGAGTCACAAACATCAAACCAGAGATCAGGTGCAAATTCAGTTGGGCTGTATGTTTATAAAAATTGTGGATGATCATCTTCTCACCAAGGAAGTGATTGTTGTTCAGTCGCACAGTCGATTCCGACCCTTTGCGACCCTATGGACCATTGTCCTCCAGGCACCCCTGTCCTCCATCATCCACCTCAACCCGCTCAGCTCTGTGCCCACTGCGTCTATAATACCATCTAGCCATCTCATCTTTGGTCGCCCCCTTCTTTTGCCCTCAACCTTCCCCAGCATCAAGGCTTTCTCAAGTGAATCCTCTCTTCTCATTTGATGTCCAAAGTACTTCAGCTTCGTCTTTACTATTTGACCTTCTAAGGAGGCAGTCAGGATTGATTTCTTCTAAGATTGACCTATTTGTTCTTCTTGCTGTCCAGGGGACTCTCAAAACTCTCCTCCAACACCACATCTCAAAGGCATCTATTCTTCTGCACTCAGCTTTCCTTATGGTCCAGCTCTCACAACCGTACATTATCACAGGGAATACCGTTGCTTTGACTTTGCGAACCTTTGTTTGCAAGGTGATATCTCTGCTTTTCACTATGTTCCCCAGGTTTCTCATAGCTTGTCTCCCAAGAATCAGTCGCCTTTTTATTTCATGGCTGCAATCTCCATCTGCAGAGATCTTGGATCCTAAGAACGTAAAATCTGTCACTGCTTCTACTTCTTCCCCATCTATTTTCCAGGGACTGATCGGGCCTGTTTCCATTATCTTGGTTTTCTTGATATTGAGTCTCAAGCCAGCTTTTGCACTCTCTTCTTTCAACCTAATCAGGAGCTTCTTTAGGTCTTCCTCACTTTCTGCCATTTGGGTGGTATCATCTGCATATCTCAAATTGTTCATGTTTCTCCCAGCAATTTTGATCCCATATTGTGGTTCCTCCATCCCTGTGTTGTGCATTATGTGCTCTGTGTATAAATTGAATAAGCAGGGTGATAAAATGCAGCCTTGTCTTACTCCTTTTCCTATTCCAAACCGCTCCATCATTCCATATTCTGTCCTAACTGTTGCTTCTTGACTCTCATGAGGCATATAAGGTGTTCCGGTATTCCCATCCCTTTAATTACTTGCCACATTTTGTTGTGGTCCACACAGTCAAAGGCCTCGGTGTAGTCAATAAAACAGAAGTAGACTTGCTTCTGATATTCTGATATGATTAGGTAAAGGTCACCCTTGCTCAAAAGCCAGTCGTATCTAACTCTAGGGTTCAGTGCTCATCTCTGTTTATAGCCAAAGAGTCAGCACTGTCTGTGTTTGCAGATGTTTTGTGGACATGTGGCCGGTATGCCTAAACACCGGAGTGCACAGAATGCTATTTACCTTCCTACCGAAGTGATACCTATTTATCTACTTGCAATTTCTTGCTTTTGAACTGCTAGGTTGGCAAGAGCTAGGACAGAGATGGGAGCTCACTCTGTCGTGAGTACTTGGGTATCAAACTCCGACCTTCCAGTCTTCAAGTTCAGTGTCTTAACCACCAAGCCACCACAGTCCCAAGGAAGTGATTCCTGATAAAATCCTACAGAAGCAAGCTGTCAGTTGAGAAACCCATATTAGAATATCCCATTTCTTCCTATTCTACAACTGAGCCACAACACATTCATAGAGACACTAAAAGTTTTTGGTGAATTTTAGTTATTTCTCTTTGTTAGCAGAGTATGAAGTAGAAAACTAACAGAGATGAGCTCAGTCTTTCCCCCCACCCTTTCTCCACACAAATTAGCACTTTGTATGAGAAAATCACTCTAGAGGCATTTAAAGTAGAAAAATGTACTATATCTTTTATTTACAGTTACAGCCAGAAGAAAAAAGAAGGAAAATAGTTTCCACCGTATGGAGACAACATTATGGCTTGTTGTTTGGTTGAAGAGCTATTGACAAAACAATGGAAGCAGAAACAAGCAGGAAGGGGGGACCGGGCCTTATTCCAAATCCCAGATTGTGTGTGTGTGTTAACCAATCAAAATAGCAGCAAAGCCCCCTCCGAATGATACCCAGTTCTAGCGCATGCAAGATTATCCTAATACATTTTCTCCAGCTTGCATGCAAGTACCCTCAAGACCTATCTTGCTTTGCAGGTTCTCAATGCAATCTCTCGATAAACACTTTGCAAAAATATCTGCTATCATCTGGATTGTCCCCTTTTCAATCATGTCATACACCAGATGGTACCTCACACCAATGAGTTTGGAACATACATTCATCTTTTCACTCTGTGTCAGTTTGATCCACCTCTGGTTGTCTTCCATCATTTGGACTGGCATCTCTTCATCTATTCCAAAGATCTTTAACACCTTCTCTAACCCTAGCAGTTTCCTGCATGTTTCTGCTGCAGTAATGAATTCTGATTCTGTGGAAGACAAAGCTTGCTTCAAATCTTGTGGCATCAACATCTTTTTAAATTTCTCATTCCAGATCTGGGAAACTTGCTTCACCCCATACATATCCTCCATTAGTTTGTATACTAAACCAGGATGCTTCTAATTAATGAAGCCATGTTCAGCTTCTTTGCAATATCTCCCTTAGAAACACAGTTTTGACATCTAGGTGCTTGACCTGCATTTGTTTGGAGGCTGCCACACTCAGGAACATTCTTATTGTACTGTGTTAGACAACAGGGACAAAAGTTTAATCAAAGTCTTTATCATATGTCTGTTGGAACCCTTTGGCAATGAGCGTTGCCTTGTAGCAAGCGTATTCCACTTCTCTATCTGCACCTTGTTTCACCTTGAAACCCCACTTTCACTTGGTGGCTTTCTTGCCTTGTGGTACCTTGGTCAGAGTCCACATCTCATTCTTGTGTAGTTCACTTCTCTCTTTTCTACAGCTTCTTTCCATTTACTGCTTCAATTACTGGCATCTGTTCAATTTCCTCCTAGGTCACTTGCTCATTAATCAGCAATGATTTTGCATGGTAGGTTAGGTGAGGAAGGCAACACACCATTGTTGGGTCACCGTAAGCATCTGATGGCTGGCTCTGGAGTATGTTGCAATATAGGTGCCTCTTCCAGTAATATAGGTGCCTCTTCCAGTTCAACAGCCTCAATGTCTGCTCCCTTCTCTTAGAGAACTGCTCTCATCCTGCATGACATCACCTTTCTGTTCTCTGTTTGGCTTGGGGTTTGAAGGCATTGGCACTGCTGTACCTAGAAAGGGCTTAACATAGTGGTCATGCACTTCAGAAAAGAAATAAAACAAAAGTAAAAACAACAAAAGACAAAAATGCTTGCATTAAAACAGGGGTTGTCAACCTACAGCCCGTGGGCCGGATCCGGCCTATGGCACCAGGGCCGCCACCAGAAATTTCTGGGCCCCATACTGAGCAATCCTATTGCCCCCCCCCCCAATCCTATTGTGCAAACCCTGCCAGGAGCCCTGCCAGCAGCAGCAGGGCCTGTCAGCTCCAGGCCCTATACGATAGTACTGGTAGTACTGCCCTGATGGCAGCCCTGTATGGCACCATTCCATCGGGCCTATGCCTTTGCTCCCACCACCATTGCTGCTGTCCTCCCCCCCCCCCTCCACCTGGCTTGGCGTGTCCCTAACTATGCTCCATAGAAGGACAGATGTTGTAAGAAGGCTTAAACAGAAGTCAAAACAGAAAAATTGTGGTACCTTAAAGACTGCTATATTTTAATGCAGGGGTTCTCAACCTCTTTAAGCCGGGGTCTGGATCACACCCCCTCCTACTGTTGGTGGGTTAGGGACACACCAAAATAGGCAGAGGAGACAAGGACAACAGTGGCAGACGTCCCCGCCCGCCCGCATATTTCCTGGGTGCCGCTTGGGCAAGGACAGGCAGGACCCCTCCTTCATCCACAGCAAGGAAGTGGCAGCGGCAGCGTGTGTTTGTGAGCCGGACTGGTAGCGTGAGAGGGTTGCTGATGGTGGTGGCGGCGGCGGGGGACACCAATCTGGCCCACCAACAGTCTGAAGGCGTGTAATCTGGTGCCCGACTTAAAATATACATTAAAATACAGCACTTAGTCTTTAAGGTGCCACAACTTTTCTGTCTTTGTTTTGACTTCTGTTTTGTTGTCAGATATGTCTGCACACAAACATGGCAAACACTCTGAAGCCCATAACAATGGATTGCCCTTCAGATATTTCTAACACAATCCCTCTTTTGTCAGCTGTCCTCTTCCTGCTTGCTTGTGCTTCCACTGTTTTGCAGAGAGCTGTCCTTTGTTCATCAACATGAACCACATATCTTATGCTGACTTCACCTGTTTTTACGTTCAGCACTTTTAAAGTGACACAGCCAAGCAAAAACATATGTTCTGTTCTAGAGTCCAGTTTATGCCTTTTTTGTTTTGGTACATAGGCATAAGCCAGGCTTTCAAAGATTCTGATGTATTCTACATGCCATAGTTCAAATGGTGTTTTTGTGATCTCTTGGTTGGTAATTTGTTCTGGAGATAATGTTGCAGCTATGATTATATCATCCAGAGTTTATTGGGCAGTTCTGCATTTGGAAGCAGATGTCTTGTCGTCCCCAAAAGAGATCTCAGTTCCCTTTCAGCCATTGCTTTCTACTAGGAGTTTGTGCGACCTCCTGTGCAAAATGCCTTGTTGCTCCAGGAAGGCTTGTATATGGGGTGAAAGGTACTCTCCATTGTCCATCTTAAATGCCTTCGGTTACATTTCAAATTTGTTGCTAACCACAATAACATACTTCATGAACATTTCATATACAGTAAAACCCCGACTTACATATGCCTCGAGTTACATAAAATTTGACTTGCATAATGATTTTGTGCTAAAACAATGTCCCGACTTACACAATTTCCTATGGGTTTGCTTCGAGTTACATAAAGATTCTTTTTCCTATGGGTTTGCTTTGAGTTATGTAAAAATAATTTTTCCTATGGGTTTGCTTCGAGTTACATAAAAAACCGATTTAAGCAAAAGCCTACGGACCAAACTTTTTTTTCGTAGGGGGTTTACTGTATCTTATTCTTCTCCCTCAGTAGATTGGTGACAGTTATTTTTGAGAGAGAAAACTTCTGTTCTAATCAAAATCCACCCTAATATTTCTCGATGGGTTTGGTTACTGATCTCGGGGGGGGGGGGGTAAAAATAAACAAACAATAACTCTCCTACAGATAGTGTGTGATTTAGTTGGAAGCAGTGTAAAAAAAAAAATCACAACACTTAGAACAGCCCACCCCCAAGCAATACTAGTTAGCTGTATGTCTTAGCCAAACAATTCCATCTGGGCCCATAACCCACGGGAGGATTTTTGAAATCCTTTTAGGTAGCAGAGTGTGAGGTAGAAAAACAACAGGACAGGAAAAAATGTGGAGAGCATTTCAGTCTCAGCCCTGCCCCCCCCCCACTTCCCTTAAACAAACTAACACTTTGTGTGAGAAAATCACTCAAGAGGCATTTACAGTAGAAAAATTATCTTTACTTACAGTTACCATTTGTAGTTACAGTCAGAAAAGAGGGGAGTGGAATCTAGCACTCGGAGAGAACATCCAAGCTTTTTGCTTGTTTGGAAGCCAGCGAAAGAAAATGTGCAATAAGAAAGACAATAGAAGCAAGCAAACAAACAAACAGGAAAAGTGGGCAAGGGCTTGCCTCAAATGCCGGAGGCAGAAAAATAACTACCCATTAACTTAAGTGGCAAAAGACAATTACATTATCTGTAAAGCCCCCTCCCACTGATACTCAGTGTTAGTGCATGCAAGATTGCTATTGTTCCAACATATTTAGTCTTTTTGTTCTTACTTTCTTTTCCTTTCTTTTCTCCCTCCTCCTCCTCTCCCACCATTATAACACCATGCCTGGGGAAAGGATTTTGTTACTGTGACTGCTTCCAGTCTTCTGCCATTTTCTTCTTTTTTAGTTGGAATAAATGCTCTGTCCTAATATGGAATGGATGAAATGCCTATTTTTGAGTGATATTCTTTTTCTGGCAACCTTACATTAGTTCAGGAGTTCTCAACCTTTTCAAAGGCTGGACGGCCATTTTGCACTTCCTCCACCACATGGCACTTCCTGTTGTGGTGGAGGCAGTGAGGAGGGGGGGGGCATGAAATGGTGCCATGGGCTGCAGGTTGAGCATCCCCGCATTAGTTACTCACCACAATTGCCCAATTGTAGAAAACTCCCAGAAACAGGTTGAGGTCTTACCTAGCATAAAGGTTGCAATCCTATATTGCAGAGGCACACAATCCCCTGGGTTTCAAAAACTGTATTTGGTATTGGTTTGGTGGTGGTAGGACTGCATGGAAGCATATAGAACTACTGTAGGAAGTGTTGTACATTCTTCTGGATTTTAACTTCCACACTTGCCTAACCAGTGTGGCCTAAGGATTCTAGGGGTTAAAGGGGGGGTTTCAACCTGGAAGGAGCAAGAAGTCTTCTCTCTAACCACACCCTCAGAGTGCAAAGAGAGATTTATATGAGGCTCTCTGGATTGAGATAAGGCTTTCTATCCTGGTGCTCTGTAAGTGGTACACGTTGTGCTTTCCTTGCTGTTAGCAACAGGCAGAGGGAATGTGGTAGCAGCAGTGGGCAGCAAACCTTCAGTCCTAGAGATCTGCAGATTGTACATCCTTGCCCTATAGTTAGTAGGAATAAACCTTGCAAAGTAAAATGACACTTCCAAGTTTGCATCAACCTGATTAAACTATATAAATTCCCCAAGTCTAAAGATTTAGGGAGGTTGCATTTTTTCCACACATATACACTAGAATGGACCATTGGCAGCCCACAGCTGAGTTTTGAAAATGAACTCTGTTCTTGGTTTTATTTCATATGAAAACAATCAAAGCAAGTTCCTCAGAAACACACCTGCTATTTGATCACCATTCACCAAAGCAGAGACTGAAATCAAGGCATAGCTTCCTCACAACCTCTGGCCCGCCGAACAACCAGCCCCCAGACTGCCTTAGAACTATGGAAGGCGAGCAAGGAGCTACCAGAACCACTATATGCGGGTGGGTGGTGCATCTGACACGAATAAAGAAAGTTATTTTATAGTGAAGTGTGGATTTCATCTGTTGCATGTGGAAAAATATGTATGATTATGTTGGTGAATGGAATTGTGAAGTGCAGTTATTTATATCCAGTTTCCCATTTTGAATCTACATATTTCCTAATTAAATTTGTATTCTAACTGTTATAATTCAAATCTACTGGTATGCAACTAAATAATGTTTGAAGTATATTGCAAAACTTTGTTTATACAGGCCTGTGGGAAGAAAGAATCCTTGTTATATTAAAATACAAAATTTATTAAATATAAAAATATAAAATATTATATTATGTAAAATATTATATAAATATTAACTATATAAATTTATTGAATGTATTTATTTAAATCAATTTGGATCCACATTACTATTCAATGGGACCAGTTATCAGAATATTTAAATCGTATGTTTGTTAGGGAAAGAGTGGTGTGGTTCTTGTACACAATCTTAAAACAAGCTTGTGTGATACTTTTTTTGGACCACTAAGTTCTCAAAAACAGGATGGGTTTCATTTCCTGCAGGAATCTTCATCAGACTGGGCATTAACAGGTGGAGTGAAGGGGTTGCAGAAGAAACAGAAAAGTCCCCAGACGATGAGACCAGGTTCTCTTGTATAAAGCAAGTTCCACAAAGGAATCTACAGTCTTTTAAAGGTAAAGGTTTCCCTTGCTTGAAAGCCAGTCGTATCCGACTCTAGAGTTCAGTACTCATCTGTTTCAAAGCCGAAGAGCCAGCACTGTCTGCTTCTGCAGACATTTCCATGGTCATGTGGCAGGCATGAATAAACACCGGAGCGCAAGGAACACTGTTACCTTCCCACCGAAGTGGTCTCTATTTAACTACTTGCAATTTCTTGCTTTCGAACTGCTAGGTTGGCAGGAGCTGGGACAAAGATGGGAGCTCATTCCGTCCTGCAGTACTCGGGAATCCAACTGTTGACCTTCCGCCTCCCAGTCAGCGTCTTAGCCACTTGAGCCACTAGTCTTTTAGACAGTTTTTTTGATCGTTTTAAGTCTCCAGCAATGTAGATGTAGGATCGCACTTTTTAAAAAATAGCCCATGGAAAAGCCCCTAAAGAGCTCACTAGGGCAGTATCTAAAACGAGACAAGGGCATTTACAATTACTCAAAAAGAAATGTACCAAATTTATTTCAAACTTGTCAGATATGGGGTTTGCTGTTTCTAGATAGTTCAGGTCCCAGTTAAAAAGGAGCCGGGTGCTTTGACATAAGGCAGTGGGGAGAATGCTGAGTGATTGGCAGCACTATGTCTACAAACACGGGGAAGGATGATGAACTCTGTATCGCCCTCAGAAACTTGCCATCTCAATGTAACTGTGGGAAGTTGCAGACTCCATTTTGGACCTTGCTGTAAAGGGGAGTGCCTGGCCATTCTAAGTTTTTGGTATTTCTCTGCATCTTTGGAACTTCCCCACTCTGTAGCACTCAGCCAGTGGAAAAGTCAGATTTAAGAACTATCCCGTTTATGTGATTTTAGTGGTCTACTGAAGCTAACACCAGATGAGACGTGATGTGAGGGCACTTTGCTTCCTGCCTCAGGTGGCAGGAGAGGAAAGATCAGCCCTGACAAAATAGGCCCCCAGAAAGAGAATTGATTTTTACAATGAAATCAATGAATCCCCATTACCTTGCAATTTGTCTTTTAAAGATGCTGTAAACATGTCGACCGTACGGAATCTCTGTGTACTTCTAAAAACCAAAGTTTACCTAAATTGGAAGGATATGCTGAACACTGTCTAAATCTATAGCAATGCCTGAAGCAATTCACTACCACTTCCCAAAGCCTTTTTGATTCAGGAGAGGTAATGGTCTTATCCCTCCTCAATTTCCACTAGATGGGGAATTTGGGGGATTTTAAGAAAGAAAAAAAGGGGGGATTATTCCAAACCTTATTCAAATTTATATCCAGGTAGTAATAACCCCACTGATCTGAACGTCAATGTGCAGTAGTGTCTTGAAATGCTTTCCTAATTCCTGGTGTTCACGCTTGTCCCAGCTCAGCCTGTTTCTAAAAGGAGATCAGGGTGTTGAAGGTCTCTTTTGTTCAGAATGCAGGCAAAGGTAAATAGTTATGATTCAAAACTCAAAAAGGCCAGCAAAATGTTAAGAAAAGCTAAATTTATATTAAATTATCATCATTATTGCCTAAAATACTGAACATAGTGGTTAAATAAATCCAGAAAAATCAACTCTCTCCAGTAAGTAACGTTAAAACCATTACACAGAAATGCAGGGAAATTGTTTCCATTAGCCAAGGACAGATAGGAGAAAACCATTTACTTTTTACATAGTAAATCAGTGCACCTTCAGCCGTTTCCTGTTCTATAAAGTCTCAGTGCAATGAGACTTTTCTTCTTCAACATGCAAGCAAAGAGCCCCAAAACCAGCAGCAGCATTGCCCAAAGCTTGTTTGTGCATATGAGAGAACAGGAAATCTTATTCTTGCTTACTTCACAAGTGGGCCAAAACTGGAGTGCCATTCTTCCAATCCATGGCAGCCATTCTGACTCCTGCTAATGGAAGAGTCGGGTGAACCGTTTTGAGAAAGCAGTTCAACAGAAAAGTCTAACAATTGGAATGTGCAATAGAAAGTGTCGTGTCTACCAAGAACAAAGAGTGTTTTCATGGGGAGGCAAATAAATGTGGGTGAGGTGAAAACATGGTGGGTCTTTGCTAAAGCTGTACTTCCTCAACCAAGAGGACATACAGGTGAAACTCGAAAAATTAGAATATCGTGCAAATGTTCATTCATTTCAGTAATGCATCTTTAAAAGTGAAACAAATATATGAGATAGACTCATTGCATGCAAAGCGAGATATGTCAAGCCTTATTTCGTTATAATTGTGGTGATTATGGGGTTCAACTTATGAAAACCCCAAATTCTCAATCTCAGAAAATTAGAATATTACATGAAATCATTAACACAAGGATTGGAAACAGAACACTATCGGACCTCTGAAAAGTATAAGCATGCATATTACTCAGTACTTGGTTTGGGCCCCTTTTGCATCAATTACTGCCTCAATGCGGCGTGGCATGGATGCTATCAGCCTGTGGCACTGCTGAGGTGTTATGGAAGACCAGGGTGCTTCAATAGTGGCCTTCAGCTCTGCTGCATTGTTCAGTCTCATGTCTCTCATCTTCCTCTTGGCAATGCCCCATAGATTCAATATGGGGTTCAGGTCAGGCGAGTTTGCTGGCCAATCAAGCACAGTAATCCCATGACCATTGAACCAGGTTTTGGTACTGTGGGCAGGTGCCAAGTCCTGCTGGAAAATGAAGTCAGCATTCTCATAAAGCTAATCTGTGGAAGGAAGCATGAAGTGCTCCAAAATCTCCTGGTAGACGGCTGCGTTGACCATGGACTTAATGAAGCACAGTGGACCAACACCAGCAGATGACATGGATCCCCAAATCAACACAGACTGTGGAATCTTCACACTGTACTTCAAGCATCTTGCATTGTGTGCCTCTCCATTCTTCCTCCAGACTCTGGGACCTTGATTCCCAATTGAGATGCAAACCACTGAGCAACAACCAGTTCTTTTTTTCTTTAGCCCAGGTAAGATGCTTCTGACATTGTTTGTTGTTCAGGAGCGGCTTGACAAGAGGAATACGACATTTGAAGCCCGTGTCCAGGATCCATCTCTTGATGCACTGACTCCAGCCTCAGTCCTCTCCTTGTGAAAGTCCCCAACACTTTTGAATGGCCTTTCCGTGACAATCCTCTCCAGGCTGCGGTCATCCCTGCTGCTTGTGCACCTTTTTCTTCCACACAACTTTCTATTAATGTACTATGATACAGCACTTCGGGAACATCCAGCTTCTTTTGCAATTACCTTCTGGGACTTTCCCTCCTTGTGGAGGGTGTCAATGATGGTTTTCTGCACAACTGTCAGGTCAGCAGTCTTTCCCATGATTGTGATTCCTCCTGAACCAGCCTGAGAGACCATTTAAAGGGTCAAGAACCCTTTGCATGTGTTATGGATTCATTAGCTGATTAGAGTGGGACACTTTGAGACTAGAATATTGAACCTTTTCTCACTATTCTAGTTTTCTGAGATTGTGAATTTGGGGTTTTCATAAACTGTACCCCATAATCATCAGAATTATAATGAAACAAGGCTTGACATATCTCACTTTGCATGTAATGAGTCTATCTCATATATTTGTTTCACCTTTAAAGATGCATTACTAAAATGAATGAACATTTGCACGATATTCTAATTTTTCGAGTTTTCCCTGTAGTCATTTTCAAACACTCCACTCCCCAGTTCCCATTTTAGAAAGATTGTTCTTCTAAATTCCACTGCCTATACTCAATATTTCAACATATCTTCATTGCCTATACTCAATATTTCAACTTATCCTCATTGCCTTCATAAATGTCAAAAGGCCCATTTCTTCTTTCCTATACTTTCCCCAAATGCATAATTTGGCAGAGATACTCTTAAATCTATATCCCTTGCTAAAACTTTGTTTCCCTTTTCCTCAATCTGAGGAAGTTTCAGTGGACAAGACCACAAAATTTGGAGACAACTTAAATAAATATAATTAAATTAAAATCTCACACATTCCCCCCTGGCAGTAGGGGAGAAACCTATAACAAACATGAAGATAAGTCATGTCCTAGTCATTTCCTATTCTTTCATAGGAATGCACATCAACCAAGCTTCAATATTTAATCCATAATCTCTGTGAAAAAGCAAAAATACTATATATACCTTTAATTCCTCTACATCAGGAGTTTGCAACCTACGGCCCATGGGCCAAACCTGGCCCACGACGGCAAATCATCTGGCCCACAGTGGTGACCCCAGAAGCGGAAGTGTTTATGACAGCCGTAAAGGCACCCGCATATGCACAAACATGCCCACCGCAGTTTACGGCAGCGATTATGATGGGGAAAACCATGTGTCCAGCCCGCTCAGCTGTCTGAGGGGGAGTGGTCCGACTCGTGGCGCGAAATGGTTGAGAACCCCTGCTCTACACTTCCTTCCTTTTTCCAAATGAATAATAACCCTTGTTGATGTTAGTATTCCATATTCCATGGAACACCTTATAATCACTACTGTATCTGTCACTCATCAGATGGGGAATGTAACTAATTGTTCAGGAGTGGACAAAGGAAAGCAGGATGTAACTGAAATATAATCTCAAACCAATGTAAAGAACCAGACATGGGATTAAGGACAATTTGCAGGAGGATGAAAACTGGAAACTAATGGGGAATAAAGAGTTTGAAAATGGTGGATCTATACATTAAAAAAGGAAAACCTGATTCCCAACACTGTATTTACCTTGTAATACTACTGCATGAGCAAAGTGGAGGATATTGTGATGAAAATTAAGAGGAACAGATGGGTTTCTTAATTGTTCCCCTGAGCACAAACACCACCCTTCCTTGTTTTTAATCTTTCTTCCTCAATGAGGCCCCAAAATAAGGTCTGACTGGAAAAGTGAATGGTTTCAGGGAGGTCAAATGCAGATGAAAAACAGTGGCAATGTGAAGTACATAACCCATTTATCCTTTCCTGTTTCACACTCATGCCCATGGTAATAACAAACATGAGATACACTCGCTGACACAATATACCATATTCCAATGTCTCCAGTGGTGGGCTCCCAAAAAATTTGCTACCACACTGTGGTCGTGGTATGGTGGCCGTGGCCAGGGGGAAAGCCCTGTGTTGCACCCGAATTAGGACTATTTTATTTCAAAACTTGTATGGGCAGGGCCAGCCAGAATTTCTGCTACCGGTTCTGGCGAACCGGTGCGAACCTGCTGATGGTCACCACTGAATGTCTCCCTTTCTATCTGGGTTTGTACTAAAAAAAATGCCAAGGAAAGCATTCTCACAGTTTTACCTAAATATAAGCATCCCATCCTCAACCTATACATTTCTGATTGTTAGTAAGAGCCCCTTTTTGAACTGAACTGCCAGTCAAAGTTTTCAGGGCTATGCCATCTACCCCACCCTCTCTTCCCTCCCCAACTCAACGTTTAAGAATTCAAAGGAAAGAAATTAGCTGCATTAAGCAAAAAAAAATTTGAAAAAAAAGGGGGGGGGGAGAGAATCGAAGTCATTTAACATGTAGCCACGAAAGCCAGCATGGTTCAGGATGTGGATTTCTTCACTGAAGCATAGGAGAATACTGTACAGACCCAATCATGTGTAATGTACATAAACCTGAAATTGTAAGTCATTCTTCATGTGTCTGAAGAAGCGAACTAAAACCCATGAAAGTACATCCTATAATAAATGTTCAGACAAATAAACATGTAGTCTAGTTTGGTGCAGCAAAAACAACAAAGTATCCTGTAGTATCCTAAAGACTAACACATTTTTGGTATATGTTTTTATTGACTGTATCCCACTGCATCTGAAAAAGTGGGCTACATTCTACAAAAGCATATGCATATGTTAGTCTTCAAGTGCCACTTTGATATTTTTGCTATAAAATGTATTATTTACCCAACAACATATTGCAGATGAAATTTTGGGTACACTTTTGTTGAATGAGTCCAAATTTTTTTAAAATTAAAAATTATAGACAGGCTGACATTGTTTACAATAGCACACATTTCCAGAGCCGAGACCTGTAAGCTAACTAAGAAATAAAGATGTATGATAGAAGACCGCTGTATCTAGCATATTCTTTGCAACTCACACCTAGACAAAAGGAGAGTAAAAACCATCATCCACCATAAACAGACATGAAAGTTATACCTGCAAAAGCCAGACGTATGTTTTAGGAAAAGAGTGGGCATTCCTGGTACAATGAACTGGGCACAGTATAGGCAATTTCTGTTGCCAGCAACAGACAGAGGTCTTGACATTTTTAGTAAATGTTAGATTGGAGGGTATCCCATAGACTGAAAATTGATATTTTACTGCCCCCACCCCTTACAATGAAGCTACAGCTCTATTTTCTTTCCTTGTACAAGTATCTGCTAAAGAGATTTGATCTTCACTCACATCATTCTTTAATGCCATGCATCTCTTCTGGCCCCAATTTTTCCCCTGTAAAGAAGGAAGAATGCAGTGCAAAATCCAGTTAGTGCCAAAAGCCTTTTGAAGAAAGGCAACAGGGATCAGGAGCAGATCCGTTCAGAAACTTTGGCCACCAGTGATGCAGAATCCCTGGCCAGTTTGTGTACTTGAAAGCTGCATCCGACTCAGCTGAGAAAAGATGCTGCTGAATTCAACACCACAGTTTTTTAGAAGTATGGGACATATAAATAAACAAAAACTAACAATGAGTCAAAAGGGTCGCTGCATTGAGTCCCATCAGTTTCAAAGGCACAGATGAGCTCAGGCTCCAAGGCAGTCTCTGTGGTCCAGCTCAAATAGAGGCAGGTCTCTTCAGTTCCTCCTTGGATAACAGGCAAGACATCCTGTCTCATTAGAGCAAGGGGTGACAGAAAAGGAGGGACAAATATCTCTATTTGTGCTTTAAACTTCACTTTCTGTTGAGGGTTTGCGTTGAAGCTTCCAACCTGTGTCTGGAAGAGAGCCACGGCGCTCAGGAGTAGATGCTGCGTTGATGCTGCTGCACTCAGATTGCTCCTCTTGAAGCAGCTGCTCAGTTTCGGTGTCATCCAATGACCCACTGCTGGCTTGGATGGAGACTGTGTCAGTCTTCATGCAGACGTGGTCACGGAGAATACACCCCCGAGAGCTACGTATTTGTTTGAGGTCTTCCCATTCAGACTCATCACTGGACAACAGACAGATTCCTTCCACAATTTTAATTTTCTCCTTGGTGTAGCTATGATCAGGGCTAGTCTGCAGAGAGAGAGACACAAATAAGATGAGAAATAGAGTTGAAGAAGAAAAGATAAAGAACCAGTGAAAGGCTGGCCCCCGTCTTGTGAATAAGGCACAACTGAAGAGTTCAAAAAACTATTGTCTTCAAGCTCCTGGCCTCTAAAATGGGCACCACCAATCTTTCACTGCTTCACCTACGCCAGTTCCCTCCAATCCAACATTTCCCACATGTGTTGGACAAAAGCTTCCATCATTTCAAGGACTGTGGGAGAAGACATTGAACATATTTGGAGGGCACCAGGTTGAGGAAGACTAATCTACACTATCTAGATTTAAGGACTGTACAACAAGCAAATCACTGAATGTCTATATATATATTAAACAGATTTAACTTGCAACCACAACAATTACAGCCCCTTCTTGTCAGCCTCTAAGGAATCCAAGGGAGGATGCAAACAAACTGTTAAGGGGATCATCCCAGAGTGCTGGAAACATAATAGTGGGCTCAAGTTACAGGAAGCCAGATTTTGATAAGAGCAGTATAATAGAAGAAATCAATTACCTCAGGAGGTGGTGAGCACTCCAAAGCTGGAGGCATTCAAAAGAAAATTAAGCAACTATCTGACAGATATACTTTTGATTTGAATTCCTTTACAGAACAGGATGTTGGGCTCAATGGCCTTATAGGCCCCTTCCATTACTTTATGATTCTATGATAGACAGAGCAGAGGAAAACATCTATTTTGCCTCATCCTATCACACTTGAATATCAAAATAAATAATGTGGTCTTTACAAATTTATCTCACTTGTGAACATCTGCAAGATGAAATACTATCTACTAGAGGTATGCAATCCTTTCTCTGGCAGATCACCTGTTACTAGAAATTCCATGGCAAACTGTGCATTCCCTAAGCTGACAGAAAGACAGAACTATACATAGAGCAAATATACTGGCAGGAAAATAACCAGTAACATTCCCATATAGGAAATACAGTGAAATGGTTGAGTAAAACACAAACCAGATTGGGTTAATGCAACGTAATAAAGAGTCAGAAAGGCATAAACATTAAAATTAGGAAGAGTTCCACAGAACAAACACCTCAACAATTATGTTATTAGATCAAAAAATAGAGAACAACTCATAAAAGCAATGAATTTACATACAAGCTGGGCAGGGAAGAAGCGAGAGATTGCTATTATTAACACTAATGAAGACTTTAATGTGCTTCACCAGTTCCAGAAGGATCTCTACAGATGACCCTGCTCAACATAGGCATGATCATGGAGATTGAACATTAAAACTAAACAAACCTAAGATGTATAAAATTAGACAGCCAATGTAAATATCAAAGACCTTGCAAGAAGAATAACTCATTTGGTGGCACGTTGGAGAACTTGCATAGTGCCACAGATAAAGCCCTTCAATGGCTTTCAAACCTAGACGTGGAACTCTAGCTAGGAACTTGAGATGGACAATTTGTGCTTACTGTATTTATCAACATTAATGTAGACAACTGAAGTTCATCATATGATAAATAAAATTCCCAGCACTCAAAGGCAGCAAAGGTATTTTAGGGCACATGGGTGTGTACACACAAATACAGAGAGAGGAGGGGGGAAGCCAAGTAGCAAGTAATGCAGGAAAGCAGCAGGCCATTCACCACTGCAGAAGAAACAGAGGCAGAGATTGCACAAACACAGCAGTGTGATACCTGATATAAGGCTGTGAACAGGTCAAAAGAGGAATGGTGAAAGGCTATCAGAAGGGTGAGAAAGCTGTTGTGAAGGAAAGACAAAGCAGAATGCCATAATATATCATGGTCAACCACTTGCCCTTCATTATCTATAGTTCAACAGAGGAACTTGAATAAATGCAAAAAATCACCATCTGTTGCCTATCAATGATCCAAACTCTCCACAGGCATATCCTTCTACCACTAAATGCTTACTAAACTGCAAAAACCACACATGGCCCTGAGATTTGAGTTGGAGACTGACACCTTAAGTTTATGGAGATCTGTGCACCACAACAAAAATATATAATGTTGATTGTCTGGTATGAGTTCAGTAGTTTTTTGAAGTGTGAGGTGAAAAATAGACTTCTTTAGGGTATCGCTGATTAAACCATCTAAGAACAGGGCAAATTAGTTAGACCTATTGAGAACTGGTTCTCAATACTACAACTGCTTGACAAACATAGCTTTAATCTATAAATGCATCTCTCACCTCCTTTTTAAAACACAGTTGATTATACATGGCAGGCTTGGGAACTGTTTCAATCTTCACCTCTTGAGTAGATGTCCGGTAAGATGGGTTACTGTAGGTAAGGTTACTTAAGCTAGGATCTGTGAACTTGGACTTCTTGTGCCTACAGAAACATGAAGTCTATTATTAATAGATGGAATACATAGTGTGTTTCACAAAGACCACAACCAAGAAGCATGTTTTCTTTTTATTTATCAGTGGCAATTAAAGGCAATTGTACTGACAAAAAGAATGATATCCATGCAAAAGGGTAAGTATGGAAGACTAACCATCGCATATGTAAACTTCAATAGATTCCTATGTATGATTCCCAAGAACATGCACATAAGAAACAATGAGGTCAATAGTTTCTACAGGGGAAAGGAACATCAGCCACTTTTCTCTGTTCCATGTAACCCAAGAATCAGCAAGAGTCGTCCTCTAGTTGTTTTTAATCTAAAACTTCCATCAGATTTTAGTCATTTAAAAGGCAACAAGTGTCCATCTATGTCAGGGGTTCGCAACCTAAGGCCTATGGGCTGGATTTGGCCCACGATGCCATTTTATGTGTCCCCGCCCTTTCAAAGGTATTCAAGAAACAAAATGGCCAACCCTTTGAAGCTGTTGGGACAAATTGGCCTCTCCCATTGTGCAGGCAGGACAAAATGGCCGTCCAGGCCTCAAAGCTGACTGAGAGAGCATGACCCTGCCCCAGGCTTGAAAAGGATGGGAACCCCTGATATATGTCAATGCTGACAATTTTTTTGAGACAAACAGAAAGTGGTCACCAACATTAAAAACAGTAACTTCAAAATATCAGTACCATAGCCATTATTATTCTAATTTATAATTCCCTCTCTTTTTATTTGGTTTTCTAAACCCCATTTAGTCTATAATTGTATTTCTATAGTTACTCTATAAGAATACCACTAAATCACATATTTCTGTTGCAAACTAACATGGATACTGTACTTCCATTGAAATTTATTCAAGCGAACCTTTTTTGCCACAGAAAGGTTGGTCTTTGTTGGATGTGTTCCAATCAGCATATGGCTAGAGCAGGGATCAGTAAACCTGGCTCTCCAGGTTTTCTTTGACTTCAATTACCAGAAGCCCAGGTCAGTACACCTGCTGATCAGGGCTTCTGGGAATTGAAGTCCAAGAATATCTGGAGAGCACGTTTGCTGATCCCTGAGCTAGAGAAATGAAAAGAAGGCAAGGAGCATACCTGTATATAATTATAGCACCTGCTACCAACAGAATGATCAAGATACTGAGAAGTCCTCCAATAATATAACTGACATGCAGCCCTTCACCTGAAAGAGGACAAAAAGTTAACCAAAGCAGGCCATACTCTTGTTATCATAAGCAGTCTTTTCCAACATAGAACATCCTCTAGAAGTATTGATTTTCTATCATCAACAGACAGCATGGATGTGGATGACAAATGTTGTTGTCCAGATGTTACCAGTGATGTATTTTTCCCCTAACTAATTGTTTGCATGTCTGATATGTTTTGTAACACATAACTTCTTTACCATACCTGTCAAGTATCCCGGATTGGCAGGGAAATCATGTATTTTGGTACGCATTCCTCCGCTTTTCCGGCGCTGTCCCGGATTTAGAACGGCTGGGAAAGGGGTTACTACATACGCGTGCAAAACCATACCTGCCAAGCGCGGCTCCAGAAAATCCAGGAACTGCTCCGGCCCAGCCGCACATGCACAACAACAACTCCTTCTGAGCATGCACAGGATCCTTCTGCACATGCACAGAACTCATGCGCTTTAACTACTTTCCCCGCCGGTCAAATTACGGGATGGCGGCGGAAAATTGGAGGAATGAACACTGAAATATAGGAAATCCCGGCCAACCTGGGATACTTGACAGGTATGCACAGAACCCATCTGCGCATGCACAAACATGTTCTGCGCATGTGCAACATGTTCTGCGCATGCACATAGGAGTTTTTCCTGTGCATGTGCACCCGGGCCGGAGCAGTTCCAGTATTTTCTGGAGCAGCGCTTGACGGGTATGTTCTTTACCTTTAGCTAATGTAAGTCTGCCTACTTTCAACTCATGTTCCTGGCTTGAGCTTGCCCAATGCATTTCCAAAATTTGTACAGTGCAGGAAAATAAAATAAAAAATCTCACCGGTAGTTGCCAGTACAGCTTCACTGGCTCGGTTGCACAGGTCTTGGCTAATCTTTTTGTCAGAGCAGCTACACAACAGAAAGGTACAAAAGGTCAACTTAAAGAGAGCCATTCATCCCAACATAGAGTGAGTTAAAGTGAAATTAACTAAAACAGACACAAATAGTTTATTCTTCTCTACTTAAATATAGTCTAGCTATCAAAAGGTTGCTGCTTTGTTGTTGTTCTTTTTAAAAAGAAGTTATTTAATTTATTTCAAGGAAGCTTTTTGCTAGCTTGTCTTTTTTTAATTATTTAATTGTTTTAAAGACTGAATAATCATTTATCACAGAAGGACAGAGAATGCAGTGACATGTAAATAGAAATGCTCTTACCCACATATTGTTCAGTAAAAATTTACAAAATCTCCTTTCTATGGTAGCTAGCATTTTCCTGCCTAGCAGAGGAGAAAAGGACCTAAGCTCTACCTTCCCACAAAAACATTTTTAAATCAGCAAAGACACTCACTTTCCTCCTGTTGTTTCCACAGATTCATGGGGCTGGCTTGTGGAAGACCCAGATCTACCAGTAGGAGTTTGACTCTTTTTGCTTGAATGAGTAGCCTCAGGAATTGGAGGCCCCATGCCAGGAACTATAAAAAGAGAAAGAGAGAAATAGAACATTAAAGAAGGAGGATACTTAAGCGATATATAATTATTCAAAAATAGGAAAATTAGTACTTTGCTGTTCCAGCTATAGCCGGAGGCAGTAAGGTTTTGATTGTGGCGTAGAAGTGACCCTCTAATGAGAAAATAGTTTTACAGCTTGTTGTGTACATAATCTGCAACCATTCTTATGCAACAGCTCAGTGTTATTTTTATACACATCTTTGAAGCCACTACACATAGAATACCAATAAATAGAATAAGCAACTCTGAACTGTAGACTTCTGATATTCTTAGCACTAAAATATGCATCTGGGTCATCTGGAGAACAGAAGGGAATTTAATAGAAAAAAAGTCAAATTTAAAAGAAACTGAATTAGGAAACAAAATAGTGCTTTCTGCAATGAGGCTTTTGCATACTTTGACAAAGTGATACTCTTCAATATGTATCTGACTTTCATCTGAAGCTGACTTACTTTAATGCACGGATTCGCAACCTGCGGCCTGTGGGCCGGATGCAGCCCATGGTGCCATTTCATGTGGTCCCCACTGCCTCCACCACACCAGGAAGTGCCATGTGTTGGAGGAAGGGCAAAATGGTCATCTGTCCCTTAAAACTGTATGTGGGAGCGTGACCTGGCCCCGGCTTAAAGAGTTTGAGAACTCCTGCTTTAATGCATGGAGAAGTCCCACTTCAAGCAATCCTTTTCAGCAGAAACACAGGTGATGATTCATGCTGGGAAATTTACAACCAAAACAACTTACCTGTGGAGCAAGGTTTCCCATTGGGTTCATCTGGACAGGCACATATGAAATCAGAAGCCCTGGCAAAGCAGAGATGAGTACAGCCTCCATTATTCACTCCACAAGCATTTGTGCCTGAAAGACACAAAAAACACAGCTGACACAGGGGGTCAATTTTCTGTCTTCAACCACAAGGTCTTCACCTCTTTTTCACCAAAATATATTTGGCTGATTGTCAGAGTGGTTCTAATCCAAACTTTCTCCCACAGGAGGGGGTGAAAGAAACTGATTACAGCATCGTCCAGCATTTAAATACCTTGACATGGCACTTGACAGGACACTGTCATTTAAGCAGCACTGCCTGAATACCAAAGCCAAAGTTAGTACATGGAACAACATCATCAGGAAAGTCACAAACTATAAAAGGGGAAGTCAACCATCCACGTTGCGTAAATCAGCTTTGGCACCGAGTGTCTCTGCAGCAGAGTATGCTGCTCCAGTATGGAGCGCAATCACACATGCAAAACAAGTTGACATTGTTGTTAATGAAGCCATGTGTATAGTGACAGGATGCCTCAAACTTACACCATTTGAGAAATTATACCCCGTTGGTTTTGCTACACCTAAGGAGAGAAGTAGCAGCAGATGCTAAGAGAACTAAGCAAGAGAATGACCCTCGACATCCTCTGAACAGATGTGAGCCTCAAGTTGGACGGCTCAGATCCAGGAAGGGCTTTATGGCAAGAATAAACATTCTTGAGGGTTTGCAAGAGCAAAATCAAATTAGAAGATGGAGGAAGGAGCTCACTGGACAAGGAATAACATTAAAGGAAGACATGGCTGAGGAACTCAATCTTCCCTAAGTCACTTGGAGGACCCTGAATAGGGTGAGGTCAGAGTTCCCTAAATGCAAGAACAACATGCTCAAGTGGGGGGTGTTGGCAGACAACAACACGTTGGTTGAATGTGGAGAGATACAGAATCCAGCTCATTTACTGGTCTGCTTATTTCTGCAAGAAACATGTCGATGAAGACGTTTGGCCAATGACAAAGTCAAGAAAGTGGCTTCATTTTCGCAGTCTAGGGTTTGATAAGGACACAAAATGAGATGACCCACAGGATTACGGTAATAGGGGCAGCAAGCAACTGGTAAGAATAAACAAGCAAAGCGAAAACTACGTACATACTAGCAGATTAAGATAGCACACATTTTGGTCACTAGTGTAATGCCTTTAGGAAGGACCCCAAGTTTTTAAAACCTTTGTGAGTTAATTTCTGGAATGCTATAGAAGTGTGAAAGTATCTGGGTTTTCTGAGCTCTTTCCCCCATGAGCTGATAATATGGTTGTTTAAGTATTTCATGTTTCTCAAAAGTGGGTTCAAAAATTCTGCCTCTTCTTTACCATCTGTAGAAATAGGCCTTTTGTCTAATAGCAACTAAGAGTAGGTAGACTTCCTCATACTAAAAACTATAAAGGAGGGACACATTCTATATGGTGGGGAATACTTTCAATATCCCTCAGATAAGTGTACCAGCAAGAGTTTTACTGAAACAGTATAGGCTACCAATATTTTTTGTTATATTTTATATTGAATTTGATTATTTGTTTGTTTATGCTATTGGAAACTGCCCAGAGAAGGAACACCTTCCAGATAGGCAGTACAGAAATGTGTTTAATAAATATTACAAACAAATAGATGTCCCATATTGTTCTTTGCAAGCCAACATCCAGAATTGAAGAAAACTTCAGAATTATTCCTAAAGCTATGAATTTGTAGTAATCAATGTTCACAATTGCTGATGTGAATAACCTAAGGACTTAGAGCAGGGGTTGCTAACCTATTTCAATTGGGGGCCAGGTCATGCTCCCTCAGATACTTGAGGGGGCTTGACTGGTGCTCCCCCCCCCACCATTTATTGCTGTCGTAAACGTTTATGACAGCCGTAAACGAGTCTACGGCCAATTCCGCCGGCGGCTGGAGCAAGGGTGGGGGATAGATAATTTATTGCCATGGTCCGGATCTGGCCCACAGGCCATAGGTTGCCTACCCCTGACTTAGAGCCCCACACATAAGTGAAAGAGAGGGAAGAAGTGGCTTTGCCCAGTTTGGTTGTGGTTTCATCTACAACCAAAGATGATGCATAAGGAACACATACTCCTAAAATAGTTTCCCCTACATTAATTCTTTGCACCCTGGTTGTAATGAGATTTTCAGTCCAATACATTTGGAATGACTATAATCTATGCCCCCTCTTTGGGTCCCACTAGTAATATGCTTAGTATGAAATTAAAAGAAGTGATCTGTGATTAGCACTATCTTTCCTCTGACAATGAGATCTCGTCACAGATGCATGCCTCAGCAACTGGATTTTCAGAACAGGGCTGTCTTCATGCTCTAATGGCCAGTCACAAGATGAAGCACATTGAAATGCAACCAAGCACAGAGATGGCAAATGACACGTTAGGACAAACAGATGTCCTTGCTTACTAAAGGGAGCACTGCTTCTAAATACATGCTAAACTAAAACTAGTTTTAACCTTTGATTCAAATTACAGAGTGAAGAAACCTAGATTATTGCATTTACCTGTTTGTCTTTGAGGAGAGACCACGATGATATCCATAAGTCCTTCAACATTGGCTAAGATGGTCTCTTTATTCCGACCAGAATACTTGTCCACTCGCTGGATAGATTTAGTCTGCCAGTCTGTCCAGTACAACCACCTGTCCTGCTACTCAGAAATAAAAAAGAAAATTAATACAGTCATAGAATTAGGAAAACATATATTAGTTACACAGAAACTTTATCATAAGAGTCCAAATAAAGTATTTTCTCTTTCTTCATAAGATAGTAGCAACAAACGATGATTTTCCCCCCAAGCATCCGCAGGTCAAATATACTACAGTATTTCTATATGAGTTCAGTTATCCAAACATCACAACTTCCATCACCAAGTAAGTTTCTGCCCATACCTGTGTCAAAGCAAAGGGGTGTGATACTTGGCTGACCAACACCTGACGTAGTTTCCCATTAAGATCAGCACTCTCTATGCGATCCAGATGAGCATCTACCCAGTAAATCCTACAAGAATGGAGAGGATGGAGGTGAAATCAACATTCACTCTAACACCACAGGTTAACAATTTTCTCTCCTTTCACAAAATATGTATCAGCCATCTTATTTATTTATTTGTGCACATCTATACCCCACCCTTTTGGTGCAAGCACTACTCAGGATGGCACTCTCTGTCTGTGTGTGTGTGAGAGAGAAAACCATCCCATAATAGCCAATAAAACAGAAGAAACAAAGCCAGATGGCATTAAAAATCTTAAACCCAAACCGTATTCAGATTAAAACAATATCAGCAGCAGTAGAAGGAGGTAATATCAATTAAAAAGAGTCCAGAGTCAACATTGCATAGTTCTAATGATCTTATAGGGCAGGTAGGTCTTAAGTGATTCACAGAATGTAAATAAAGTAGGAGCCGTTTAATCTCCACTGGCAATTCATTCCAGGGGGTGGGAGCTATGGCAGAGAAAGCTCTTGATGTGGTTATGGCTTTTTCTGCCTCTCTAGGTGTAACCACTCGGAGCTAACATGCCCTGGTGCTTCGGGTATAACTCCTGAGGAAGAGGTGCTCCCTCAAATAGCTTGCTCATCTGCTATCTCAGAACATCTATTTTGGAAAAACAACTAAGCCAGTTGACACAATTACTTCTAAGTGTTCTCTCTCCTGAAGTGGAGCCAAACTAACCCTTGTTTACTAGCGAACTGAGGCTGGCAAAATGAGTGGGATGGAAATTAAGAGTGACAGTGGTGGAAAACATAGGCTGGAGCCCACTAGAAAGCCTTTTCAGTGACAATGTTGTCAGCAAACAAAGCTGCATCCTCTACCACCATTGGATTTGCACAGAATTTTCCAGCAAAGATGTTTCAAGTTGTCAAGGGCTATTATACCATGGTCCACAGGAAAATAAAGTGAACTACTCAAAAACCTGCTGTGAAGAATCTGCACAATACTTTGCAAACAAAATCACAAGGATCTGTTCTGGCTTAAGATGCTATAGTTGATACACATCATGTAGATGTACTATGGCACCTGCTGGCTCTGTGATAATGGATTCATTCCAATCTGTGCAGCTTGAGAATATGGATAGCATCCTTCAAGAAGTGGGATTTATTATGTGTATCCGGAATCCTTTCCTTTCCTATCTTATAACAGCAAGCCAAGGGAGGTCTGAGTGAGTGAGTGAGTGAGTGAGTGAGTGAGTGAGTGAATGAGTGGAGTAGTGAATGCCTCTCTGGCTCAAAATCTAATTCCATCCAATTTAAAACAGGCAAAAATGAGGCCTCTTTTTTTAAAAAAAACCTCTCAACCCTACTATATTGGACAACTCTTGGCCATCTCCAATGTTCTGTGTTTCAGAAAGGTTCTGGACTGTGCAGTGGCCTCTCAGCTCCAGGGATTTCTGGATGTAAATGGATTACCATACCTGTCTAGCATCAGACCTAGTTATGGGACTGAGATAGCTTTGGTTGCCTTAGTAGATTATCTACACTAGAAACTGGAAAGTAGGAGCCTGTCCCTGTTGGTTCTACTGGAACATTCACAGCGTTCAGTTACATAAACCATTATATTCTTCTGGGCTACCTCACTAGGATGGGACTTGGAAGAAACTGTTTTACAGTAACTCTGGTCCTTCCTGAAAAGATAAGTCCTGAAGATGGTGCTGGTGGGCTCCTGTTTGACAGTCTGGTTTTTGACATTATTCTGCCCCCCACCCCCATTATTCTGTCCCGTCCCCCCCGTCCCCCATACTATTTAACATGTATGTGAAACCAGCTGTCAAGAATTTTAAGATTCAGTATCATCACCGTGCTGATAATTCCCAACTCTATCTCTTTCCCCCATCTAATTCCAAGGAAGTTAATTTGACTCTAAACCAGATAAAAGATCAGAGAGAGAAAGAACAAATTGAATCTTAATTCTGGCAAAACAGAGATTGTCCTGGTCAGTTGTGAGGCAAAATCAGAAAAAGCGATTCAACTCATGTTAGATTATACTCCCTCTGAAATCAGGTTCACAGCTTAAATGTACCTCTGGATTCATCTCTCAGGCTGGATGCCTAGACTTCCAACAGCGGCTGGCGTATTCATTGCTCTTGTTCCTGGGAACATGTGACTTGGCTACAGTAATGCATGCTGTAATTACATTCTGTTTGGATGCCCTACGTAGATGAGGACTCTAAAGAGAGCATTTTCAGTGGCTGTTCCCAGTCTATGGAATCCCCTCTCTTGGGAAGCTAGATTGATGCCTTCCTTACTTTTCCTCTGCTAGTAGGTAAAAACCTTCCCATTTAAACTGGCTTTTAATTTATAAATGCCCTGGCATGATAGGAATTTTTTGTGGAATACATATTATATTTTATTTTTATCATGTGTTTTAAATTAGTGATGTTTTACATTTATTACAAGTTTAATCATATTTTAATTTATTGCCATTTTAAATATATGTACACTTTTTAAAGCGTGGAAGTATGCCACTTTGGGGCCCTTCTGGGAGAAAAGGGGGATATAAATAAAGTAAATAAATAATTAAAACAAGCCATGGGAAATGTTTTGAAACTGACAATGCCAGTTACATAGCCAGCAATTTTGAGATACCATGTTATACTGACCTTCTGGTATCATAATCCAAAGTTAGACCATTAGGCCAGCCTAGATCAGTATTAATCAGTATCTTACGCTCAGAGCCATCCAGGTTTGCACGCTCAATTTTAGCAATGTGCCCCCAGTCTGTCCAGAAGAGGTATCTGAAGAAAAAGAAACGGAATTCAGAACTCTGTATATAGGCAACTTGATTTTTTAAAAAACAAAAGTTCTTTTCTGAAGATAGTAGAGGTTCAACTTTTTTCTCCTGAAACTTACATTGTTCTTATTTGCAAAATAAGCTAGCAAAGTATGTTAAGTTCCATGGGCTAAAAGTACCTTCCATGTTTAGTAGAACTGCTGGCTTTGAGGAATCCTACCATAATGGAATTAGGTTCAGTCTGCCTCTAGAAAAAACTCTTCTTCATAGAACTTATTTTCTGCAATCCTTCTTCATGATGACTAGCCTGCCTTTAAATGGCTCTCTTCACATGCCAGACTGTAATCTTCCAGCTAATATACCACGCTTGGTGAAGTGCTATTGCTGGGTTTTGTTTGTAAGGAGGGTCCTCCTGGCGAAGGAGCTGTCCAGCCAGGAGATAAGATACCGTACTTTTGCAGGCTCAAGCCAGACCTGCATTTGAGGGCAATAAATTCATCCTCTCTTCCCTGCACCTCATTCTAACTTCTGCACTTGCTCTGTGGGAATACATTTTTGCAAGCATCTGTCTCAGACGGAGCCCTCCAACTTACCCCTTTCTGGGGAAGACAGCTATTGCTCGAGGCTCATCCAGACTGTTATTAATTAGCACTTTCCGGCAGCTGCCATCTAATCTTGCCACTTCAACTGTGTTGCGACCTGTGTCTGTCCAGTAAAGGTTCCTAGCCACCCAGTCCACAGCTAGACCATCTGTAGTCCTCAGTCCTTGGCCAATTACTGTTTCCATATTGCTGCCATTCAGGTCTGCTCTCCTGGAAGAAGGGACCAAAGAGAATAAGGAAAAACATCACCCACTGAAATCTCTCATTGCGGGACACATCTCAGTACCATAGCTGTCAAGTATCCCTTATTGGCCGGGAAAACCCCTTATTTTACCCTTTCCCGCCGGCATCCCTTATTAATTAGACTGCAAAGCCCTATTGCCACCATTGGAGGGCAGCACAGGATAAGCATAGCTGTCAAGTATCCCTTATTTGCCAGGAAAATTCCCTTATTTCCAAATTCAAAACTTGACAGGTATGCTCAGTAAACAAAGACCAACCAGCACAAGGAAGCAGGTTTTACAAAAAAAAGTGGGGGAAAGGAATATAAAGATGGAAATCTCATAGATATTTACCTAATAACATCTAGGAAGACATCTGTGTAGTAAATCTTGCTATCTACACTGTCATAGTCCAGTGATATTACATTGTTCAATTCAGGGACAGGAACATGAACATCAGTGTAATCACTAGTATCCAGTGAGATTCGACGGATGGAACCACGACTAGAGAAGAGCAGGTAAGTTTCTGGAGAAGGATCACAGGTCTTCTCATCACTCTTTAGCTGGATACCGGTAGGGCAGGCACAAGAGAAGCTTTCAGGGTTTGGAAGGCAGAGATGGGAACAACCGCCATTCCTCATGCCACACTTGTTAGCACCTTAGGAGAAATTAAAATGATGAGTTTAATACTTTCTTAAACTATAATGAAAATATAATTCCAAACAAGCAACGTACAGTGGAACCTCGCTTAAAGAGCATAATGCGTTCCACGGGATTGCTCTTTAAGAGTTTGCTCTTCAAGCAAAACACCATTGTAAGTGACCAATTGTGACTTCTGGTGGTGGTGTTGGGGGGGGGGAATTGCAAACTCCGATTTAGTTGTTAAGTGAGTTTTTGGTTGGTTTTAGTTGTTAATCGAGGCGACCATTTAGAGAAAATTCTGCTCTTTAAGCGAGTTAGTCTCTAAGCAAGGCACTCTGTATGTGAGGTTTTACTGTATATGTCTCTATCAAGTCTAGGTAGCCCAGGATAACTCAATTCATGGAAAGGTTAGAGGAACCAATGGAAGATCAAAATCTAATAATTACTGAATATATGGATTCTGTTGTCTTCATCCAAGACGAACTACAAATAACTGGCTAAGTGTCTTGATATTGCATTATCATTTACCAACTCAACAACACCAACAATGGAGTGGAAATCCTAGCCCTATAGGGCAGACAAGCTAGATTCTTCAAATTAAATCAAAGAAAACAAAACAAAAACACAGTAACATTATGAGTTTGAGTAAAATAGGAACACAAGTTCAGATTAAAGGCTTTTAGGTTGATGCAATTTATGTGAAATAAAGCTTTTTTAAAAATAATCTTGAGCAGAATAGATTAGGTAATGGAGTAAGACTTGCAGAAATGACATGCATGGTCAAGCAAGCACTCAACAATGTAAGGAATCTAACCCTGACAAACAATGCCAGGGAGGAAATTTCAAGAATTAAAGCATTATTGTGGATAATATTGCTTGTAAGCAATTGTAGGAAATGGACCCCAAGGATGGAAAGGAACAGATATCTTTTCTCCACCCACCACAAGGTCTTTAAAAGCCTTCCTTTGTTGCCAGTTTCTAAAAGGAATTTCTACTGAAGATTCTGAAACATGGTCTTGAAGAAAACCTGGGATCTTACCAAGAGGCTTTCCCCTGTCAACAGCCTGGATATCCATTAGGCCAGGCAGATTTGCCCTGACTAGGATGACATTAGCACCAGTATCCTTGTCAGCTCTGTGAATGCTTCGTGTCTGCCAATCGGTCCAGTAGATGTAGGAATCGAGCAGAGTGAGGCCATAAGGGTGTTGTACCGGAGAGAGCAGAGTGTGGCGGTTTGCACCATTCAGGTCTGCAGCCTCAATACGCTGAAATGAAGAGATGTATTATTAACTTTTAGCTGGCTGGGCAGCTTGGTTAGCTGACTATCTAGCTGCCTCTCTGGAGAAGAGCCTATCTGTGTAGTTTTGGGCAAACTCCATAGTCCTAGGGCTTTCCAGGAGAAGGGAATGGTTCTCTAGATTTTAAAAAAAAAATCACAGAAAGGGTTGCAATAAATTGAAAACAACTCAACAGTTATTAATCATTACATTCGGGGTTTTCTCTTTATCAACAGAAAAAGAAATAAACCTCTGAAAAGCTGGAGACAGCCCCACAAAGCTATGACTCTAAGCTTACAACATCTAAAATCTGTCTTCCAGATACACCTCACCTGACAACGTCAATTATATTTATTAAGCAACACCCAAGCAGTCTCCACTGAGACATGCAATTCAAAGTAAAATTGCAATAACTGAAGCCTTGATTTGGTATTTGATTCTTGATTGATGAGAATTGCTAAGGGATGATGCAGTTACTGAGGGATGCACAAGCTTGTATGAATTCATTCTTATCCCTCTAAGACTCTTTTAGTCAGCTCCACAATCTTTTTTCCTTCACACATGTTCCAAATTCTACTGCACAAAGTGTGTTGAGTATTCCAGTGCATGTATGTGCCAAAGTGTGTTGAGTATTCCAGTCCCAGAATGCAGTAAGCAGACAGGAAAACCTAGCCTGACCTTAAGGAAGTTGTTTCGCATTGTTTGCCTGTAATTACAATTAGAAATGTTCTTTCCTGCCTTAGAGATCACCTGACCCTATTTGCATGTGTTAAGGCCTTTGTTTTGCTCTGGCCTTCTCTCTCTTAGGGACTGCGGTGGCTTAGTACTTAAGATGCTGAACTTGATGACTGGAAAGTCAGCAGTTCAAGAACCGAGTACTGCATGACGGAGTGAGCTCCCATCTCTGTCCCAGTTCCTGCCAACTTAGCAGTTCGAAAGCAAAAAAAATTGCAAAAAATTAACAGGTACCACTTGGGTGGGAAGGTAAACAGCGTTCCATGCGCTCTGGTGTCTAATCATGCCTGCCACATGTCCACAGATATGTCTGCAAATGCAGACAGTGCTGGTTCTTTGGTTATAAACAGAGAAGAGCACTGAACCCTAGAGTCAGATACGACTGGCTTTCGAGCAAGGGCAACCTTTACCTTTACCTCTCTCTCTTGCTTTCTACCTTCTAAGAGGAAAGATGTCCTTTTGAGCGCCTCCATCTTTCCAGGCCACATGGCTGGAAGAAAGACTTTATTTCTTTCTAAACTAACTCATTTGGGTTTCCTGCCTACATTATTGATCTAATTCAACTTCACCAAGATTCCTGATTTCTTTTGACCTCCATTTCTGAGTAAATTATATTTTTCTTTCCGTCAAATATCTAGTCTAAGTGTGTTTATTAGCTGAGCTAACAAGGGTAGAACTTGGAGACTTGCATTTGAACATAAAACCTGCCCTGCTTTATTGTGCAGTTGCTGCAAATAACTTAACAATTTGTACCTCAGTGTGTGCATCAGCCCACAGCAGCTGCGATCCAGCCCGATCCACAGCAAGTCCATTTGGCCAGCCCAGGTTGCTGTTGATAAGGACCGCCCGATTAGAACCATCCATTCCTGCTCGCTCTAGTTTGGCATTCTCTCCCCAGTCTGTCCAATACATAAATCTGAAAGAAAAGAAGCCAACAACTCACTGAAAAACTGGCATAGTCACTGTTCACAAATTTCCCAACCTTTTACCCCTTTCTTAACCATCAAGGCATCCATTGCCAGCACTCACCCCATTTCATGATATAATGCAATTGCTCTCGGGCTGTCCAGGTTTTCCCATACCAAAACTTTTCTCATTGATCCATCTAGGTTACCCACTTCAATCCTATTAGTTCCTGTGTCGGTCCAATATACTTTTTGACCAATAGCATCCACTGCTAATCCATCTGTGGTCTGTAACCCTAGTAACACAACAAAGGTAAAACAATAGCATTATTCTTGTGATCCCCTCCCTGGTATAGAATCTTTCTTCTTTAAAAGGACCTGGGAAAGATTCCACCAATAGCCTCAATACAGAAGTCTCTACTAGTAAAAGTGTAACCATTCAAAAGAATCTCTGAAAACAGCTTGAAGGGCCTGTGAGTGTGAGCACTTTAATCAGTTATCCTTTACCTGTAGTAATAATATCTTCATACTGTGAACCATCCAAGGCAGCCCTGCTAATCTTCCTCAATGTGCTGTCTGACCAATAAACCTTTCCTAATGAGAAAATAGGAGACATTGGGGAATTCCATTAGTACACTTAACAGTACTTAGCAGTCCTTAACAGCACTTAACAGTACCCTCATGGCAAACACTACAAAGACATCCTTGGGAGCTACTATGATTTATCAGTTTATGGGTATTTTCTGTATTCTTCCTATTTTTTGAAGGCAACAAAGATAATAGATAAGACAGTGTAACCTGAAAGGAACTGATTTCAGCTCACTTTTGAATTTAGTTAATTATTAATTATGAGTCAAAGTCCACAAAAAAGCTTTAAAAAAATAAACTCTGCATTTAACTTTCATTTCTCACTAGACTAAACCAAAATCTACAGTAAATGCACAGGTAAAGGCTAATGAAACTATAACTAAGTCACAGCTACTTTTGTTGAAAAAGGGATTTTTTTTAAAAAAAGTGAAAATTGCAACATACACTGTTTAAAACCTGTAATATTAATTCATTTCCTAACAAAGCAGCAGTAACTATGAACCAAACAGTACTTAAAATGGTGAAAATGCGCAAAACGTCAGACCTTCCTGAGGAGCCACTCCAATGGCAATGGTGTTTTTCATGGTAACATTGACAGCGACAACAACATCAGCAAAATATGGAATGTCAAGTGAAACCGTGCGGATGTCTGCTCTTCTAGCAAAGATCAGGAAGCTGTTCATGCCTGCAGAGTAAAAGACACAGCAATATTAGGAACTTGCTACCAGAGCTACCAAATCCGCACAGGTAACTAAAATGTACTTCTTCAACTTCCTGTGTCTAGACTTCAAACAAAAAAACAAAACCCATCATCAGTCTTTCTATCTGGAGACCTACCAGAAGAAGTTATGTGGTAGGGCTCAGGAAGACCCAAACTCTATACCAGTGGTGGCAAAGCTATTGCCAGAGGGGGCACTCAGAGGGCATGCGTGCTGTCGACCCAGCACAGAATTTGCCACACCCCTCTGTCCAGCAGCCCAGTGGAAACATTTCATAGTACAGTTTGCCCCGCCTCTCTGTGGTGTGGATGGCAGCCTGTTGAGTTTGAGCACTCAGTCTCTAAAAGGTTCGCCATCACTGCTCTATACAGACCAAAGAGAATGAAGAAACATACAGAGAAGCCCACCTGGTAAGCATGTTTTGCCATCTGGTTTCAAGTTAATGCCAGTAGGACAAGTACAGCTGTAACCTTTAGGAAGAGGGGCCAGCAGGCAAAGATGACTGCATCCACCATTATTAATACTGCATGGTGTGTGTACTGAAAGAAAAAGAACAGAACAGAACAATGTATGAGAAAAAAAAGGACAAAAAAGAGCACTCTAAATTCTGCAGTCATGCGCATGGGCATAAAATGAGCACTGCAATACTTTCCACAGAAGTTACAGGCTTTCACAGAAGTTCAAATACACTTTAGCCTAGATCTTCTAGGAGAATATGGATAGAGGAAGAAATTTACAGTCATTCTAGTAACTGAGCAAATGATCTGATGCCCTCAGACTACAATTCCAAGAAGTTCCTATCAAAATAAGCAATTATCAGGAATCATGAGTGTTGTAATTCAAAACCAATCTCCTCATAGGCAAGAGACTGAACGCCTTCCCATCTTGATGTGGTCACCCTTGATACCTGAGGGCCTATGACGATGAAAGACATGGATGTCCATAAGATTCTCAAGGTTGTCCTGCAAAGTTTCACGATTTTGCCCTGTCCTTTTGTCAGCACTCTGGATGCTCTTCGCCTGCCAATCAGTCCAGTAGATCTGAGCTCTGTACAAAGTAAGCCCAAAGGGGTGAGGCAGGTTGCTTCCAATCAGTATCTGCAAAATCCAAAAGCACAAATTACACAATGTTACAAATAAGGATGTGAATAACTGAACTCTAGAAATTAACAAGTTTCAGGAAGTGGCAGCAGAGGTCTAAGAACAATGACCAAAAGCTACAAAGCAGAGATAGGCAATGCATAGCCCATCAATCCAGTAAATTTGGCCATTCTAGCATATGGTCATAATTCACTGGTTGACCACCCTGGTGTAGAAGTTTCACGTGGTCCCAAAATCCCTATTTGTACTTTTCACTGTATGCTGTTTACAGGTTCACTTGTCTCTTGAGAGGAAGCAGCTGAGTCCTTCTGTAAATCTAATTTGCATAGAGAAAATATTTATATTTTCTTCCCAGATAGCTTTGTCTCTTATTCATTAATGAGCTTCCAAAAGGCTTTATTTAAAAACTTGGTATCCTTACCTTTCTATCACTGCCATCCAAGCTAGCATACTCAATTGTCTTCATACCAGCATCTGCCCAATAAAGGCGCTGAGACTCATAATCAATGGCTAGTCCATTGGGCCAAGTCAAGTTGGAAGAAATGATCACCAAGCGATTAGAGGCATCCATGCCTGCACGTTCAATCTTGGGGTTAGCCCCCCAATCAGTCCAGTACATGAACCTGTAGACAATCCCAGAAAACAATACAAATGTTTCATGTCCCTGATTAATCTCTCATTTCTTTATGTTTTCATTAACAACTTTTACGAGCAAACCAGCCAAATGCTTTCAACTTTTGTTGTTGTTGTTGCACAGGACAAGAATCTGCTCCATTGTACTGAAGACCCCAAACAAAGAAAAAGTCTATGGAGCTGGCAAGCTATCCCATTATCAAAAATCCCAGGGGCTGGGGTGGCTCAGTGGTTAAGAAACTTGCCTTGTTAGCTGGAAAGCTGGCAAGTTAGCATTTTGAGATCCGGGTACTGCATGACAGATTGAGTGCCCATACTGTGTCAGCTCTTGGGTACATGAAAGGAGCCTCATTTGGGCATTCCCTTCTTACCTAATATTTTGAAATCCACCATTTATTTTCAGTTATTTTTCTTTATTTTAAATAAAGTTCTTTGTACCATTTAGTTTCCATTGAGCTAATCATCAGGCACCCATTTGCACTAAGCATTACACATTCCATGTTCCCCAGAGCCCAGACCCTTACCCCTAAGGCGGTGGCAGATGCTGCCTAAATCATCTAACAGGCCTAAAAATGCACAACAATACACTCAGGTAGTGCCTGGAAATTCATGGAATACATTTAGGAATTAAACCTAGAAGATGGCTGAGTTTGGAGTCACTTTTGACATATGCTAATCTGTTAATCTCACCTCAGGCAGTTGGCTAAATGAGTCTTCGCTCTCTTGTTCAAAGATGAAGTTGATTTCCTTTAATATAGGAATGTATAGGTAACTCCCATGGAATAATTTCTGTTTGTGTCTGACTATGATATTAATATTGGATTTTATGTCTGTTCATTCCAAGGAACAGACAGTCAAATGGAAAATCATAACTAAAAGGACAGCTCTGATATTAGATCAATGCAGATATGTGGAGGAACACAATATTAATAGGGGATCACCTCAAGGATTCCTGGTGGAAACACCTTGTGCCCTCAGGGAATTCTTATCAAAGGACCTTTGTTTCAACCACCCTTTCCAGCCAGGATCATCAGCCTTCCAACCAGATGTGGAAGTCAACACCTATTGTTGTGGAAATAGAGCATACCTGTCAAGTTTTGGATTTGAAAATAAGGGAAATTTCCCAGACAAAACAGGAAGCTTGACAGCTATGCTTATCCTGTGCAGCCCGCCAGTGGCAGCATTAGGGTATTGCAGTCTTCCTAATACGGGAGGACGCTGGGAAAGAGGGTAAAATATGGGAGTTTCCCGACCAATACGGGACGCTTGACAGCCATAAAATAGAGCTTGCAGAGGGGATTTGCCAATTTGCATATCAATATGTTTACAAGAAGTCAAGAGGCCAGTTTTCATTGGAGAACTGGCCCCCATCTATGATGTATCGCAACTTGATTGGTCTTGGACTTTTAAAATTAGAACTCTGGTCCGCTCATCTTTACAATCTCTGATATGATTTGTCCTTCATTGTGAAGGCTGAGATGCATAATTAAAAGAGTGATTTGTTACTATATTGTTTGTACCTGAAGAAACATTTTGTTGCTTTTGTGTTACTGATCTGCTACACTTATCTTTTGATCTGTGTACTTATCTTCTTTGAATGGCCATGGGTTCTCCCCTTTGTCTTCCTTTGTATTGACTTAAACTGCAACATTCACCTGTAATAATCTGCAATAGTTAGATGGCCTTGCTGATGCTGCCACATGGAACATTATAAAAACGGAACTCTGAATTAGGACCTCACCTCACCTCATTCCTTGTTTTTCCCATCTGCCTAGTTTAGGTCCTATGCAGATCTTTTGCTCTTTTGAAATGGGGGGGGGGGATGTCTGTATTGCTATTGCTTATTATTTTCTTTTTTTAAAAAAAGTAAACTTCTCTAATTTGTATCAAACAATTTGTCTGTGGTTTCCTTATCAAAACTTCCAGCCGTGAAACATTCCTTAAATATTAAAACAAAATAATTTCTCACTCCATGGCTTGGATGCCTGCAGCTCTGAGACATGGAGTCTGAAATTTAGGTAACATCCTGAGCGGAGTTTCTTCTGCAAAAATCTTTTCAACCCAGAATAATTTCTGACACAAAATTATCATCATCATCATCAAAAATCCCAATGCAGAAGGTCCCTCCCCCCAAATATGAGATAACAGAATCTCATGTAATTCACTCCAACATCCAAATATTTATACAAGAATAAGCAGTTTAGATATTTTCCAGCAATCCTCTCAAGGAAAAATAATGCTCTGTTTTGTTTCTACTTAGATGCCCGACAGTCATATGATAATGCCTACTAAGCCAATAATGCATGGCATTGAGACATGCTTTGTCTACAAGATCAACAACTCTTTCTTGGAGTACACCCAACATGACTCTTCAGCTCATGAACTTAAAAGAATTTTCATGTTATTGTTTTCCTTCTATCACAGAACTGCATGCTATCACTTGCCGTTCCCACCAGGACAGCCATCCAGGCACTGACCAGATCTGGACAACACTCATCTTCAGCAAGGTGGCACTATTGTGTACCCTCAGTGTTATCAGTATTATGACACACAAGAATCATTCATTCTGAAATCTATAAAGAAGAAGTCCTCACCCTCCAATAGGGTCTACCACAATGTCTCTGGGCCTGTCTAGATTCTCCCATATCAGCACAGTCCGCATAGTTCCATCAGTGTTGGACACTTCTATCCGGTCTGTTCCTATATAAATGACAGGAGGAAGGGCAGACATTATTAGCCACCAGAAGAAGATCACAGAGCTATACACATAGAGGTGTGATGTTCACTCCAGTCTACCCATCCCACCAGGAGGAAGGCCAAGAAGAATTTTGGGTAAGCTAATTTACACTGCAACTCTCATTCCCACCTCTGCTAACTGCTAATCAACCATTTCTGAACTTTTTTACTTTGAAGCAAGTATTACCAAAACCAGTGAAACAAAAGGCCAACTTAATGCTACTACCATAATCAGGTTGATGTTAAGGGTACATGTTGGGATACTCTCCCACCTAAGGAGGAAAAAAAATCTATGTACCAACAAAAAAGATCTTGCCAAAGAGAAATATAAAGTGCAATAAACTGTAATTTTATAGGCTATAAAATCGATGTACTATAATTTTATTTTATTTTTCTGATATAACTGATGCAATTAGATTTTATAAGGTTTTATGTAGTATTGTTACATTTTATTACTTTTACGGTTCTTGGCCCCTTTCCAAGCATTGTGTTATTTGGAAACTGGCTTTTGCACCACTGTTTATTTTACAGAACTGGAATTTCTAGTAAATCATTATTGTGTCTAATGTGCACAAAAGTCAAGAGACTATGAAAAATCATGACCATTATGTTGTCTATAATGAAATTTCATCCACACTTTACATTTATGACTCCACAATATGAATATTCGAGAAAGAGCTGTAAGAACTGAAAATGCACTACCTGCATATACTCAAGTATAAGCCTACTCGAATATAAGCCGATGTACCTAATTTTGACCTGAAAATCCAGGAAAATAGATTGACCTGAGTATAAGCTGAGGGTGGGAAATGCAGCAGCTGCTACCGAGTTTCAATAATCAAAATACATAAAAATATGGTAAAATTAATTACCATATTTTTCGGACCATAAGACACACTCCCCCCCACACACACAAAAAAAAGTGAAGGGGGGATGAGGGTGCGTTTTATAGTCCGAATGCTGTCCAGCAAGGCTATTGTAAAAGGATATTTTACAACAGCCGCGGCTGGCCAAAGATCTCCGCCGCTGCCGCCACAGCTGTTCCGGGGAAAGAAGGGCCAGGGAAAATAAAACATATGTTCGGCAGGCCATTACCACAGGTGACCAAAAGAAGGTACAAATTGCAATTTCCCATTTAAATGCATTGGAAATAAATTTCTTGTACAGTATTCTAAAGCTTTTGTTTGTATGTTCCCAATGCATTTCAATGGGAACCTATGCATAAAAAGAAAAGGTTTAATTTACCTTTCTTGCCTTTGTCCCTGCTCCATATGGTCAAAATGGAGGAGGAAGCAATGCTTCCTGTAGCAAGGAGAGCAAGAGTGTAGGCTAGAGCATCGCTTCCTGTTTCAGTGCAATTGGCTTGTCCGCCCATTTCTCCTGCAACGCCACTAATGGTTGGTGGTGCAAATACAGTACTGTTTGGTTCAGAATATTTTTTCTTGTTTTCCTGCTTTAAAAACTGGGTATATCTTATGGTCAGGTGCGTCTTATGGTCTGAAAAATACAGTATACTGTTGGTGCATTGGGACCTTCGTGGTCATTGACCCAAGTATAAGCAGTGTCTCCTTTTGGGGGCTGAAAACTCGGCTTATACTTGAGTATATACGGTACTTTAGGGAGTAATGAACTTAAGATATAGTAGCTCATGTGTCTGCACAAGACAATGGGATTTAGTACCTGCATCTGTCCAGTACAACTTGTTGGTGACCCAATCGATAGCCAAACCAGCTGGGCTTTCCAGACTGCTATCTGCCACAGTCTGCAAAGAAAGAAACAAAACAAGAATTACTTTAATATCTACATCAAACCAAATGAGACATGCCATACTATCTCTACAAAGGCTGGTTTGATCATGCAAATTCCCAAAAGTGGTTGCTTGAGAAAGGCTGTTTGCTATGGAAATAAAGGTTTGATTATTTTTTGTTTTTAACTTTCAGTTGATTAACATTCCAATTTTACTAGTTTTTGTTGTAGATTAGCAAGCTTATGCCACTTTGAACACCTATAAGCAGAGAGAGAAGCTACAATATAGAATCAAATGTACACATAAGAGTATCTGAGCCATTGGGCGATCCACTAAGAGAAGGAGTCTTCAACTAAAAAGGGTACAAGCTCCAGAAACAGTTGAAGCAATGAAGTCTGAAGTACAGATAATCAGACAAAGTGGATATAAGCAAAAGAAGGCCCTTAAACAAAGTAACTTGATCTTGGACATTCAGTCCAATGCCTCTCTAATGCAAGACTTATGTTACCTCCTGGCCTGTTCCATCCCATTTTGCCCGGCTAATGGAGTCAGTGCCGACATCTGTCCAGTAGACATAGTCATCCTTTGCATCCCAGTCCAGAGCCACAGCACTGCGCACGTCAGACAAGGGGATGACATCGTCAGACAGATCTTCTGTGTCGAAGCTGATACGACGGATGTCCATCCTTCGGGCAAAAAGCAGGAACTTGTCAAGACCTGATCAAAGGTCGAAAGGTCTTCTTTTAATTTTTCTAAGCGCAACAACATGGTAACAGACACAGAAAATTATCTTGTTACTTCTAAGTTCTGCTGCTTCCATGATTTTCCATGGCCCACGCATATAATTAATCAGGCCCGCATTGAGAACCTAGCAGTTGTAGGACAGCCCTCCACCTACACCCACCGCCTGACATCGCAATACGCCATTTACAACGGCGACGGCTGAGCTTTCTCCCTGCTTGTTCTGGGGCTGGCTTCACTGGTCCCCAGGGCAGCAGAGATCCTTGCGGAGGTTGATCGCAGTGTTTTAAAAATATTTTGCTGCTCCACTACTACTTTGTAATCTGTGGCATTTGAAGAGGTCCCTTGCCACGTGGTGATGATGTCAGCACCGTGCGCCAAGGGGACGGTTCCCTTGCCGCGTGCCAAGGCTGACGTTAGCGGCCATTTTGCCCTTCCTCCACCACATGGCACTTCCTGGTGTGGTGGAGGGGCACATGAAATGGCACAGCAGGCAGCATCTGGCCCACGGGTCGTAGGTTGAGAATCCCTGTTCTAGCATAAGAAACCATTTATAGAGCATTTCTTCCCCCGAAGTTATAAAAATATAAAATGTATCAGCCTTTTCTTGCAATCAACCCATTCATCCTTTTAAAAGCATGTTTCTACTTCTTCCTACTTGTCTAGTTTTTTTTTAGGCTGTTCCCAGATCTATACGTTTAGTTCAGCTAGTGTTCTGCCATCAATCGACATAAGCATGTTACGGTACCCATCATTTTCTTGCCAATTCTCTTCCCAGTATCCCCCAAACTTTTAAAACAATTTTTCTGTTTTGTTTATCTTTCTGTCTCCCTTTCAAACATTCAGATGCATAAAATATCTTCTTTAGGACACTTACTTTGGGCACAGGTATGGGTGCCAGTTTTCCGAAAACCTGTGGGGCAGGCACAGGTATATGTCTTGTTATTTGGTAGGCAAAGGTGAGTGCAGCCTCCATTGTTCATTCCACAACGATTTCTCCCTGCTCAAATAGCAAAAAAAAACCACAACAATCTATAAGTAAACTAGTAGAACACAGAATTCATTAGTACATGGGAAACAACCAGAATTAGAGATCTCAATTTTCACTGCTCCCCCCTTCTGCTCTCTTATTTACATACATGCAGCACAGCTATGCAGATACATCTCTCTTAGGGGAGGTGGTGGAAGTTATCATATCACGCTCTCCTTTGCAGTTACCTGCTGGTTGGCGCTGCGGGTGTAGGGTGTGGATATCCATGGGGAAGTGAAGCTTGTTGCGGATGATCTCTTGGTTCTTGCCAGTAAATTTGTTGGCACTGTTTATACTTTTGGTATGCCAATCTGTCCAGTAAAGGCTGTCCTCAAACACTGTGATTGCAAAAGGATGTGGAAGTCCTGCAGAAAAAAAATCAGTACAAGCTCATGGATTACATCAAGCCTCCAGAGAAGTCAGTCTTTCCAAAAAAAGCTTCTATCCTCAATCCAGACAGTGTTTGCTTTGGAAAGACCACAGAAGTCCGAACATATCCTTACTCTTATTTGCTTCGTTCCCTATGAAAATTAACTATGCAACCCACAGAGGGGTTGCACAGTGCATATGTCAGTGGTAGCGAACCTATGGCACATGTGCCAGAAGGGGCACTCAGAGCCATTACCCAGCAACCCAATTGGAGCACTTCCCCCCTCCACCCAGCAGAGAGATCGCCCTACCCCCCTGGCCAGCAGCCCAATGGGAGTGCTTCCTCCATCCCCTGTCTGGGGTAAGGCAGGAAGCTCACACACGGTGTGAGTGTGTGGCACGGATGGCAGCCTGTTGAATTTGGGCACTCAGTCTCTAAAAGGTTAACCAACACTGGCATATGTGATCCTCTTCTTGACTTTCTTAATATTGCATCTCCACCAGAACAACAGTTTCTTTTTCCGTTATCTCACCTTGGCTAATGACGGCCTTCCTGTTCTGTCCATCTAAGTCAGCCCTCTCAATAACATGGTGCTTTGCGTCTACCCAATACATCCGGTGCCCTGCATAGTCAATAGTTAGCCCGTTTGGCCAGAAAAGATGTGTGTTAGCAATGATGCGCCGATTGGAGCCGTCCATGTTGGAATATTCAATCCGAGGGGTGTTGCCCCAATCTGTCCAGTAGATGGTGCTGTTGGAGAAGAGAAAAGTGTGAACACAAAACAACCTAATCTGGAATCCTTGAAGGATGGTAAACCATTAATTTAACTTTGTATAGGTAAAGGACTAAGACATCTGGAATACCTGAGAGCAACCAGGGACTACACAGTTCAAAGGCAGCACCCCAAATGCCCAAACAAGTTCCTCAGCCTAATCACTACAAGCTGGAACCAACTGCTTCCACAAATATTGCTCACCAAGATTTATGGTAAAAAAAAGATTCTGTACTACAGAAATCAAGAGGCTCTTAAGAACTCTCACACAGGAAAGAGTTTCACTGCTGGAAAAAAAAATTGGCTAAAATCATCTCATGTAACTATGCAAATGTAGTTACTTTTGGAAGAAAATGGACCCAAGTTAAGAATGCATAGTAACTGTTACCATTTGCACTTTTGGGTGCACAACTCAGTATGTAATTAATAACCCCTAACTGGGACAATCCACTTCCAAATGTTCTGCCATGTGTGGTATGCTAGCATCCTTAAAATTATTTTACCTATGGGTTGGATTTAAGAGTTTCTGGGGACAGGATTCTAATCACAAAATGCTCCCACTGGAAGAGACAAGAGACAATTATTGGCAGTTCTTCCTTCCCTCTGAGAAGATCCCCTTAAAAGATACTGCAGAGAATTGGGGGCGCAGGCAGTGATGCCCTGCAATTTTTTTTACTTCCTACTCTGTGGGCTGGCCAAATCTGTGGGTGGGGCCAAATCTGTGGACATGACCAAACATCCTGCATTATGGGCTATGGAGGTGGGCGTGGCCAACCAAGTGGGCATGGTCAGGGGGGATTTCCGCTACCGGTTCTGCAGAATCTGCTGCAGTGCATCACTGGGCGCAGGGCGCCGGAGGCTTCCACAACAGTGTGAAAAGAGGAGACATGAAGGCTGCAGAGGAAAAAGGAATCAGTGACAAGTGAGATCAGGATGAAAAAAGGATTGGTAAAAGATAGTAAATTTAAAGATATATGGAGATAGGGTTTTTTCCCAATACACCCTAGTGAAGGGGAAAGGGAGAATGCCAGTGAAAGAATTACAGTAATGACCTTTTAGAAATGAAGGGGGCGATATTAAGGATAGGAACAGATATGAATTTCTTTAAGTTCCCATGGGTGATGAGTGCACATAGAATTAATATCATGAGTTGCTGTATATTTGCTCTCTCTCTCTCTCTCTCTCTCTGTGTGTGTGTGTGTGTGTGTGTGTGTGTGTGCGTGCATGTGCGTGTGTAGTTGTTGTTGTATGTTTAAATAAAATTAAAAATACAGGGAGAAGGCAAAATCAAACCCTCATTCCACCAATGGAAACTTTTGTCAAATTTCACTTGTACTTTGAACAAGAGGTCCACTTTATTTTCAGGCGGGCTGTTCCAGATCCATCCCGATGCCTTAGCCAGCTTTACCCCAGCACAATTCAACAGTACTGTACTATTAAGAGGAGAGTCCAAAACCAGCCCTCACTTACCCCTCCATGGGGTGAAGAGCGATTGCACGAGGTTTTTCTAAGTTCTGCCACAGAAGCACCTTCCTGTGGGAGCCATTCAGGTTTGCTACTTCAATGCGAGATGTTCCAGAGTCTGTCCAGAACAACTTGTCATGGATCCAATCAATAGCCAAGCCACCTAAGACCCAAATGGGAAGAGGAGGGAGGAGACATGCCTGTGTTAGTACAAGCTAAACTTTCTCAGTCTGGTATTCAGTTGTTTTGGGCTACCACTCATATAGTCCCTGATCACTGACTATGCTGGGCTGATTAGAATTGCAGTCCAAAACATCTCAAGGGCACCAGGCTAAGAAAGACTAATGTAGAGTGCAACAGAGGGAGCCTTATTAAGAAACTAGTATGTTTTCTCTTCCACAAAAGCTTGGTGGGGGAATTGTATCCCTCCAACTCTTGTTGAATGGTAACTCCCATAATCCCTCATCTATTCTGGCTGTGGCTAATGGGAGGTGTAATCTAACAAGATTTGGGTGGACACAGTTGCATACCACTAACACTGATGCAAGATGGGGCTAAGAGTCCTTTGTCCAACCAGAGCAAGCCTGGGACACAAAACCTCTAGCCAACTGCCCTAGATAGCCATCCATGCCATGTCACTTGAACGATGCTCACCAGGGCTCTCCAGGCCTGTGGACACGACTTCTTCCACATGGCTGCCATTTAGGTTGGCCCTCATTATACGGTCGAGCGTAACATCTGACCAGAAGACCAATTCCTTGCTATGATGGAAATCAAGTGCAATTGCATTTTCTAGATTATTCAGGAGTAAAGTATACTCTGAGCGATGAGGTAAGACCTGCCGAATGTCAATCCGATTGGCAAAGAGTAACACAGGCTCTGGCCCTGGAAGACATTAAAAAAATAATAGCCTGATTAGGCTAGACACTAAAAGAAAGCACAGGCTCAAAAAGTTATCTACAGCATATTCTTTGTTCCAATCTGGCTTTGTAGCATTCAGAAATATTTAATTTAATTTAATTTAATTTATTTTTCATGTTTATAGACCGCTCACTCAGGCGAACCCGACTCAGGGCGGTTTACATAGCGGACAATAAATACAAAATACAGTAACATAACATACAATGAATACAGCAAAAAATCGATCATCAAAAGTACAATTACAAATCTCTGTCCACAAAAAATTACAGAAATATATATATATATATATGCTACAATATGCACTACATGTGCACTACAATACAGTTTCTAACAATACATCAAATAAGGTACAATACAATAAAATCCTAAACATCAGTTAATCACATCAAAGAGTACACAATATAATTTTTTTTTCAAAACATCAAATAACAATATAAAAATATACCCAGCACAGTCCTTTTAGTCCTTCCAGAAGGGGGGTGGGTGGGACAAAAGCGTGCACAAGACCTGGAACCAAAATACCTGAAAGTGATTTCTACACATGGTCTATGCCAGCAGTGCGTACCACACACATACACACACACCTGTTTTGCTTAAGTCTGAATCCCTAACCCTTGCCATAGGGATTAACACTGGTAACTGGCACGGCCACCATGTGGCTTCTCAGGAATTGGCTGAATCAGCATATCTAAACCCCAACAAGAACAAAAAACCCTCACGTGAACAGGCAAATCTTTTGGCTCTGCCCTCAGAAGCCTCAAAGCCTTTAATAAACAAACGTTAGTAAAGGTAAAGTTTACCCTTACTGAAAGCCAGTTGTTTCTGCGAGATTTTTGTGTACTGTTTGAAGTATTTTTGAAGTGTTTTTATGATGGCTTGATATTTTGTAATTGTGATTGGGGATTTATTGAAATGTTTTCGAATGCTTTATTTGTAATGTGATTATTTTTGTTAATGTGATATTTTGTAATTTGATCTATTGTTTCTTTGTGAGCTGCCCAGAGTCACTTTGCGAGTGGGGCGGCCTATAAATCGAATACAATACAATCTGAATCTAGGGTTCAGTGCTCATCTCAGTTTACAACCAAAGAGCCAACACTGTCCGTGTTTTCAGACATTTCCATGGACATGTGGCAGGCATGATTAGACACAGAACACCGTTTACCTTCCTACCAAAGTGGTACCTATGTATCTACCATATATACTCAAGTATGTCGAGTTTTTTAGCCCCCAAAACGAGGTCCAAAAATGGGACTCGACTTGTACTCTGGTCAATGTAAACACTCAAAAACATACCCACACAAATGTCTAAATTAATTAATTTTACCGTATTTTTATGTATTTTAATTATTGGAACTCACTAGCACCTGCTGCATTTTTCACCCCGACTTATACTCGGGTCAATCTATTTTCCTAGTTTTAGGTAAAGGTTTCCCTTTCTCGACAGCCAGTCATATCTGATTCTAAGGTTCAGTGCTCATCTCTGTTTCAAAGCCGAAGAGCCAGCGCGGTCTGTTTCTGCAGACGTTTCCATGGTCATGTGGCATTGTGGCAAGCATGACTAGACACCGGAGTGCACAGAACACTGTTACCTTCCCACCGAAGAGGTACCTATTTATCTACTTGCAATTTCTTGCTTTCAAACTAGGATGGCAGGAGTTTTAGAGGTCCTAGTTTTAGAGGTCCAAATTAGGTACCTCGACTTATATTCGGGATGACTTATAGTCGAGTATATACGGTACTTGCTTTTGAACTGCTAGGTTGGCAAGAGCTGGGAGAGAGACTGGAACTCACTCTGTCGTGCAGCACTCAGGTCTCGAAATGTTGCCCTGTTGACCTTCCAGTCATCAAAGTTCAGCATCTTAACTACTAAACCACCAAACAAACTTTAGCTGAAGCTTTATCACCAACCTCTTTGTTCCATATTCTTTAGGCATCTGCCCCACTACGTCTTACCTGCTGCATGACTGTTGGCTAAAACCATGAAAACATGTTCAGAGCCACCACTATCTCACCTAGAAGCATCATCTTCTGTTTTCATCAGAAGCATGCATGTAAAAAAGGAGTGTGGGTCTATTCTAGGCTATGGTGCAAGCAGTAGTGGGGGATTTAATGCCACACAGAAACTGGCAGAGCTTTCAGAAGATCCTTTTTAGACTACAGTAAAACCCCAACTTACAAATGCCTTGAGTTACATAAAATTCGACTTACATAATGATTGTGTGCTAAAACCATGTCCCGATTTACACAATTTCCTATGGGTTTCCTTCGAGTGACATAAAGATTCTTTTTCCTATCGGTTTGCTTTGATTTACATAAAAATTTCATTTTCCCTATGGGTTTGCTTCAAGTTACATAAAAAACTGATTTAAGCAAAAGTCTATGGAATGGATTTTTATCGTAAGTAGGGGTTTTACTGTACAACCCACAAATGCCCCCAATGCGTAAGGCCATTGCCAAAGCTGGCTGACAGAGAAGAAGTCTGCAAGTTGCCAACCAGAAATGGAAGTTCCACTTGTTCTGAAAACCGGAACTTTAAGCCAAGCTAGCAATATTGCATTGGACTCCACTACAACCTCTGCCCACAACAGAAGGTCAGGTCTTCGGAGTGCAAAGGAGATTCTTCTTACCCAGGGCTTTACAGCTGCGCTTGTCAGGACGAAGCTCGTAGCCCTGCTCACACCAGCACAGGAAGCCCCCCTCACTGTTGGTGCACCCTTGGCTGCAATAACCTTCCTCTGCACATTCATTCACATCTGACAGGAGGAAAAATGGAGAACATTACCATATCTACACTCTTGTAAATATTCAGTTCAGTAACCTGTGAAAAAATATCTGTTTATTTTACTTGCTACAAACTTAGTCCATCTCTTCACATTCGTTCATTCATTCATTGGTCTAATTTATATAGCCGACCATTCAGCAAGCCACTCTGGGTGGCATACAACACTAACAACATAAAATACATAAACCCCACATTTAAAACTATCATATAAAAAACCTTAAAAACCACTACTCCCTGGCCCCCAATGAGAATTCTATTAAAAGCGAGCGATCCTTCCAGCTTGGGGAGGGGGGGTGTTACCCCAATACCGCTTCCCCACACCTGCTTTGCCAGCCAGGTTTTAAGCTCTTTCCTGAAGGGCAGTAACTCTGTCTTTATGCATTTAACAACCCTGCAAGATAGCTGAAAGTGACAAGAGTAGGAAACTAAATGCACTCACTACTACAAAACATTAGTACACCACACTGTTTACCCCAATTAGTTTTATTAAACCTGTATGGGTGCTTCCAAAAAATACATTTATTGGGCAATCATTGTCCCTCTTCTACAAAAATGTATATAGGATCCAGACACACTATTTTCCACTTGCACCTATTTATTTATCTCTACCTTTTCCTGCCTTTTTTTTCTTAACATACAAAATCAGTTACAGGGGACAGATAGAATAGCTGCCTTAAACTGAAGTACCTTTGATATATAAGACAAACAATGTAGGAGCAGCACCTCCCTCCCTCCCCATCTAATTAGGTAATTGACTTTGAAACGGACAAATTTCAGTCTCTTGACAGTGTTAAGATTTTAACAAGCCCAGGCCAGGTACTGAACATGAATCTAAATCAGGGGTCGGCAACCTTTTTAGGTCAGGGGCCAAGTCACACTCCCTCAGACAGTTGAGGGGGCCGGACTGGTGGTCCCCTCACCATAAATGCTGTTGTAAACGTGTCCGCGGCTGTCGTAAATGGATTTACAGCTGTTTTAAACAAGCCAACGGGCGATTCCAGCTGTAGCAGCTGTGGCAAGAGTGTAGGCCGGGTGATTTGGCACCATGGGTCAGATCTGGCCCACAGGCTGTAGGTTGCTGACCCCTGATCTAAATTCTATGGCCATTCAGACTACAGCCCCTAAAGATTCTGCCAATAGATAGGGCTAAGCTTTATGGTTGCTCACCGTGACACGACCTGCCATCTTCCAGGAGCCTATAACCTGTGTGACAGGTACACTGCACTGCTCCTCGAATCATCTGGCACTTCTGGGCACAACCTCCATTACTGAGATTACAGTTTTCCTCTCCAGTTCGAGGACCTGTGGAATAGGCATGTCAAACTTATTTCTGTGCGATGGTGACATTTGGTTAAACAGGCATTTAAAAAGGCAGAAGTCCTGCCTAATAAGGTACTGTGAAGAGAAGAAGCTTGTCATATTCCAGAATGTTTTTTAACAGAAGGTTTGATCAACTGATTTAGTACTGTTATATATTGTTCATCTAGTAAGGATTCACCACTCTATACCATTTACATGGACAAAGTAATAGAAAGTAGTACATAAAACAACCCCTCCTAGGCAACAGTGATTGTACTATTATAATAAAGCATTCTAATCTAAAAGTACTAAAAAAAACTAAAACATAGAGTCATCCCACTTTTATAACACAAACATGGGTCACCCTTGCTTGAAAGACAGTTGTGTCTGGTTCTAGGGTTCGATGCTCATCTCTGTTTATAGCCAAAGAGCCAGCGCTGTCTGCATCTGCAGACGTTTCTGTGGACATGTGGCAGGCATGCCTCAACACCGGAGTGCACGGAACCCTGTTTACCTCCCACCAAAGTGGTCCCTATTTATTTACTTGCAATTTCTTGCTTTCGAACTGCTAGGTTGGCAGGAGCTGAGGCAGAGACTCACTCCGTCATGCATTACCAGGGAATCAAACTCCGACCTTCCAGCCAGCGAGTTCAGTGTCTTAACCACTTGAGCCACCACAATCACACAAACATAGCTGAGAATATTCTACTGCTTATGTCCAGGGCTGTTCCTTCCCACAATGCTGCAGGGTTTTAAGATGACAATATGGGAAAGGGAACTTTTCTAAGGGCACTAGGAAGGAAGGCCCTTTGACTCACCTTCCTTCCGTAACTCTTCTCTCCCACCCTCTATCCTTGGGGGTTCCCATCCCCACTGCTTTCCAGCTTTTTCCAACAACCAGCTTTCTCTCTTTTTGCAGCTGGACTTGTACCTCCAGGAATGATTCCCAAATCAAATGCGGTCCACCGGAATGGAGGTGAGATCGCAGGGAGAACTTACGGCAATTTTGTTCAGGGCTTTCGTCGCTCCCATCTCCACAGTCATTGGCTCCATTGCACAGCTTTCTCTGGCCAATGCAACGGCCATTCCCACACCGAAACTGATCTGGGGCACACTGCGGACTTCCTAAAAAAGAAAGTAAGTAAGAAGTGAGAAAGATTGCTGGGAATCCAGTTTACCTCCATTGGAAGCCACACTCCGAAACATTCCAAAACCTTACATTGATATTTAGCTTCTGGATAACTTAATATGTAACACCCAAGCCTAGAACGGGAACGCTTGAATGTAAAAGGGGAGGGTTTTTTTTTCACCTGTATCCTCACAGTTTTCTTCATCACTGTTATCAGAGCAATCATCTTCTCCATCGCAGCGCCATGCAAGACGAACACAGCGGCCAGATTTACAGCGGAACTGGTCAGCTGTGCACATAGATGAAGCTGAAGAAATAAAAGTGAAACAGGTTAGCAAGACTTGGCTTGTTGGCTTCATATGCTTGTTCCCCATTTTACCATATCATCAGCAATACCCTTCCCAACACTCAGCCTCCTGCACAAGCCTGAAAAGTACTCACTGCAGTTCTTCTCATCCGACTGGTCATCACAGTCAAAGTCACCATCACATCTCCACCCAGCATTAATGCACAAACCACTGTTGCACATAAACTCTCCAGAGCGGCACGGTTGATGCGAGGCTGCACAGAGAGGACAGCAGATTGTCATCTTCATTCGATGGGAGCCCAAATTAGAAGTTAGCAAACCCAAGTGGGTTTAAGGCACATACTACGAGGAGCATGCTGGAAGTCTTTGGTTCTAGCTATGCAATCCAAATTGTAGGGAGATTCCAGAGTAAGGCTGGTACTCCTCAAAAACATTTGCTATGACTCCTTCTACTGCTGAGTACACCTGTGACTTAGAGAAGGGCATTACTTCATGAGCCTTTGCATAAACAGTTGCAGCAAACTGTCAGCCTTGGACCTTGACTCTTGTTCATCTAGTCCCATGATGGTGAACCTTGGCACTCCAGATGTTCTTGGACTTCAATTCACAGAAGCCCAAGCACCCTGTGAATCCACACGAATGGGTTTGCTGTGACTCATCCGGCCCACGGCACGCCACCCTCGTCACTCCTGGAAGCGGAAGTAAAACGCGCCCATCCAGGCACGCATGTGGATTCACTGGGGCTTGGGCTTCTGGGAATTGAAGTCCAAGAACATCTGGAGTGCCAAGGTTTGTCATCATGGATCTAGCCCAGCCTTTTCCCAACCTTCAGTTTTTGGACTTCAATTCCGAGAAGCTTAAGTCACTACATTGGCTGATCAGTGCTTTGGGGAATTGACTTAAGCTTCTGGGAATTGAAGTCCAAAAAACCAAAAGTTGGGAAACACTGATCTAGCCCTCATCGCTCCCATACGGGCACATTTTACTTCCGCTTCCAGGAGCGATGACATCTTTGTAGACTGGATGATGTGGCTTCGGGGACCGCATCAGGCCCCCGGGCCTTAGTTTGGACACCCCTGCTTTAAAGCATAGAGGACATAATGGGCTTTAGTTTTCTTTCTTTGACTAATTTTGGCCGAGTATGTTTATGTTTATTAAGAATGGAAAGACATGAGCTGGGGAGATGATTTACAGGGCGGAAATTGCATTTGCCTGCCTTCTTCAGGACTATATATGGCAACTAGCAAGTAGTCAATTTCTGGAACAAATCTGAGATTTCTTGACTCAGCAGTCTGTTTTTCAAGATGCAATTACAGTAATACCCCGGAAACGCTAAAACTTGGTTCCACAAGTGACAGTGTTATCCGATTTTTTACGTTATGCGATACATGCATAACGTTAAAATCCTATAGGATGAATCGCATAACATTAAAACTCCAGAGATACATTGTAACCGGCAAAGACTTCAGTGAACGTTATGCGATACATCCCATAGGATTTTAATGTTGTGCGATGCAACCTCATCCCCCCCCCCCGATTCCATAACGTTAAGCGGTTTTAGTGTTATGTGGTGCAAACGTTATCCGAGGTATTACTGTAAATGTCTCTATTCTGTGTGCCCATCAGACCATCTACATGCCCTCCTCAGGTAACTTACAGCAGTCAGATTCATCAGACCAGTCTCCACAATCATCATCTCCATCACAGTGGTAGATATCTAAGATACAGCGCCCGTATGCACACTGGAACTCTTCCAGACTACATGTTGCTGCTGGAATATCTGATGCTAAAAGAAACACAAGTGAAGCGAAGATGAGCTCTCCAGATCTCTATACACTTCTGACACCATGATTAACAGAAAGCCACATAGAGAGAAGGGGTGGTGTTAGACACTGTTTACCACTGTACAGAGAATGCCACAATGCTACTTGGACTGAAATGCTATTACCTACAAAGCATATGGCTCAAGTGGCTAAGACGCTGACTGGGAGGCAGAAGGTCAGCAGTTTGATTCCCGAGTACTGCAGGACGGAATGAGCTCCCATCTTTGTCCCAGCTCCTGCCAACCTAACAGTTCGAAAGCAGGAAATTGCAAGTAGATAAATAGGGACCACTTCGGTGAGAAGGTAACAGCGTTCCGTGCGCTCCGGTGTCTAGTCATGCCTGCCACATGACCACGGAAATGTCTGCAGAAGCAGACAACGCTGGCTCTTCAGCTTTGAAACAGAGATGAGCACTGAACTCTAGAGTCTGATATGACTGGCTTTCGAGCTTGGTAAACCTTTACCTTTACCTTACAAAGCATGAGTCATTATTTCTGGACACTAGCATCCACTAATAATAATTTTGTGTCAAAGATTACTCTGGGTTGAAAGGTTTTTTGCTGGAGAAGCTCTGTTCAAGGGACACCCGCATAAGACTCCTTTCATGTCCCCAAGTGCAGCCCTCAGGTATCGAAACCCAACCTTACAGTCTCCAAGTTCAGCATCTTAACCACTAAGCCACCGGAGGAGCTGCAGCATCCACTGACTCAAAGGAAACTGTGAGAAATAGGACTTCTACAGTCGTCAATATTATCCTCTCCATAAGCGCAGAAAAATCAACTGAGCTTTCTGGCAAGCAAGTTTTATTTGTTGTAAACTCTCACGAACCTGCTTACTAAGGCGATACTTCATGTATTTGATGGGGGGGCGTGTCATGATGGAGGGCTGAGAGGGACGAGCTTTTCTCCGCTCGGAAAGGAGAGAAAAGAAAGTGACTTTTTTAAAGTGAAAATAGACCCTGAAACCGGCTGAAAAATGGACTAGGAAAAAGAGAAGGAAAATTAGCAGTGGAAAATATATTGGATGCTCCAAAGCAGCGCCAAGAAAAAGAGGTAGGACAGAGTTTCGATCTTGAGAGCGGGGGGATGGGCGACCTGTAATGGCGACGAGTCCCCAGAGCTCTGGATCGAAGAACGGAAATTCTGGAAACGGGAGGAAAGCGGCGTTCTAGTAAAAGAGCTTAAAAGTATGGGCAAAGCATAAGTGGACGTCGGAATTAAAAGTAAATCTGTTGGGGGGCCGAAAGAGATTTTGTAGCGGGCTCGTTTGGTCTCGTGGCCCCCCCCCCCATCGGAGACGTACGGAGCTTCGAGGCGCTGGAAAGGAGCAAAGGGGAAAGCGAAGAAGTTTGACGGTGAGCAAAGTTGTAAAGACTTATAAAGAGAAAGGGAGAAATAGAAAGCAGAAGTAAAGAGACTGATTTTTTCTTATTTTTTTTTCTTCCCTTTTGAAATGTTTTATGCCGGTGGGAGTGGATAAATTAACGGCTAAGTAAAAGGGGCAAGATAGTATTCCCTGCTTTCCTTCTTTTGTTAATTTTTTTCTTCCCCTTTCCTTGCCTCCCCCTCCCGCTATTGTGCTGTGGTCTAAGAGAACTGGTTTTTAAAGAAGAAGAGAGACGATAAGCCTGTCCCTGCATACATTTTTTTGGAGATACAAAGAGAAGCAAGAAGCTGTTGTGGCATAGTTCTCTGAGAAATAAATTGCTTGTAGATCGGAACTTTGGAGAACAGGAAAGTGAACTCATCAGTGTTATCTTTGTCTCTGCTGACTCTCCCTTTTTCCCTCCTTAAAAGAGATTTGGAAATCGTTTGCAATTTACAATAGAGAGTTGGCTCCCCCTACAGTTAAATTTTGGAGATAAAAATTTTTTTTTAATTGCTGTTATTTTTGTTTGGTTTTTTTTTTTCTTCTCTTGGCTGGTTTGAAGCTTTTTAATTTTTAAATATTTTTTCAAATAAGATTTTTCTAATCGTTTCTTTTTTTTTAAAAAAAATTTTTTTTCTTCCCCTTTTTTTTTTCTTGTTCTTTTTTGTTTTTATTTTTATTTTATTTTGAATTTTGTGGGGAGGGGAAACATTAAAGTAGATAAAAATATAAGAGGGAAATTAATTAAATTTAAATTGGGACAACGGAAGTTTGAACGACTCTCTGGGTATACATGTGTGTGTATATGTGTCTGTAAATACACGCGCATATATAGGACAGAGAGAGGGAGGGGGGAGGTGATAAGGGTTAAGTACTGTATTTGGAAAGTTTAATAAAATTGGTTAGAGATAAAATATATGGTGAATTTTGAATGATTAAACTTTATATGTAAATCGATAATAAGCAGTTAGAAATATATTTGAATGAAACGGCAGGGGAGAGGGAAAGAGAAAGAGAAGAAATTGGCTTGGACAAGAGAGCAAAGACCAACGTCCTCCGATAGAAGTTTCAGGAGGCTTACAAGATTGGATGAGGAGAAAGAAGAAATGAAAAAAGCAATGCAACAAGAGATAAAGGATTTGGAGGAACAAGAGACAGTGAAAAAGATGGCACAACAACTACAGCAGCAGCAGCAACAGAAGACAATAATATCACCAACGGCGCCTACTCCATCTGTGGTAAAATCAATTGTGATAACAACAGCAAAAGTAACAACGACAACAACAGCTATGTCAACAGTGTCAACGACAGCGGCGATAGCAGGAACAACACCAACAACGATCGTAACCACGTCCACGGCCACAACACCAACGACATCGGCGACAGGGGGAGGAGAAGGAATTAAATCTGAATTTGAAATTCTTAACGAGAGATTTGATACCCTGGGGAATAATATTGGAAATATGTTTGCTCGATCTAGAACAGAATGGAAGAAGGATTTGCAAGATGTATTAGTAAACATTATGAAGGGAATTGAAGACATGAAAGAGGAAACAAAGACCATTAAAAAAGAGCAAGAAGAGATAAAAAAAGATCAAGCAATGATAAAAGTAGAGGTCATGGACTTAAAAAAGAAAGAAAAGGAAAGAGAAAATAAAGTTGGGGACCATGAAAAGAGATTGGAAAATGTAGAAGAACAATTAAGAAAAGCAAATGTTATAATTCGAAAATTCCCAGAGAATTCACCAGACAAATTAAAAGAAAGAATAGTGAAATGGCTTGACGAAATTATGGAAGATGGCTTCACGCCGCATGAAGTGGTAAATGTATTCAGGCTTGGTTCAAGAAGGGGCAAAACTGGGTCAAGGAATGTCATGTTAAAATTTGCTAATGTATCAGATAAACTGAGGTTAATGGCGCTTATACGTGAAAAAGGACCAGAGGTTTTAAAAGTAGAAGGCCATGACATTGAAGTGTACAACGACATTCCAATGGAGGATCGTTTCTGGAGACAGTCGATGAAGCCAATCACAAAAAGATTCCAGGAAAGGGGAATAAGATACAATTGGAAATTCCCAAGACAATTAAGTTTTTTTTATCTGGGAAGAAGATATTTAATCAATGAAGATATTAATGTCTTGGACGTAATGATAGATGCCAAATTATTGGAAGCAGGAACTAAAGAGTGGTTTGATTTGAAGGAAGAATTGATTATATCTGGTGGTTATAGAAGAAGGGATAGCAATGGAAACGAGAATATGCCAAAAGGGGCAGAAGGAGGAATAGCTCCGGACGGGGAGTAGGTTCAGGCCCAATCCAGACTCCTATGTATGACTGCACCCCCCCCTCCCCCCTCTGAATTTTGGAGGCCATTTGTAAAAAAGAAATGGGGAGGGAGAGTAGTAGATTGTTTAGTGTATTTTTTCTTTTAGATGTTTTTTCCTTTTTTATTATTATTATTACTTTTTTGTATAAGGTGAAGGAAATGTTATATGTTGATCACATGTCCGTAGGAGGAAGTGGGAACTGCAAAAAAGGGAGGGAGATACATAATAGATGAAGGATATAAAAGTATTAACATGGAACGTGAAAGGTACTGGTTGTCAAGTGAAGAGAAGGAGGTTGGAAGCGGCACTTAGAAAAGATAGACCGGATATAATTTTTCTTCAGGAGACCCATCAGAATTCGGAAAAAACCAATAAATTATTCTTAGGATGGACCCAAGTTTACGAAAAATCATATGGCTCCTCAAAGGCTAGGGGGGTCGCAACTTTGATATCAAATAGAGCGGGATTCGAGATAATAAAAAGTATATCAGACCCAGAAGGTAGATACTTGATAATAAAGGGGAAGATAGAAGAAGAGGAAATAACGTTGGTGAATTTGTATGTGCCAAATGAACATCAAAACAGGTTTTTAAATAAGATATATCGAATACTAGAGAAAGAAAAAACAACAAAAATGATTGTAGGGGGAGATTTCAATCTAGTAGGATCAAATATAGATAGCACGAATATGAAGAGAAGTGTAGGTGGAAATAAGACGTTTGTGTTAAATAACTGGTTGAAATCCTTGGGGTTGAAAGATACATGGAGAGTACTTAAAGGACAGGAAAGGGCCTATACGTATTTTTCACAAGTGTACAATACATATTCCAGAATAGACTACATATTTGTTACGGATAATTTGATAAGTAATTTAGATGGTATAGAAATTGGAATATTCAAAGAATCGGATCATGCAAAAGTATTGGTGGAATTGAAAATAGATGCTATAAAGAGCCCGAAAAATTGGAGATATAACGCCAGATTGTTTAGAGATAAAAAAAGTAAAGATCAAATGGTAGAAAAATGGGAAGAAAATTGGAAGTGGAATGATACAGGGGAAGTACGAATTGGTACCGTATGGGATACTATGAAAGCAATATTTAGGGGTGAAAGTATTAGGTTGGCAAGTATTAGAAATAAACAGTTAAAAAGTAAGCAAGAAGAAACAGAAAAAGAGATTAAAAGGTTACAGGAGATACATGCAATAACCAAGGATAGAAAAGTATATGAAAAGATGCAGGGACTAAGGAAGGAATTAATTGGAAATGACATAGAAAAGGTGAAAAGAGACCTAACATATTTAAAAAGAGAATATTTTGAATACAGTAATAAAAATTCAAAAATGTTGGCAAGAGCGGCTAAAGAAAAGAGAGGCAGAAGAGAAATAGGGATATTAGTGGATAAGGAGGGTATAAGGCATAATAAGATTAAAGATAAATGCAAGGTGGTCAGAGAATTTTACCAATCCCTATACTCTAAAAAGAGAATAAACCTAGATAAATTAAAAGATAGATTGGAAATGCAAATTAAAAATAAAATAAGCCAAGAGCATAAACAAAGAATGGAAGAATTAATAACTGAAAAAGAGATAAAAAAAGTAATAAACAAACTGAAAGTAGATAAAGCACCTGGCGAGGATGGATTACCTGCTGAGTTTTATAAAGAATTTAAGGAGATAGTAATCCCGAAATTGTTAAAACTTTATAATGGTATTCTTAAAGGGGAACAGGTACCTGCATCGTGGTATAGAACAATAATTGTCCTATTACCAAAACCGGGAAAAGATTTAGAAAAAGTAGAATCATACAGACCTATATCCCTGATTAATCAAGATGCTAAGATTTTTACAGCTATACTGGCAAACAGATTGAATAGTTTTATGGATAAATATATAAATAAAGACCAGGCCGGCTTTGTGAAAGGGAGATATATGACAGATTTAGTAAGGCGAGTTCTAAATTTAATAGACGTGGCAAGACAAAATAAAGAGAAAGTAGGTATATTATCATTAGATATTTTTAAAGCATTTGATTCTGTACAATGGGTAACAATTATCGAGATAATTAAGAGTTATGGATTCGGTAACAGGTTTATAAAGACAATAGAACAACTGTACCAACAAGGATACGCTAAAATCAGGGTTAACGACGGTTTAACAGAAGAATTAAGATTAGAGGCAGGAACAAGGCAAGGATGTCCCCTATCTCCAATTCTATTTATTATGGCGATGGAAATACTAGCTAATATAATAAGAGAAGACAAAAATATAGAAGGAATACTGGAAAATAAAATTAGTTTATATGCAGACGATACTTTGTTAATTATGAAACACCCCAGAAGAACCATGGAAAGGATTCAAAAGCATTTAAAGGATTTTGAACAAATTACAGGTTTGAAGATAAACTGGGAAAAATCAGAATTAATTTTAAATAATATTGAAAAAGAAGAGCAAAGGAAAATCAGGGATGAATTTAAATTACAGATTAAAGGGAGCTTGAAATACCTGGGGATAAATATATCCAATAATTTAGAGGACCTGAAAAGACTAAATTATGATAAACAAAAGAAGGAACTTAAGATTAAAATTTCACAATATCAAAAACTGAAGTTGTCTTGGTTCGGCAGAATAGCACTGACTAAAATGATGTTACTACCAAAACTAAATTTTTTATTTGATGCCTTACCAATTCAGCTGACAGATAAGGATATTGAGGAATTTCAAAAACTATTTGATAGTTATTGTAATGGGGGGCGCAGACCTAGAATTTTAAAGAAAATGTGGTACTTACCTCAAAAAGAAGGCGGTTTAGGAATGCCTAATTTAAAGAGTTATTATAAAGCCTTCCAGATAAAGAATGTAGTTAAGATACTGATGAAGGAGTCGGTTATCTGGGAGGGAATCGAGATGAACGAAGTAAAGGAAGTTGGTAAGAGTTTTTTTTTAGACAAGGAAATAGGAAAAATATCGATTAAAAACAGAATGATGAGATCTATGTTGGGAGTATGGAAGAAAGTTAAAATGAAATTGGCCCCGAATATCTCACCGATAATTGAAATAGAAGACTTGAATAACTTCCCAATAAGATTGGATAACGAGATTAAGGAAATTTTGTCGACAAATAGGGTTCTCCTATTGAAAGATTGGATACGAGTCTGCAAAGATGATGCGAGGAAAAGAGAGCTATATACCCAGATGAAGCTGAATTGGTTTCAGATAATTATGGTGAATAAGTGGAATAATAAATATTGGAGAGAACGAAGCCTAGAAAGAGACAGGACGGAATTTGAGGAATTAGTTTGGAAAATTAGGAGGGAGGAAACTGGTATTAAAGGGCTGGTTAGTAAAATTTATAAAATAATAAACACAGAAGGTAACCCACAAGAAACATTAAGAAATACATGGGAACAGGACTTGAACTTGAAAATAACGGAAAAGGAATGGCAAAATAAATGGAAAAAAAGAATTATGAGATCCCTATCGGTCAGAATAAAGGAACACAATTTTAAAATGTTATGGAGGTGGTATCTGACACCCGTGAGACTGCACCAGATGGATAAGAAGAACAATAAAATGTGTTGGAGATGTAAAAACAGTTTGGGCACATATGTTCATATGTGGTATGAATGTAAAGAGGTAGAAAACTTTTGGACAAAAATAGAGATCGAGATAGGGAAAATTATGGGAGTACGTCTCAGATTGGGACCAGATACCATCTTACTGACAGATGTTGAGAATATTAAAATAGATAATGATAAGAAAGAGTTGTTGTCTATGATGTTAGTAATGGCAAGAATGTGTATTGCAAAAAATTGGAAAAGTGATACAATGTTAAAAGTGCAGGATTGGTACGGGCAGATGTGGGATCTCGCATTGAATGAAAAACTAACATGGGAATTAAATCTTAAGAAAGGTATAATAAAAGAAAGTAGATTTTGGAAAATATGGCGAAAATTTGTGGAATACTCAATGACAAGAGATGAAATAAAAAAATTGACACCAGACCAAACGAAATTTTGGGAACAATAGAAATGAATGGGAGATCCCACAACCTCCTAGGACAATGTATATAGCACTAGGGTGATGAAGTCTGTAAGTGTATGTAATATACAGTCTGTCTTATCTTTTATATTATGATTTTATTTTTATTAATTTTTTGTTTTTGTTTTTTCTGTCATGTATAAAATGTTTGTTTCATGTCTTATGCTTTAAAAAATCAATAAAAATTTAAAAATTAAAAAAAAAATGTATTTGATGAAGTAGACCACAATCCACAAACATTTTGCCCAATAATACTTGCTAGTCTTAATGTCACAAAACTATAATTTAAACTGCTGAGAGCCACCTCTGTTCAAACAGAGGAAGCAGCTAGAAGCTTCCAGAAGCAGGGGGCAGAGCCACACCAGGCCCTCCCCTGAATTGTGACTCATAGGGGCGGAGCCACACTAGCCTTTAAAAGCTCTGAGCTCTTTCAGGGTCAGCCCTTTTGACTCTGCATGTGCTCTTAAGCAGAGCTGCTGCTGAGGAGAGCCAAACAAAGGAAGTGAGCACTGGTAAGTTTTGCAGTTGGAGTAGAGCTGCTTTAGAGGCCTCCACAAATTTAAATTGATAATTTAAACTGCTGAGAGCCACCTCTGTTCAAACAGAGGAAGCAGCTAGAAGCTTCCAGAAGCAGGGGGCAGAGCCACACCAGGCCCTCCCCTGAATTGTGACTCATAGGGGCGGAGCCACACTAGCCTTTAAAAGCTCTGAGCTCTTTCAGGGTCAGCCCTTTTGACTCTGCATGTGCTCTTAAGCAGAGCTGCTGCTGAGGAGAGCCAAACAAAGGAAGTGAGCACTGGTAAGTTTTGCAGTTGGAGTAGAGCTGCTTTAGAGGCCTCCACAAATTTAAATTGATAATTTAAACTGCTGAGAGCCACCTCTGTTCAAACAGAGGAAGCAGCTAGAAGCTTCCAGAAGCAGGGGGCAGAGCCACACCAGGCCCTCCCCTGAATTGTGACTCATAGGGGCGGAGCCACACTAGCCTTTAAAAGCTCTGAGCTCTTTCAGGGTCAGCCCTTTTGACTCTGCATGTGCTCTTAAGCAGAGCTGCTGCTGAGGAGAGCCAAACAAAGGAAGTGAGCACTGGTAAGTTTTGCAGTTGGAGTAGAGCTGCTTTAGAGGCCTCCACAAATTTAAATTGATAATTTAAACTGCTGAGAGCCACCTCTGTTCAAACAGAGGAAGCAGCTAGAAGCTTCCAGAAGCAGGGGGCAGAGCCACACCAGGCCCTCCCCTGAATTGTGACTCATAGGGGCGGAGCCACACTAGCCTTTAAAAGCTCTGAGCTCTTTCAGGGTCAGCCCTTTTGACTCTGCATGTGCTCTTAAGCAGAGCTGCTGCTGAGGAGAGCCAAACAAAGGAAGTGAGCACTGGTAAGTTTTGCAGTTGGAGTAGAGCTGCTTTAGAGGCCTCCACAAATTTAAATTGATAATTTAAACTGCTGAGAGCCACCTCTGTTCAAACAGAGGAAGCAGCTAGAAGCTTCCAGAAGCAGGGGGCAGAGCCACACCAGGCCCTCCCCTGAATTGTGACTCATAGGGGCGGAGCCACACTAGCCTTTAAAAGCTCTGAGCTCTTTCAGGGTCAGCCCTTTTGACTCTGCATGTGCTCTTAAGCAGAGCTGCTGCTGAGGAGAGCCAAACAAAGGAAGTGAGCACTGGTAAGTTTTGCAGTTGGAGTAGAGCTGCTTTAGAGGCCCGCACGCCTAACGGCGCACGAGATTGCAACTAATAACAAAGGAAGAATATATTCTTACTAGGTAGAAAGGTAGTAAACGTGTACATTTTTGAGGCCCACAATACTGCACTTGTTAAAATGGATTCTGAGGGAACAGTTGTAGTTACCTGCAATACTTGTGCCATGTTTGTGTTCTTGCCAAAGCATATGGAGAACTACACTTGCAGCAAGTGCAAGCTGGTTGCACTACTAGAAGAGAAGGTCCAGCAGCTAGAGGCCCGCATATCTAACCATCAACAAATTAAGGAGCTTGAGCTGTTCTTGGACAGAGCGGAGCAGACTATGCTGGACAAAGAAGAGACAGGGCACAGTTCTGAGGGAGAAGGCCCTTCACTAACTCAGGAGGGAGATATTTGGAGGAATGTGACTCAAAGGAGGAGAAGAGTAGGGGATCACTCTGAGAGTCTGAAATTGCAGAATAAATTTGAGGCTCTTTCCCTCATCACACCTGATGAGGAACACACAGAGGAACAACTGGTTCCACCTGATGATCTCTCCTTCATCACACTTGATGAGATCCAGGAAGATAAACAACAGGAACAAACTGAGTTTCTCTCCCTTAATATGGTTGATGAGGTGCATGTAGATGAACAGATTGCAGGAGAGAGGCTCCTTGTACTAGGCGATTCAATAATTAGAAATACAGAGAAATGGATTTGTGATCCACAGGATAACCGTATGGTGACTTGCCTGCCAGGTGCAAAAGTTGCAGACATCACAAGAAATCTAGATAGTTTGTTAGAGAGAACTGGGGACGAGCCAGTTGTCATGGTACACGTTGGTACCAATGATGTTGGGAAGGCCAAGCGGTCTGTCCTGGAAGCCAAATTCAGGTTGTTAGGAAGAAGATTGAAGTCCCGGACTTCCAAGGTAGCATTTTCAGAAGTGCTGCCTGTCCCTCGCGCAGGACCTACCAGGCAGGCAGAGCTCAGAAGCCTCAATGCGTGGATGAGGCAGTGGTGTCGAGAGGAGGGTTTCAGATTTGTCAGGAACTGGAGAACATTTTGGGACAAGCCAAATCTGTTCAGGAGGGATGGGTTGCATTTGAACCATGATGGGACCAGATTGCTGGTACTCAACCTCAAAAAGGCTGCAGAGCAGCTTTTAAACTGATAACTGGGGGAAAGCCGACAGGAGCTGGGCAGCATCCGGTTCGGGAAAGTGTGTACTTGGGTAGTGAGGAGGATGCAAAAATTACTGAGCAGAGCAAGGAGCTAGTCACTAGCATTCTAGCAGAAGGATGCAAGAGGCACTCTAACAATGCAACTGGACACAAAAGACTGTGTCAGAAAAGCATATATAAATGCTTGTATACAAATGCCAGAAGCCTCCGGAACAAAATAGGGGAGCTGGAATACTTAGCAATAGATAAGAATATTGATATTATTGGTATCACTGAAACCTGGTGGACGGATGATAACCAATGGGATACAGTTATCCCAGGCTACAAACTATACAGGAAGGATAGGAAGGGGCAAACAGGAGGTGGTGTAGCCTTGTATGTCAAAGAAGTGATAAAATCGTATGAATTGGAATATCTAGGTGATTTGGAGTCACCATTGGAAGCTCTGTGGGTAAGAGTACCAGGCCACAAGGATGGTCTAACAGTAGGCATATACTATCGGCCTCCGACCCAAACTCTTGAGGGAGACTGGCAGTTGGAGAATGTTGTAAAGGAGGCATCCAAGAAGGGAAGCCTGGTTATAATGGGGGACTTCAATTACCCTCACATAGACTGGGTGAACTGTTGTTCAGCACATGATAAAGAGATAAAGTTCCTAGATATGCTAAATGATTGTTCCCTGGGACAGATGGTTGAAGACCCAACTAGAGGTACAAGAATCCTTGACTTGATCCTGAGTAATACTCAGGATCTGGTGCAAGATGTTAATGTGACTGATCCAATAGGGAACAGTGACCACAACTCAATTATGTTTAACTTGATCATAGACCGCAAGTCACTGATAAAATCTAACACAGAGACCTTAAATTTTCAAAAAGGAAATTTCCCAAAGTTGAGGAAACTAGTAAAAAAGAAGCTGAAAGGGAAAATTGAGAGAGTCCAAACACTCCAAGAGGCATGGAGGCTGTTTACAAAAACAATAACAGAGGCTCAATTGGAATGCATACCCAAAAGGAAAAAGGCCACTGCCAGGTCCAAGAGGACTCCAATGTGGCTTACAGGAGCTGTTCGGGAAGTGATCAGGAGCAAGAAAAGCTCATTTAGAAGATGGAAGGCTTGTCCGAATGAGGACAGCAGGCAGAAACATAAATTCTGGCAGAACAAATGCAAGGCAACAATCAGGAAAGCAAAGCAAGACTTTGAGGAGCGTATAGCTAAAAATACTCAGAGAAATAACAAAGACTTCTTTAAGTACATTAGAAGTAAGAACCCAACTAGGAAGGCCATTGGACCATTAGATGACAATGGAAGGCAAGGGGTTGTTAAAGAGGAAACAGAGATTGCAGAGAGACTCAATGAATTCTTTGCTTCAGTATTCACTGAAGAAGACAGAGGCCACATGCCCAAAACAGAGCCTATATTCGTAGGGAGGGAAACCGAAGAATTAAGCCAGATAGAAATAACCAGGGAGGAGGTCCTTGCATGTCTTGTTAAGCTAAACACTAGCAAATCACCAGGACCAGATGGCATCCATCCACGAGTTCTCAGGGAACTTAAAGATGAAATTGCTGATCTCCTAGCCAAAATATATAATCTTTCCCTCAAATCAGGCTTTGTGCCTGATGACTGGAAGGTAGCGAATGTAACACCAATTTTCAAAAAAGGATCCAGGGGTGATCCAGGAAATTACCGACCTGTCAGTTTGACATGTGTCCCAGGTAAAGTGATGGAAACCATCCTAAAAGATAGAATTAATAGGCACATAGAAGAGAAGGCACTGCTAAAGGAGAGCCAACATGGCTTTTGCAAGGGCAAATCATGCCTCACTAATCTGTTGGAATTTTTTGAGAGTGTCAACAAGCATGTGGATAAGGGGGATCCAGTTGACATTGTTTATCTGGACTTTCAGAAGGCTTTTGACAAGGTCCCACACCAAAGGCTCTTGAATAAACTTACCAGTCATGGAATAAAGGGACAGGTCTTGTCCTGGATCAGCAACTGGCTAAGGGACAGGAAACAGAGGGTAGCACTAAATGGACACTTCTCCAAGTGGAGGGAAGTCAAGAGTGGGGTCCCCCAAGGTTCAGTATTGGGACCCCTGCTTTTCAACCTCTTCATAAATGATCTAGAAGTAGGAGTAAAAAGCAAGGTAGCCAAATTTGCTGATGACACTAAATTATACAGGGTAGTGAAAACTGTGAGAGATTGTGAGGAGCTCCAGAGGGATCTCTCGACACTGGGGGAGTGGGCAAAACAGTGGCAAATGAGTTTCAATGTTGTAAGGAGCAATACTGCATAGGGACATGGAATGTGAGATCAATGAACCAAGGTAAACTGGAAGTGGTAAAAAATGAGATGGAAAGAATAAGCATTGACATCTTGGCCATCAGTGAGCTCAAATGGACAGGGATGGGTGAATTCAGCTCTGGAAACCATCATATCTACTACTGCGGGCAAGAAAACCTTAGAAGAAATGGAGTAGCCATAATTGTCAATAAAAGAGTGAGAAAAGCAGTAATGGGATACAATCTCAAAAATGACAGAATGATGTCAGTCAGATTTCAAGGCAAACCTTTCAATGTCACTGTGATCCAAATATACGCACCAACCACTAGCGCAGATGAAGCCACAATGGACCAGTTCTATGAGGACTTACAACACCTCATAGAACAGACACCAAGAAATGATGTCCAAATTATATTAGGAGACTGGAATGCCAAAGTAGGAAATCAAAAAGTGGAAGGAATAACAGGCAAATTTGGTCTGGGAGTACAGAATGAAGCAGGGCAAAGATTGATAGAGTTCTGCCAAGAGAACGCACTGGTCATAGCAAACACTCTCTTCCAGCAACACAAGAGGCGACTTTACACATGGACATCACCAGATGGCCAACACCGAAACCAGATTGACTACATACTCTGCAGCCAAAGATGGAGAACCTCCATACAGTCAGCAAAAACAAGACCTGGAGCAGACTGTGGCTCAGATCACAACCTATTGATCGCAAAATTCAGGCTTAGACTAAAGAAAATAAGGAAAACACGGAGACCAGAAAGATATCACCTAGACAACATCCCTAAAGAATACGCAGTGGAGGTGATGAACAGATTCAATGGCTTAGACTCAATAGATAGAGTGCCAGAAGAATTATGGACAGAGATGAGGGACATCATGCAGGAAGCAGCAAAGAAAACCATACCAAAAGAAAAGAAGAGTAAGAAAGCAAAGTGGTTGTCTGATGAGGCTCTTAAAATAGCAGAGGAAAGAAGGAACGCAAAAGTCAAAGGAGAAAGGAAAAACTACAATCATTTGAACACAGAATTTCAAAGAAAAGCAAGGAGAGATAAGGAAAACTACCTAAAAGAACAGTGCAGAGAAATGGAGGAAAACAACAAAAGAGGCAGAACCAGAGATCTTTTCAAAAAAATCGGGGAAATCAAGGGAACATTTAAAGCAAAAATGACCATGATAAGGGACAAAGAAGGAAAGGAGCTAGCTGATGCAGAAGAGATTAAGAAAAGATGGAAAGAGTACACAGAGGAACTCTACAAAAAGGACCTCAACACTCCTGACAATCACAATGATGAAGAAGTAGAACTTGAGCCAGACATCCTGGAGAGCGAAGTCATAAAGGCCCTAAAGAGCACTGCAAACAACAAAGCTAGTGGAGATGATGGTATCCCAGTTGAATTTTTCAAAGCGCTAAAAGACGATGGCGTCAAATTACTGCATTCAATATGCCAGCAGATTTGGAAAACAAAACAATGGCCACAGGATTGGAAAAGATCAGTATACGTACCAATCCCAAAAAAGGGCAATGCCAAAGAATGTTCAAATTATCGAACAATCGCACTCATCCCACACGCCAGTAAAGTGATGCTCAAGATAATACAGGATAGACTTCAGCAGCATGTGGAAAGAGAATTACCAGAGGTGCAGGCAGGTTTCAGAAGAGGCAGGGGGACTAGAGACCACATCGCCAACATACGCTGGATCATGGAGAAAACAAAGGAATACCAGAAACAAGTATACTTTTGTTTTATTGACTACACTAAGGCATTTGACTGTGTGGACCACAACAAGATGTGGCAAGTAATTAAAGAGATGGGAATACCAGAGCACCTCATATGCCTCCTGAGAAATCTGTACATGAACCAAGAAGCAACAGTTAGGACAGAACATGGAGTGACAGAGTGGTTTGGAATAGGAAAAGGAGTAAGACAAGGCTGCATTTTGTCACCATGCTTATTCAACCTATACACAGAGCACATAATGCGCAGTGCAGGGATGGAGGAATCACAATATGGGATTAAAATCGCTGGGAGAAACATCAACAATCTGAGATATGCAGACGATACCACCCTAATGGCAGAAAGTGAGGAAGACCTAAAGAATCTCTTGATTGGGCTGAAGGAGGAGAGTGCAAAAGCTGGTTTGAGACTAAATATCAAGAAAACCAAGATAATGGCAACAGGCCCAATCAGCTCCTGGAAGATAGATGGGGAAGAAGTAGAAGCAGTGACAGATTTTACTTTCTTAGGATCCAAGATCACTGCAGATGGGGATTGCAGCCATGAAATAAAAAGGAGACTGATTCTTGGGGGACAAGCAATGAGAAACCTGGGGAACATAGTGAAAAGCAGAGACATCACACTGAAAACAAAAATTAGAATAGTCAAAGCAATGGTTTTCCCAGTAGTAATGTATGGATGTGAGAGCTGGACAATTAGGAAGGCTGAACGCAGAAGAATAGATGCCTTTGAAATGTGGTGTTGGAGGAGGGTTTTGAGAGTGCCCTGGACAGCGAGGAGAACAAATAGGTCAATCCTAGAAGAAATTAACCCGGATTGCTCACTGGAAGGTCAAATAGTAAAGATGAAGCTAAAATACTTTGGACATCAAATGAGAAGGGAGGATTCACTTGAGAAGGCACTGATGTTGGGAAAGGTGGAAGGCAAAAGAAGAAGGGGGAGGCCAAGGATGAGATGGCTAGATGGCATTGTGGACACAATGGGCACAGAGCTGGGAGGGCTGAGGGGGATGGTGGAGGACAGAGGCGCCTGGAGAGCAATGGTCCATGGGGTCGCAAAGGGTCGGAACCGACTGTGCGACTGAACAACAAAAACAAAAAAAAGTGCAGAGTGATGCATGTTGGGGCAAAGAACCCCAATTACACTTATAAACTGATGGGGTCTGAACTCTCTGCGACAAACCAGGAAAGGGACCTTGGTGTCCTGGTGGACAACTCAATGAAGGTGTCAACCCAGTGTGCCTCAGCAGTGAAAAAAGCAAACTCAATGCTAGGGATCATTAGGAAGGGTATAGAAAATAAGTCAGCAAGTGTCATTTTGCCTCTTTATAAATCTATGGTGAGGCCCCATCTGGAATACTGTGTACAGTTCTGGTCGCCATACCTCCAGAAGGATATTATGGAGCTGGAAAAAGTGCAGAGGAGGGCAACCAGAATGATTAGGGGACTGGAACACCTTCCTTACCATCTGAGGCTGCAACGGTTGGGCCTCTTCACTCTTGAACGACGACGTCTAAGAGGTGACCTGATTGAAGTTTATAAAATCATGCACGGTGTGGACAAAGTAGATAAGGAAAAACTGTTTTCCCTATCGCATAACACTAGAACTAGGGGACACTCCATGAAACTTTTGGGTACTAGTTCTCAAACAAATAAGAGAAAGTACTTTTTCACCCAGAGGATTACTGGTCTATGGAACTCCCTGCCAGAAGAAGTGGTGACAGCTGTCAGTCTTGACAGCTTTAAGAAAGGATTAGACAAGTTCATGGAGGACAAGAGTATCAATGGCTATAATTATGGATACTTAAGGACAACCTCCGGGTTGGAGAGATAGGCAGGATATCTCTCAATATCATTTCCAGGGAATCCTAAGCAGGTGAAGGCATCTGCTTGGGAATACCCTGAAGGAAATGGTGAGCCACTGTGTGAGACAGAATGCTGGACTGGATGGGCTGTGGCCTGTTCCAGCAAGGCTGTTCTTATGTTCTTATGTTCTTATGTATTTCTGGTTCTGCCGCAATATGCTACAGATTAATGCTGCTACTCCTCTAGAATTTTTTTGCTCATTCCTTGTTATGTAACACACACACCCCTCAATTAATCGTCATCGTCAGATGTTCTACCTCTTTTACTAAGTATCGTGTACATCAGTTGATGGTGTGTTGCTTCAGTTATTCTATGTGCTTCAAACCCATCTTCTATATGCTCGGTTAGACTCAAGCCAAATAGCTCTTGCCAGGTCTAAAGCCTGCCTGTTCTAGAATTAGAAGTTCAATTTTAGGGACTAGATGATTTAATATCATTGATTTAAACACTTTGTATAAATGGCATAATAAAGAGATTGGCCTTTAGCTTTTGGGGTCTGATTATTCTTTGCCTGGTTTTAGTATTGCAGTTTATTTATTTTGTTTATTTATTTATTTATGGTTCAAATTTCTATGTTACTTTCTATGTTTACTTTCTAGTTACTTTAATTTTTCATCATATTTTTGGAATTTGTTTGTTCATCCAGCAGTTATTAAAGAGTTGAAGGAGCCATTCCTTTACATTGTCCCCAGGTTGTTTAATTTGCTCAATCCAGATATCACTGAGTCCCCCAGTTTTCCCCTTCCTATATACTGCAGTGGCTCAAGCAGCTACGACGCTGACTGGGAAGTGGAAGGACAGCAGTTCGATTCCCGAGTACTGCAGGACGGAATGAGCTCCCATCTATGTCCTAGCTCCTGCTAACCTAGCAGTTCGAAAGCAAGAAATTGCAAGTAGATAAATAGGGACCACTTTGGTGGGAAGGTAAACAGCGTTCCATGTGCTCCGGTGCCTAGTCATGCCTGCCACATGACGACGGAAACGTCTGCAGAAGCAGACAGCGCTGGCTTTTCGGCTTTGAAACAGAGATGAGCACTGAACCCTAGAGTCGGATATGACTGGCTTTCGAGCAAGGGAAACCTTTACCTTTACCTTATATATTCTTACACTCCCCGCCCCACCAAATTTTGCCAATATGAAAGCAGTAGAAAGTTTGTTGTATTTGTTGTGTATTCCTTTGATGTTTTGACTTTATTTTGCATTTATTGATCTTCCCTACCAGAAACAGTTGGTGTGCTATTATGATGCATACATTGTCCTTTTGTTTGGATTGCTGTTTAGTGTCTTCAGTAGTCTGCAAGCTTTCTGACTTCAAGAAATAAGTTCTTTTTGATCTGCAAAAGACCAGATCACATTTCTCCAAGGTTTTATCGTACATTCACTAAAAGGATTTTCTTTGAAGTATGGAATATATAATCTAAGTATTGGGCTTGTTTTTCTGGAATGAAACCCATTCCCTTTCAGAATGGAGGCATGAGAATATTCCATAATGGAAGGTACAGCTTGATCATCATTCTCTGATTGAGGGGCTAACTGAAGTCAGCTGCATCTAACATTATTGTAAACCAGGGGTTCGCAATATTTTTGTGCCATGGGCCAGACACACACACCCCGACACACAGCTGCATGGACTGGAGCACTTCTGGTCCTTCTGGTTTCTATGGTGGTGGCCGTGTGGGCTTTTTTTTGTGGCTGCTTTTGCAGCCTCCGACACTTCCCAAGGCGGCGGGTGAGATGTGGACCATTTTTGCCACATTTAAAAAAAAATCACCATTCTTTCGCACTTCTGTTTTTGGCAGTTCTGGTTACTGTGGCAGCAGCGGCGGTGGGCTCAGTTGCAGAGTTTTTTCCGGCTGCTTTTGCAGCCTCTGCCGCTTCCCATGGGGAGGGGGCACCATTTTGACCCTTTTAAAAATGCCATGTTTTTACAGTAAAAATGCATTTTTGGCACTTCCAGTGACGGTGGGGAGCTTCTGGCAGAGCCTAGGTCCCAACCGTGGGCCAGATTAATTAGCACCATGGGCTGGATTAGGCCCATGGGCCGTAGGTTGTGAATGTCTGTTCTAAATTATCCCTAGTTTTGTTTTTGTTTTTTTGAAATTATACCTACTAAGAATGGTTTATTTTTGCTTTATTGACTACACTAAGGCATTTGACTGTGTGGATCACAACAAGATGTGGCAAGTGATTAAAGAGATGGGAATACCAGAGCACCTCATATGCCTCCTGAGAAATCTGTACATGCACCAAGAAGCAACAGTTAGGACAGAACACGGAACGACAGAGTGGTTTGGAATAGGAAAAGGAGTAAGACAAGGCTGCATTTTGTCACCCTGCTTATTCAACTTATACACAGAGCACATAATGCGCAATGCAGGGATGGAGGAATCACAATATGGGATCAAAATTGCTGGGAGAAACATGAACAATTTGAGATATGCAGACGACACCACCCTAATGGCAGAAAGTGAGGAAGACCTAAAGAATCTCTTGATCGGTTTGAAGGAAGAGAGTGCAAAAGCTGGCTTGAGACTCAATATCAAGAAAACCAAGATAATGGCAACAGGCCCCATCAGTTCCTGGAAAATAGATGGGGAAGAAGTAGAAGCAGTGACAGATTTTACATTCTTAGGATCAAAGATCACTGCAGATGGGGATTGCAGCCATGAAATAAAAAGGCGACTGATTCTTGGGAGACAAGCAATGAGAAACCTGGGGAACATAGTGAAAAGCAGAGACATCACCATGAAAACTAAAATTAGAATAGTCAAAGCAATGGTATTCCCAGTGGTAATGTACGGATGTGAGAGCTGGACAATTAGGAAAGCTGAACGCAGAAGAATAGACGCCTTTGAAATGTGGTGTTGGAGGAGAGTTTTGAGGGTACCCCGGACAGCGAGGAGAACAAATAGGTCAATCTTAGAAGAAATCAACACTGACTGCTCATTGGAAGGTCAAATAGTAAAGATGAGGCTAAAGTACTTTGGGCATCAAATGAGAAGGGAGGATTCACTTGAGAAGGCCGTGATGTTGGGAAAGGTGGAGGGCAAAAGAAGAAGGGGGAGGCCAAGGATGAGATGGATAGATGGTATTGTAGACACAATGGGCACAAAACTGGGAGGACTGAGGGGGATGGTGGAGGACAGAGGCGCCTGGAGAACGATGGCCCATAGGGTCGCAAAGGGTCGGAATCGACTGTGCGACTGAACAACAACAACAACAGAATGGTACAGATTGGGGTCAGGTGGATGGGTGGATCTGACATAGGATATGTACTGAATGCAAACAGAACTAAGTTTATTCACTGCACTTCAACCAGGAAGAGCTTTTCATGGCACAAACAAATTTTTTTGAAGCTACACAAATTTGAAGGTGGAGGAAGGAGCTCACTGGGAAAGGAACATCATTAAAAGTGGCTATAGCTGAAGATCTCAATCTCCTCTAGGGCCTACATCACCTGGAGGACCCTAAATAGGCTGAGGGTTGGAGTCCCTAAATGCAAGACCAACATGCTCAAATGGGGACTGCTGGTGGACAACAACACAAGGTGTTGCACGTCGACAGACACAGAGTCCAGCCCATTTGCTGGTCCGCCGGTTGCTGCCAGAGACATACACCGATGAGGACTTGTATTTGGACAATGACAAAGAGAAGAAAGTGTCTTGATTTTGGCATGAAAGAAGAAGAGGCTGCTTCTTAACACGGGAAAATTAGAGTAGAACTTCTCTTCCACTCCAAGGAGGTATATATTTTAATAACCTGCCAAAGGAGGCACAGCCAGTGAAGATAATAAAATACAGTTGCCTTCTCCCCTGAGCCTTTTCCTGGTTCAGAAATCTTAGCAGCTTTGGTACTATGCCAAACTTTCATTATCTGGAGAGATAAAAGATATTCCCCCTTGCCGCATACATAATAAACTGTTCCCCACCCATGTCCTTCAGGAGCTGGCAACTCTGATTGTTGTCCTCCTCTCATCTCAAACCTTTTGAAGTTCAACCCTATCTAGAACAAATTCTGTCATATGCCCTTGAGACAGTAATGTGGGAGGAACGAAGGAGTTTGAAGTGTTTGCATAGAATCTAGCAATTGCTAGGGTTGGGCAGAAAGAGAAACTTGATAAATGTGGTAAATCACATGTAGAAGAGAGTAATCCACATAGTCTAGAGGGGATCTCCCAAGACTTCATCAACTAACTGCAATCACATTTACTAATTCACTTGTGATAACCTTAAGCAGGTGTTCTCAACCTACGGCCCGTGGGCCGGACCTGGCCCATGACACCATTTCATGTGGCCTGCATCACCACCTCCATTGCCACTGGAAGTGGAAGCAGATGCGTTTACAACAACCATAAATGCGCCCGCACCCCACAGCTGTCTTAAACGTGTTTACAACAGCCACAGACACATTTTACGGCAGCGTCTACAGTAGGGGGGGGAACCACCAGTCAGGCCCTCTCAGCTGTCTGAGGGAGCGTGTTCCGGCCCACGGTTTTAAAAGGTTGAGAACCCCTAACCCTTAAGCAATAAGTCCAAGAAAGTTTGAGATGATTGCCCTAAGCCTGCACAATGGAGAAAGGAAGGGAGGGAGGGAAATATCTGGGAAATTCATTTGTCAACAAAGTTTGCTCAAAACTGTAGGGCACAATAAAACTATAATAAAGTTTACTTTATTACAGCCACCTGCTTAGACTCAAAATCTTTGTTCTGGTTGAAAGTCCTAGTAATCAGGAGACGGGAGAAAGATAGTCTCCAACTGCTGAAAGATTCCAGAGAGATACAAAATGCATAGCATGCTGAATTTTATTGGACTGAGACACAAACTGACTAACTTCAAAGGACATCTGAGGTTCATATGTTGTAGAGCCTACAAAGTTAGAAACACAGAGATCTCTTAGACGAAGGAAGGTCTCCCTTGCTCAAAAGCCAACCATGTCTGACTCTAGTGGGCAGTACTCATCTCCATTCACAGCTAAACAGCCAGCACTGTCTGCATCTGCAGACGTTTCCATGGTCATGTGGCAGGCATAACTAGACACCAGAGTGCACAGAACATTGTTACCTTGCCCACTGAGGCTGTACCTATTTATCCACTTGCAATTTCTTGCTTTTGAACTGCTAGGTTGGCAGGAACTAGAACAGATGACAGGATCTCACTCCATCGCACAATACTAGGGTCCCAAATGGCTGATATGCTAACCTTCCATTTATCAAGCTGTGTCTTAACTACTAGAGGGGGTGTTTCCTGCACCATTAAAACAAGCTTTGGTGCGCCTCCTCCTGAAAAGGTTAGCGCTTGATCCAACAATAATGGCCAACTATCAGCCTGTATCCAACCTCCCCCTTTTAGGGAAGGTTTCAGAAAATGCAGTGGTGTGGCAGTTACAGGGGGTTCTGGATGAAGCAGATTATCTGGACCCCTTTCAGTCAGGATTCAGGCCCGGATATGGTACTGAGACTGCACTGGTAACGCTGTTGGATGATCTCTGGCATGAGAGGGATGGAAGTCATCCCTCCGTCCTTGCTCTTCTTGTCCTCTCAGTGGCCTTCAATACCATCAACCACGGCATCCTTCTGGAACAGCTCCAAGGAGTGTGGATCCAGGGCACGGTGTGGTCCTGGTTTGTCTCATTTCTGAGGGGTCAGACCCAGTCGGTGTGGTTGGAGGATGGGATGTCCAGCCTAGGCCTCTCCAATATGGGGTGCCTCAGGGCTCAGTCCTCTCCCCTCTCCTATTTAACATCTACAAGAAGCCTTTGGGGGAGATCACCCGTTCCCACGGGGTGAGGGATCATCAGTATGCTGATGATACTCAGCTCTACATCTCGGCCCGTGGTGATCCAAGTGATGCAGTCGGAGTCCTATCCAGGTGTCTGAAGGCTGTTGGGGTCGGGATGAGGGACAACAGGCTACAACTGAATCCTTTTAAGACTGAGTGGCTATGGGTCAGAGGCCCTGCGTTATCTCGGGAACTACCATCTTTGGTTCTGGATGGGACTATTTCCCCCCAAACAGACCCAGTGCGTAATATGGGGGTCCTCCTGGATGCGCAATTCCTGCTCAATGAGCAGGTGGCAGTCGTGGCCAGGAGGGCTTTTGTACAACTTTGTGTTATACGCCAGTTACACCTGCTCCTAGATCGGAATTCCTTGCTCATGGTCACGCATGCTCTGGTCACCTCCAGACTTGACTACTGCATTGAGCTCTACATGGGGCTGCCCTTGATGACCATTCGGAGGCCCTACATGGTACTGGGCCAGGATACTTAAGAGACCGCATCACCCTGAGAACATCTGTCCGTCCCACCAGAGCAGACCGGAAAGGCTCTCTCATTGTGCCATCTGCTAGAGAGGCTCACTTCTCTAGCACCAGAAGGAGGACCTTCTCTGTGTCTGTTCCTGTCCTATGGAACCTCCTGCCAATTGAGCTGCATCTCCAGACAGAGTTGTGCCCTTTAGGAAAGGGATAAAAACCTGGCTGGCAGAGCAGGTGTGGGGCACCAGCAATGTAGTGACCTCTGCCTGCTGGCTGATTTAGTAAGAACACTCTCTCCCTCTTTTAATCTGTAGGGGTTGGGGTAATTTTTGGTAGCAATTTTAATGGCTTTTTATTGGTTTTCAAATGTAATACTGGTTTTATTTTCTGTGAGCCACCCATTGTCTTCGGTGTTGGGTGGCAATATAAATCAGAAAAATAAATAAATAAATACTAAGCCACTGTGGCCCTACTAGAGATCTGTTACATGCATCCAAATATTACCAGTAATAAGAATATAACACCAGTGATTTAGATTGTCTGCAGATGATGAAAACACTTCAGATACTAAGTCTTCTCTCAAGGAGCAACTTGTATGTGCAGGGTTGGTAGATAAATGTCTCCAAATTCATGCACCAACTATTTCAGTGAAATTACATTTGTAACGTGCCTTTCCTTTCCCCACAAGTGTCTATTTCGTAACAGTGACAAAGTAAGAAAGAAAGTGAAATTGTGAATAAAACTACCATATATAAATTTCTTTTTAAGCAGAACACAAGATTCTTGACACTTTGTACTCATATATGAAATGCTTACAAGGATTTCTGACTCGAAAAATAAATTCTCCCATTTGTAATCTACTATCACAAACATTCTAAAAGCTTTAAAAAGCACTATTGTAGGAGAACACACTTACTCCTTCAACATAAAAAGTGTTCTGAGAAGTTACAGCTACAGTATCTGATAGCAATTACCATTTCATTACCATTTCATTACCATTAGGAGCATGATTTTGGCAAACCACCTGCACAGACTTGCATCACAAATCTACCACACCACTGAAAAGTTGAATTCACGATAGAACCATACATGAATACTGACGATGTTGAAGCACGCCTGAGATTTATTATAAAACACTCTACAGGGCAGCAGAATGGAGTCTTTTATGCTGCTGGCACTGAAGAAAGATAAGAGTACTTACGGCAGTTCTCCTCATCTGAACCATCCTTGCAATCTGTATCACCGTCACAAAACCAGTGCTCAGCTATGCAGCTGCCATCGCTGCAACGGAATTCCTTGTCTGAACACTTCCTCATATCTGCAAGACATAATAAAGAACAGCTCATTTCAGCGATCACTCTTGGGATCCAGATTCAACTCATTCAACAGTTCAGGCTGCCTTATACCCGAAAGCATGAGAAATTTCCAATTTTTGACTGTACACTTCCCAGAATCCTACAGATAGCATGCCATTTCCAAACTCTGCTTAACCCAACATCACACCCAGCCAAAAAAACTGCTCTCCATGTGACTAGATCTTTATTCTTGTTAAATCAGCATAGGAACTCTGGACAGAGATAAATGACAACAAAAGTATAGTACAGTGATGGTGAACCTTGGCACTTCAGGTTTTCTTGGACTTCAATTATTAAAAGCCCAGTCAGCACTCCTGCTGATCAGTTTCTGGGAATTGAATTTCAAGAACAGCTGGAGTGCCAAGCTCATCATCACTGGTATAGTAAACTGGTTATATTCTACAATCTAGTACAGATTGGTTTGCAAGATAGACCATTCAACCCCAACACTCCAAGAGCAGCATGGGGAGGAGGGGCCAACAACATGGGCCCAGTTGCTTAATTTCTGTCAAATAAGGGAAATTTCCCAGGCAAAACAGGAAACTTGGGGACTGCCCAGAGAGTACATTAAGTGCTATGAGGTGGTATATAAGTATAGCTATTGTTATGACACCATGACAGAAATCCATCTAAGTTTTTTTCCAACTACCTGTCCCTAAGTAACAGTTGAATAAAAGATAGCTGTATAAATACCAAACATGTTACTTTTCACTGTCAAAGATACTAACCACATTGTTCATCGCTGTTGTCCCCACAATCGTTGTCTCCATCACAGTGCCACAGGCTGCGTATGCAGTATCCATTCTGACATGAAAACTCATCCTCTTCACATTCCCGTGGAGCTGTATAGACACATTGTATTAAAAGGAAGCAAGTTAAAATGGTATGGAGTTTTATTAAGTCCACAGACCTCTGTCAATGTGGAGATGCAGCACCTAGAAGTAGCACAAGAATGAGGCCATCAGTCACTTGAGGACATATCCCATATACCAAATGGCAGGGTTCACAATATATTAGACAAGGCTGCCAGACAGCTAGATCAGTTGAGATCAAAAACAACACATGGTAGCCTAGATTCTACGGGGTATTTACTTTTGTATAAGGTGTGTGTGTGTGTGTGTGTAAATATTCAATACTAGCAAAGGTTGCCCGGCGTTGCCGGGCTGTTTTAAATGGTGTTGGGAAGTTTTTGTTGTTGTTGTTGTTAATGTTTGTAAAGAAGAGGTTAGTCTATAATTGAAACTTTTAAAATTTTTATTTATACAAAAAAAATTTTGATGGCCTGTTATAAACTGTGATGAGTTTTGTTTGGTGTTTTGGTTTTGTGGATGAAAAAAAGAATAAAGAATGATATACTTTTTCGAAAAACTCTTGGGGCCTTTTGTGTGGGGCTATTGTGTCTTTTTGAAATTTTTTTATTATTGTGGGCAGCAAGTGCTGCTGGTAGGGGTTATCTTGTATTTTGACTGTTTTTTCTCTCGTGGCCTCTGGGTGGAGCTTCTTCCAGTAAGTAGTCTCTTTCTTTATTCATTTCTTTTCCAGTCGTTGTGGTATGAGGTTGTGTGGTGGTGAGCTAGCTGTTTTTCTTTCTTTCTTTATTTATTTTGGGGGGGGTGTTTTGATTTTGTGGTGTTTGGCCGGGGGCTGGGTGTGTTTGGAAATGTTTGTTGTTAACTTTTTTGTTGTTATTTTTGTTTGTTTTTGAATGTTTTTGATTGTTTGTTTTTGTGTTTTTTGGTGTCCTACGGGGGGGGATCCCCTCTCTGCTGTCTCGCCTGGCTCTGGAAGGCTTTGGGGGACAGACCCCTTTTGTCTCCCCAAACCTTCCAGACTCATGGGACCCAGGAGAGGGGATCGAATCCAGGCCACCCTCTGATATTAAAAGGGAAATCTCAATTGGGGATTCCCCTTTAATATCAGTGGGAGGGGGTTGTGATCCCCCTCTCCGCTGGCTTCCTTGGGTTTGGGAGGGTTGGGTTGAGAAAATGGGTCTGTCTCCCCCACCCTTCCGGACCCAGGAGAGCCATCGAGAGGGGGATTCCCCCCCCCCCACCTCCATTTTTAAAGAGAAGTAACCGCTTGGTTTCTTCTCTTTAATATGGGGCATGTGTGTGTGTGTGGGGAGGGGAATCCCTTCTCTGCCAGGTCCCCTGGGGTCAGGAGGGTTGGGGAGACAGGCTCCTTTGGTCCCCCCCAAACCTTCCAGACTCATGGGACCCAGGAGAGGGGATCGAATCCAGGCTACCCTCTGATATTAAAAGGGAAATCTCAATTGTGGTTTCCCCTTTAATATCAGGGGGGGTGTGATCCCCCTCTCCGCTGGCTTCCTTGGGTTTGGGAGGGTTGGGTGGACAAAAGGTGTCTGTCTCCCCCACCCTTCCGGACCCAGGAGAGCCATCGGAGAGGGGGATTTCCCCCCCCCACTCCGTTTTTAAAGAGAAGTAACCGCTTGGTTTCTTCTCTTTAAAATGGGGCGTGTGTGTGTGTGGAAGGGGAATCCCCTCTCTGCCGGGTCCCCTGGGGTCAGGAGGGTTGGGGAGACAGGCTCTTTTGGTCCCCCCAACCCTCTTAACCCCAGGGGAGCCGGTAGAGAGGGGGAGCCCAACACCCCCGCCCCCACCCAGTGATATTAAAGGGGAAACTCTGATTAGGAGCTTCAGGCGCCGATGGGGAGGGGGGCTTTGGTTCCCGTGGCTTGGCGGACTTGCTCTCCTGGTGTTTTTGTTTTATTTTTAGGGCGCGCAGGACACTGGGGCTTGTAGTTATGGGTTTGTGCTTTGTGTTTGTGCTGCGTTTTTTTAAAACGGTTTTCTTTTGATTGGCTGCGGCGCGTTTCCGAACGTTCCTTGCGTCGCGCTGTGCAAGAGCCTCTCAGCCTGATTGGCTCTGGCGGGGCACGGCGCAAGGAATGTTGGGAAAGGAAGTTGTTTCACTTTTTTCGCGTTTGTGGGGCTGTTGCCCCACTGCCTGTTTTCTCAATCCTTTGTTGACCTGCGGACCCAGATCGGCCGTTTGCACGAAGGGTGAGTGCAGGCAAGTAGGGCGAGGCATAGCAACCTATAGCCAGTTCCAACGGTTAACCCTTGGTTTTATAGGTTAAGATGATTATGTTCAGTAATTACTTGCTATTATTTAGTAAATGAACGTATTCATTATGTAGATTTATGTTGTTGATTACAAATCTCAAAATAATAATAATGAAACAGAAGCACTATAAAAACTTCTCAAAAATCCCAACAATGAAATACTACACAGAAAATATTGTTGAAGAAACAATTAAAAGATATTCTCAGAACAGCCCAAAGACATGAATAAAGATATGTAACTCAAATAACAAAGGAAACAAGCTATTGACTCTCTAATGCAGTGATGTCAAACTTTTAGAGACCGAGAGTGGCCGAGGAGGAGGTGCCCGGGCAGGCACCATGCATGCCCACTCACCAATGCGATGTTGCCAGTGCATCTCTAGCGACGTCCTGTGGGCATGCAGTCCCCACTGCTGCTGTTACACACACTCCCCTGAGGGTGCACGTGCACACACAGGTTCCCTTGCCCCACAGCTGCATATGCCCACCATGCGGCTGTGCATGCCCCCCACGGGTTCCCCCAAACCCCCACAGGTGCACACTCCTCACCGCCTCCTGGGCAGTATTTCAGCTTCCCCTCTCATCTCCCAATTGGTGGAGTGAAAGAGCTGGGGGGGGGGAAGCGGCACTGCCATTGGTGCCACCTGGGCTGGGTGGGGCTTGCCCATGATGGTGCACATGCCCAAAGAAAGGCCTCTGCATGCCACCTCTGGCACACGTGTCATAGGTTCACCACCACTGCTCTAATGGATCTCTACTGGTAGTTCATAACTAAAGTTGTCACAACTAAGATCTTTACTCAAGTCACAATTCTCCAAATAACCTTCCAAAATGGAACCCAAGTGGGCTTCCTCCAGTAGTTTTAGAGAACAGATTGATACTTAATTGGTAAGGCACCCCCACAAGTACTTGGACCCTGAGCTGTTTTAGAGTCTTATACAGTGGGGGGGCTCCCAAAAAAATTACTACCACACTGTGGGTGTGGTATAGTGGGCGTGGCCAGAGGGAAAGCCCTGCATTGCACTTGAATTATGACTACTTTATTTCAATACTTGGATGGGCAGGGCCAGCCAGAATTTCAGCTACCAGTTCTGGTGAACTGGTGCGAAACTGCTGATGCCCACCACTGTTCTTATACGGCAAAAAGAAAGCAAATCAAGATTGTGGAAAGAGGTTGTTATATCATACCTGTCAAATTTCGGGAAATTTCTGTCAAATAAGGGAAATTTCCCGGGCAAAACAGGAAACTGGACAGCTATACGTATCTTGTGCTGGTCTCCAGTCTAACTCCAGTCCAATTGCAGTCTAACTAATACGGGATGACGGCGGGAAAGAGTGTAAAATACAGGGGTTTGACAGAAATTTCCCGAAACTTGACAGGTATGTGTTATATGGCCCCATGTTGTTCAATAATTAAAGCATTCTGAATCAACTGAAACCTCTGAACCAACTCATGGCGTAGGCACACATACAGTAGCACAAATGAAGAATTACTAAGGCATGGGTTACTGTGGCTAAGAAAATCTGAAAGTAGTCCACTCCTAGCAGTTACAATAATTGCTAATAGTTTATTAAATGCTTAGTCACATACACACTCCCAACAAAAGTCAATAACAGTGGAGATAACACCAGTCTGGTCTGATAAAATGATTTTGTATAAAGGTTAACTTACGGCAGTCCTGCTCATCAGAATCATCTTCACAGTCATTGTCGCCATCACAAACCCATGAACGACGGATACATTTGCCATTGTCACAGTGAAAATCCAAGGAGGAACAAGTGGGCAGCACTGGGATGCAAGAATTTAAAGACATGAAACTAGTAGGAAAAGCCACAATATTTCATTAATATATACTGACTTTGTATGTACACTGTTAAAAATGCTAAACATTTGTTCTAGAGCAGTGGTTCCCAACCTTTTTTTGACCATGCCCCCACTTAAGCATCTCTAAAATCCATGACATATAATTCTTATTATTCAAAAAGTGAACTATTCATGTGGAGGAAGCCTAAAAGGCCATTAACTTGCTTCCAATTGCCCCCCCCCTTAAAAATCACATTGCCTCCCTGTGGGGTCCACGGCTTTAGAGGAACATCTCACAAACCTTTCAAAACTATCAACATCTAATTTGGCTCTTTCTCAAATCAGTTTTTACTCCCATAAAGACCTAAGTCTGTGATTCCCTTCAAATTATGGCAAATTATTGTAAAAAGACAATAAATTTCTTATATATCCAACAATGTTGCTCAAGAGATTACTGGAATGGAGCAGTGTTGTAGAGAGTTCTTTATCAGAAATAAATATTGACCTCTTTCGTGGGAGGGAACAGTCACTCTTCACACATAGTTCATTTGAAGCTATGGCAGACATAAGGAACCATAACCTCTGACATCTCATGTGCCAAGGCCGTCCTACCAACATCTGACCATCGCTTTTCTGCCCATTATCAATGAACGGCAGCTACGTAGGCAAACAGGTACACCTGCATTTGAAAATCTGCTTGCATTTGAGCCCCAGTGCCAGTTAGTGTTCTTATTTCCCCTACTACTGTAAATTAACTCTACGTATTTCATAGCATATACCTGGCAGGGAAGATACCATGATTATAGCATGTTCTCCAGTGCCAAGATTTTAGAAGCCAACAAAAAACGAAACCGCCTTGCCATGAACATTCCCAAACAACTTGGCTAATGAATTCTGTAATCTTGACATAGAAAACTGAGGAACAACAACAAAATTTTTATATCTACTCATAGACAGTAATCCGAAAACTCATTAAATGCTTGTAAACATCAACAAAAAGAGTTTTAAAAACATTTACCCTCAAATTTTGTTACTCGTCTTGTCTATTCTGTCTTTTTTTTCATAACAGCAAATTGATTTAATCAAACAAAATGAATCAAGATAGTTACCGATATCTGACAACACATTGGAGCTATTTATTTTGCTCTGATTGACTTTCTAAGAAAAACACATCACTACTTTAGCTCATTAGCAAAAATGCAGTGACTTAGCTGCCTACAGAAATATACCTCTTTTAGAAAGGAAAAGCTGCACCCCAAATAGTGAGCCAGTTTTTTGAAGTACAAGAAATTGAAAAGCAGAAGCTCTCCCTTCTGAGGATGCTTGTCCAAATAAATGTATTTGTTCTGGACTGCTACCTACATATTAAGGGAGATCATATTCACCATAGCGTCTAAACCCTCCTCCTCTCTAAATACTTTTTAGACTATGTTTTTATCCCAGGACTATGTTTTTCAAAATTGTGCAGCTTGCACCCCTTCCTAAACTCCTTTAAAAAATGATGTAACCATCTGTAAAGGGTGGGATTCAAAAGGACAACATAAATCAATCACACCCCACCCTCCTTTCTTAGGGATGAAAGAAACCCTCGTCCATGTGAGGTCTATGCTTTCAAGGGCTGCCAACTATGTCTAGAAGTGAATAGCACAGGATTTGGGGTGGGGTGGGGGCTTGTTCTTGACAGGTGTGTTCTCAAAGAGAAAAACATTACTTCAATTATTTAAAAGAAGGAAAGGGGAGAAAATTAAGAAAGTAAAGAAAGGACAGTGATTCATTCAGTCTACTGATGCTATCTTCTAACTGTCATCAGTTAGGCATCCACCCTATATCCAAAGACAGGGGATTGAGGAGGGGGAAATGCAGCAGTAACACAAGAAACAAGAGGAAAAGCAGTTCCTTTGCAGGCCAAGAATGACACATCAGATGGTCAGCCTTTGACATTTCCTAAAAGCTTTTCACCTAGAATTGCTTCCAATGGCTGGGAAAATAAACAGCAGTCTTCCACAATGTGGTGCCCTCTAGATGTGGGGGGGGGGGGTCTGCAACCTCAATAAGGCTTACAGGAACAGACTAATGAGGTGAAAAATATCCATGTGCACGGAGAAATGGATGGACCCTAGTGGGCCACAGAAACCCAGACTTTGCGCAGGAGCCATGCTAATCTTCTCTGTAGTGTTCCAATTTTAGTATATGTGCTGCCGAAGCGAGCACACACAAATTCATGAAGTGTTCTATATTTTTCTATTTAAGGAAACATGGCGACTCTGCATTAAAGATAGGAGAAGTAAAAGTATAAGTATATCATGATTTAAGTAATGGAGAAGAGAGATGAAGCCGATAACTGAACTTTTGTTTAATTGTAATATAAGATATCATGGGGTTTCTCTATCTTCTTAAAGATATTTCATGATGGGGAGGTGGTTAGAGCAGAGGACCCAAAGGGGGCAATGAGACAACTTGGGTTACTAAAAATTATAGAGATAGGAGACTAAACCTGGGGAAAACTGGTAAAAAAAACTGTATGGAGAAGGTTCAGAAGGATCAAAGGGGAGAGAGGAGTATCAAGCAAAGGGGAGAGACCATTCAAGTGAGAAACAAAGGGAGAAACCTTTACGTTTTGGAAGTGGAGGGGAAATAAGAGAAGAAAAGTACGCAGAAGTGTCTTGTGCAAAGATAAAGCCAAAAGCCGAAAAGTAAAAATAACATATAAATATAAATAGGCACAGGCAATAAAGTGGTAACAATTTAGGAATATGAATAGAAAAGGGACCAATAGAATTAAAACAGAGGAAAATTTAAGAGAAGGAGACGGGGAATAGCAAAAGAAGGAACTTAGAATAGAAGGGATAGGCTCTCCCTCCTCCTCCCCCCCCCCATTCCCTAAATGTTAACGACCAGGCAGTATTTACTGTAACGTGGTGGTGGTGGTGGTGGTGGTGGTAGTTTAGAGTGTTGTGTGTTGGTGGGTGGAGGATTATTTTTTGGGTGTGTTTTATTTAATGTAGGGTTTTTTTTTTGGTTGTTGATGTTTCTCTGTTGTATTTTTGTACTATGTGTTTATCTTTGTTGTAAAATAAAATGTATTTTTAGAAAAAGAAACCCAGACTTCACCTTTGATTTCATCCTTTCCCACTCCCTTTCCACAGGCTTAAATGTCTGGGCCTTTTTCAGAAGCAAGATGAGAGAGATATATTTATAACTGGGTTTGTACAATGAGGATCAAGAAACATTTTTGCCTTTTCATATGATACTAGAACTGGGAATTGGCCAAAAATTTCCTTGGTAAGAACAGATCTATGAAAGTCACAGATTCTTCACACACAATACATTAACTCATGCAAGGTATGATGAAGAACACTAGCTGAATTAATTAAAAGAACATTAGACCAATTGTTGGGTGTGCATGCAACATAATTTGAAAAACACAGTCCTAGGAGTAAAAAAAAAAAGTAGTCTAAAAACATCTACTAATCATGACAATCTCATGTTAAGAGGCAATATATTTATATATGTGTGACAAGAATAAAACCTGGGGAAGGTGTATCTGACATTGGGAATCACTGACTACTATTTAAAACAGGATGAGGTTTACCAAGGATTCTAGACAAGATAAACAAAGAAGGGGTTTCTTTAAAACTACAACCCCTAGAATTCTGCACTCACATGGCCACTGTTTCAAGGAATGAATAAGGCAAATCCTTAGGGCTCATTCAAGTTTTTCTCACTCATTCACCCTATTTTGGCATCATCTGACTCGCCTTTCCAATGACTATCGCTACCCATGTTAAGAACCATCCTTTTAGGCTTGCTGGAAATTACAAAAGCACAAGAAACCCAACATCTAATCAGTCTTTTACAGAGACATTTTACTCTTTCTTATTATAAACAGCATCCTGTCTTTTTTAAAACTAGTTTTCTCCCTCTTTGAGAGGCTCTGCTGCCTTCTCAGCCAGTGCTGCCAATTATAATGCACACTATAGTGTTGGACTTTTTTCCATCTCCGTAATTGGGCCACGCCTGGTTGCCTTATGAAAACCATTTATTTCCCTCATGGGTTCATATATAATGGGTCTGCTCTTAAAACATAGTTTTCTTACTAGTTTACTCCTTTCTTGAATTTTCTCTTCAAAGAAGTGATGCTTCTGGAATGTAGTACAGTATTTGTGAATTCCGATACAGTACTGACTTATTAGATTTACATTTTCAGGGCTAATGTGCTGTTTGGAATATAACTGTTCTTCACTATTTTAATTCTTCCAGTACAGTAATGTAATTTTCAACTAAAAATGCATGAAATAAATTAAGCTATGGATTTTACAGCAGACTGCAATTCTAAAGCTACACTGTTTACAGGCAAATCATCGTAAGATAAGAAATCTCCATAGACATTATTGCATACTGAGTTGCATGACTTAGAAGGCAACATATTATCTATAGAGAGTACATAACTTGTGGCAAGTCAACTCCAAATGTTACACCTTTTGCATAACAGCACAGTAGGGATTTCAGACAGGGACTGCAGTGGCTGAAGTGGCTAAGATGCTGACTGGGGGACAGAAGGTCAACAGTTCGATTCCCAAGTACTGCAGGACAGAATTAGCTCCCGTCTTTGTCTCAGCTCCTGCAAACCTAGCAGTTCGAAAGCAAGAAATTGCAAGTAGATAAATAGGGACCACTTTGGTGGGAAGGTAACAGCGTTCCGTGCGCTCCCGTGTCTAGCCATGCCTGCCACATGACCCCGGAAACATCTGCAGAAGCAGACAGTGCTGGGTCTTTGGCTTTGAAACAGAGATGAGCACTGAACCCTAAAGTCGGATACGACTGGCTTTTGAGCAAGGGAAACCTTTACCTTTACCTAGGATTTCAGACAATATATATTTTCATGCACATTTTAAAAATCACAAACTAACAGGATGAGACACTCATGAATGAAGTGAAATGAGATGGGGGGAAAACAGAATGATAACCCCATCATCTTACAGTGTCTGCATAAAGACTTTTTACAATTCACTTTCAAACATAATTCCATCCAGCTAAAATAGGATAAAAAGTAGTAGTGTCCCATTTTCAAAACAGCTGAAGCTATATGGGATTGCGACCCATGCTCAGAGCCAGGAGGCTGCTAAATACAGTATAATCCTGCTTGAGAAGGGAAATAGCCAACACGAGGTTTACTTAATTGGAGTAAACAAGGTTTACTTAATTGGAGCTAGGGAGCCAGGCAGTCTCATTCTTTTACACATAGTCCTCTTGCAGATATTACAAAAATATGACCTTAATTCCCTCTCAAAACTTTAAACAAACAAAGACACTTGAATATGAAGGATATATCGGAGGTATGACGTTTTATAAACTTAAAGTTGTAGCATGTGACATTCCTTCTCTCAGCACACTTTCCCATGCATGCAGGCATCAAAATGCTTTGCCCAGAACTAATTTAATGTATATACTCAAGTATAAGCCAAGTTTTTAGCCACAAAAAGGAGACTCAGCTTATACTCGGGTCAATGACCACAAGGGTCCCAAGACTGCGCCGGATTGGGATGTGCCAATAATTTAGTTAATTTTACCATTTTTTCATGTATTTTGATTATTGAAACTCACTAGCAGCTGCTGCATTTCCCACCCTTGGATAATAATAATAATAATAATAATAATAATAATAATAATAATAATAATAATAATAATAATAATAATAATAATAATAATAATAATAATAATAATAATAATAATAATAATAATAATAATAATAATAATAATAATAATAATAATAATAATAATAGGCAAGAAGCCCAGGACGCCAGCAGAGGAGAGCATAAGTGTCCGGTATCCTCAGAAACACAGTCTTTTTTAGTCACACCGGGCCATCCCACAGCTGAAGCGAGTCTTTCCCCGCCCTCGCTCTCACCGAGGAAAGGCACCAAGGGAAACACCCTCGCTCTCACTGAGGACAGGCACCCAGCCTTCGAAGCTGGTGGTAGAGGCTGCCGCGGCTCCAGCACTTTTGAAGCCGGTGTCCAGCCACCACGCAAGAGGTCACAATGGTGGTGGCGGTGGCGCAGCTGCGCTCCCTCTTCCATAGCTGGTCTGAACGTGGAGGGAATTTGTCAGGTGAGGAGGGAGTTTGCCAGCCTCCCGGGCAGGTGGGGCCCAGGCGGGAAGGCAGGGGCAACTTCAACCACCCCAACAAGGCTCAGCTGGAGACCGGTTCTCCCTCTCTCCTTCCGGCGGTGGCGGAGTACTCAGGTCAATCTATTTCCCTGGGTTTTCAGGTCAAAATTAGGTACATCAGCCTATATTCAGGTCGGCTTATACTCAAGCATATACGGTGACACTAGGGTGAAAATCAGCTCGCCATCCTTGATTTAGATGCTCCCCCAATATACAAGCACATACATTGCAGAAAGGAAAGCTGTGCAAAAGGGCAGCAAAGTCAGTTCTCCTTCCTATTCTTAAAAACATGTGGGCAGTGGTATTGCCCTATCAACCCAACGGAGGGTTAAAACCCCAACAGACAGTTCTGTTAGATCACACTCTTCATCCCCTCCTTCTTACAGCCCTTAGCTTTCCCCTTCAGTTGGGGGCTGAGAAATTTTGTTCCATCACATGCTGTACCAAAGGCAAGGGGGAGTCAGCTCACCCTATACCTTATGATGCATATAAGCCTATCTTGCCCACCTGCTTGCCTGATTAGGATAGGTTGGGTGTTGCCCTAGCCTTTTGCACCCCAACCTTTGTCTGTGCTCAGCACACAACATAACAAGGGAAAAAAACCAAAAAGGAGCTATCCTATAACTCGTGAATGGAGCTCAGAAAACTTTACTTCTCTCCTTCTCCATCTTGTGTGTCTTCAGTGTCCCATTGCTGAGTGTAGGATAAGGATGAGCAGGGCATGGTAGAAGCATGGGAGATTATAGTAGGAAAGCCACAGGTGTGTGTGTGAATGTGTCCGTGTGCGCACGTGCGTGCGTGCATGCATGCGTGTGTATGAGAGAGCGAGAGACTGCTGAATATGAGTGAATGAGCATAGAGGAATTCTAATACAGAGAAATGTTATACCATGAGATCTCCATTTACATTCTGAAGTGGTATGACTTTCAAAAGGGTTGCGCCATGTGTTTTCGAAATGTGCAGATGAGTTTTCCCTCTAAAGTTTGGAACCAGTTACATGAATGATTTCATTCATCTCATCATGGCAATCAGTGCTCACAATGAAACAGCCCAAAGTTACACAGATCCAAAGACGAAAATGTATCTATTGTTTAATAAGTACCGCCAATACTAGAGCACTACAAATGTCCATGTGGATTTATCTTCATTGAAGCTTTGCTTTCTCCTAAGTTATCTTCATGGGAAGTTGAAGCTTTATTTTGCCTCACATTAAATAAACAAAGCTGGGTGGGTTGAGGAGGATAGGGGTGCCTGGCATGCAACGGTCCATGGGGTCGCAAAGGGTCAGACTCGACTATGCGACTGAACAACAACAACAAAATAAACCCTATTCATTTCAATCATTTAAGCACAGTTGAAAGAGATCATAAACCTAATGGTTCACAACCTAAGGCAATGTATGGTTTTGGTTTCTGAGTCAATTATAACAAATTACAAGCTTTGGCAGAATGTGAAAAACACTTTGTGACATGAACACTTCCAAAAGATTAAAAGATGTCTATATCATCCACTTATCCTCTCTTCACCTCATAACAAAGCCATTTTTTCTGACCAGCACCAGCAAAGAGTTCTGCCAAACTAGAAAGGCTGCTTATCCTTAAATACCAAAATATTTTGTTCGGATCCACTAACTTCTAGAAAGATTGTCCCCCACCCCCACCCCCACTGAAACAATTCCAAGTACTACAGAGGCAGCTTGCACTAAACTGTTGTCTTTCCCATCAAATCAGCCATGCTGACCAGACTCTCCCGGGCCTCAGCTGCAACTTCAAGGCAGAAAGACACACACACACACACACACACACACCCTTCACACACAACGCCCCCTTCCCAACATATGTTGTCTTGAGCCCCAGCGTGACTAATCACCAAAGGCCTGTGCAATAGCCGCCTGGAAGGGAATTTGCATGCTGGCTCTCTAGGGGAGAATTCTTTCAGGCTCGCACAGGGTTAGGCCATTAGCGCTGGTTCAGAGCAGATACCATTATCCCATTGAACCGCTGATACTCTCTCACAAGGCAACGGCTCAAAATGGAAATTCCAACCCAACAGGGAGCAGTTCCTCCCAATTTAATACTCACTTTAAATATGAAAAATGAGGTTCAGGTTAGGGAAAGTGAAAGTGGGGAGGAAAAATGACACAGAGAAATAGTTACACAAAGGGGGCCCCTTATTCCTTTTTTGGCAGCAAGTGGGCATGTCTGCCCATTCAACCAATCAAAATGCTCCAGCCAGGCCACCGTATTTTTACCCCTTCATCTTACAGCTAAAATGAGAAACACCCCCATTCTATTACTGCAAGGTTTACCCCTTCACCAACACTTTTTAAATCTTAAACCCAAGATGGTCATCGCAAGAAGACTTTACGATAATTTCAAGCATACTTGTCAAGTTTCGGGAAATTTCTGTCAAATAAGGGAAATTTCCCGGCCAAACAGGAAACTGGACAGCTATGCTTATCCTGTGCTGGCCTCCAGTCTAACTCCAGTCTATTTGCAGTCTAACTAATACGGGATGACAGCGGGAAAGAGTGTAAAATACGGGGGTTTGACAGAAATTTCCCGAAACTTGACAGGTATGGATTTCAAGTGGTCCCCAAAAGTCTGAAGGGAAAGACTCCATGGATAGTCCCAGTGTTTAACTGCTGACTGTAGCCATCTTCTAGAACAGCGGTTCCTAGAAATCTTGGCCAGCAGAAGCAATGGTGAAGACATCTAGGAGTTTTAGTCCAAGAATATCTGGGGACTCAAAGTTTGAGAACTGCTGCTGTAGAACAGGGTTCCTCAAACCTGGTTCTCCAGATGTTCTTGGACTTCAACTCCCAGAAGCCCTGATCAACAGGTGTGCTAACTTGGGCTTCTGGTAACTGAAGTCCAAGAACACCCGGAGGGCCAAGTTTGAGGAACTCTGCTGTAGAACATAAGTAGGACTGAACAGAATCAATACAGCAGAGGGAGTATGGCACTGAACACAGACTAATGAGACAAAGATTTACACTTCTTCTTTCATGTCCGTATCAAACAACGGACTGCCAAAATGAAGCCACATTCTTGTGTTTCTCTTTCTAGCAGACCAGATAACCTTCTCCAGGAGACTTTAGCAAATAAATATTGGGTCTTCTCTGCTTTTCTTCTTCTTCTGTTACTGTATCCAAATATAGGTGATCATCATGGTGATCAGCCATGAAGACTGTCCTGAGAATATAACCCAGTGGCCTTTCATCTGCCTTCCGTAACACAGCATTACCCCTGTATCACTGATCCAGTTCCATGAGTCACTTTCTGGTCCTGAGTCCTTTTGACACACAAAGTCATCTTCAGCCTCAGGCCAGTATTGATGAAGCCGCTGCCCTCCATCAGGATGGATTCAAGTGGGATTTAATCCACATGGGAACCACCACCCTTTCCTGTGGACTTCGACACCCAAGGCCGTTAGTCTTCAGGGTGATCAGGTAAGTTAACTGCCATCTGACATTCAGCGTTGAGTTGCTAGCAAGTACGGTCTACTCTATTACCATAGCAGGATAATCTGGCCAGTTGGGTTCTGCTTTTCTAGAGGTTAAATCCATTTTATTTCAATCCTAAAATGTGCTTTTTTTTCATAGCAGAGGGATGCAGACTCCATTGTCAGAATATTTCAGAAAAGGCATGCAACTTATCTACAACATTTGCCAGAAACAGCATCAACAGGAGACTGTATAAAGAACCTCTTACACTGACTTTTGAAAATACAGTTTCCTAATTGTTTGCAGAAGAGAAAGAATTAGTAAAGTTGCACCTTGTACCATAATGTCCATCTTCCAACGGAGAAACTGTCTAGCTAACATTTGTGTCTGGCTTTAAAAGGCAGGTAGTTTAAAAGGCAGCCAGTAATCCCATTAGTAATAATAAATCCTGTGAAGAATTCCTATGCAGGGATGAGTGAAAAGGGAAAAAACAGCAGCAAAAACAGCCACTCCCACTGCCCATCTTCCTGAAAGGCTTCATTATCAACACTGAAATCTAGGCCAGCAAGAACATGTTCCAGGCCTTGAATATACTCCATTCAGTAGCATGATAAATTTATTAACTTCTCATCCCTTCCAAGCTCTCCTGGGGAAAACCAAATTTGTGACATATTATCAACAAAGGTACTGTCTCCGTGCAGGGCGGGGGGAACACGCATGCACACACAGCACTAGGTCTCCCTTGCTCAAAAGCCAGTCATATCTGACTCTAAGTACCAGTGCTCATCTCCGTTTACACCCAAAGAGCCAGTGATGTCTGCATCTGCAGATGTTTCCGTGGTCATGTGGCAGGCATCACTAGATGCCAGAGCACGTGGAACACTGTTACTTTTCCTGCCCAAGCAGAATCTAGAATCAAACTTTCAGAAGATGACACTTTAAAGTGGTTTGTTGCAGCAACAACAATGAAGAGTCAAATGGTACCTTTAAGATTAACAAATTTATTATAGAGTGAGAATTTGTGAGCAGACATCTCACTCCGTGTGACATATGAGGAAAATATGAAAACTTGTGCCAAACAAAATGAGCAGGTTTTCAAAGCATCATAGGTGTTGTGACGGGCATGGGGCGGTATGGCGGGTACCGTGGGGCGGGCCGCACTCGGGGAATGCGGGTCCGATGTTTAAATGCGGTCCCTCAGTCCAGCCCTGCAGGTACATCTCTGGGCCCTGAGCAGCAGATCCGGAGTGACCCCGCCCTTAGGCTGCTGCTGGTGAATGCCAGATCGGTTTGTAATAAGGCCCCCCTGATTCAGGATGCCATCCAGGAAGGGCTGGCCGACCTGGCATGCATCACCGAAACCTGGCTGACTCCTGAAGATGGAGTACCTCTTGCGGACATGTGTCCAGCTGGGTTCGGTATCTGGCACCAGCCTAGAGGTGAGGGGAGGGGCGGTGGTGTTGCCATTGTTGCCAGGGAGTCTTTGGGAGTTGCTAGGGCCACTGCTCCACAAGTGGCTGGTTGTGAGGCCCTGCTTCTACGGCTGGGCCCCAAGGGTCAGTTGGGGATCTTACTCCTGTACCTGCCCCCTTGCAGGGTAAGGGATGCCCTGCCTGAGCTCCTCGAGGCCGCCTCGATGCTGGCGTTGGAGTTCCCGAGGCTTATGGTTCTCGGGGACTTCAATTTGCCATCGCTGGGGATGGCTTCTGAGGTGGCAAGGGAGTTCATGGCTTCCATGGCAGCCATGGGCCTGACTCAGGTAGTTCGGGGTCCGACCAGGGGCAGTGGTCACATGCCAGACTTAGTTTTCTTGTCGGAGCAGTGGCAGAGTGATCTGAGACTACAGGATTTAGTCATCTCACCTGTGCCATGGTCAGATCACTATCTGGTGACTCTTGACTTTCTGGGGGCGACACTTCATCGTAGGGAGGCAGGGCCTATTAAAATGGTCCGCCCTCGGCGACTAATGGATCCAGACGGATTCCAGAAGGAACTGGGGGATGTTCCTCTGGATCGACTACACGATTCACCCGAGGCACTCGTCGACCTGTGGAATAGGACGACAATAGTAGCCTTGGATGAAATCGCGCCACTGCGGCCTCTCCGCGCCCGGGGGATTAGGTCATCTCCGTGGTTCACAGATGAACTGCGCGAACTCAAACGGGCAAAGAGACGCCTAGAGCGCCGCTGGGTGAAGACCCGGGATGACTCCGATTGGACACTAGCTAGAGCTGCTATTAGGGCCTACCTAGTGGCGAAGGGGGTGGTGAGGCGGCAATACTTCACCGCCCTTATTGCCTCCGCTGATAATCGCCCAGCCGCCCTGTTCCGGGTAACCAGGTCCCTCCTCGGTAGGGGGAGATCGGTGCCCAGTTGGCAGGGTTCGGCTGAGGACTTTGCTGACCATCTGGTGGAGAAAATCGATCGGATTCGTTCAGGATTGAACCCTGGCGTGGATGGGGAGAGTCGGGGAGGTGCCGGGGCACAGTCTTGCAGTACGATCTGGGATCAGTTTGATCCTGTTGTCCCTGATGAAGTGGACAGGCTCCTTGCAGCTGTTCGTGCCACTACATGTCCTTTGGACCCCTGTCCCACTTGGTTGGTGAAAGCCTCCAAGGAGGTAACAGGTGGCTGGGTTGGGGGGATAATAAATGCTTCTTTACGGGAGGGGGTATTTCCTGCACAGCTAAAACATGCTTTGGTGCGACCCCTCCTGAAGAAAATGTCCCTCGACCCAGCTGTCCTTAACAACTACAGGCCGGTTTCCAACCTGCCCTTTCTGGGTAAGGTTTTGGAGAAGGCGGTGGCGCGCCAGCTGCAGAGTGTCCTGGAGGAAGCGGATTATCTAGACCCCTTTCAATCAGGGTTCAGGCCCAGGTATGGAACGGAGACGGCATTGGTCGCACTGATGGATGATCTCTGGCGGGAGCAGGATGGGGGTTGTCCATCCGTCCTTGCTCTTCTTGACCTCTCAGCGGCCTTCGATACCGTCGACCACGGTATCCTTCTGGAACGGCTCAAAGGACTGGGGATCCAGGGCACTGTGTTGTCCTGGTTTTCCTCTTTTCTGGAGGGCCGTACCCAGTCGGTGTGGTTAGAGAGTGAGAGGTCCAGCCCTAGGCCCCTCAAGTATGGGGTGCCTCAGGGCTCTGTGCTCTCTCCTCTCTTATTTAACATCTACATGAAGCCACTGGGTGAGATCATTCGTTCCCACGGGGTGCGGTACCATCAGTACGCGGATGATACTCAGCTGTACATCTCGGCCCGTGGGGACCCCAGTGATGCTGTTGAAATCCTATCCGGATGCCTGGAGGCCATTGGGGTCTGGATGGGGGTCAATGGGCTTCGGCTGAATCCCGGCAAGACAGAGTGGCTGTGGATAGGGGGCCCCGTGTTATCCAGGGAGTTACCACCTTTGGTACTGGATGGGGCTGTTTTGCCCCAGACAGACCCAGTGCGCATCTTGGGGGTCCTTCTGGACTCACGGCTGCTGCTAGAAGAACAAGTAGCAGCTGTGGCCAGGAGGGCTTTTGCCCAACTTCGGGCGATTCGCCAATTGCGCACGCTCCTTGACCGGGGCTCCTTGCTTATGGTCACCCATGCTCTGGTTACTTCCCGACTAGATTATTGTAATGCGCTCTACATGGGGCTGCCCTTGACGACCATTCGGAGGCTGCAGCTGGTCCAGAATGTGGCGGCCCGGGTGGTGATGGGGTGTGGGCGATATGCCCATGCCTCACCGCTACTTCGGGAGCTGCACTGGTTACCAGTTTGTCTCCGGGTGCAATTTAAGGTGCTGGTTTTGACCTTTAAAGCCCTATATGGCAGGGGGCCAGGATACCTTAGAGACCGCATCGTCCCAAGAGTGTCTGCCCGTCCAACCAGAGCGGACCGGAGGGGCTCTCTAATAGTGCCATCAACTAGGGGTGCACATCTGTCTAGCACCCGAAGGAGGGCCTTCTCCGTGTCCGCACCAACTCTCTGGAACCTCCTGCCAATAGACCTAAGACTCCAAAGTGAATTGCTGCCCTTCAGGAAAGGAGTGAAGACCTGGCTGGCAGGGCAGGTGTGGGGCCCGAATGGGACTATGGTGCCCGCCTGCTGGCTTTTATAAGAACTCTCTCTTCTTTCCTTTTGTATAGTGGGTGGATGGGGTTGGGTGGGATATGGGTTTTTAAATGGGGTAGGATGTGGGTTTTATAATGTTTTTATGTATTTTTAGAATTGTTGTGATGCCGCCCTGAGTCGGGTTCTGCCTGAGTGGGCGGCATATACAAATATGACTATAAATAAATAAAATAAATAAATAAATCACAAAAACTGTTTGCTGTCCTCTGTTGTCTTTAAGAAACTAGCACTCAGTAAATGAGTTACTCTTGATATCAGGTAGAAACCAACCCAACAGGTAAGCATTGACTGTCACCTTCTTCAGACTGCCCATTGCTATCAACATGACAGCATCTACGTTTGTAACATAATGGAGAGAAAGCAAACCTCCCCAGAAGGAAATCTGATGCAGAGACAGAAGCTACTTTTGCTACAGGCAGGAAGACAGAAAGATGGGCAACTAATAAAGGAGAGGCAACTCTTTGTGCTCGTTCTAACTCTCAAGACTGCATGCTCAAAAACTTTGAAACAATGAAATCAAATAATAAGTGGAATAAGACTTCGGCGAAGGAATTCTGCCAAGTGAAAAATGAAAATGTAAGCAACAGCTGCAACAAAGGGTGTGAAAACCCAGAAATCAACAAGCTGATTCTATGATTGTAAGGACATTTACCCCAGATATTAAAAGAATCCAGCACAGTGGTTCCCAACGTGGGCCACACGCCCCACAGGGGGACTTCAATTCCTAAAAGCCTCAGTACACTGGCTGAAGTCCAAAAACCAAAGGTTGGGAAATACTGGTCTAGAACAGGGATTCCCAAAAAATTTAAGCCAGGGGCCAGGTCACATTCTCTCAGACAGCTGAGAGGATGGACGGCCATTTTGTCCTGCTTCCACAATGGGGGTGGCCATTTTGAGGTGGCTATTTTGTCCCAACTGCTTCAAAGGGGGTGGCCATTTTGTTTTTCTCTGGAAGGAGGAAGGGGGATGCCAACCCTTAAAGGAGGTTTCTGACCTCCCTCCCTAATGGAGATGAATTGGCTGCTCAGGGAAAGGGTGAGACAAGGCCAGGAGCCCAACTGTCCCCCCCCCCGCGTTATGCCATTTTATGTGGCCCGCTGCTCTCGCTCCACTAAAAAGACAAATTCATATGGAGCAAAAAAAGAAACAAGATAGGGAGCTGGATGAGAATGAAAATCCATAGCAAAATCCACAACAAATGGGCCACCGCCACCGTGCTCAGCCCCGGTGGAGGAGAAGAGGCCTTCCAGCCACGCCACTGGCCGGCGTTCCGGGCCCTGTCCATCCCTAGGACTTAAAAGGCGAAGGGGTCTACCGGGCAAACCACCGCCACCACGCTCGGCCCCGGTGGGGGGCGAAGAGGCCTTCTGGCCACGCCACCGGTCGGTGTTCCAGGCCCTGCCCTCACCAGGACTTAAAAGGCGAGGGGGTCTACCGGGCGAACCACCGCCGCAGCGCTCTTGGCCCCGGTGGGGGTGAAGAGGCCTTCTGGCCACGCCACTGGCATGCATTCTGGACCCCGCCCTCTCCCCCCTCGCCAGGACTTAAAAGGCGAGGGGGTCTGCCGGGCGAATCCATTGTCGCAGCGCTCCCGGCCCGAAGAGGCCCTCCCGGCCACGCCACCGGCCGGCATTTGTGGACCCTGTCCTCCCCTTCATAAGACTCTGGGCAGGGTTTTTTTGTGGGTGGTTTCGGTTGAATTGTTTTCTATTTTGATGTGGTGCTGATATTTTACATTTTGTGGATGGTTTTGCTTTATATTGTAATTTGTGTTATTGTATTTACTTGAAACATTGTATTTATTATTGTATTTTGAACACTGTATCTTGTATCTTACATGTAAACCCCTTGGGTTGCCCTGGAGTCATTTATATGCTGTTACCCGCCCTGAGTCGGCCATGTGTGGAGAAGGGTGGGATATAAATTGAATGAACAACAACAACACAGCACTGGTTTTTTAAAAAGGAAGGTAGGTTTTGCAAAGGAGACTATAAAAAGAATTTACAGGATAAACCAATTGTTGTAAATGAGGTGCCAAACTATGGGAGAGATGCAGAAACCAGTTTGTTTGTTTTTTAAAGTGGACCTCAGCATGCAAGAATCATTAAGAAAACCACAACTATAAAACATCACATAGCAACACTTGAACAGAGTCCACCAGATATACAGCAGTAGACAACCAAAAGGTAAATGCTTCTTCAGGTATATAAGTATTCTGTCAGTTTGCACCTGACAGAATACAACAATGCCTTGTCCGGACAGCATCTTCTGCTTAGGTCTTAAAACTACATCTGGTCTATTGCTTTCCTGCACAGTTTCTCTCTTTCTTTACTACTTGAAATGTCCAGTTAGTTCTGGATCTTCAAACAAGACAAGTTCTTTGCTGCTCCTTTTTTTGATCCCTTCAATCAAAGCACTATTTCCTCCTAAAATTTCTCCTTAGAAGACGGAGCTTTTACCTTCAGAACCATCCCAGTTTATTCATAGTCCACCTTAAAAAGGAAAAGCAATAACTTTCAGTCACAACTAGGAATCAGAAAGAGAAGGAAATATCTGAAGGGCACAAAACTGGACTATGGGAAGGGGGAGGTGGGGTATTGGCAAGATGAGGAGGAAGATGATATAGACTAAGGTACAAGGTACAAAGAATTCTATTGGTCCTTGTATTTGTGTTTTGAATACCATCTTTTCTTTTGTTCTCTCTCACTCCCTCTCTATTTGCTTTTCATGCACTCTACAGAAATTTTCCTTATGTGCAACTGATGTAACTTGATCTGAAACTTAACTCTTTCCCCCAAGCTTTTCCTTATTTCCTCCATTTAAAAAAATTACCTGCACTGAAAATGCTCTCACTTACTTAGTTAATATGGTATTTCCTTATACCAAAAAAACCCCTATTAATCTAAAACATTTTAAATGTATGGGAGGAGGAAGACAGCAGTGGCTGCAATCTTGCTGTTTAAAACTTAAGCCACATAAAACTGATGTAATCAGCTGCAGGGCTTTTGCTTTTGTTGTGGATATAACCACACCAACGGAAGTTCTTCAATTTCTGAAAATCACTTCTGGTGGGATAATTTTACTAGCAGCTGTGATTTGCAGAAATGAAAAACTTCCCCATTGTCCAATGGGCCCCAACTGTTCCATAACGAAAGGGATCCCAAGGAACCATTGGAATCTTTAAGAAGGCAGGTGACTTTATCAGCCTTTATAGCATAAGTTCTGCTGCAAGAGTTTAGACCAGGGATTCTCAACCTGTGGCCCACAGTGCCATTTCATGTGGCCTCCCACCACCTCCACCACACCAGGAAGTGCCATGTGGTGGAGGAAGGGCAAAATGGCCATCTGGCCCCCAAAGCTGTCTGAGAGAGTGTGACCTGGCCCCTGGCATAAAAAGGTTGAGAAGTCCTGGTTTGCCCAATAAAATATAGCAACACCAACACTTAGCAGTCAAGAGTAAAACAAAATGAAGGTATAATGACAGACACTAATACAGATCCACTAACTCCAAGAGTTAGTCTCAAAATACATAAGGGTGGAGGCTAGACATTAATTGCAGTTTTGCAGGTTCAGCTCTTCTACCAGAAACAGAGAAGTAGACAAGAAACACATAATTACAATTCACAGTTAAAAAGAAAAGGGATAGACATTTTTAAAAATGTGAATCAATATTCTGCTTGTTTTCTATACCTCAGGGGTCACTAATAGTTATTCAACTAATTATAAAGAATGGTACATCAGGTTCTTTTGAAAATGCATTTCATTTTGAGACTTCTTGCCTATTAAGGCTTTTTTTCCTAGGAAAACAAACCGATTTTGCCTTGCAGTTATTCTGACAGAAGAACTGGTGCGTATGAAGAATCTGGCCTCAGAAGAGCAGGATGAAGGGTTGTGATTGCATTGTAATGTTGGTGTAAGAACAGAATTTTTCTGAAAGGCTCTGCCCCATTCCTGCTCTCCTAAAACTAATGAGTTAAACAAGTAGTGAGCATGGATAGTCATAGAATAACTGAGTCGGAAGGGGCCGTCAATAAGGCTATTGAGTTCCATCCTCTGCTCAATGCCGGAATCCAAACCAAGGTATATCTGACAGATGGCGGCCCATTTTTTTTCTTCAACGCCTTCAGGGCTGTAGTGTTCACCACCTCCCAAGGTAAATAGTTTCACTGGCATACTACTCTAACAGTTAGGAAGTTTTTCCTGATAAATCTACCAAAATCTGGCTTCCTGTAACTTGAGCCCAGATCATGCCCTTCCTCTGCATGACAATCTTTCAAGGACAGATCCTTGTGGATACAATGTCTGTGGTTTCTGTTATACACAGCCGAAAAATACTTAGTGAAAAATCCCTTTACCAGAGTTGGCCACTAGAGGTCAGTATTTACAATGTAATCTTGAGAAGGAACTCATGACTCTGCATGTGCTCTTAAGCAGAGCTGCTGCTGAGGAGAGCCAAACAAAGGAAGTGAGCACTGGTAAGTTTTGCAGTTGGAGTAGAGCTGCTTTAGAGGCCTCCACAAATTTAAATTGATAATTTAAATTGCTGAGAGCCACCTCTGTTCAAACAGAGGAAGCAGTTAGAAGCTTCCAGAAGCAGGGGGCAGAGCCACACCAGGCCCTCCCCTGAATTGTGACTCATAGGGGCGGAGCCACACTAGCCTTTAAAAGCTCTGAGCTCTTTCAGGGTCAGCCCTTTTGACTCTGCATGTGCTCTTAAGCAGAGCTGCTGCTGAGGAGAGCCAAACAAAGGAAGTGAGCACTGGTAAGTTTTGCAGTTGGAGTAGAGCTGCTTTAGAGGCCTCCACAAATTTAAATTGATAATTTAAACTGCTGAGAGCCACCTCTGTTCAAACAGAGGAAGCAGTTAGAAGCTTCCAGAAGCAGGGGGCAGAGCCACACCAGGCCCTCCCCTGAATTGTGACTCATAGGGGCGGAGCCACACTAGCCTTTAAAAGCTCTGAGCTCTTTCAGGGTCAGCCCTTTTGACTCTGCATGTGCTCTTAAGCAGAGCTGCTGCTGAGGAGAGCCAAACAAAGGAAGTGAGCACTGGTAAGTTTTGCAGTTGGAGTAGAGCTGCTTTAGAGGCCTCCACAAATTTAAATTGATAATTTAAACTGCTGAGAGCCACCTCTGTTCAAACAGAGGAAGCAGTTAGAAGCTTCCAGAAGCAGGGGGCAGAGCCACACCAGGCCCTCCCCTGAATTGTGACTCATAGGGGCGGAGCCACACTAGCCTTTAAAAGCTCTGAGCTCTTTCAGGGTCAGCCCTTTTGACTCTGCATGTGCTCTTAAGCAGAGCTGCTGCTGAGGAGAGCCAAACAAAGGAAGTGAGCACTGGTAAGTTTTGCAGTTGGAGTAGAGCTGCTTTAGAGGCCCGCACGCCTAACGGCGCGCGAGATTACAAACTAATAACAAAGGAAGAATATATTCTTACTAGGTAGAAAGGTAGTAAACGTGTACATTTTTGAGGCCCACAATACTGCACTTGTTAAAATGGATTCTGAGGGAACAGTTGTAGTTACCTGCAATACTTGTGCCATGTTTGTGTTCTTGCCAAAGCATATGGAGAACTACACTTGCAGCAAGTGCAAGCTGGTTGCACTACTAGAAGAGAAGGTCCAGCAGCTAGAGGCCCGCATATCTAACCATCAACGAATTAAGGAGCTTGAGCTGTTCTTGGACAGAGCGGAGCAGACTATGCTGGACAAAGAAGAGACAGGGCACAGTTCTGAGGGAGAAGGCCCTTCACTAACTCAGGAGGGAGATATTTGGAGGAATGTGACTCAAAGGAGGAGAAGAGTAGGGGATCACTCTGAGAGTCTGAAATTGCAGAATAAATTTGAGGCTCTTTCCCTCATCACACCTGATGAGGAACACACAGAGGAACAACTGGTTCCACCTGATGATCTCTCCTTCATCACACTTGATGAGATCCAGGAAGATAAACAACAGGAACAAACTGAGTTTCTCTCCCTTAATATGGTTGATGAGGTGCATGTAGATGAACAGATTGCAGGAGAGAGGCTACTTGTACTAGGCGATTCAATAATTAGAAATACAGAGAAATGGATTTGTGATCCACAGGATAACCGTATGGTGACTTGCCTGCCAGGTGCAAAAGTTGCAGACATCACAAGAAATCTAGATAGATTGTTAGAGAGAACTGGGGACGAGCCAGTTGTCATGGTACACGTTGGTACCAATGATGTTGGGAAGGCCAAGCGGTCTGTCCTGGAAGCCAAATTCAGGTTGTTAGGAAGAAGATTGAAGTCCCGGACTTCCAAGGTAGCATTTTCAGAAGTGCTGCCTGTCCCTCGCGCAGGACCTACCAGGCAGGCAGAGCTCAGAAGCCTCAATGCGTGGATGAGGCGGTGGTGTCGAGAGGAGGGTTTCAGATTTGTCAGGAACTGGAGAACATTTTGGGACAAGCCAAATCTGTTCAGGAGGGATGGGTTGCATTTGAACCATGATGGGACCAGATTGCTGGCACTCAACCTCAAAAAGGCTGCAGAGCAGCTTTTAAACTGATAACTGGGGGAAAGCCGACAGGAGCTGGGCAGCATCCGGTTCGGGAAAGTGTGTACTTGGGTAGTGAGGAGGATGCAAAAATTACTGAGCAGAGCAAGGAGCTAGTCACTAGCATTCTAGCAGAAGGATGCAAGAGGCAGTCTAACAATGCAACTGGACACAAAAGACTGTTTCAGAAAAGCATATATAAATGCTTGTATACAAATGCCAGAAGCCTCCGGAACAAAATAGGGGAGCTGGAATACTTAGCAATAGATAAGAATATTGATATTATTGGTATCACTGAAACCTGGTGGACGGATGATAACCAATGGGATACAGTTATCCCAGGCTACAAACTATACAGGAAGGATAGGAAGGGGCAAACAGGAGGTGGTGTAGCCTTGTATGTCAAAGAAGTGATAAAATCGTATGAATTGGAATATCTAGGTGATTTGGAGTCACCATTGGAAGCTCTGTGGGTAAGAGTACCAGGCCACAAGGATGGTCTAACAGTAGGCATATACTATCGGCCTCCGACCCAAACTCTTGAGGGAGACTGGCAGTTGGAGAATGTTGTAAAGGAGGCATCCAAGAAGGGAAGCCTGGTTATAATGGGGGACTTCAATTACCCTCACATAGACTGGGTGAACTGTTGTTCAGCACATGATAAAGAGATAAAGTTCCTAGATATGCTAAATGATTGTTCCCTGGGACAGATGGTTGAAGACCCAACTAGAGGTACAAGAATCCTTGACTTGATCCTGAGTAATACTCAGGATCTGGTGCAAGATGTTAATGTGACTGATCCAATAGGGAACAGTGACCACAACTCAATTATGTTTAACTTGATCATAGACCGCAAGTCACTGATAAAATCTAACACAGAGACCTTAAATTTTCAAAAAGGAAATTTCCCAAAGTTGAGGAAACTAGTAAAAAAGAAGCTGAAAGGGAAAATTGAGAGAGTCCAAACACTCCAAGAGGCATGGAGGCTGTTTACAAAAACAATAACAGAGGCTCAATTGGAATGCATACCCAAAAGGAAAAAGGGCACTGCCAGGTCCAAGAGGACTCCAATGTGGCTTACAGGAGCTGTTTGGGAAGTGATCAAGAGCAAGAAAAGCTCATTTAGAAGATGGAAGGCTTGTCCAAATGAGGACAGCAGGCAGAAACATAAATTCTGGCAGAACAAATGCAAGGCAACAATCAGGAAAGCAAAGCAAGACTTTGAGGAGCGTATAGCTAAAAATACTCAGAGAAATAACAAAGACTTCTTTAAGTACATTAGAAGTAAGAACCCAACTAGGAAGGCCATTGGACCATTAGATGACAATGGAAGGCAAGGGGTTATTAAAGAGGAAACAGAGATTGCAGAGAGACTCAATGAATTCTTTGCTTCAGTATTCACTGAAGAAGACAGAGGCCACATGCCCAAAACAGAGCCTATCTTCGTAGGGAGGGAAACCGAAGAATTAAGCCAGATAGAAATAACCAGGGAGGAGGTCCTTGCATGTCTTGTTAAGCTAAACACTAGCAAATCACCAGGACCAGATGGCATCCATCCACGAGTTCTCAGGGAACTTAAAGATGAAATTGCTGATCTCCTAGCCAAAATATATAATCTTTCCCTCAAATCAGGCTTTGTGCCTGATGACTGGAAGGTAGCGAATGTAACACCAATTTTCAAAAAAGGATCCAGGGGTGATCCAGGAAATTACCGACCTGTCAGTTTGACATGTGTCCCAGGTAAAGTGATGGAAACCATCCTAAAAGATAGAATTAATAGGCACATAGAAGAGAAGGCGCTGCTAAAGGAGAGCCAACATGGCTTTTGCAAGGGCAAATCATGCCTCACTAATCTGTTGGAATTTTTTGAGAGTGTCAACAAGCATGTGGATAAGGGGGATCCAGTTGACATTGTTTATCTGGACTTTCAGAAGGCTTTTGACAAGGTCCCACACCAAAGGCTCTTGAATAAACTTACCAGTCATGGAATAAAGGGACAGGTCTTGTCCTGGATCAGCAACTGGCTAAGGGACAGGAAACAGAGGGTAGCACTAAATGGACACTTCTCCAAGTGGAGGGAAGTCAAGAGTGGGGTCCCCCAAGGTTCAGTATTGGGACCCCTGCTTTTCAACCTCTTCATAAATGATCTAGAAGTAGGAGTAAAAAGCAAGGTAGCCAAATTTGCTGACGACACTAAATTATACAGGGTAGTGAAAACTGTGAGAGATTGTGAGGAGCTCCAGAGGGATCTCTCGACACTGGGGGAGTGGGCAAAACAGTGGCAAATGAGTTTCAACATTAGTAAGTGCAGAGTGATGCATGTTGGGGCAAAGAACCCCAATTACACTTATAAACTGATGGGGTCTGAACTCTCTGCGACAAACCAGGAAAGGGACCTTGGTGTCCTGGTGGACAACTCAATGAAGGTGTCAACCCAGTGTGCCTCAGCAGTGAAAAAAGCAAACTCAATGCTAGGGATCATTAGGAAGGGTATAGAAAATAAGTCAGCAAGTGTCATTTTGCCTCTTTATAAATCTATGGTGAGGCCCCATCTGGAATACTGTGTACAGTTCTGGTCGCCATACCTCCAGAAGGATATTATGGAGCTGGAAAAAGTGCAGAGGAGGGCAACCAGAATGATTAGGGGACTGGAACACCTTCCTTACCATCTGAGGCTGCAACGGTTGGGCCTCTTCACTCTTGAACGACGACGTCTAAGAGGTGACCTGATTGAAGTTTATAAAATCATGCACGGTGTGGACAAAGTAGATAAGGAAAAACTGTTTTCCCTATCGCATAACACTAGAACTAGGGGACACTCCATGAAACTTTTGGGTACTAGTTCTCAAACAAATAAGAGAAAGTACTTTTTCACCCAGAGGATTACTGGTCTATGGAACTCCCTGCCAGAAGAAGTGGTGACAGCTGTCAGTCTTGACAGCTTTAAGAAAGGATTAGACAAGTTCATCGAGGACAAGAGTATCAATGGCTATAATTATGGATACTTAAGGACAACCTCCGGGTTGGAGAGATAGGCAGGATATCTCTCAATATCATTTCCAGGGAATCCTAAGCAGGTGAAGGCATCTGCTTGGGAATACCCTGAAGGAAATGGTGAGCCACTGTGTGAGACAGAATGCTGGACTGGATGGGCTGTGGCCTGTTCCAGCAAGGCTGTTCTTATGTTCTTATGTTCTAACAGATTGTTTCCAGGGGAATCATGTCTTTAGCAGACCTAAAAGTTCACTGGAAGAATTTGCAGCACAAACACATGCTTCTATGTTTCAAGTATGTGGGGTATAATATGAAAGTTACTGCTCTCCACAGTTGCAGGTTTCAGCAGAAGATCTTGGACCATATCCCCTGTAGATATCAGGAGAACCTGTATTTGAAAAGTGTTATCATAACTGTTCTCAGTTTTATTTCCTCAAAACTAAACATGCCCAATTTATCTGTCTTTCCTCATGGGGTTTGGTTTCCTATCTCATCATCCTTGTTGTGTTGCCCTCTTCTAAAAATGTTATGATCAAAATCTACAAGAATTTCTTGAAAGGGCCATATTTGGCAGAATTTGCCTCTCACCAGATATCAGGATAATTGAAACTTCTTATTATCATTACATCTTGTCTGTTTGAAATTCATTTAAATTGTTTTACAAAGGTTGAACCCACAATTCTGGGGTCTGATTGGGCAGTCAATAGTAGACTCTGACTACCATATTCCTTTTGGGGTTTTTTTGTTTGGCCTAACTGTATTAATCCTGATATGCATGAGGGGACAACCAAGATCATCTGCCTGAATTTCTGTACAGGAATGTGTATTTTTAACATATAGTGCAACTCCATCTCTCTTTGTATTCCTTCTTTTTTGAACAATTTATATCCTTCAATTATTACATTCCAGTCATGGGAGTCATCCCGCCAAGTTTCAGTTACCTTTATCAAATCACATTTACAAACCCCCACAAACTATGATTTCCAGTTCTTCTGGTTTGTTTTCCACACCCCTATTATTTGGATATAGACACTGGAGAGTCTGTGATTTGTTGTCTGTTTTCTTTTGTATATTTTATGAAGGCTGTTACTGGATCCCATTCTGTTTCTTTTATTGAGCCTAAGCTTTCATCTATATTTACCTCTGAGCTTGTGTCACCCTTCCCTTCCAATCCAGTTTAATGCCCTCCTGATGCAGTTCTTCCTGCTATGGCTAAACACGTTCTTTCCAGTCGTGGTAAGGTGCCACCCATCATGTGGCAGCATTCCATCTTCCAGGAAGCATAGCCCATGATACCAAAATCTAATCCTTCATGGCAGCACCACCTTCGTAACCAGTGGTTCACCTCAAGTTTTGTTCTTTCTCTTTCTATTCTTATTCTAAATAGCAGTTTAGACAAGAAGAATCAGAGCCCCAATGTTCTTGAGTTTCCCAGGATTCAAGGTCTGATGTGATTTCTTCATATTTCGTCTGTATAATTTTTCCCACATGGATGAGAAAAATGGTGCAGTATATGCATCGGTGGGTTTTATGAGCAATGGTAATCCTACTATTACATCCATAATGTATCCTCCAGAGAGACAGCATACTTCATCTACAGATCTTCTAGGTGTATTTTAGTTCCAATTCCGGCAGTAGGAAGTCTCCTACTAACTACTTTTTTCTTCTTTTTTATTTTTTTATTTAATTATAATCCCACGCGCACACACAAAAACAAAAATCTCATCACAGCTACAAAGACACACACAAGTCTTAACAAAATTACATATAACTGCTATGTGCAACCACCACCAGTGGGAATTATAAACCTTCTCGATTAAATATTCTCAATATTATTACATTTTTTACTCTTCTTATTATTGTAGAGTGTGGAGTCACTGACAGTTTGGTTAAGCTTCAGCCTCTCCCATGTCCTCCCACATGGTCTCCTGCATGTCTTCCTCTCCATGCTGTCAGATAGATTTTCTTCAAGAATCTGTAAGTAGTTTTGCAGTTCCACTGGTGAAAAGTGTCTTCTCCATTTTTTGCTCTTAACTGTGACTCTTTTCCATGGTGCTTCCTCCTCTACGTTTGTTCTCTCCCCAGCATCTTCTGCTGCTTTGTCCTGCTGGTCTTCCACCTCAAGCGGCTCCCTTGGTTACTGCTATTTGAGAGTTCTGACTAGATACACTTCATCTCTTCTTATAACCCTAAGCATGGTCACTCACTGTTCCTGTTCTTTCACTTTTTCTTCCCAACAGTTTGCACTGGCTGCAGGTGTACACTGTGTTTTTCTCAGGCACAAACACTGCACAAACATGCCACCATCACAGAAGTGTCTTTTTCTTCCATAAACACTGATGCTTGAAAGCCAATTGTATCCGACTCTAGGGGCCAGTGGTCATCTCCATGTAGAGCCAAAGAGCTAGTGGTGTCTGCATCTGCAGATGTTTCCATGGTCATGTGATAGGCATGACTAGATGCCGGAGTTCACAGAACATTGTTACTTCTCACACTGAAGCATTACCTATTTATCTACTTGCAGTTTCTTGCTTTTGAACTGCTAGGTTGGCAGGATATGGGACAGAGATGGGAGCTCACTCCATTGTGCAGCACTCAGGTCTTGAACTGCAGTTGCCGACCTTCTAGTCAGTGTTTTAACCACTGTAGGAGTCCCTTCACACCATGTCTGGAATGTAAACTATATGGGCCTCATGGTTTAGAAAAACCGAAACTTAATGTGTGATTGACATGTCTTGCTGTAAGATCATTGGTTGGAATCCCTAAGGGTGAAGGCCAATGGTGGACCCTATGGGAGGAGATATAATCCAGAGACGCATGCGCAAATACTCAGACACTCTCTTGGGCGCTGTGCTTTTAAACTGCAAAAATGTTGAGGCTTGGGAAAAGGGGGGCCATTGGCTATCCCTTACGCAAGCAGCCTGCATTATTTCTTTGCTTCCTGATCTTTTGATTGACTGTATCCTGTATCTTGCTATGCTTTCAATATATTTCTAAAATAACTTAAGAGACCTGGAGTGATTACTTGGCTCTACTCTACTTGAATCTACACTAGTTTCACATGCACCCTTTGTCACCACCTGGATTTCGGTCGGGAGTGACTGGGCACACTGATAGGAGAATCCTGAACTGCTGGGTCCGATCTGGGTCGGGGAAGCAGGATCAGGCGCAATCCCATCACCAGGAGGCTGGAGGACTCCCGAGTCCTACCTGGGAATAAGCAGATTGTCACAGCTTTATTCTGCTGACCTGATCTGACAACCTTTCAGTCATCAGGTTCAGTGTCTTAACCACTAACCCACCACAGTCCTTATAAAAACTGTTACCTTTTGTTTATTTTGTTTGTCCATTTGAGTGCTCTTTCCTTTGTCTTCTCTGCCTTGAAGGATGCTGGGAAAGTCCACTAATATATAACTACAGTATACAGTATCTATAAACCATTTTTATTTTTATTTTTTGTTAAGGCACCCCCCCCCCCTTGGGATTTTTTTTATCAACCACTTGTTAGCTCTCCCTATTTGCTCATTTTGATTACTCACTTCCTGATATCTGTTTTGGTTTTATTCCTCTGCTGTGCTCTTAGGAGTCAGCAAACAGAAATACCTTCATACTACTTACAACTGCTAAATATTGCTCTCAGCATTTGCCTTGTACTCTTATACCAAGCACACAATGCTTCTGAATGGGGGAAATTCCCAAGGGATTCTCTAGATAACTTCCTAGTGTCATTCTAAATCACTCGCCATTCTGCCTTTGTCTCTCCTTTTCTTTTGTCTCCTCCTTCAGTAGACCCTTTTCTTACTACCTTTCCTTTTAACTCTCTCCTATCAAATCCCTGTTAGTTCTCCCTGTTTGCCAGAGGTCACTTGTTCCCTAGGGTCTGTCTTAGTTTTATTCATAATTATCATTTTAAAATGCATGAGTCATGCAACTTCAAGATCCATATTTTAGGAAGTCTGTTCCACTGTTCAATTCTCCTTTAATAAGAATGCTTGCTCCATTGAAAAGTTAGGTTTTGTTTTTAATACTTTTTTTATTAATTACTTTACAATACATACATCCAACAAAATAACATTACATACAATACATACAACATAGCACCCCCACCACCCAACCCTGTATAAAGTTAAAAAAAACTACCCTTGTCACTCAATTATTATTTATAAGTTTATAAATCCGCCCAAAATTCATATTCTTCTTGTACAGGCTTTATTCCGTCTTCACTTGACATACCATATACTATCCAAGGTCTCCAAATTTTCCAGAAAAGGTTACTCTTAATTTCACCTCTTTCTACTCTCATTTCTGATGTTAATTTATCATTTAACGCCAACCGCCATATTTGTTTAAACCATCTTTTTCTGCATTTATTTATTTTGTTCTTCCATTCCAAAGCAATTATCTGCCTTGTTGCAGTAAGCAGAATGGATATCAACTCCTTTTCATTATTATCAATGTTTATATCTTCTAACTGTCCCAGCAAAGCAATTTTAGGGTTCAATACTATATTTTTATTAAAGATCTTATTTATTTCCTGTTCTAGCATCTTCCAATAGCTTTGTGTATATTCACAGTCCCACCACATGTGAACATAGGTACCTAAATCTCTATTGCATCTCCAACATTTATTTGATCTTGCTTTATCCATATGATGTAAAATAACCGGGGTCAAATACCATTTCCAAATTAATTTAAAGTTATGTTCCCTTTCCCTCATTGATAACTGCTTCATTATTCTTTGACTCCACCTTCCTTTCCATGCCTGTTCACTTATCTTTATATTTAATTCTTCTTCCCATCCATTCTTTATCCATTCTTTATTAGTCTTTGCGGATCTTCCTTTTTGTTTATTATTTTATATAATTTACTTACCATTCCGCTCTTAACTACAATCCCCTTTCTTAAGCTGTATATCAATTCTTCAAACTTTGATACCTCTCTAATTTTTTTGTCCCTTTTTTCTTATTTTGCTATCACATTTTTCCAACCGGATTTTTTGAAACCAATTTAACTCTAACTTTCGATAAATTTCTTCCCTCAATTGGGATGTAGACCCCTTTGAAATCCAGTCATTAATTTGTATTAAGTTATTCAACCTTAATTTCTTTTTCATATCCTTTATCTCATTTAATGGACAATCTGCAAAATCCGTCACTTCTAATATTGGAGAATCTCCTCTGACTAACTCTTCTTTTATTCCCTTCCAAAATTGGTATAATTCTCTTAATGTCTTAGTATTTAATTGTATTTTCTTAACCTGCGCTTCTAAGAATAAACTACCATTGTATTTTTTATATTCCAACTGATTTATATCTTCTAATTCATCCTTATTCTGTACTAACAAATTAACAATTCTGTTTAGTTGAAATGCTTTATAATAATTTGTTATATTGGGGATACCCAACCCCCCGTCGTCTTGACTTTGGTACCATAATGATTTCATTATCCTTGGTTTCCTTCCTCCGTTACAAAAATTGTTTAACATTTTTTGCCATTCCTTTAATTGCTTATTACTTATGTTTCGGGGGGATTGCATTAAAGAAATAATAACGTTGAATAGGCAAAGGAGGTTAAAAGTGCAGAATATAGAAAAAGAGATAAAAAGTTTAGAAAAAGAACATGCCAAGGGTCAGAAGGAAGAAGTATATCAAAAACTAGCGAAGTTGAGAAGTGAGCTTTTAGGACAGGATATAGAGAAAGTTAAAAGGGAACTGATTTATTTAAAGAGAGATAGTTTCGAATTTAATAATAAAAGTCTTAAAAGACTTTCAAAAGCAGCCAGAGACAAGAGAGTGAGGGAAATAAAGGTATTAGTAGATGATAAGGGTAACCATATGGTAAAAACGGAGGAGAAAATAAGAATAGTAGAACAATTCTTTAGTGAGTTATATACAGGAAAACTTATAGACATGGAGGAATTGAAAAGGCAACTAGAAATAGAAACTATGTTAAAAATACAGGACAATCATAAACAAATAATGGAGGAAAGAGTTACTGAGAAAGAAATAAAGGAAGCTATAATGAAGCTTAAACCAGGGAAATCTCCGGGTGAAGACGGGTATACGACTGACTTTTATAAGGCATTTCAAGAAATTATTATCCCAAAGTTATGCATTTTATATAATTCAATACTAGATGGAGGAAAGGTCCCTGACTCCTGGAATAAATCAATAATTGTATTAATCCCAAAGCCGAACAAGGATCCAGAAGTAATTGATCATTATAGGCCGATATCACTTCTAAATCAAGACGCCAAATTATTTACATCTGTAATGGCTAATAGACTGAGTACTTTTTTAGGAAAATATATTCAGAGGGATCAGGTAGGATTTCTCAAAGGACGTCAATTAGGAGAGCACATAGTAAGAATAATCAACATACTTGAAATAGCGAAAAGGGAAAGAACAAAACTATGTATTCTCTCACTTGATTTATTTAAGGCTTTTGACTCAATACAATGGCAAACACTGCAAACTATAGTACAGAGAATGGGCTTTGGGGATAAATTTTTACATGTATTTAATCAATTATACAGTAAAGCGCAAACAGTTATAAAAGTAAATGATGGATTCACTAAAAAGATTGATATTACGGCAGGAACAAGACAAGGGTGTCCATTGTCCCCATTATTATTTGTCTTGTCCATGGAATTATTAGCAAATGTCATTAGAAGGGATAAGGACATTCAGGCTATTATTGGTCAAAAAATTAGTATGTATGCCGATGACACGTTACTTGTATTAAAAAATGCTAAAAATACAATTGGTAAAGTTCAAGAACATCTATACAGGTTTGAAAAAATAACTGGTTTAAGAATTAATTGGAAAAAGACTGAAGCGATAGCTTGTAACTATAATGAAAAGGACAAGGAAGAGATTAAAAAACATTATAAAATAGATATAAAGAAAAGTTTGAAATACTTGGGTATATATATAACTGAGGATATTAAGGAACTTCATAAGTTAAACAAAGACAAATTAAGGCAAGATTTAAAGTCAAACATAGCTAAACTCAATAAATTAAAGTGTCCTGGTTTGCTAGAGTGAGTTTGGGGCGAATGAAAATTTTATCAAAATTAAATTTTGTCAAAAGTTAGGTTTTGGATAGTTGTTTATATACAGTTTTGTAAAAGTAGAACAAAAGAAAAAAATCAAATGCAAAGTGTCTACTCCTTCTCTTTTTCTCAGTTGTTCTTTAGTTGAATATGGCCCACTGGACACTTAGTGTGTGATGGTTTTATCCGCCTCACACTTGTGATTGCTTTTAAAAGGGGTCCCTGTCTCAGCTAGACTCTTAGCCAGGGGTTCTCAACCTATGGCCTACAGGCCGGATCCAGCCCATGGCACAAAGTAATCCGGCCCCAGCCGCTGCAATCGGTCGCAGACTCATTTACGGCCATCGTATACACATTTACGATAGCCATAAATGGCAGGGGGGGACATGGTCTGGCCCCCAACTTGAATACGTTGAGAACCCCTGCTCTTAGCAGTAGAAGAAATTTGTGCAACAATTACCTTAGCACAACTATGGTATCAAAAAGTAACTTGTGTCCCAAACAGAATCAAGCATTAAACATCAAGCCCTCCGTGATAAATAATTGACTTACTGCAGCCATCTTCATCGCTGTGGTCTCCACAGTCATTGTCACCATCACACTGCCACTGAGCAGGAATACAAGTGCATTCACCAAAGGCACTCACTGCACAGGTGAAGTGGTTGCGTCCGCAAGAACATTCTGTGCCGCTGCTACTTGCACCTGTAGGGAGAAAACAATCAGCAGGTCTTAGAAATGTGAGCAGGAAAGAGACCTATAACTTACTTTAAAGTATGTGAAAGCAGAGTAGAGGGTGACACTGTAAGCATTCTCCCATATATGTCAATCAGACACAGTTTAACTCTACCCTCCTTTGCTACTATGTTTTAGATTCCTGACATGAATATGAATTATCCAGAAAAAAGAAAAAATACAGAGATTTGTTATCACGACAAAATATCTGGAACAGTTTAGTTCAATATTTTGTTCTCAAACACCTTCATCTCTTGCCTCTATTTTCCTCCGGGGACCATCTAGGCTAGAGGGACACCATACTAGGCCATGAGGCCTCACTCTTATGTCTGATGAAGTGGACTTGGCCCACGAAAGCTCACATTTAAATACAGGAATTAGTCTTTATGGTACTACAACATGTTTCTTTTCTTTTTTGCTGTTCTGTTTTGTCCAAACTCAGATATGCTTGCACAGACTAACACGGCTACCACTTCAAACATTTCATATTAGGTCAATTTCTCAAATCATTCCTAGGAATAGAAGGGGTTAAGTCACACATAAAAGCCTGTAGGGTTTGTTCTTAAGAGGTAAAGCTAAAAAGCTAAAAATAAGAATATTATTTTTAATATGCCTACATTTGAAAGCAGGGGATAAGTAAAGAATAGATTAGCATCTATTTGCAGATCATCAGATGGTTTGCAATAAAGCAGCAAGATTTTCAAAATTCAAGATTGTTTAATAATATCAAAAAGAGGTTTCTTTCCCTTCTAATTTAACTGTTCAACTCTGACTGAGTTGAAAGCAGGGACATGACAAGGACGCCCCCCCCCCATCTCCAATTCTGTTTATTATGGTGATGCCATTACTGGTGAACAAAATTAGAGATGATGTAAATATTAAAGGAATAGAAGGTATAAAGCTAAATCTATATGCAGATGACATACTGCTCATAATAAAAGACCCAATAGAAAATATGGATAGAATACAACAGCATTTAAATGAATTTGAAGAGGTAACAGGTCTAAGAGTAAACTGGGATAAGACGGAAATGATTATGTGTGATAAAACCAAAGATGATTTGGAGAAATTTAAAATATTATTTTAAATAAAGATAAAACAGAGCTTGAAATACCATGGAGTTGTTATCTCAGAAAATGTTAAAGATTTTAGAAAGGGGGTGGGGAGGCAAGGAAAGGTACAAAAGGATCAAAAATTTAAATTATCCTGGTTTGGCAGAACAGCACTATGTAAAATGAACATTATTCCAGTAATAAATTTCTTGTTCGAAATGATCCCAATTAGACAGAGCGACAAAGAGTTAAATAAATGGCAAAGGTTAATAAACACATTTTGTAACAGCGGAAAGAAAGTTAGAATAATTAAGTCTCTATGGCACATGTCACAAATGTGAAGGAGGTTTGGGAATCCCAAATACTGTATAAAAAATTATTACAGAGCTTTTCAGCTCCATGGAATAACAACATAAAATATAATTTGGAAAGGTGTGGAACTAAAAGAGCTCAAGCAAGAAGGCAATGGAGTTTTCTTAGACAACTTTAATAGAAACTTTAAGATTAAAAATAGCTTCTGTAAGAATATGATGAATATTATTGAAAAGTTTGAAACAGAAACTGGCCCCTAGAATATCTCCACTATTACAACTAAAAGAAGTGAAAACATGCCCTATAAGGTATAATGAAAAAGTAAAAAGAGAATTAGCAAAAAACAAGATCAAATCCTTAAAGGACTGGTTGGAAAACAATGAGAATAAAGAAAAGAGACGAGATGTATGGGAAATTAAATCTGAATTGGCTAGACAAAATAAAAATGGAAAATTGGGATAAAAGATATAGAAAGGAGAATGCAACAGGAAGAGGTCTCACAACCTTTGAGGAACTGCTCCATCAGATAAGGGAAGGTACAATAAAGTGGAAAGATGCAGTACGTAAAATATACACGTTATTAAACAAAGCGGATGATCCTCACAAAACCTTAAAGGAAATGTGGGAATTGGAGCTGGACATAAAGATAACAGATATATCCAGAAATAAAAAGTGGAAAGCAAGAATGAGAAACTTGTCAGTAAGAATTAAGGCACACAAATATAAGTTGTTATGAAAATGGTTTCCAGTGCAATTGAATCAAATTGATCAATTGCTGTCTAAAAATTGAAAGGAAAAGGTAGGGACTTATACGCATATGTGGTGGGACTTTAAATACACATGAAGTCTCTGGTCTAAAATAGAAGAAATAAATAAGATAATGGGAATGAAGTAAAAGTTAAGTCCTAAAGAAGCATTAATAATAGAAATTGAAGAGATAAAGGTGGATCAAGACAGAAAAGAATTGTTAATAATTCTTCTGATAGTTGCAAGACTATTATTTGCAATAAATCAGGGTGGATAAAAATCAACGATTTTTTTAAAAATCAAAAAAATCAATTTTTTTATTTAAATCGGATTTCTTTTGATTTAAATGCTTTTTGAGGAAAAATCTCTCTAAATATCATGTTCTAGTTAAGATACATTATAGTCCAAAGGTTATTCATCATGAAACTAGTTTTTAATTATGTGGCATAAGGCTGTATTAATCCATTCACAATGTCATGCTCTCCCAGAGGTTTCTGATTATTTGGGGCAATTTTTCTATCTAGAAGATATTATCGAATCAAATGCTTGGTTTTGCTGTTTTCAAAACTGTGCATTTGGATCTGCAACAATAACATGCCCCCTTCATTCATAGCAAATATAAGCATACATAATGCTATATAATGTTATTGTTTTGGTTAAATAAAACTATTTAAATGTTAAGGTAATGATTATTTTTCTCCTTGCAATAAAGTACAACAGAACAGTTGTCCAAATATGAATGATTAACCTATTAAACTGGAGATAGTTCACCTTGCAGTAATTTCATAATTATCTATCTATGTATTTCTAATGGTATGTAACCACCAAATTAGTACTTTTCTGATATAACTGTAAAACCACTGTAATCTGAAAAGTTGTTATTCTAAAAATGAAACCTTTATCTGGTTGTAAATATTAAGATTAAAACAACTCCAGCAAAAGTCTTCATGTAGAAAATCATGATTTAAATCGAGCCTTACTGACTAGAGATTTAAATCGTGATTTAAAACAAATCCACCCTGCAATAAATTAAAAAATTAACTTTAGTTTTAAAATAGAAGACTGGTATAAAGACATATGGGATATTGCATTAAATGATAAGTTGACCTAGAACCTGAAAAGCAAGAAAGGGATGATTAAAACAAACCAGTTCTGGAGGACTTTGGCAGACTTTTATTGAACATGCAATAAAGAAGAACCAGGGATGTAAACCTGTACAAGAGGCGCTGGCTTTTTGGGAAGAAAGTAGTGGAAGGTAAAGAGCAACTAACAGTAAACTGTACCAATGAAATGCCCCCTTTGGTGTTGGGTGCACTTGGTGAATACTCGTTTTTATTCTTTTTCATTTTTCTTTCTTTTATTATTATTTTATATGTCATTAAGTGTTGCATTGTTTTTACCTTATGGAGGAGTCTATATTTTTCTTGAAAGAAAAGTGTACAGTAACTTAGAATCTATTTTGACCCAAAAATCTGATGTTATACTTGTCATACTTGTTTCTTTTTTACTACACGATAAAAATATTATTTAAAAAAATTCAAAATTGTTTAATAATATCAAAAAGAGGTTTCTTTTCCTTCTAATTTAATTGTTTGAATCTGTGCTCTGTTGATACCCAGGTGTAATTTGTTCTCAAATATTAAGATCATCTCAATGTATGGAAGAGGGCCTTTTTTGCTGCTGCTCCTAAATTCTGGAATTCCTTCCCACAGGATGCCGGCCGACCCCTTCTTTCTTCAGCAGGCAAGTGGAAAACTTTCTCTTCAGTCAGTTTTTTCCTTAGTGACTGTCTGTCTAATTAGAGTTTTAAAAGTTGGGACAATTAGTGTCTCGTATTGTTGTCCTTTTGTTTGATCTTTTTAAAATAATGTACATTTGATTATTTTTTCATATGCCTACTATCTATTATGTTTAGTTAACATTTTAATGAGGTAAGCCACTTTGGGTCCTTTTATGGGGAAAGGTGGAGTGAAAATATTTTAAATAACGTGATACCAAAGTCAATCTACTTCCTGTACTATCATTATGCATTTCCTGAACTGTCATTATCACCCAGCTTTATTTTACACCTACTTACAGTAAGTGAATTTGGAGACTGTACTTCAAACAACAACATCCAAAATAGATTTTGGAAGCCTGACGTCTGCTCACACTTGCTCTGAAGTGCCAGAGTGAAGACTTGGGCAAGATGTTTGTGACTTGGAAAATGTAACTGTATTCAAAACAGAGGCCTTTTTGTTTTCCAACAAATGGAACCATGAGGTATGAGGTTTCCAAAAGAGAAATGTTGCAGACTATGATGGATAGCGTGCTTCATGTTAAAACAAATCTTGTAGATACAAGTTTCTTTCTACATACCTTCTGATTATTTACTCTTATGGATAAACCTCTAAACAGAGGTGAAGGTGAATTGGAAAATATTGCACAGAACTAGAATGCAAGATGTCCCATCCTCAATCCACAGTGCATATGCCACTTTCTGTTTCACCGTGTATCACATATCCAAACAGTATGTCATTTATCCTTTTATATTTTTCTTTGTACTATCACTAGTAGCATACTCTCAGATTTATTAATGATAGTCTAACTGAATAAGAAATATTCAAGTGTTTCCTTGAAAATACATCAATGGCTACCTTACAAGAGAAAAGAAATGACTAAATAGATTATTTTATTTAGTTGTTTTATTTATAGGCCACCTTTCTCCCAGTGGAGGACTCAAGGTGCCTCACAAGAATACTACCTAGATTGTGTACAGATAAATTGCAAGTGAGCTCTACCTCTAAAAATAGGAGATGTGCAATAGATCACTCTAGTGATTCAGAAACTGAGGACAGGATCCTTGTGTATGAATATGACACTTTATTTATTTATTTATTTATTTTTTAAATTTATATACCGCAATTCTCAGCCCAAGGACCGACTTTCACTTTCACTGACTCATATTTACCTCAGTCAGCTGAGGACATCCGGAAATGAGTTGGAAGTCAGGATAAGTAAAGTGATTAAGGGGATAAGATGCACTCTTCCCTTACCTGTGCTGGAATGTTTCTGGTGCTATTTGTGTTGCTGCAGAGTCTAAATCAGAAATGGCTACTCTGATGGTGAAACGTTTAATTAGCAATTCACATAGATGTTGCCTAAAAATCTTATCGAATTACTCAAAGTGGTGGTGGACAGTACTGAGGCATGCAGGACCTACCTTGTGTGTCAGAGCCGGGGTGCTCAAACCTAGAGGTCCGCCAGCTAGGGACATGGTACAGAAAAGAGGCTCAGACACATGGACACAAGACCTAAGAAAAAGTCTGCTGAGCACATATTCAGCCTGACACAGCCTGACCAATATGAACATCAAGCTTTCACTTCCTTTCATGCACAAATACACTTAGGTCTTCCTTTAAATCAGGGGTTCCTAACCTATGGCCCAGGGGCCAGATCAGGCCCCAGGGCCAAATTGCCGCCAATGCAGGAAGTGCCCCAACGTCACTGGAAGTGACAAAATCACTGCGTTTTTGCACCAAAACGCCACAAAAATGTGGCAAAAAAAAATCAAAAATGGCGTGAAAATGTTCCTCCCTTGCTCCCTCCTCCAAGGGAAGCAGCGGAGGTGGGGGAAAATGCCCGGAAATGCAGCACAAATGCACGCGCCAGGTGACTGCCCCCTCAGCTGACTGAGGGGGCATGGTCAAGCCCCTGGCAGGAAAAGATTGAGAACTCCTGCTCTAAATGTTCAGTTTGAATAACCTTATTTGGAAAGTGAAAAGGCTTTTGAGTTGTTGCTCACATTAGAAAAATGTGAGTCAGAAACCTCACTGAACTGTATTGCAAAACTTTATAGTCAGTATCTTATGGCTAGTCCCAACTACAGTAAACCCACTAATTCAATAGGATTCACATAAGTGTTGACATATCATTCAACCATTCATTTAGGGCAAGGGTGGCCAACCTTTTTATGCTGCAAGCCTGGTCATGCCCATGGACAGCTGAGCGGGCCAGACCACGGTCCCCGGAAGCAGAAGTGGAAATACTTACGGCTGCTGTAAATGTGCCCACTCCCATGTTTATGGCAGCCACGGGTGTGTTTGCACATGCATGGGCTCGTTTTATAGCTGCCGTTGCTTTAATGTAAGCTTAACTTAACATATAATATATAAATAAGGATAAGACGTTAACACCATTTTTAAAATATAAAACATGTGAGACAGTGTGAAAAATGACTGTGAGGTTAGTTTCTCCTTCCTAGTTCTGAGGCCAGTGGCATTCAAAGTTCAGTTTTCTGCAATGCAAATGTAGGCATTATGCAATTTATAAAGATCTGCAAAGCTATATCACACATACAGTCATAGGAAATGAAAAAGGGAAGACACCTTTGTGTTAAATGAGCCGAAGTGTTATAGTGGATAAAATGACAGAAGTAAGACTCTAGAGATCTGGTTCAAATCCAGATTGCATGTCTGCTAGGTATGGCACAGGTATTCCTTAAATATCTCAAATGCCTTAAAAACCCTATTAGGACTGCCATAAGTTGGAAGCAACTTGAGAACACATAGCACACATTTCTGACTACAGAGTTACCTCACTCTGTGATTCAAGAACAAGCCAGAGCCATCAACTCCTCATCTTCAATGAATCTGTTTGACATCACAATGCACAATATCTGCACATTCCAAATTTTTCTCTTCTTCCTTAAAAGCATACTGAAATGTAGCAGGCAAATCCAGCAAGTTTGATTTATTCAGATGTGAAAAGAAGCAGGAAGTCTATACAGGTCAGGTAAGGTTTATGACTTGGATAAAGCATAAATGGCAGCAATCACACATACTGTACTACAAAGATTAACTGAAACCTGAAGAAAGTACTTTTCCATGATAAAATAATGGTGCACTGAAAGTAATAAATCTTACTATGGCAATAAGCTGAGAAGAGTAAATGGAATCAGAAAGAGTGCTTCTAACAAGTTGCCCTCAAGCAAATAACAGCATTTTGAAAGGACATAACCAGTTTAACACCCACTGAAAAAGCTATTGACAGCTTCAGGCAAACTAGAATTAATGGCTAAATCAACCTTTGCCAGCCTCCTGTCCTCAGGAGGCTTTGAGCTATAGTGCCCATCTTCAGCTGATATAGCCTTTAGCCCAGTGATAGCAAACCTTGGCACTCCAGGTGTTCTTGAACTTCAGTTCCCGGAAGCCCAAGTCTCTGTGAATCCACACAAATGGGTTTACTGCGTGTATGTGCGCTAAACCCATTTGTTTGGATTCACAGAGACTTGAGCTTCTGGGAATTGAAGTCCAAGAACACTTGAAGTGCCAAAGTTCACCATCACAGAGCACATCTGGGACAAGGTTGTACTTGATATACAATATATTCTGTTTAAACAGCAATCATTTTGGTAAAGCAGCAATTATTTGAAATGCATGTTCAAGTACATCCTATCACGCAAAAAGTAAAGACTTCGCTTTACTGAAATAAAAGCGACTTTTCTTCTCATCTTAAAAAAGAATGCACTGACAGATCTTACAAGATATACTCTTGCATCTGAAATCTTGCATGTACAGTATTTTCAGTCTGATCCAGACTTGTTCACTCAAGTTAATTCCCACTGAATTCAACTGAGTGCCCCCCAAATAAACAGCATAAGATGACATCACCACTTAAATGTAAACCACGCTGAAATCAAAGGGCCTTTTTAGTAAGCATAGTCAAGGCTAGACCACGAGATAAAAACGGAGGCATGTTGAAACTAAAATCTCTGAGCCCTGAATCTCTAATTGTTTTACAGACATATTCTCAAAATATCCTGCTAGCATCTCAAAGTTACAAAAGGAACAGTGGAGTTTCCATTCTTTTCATCCAGTTCCTCTAGACATGCAACACATGCTGCTGCCGCAGTGTTAGCCTTCAACATATATCAAGAATCACTTTTATTTCTATATACTGTACAGTCAAAACTCTCATTCATCTTCCAGTCATATTTGGCCAAGAATACTATAAAAGAATATTCTGGCCATTTACGCCTATCATCTTTGTACTTCTTGGCCAAACCAGGATGTTGCTCAGATTAATCTCCGCCTTTTTTATGATTAGGATGCTTCTCTCTTCAAGTCTCTCTAAGGTAAACCCAGTTGAATTTGACACTAGTGTGCGGTACTCATCTCCGTATATAGCCAAAGAACCAGCGCTGTCTGTGTCTGTAGACATTTCTGTGGTCACATGGCAGGCATAACTAGACACCAAAGTGCACGGAACACTGTTTACCTCCCCACCAAAGTGGTACCTATTTATCTACTTGTAATTTCTTGCTTTCAAACTGCTAGGTTGGCAGGAGCTGGGACAAACAACAGGCACTCACTCCATCATGCAGCAATTAGGTCTTGAACTGCTGATCAGCCAACCTTCCAGTTGTCAAATTCAGCGTCTTAATCACTAAGCCACTGCAGTTCCATAACTCTCTAATATTTTCTGCATCAGTATGATTTTTGTATGCACTTCATTACTGCTACTATTTAACAACTGTAAATTGTCTATTCAGAATATCAAGTAGGTGTTAATGACTAATAATATACTGGTCTGTATTTCATCTTTCAACTGTGTTCCCTCAAAATTGTCAGACTGTAACATCTAGTATCTTCATCCAGCAGTGCCCATGATTGATGGAAGTGGTGGGAATTGAGTCCAACATATCTGGGGGACATCAGGTTGAGAGGGGCTGCAGGCAGCTCCCCGGTGGCTTAGCAGTTAAAATACTGAGCTGGAGACTGGAAGGTCGGGTTTCGATATCTGAGGTCTGTACTTGGGGACGTGAAAAGAGCCTCATTCGAGTGTCCCCTGAGCAGTTTGTCCAGGAAAAATCCTTTCAACACGAAAACACACACATCAGGTTGAGGAAAAGCTAGTCTATTGATAGCACTCATCCACAGATAAATATTACTAGATTTTGTGTCATGCAGTATGCTTTCTGTATGAAAAATAGAACTTAAAGGCATGATCATTTAAATCTCTTATCTCATCTCAGAAGGGAAGCCTGAAAACTCTTGTTTCAGATGAAAAGAGCTTCACATTCATTGTTATTGTTGCTGTTATGTAATTTTCTGATTTATAGTGACACTAACAGTGGCTTAGTGGTTAAGACACTGAACTTGATGACTGGCTTCTGTCTGAACACTAGAAAGGGTATATTGACTCTTTCGACACTCTCATGTTTATCTGTTTTGTCTCTTTGGAGTAGTAAGAGCAAACTTGATGACTCTGGGAGCCTTCCCCCATTGGCAACCTGATGTGAAGCAGGCCAAGTACATGTTTGCTAACTTCATGAAAACTATGCCGACATGTCACATGAAAACCATACACATCCCTACTGTAAATCTAGCCCTATTCGACTGTTCTTATTTGAGATAAGTAGGTAAAGAAGATGCCCTTTAGTTCTACACTGTCAGCACTGGTTGACTCACATGATAAGCAATGAATCTGAAGTGGAAAGTATCCTCCAAATGTGGAGGGCTTTTCATGCAGAAAAAAACACTAATTTTTCAAGTACTGTACTGGTGTGTATTGAGACCTCCCACCATCGCCAAATTACAAGACACCTATGCTTTATGCTCACCTCCTACTTCACATGATTGATGGGGTGAAAATAGGGCAAATGGGGAGTAGCAATATTCCATTTAATCATTTCAGAAACAAGTCTGTCTTGCCATATACTAGCCAAACATACAAAAGAGTACAAAAATACCAATGTCACTGTTTTAAAATGTTTCACTTACTACCGTAATCACTCAACTTACAATCATTATTTCATAGTTTACAGCAGTCTGGGTCTGCTAACATGTCACACTCAAACAATCACAATTCTTTTCATTAAAGTACTTTGTAATAACATGTTAAAGGCCTGGGGTGGCTCAGTGGTTAAGAAGCTCGTCTTGTTAGCTGGAAGGATGACAAGTCAGCAGTTCGAGACCTAGGTACTGCATGATGGATTGAGCACCCGTCTCTGTCCCAGCTGTTGGGGACATGAAAGGCGCTTCATTTGGGCATCCCCTGAGTAGAATTTTCCCAGCAAAATAATTTTCAACCCAGAATAATTTCTGACATGAAATTATTAATAATAACATGTTATACAAGAACCAGAGTGAACTGCTTTTCCACAATCACAAATACGAAGCTAGTAGTGACCACATATATCTTTCACATTCATGTAAAAACTAAAACTGTATAATGGGCAACTGTGAAGAACTTGTACCCAAAGGTTTAAATCAAATAATAAAAGAAGACAAGAGTGTGACCAAATGGCCTTGAGGTGCTAAATTTTCTCCCATCCGTCTCAGGAACCTGCCTTGGGTTTAATTACAGTTGGTGATATATTAATAGATGATCTGGGATAGGACAAGCTAACTTTTGAGTGGGCTATAGGTAAAGGTAAAGATTTTCCTTGCTCGAAAATCAGTCGTATCCGACTCTAGGGTTCAGTGCTTATCTGTTTCAAAGCTGAAGAGCCAGCGCTGTCTGCTTCTGCAGACATTTCCATGGTCATGTGGCAGGCATGACTAGACACCGGAGTGCACGGAACGCTGTTTCCTTCCCACCGAAGTGGTCCCTATTTATCTACTTGCAATTTCTTGCTTTCGAACTGCTAGGTTGGCAGGACCTGGGACGAAGACGGGAGCTCATTCCGTCCTGCAGTACTCGGGAATCAAACTGCTGACCTTCCGCCTCCCAGTCAGTGTCTTAGCCACTTGAGCCACTGCAGGTTATGGGCTATATCTGGGGAGAAATTAGCTCCATGACTGTAGCACCCAAAATTCCCATTGGCTGGTGCAACATCAAAGTGACAGGGTGAGGGGTATAACCATCCTCTGGAACAGCATGGAGGTTGGTTAGGGTTTGGCTTTCCCACGCAGATCACTGAACAGGTCAGGTCGGTCATCTGACTGAAGCCATTGGGAGCTTCCTACAAGGCATGCTCCATAGAGCACAGAGAAGACTATGTACTAGGGGAAAATTGATGTGCTAGACTGACTAGACAGACAGAAGGAAGTTTCAGGTTCCATTCTTTTGCTCTTTTCGAGACGGGTAGATTTTTATCTGGACTGAAAGGTTTGTTACAGCTTTTAATTGGCTTGCAACCTGGCAATTTTCCTTTCCACCCCTGAATCTCTGTGTGGGAGAAGGTCCTTTTCTTTTGGATGTGTACTTGTCACACAGTCAAGCCTTGTTTTTCCATCCTGTTTTCTTTGACAAGCCAGTTTTCGGTGCCAAGATGTTCACTGGGGGTTCTGGGGTGCTAAATTCCAGTAACTGATCTCAGTCATCTGGCTGCAGACAGAGAGGCAACTGGTCGGTCAACTACTAAAAGGAAGGACAGGTGCATTAAGATCTAGAGTATTTTGCCTTTTCCCTTTTAAAAGGTGCACACCTGGCTTGGACTGGAAAGAGCAGGAGGGGTAGACAACTCTACCATTGGCTGGAGTGCAAAAACAACTCAGTGCCACTTTGGGTGCCTGGAAGTGGTATTGCCAAGAGCCAGAGAGGATCCTCCTTGCTACCTTCTTCACAACAACCTTTTTTCAAAATTGTGGCTGCAATCCTGTTGAATGTTGCATAACTTGATATTATACAAGAGGAAGTGTATTCACTTAGGAAGTGAGTGTAAAGCAGAGGGGTCATCTAATTTGGCTATGGTGGGAGGTCTCAATATAAAAATGTGTACAGGTATTCACCCCAAGGCACTATACAAAAGTACTTCCACAGGGATACTGTGCAATCAGTCAAAATGGGAACCCCATGACAGATCAAACAATTGAATGCCTCATTGCCTGGGCAGAATATCTAGCACAGTGATGGCGAACCTTTTAGAGACCGAGTGCCCAAACTGCAACCCAAAACCTACTTATTTAAAGCAAAGTGCCAACATGGCAACCAGGGAGGGAGGAAATGCTCCCATTGGGCTGCTGGGCAGAGGGGCAGAGTGAATTCTGTGCTGGGGGAGGGAGGAAACACTCTCATTGAGCTGTTGGGCAGAGGGGCGGGTGAACTCTGTGCTGGGGAAGAGAGGAAGTACTCCCATTGAGCTGCTGAGCAGAGGGATGGAGCAAACTCTGTGCTGGGGCGACCGCGTGGGTGCCCGCAGAGATGGCTCAGAATGCCACCTCTGGCACGTGTGCCATAGGTTTGCCATCACTGATCTAGCACATTTTTGCAGTCATAATGTTATGTGTCACCTAGACAGATGAAAGTCTTGCCATTATTTTATCCCAATAGATGCGTGAGACAACCAGAGTTAGATACTCATGATTTTGCACAGACAGCACATTCTTATATCACACATTACAACATTTATTATCTGTTGCAAGGAATACCTCTTATTACCAATGGATCTATGACTGCCAACAACCCAGTGACGAAAAGAAGAAAACAACTTAGCCTTAAAGTAACATTTTTGAGGATTATGATCTGTCTCTTTCCATTAGCATGGAATGAACTAGAACTTATCTAATAAAAGGGACGACAAAATTATCACTATTTTAGCATCTCTGAAATGCATCTCCCTTGCTGCTTGCTACGCTCTGTTTACACAGAGACTGGGAGAGCAAGCCACAAGAGCCAGCTTTGTAAAAATGAGTCCTTTCTGCAAGAAAATGATGGTGACCGTGGCTTTGTGGCAAGATTGAGGCAGAAACATTGGCAATCCCACAGGCAGAAGGCCTTCAAACACAGAACCACAAGATAAATGCAGCTATCCTAGGAGAAAGGATGCCTCTGTGAAGTTATTCAAAATGTATAACTAAGACATTATCTTATAGTGTTTCCCTCAAGAGAAGCAGCAGAACGAGGAGAATTATTAACAGCTCAGACTGAGCTGACTATAGCAGAACTAGGCCAGCCTCACTGAATCAGGGCTACCACATTGCCACAACGCCAACATAGATCTCCCACTGGTTACCAGAAAACTGGAAGACATTAAGACTTGAAAGGAAAAAGGAACCTTGGCTATTATTTTGTGGGAAGAGTGGAAAACCAACAGTGATAAATTCTATAGGTTCACATGGGGCTAGACATTTCCAGTAGTGTTGCCAGAAGGAGGAAAATCCAAGCAACTTCAGCTGTAATGTTACTATAGAGTTGTCATTCAAGCAGGAAAGATTGACCCTCTTCAGCCCACCCGCATCTTGCTTGCTTGCTTTCTAAACAGCTCATGAACCACCACCATTCAGCACTTGTGGCTCTCAGGCTGCAGCTTCATAAACTGAATTTGGAGAGGATTTATGAAAATATTCTTTAGCTTTCAAGTGCGGGGAACAAACATTTCCCCTAGCCTCTACAAGGATCAAATTTAGAATCCATGCCCTGGCAAGCTCCTTAATTCACTCTTATTATCCTTTCTTCAGTAACAATTCAATTACTACACCACACAATACCTTTACCTTTTACGGTCATCTTCAAGAACAACAGAGACAGAAAGAAAGCAAGGGGGAAGGTACAGTATTTGCAAATACATGGCCAGAACCCTACTAAGCAAATGGACTGCTCTGCATTGGTAACAACAGAATTTAAGAGCATGCAAAGGGGCAATGAATTCCCTTTGTGTGCCTGGCATAAAAAGGACCAACGTGTACACAGCAATTCACTGCGCACACAGAGTAAAACAAACTGTATTTTGGTCCATGACAGATATGATCAAGTTTTTCAAACTTGCTTAACAACATGCAGTGTATCAGCCAGTATTATTTTTCTTTTTCACCAGTGAAACTTTAAACTCAGCTGACAATGATACAGAGCTTGACAACGAACTGAAATATGAAGTATAAACCAAAAAAATATATATTCTTTTCTCTCTATCTTTCTCAGCACTCTATTCTGCTACTAAAACACATCATTAAACAATCTCTATGGAATCCAATTCAGTGTTAAACTTCTGCATCAAGATTTCCACACTTCAGCTCAGGAAATGTTCCCCTTCAACAATCAATGTATTCCCACCACCACCACCCCTTCAGCCTCTGACCCAAAGAAAGTCCAATCAGCATTCTGTGTTACTGGAAGACAAAGCCCAGGTATGCTCAAGACACATCGATGCAGGTCCCCATTTCCTGAACCAGCTGTTAAATTACGAAGAGGCTAACCTTTAAAAGGAAGGGCCAGCCCCAACACAATTGTTGACACTGGAATTAGATGACCCCTTCATGAAGAGACTGCCCAGATGACTGGCACAAATCCAAAATTTAAATGCTACTGTTACTCAGAGCGCTGAATTAGTTTAGGATTTGGGGAGTTTGTGTTGAGACAGAGCCAAAGGAAACATAAAAACTGGAGGGAAATTTGTTAAATGTTGACAGAGCCACAGGAGGAAACATCAGCAAAGCTACCAAGAAACACCAGGAGATATAAAGCACACATTAGACAGATCCATTCCCACTCTCACACACAAGACAAGGGGAAAGGAAACAGGGAACTTGAGAAAAAGAAACCCTATGTAAGAAGTGTTATTTCCATCCAGAGAGAACGCTAATAGATCCCTTAGCACAAACCTTCCCAATGTTTGTCAGAAAAAGCATCAGGCTTCTTTTATCGTTTTTCTTGAGCAATGTGCTGTTTTTCCCCAATGTGAGTAACAAGTGAAGTAATGTTATCAGCACATTATTAACATGCACTTTCAATGATATACAAAAGCTTCTGGGGGCCAATCCAAAAGTAACATCTTTTCAATGGATAAGCATGACTGTTATTCAAAAAACGGACTGTTTAATTCATGCTCAATAAAATATAAAAAAGTAACAATATTGCCCTTTATGACTAATGAAGTAATGAGGTAAGAGTGACATTGCTTCCACGTTTAACTCTTCTAGACATAAAAATATAACCTATGGCTAAACACTAGCAATTCCTGAGCACCTGGACACACAGGTTAGTATCAAGTAGTATTCAACATTTCAGTTGCAGGAAAACAGGACAGGTCCTTTATTTACATATTCCAGTAACAATGCCCATTACAGAACAACTTTAGGCATGTTACTCTGCTGCAGAAAAATCACTGCATCTTAAAGATCAACATATTTACTACAACATTAGAATTCATCAACTCCAGCTTGAAGCATCGTTATGTCTTTTGTCCATAATGTGTTCTACTTTTGAAACTCAAGCAGCACAAAGTGTGATAGGAAGATGCAGTATTTCTTCTTTTAACTGCTATATATATAAAAATATGTAATACAGTAAAAGAATACATATGCTTAATTAAGACGATTGGCACAATACATGCAGGGCACAATGTTCCACTTTTCTTGGCACAAAAATTTGGGTTAGTTTAGAATAAAATACTGCAGTGGCTCAAGTCGCTAAGACGCTGACTGGGAAGCGGAAGGTCAGCAGTTCGATTCCCGAGTACTGCAGGACAGAAATGAGCTCCCGTCTTCATCCCAGCTCCTGCCAACCTAGCAGTTCGAAAGCAAGAAATTGCAAGTAGATAAATAGGAACCACTTCGGTGGGAAGGAAACAGCGTTCCGTGCGCTCCGGTGTCTAGTCATGCCTGCCACATGACCACGGAAACGTCTGCAGAAGCAGACAGCGCTGGCTCTTCGGCTTAGAAACAGAGATGAGCACTGCACCCTAGAGTCGGATACGACTGGCCTTCGAGCAAGGGAAACCTTTACACAGTTTCTGTACATCCTCAGAACACACACACCACTGATTACACTCATTTCTACTAGTCTGACAACTTGGTTCAGGCTCCAAGGAGATTTTCTATGCCTAAACAAATTCACTGAATAAATGCAGGTGCAATTTCTAGCTAGGAAGATATAGGGGAAATTGCTTACCAAATTCAAAGCATTTTCATACTCAAAGTAAATAACTTGCCAAATTACCATATATTGAGGTACTGTATTTGCAAACCTTACATAGTTATCTTACAATCTTGTTATTTTGCTAAAGATTAGGGAGAAAGAATAACACAAAGTAATTTTATAGCACTTTTACAAGAGGCCCATGAGTACACAGATTGTTCTTCATTTTGGAGTTTCACAGTTTTAGTCCTTGAGTCTTACTGCAACCTGTTTTTCCAATAGATGAATTCAAAGCCAATGCCCTAGTGTGGCAATCAGGAGAGAAAGATAACTTGTACAAAACATGCTGTATTGCACTTAACAGTAGCAAGCCAGTAGCAATTGGCTTTACATACACATCCACCCGACCTTTCTCTGAAGGGGGAGAGGAAAACTGCTGACTGCCAATAGTTTCAAAAATTACTGCCAGGCGGTGATAAAGTCATCCCATAGAACTCTGCTGCAGCTTAGAAACTGAGCGCTTTCCTTTCTGCCTAACACATGTTATGACTTTCATCAGAACAGAACAGGAGCAGTAGTAGTTATAATCCTTCTTCTAGAAGCCAGCTAAGGAAATGGTGGTAGAAAGCCTGGCCAAGCCTGCCAGATTCTCCTGATAAGTTGTGATCTGCAAGAGACCTCATGCGAATATAACGATGTATTCGTACATGTCATAGCTTTTGTGATGATTAATATATATATATACCACTTAGTAGGTACTCCAGCTATTTTCAATAGACAGCGACTGCCTGTTCAAGCATAATGCTCTTAGGTAAAGGTAAAGGTTTCCCTTGCTCGAAAGCCAGTCGTATCCGACTCTAGGGTGCAGTGCTCATCTGTTTCTAAGCCGAAGAGCCAGCGTTGTCTGCTTCTGCAGACGTTTCCGTGGTCATGTGGCAGGCATGACTAGACACTGGAGCGCACGGAACGCTGTTACCTTCCCACCGAAGTGGTCCTTATTTATCTACTTGCAATTTCTTGCTATCAAACTGCTAGGTTGGCAGGAGCTGGGATGAAGACGGGAGCTCATTTCCGTCCTGCAGTACTCGGGAATCGAACTGCTGACCTTCCACTTCCCAGTCAGCGTCTTAGCAACTCTTACTACAAGTGGAATTGCGTTCCATTTCAGGGGGTATCAGCCATGTATGCACAGGAGTCATGCTCTTTGAACATCCACCTCAGCAATTTTTTCTACATAATGCAACTCCATTCTGAAAAATTCCCATTCTGACAAAGTCTAACACAGATGAACGACCTGCCCAATCGCAATTCTAACTCAGGTTTTAAAAAATGTACACATGGAGGACCTGCAACCTGCATTCATTTTTAAAAGTGCTAGCATATTTTTGCCTGTCACTGCCGGGCCTTCTTCTTTTTTTTGGTGGTAGGAGTTACACACACACACAACACAAGTACATACACACAATACACACACACACACACACACACACACACTCAATACATACACACAACACAACCACACACACAACACAACCACACACACATGCCGTAGCTCCGCGGGGAGGGTAAGGACTCCCCCTCCTCCCCCCGGAAGCCTCGGTGACCACACACACACACACACACACACACACACACACACACACACACACACACACACACACACACACACACACACACACACAATCTTGACGAAGTTGGGAAGGGAGGGGATCTCCCTCCTTCTCCTCCCAATCCTCGGTGACGACTCCCAGAAGGCCGTGCCGGGAGGAAAGGGCCAGCCAGCAAAAGGTACGTGCGGTGGGGATTAGGGAGTGGGGGGGGGCTAGGTGGTGGGGCGGGGGGGGCGTAGTTACTCGGGCTGTGCTTCCCCCGCCCCACCACCTAGCCCCCCCCCCCCACTCCCTAACCCCCATTGCACTTACCTTTTGCAGGCTGGGTCTCCCCCCCCCCCGGTGTGGGCTTCTGCATTTGGACGCGCATCGACCTGTCCTTCGTCCCTGCGAGCATCGAGGCCTCGACGCCCGCAGGGATGAAGGACAGGCCGGTGCGCCTCCCAATGCAGAAGCCCACACTGGGAGGAAAAGACTTTCAAAGACCCAGCCAAAGCCGGCAAAAGGTAAGTGCGGTTGGTGGGGGGGGTTAGGGGGGGCTAGGTGGGGGGCGGGTTGGCGGCATGGTTACTGGGGCTGTGCCTCCCTCCCCCTCCCTAACCCTCACCAACCGCGCTTACCTTTTGCCAGCTGGGTCTACTACCCATAGTCACATCCTGAAATCTAGGAAGTATTTAGCAAAGGAGGAGTAGGGTCAGCATCCTTTCTCCCTCAGTCTGTCTATGGAGTACACAGTTGTCTTTTGTCGCTTGTGTGAAATCATGAACTGTATCTATCAGTAACACAACACAACTAAAGCACAGCACATTACACAAGTGACAGAAAGAACAGAGGACATGAATTAGGCAGTCTTCAGACACAGTGGCAGTTCATTAACAAGCTTCTCAGACAGAACCGAAAGACAAATAAGACAAACAGGAAAAACACAGACAAGCAAGCTCCTTATCATTATACTAGCTGTCGTCATTTTTCTTAATCAAGAAAAGAAGAATGAATATTCATTCAGAAAGACTTTCAGTTCCTCAGAAAGACTGTTCACTCCAAAGCTTGTGAAAATGCCTAAACACACTAATCTGCAGGTGACATTTGTAGATCCAGGTACTTATTAAAGGCCGGCAAATATATGCACCAAGAAACCCTTCTGTTTCCCCTTGGTTTTTGATAAACTTAACTCTATTATATAAGGGAAGTTTCAATGTATAATTTTTTATCTGGTCTGCTTCCCCGTGTTTTTGTTGTTGTTAATAAACATAAATTTAACTCTCTTCTATAAGGGAAGCCTGAATGTATGACTATTCTTGTCCCGTAGTCTTTAAAAGAAACCCCAGGTAATCTTTTTGGCTTTGCAGGCTCTGTTCAGGAAAGTATTTGAGACCGTTGAAACCTACACTGACTCCCTCAAACCCAAGACATTCTGTCCAGTTCCCCAAAAGAATGACCTTAATGGATCAGGCTAAATCTAGCTAATCTACTACTCTGTTTCTAAGTGGCCAATCAGTTCCACTAAGATAGTCCACTAGACTCCCCTGATATATCTGCTCAGCATGGTAACATACTGAAGGAAATGAAATAAGCACCACCGTTTTAGCTTAGCTATAATAATATCACCCTGCTCTACACAACATTTATCAAGGGAGATGACTGGTGATCGCAACTGTGGACCTTCAGGTCATCTGGTATAGATTTTACTTGTTAAATTGAATTAAACATCTCAAGTTTTATTCCTCAGTTATTTGTCCATTAAAGTTCTTCAAAAATTAACAATATCACTGTCTTTCTGAATATCCTAGGGCTGCTTGAACTGACCTGCACTCTGAATCAGTGAGTGACAGAATGTCACAGTTTACAGAGGATAAAACCTGGTTATCATACAATATCAGCTTGATCGTTTTGTGTCTGCAATGATCTATGTTGGCCTCATATTCTTCCTTAACCGGGTTCTACTGCACTTAATCAGTAGTCTACTATTAAACACATACACACACAACGTGAACTAAATGGACATAAATCTTTTCAGCCCAACTCAATCCGCCCAGCCAAATCTCATGACCAGCTGCAATGCCCTCTTTCCTTGCTTGCCCAGCAGGATGCCCAAAAATGGCGTGTGAACATTTTCCTCTGCCCCTGCGGCAGCATTAAAATGAACAATAGCCTCTGCCAGGGTTATTCATCTCCTCCTGTTGCCAGACTTGTTTTGTTCTTTCTTCTCCCCTTTCACCTTATGGAGAAGGGGTTTTTAGGAGCCCAAAGGCTTGGCAGGAATACAACACACACACACAACTCTTAAATATTTTCCAGACGTGTTTATTATCAGTTATTATTGCTATGACTCTTATCATTGAATAAGATTTTTAAAAAACCAAGAACCACTTCTTCCTTTGCTCAGCACAGAGAAGGCAGAAACCTTAGGGGGGGGGGAAGGGGGACCCTAAAGTTCTCAGGCCCCAGCTGACCTGTCTCCATTCCACAACTGGTCTGTCTGTCTCCAGAAGTTGCTGGAGAATGAGGGTCATGGAGGAACAAAACTCTTTTCTTCTTTAGGAAGTTGGGACTATAATTGCTGAGAGGCAGCTTCCTGGTGGAAATCAACATGGATCTCTCAACTCATACTCAATGTTGTTTTGTGTGCAGGCATGTAGCTTTTCATCCTTTCCCTCTCATTCATTTTGGATCGTTGAGAGCGAAGCTAAGTACAAAGTGACCAACAGTTCAATGGCACTCTACCCCCAACCAAGGGGCTCGAATAAAACAGCAGTTGCTACAACATAAAACTAAACAGGAAGGAGAGCAGGATCCATAGAAGAAACATTCTGACAGCTCCTTTCCATCCACACCCTTCAAACACTAGCACATCATTCCCCAGGTTGGTGGCCTCCAAAATGCTTTAGAATGCAACCATCATCATCTCTGGCCACTGATTGGGAGTTATGGGAGTAGTATCTAGTGGTGTGTGTGTGTGTGTGTAAATGAAAGAAGTTTATACCTTCCTATCAGGATGTTCTGTCTGCAGAGGCGTATCAACAAATAAACACTACTGGTCACATGTAAACCATACAGTTTGACAGCCTATCATGGAGATTAGCTGTCAGACTGCATTGTTCATTCTTACATATCAGGGAGAGACATCTTGCTCTCTTGGATTTGCCTGTATCAGCAGTTAATGTGTGTAATCCTGACAGATACTTATGCTCAAACTTTCCACTATTGGCTCTATAAAGGGTATCTGTGCCTTTGTTCTGAGAGACTCTTCAGTACTAGTTGTAGTGTGTTAGGACCCCCCCCCCTTTTTTTTGGGAAGCAATAATGTTGTTTTCATTTTACTGAGATTCACTCTGTCTGCTGTGTGACACCACCACCCCCAGCTAGAAAACCATTGGCTGTAGAACCTTCCCCCCTCTCCACAACATCCAGAAGTCACAAAGAAGGAGAATGCTAACCAACCTTATAGATTATTGAAAGGGGAGCAAGAAAAGAAGACATTTATCTATCAGCTGTTTTTACAGCAGAGAACACAAGAGAAGAACTATGGGTACCTGCTGTGAAAATAGCTGTAATCATTCTGTCCCTTCCTGCATTGTCAAAATTACATGAACTCAAATCTGCTGGCTAGCCTGGCTGTTCATCATGGACATGAAAGAGTCAGTAAGAAGATGCCATCTTTTATTGTTTATTGCAATGCGAAGCGTGACTGGCGGGGTGGGGTTGCACTGTTGGCAATGCACACCTGCACAACATTTTATTCATATGTTTGGCATCTCTTTGTACAATATAGTATACACTGCTCAATACTATGGGGAAAGAAGCTTACCTTTAATACTGTATGTGAAAAGTGAAGGCATTGAAAACTTGGACATCTTTGCATGTGAATATTTTAAGGTGGAATAAATGGTTACTACCGTAATTTCATTTTTAGATTGCTGCAAGGTAGAGGCATTTTGCCTTATATCTGCTTCTAAATTCAAACAGAATCAACTTTAGTCTAGGTCCAAGAAATAATTTCTTACTCCGAAATGTCTAAACATTTTGTCTCGGCAGCTTTTTTGGGCACTTCATGGTTATATATAAGTTTTGGTGTCTGTCTAGACACCTGTGCAGGGTGGGATGTCCTTATATACACTTGGGCTTAAAGTATCTATAAGCCAGCAGGTATTTAGGGCACTATCCTAATCTTTCAAATATCCATCTTATGGTAGAGAAGTAAACAGGTCCCTACTCATTCCACACAAGAACCAATGTTGTAGGAGATATCATGAAGATCACCTACAGAAAAAATTAAGGGATGTTTCAGATAATACTAAGCCACATTTTAGCACTACAGAAATGAGCCTGTGTGATCATCAAGCTAAGGTACTCCCATATAGCCACAAAATTAGGAATGATTTGCTGTCGCAGGCTGAGTCTGGCCCATGGGCTCTAGATTGCGAACCCCTGGTCTATGATTTAACTAAAAACTATGTTTTATTGAACTAAGATACCAAACCATGGTTTCCAATGCTGACTAATTCATGAATCATATTTTATAAAACTAGCCATCTGTCTAACTTTGTCACACAGACATAATGACAAACAAAGGTTTACCATTCTAGTGACTAGGTTATGCGAGCTTTGACCTCATGAAATTCTCTTTGGTCATGCAACAGGAAGAAGTCTTATAAATTTCAATTATGCTTTTAAGCAAACAAGCTTCTTGAAACATAGTCTGACATTAGCTTGCTTTAGTAAAGCAGTTAAGATTAATCCACATTTGTCCCAGTCTAGACACAATTCTTAACTGTCTCACCATATATAGCACAGGTTAAGAATCAGGATAATCAATTGTTGTGGCACACCCTGTTCTTTTGAAATTATTTACAGCTTTTCATGATCCAGATGGTCAAAGGCTTTATTGTAATGCATAAAACACAGCTGATTTTCTTCTCATGTTATAGTAGCCAAATTATATTTGCAATGTACTGCCTATTGCCTCTTTCCTTTCTGTATCCAATTTGAAAAATCTGGCATCTCATACACCACAGAACAAGTTTTTGTTGCAGAATTTTGAGCACATCACTTTGCTTTCATAAGAAATTAATGATGCAACCTTATATTTTCCACAATCTTTGTTATCTCCTAGCACTAACATGCAGCCTAACCCAAGGATCTCAAAATGAGTTGCAATATAAACAACTGGGCTAGGAGCTTCATTTGGATACTGAAGAGCATGGAATCCTACAGCAGGACGTCTTATACCCATGATGGAGAACCTTGGCACTCCAGATGTTCTTGGGCTTAAATTCCCAGAAGCCCAAGCCCCCATGAATCCACACGAATGAGTTTGCTGTGATTCATCCAACCCCCGCCGCCCCCGTCGCTCCTGGAAACAAGTAAAACGTGCCTGTGGCCCGGATGAATCACAGCAAACCCATTTGTGTGGATTCATGGGGGCTTGGGCTTTTGGGAATTGAAGTCCAAGAACATCTGGAGTGCCAAGGTTCACCATCACGGTCTTATAGGTATAGGAGGTCAAAGGTCCTCGGACCACCTTCTGCCAAATGTCTATCAGGTTGAGCCATAATAGTTGTCACTGTGAAACAGTGGTGCAATAAAAATCTAACAGATGGGTGTAGGATAGTACAGTGAATGATGTCAAATGCATCTGAGAGATACAGAAGATATACAGAGCACACCTCCTCGTTAAAGTCACCTATTAAAAGTCTGCCCCCAAATGGGTCTGAAACTGGACTAAAACAGGACATTTAAACCAAGTGAACTTGTATCTAAATAGTCATCAGCCAATATCATCTTATCTAATGACATATTTCACAAGTAACAAGATCTGGGATTGCCCTGTAATTTCCTAGGATCATGAGTGTTGGGTTTTTGTTCTTTTTGTGTTGGGTGGGGTTGCAGCTACATAACAAAAGGGAGGAGAAGATTAGCCTTAGAATTGAGGCAAAGTTCCCCCAGCCAGAAAGCCAAACTAATAACCTCTCAGACAAAGGCTTAAAGTAAATAACATAAAGATTACTACCAGCATCTGCTAGGAACTCTTGACAGAGTTGCATGGGTTGTTAGTACTTAAAGGTAAATTCAGGTGAGCTATCAAAAGACAAAATGGCTTTGCTTCCGTCAGCCATGTGGTCGAAAGGATGCATTTTATTATTTATTATATTTATACCCCACCCCTTTAGGAATTTTCCTACTCTGGGTGGCTAACAACAGAAACCCACACCTTAAACACAGTCATGCTCATAGAAGCAACTGTCCTTGTAGAAGGCAAGCAAACAACTGAACAAAGGAAGGTCGAAAAACGCAATCACAGGAAAGGTTAAAAATACTTGTTGGTTGGTTAGCAAGAGACAAACAAACAAAAAAGTCAGTTTTGCCTAGAAGAGAGACAGACTTTCCTGTCACATGGCTAATGACATTAGTATTCACTTCATGCTTGGGTTGCATTACATGTCTAACAAAGGGATGATCTAAAGAGAGTTCATTTTACAATTTATTTTAGGAGCAGTGTAACCACAGCCTCTTAAAATAGACAGAAGACAGTTCCCCTCTGGATGGCACTTACTATCCTGCTTACTAAACCAAATAGTCTTCCGAGGCTGATCTGAAGAAGTCAAGCGGGGCAGCATCAAGAACACAGGTTGTATGCTGAGCAACTGAAAGGAACTTAAAGCAACAGGGAGACATGAGCAGCTTGACATTTATACAAAACAACAGGATAAGATCACTCCTTGAACAGGAAATACTGTATATTCAAAGCTGTGGCTAAACTGAAGCATATGGAAGCAATTTCACCACAGAAGTGCTTCCCAAGTGTGTCGCTGCCAGCCCAAATACTCTGTCAACTCTTCCCGAGATCCAACAACACTGTCTTGGCAGAATAGCTAGATGTCAATGTCCTAACATGAACACAACAGTGTTGATGAAATAATACTTTACCACCATCATTATGGGTACACAGAAAGAGCCTCCTCCAAGACTGTGGTATTATGGAACCACAATCGGGTATACTCTGGTAATGGCAACCTTGTGCTGCCTGCTAATCTTTCTCACACTACGACAGACGAAAACAGCTGCAGAATGAACGCACAAAAGGGTGCCTTCATGTTGACAGTTTCACGTCTGGCCTAGACATGGAAGAAAAGAAAACATCATTAAAATTTCAGTAGGTTTTCCTATGGGCTCTAGTTTCAATTTGAACAAACCCATTCCTTCATTGTCTGCAGTTTCTCATATCAGAGTAACAAGTGTATGGTAGTCAAAAGGAGAGTCAACTTGTCTATATTAGGTCACCAGTAGCAGTGCTTCTGATCCCAAAACTCATTGCAGAAAAAAAAGGGGGGGAGAGATCCTGTGAATGAGGTAAGGACTGTGAGGCCTTGGCATAGGCCCATGATGCCAAACCTTGGCACTCCAGAAGTTATTGGACTTCAATTCCCAGAAGCCCAAGCCCCCGTGAATCCACACGAATGGGTTTACTGCGATTCATCCAGCCCACGCTGGCCGCGGAAGTAAAACACGCCAGTACATATTTTTTAATTAAGAGAAAAATGGTCAACCAAGGATTATACTCTGGGAGGCCAATATATAAATCCCAACTCAGTCATAAATCTCACTGTCTGACATGGAATCATAAGGGAATCAAACTCTTCAGATAATGGACAGGTCATAACATTGTAACTTTTCCCATCTTCTGACCACTGGCAATATAACACCATGATCTTTTTTTGCACATACCTCAACTGGCTCTATCAGAAACAGCTACACCATAAGACAGGAGGAAGACACATTTTCCTGGTATTCCCAGGGGTTCAACACTGAGATACTGTACACGTGTGCCAGTAAAGGACTTTGATGAATGAGGAAGCTCAACAAATGGGGAAACTGGTGAGGGGACCACTAAATCACTGTCAGACTACCCACACCTCATCGTCCATCTCTTTAGAGTTAACCTCATCGTTAGTCTAGTCCTCGTCTAAAGTTGAATCCTGGTTGCTGATGGGTTTCCCAGAAACTGACATACCATTCATTAACAACACCCAAGGGGAAATTACTCATCTTACATGAACTCAGAAATCTGAAGGTGGGAAAGGTCTGCTGGCAACCTCAGAGTTTCTAACAGCATTGTTTTGGATCTGGGGGTGGAAGTGGGGTTGTGGGGTGGAATCCTTCCATGCGTCTTGCAGCTGCAGTAGCTTCCAGAGGCCTTAAAGGTAAAGGTTTCCCTTGCTCGAAAGCCAGTTGTATCCGACTCTAGGGTTCAGTGCTCATCTCTGTTTCAAAGCCGAAGAGCCAGTGCTGTCTGATCCTGCAGACATTTCCATGGCCATGTGGCAGGCATGACTAGACACTGGAGCACGGAACGCTGTTTACGTTCCCACCAAAGTGGCCCCTCTTTATCTACTTCCAATTTCTTGCTTTCAAACCGCTAGGTTGGCAGGAGGTGGGACAAAGACGGGAGCTCATTCCATCCTGCAGTACTCGAGATTCGAACTGCTGACCTCCCACCTTCCAATCAGTGTCTTAGCCACTTGAACCACTGCAGTCCTTAGGGACATAAAAATCCAAGACTGTTTAAACCAGGGATTCTCAGCCTGCGGGCCACAGGCCGAATGAGGCCCATGGCGCCATTTCATGTGCCCCCCCCCCTGCCTCCACCATACCAGTAAGTGCCATGTGGTGGAGGAAGGGCAAAATAGCCATCCAGCCCCCGAAGCTGTCTGAGGGAGCATGACCCGCCCCCTGGCTTTAAAAGCTTGACAACTCTGGGTTTAAACAAAACCCACTAAGGTTAAGGTTTTAAAAACACAACACCCACATACTAAGGAAATATTTAGTACGGTAATTCCTGCCTCACTATCCTTCTGCTACTACTGGAAATTCTAGAAATCAAGCAAGCCTATAGATGGTTTTAGAAATTATGCCAAGATTCATATGGAGTGTCCCAAAATAAAGCAATATAAAGGCAAAGGGGACTCTTCGCAACCCAACATATTAGTTGTCAGATTCCTTTTATTACCAGTTTTCCAAAACCAATCTCCCTTTGGGATTTACTGGTGTAGCAAGGCCAATTCAGGTAAACTCTGTATGTATGCCTTTATTTATCAGAGTCCAAAGCACCGAAATTTAAAACCAACATAATTTCAAAAAACACTAATCATCTAAAAATGGATGCATACTTGAGAAAGACTTGATGCTGGGAAAGGGCGGAGGCAAAAGAAGAAGGGGGCAGCAGAGAATGAGATGGCTACATGGTATTGTTGACGCAATGGGCACAGAGCTGGGCAGGTCGAGAAGGATGGTGGAGGACAGGGGTGCCTGGCGTGCGATGTTCCATGGGGTCACAAAGGGTCGGACTCGACTATGCAACTGAACAACAACATAAACTACACGTTTACATATTCACACTCTACTTTTCCAATATTCAGCAGTTTGAATAGTCCTGTCATTTGCTTCAAACAAATCCTCAACATAGCAGGCAAGTTGCCGCAGATTAGCAGATGTTCAAAGTCTTGTCTCTTGCCACATTCACATTTCTCACCAGCACTGCGGTGGTTTGGTAGTTAAGACGCTGTGCTTAGAAACTGGAAGGTTTGGTTTTGATACCTGATAACTGCACAACGGATCTTGGGGACATGAAAGGAGCCTCATTTGGGCATCCCCTGAGTGGTGTTTCTCAAAAAAAAACTTCTTTCAACCCAGAGTAATTTCGACATGAAATTTATTTTTTACCACTGTCAATGTATTGTAAAAAGGATTATTTACATGTATTTTTATTTGCAATTTTAAATGTACTATTATGGAAGTACAGTGGAACCTCATACAACAATCGGCCCATATAGCAACGAATGGAAAAAATTAACAAACAATTTTTCAATGGGAAAAACCACTTAGTGGGGGGGGAAATGTTGTACAATGCATCCCATAGGGAAAATTGCTATACGATGCATGCATCGTATAGCAATTGTTTTGTACAACAAGCCCTGTGAAACAGATTAAAATCATTGTATGAGGTACCACTGTATTTAACTTTTTAGAAAACTATGCCATTAGAACAGTGGTGCCCAAACTTTTTTTCCGTGGGCCGGTCCCACCTCCAGCACACAGCTGTGGGGGCCGGAGGCGGGCTGCTCCCGCTGCTGACAGTTTTGATGGCAGCGGCGGCGGCAGTGGCGATCGCGTTTTGTCCGGGCTGCTCCGAGCAGCCTCTGGGTCGGTCCCATCCCCTCTGCAACCTTTGCCAAAGCCGATTGCCGCATTGGGGAAATTCCCGCAGTGGTTTGGACTTTGATTTCCAGCTTCTACTCTCAATCAGTACTCGAAGACTAACCTGACTCCCTAAAGTGGCCAATGGGTAAGGGCGGATGAGCCCCTTTAGGTGGGGTGATGGTTCTCCTCAGTGGAGGAAATGCTACTGGAAACCATCATATTGGGCCCAATAGAAAAATGAGCAGAGGAGGAACCACTATTCTGATTCTCAACGGTCATGGAGGCAGAAGAGGCCATGCCAGATGGACTGGCTGTGAAGGTGCACTTTGATTAATATCCTCAAGGCTGCGGCAGTCCATTGCAGTCCCGATGTTAAATCCTGCATGTCTCATTTCATGCGTGCTACAGGAGAAGGCTCCGTGATCATAGTGTGTGAGTCACCTCATTGCAAGCTGGGATCCACCTTAAACAAATTCATGCCAACGACATTCTTACTGCTTCAGGGGGAAAAATCATTCTCGGATACAAGTTGTAGTTGACGATGGCACCTATTTATCTACTTGCCATTTCTGGTTTTCAAACTGCTAGGTTGGCAGGAGCTGGGGCAGAGACAGGAGCTCTCTGTGTTGTGCAGCACTCAGGACTCAAACTGTTGACCTGCCGACCTTCCAGTTGTCAAATCCAGCATCTTAACCACTAAGCCACCGCAGACCCCCTGCAGGTTATAGGAAACTGCAGTTAGAAGCATGCTTCCCTTTGCTTTCAAATATACATACACAGGTGACAGTTTTTTTCAATTAAGCACTAATTGAATAATTAAGCACTAATTGAATAATTAGATAAGAAAAAGTCCTTTTCAACACACACACACACACACACACACACACACACACACACACACACAATTCTCCTCATTACCACTGCTACCATACAACCCACAAAAGAACCATTACAAAAAAGCTGCAGAAATATTTGTCCAAAGCTGGAGGTTGTTGCTGAGTCTTGTGTATTGTGGGTGGGAATATACATAGCAAAACAGACCCTGTGAGGAGCCCTGCGGGATCCCAACTGCTTAAGGGAGGCTTTGTGAGTCTGGCTCTCCATACACTGGTCAGACCATTGTGAAAAGGAAAAGGGGTGGGTGGGTGGGTGGGGGGATATGCAAACTTAAACCTACACACTCACACACACCAGCACACATATATACAATTGCCATTCGCCCGCACTAGCAAACACCCCACCCACCCACCCAGGCACGTCACCGCCCTTCTCAAGACAAATTGAGATGGGAGCATAGAACTGCTTTAAAAGAGTGAAAAGTTTCCTCCATTAGATTTAAGGCACCAAGTCAGAGCTGGAAGGAGCTCTTTATCCATCAGGGAAGCCTCCCACTGCTCCGAGACTGAGCCGAGCTGGATTCCTGGGGCTTTGCTTTCTGAAGCCTGCCATTGATTTGTCACTGGTGATAAGTGAGGCCAGAACGGTTCCCACAATCCCCTGCAGAGGGGAAGATTCTCCCACAATGCCCAAGGAAAGAAACAGTTTCTCCAAGAGAGAGAGGAGAAGAAAAGGAATACCGAACCCAGAGGTCAAAAAATCTGAAATGTTTCTCTCTCTCTCTCTCTCTCTCTTTTTTTAACCTAACAAAGAAATAAATGACTATTCTTCAGTTCTGGCAGGAAGGAGACAATGGTTCAAAGGGACAACACAGCCGCTAATGGGAATTTTTCCATGTCACTCTCTGTAAGAAAGCAAGACATTGGGTTTCTACAATATCCCTGCTTCCAGTGGGTTTCTGTGTGCCAACTCTATGCAACAATATTCCTGTATCAATTTGCAACTGTTTCAAAGCAATTGTAGAGTCTTTCAAATTTACCTTATGTACACAGGGGCATTTTACCCCCCAGGCAGATGTTGATAGAGGACAATTGTATGGAGGTGGGGTGGTGGTGGGGGTTCCTGGCAAACTGAACAAAGTTTTTTTTAAATGGAAGCCTGTAGGATTAACTGGAAGAGCAAAAGAAAACCCATGCATGGGAAGGCTGGGCTACCCTATAATAGGGTGGGGTGGGGGGTGGGAGAAGGGAAATTGAAGACCAGCAGTAATATGCGAAAATCTAAATGCAAAAGGGAAATGAGACATTTTTGAGTAGGGCACTCACAGCAGCAGAAAAAAATATAACTGTGTTCATCCAATATTATGAATTTGTAACCTTACGAAATGAGCTCCCGTCTTCGTCCCAGCTCCTGCTAACCTAGCAGTTCAAAAGCAAGAAATTGCAAGTAGATAAATAGGGACCACTTCAGTGGGAAGGTAACAGCGTTCTGTGCGCTCCGGTGTCTAGTCATGCCTGCCACATGACCACAGAAACGTCTGCAGCAGCAGACAGCGCTGGCTCTTCGGCTTAGAAACAGAGATGAGCACTGCACCCTAGAGTCGGATACGACTGGCTTTCGAGCAAGGGAAACCTTTACCTAACCTTAAAATGAGAAGCCACCAAGAAGTATCAATCTTCAGAAAAGTGCAGTGACGAGGGGGGGCGCGGGGGCGGTCATTAGAGGTCATCAGCAGTACTGGCAACCATATATTTCCCAGCTTTTCCATCCAGGTTCATGACACAAGTCTTCCAAAAGCCTTCTCTATGACACTATCATCATGCTTTCCTTCCAAACTGTACAACCTACACAGAGGATATGGGACCAGTTGGTCTCAGAAGCTATAGCAATAGCAATTACACTTATATACTGCCTCATGGCACTTGTGCACTCCTTGGGCAAGGTAATTTTTGCCCCCAACAGGCTGGGTACTCATTTTACCAACATCAGAAGGATGGAAGGCCAAGTGAACCTTGAACTCCCTCAGGATTGAACTGAGACTGTAAGCAGAGTTTTCGCTGCAGTACATCTGTTTAACCAATGTGCCATGAGTGATTTGTTGTTTTGTATCTGAGGACCTTTTCGCATACAGTATATCCATAGCAACACAGAAATTGATTTCTCATTGTGCAATCACACGCATACCTGTCAACCGCGGCTCCGGAAAATCCTGGACCTGCGCAGAACCGTTCTGCGCAGCTCACTTCTACGCATGCTTAGGCTTTTACGCATGCGTAGAAGGCTTCTATGATCCCCTTCTGCACAGAAGCCTTCTACACATGCGTAGAAGGGTTCTACGCATGCGTAAAAGCCTTCTACGCATGCATAGAAGCGAGCTGCGCAGAAGGGATGTGCAGTAACGCCTTTCTCCCTGCTGCCAAATTCCGGGGTTTCAGCAGCTCCGAGTGGAAAATGGCGAAAATCAGCGCCGAAAAACGGGAAGTCCCGGCCAATCCGGGAAGGTTGACAGGTATGATCACACGTGACGTAGCTGCAATATTATATGAATACTGCAACTACATAAACAAGGCAACTTGCCTGAAATACAACTTAGTAGTGACTTAAAGACAAGGATAATGGCAAAGTCTTAAGAGATAGACATAGGGTGCATATCCACAAGGAGGGTGGGGGTGGGGGAGAAGACTAACCAGCTTATAAAATGACACCAATGGGACGCAGCATCCTAGCGAGCCCCACCAAACCTATCAGATTAAAAAAAAGGCCTTGCTGTTCAAGTCCTAAGAGTGACAGATGCACAGCTACATATTACAATTTAACTATGATACGTATCCCCCCCCCCCCGCCCCATACCAAGAACATGTGGCAATTTAATATTAGGGGAACTGGCCAACTACTTTGAATGCCTGACAGCAAACAGCAGCCAAAGTCAGCATCATGTCTTATTTTGAGAATACCACCTTGAATTCTCTCCAGGCACATGGGCAGTGCCAGATTCTTCTTTCATAATCCACAAATATTTTTTCCAGATGTATTCAACTGATTTAAACCTTAACAAGTGTGGCTTGGCTCACTTCAAGCTATTTGTTCTGGAAGCAACATTATCTATGCCCTCTATGCTTGTGGCACACTGTTATTTAATTTTGGATGAATCATCTTGCTTTAAGGCAGGGATTTAAATCCTTTCATAGCTACAATTCTATGCAAAATCCTAGAAGAGAAAAATAACTCATGTTTGACAGCAGAAATACCAATCTGAACTTTCCAGAAGGTAACCATAGCAGTCTGTTGCAACATGAACAAGCAGCAGTTTGCCAAACCCTTTAACATTATTGCCACAAGTCCAATTATGTCCACTGGCATAACATAATTGGGTCTTGATCTTTTTCACAAATTGCTACCTGCCAAGAAGTCACTATAGGCCAGTGATGGCAAACCTTTTAGAGACCGAGTGCCCAAACTGCAACCCAAAAACCCACTTATTTATTGCAAAGTGCCAGCATGGCAACAGGGGAGGTAGGAAACTCTCCCATTGGGTTGCTGGGCAGAGGGATGGGGAAAACTCTGTGCTGGCAGAGGAAGCACTCCCATTGGGCTGCTAGGTAGAGGGGCGGGGCAAATTCTGTGCTGGGGCAACCGCATGGGTGCCCACAGAGAGAGCTCCGAGTGCCACCTCTGGCATGTGTGCCATAGGTTCACCACCACTGCCATAGGTGGAATAAAGCCATAACAAGATGTATTATCTTTTAGTAATGAAGGGGTCTGCGGTGGCTCAAGTGGTTAAGACACTGACTAGAAGGTCAGCAAGTCAGCAGTTCTAGACCTGAGCACTGCATGATGGAGTGGTTCCCATCTCTGTTGCAGCTCCTGCCAGCTTGGCAGTTTGAAAGCAAGAAATTGCAAGTAGATAAATAGGTACCACTTCAGTGGGAAGGTAAACAGCGCTCCATGCACTAGTCATGCCTGCCACGTGTCCACAGAAAGGTCTGCAGGTGCAGACAGTGCTGGCTCTTCGGCTATAAATAGATGAGCACTGAACCCTAGAGTTAGATACGACTGGCTTTCGAGCAAGGGTGACCTTTACCTTCACTAGGCCATAAGATGACATAAATTTTATGATATAGAAAATATGTAATCAATAAAGTTTATATGTCCCACAGGTGGTGGGAGCACACAGAGACTTACACTGTAATGTTTGTTTGTTTGTGGTTTTGTATTTTTTTTCTTTTGTAATTTTTTTAGTTAACAGGTTTTTTTTAAAAAAAAAGAAGTTACCAAAGACATGTGCTGTACATCATGTGACTTCTTAACTTGCAGACACTCACCAACAAGATTTATATCAACTGCATAATTCTAACATAAAAACTGAATAGAACTTTGTTCCATCCAGTTTCTTCTGGCAGGTGCCTTTGCATCACATGTTAACCAAAAATTATATATATTGCGTAATAAAGCCTACAGTATACTTGCTTCAAAGCCAGTCATTTACAGCCAGAGTCTCTGTTTACAGCCAAAGAGTCAGCACTGTCTGTGTCTGGAGATATGGTCATGTGGCAGGCATAACTAGATGCCAGAGTGCACAGAATGCTGTTACCTTTCCTGCCAAAGTGGAACCTATTTAACTACTTGCTTTTGAATTGCTAGGATGGCAGGAACTGGAACAGCTGATGGAAGCACCACTCTGTCATGCAGCACTCGGGTCTTGAATTGCTGGCCTATCATCCCGCTCAGTGTCTTAACCGCCACCGCAACCAGAAGTACCTGTAGCATGTATACAACAACTGGAGGGGGGGCAGTATATATCTGTCTTGCCAGGGCAGATATGACAGTATGAACAAAAGTAGCCAAGATAATAGTGAAAAACAGAAGAACAAGACTACTGTATATTGTTTATCTGTATGAGACAGACATAAAGTGACAATGCAACACAGTTCTACTATACAAATGATGCATGCTGCACCAATAAAATCTGAGGAGTAATTGAAATAAAGTGGTCACAGACTGTTGCACCATTGTAACACATGGCTGGTCTCTGCAAGAAATCTGAACAAAAATACTCATGGCTGAAAAGATTACTCTGGTGATGGCATGCTGTGAGTATCTCAATTGGCAGATGTTTAAAGGAGATTTCCAGGCAGTTTTTGAATATCTAAATTTTGTATACTACCTAGTCACTCAAAATATCTTCTGAAAAATAAAAGCTTTATGTAGGCAGAATGTGGGGTGAGTGGATGGGCAATTAAAATTCTGAAATCAGAATAAAGGAAACAAAATCTTAGGCTGCATAATCTGAGACTTGATTTTGTAAAAATGTTTTTGATGTTTCTCTCTTGTCCATTCACAATTTAGAATCAGGATAAAAGGATACAGAATAATAGGATGCTTATAGTTTGCACGAGAGACTTACTAAGAGCAGACTGTCAGAAAGAAGAGAATTTAAAGGTCTTAGATAGCAAGAGTCTGGAAGAAAAAAGTATAGAACAAGATGTGTCCCAGGCATCCTCGTCATTTTCAGTAAGACAGAACTAAACTTCACTAAATGCAACTACCTAGAAGCAATACGTTTCTCCAGTTGTGTGATGCGACTAGGACTCAGGTGACCAGGGTTCAAAAATCCCCACTCAGTGATGAAGAGTCACTGCGAGATGGTAATGGTACAACAACTCCTTAGATGTATCGTATTCCTTGAAAACCCTATTAAGGGAGTCATAAGCCAAATATAACTTCACATCACATGGCACACAAACAAAATTGAGCTATTCAGGCTATCTTGAAGGTACCATGCACTCATGTTAAAGAAGAACCAGCAGGCCACATGAGATGTCTTAACCTATTCAATTCAACTATATGACGTCATGATTGGGAGGTTGAAATATTAACTCAAAACAGCCATTCTTCAGTAAGCATTTTCCATCATTTTCACTTTTATCTCAAGGATTTGGAGTAATGCTATGGGTTCGTGTGAACCTGTTACCTTGTTTTCCTAAATAGATCTTTGGTCTCTCCCCCCCCCCAATCCTTATCTCTATGCCAAGAAGTTTAATAGAACAGGCGTATCTCAAGTTGGTGTGCTCCTGATCTAGAAAATCTCATAACGGATCTTAATGAGATCAATAAAATTGAGCCCCAACTCCAAATATCAAGTACAGTAGCTCCATGAGAAGTCACTTTGAGTATTCCCCTTTGCCACAGCATAGAGCTGCAGCCAAGCCAGTATTGTTTGTTTAAGTGTGCCTGCTCCCTTAGCAAATCACTGGGCGAGCACCCAATCAATACAGAGAAAGGGCACCAAGCACAAGAGTCCCAATACTATGGCAAGGATAAAGGGGGAGGGGGAAGTGTGCAGGGTATGTTTTGTCTGCTAAGTAGCAATTGCTTCTGAGTGCTCTTGTCCATTCAGACAGGCAGCTCAAAGGGGTGTGGGAGTCAGCCAGCGCTCAATGAAGACCACTTCAAAATCTGAATAATCTCCCCAGGGACCCCCTCTAAACACTCTCCAGGAGTTCTAGACATTCAGTACTTGGCTTGGGATAAGCTGTCACATTCAGTGCCTTACTCCAGCATTCGAAATACTTGCCAAAAGCCATGTTTTCCACCTATTTGCACTGTTGTTTACATGATAAGTTATTGTAACATAACAAACCCAGTTGCATTAAAACGCTCTTTAATCTGTTTACAATACCAAAAGGATGAACCGGATTGAAAATAAGGAAACAAGTTCTGTTTTTCATCTTCAAAGAACGGACTATGTCAAATACAATGGTACCACTCTCTACAGGTGAACAAATATTAATTGGATTGCAGGCTTCCAGTCAAGCACAGACAATAGCTGAGCCGTGAGCCAAAGATGTATAAGATATGTAGTTAACACATCTTGGAATGAACCTGAATATGTAAATACGCGCTATTCATTTGGGATAACATCTTTGAGTCAATCAAACAGCTCCAAGCCATCCTGATTAGACAAGTCCACCCTCACTAATTTGGACTCCAGTATCCTGCATTGTGCTTTGCCTATCTCCATTTACTTTACATTTCACTGTAATATGGTTTAAAAATTAATCATTCATAGTGGGAAACAAAATATAGCAACGTTAAAAACTGGCTAGGATAAGCACCTTCTTTCTTCTAGCAATAGGCTAGGACAGTTGAGATGTCCTCTCAAACTATAAAGAGTCCCAGTTTATGCATGAAAGAAAGAACACACTACAAAGTTACTCATGTAAAGATCCCTACATCCCAGCATCTCAATTAAAGAGTTCTTAAGTTGGAGCAAGAATGGGTAAAGTGTGGCCTGCATGGGTAAAGTGAGGCCCTTCCCAGCTCTTCCATTTTTAAGATGTTGTTCAGTCACACTGTCGATTCCTACTCTTTTCTTTAACTTGCAAAGTCCTTGTGTGCTTCTTGTGGGTACTAGGACATTTTTATCATGTTAACTATTATTATTTTGTCACAACAAGAAGGCTTTCTGAGTTAAAAATAAATTACTGTATATACTCGAGCATAAGCCGAGTTTTTTAGCCCCAAAAAGGGGGCATGGCTTATACTCAGGTCAATGACCACAAGGGTCCCAAGACTGTCCCGGATTGAAGTGCACCAACAATTTAATTAATTTTACCTTGTTTTCATGTATCTTGATTATTGAAACTCACTAGCAGCTGCTGCATTTCCCACTCTCAGCTTGCACTCAGGTCAATCTATTTTCCTAGGTTTTCAGGTCAAAATTAAGTACCTCGGCTTATATCCAGGTCAGCTTATGCTCGAGTATATACAGTATGAAAATTAATTGGAATGGAGGAAAATGCAATCTTCCAAACTATATTTAATCTCTGGACATTTGGAAGCAGTGCATCCTGTGTTAGAATGAGGAGGAGGGCACCATTTATAGGGAGAGTACAGATCATGTACTGTGTCACAGTGCATTTATATACCATGCTGGCTTTCTTCTCAGTTCCAGGTTACTGGCATATGAATGCTGTACTCAGAAGGAAGCTGAATGATATCCTGACATATGTAATTTTGGATAAGTTAAATGATTTTAGATGCTCTGTATCTCATGTAAAATCAGCTTAAGAAAGAGCCTAAGATAAGCAACAACCAATCAAGATGAAAATTACGCTGTCAGCATCACTTCTTGGGCTTCCATCTAAATGGTTTTAGTGTATGAGAACCAAGACACAGGAACAGCCGAAGGATTGGCTTAACACATCTTTATTGCATGGTGGTCCGGGGGAACATGTGGTAATGGTGGACGAACAGCTCAATATATACAGAGGCTATACATTTGAATGTGGCTCCTTGGTAGCCCATTGGCTACTGTCTGCGTGATGTCATTTCTGGTCACGCCCTTCTTGTCCAGGTGAGTGGTGGCGGGAATCTTCCCGCGCTGTAGGTATTTGTGGAATTGGAACCATGTGAGCTGGACGCTCGCTATTGCCATCTGGTGGACATTAGCTCGCGTCCTAATACAGGAGGTTACAGAGTTACAGCTGGTAGTTATTCTGTTACATTGTTTAAAGGCATACTTTCTTATACACAACATCCCTCCCCCCTAGGATGAGACGAAGTCTCTCATCCAATATGGTTTATTGCAAACGCGTTTTGGGCGCAAGGCTGGCTGGCTTGTCCCGGGGGCGCTATCGCTTCTTTGTTCCCTGGGCTCTTGTTCTGCAATGGGAGAGGGACACTCGTTAGCGACTTGCCGTGGTTTCGCGGCTTTTGGGGTAGGGCGGAACTCCATTGTGGGAAAACCGGGGGCACTGGGGGCTAACGCAAAACCCCTCTTCTCGCTTGGATGGGTGGGGGACCACTCCGAACCCCCCCCCCGGTTTTGTAACTCAAACTCAAACTCATCTACTGGGGAATCTATGGGGGTATCCGACAGGATATCTACGGGGACAAACGCCTTCCCTTCCCCCCGTGGTGGGGGCCACCGGCCCCCCTCTCCTCCCCCTTGGGCTGAACGGGTGGGGGAGAACCCTAACGTTGAATCCTTTTCTGCGCTGTCAGCGCCCTGGTCTTCGGAGATCCGGCGCCGGAGTTGGTCTGCGTGTCGCCTCCAGAGTAGACCTGTGCTGGTCTCTACGCAATACGACACGGGGCCTGTCTGCCCTATGACTACGCCCGGAACCCAGGCCGGCCCTGCGCTAGCGTAGTTCCTGCAATGAACCGGGGCGCCTATCTCGAAACTCTTCGTGCCCGCTACCCCGATGTTCCTTCCAGTGTCTTCCACCCTGGAGGGGTCTAGCCTGGTCAGTATCATAGTCAGCTTCCTCCGCATTAGGAGTTCTGCGGGCGAGTACCCTGACGCAAGGGGGGTGACTCTGTAGCCTAGTAAAAACTGACACAACTGCAGGTTTAAATCCCCGGGGCCCATGCGCCTCAGCGCGTCTTTGGTGGTACGCACGAGGCGTTCCACCTGGCCATTTGTCGCCGGGTGGAAAGGTGCGGAGGTGATGTGCCGGATGGCGTTGATCTCGGTGAATGCCCTAAACTCAGTGGACGTGAAACAACTAGCGTTATCGCTAATAAGGGTGTCTGGTATGCCGAACGTGCTGAACACCCTCCGCAAATGTTTAACAGTTGTGGCTGAGGAGGTGTTCGCAACCGGGAGAACCTCCAGCCACTTGGAGTAAACATCCACTATGAGGAGAAAAAGAGATCCTCTGAACGGGCCCACAAAGTCAATGTGCACGCGGGACCACGGCCCCTTTGCCGTGTCCCATTCCCTGTGCGGAAGACGAGCTTCTTCGGGCCGGGAGCTCTGGCAGCTCGCGCAAGTGCCCACCATGTGCTCGATATCGGCGTCCAACTGAGGCCACCAGAAGTAGCTCCTGGCCAACGCCTTGGAGCGGACAATTCCAGGGTGGCTGACGTGCAGCAGTTTGAGCACCCTCGCTCTCAGGGATTCAGGGACAATTACTCGCTGGCCCCACAGGAGGCACCCCCTCTCTAAGGACAATTCTAGCTTTTTCCGAAAAAACGGGGCGAACTCCGTCGCTGGGGGGGACGTTGGCCACCCTTTCTGCACCCAAGAACTAACCAGGGCCAACGTCTTATCCTTGCCTGTCGCCTTGGCGATCTCTGCGGGCAGCACGGGGGGTGAATCCAAGACCTCTATCATGAGCACTTGGTGGTCTTGCTCCACCTCGCACACGTGGCCGCTTGTGTGGGGAAGGGGTGACCTCGACAGGGCGTCCGCGTGGCTTATGTCCTTTCCAGGGCGATACACCAGCGCGTACTGATATGCGTTTAAAAAAATGGCCCACCTGAGCATCCTAGGGGACAGAATCTGTGGCGTGGGCTTGTCTGCGGTAAAAATGCCTAGCAGGGGCTTGTGGTCAGTCACGATGGTAAACGGGCGGCCATAGAGGAAATCGTGGAATTTCTTGGTCCCAGCGACTATCGCTAACGCTTCCCTGTCTGTCTGTGCGTAATTTCGCTCTGCCTGAGACAGGGACCTGGAGTAGAATGCCACCGGAGCCTCCCGCCCGTTTTCCATCACGTGGCACAGAACCACCCCCACTGGGGACGCATCACATATCAGGACTACTGGTTTCTTGGGGTCAAAATGGGTTAGTATGGCGTCTGAGGCTAGGAGTTTTTTCAGGTCATTGAACGCTTCCTCTTGGCTCTCGCCCCATTTCCATGCCTCGTCCTTTTTTAGAAGCTTGTGAAGCGGCTCCGCCACCGATGCCTTCCGAGGCAGGAAGGAATGGTAGAAGTTTAGGAGCCCCAGGAACGACTGCAATTCGGGCTTGGAGGTGGGGCGAGGAGCATTTTGAATGGCGGCCACCTTTGATTTGGAGGGTTTGATTCCTGCAGGGGTTACCCGGAAACCCAAGAACTCAACCTCTGTGGCGAAGAAGACGCATTTGTCTTTCCGCAGCCTCAACCCCGCCTTTTCGAATATCGTCAGCACTTTGTCTAATCTCCCAGCCAATTCAGATTCGCTCCCCCCCGTTATCAACACGTCATCAAAGTATGGTAAGACCCCCTCTAGCCCCTTTAAGAGGCGTTCCACGAGCGATTGGAAGATACCTGGCGCCAAGTTCACGCCAAACTGTAGGCGCATGACCTGGAACGCCCCCTTATGAGTGACTATCGTCTGCGCAGCAGCCGCAGCTGGGGTTACTGATAGCTGCTGATATGCTTGTGCCAGGTCAAGTTTTGCAAAACACCTCCCCCCATGTAACCTGGCCAACAGGTGGCTGACCACCGGTACCGGATACGCATTTGGGTGTATCGCCTTATTAATGGTGCATTTGTAATCTGCGCATATGCGAACCTCCCCGTTGGCCTTCAGCGCTATTACAATCGGAGTTTCCCACTCCGCGGAATCAACAGGAACAAGAATCCCCTGGCCCACCAATTTGTCCAGTTCCGCCTCTATCTTGTCCTTGAGTGCAAAAGGCACTCTGCGCGGTTTGAGTCTTATTGGGCGGACCTCTGGGTCCAGGTCAAACGCAACTGGGGGACCCTTGAATTTTCCGAGTCCCTTCTTGAATACTTCGGGGTGCGCGTCACACACCTCTTGTATAGGGTCAGTCCCAACGGCATGCACCCCCCCGATGAACAAACCCAGGGGCTTAAACCATTGAGTCCCGAGAAGCTTCCCCCCTTGAGGACAACCAGGGGCAGTTCCGCGGCGTGCCGCTTGTACTGGACCTTGAATTTTCCAACCCCCAACACCGGAATGCTATTTCCCTGTACGTCCCGCAGCGTGGACCTCAGCGCTTTGAGCCTGGGCCGCAAGTTGGGGGAAATTCCCAAAAACTCCCTCTGGGAAAATATTGAATATGAGGACCCCAAGTCTATCTCCATTCTAATGGGGGCCCCTTGCACCAGTACCTCAACAAAGTAACGGGGGTGTCCTAAGAACACGCTGTGAACTGGGTCGTCGTCGTCGCTGCCGTCGGAGATGTGGCCCACGCCGTCCTGCTTCCTCGAGGGCCGGGTGCCTTCCTGGAATCTCGGTGGGCGGTCTGTCGAGCCTCTCTGGTCTCTGCGCCGCCGTCTGCAAACCTTGGCTGTGTGCCCTCGACGTCCACAGTTGTGGCACTCAGCCTTCCGGAACGGGCACTTGGCGCGGTCGTGGGCCGCCCCGCAGCCGTCGCATCGTCGGCCATCCTTCCGTACCTTCCGGACGTCCTCGTCCTCGCTGCTCTCCGTGGAGGATTGTGGCGCTCGCCTGGCCGCGTGCACCGAGCCCGCTGCCTTATCGGATTGTGGGGGCCTTTCCCTGAACCCCTTGACTCCGGCCCTCATGGCTTCCGCGGCCTGCGCCGCCTTCACGACCTCGTGCAGCGTCGGGGGCGGCTCCTGGTTCATCAGCTTTCGCTGAACTTCTTCGTCCCACAGACCACAGAGCATGCGGTCCCTGAGGGCGATTTCCAGGTTCTCCCACTTGCAAGGGCCGGCGGCCAACCGGAGGGCCGCTGCAAAGGCTGCGATGGACTCCCCAGGCGCTTGGACTCTCTTCCAGAACGCGTCTCGAGCCGAAAACATCGAGACCGAGGGCTGGAAATGGTCGCGCATCGCTTTCAGGAGCTGCTTGACCGACACCTCGCTCACCTTCTTCGGCGAAACCAGGTCCACCAGTACTCTCATGGCGGCACGTCCCAGCATCCAGGTGAGGATGGCCCTCTTCTTTCCTTCGTCCGTAATGTCGGACACCACCAGCGCGCTTTGGAAGTCCATTTCGAAGAGCTCCCAATCTTCCGGCTTGTTGATGTCGAAACCGGCGTGTGTCTTGATCTCGTGGGGGTCCATTGATCCCACCTTCGTCGCCAATTTAGTGTATGAGAACCAAGACACAGGAACAGCCGAAGGATTGGCTTAACACATCTTTATTGCATGGTGGTCCGGGGGAACATGTGGTAATGGTGGACGAACAGCTCAATATATACAGAGGCTATACATCTGAATGTGGCTCCTTGGTAGCCCATTGGCTACTGTCTGCGTGACGTCATTTCTGGTCACACCCTTCTTGTCCAGGTGAGTGGTGGCGGGAATCTTCCCGCGCTGTAGGTATTTGTGGAATTGGAACCATGTGAGCTGGACGCTCGCTATTGCCATCTGGTGGACATTAGCTCGCGTCCTAATACAGGAGGTTACAGAGTTACAGCTGGTAGTTATTCTGTTACATTGTTTAAAGGCATACTTTCTTATACACAACAATGGTACAAACTAGTTTTGCTTTCATGAGACACGCCTTTGATTTTGTTGTCCTGCACAAGAAGATCTGGATAATCCATTTAACACCAAGACTAGATCCTAAAGAGTCATGGTTCAGCAAATGAGAACTGATGCATTTCCACATCTCATTTCTTCTGAGACAAAACTCCAATTAATGCTGCAGCAAACTGTCACATCAGTCAACATAATTCGCTACTTGCTGGGACTGTTACAATTCCTTTGCCTCGGGGTGTGATTACTTTTTTATCCCCAACTTTGTCTGGCTATAGGCATGGTCCAGGGACCATATGACACAGCTTGCCGCAAACCAGCCCAGGCTTTTCCCATTGCCATTCATAGCCTTCTGGTGTACTGGCAGTGACTATGTTTTTTTGGAGATTGAGTGGTGTAAAGAAACAGAGATCACTTGATGTATTAAGATTGTGAATTATGACTACCAAAACCTGGTAGAGGCAATTGAGAGCAAATAGATGGCTTTCTTTTCACACCCCAGTGCAATAGCCTAGCAGTGGGATAACCCTGTCTCAGGCTTCTGGAAGAGCAAGAGGTGTACAGTATTTCAAGAGCAGACCATTTGAATTATGTATTATTTGGGGGAAATCATTTTCAAAAAGGAAATCTGGTTTCTGTTTTACAGTTCTGTAAGATGTGTATCAGCAAGGAAGCATTTTGTCATCTGAATGAGATTAAGATTCATTGAAGGCTTAATGAATGGTCAATTGAGAGAGTAAAAAGGCTAGGTTAAAGTGTTGCAAGTTGAATTGTTTACAACTTCTCTTAGGATAAAGCTAGTATTTTCCCATAGATAGTCCTTTTTCCGCATCAAAATTCACTAGGCTGTAAGTAAGGGAGACTAACATAGGATGATTGTAACTTTTTATCTAAAATATTTTTGGGGGAATTTACTTAGAAGCAACTGTTGAAAACAATCTGTTTAGTATTATTCTCTCTTTCTGTTTCTTTTCTTTCTTTTTAATAAACTTTACAAAATCCATTCCAGGCAGGGCTGTAGCCAGGGAGGATGGGGGGGCGAAAACCCTCCTGAGCTAACAGCCGGGCCCCCCTACCCGCCCCGTGATGCCAATGCTATATATGTGAGTGTGACATTGTTGCCCCTCCTGAAACTTTTTCACCCCTCCTGAATTTGTTTTACCCCCGCCCCCCAAATCTAGAATCCTGGCTACGGACCTGATTCCAGGAGTGATTGGATTTGTGTGAAGAGGAAGTTTGCTATTGAATCAATCTATTAGGCCAGGGGTTGCCCACCTTTTGAAGTCGAGGGCCAGGTCATACTCCCTCAGACAGCTGGTGGGCCGGACTGGTGGTCCAGCTGCCGCCACCACTGGAATTGGTCACAAATGCATTTACAACAGCCGTAAATGAGTCCGCACCGATTCCAGCAGCAGCGGCTGGAGCAAGGGGTCAGGCCAGTTGATCTGGTATCATTGGCCAGATCCATCTTGTGCCATAGGTTGCCTATCCCTGTCTTAGGACAAGCATACTGCTGAGGAAGTAAGGAAACAGGATTAGTGGCAGTGAAAAGTCCTGCTCCCAGGAACACCATGCTCATATTATGCCTATGTGAAACTAACAATGCTTTTTAATAAACACTCTACTGCAAGCCCACAGGAGTTCAAATTACTTCCCATTTCTCTTTTCCGGCCTGGCCAAATTAATCATTGTTCCAGACCATTGGCTGCTCACCTGCCTCTAGCAGTGGAACACCCACTTCTCTTCTGGTGTCTCAGTCCTAGACTTTAAAAAAAAACTTTAACAGAAGCAATGCTGTGTCAGAGATAAGCATTGCACTTTACAAATGTTAAAACAATTCAGTGCTAAGTTGCAAGGAAACAAGGGATGAACAGATAAGAGGGGAAGACATGGTACAAATAACAGGGGAGGGTATGAGTTGCAACAATGTGAGGTGTGTGTGGTCTCTTGCCTCTAAACAACCTGGGATCAATGAATTTTTCCATGTGAACAGAAATATTGATCTAATTGCTGTTCCAATGGTCCCATCATGCCAGATTAACCAAATGCAAACCAGGACGGCTTCCCTATCTAATTGTGCCCTGAGTCTCAGGAAGCCCAGACAACACTGTTTACAATGTGCTCTCATACCTTACCTCCAAAGAAGAAGAAAAGATTAAATAGCTGTGTGTGCAGTGTTTTTTGTTTGTTTGTTTTTACGGGTAGTACTACAAATTCTCTCCTGGAACAAACAAACCATATCCAAAAGCACAGAATAGGAGAGAGGGCTGTGACATATTGTTTCAACCACTATTATGCCTTGCATCATTATTCCTTTGTACAACTCAAGAAATATGACAGACAATTGTGAGATCAATCCTTGATCTTATTCCCCAACCCTCAAAGCTGCAATTTAGCAAACCAGTCAAAGAACAAAGAGGACATGCACTCCTTTCTCTCCTGAGATGTGTCCTTCTGCCCCGACTTAATCATTCCACCCTCTGTGGCAAATAACAGCCCTATTGGTGCTACTGCGCTAATCTAAACTACATACAGCCACCTAATTTTCTCAAAATGTAGGAACCTATTTATAGACATCAAGTATCATTTCCATTTTGGCATCTTGCATAGGTGATGTTAAAATTAGAACATACGCAAGTGACACCAACAGTTGACTAACAAATACAGTTCAGCCAGGATACATCAGACATCGGTTCTTCAGTTTCAGATAGTACTATACTATATATTCACATACTATTGGTTATGATCTTTTCACTGAAGTGGCTCCTACTTGTTAGAGAAAGCTCTCAAGAGCAAAAAGAAGGAATAAATTGTTTCCCTTCAACAAAAGGATTCAAAGGTGCAGATGCATATATGACACAATATCCTCTTCCACCCTCTAATCTCAAAGCATAGAGAGAATGTTTCATTTAAAATGAACTTTACTCATTGAAATCCCCCAGTTTAAACTTGTATCAGTGGGAGTGAACCTATGGCATGTGTGCCAGAGGGGGCACTCAAAGCCCACTCAACAGTGGGCATGCACACTGTTGCTCCAGCGAGGTGAGACCAGCGAGGTGAGACACACCCTCCTATACTTCCAATTGTGTGTGTGTGTGTGTGTTTATGTTGTTTATGTTTATTCAATTTATATCCCGCCCTACTCAACACATGGCCGACTCAAGGCGGCTAACAACATATAAATGACCCCAGGGCACGTGTGAGTGCGCACGTGCATGTGTGTGTGTGTGTTGCTTTATGGAGAGAACATGCACATGCACCCATGTGACGTCACCAACATGCCTTGAGCAGTGCACATGCAGTGCCTGCCTGCGCACTGCCACTGCCTCCTATATGCACTGAGGAGGATAGAACAGACAACTGCAACATATACTTCTTCAGTCTGAATAGATAACCTCACTGATCTATATCTCTTTCAATTCTCCATACTGTAGTTTGCTTCTTAACATTGCTCCTAATTAACTCCTAATGCAACAATCTTTCAGAACTATATGCATTATCTCTCATTTTCAGGATGAATGGATGGTGCTTCCCTATGTTTCCTGCTTTGCTATCCCCCACTTCCCTGTTCTCCTGATCACTGGCATTTTGCATTTATGCAAAGCCAGTGAGGATGCAAAAATATTTAGAAATTTTCTATTCAAGCAGAAAGCTACATGTGGATGAGTTTATGACCAGATTTAAACATATTTAAGGTTTTAGGAGAAAAGTACAAGAAGATCTGCACTTAAAGGAGACAATCCCCTACTTTTCTAATGGCCATCTCAGCGTGTTAGCAACTATTTGAATAAATATCCTATCCATATCGTAACAAGATGTTAACCACCATGATGATAAAACATTAGCTATTTCCTAATCACAAAGCTATGGGACTGTGGTGGCTTAGTGGTTAAGATGCTGAACTTGACTACTGGAAGGTTGGCAGATCAGCAGTTCAAGACCCAAGTGCTGCACGATGGGGTGAGCTCCCGTCTCTGTCCCAGCTGCTGCCAACCTAGCAGTTCAAAAGCAAGAAAATTGCAAGGGACCACTTCAGTGGGAAGGTAAACAGAGTTCCATACACTCCCACATCTAGTCATGCCTGCCACATGTCCAAGGAAATGTCTGCAGATGCAGACAGCGCTGTCTCTTTGGCTATAAACAGAGATGAGCACTGAACCCTAGAGTCGGATATGACTGGCTTTCGAGCAAGGGCAACCTTTACCTTTACCTAATCATAAAGCTGATCAGAAGAGCAAAATCAATTTAAAATAGTAGTCCAAAATTTTTATATAGTGTTAAGTAAGTTTGCATTAAAACCTGGAGAAAATGTCCACAATCAAAATAAAAGTGGAGTAAAAGCAAAAAAAAAACAAACCCAAAACTTTATCTGCTGTATTTTAATGTGATCTTTCATGGATCAAGTCTCTTCATGTCAGTCTTTAAGGTGCCACAACATTATTATTTTTTTCTTCCTTTTTTGTTTTGTCTTTCCTTTTGTTATACTTTGTATCTCGTCTGAGATGCCTCCAGAGACCAACACAGCTACCACTTTGAAAACTACAATCATGAAGTAGACATATTCTTTTTGTGGTGCAGTTTACTCTTCTTTCACATATGTACTGTACTTAGTTTCTAGATTCCATTCCCTATTCCAAGCCGTCAGCAGTCCTCCACCTTTTCTCTTCCTACCTATTTCCTCTGCCTCTTTAACGTAAAACTGCATTCACTTTCTTTTCCATGAGAAGCTATTTTGTTAATATTTTTAAAGCTCCATGCAGAATCTTCATTCCTCTTGTTACTGTGCTAAAAGACACACAGATAGGGTTTCTATTTTAAAAATGTTTTTAGATTCTTTATTCCCCAATTAAACTTCCCTGCAAGCATCTGTCCTCAATCCAAACCACTAACATCTTCCTCTTTCCCCTCAATTGTTGCCTTCCTTCCTTCCCAACATAGCTCATTTTCACCGCCTTTCAGACAGCACAGCTTCCATCCTCCTCTTCAATTTCAAGTGCTTCAGTACCTAAAGTAGAATAACTGGCTTCTATTCATTCTTCTCACTATCAGTGAATCAGCTATATCATTTTCTTCCACACCAATGTCTCAATTTTCTTCTATAATAAATTTTATCTTTGAACCTCTCTTTTCTTCCTCTCCGGTAAAGAGGTTCTTTTGGATCCATTCAAACTTTTCATATACTGTACTACTGTATATGTGTTCAGTCACAAACAGCCAAATATATAAGATCCCCAGGCTCCTATAACACCATGTTTGTCTCCTGTGCCAAGATGAACATGTATAAAATTCATCACTTTTATCTTATTTGCATGTATCTGGTATTTTATGTAAGCAAAACAAGTATCTAATCTACACATTTATCTATAACAGTGATGGCGAGCTTTGGCACTCCAGGTGTCCTTGGACTTCAATTACCAGAAGCCCAAGTCAGCACTCCTGCTGATCAGGGCTTCTGGGAATTGAAGTTCAAGAACACCTGGAGTGCCAAGGTTCGCCATCACTGATCTATAAGCAATTGGAACAAAGTTCCCATGGCCCAAATATACATCAAGAAGTTCTCTCAAAACAATTTGCCCAAGACCACTTTAACTTTAAAGAGCAAAACTATGAAAGAGGCAAGGACTTAAAAGAAACTAAACGATTTGGCAAAGCAATGACAAAAGCAATTTGTTGCACTTTCAAGTGGAGTAGAGAAATGCAGAAGCAAGATAGGAGAGTGGAAGACAGATGGATCTTTCATTTAAAAAAAGGTTTCCCCCACAAACATTATTTTTCCCTTGTAGAAGGCAACAATCAGCTGTGGAAAGCACTTTTTCAGCCCTTCCAGGAAAAGAAACCAGAATTAAAGTCCTAGCTATAAATTATACAACACTTTTGTATGAGTGCTTCTTTGTCAATAATAAATTCTTCTCCCGATGCTTTTCATGGCCAGCTTTGGTTCTGCTCTGTTCACACCCCTCTCCATAGAGATAAAGGTGGGACAGGGCAAAGTTAGACTCAGACCCTCTCCTCCCCCCAGTCTCTCTTCCAAACTGGAACTGTCCCCAAATGTGAAAAGGTCCTCTCGAACTTTTAATACGTTATTGTGATGCATGGTTTGGGCAGAAGAGAAGAATTTCTTAGCACAAGGAAACAATAGGCCTGTTCTAATGGCTTTAAGAAATGCCCAGAGGCACCATGGAGGTTTGCTTCTCTCTAAATCAAAACTGCAGAAATCCAGAAAATGAAGTTAAACAATTGAACGCCAGGAAGCAAGGAAGTTGGGCCCTATTTAAATGCCTCTCTTGGTTACAGCCAACTTCAAGCTACTTGAGGAAACAGTACACATGCTTCATCACTAGCACAAACTTAACAGGCCAAAACAAAGAGACGACAGACAAAGATCATATAGGAGTGGTAAGAAAGAGACAGAGGAAAAGCTAGGTCACCAACTTCAATCAGAAAGCTAGCTCAACTATGCACGAACATTAACAAAATCTGGAAGACCAGAAACAATTTTTTTTAAAAAAAGCCTGCCACTGTGCAATTAGAACGTAAATGAGGACTGGCAGCCAGCCAACTAAAAAAGATAGCCTGAAAAGTTTCTCTTGGATTGCACCTCTCGCAATTTCCCAGCCAATAGATATTGTTTTACAAGTACATTGTTTTACAAGTACAAAACCCACCCATTTTGTGGGCACCAACCCTCTAGATCAGTGTTGCCCAACTTTTGGTTTTTTGGACTCTCAATTCCCAGAAGCCAAAGTCAATTCCCCAAAGCACTGATCAGCCAATGTACTGACTGAGGCTTCTGGGAATCAAAGTCTCCCTGTGAGGCATGTGCCCCACGTTGGGAACCACCGCTCTAGATGATGGCTAAAACTGAGGAAAGGTTTTCTGCACATACCTTATCAAGTTCCAAATATTAAACCAGAAGAGACTAGGGGTGGGGAACCTGCAGCCTTGAGGGGAGCCTGGGCTTCTGGGAATTGAAGTCCCAGAACAACTGGAAGACTAACCTGTTTCCTCTAGGCCAGGGTTTCTCAACCTTGGACCTTCAGGTGTACTTGGACTTCAATTCCCAGAGGCCCAGGATCCACGGAAAGCTGCAGTTTCCCACACTAAGCTAAAACTATGGAGAGCAATAACAATAAATCTAGCTGAATGGGTGAATGCTGAAGAGTGTCTCTCACCAGTACAAGATTCTGACTGGACTATCTGGAAATCACTTAAAATACTTTGCAGTGAAGTAAGAAGATCAAGGAAGAAAAATGGGGCCTCTTAGATAGAAGATACCATTCTCTGAATGTAGAGAAAAACCATCAATGCAGCATTCATGTGCATGCAATTTATTCCCTACTACATGTAGAAAAGATTTAGTAAACAGCTGAGATACTGCTATTGAAGTAGTGTGCTTCTGGTCAAAAATCTAATCTAATCATTTTTACAATTTAATTTGTTTGAATTGTATTTATATTTCATATACATTTATAATTTTAAATTGTTTAACACTCTGATATGAATAAAGAAAGAAGAAAGTTAACCAGGTAGCTGTATGGGTCACCATAGAGGGAAATTTAGTCAGAGTGACTGAAGAGGCTATGATCATATTTAAAGGAGGAAAATGCACATGCACATAATAATTAATATAGTGGAAGATGCACAAGACATCATTTTAAAGCCGGATGCATAATTTCAAAATTGCAAAGTAGTGTAAAAACTACAACCTTTTACAAAAGAGCTGATACCCAGCATCTTTCATCACAGTTCTACAATAATGGCCATGCATGCAAATTGCTTTGCAAAGGGACACTGAATTTTATGTTAGAGGACAAATCTATTCTGGCATAGTTCGCATACAGGCAATTGCAATAATCTAATTAGACGTGCAGGATTAAATGAAGTTATACCATCCATAACTACAGACTCCAACACTCTTTAAACCTTCCCTAGTTGTTGTATGCAGATGCCACAAACCAATTATGAGTTCGTTTCAATTGATTTTAGTGTGGTTCATACTGCAGTAGGTTATACTTTTACCTGTGTTGGGAGTTCCGTTCCCACAAACTTGAACAATCAAATATGTTACAACCCTGATGACAAACCTGTGGCACGCAAAGACCTTTCTTCGGCATGTGGGCAATTGAGGAGAAGCCCCGCTCTGCTCTGCCCATCTGGCCCCACTTCTCCACGAGCCCTCTCCCTCCGCCAAAGGGGAGGCAAAAGGAGAGAAAGAAATCCCAGCCAGGAGGCTGTGACTGGGCAAGGTAAGGTGGGAAGCACTCGGGGGGGGGGAGGCCCCATGGGGGGGAGCACTCATGGGAAGGTCCTTGTTGTGATCCAGCCCTCCTCCGACTTTGAAGAGGACCTGGATCAGGGGGCACTCCCTATGCTCAGCCCAGTTCTGCCTGCACCCAAGCCTGAGGATGCCCTGAGCCAGGGATCTCAGCCTGCACCTGGCCGTCTGTTTCCCCCAGCAGCTGACTGTCAGATCAGGAGTCTGGCTCTGACAGTGATCAGCCCTCAGTCAGGGAGAGGTCCAGGAAACAGCTATACCTGAGAAGCAGACAGGTTAGAGCAAGCACCAAAAAAGGCTCCCAGCCAATACAGATTAGCTGGAAGGCTTATAATCAAGGTTCTTGCAGCCTGCCAGCGTCAGTACAACTCTTGTGTGAAGACTGACATCCTGCTTGACTCCAGACTGCCTGCCTACACCCTGACTTCTCTGCCAAAACTGATGATGGCCCTGGACACCCTTTGGATTAGACTACTGACTCGGACTACCGGTAAACAGACCTCGGCTTGCCTTTTGGACTTTGATATCTGGACTATCCTCAAACAAGTCTCTCTGTGTAGCGCCACTGTGCAGTGACCGTGCCTGCCCTGGTGGGTCAGCACAGGCCCTGTGAGGGGAGCTCTCACCCAAAGGAAACCGGAGCTCTCACCCAAAGGAAATAGGTGGTCTGAGCATCCGATCACCGGTTTTCTTGGGGTAAGGGCACGCAATCTCACCCAAAGGAAACTGGTGATCCGACGCTTGGGTCTACGGAGCCCCCCCCCAGCAAGGGGGCCTCCGGAGATCGCTGCCCCAAAGCCCACAGGGCTGGTGTCCAGCCCTGCAGGCTTTGGGACAGAAAGCAACATTGAGGAATTTGAGGAAAACTTTTGCATCGCACGTTATCTTAACGTTGTGCGGTGCAAAGGCTTTCCTCAAATTCCCCAACGTTATCTGGTTTTAACGCTGTGCAGTGCACATGTTGATATTATTGTAAGTAAAAAACAAACAGTCAATGCAAAAGCATCACTTTGTTTTTTACACGTTAACAGACAATAAGGTACTACAGCTACTAAGATTAGAATACTGCAGTGGTGGCAGAGGGGAATACTTTTAATTTTTGTCTCATGTACTAATGAATTTTTGTGTAAAGATGGAGAACAGAGTGTGCAGACCAATATCCCTAACTCTCAATCTTTGGGCAGTTTGGAGAACAAAATTCTACAGCAGATCAACATTAACAGCAGTGTCAGTGAACCAACCCTATTCCAAACCCAATGGTAAAAGCTGAACCATTAGGCACATTAACTCCATGGATGACAGCTGCGATTAGTGTTCTTTGTCATGATCTGTGTGAAATGCAGACAGCCACTAAATACAGTATGCCAATTAATGCAGTGTGAACATGTTGGGTGCCAAAAGAAGCCCAGCTCAACGTCTCCTTCAGGTGAAGGCAGCATATTTTAAAGAGGCACTCTTATATTTTGCAGAAAGGGGAAATTAAATCATCTTCTGGAAAGGTTTCCTTTCTTAATATCAAAGTAACACCTTTTTAAAAAACAATGGAAAACAAATTAAGTAAGGAGCTTTTCCTCTCTAATCTTTTCAGCTCCTGCGTTTAACGGGCATTTTCATTAACAGGTTTTCATTACATTTCTCTGTAAAATCAGCCCTGTGTTGTATTTCTTTGGAGTGATAACAATTTCCCCCCTACCGCTAGCACAGCAATAGACCAGTTCCTTCACTGGTAATACAGTAACAGTGCACATTTAACAGTGGTGGCAGAGATGGGGGAATTTTCAGAGGGCCGCTTCTTCTCTTTGTCACACAGGGATCAAGAGAGAGGCATCTCTAGATAGGATTGCTAGAAGGTTCTGTTTCCGTCAGTCTTACTCTTATAGGAAGTTCTTACTGTTAAATGAGCACGTATGGATAAGCACCTACACTTCCAGAGCCTTTTTTGTCTTTATCTTTCATTAATTCAAGTTTGATGTACTGCAAAATTTGCATAAAAGGTCTGAGCTGCCCTAAACAGATATATATTTATACAATGAATATGCATATCACAGGCAAGAGTTTATATCACCTTCAAGCTCTGAAAAGTCATTACCTTCACATGCCTGTAGTCATCCAGTTTTCCATTTGTGCAAATCTTTTGCACAGGAGGAATATGTGAGAGTTTTAAATATGCAGTGCTTGCAAAAATGCAAGCAGTGATACGGGAGGTACATGTAAGCCAAGAGAAGCTACTTATACAGTATATGAATCTCCACGATCTACTTTAAGTCATTTTAAATGCATCAAGACTTTTGTAGGTTTGTATAATTTGCATTTTCTTTTATTGTGATAAAATATTACAATGTATTTTAAAGCAGACAGAAACACAGGAGTACAGAAAAGGGAAATAACTTCTCAGTCCTGTGTCAGTTAAAAGAACATTTTTCATACTCATACACAAAACACTTTGACTCCCTTCATACTCCATAGCAAATATCAAAGAGCAAATGATAAACCAATCCCTAAGAGGTAAAGGGGTTGATTCTGTGTACGTAGATTTACAGAGGAACAATGGGATTAAGGTCTTTTTCTCAATTCTGATGTTTATTTTATAACATTGTTTGCTATGAAGGAGGCATGTTATCGTTGCAGATCCAAATGCACAATTTTGAAAATAGCAAAACCAAGCATTTGATTTGATAATATCGTCTAGATAGAAAAATTGCCCTAAATAATCAGAAACCTCTGGGAGAGCATGACATTGTGAATGGATTAATACAGCCTTATGCCCAGTGGTGGGCTCCCAAAAAATTTACTACCACACTGTGGGTGTGGTATGGTGGGTGTGGCCAGGGGGAAAGCCCTGGCCACGCCTGAATTAGGACTACTTTATTTCAAAACTTGGGTGGGAGGAGCCAGCCAGAATTTCTGCTACTGGTTCTGGCGAACTGGTGCGAACCTGCTGAAGTCCACCACTGCTTATGCCACATAATTAAAAACTAATTTCATGATGAATAACCTTTGGACTATAATGTATCTTAACTATAACACGATCTTTAGAGAGATATAAATTTAAAAAATCCGATTTAAATCAGAAAAATCTGATTTTTTTGATTTTAAAAAAAATCATTGATTTTTATCCACCCTGAGTTGCATACACAAACAAAGACAGCTATGTGATCCTTACACAATACAAATGCAGAAAAAACACAATACTAAAACAAGTTGGAAACCGAAATTCAACGCTGCACTAATGCCCAACCGCAACTGAACGAGGTACTATCTATCCTGCCCTGTCCCCAAAGGTAGTGTAAGACTCAAACACTTATTCCAGAGACTTTCTCAGAATTGCAGAACACTTTTTTGAGGACAGGGGAGATGCAAGACCAATTGCCCCTCTTAGTTCCACTATTAGAAGCTGTTCCATCAGTGGAACAAAGCTAAGCAAAAAGCAAAGCAATCACACTTACAGTATTTACTGCCCCAAGCACTTAGTGCACTCTCTGGGTGGTTCACAAGTTAATTGGTATTTTGCCCCCAACATGCTGAGTACTCATTTTTACAAGGCTGAGTCAACCTTGATCTGGATCGAAATCACAACCTTTTGGTTGCAATACAGCAGTTTAACCACTGCGCCACTAGGGCTTCTGTACTGGACCCTGGCCAAACTAATCAATTACCTCAAATTTATTTTTGTGATAGCCTATCTAATTATGGCTGAAAATATTTTCAATAAATACATACAGAAATTTTTGTCCTTTCTGTATTCCTCCCTCACTACTACCCTACCTATAAAGAACATGAGGAAACCAAATTGTAAGAAATTCCTCAGATTCACTAGATGTCTATTCTCTCTTTTCTACACCTCTTCCTCATCCCTTTCTCTTTCTTTCTTTTTTTAAATCCCTTTTTCTTTCTCAGTAGCATAATGTTGCCATTTTGTTCAAACTTCTTTTTAGGAAATCTTACAATTTGCATACTAAGACCTAAATCCAACTTTTAGTTCAACTTAAAGTTTACTGACAGGTGAATTGTAAGTCAAAATATATATAACTCCCATTGATTCAATTGGTTTACTCCAATTTATATTAGCAACTGGATTTAGACTTAAGTAGAAAAATCAGCACTTAATATTTCTGCCTTGTTTTTACAAACATAAACACCTGCTTCTGCCTCTGTGAGAAGACACTACTGAAGACATGGAGAATACCTGTACAATTTTTATAGCAGTATGCACCTCTTTTGAACTAAACATACTTCTCAAACAAGTAACACATACTGGTTGTATTTATTCTAATGTGTGCATTTTCCTAAATGTTTCACATTTTGTCTATACAAAATAATAATCCCATTCTTTTAAAAACTTTTAAAGGCATTATAAAAATGGGGGGGGGGAACTAACTTGAGATTACTAGCTCCTCATCTTTCTAAAGCTGTAACTATGAACTCAAATTGACCTGATAGAATCCTTTTAGATCAGGGGTTCTCAACCTTACCATACCACGGCCCAGACAACTCCCCGACAGACAGCTGAGCGGGCCAGACATATGGGTTTCCCCTTGCCACAAACGCTGCTGTTAACCATGGTGGGTGCATTTGCACATGTGCAGTAGTGTTTATGGCTGTCATAAACATGTCTGCTTCTACTTCCGCTTCCGGGGTTGTTGTCACAGTCCGGATGGAATTGGGCCAGCCCACAGGCTACAGCCCACAGGCTGTAGGTTGCGAACCCATTTTAAAGTCTACAACAGGGGTTTTCAACTTTTTAAAGCCAGGGGCCGGATCACAAGGGGACCACCAGTCCAGCCCGCCAACACTCCCCCCCCATGCCACCACCGCCAACACTCACCTCATGCCACAAGTACAGCCCGCCAACACTCCCTCCCAAGCCAATGCTGATGCTTATCTGTTTACCAGCCTGCCGTGGGTGAAGGAGGGGCCCTTACTGTCCTTTCCCGTGCTCAGCCAGAGCGGCCCCTGGGAAAGACTTGGGTGGCCACATGCGTCTGCCGCTTCCGCCACTGCTGCCTCAACCCTTATCTCCTCCACTTGGCTTGATGTGTCCCTAACACAGCCCTGTAGCAGGGCAGATGTTGTAAGCCTTCTTACAAGATCTGCCCTGCTATGGAGCAGCATTAGGGACACGCCAAGCGGAGGAGATAAGGGCAATGGCAGCAACAACAGCAGGCCTGAGGGCGTGGGCTAGGTGGAATGATGCCACAGGCCAGATCGAGCCTGCGGGCCATAGGTTGAGAACCCTTTGTCTACAAAGTGCTTTAAAAATTAGAAGGTTTCCCTTCTGTGAAGTGTTCCAATTCCAAGACACAGAATTTTTTCCATTATTTATAGCAATCCGAGGATTTTAAATACATCTCAAAGTATGCCTGCCCCACCGTTTCTTTGGTTCCTGCACCCCTCTCTCTTTTTAGGGGTGGGTTCCTATTGCTGGTTTTTATGTTTTTATCTGTTTTTACCCACTGTGTGAACCGCCCGGAGTCGGCTTTGGCTGAGTGGGCGGTATCGAAATTTAACAATAAAAAAAATAAAATAAAAAAATCATCCCAAACCATCCCATTTGTTTGTCTGTATTAAATGGAATTAATTCAACATCTAACCCAGCATAAACAGTAATGATTCTGGGAGCAAAAAAATAAGCAGAGGCTCAGAGAACTACAAGACTTTTCCAAGGTCATGCAGTCACTAGAAAAGACAAACAACAGAATCTAGCTTTCATTATCTCAATTCAATGTTACATGTATTTTCTTCAGTGAAGGGGGAATCTATGAGTCTAATCTACAGAAAGGTCACTTCAGAAGATCAAACTAAATATTTTAGTTCATACTGTGATCGCCATTAGGAAAAAATATATCTGATATTCTGCAATTCAGAACCAACACACAACACTTTTCTGTTCCTTTTTGTTGCCTTTCTCAGTACATGTCAAAGAGAATATTTATACTGTACTAGTAAATGAACTGTTTCCTTTTTATCGCTCTCAAAATATGTTTTGTAAAAACCCAGAAAGTTTGCAAGCACTTTTAGCAGACGTTCCGCCATAACTCACTATGGAATATTTTCTGTTCCATGGAGCCACATGAAGTTGTAAGGAAGACTTCATCCACACATATGCAGAATTAACTTCACTTAATAGGGAAAGAACCAACCTAAGAAGTTACAGCACATGTTTTGACCAAGAAAGGTCTCAGGTTCTGTCTATTAGAAAGAGTTAAATTGGTACATCTTAAAAGCATCTCTGCCTAAAATAATGGAAAACAATGAGACTTGCAGTACAGGCTCAACATTACCAGACTTCATACATCGTATATGAGCATGCAATCTGAAAGAAAATGTCACAATATATCCTCAGCGTCTTATAAAACTGTTCCTCATTCCAATCACTCAAGCCACCCTTCTCCTAGAAATACTGTACCATATTTTATCCACCTCTACTCCCCATTTTTCCTTTCTTCCAACATTCCACAGATACAATGAACACAGGGAAATTTAATCCAGACTGTCTATTATCTCCTTCCTCTTAATACTATTGGCACAGTATTTACTACTAGTCAGTACACTATAGATAAAAGATTACCAACTCTGGGGCTAATCTCCTCCATTTAGTGAGACTCCACCCTACCCCCATTTTAATAACAAACAAACAAATCAGAAAAGTCTGAAATTCTAAGCACTGAAAATGTGTGTAAAGCAGCATATTTAAACAACAGACTATCTTCCTGAAAACATCCAAGCGTATAATGTGCAAAGAGAAATAGGATATCAATACAGTTGAACCCCGTATAGTGATTTTAATCCGTTCCACGGAGCTGATCACTATGCAGTTTTCGTCGTTGTATGATCTTCCCTACGGGAAAATCTGTACAACAATTTTCCCTATGGGGAAAAAACGTACAGCGGTTTGGCGCTAAGCGGATTTTCCCATTGGAAAATCATTGTATGGATTTTCCCATAGGAATGATCGCTATGCGGAACGGCTTTCTCCCCCCTCCAAGCCTCATTGCTATGCGATTTCATCGCTGTATGGGGCGATCATTATACGGGGTTCTACTGTATAATGTACTGTTAAAAGCGGTATCACTCATTAAATAAAACCAACATGGTCCAGGTAATAACCATTCCATGGTTTTCCTCATGGTCTACAGGTGGAAAAAGCAGTTTTGGATCCTAGATTCAGCATTCATTCATTGATTGATGGCCAAAAAGAAATAGGGGAGTTGTAGTCCACAGCAGGCTTCAGATTATATGTGCTTCTCTCCCAAAACTTCATGATTTACACACACTCATGAAGAAACAATCACACAAGAGTACCTAATATTATGTCACACTCTTGTCTGCCCAATAGAGTGTCTTTATTTCACATGTACAGATTGAAGCTGACTTGATTTTTCACAGCTGGAATTGTCAGGATAGCATGCACATTTTGCAACCATTATAATGCCTGTCCCAAATCATATTTTTCTACTTTCACACAAATGAATGGTTGCCTTTAAATCCTAGAACAAAATGTGAGGTCCTGAACACACTGTCACCAATTTCTGCTGATGGGTCTTCAGTGGCCATAGGATACCAGAATGAGAGCTGATACATGGAACCTAAATCTTCCCACAGATACTGGTATAGAGTATCACAAGAGTGACACCATGTAAAAACGGTGAGTAGAAAGGGGAGAAAAGTGTCTTTTTGAATTCAGCCTGATTGCTTGACAAATAAAGATGTAGTCTGATCCAGTCCTTTTGGTGCCAAGTCCCACAGAGTTCAGCAGGGCTTACTTCCAAATGAAGTGTGTCCAGGAGCACAGGGGGAAATTTTATTTAAAAACAGACAGACATTCCACTCACCCCCTTGTAATTATACTGAATATTAGCCTAGATCCTAGTGTCTTTTCACAAAGAAAGACCCAGGGGAATAAAGCTGGAACACATCCCCAGTCATAGATGCTGCTTTTCTTGAATCAACTTGGCATAAAGCATCTCCGGTAGACATCAACACACCGCCACTTACAAGTAAGCATGACAAATGACCTGCACTTTATAGCAAACCATCCCCCACACAGTCATAAACTGGGAGGACACAGTAACTAGAAGCACCTGGGTAAGAGCCAAAATAAAATTCCAGGCAGGCAGGCAATGAATGATCTTGCAGCTCCAGCCTTTGAATTCTTCTTTGTAGTATTTGGTAGAAAAATTTAAGCTCCTCCATGTATCAATGGAAGAAATGAAAGGCCACCCTGCTCTATGTAGCATTTTCAAAAATATCAGTCTTTACAAAACACAGATTTAAATTAAACTCTTTTTTGTTGTTGTTGTTATTGTTCAGCCGCACACACTTTAAGTGAATATAATTTCACAGTACCACCAAGGATACATTTCAAACCAGAAACCTGCTGGAATTTCAAGTCAGCATCCGGAGAGACAGGTGGATAAAATTATATGGTAGCAGCCAACAAAAAGGGACAATCGTTACAAAAGTCACGTCTTCTGCTATTCTTCTAACTTCCTTCAGTAGAAACAACAGAGTGCTGCTACCCACCCACCTCCAAAAAAGAGTCATATTAAGAGTATTACTGTGCCACGATTTCTTTGGCACCAGCAATCTGCTCAGCCCCATTGTATTAACAATTCCCTACATTTAATTTTTTAATGCAACACTGCAGAATACTTAAAAGAGGCAGTAAAAGCATGTGTCCGTCCCCCCCCCCCTTGTTCTAGTTTCTTGCCTGCTCTCAATATACTGCACTGGTATTACATTACACAGTGTAAATGTATATGTGCACACAGACAAATATAATCTGAAAAAGGAGAAAGAAATGGGAGTCCCAAATCCTGCCAAGCCAGGGCTGTGCCTTGAAGGGGCTCCTCTAGAAGGAAATAGCAGCTGCATTCCTGTTGAGAGAAAGGCTGCTGTCCCAACACGCAACAGAAGCTACAAATAACCTGCACGGATTACAACCTTCCACAACTGAACTCGGCTACGCCAAACCCTCTGCCTTGAGCACAGAAAGGCACACAAGGAGGGAAAGGAACCAAAACAAGAAAGGGAGGGAGTGCCGGAATAACATTTTAATAAAAAAATACCCCCCACCCACCCGTATTTAGTCGATCTACTGCAAAGGACAAGAAGGCGGTGGGTGCAGATGCCTCAAAATAATATGCTGTTGTTGTTTTTTTGGTGGAACCTGTTTCCCGGCAAGAATACATAAAGCAGGGGTGCCCAAACTTTTCAAGCCACGGGCCGGCCACGTGGTTCAGGGGGCCGGTCACTACTGGCTCGTTTTACTTTCCGACGGATTGGCGTCGGGGGGCCAGATCCGGCCCCCGGGGCCGTAGTTTGGGCACCCCTGCCATAAAGGAAGTAGAAAAAGAGCCCTTCGCGGTGGCTTGGAAAGGATCCGGCTTGGCTGCAAAAAAAGAAAGCTGCGGTGGGGGTGACAGGAAAGTTGATCTCATGGGTCCACAAGTCTCCGGCAGACACGAAGCACGAAAATAGATGGGAGGGCACGGATCCCCCCCAAAGAACGAGGCGTGCGTTTGACGGATGGGGTGGAAACAATGCCAAGTAAGGGAAGGGAAAGCAGGTAGTTAGCTCGGCGGGATGCCCCGCGTGCTGGCGCCAGAAACACTCAAGCACCTCTGGCTAATTAGCCGCCGCCGCCGCCGCCGCCGCCCCACCCTCCTCCTCCTCCTCCTGCGCCAGAAGAAAGGGTTTAATTTGAGCCAGAGTTGATCAGGGGGCTTTGATCCAACGGCCCCCCCCTCTCCTCTCCCCCCCCCCACCACAACTGTTGTCCCAGGGCGCTCGATTTGCCTTTTTGGATGGCGGTACGTACGTGCACGGCGAGCTCATCAATCCCTACAATCTGTGCAGCCGCCATCCCTGAAGCACCTGAGCACGTGCAAAGTATTTTTTCTCCCTTCCCAAGGAATGAACCCGAACTCCCTTCACACGTAACGCACCATCGACGGGGAGTGGGGGAATTCTCTCGCTTCTAGGTTTAGCAACGAAGGTGGGGGTGGGGGTGGAAGAGAAAAGTTTCAGAGTCTGGTGGTGTGTAGGGGGGGGGGAGAGGGGGAGAGATCGCGCCGATCCTGCCACCCGAAGAGCCGCGTTGGGGGGGGGGGGAGATGCAAGCCCTGCTTTGTTCCGAGCTTTTTGGGGGCCCCTGCGTAAGAGCGGTCGAAACTGTGGGTCTACTTTTTAGCGGAGGCTCGGTGGCAAGCAAACAAACAAACACGCCTCTGGTGCCGAGGAGGGAGCGAAAGAAAGTCAAGATCTGGTTGGGGGGGGGTGTCCTGGAAAAGAGAATAAGTGCGCAGCGTGCCTCTGAGCATGTGCTGACTGCCTTCATAGGGCAGCCCTAAAGGCGCTTCCACCGCCCTCTACAACAGGACGACACGAACAGCCCCCCAACTGAGCAGGAGATTGGGGGGGGGGAGAGAGAGCTGGAGCGGCGGCAGAGGAGGGGGGGGGTAGAGAAGGCGACTTCCCTCGGCCAGCAACTGGGAGCGCGGGAAAAGGATGTCCCTGAGAAGGGCTTCTTAGTTCTTACTTACCTCGCACGTAGAAAAGGGCTCCCAGCAGCAGCCAAGGCGCCAGGCGGGCCAGCCCGCGCCCCCTCATGGTGGGGCGACCCCCGCGGTGGCAAGCGCTTGGGCAGGCCCCCTGCTGCGGACACCCCCCCCTCGGGTTCTCCGGCCCCGGGTCTTCTTCGGACTGGCCGGGCAGGGCTTGGGCTTCGCCTCCTTCCCGCCGACGGGGCGGGCGACCTTGTTGGGGGTGGGGGGCTGCCCTGAGGCGCGGGTGGTCGCGGTGGTGCGCCTGCCTGGGCTCTTCTTCTTCTCCCTCAGCGGCGCAGTTTCGCTCCGCACCGTCTCAACCCCGCCATACAGGAGAGAGGGAGGCAAAGGCTAGGCTAGGCAGGCGAGAGAGAGAGAGAGAGAGAACCCACCAACCAGACCTGCTGCCTCCGTCTCGGGCTCGGCTCTTCTTCGCTCCGCCTTGCCCTCGGCTCGGCCCTGCCCTCAAAGGAGGAGTCCCGTCGGGGGGCAACCTCCGCCCTCGCTTCTCGCCCGACTGAGCCGCCGCCGCCGCCGCCGCTAGTGGCTCTGAGCGGACAGCGCCTGGCGCGCGTCCCGAACTTTCTGAGGCGGAGAAGAAGAAGAAGAAGAAGAAGTCAGTGCGCGCCAGAGAGAGCCAGAGTTTCTCCAGCGGGGGCTTTTCCCCCCTCCCGCCATCAAAGTCGTCGCGCAGCCCCACACACGACTCTCAGCCGCCCACACAGCCTTCCTTTTCGAGCCAGGAGGATGTTTTCCCCCTCGCCTTTCCTCCTCCACCCCGCTTTCCTTCCCCTCACATTCACTCCACAAAGGCACCTGTGGGTTACCCGCGGGAATAATAATTAATTGGCAATTAAACCTCTCCCCAGGGGTTCGCTCGGTGACAACAGATCCGGGGCTCACCCGGCTCGGCGGGAAAGGAAATTGGGAAGATAAAGCGGGCTAGTTAGAATTAAATGAATCATAACCTAGGCTAAGGCAAACAAGCCAGGGCAGACAAAGGACAAGCTAGGTACCCGGAGTCAATACACATAGACCCCGAGATTAGGGCAGGAACAATGGGTTTTGCCAGCCCAAGGCAATTAACTACGGGCTGTCCATTAACCACAGGGCAATGTCCAAGAGCTGACACTGTAGCTTACCGTCACAAACTCTGGTCGTGGCTGGACTTCACCGCACATTTCCTCCGCATGTCTTCCTTGCGGCCAGCCATTCCTGCAGGCGTCAGCAGCATTTTCCGTTTGCTGGGATTTCAGGACCCACAACGGGAAGGGGCCACTTTTCCTATCTCGGGTCGAACCTGCAGCCACAGTAGCAAAATGACATCTGCAAACCAGGGAAAGACAGACTTTGTGGAGATGCAAGGCTAACTTTGGGAGTGTGGTGGCTTAGTGGTTAAGATGTTGGACTTGAGGACCAGAAGGTATACCTGATTGGGCAGCATTTAAATAAATAAATAATAAGTCAGCAGTTTGAGTTGCAGGACAGAGAGAGCTCCTGCCAGCCTGGCCGTTCAAAAGCAAGAAAATGGCAAGTAGATAAAAAGGCAACAGCGTCCTGTGTGCTCCAGCATTAGTCATGCCTGCCACATGACCACAGAAACGTCTGCAGACCAGTGGTGGGCATCAGTAGGTTTGCACCAGTTCGCCAGAACTAGTAGCAGAAATTCTAGCTGGCCTCACCCATCCAAGTTTTAAAATAAAGTAGTCCTAATTCGGGTGCAACGCAGGGCTTTCCTTTCCCCCTGGCCATGCCCACCATACCATGCCCACAGTGTGGTAGTAAAAAAAATTTGGAGCCACCACTGCTGCAGACACAGACAGCACTGGCTCTTAGGCTGTAAGCGTGGCTCTTAGGCTGTAAGCGGAAATGAGCACCACATCCTAGAGTCAGCACGACTGGCTTTCGAGCAAGAGAGACCGAGACCTTTACCCAAGGCTGGCTTTAAAGGCCAGGGAAACAGGGCTGCTAAGGGTCTGCATCCCATAGTCCCCTGAAAGATATTTGCAGGCTGAAGGATGCCATACACAGGAGGAAGAAAGTGCAATTTGAAGAAACATGGTTTTCTTAACATAATGTGGGACTGGGGTGGTCTGCAGTATGCTAAAAGGAACCACCCAAACCAGAGCAGAATTATCGGGTGAGCAGTGACCCCATTCCCTGGGATATCATAACTGAAGCCAGAGAACTAGTAAAACGAACTCCTAGCCTCAATCCCTGGTCTAACATCAGAGATTTGTCAACCAAGCACAACCCTAACCCTTCTTCTTCAAGAGCTGTATCCGATTCCAAATGTAGTACTTTCCTTTCATCATGGTGATCAGCCATAAAGATTTTCCTGAGAATATGATGCAGTGGCCTTCTGTTTGCATTCTGCATCACAATGTGACACCCGTACTCCTGATCCAGTTCCGCAGATCATTTTCTGGTCCTGAGTCCTTTTGGTAAACAAAGTCCTCATCACCCCCAGGTCTATTGATGAAGCTGCTGCCCTTCATTAAGATGGACTCAAGTAGGATTTAATCCACTTGGGGACCATCACGCTTCTCTGTGGACTTCGCCACCCATGGCCATTAGTCCTCAGATTGTCAAGTTAGTTAACTGCCACATGACAACTGGTGTTGAGTCGCTGGCAGTATGGTCTATTACCAGAGCAGCATAACCTGGCCAGAATAACCCTTCACCACCCTCTTTTACTGTACATGTATATTTTTTGTTCTTTCTTGAAGTTCTTCCAGAACAAAATGGGATGGAAGTATTACACATCCATCTTCATTCTGTTCTCAATTCAGTTTTACTGATTAAAACCAAAAGTAGGCTTTTTCTATTTCAGATCCGTCATATATCACACCTGTCAGTGTATAGGTAGCTATTTTGAAGATGGCCAGTATTACCTGTCTTGTACAGTATCTCTTTGTGCATTCAATACATTGTCAAAGTATTAAATTACATGATGTTTACTTAGTAAATAAAATTCCTCTGAATTTTTTATTTGAAAAAGAACTTTAGACCCGTCTCTTCTCTTTAAGGCTTGATGAGGTGTGCATATCTCAAGAACCGTGTGAGGTATCTGGGGCTGAGCAAATGTGACTGGCTCAAGTTCACCTGGTGAGCTTTATGGCTCAAGGGCAAAATCATCCCGAATCTTTCAAGTGGGTAATAGGTTTATTATTTGTTCAACCCAACACTCTGATCACCATACTGGCTGACAGATTTAAATGTTAAAGAAAACTGTAGACATTAGAGATTGTGAGCAATTGTGGCTTTGCACTAGGACAAGGCAAGGCATTTTTTTATTTATTTACATTTATAAGGCGACTGATTCTTGGGAGACAAGCTATGAGAAACCTGGGGAACATAGTGAAAAGCAGAGACATCACATTGCAAACAAATATTAGAATAGTCAAAGCAATGGTATTCCCAGTGGTAATGTACGGATGTGAGAGCTGGACAATTAGGAAAGCAGAACGTAGAAGAATAGATGCCTTTTGAAATGTGGTGTTGGAGGAGAGTTTTGAGAGTACCCTGGACAGCGAGGAGAACAAATAGGTCAATCTTAGAAGAAATCAATCCTGACTGCTCATTGGAAGGTCAAATAGTAAAGACAACGCTAAAGTACTTTGGACATCAAATGAGAAGGGAGGATTCACTTGAGAAGGCCTTGATGTTGGGAAAGGTGGAGGGCAAAAGAAGAAGGGGGAGGCCAAGGATGAGATGGCTAGATGGGATTGTAGACACAATAGGCACAGAACTGGGAGGGCTGAGGGGGATGGTGGAGGACAGAGGCGCCTGGAGAACAATGGTCCATAGGGTCACAAAGGGTCGGAATCGACTGTGCGACTGAACAACAACAAACCCCCATCCTTTTGGTGGAAACACATGCAATAAAAAAGATACATTGCAACTAGTATCATAAAACAAAGTATGTATAAAAACACAATACTAATCATCCCCAAAATAACCAAAAACAAGTCAAAAAGACATAACCAGATATTGTCAGATAATCTTAAAATCATAATAAGATTCATACAATACTGTTCATAGAAGACACTATCAGCAGCAGTAAGAGGAGGCAATATGTAGTACTGTACCTTCTCTCCACCCATTTCCTCCAACCTATGCAGACCCCTGATTATTGAGACAATGTGTAAGTGTACTCTGGAACAAAACATTATGATGCGAGGGAAGAAATAGTAATGACTGAATCATCAGAACCTCACTCTCCATATAATCATGGCATTAGAAGGATATTATTTATTTATTTATTTCAGTTTCTTCTTGGAGAGCCTGCTCTCTCTAGCTCCCTGCTCAGCCCAAGATCTATCTGAGAGGAAGGGAACAATAGAATTATCCTACTACAATTGTCTAAGGCTTCTGTGTATCTGCTTGGCATAAGCTAGTCATCCTGACTGCTAAGGGAAATGTAACCTTAAGTGGGTCTCCTATCTAAAGTAGACATTAACATCAACTAGCACCTCCACCTTTAACTAATAAGTGGGCATTAAAGCAATGCCAAAGGGTTCTAACACCACAAACTTATCTTTTGACTTTAAAAGCCAGTCTGTTTCCTTTCCCAAGACACATTATTAGAGGATGCTTGTCTGCATAAACAACTCAAGTTTAGTTAACATACTTATTGAATGTGCCATTTAAGGTATATAAAAGAGTAAGAAGGTTAATTAATTGGATCAGTCTCACTCTTAGACAGAATGCTGGCACACCTGATTTCTGTTTACTTTTCTTCAGTACTGTACCTGGAAGAGTCACACTCTGCACGTGTCCCGAATCTAATCTGTCTCTCTGCCAAAGTGTGAGTATTACCAGTAGATAGGCTAGCTCCAGTGGTGGGCATCAGCAGGTTCACACCAAGTTTTGAAATAAAGTACAGTAGTCCTAATTCAGATGCAATGCAGGGCTTTTCCCCTGGCCACGCCCACCATACCACGCCCACAGTGTGGTAGTAATTTTTGTTGGAGCCCACCACTGGCTAGCTCACTCTGGTTTGTTTATTTTTAATGGTCATAATTCTGCCTCTGTAATTTCCTCTGTTATTTTTGGGACACCATTTCTTATAACTGAGTAGGAACGTTTTGCCTTTTATACCTATAACCTGTGGTTTGGGGGGGGGGTTGGGGGGTTTGCTTTCTTAATAAAATACAAAAAAAAATTCAAGCAACTGTCTGAATTTTTGTCTCAGAGAGTTTGTGGTATTAAAAACCAGGTCCTGCCTTGACCAACTGCTGGAAATGTTGGTAATTTTAGTGGTGTGGTAGCAACTGTTGCAAATTAGGCACCTTGCTATCCAGTAGCTAGCCTTGAGGTTTTTGATTTTGAACTCCCTGGAGCATTGCCAAGCCTAAAGCAGATTAGAGTAATGAGGGTGTGTCACTAGGCAAGGCATGGGTTTTTAGTTGTAACCACAATTGACTCATTCTTGGGCTCATCTACCTTAGGACAAGAAGGGCAGTGTGGCTAAGTGACCGTAGAGGGAGATCCCTAAACTCAGTAATCTCAAGAGAGCCACTGTTCCCTCTCCATTGTTGCTTAAACAATACAGTTGCTAAGGGCTAAATTAACACACAAGGACACTTCTTTGGAAATACATGCAGCCAATGTTATTTTCCTGACAACCTAGCAGTTCAAAAGCAAGAAATTGCAAATAGATAAATAGGGACCACTTTGGTGGGAAGGTAAATAGTGTTCCGTGCACTCCAGTGTCTAGTCATGCCTGCCACATGACCATGGAAATGTCTGCAGAAGCAGACAGCATTGGCTCTTTGGCTTTTAAATAGAGATGAACACTGGACCCTAGAGTCAGATATGACTGGCTTTCGAGCAAGGGTGACCTTTACCTTTAATGCTATTTGGGTGAAGGAACTTTGTCCATATGTCCTAGAGCTGGTTAAGAGTATGTGTGATATTCTTCTTTTGTGTCCTGATCAAACCCTGGGCTGCCAAAATGAAGCCACTTACTTCGCTTTGTCATTGCCCAAACACAAGTCCTTATCAGTGCATGACTCTGGAAGCAATCGGCAGGCCAGCAAATGGGCCAGACTCTGTGACTCTCCACATTCACACCGTGTGTTGTTGTCTACCAGCAGCCCCCACTTGAGCATACTGGTCTTGCATTTAGGGACTCCAACCCTCAGCCTATTCAGGGTCCTCCAACCCTCAGCCTATTCAGGCTCCTCCTCCAGGTGACATAGGGGAGATTGAGATCTTAAGCTATATCCACCTTTAATGTTGTTCTTGCCCAGTGAGCTCCTTCTTCCATCTTCTAATTTGGTTTTACTCTTGTGTACCCTCAATAATGTTTGTTCTTGCCATAAATCTCTTCCTGGATCTGAGCTGGCAGACTTGAGGCTCATATCCATTCAGAGGATGTCGAGGGTCATTCTCTTGCTTAGTTCTCTCAGCATCTGCTGCTACTTCTCTCCTGATCTTAGGTGGAGCAATACCAACAAGAGAGTATATTTTCTCAACTGGTGTAGGTTTAAGGCATCCTGTCAACTTCTTTTCTCTGTGTGGATGCATTCCACACTGGAGCAGTATACTCTGCTGCAGAGAGGCTCAAGGCCAAAACTGATGTGCACAGTGTGGATGGTTGAGTTCCCCATTTATAGTTTGCGAGTTTCTGATGATGTTGTACCTTGTATTAACTTTGGATTTGGTATTCAGGCAGTGCTGCTTAAAAGAGAGTGTCTGGTCAAGTGTCACACTGAGGTATTTTGGTGTTGAACAGTGCTGTAATCAATTCCCTTGCCACATAACATTCAACTTAACCCTTGCCTCTCAGTTTCGAAGGTGGAAAGCGCATACTATACTTAAGTCTTGCTTAGATTAGGCTTCAAATGGTTGATGTTGTAACACTGTCCTAATTCTTCAAGTGCTCCAGTATGTTTTCCAGCTACCTCATCAAAGCTTGACCCTTGAATGGCCATTGCTGTGTCATCCGCATAGATGAACAGCTTTGTATATGGTCAGGAACTGGCTGATCATTTGTATATATATTATACAGTGTCGGAGACAATACACTTCATTGGGGCAGTCCATTCTTCTATAACCTCCATCTGCTGTTCTTTCCATTCATCGTCACATAGAATCCCTGGTTCTGGAGGAAGCTGCCAATGATCCTAGTAAGCTTGTTATCTTTGGTAAGCTTATTTATTTTACGCTCCCACCCTTTATGAGTATTCTTTCTGAGGTGATTCCCAGCGCGTTGTTACAGATCTTGACAAAGAGTACGAAATATTCTGTACCGGAAGAATATCGACCTGTTTCTGCCTCCACCACATTCCTCTTTGGTGACGTCCGCATAGCCCTCCTGGCTGCTTGTATTGCATTTTGTACTTCTTCTTGTACGTTACATGATTGTCCACACGGATTCCTCATGGACTTTTGATACTGACTTTAAACCTGTTCCCGTTGTTACTACGTTCCTTCTTTAGACGTTCACATAGCCCTCCTGGCTGTCCTTATTACGTATCGTACCTTTTAGCAAATTTTACATGATTGTCTATACGGACTTCTAATGGATTTATGATACGAACTTTGTACATGTTACTTCGGAACTTGCCCTTCAGACATTCTCAACTTTGTTATGACTTGCTCATGGACTCCATAACTAGGCTTCACTATTTTGATATACTGTATACTTAGGACATACTATTTTCTTGACAATTGTCTATGTACCTTTCGGACTTTCTCTTGGTGTATGCCTAGTTTCTATAGTGTCTGCGTTTTACTAGCTTTTGTCTGGTTGGCTTGTTCGTGCTTTATTATTATTATCTTTGTTTACCATACATTAAAACTATTTATTTTCTTAGTTTTTGTTTCCATTTTTGGGGTGTTCCTTTCTCCCTTTCTTGTTTACATCTTACACCCTTGCCGCTTTTCCTCCCTCCTATTTATTTTATGGAGCAGAATCTTATGATTGATAGTATTGTATGCTGCAGTTAGGTCAATGAAAGCCACTCCTGTAATTTGCTTTCTTTTTAAGCCATCCTCAAGGTGTTGTGTAAAGTTAAGGATTTGACCACAACACTGTGTGATATAATATTTTGTGACTGCTAATTCTCTCTCTTACCAAACTGTTTCCAAGAAAACCAACTCAACTTAACTACCCCCTGAACTTTATATAGTCAAGTAGTATGCCAACCATGACAACACAGTTTCAAACATCCACAAAAGACATATGAAATGTGGAACTGCCACATGTATGTTCCCCAAAATTGCTTTATTACTTGTTCAGGTAAAGGTAAAAATGGGCAGCTCAGGGAGAAGAACCGCCGATGCCCCTGCCGAGGCCACCTCTGCTCCCGGACAGAGAGCATCATCGCCGGCACCTGGGTCGTTTCGGCGGCCCAGGGAGAAGAACCACCGACACCCCTGCCGAGGCCAGCTCCGCTCCCAGGCAGGAAACATCATTGCCAGCATCTGACTTGAGGTTTTTAGCATGTTTTTATATGTTTTTTTCTGTTGTAAGCCACCCTGAGTCAGGTTCACCAGAGTAGGTGGCATAAAAATTAAATTAAATTAAATTAAATTAAATTAAATTAAATTAAATTAAATTAAATTAAATTAAACATTGTCCTTGCTCTAAAAACAGCTGTATCCAACTCTAGAATATGGTGCTCATCTCCATTTACAGCCCAAGAGCCAGTGCTGTCTGCATCTACAGATGTTTCCTTGGTCATGTGGCAAACATGACTAGACATCAGAATGCATGGAATGCTGTTACCTTCCCATTGAAGCAGTACATATTCATCTACTTGCAATTTCTTCCTTTCAAACTGCTAGGTTGGCAGGAGCTGGAACAGAGATGGGAGCTCACTCCATCATGCAGTTCTTTCGGTCTCGAACTGCTGACCTGCTGGCTTTTTATTCATCAAGTTCAGCATCTTAACCACTAAGCCACTACAGTCTCCAAACTGTAAAATCAGTGCATTGTAGATCAAATTGCAGGGATTATTTTCCCCGCAAGTATTAGGAGGTACATATCTAGTGATGAGCAGAATCTGATGCTGTCTTATGCCTATCAAATTTCTGTCTGTCAGAAATAGCCTATTGCAGGCAATTGCCACTTACTGGTTTTACTTTTCAGAAATGCATTTGTGCAACCATACGCAATATAGTGAAATCCTTCATCATGTTAGACTAGAAGATTCCGGTTCACATTTGGCTAAATTATGAGAGTAACCTTGGGCCAATCACTCTCTCTGAGCTTAATCTATCTCTTGGGATTATTATGAGGATAAATGGGATAGTGGGGATCATATATGCTCCCCTGAGCTCCTTAGAAGAAGAGTAAAACAGAAACAGAAATGCCATCAGTAAATTCATCATGATAAATTTCAAGGGTAAGGAAACCCAAGCCTCTGAGTTTTGCTAATAGAAAGATTCAGTTTGTTATGTTAGGCTTCTGGTCTGAATCCTGAATAAATCTACAAAACAGAGAATCTGTACAGCCATCTGGACAAAGAATGCTATGGAATAAGTATCAGGAGATGCATGTGAAGTATTAATTTTACTTCACAGACAGTTAATAAAGCCCTTCTACTTGGTTTGATTACAAGCACCTATAAAAGACATAGTCTGGATGGGTGAGATGTGCTTGTTTTTTATATATTGTTGTTTTTTCTGGGTATTTAAAGTATGCAGTAAAGCATAGAAAAGGCTGATTACATGTAGTGGGATTAATCACAAACAGACTGACAGGTACAGTATACTAATAAACAACTCAACTCTCTTAGAAGCCAGTTTGCCACAGGCAGCTAGGTTAGCCTAGCAGCTAAGTTACTCTAATTCCATAAGCATACTCTTTTGTGCAAACTGCTTTGTTTGAAAGTAAGAGCTCACATTGAAACTGGGAAAGAATCTTGTGCTATTTTAAAGACTGACATATTCATTGTGACATAATATTCATGGACTAGAGTTCACTTAATCAGATACAGGAAATGTTATCTTCAGTTGGCAAGTTTACCTTGTGGGGGTGTTTTGAAAACAGCGGGTTCAAAAGGCTACGAAATCTAGCTAGCAATCTCTCTGTGAAATATCTATGCTAATGTACACAAAAGAGCAGGTTGACCCAATCACAATAGCTGTAAATAAGACTACAGTATCTTTCTAACTATGCTATGTGAAATTCACACCAAGTCTCATAAAACACTAGCCACAATTAAATTTAAACGGGATATAATCTAATTTCCTGATAAATCCTTGTTCAGTGGTTTTACTTTGGGTTCTTTGTTGAATGGCAACACTGAGGTTAGCAGAGTTTTTAAAATAAAAAAAGAACGAAAACTAATCAGTCTCTCACCAGTCTTTGAAATCCTGCTTTTAAAAATAAAAATGTATCTATTTATTATTTTGTGTAGTGATTAATCTGTGTGTCCCACCATGTAGACCATATAAGAGCACTGATGACAGATGATGGCATGTTACCAAAGTACTATCATAGAATTAACATAAGGGAAGGAGGCAAAGAAGAATAAGTAATCTGTTCCCAGGTAGGCAGAGCACACCAGGCTGTACATATCAGTCTCATGGGGATTCTCAACAGTACCTGTGTTCATGTGCCAAAAGGCAAGAACAAAGGGAATAGACTGGGGGGAAAGACTTTGGGTGTGTATGCCATTTGGAGCATCAGGTAAATACACACCTTAATGCTGAAACAGCAAGGCTCGATACCAGAATGGATGGAGACTCAGGTGCTCAGGATTTTACAGGTGAAACAAACCTTCCCCTCCTCCAGCTCTGCTTGTCTTGGTATTTGTCTCCCCACTGGGAGACCTGGGGGAGCATAGCAATTCCCTGGGATTTCTTCAGGCAGTGCCCTGTCAGCTTTATCAGGGTACTGTGATGGGATTCACTGTATTTCCTGAGAGGAAAAACAGACACTCCAGATAACCCATAATTATAGCTGAAAGCATGGTAAGGTTGATGATAGAAACAGTCTTTTGGGTTTGGGAAACCAGAGTTCAAAGAAATACTGTGCTGAATTTGGAAGAATCAGTCATCAGACAAAGGAAGCGAATTAGCACATGACCTGGAAGTGATAAAAGCTTCTGCTGTGCTGCTTAGATAATTTCATTAGTTAAGAATTCTTCTTCCTGGACACCCAAAGGGGTAAAAGAGGAAGTAAAGAAGGAGGATTCTTTTCTAACAATGGGGTTAACTACAGCATCTGTTTTCTACACTAAATGTTGTTCAACTGTAAACTTAAGATGGAGCACTTTTATTAAGTTTATTTATTTATTTATTTATAGTTCAAATTTCTATGCCACCCAATCAGGTGAACCCGACTCAGGGCGGCTTACAACAGGTTAAAAACATATTTTTTTAAAAATTAAAACCCCTAACCTACCCACCCACCAACCCCCCCCCCATTCATATTAAAAACTAACCACATTAAAACTGCTCGCATTAAAAAGGTGGGAGGCTTTATTTTATAAGCCACTCTTCCATCCGGGCCCCACACCTGCCCCACCAACCAGGTTTTTAGTTCTTTTCTGAAAGCCAGCAGCTCTGTCTGCTCCCACAACTCTACTGGCAGGAGGTTCCACAAGGCCGGTGTGGTCAATGTCCTATCCAAATGTCTGGAAGCTGCTGGGGTCTGGATGAGCGACAATGGGCTACAAGTTAACAAAAGGTGAGAGCCTGCAGAGAAGCAAGCAACTGAATTTTGGAAGGAAAAAAGCTTATGATTGGGAGGATGCCCTGCTGGTCCTGGAAAGATTTCCCTTGCTCAAAAGCCAGTCGTATCTGACTCTAGGGTGCAGTGCTCATCTCTGTTTCAAAGCAGAAGAGCCAGCACTGTCTGCTTATGCAGACGTTTCTGTGGTCATGTGGCAGGCATGACTAGACACCGGAGTGCACGGAATGCTGTTACCTTCCCACCGAAGTGGTCCCTATTTATCTACTTGCAATTTCTTGCTTTCGAACTGCTAGGTTGGCAGGAGCTGGGACAAAGACGGGATCTCATTCCGTCCTGCAGTACTTGGGAATCAAACTGCTGACCTTCCGCCTCCCAGTCAGCGTCTTAGCCACTTGAGCCACTGCAGTCCTTTAGAGGAGGATATAAAACAAGCCAAGTTTTCCAGGATCAGAAGTTTAGGATTAGTTAAATTGCTAGAAAGTGGTGGGCAAAATGTTCAAGCCTTCAGGTCTCTTAATCAATAAGATGTTAATGACAATGTGGCTTTGTCTCCCCCACCCCTTACACTCAGGCTGGACTGGAGAGCCAGTCTAATTTTAATTCTGGTCAGGGAAGAGCGTACATCCAAACAACTGAGGCACCAGGCTATTTTAGGAAGCTTAGGACAAGTTGTGTATCAGTGAAAAACAGCTGTGGACTCCACAGAGTAACAGCCAACAAGCTGTTGCCTCTTAGCGCCTGCAGTCTGAGGGGATAGTTTCTCTCAGTTTCATGGCCAAGCCAAACAACACTGGTCAAAAATTTCAGTTCTTCCCTAGCAGCAGCTTCTTTCATGACCAATTTAGTATTTGTGACATGCGGTATCCGCGAGCACAATTGGCATAACTGTCCCTGACAGAGGCCACACCGGTCGAGAAGGCTCCTGGTCACTGGGCTCTGCGGGTACAGATATTGGGGAGCGGATTAATAGTCATAAGATTGATTCACCCATATCTGACCTGACCAGCAGTTCTGCAGGAGGAAATTGAATAGCTAACTCAAGTTAGGAAATAGGTGATTCCACACTTGCAGATTAGCCCAAGCCCGAGCGCAAATAGTGGCCATGTTTACTCTTGTGTAAGCCATGAACAATGGATTTCCCCTGTCAGTATTTGCCTTAGTTAATTAACTTCCCCAAGAGAGATTCCCAGTTAACCCGGGTAAATGGGTGATGTGATTTTCTGTCAGATGACGATTCTATCACACGCTGCCTTGAATTCCTATATATGATGATGATTTTCCCCTCAATAAACCACTGGTCTTCGCTCCATCTTGTGTCGTGTCATCACTTGACCAGTCTCCTCCGGGACCTCAAGGGCCGCTTCACGGCCCCAATCCAACAGTGACAGAAAAGGAAAAAGGCAGCAGGGAGGGAAATTACAAAAAATGTAAATAAATAAATAAGTGAAGTGAAGTGAAGTAAAATGCTTCTAATGCAAGTTGGTTTAATATACTCTGCAACAGGTTTAATCTACTCTGCCATGAGGCATATTAAGTCTTGAAACACACACACACACACACACACACACACACACACACACACACACACACACACACACACACACACACACACACACACACACACACACACGCGCGCGCGCGCGCTTGGGTCCCCCCCCCCCACATGTGTCTTCAAAGAAATCAGGCATTCCATAGGTGTTGGCCCCAGGGATTTTATCTCCCACACATACTTCCTCTCTCCCAGCCTGGCAAATATATCAATGTTGCCTTGTCTCTTGGCTAAATGGAGAAAGAATTATTGGGCCTTGAGGAATCCCCCTAAGAAAAGTGAAGGAATTGTCCTCACTATGGGAGGTGTTGAATACTCTTCAGGAAAGACTCCTCACAAACCTACTTCCTCTTTACTATATACAGTACCACTTTTTGTGTCTGTCAGTAGGTAGAAAACCTTGGAAATATTTAATACTTAATTTTTCAGTGAAAATATTACCTGTGGTGTGTCTAGTTCCCAAAATGTCCATCTCATGCATGTTTGAGTAACTTATAAAAATATGTTAGAAATGAAATGCTAAAGAAAAATAAATGACTTTTTAGAGGACAGGCATATCATAGTAGGTGAATCTTAGCTTTTTCATTGCATGAGGAGCAAAATGCACCAACCCCATTGGCTTCCTGGTGGTTTACAGGTCTATAGCTGTTTTGACCTACAACAGAAAAAAGGGATAGTCATTTTTCAGGTAACAAAACGTTATATTTCCTCATTGTAATACCATGAGATTTGTCCACAGTCAGTTCATCTTTCAGATAAGAAGGGTTTGCAGAACAGGAAATGACAGGCTGCTATAAGCAATTTCTTCTGGTAACTGGATCCCCATGAAACTGGACAGATGGATATGACATGCACTCCTGCATCTCTGGTGATTCAGCGCATATACATTCATTGGCATGTTAAGGAAAATAAGAAATAGCAGCACGTAAAAGACAGTGTGGCAAATGTCTGGCTTTTGCTATCAACAGAATGAATCAAATACATCTCTTATCTTATTCTTCATATTAGCTCTTGGTTTTAAAAAATGTTCATTGTTTTGTGCTTACATTAAATCATGCACTAGAATTGAGAAAACCAATTTAATAACTATGTCCACTTCTCCAATGGGCTATTGAAGTAGATCACCCACATATATAATTTCTTTCAAACCAAAGATAAATTGCATTTGGTAGATTCATGTCATCAAGCACCTTTCTTAAATATAAAGTTTTCTGTTTGCTTTAATTATCTAAAACTGCCAATGCACATTTTGAAAAAGCCTCAGAAATTAAATGGGATTTCTTTTTCAATCTGTCACTAAAAATGAAGAAAAAAAAAACACACACCAAAGATATAGTACTATTTTAATCTGAAAATAAGCACAAATAATTTTATTGAGAAATCTTACAATTCAGAAGGAATTTTTCCTGTCATAAAAATTGGGTTATTGGATATAGAAAAATCTGTCAATCTCAGGCCCTTCTTGAATTGCTCCATGCACATTCAGGACAGCACATCTCCAAGCTTGGGAACCAATGGCTTATACAGTACAGGATTTTTCATGCAGCTGTTTAGGGGTATTGTAAGTCAGGATCAACTTGATGGCACATGACAATAACAGAAAAGTTAAAGATCTTAAGATCTAAATGTAGCAATTTCAAAGCATTTTATTGAACTCTTCTCAACCTATTGATTAGGATTAATGGCTTGTTCTCCCAAAGTTAGTTACTGTTCTGTTGACAGCACTAAATTAGTCTGAGAATATCAGTATATTTTTGGATGACTTCTCTTTATCAGATGCCATAAGAAATGAATTTGCATCTTTGTACACAAATCAGATACTGGAAAATTCTTTTTAAAAAGTAATTCCTACGTCCTAAATTGTAACTTGTTGGATCTTTTAAGACAGTACAATTCAGTTCCCTGGATAAACTGTAACAAAACAATTACTTGTAGTTACTTTACAGCAGGAGTTCTCAACCTTTTAAAGCCAGGGGCCAGGTCACACTCCCACAGACAGCTTTGGGAACTGGATGGCCATTTTTCCCTTCCTCCACCACATGGCACTTCCTGGTTTGGTGGAGACGGTGGGGGGCCACATGAAATGGCACTGTGGGCCACATTCAGCCAGTGGGCTGCAGGTTGAGAATCCCTGGTTTAAAGAGAATTGTCTGAAAGCTACAGGCTGGTAGTCTCTATTATAAAATATATCCTTTTCTTGTCTAATTAATTGTCACCTCAAAAGACATAGCAGAACATGAGGCAGCAGAGGACAAGTCAGCATTTGAGGCTTTTTAAACACCGTATCCACTATTTAGTGATGCTACACTCTATAACGCTAAAAGTACCGTATTTGCTGGCATATAAGACCCACTTTCTCCCCTTTAAAATACACTGGAAAATGGAGTGCATCTTGTACTGTGCATAGTGGCCTATACAGTAGTGGGCTATTTTGGTAATCGAAGGATGTGTCTTATATTTCAGTGTGTCTTAAACGCTGGCAAATATGGTAATTCAAAATGTTACAGGCATGTTTGCAAAAAAAGGGGGGGGTTAAGTTCCCATGTCAAGTTACATTCATAATATATCTATGTCTAAGTTGTTACATGAAGAAGAAGAAGAAGAAATTATAAGTTATTTGTAATTAGTAAGTTTTAAATTCTGATACTGGTAGGATAAACAAGAACTAGGATTGGAGTCACAATTGCCTCTAGTTCTAGAAATTGCCTCTAGTTCTAGAATCCAGGAAAAAACCAGAATCTTTACCTATAAAGAGGGGCGTTAACCGTTGGACTCCAGTATACACGCCCACACCCAACTATCATATCCCGTACCGAGCTGCCTGCACTCGCCTAAACCCGGACCGCAGAGCGCCGCAAGGTTGCCAAAGCCGGCAGTGGGGCAACAGACCCACCAATGGGAACAAAGGGAAACAACTTCAATTCCCAACGTCCTCTGTGCCATGCCACGCCTAAACCAATCAGGCTGAGAGGGGCGAGCAAAAAGAATGTTGGGAAACATGGCGCGCCCGATTGAGATCGAGCCGCAGGAAAAAAACCGCCGAACAAACACAAACAAAACAAACAAAACTCCAAGTCCCAGCGTCCTATGCGCCATGAGCACTTCAGTCAATCAGGCTGAAGGGCGCAAGCACGCAGAACGCTGAAAGAGCCGGCGCGCGAAAAATAAAATAAAAACATGCCGGCCTCCCGCAACGGAGCGCAAGTCCACCATAGGTGGACACAGCACCTCACGGCCTCGCAAACAAACACACACAAACAACCACGGCGAGACCACTGCCGGCCTTCTTTCCCGGAGCAATGGGGAGAAGAGGGACTCCCTCTCCTCCTCGCTACCCCGCCGAAGACACAGCGAGACCACCGCCAGCCTCAAGGCAAGTTGAGCCAGGGTGGAAAAAAACCCAGCAGTAGGCAGCAGTTCGTCAGGAGAAGCACACTCCCTGGCAAATGGCTGGCTGCTGCCTTTGTACTACCGATGGAAGTAATACAAAAGCAGCAGCCAGCAATCCGCAAGGAAAAGCACCACCCCTTACGGATCGCTGCCTGTTGATCTCTGGCTAGGTAAGCCAGGAGAAAAAGGAGACAGAGAGGAGAGAACCATCGTCAGGCAGATAGCTCTTCTCTGCCTCCTTCTCCCCCGACCAACCTAACGAACCTTACCCGGGGAAGAACGGGATGACTGCCGGCTCCTCCTTTTCCCCATTGCTGCATCGAAACCAAAATTCGAAGCAGCAATGGGGAGAAGAGGAGCCGACAGGTAGCCCGTTATTCACGCAAAAATACACAACAACAACAAAACCAAACATTTAGCCAAAACGCCAACCACCAAAATTAATAAAACACAAATAAATAAATAATGGGGGACAACACATTAACCAACAAAACAATAAACAACAAAATCCACAAACAAAAACACCCAAAAATCCATGAAAGCACAGAAAAAACACCTAACTACAACATGAAAATACCTAACTAAAACAACAAAAATACCACAAATTAAACAAATAAACACAAAAGAAATCAGAAACATAAAAAACAACCGGAAATAAACAAAACAATTAAACACATCTAAACCCCAAAAAAACCACAATAGAAGAAACAGAAACACCTACCAGCCCAACACCAAAAAAAAGAAACAAAACCCAGATCAAAAAACAACAGCCAGAGAACTCACCAGCATGTCCTCCCTCCATGACTCCAGTACATAAATTAAGAAACAAAGACTACTTATCGGAAGAATACCCACCTAGAGGCCGGGAGAGAAAAAACAAGTCAAACAAAAAGAGAATCCAACACTATTCCTAACAGCCCCACCTGCAGGCCGGAAGATTAAAAACAAGTCAAAAAATGCAAAGTAGCCCTCTTGCTAACAGCCCCACCTAGAGGCCACAAGAGTAAAAACAAGTAAAAAAATAAGAAATAAATCAAAATCACAAATAAATCTAATAAAATAAATCAAAAAAGTCACAAACCACAAATGCAAAACACCCCCACCCAAACCACCCTTAACAAAAAACAAAAACAAAAACCACAAATAAAAACTGCCCGGCTGGCCGGGCACAAATATGCTAGTACTGTATAAGGAAAACAAAACAAGGCTAACTAGTTAATATGCCAACATGGAAGGGGGGGGGGTATTTCTTGGAAGCCATGCAGGCAGCTAAGTGCACTGAACAGCTGCAGCAGTTCCTTCCCTTTTTCTTAGGGCTTGCATCCTTTATAGAAGGAGTTCTCAACCTTTTTAAGCTGGGGGCTGGATCACCCTCCCTCAGACAGCTTCGGGGGGCAGACGGCCATTTTGCCCTTCCTCCACCACATGGCACTTCCTGGTGTGGTGGAGACAGTGGTGGGTTACATTAAGTGGTGCCATGGGCCACATGTGGCCCAAGGGCCGTAGGCTGAGAATCCCTGCTGTATAGCCTTACCAACAGCAATGTAGCACATGGTAAATTCTTGTGGCTTGACTTCAAGTAAACTGAAGATGTGAGTGTTATTCTTTTCTTCTCTTGAAAAAATATATCTGTTTATTGAAAACCAATTACATTAAAGAAAAGACTCCTCCCCCACAAATAACGATCAATGGAATGGTACTAGTGAAGATTATGTTACTGGACAGGATACAACCTTTTGTTTGTAAATGATGACAGTATCAAAACATGTTTAATTTCAACTTTTTTATAATGCTAATTATGAACTAAGAGACAGAGTAGTGTAGTACCAGAACCCAGGAAATCTACATTCAAATCCCTATTCAACCATGTAAGCTCAGTTGGAAGTGGCAATGGACCTTGAGCATCTGATATATCTCAAAAATCCTATCAGGGTAATGGTAGGTTAGAAGTGACTTGTCACACTTAACATCAACAGTGATGTGTTATATAGAGAGTGGGTGGCTCTGCTATAGTGTTTGCTTATAGTGTGACCATGAAGATTTATCTTGCTCTTTGAAAATTCCTTTTTAAAAACATCTGCATTATGAATATCTGTCTTTACTGTACAATTAAAGGTATGAGGTGTTTTTTTTTTATTTTAAAAAAAGCTACTTTAGATAAAAGCAAGAAATAGACAACAACGAATCACTTTGGACTCAACAATGTCTGTCACAATTAGATGTACAGTAAGTATAAGAAAACCATAGCAATTCGCAAATGGGAAATGTATATGTCTTGGTATTGTCATTCTTCCAGAAACAGACCCTGTATCCTGAAAGCTCTGAAATCCAGTAATAAGTCACAACTAGAGTAGGCTCATTGAATCAGAGGAACTCATGGATGTGATGACTCACCAAATCCCCACAGAATAAAATGTCCTACTCAAGGTAAAGGTTTCCCTTGCTCAAAAGCCAGTCATATCGGACTCTAGGGTTCAGTGCTCATCTCTGTTTCAAAGTCAAAGAGCCAGCACTGTCTGCTACTGCAGATGCTTCCGTGGTCATGTTGCAGGCATGACTAGACATTGGAGCACACAGAACGCTGTTTACTTTCCCACTGAAGTGTCCCCTATCTATTTACAGTACTTGCAATTTCTTGCTTTCGAACTTCTAGGTCGGAAGGAGCTGAGACAAAGATGGGGGTTCATTCCATCCTGCAGTACTCGGGAATCGAACTGCTGACCTCCTGCCTTCCAGTCAGCGTCTCAGCCACTTGAGCCACTGCAGTCTACTTGCAATTTATTACTAGATTTCAACCAAGATGTTGCAGATCTGGAACCCATGAGCAATTGGTGTTCTTTTGAAAGTTTTTCCTGGGAAGCACACCATAGTATAGAATTGTCCCACACTAAATGAGTCTTACTGAAAGAGCTGGAAATAGAAAAACATAAATTTTAATTGACAATGGCTACTCTAAATTACTCATTGGGGTAAAAAGCACATGCAGAGACTTCAAGGTTTCAGAACATGGCAGAACAGAAATTACCAATGGCAGTTACAATTATATGACTCTCTGAGTGGTTCACAAGTTAATTAGCATTTGCCCCCAACATCTTGGGCACTCATTTTACTGACCTTGGAAAGATAGAAAGTTGAGTCAACCTTGAGTGCCTGTCAGGATCAAACTCACTATGTTTTGGCTGCAGTACAGCAGTTTAACCACTAGGATGAAAAATAAATCTGCAACATCGGTGAAGAGTAGGTAAAGGTAAAGGTTTCCCTTGCTCGAAAGCCAGTCATATCCGACTCTAGGGTTCAGTGCCCATCTCTGCTTCAAAGCCGAAGAGCTAGCGCTGTCTGCTTCTGCAGACATTTCCGTGGTCACGTGGCAGGCATGACTAGACACCGGAGTGCATGGAATGCTATTACCTTCCCATTGAAGTGGTCCCTATTTATCTACTTGCAATTTCTTGCTTTTGAACTGCTAGGTTGGCAGGACTGGGACAAAGACAGGAGCTCGTTCCGTCCTGCAGTACTTGGGAATCGAACTGCTGACCTTCCGCCTCCCAGTCAGCATCTTAGCCACTTGAGCCACTGCAGTAAGAGTAGCTGTGATGAAAAGGTTAACAGAAGGGGAGGAAAGTACAATCTCCACTGTTTGTTTCTATAACATGGAAACCTTTCATTGACCCATAAATATAAAGTGGCTAGATCCACTGGGTAAGAAAGCATTTATTCCTAGCTACATGCTCTCTTTTAACCAATAGCTGGTTCCTTTTTAATGCCATAATGACAACTTCATTTTTAAGGTGAAAATAACAGTAGGAGGGTTAAATGAAGGAACATGTCAGAAGCTTCCTACAATTGTGTGTTACATTGATTGGATCTTCCTTTAGCCACATGCTGATTGAATAAAGGCCTGAAAGCTTTTGTTTGGCATGATCTCCTTTCACAAAATCCATGTTGACTCTGTTCTAAATCAATGTTTATCTATGGGTTTAGTCAATTTATCCTTGACTCCAGCTGCTATTGAGGTTGCCTGGCACTGAAATGGCCTTCAATATCATCTAAGGAGGCTTTTCAAATACTATACTGCAATCCCCTTTTTTCATTGTCGAAGAAATTTTTAGATTGCAGCAGCACTAATTTTTCTTACTGTAATACTTAAATTTCTTAAGAACACTTAGGTTAATCTAATGGTGATAATTAATTACATTAGCACCTGTATCATGTTGCAATTTGTGTGTGTAAAAGCTGCTTACTTGCTGACTGTAATCTTTAATTTAAACTCTCCTATCCCCACCTGCCAGCTGCTGAGACTCCTAGGGAATCCTTTTGACTTAAGGATGCCTTCAGAAGCCTCAGGATGGCAGTGGCTTTAATAGCAAGGTAGACAAATTTGCTGACGACACTAAAATATACAGGGTAGTGAAAACTGTGAGAGATTGTGAGGAGCTCCAGAGGGATCTCTTGACACTGGGGGAGTGGGCAAAACAGTGGCAAATGAGCTTCAACATTAGTAAGCGCAGAGTGATGCATGTTGGGGCAAAAACCCCAATTACATTTATAAATTGATGGGGTCTGAACTCTTTGTGACAAACCAGGAAAGGGACCTTGGTGTCCTGGTGGACAACTCAATAAAGGTGTCAACCCAGTGTGCCTCAGCAGAGAAAAAAGCAAACTCAATGCTAGGGATCATTAGGAAGGGTATAGAAAATAAGTCAGCAAGTGTCATTTTGCCTCTTTATAAATCTACTAGCAAAGGTTGCCCGGCGTTGCCGGGCTGTTTTAAATGGTGTTGGAAAGTTTTTGTTGTTGTTGTTGTTAATGTTTGTAAAGAAGAGGTTAATCTATAGTTGAAATTTTTAAAATTTTTATTTATACAATTTTTTTATGGCCTGTTTTAAACTGTGATGAGTTTTGTTTGGTGTTTTGGTTTTGTGGATGAAAAAAAGAATAAAGGATGATATACTTTTTCAAAAAACACTTGGGGCCTTTTGTGTGGGGCTATTGTGTCTTTTTGAATTTTTTTTGTTATTGTGGGCAGCAAGTGCTGCTGGTAGGGGTTATCTTGTATTTTGACTCTTTTTTCTCTCGTGGCCTCTGGGTGGAGCTTCTTCCAGCAAGTAGTCTCTTTCTTTATTCATTTCTTTTCCAGTCGTGGTATGAGGTCGTGTGGTGGTGAGTTAGCTGTTTTTCTTTATTTGGGGTGGTGGTGGTGGTTGGATTTTGTGGTGTTTGGCTGGGGGCTGCATGTGTTTGGAAATGTTTGTTGTTGTTTACTTTTTTGGTGTTATTTTTGTTTGTTTGTGTGTATTTTTGAATGTTTTTGATTGTTTTTGTGCTTTTTGGTGTCCTGGGGGGGGGATCCCCTCTCAGACAGACTCCTTTGGTCCCCCCACCCTCTGAACCCCAAGGGAGCCAGTAGAGAGGGGGATTCCTCCCCCCAACTCCGTTTTTAAAGAGAAGTAACCACTTGGTTTCTTCTCTTTAACATGGGGCGTGTGTGTGTGTGGGGAGGGAATCCCCTCTCTGCCGGGTCCCCTGAGGTCAGGAGGGTGGGGGAGACAGACTTCTTTTGTCCCCCCCCCACCCTCTCAACCCCAGGGGAGCCAGTAGAGAGGGGGATTTCCCCCCCCCAACTCCGTTTTTAAAGAGAAGTAACCACTTGGTTTCTTCTCTTTAACATGGGGCGTGTGTGTGTGTGGGGGAGGGAATCACCTCTCTGCCGGGTCCCCTGAGGTCAGGAGGGTGGGGGAGACAGACTCCTTTTGTCCCCCCCCACCCTCTCAACCCCAGGGGAGCCAGTAGAGAGGGGGATTTCCCCCCCACTCCGTTTTTAAAGAGAAGTAACCACTTGGTTTCTTCTCTTTAGCATGGGGCGTGTGTGTGTGTGTGGGAGGGAATCCCCTCTCTGCCGGGTCCCCTGAGGTCAGGAGGGTGGGGGAGACAGACTCCTTTTGTCCCCCCCACCCTCTCAATCCCAGGGGAGCCAGTAGAGAGGGAGAGCACAACACCCCCCACCCACCCAGTGATATTAAAGGGGAAACTCCGATTAGGAGCTTCAGGTGCCGTTGGGGAGGGGGGCTTTGTTCCCCGCGGCTTGGCGGACTTGCTCTCCCGGTGTTTTTGTTTTTGCTTTATTTCTTGGGTGCCGGCTTCCTTAGCGTTCTGCGCGCTCATGGCGCGCAGGACGCTGGGGCTTGTAGTTATGGGTTGGTGCTTTGTGTTTGTGCTGCGTTTTTTTAAAATGCTTTTCTTTTGATTGGCTGCGGCGCGTTTCCGAACGCTGCGCCATGCGAGAGCCTCTCAGCTTGATTGGCTCTGGCGCGGTGCAAGGAATGTTGGGAAGTGAAGTTGTTTCTCTTTCTTCGCGTTTGTGGGGCTGTTGCCCCACTGCCGGTTTTCTCAATCCTTCGTTGACCTGCGTACCCAGATCGGCCGTGTGCACGAAGGGTGAGTGCAGGCAAGTAGGGCGAGGCATAGCAACCTATAGCCAGTTCCAACGGTTAACCCTTGGATTTATAGGTTAAGATGGTGAGGCCCCATCTGGAATACTGTGTACAGTTCTGGTTGCCATACCTCCAGAAGGATATTATGGAGCTGGAAAAAGTTCAGAGGAGAACAACCAGAATGATTAGGGGACAGGAACACCTTCCTTACCATCTGAGGCTGCAACGGTTGGGCCTCTTCACTCTTGAATGACGGCGTCTAAGAGGTTACATGATTGAAGTTTATAAAATCATGCACGGTGTGGACAAAGTAGATAAGGAAAAACTGTTTCCCCTATCGCACAACACAAGAACTAGGGGGTACTCCATGAAACTTTTGGGTACTAGTTCTCAAACAAATAAGATAAAGTACTTTTTCACCCAGAGGATCACTGATCTATGGAACTCCCTGCCAGAAGAAGTGGTGACAGCTGTCAGTCTTGACAGTTTCAAGAAAGGATTAGACAAGTTCATGGAGGACAAGGGTATCAATGGCTATAATTATGGATACCTAAGGACAACCTCCGGGTTGGAGAGATAGGCAGGATATCTCTCAATGCCATTTCCAGGGTCCTAAGCAGGTGAAGGCATCTGCTTGGGAATCCCCTGAAGCAAATAGTGAGCCACTGCGTGTGACAGAATTCTGGACTGGATGGGCTGTGGCCTGTTCCAGCAAGGCTGTTCTTATGTTCTTATGACAATATAAAGAAGAGCAATAGCTATTTTCTGACAATCTAAAGAATAGAACGTTTATTATGGATTAGCATGAGTTTTCTTGAACAAGAATCCAGTTCATCAAATGCACAAAGTTTCATACTAAGTTGGCATGGAGCCATTATATTCCAATGCAGTATAAAATGCGGCTTAGTAGTTAAGACGCTGAGCTTGACAATCTGCAGGTCAGCAGTTCGGGACATGAGTACTGCGCAACAGATTCATCTGTCCCAGCTCCTGCCAACCTAGCTGTTCGAAAGCAAGAAAATTGCAAGTAGATAAATAGGTACCACTTGGGCGGGAAAGGTAACAGTGTTTTGTGCACTCTGGCATCTAGTCATGCCTGCCACATGAACATGGAAACATCTGCAAACGCAGAAAGTACTGGCTTTTTGGCTGTAAATAAAGATGGGCACCGCCCCCTAGAGTCAGACATAACTCACTTTCAATCAAGGGAGACCTTTGCCTTTTATTATCTTAGGAAGTTGGTTCCAGTTTATGAAGCCATATGCTAAAGTACATTTTTTAGTCATGGTATATTTGATAGTTTCTGAACTGCCATGGAGTGCATTATCAAGTTGGTGACAACTCTTTAGATTAACTGTTCCATCAAATAAATTAGCGGGAACCTGTTGAATCCCACCACTGTATATCTATATACTGTATATATAAAATCGAGTTGTAGCGTTTGTGGATCCAGAATGGGCGCTCACACCCCTCGACCAAACCCCCAGAAATTTGGCACACATGTACCTTGCACATGTGCGCCCCAGACTGTCGGGGTCCCAAAGCCAGGGGGCCAGGTGCCCCCCAAATGGGGTAAAATGTACTGCACATGTGCGCACCTCTAGCACCTCTAGCGGGGAGGTGGTAGCGGGGAGGTGGTCATGCACAGAGCCTGTTGCTCGTGCCTAGCGCTGTGCTTGCACAGGTGCAATAAAGCCTGGCTGCCATCCATGCGGCGACAGTGACAGGCAAGGCTGCGGCTGCGGCAGGCAGCCGGCAGCCTGGGAGATGTTGGAAGAGGTGGCAGTGCCCATGGTTGGGCCGCCGGGGCCGACAGAGGCCGTGGCATGAATATGGGTGGTGGCGGCCGACCCCTCAGCAGGGGCGGCCTGAGGCCATGCCGGGCCTGGCCCAACACTGCAACAAAGGGGGGCCCTACACACCAACACAGACACCCAGCATGACGCGATAGGACCATCCCCTGCTGCAGATGGGCCGAGGAAGGCGGCCCAGGCCCCGGGCGCGCATGGCCCTGGGTCATGCAAGCCCTGCAGTGATCAGGTTCGCAGGTGCCCATGCACTCTCCTCGACCAGTGCATGGGCAAGGCCGGCCACAGCAGCAGCGCGCACGGGTACACCCAGGGCGAAGTCGGGTACCCATGCTAGTATATATATTATATATAATCACCATAGCTCTTAAAGCAGAACTAATATAGCTGCCCAGTTTTACCTCTACTCCTGATGTCAATTGTCTTTGAACATGTATATTGTTATGTATGCTAACTGTGTTTTCTGACAAGAGCAGAATGTATCTTTTCTCATGTATCTATTCTTATGCAAATAAGTGGATCAAAAATGTGCACACTCTGTTAGCCAATGGGCTTGTTGTATTATTGTTACTGTTACTGTTTATAGTATATATAAGTCCGAGTTTTGCCCCATCCAAACTGTGTTCAAACCCCACTAATAAAGAGCTGAATTTCACTACTTCACTCATCTGCTTCTTCATTCCCTGAACACGGAACTGGTGATGAGGATGGGATGGCGTCCCCACATGGCAGCAACATCGGCCCATTTGACCCAGCACATCCAGAGAAATGGGCAACATACGAACGCTGATTCCGCCACGCAATGGCCTCGCAGAAGATCACTGACGAAGACCAGAAGTTTTCCTGTTTCCTCGCTCAGTGCGGTTCTGAGACGCTTGAGCTGGCAACCCACCTCGTTCTCCCAAGGGACGTGGATGTGGTGTCGCTCACAGAAATCATATCCGCACTGAGGAAACACCTGCAGCCAGAGGTCTTGATCTTCCCGGCCAGGGTGGCCTTCCACAGAAGGGAGCAGCGACCTGGGGAGTCCATTGCAGACTACGCCGCTGATCTGTGCATTGCTGCCGCCCCGTGCAAGTGGGACAACATCGAAGAAGCACTCTGGGACTGACTGCTGGCTGGCATGAGGGATGAAGATGCTTAATGTCACCTCATGATCAGGAAGACGCTAACTTTCAAGGCTGTCCTAGAAGAGGCGGTAGCGTCTGAGGCCGCACGGTCTGGCATCAAGCTTTTCCGGCATCGCCACTCCACCACCAGTGCCACCGACTCAGCTGTGCAAGCTCAGCAAAATTCATCTTCATCCTCCTCAGCATCGCCTGGTTCCACCTCTCCATTGGAGTCCAGCGATGCAGAGGGAGAAGTCCGAGCGGTCCGACGAAAGCACCGAGAGCACCGTGATGATCGGGAGAAGAAATTCCTTTTTCAAGTGTGGTGGCTGCGGAGCCCGGCATGACCGCAGGAAGTGCCCCTTCCACACCGCAGAATGCCACAACTGCGGGCAACGAGGGCACATTGCTAAAGTATGCCGACAGCAAAAGCAAAGAACTGCAGTTCCTGAATCCAAGAAGAGTCATCACCACAAAATGTCCACCGCCAAAGTGTCACCAGAGCCTGAGCCGTGCCAAGTGGGCATCGTCAGCAAGCGTTTCTTCACAGACCTGAGCCTGCAGGACGTCCCCTTCAAGATAGAGGTGGATTCAGGTACTACCTTTTCCATAATCCCACAGTGGGAGTTTTTGAGAATTCCCCCTGCCTCTTGGCCCAAGCCCAAATCTTTTAAAACTTCCCTCTGGGATGTGCAAGGTTGCCAGATTCCGGTTCTGGGGGTGGGAAATTCCTTGGTCAAATTCAAAAACATTTGCACCTCCTTGCCATTGGTTGTAGTTAAGCAGGGCACTAACTTACTTATTGGGACCCAATGGTTTAGGCCCCTGGGAATCCGGCTTTCTGGCATTCACGCAATAGATGCTGACCCAATCCGGGACGTTTGTGCTGCACATCCTGAGGTGTTCAAAAAGGGTTTAGGGTTATACAAAGGACACCCTGTGGACTTTGAGCTTGATGCAACAGTCTGGCCCATCTGGATGAAGCCACGCCAGGTACCCTTTGCTTTAAAGGAGAAGATAGAAGCCGAGCTGGACAAACTGGTGGGGCAGGGCATCCTAGTGCCAGTGGACTCCGCAGAGTGGGAGACACCAATAGTGAGTGCTTTGGAAAGTAACGGGGAGGTCAGGATATGCGCTGACTACAAGTGTACCATCAATAAAGCTATTTGCCCAAACACATATCCTGTGCCCATGGTAAGCCACCTTCTTGCATCCTTGCATGGAGGAAATTGCTTCACAAAACTTGACCTTGCCCAGGCTTATGAACAATTGACTGTGTCTCCTGCTGCTGCCATGGCCCAGACCATAGTAATGCATAGGGGGGCATTTAAGGTAACTAGACTACAATTCAGGGTGAATGCGGCCTCCGGAATATTTCAATCTCTTGTAGAATGTATTTTAAAAGGTTTGCCCGGTGTCCTGCCATATTTTGACAATGTCCTGATCACTGCTAAGGACACTGTCGAACTAGCAGGCTCGGTCGAGTCCTCTCACGTTTTGAGAGGGCCAGTCTACGTCTCAGAAGAGACAACTGTGTGTTTTTGGCACAGGAAGTGGAGTTCCTGGGTTACCAAATTACACCTCAAGGTATCAAGCCCTCTGACTCCAAGGTGGCGGCCGTGTGAAATGCACCCAGGCCAAAATGTAAAGCCGAATTGCAATAATTTCTAGGATTGTTAAACTTCTATCACGCTCTTCTCCATGGCAAAGCCTCAGTTGCTGAACCATTACATCGGCTTCTTAAGAAAGATACTGTTTGGCACTGGGGCCATTGCCAGGAGAAAGCATTCCTAGAACTTAAAAGGCTGCTATCTTCGGATGCTGTATTAACTCATTTTGATCCTAACAAGGAAGTTGTACTTGTGTGTGATGCATCCCCTTTGGGGATGAGAGCTGTGTTATGCCATGTACTAAATGATGGGAGGGAAGCCCCCGTAGCATTCTATTCCCATTCACTCTCAAAGCCTGAGAAAAATTACGCTCAGACAGACAGGGACAAGGTGGAGAGAGAAAACACCCCAAAAGAACAAAAATATATTAGCAAAATGTGTATTTAATAAGTGAAAATGCAAGTAGAAAATACTGATAAAAATGCTGGGGAACCGGACAAACAGTACAATAACAATCTAAACGAGTAATGACCACGGGACAACCCACAAGGGTGGGAGAAACCAAGATGAAATGTCCGAAAAGGCAGGTATGTCAATAGGTAGAAGCCTAATAATAAGGTAAAATGTCCGTGGAGCAATAACAAATATACAGGCTAGTTCAAAACATGAATCACATGGAAGTCCGTGTATGCGAGAACAGAATGGACGGAAAGCCAAGTTCCGGAAATGCAAAAACCGCCGAAGGGCTATGTAACATCCAAGCATACAGGGAGGAGCGAGGTAACTACGAGACTGTGAAGGATGACCAAAAGAGCTGTATCGACGTAGATGGGTAGCGTAATAGCTGAGGACGCTACTCAAGGTCCATGTCCGTAATCCATGTAAAGTCAGGTAGTCCGGTTCAAGGGTGCAACAAGCAATAGAAATATAACAGCCAGAAGGGCTGAGCCAATGTCACCAACCAGGTACGAAGGAGAACAGTTACAGGTCAATATTCCTCCGGTAGAGAATATTTCGAAATCTTTGTCAAGATCTGTAATAAAATCGAAACCCGAAGTGACAGTAATAAGCACAAAACCATAAAGCAATATAAATGTAACAATAAACAGAGAAACGCATCAAACAACATCTGATTTAAAACAGTAGCTAAATGGTTAACAAAAATATTAATAATACCTGTAACAACGCGCTAAGCAACACCTCTATGTGGTAACTGATGAAGGGCGGAAGCGTTAAGCAAACTGGAAAAAAGGGGAGCTAAATATAGTTCTAAGGTGGAGACATGTGAAAAGAATACCATGGATTAGCAATTAGGTAAAAATAAAGAAGGAAATTCTTAAAGATTCTATTAAAGGGGCAGTAACAGAAAAGAGGGGAGCACCAAGAAATAAATTTAAAGAGACTACTGGGAAACAAATTTAAAGAAAAGCCGAATAGTCTCTCTCCACCTTGTCTTCTCGACACCCCTGCTGTCCCCTTTCCATTTTGCTTCTTCGGCATGACTGACAAGGGTTTCGCGTTCTCGACCCTTGAACGGGATCGCATCCTCAACAGCACCAACTCTATTTTTTCTCCTGGCGACTCCGGTGATGATGATACCTTTAACAATTTAGAGGCTTTGGAAAAACGACGCATCAGAATGAACTTACACTCCTCTTTTCTGTCCGAATACTATAAGTCCTCCATCATCCCACGTGGTTTACGCATGCCCAAAGGTCCGACTCTTTTTTCACACAACAAACAGTTTCTAGATAAATGGACCCTCATTTTGGACAGATGCTCTTTTGATCTTATTCTATTAATAATAGATCAATGTAATCAAGAGGCGGAAAATATTAGTACTGAAATCGATAAGATCAAGGATTCTATTACTTCTTCTAGTCTCCCCTCTTCTGATAGCAAAATGAACTCACTGACTAACAAGATCAAGGAATTCCAAGATGGTTTATTATCCTTTAAGAACAAGAAACTTAATCGTGACCGCAACGATTATAAGAACTCCAGGATTTACAAATGGCAGTTCGCTCATCCAACCACTTTCAAACAAGTTACTTGGCGACGACCCCTAGAAGACACCGACTTCGAAACCACAGATTCAGACATCGCAGATTCTTCCGCAGACGAAAGGATCCGTGCTCCCTACAACACCAGGCTCCATCGGAACAAACAATCTACCACCAAACATAACCCCAGTTATGATTTTTTAGGACAGCGCAATGTCCGCAAGAACAAAAGGAAATAAAACCTTCCTTAGTTTTCAATCTATCTCGGAGAGTCCTAACGGTGAGGGAAATGGAACTCTTAGATCTTGGTTTAGGGTTCGTACCTACTCCTAAATATTCTTCTTTCAAAAAGCGTATTGACATTTATAAACTTATCCGGTTACTCAAATTACGCCTCTTCTTTAAGGATACTTCTGGCAGCTCCAATCCATTCTCTCCCCGCTCCACCTTTTCTCCAGCTGTTGATAGTCCTGCTATCGAAGTGTTTCGTAGGGTTGTTCTTCGAGATATTTCTGCCCTAGAAGAACGGTACCATGTCAAGCACAATATATCTTTAGGTGACATGCATCTTCTTGAAAATTTGGTACATGATCCCGACATTATTATCAAAGCAGCTGACAAGGGGGGCGGGGTAGTCGTTATGGACAGAATCAATTATATTGAGGAAGCCCATAGACAACTTTCGAATCCTCTTTTCTACAGCAGATTACACAAGGATCCTACACCACATGTGTCCAATATTATTAAAACAGTATTACAAGAAGGACTTGCTTTGGGCTTCATTTCAGAATCCACTTTTCGCTTTCTTTACAAATCACACCCGCGAGTACCTATTTTTCATTTATTACCAAAAATCCATAAGCTTCAATCTGGTTCGACCCTTGTACCATGTAGACCCATCATAGCTGCCAATGAAGGCCTTTTAGAACCCATTTCTGTTTTCATTGATCATTACATATGTCCCTTTGTTACTGACACCCCTTCCTATGTGAAGGACTCTTTTCATTTCATCCAACTTCTGGAAAACATTTCTGTTCCTGATGATTGTCTGCTGGTTACTATGGATGTGGCTTCCCTGTACACTAACATTCCTCTTCAAGAGGCCAGGATTTTGGTTGAGCATCATTTATCTTTACGTACCAATCCCGACCCTCCCACACATTTTCTTTTGGATCTTTTAGATATAGCGTTCGAGCACAATTTTTTCCGATTCCTAGATAATTTTTATTTACAGACACATGGTGTGGCCATGGGTTCTAATTTTGCTCCTTCGGTTGCCAATATCTTTATGAATAATTTCGATCTCACTTTCATCCTTAATTCTGCTGCTAATCCCTTCTTCTCTGACATTCTTATTTACAAACGTTATATTGATGACTTGTTTTTCATTTTTTCCAACCCAGCTTCTCTATCCGGTTTCCTAACTTGGATCAATTCTTTACATACTAATTTATCTTTCACCTATACTTCTAGCTCTGTTTCAGTCTCATTTCTTGATTTGGAAATTTTCATTACCAATAACCACCTCAATATGCGTCTTTTTAATAAACCTACTGATAGGCATGCCTATCTACAATTCCATTCTTATCATCCGTTTTCATTAAAAAACAATATTCCATATAGCTTATTCCTTTGGGCAAAAAGAAACTCCACACTTGATTCTGATTTTAAATCATCTGCTATAAGCATCCATCAATCTTTACTCATCAGAGGGTACCCCATTCATGTCATTAACCACGCCTACCAGAAAGTAACCAACAGACCAAGACAGTCCATGTTTCAACGCAAAATAAAAAATAAACATAACAATAACATCTTTTGGTCCATTGATTTTACTCCGCTTGCACAACAAATAAAGAAAACTATACATCGCCATTGGCACATCTTAGATTCCATCTCAGGATGTATAGATAAACCTACCATAGGGTTTAGGAAAACTAAAACCATTGCTGGTATCCTTTCAAAAACTGATTGTCTTCCCCCTGCCTCCAGCCCTTCAGTTCTTCCAGCTGGGCAATTTTCCTGTGGCCATTGTAAATTTTGTTCTTATATGTGGAGAACTGATGTCATTTCCATTCCTAACTGTACTTTTACACTTCAGCTTTCGCGGTTCTCGAATTGCAATTCTCGCGACATTGTATATATTTTAATTTGTCCTTGTGGGCTACCTTATGTGGGAAAATCTTCCAGACCACTCAAAACAAGACTCGGAGAACACATTTCACATATCCGTAACAAGGTTCTTACAGCACCTCTTGTATCCCATTATGTCGATAAGATGCATGCTCCAACAGACTTAAAGGCTGCTGTATTGGAATCATTTTTACCGCGTAAATTTCATTCTATCAACAGGGAACGTTTTTTGTTACAACGCGAAGCTTTTTACATTCACGTTTTTCTACTTTGCATCCCACAGGTTTGAATACGGAACAGGACTATTCGGCTTTTCTTTAAATTTGTTTCCCAGTAGTCTCTTTAAATTTATTTCTTGGTGCTCCCCTCTTTTTTGTTACTGCCCCTTTAATAGAATCTTTAAGAATTTCCTTCTTTATTTTTACCTAATTGCTAATCCATGGTATTCTTTTCACATGTCTCCACCTTAGAACTATATTTAGCTCCCCTTTTTTCCAGTTTGCTTAACGCTTCCGCCCTTCATCAGTTACCACATAGAGGTGTTGCTTAGCGCGTTGTTACAGGTATTATTAATATTTTTGTTAACCATTTAGCTACTGTTTTAAATCAGATGTTGTTTGATGCGTTTCTCTGTTTATTGTTACATTTATATTGCTTTATGGTTTTGTGCTTATTACTGTCACTTCGGGTTTCGATTTTATTACAGATCTTGACAAAGATTTCGAAATATTCTCTACCGGAGGAATATTGACCTGTAACTGTTCTTCTTCGTACCTGGTTGGTGACATTGGCTCAGCCCTTCTGGCTGTTATATTTCTATTGCTTGTTGCACCCTTGAACCGGACTACCTGACTTTACATGGATTACGGACATGGACCTTGAGTAGCGTCCTCAGCTATTACGCTACCCATCTACGTCGATACAGCTCTTTTGGTCGTCCTTCACAGTCTCGTAGTTACCTCGCTCCTCCCTGTATGCTTGGATGTTACATAGCCCTTCGGCGGTTTTTGCATTTCCGGAACTTGGCTTTCCGTCCATTCTGTTCTCGCATACACGGACTTCCATGTGATTCATGTTTTGAACTAGCCTATATATTTGTTATTGCTCCACGGACATTTTACCTTATTATTAGGCTTCTACCTATTGACATACCTGCCTTTTCGGACATTTCATCTTGGTTTCTCCCACCCTTGTGGGTTGTCCCGTGGTCATTACTCGTTTAGATTGTTATTGTACTGTTTGTCCGGTTCCCCAGCATTTTTATCAGTATTTTCTACTTGCATTTTCACTTATTAAATACACATTTTGCTAATATATTTTTGTTCTTTTGGGGTGTTTTCTCTCTCCACCTTGTCTTCTCGACACCCCTGCCGTCCCCTTTCCAGACAGACAGGGAGACAACGCGTCCATGTTCACATCTGCAGAATTCCAATCCTTCATGGAAAGGAATGCAATTAGGCACATCACTGCCACCCCATTCTAGCCAGCCACCAATGGCCAGGTAGAGCGGCAGGTGCGCACAACTAAAGATGCACTTCAGCGTATGGGTGAAGGGGATTTGGAGCTCCAGTTATGCCAGTTTCTTTTCATGTATAGGCTCACCCCCCTTGCCTCAGGGCTGTCCCCTGCTGAATTGCTCCAGCGAAGGAAACTGTCATCCTTGCTGGACAGATAGGATCCCTCTAGGGTAGAGGACAAAGGTACAAATATAGCAATCCAACACCAGAAGGGTTTCTCGTCGGGAGACCCTGTACATTGCCACAATTATGCAGCTGGTGGCCCTACGAGGGTGCCTGGGTTTGTGATCGATCAAACTGGTCCTGTTTCTTACAGAATCAAAACAGCCACTGGTCTGATCTGGAGGAGGCACGCGAATCAATTGAGACCCAGAGTTCTGGACCCACAAGATGAATACAGACACTCAATGCTACGGGTGGCCCCCACCCATTTAAACCCAGGGGGCAGAGGTAATAGTCAGCAGCCAGCCAACATTGACCCAGAAGTGACTTCTAGAAACTGATTTCAAGGGAAATTTGTGGAATGTTCCCCTATTCCGGCCATGTGTACCCCTACACTGTCCCAGCCTAGCACTCTGGATTCTTTTATTGATGATGACCAATTTGCTTGGAGTTGCCCTCCACTCTTAGTACACACGGGAGGGACCGTGAGTTGTCTTATTCATCCACAGAATTAGATTTTGGTTTTGAGTGATCCCCTGCTCCTCCATCTGACAAACAGAGCTTTAATTTTGGTTTACAATCCTCCCCCTCTAGTCAATCCCTCACTCCAGTCGGGTCGCCCATCCTACGAGTCCCTGAGTCGGCTCAGCCAAGCGTCCGACCCAGAAGGGAAACTAGACCGCCATCCTGGTTAAAGGATTTTGTTTTTACCTAGAGGGGAAGAATGTTATGTATGTTAACTGTGTTTTCTGACAGGAGCAGAATGTATCTTTTCTCATGTATCTATTCTTATGCAAATAAGTGGATCGAAAATGTGCACACTCTGTTAGCCAATGGGATTGTTGTATTATTGTTACTGTAACTGTTTATAGTGTATATAAGTCTGAGTTTTACCCCATCCAAACTGTGTTCAAACCCCACTAATAAAGAGCTGAATTTCACTACTTCACTCGTCTGCTTCTTCATTCCCTGAACACGAAATATGTACATCTGCAGCACCATACATAACCAACTACAGTATATGCCTTCATCCATAGTGCATGAGAAATATGATATCAGTATATAATATATAATGTTGCCGTTGGTAATTCCACTGGTGTAGCTAGAAGTGGTTTAAAAGTGTTGTGGTGACTGATTTGCTTTGGAGGACATTTGGATGTGGTTATCTAGCTTCCCATCTTTTATTGTATTCATCTGCTTTGTAGGCCCTCAGTTTCAGCATCAATGGTAATTTACTTCCTGCAGGTTATGTGGCATTTGCATTGGAATAATTGCTGACATCTCGTATTCATTTTGAGGATTAGTTTTACAGTACAAACATCCTGACTACTTTTGAAATGAAGATGGTAAAACAGAAAAGATGGAGAAGCTAGATTTTTAAAAGATGCTGTGCATTAAACTGTATGGGGTTGAAACAACATATTTAGGACATGGATTATTATATTCTAAATTTTTAGGACTCTGTATTCACATCCACTGAATTTATAAGTATGCAGGTTGTCTGATCTCTGGGAAGAAGTTGTGTTATTGTTGCTTTGTTCTATACAGAGCATATCAGTGTGCTGGTAAATAATAAATATGGTCTCAAATCACACCATTTAGATTTGTATTTGATCTAACCAAAGCTGAGAGCTCGTAATTAATGCAAAGAAAGTATAACTGTCATTAAAATTTTGGGGTGTTTGCAAAGTTTTAAAATTCTGGATAGACTTTGTTGGGCTTTGTTTTGTTATTTCAAAGTTTGATAGTAAGTTGGTTGTAGTGAAAGCCCAGGTTTGATCAGCTTAAAGCAGTCTCCCTATCTACAGGCATTTAACTACAAGTCTCAACACCCCAGCCATCATTTCTACCTGTAATCAAACCCACATAAATAGAATCAAGTTGGTAAAGTTGAGTATAAGGAGTATTTCTAAGTGCAGGTAAACTTGCATACATAACAAAATTGAAAACACTCAAACTAAAATACAGTAATATAAAATCATAAATATTTTCTTTAACATTTGGTGAAGGCAGAAAATTTAGAAACCTCTAATTGTTTGTCATTTTCTATGGTTCTCCTACCTTTTAACCCTCAAAGGGGTTTAAAATGTTTTGCTTTTTTTGTGTTTCTTCTCCAGTGTATGTGTAATTGATTCTCTTTCCAACCTTTTTTTACCTCATCTGCTTCTCATCTTTTCCAAGCCTTCCAGCCTTTGCATTTTCTTTGTCCCAGTCACACTATAAACATTCTTGAAAGTGTCCCCAGCTGTAAACTTAACATACAAGGAAAGGGAGGGGGTCACTTTTCTTTATCTACTCTAAAGTAATGTCTTAGGAGTTAAGTAATCACTGATATTTTGAATGGGCATCAAACCAGCAATCAGTATTACTAGAACCAGGACAAGAATACTGTCAGAGTGGCATTTTAGAATGAACAAAACAGTGCTTTAAGTTATTAAGGTGTTTAAATAAAATAATGGACTCCCTGCCATTACCATACACTCTTTCCAACTGTAGGACAAAATTCTCTTTCACTGAGTCTTCATCTGATCTTTCACATTTCCTGTGCCGCCTTTATCTCTCTTCAATGTCTTAAGAGCTCTCTTCTGAAGATATCACAGAAACATAGCACAATTTACGATGTAAGTAATTATTATGGCTGCATGCTGCATACCGAAGTAGAACACATGCTTCTGATTGAAAACAGCTCTCTGGGGACACTGTTCTGGCCCAAGAGGATGTAGCCATTCCCCCTGTTCACTCTGTTTGCTCTACACATCCTACACATCCCTACATCTGGACATGAAGAGGACCACGGTGCTAGATTTCAGGGTACTGTATATTCAGAAGCCTGGATGAAAAAGACAAGCTTGCCATGCCCCCCCCCGGGGGGGGGGGCTCCCATGAGCTAAAGCTTGGCTGTCAGTTAAGTTTCCCATGCCAGGATTTTCAAGCAATATTCATTTTGACAGAGCATTTTAAACTTTTCTGTCTGGCAGAGAGAGCTGTTTTCCTTCTCTGCATCATTAGCGAGGCAGCCTTCCAGCAGTGAAGGGTCAGTCACTTGGTACTTAAGTACTTTTAAAGATGTTTCCTTTTCCTTGCTGGAGAGATAATTTGAACAGAAACTGTCAAGAGACTTTTCCTTCAGTTTCTTCCACCAAAAATCCTGCTTTTATTTGCTATGGCTTGAGCTAAAAACAACCAAAATATGACCTCCCCTGAGTTTAATGTAATCAGCAGCCAAGACTCAGCCTTGTTCTGAAAATGCAACCCGGTAAGAATTACAAGTCTTGGCATCGTACATCTTCCGGTTCTGAACACCGGGGGGGGGGGGGGGGAGAGAAACCACTTAAACTCTGCACAGCAATAAAAGTAGATCTCTTTGCTTTTCAGCATGTTAGCTCCAGAGGAAGTGTATTGGATAAACTATTTTGTGAGCAATTTAAAAACCGAGACCTCTGTAGTTGCTACAGAATCAGCTTCGTATGGTGTTCATTGCAGGCGCACCCCCCCAATAACGGACACAGACAACATTGAAAGTGGATAACAGCATAGGGCCACATTTATTGATTCAATGCCCTAGTCCGAATTATAAATTTGCATTGGTAAAACGACCAATCGTAATTCCTAAGGCAAGCAGGCCGAAGTAACACTGGTAAGGTACCACCCCAAAATTGCCAACGGCAATTGGTTACAATGTATCAATTTGTATCAATTTGTTTGTTGACAACAAACAAATTGTTGACCGTAGTCAATAACTAACTTATGACCCCACCCTCTGACGCGTATCCGTGAAATCACAGGGGTGATGCATGCTGGTTAGCAATCGTCATCACCCCATCGCCTGGTTCGTCGTTGACCGGACAACGTTTAACTAATTTATTCCTGTCTAGTGTTGTCCAGTCAATTGCGAACCTGCCGGATACTTGTGGGTCATACTGTTTACCTTACCAGTGCTACCCGCCAATGTGACCAAAGTCAACAGTAGGAACACAGAAAGCCCCCTATATCAAACCATAGCAACAGTGTGGGATGGGCAAAAAAGCCAGGACCCGGAGCCAATATGGGTCCCAACCAAAAATTCCCACCCGGCCCCGAAGCGACCATAATATCACACTGTTAACTAGGGAGGGGGTGGAGGGGAAAAAACTTCTCCGCTCCGTCGCTGAGGTAAAATGGCAGCTTGGCTGCCTCGTGGCCACCCCTTTTATAAGGGAGCTGGCCACGCCCCTAACTACCCGGATTCTCTGTCCTGTGGGGGGGGGGCCGCAAAGGGCGCGGCGGCCATTTTGGCGCCGCGCTTGCATTGCAGGCGCACCCCCCCAATAACGGACACAGACAACATTGAAAGTGGATAACAGCATAGGGCCACATTTATTGATTCAATGCCCTAGTCCGAATTATAAATTTGCATTGGTAAAACGACCAATCGTAATTCCTAAGGCAAGCAGGCCGAAGTAACACTGGTAAGGTACCACCCCAAAATTGCCAACGGCAATTGGTTACAATGTATCAATTTGTATCAATTTGTTTGTTGACAACAAACCAATTGTTGACCGTAGTCAATAACTAACTTATGACCCCACCCTCTGACGCGTATCCGTGAAATCACAGGGGTGATGCATGCTGGTTAGCAATCGTCATCACCCCATCGCCTGGTTCGTCGTTGACCGGACAACGTTTAACTAATTTATTCCTGTCTAGTGTTGTCCAGTCAATTGCGAACCTGCCGGATACTTGTGGGTCATACTGTTTACCTTACCAGTGCTACCCGCCACACGGAGGGGCTTCAAAGAAGACCTGACGCCCCCCCCCCAGACCGTCAGCTCGGTCAACAGGCCTGCTCGCCAATCACCCAACAGGAGGTCCATACCTCCTCGCGACAGATGGACCCCATCCCCTGCGTACAAGTCATAATTTTGTAGACTAATATCGGGGTGATGACTAACCCGTCCCCAAGCCCTGTTGGCAAGAAACCGCGCCATTGCCTTATTGACCGCGCGCCTAGCGCGGTCAAGGGCCAGGAGGTTAACGCCCCCTCTGTAAGAATGGCGCGGGACAATGTCCGACCAAACCAGGGTTGTGGCAGGCCAGACATAATGCAAGTAGGCGAGGTCCTCGCAAATCGCATGCTTAAGCGATAAGCCGGTGACCTGGCCCAAATCATTGCCCCCCAGGTGGATGATTAGAATGTCAGGCGGGCCAGCACCCAGGCCAGAAAAAAGGAAAGGCCGCAGCTCCCGCCATAACATCCCAGGCTTACCATGCCATGCGAGACTGGCGTGGTCACCCAGTCCCAGTCGGGGTCCCCATTCTGTCGCCGCAGCGTAACGCGCTGCCCTGTGCACATAGCTGTGGCCCACCAGCCATACTGTCACCGGTGTAATACGACACCCAGGGTCTGTAAGAAAATTGAGAAAAAAGGCGGTAAGGTGACTGGATTGGTACTCATGGCGGGAGTGGGCGCACATAAAACTGAAAACATTGCGAGCCCCACCTTCCCATGCTGCGTATGTCAGCCCCAGAGTACCCAAAAGCAGCTGCTGTAGAGGCTGCACCAATCCGGAACGAATGTGTGCCATAACGGGCACCTGGTAGGCCCACCCTGGTGAGGGCTCTGGCTGTCACCTTCCAAAACTGAAATTTAGTAAGGGGAGACCCATCTTGGTGACAGAAAAACGGGCCGTGGTGCATGCCACGCAGTGCCAGGAATTCCTGTAGGGCACCAACCGGACAGATGTCTGCCAAAGAACAACGTAGCAGTCTTACACCACTGCCTACGCCATGCTGATCTGTTTTAGAGGAGCGTATCCTCAACTGGGCCCAGTCTTTGGCTACGTAGACATCTTCGAGTTCCAGTGCCCTACCACTTGCATCCGCCTTAGACAGCATCACGAGTTCGCTGACGCGGAGCGCTCCAAAAAATGCCACCGTTGTGGCTGCGTGAAAAAGGGCTGCCTCATAATGATCAAAACAGAGGCCTGGCCAGCCCCGGGCCAACTGGGTAAGAACCCCTGGGGAAATAGGGTGCCGGTCATCCGGGCAACGCCCGCGCTCGCGCACCCACCCCTCCAAAACATGTCGCACACGGAAGTCAGAGGTGGTATCCACATGACCTCCCACTTTGGCCATAAAAGCCAACGCCGAGAGCTTGGATGCTATGGTGCGAGGTGCAAGGCCCTGTGCATGCAGGTGAACCATGAACCGCAGAACATGGTCCACCGGGATAGGCCAGGTCTCTGGCAAGAGAAATTGAGTAGCAAATGCCCTGTAAGAATTGAATGCTTGTTGATACGCCTTACGCGTGCGTGGCGCTAGTGACAGGCCAATCGCCCGGTTCACCTCTCCTTGCCAATAGTCCACATCTCGTCCGGGAGTGGCGAGGGAAATTCCTCCGCATCCGGGGCCAAGGCGCGGAACCGGGAGATCTGCAGGCGGGACAAAGCGTCAGCAATATCATTATTAATCCCTGGGACATGCCTGGCCCTGAACAAAACGTTGAGGCGCAGGCAGCGCAGCACAAAATGGCGCACTAGGTCCATGACCCTGGGCGATTTGGAAGTCTGTGCATTGACAATGTGGACAACAGCAGCATTGTCACACCAGAAATGCACCACCGAATTAGCCCACTGTTCGCCCCATAGCATCAAAGCCCCCAGAATGGGGGAAAATTCCAGGTATGTGAGATCCCGCAGGCGACCTGTGCCTGCCCATGCCGGTGGCCACCCACCACAGGCCCATTTCCCATTGAAGTACATCCCATAACCCAGGGATCCTGAGGCATCAGACTGGATCTGGAAATTGGGGGACGCCAGGAGGTCAGACCTCCAAAATGAGACCCCATTAAACTCCCTCAGGAATTGCAACCAGACGAACATGTCTGCCCTGATACCCCGGGTGAGCCTAACTCTGTGGTGGGGCCTGGATAACCCTGCCATGGCGTCGCATAAGCGCCGGGCAAAAGCCCTGCCCGGTGCGACCACCCTGCAAGCAAAATTAAGGTGCCCATGTAGCACCTGAAGTTCTCTCAGTGATGCCTTACGCTTGGCCAGCAATTCCGAGATAAGGGCCACGATCCTGGACACCTTATCACCCGGCAACCTAGAAGCCTGCACTACTGTGTCAATCTCAACCCCCAGGAATACTAGCTTGGTCGATGGGCCCTCGGTCTTTTCGGGCGCTAAAGGGACACCAAGTTCCTCCATTAGCGTCTGAAATGTGTTGAGGAGACGTGCGCACGTGTCCCAGCCCCGTTCACCCCCGAATAAAAAGTCATCCAGGTAATGGGCTACAGACCGGGACCCTGACCTGCGGGCGAAAGCCCACTCTAGGAAGGTACTAAAACGCTCGAAAGCCGAGCATGATATGGAGCAGCCAAAAGGCATGGCCTTATCAAAATAATATTCCCCCTTAAATTTAAAACCCAGCAACTCAAAGTCGCCCGGATGCACTGGCAAGAGGCGAAAAGCTGACTTAATGTCACACTTGGCCAGCAGGGCACCCGGGCCACACGAGCGCACCATGCGCAACGCATGGTCAAACGATGTATACCTGACTGAACAAAGGTCATCAGGGATAGCATCATTGACCGATCGGCCGGCTGGGTAGGACAAATGATGAATAAGGCGAAACTCACCTAGGGACTTTTTGGGGACCAAACCCAGTGGCGAGACCTTAAGATTGGGAAACGGGGGTACGGGGAAAGGTCCAGCGACCCTGCCCGCGACTAACTCCTTTTGAATGCTGGCCGCAGCCACCTCCTCCCTTCCTCTAAGGGATAAAAGGTTGGGAGCATCCTGAGGGGACCTATCCCCACAAAAGGGATACGAAATCCCTGCTTAAAACCTTGAAGAATATACTCCCTGTCCTCCCCCTTCGGGTACGATGCGAGCCAGCGCTCCAGCATGTCCACCTTAATTGGGGAGGGAGCCTTTTGGAGAACTAGCTCCATCCGTGGCAGCCTTGCCAGCCCACTGTCCACCCTTCCCTCTGCCTCGCGCCCCCCCAGGCTTGGGGCAAACAGAGGCTGCGTGGGGGCCAGAGCATGTGGGACACTCATGCTTATACCTGCAGTTCTTTCGATTGCAGGAACCAATTGACGAGAAAGTCCAGCACAGCAGGCGGGCTGGAACCCCCTGCCCCGCCGCCTGGCGGGTAACCTGCGCTGGAGCCGCTCGCTGGACCGCATGTCCGCAATGGTATCTATCCCCCGGGGCAGGGCGTGTGGGTGTCATATACAAAAGCCAAAGCCTCTGGCACGGCTAATCCCATCTCATCTCGGGGTGAAGGGGAATCCTCATACGGAATTCCTCGTCATATGCTAGCCATGAGGGGCCCGGAAAATCGACCATCGCCCTATATATGTTGTCCAAATATTGGACCATGGGAATAGCTAAATCCGGCCGCGCCCTCAAATATACCGCCATGTATATTAAATAAGCGGGGAGCCAGTTGGCCCAGGTACGCGGCGGCTTACGGCGGCGTGCCTGCTCCTTGTCCTTCTCATCCTGACCCTCCCTTTCCTCCTTGGTGGGCTCTCTGTTCAGGAGTGAGAAGATATCTACGTACTCCCCTCGCCATATCTTTTCCCTAGTAGCCTGTGCCAGGTGATCACCCAATGGCAAGGAATACCCTGCCGTCGGCAAGGCCGAAAAAGGGACAGCCGGCCTGGTAAAAGGGGTCTGAACTAATCCAGCCACCCCCAGAACATTCCCTGTAGTGTAGGGACCAATGCCCACCCCAGTGCCCAAGGTGGTAGTCGTCGCCGCCGGGTGGGTCGCCGACAGCGTGGCCCCCGCACCACCCGCGCGAGGCCAAGGCCATTGAAAGGCCCCCCCTAGATTGGGAATGTGTGTGGATGTACTCGCTTGCACCGTATACTCACACGCTGCACCCCCGTGGGCCGCCCCCACCGGGGGTTCCGGCCCACTGGGGGCGTCGGAGCTCACGACCGACGTAGAGCTCATCACCGGGGCTTGACCCGCACCTGGTTGCTGGCTGGGGAGCTGCGAGGCAGTGGCCGAAACCGCGCCACACGCCTGCAGCAGCTTGACCCTCCCCGCCGGCTGTTGTCCTCCAGCCGACAGCGTCTCAAAAAGAACCCCGAAAGGGGTGCCCGCCTGACTGGCCCGCACCAACGACGCCTCCAGGGCCGCAATGCGGGCCAGCAAGGTGTCCACGTTGACCATGGGCAAAGGGCCGGCCGGCCCGCCTGGCCCAGGCATGGGTACAGGTCCCTGTACCCCGGGACCCACATATGGCCATCGGCCAGCACCGAAGCCCGGCAGGGTTGGTGGAGAAACCTGCCAAGGCAGGGGGCCGCACCACCCCCCAAGGCTAGAGGGCCCCGGGAGAGGCTGGAGCCCAAGAGGAGTAGGCCCGACAGAGTGGGCAGGAGCAGGAGCGGTGTCCACCGCTCGTGGGCCGCGGGCCGGAACCCCTTCCGCGCCCGCCCTCTGATCGCCCACCCCGGGCCAAGGGGCAATAGACCCCATTCCGCCGGCCCCGGCCGGGGCTGGCAAAGGTGGCTGCTGAGGAGGCGGCACCGCGGTCCTCCGACCTGGGTTGCGCCTCCTAACAACGCGAGCTGAACTCGAAGCCGCCTTCTTCTTCGAAGGCATCTCCACCGGAGCAAAAAGGGAAGCCGGAAAGGCAGAACCGCTACCAAAAGGCTTCCCGGTAAGCTAACGAGCGACGGAGACGCAGGGGAAAAAACTTCTCCGCTCCGTCGCTGAGGTAAAATGGCAGCTTGGCTGCCTCGTGGCCACCCCTTTTATAAGGGAGCTGGCCACGCCCCTAACTACCCGGATTCTCTGTCCTGTGGGGGGGGGCCCGCAAAGGGCGCGGCGGCCATTTTGGCGCCGCGCTTGCATTCTCTGCAGTGCTTAAGACTAACTGATTCCCCACCCCAGCATACACATCCAAACATCTTTCAGATTCTGTTTTAAATGGCCATGGATTATCTTTTTATTAAAAAGATTCACTGTAAACATAAGGCAGTCTTTGCAAACAGTCCAAATCTTCCGATGTCTATTTTAAAGTGCACTGAATTAGCTGTTTTCTCAGAAAGGAATTAAACAAAAGTCAATAGGACTTACTAAGTGTAAAAGCTCTCCATCTTATGTGTTATATTTTCAGCTCCAAGTTTCAGTACTGATAGCAATAGCAGTAATACACTTACATACTGTTATGTATGTACAAAAACATACTGTGCTTGATCAAGGGTCTGGCCATTGCAGTCTTTAAAATGTAATGGGATCCATGCTTTGCTGAACCTATTGTTCTGTCTTGTTACTTGAATTTAATCAATACTGTACAGTATTTTTTCAGATCCTAAAATATAAGGAGGGTATATGTTATGGATGGCACATACAGCAGTGAGAAGGGACTCAATATATTTCTGTGAGTGTGACTATTTATTTATTTATTCCATTTGTACCCTGCCCATCTGGGAGGTTTTCCCACTCTTGGCAGCTAACAAATGAGCACACACATTTAAAAACATATATTAAATCGCATTATAGTAATACAAAACCTACAATGACATTTACCTTGCATTTTGTTCTGGTTAAATTCAATATATTTTCCACCAGCTACACAACATAGGGCTAAATATGAGTAAACCCAGTCTTTTTCATAGGCATTTGTTGCTTTTCCCCCAGCCAGCAATAGCACTATTCTTTCTTTGTAATGATTCTGCTCCCATTGTACTTTCCCCCCAGTTTCTGGCTTGTGTAATCACCTTTCAAATACTTGAAAGATAGTCATAAAGAGGATGGGCAGGATCTGTCCTTAGTCATCACAGAATGCAGGACACATAATAATGACCTAAAGTTAGATTTCAGTTGAATATTAGGAAAAACATATTGACTGTTAGAGCAGTACGACAATGGAATAAATTGCCTCAGGATGTGTTGAGCACTCCAAACAAAGCAATGCAAAGCAAAGCAAAGCAAGAACACGTATATACGGCTCTATAGCACTTAGTGCACTCTCTGGGCAGTCCACAAGTTAATTAGCATGTTGCCCCCAACATGCTGGGTACTCATTTTACCACCCTCAGAAAGATAGAAGGCTGAGTCAACCTTGATCCCTAGTCAGGATCAAATTCACAATCTTTTGGTTGCAGTACAGCAGTTTAACCACTGCACCACCAGAGCTCCAACACTGGAGATATTCAAGAGATAAATAAATAACTATCTGTCAGATCTACTTTGATTTGGATTTCTGCATTGAGGAAGGTTTGGATTCATTGGCATTATAGGCTCCTTCAAGTTCTATTATTCTATGATTCTATGATCTTATATTCTCCTTTATTTTGTAAAAAAAATCCTTTATCTGTAAACGTCCATTTCCATGTTATTGTGTTTTCTTCAGATTCTTCACTCTTCTAAGTGTAGTTTGATTTAAATAAAAAGAGAGATAATTTCTTGTGTGGGAATTATTCTTCTTCAGCTTTCATAGAATTCTAGATAGCTGCTGAGGGTGGACTTTGACATATACATTTCTGGAATATTATGGGCAAATAAGAAGCAGAGAGGATTTCGAATCTTTTTTGGGATGTGTGGAAGATATGAATGACTGGTATAAATGTAATATGTATTTCCCCATAATTATCCTATGCATTCTTTCCCACTTCTCTGGTATTTGCAATCCTCACATTACATTAAAATAGGTTTCTTTCACTTTTAATAAAATACAGAGTGATAGTATGGTTGCCCAAGGCAAGAACCATAAGAAGTACTGTAAAGTGAGACCTTGGTTGGTTAACTTGGCAATTGGTAAATTTCATCACTTATTTTCTATAGTCCTCCAACACATTATAAACTTAGCAATTAAAAATATAATTGCATGGCTTGTTTAGCAGCTTTTTGAAGGGTGTGGGGAGAAGGAAAAGGTCTTAGTCGAAAAAGAAAAAGCAGTAGCGAAGTCTCAGAATGGTGCTCAGAAATAAAAGCTTTGTTTTTATATTATATACTCATGATTTTAAAATTGTGAGTATTACCTAAGAAGCTACTTAAAGGTGTGTACAGTATTAAATTGCTTGTCTATCAGCTCTAGTATTATCTGTTTTGATTAACAGTGGACCAGTAGATCTCAAGTAGAGGCTTTCCCCAATCATCCATAGCAGGAGTTCTCAACGTTTCTAAGCCAGGGGCCTGGTCACGCTCCCTCAGACAGCTTTGGGGGGTCAGACAGCCATTTTGTCCTTCCTCCACCACATGGCACTTCTGGGTGTGGTGGAGGCAGTGGGGGGGGGGGGCACATGAAATGGCACTGTAGGCAGCATCTGGTCCATGGGGCACAGGTTGAGAATCCCTGATCCATAGCGTCCCTTGCAGCTCAGCAGTTCTAAACTAAATTAAGCTAAGCTAAAATCTCTTACCTAATCCTTTCAACTGGAGATGTTAGGTTTTGGTTGGGTGACCTTTATCATGAGAAATATATACTTTGTTACACAAGTTGTTTTCTATTATAGAATTTCTCATTATAGTTGTTGCTGTTTGACACAAGATAGATCAAGACTTTTCTGTCCTTGAATGTAATTTTCCAACTTCCAGAGCACATCATATAACATTACTGTTTTTCAGCAAGAAATATTATATCTTTTTTACCATTTTGTTTTTTTTCATCATTTCTTCTGCTACATAGTTTAGAGAAGCTGCTCAGATAATCTGGCTCCATGGGCATCATTTTGCTAGAAGCATTCTATATCCGATCACTATGCCCAATGACAAGGGCACACTTAAGTACACTTTGAAATATCTCTGACAAATGCTTTTCCTTCCCTGGAAGACCAGTTTACAGAAAATCAAGTACCCACTGAAGTAATTGTTTCTCACTATCTCTCTTTTTTCTGTCCAACCAGGTCATCCAGGAGCTGGTAAAGGTAAAGGTTTCCCTTGCTCGAAAGTCAGTTGTATCCGACTCTAGGGTGAAGTGCTCATCTCTGTTTCAAAGCTGAAGAACCAGTGCTGTCTGCTGCTGCAGACATTTCCATGGTCATGTGGCAGGCATGACTAGCACACGGAGTGCTGTTACTTTCCCACTGAAATGGTCCCTATTTATCTACTTGGAATTTCTTGCTTTCAAACTGCTAGATTGACAGGAGCTGGGACAAAGATGGGAGCTCATTCCGTCCTGCAGTACTCGGGAATCGAACTGCTGACCTTCTGCCTCCTAGTCAGCGTCTTAGCCACTTGAGCCAGGAGCTAGGACTCTCCTTTTACCATTCTTCTTCATGATGTCTACATTTAGCTATACTGCTGCTTCTCAGCTATAAATTGCTTACTAGAAACTTTGCAGTAATAGTTTGTGGTTAGGTGTTCTGAGTCACTAAGGTTACAATGTGTGCTTACCAAATTTCTCTAAAGACCCACAGAAGTTTTTTTTAAAAAACCTAGAAATTGCATGCCCAGTTTAGATTATTGTGGTTAGCTTGGGTACAGCAAACACTGGCTGTTAGGTTTACCAAGGCTCGATTAGCTTAAGAGACCAGAACCTTAATTATAGTTCTTTCATAATCACTCATAAAAAAGCATAACAGAGTCAGGTCAAAAGGGCATATTCTCTTTTGTTTCAAGAGGTATCAGTCTAGGTGGCATTCTGAACATTTCTCATTGCTCCATCTTGCAAACCTCTGGTGAGTAGAAGTAGGGCTGAATGGAGTTTGACTCTACTTCTCTTCTTTTATTGTAGGGCACAGATACAGAACAAGCTGCTCCACAAATGTTGTAAGATTGCAGCTCTTTCATTGGTTTAGTCACCATTACTGATTGGGGATGATGAGTGTTGCTATTCAACAACATCCCCCAAAGGCTAGATGTTGCTCATTTCTGCTTTACCGTGTATTTTATAAGTTGTTGTAAGCCATCTTAGTGTCTTTATCAAAGAGAGGATAAAACATATGTAAAACAACAATCATTTATGTTTCCGTCTTCTCCCTTTTACAAGTTAAACGAATTAGTCGTGGCCAGATTTGACCAATGTTGTCACAAATCTGAACACAGAGATAAATGCCGCTTCATTATGATCTGATTAGATTCAGATGATGAGGATTTGAAAATTGGTAGAAGAAACACCAGTAATTTAAGGTATGCAGATGAGACCACATTACTGGCAGGAAATTGGAATGAGTTGAAACTGCTATTCAGCAAGATCAAGGAAGAAAGTGTCGAAGTAGGATTATAACTGAATAGTAAGATAAAATCAATGACCACAGAAGAGTTTCATAACTTAATTGTTGACAGGGAATTTAAAAAGTTAAAATATTTTCTATATCTTAATTTAATCATCAGTCCAAATGGAGACAAATCAGAAGATTAAAACTTGGAAGGCTAGTTATGAAAGAACTTGAAAAATAGTTCCTGAATTATGTATCACTGGAGACCAATGTTTAGATTAGATACTCCCAGAGGTCTTAAAACATGGTGGTCAGGTTTTGGTGAAAGAGTTCATGAAGCTATTCAATAAATGTTGGCAAAATGGCATAGTCCCAGAAGACTGGTGAAAGAGGACAATCCTCAAAGTCCCTAAGAAAGGTAACAGCTCTGAATGTATAAACTGGCAGGACATTACCCTCCTCTCATTGCCTGGTAAGGCTTTTGTCTTTAAATCAGCGCATGAGAGAAGAGCAAGCCAGATTTGCCGGTTGAAGGTTCTGTCCTGCAACAAACAAATCTTCACCTTATGAAATCTCATGGAACAGTGCATTGAGCATGGGCCTTTGCTGGCCATTAATTTCATCAATTTCAATAAAGCATTTCATAGTGTCCACTGCTGTGTTAAAACAGAATGGTCATATGGATTTCTTTGAGATTACTACTGGGGTTAGGCAAGGCTGTATTCTATCTCCATTCCTTCTTCCTTGTGGCCCTCAACTATGTTATGTGATGAGCAGCAAGTGCTAGAACAGGCATTCTTCAGTCTAACCAAGATTGCCTTGGCGACTTGTATTTTGCTGATGACATCACTTTGCTCAAGGAAGATGAGCTGAAACTACAACAGGCAATGACTGCAATGGATGAAGAAGAAAAGTGGAGGGAAGTCAAGAGTGGGGTCCCCCAAGGTTCAGTACTGGGACCCCTGCTTTTTAACCTCTTCATAAACGATCTAGGGTGTTGTGTTCTGATGGTTTTATCTTACACATGGATCACAATGTATCCGAGCCAATGTAACCTTGCCTATAGCAACAATGTAACCTTCAGCTGTATCATATAAACCCTGTAATAGGACGCGAGCTAATGACCACCAGCTGGCAGCAGCAAGCGTCCAAGCTCTCTTGGTCCGAACTCATCAAAGGCAACAGCGCGGGAAGTTTTCCCGCCACCACCTACACCTGGACAAGAAGGGCGTGACCCGCAATGACGTCACGCAGACAGTAGCCAATGGGCTACCATGGCACCACGTTCAAATGTATTACTACTGTATATAAGGAGCTATCGATCCGCCATTACCTCATGTTCCCTCTGTCCACGATGCAATAAACCTGAGTTAACCCAGCCCGAGGCTGTGTCCTGTGTCTTGGTTTGCATACACCAAATAGAGGTAGGAGTAAAAAGCAAGGTAGCCAAATTTGCTGACGACACTAAATTATACAGGGTAGTGAAAACTGTGAGAGATTGTGAGGAGCTCCAGAGGGATCTCTTGACACTGGGGGAGTGGGCAAAACAGTGGCAAATGAGTTTCAACATTAGTAAGTGCAGAGTGATGCATGTTGGGGCAAAGAACCCCAATTACATTTATAAACTGATGGGGTCTGAACTCTCTGCGACAAACCAGGAAAGGGACCTTGGTGTCCTGGTGGACAACTCAATGAAGGTGTCAACCCAGTGTGCCTCAGCAGTGAAAAAAGCAAACTCAATGCTAGGGATCATTAGGAAGGGTATAGAAAATAAGTCAGCAAGTGTCATTTTGCCTCTTTATAAATCTATGGTGAGGCCCCATCTGGAATACTGTGTACAGTTCTGGTTGCCATACCTCCAGAAGGATATTATGGAGCTGGAAAAAGTGCAGAGGAGGGCAACCAGAATGATTAGGGGACTGGAACACCTTCCTTACCATCTGAGGCTGCAACGGTTGGGCCTCTTCACTCTTGAACGACGACGTCTAAGAGGTGACCTGATTGAAGTTTATAAAATCATGCACGGTGTGGACAAAGTAGATAAGGAAAAACTGTTTTCCCTATCGCATAATACTAGAACTAGGGGACACTCCATGAAACTTTTTCTCAAACAAATAAGAGAAAGTACTTTTTCACCCAGAGGATTACTGGTCTATGGAACTCCCTGCCAGAAGAAGTGGTGACAGCTGTCAGTCTTGACAGCTTTAAGAAAGGATTAGACAGGTTCATGGAGGACAAGAGTATCAATGGCTATAATTATGGATACTTAAGAACAACCTCCGGGTTGGAGAGATAGGCAGGATATCTCTCAATATTATTTCCAGGGAATCCTAAGCAGGTAAAGGCATCTGCTTGGGAATACCCTGAAGGAAATGGTGAGCCACTGTGTGAGACAGAATGCTGGACTGGATGGGCTGTGGCCTGTTCCAGCAAGGCTGTTCTTATGTTCTTATGTTCTTAAAGAAAATTGGCCTTAGGATAAGCACTGAGAAATCGAAGGTTGTGCATGTGAACTCCCCAACCTGAATTCAGGCAAACATACTCGGGTCATAAACTTTTGAACTGCTCCTAACAAAAGCATTCTATACCACTTAATATGTGGGAACTCTCTATCACTCTCTCATTATGTGTGTGTGTGTGTTATTTGTTTGTTTGCTCATGCATTTGTTCAAGGCCTGGAAAAAGAAGAACCCTGCACAAAAATTAAGGTATGAAACCATTTTGACATCTCTGAGCTGAAAACATACAAAGATTTATGGCTCCTGGCCTATCCTGATCAACATGAAACCTTGCATGAACTTTTCTGAACAATTTTAAGCTTGAAGCCCCATCCCTCCAGTTCATATTATCCCAGGGATTTTACAAGAAGGAAATGTATGTAATGTCTACAATGATACACAGAACCTTTCTGGATATGTGTTCTTTCATATTTATTCATCTGTTTTGAAAATGCTACAGGGATAGGAAAGAGTTGGTTCACTTTAGCAATAAATATCAGTTCCAGCAGCATATGCCAAGTAAGCCAGGAAAATATGGCATGAAAGTATGGAAGTGCTCTTATGCTAAGACATTATATCCTCTGAAGGGAGATATTTCCCTGGACTTGGTACCCTATGAGAAGACCAGATTGGTCACAATGTGGTGGCAATATTTGGTTTGATCTTGTTGCAATGCTTGACAAAAACTGGTGGAAGACCATCCCAACCCCCCAACACCCCCCCCCCCCCCGGGCAGCTTAGAATTGGTAGAAAGCCTGCTAACCAAACACTTAATTTATGTTAGCATCATTTGAAAGAATATCCCATACAACTTCCTTCCTGGTTACTTTTGCAATGGAAAACTAGCAGCTGGTGTACCATGTGTGAGACATTTGTTTGCTAAGCCATTTTGCATCAAAATGATATGCCCTGGTTCTCTGTAGGGTGATTGGTAAGAAAAAAGGCTCTACGTCTGGAGACATTTCCATTAGCAAAAATCTGTTTTGTTTTGGGAGCAGAACCTTGTCTCATCGTACCATTACTGTTAGGTCTTGTTACAGATAAGTAACAACAGGTTTTTTTAAAAAAAAGTTTCACTCTGTTTCAAGTATCTCCACTTGATACTTTTTGGAGGGGAACAGTACACTATTATTTTTTAAAATACACAGAAATTATGTTGGTTACATTTTCAAAAAAAAGTGGGAGGATTGACACCTATAACAAATAATATTATCTTTTGCCTCTAGATATTTGGGTACTGTGGAACAGTTGTGATTTTATACCTATGAACATTTGGACTATTATAATATCTTGCAATACAGAAGAATTCCCATGGGGTCAGAAAATATCCCACAACTCACTTAATGCACATTTTTTCATCCACAAGGATGCTGGCTTTCCAACCTTAACATAGGTTGGAAAATTGCACATATTTAAAATATTAAGATAAAATATTTACACCATTCTTACTGTCAGAGAGTCTTGTGGGAAATTACTTTTATTAAGTTACTGTAAATTCATTTATGCAAGGTGGTGGGATGTCTTTCTATCACAAATTTACCTAGTCTAACACTTAGTTAAGAAAGGGCAATTGTGACTCCATTTTGCATTTTCCCAAGCACTCACATTCCACTGTAGTACATCATTTTCTCACGCAGCTTGCCAAGTGCCAAGGTTACATTCTAAAATACCAGACAGGTAATGGTCATCATAATCAGATAAGCACCACCTGAGAATTTAAGTTGGCATGGAAACCAGACATAGAAAATGGCTAGGAACATCCTTAGAATTCCAGTAGGAGGGAGTGAGGGACCCCAAAATGGTATATAAACAACAACACATCTGGGATGTGAAGTAGATCATTGGGGAGATCGTTTGGATCACAAAGATCTTCAGGATAGCCTTCACACCTGGATTCATGATCCATCATTCTTCAGCTGCCTGAGGGCACAGATACCCGCATGGAATACAATTTGGACTTAGAATTTGGAGATAAAAAATTGACTTAGACTCTGGAATACAATTTGGGGTTTTCCAACATGAAATTACAATTGGGCTTATTTCCCTTTATTCTTTGGATTTAGGAATATACTCAATAAAGTTTGTAAAGGAATATTGTATCCAGCTGTTTTCTTTTGCTCTCTAAGAGAAGGAGAGTGGTCTTGGTGAAAGCTGATAACAGGGTATCGTCTGGAGTAAAAAGCCTGCTTTGTTTGGATGCCAACAGAAGGGAAGCTTCATTGGGTTTCGTTTCTCGCCTTGGAGGTGACATCAGCGAGGAAAAGTTTCCAAAGGGAAAGGTAATTCCTTATCACCCAAATACACCCCCCTTTAGCAGGGCTTTGATCTTCACCAAGGAGTGAGTATGATTTTGCTGTAGGAGGTGGCTGGACAACACTTTTTTAACTGGCCATTTCGTATAGCGACCAAGAAACTTGCAACATAGGGTGGGGATGCCATCCTTCTACTTATGAGCCAGTTCATACTGGGTGGAAGAAACTCCCTGCCAGTCTAACAGGTCAGCACAAAGGCGGCTTCCTTAGCTTAATCACACATGGACCAGATGGGGCCGCACCGTCTGAGCGGGCCCAAAATAAGGGAAAAAGCAGTGGGGTGCGAGGGCGGGCGTGACCCCCATCACTTATACCCTTCATTGTTTTCACCCAATGAAAATAACCTGTTCTGTTTTAATAATCTGTACTTTTACCTATGAGCCATGAACATTTCACATCTGTTTGTTACTTTGTTTACCTACAGGTGGAGTTTGGCTAAGGCAGAGTGAAGCAGGAAAAAGACAACATTGTACAGTGTATTCTTGCATTCCCAGAATTAACTGATCGCCATGATGATCATCAGTATTTGGATTCAGATACTTTGATGTATGCAGATTGATACACGGTATGCAGTATTCAGTGAGCCAGACAGATCTTTATTGCAAGGTATGCAATCTGAACATAAGGCAATGGCGGAGGTGCAGCTCCTTTTATACACTGAGGGGCAATACATTTGGATTTCCCACCAGAGGTGTTCATTGGTCCTTTGCTCGTTCATGAGGGAAGCAAAGGATGTTCATTGGTTGCAGCTGAATCACTTCCTAACAACTATGTTAAAGGCAGCTGAATCGCTTCCTAACAACGATGTTAAGGGCAGCTGAATCAGTTCCTAACAACTATGTTGTATTCTTAAAGATACAGAGTTCCATACACAACAGATACAGAAGAAGAAGATGATGATGGTTCAAAAAGATCCTATATGGGAATATTTTAAAGACCTCTCTCTTCTTTTTTGGTCATTTTGTTTTTTTTTTTAAGAAATGCATGCAATTATATAGTATGGCAAAGAGATGCAAGACCTGGTTAAGAATGAAGCAGTACAAATTAAACAAATTTCTGAATTTTTAAAAATGCCAATCCATACTACTAGGAATAAACAAGCTGTTTGTGCAAAGTCCCAATATCAAAGTCCCTGTTTGTGCATGAAGGGGTCAGATCATCTAGCTGTCCTCTTGCCTCAATCTTGGACTGGACAAACAGACTAAAATTGAACCTGGACAAATCAGAGATCAGGTTGCTAGGTGAGAAATTGACCTGTCCATTGGTAATCACCCTCTGTTTGGATGGAGTTGCTCTTTCCATTAAGGGTAAGATTTGTAGTTTGGGCATATTGCTGGACCTTACACTGTTGATGAAACATCGGATAGCTGTTGTGGTTCACTCAGGTTTTCCCCATCTGCACCACATCACCCAGCTATGACCTTTTCTAGATTGCAGGTCCCTAACAACATTGGTCCATGCACTAGAAGTTTTAAGGATTGACTACTGCAATGCTCTCTACATGGGGCTTCCCTTGAGGCTGTTGCAGAGTCTTCAACAGGACCAACATTTTGCAGCCAGATTGATCATGGATATAAATAGATAATTTCACATATTCCTGTCTCTGGCCGCTTTACATCGATTACCTCTTGGCTACTGCATCAGGTTCAATGTTTTGATCTTAACATATAAAATCCTCCATAATGTTTTCATCACCAAGTCATTATTTGATATGGCAGTTTTGACCATGCTTAAGTCACAAAAATCATTTGACCTGTGATTTTGGAATGTGGAATTGAATTCTGCCACTAAAATAAATAACAATTATTGTTAGGAATTACAGTTGTCAAAAATTCAGTGAGATATATTGATAATAATGGTTTGATTCATCTTAAAAAAATAAGCAAAATTTAAAGCAATAGTTTCAATGGTTTTACTATGGTTTAAAAAGCATTTGACATTGGCATAACATAATTCAAAAGCTGTTTCCTGGAGCACAGTTCTATAGATACTATAGAAATAAAATCTGCACATCACCCTAAGCAAATCAAATGTTTTAATCTGTTGGAAAGTGCTGTGAGCCAAATGAAAATGTGCCAATGACTGGAACTTTTAAAAAATGAGGCATTGCCCTTGGAATGGTTGCATGATGTCGATTTATTTTTATTATTCTGTATGTGTCACTCACATTTGCTACTGTAGGTGGAGAGGTGCTATTTAAAGAACTTGAGTGAAATAATAAAAGGGTTTCAGTTTGTATTTGGCTATGCTAAGCAACAAGGCACAAAGACAGAAAATTAACAGGCTCAAGGTCTCATTGATTGTATCTCTGTAAAACAAAGAGAGAGGGAAAATGCAAATTACATCAATATGGAAATCAAGGATGTTCTTCTGAAAAATGCAATTTTCACTATATTTGAGCAAATTTCTAATATATCATCACACTGGCACTCTGCACAAGATTTTGTATATGCCTTGAACATTGTCATACTTAATGCTGTTATGCTTATATTACTCAAAGAGTGATGGTTTGTTCATATGGAAAATGCAATGGGCATGCCTAGAATCCTACTCTACATTGGAATATTATGTCCCTGCCCCACTTGTTAGTTCTGTTGTGTAGATGTGAGAACTGAAGTTGAGAGTGACTCTTGCATAGGAAGTTGTACTGTGAAAGGTCAAGTAAGTTCTTACACTTCCAAGACAAATTATTTCCTTGTTTTATCAGATTGATCTATGGTCATTTCATACCATCCTATGCGGTGTCATGAAGTCCATTGTCAAGTCCTGGGCTGCCATTTTGCTTGTGTTGAAGCAGTAGCCTGTGAACTTCATAATGGGAAAAGACTACAATTCTGCATGCAGTTACTAAATCCTCTGACCTGCATTCTGTGCTTCTTGTGGAAACAGAAACAATACACAAAACAGTCAACTTTGTGGTAGCCAAGAAGCATATCATGTTGGCCACCCTATTGAGAGCAATCACCACCACAGTACTACCTAATTTACAGGGTGTTGTGTATTGAGGCACATTTGCAGGTAGCGCAATGGGCGCTCTCGCAAGAGGAAAATTGTGATTTCCTACCATTCTAATTAGAGGCCTAAAGTGGCGTGAAACCACTGCAAAAGGTCGCGCTAGTTATGCTAAACCAAGCCCTGTGATTGGTTACATTTTTGTATCCTGTTCTCCATTGGTTAATTACACATATCCCCTGTTATGATTAGTTAGTTACGTTTGTCCGGGTGGGTTGCTACTTTGTATCCAAGAGCCACCACTGAGGAGACACTATATAAGCCCCACGGGTAAACAAGGGTGGGGTCGGACTGGATCTATACTTCCTATTCTGTACAGGTAGCCAGGTAGCGCTAAGCCTGGTCCCCTCCATTATTCTATGCTTCTATGGTAGCTAGTTATTGCCCACTGCCAGGTAAGAGTCCGGAGGGACTGTCTCCACTAGGATTATGTAGCCATCTCAGTATCCATAACACCTTGTAAGCTCATCTCTAATAGATTGTTAAATAAAGACTGTTGCTGTTTTTTCCTCGTTGTCTCGGATTGGTGCTTATAAGGGTCGGATATAACACAGGGCTAACCTTTCTGCATTAGACTCTGAACAGCTAAAGTATGTGTTGTGTATGCACAATGCTGCTTCATATGAATGTACAATGTTGCTTTAAGAAATGTATGAATGTAACCTAGCCACAATCACAATGTAGCCCAGCTGTTAAAGGAACGCGAGCAAGCTGCCTATAGAGGGCAGCTGCGAGTGTTCAACTCACATGGTTATCATTCCTCAAATCACCTGCAGCCGCGGGAACTTCCCGCAGCAACAAACTACTACTGATCCACCACCGAAGATGGGCGTGACCCGGATGACATCACGCCGGTAGCGGCCAATGAGCTACCATGCAGCCAAATTCAAATGTGTTGTACCACTGTATATAATGTGAGATACCTCCGCCATTACCACATGTTCGTTCTGATTATCAACCAATAAACCTGTGTTAGTCCTTATTGCGACTCCTTCTATGTCTATTGGAAAAGACACCAAATTGGCGACGAGGATGGGATCGATGGCGAATCCCAAGGTCAAGGCGTACCAGTTTGATGTGAGCGAGCCCGAACAATGGGAGCTCTACGAGTGCCAGTTTCGGCACGCGATGGAAGCCGCGGGCGTCGACGACGATGCGAAGATGCGCTCCCACTTCCTGGCCCAAGTGGGGCCGGCCACGCTGCGGATCCTGATGACCCTGGTGGCCCCCCGGAAGGTAGCCGAGGTCCCCATCGACCGTATCCTGGAGAGACTGGGTGAACATTTCCAGCCGCCCGTATCGATCTTCCCAGCGCGGGTCGCGTTCCACAGGCAAGACCAGCAACCGGGCGAATCCGTGTCCGCCTACGCGGCGGCCCTCAGGCTTGCGGCGGTCCACTGCCAGTGGGATGACCTGGACCAGGCCCTCCGTGACCGCATGTTGTGTGGTCTGAGGGACGAGGAGCTGCAGAGGAGGCTGATGACCCGCAACCAACGCCTCACGTTCAACGAGGTACTGCGGGAGGCCCAAGCAGCCGAGGAGGCCAGGAGCGGGGTGAGGCTGTTCAAGTCCCGAGGGGCCGCGTCCGAGAGGGCCAAGTCACCAGTACAAGCGGCCCGGCGGACACCAGCGAAGGCGGCCTGGTGGGCCCCCAAGCCGGCCGCCGGCACACCAACGTCGTCCGAGGAGTCGTCCACCACAGCGGACCCCTACTCCAGCGAGGACGACAACGTCCAGAGGATCAAGAGGTGTGGTGAGAAGCGGCAGACCCGAGAACGGCAGGACCGCCGTTGCGATGGTCGTGGGGCGTCCCACGACCACACGAGGTGCCCGTTTCGAAAGGCCGAGTGTCACAACTGCGGCCGAAAGGGGCACATCGCCCGAGTATGCAGGCGCGGGCGAGTCGAGGACAAGGGGAGTTCCAGCCATCCCCAAACGCACCAACGGAAGGCGGCCGGCACCAGGAAGGTCGCAGCCAGCTACAGTGAGGAAGGCGTGAACCGCGTGGGCCTGGAGCACCGGCGGTTTTTTGTAGAGGTACTGTTGCAAGGGGTCCCAGTGAGGATGGAGATAGACTCGGGGTCATCTTACTCCATCCTGTCCCAAAAGGAGTTTATGCGTATTCCCCCAGATAAGCGGCCCAAGCTCCGGGCCATGAGGTCACACCTACGGGACGTGCAGGGAAATGGGATCCCGGTGTTGGGGGTGGGAAACTTCAAGGTGAAGTTTAAGAACTACTCCGAGAAACTGCCCTTAGTGGTCCTCAAAGGGGGGAGGTGCTGCCTTTTGGGAACGCAGTGGTTTGCTCCCCTGGGAATCGAACTGTCCGGCATTAACGCCATCGAGACTGACCCAATGCGGGACGTGTGCAACGCGCACCTGGACGTTTTCAAGAAGGGGCTCAGGAAATACAAGGGGCCCCCGGTTTCCTTCGAGCTGGACCCAGAAATCCGGCCCATCCGCCTCAAACCAAGGAGGGTGCCTTTCGCCCTAAAGGACAAGATCGAGGCGGAACTGGACAAATTGGTGGGGCAGGGGATTTTGGTTCCAGTTGACTCGGCGGAGTGGGAAACGCCGATTGTTACAGCCCTTAAGTCGAACGGGGAAGTCAGGATTTGTGCAGACTATAAATGTACCATTAACAAGGCCATTCGGCCAAATGCATATCCAGTGCCCGTGGTCAGCCACTTGCTGGCCACGTTACATGGGGGGAAGTGTTTCGCCAAGTTAGATCTGGCTCAGGCGTACCAGCAGCTCTCTGTAACCCCGGCTGCTGCCGCCGCGCAAACGATAGTGACGCACAAGGGGGCGTTTAAGGTAACGCGCCTTCAGTTTGGCGTGAATTCGGCCCCCGGAATTTTCCAATCCCTCGTGGAACGCCTTTTAAAGGGGCTTCCAGGCGTCCTCCCATACTTTGACGACGTGTTGATAACGGCGGGGAGCGAATTAGAGTTGGCAAAGAGGTTAGATGGGGTCCTTTCAGTGTTCGAGAGGGCAGGCCTTCGACTGAGGAGGGACAAATGCGTATTCTTTGCGAGGGAGGTTGAGTTTCTAGGCTTTAAGGTAACCCCGGACGGGATCAAACCCTCTGAGTCAAAGGTTGCAGCTGTGAAGAACGCCCCTCGCCCCACCGCAAAACCGGAGCTACAGTCATTTCTAGGGCTCCTAAATTTTTATCATACCTTCCTGCCTCGGAAGGCATCGGTCGCGGAGCCACTGCACGCGCTGCTCAAAAATGACGTGGCTTGGCGGTGGGGGGACAGGCAGGAGAGAGCATTCAAGGAGCTTAAGTCGCTCCTGTCTTCGGACGCTGTCCTGACCCATTTCAACCCGAAAAAACCAGTGGTTTTAGTCTGTGATGCGTCCCCGGTGGGGGTGGGGGCGGTCCTGTGCCACGTGTTGGAAAGCGGGAGGGAAGCCCCGGTAGCGTACTACTCTAGGTCCCTCTCAAAGGCCAAGCGCAATTACATGCAAACTGATAGGGAGGCCCTAGCCATCATCGCCGGAACGAAAAAGTTCCATGACTTTTTATACGGCCGCGAGTTTACGGTAGTGACCGATCACAAACCACTTTTGGGGATCTTCACTACCGGTAAACCCACACCGCAAATACTATCCCCCAGAATGCTGCGTTGGGCCATTTTCCTCAACGCCTACCAGTACGAGCTGGTCTATCGCCCAGGGAAGGAGATCTCCCATGCGGACGCACTATCCCGATCTCCCCTCCCAAGTGTAGGGGACCCCACATGCGAGGTAGAGCAGGATCACCAAGTCCTACTGATCGAGTCTCTCGACTCACCCCCCATTGTCCCGGCCGACCTCGCCAAAGCCACAGCGGCCGACAAAATACTGGCCCAAGTTAGTTCCTGGGTTAGGAAGGGCTGGCCCACGACTCCCCCCGAGGAGGAGTTCAGGCCATTCTTTAGGCGCAGAGTAGAGCTGTCACTGGAAAGGGGCTGCTTACTCTGGGGCCAGCGGGTAGTGATCCCAGAGAAGCTGAGGGCCAAAGTACTGAGACTATTGCACACCAGTCACCCCGGGATCGTGCGCTCCAAGGCCCTGGCCAGGAGTTTCTTTTGGTGGCCCCAGATAGACGGGGACATAGAGCGTTTAGTGGGCACGTGTGAGAGCTGCCAGAGCTCTCGGCCCGAGGAGTCCCGGTTGCCCCATAGGGAATGGGATACGGCCCGCGGGCCATGGTCCCGGATTCATGTCGACTTCGCTGGCCCTTTTCGCGGGTCCATGTTTCTACTGGTAGTCGACTCCTATTCCAAGTGGTTGGAGGTAATCCCTATGAATAGCACCTCCTCCGCCGCAACCATCAAGCAGTTGCGCAAGCTTTTTGCCTGTTTCGGCCTGCCAGACGTCCTTGTAAGCGATAACGCTAGTACCTTCACGTCTGCAGAATTCAAGTCGTTCATTGAGCGGAACGCCATAAGGCACATCACCGCTGCCCCGTTTCACCCCACCACAAACGGTCAGGTAGAGCGCCAAGTGCGCACTACGAAAGACGCACTGCGGCGCATGGGCCCCGGTGAATTGAACCTTCATTTGTGTCAGTTTCTCATCTGCTACAGGACAACCCCCCTAGCTTCAGGATTTTCCCCAGCCGAAATCCTCATGAGGAGGCGTCCGGTAACACTTTTTGACCGGATGGATCCGTCCAGGGTGGAGGATGAAGGGAGAAACATAAACATAGGGGGAGGGAGCTCCAAAAGTTTTTCGGCAGGGGACCCGGTTCACTGCAGGAACTACGCGGCGTCAGGGCCAGCGTGGGTCCCAGGGACAGTCATCGAGCAGACGGGACCAGTGTCCTACAGGGTTGAGACTAGCTCGGGTCTACTCTGGAGGAGGCACGCCGACCAACTCAGAAGGCGGGTCACTAGTGAAGGGGAGACGCACTGCGGCGCATGGGCCCCGGTGAGTTGAACCTTCATTTGTGTCAGTTTCTCATCTGCTACAGGACAACCCCCCTAGCTTCAGGATTTTCCCCAGCCGAACTCCTCATGAGGAGGCGCCCGGTAACACTTTTTGACCGGATGGATCCATCCAGGGTGGAGGATGAAGGGAGAAACATAAATGTAGGGGGAGGGAGCTCCAAAAGTTTTGTGGCAGGGGACCCGGTTCACTGCAGGAATTACGCGGCATCAGGGCCAGCGTGGGTCCCAGGGACAGTCATCGAGCAGACGGGGCCAGTGTCCTACAGGGTCGAGACTAGCTCGGGTCTACTCTGGAGGAGGCACGCCGACCAACTCAGAAGGCGGGTCACTAGTGAAGGGGATTCAGCATTAGGGTCCTCCCCCACCACATTACCCAAGGGGGAGACACGGCGGAAACCGGGGATACAAATGCATATCCTCGGTTCTCAGCCACAGAGGAGGATACTTTGAAAGAGAGGGATCAGTTTGATGATTATGAGTTACGGTACCAGGGGGGTGTAGCGGAGTGGTCCCCCACCCGTCCTAGCGAGAAGAGGGGTTTCAGTTCAGCCCCTGGTACCTCGAGTCCCCCCAGTCCTTTTGTGTTAGAATATACCATAGCTCCAGCTCCCTGGAGACCAACACCCCCAAGGCAGGCATCGGGGGGGAGTCCAACCACCACAGTCCCCGGAACGCCCAGGCAGGGAACGGGGGGTGGCGAGACCACAAGGGTCTCTTCATCGGTCCCAAGATTCGTGCTGGGGGGGACCCCTAGCTCCTCAAACGGCAGGCAGGAGTTCACTTCCCAACTGTTCATTCCATTCCCATCCCCCAATGCAAGGTTACCACAGAGCCCACACCGAGCCACTAACGAGTCCTCCCTTTCCATTGCAGGACAGGACTCCGCAGAGCCAGGCTCCCCTGTATTAAGCCAAGCGGCCGCTCGCCCCAGGCGCACGTGCGGCAAGCTACAATGGTTGAGGGACTTCGTCCCATCCTAGGGGGGAGGGATGTTGTGTATGCACAATGCTGCTTCATATGAATGTACAATGTTGCTTTAAGAAATGTATGAATGTAACCTAGCCACAATCACAATGTAACCCAGCTGTTAAAGGAATGCGAGCAAGCTGCCTATAGAGGGCAGCTGCGAGTGTTCAACTCACATGGTTATCATTCCTCAAATCACCTGCAGCCGCGGGAACTTCCCGCAGCAACAAACTACTACTGATCCACCACCGAAGATGGGCGTGACCCGGATGACGTCACGCCGGTAGCGGCCAATGAGCTACCATGCAGCCAAGTTCAAATGTGTTGTACCACTGTATATAATGTGAGATACCTCCGCCATTACCACATGTTCGTTCTGATCATCAACCAATAAAGCTGTGTTAGTCCTTATTGCGACTCCTTCTATGTCTACTGGAAAAGACACCAAAGTGTGGAGGCACATCAGCATGGGAAATCATCCTGTTTATAATTTCTGGCAACAGTAAGCGAGCCAATGAGCATAGGAATGTCAACTGACTTCTTCTGTGTCTAGGCCAGACGTGAAACTGCCAAAATGAAGCCACCTTTTGGTGAGTTCTTTTTGCAGTCTCTTTTATCCAACTTAGTGTGAGAAAGAATAGCCGGGACAAGGTGGCCATATTCCAGGGTAAGTCCAATTGTGGTTCAAAAATACCACAATCTTCGAGGAGGCTAATTCTGTGTATATCGTCAAGTGACTAGAATAAGTCTAATAGCTGAAAACCATACGTTTTATGGACAGCCACTTACTTGCTGATGTGAAATGGCACACTAGATGGCTTCAACACTCTTTCTAACCTGCCTACAAAGGCATGTACAGTAGAACCCCATACAACGAATGCATCATACAGTGAAAAAAAATCATACAATGAAGGAAATTTGAAAAAAACAACGGTGCATCGTACAACGAAAAAAATTTTTTTGTACGATGCAATGCATCCCATAGAGATTTTCATTGTACAAATTTTCCCATAGGGATTTTTCTTTGTGCGATGCATGCATCGTATAACAAAAAAATCGTATAATGAAGTGCCTAGTGGAACCAATTATTTTTGTAGTATGAATTGGCCTTCAGATAGAAAGTATATTTTGACACACATATGCTCCATTGCCACAATTTGAAATTGAGGGTGATAAGAATACAACCACCATTACAGCTATCAGTAAATTCATCGTGGCCTTAGAGGAAGACGTGTCCTTAACTTGAACAACTTCTTCACCCGCAGAGGAGCAGGTGATTATTGTTATGGGTTTTATAATAATTAATTACAACTTTAGAAGGCCAAGACAAAAAGTGATAATAAGCAGAATAAGTGTGTGAAGTATTCCAATTCAATTCAATTCAATTTATTAGATTTCTATGTCGCCCATCGACTCAGGGCGGCTCACAATCATAAAACAAATTGAATAACAGTTAAAACATACACAAACCAATATAAAATGTTAAAAACACCTTCATCATAAAACACTTAAAACCACCCACCCTATAAAAGAGTGCTGAAGAGCGAGAGAGGAAAGATTCTGAGTTATACCAACCCACCAGCGGTGGTCATCCTTCCATCAACACCCCAGACATGGTCTGCCAGCCAGGTTTTAAGTTATTTTCTGAAAGGCAGCAACTCCGTCTGGAGCCATAGCAGTATTAGCAGGAGGTTCTAAAGGGCTGGTGCGGACACGGAGAAGGCCTTCCTTCTTGTGTTAGAGAGTCGAGCACCTCTAGCTGATGGTACAATTAGAGAGCCCTTCCAGTCCGCTCTGGTCGGACGGACAGAGGCAACATCTTGTTTTTATTTAGCCTCTTTAGAGTTATTAACAGTCAGGCACCAGAGCGCTCTGACCCGATATGAGATGTTTTCGAGAGGTTTGCTGAGCGCATTAGTACCATATATTATGCAGATTCTTAATAAAGAATACGAAATATCCGTTTCACCGGAAGGATATTGACCAGTCATTCTGCTTCATTTTATTTCTCGTTCACTAATGATTGCAGCTGCTCCCAGCTCCCGCAATCGTGCTTTGTCTTTTCATGGACTTTATCGTCTTGTTGACCAGTGATACATTTTACTATTGTGCTTATTGTCTGCATATTATGACTGTATTTGTATGATTATTACTTGTATTAGCAGTGGCTACTATGAACGTTTATCATTCTATAACTGTTTTGTCAGCTGTGTGCTTACCTTTCTGCTTGAGATGTTGAATATGATTACCTTTGCCTAGCTACATTAGCATGTTTGATGTATTTGTACGATATTAACTGTGATAGTGGTGTTACTATGAATATTTACTTGTTTATTACTTGATTGCTTATGTTAGCTTTGGGTTTACCTATCTGTCTCTCAATGTGATTACTATTGCCTAGCCACTTTAGCATGATTGATAGACTTTTCTACTTGGCTATTTTTTGCCTTATTATCGTGTGCTCTTATGCCTCGTGCTGTGGTCGCTCTGCACTTTCGATTAAAGTTTTGCACTTTTATTTCGTCTACTGACTTCATATTATTGGGTGTTTGCTTGTTTCCCATTTCCTGTTTGTACCCACACCCAGCCGTCTACCCTTGCGTGCAGCAGCAGGGGGGCACACCAGTCCAGCCCGCCAACAGTCTGTGATCCGGCCTCTGGCTTTAAAAGGTTGAGAACCCCAGCTCTAGGATATTCACAGAATAGAGTAAAATCATAAAATATAAGAACAGAATGCAGGGAGACGGACCTGTCCTGTCTTGGATCTCAGTTTTAATTGTGGGTGGTGGGTTGGTTTTTTTAAAATGTTTACATAGGTTTTATGTGTTTTAATGTGGATTTTAGCTGGGTTTTTTAGCTGTGAATGTTTTTAATTGTTTTATATTGTATTCTATTTTATTTTTGTTTTCCCTTTTCCCTCTTTTGTTGTTAGCCGCCCTGAGTGGTGTTTCCCACCAGGAGGGCAGGATATAAATTAATAAAAAAATAAATAAAAATAAAAAAACATGAAAAACTGCAAGTTGTTGACAAGTAATTGCTGTTCAATTCATGATTATGTGTTCATGCCTTGATTATTGTATTTATAATGTATTTTTGCTTGATTGCTCTATTTTTGTTATTGTTTCATAGGTTTTGCTGATATTCTGGTATATTTATTATTGTTATTTGAATATTGTATCTCATTTGTAAACCCTGTGGGGTGTCCCGGGGTCATTTATATGTTGTTAGCCGCCCTGAGTCGGCCATGTGTTGAGTAGGGCGGGATATAAAATTGAATAATAAATAAATAAATAAATAAAGTCAAAGTAGAGGACAAAAACGGAGCCAAGATCTAGAAACCACTAGTGCTTTCTTCAAAAGCACATGAACTAGAAAGCTTGGTGGGATGCTGTTCTAACTCTGAAAAGACTATTTTGAAAAACCAGTTGTCTCACTGAATTGGTGGGAGCAGATCCTAACTATTTACTATAGTTTAGCAGAGTATGAAATGCAGTAAAGTAATTAGCTATTGCCACCTGGATAGTTCAGTGATTTGGACCACAGAGGTCTGGAGTTTGATTCCCACTCTGTCTTATAGAAGACTCACCCTATGGCATTGGACAATATACACAGTGCTAGGGCAGCCCTGGAAAAGGGAATGGTAAACAGCTGCTGAGTGCACTTTATCTAGGAAACCTTGGGACAAAGTCACCATAAGTTAGAATTGACTTGAAAGTGTGTTGTTATTATTAACCAGCTATTTGGCCTCTTACATCTATATTCCTTATCTGGTTCTGGGAGTTGACTTAGAAGCCATGGGTACTGTTGTTACATCGATCTTTCTGAGTTTAAAAAATATCCCTCTCCATTGTAGCCATCTTTATTCACGTTGTAAAGATCTCTTGGAGAAAGCCATGGAAACCAGCCAATTAATAATATTGGGTATGAGAAGGCAAATCACCAGACATACTCGTGTTTTTACAAACTGAAACAGTTACCTTTTTCATTTATTATTTCAATTGAAGCCTAATTTTGGAATTCTGACATAATACAGTTGTTCAGAACATTGTTGAAAGCAGTGATCCATTCAGACCTTTTCATGGCAGGACACAATGAATATTAGAGAGAAAAATTAAAAGTATGGTGGAAAATTATAGCTAAAATGGCCAATGTTCTGCCAATGTCGCAGTTTCAGAGCAGCCATAAAACAGTATCACTGGCAACTATGGCAGAACAAAAATTGAGGAGCAAATCTGTACATGGCAGGAAGTAGAAAATTATTTATTTATTATTTTATACTCTGCCTCAGTTGGTGCAAGAACCATTCTTGTTGGCTTACAACAATAAAAGAATAACACACAAAGAATATAATATAAAAACAGACCAATCCAAACAAAATAAATAAATAAATGATAAACATTAATAATACATAGCTAGATGACATTAATAAATTTAGAGTCTTGTAGTAATTCATAACCTATTTTTCCTATTCACAGCCAAAATATAACTCAGTCAACAAAACAAAAATGATTTGAGTGATCAATCATCTGCTTTATGCTGTAAAAAGACAAGTCAGTAATATCTGAGAAGAAAGGCTTGAATACACCTCCATTTTTGGTAGATGACACTATGTTTAACACCTGTTCATCATAAAATGGCTTACTAGTGTGAAGGTGAAGGTTTCCCTTGCTCAAAAGCCAGTTGTATTCGACTCAAGGGTTCAGTGCTCACCTCAGTTTCAAAGCTGAAGAGCCAGTGCTGTCTACTTCTGCAGACGTTTCCATGGGCATGTGGCAGGCATGACTAGACACCGGAGCGCACGGAACGCTGTTACCTTCCCACCAAAGTGGTCCCTATTTATCTACTTGCAATTTCATGCTTTAAAACTGCTAGGTTGGCAGGAGCTGGGACAAAGACGGGTGCTCATTCCGTCCTGCAGTACTCGGGAATTGAACTGCTGACATTCCGCCTCCCAGTCAGCGTCTTAGCCACTTGAGCTACTGTATTATTACACTCACTGTAAAAACTAGAACTGTTGTTTCTCAAATTCTTATAGTTTTGCATATCCCCCCCCTCTGCCGATGCCTTGTCAATACTTCTCTGAGGGTTTTTTGTTGTTGATACTCCAATATTTTTAGGTAGGAGCAAAGACTCAGAGATTGTGACTTGATCAATCAGACAAGAAACAAAGCAGTCTGTTAATTTTAATCCACCTGATATAAATTCTGTTCTCAAGGAAATACAGAAGATCTGGTCCTCTGCTCTATTAAGAACAATGCTGCTTGTGTAAATTGGCCTGTTCCTCTACTTGATAGAGGAACCATTTTAGTCTGTGCAGCTCTTTTAACTATCACCCCCTGCATTATACGCAGCTGGGGTCTTAAGAGATTGTAACTCTGAAGTGCTATTTTTGAGCAGAACGGTTCTGCGCAGGTCACCTTCTATGCGATCTGCGCAGAATGGTTCTGCGCAGATCGCCTTCTACGCATGCGTAGAAAGCTTTTACGCTTGCGTAGAACCCTTCTACGCATGCGTAGAAGGCTTCTACGATCCCCTTCTGCGCAGTTCAGCTTCTACGCATGCGTAGAAGGGTTCTATGCAAGCATAGAAGGGTTATACCTAAGCGTAAAAGCCGTCTACGCATGCGTAGAAGGCGATCTGCGCAGAAGGGATACGCACTACCTCTCCCCCCCCTGCTGCCAATTCCGGGGTTTGGCGGGAAATGGCTCAAATCGGCGCCGGAAATCGGGAAATCCCGGCCAATCCGGGAAGGTTGACAGGTATGGGTTGTGCATCCCCACTTTTAAAGGAAATGATTACAGATTGGGGGGGGGGGAGGGATGACATTTTCAAAAGGCAGATCTGGTGAAAAACCAATGAATGTGCCAACCCATTTTGAGTCTGAGTGCTTCTGAAAACCTTTGGGGGTGGGGGGACAACTTCTTCTTCTTTGTTTCCTCTTTCACCCCTCTTCGGGAGTTGAGGGAGAGGCAAGGTTGTTGTCCCTTCGGAGACGTCTGAAATCAAAGTGCATTAGTGCAAAGATGACGTGTGTACGTGTGTGTGTTATTTTAATGAGCGAGTGGGCATTTTGATGGAGAAATAAGGGAAGGGAGAGCCTTCTGTGAACGTCTTTGTCCCCCCTTTCTCTTCATGATGAGTCAGGAATCAGGATCCTTGGTGTGAGGGGGTTTGTTTCCAGCCGGAGGTAGTTTCCTTGGCGGCGTCTGGTGTCCTAGAAACCCTGCCTAGGGGAAAAATAATAATAAAAGAGGAAGGCCAGGAGAAGCGGCGGCAGGAGGGCGACTCTTCTCGAGAGGATGCTGAGCACCGATCGTCTTTCTCAGTCGGGGCTGGAGTATCTGGGTGAGGTGCTGGGGGGCGGCATGCGAGGCAAGGTGGCCTTCTTCAGCTCTCTTGCTGCAGCGCCGCGGCGTCCTCTAGTTCTAGTCTAGGTCCAGCAAGGAGCGTGAAGAGGGAATTCCCTGCCCCGCTCCCTTAAAATGGCTTTTCTATTTATTATTATGTATTATCCTGAGAGGTGATGGTGACCCTATTTCTTACCCCACCCCGTGGCACGAATTAGGGTCGATTTTTGTAGGAAAACGACACTCCCACCACCACCACCATCACACACCCCTGCAATGGACATTGGGAGGGGCTGGGATTTGAACTACGATTCCCAGCAAACATTCAATGGATCAGGCAAGGTTGGATAACCTTGGTGCCCCAGGTGTTCTTGGACTTCATTTCCCAGAAGGCCAGATCAGGGCTTCTGGGAATTGAAGTCCAAGAACACCTGGGGCACCAAGGTTGGTCACCCCTGGATCAGGGTGATTTACAGTGGGAGCCTCCCCTTTTTTTGTTCGATTCCCGAGTAGTGCAGGACGGAATGAGCTCCCGTCTCTGTCCCAGCTCCTGCCAACCTAGCAGTTCGAAAGCAAGAAATTGCAAGTAGATAAATAGGGACCACTTCGGTGGGAAGGTAAACAGCGTTCCGTGCACTCCGGTGTCTAGTCATGCCTGCCACATGACCACGGAAACGTCTGCAAAAGCAGACAGCGCTGGCTCTTCGGCTTTGAAACCGAGGTGAGCACTGAACCCTAGAGTCGGATACGACTGGCTTTCGAGCAAGGGAAACCTTTACCTTTTTACCATAACTATGTACAGTAAAACCTTATGTAAAGAGCACCTTGCTTAGAGATTAACTTGCTTAAAGAGCAGAATTTTCTCTCAATGGTCCCCTCGTTTACCAACTAAAACCAACCAAAACCTTGCTTAACAACTATATTGGGCTTCGCCCCTCCCCACCAGGTCACAATTGGTCACTTACAATGGTGTTTTGCTTAAAGAGCAAATTCGCTTAAAGAGCAGTCCTGTGGAACGCATTATGCTCTTTAAGTGAGGTACCACTGTAGTTTGTTTATCTAGGGCAGCTAGTGCCACTAGTATCTTCTCTTGTTTTTATTGGTTTTTTTTAAATGCCAAAGCATTTCCCAACACAATGAGTATAGTATAATATAGCAATTGTACTCATATCCCACTCCATAGCACTTAGTGCACTCTCTGGGCGGTTCACAAGTTAATTAGCATTTCCCCCCAAACATGCTCGGTACACATTTTACCGACCTCGGAAGGATGGAAGGCTGAGTCATGCTTGAATCCTGTTAGGATCGAGCTCACAACATTCTGGCTGCAGTACACCATTTTAACCACTGTGGCACCAGGGTTCTTATCTATATAATTATGTTATAATGTGATTTTGGTGTTGTTGTTCAGTTGCACAGTCGATTCCGACTCTTTGCGACCCCATGGTCCATCGCTTTCCAGGCACCCCTGTCCTCCACCATCCTCCTTAGTCCACACAGCCCCGTGCCCATTGTGTCTACAATACCATCTAGCCATCTCATCTTTGGCAGTCCCTTTCTTCTTTTGCCCTCCACCTTCCCCAGCATCAAGGCCTTCTCAAGTGAATCCTCTCTTCTCATTTAATGTAATTTGATGTAATATATCATTTGATATAATGTGATATATTATAAATAAATATATAATCATTTAAAGTACCAATTGTAGTCCCCAGGTGGCTAGATCGCTCAGTGGTTTGGGTATCTGGCTGTGGAGCCAGAGGGTGCAGGTTTGATGCCTCACTGTGTCTCCCAGGAGAAGAGCCAGCCTGTGTAGCCTTTGGCTGAGCTGCAGAAGAAGGGAATAGTAAATCACCTCTGAGTAATGTCTGCCCATAGAAACACTGGAAACACTGGTCTGAATTGACTTGGGGGAAATATGAAAAGAAATAGTCAACATATTCCCAATACAAGTGTAGCTTTAATCTAGCTCCTAGGCCAGGTAAGATTACAGAGCAATGATCTTGGGTGGAGTCACTTTATGAGTGTTTCAGGGACATTTTTTTATATAGCCAAGGAGGACATAGAATTGCTTGTAATGGACATGTTGAGAAAAGTGCCTTACGTCACAAACTTCTTTACTAGGAATTAACTACAACTGTATGCAGTGGGGTTTGCACTGCAGTAAATGTCTTTATGATTCCCTTATTAATTTGTCTTGACCTAATGCAAAGACTGTGTTGATACAGAATTAGAGAGGGGAAAAATAAATAAGAGGAAGAGGTCTAAAATTGCATCTCATAAGTAGATCAGATTGTTTATATCCCTAAAAGACAAAAAGTTCTCTAGCACTTTTGAGATTAAACTATATAATTTATGGAATGGCTTCTGGGTGTCCTAAGAACTTTCTCAATATTATGATAATAGTCTTATACACCAACTCCACTATATATTCTGATATTAATAATAACTTTAGCATAAATGAGACACTAAAGTTATAATGCTGTATTATATTAAATTATCGAACAATTGCGCTCATTGCACACACTAGCAAGGTCATGCTCAAGATAATACAGGATATGCTTCAGCAGCACTCAGAGAGAGAACTACCAGAAGTGCAGACTGGGTTCAGAAGAGGCAGAGGAACTAGAGAATAAATTGCCAACATACTGTATGTTGGATCATGGAGAAAACAAAGGAATATCATAAACAAGTCTACTTCTGTTTCATTGATTACACCAAGGCCTTTGACTGTGTGGACCACAATAAAATGTGGCAAGTAATTAAAGAGATGGGAATATGTAGGAATCGGGGCCACTGGGGTGGCCTTAAGGTCCCGGAGGAGACTGATCAAGTGACGACACGAGGCAAATGGAGCGAGATCAGATCAGTACTTTATTGGGAAAAGGCAACATCATTTATAGGGGAAAAAGCACAACGGTGGCGAAACCGTCATCGGACAGGAAAATTACCTAACCCACGTACCCGGGTTAATGGGGAACCTCTCAAAGGGAAGTTGATTAACTTGGACAAACACGGGGCGAGGGAGACCATTGTTTAGGGCTTAGGCAGGGGTAAATATGGCCGATATTTACACCGGGGATTACCTTGGCCAGGGGATGAGTGATTACTCTAATGGGTAACTGAGGTCTGCGAGATGCTTGCTCGGCAGAATCGTCGGTCAGGCTACAAGCGGCCGAATTAATCCCTATCATTAATTCACCCCCCTTACGCCCTGACAAGGGCCAGAGGCCAGGAGTTTGCTCGCTGGTTTAACCTCTGCCAGAGGCCACTGATGCCCAACCGGGCACGGGGAATCCTCATCTCCCCTTACTTTTTTATATTAAGAGCCTGACTGGCGACTGCGCAGAAGCGGCATCAGCTGTTGATCGGGAATGACGTCACGGGGTTTCCCTCTGGGGCGGCACCTCGAGATCAGCGAGGGAATACATCGAGCAAAACAGCAGACTGCAATGCCTAGTATGACTACCCCCACCACCGCTTTAAGCACCGTCTGAAGCCACCCCCAGGGGATCCATGACCACATCCACTTCCACAGGGAGCCCCACCAGGCCCCCCACGCGGAGCCTTCCGTGATGCCCGCAACTATGGTGTGGAGATCCGTGATCTGGCTTTGGATTTTCCGGGAGTTGTCAGTAAGATTGAAGCAGCACATACCATGAAGGGATTCGCAGCCCAAGTGGTGCAACAATAAGAGGTAGTCGATAGCCGCTCGATTATCGAGAATGGCATGGCGAAGTTCCGCCTGCTCCTGATTGAGGAGCGCTATCGCTGTGGAGGTATGGTTGATGGCTTTTGCCAAGCCGCAAGCCAAGCGGCCAATTCTCCGTGCGTTGCCGACGACTAAGCCTGGCACGCCGACTATACTGACTGATAGTGAGATGTATTCGGCTGGACTTAGGACTCTAAAGCTGCTATCACATGAGCTGTCTAACTGGGTGGTGCGAGTGTGCCTGATGGGTGCAGAAACATTTGAAACGTGTGGAACATTTGAAACATTTGTGCTTGGGGTAACCATATCCCTAGTGGGGAGCAGCAGTGTCAACCGACTAAGGCAACATGTGGAATCTGATACATTTGCGGGAATATAGTTAAAAGTATACTGGTTACATGTGAAGAACCACCCTGAGGGTAGGGTGACATGGGCAGGCAACGAGCCAATTGTCTCTGGGTTTTCACAAGTCCAATTGCCGCTGCCGGTATCGAAGCAGCGGCGCTGAGTTAGGCCGACTGCAGCGCAGCCGACTATTCGAGCACAAGTAGAGTTCGGGCTGGCCGCCACTCGCGGGGTGTGAAGAGTGGCTGCGTCAGCCGGCAAAGTCATCGTGAGCCGCAATCCCCCCCCCCAGCGAGCGTAAGCTGCAAAACTCGCAGGGAGATGCGGTCCGAAAACCTTCTTTAACAGCCAGTCACCATCCCGGGCGCGTGCGTCTAGAGTGTGGCACACTGGGATGAGACAGGTGCTGAGGATCAAGGCAGAACCAATGTCCTGCTTCAGGCAAAAATCGGACTGGTTGACGAGACCCGCCAACCTTGCCCACAAGTTGTAGTGCATCCGTGCTGAAAGGTCTTCACCGGGCGGCAGGCCGTTGGCCTGAAGCGAAGCGGCCTGAGCGCCTCCCCCCAGAAGCAGGGCGAGGGCCAAGATGATGGTGAAGGTCACGGAGTTGGCATTAATCTGGGCAAAGACTGCTGCAATGAAGTTCTCCGGTGTTGGCTCCTTCTCCTCGCGCTGGAGGGCGTCCTGGGCCTCACTACAAGGGGTCTTGACCATCCCCCAGGTGATCCTCTGTGCCGGGGTCCGCAGCCGCCGTCTCTCCCGGTGGGTCTCCTCGGTCAGAGTGAGGTCCTCCATCTCCGGGATCGGACTCGGGTCGGTCTGGATCCACGCCATGAGGTTCCAAATGAGGCTTGACGCACCGAGCCGGAATGCAAACGACACCTGTAGGAGACATAATTGCAGCATACCCTCTCCCCCAGGTTATGAGCGGCACCGGGCCCCTCCAAGAAGGGTCCGGTGGCACCCGGTACCGGACCATGGGTCGTGGGAGAGCTTCCGAGCGGCGGAAGTGCCTCTCCTGCGGCGTGCAGTCCGAAAAAACATTGAGGTGATTGTATGTGAACAATACCTTATTCAGACAAAACTGTGCTTGTCCCTGTGATGTGGGGAGGGCTGGTGGCTCCCCCCTTTCTGTTTGCTTGTCAATATAGGACTTTAGCGTCCGATTGACCCGTTCTACAATCGCCTGCCCTTGCGGATTGTAGGGGATGCCAAATGTATGCTTGATGTCCCAGGTGGCCATGAAGGCGGCCAACTGCCTAGAGCAGTAGGACGGGGCGTTGTCCGTTTTCACGTGCCGCGGCTTGCCCATTGCCGCAATGCAGGACAGGAGATGCTGCTCCACGTGGGAGGCAGTCTCCCCCTTCTGCGCCGTTGCCCAAACGAACTGGGAAAAAGTGTCTATGCAGACGTGCATGTACTAGCATCTGCCAAACTGCGGCACATGCGTGACGTCCATTTGCCACACCTGATTGGCCTCTGTCCCCCGTGGGTTAACCCCCCACGAGGGTCCCCCCGACGCCCCTGCGCAATGCTGGCATGAGCGTACTATACCCTGGGCTTGAGAAAGTGGCAAATTGAACTGTCTGGCGAGTGCCTTGGCGTTTTGGTGAAAAAAGGCATGACTTTGAATTGGAGTAGTGAAAACTCCCAAAACTGAACGTTGCTGACTTTCCTTTGCCGCCGCATCCGCTCTGCTATTGCCCGCGGAAATCGGACCCGGTAGGTCTTGATGACTTCGGATGTGGGCAATATAGAGCGGCTCCGTGCGGTTTCGCAAATGAAATTGAGCAGTGAGAAACAGGCTAAGCAGATTCTTGTCTATCGCGGGAGTGATGTATGCTCCCGGTAGACTGTGAAGCAAATTCCTAACATACAGACTGTCGGTTATGATAGTTAAACGTTCCTTGGCGAAGGTGCGCAAAGCAAGGTTCACGGCTGCCAACTCCGCCCGCTGCGCGGACTTCTGTGGGAGAGTTAACAGCGTGTGCCAAGCTTCGCCCTCCTGCCAGGTCTGGACACCATAGGTGCGTCCACCATCAGAAAAAACTGTTCTGGCCCCCTGAAGTGGGACCAGCGAGAGCAATTCGAACAAGCTGACCGTTCCTGTTTGAAGCGAGACAAGTCTGGGGTCTTTAGGCAAGTGGTATGCCAAGCTTCCAGTGAACCCTTCCAAGGCTATCGGAAGCGAGTCACCTAGCTGCATCAACTGCTGAATTTGTTCCTTGGTGAACGGGACCACGATTTTGGCTAAATCGTGCTCCGAAATGTCCCTAGCTCTCAGCCTGCCGCGGTAGATCACCGCGGAGACCAGTTCTTGGGGTGGAACAATGTTCCGAGATGAGGTGTTAGGCAAGTACACCCACTCCACAATTTTCGCTCCCTTCTCTGAGTCTACTCCTAGCGCCCCAGTGAACATGGATCCCGACCGCGCGATGTACAGATTCAGGATTGGGGCATATGGCCCCTGGGCGATCCTATCTACCCATCTTTGGCTGAGAGCTTGGTTAACTTTCTCGAGCGCCAAGCGCGCGTCTCGAGAAATTTTTATCCGGTCTGCCGGCTGCTTACCTAGCGTTAGCAGCGAGAAGAGCGGTTTCAGAAGATCCGTATCCAATCGAAAATACGGTCTGGCCCAATTAATGTTTCCTAAAACCTGCTGTAGTTCTACCAAGGTGACTGAGTCCTGTACATTGATCTGAGGCAAAACTGGTGCTGCGAAAGAGCGGAGAAGCCGATGGCCCAAGTATGAGAAGGGCTCGGTTCTCTGCACTTTCTCCGGGGCAATGAGTAAACCTTTGTCCCCCAGGCTGGCCTGGAGGTCTGAAAACACTTCGCTGCCAAGCTTTGGCAACGCTACCAAAATATCATCCATAAAGTGACAAACTAAGGCTTGTGGGTAGAGGTTTCGGAACTTTGCCAGTGCGTCGTGAACGTAAATTTGGCACAAGGTGGGCGAATTGAGCATGCCCTGTGGCAAAAATTTCCACGCGTAACGCTGCGTAGGCTCACTGTGGTTCACGACAGGCGCCGTAAAGGCAAACCTCTCCCGGTCCCTGGGGTCTAAGGGGATAGTATAAAAGCAATCCTTGAGATCTACAACGAGAATCTCCCACCCCTCGGGAATCATGTTCGGATTCGGGATGCCGCATTGAAGCGGACCCATTGGCTGTATGCATTTATTGATCTCTCTGAGATCGTGGAGGAGTCGCCACTTCCCCGACTTCTTCTTAATAACAAAAATTGGCGAATTCCAAGGACTTGTGGACTGTTCTATATGTCCTGCGTCTAGCTGTTCCTTAACTAGCTGCTTGAGAGCAACCAATTTCTCCCCCACTACCGGCCATTGTTCTACCCAGACCGGAGTATCGGTGAGCCATTTAAGTGGCAACGCCATTACCCAAAGGTAAGGGTGGCACCGTACTGCTGCAGAATGTCTCGCCCCCAAAGGTTGATGTGCACGTCAAGAATGTGCGGTCGAATCACCGCCATGCCCTCAGCCCTTGGGATTGTGACTTCTACCCACTCTCGGCTCCTAAACGCTTCCTGAACACCGCCTACCCCCCACACATCGGAGACTGGCTCAGTGGCCCACTCCCTTGGCCACTGGCTTCTGCTTATCACACTGACATCTGCTCCGGTATCTAACAGGCCTGAGAATGATCGATTATTCAGAAATACCTCAATAACCGGGCGCTGTTTCCACTCAATGTTGGTCTCCACTGTCGCTAAGACCTGGTATCCTTGCGCTGCCTCACTGGCGCTCGAGCGGTCCTCTGACCGGGACTCGAAGCTGTCACTGAGCCCTCCCTGGCTCTCTGCTGCCGAGCGACAAGGAACCATGATCAGTTGCGCTAAGGTGTCTCCTTTAGGGATGGTTTGGGGCAGGTGTGTCCAAAGCTGAACTTGGAGAACGCCTGAAAAATTTGAGTCAATGACTCCTGGAATTATAAAAATTCCGCGTGCACCAGCTACACTACGGGGCAAAACTAAACCTATAAAGCCTCTGGGCAGGGGTCCCATGTACTGGGAATCGACCAGATAGACTGTGCCTGGCAGGTCGCATGTAACGTCCGCCTGGCAAGTCAATTCTAGTCCCGTGCTGCCCTTGGAGCTGGCCTGCGCCCTCGCAATGTCTGGGATGGGGTTGGACTCTACTCTAGCTCTGGTGAGTTCTGGGTGAAGGACGCCTCTGTTTGGACTGGGGCCAGAGACATGCCCGTGCTCCGGTTTCCCGAATTCTGGCAATACCTGGCCCAATGATAGCCTTTCTTGCACTTCGGACAGAGGGTGTTCGGAGCCTTGGGACGGCCGGACTTTTGTCCGCCTCCCTTGGATCGGCACTCCCTAGCGAAGTGACCGATCTTGCCACAATTGTGGCATGCTCCTTTGCTCTTACCGTTAGGTCTTTTCCCTCCTTGCACCGCTGCCGCTAGCAGACCCATCTTATAGGATTCTGTGCCAACGTCGGCGCAAGCTCTAATCATGTCCGATAGGGTCAAGTCAGGACGATTGCCTAGGGACTGCAAGATTCTATGGCAGTCCAAGTTGGCATTGTCCTTGGCTAACTTAATCATGAGCTCTTCCTGGGCTTGCTCATTATCAATCTGCCTGCTAATGGCTTCTTCCAGGCGATTGATGAAGTCCATGTAGGGCTCCTGGGCTCCCTGCTTGATGGAGGTGTAATTCTTAGCCGCTTTGCCAGTGGCTGGGATCTTAAAGTAGGCCCTAAAGGCCGCCTCGGCTGACATCTCGAGAGTGGCGAGAGGCAGGTTGATCTGAGCATTGATTGACTCGAAATTACCGGAGCCATACAGCTGCTCAGGAAGCACCGCACCTCCCATCCTGGCAGCCCGAGTTTGAACCTCTAGGCGGAACTCGCTGTCCCAGATCATGTACTGGCTAGGGGTCAGCATCATCCTCATGACGGCTTTCCAATCATGAGGAATCCACATGGTGGTTTCGCACACTTGCTGAAGCGTGCCCCTAGTAAAACGACTTTGGAGCCCTGTTTCTGCAATTGCCTTCCGCATAGCCATGAGGAGCTTATACGGGACTGGGGAATGAACGATCTGCTGTGCGCCCGTGAGCGCGTCCATTTCCATGCGGATTGGACATATCTGTCTGAGCTCAGCTAGCTCTTCTACTGACAGATCCCCCTTCCTAAGCTCTTCCTCAGCTGTGCGCTGAAGGGCACTCTTGGTAACTAGGGAAGCCGAAGCCGTCAGAGGAGCGCCTGCGCTTCTCATGCCCTGCATTCCCTCGGTGACGTCTGCAGCTGTCACCGCGGGAAGGCTCCCTGCGCTACTCTGCTGGTACTTGAATGTCGGATAGAGTGCGGTGGGCGCAGTCGGTTCGACTGGCTGGACTGATGACTTATTTAACGGGGGTTCTTCCGCTTCTATCCGGACTGGTTCGATCTCAGCTAAGAGTTTCCTACACTTCTTCCATGTGCGAACTATCCCTCCTGGGGCCTTCGGGGGTTGCTGAATGCAGTCTCCTATCCGATCCCAGAGCTGCAGGGTTAACGTACCTACTTCTGGGTAAAGCAGGCAGTGTTCCCTAAGGTACGCCAAAAGTCTCACTAGTTCCCTGCTGTGAAAGCGTAACTTAAATACCCTGGCCAGGATTTTAAACTCTTCCTCACGAGTTTTTTGGCTAGCGGACGGACTCTGTCCCTGAGAACAAGTCCCCATATTACCTGCGAGTAGTCCTCTGAAGTTTCCTCCTCGGGACGGGTTGACGCGTCTGGGGGCAAGGTAACTGGTTTTGGCGACGATCGTCTGGGTGGAGCTCGGAGCGTGGCCTCCTGCCACGGGCCCTCGGCGGCCTCTGCGCTGTCAGGGGCTCACAGCTGCCCTGAGCGGAACGCGTTTTTCCCTTTAGCGCAAGTCTCCCCGAAAGCCGGGAGCAAGGTGCAGGAATGCCTCTCTTGGAATGCCTCGCCGCAGGCCGTCCTTCTGACCGGCTGGCTGCCGGCCAGAGCGCCGCGCTGTCCTCCGGGCTGACGGGTCGCGGTTCAAGCGTAGAACCGGACCGCGTGGATCGCTACTCGCGAGTAGACCTCTCCTGGGTCGCTTACTCACGAGTAGATCACGTCAGGGTCACCAGATGTAGGAATCGGGGCCACTGGGGTGGCCTTAAGGTCCCGGAGGAGACTGATCAAGTGACGACACGAGCAAATGGAGCGAGATCAGATCAGTACTTTATTGGGAAAAGGCAACATCATTTATAGGGGAAAAAGCGCAACGGTGGCGAAACCGTCATCGGACAGGAAAAGTACCTAACCCACGTACCCGGGTTAATGGGGAACCTCTCAAAGGGAAGTTGATTAACTTGGACAAACACGGGGCGAGGGAGACCATTGTTTAGGGCTTAGGCAGGGGTAAATATGGCCGATATTTACACCGGGGATTACCTTGGCCAGGGGATGAGTGATTACTCTAATGGGTAACTGAGGTCTGCGAGATGCTTGCTCGGCAGAATCGTCGGTCAGGCTACAAGCGGCCGAATTAATCCCTATCATTAATTCACCCCCCTTACGCCCTGACAAGGGCCAGAGGCCAGGAGTTTGCTCGCTGGTTTAACCTCTGCCAGAGGCCACTGATGCCCAACCGGGCACGGGGAATCCTCAGGAATACCAGAACACCTTATATGCCTTATGAGAAATCCGTACATGAGTCAAGAAGCAACAGTTATGACAGACTACGGAAGGACGGAGTGGTTTGGAATAGGAAAAGGAGTAAGACAAGGCTGCATTTTGTCACCCTATTTATTTAACTTATACACAGAGCACATAATGTGCAATGCAGGGCTGGATGAATCACAAGTTGGAATTAAAATTGCTGAGAGAAACATCCCCAATTTGATATATGCAGACGATACCACCCCAATGGCAGCAAGTGAGGGAGACCTAAATAAGCTCCTGCATAGGTTGAAAGAAGAGAGTGCAAAAGCTGGCTTGAGACTCAACATCAAGAAAAACCAAGATAATGGCAACAGGCCCTGGAAAATAGATGGGGAAGAAGTAGAAGCAGTGACAGACCTTACATTCCTAGGATCCAAGATCACTGCAGATGGGGATTGCAGCCATGAAATAAAAAGGCGAGTAATTCTTAGTAGGCAAGCTATGAGAAATTTGTATATATCTCTTTTATGCAACAACTTTACTGTAATTGGGATCATCAATTGGATCAAGGCCAATGGCTCTTATCCAGTTGTTGTTTTCTAATCTAAAAGAAAGGTCTTTATGTCCAATCCTTCCATCTCTGGGTGCAAATGAGACCTGAACTTATATGAACTCAGAGAAAGCTTACAGCAGTGATGGCGAACCTATGGCACGCGTATCAGAGGTGGCACTTGGAGCCCTCTCTGTGGGCACCCGTGCAGTCAACCCATCACAGAGTTTTCCCCGCCCCTCTGCCCAGCAGCCCAATGGAAACATTTCTTTCCTCCCCTGTTGCTATGTTGGCACTTCGTGATAAATAAGTGGGTTTGGGGTTGCAGTTTGGGCACTCAGTCTCTAAAAAGTTTGCCATCACTGGCTTACAGTAATGGAACAGAGCAACTGTCCTGGAATCATTTAGCTATTTTAAAGGACTCTTTTAAAGTCTAAAAATGCTGTCTTACATTAAATCAACATAACTGAAGCTCATTATGTTAGAGAGTTCTTGCACAATAACTTTTGTCTCTCCCCACTTTTATAACCTTTTAGCAGTCTTGTTCCACTGCCCTAATTAGTAAATTTATTCTTTAAACACCCCCCCCAGGCATGCTTTTTATTATCTTGTGGTTAAAATGCTTATTGTTTTACATGCTATGCATATTTACCTGCCTAAATGCCCTTATCATTGTTTGTGTGAAAAGTAGAATCTTTGCAATAGTATGGAACAAAAGTTACTGCACCAGTTTTAGCTGCCTATTTACTTGGAGCCACAAGTACATAAGGCTAACATCCCTATTCCTCCTGTTCCAAGTCTCTACTCAAATAAACAATATAGCCTCCATGTTTGGCAGCTAAATATAGTATTAGCTGAGACTTACCAGTTTCTTAACAAAGTAGCATTTTAAACTGAAGCTCATCTTGTACACATGAATGAATGACTTCCAGAACATCTTTAGTTCTCTCAAGCTAAGTGTCGTAGTTTTATTGAATCAGTCCATCTCATACCTGGTCTTCCTCTTTTCCTGCTACCTTCAAATTTTCCAGTGATTCTTGTCTCAAAACATATGCCAAGTACAATAGCCTCGGCTCATTTGTTATAGGCTTCTAGTGAAAATTCAGGATTGATTTAGTTTAGAATCCATGTACTGTATTTGCCTATTTGGCAGTCTACAGTATCTGTAAAACTCTTCTGTAACACAACAATTCAAATCATTTTTTCCTGACTGCTTTCTTTATATCCACACACAGTAGTCAAGACCTTGGTTTTCAGCAACATATCCTTACTATTAAGGATTTTTTCTGTTTCCTTCATGGCTTTTCTTCTAAGACTTTGTCTAAGTCTCAATAACTTTATTTTTTGGTTGCAGTTTCTACTTTGGTTAATGCTCGAGCCAAGGTATAGAAAAGCCTTGAACAATTTCAGTTGCTTTGCCTTCACTAAGTAATTCTTCTGTAGATATATTATTAGGTAAAGGTTTCCCTTGCTCGAAAGCCAATCATATCCGACTCTAGGGTGCAGTTCTCATCTCTGTTTCAAAGCCGAAGAGCCAGCGCTGTCTGCTGCTGCAGATGTTTCTGTGGTCTTGTGGCAGGCATGACTAGACACCGAAGCGCACGGAATGCTGTTACCTTCCCACCGAAGTGGTCCCTATTTATCTACTTGCAATTTCTTGCTTTCGAATTGCTAGGTTGGCAGGAGCTGGGACAAAGACGGGAGCCCATTCCATCCTGCAGTACTCGGGAATCGAACTGCTGACCTTCCACCTCCCAGTCAGCGTCTTAGGCACTTGAGCCACTGTATTATTACACTCAGTGTAAAAACTAGAACGGTTGTTTCTCAAATTCTTATAGTTTTGCATAGTCTCCCCACCCCACCATGCCGCCTTGACAATACCTCTCTGAGGGTTTTTTGTTGTTTATATACCAATATTTTTAGGTAGGAGCAAAGATTCAGAGATTGTGACTTGATCAATCAGACAAGAAACAAAGCAGTCTGTTAATTTTAATCTGCCTGATACAAATTCTGTTCTCAAGGAAATACAGAAGATCTGGTCCTCTGCTCTATTAAGAACAATGCTGCTTGTGTAAATTGGCCTGTTCTTCTACTTGATAGAGAATCTGTTATTCTCAACTATATGCACTGATTTTTAAAGATACATTATTTCTGGAGGAATTTAGAACATAAGAACAGCCTTGTTGGAACAGGCCACAGCCCATCCAGTCCAGCATTCTGTCTCACACAGTGGCTCACCATTTGCTTCAGGGTATTATTCCCAAGCAGATGCCTTCACCTTCTTAGGATTCCCCGGAAATGGCATTGAGAGATATCCTGCCTATCTCTCCAACCCAGAGGTTGTCCTTGAGTATCCATAATTATAGCCATTGATACCATTGTCCTCCATGAACTTGTCTAATCTTTTCTTGAAGCTGTCAAGACTGACAGCTGTCACCACTTCTTCTGGCAGGGAGTTCTATAAACCAGTGATCCTCTGGGTGAAAAAGTACTTTCTCTTATTTGTTTGAGAACTAGTACCCAAAAATTTCATGGAGTGCCCCCTAGTTCTAGTGTTATGCGATAGGGAAAACAGTTTTTCCTTATCTACTTTGTCCACACCATGCATGATTTTATAAACTTCAATCAGGTCACCTCTTAGACGCCATCGTTCAAGAGTGAAAAGGCCCAACCGTTGCAGCCTCAGATGTTAAGGAAGGTGTTCCAGTCCCCTAATCATTCTGGTTACCCTCCTCTGCACTTTTTCCAGCTCCATAATATCCTTCTGGAGGTATGGCGACCAGAACTGTACACAGTATTCCAGATGGGGCGTCACCATAGATTTATAAAGAGGCAAAATGACACTTGCTGACTTATTTTCCATACCCTTCCTAATCATCCCTAGCATTGAGTTTGCTTTTTTCACTGCTGAGGCACACTGGGTTGACACCTTCATTGAGCTGTCCACCAGGATACCAAGGTCCCTTTCCTGGTTTGTCGCAGAGAGTTCAGACCCCATCAATTTATAAATGTAATTGGTTTTTTTGCCCCAACATGCATCACTCTGCGCTTACTAATGTTGAAGCTCATTTGCCACTGTTTTGCCCACTCCCCCAGTGTCAAGAGATCCCTCTGGAGCTCCTCACAATCTCTCACAGTTTTCACTACCCTGTATAATTTAGTGTCGTCAGCAAATTTGTCTACCTTGCTATTTACTCCTACTTCTAGATCATTTATGAAGAGGTTGAACAGCAGTGGTCCCAGTACTGAACCTTGGGGGACCCCACTCTTTACTTCCCTCCACTTGGAGAAGTGTCCATTTAGTGCTACCCTCTGTGTCCTGTCCCTTAGCCAGTTGCTGATCCAGGACAAGACCTGTCCCTTTATTCCATGACTGGTAAGTTTATTCAAGAGCCTTTGGTGCAGGACCTTGTCAAAAGCCTTCTGCAAGTCCAGATAAACAATGTCAACTGGATCCCCCTTATCCACATGCTTGTTGACACTCTCAGAAAATTCCTGCTTCAAACTTATAATTTATCTTATACGATCTGTACAAAGGGGTTGTTTTGCTGGTATGGATCCAGTAAAATTAAGTAATGTTTGGGAAAGTACATTTGACTCTCTTTTGGCACTGACTTTTGTTTGTTTTAAACAAAACTCTTAGAGGAGAAAAACAACCTTTCTCCAGGTGCTTTTATTGTGTTTTTCAAGATCTCATTAATAGTATTATCGGGCTGTGAGACTGCAAGTAATTGTGATCAGAGAAACTAAGTCATGTTAATCTCATTCAAATGTCTGTTTGTTGCCCCAGGCTGTCGTATCAGGTGTTCTTTGAAGAGAGTCTAAGAGTGCATCCTCCTCTCTTTCGTAATAGGCAAACTATCTTTAAGCTCTGACATACAAAAAAGAGCCATGCAGGCCAGATGGTTGCTTTTAAACAGCTTTTAAACATCCCCTCTCTCATGTCCTAATGAATATAGTTTCTACACAATATTGAATAATAATGGGACAAATTTGTAGAACTAAGGAAAAGGTTTACATTTTAAAAATGGGTGATGAGGCACCTATTCCAGTTTCTTTTTGTCATTTATGACATCTGTGTTTGACTATGTTTAATGGAGATGTCGCTTTAAAGATTACTACTTAGCAGTATTGCAGTGGCTTAGTCAACTGCATGGGTGGATTAGGAATGCAAGCCAAACCTTTCTTCCCACCCTGTACATGCAGATTACTGGGCTGTGTGCATCTGCTCAACCCTCTCCGCCCATTTTAGGTGCTCATGGATGGGTGGAGAGGAGATGATTCAAAAAGTAATAGGCTAAATTGAGTCAGTTTGGGATACAAGAAGCAGCAAGAATCAGAACAGAGAAACAAGAAAAGGAGACAGGAATGCAAATTTAGAACGATGGATTATTTTTAAGTGGAAGCACAGTTAATTTGGAATTTTCTAAAGATGCAGTTTTAAAAAATGCCATTTGTTTATCTTTAAAATATTAAGTTGCATGTTGAAATCAAGTTGCAGAGATGGAAACTATAGCTAGTAAAATATATAGTAATAGTATTTAGTATGTACACAATATTCTACATATCTCAATAGCAATTACACTTATATACCGCCCCATAGCATTTTGCCCCTAACATGCTGGGTACTCATTTTACCAACTTTGGAAGGATGGAAGGTTAAGTCAACCTTGTGTTCCTTTCTGGGTTGAACTCACAATGTTTTGGCTGCAGTACAGCAATTTAACCACTGTGCTCCCAGGGCTCTTATTATTCTATTAATCCTTACAACAGTTTGAAAGGTAGGCCAACATGATGTCATATTATAGATGCAAGGAAGGCATTATATCTGTCCGGATATTCCTCTATGGTAATGGAGTAGACTGTACAGCCAGCAACTCAACACCGAGTATTGGGTGGCAGTAAATAACCTGACTCTCCAATGGGGCCAACGGCTATGGACGGATGAGCCTCTTTGGGTCAGGTGATGGCCCCCTCAGTGGAGGAAATGCCAGTGGAAACCATCATATTGGGGCCAATGGCAAAATGAGTTGATTTTTTCGGTTCTTTTCAGAAAATGCTGCCCTCTCAGTGAAGTTCTTTTCATATTCCAGCTCTAATTGAGGGCTTACTTTTCTTCAGCAACTTTGAAACTTTTAATTATTTTCTCTCTTACGTTTTTCTCCATCCCCTCTCTACCCGAATCCTTTCCCCTTCATCTTGTGCCAGCTGCGGACATGTGAGAACATGAGCTCTCCCTTCCCCCTCTGGCCAGGGAAGTTCTGCATTTTTAAAGCCTGGGACTTCTTGATGCCAGAAATGCTGAGGTCTCTTGCTAAAGGGAGGTGTGGAGGAATGAGGCTGTAATCCCTTTGCCCTCTACAATCTTGGACTTCTAGTTCATGGAAACTGGCATCTAGAGCTCTGGATTGGAGGCTGTGTTTGAAGCATTTTGGCAGCCACGGCTATACTTTCCTGCCCTGATGATCTGCTTACACACAATTAACTGACGATGGTAGAAATGTTAGATATTTTAGTTAAAGAAAATGAATAATTAACATTACTGTTACAATAAATGGTTCTGGGCTGGATCTGGCTTGTCTGACTAAATTGCCCCATTGTTTTCAATAAGACTAAGTGCAACTAATTTAGTTTTGATTAAATACTTGAAAAATTCCCTTAGCCTAAAGGCAAAAATAACTATACTGTGCTCCAGTACATGTGAAAAACGTTTAGGAGCAAATTGTATGAGTCCTAATCAGCATTTTTGTTGTTGTTCAGTCGCACAGTCGATTCCGACCCTTTGCAACCCTATGGACCATTGTCCTCCAGGCACCTCTGTCCTCCACCCAACCCACCCAGCTCTGTGCCCATTGCGTCTACAATACCATCTAGCCATCTCATTTTCTTCTTTTACCCTCCACCTTTCCCAGCATCAAGGCTTTCTCAAGTGGATCCTCTCTTCTCATTTGATGTCCAAAGTACAGTAATACCTCATACAAAGTCTGCTTCATACAACATTGAATTCATACAACATCGCCTAATTTCTTGAAAAAAGTTACCTCATACAAAGCCGCTCGACTTTGTATGAGGCATTCAGTTTTTCCCAGGTTGCATTGTGCCTGGGCAGTATAAAAGACAGGACACATGCGTGCATTGCTCTTGTGGGTTTTTCACAAGGCAAAGAGTGTTTAGGAGTGGTTTTGAGCATGATTTTGGATTTTTTTTGGATTTTTCATCAGAATTTTTAGAAGCATTCCTGGGATTTTTTGCAGCATTCTTCAGGTTCTTGGACAATCAGGGTTTTTTGACATGTTTTTGTAATGTATTTAGCCTTTAGACAAAGTTTTCTTAAAGTTCTGTCAGTTTCCTGTCTGTTTCCTTGACTTTGCCCTGAAGTCTGTGCTATTACAGTACAACGTAATTCTATGGAAACAACGTTGTATGAGGCATCACAGCAAGGATCTGGACGTTGTATGAGGCATCGCGGCTAGGATTTTGCATGCCTCATACAAAGTCCAAATCCGTATAAAGTCCAAACTTGTGGAACCAAGTTTGGACGTTGTATGAGGTATCACTGTACTTCAGCTTCATCTTTACTATTTGACCTTCTAAGGAGCAGTCATGGTTGATTTCTTCTAAGATTGACCTATTTGTTCTCCTCGCTGTCCAGGGGACTCTCAAAACTCTCCTCCAACACCACATTTCAAAAGCATCTATTCTTCTGCGCTCAACTTTCATAATGGTCCAGCTCTCATACCCATACATTACCGCTGGGAATACCATTGCTTTGTGAATTTTTGTTTGCAATGTGATGTCTCTAGTTTTAACTATGTTCCCCAGGTTTCTCATCACTTGTCTCCCAAGATTCAGTGGCCTTTTTATTTCATGGCTGCAATCCCCATCTGCAGTGATCTTTCATCCTAAGAAAGTAAAATCTGTCACTGCTTCTACTTCTTCCCCATTTATTTTCCAGGGACTGATAAGGCCTGTTGCTATTATCTTGGTTTTGCCATATCTGGAGACCACATGCCCTCCATCTCTGATCTTGGGATTTCAGTAGTCACTCAGTAGATTTCAGTAGAGGTTTCCCTGTAGATGGAGGCCTGTGTGAATGTGGAGAAGAACAAACTATCACCCATATGATACAATGCACACAATGCCCCTCAACGTGCACTGAGGAGGACCTTATGTTGGCAAGAGGAAATGCTGTTGATGTGGTCCGATATTGGGAAGATCTCATCTAACCCTTTTAATTCCTTTTTGTTTTAGATATGTTAATTTTAGCTTTGTATGTTATTATATGCTTGTGGTGCCTGTGAGACAAATAAATAAATAAAGAAGTAGACAACGAACTGAGCGTGAGTTAACAGTGTAGTGCAAAGGGAAGGAATGGTCTAATTCTGTTTCTGCTTTTATTAGAGTTCACTTGGAGTCCAGTGCCCAGTTCTGGGCCACACAGTTTAAGAACATGTTGAGATACTGGATTGTGTGCAGAGAATGGAGACAAAATATCAAGGAGCCTACTGATTTTATCATGAGAACTTGAAGGAGTTGAGTATGCCTAAGCTGACAAATAGATGATTAAGAGGCTATAAGAGAGCCACCCAAGGGTGGATTCTTCTTCCCTGGGGATGTTGAAGCAGATACTGAATGGTCATCTATCAGAGATATACAGTATACTGAATTGGATTTCTTGTATTCGCAGGGGATTGGATTAGATGAACTTTGAAGTCAGTTTATATAGATTTATGAAAAAATGCAAGACAAGACAATGCTAGCTGGCAAGACGGTGTAGCACAGTAAAATATTGGCCAGCAGCGTACATTTTGTGCTAATTCTCTTGTGGTTGATGGGCTGAACAACCTTGCACTAATAAAAAGGAGAGGAACTGTGAAACTGAGTTGTGTAGCCTGGACAGTATGCCTGTAATGATAGTACATTCTTATTGATGTGCTATGTAAACACATTTGAACTGAATACTAAGAAATGTTTTTGTTCTTAATTTAGATTTGTGTTGTCCTTAGTGATAAAATACTACCAGCTTGTATAGCCTCACAACATATGTCCTATACCAAAAGCATGTAACGCAAGACGTGGAATGGCATCCCAGACTGGCCAAACAGTGTAAGATTTCTTCACTCCCTAATCACTGGAAAGTCCTCCAGGATGGAGAACAATTTTGGCATATTTTTTTAATTTATTTTTTATTTATTCTTAGATTTTTATGCCGCCCACTCAGGGAAACCCGACTCAAGGAGGCGCACAATGGTAAAAACAGATAAAATACAGTAAAATATAACAAAACAGATTAAAACCCTCACTCGAAGACCCAACAACCCACCCTCTGACCCTATTTGAGCAAGTTTTTGTTCATTTTCACGATTATTGTAGTTGTGGAGTTTTGTACATGAATATAAAAGATGGATTGAAAAAACCAATTCTGTTGGAGAAATATAAAAGTTATGTTTTTATATCTGGTGTTTAATTTCTTGAGAAAGCTGTGTCAATCTGTTGCAACAAAAATAACAAAGTGTGGCATTTTAAAGTCTAACAAGTTTCATTTAGCACATGGTAATGTGGAATACAGTATTTTTGCATGTGATGAAGTAGGTGTAATCTATGAAAGTGTATGCTTATCATTTTTATTAATCATTAAGGAATTATAAATTTCTTTGTTGTATTTGATGTTCTAACCAAGAGTTAAAACTACTTTGACTAAAGAGATGTCTAGAACAGGGGTTCCCAACTTATGGCCTGTGGGCTGGATCTGGCCCGCACTACCAAGTCATCCAGCCCACACCGCCTGCACCACTCCAGGAAGTGGAAGTAAAATGTGCCCGTGCATGCACAAAACACTGCCATAAATGACTCACGGCTGTCATAAACACGTTTGCAACAGCCGTGGGTCATATACGGTAGCATTTTGTGCATGCGCTGGTGCATTTTACTTCTGCTTCTGGGTGGGGGGCACCACATGACCGGCCCACTCTACCACATGACTGGCCCATGGCCCAAAAAGGTTGGGAACCCCTGATCTAGAAAGTCAGAATCTGCTGTTTCAGTACACCTTTGCCCTCCTATAGTGGCACACCTGTTTTAGAGCAAGCAGAGAAGCAACTGACTAACATCTGTACTTTGGGGTATTGATGTCTAAGACAGTGATTATTTTAAAAGTTACAACTGTAAGAGCATAACTTTAAATAGATTTTTTGTTTGTTTGTGACAGCCAGGATCCCCAGCAATTCTGGCAGATGTAATCTATTAAAAAAATTCTAATTCTGGCCATGAATAGTGCTGGGGAAAGCTAGTTCTTTTGAAATCATGGAACAATTTCAGAGCAAAGAGTACAGATATTCTGAGTTCATATAATCTTTTAAAACAAGAATCCTTCCAATTGTGGGTTGGTTTGTTTGTCTGTTTGTCTGTCTGACTGACTTGTATACTACCCTTCTGGCTAGAAGGTCACCCAAGGCTGTAAAAAATAAATTTTGTGTCAGAAATTCCTCTGTGTTGAAAGGATTTTGGCTGGAGAAACTGACCCAGGGCAGTGAACATAAAACAAACATCTACAATAATAAAATGTCTGACACTAGACAGATCCCTGTGCCTGAAACAGATTTGATAAACCTGTACGGCATTAAATACTTTATATGTTTTATACTCCTGCAACACAACCTATAAATGTCTGCTCACAAAGTCCTACCGGTTTCAAGGTTTTCACCCAGGTAAGAAGGCTTAGAATTGTAGGCTCATTTCGCAAAGTTATAACTAACAAAGAATTGGTCTTATTATTCAGGGAAGCTTGTTCCTGATTGTCAGCACCATTGACTTTGCCAGCATGGGATCACCTGCCAAGAGAACACTGCCCTCACGTGCCTGTCTTTCTATCCTTCTCTTAGCTGACAGTTTGGATAGTTCAGTGGACTGTAGCAGTTGTGGCAGGACATGTTTTACGAGTGTCAGCCAGAGGATCCTGGCTACAGACATTTGGTGATGCTGAAGCTTCGAAAAGGTGGGAGATGAGCGTAGAAAAAATGAACCGTTGTTAGGTGGTCATGACAGTATGTAAGCGAACCAAATAATACAGTAATGCTCAAATAGCCTCCAGCCTCTCAAAGAAACAAAAGTTTGGCACAAAAAGCGGCAAAATGTTTAAAGGAGTAAGAAAAGCGGTCACTCATGCACAGGGTCACTCAAAGTTGGAAACAGTTTGATGGCATATAACAAGAAAATAATATGTTTTGTGCTCTTTTGTTAGCATGTAGATTTGATCAATATTATAGAGGCATGTCGGTGTAATTGTGATAAACACACAAAAATCTGAGTTGATAACATTGCTACTTCATTATTCATGCACATACGTAATTGTTTTATAGGCAGTTTCATGTCTGGCCTAGACAGTAATTGTTTTATAGGCAGTTTCATGTCTGGCCTAGACACAGAAGAATAATTTATTTTATAGAACTTAGCATAATTCAGTACTCTAAGTTTCATCTACTCAAAGCAGGATAGGAAGAAGTGGAATTATTAACATGACCTATATATATTACCCAATAGATTTCTTCCCCATGTAGAGTTGTCTTCTCAACCTGCACTCAATATAAACATTAATATAGATATAGCCAGTGAATAGAAAATAAACATAGAAAAGTGAAATGATGATCAGCTACATTGCAATACTTCACCTTTCATACTACTGCTACTGCTGCCACCCTTTGATTCAGTCCAAGATCTGGGGCAAAGAGAAGTCTGTGTGCTCAACCTGGTTTTTCCTTCACAGAGCACATGTCTGGCATGTAAATTTAGCTCCACAACAACTGTGTGTAGAAGTTAGTAGCTGGATTTGGGTTAGCCAGTATGCTTTGTGGCTAAGTGGGAGTTTGAAACTGGGTCTCGCCAGTTTTAGTTCAACATTCAACCCACTATACAGTACTGTCCAATATACTTAACATAAGAGTTAATCCAAATCTGTATGTATTAATGTACATTAAGGGAAAAAGGAAATGCACCAAAGTATTAAGGTAGCATGTTTACTCATAATAAGTCCCATGTGTACAAAAACACTCTTGGCTAGGATGAGTTCGGCACTTTGTGAGGAAATCAGGCTTGGTCCTGCACAGATTTCAGAATGTGGAATATTAAGATTCGGTAGACCTCTAAAAAAGTTAAATTTATGATGGACTTTACTTTTAAGACTTCAAATCTTACATCTACCAAATGGAAAACAATGACTAAGGGTTGTTTATTATAATAATAATAATAATAATAATAATAATAATAATAATAATAATAATAATAATAATAATAATAATAATAATAATAATAATAATAATAATAAATAAAATGATTGTTAGGAAACATGGTGCCTCAGTACAGGTATTAATTAATTTAATTTTAATTTAATTTTCGCGCTTATATACCGCTCACTCAGGCGAACCCGACTCAGGGCGGTTTACATAGCGGACAATAATATGAAATACAGTAACATAACATACAATAAATACAGCAAAAAATCAATCACCAAAAGTACAATTACAAATCCCTGTCCGCAAAAATTATATATATATATATATATATATATATATATATATATATATATATATATATATATATATATATATATATATATATATATATATATATATATATATATATATATATATATATATATATATATATATATATATATATATATTACAATATGCGCTACATGTGCACTACAATACAGTTTCTAACAATACATCAAATAAGGTACAATACAATAAAATCCTAAACATCAGTAAATCACATCAAAGAGTACACAATATTAAAAAAAAATTCAAAACGTCAAATAACAATATAAAAATATACCCAGCACAGTCCTTTTAGTCCTTCCAGAAGGGGGGTGGGTGGGACAAAAGCGTGCACAAGTCCTGAAGCTCCAAGCTGACCAGCCTCCTCGCCTCCACCGAAGCCCAGACCATGGCAAGTCCAGCCGCCCGCCGCGGCTGGCCCCAAGTCCTAGCCAACAACAAGAAGATGGTAGCGAAGCATCCCAGGGGGCCAACCAGGACAACCCGCAGCATCTCCCACCTGTCTCCACTCCCGGGAGCCGGTGGCGTGGGCTCCCGGTCGAGACAGGGAGTCCCTCTCCACGACGGCGGCGTCTCCCCTTTTTCTGCTCTCTGGGCGGGCCGGCCCAGAGAGCGAAGTCAGCTGTGGGGGGGGGGGGGCGGTGGCTTTCCCACCTGTCTCCACTCCCGGGAGCATGGGTTCCCGGGCGAGACAGGGAGTCCCTCTCCACGACGGCGGCGTCTCCCCTTTTTTCTGCTCTCTGGGCGGGCCAGCCCAGAGAGCGAAGTCAGCTGTGGGGGAGTGGTGGTGTTAGAACCAGAAATAAGCATGCATTCCTTTACAAAACTGCTTAGAATTTTCTAACGTTTTCTGTTTCAGAAGCACATGTATGCATGGGAGGTGGCTGACCTGCTTCTTTATTGTTAGCCATCCTAATTCTGCTATTTAATTTCCAAGTAGATTTGGGACTGCCTTCTGCCCAGCAGTGCAATATGAGATGTTTGTTAGCTATAATTTCTGTCCCTCAGCTTTTAGATGAGAGTGCTGACCTGACCTATGCTTAACAGCTCACTGCCTTTTTTCATGCAAAAATTAAAGGAAAAGTCTAGAAAGTTATCGTTCTAGTCAGTTCTTGTTATTGCTTTACGCTTGAAGCGGGATAGCACCTGCTGCAAGACATGTCTCTTTAAAATATCCAAGGATGCGGTCTGATGCAGGTCCACCAGTAGTGCCTTCCAAAGCATGGTAAGGCTCTATTTCTAGTCGTAGCTTTTCTTAGCCATCCTTGGGGTCCAAATACATTTATAAATATATATCATATTTATAATAACTAACAGAGCGAAGAAAAGTACGTTCAAATCTGTTTTGGGGAAAAAGGGCTGGTCTGATTTGAATTAGTTTTATTTTATTATTTGTTTATTTATTATTTAATTTTATATCTCGCCCTACTCAACACATGGCCGACTCAGGGCGGCTAACAACATATAAATGACCCCAGGACACCCCACAGGGTTTACAAATAAGATACAATATTCAAATTACAATAATAAATACAATGTTATACGTAAAAACAGTATAAGGCAAAACAATCCACAATAATACAAATATCAACCCCACATCAAAATAATGAATCAATAATTACAATAGAATCACAAGGAATGAAAACATCACATAATATAACAAATTACCAAAGTTACCAAGAGCACTAAGAGCCAGGTGCGTGGCGGTGATGTTCCTCCCGGCACCCTCGCCTTTTAAGTCCTGGGGCAAGGGGGAGGGCGGGGCCCCGAAACACCGGCCGGTGGTGTGGCCGGCAGGGCCTCTCTTCGCCCCCACCGGGGCCAGGTGCGCGGCAGTGATGTTCCTCCCGGCACCCCCTTGCCTTTTAAGTCCTAGGGCGAGGGGGAGGGTGGGGCCCCGAGACGCTGGCTGGTGGTGTGGCTGGCAGGGCCTTTGTGTCATATGGGCAGTAAACAAATTTAAATATTCACCCATTTTGCAAATGGAACAATTCCCGCAGTGTTTTGACAGTGTAGTCATAGCCTTAGTGCTTGGGTCGGCTTTTTTTAAAAACCCTGTTTGATTTCCTTTTCCTTTTATGTGATGACTTTTCGAGTGTAAATCTGAGGAGAATTGCTGTCCAATAACTTTGTAAGCTCTAAGAGCCTTTTTGGAGGAAGACAAGGAGGAAAAAAAATCTTCTCATTAGTAATTGGCTGGGAAGTATGTGCTGACATTGAAAGCTGCTCTTGTAGCAAAATTCTAAGATTGCAAGTAAGGATGTTCTGAGCGTGCATTGTGAATAAAATCTTTTTAAAATTCAAATGTAGTTACATAGCTTTGAGACAATTCTTTTCCTTGTCTAGGCCAGATGTGAAACTGCCAAGATGAAAGCACTTTTGGTGAGTTCATTCCGCAGTTCCTTTCACGAAGCCTAACGTGAGAAAGATTATCTGGGAACACTAGGTAGCCATTACCAGAGTATGCCCAATTGTGGTTTCAAAAATACCACAGTCTTTGAGGAGGCTCTTTCTGTGTACCCCATTTGAGACAAATGATTTGATAACAATTGGATACTTCTTATGATTTTGTATATATAAAGATGTGCTAACATTCATTGCTCAGGTCATGGGCAAAAGACTAGGCATACTTTCCCATGGTCTTTACAAAAAGGTGTTACCAGTTGCAACAAGGAAAGAAGTCTGTGCATGAGAGATCTGTGCTCTTTAACAGCATGTTGAATTGAATGGCCATCCAGATAATTTTAGGGAGAATGCTCTCTAAGCACAGAATGTGGGCATGTAGAAGATAAGGAGGGAGAGAACAACATTTAAACAACCTGGTTACTGCTAACATAGGAGTATGACTGAGTTGCACGACTTGTTCCTCCCTGAGGCGACACAGGTGCAGAGGGTTATTTTTATTTAATCGCTCACATTTATTCCTTTTTGCATTAAAATAATTAAATAAAGCTACACCCTGCTTCTTTTATTGCCAGATAATATCTTTGAACTTTTGGCTCACATTCTAGTTATCAGCTGCAAGGTATTTTCCAGGGTGTGCTTTACCCATTCTGCCATTGTAGAAGACAATGTTCTAGAAAGAGAAAAGTCCTGATGGCAATGAGAACTTATGTGAAGTTTTAATCATAATGTCTATTAGCAAGTAATCTTCTCTAGGAGTTCCTTGGGTCAGCTTGAGCACCATCCCCGCATTTCAACTTCTTCTTGTTGTTGTTCAATCTCAGTAGAGTCCGAGCCTTTGCGACCCTATGGCTCCTCTGTCACCTGCCATCCTCCATGGTCCATCTAGAGCAGGAGTTCTCAACCTTTTAAAGCCGGAGGCCATGCCACGCTCCCTCAAATAACTTTGGGGGCCAGATGGTTATTTTGCCCATCCTCCACCACATGACACTTCCGGGTGTGGTGGAGGTGGTGGTGGGCCACATGAAATGGTGCTATGAGCCGCATCAAGCCCACAGGCCGCAGGTTGAGTCCCTGGCCTAGAGCTACACCCACTGTGTCAACAATGCTGTCTAACTATCTCATCTTCTGTCGCCCCCTTCTCCTTTTATTTAATTATTTGTTTATTGAATTTCTATACTGTCCATTTGGGTGTTGTCCCACTCTGGGCAGTGAACAAACAGAAAACAAATAACTACAATACCCACAGCAAATCAAAACCCACCACCAACAAATACTTTGATCTTTCCCAGCATCAGAATCTTCTCCAGTGAGTCCTCTCTTCTCATTTGAGCTTCAGCTTCAGTATTTGTCCTTCTAAGGAGCAATCGGGTTGATTTCCTTTAGGATTGACTGATTTGATCTTCTTCCAGTCCAGGGGACTCTCAAGAGTCCCCTCCAGCACCACAGTTCAAAGGTGTTTATTCTTCTGCACTCAACCTTCCTTATAGTCCAGCTCTCACAGCCATACATTACTACTAGGAAGACCATTGATTTAACTATGCGGGCTTTAGTTTACAGTTTAGTGTCCACTGTACTGAAATGCAAAAGCTCTTATAAGTATCAAAGGTGTGTACTCACTGCTTCCAACTGCTACTCAAGTGGGTTGCAAAATGGTGGGCCTTCTGAATCGGACTTGGTGTCAGAGGAAAGGAGAGAGAGGAAATGTATTCTACCCTAAACTGGCAAGGAACAAATGAAGCTTCAGCTATTCATAACTCAAAATGTTTTCCCTGTGCTATTTTCTTGAGGAATATTGTTTTGTCTTTGCCTGGTCACTGTTGAACTATAATTTGAGGCATGAACTTCCAGGAAGGGGCTGTCTGTTGATTTCACTGTCCATTTGGTTTGCATTCCTTATAGGTTGATTTTGGAATAGGCTCATCTACAGTATTTTGTTCTATTTGATTAGAACAGGGATGAGCAAAGCATAGCTCTCCAAATGTTGTTTGACTATACAGTAAAACCCCGACTTACATATACCTCGAGTTACATAAAATTCGACTTACATAATGATTTTGTGCTAAAACCATGTCCTGATATACACGATTTCCTATGAGTTTGCTTCAAGTTACACAAACATTCTTTTTCCTCTGGGTTTGCTTCAAGTTATGTAAAAATTCATTTCTCTATGGGTTTGCTTCGATTTACATTAAAAATTCATTTTTCCTATGAGTTTGCTTCGAGTTACTTAAAAATAATAATTTTTCCAATGGTTTTGCTTCGAGTTACATAAAAAACTGATTTAAGCAAAAGCCTATGGAATGCACTTTTTTCATAAGTAGGGGTTTTACTTGTAGTTCTGGTCAGCCCTAGGCAGAGCCATGGAGGGAGGTGAGGTGAACCATCGTCCAGCAACTGCCCTGGGTTAGAATCAATCAATCAATCAATCAATTAAATTTGTACCCCGCCCTACTCAGCACAAGGCCGACTCAGGACGGCCTCACAACATATCACAAAAATTACACATTTTCAAAATTACAAATTACAGAACACAATTCAGAAAATGTAACATACAATTAAGCAAAGTTCATACCAAAAACAAAGTTAAACCCACAACCCCAACACAGCCAGGGCTCCATGTCCAAAATGTACTCCAAAGAAAACAACATTGTCCTCTTTTGGGGGAGCCATGCACCAGCCTCGCGTCTCTGGGGCCGATGGAGTAGGTCCCGGAGCAGGCAACGCGGCGGGGGCAGCTTCAGCATCTGCTCCTCCCCCCCCCGGCAACAAGCACGGGAGGGCGAGGGCGACACAGCTGTCCCGCATCTCCGGGGCCGATGGAGAGGGTCCTGGAGCAGGCAACATGGTGGCGGCAGCAGCTTCGGCATCTGCTCCTCTTACCCCCCAACCCGGCAACAAGCACGCTCAGGACCTAGAGATGTAGGGGGGGGGCGCTCCCACTAGTGTGGCTGCGAGGAAAGGCAGCGTCCGGGCAGTCCATGGCAGGGGTTGGGCAGCAGTTCTCAGAAGCCTCAGTCAATTCCCCAAAGCACTGATCAACCTATCAGCCCAGATTCTCTGTGCTTTCTCTCTCGGGTCCATTGCAGCTGCTGTGGGAATTATGGGGGAAGTGTGCATATCAGGGCTGTGTCAACTTAATTGTATTTCCCCAGCAAGTGCTATTGTACTTATGCCAGTAATGAGCATGGCTTCTCATAGTGATTCTCTGCATCTGAAAGTATGACTGGTTACAATTTCAACTGTGGGTGAAATAGGATGGGCCTTCTTTACTCGTAATTACAGCCATACCAACAAATGAGTTACAAGTCTACTCTTTCTGGCTGGTTGTCATTAAAAATCTGCAGCATGGGGTGCAGGGAGGAACCTTCTTGGGTTTCATCTGCTTTTTTGTTAAAGGTTGTGTGATCACCTTTTCTGCTGCCATTAAATCCAAAAACAAATTCCTCTGTACAGCAGAGCCGTTTACCTATTTTATAGGCATGGTGATTTTTCCTGAGATCTCTAACAAATAGCAGTGTGCAAGAACCCTCTGCCTGTGATCAGTATTTATTAGCCTGGCTGGAGTATCTCTTGGCTTTTTCTCTTTGTGAAGCAACAAGGTTTGAAAAGGCATTCCACCAGATTAATGTGTTAAAAAGCTTTGTAGCTAATGAATGGGGGTCTTTGTTAAGCACTAGAAGCTCTTATCTTAGCATTCTTGAAAAAAGTGTGTTCTGTTTTGTGAACTGTTTGAGGTCTAAAATATAACTTAGGAATGCTTCTTTGATATTTTCCTATTTGTCCTTGAAAATACATGCTTGAGATATTTTAACATGACTCCTGTACTATCCAAGAAGAAAAAACAAAATCTACATGACACAAAGCAAGATGACAAGTCTCTAGAGATGTTAAATTGTGTTGAGAAACTAGAGAAAAGAGACAAGTGATAAGAAAAGTACAGTATACAGTGTTATTAACATGATAGCAGTTTAAGGATGATAGCCATGTTTATCTCAACCAGCAGACACAACATAGGTTTTTGTGGCGCTTTAAAGACTAACCAGTTTTCTTTGGAATGAGATGCATCTGATGAATCTGAACTTTGGAATGAGATGCATCTGATCTTCAGGCCAATAAATCTTACAGCAAAGAAAACATGATAGTCCTTTAAGATGCGTAAGATAATTTTGTCATTAATCATTATGAGCTGTCAAACCGATTCTGACTAATGGCAGTCCTTGCCAGGGGAATTTCCTAGGTATAGAGTGCTCAGAAGTAGTTTACCAGTCCTTTCCTTTAGGCAAGTTCTACAACTGTGCAGCTTGCCCAAGGCTATACAGGAAGGCTCTTCTCATAGGAAGCATAGTGGAACATTGAACTCCCTCCAACTCACTGATCTATTAGTAGGGGGAAATCTGCTCTGTATCATGTATTAAAAGACAGCCCAAGCCAAGAAATCAAAAGACTCGCATGATCTTAAACATTTCAGTGTTTACCTTTCCTTCTCTTCCAGCTCAAAAACATGTAATCACATATATGGAAGATGCAGTGAACCAACTTCTGGAATGTAAAGAAGATATTAGTCAATTTGGTATTGCTAGATTCTTCACTGAATAGTAAGTATGTAAATTGTGTCACCAAGTACAGATTAATTTGTATAGAACAGGGATCAGCAAACCTGGCTCTCCAGATGTTCTTGGACTTCAATTCCCGGAAGCCCTTATCAGCAGGTGTACTGACTTGGGCTTCTGATAATTGAAGTCCAAGAACACCTAGAAAACCAAGTTTGCTGACCCCGGTATAGAAATTATGCTTAGATTTAAGTGATCCATGAAGTTATTCAATACTGATTCGTGTGTTATTCTTTTCTCCTGTCTTTAAATTACATGAAACTCCTTGTGAATGTGTTGGCGATTCATTTATGACATCTGGGGAGTCTATGAACTAATAACTCCCAGAAGATCCTAAAATTAGTAGCCTTGTTCCAATCATACAAACAAAAGGGCATGGTTTCCTTTATTGAGTCAATCTATCTCAAGCCTAGTCTTCTTTTCCTGTTGCCTTCTGATTTTTTTTAGTATTGTCTTTTTCAATGAGTTTTGTCTTCCCATGATGTACCCAAAATATAAAAGCCTTAGTTTAGACATCTTGGTTTCTAGTGAAGATTTGGGCTTGATTAGATCCAGAGGTACAGTACTTGTTAAACTTTCCCCCAGCACCACATTTGAAATCAGTGGTGCACTGCAAATATGTCTACTACCGGCTCCCTGGGCGTGGCTTTAGGCTTGGCTGTGGGTGTGTGGGTGTGGCTGTGGGCATGGCCTCAAACCCCATCCCCACCCCCAAGGAGAAAAAAGAAAAGAAAACTTACCTTGCTTTGCCCGGGTCAGCCCCTCACTGTCCGGGTGCGCTTTCACCGGTGGCATGGGCAGGGTGGGGTGGGGTGGGGTGCTGGCTGCCTCCCCCTCCCTCCCAGCATCGCTGAAAAACACATCCCTTCCCATGCGCTTAGCCCCGAGCTGAAGGCGCGCGGGAAGTGCCGAGGTGAAAGCACGCCTGCTTCAGCCCTGGGCAAGGCGCATGGGAAGTGATATGTTTCCAGCGGCGCCTTGCCCAGGGCTGAAGCAGGTGCACTTTCACCTCGGCACTTCCTGCGCACCTTCAGCCGGGGGCTAAGCGCATGGGAAGGGATGTGTTACCAGCGATGCTGGGAGGGGGAGACAGCCAGCACACCAACTTCCAGCAGCGGTGGTGGTGGTGGAGGAGGTGAGGGGGCGTGGTGTGGTGAGGGAGGGGGCATGACCAGCCGGTTTTCCTACCGGTTCCCAGGAACCGGTGGGAACTGGGAGCAGAACACCACTGTTTGAAATGACCTGATATATTTTCATTTCATGTCCTTTCATAGTACAGTACACTCAAATGTGGATATTCTTGATCTCTAATGGCATATCTTTTGACTTCAGAAGTTCCTTTTTTATTGCCTTAGTTTTCTGATTTCCTTGCGACAGCTTCACTTGGATTAATGATTGCAGGAAGGTATAGAAGGTCTCTAGTTTAAAGACAGTAGCATTTCTCCATCTTCTCTTTCTAATTATATCATCTCTTTGGTTTCTATATTGGCCATCCATTATGTCCACCTTGTACAACTGTCTGTTTGGTTATTTGAAGCAAATATCTGCAATAAATCGGTAGTTTAACTGAATTCTAGGAATCACTCTCCTGCTGTGTTTCTGACTAGTAAGCTAAATTCTGCAACAATGTTTCATTCTGCTTTATGTCCTATTTTTACCTACTAGTCAACTGTGATTATTAGGATCCTCTTTTGACATGTGATCAATATTCTCTTGGGTACTTACCTAAACCTTTCATTTTCTTCTTCAGCATCTGTAGTTGGAGCATAAACTTGAATGATGCTTTTGCTGTTAAGTTTTCTATTAAGTCTAATTGATACTATTCAGTCAGACTTTGCATTACAACTCTTAACTGTTTATCTTGTAAAATCTTTACTGTTTCTTCTAAGTTTGCTGTTTCTGGGTAAAACATTTTGTAATTGTTGGAATGAAAACTTTGCACTCCACTTTGGTAGCAATAGCAATTACACTTATATACCACGCTTAGTACACTTTCTGAGAGGTTTAAAAGTAAATTACCATTTTTGCCCCCAAACATGCTGGTATTCATTTTACTGACCTTGAAAGACTGAGTCAACTTTGATCTCCATCAGGACTGAACTCACTTTGATTTGCTGATCCCCAAGTATTATAATATCACTATGCTCATATATCAATTCACTTCTCTTTCATTCCCTGTTCCAGTTATATATGTTATGGTCACTGACCTTTCCTTTTGTCTCTGTGCACATCATCAACTAAACTTCTTTCCAGTTTTAATCTAGTTGCTTCATTAGAAACCACAGTTTTTACTAGTAGTTAGATTTTGTTTTTGCCCTGTAGTTGGCATCAGTGCCTTCTGAACTGAGAGTTTCATCTTCCTACACTATGTTCTGTTTCATTTTTATTATTGGGTTTTCAAGTTATAAGAAGTGGTTTACTGTTGCCTTCTTCAGCACAATATTAACAGGAGTTAGCTTAAGTATCACTGCCATTATCTATGAAAAATCTTCTGCCTGTGTCACATTCCTCTTATTGCTGCTATCCAGTAGTTCTCCTTCTAAAATTTCTCCACTCAGATCACAATTAGAACTATCAATTATCTTCTGCTGATGTCACCATTAATACTGAAGAGGGTGGATGCATCTCAGATTGTGTTGTCTCAGCTTTGATCATGTTGCCTTGGATTATTTTGGTAGGAGTCTAGACTCATAACTAAGTCTAGCCTCTTACCAATATTGTTTCTAGTTTTCCAGATAAACTCAGTCTTCCTCACCACATTAAGATATATATCTGAGGACACAATGTGGATATTTCTTTAAATACAGATGTAAAAAATAGTGATATATATAGTCACCATTCTGCAAGGGGCTTTGGTGGTTAAGAAGCTCGCCTTGGTAGCTGGAAGGCTGGCAAGTCGGCAGTTCGAAACCTGAGTACTGCATGACGGATTGGATGCCCATCTCTATCCCAGCTCTTGGTGGCATGAAAGGAGCCTCATTTAGAGTTTCTCCTGCAAAAATCCTTTCAACCCAGAATAATTTCCGACATTATTATTATACCATCCTGCTAATCATTTTTCTACCATTTTCCTTGTGTATGTTGAGCATCTATTGAAGAACACATGCCAGACTGAAAGCTCAAATAGAAAGCAGCAGGAGAGGGGGTCCAGGAATGTACAAACAAAGAGGGGGGAGTTTAGGGAATAGGAGCTATCAGGATTTTGGGCATGAGGAAATGGCAGCTAGAATAGGAACAATCCTAGTAGAAATTTAGGAAGGTAATAGCAACAGAAGGGACTGCAGTGGCTCAAGTGGCTAAGATGCTGACTGGGAGGCGGAAGGTCAGCAGTTCGATTCCCCGAGTACTGCAGGACTGAATGAGCTCCCGTCTTTGTTCCAGCTCCTGCCAACCTAGCAGTTCGAAAGCAAGAAATTGCAAGTAGATAAATAGGGACCACTTCGGTGGGAAGGTAACAGCGCTCCATGTGGTCCGGTGTCTATTCATGCCTGCCACATGACCATGGAAACGTCTGCAGAAGCAGACAGCGCTGGCTCTTCGGCTTTGAAACAGAGATGACCACCGACCCTTAGAGTCAGATACAACTGGCTTTCTAGCAAGGGAAATCTTTACCTTTACCTAATAGCAACAGATGGTAGTTGGCTTAATGTATAAATATGTTTTTGTTGGCTGTTCTGTGTATTGTGTGTTTTTACAAATCTATATGTGCAGTGTGCATTTGTTGACTTCATTGCTCAATTGTTTACTATGGTATTTATTAATCTCTTTCTGTCCCTTTTTATATAGGATGTATGTTTGACATTAATCATTTCTATTTTCTCTAACACAAAATTGTGACAAGAATGATAATTTAAGATTAGCTGATCTTCCTCACTATGTAATCATGTACCTTGGAGAAGAGATTGATGACTGTTCCTACAGTTGGGTGGATAATTCAAACAGATGTCTACTTAGTTATATACTGTACCTTTCTTACACACTGCCAAGTTTTAGTAGTCAAATCCTGCTAAGAATAAATATCTGTGTTTTTAAAGTTGTCACAATTTGCAACCACAGTTAAACCTCTTTAGCTACACTTGTATAATGAATTCTGTAGCTGGAGGAAGGGGGAATTATGAACTGAAGTAATTTACAGAGAATCAGCAGTGATTCACTTAGAATCATGGTCTAATATTCCTTTGTGCTTTTGTTCCAGAATAAAAGAAATGAAGAGGGTCCTTGTTGCCTGTTTTAAATGATAATTCAGGACCTCGGAAACCTGTAGATATGGGTTGAGATGGTTGATAAACTGCCATCCATTTTTTACCGAAGGGCCATTGCAATGTAGCCTGTACTCATCTGACATTTTTTTGGGGAGCTAGTTGACAATTTATACTGAAGACCCCTCTCTTTTATCTACTTAATTTAGGGCAAAATGTAATAGCATTTAAGGTTTAAGCATTTTGTTGTTGTTCCATTGCACAGTCGACTCTGACCCTTTGCAACCCCATGGACCACAGCACATCACGCTCCTCTGGCATTCAAGGTTTAAACATAATGCACACTTAATACATGACCATGACCTGAGTTTGCTTAAATATTCTGATTTGTTCTGAATTGATTCAGGAAGAATGGCAAAAGAGAAACTTCCTGGTTTGATCACTCATTCTGTAAAGAAAGGAGGAAAGGACCTGGCCAAGTCCATGAATTAAAGACTTATTTGTACAGTATCTGCTTATTCTTAAGCTAAAATAGAATGGTGTAGACACAGCCATATCTTTTTTGTTTATTTTGCTATATACTTTTATGCTCATGTTCAATTTTATAATATATAGATTTAAATCTATTAAATCAGGTTTTTCTTTGCAATTCAAAGTTTCTGGATCATTACTAGGAGATAGTTGAACAGTAATTTCACCATATGTGGACAAGGAAAGCAGAATAATATGTTCTCATAGATAAGTTCTTAAAAACCTCAAAACAAACAAACAAAACCAGGGTGGATAAAAATCAATGATTTTAAAAATAAAAATTAAAAAATCAGATTTTTTTTATTTAAATCGGATTTTTTTGATTTAAATCGGATTTTTTAAATGTAAATCGGTTTTTTTTTATTTAAATGCTTTTTGAGGAAAAATCTCTCTAAAGATCGTGTTCTAGTTAAGATACATTATAGTCCAAAAGTACATTATAGTCCAAAGGTTATTCATCATGAAATTAGTTTTTAATTATGTGGCATAAGGCTGTATTAATCCATTCACAATGTCATGCTCTCCCAGAGGTTTCTGATTATTTGGGGCAATTTTTCTATCTAGAAGATATTATCAAATCAAATGCTTGGTTTTGCTGTTTTCAAAACTGTGCATTTGGATCTGCAACGATTACATGCCTCCTTCATAGCAAAAAATGTTATAAAATAAACATCTGAATTGAGAAAAAGACCTTAATCCCATTGTTCCTCTGCAAATCTATGTACACAGAATCAACCCCCTTACCTCTTAAGTGCTGCTACGTTTCAAGAAGTTCAATGAATAGAAGGTTGTTTGGAATGGAATAGCACAAGGAGCAAAGTTTGAGGAGGGAGGGGTAAGCAGTAAAATAAAAGTGAAACCTTTTGAGGATGGAACTCTGCACCTTGAGATCTTTATTTGTATAGCAGCCTGAAGTTTATCATATTATTCTCACTCTCTCCCTTGAGGAGAAAAACCTGTAATGGCAGCAGGCCGTAAAAGAGACCCAGTTTGGGAATATTTTAATGAAGTTCCTCTACTTATGGGTAAGGCATGCAAAATGCAAATGCAGTAATTTCATAATTATCTATATGCATTTCTAATGGTATATAACCACCAAATCAGTAATTTTCTGATATAACTGTAAAACTACTGTAATCTGAAAAGTTATTCTAAAAATGAAACCTTTATCTGGTTGTAAATATTAAGATTAAAACAACTCCAGCAAAAATGAGTCTTTATGTAGAAAATCATGATTTAAATCGAGCCTACTGACTTGTGATTTAAATTGTGATTTAAATCATGACTTAAATCAAAGTGATTTAAATCAAATCCACCCTAAACAAAACCCTGTTCTGATAGCCAGTTGCACCTGGTGCTTGATGGTAATGTTTGGAACCACTGAAATCATTCAGGCTGCATTGAAACATTTTACATAATAATAATAATAATAATAATAATAATAATAATTTTAATTTGTACCCCGCCTCTCTCAGCACATGGCCGACTCTGGGCGGCATTACAACATAATCAAAAACACAATATACAGTCAAAATATAAACAAAGCCAACAGTAAGTACAATACAGGTATAGAAAAATACAAATAAATTACACTAGAATTCTCCACAAAATGGCAATTTCTACAATATTAACAATACAACATTACCGCATCTAATACATAACACGATCCCTCAACACTAATGTCCCCAAAACATAGCCCCATAGCTCATACGTCCCTAATAAAGCCAAAGAAGAGGACGATCCGGTCCCAAGGCAAATGAGGCCAAGAGCACACCGACACCGGCCACTCCAATAGCAACATCCCCCCAAAGTCCCACCACGCAATGCTGGTCAGCTATGCTCCAACCCCCACCCCCCCACCCCCACCCCACCGGGCAGGGCAAGGGAGGGAGCCTGCGAGGAACCGTGGCTCCAGCGATGTTGGCGGCGCGGCTTTTCAAGTCCCACCACGCAATGCCGGTCAGCTGTGCTCCAACCCCCCTCCCACCGGGCAGGGCAGGGAGGGAGCCGGCGAGGAACCGTGGCTCCAGCGATGTTGGCGGCGCGGCTTTTCAAGTCCCACCACGCAATGCCGGTCAGCTGTGCTCCAACCCCCCTCCCACCGGGCAGGGCAGGGAGGGAGCCGGCGAGGAACCGTGGCTCCAGCGATGTTGGCGGCGCGGCTTTTCAAGTCCCACCACGCAATGCCGGTCAGCTGTGCTCCAACCCCCCTCCCACCGGGCAGGGCAGGGAGGGAACCGGCGAGGAACCGTGGCTCCAGCGATGTTGGCGGCGCGGCTTTTCAAGTCCCACCACGCAATGCCGGTCAGCTGTGCTCCAACCCCCCTCCCACCGGGCAGGGCAGGGAGGGAGCCTGCGAGGAACCGTGGCTCCAGCGATGTTGGCGGCGCGGCTTTTCAAGTCCCACCACGCAATGCCGGTCAGCTGTGCTCCAACCCCCCTCCCACCGGGCAGGGCAGGGAGGGAGCCGGCGAGGAACCGTGGCTCCAGCGATGTTGGCGGCGCGGCTTTTCAAGTCCCACCACGCAATGCCGGTCAGCTGTGCTCCAACCCCCCTCCCACCGGGCAGGGCAGGGAGGGAGCCGGCGAGGAACCGTGACTCCAGCGATGTTGGCGGCGCGGCTTTTCAAGTCCCACCACGCAATGCCGGTCAGCTGTGCTCCAACCCCCCTCCCACCGGGCAGGGCAGGGAGGGAGCCGGCGAGGAACCGTGGCTCCAGCGATGTTGGTGGTGCGGCTTTTCAAGTCCAACCGCGCAATGCTTGTCAGCTGTGCTCCAACCCCCCTCCCACCGGGCAGGGCAGGGAGGGAGCCTGCGAGGAACCGTGGCTCCAGCGATGTTGGCGGCGCGGCTTTTCAAGTCCCACCACGCAATGCCGGTCAGCTGTGCTCCAACCCCCCTCCCACCGGGCAGGGCAGGGAGGGAGCCGGCGAGGAACCGTGACTCCAGCGATGTTGGCGGCGCGGCTTTTCAAGTCCCACCACGCAATGCCGGTCAGCTGTGCTCCAACCCCCCTCCCACCGGGCAGGGCAGGGAGGGAGCCGGCGAGGAACCGTGACTCCAGCGATGTTGGTGGTGCGGCTTTTCAAGTCCAACCGCGCAATGCTTGTCAGCTGTGCTCCAACCCCCCTCCCACCGGGCAGGGCAGGGAGGGAGCCGGCAAGGAACCATGGCCTTCTTACATTTTATCTCTTTATAATAGCCTTCTTACATTTTATCTCCATCTGTATTTCCTCATACACCACTGAAACACATGTTTTGGGAGAAAATCCTAATGCAAAATTTTGGGGATAGGGAAACAAAGATTGCATCTTCATGTTTTTGGATTTAGTTGCTTTCCAGACATCCTGTTCCCATTTCTCACTGTCCTGGACAGCCCTAATAAAGACGAAATCATTATGGAAAAAGTCATCTTCCTAAAGCAGGAACAGGAAGTGTGTGGCCTTCCAGATGTTGAATGATCAACTCTCCTTAATCCTTACCTGTGTAGTGAGTAATGAGGGATTTGGGGGTTATTACCCAGCAACATCTGGAGAGAGATGTTGTAAACCTTTTCTTAGTTAATAAGGCCCTTTCACAAGAAGATGATGTCCACTGATTCCCAACAATTTTTCTCAAATAGTCTATTATTTTCCTGCCTTCAGAAATAACCCTGCAGTCTGAAAAGTAGTGATCAGATATATCAGTGATCATCTTTTTCTACAAAGCATGATATTAAATGTGTTTCTTTATAAACAATAGGGTGGATTTCAATTGTGAGCACTTAGGCTGCATGCTTTTTCAATTACGTACATGTAAAGCCTTTATATTTTGTCAGAAATTGAAGAAATTAAGTGGTCATTAAAAAAAGCCTTAATGAAATAGTATTTAATTTTTGAAAGATGTGTATGAATTTTTACTTGTCTCTCTAATCCTTACACATGCGTGCATGCATGCGCACGCACGAACACGCCCACACATTGTATTTCGTTAAAGCTGTTTGCTCTTTTTTTAAAAAGAAAAACCAAGAGCTTAGTTTCTTCAATTTCTGATAAAATATAAAGGCTACGCTTGGAGGTATTTGAAACATGGTGGATAGATTAAAAAATTAAGAGTGTCTAAAAGATGGCCAGGACCAGTTAGGTCCACAAATTGGAATAATAGGGAAGTGCAGAAATGGAGTGTTTGTCTTCAGGTCGCCAAGGATAAGAAAGAGGTCACAGCTTGCTGAAAAATGACTGAGTGGGGAAATGTCATGGGGTGTGTGTCACAGGTGGCTGTTTTTGTAGTGAGCATAGCTGGAATGCTTAACATTCCTCATTGCTTCTAATCAGAATCCCTCGTTAAACAAATACATGGAAGAAGAGAAGCTTCCAAATGACTTCTTTCCAAAAGGACCAAGCTATAAATTATGCACACGTTTGTGATATTTTCTTCCACCTTAAAAAAACAAAAACCTAAAGCAGCCTAGGGCAAATTACTTCTGAATAGAAAGTGTGTGGGAGGAAAAGCCATGTGAATGCAAGTTGAGTCTTTCCTCCAGTTTAGACCTGATCTTGCCAAGCAAGAAGGGGGAGAGAGTTAGTGAAGCTATGGAGTCCTTTAGTCTCTTATGTAATAGTAATATAATTCAAATTGATGCCAATTCATACAGACCCTCATTAGGGCTTTCTAGCTGTAAAGCTCTTAGAATAAGTCTATCAGCCACTTCTTCTAGTGGGTCTCAATGCTCAAGGCTGTGGAGGCTGGCTCATTGCCCAGGAGGCAGAGCGGGGAATTGAAAACCTATTCCTGCCTCTATAGCCAAGTGCTCCAATACACTGAGCTATACTTACTTAGTTGAAAAACTTCTTGGAGAATATCATGTTGATCTGGAAAGAGTTAAGCAGTCTCCCCTCATCTGTCTTTCTTCTTATGCAGCCGATATGTTTCCAAGGCTGTTTTCAAAGAGAGAGAGAGAGAGAGAACACAAGTAAGAATCATAGAGTTCATTTAGTTTTAGGTGGTTACGGATGGAGAAAACTGTGTTAACCAAGATTTTAAGTAATATATCCAATTAGCAGCCTGCCAGATTATTAATGAAAGTGTATGTACTGTATATCTTATATCTCCCATAATTGGGAGGAAGCCAGAATTTCATTTTCTTTTTTCTCCCAGAGTGGTGTTCTACCAGATGGGCGGGGTATACATTAAAGAGTGGTGTTCTACCAGATTGGTGGGGTATACATTAAAAACACACACACACACACACACACACACACACATGTGATAAAAGTCCGAATATTTGAAAAGGTGAGTGTAAATATGCCTTAGTCAATGTGAGAATACAGTATGTTAAATAATAATAATAATAATAATAATAATAATAATAATAATAATAATAATAATAATAATAATAATAATAATAATAATAATATGTTTATTTATACCCCGCCCTCCTGGTGAAAGCACCACTCGGGCCAGCTTACAATATAAATAGAAAGTTTAACAAAATAACATCACATCTTAACCTATAAAACCAAGCGTTAACTGTTGGAACTTCGCATAGGTTCCTAAGCCAGGCCCTACTAGCCCGCACCTACCACACGCCCGAACTGGGTCTGCAGGTCAACGGAGGTTTGAGAAAAGCACCAGTGGGGCAAGAGCCCCACAAACACAAAAAAAGGAAAACAACTTAATTTCCCAACGTTCCTTGCGCCGCGCCATGCCAGAGCCAATCAGGCTGAGAGGCGCGAGCAAAAGGAACATTCGGAAATGCGCCGCGGCCAATCAAAAGAAAACCGCAGGGGAAAAAACGACGCACAAGCCGAAAATGCAAACACCAAACTACAAGCCCCAGCATCCTGCGTGCAATGAGCGCGCAGAACACTGAGGAAGCTGGTGAGTGAAAAATAAAAATAAAAAACACACCGGGAGCACAAGTCCGCAGCAGCCAGACACAGCACCTCACAGAAAAAAAGCCACAAAAACGGGGGGGGGCAAGGGGGGAAGGCACTAGACCCCCCCTTGAAAGTGAACCCATTCCCAGGTAAGCAAAGCCATCGGACGGCGCTCCACCCGCTAACTTTATTTACCGCAAAAGGGTTTCACTTTCAGCAGAGAGGGGATTCCCCTCCCTCCACACACACACACACACACACACACACACACCATATTAAAGAGAAGAAAACAAGCGGTTTCTTCTCTTTAAAAATGGAATGTTTGGGAGGGGGTGGAATCGATCCCCTCTCCTGGGCCCCATGCGTCTGGAAGGTTTGGGGGGGACAAAAGGGGTCTGTCCCCCCAAACCTTCTAGACTCAGAAGACCAGGGAGAGGGGATCGATTCCACACACACCCAAACACACCGTTTTTAAAGAGAAGAAACCAAGCTGTTTCTTCTCTTTAAAAATGGAGGGGTTTTTTTTGGAGGGGAGAATTCCGATTGCTCTCCTGGGTCTGGAAGGGTTGGGGAGACAGACCCCTTTTCTCCCCCCAATCCTCCCAACCCCAGGGGAGCCAGCAGAGAGGGGGATCACAACCCCCCACCCACTGATATTAAAGCGGAAACCCCGATCTACTTTCACGACTCCACACAATCAAAGCACCATAAACCCCCCCCCCACGCCACCTGAAGCAGCGCTGGGATTTCCGCGGCCCAGAGAGTGAGCCTGGCACGCGGAAAGGAAACACACACCCCAAAAGCCACAACATAAAAACAAACTTTAAAAAATAAATAAATAAATACTTAAATAAATAAATAAAAACACAAAAACAACAATAAAAACCATCCAAAAATACACAAAACCAAACAAAAATAACACCAAAAAAACAATAAAAAGTAAACAAAAACAAAAATTAAGAAACACAAACAGCACCCAGCCAAACATCACAACTTCAAAAACAAAAACCAGCCAAACACCACAAAATCCAACCCCCCCACACACAAAATAAAGAAAACAAGCCAACTCACCCCCACGTCCTCCCTCCACGAGGACCAGAAATGAAATGAAGAAAGAAAGAGACTACTTACCAGAAGAAGCGCCACCCAGAGGCCAGTAGAGATAAAACAGCCAAAGTAAAGGAAATACTCAACAGCCCCACCCAGAGACCACAATAGAAAAAACAGTCAAAAACATAATATTACATCACACATTCACACAAATCAATCAGAAATAAATCTCACAATAAACACATCTAAACACAGTTTAAAAACATTAAATGTAAAAAACCATGTACTTTAACATTTTTTAAATTATTACCTAAGGTACAACTATTTTTAAAAAAACCACAAACTAAAACATTATTCGGTTAAAAAAAACAATTTGAAAAAATTATATCATCCTTTTCTCTTTTTTTAATCCACAAAAAAAAAGATGAACACATTTTATAACAGCCCACCAAATTTTTTTTGATAAATAAACATTTTTAAAAATTCAATTATAGACTAACCCAGGGGTGGGCAAACTTTTTAACTCGAGGGCCACAATGGGTTCTTAAACTGGACCGGAGGGCCGGAACAAAAGCATGGATGGAGTGTTTGTGTGAACTAATATAAAGAGAACCCTCTGCTCTTTCGGATCCATGGGCCAGATAGAACAGCTGAATGGGCCGGATCCGGCCCATGGGCCATATTTTTCCCATGGCTGGACTAACCTCTACTTTACAAACATTATCAAAAAAACCTTCCAACACCACGGGCCGGATAGAACAGCCGAATGGGGCGGATTCGGCCCGCGGGCCATAATTTGTCCACGGCTGGACTAACCTCTACTTTACAAACATTATAAAAAAAACCCCACCTTCCAACACCATTTAAAACAGCACGGCAACGCCGGGCAACCTCTGCTAGTTACAATATAAAAAGATAATTTAACAAAGTAAACAACATCCATACAACACAATTAAATGTGAAAATGCATACAATCAGAAAGGTACATAAAAATGTACACAGATCTTTGTGCAAGAATGGGAAAAGGTCTTGCAACTGCATGCAAAATAAGGACACTCCAAGAATACTCATAGAAATCTGAGTTAAGTAATAGAGATTAAATTGACTGATTTTCACATCTATATTTGAGCCTCAATCAAATATGCTAATAGTAAGGATGATCTTGAAGTCCTAGGTGAGATGATCAATTAATTGCACAGCTCTTCATAGCAAAGGTTGCTACAAACATGAACATATACTTTAAGGGTGAAACTTAAAGATTTGAGAAAATATGGATATTAAAAGAATGATGAAAGTGTTATCTCTAGTCCCTTAAAATGCTTTAAAACATTTTATATCCAGGGTCTCTCTTTGTTTCAACTAATTCTTGACCGGATGTACCACCCCACCCTCTCTTGGCTGTGGTCAAGCAAACAAATGATTGTTCTAGTGAATATGAAGTTGCTACAGAACATGAGCAAGTGATTGCCAATGTGCTCAGTTTTTATAGATCAAAACTCTCTGAAAAAATGGTATTCCATTTCTCTGATACCTCTGAAGAGAGGCTATGAAATTCCAGAAGGGATTTCTGCTCAAACTCAATGCTCCCTAGAGTCTCTGAAAAACCTGTGCAGGACAGGAAGGACATTTTCAGGTGTGACTACTATAATTTTCGCCATGGTTTTTCTAGTTGAATGTGTTATTATCCCATAAAAGTGAGACTCAAAATAGAAGCAGCTAAGGCAAACATGAATCCCCCCTCCTTAAGTGTTTCATTGCCAAGGAGGTTCTGATACTTTAAACTTGGAGATGGTATGAGGAGACAAGGGGGCCTATATAGGGTTTTTAAATGGGCGGGAGGGGAATTGTGCCACCATCTGAAGTGGGAAGCAAGCTTCACCACCTCATGACTATCCCAACAAGTGCCAAAGCAGTGTCCCCCTTCCCACTATCAAAAGGAGGAAGAAAAGGAAGCAGCTGTCTGCCCAGAAAGGGAAAGGAAGAGATGCTCCATTTCCTGTATGGAAAAGGTAACGGTAAAGGTTTCCCTTGCTCGAAAGCCAGTCGTATCCGACTCTAGGGTTCAGTACTCATCTCTGTTTCAAAGCTGAAGAGCCAGCATTGTCTGCTTCTGCAGATGTTTCCGTGGTCATGTGGCAGACATGACTAGACACCGGAGCGCACAGAACACTGTTTCCTTCCCACTAAAGTGGTCCCTATTTATCTACTTGCAATTTCTTGCTTTCAAACTGCTAGGTGGGCAGGAGCTGGGACAAAGACAGGAGCTCATTCCGTCCTGCAGTACTTGGGAATCGAACTGCTGACCTTCCGCCTCCCAGTTAGCGTCTTAGCCACTTGAGCCACTGCAGTCCCCCTGTATGGAAAGGAAGATATAATTGTGATTGTTCTGCTATCTGCCTGACAGGGCTGTAGCCAGGATTCTAGATTTGGTGTGTGTGTGAAATTTTTTCAGGAGGGGCAAAAAAAATTCAGGAGGGGCAACAATGTCACACTCACCTATATAACATTGCTGTCACGGGGTGAGTAGGGGGGCGCTGTTAGCTCAGGAGGGCTTTTGGCCCCCTGACCCCCCTGGCTACGGCCCTGCTGCCTGGAAAGTTGAATACTGTGGTGTCATTGGTGGTGATTAAGAAGAAGTGGAGGCTGCCACAGCAGTATCTTCAGAGGCTGTCAATACTGCATAGAATATTTTTTCACTTTTAGTTTAGTCTGAACTGTGAGGTGTTCATGAGCTAAGGCCAAGAGAAAGGGTGACTTGAAAAATCTTCTATATCAGAGATTTGTAAAGGTTTTCTTCCTTCAGTGCATGACTTGAAAGAGTGCTTTGCATCTTGACATTAAATGTGTAAAGTGACATTTCTGTTACGTAAAGGTAGCAGGGATGTAGTAGCTGGAGTCAGGCCAAGGTAGGACCAACACTAGTGTTTTTGCTGCTCTTTTGCTAAAGGTTTGAGGCAAGCTCTGAGGACAAAGGATCCAAACTGATGTCAAGATTTTAGAACAGAATGTGAAGGAAACTATGGCAGCCTATAAACTAAGTCCAAAATCCATATCAGGGTGGTGCCATTGATTAGCACAACTATTTTTAAAAAATCATAATATTGTATGCAGGATTTCCAGCATAGTGTTACAGATGAGAAGGGGAGAAGATAAATGGAGAATGGGAGGGGGGGGGGAAGCAAAAGCAAATCAGCTCTGTAAAGGTTTATGACCCCATCTTGTCTCGGTTGTAATGGAAGAAGAAAAATAGGTGGCATTCAAAAGTGGCCCTCTCAGTTGACAGTTTGTTATGTATGTTAACTGTGTTTTCTGACAGGAGCAGAATGTATCTTTTCTCATGTATCTATTCTTATGCAAATAAGTGGATCGAAAGATGTGCACACTCTGTTAGCCAATGAGCTTGTTGTATTAGTTACTGTTAGTGTTTATAGTGTATATAAGTCCGAGTTTTTCCCCATCCAAACTGTGTTCAAACTCCACTAATAAAGAGCTGAATTTCACTACTTCACTCGTCTGCTTCACTCGTCTGCCACGAAACTGGCGACGAAGGTGGGATGGCGTCCCGACACGGCAGCAACATTGGCCCATTTGACCCAGCATGTCCAGAGAAATGGGCAACATACGAACGCCAATTCCGCCATGCAATGGCCTTGCAGAAGATTAGTGACGAAGACCAGCAGCGCTCCTGTTTCCTTGCTCAGTGCAGTTCTGAGACGCTTGAGCTGGCAACCCACCTCGTACTCCCAAGGTACGTGGATGTGGTGCCGCTCACAGAAATCATGTCCGCACTGAGGAAACACCTGCAGCCAGAGGTCTCGATCTTCCTGGCCAGGGTGGCCTTCCACAGAAGGGAGCAGCGACCTGGGGAGTCCATTGCAGACTATGCCGCCGCTCTGCGCATTGCTGCCGCCCCGTGCAAGTGGGACAACATTGAAGAAGCACTCCGGGACCGTCTGCTGGCCGGCATGAGGGACAAAGATGCTCAATGTCACCTCATGATCAGGAAGACACTAACTTTCAAGGCTGTCCTAGAAGAGACGGTAGCGTCTGAGGCCGCACGGTCCGGCATCAAGCTTTTCCGGCATTGCCACTCCACCACCAGTGCCACTGACTCAGCTGTGCAAGCTCAGCAAAAGTCATCTTCATCCTCCTCAGCATCGCCTGGTTCCACCTCTTCATCGGAGTCCACGACGCAGAGGGAGAAGTCCGAGTGGTCCGTTGAAAGCACCGAGAGCACCGTGACGATTGGGAGAAGAAATTCCTTTTCAAGTATGATGGCTGCGGAGCCCGGCACGACCGCAGGAAGTGCCCCTTCCACACCGCAGAATGCCACAACTGCAGGTGACGAGGGCACATTGCTAAAGTATGCCAACAGCGAAAGCAAAGAACTGCAGCACCTTAGTCCAAGAAGAATCATCACCACAAAACATCCACCGCCAAAGTGTCACCAGAGCCTGAGCCGTGCCAAGTGGGTATCGTCAGCAAGCGTTTCTTCACAGACCTGAGCCTGCAGGACGTCCCCTTCAAGATGCCGACCCAGAAGGGAAACTAGACTGCCATCCTGGTTAAAGGATTTTGTTTTTACCTAGGGGGGGGGGAGCAAACTGTGTTTTCTGACAGGAGTGGAATGTATCTTTTCTCATGTATCTATTCTTATGCAAATAAGTGGATCGAAAATGTGCGCACTCTGTTAGACAATGGGCTTGTTGTATTATTGTTACTTTTACTGTTTATAGTGTATATAAGTCCAAGTTTTGCCCCATCAAAACTGTGTTCAAACCCCACCAATAAAGAGCTGAATTTCACTACTTCACTCGTCTGCTTCTTCATTCCCTGAACACGAAACAGTTCTGCTGGTGTTAGATTATAGCAGAAAGAAGTCACTCTTCAGGCTAGTGATTATGGTGTTGCTTTATTATTTTATTTTATTTTGTTTTATCTATAGGCCACCTTTTTCCTATGACACTTCCCAGGAGCCTGCGTTCTGTTTCTCTTCTATCTTGCTTTGAGGTTACCAAATCTATCCAGAAGCCATTATTTCCTGCTGCAGTTCACCACCACCAGTAGGTCACCTGAGAGCCACACATTTGAATATCTACTATTTCATAACAGATTTAAGATTAAGATATAGATACCTGACAGGTTTCTCTCTCCCTTTTTTGCCCCCTTACCCACCTCTTTCTTCTCCCTGACTTATTTAACACCATTCCTAAGGAAGGCATTATTGATTTCAAAATATTTCACACAAATGTATAACTATTTTTTTAAAAAGTTGACCTAATACAGTTATTGCCTTTTAGTGGATTCTATTAAAACAACTCTTAAAGGTTTTAAGAAATCAGTTTCTTCCCCTTTTGGATGGAAATATTATTTGTTTTTCTCCTAGTTTTTCTAGGAAATGTGATGCCCTGAATGAGAAACATTGCTTGACTTAAAGGGTCTCTCTATTCAGAAGGAACATTGTAAAGTTTATGCATGTTTGGCAGTTCTAGAAGCCTGTTCTGGGATTTCTTAATTTCCTCTACATTGTTTTATAGGAAGGCTGGTTGGCTTGGGATTCAGGATCATTTCAAAAGTAAAAATAATAATTGTGGTGACAGTAGAATCTTCCGGCTTCAGATTAAGCGACCAGACAGAAGCCAGAAGAAAGCCCCAGGGCTAGGCAATCTGTCTTTTATCATGATCAAGACTTCAGTAGAACCTGGAAGTTTGGTTCAGACTTTTATGATCTGGTGAATTTCTCAAGTGTCTGTCTTGATACCAACATTGTGTAATTCTCTCTCCAGAGCTCACTGCTATTTTTTATTTCTTTCTGTTAGCTCCCTCTTTCTCTCACTCTGTGTGTGTGAGAGAGAGCGAAAGAGAGAGAGAGATTATATTTCCCTCAATTTCCCCCATCCCGTGCCTCAGCTTTGCCTCCTGCTCCACTGAAGAAATTACAATGCTTTGCAGTCACTGACTGGCTGCAACAAGCTGTGTGACAGGTGTGAAGCCACTGCTGTCACCAATCTGGCTGAGAAGTGATCCTTTCAGATAGAAGTTTCCAGTGGGGTTTTGTATTGCTGCTTCCTGACAGATCTTCAGTGTTAGCGAACATCCTCTGTTCACAGGAGCTTTGAAAAGAAACCCTAGCTGGCAAAAGGGCCTAGGTATGCCCTTATATCCCAAATATATTATATAAAAAAGCCAATAACGGGAGTTGCTCTCAAAAAACTGTGCATAGGGTTGCTGTCAAAATGGAACTCTTCATCAAAACCTCCAGTTTGCTTGAGTTTATGTACCTTACACTCTCAGATATCATCAGTCTGTCTGTGTGTTCACATGTATGTGTATGTATACGCTCATTTTCAATGGCTACTACTAATTTATTGAGGCAAGAGCAATTTCTGAAGAAGAAAAATCTTACCTACTGCCACTTCCTCATTTTTACCTTCCGAGGTTCTATTTTTTCAGCTCCTTCACTAGGATCAACCGTTCTAGTGTTTGTTGTAGCTTTTTATTTCAAAAGGAAAATACAGTGGTACCTCACTTAAAGAGCATAATGCATTCTACGGGATTGCTCTTTACGCGAGTTTGCTCTTTATGCGAAACACCATTGTAAGTGACCAATTGTTACTTCTGGCCGGTGGGGGGGGGGGATTGTAAACCCCGATTTAGTTGTTAAGCAAGTTTTTGATTGGTTTTATTTGTTAAGCAAGGCAACCATTCAGATAAAATTCTGCTCCTTAAGCGAGTTAGTCTCTAAGCAAGGCGCTCTTTATGTGAGGTTTTACTGTACTTCTATTTTGTACATGCCTATTGCCATATTGACAACTCTTTCTTATCTAAAGGAACACTTTTTTTAATCAAATGAATTTTGAGAAAAGAAATGTTCACACTGTTAATAATAATCCCCGATTTAAGTGTGAAATTGCTACTATGCACAAAAATGTTAATTTTCAGATAGTAATTTATTTAGGACTCCAGAAGATGAGAAGTATCATACTGGCCTGGTAATCATTGTTAAAGTAAAGATGCAAACCCCCGTTAATCCTACTTCTTCTTCTTTGCTTACTCTTTCACCCCATTGGGTATCGAAAGATAGTCCCAGTTAGTTATCATTTCATGTGCAACCTGAAATCCAGCTTCAAAACAGATCTAGGGCATGTTTCAGGTCTGGATTAAGGGAATCAGCAATAGGATTCTGTACAATCTCATTCTATTCCTCTGTTTTGTATTATTTCCTTTCCCTTTACTTGGGTTCAGTATTATATGATACTAACAGAGGTTGCCCGGCATTGCCGGGCTGTTTTAAATTGTGTTGGAAGGTTAAATTGTGTTAATGTTTTTTTAAAAATTGCTTAGTCTGTAATTTTAATTTTTAAAATGTTTTTGGGCTCGGCTGTTATTAACTGATCTGCTTTTTTGGGGGGTTTTGAGGATTAATAAAAGAACAAAGTATGATATAATTTTTTCAAATTGTTTTATGTAAGCGAATAATGTTTCAGTTTTTTGAATTTTTTTAATTAGTTGTACCGTAGGTAATAATTTTAATAATGTAAAAGTAAATGTTTTTTACATTCAATGCTTTTAAAATGTGTTTAGATGTTTTGGGTTTTAATTTGAGTTAAAACTCAGCACAGGATTTTTAAAAGTTTCTATTGTATTTTATTGATATATGTTTGTGATTTGTGTTAAAGTGTGTTTTAGTGTAATTTTTTTGACTTGTTTTTATTGGTGTGACCTTTTGTGTAAAATTGTGAATTTGTGTTATGTTTTTGATTTGTTTTTACTCTTGTGGCCTTTTGTTTGGGGCGGTTTTGTGTTTTTGAATTGTTTTTACTATTGTGGCCAGCAGGTGGTGCTGGTAGGGGTTATTGTATTTTGACTGTTTTTTCTCTCCTGGCCTCTGGGTGGAGCTTCTTCTGGTAAGTAGTCTCTTTATTCATTTCTTTTCCGGTCCTCGTGGAGGTAGGACATCTTTTGGTAAGTTTGCTTGTTTTCTTTCTTTTGTGTGTGTGGGGGTGGGGGTTGGAATTTGTATTTTTGTCTGTTTGTTTTGTTTTTGATTGTGTTTTTGTTTATTTTGTATTTTTGGTGTTGTTTTTGTTAGTTTTTGTGTATTTTTTGATGTTTTTGACTGTGTTTTTAGTAATTTAAAAAAATTATTTATTTATTTGGTGGTGGGGAGGGGGGCGTGGTCATTGGGGGTTAAGAAGGGTGGGCTAGGTGGTGGGGAGGGAGGCTTTATTGTGTTATGGTGCTTTGATTGTGTGGATTCGTGAAAGTAGATCGGGGTTTCTCCTTTAATATCAGTGGATGGGGGGTTGCGTCCCCCCTCTCCGCTGGCTCCCCTGGGGTTGGGAGGTTTGTGGGGACAAAAGGGGGTATGTCCCCCCAACCCTTCTGGACCCAGGAGACCAGGGAGAGTGGATCGATTTTCCCCCACTCCTTAAAACAACTCCGTTTTTAAAGAGAAGAAACCGCTTGGTTTCTTCTCTTTAAAGATGGAGGTTGTTTTTTTTGGGGGGGGAAATCGAACTCCTTTCCCTGGTCTCCTGGGTTCAGAAGGGTTGGGGGGCATACCCCTTTTGTCCCCACAAACCTCCCAACCCTAGGGGAGCCAGCGGAGAGGGGGATCGCAACCCCCCCACCTACTGATATTAAAGGGGAAACTCCAGTCGGGACCTTCAGGCGCCGTGGGTGAGGGAAAGAAGGGCAGTTGGTGTTTGCATGGCTGTGAGGCGGTGAGTCCTGCTCATGTCGCGTAGGACTCTGGGGCTTGTAGTTATGGGTTTGTGATTTGTGGTTGTGGTGCGTTTTTCCCCCCAGCGGCTTGATTTTGATTGGCCGCAGCGCGTTTCTCAATGTTCTTTTTGGTCACGCCTGTCAGCCTGATTGGCTGTAGTGCGGCACAAAGAACATTGGGAAATGAAGTTGTTTCCCTTTTTCGCGCCCCACTGGCGCATTTCTCAACCTTGCGTTTACCTGCGTACCCAGTTCGGGCGTGTGCACGAATGGTGAGTGCGAGCTAGTATTGCCTGGCTAAGGAGCCTATGCAAAGTTCCAACGGTTAACCCTCGATTTTATAGGTTAAGATATGACTATTCTTACTCTTCTTTGCAGGGCTTTTTCTGTCACCATCCAATGGTATCACAGCAGGTGGGTCAATAGCAGCCACAATGCATAATTTACATATTATGGACGGTTTACATGAAAGTATATTTTTCTCTTTTTGCAAACCCATCTGGAAATTAGCCACTATAACAGTGAAGGAGAACCTTGGCACTCCGGCTATTCTGGAACATCAATTTGCAGAAGCCCTGATCAGCAGGAGTGCTTTCTTGGGCTTCTGGTAATTAAAGTCCAAGAACACCTGAAGTACCAAGGTTGGCCATCACTGCATCATAACATGGCACTGGAGTGCCTTTGAAATGACTGAATTAAATTGACTTGTTTAGGATTAGCTTTGCAAATGTGGAGTGAGAGTGGCATGCAGACAGAGACAGAGTTCGGCAGAAGGCGATAGTCAGCAGTATTGAAAGGATGCTGTACTTGTAGACCCTGTGTTCATTTCTTGCCATATCAATTAATGTTGTGTGTTCATCTGTTTCAGTGTTTTGTTCTGAAATTATCTTAGTGTCTTCCAACCACTGTCACATTTGGTAGAAAATTGTGTCTGCTCTATTTCAATTTCTGATTATGTGTTTGTGCTTTCTGGTAATTAGAAGCCAGAGATAAGGAACTGCACCCATAAATCTTGTTCCATTGATAGGGCCTTCCCTTGTACTGACAAAGTGTTGTGTAGCCTTCATTTCAGTATGGACTAAAAGCCAGCATGCTGACATTTTCCTCAAATGCCTGCTTTTGGGAGCTACTTATTTGTGCTCAGTGAGCCAAAGCTGTTATATGTCATCAGAAAAATAATGTTGTATAAGGATGAGTAGCTATATATTTAGTACATGGTAGTGATAAAAATATTCAGACTCTACTTTATACTCTGCCAGTGTCTAAGAAAAAAATACATTTATTGGCATAACCCTTTTGCTTTGTAATGTGTCCCATACAATATTATATCAGGCTGTAGTCAGAGAGCGACTAGGAACATTTAGCTACTCTTCTGCATAACTCCAATATTGCATAACTTGTGTCGGTCATTCTGGCTGGTTCACTCAGATAAACAAAGGTCACAAACTAATTTGTGTCCCCAGAAGTGCAAAAACAGCTAGAAAATTGGAAAAACGTTTGGGTGGTTTCACTTATGACATGGGATTTCTGCTCTTTGAAATTAAGAGTGCTTCAGTTTACTGTACTTTCTTCTCACTCTTTTGCCATAGCCCTTTTCACATTGTGTTGCATTGTATCTTGTATATTGTAAAGCATAAGGCAGGGTTTGCTTTGTTGCTGATCTTGGGAAAATGCTGTGGCAGGTTTGTCAGCTGAAATGTAACACAAAAATGCTTAAAAAGAATAAGAGACGAAGTAAACCAGTAGGGTATATAACTGGACAGGGATAAATTCAGGTATCTATTTCATGAGCTAGGGGAAATTTGGTACTCAGCAATTATAAAATGAAAAAGCAAAGCAATTAGGCGTGTATACCACCCCATAGCTCTTGGTACACTCTCTGGGCGGTTCACAAGGTAATTACCATTTAAAAAGTAGTTTCAGGATGTCTTCTGTGTGATATTTCTAACTCTTGCATGAAAGGAGTGCACAACTTGCTTAATACGGAATCTGCTGTTGAGAACTGTGTGGGAACAATTGATGAGAAGTGAATAATTGCTGTGGATATGTGAGGAGGTTCACAGCACGATCGCTGTGGCTCATTGGCACACCGTGGTCATAAATCGTGGGTGATCATTCTCCTTACCTCATCTGTTTTTACCGTAGCTTAGAGGCCCCAGCTTGGGCCTCTAGGCATCACTCCAGGCCTTCTGGCCCTCCCTACCATGCCCAGGGATGGCACGCAGTCATTCAGCTAGCACGCAGCTTCTGTCCAATCAGCGAGGTGAGCACGTGGCAGGCATGCTGCTATTTAGCCAATTAAGTAACCTTATGCTATCGCAGGTAACCAATAAGGATATATTTCATACCCTTCTCTGGAATGTTTTTGTGCTGTTATTCCTAATAAACTCCGTCCGGGCTATCTCGCCCTATGCCTCTTCATGAATCAAGCCTCCGCTGTCTCCTTGATCCCAAAACACAACATGGATATTTTAGCATAAGAGGGAGAGATGAGCTTGATGCTAATATGTGCTGAAGTTGCCTGGATAGCTCAGTTGTTTAGGAATGGGAGTTTGATTTCCCTCTGTGCCTCCAGGGAGAAAAGTTAGCCTATGTAGTTATGGGCAAGCTGCACAATCTCAGGATTTCCCCAGAAGAAGGGAATGGGAAACCACTTCAGTATACTGTATTATGTACCTGCAAAACACTGGGAAGGCTCACCATAAGTCAGAATTGACTTGACAGCATGCAATTATTATTGACGTATTAATGATCAAGCCTGCTTGGATTTCATTTTTAACCTTCCTAGAACTCAAAGTATACTTTACTCTGGGATATAATTGTTTGTCTTTTAAAGATCTGTCCTTTCTTAGCCTGTGTGATTCTTAAAAGGCGCTGGAATACTGTAGTTTGGTTTAAAAGAATTTGACATTCCACTTTAAAAGTGCTGCGTCACGCAATAGCATGTTCTGAAGAGCAATTTCGTCTTCGTAGTTAGACAGGGATTTATTTCTGTACTGAACAAGCTAAGGAATCAAACTGGTTTCCCCTCAAAGCAAGAACATTATGTGAGTCTAGTGGAGATCTTTATCAATAAGTTTGCAATATTATATCCTGCTCTTATCGAAGGCTAAGTTAGTCTTTATAGGCCCACTTGATATCCTGTCCAATAAGAAATCCTAAATTTTGAAATGGTCTTTACATAGGTTATCTGAAAACTATCTACAGGTATTCAGTTGACTTTTACATCACTCATGAAATGATCATACTTTCTAGTTAATGAAAATAAAAAATCTTAAAGCTCAATCTTATTATTACAATATTTCCCTCCTTCACTATTCGGAAAAAACCACATTTATAAAAAATGTCTTTATTCAAAGCATTTAGGCCACACAGGGAAAGTGGAGGAAAGCCTTGTTTGTAGCTTATTAATATAGTTCTATTGTCTGCAAGAGGTACAGTTACAGGGAACTGCTTTATAAACTGTAAACAAGGGTCACATGACAGTTTCCTTCTCTCATTTCTTCTCATTTCCTTTCAACCATATGTGTTTTCTGAGCAAATGTGTTCATCCTTAATTTACTTTTCTAATATTACAGTATTAGCTTTTTCAATTAGGGTGGTTAGCTTTCTTCCTCATTCCTAAGATTTTATATGCAAAGTGTATGCTAGTATAGTTGCTTTTCTGCATTAGTTCAAGCAATCACAGTGTCTGAAATGGATGCAAGTGGATCAATTTTTAAAAAAAGTAGAAGTCTAGAGGTTCAGGGGAAAACTCCAGATGGGGCTGGGGCACACCATCTTACTTCCATTTCCTATTGTATCATGTAGTTAATGGGGAAAAGTGGACCAGCCTGTCCCAATCCTGTAGCATTTCCCACGTTTTTCTACTGTTGTCAACCTGATGAGTTGGGGGCAGAGGTATGGTTTGGATTAGGGGCATCTCAGCTTTGTGACTAATCACTCCCTAAATAGTGTAAAATTCTGCATATGATAAAATTGGAAAATTTCTGTGAGCATCATCTTTCTCTTTTAATTCTTTCTCCGAGTAAATCAGTGTTTCCCAACCTTTGGTTTTTGGACTTCAATTCCCAGAAGTCAAAGTCAATTCCCCAAAGCACTGATGTACTGACAAGCTTCTGGGAACTGAAGTCTCCCTGTGGTGTGCGTGCCCTACATTGGAAACCAGTGGAGTAGGTGCTCTCTGTAAAAAGTATTGTACTGTTAGGTGATGGCTTGCAAAAACGTTATTTTATGAGAAATTTGCTTTGTTAAGGATTCTATTATAACCAATCATTTAGGGTGGGTCATATGTCTCAGTGTTTTGGTCTGAAGTACTGTAATACTTTCTGAAAATAAGGGCAAACTGATACTGTTGGGAAATGTGATGTACCGTATTTTCGGTCCATAAAACACACTTTTCCCCCCAAAGTGGGGGGGGGGGAAATGAGGGTGCAACTTATAGTCCGAATACCATGCCCACCTCCCCACCATGCCCTCCTTCTCCTCCTCCTCTCTCCGCACTCGGAGCATGACCAGGAGCCTGGAGCCAGGAAGAAGAGGAGGAGGAAGAGCTGCCAGAGCCAGGGAGGAGGAGGAGGAGCCATGTTGGGTAAAGTGCCATGCCTTCCCCTCGGGTGTCATCTTGGGAGGAGGGGAGGCCGCCAGCCCACCGCCCAACCCCACCCACCTCCCAGCAGCTTCCCATGCGCCTCGCCTGATGCCGAAGGCACACCCAGATGGTGAGGGGCTGACCCGCCAGCAGCACTTGGCTGCAGAAGACATGGCTGAAAGATATGGCACACCATCTGTCCAGTGAGGTCCTTTCAACCATGCCACTCTGGGACGCCAGGCTCAGGAAGAGCCTTGTTGTCCTGGAGGCGAGGAGGAGGAGTCCCAGAGCAGCATGACTGAAAGGACAAGGCCACTGCAACTGCTGTTGGCAGGTCGGTATGGTGTTCTGCCTCTGGGAGCTGCTGGCGGGTCGGGCTCCCACCATCCGGGCAAGGCGCACGGGAAGCACTGCGGGAGCTGCTGCAGGTCAGCTGGTCTTCTGTAGCCAGACGCTGGTGGTGGGTCAGCCCCTCACCATCTGGGCATGCTTTCTCTTCCGTGCTTCCTGTGCGCCTTCGGCCCAGGCGAAGTGAACTACAGCTACGGCTCTAGCTGATTCAGAATTTTTTTTCTTGTTTTCCTGCTCTAAAACTGGGTGCGTCTTATGGTCAGGTGCGTCTTATGGTACGAAAAATACGGTAATTTATTTTAGGCCCCACTTTCCCAGAACTATCAATGATCATAAGGTTGGCCTGATAGTCTTCCAGTGTTCTTCACAATGAATTTTTGGCTATGATACTTATGTGGAAAGCTGGATGTCTGTGCCTGTTACACAGTGCAGTAGTGATGTGACCTACATGGAACAGGACCTAGTAGTTGGAAAACACTAATTCTGAAATGTCAATGTGTTGTCATGAATTCCTCATTCCCTCCTCTTGAGCTATCTCCAAACATTTCTCCATGGCTACTTAGCCTTTTATGTGATAGGCCAGCTATCTTCCAGGGTACTGGGTTTCCCAACTCATAACTCTAAATGCTTTATTTGAGAGGAGAAAGGATACGCTATATGTGGCCTATTATATCCATATCAGCTTGCTTATCCTTTTCAAACAGCCATTGTCTTTTAATAGGTCTCTGCCTGGCAGGGGGAACCCTTAATTCCTGCCACATAAGAATGGCCAGCTTGAATTACAGCAAGCTGTACTATGCTGCTCTGATCAAAAGGCTTCTGTTGTTTTTTAAAAGTCTCTTTCATTTTTCTCCTTCTTTGTTTCTCCCTGTCTTTTGTTTTTAAATATAGTGGTCCAATATTCGACACAGTAAAATTGTGCAAGCTTTGATTAGAGAGACTTGGGTATTAACTAACAGAATGAATTCCCAGTTGTATCTCCAGATCTAATGTAGAATGGCAGTGGCAGGGACCCTAAAAAGAAAACTCCGAACAATAGTCTACACCAGAGGTCCCCAACCTTTTTTGCACCACAGACCGTTTTCATGCTAAACAATATTTCCATGGACTGGTAAGTGGTGGTGGTGGGATTGGACAGTGCAAGCGCATAATAAAATATGATAAAGTGCACAGGTGGTGGGGAGGGCCTCCACTGTAGCTCAAAAACAGGGAGGAGGGGCCCAGTAACCTGCCAGCCACACCGTTTGACTTGGGCAGGTGAGGTATCATACTGCACACAGGTGGGGGCAGAGCCCCACCATAGTAAAACAACATGGAGGTGGGGCATGGCCACTGCCTATTTGCTGTATCTGAAGCCTGTGCTCTTGCTCCGTTTGCAAGGCAGAGCCGATGAAGCACATTAAGAACATAAGAACAGCCTTGCTGGAACAGGCCACAGCCCATCCAGTCCAGCATTCTGTCTCACACAATGGCCCACCATTTGCTTCAGGGTATTCCCAAGGAGATGCCTTCACCTGCTTAGGATTCCCAGGAAATGGCATTGAGAAATATCCTGCCTATCTCTCCAACCCATTATAGCCATTGATACCCTTGTCTTCCATGAAATTGTCTAATCCTTTCTTAAAGCTGTCAAGACTGACAACTGTCACCACTTCTTCTGGCAGGGAGTTCCATAGACCAGTGATCCTCTGGGTGAAAAAGTACTTTCTCATATTTGTTTGAGAACTAGTACCCAAAGGTTTCATGGACTGCCCCCTAGTTCTAGTGTTGTGCGATAGGGAAAACAGTTTTTCCTTATTGTCTTTGTCCACACCCTGCATGATTTTATAAACTTCAATCAGGTCTTCACTCCTGAACGACGGTGTCAACGTGGCCACGGGGAAGAGTTTCTACCCCCCGCAACCCTCGTTGCAGATACTGACTGACGCAAGCAACCTCGGCTGGGGCGCTGCTTGCGGGACTCTCACGGTCAACGACACCTGGACACCACACGAAACGGTGCACCACATAAATTACTTGGAACTGCTGGCCATTTGGAAGGCCCTGCGTTCCTTCGAGACTCTGCTCACCGGCAAGGCGGTTCAAGTGGCCTCGGACAATACCACGGCGGTGGCGTACCTCAACAAGCAGGGAGGAACACGGTCCACCACCCTCCTGTACCTTGCAGTGCAGTTGTGGGAATGGTGCCTGGAGAGGCACATTTTCCCAATTGGAGTGCACATTCAGGGCACACTGAATGTCTTGGCAGACCACCTGAGCCGTCTCACCTCGACGACCCACGAATGGGAGCTGGACAACGGAGTGTTCCAGTCGCTTTGCGAGGCCTGGGGGACGCCGAGCATCGACCTCTTTGCATCGGAGTCCAACAGGAAACTCAGCAGGTACTGCTCCAGGGCAGGCATCGGACTGAACTCCGAAGGCGATGCCTTCATGAAACGGTGGGATCAGGACTATCTCTATGCCTTTCCTCCGTTTCCTCTGGTCCAGAAAGTACTCACCAGGATGTACCAACACAGAACCAATGCAATTCTGGTGGCGCCAGCATGGCCGCGCCAACCCTGGTTTCCGCTACTGTTGCGCATGTCGTCGCAGTATCGCACACTGCCGGAGTCACCGACGCTCCTCCAAATGGAGCACGGCCAGCTGCACCATTCGGACCTGCCCAGCCTCCACCTCACCGCGTGGAGGATAACCCCAGACTGTCCAGGATCCTTGAACTAGCGCGGCGCCCTTCCACAAGGAAGTCCTACGCTTCCAAATACAGGCGTTTTTGTGCTTTCCTGGCCTCCCGGCAAACGCGCCCCCCCCCCGCAGGTGGGACTGCAGGACATTTTAACCTACCTCCTCCAGCTGGCGGAGTCTGGCCTTAGCATCACCTCCATCCGAGTGCATCTCGCAGCAGTAGTAGCGCACTCTCCTGCTGGCTCGCCCGCTTCTGGGGCCTTCCGCGACCAAACGGTAAAGCGCTTCCTCAAGGGACTAAGGAACGCTTTTCCGCCGGCCCGGACACCGACGGCTCAATGGTCACTGTCCACCGTTCTCAACGCGCTCACCAGGACCCCCTTCGAGCCCATGGCTACCGCCGATGTTCGTCTCCTCACATGGAAGGCGGCATTCCTGGTAGCTATCACGTCTGCACGACGAGCTGGTGAACTGGTTGCCCTGCGAGCAGACGCACCTTTTCTCCAGTTCTTCAACGACCGCGTCATCCTCCAAGCGGACATCACCTTCCTGCCCAAGGTGGTCTCCAAGTTTCACATGGCACAAACTATCTCCTTGCCAACCTTCTTCCAGAACCCCACTAACGCCCAAGAAAGGACTTGGCACACACTGGATGTGAAACGAGCTTTATTGTTTTACACCAGCAGGACTAGAGAGTTCAGGAAGTCGCAACGCCTCTTTGTGGCTTATGGGGGAAAGTCCAAGGGTGAACCCATCTCTGCTCAAAGGTTCTCCAAATGGATCACCTCTACCATCTACCTGGCCTACGAGTCAGCCTCACTGCCACCTCCACCGCATGTCAGGGCGCATTCCACCAGGGCGGTTGCCACATCCACTGCCTTTCTGGAGGGCACACCGCTTGAGGACATATGTAAGGCTGCCACATGGTCCAGACCTTCCACATTTGTCCAGCACTACAGGGTGGACACCAGAGCCACTGCGGACGCCAGGCTTGGCCGTGTCGTCCTCACCAGAGGGCTCCGGACTCAACGCCCCTGACGGGTCCACCTACTGGATCTTCAGCTCATCGTGGGATCATCTCATCCGACTGCCCACCGACCAAGTAAGTGTGAGCTTGCTAATCTCCCATGAGTGGGGATTCACAAACTATACGAAGGAGAAAGTTCGGTTTCACTTACCAGTGATAACTTTCGTTCTTCGAGTATATAGTTTGTGAATACACACTACCCACCCTGCCTCCCCTCTTGAGCTGCACGGATGAGATCAGTTGGTTTATCCTGTGCTTGGCTTAAGTATGGAACTGAGGTAAAATGGCGCGCGGGCGCCTCAGGGTGGGCGGTACGGTGGGCGGTCTTACCGCCAAAACTTTTGACCAATAGCTTTTCAAGCCTCCGATCGGCCGTTCTGCGCAGGCGCATAACCCATGAGTGTGTATTCACAAACTATATACTCGAAGAACGAAAGTTATCACTGGTAAGTGAAACCGAACTTTTTCAGAGGTATTTGGAAAAAATTGACTTCAGAATGTCTCTAAACCAGTGTTTCCCAACCTTTGGTTTTGGGACGTCACTTTCCAGAAACTTAAGTCAATTCCCCAAAGCACTGATCAGCCAATGTACTGACTTAGGCTTCTGGAAATTGAAGTCTTCCTGTTGGGAACCAGTGCTCTAAAGTTATGATTGCAGCAGACACAAGGCCCTTCTTCTGCTCAATGTTTTGTGGGGAATAATGAGCAAAGCTATCCTTATGGTCATAATGAGCTTTGAAATATTTGAGGAAAGTACTTCTGAGCACCTCCAAAGCCTGGTGTGAGACACCAGTCTTCTCCCACGATGTGGTTGGTGGAAGTCACAACTATTTGTAGTTTGATGAGGCCTGCCAAAATATGTGCATCCCTTTCTTTGTGTATACATACCTTTTGGAGCTGTGAGTTGTCAGGCTTGAGAGAACGAAGAGGTGCAGGCATATGGAGGTAAACTTGGCCAAAGGGGGAAGCAACATGAAGTGGAAATTAATCTTCCAATATGAAAATATTTGTTCAAGCTGGCAAAAAGTCTACTTTCTTGGAATTTCTTCAGCTGCTATCCCATGGGATATACTGGGCTAGTATGTTATGTTGCTTCTTCTTTCCCTACACATGCTGTTTAGGAAACCATTCTGTCATAATGGTAGTTTCTTGTCCACAATATTGGTAAAGCTTCAGGGCAATGAAATATTGAGGCACCCCCTATTTCTTTCAGAACAGCTTATGCAGTGATGCAAACCTTGGCACTCCATGTGTCCTTGGATTTGAATTACCAGAAGCCCAAGTCAGCACTCATGCTGATCAGGGCTTCTGGGAACTGAAGTTCAAGAACGCCTGGAGTGCCAAGATTCATAATCACAGGCTTATAGATATGTATTGCTTTATATGTTATTCCATTTCAGCACAAGAGATATGTGTAAATTCTTCGCATCCCTAGCCTTTGCTACAGCACCTGTACAGAACAGACAGTTGAAGAAATGTGCTGAGAAAATGTCTTGCTACTTTTCATGCGTTGTGATAAAATGCTACTATGTTTTCTTGTATGGAAGTGATATCCATATCAGGGAATAAATAATTAATGAGGTGACCCGTGATATAATGAGAAGACCATCGAATTGAGGCTCGGCAGTGTTACCTGCTGCTTGTTTGGTAAGGGGAGACATCTTGTGAATTAATTTACTGCTTTATATTGAGAGCCGAAACTACCACCCGCTAAGGAAAATGGCCTAGGAACTGTTGTCAAATCTGATGTTCTTCCCTGGAACGCAAGGTTCTCTCTGCCTATAGTTTCAGGAGGCCCAAGGCAACCATGTCGTTGATTGGTTTCTGTTTGGATATTACAATAGCATCCTTAAGATTTGACAACTTATTTTTTTAAACATCCAATGATTTCAAAGGCATGCTTGAAAGTTTCTGAATTGTGTTGGTTGCCCAACCATAATTACCCAACAGACATCATTGAGAGAGCTGATCAGAGAGTTTCTGTTCAGGGAAGCAACAGCACCTGATCACCAGCATTCCTGACACATCCTTCTCAAAGAAAGATCTTTGGCCTCCTTCATCTTCTCTCGTTTATTCATGTGTACGTGCCCACCCCACAAGCAAAGAGCAAGTAGGCTGCAAGGCACATCTTTCCCACTCCTTGGCAATTTGAGAAGATTCCTGTCTGGTTCGGCTCCTGCAGAACATGTAAAGGCAAGATCTCTTAAGTACAGAAAGTTTAAAATGTGTTTTATTTACTGATGCCCGCAGTGTTCTAAAGGCCCCTGAAGTTTTTTGAAGTTGGTTTGAATCTTGCCTTCGGTTTCCTACCACAGCCTTCCACCACTGGGATATGAAAGACAACTCTTGCTATTGAAGGGGAATGCCCAACAATCCAGCAAACCCGCTGAACAAAGGGCAAGCATTTGAAGTACACTAGAGTTTTAACAAGGACTTTAGTTTGAATTGCTAGTGCAAGCAGACAGGTCAGGAATTGTGTCCATGGTAACATCAGCTTAATTTGCTAATTTGCTTGTCTTGAGTGAATTTAAGGAGGACCAAGCAGTGTGAAGCCCCTTGCTCTATTTGACAGCTGAGTTGGGACACATTCTTTACATTTAAAGGGAAACACCTGTTGGCAGCACTTGTGCCAAGAAGTGTGCGTGTGTGCAGTGAGGAAAAAATCTCCTTTATTTTCCTCTATATTACATTGACTTTTGCACTAGTATGACTTTGACTTACAGGCTAGGGGGCAACTTCACATGTTTTCATATTTTTTGGTGTTTTTTAAATTGTGATGTTTCTATTCCTTGACTGCTTGTTGTAATTATTTTGATTGTTGTACCACCTAGAATGGAGACGCCTGGTTTGCTAATGGGGTGGTAACTTAGACAGACAGATAGATTGGTATTCTTTGTGTTGCCTTTTCTTTCTACAAACTATTGCTCATGCTTGATATGGCCTAGTGACCCAGTCTGGATTTCCTATTGTGGCCTTGTGTAGTATCAGCTGTCCCATTCTGAGTTGAGTAGTGCCTCAGAAGAAGTTGAACTGGAGTATCAGGTCAATACTTTCTATCTATATACCTGGTTTGGTTCCATCCCTCTGGAGTCTGTGTGGTTGTTTGAATGCCAGAAGTTCAATTTTTCAAATATTCAACTAGTGGCAAATATTGTCTTGTATTTAAGGACATTTCAAAGCTTTTTCTTTTTCTTTTAATTTTTAGCCATTCAGAGATTCATCCATTTGTATACTAATTCTCACAAGTGGGAGCCCCTCGTGCTCCAGATGTCCTCCTGATTTTTTTCTTTTTGGGACCATTTGGACGGGGTGGCTCCAATTGATTGTCCAGTGGTTAAGTCAAGAATGCACTCCTCTCTACTTGCCCACTCTGCTGGCAAGGTGTTCTTCCGTCCAGTATTAACTGGCTCATAAGTAGAAGGATGACAAACCCCTTTTATTGTGGGTGTCTGATGGTGGCTAGTTGGAATGGCCAATTACAAAGTCTAGTTCTGCCACCTTCTACGACCCAACCACACACTTTCCTTTGGTGAAGATCAAAGCCTTGCAAAGGGGGGGGGGACTTTGGGGTAATAAGAAAGTTACCTTCCTTGCGCTGGAGTCATCCTTGAAGCAAGGAAACGAAACCCAAAGAAGTCCTTTTTTCTCCGAACAAAGCAAGCCTTTAGAATTGAATTCCCTTTGAAGGACGGAGAATCCTTATCAACTCCACCAAGTAAACTCCCTTCCTTGAGAGTAAAAATCTGCTTGAGGCAAATATTCCTTTAAATGGGTTTATTCAGAAAAGTAGGAAATCCAAGGAATAGATGAAAATAAAGCCAATTGTAATCCCATGTTGCAATTGTCCAAATTATAAGTCCAAATAAAATGTCCAAGCGGGCATCTGTGCCCTCATGCAGTTGATGAATAAATCCAGAGTCCAGGTAAAGGTGTTCGTCAAGTGTTCCTGTAATCCCCAACGAAAGATCTCTCTATCTATGTAGCGGACCCAAGCTTAAATAGGGTTTTGGGGTTCCTCTTACTCCCTCTCCTGGAATCTTAACTATTTTTTCTCGTGATCTAATTGTTATGGCTGATGTTGTGCCAACCTGGTCTCTCTAGGTATCTGTTTTTCTGTTTTGCTCAACTCTAGGTGACCATCCTGTCTGGAATGTTAAACTTTTCACCTTGTTAGGAAAAAAAACCTGTCTGGGACACTAACTTGCTAATGAGATGCAATGTGAGTGCTGTGAGAAACAATATGGAGTCACAAATGTTCTTTTGAAAGTACGGATTAGACTATAAAACTTAGGATAGAAAGAAATCTCTCCACCTCACCTTCATGCAATTAATATACAGTAGACCCTCGCATAACGATGTTACTTGGTTCCCCAAGTAGCGTTGCTAAGTGATTTTTGTTGTTATGCAGGTTTCTATGGAGTTTCCTGCATAACGACGTTTTTGTCCAGATAATGACGGTTATTTTAGCGTTGTTGTCCGGACAATGACACTAAAAACGTTATGCAGGGGAACACGTAGTGCATAACGACGCGTTGTTAAGCGAAAATGATGCTATCCGAACACGTTATGTGAGGGTTGACTGTAAATGAATAAAAGGTAACTTTCCCAAGATTTCCCTCTGACACTAATAATGTGTAGGGGCACTTATATGGGAGAACCCTGGCAAAAATCAGCAAGACTACAATTTTTTCTAGCACCAGTTGACCGCCATTTCACTGAACTTTTCTTCTCTTTCCCAGTTTGAAAAACTAATGTGTTAGAAACATAAAAAATAATCTAAGGAGTAACTATCATAAATGACAGGCCCCCGCAAGAATGATAGGAAAAAAATCTAGCTAATTAAGTCAAATTACATTGGGATATTTACCTGACTGAGAGGGGTGAGCTACAACCGGTTCTGTTCCGCACACGGGGCGTTATAAGCTACACACCCAAATTTCAGTGGGATTGATATGCTCATGTGACTAATATGGTACAGTATTTGTAGCTTTTGCTGCTAGACATGCAGAGAGTGTGTGAGAATTTTCAGGCCAAATTGGAGAACATTTTTGGAAATGCATTAATAATGAACAATGTGTGTTGCTGCGTAGCAAAACAATAGTGACCTGGTGCTTTAGCAATGCATTCCTTTTGAAAATTAATGTTCCAAGCTCTGAGTAGGATATTAGTTTCATTTTTTTCTTTTCTTATATAATTACTGTACAGTATAGGCAAATACAACGACGGCATTATAAACTTGTAATTAAATGACTAAGGCTTCTATAATGCTTTACATACATAAAAGACTCCAGGCAGCAGATATATCTCTTCCATGTAATAACTTAGTCTTATCCTTAATAAAAAGGGACTGCAGTGGCTCAAGTGGCTAAGACGCTCAACTCGCTGACTGGAAGGTCGGAGTTTGATTTCCGGGTATTGCATGACGGAGTGAGCTCCCATCTTTGTCCCAGCTCCTGCCAACCTCGCAGTGTGAAAGCAAGAAATTGCAAGTAGATAAATAGGGACCACTGTGGTGGGAAGGTAAACAGCGTTCCGTGCACTCCGGTGTCTAGGCATGCCTGCCACATGTCCATGGAAATGTCTGCAGATGCAGACAGCGCTGGCTCTTTGGCTATAAATAGAGATGAGCACTGAACCCCAGAGTTGGATATAACTGGCTTTCGAGCAAGGGTGACCTTTACTTTTACTATCCTTAATAAAAAAAATTCAAAATCTATCTTTATAAAGAAATATAGATAAAACACTGCTTGATAACACTCTATGCAGTTTGTATGCCTCAGTTCCATTCTCCTTTCTTTCATTGGCTCACCTTCCCTTCCATTCTAATAGCTAATTGCAGTTGCATTTATGCAGGTGTGTTTGTGAATACAGTAAAAACCCGTATAATGATTTTAATTTGTTCTACGGGTCTGGCCGCTATGCGATTTTGTCATTGTATGGTTTTTCCTATGGGAAAAATTGTACAACAAATTTTTTTGCTAAGCGGTTTTTCCCATTGAAAATTTGTTGTACGTTTTTTTCCATAGGAAAAATCATGATGCGGGGTGCCACTTTCTTTAAAAAACCTATTTGGTATGCAATTTAGTTGCTATCCAAAACCTGATTAAAATAGTGCTTTTTATTATTGAGTGGGCTTTGAACAAGGCTTTTGTGCCATTGTAGTTTGATTCTTGTTATTCTTTATCTTTTTCTGAATAATAATTCATATTTCCCTGTGACTTGTACAACAGAAACAGTATCTGATAATGATAAAATAATTCATAAGTGTCCCGCAGTATTTGGCTAAATGTATTAGTTATTTCAAGGGGGGGGAGAAGAATTAAAACCTAGCTGTGCCTTGAAAAAATTGCTGTTGCTGTGATGCTTAACCGTTTTTAAATGTGCATTAAATATAGTAATGAATCATTATATCTAAAGAAAAATTTCCCTTGATGAAAGGCAGAAAGAACTTTCCGTATAACACACCCGCCGCTCCTCCGGGAAGGGAAGTGGCGAAGTGCGTGGCCCGTTCTCTTCCATTAGTCTTGCATTATTCTTAAGATTTTGATGTGAATTCTTTTCTTCAAAATTCCTGAACATAGTTCAAAGTTCGTTCTAGAGAACTGACCTGTATTTGGCATGTTAAATACTATTGAACAGTTCCCAGACAATGAACCATTACAGAACTAAGAAGATGCAATGGTTAGTAGATTTTTGTTTCTGTATCAGAGCATCTGATCCCCAGCTTGGTTTGGGGGAATGTGTATGGCAAGCCTCGAAACAGCGAGGGCACCACTGGGGATCCAAGCCGCAAAGCCGGCAAGGCTGGTCTCTGCCTGGGAAGGCAGTTCCCTGGCGGAGACCAGCCCTGCTGGCTTTGTGGGTTGGATCTCCATTGGTGCCTGTTCCCTTGCAGAAGGGGCCGTGGGTGACTGCAGACCCACCCGCAGCCCCTTCTACAAAGGAACGGACCACACGCCTGGTCAGTTCCCTTGCAGAAGGGGCCACGGGCGGGTCTGCACTCACCCGCGGCCCCTTCTGCAAGGGAACGAGCCACACGCTTGGCCGGTTCCCTTGCAGAAGGGGCCACAGGTCGGTCTGCACTCAACCATGCCCCTTCTGCAAGGGAAGCTGCCATGCGCCTGGCTGGTTCCCTTCCCGGAGGGCTGGCTGGTGTCTCTGCACTCACCCGCTGGCTCTCTGGGAAGGGAAGTGGTCACGCGCCTGGCCGATTCTCTTCCTGGAGGGCTGGAGGGTGTCTGCACTAACCCGCCGGCCCTCTGGGAAGGGAAGCGGTGAGGCGCCTGGCTGCTTCCCTTCCCGGAGGGCCGGAGGGGTGTCTCTGTGCAAGGCAAACAACCTCCCACGATGCATCAGATAATGCTAAAATAACCTTATCCAGTGCAATTCCCCCCCCCAAAAAAATTTTTTTTTTCCACATCATTATCCTGTTTTAGTGTTATCCGACACATTTGTTATCCGAGGTATTACTGTATTGCCACACCTAAAAGCAGCAGGGACATGTACAGATAAATCCAGTTTTAAGACATCTTTGCTTTCCACTTTTATTTGTATCAGTGATACTGTTTAATTTGCACATTTATAACATCTTAGAAGATCACTTTTAAGTGTTCATGAAACTTGATATTACTGACTCCTACTTTACCTAAGACTTCTGAAGAGAAACAAAGCTTATTAAATAATGTTGCCCATCAACGCTCACAAATCAGATATTGAAGCTTTGTAAGAGAACAAGAGACTCTGGAAGTAAAATTGTCCAGTTACCAGATGGCCCTTATTTCAAATGGTTCTGCCTAACTCACAAAATCACAGCTTTGCAGAACATAACACGTGTGCCTCGTTTTGGACATTATATTACATAGAGATCTCAACTTCAAAGCACCTTTTACTTTGGGTTTTGCTAATTTTAGTTTTACATTTGTCACAGTGCTGTCAGTCAGACCTAATTCAAAGATTTGAATTCAAAGGTTCAAGCTAGACTAGTCTAGACTAAACTAAAATGCCATAAATGAGATACAGCAGCTCACCTTCTACTTACTCATTTCATTGAAGGGCTTACACTGTACTGCTAACGAAACATATAAGCATTTTTCTCCACTACTAGTCTCAAAATTATACTTTGGCAAAGTATAGAAATTTAAGCGGAAAGTATCATTAAAAATAATTGACAACTGCTCAACCAATACCACATTCACAACTCTAAGATCAAGACCATCATTTGTCTTCTATGAAGAACTCTTTTTGTGTTTGTTTTATTTTGTGTGATTTTTTTTTTGCTTGTCTGCTTCTGTGGCAACATATTTTGTGTTAAGGACATGACCAAACTGCTCCTAGGTAAATGTTTTTGTGGAACAGCCAACCAGCATTATCACTCTGCTTCAACATGTACAATATGAAAATGACTTCATTTTTTTATTTTTTTATTTTTACTGTCACTTACAGTCATCAAAAACATAGAAGCTTTTTTCTCCATTACTAGTCTCAAAATTACACTTTTGCAAAGGTTTGTTTAGTAAAATAGTGATTTAACTCCTAGTCACATAGGGGTTAAAATTTAGTTTTGTCCTGCTGAATGATATAATAACAAGTAGCATTTATTTTGTATTTCCTCAGTGTTCAAAATGTTTCTTGTATGTTGTCTTACAGCTGTCTGGCTAGGTTATCCTGCTATGGTAATAGACTAGACCATACTACCAGCGACTCAACGCGAGTGTCAGGCAGCAGTTAACTAACCTGACAACTTTGAGGACTAATGGCCTTGGGTGTCGAAGTCCACAGGAAGGGAGGGGTGATGGCCCCTAAATGGATTAAATCCCACTTGATTCCATCTTGATGAAGGGCAGTAGCTTCATCCTTACTGGCCTGTTTCTCTGTTGCAACATAAGTGAAGGCACACTTATGCCTTTCTTCCTTTTCTTTTCTGAGATGAGATTCCTGAGATGAGAAATGACCTTCCAGTTCTTGGTGTTATCTCCCCATTTCAGTAGCATAACTATGAAGTAAACTAGGGATTGTCAACCTGCGGCCCGTGGGCTGGATGCGGCCCATGGCACCATTTCATGTGGCCCGCCACTGCCTCCACCACACCAGGAAGTGGCATGTGGTGGAGGAAGGGCAAAATGGCCATCTGGCCCCCGAAGCTGTCTGAGGGAGCATGACCCGGCCCCCGACTTTAAAAAGTTGAGAACTCCTGAAGTAAACTCTCAAGATTACTAAGGAACACTATTTATATGTATTGTAGATGGGAAGCCATCGGAAAATAGCAATCTTAATGTTTACCTTCCTCTTGCAAAAAAGAGTTTAAGGTAATAGGAAACACTGAAAGTATATTTAATGTCTAGGATTTTTAGACAAGTTTCTAAAGGTTGTTTTGGCTTGGCTTGTAAAACTATATTTACCTTTAAAAACTGGGTTAAATCTGAGCATTGGGTTAAATCTGGGCATACATCCCGGACCCACAGGTTTTCTCAAGCATTCATACTGCAGTTACCTACCCTGAGATGAGTCAGAAAAACTTTAACCAGATACAGAACCTTCTTGGTAGTGGTGCCATATCTATGGAACACCTACTGCACATCTGTCAGGCTTCCTCCTTTGCTCTAGTCTGCAAAATAGCTATGACAGAAGTGTTTGTTGTTGTTCAGTCGCACAGTCGAGTCTGACCCTTTGTGACCCTATGGCCCACTGTACGCCAGGCTCCTCTGTCCTCCTCCGCAGCCCACACAGATCTATGTCCATTGCGTTGACAATGCCATCTAGCCACTTCTGCTGCCCCCTTCTTTTGCCCTCGATCTTTCCCAGCATCAAGGCCTGCTCAAGTGAGTCCTCTCTTCTTATTTGGTGGCCAAAGTACTTGAGCTTCACCTTCAGTATTTGTCCTTCCAATGAGCAGTCAGGTTTGATTTCCTTCAGGATCGACTGATTTGATCTCCTTGCAGTCCAGGGTTCTCTCAAAAGCCTCCTCCAGCACCACAGTTCAAAAGCGTCTACTGCGCTCAGCCTTTCTTATTGTTCAGCTCTCACAACCATACATTACTACTGGGAATACCATTGATTTGACTATGCGGTTTTTTGTTGGCATGGTGATGTCTCTACTTTTTATTATGCTGCCCAGGTTTCTCATAGCTTGCAGCCCAAGAAATAAGTGTCTTTTTTCATGGCTGCAGTCACCATCTACAGTGATCTTGAAACCCAAGAAGGTAAAGTCTGTCATTGCTTCAAATTCTTCCCCTTCTATTTGCCAGGAAGGTATAGGGCCCGATACCATTATCTTGTTTTTTATGTTGACTTTTAGACCAGCTTTTGCACTCTCCTCTTTCTTCCTAATCAAGAGGTTCTTTAGTTTTTCATTTTCTGCCATTAGGGTAGTATCATCTGCATATTTCAGGTTGTTGATGTTTCTCCCAGCAATCTTAATTCCAGCTTGTGATTCATCCAGCCCTGCAAAGGCTGTATTACGCATGATGTACTCTGTTAGTTAAATAAGCAGGATGACAATATGCAGCCTTGTCATACTCCTTTTCCTATTTAAAAACCAATCTGTTGTTCTATATCCTGTCCTAACTGTTGCTTCTTGACTCATATACAGATTTCTCATAAGACAGATGAGGTGGTCTGGTACTCCCATCTCTTTAAGTACTTGCTAAAGTTTATTGTGGTTCACACAAAGGCTTTTGTGTAGTCAGTGAAACAGAAGTAGACATTTTTCTGTACTCCCTTGCTTTCTCCATCATTCAGTGAATGTTAGCAATTTCGTCTCTAGTTCTCCTTCATATAGTTTGTGAATCCCCACTATTGGGTTATGCGCCTGCACAGACCTTGGACCAGAGGCTTTAAAGCTTATTGGCTAAAAGTTTTGGCGCTAAGACCGCTCACCGTACCACCCACCCTTAGGCGCCAGTTCGCCATTTTACCTCAGTTCTCTTCTTTCCGCCTCAGCTGCAGGACAATCGTTGAGAGCTCTCTCAATTTTTTCATCTATTCTCTGGAAAAGACACTTGTTTCTCACAATTTTTTCTCGGCGATCTTGTCCTCCGGGCAGGATCGCCTTTGAGTACTGTTTCTTCTTGCGAGGACTCAGTCTCCGTCTTTTGCTTAGGTCGCCGTTTCCCCCCTCAAGGGGGTGACGGTAGGCCTGCACTTCGGGGTTGGTTTCGCTTGCGGAACAATTTTTTCCTGGCGGCTCCGTGATTACGGACTCCTTTGTGGCTCTTCTTCGAAAGAAACGTTTTTCTTCTTAGAGGGTCGACTTTATTTTTCATGGCCTCAGTGGCGTTTAAACAGTGTGCTTCGTGTCACAAGAAGTTTCCAGCTTCTGACGGACACAGCGAGTGCCTCTTTTGTTTGGGTGAAGCGCACCAGAGCCAGTCTTGTGCGCATTGCAAAAACTTCACGCGCCTTGCAGTCCAGAACAGAAGTAACCGGCTCAAGGCGCACTTAATGGAGCTCGCCTTAGCTCCTGTTCCCGCCGCTTCGGCCTCCTCCTCCTCTGGGGGTCCTCCTGTGGAGAAGATGTCTGCTGCCTCTTCTTCTCAACTGGTCCCTCACAAGAAGAAGAAAAAGGAGAAGAATGGGGAGAAGAAAAAGAAACATCGTGGTGAGGCTCGCCGTTCGTTGCCTCCCCCCCTCCCCCCCATATCGTCTCGTCCCTCTTCGCAATTTTCGGTGGCAAGGTGTCCGTCTCCGGGCTCCTCTGTTTGGGGTGGCCGTTCCTCCTCAGAGTCACCAAACAAGACTCGCCGTGGGGTAGCGACCGCACACCCTGTGTGCTTATCACCTCCCACTCCGTCTGGGGACAGAGGTTGCACTGCGACGCGGCGTATTCCGGTATCTCCAACGTCCAGGACATTTCCGGCTGCTACGGTGGGGGCTGCCACTTTGGCCACCGTCTCAGTCCCCACCGTTCCGGCGACCGATTCGGATCCCACCATTTCGAATCCCACCATTTTGCTTCCCTCAACTTCTCCACCTTCTGCTCCAGCTGGTCAAATGGACTTTTTCAAGACCATGTTCGAGGTAATGGCCAAGTCCTTTGCAGAACAGTTTAAGGCCACCATTCCTGTGGCGTCTGCGGCACCGGGACCGAGTACCACAGACCCCAGGGATTCTGACCCTGCTGTCGCTCTACCGCTCTCTTGAGGGTCGAGCTGTCACTCCGTTGGCCCGGCCAGGCAGGACTGGCACGGTCTGGATGTTGAAGTGATGAGTGCCCAGTCCGTCGACCCGCCCAGGGCGTACTTCCAGGGTCCCTCCCTCATCCTCCGATGATTCCAGCTCGTTGTCAGAGGAGGAGGAGGTAGTGGTGGATGCGGATAAGACGGCCGACTAGGTTATCAGTGCAGTCGATCCACCAAGGGGTGAGGATCAGAAGTCCCTCACTGCAATGCTAACCCGTCTCGGAACTGCTCTCCAGATACAGGTTGACCATCCTCCCCTTGAGGCTGTGGACCAGATGACAGCAAAGCTGGACAAAAAGTCCATCCAGCCGGTGTACATCATGATGTTGCTGTCCATGTTGACTTCTGCCAAGGCCACCTGGAAGAAGCCAGTGTCCTTCCACTCCGTTTCGTCCAGACTCGATGGCATGTACCGGGTCTTAGGTGGTGAAGGCGTTCCAAAATAAGACTGCCATCAGCGGCTTCCCGGTACCATCAAATCCGTAAGGGAAGAAACTCAACGTGGTGGGCTGCAAATTCTATGCAACAGGCTCACTGTTTCTACGTGCGGCCAATTACTCCGTGGCTATGGGGCTATACCAATCCCATTTGTGGGAACAGGCCAAGACTCTAGCCACTAAGCTGCCTGCGGATCTCCAAAAAGAACTGGAATCCTTGTGCACTGAAGGCGACTTCCTGGCGGAGCAGCAGATGCACACTTCCCGGCACATTAACGATTATGCGGTGAAGGATATGTCCTCTGCTATCCATTTGAGAAGGCACGCCTGGGTTCGGGGAACTACTCTGGATGATTCAATGAAAAAATTGATCAAGGAGTTCCCTTTCGATGGACAGGGCCTCTTTGGCCAGGACACCGATAAAGTCCTGAACGAGTTGCGGCAGACCAACTCGACCGCAAAGTTCCTCGGCCTTACCACCTTGATTCCACCAGCTAAGCCACGGTACCAGTCCTTCACGAGCCGCTACCAGGGGAACCCGCATCATCATCATCGCGGAGCCGTGGACCAACCCAAGGCCAGCTTCTACCGCACCAAACAGCAGCACGGGAGACAACGTTTCCAGCCGTATAGCCAAGGAAAGCGCAATGAGGGCAAGTCAAAGTTTCGTATTTGACTTCCCTCCGGTCAAGACTCTCTCGCTCCATCTCCTGTACCTCCCCCTTCGGAACTTCCTCAAGGTGTGGTCCAACATCATGAACACCTGGTGGGTCTTGAAGATCTTGTCCGCTGGTTACGCCATCGAGTTCGACCGGATGCCTTGGGTAGGAAAACTCTGTTTCACCACCCCGTCTCCTCATCTGGAGGAAGAGGTTGCTACCCTTCTCTCCAAAGGGGCCATCGAGCGGGTACCACCAACCGATTGGGACAACGGTTTCTGCTCGAGGTACTTCGTTGTCCAGAAGAAGGTTGGAGGCATCCGCCCGATTCTGGACTTATGTTGTCTCAACAAGTTTATCCACACCAGGAAGTTCCGGATGGTGACACTCCAAAACGTTCTTCCCCTCATCAACAAACAGGACTGGTTTACAGTGATAGACCTCATAGAGGTCTATAGAGGACTCTGTGTACCAATACTGTTGCCTACCATTCGGTCTGTCCATGGCACCACGAGTCTTCACCAAATGCATGGCTCCGGTTGCTGCTTTCCTCCGCCAGAAGGGGATCAAGGTCTTCCCGTACTTTGACGACTGGTTGATAGTCTCCCCCACCAGATCATCGGCCATTTGGGACACGGAGTACACTGTCCACCTAATGGAGAGACTTGGCCTCAGGATCAACTTCAACAAGTCAAAGTTGGATCCTTCACAGGGAGTGGAGTACATTGGAGCAGCGCTGGACTCGCTCACAGTCAGGGCGTATGCCCCGCAAAAACGTCTACAGGACATTGCACAAGTGGTGAGCGACTTCCGTGCAAAACCCTTTGTCTGAGCAAAGAAGGCTCAAAGACTTCTGGGCTTAATGGCGTCGACCACAGCAGTGGTTCCTCACACCAAACTGAAGTTCCGGTCCCTGCAATCTTGGCTCCTCCATGAGTTCGATCCTCTCACAGAGAGTCAGTCCAAACGGTTGATTCTGTCCCCGGAACTAGTGGACCAGCTGGTGTGGTGGATCACGCCACTCAATGTAGCTACGGGCAGATATTTCTATCCGCTGCAGCCGTCTCTTCAAATTTTGACTGACGCAAGCAACCTCAGGTGGGAAGCTGCTTGCGGGACTCTGACAGTCAACAACATTTGGTCACGGGACAAAATGGTGCACCACATCAACTATTTGGAGTTGCTTGCCATTTGGAAGGCGTTGCGCTCTTTCAAGAGGATGCTGTTGGGCAATGCAGTCCAAATCATATCGGACAACACCACCGTGATCGTGTACCTCAACAAACAGGGAGGAACGAGGTCCACAACGTTGCTGTACCTGGCGGTGCAACTGTGGGAGTGGTGTCTGGAGCGACACATTTTTCCCATTGGGGTCCACATTCAGGGCAAGTTGAATGTGCTGGCAGACCAGCTGAGTCGCCTCACCACGACGACTCACGAATGGGAACTGGACGACAGGGTTTTTCAGTCCATTTGCAGGTTGTGGGGAACCCCGAGCCTCGATCTGTTTGCATCGGAATCCAACCGCAAGTGTCTCCGGTACTGCTCCAGGACGTGCATCGGACGGAACTCCGAGGGCGACACCTTCATGAAACGGTGGGATCAGGACTACCTGTAAAACCTTTCCCCCGTTTCCTCTGGTTCAGAAGGTCCTCACGAGGATGCAGCAGCAACGGGCACACGCGATCCTCATTGCACCAGCTTGGCCTCGGCAACCGTGGTATCCGCTTCTGCTGGAACTCTCTTCACAGTCGCTCATGCTGCCCGACTCTCCCTCTCTCCTCCACATGGAGCAGGGACGTCTTCTTCATTCAGACTTGCCCAGTCTTCACCTCACCACGTGGCAGATAACCCCAGATTGTCAAGAATTCTGGAGTTAGCGCGGCACCCGTCTACCAGGAAATCATACGCCTCCAAGTATCAGCGGTTCCATGAATTCCTGGACACTCATCACAGGTGTGCACAAGAGGCAAGCCTCTTCCTGGTGTGACGTCATGGAATATCTTCTCCATTTGGCAGAATCTGGTCTCAGTTTTTCGTTCATCAGGGTCCATTTGGCGGTGGTGGTGGCCCACTCTCCGCTTGGAACTCATGCTTCGGCTGCTTTCCGTGACCAAACGGTGAAGCATTTTCTCAAAGGATTGCGGAACGCCTTTCCTCCTGTTACGACTCCGACCTCACTGTGGTCTTTGTCTACGGTTTTGAATGCCCTTACCAACGCTCCTTTTGAACCTCTGGGGATGGCGGACCTGCGCCTTCTTACTTGGAAGACAGCGTTTCTAGTTGCCATCACGTCTGCCAGATGAGCTGGTGAGCTGACTGCTCTTCAGGCTGACGCCCTGTACATGAAATTCTACAACGATCACGTGGTGCTCCACGCAGACATTACTTTCTTACCGAAAGTTGTTTCTCAGTTTCACTTGGCTCAGTCCATATCATTGCCAACTTTCTTTCCAAACCCCGTTAATGCTCAAGAAAGGACAAGGCACACTCTTGACGTCAAACGGGCTTTATTATTCTACACCAGCAGGACCAGGGAGTTTCATAAGTCTCAGCGTCTCTTTGTTGCTTATGGGGGCAAGTCCAAAGGTGAACCCATCTCGTCACAGGTTCTCCAAATGGATTACATTTACCATTTATCTTGCCTACGAGGCTGCTTCTCTTCCACCCCCTCCTCACGTCAGGGCATACTCAACCAGAGCAGTTGCCACCTCCACTGCATTTCTGGAGGGCACCCCGCTGGAGGACATTTGTAAGGCTGCCACTTGGTCCAGACCTTCTACTTTTGTCCAACACTACCGGATGGACACCAGAGCTACTGCGGACACCAGACTTGGTCATGTCGTCCTTGCCAGAAGGCTCCAGGCGCCTCGCCCTTGAGGGTCCATCCTGCCTGACTGATGTACTTCATCATGGATTCATCTCATCCGGCTGCCCACCGACCAAGTAAGTGTGAGCTTGCTAATCTCCCAATAGTGGGGATTCACAAACTATACGAAGGAGAAAGTTAGGTTGCACTTACAAGTTATAACTTTCGTTTTTCGAATGTATAGTTTATGAATACACACTACCCACCCTACCTCCCCTCTTGAGCTGCATGGATGAGATCATTTGGTTTATCCTGTGCTTGGCTTAAGTATGGAACTGAGGTAAAATGGTGAACTGGCGCCTAAGGGTGGGCAGTACGGTGGGCAGTCTTACCGCCAAAATTTTTAGCCAATAAGCTTTAAAGCCTCCAGTCCAAGGTCTGCGCAGGCGCATAACCCAATAGTGTGTATTCACAAACTATACACTCGAAGAATAAAGTTATCACTGGTAAGTGCAACCTAACTTTCCCCTGCCTCTTCCCCTGTTCTCTATCCGCTTGCTGCTGAAGCCTAGCACATAATATCTTGAGCATTGTTTAGAATAGCCTTTGTTGATATTCTACCCCCTAGTCAATTTATTTTTATTTTTTAGTACTGCATTTGTGTATTGATCTGCTGCTGCTATGTTTTATCCAGTTTTTGAAATCTGTTTTATATATGTGAGATTTATATGATATACTGAGGGGGTATTATTTTTGCTATACGTTGAATTTATATCTTCATGTCCTTTGCCCAGAATGACGATGTAGTCAGTTGGGAGGTTGAGAAAGAAAAATAAATTTATAATTGTAATCAACTGTAAATCAGTCTGGGAGCCTTGGTATGGATGGAAGGGAGATAAATTCATGCTGTATACCCAACCACACACCAAGCCTATCATCTGCATTTTTCTTGGACATACATTACTTATCTTCAGGATACTGTAATTGTATTTGAATTTGGGAAGCTCCAGCTTATTGAAAGTCTGAGATCTATTGTTTTAACAGATAGGAAAATGTTCAACAGCTGTAGATCTGTGTGTATTTCTTTCACGTCACTTCAGGATTTCTTGCTGGTTTTCAGTTCTAGTTTCTACTGCTGATCCTGATGCTTTATTTCCTCTCTGTAGCTTTAACAGTGTACGTCAAGGAACCCATATTTTGTTTCGAGAGTTCAACTTCATCCAAGCTACACCCCATAATAGAGCATGCTTTCTAAGGACCTTTTGGCGATGTTTCAGAACAGTGGGGAAAAATGGAGGTGAGTGTAAAACAATCTTCATTGTTACCTTCCCCCCCCCCTTACAATATCTCTAGTTTTCTATCTTGTGCAGAACTAATGACTAGAATTTTTAAATTAGTGACTAAACCTCTGATTCATTTACACATTATCTGAATTTCTTGTATTTGTTATGTTCCTGAGCTCATGTTCCTTTTTTCAATTTTTAAGGTTTATTTAAATAAGACACTATATAAAACTAACTCTAACAACAAAAACTGCAAAATCTATACCTATAAAATGGTGCGTTAACCGTTGGAATGTGGCAAAGGATGTTGCACCAGGCCCCACTAGCCCCGTCCGAGCCTCCGTTCACTCGCCCGAACGGGGTTCGCAGGTAACTGTCGGGTTGAAATTTTCGACCTGGGGGCAGGAGCCCCCCAGTCGCAAACAAAAAAAGGGAACTTCAATTCCCAAAGTTCCTTTCACCGCGCCGCGCCAGAGCCAATCAGGCTGAGCAGCGCAGCAAAAGGAACGTTCGAAAACATGCCGCAGCCAATAAAAAAACCGCAAAAGAAAAACCGCCGCAGAAACCAAACACGCGCAGCCAAAACTACAAGCCCCAGTGCCCTACGCGCCATCAGTGCGCAGAACGCTGAGGCGGCCGGCGCACGAAAAAAAAAGCTAAAAAAAGCCGCCGCCGCTGCCATTCATCCCCACGGGCGAGCCATCATTGCTCATGGGGGGGAAAAATAACACACACACCCGCCGCCGCTGCCCTTCCATTCGAAGGGCCAGCGGCACGCGAAAAACACAAGTACAAACAAAATCCCCGGCCGCCACTACCCTTCTGTTTGAAGGGCCAGCAGGCGCGCCAAAAATAAAAGCAACCCACACACCCCCACAGCAACTGCCCTTCTTCCCAACGGGCCACCCAGCATGGCCCATGGGAAGAAAAGGCACCCCCGCCGCAAGTGCCCTTCCTACCCACGGGCCACCCAGCATGGCCCATGGGAAGAAAAGGCACCCCCGCCGCAAGTGCCCTTCCTACCCATGGGCCACCCAGCATGGCCCATTGGAAGAAAAGGCTTTCCCGCCGCAAGTGCTCTTCCTACCCACGGGCCACCCAGCATGGCCCATGGGAAGAAAAGGCACCCCCCTCCCGCAACTGCCCTTCCTACCCACGGGCCACCCAGCATGGCCCATGGGAAGAAAAGGCACCCTGCCGCAAGTGCCCTTCCTACCAACGGGCCACCCAGCATGGCCCATGGGAAGAAAAGGCACCCCCGCCGCAAGTGCCCTTCCTTCCCACGGGCCACCAAGCATGGCCCGTGAGAACAAAAGGCACCCCCCCTTAAAAAAAGGACGCACCAAAAACAATCAAAAAAGTCAAAAACAAAAATCGAACCTTTAAAAAATAAACACAAACACATACACAAAAAACACACAACAAAAAGCAACAGCCCCCCCAACAAAAACTCAACCCCCCAATAAATAAATAAATAAATCAGATAGCTTACCATGAAGACGTCTTCGCTTCATGGCGACAGGAACTCGAATGACCAACAAAAAGAAAGTAACACTTACCGGAAGCGACACCCAGAGGACAGAAGAGGAGAATGGTAGAGAGGAAGCAAAGCTCACCATCCCCACCCAGAGGCCAAAAGAAAAAAGACATCCAAAAACATTGCCACTGCAAAGATAAATTCAAAAATGCAAAAAATAAGTTAGCACAACATTCAAAAATATACACACTACTCTCAAAAAATACAAAAAAAACCATCAATCACTTTTCACTCAAAAAACCAAAACACCAAACCAAAAAATAAAACACCAAATTAAATTTACAATAAAAAATATTTAAATTAAATAAATCAAAATAAAATTTGCATGAACAAAAAAAAACAAAAAACAAACAAACACTGAGAGCGCAAGTCCGCCACAGGCAGATGCAGCGCCACTAAGCCACAAAAATCAAAAAACCTTTAAAAACCATTAAAAACAGCCCAGCACCATTTGTTCAAGAACACAAATGAAACCCTTCACTCTCCAAAACCAAATTTAAAGATCCCGGCACTGAGGAAGCCGGCGCACAAAAAATAAAAAATAAACACACACTGAGAGCGCAAGTCCGCCACAGGCGGACACAGCGCCTCAAAGTCACAAGATCACAAAACCTTTAAAAACCATTGAACACAGCCCAGCACCATTTGTTCAGGAAAAAAAAAACCTTAACTGCCCAACAAATTTTTAAAATGCCTGGCACCGCCGGGCAAAATCTGCTAGTAATATATACAACAAGAGCCTTGGATGGTATTAATAAGTTAAATTAATACATCTTCCCATAAATCAACATGGGAGACTCGGGAATTGGTACAGCAATCAGTATAATTGTTAAAATTATACTGAATAAAAGGGAGTTAAGTTTTACAAAATGAGTCTGTACTGGCATCATCATACATTAATTGTGCAATGAGTTAGTTCTTTGATGTATGTTGTTTTTTGTTGATGACCATCTTCCTTCTTAGTGAGGAAAACTTCTAGTCTGTATTTTTTTACTGCAGACTTTTAAAAGTTATAAATATACAATAAAACATAAAATTTAAAAGTTATTAACTACTAACACAAGCATCAAATAATAATTTTAAAGGAAAGGTCACACATTTGGTACAATATGTGGAATGATAAAGATGATAAGCATTTGGAAGTTTGGTCCTTTTATTATACCAAATTATTTACATAAATATTCTTTGTATCCTTAAAAATGTAAAAAGAAGAAAATCCCTGGTTTTTCTTACCTCTCTCTTAGCTGTAAAAAGCTTTATTTGGACTGTTTAGTTGATTTGAATGAATTAGCACCGTACCTATAATGGTAGATAGATTTCTTACACCCACTTCCTGCTGAGTATTTCAGTTTTTCAAATCACATTTCAGTTAGGATACTTTCATAGCATGGACATTTAATTTGCATTACCCCAATCAAAAATCTGATTTTGGAATGTTCTCTTTGGCAAGCTGATTTGGGTTTGTCTTGGCACCATCCTTGAATGTAGTGATATTTCCAGATATCTTGTGGTTTATCATAAAAGACAGTCACAGGAGATGCAAACTTCAGTGATGTAATGCCAAAGTTTGAAGTTTGAAGTTTAATTTATATACCGCTTTTTTACCAACATGGGTGACTCAAAGCGGTGTACATGAGCAAAATACAATACAATCCACACCAATATACAGAATAAGTAAATGCACAATAGAATGTCAAAAGTCCAAGAAATCCAGAAAAAAGCAATAAATACAAATACAATAAATATACAATGGCACTAGATATACAGTAAATATACAGTGACCCTAAATGACAAAAATCCCCATCCCTCACATCCCCATAATCCCTACTGAGCTGGGGTTTACGGAGTTCCCAAAGCTCAACGTTGTTGTAGAGCCCGGGCTCCGGTGCTCCCAATTCCCCGTCATCCGGTCAAGCCGAGGGGAAGGAGTGCGGGGCCTCGGGTTTGCCCACAATTATTCGCCCCGCAAAGCTGTTCTCCATTTCCCCTCAAGACTCAACTGGCCAAGAGGAGAGTCCGGGGCCGGGAGGAGGCTGGTCCCGGAACACATGTGGCGACGGTGGGGGGGCTTTTGAAGTCTGCCCCGGTCCTCGCAGCTGCGGGCAGCTGGTCCGGCCGGCCGCTAGGCAAGTGGAGCGAGTTCAGTCTGAAATCATCAAACTATCCTGCTGCTTTAAATTCTATTCTTTTAGTGATATACTGGATTTGCCAGCGTATAAGAACACTTCCCCAACCCTAAAACACACTGGTAAAATGGAGTGCATCTTTTCTGCCAGAAAATATGGTATTTACTGTTCATAGTGGCCTCTAGTGGGCCATTTTGGTATTAATGGTGTGCGTCTTATACTCCGATCCATCTTATAAGCTGACAAATATGGTATACAGTGGCACCCCAACATACGAATAGTTCGACTTACAAAAAATTTGACATGCAAATAGAAATCCTGGCTTAAAAAAATTAAATTCAAATTTTTAATTGGAAAAATTCGACATACAAAAAATATACGGTAACATCTAGTGGCCTCTTCTGGTAATCCAATGTGTTTTCGACACACAATTTTTTTCAACATACAAATAACTTGGTGGAACGGGGGAAAATTGTATGTAGAGGTTTTACACCTTATGCTAGCTGAGAACATGGAATCTGAGATAGATGTGGTTGGAAACTCTTTATTGATCTGGCAGGTATATCCATATTAAAGGTAAAGGTTTCCCTTGCTCGAAAGCCAGTCGATTAGTGTATATAACTATGATTAATCTGCCAAAGATGAGCAGATGAACTAGGGAAATTAAGGAGCAAAATATTTATTTTTGACGTTTCAGCAGGTATGATTCAGCTTCTCCTGGTTTCAATCCATTAGGAGATACACTATCAAGTGAATAAAATGCACACTGGATTTTTGTTGGAACTGTGGAGAAGAAAGACTAAGGGCTAACCGTGGTATCAAGTTATGCTAATTTTGACAGTGTAAGGTGGATGATAGAATTTTAGGTCTGGCACATACCTGTCAACCCGCAGCTCTGGAAAAACGGGACCTGCGCACATCGCTTGTGCGCAGGTCGCTCTCCACGCATGCATGGAAGGGTTTTACCCCTTCCACGCATGCGCGGAAGCGCTACGCCACTTGCGCAGCCCCTACGCAAGCGGCGTAGCGCTTCCGCGCATGCATGGAAAGGATAAAACCCTTCCACGCATGCGCGGAAGCACTATGCCGCTTGCGTAGGGGCTGCGCAAGCCGCGTAGCGCTTCCGTGCATGCGCAGAAAGCGTTTTCCCCCGCTGCCAAATTACGGGGTTTTGGCAGCGCGGGGCAGGTTATGACGTCAGTGGACGTCAAATTACAGGGTTTTCCCGGCCAAATCGGGATGGTTGACAGGTATGGTCTGGCACAATAACTTAAACCTGAATTTGGAATATTAGGTTTAAACATAAATTCACTAAATGATGACACTACATCTAAAATGGAAAACAAATAAATAGTTGTACTAGTGTTATAGATAAGTTAACAGAATTGTTAATTGCAGAAAAAGGGGATTTACAGAGAATGGCATTTGAGTGGTCATTGTCGACCTCTAATGACACATTTGCTATTGGTTCCTTCAGAAGTGCTCTTTTAATTGCTTTAAAATATTTCTCATCAGATTTAGGAGCTATTTGTCAAACCCCAAAAGCCAAGGGGCAGTAGAAATGAGAGAAATGGGGGAAAGACATTCAGATGCTGCCTGGAATTTGGTGGGGGTGGGGATGAGGTTAAAACCAATCAAGAAATGTTATTGCTGATCAGAACACAAATCATGAGTATCACCTTGACTTGTAATAACAAAACTTGCTTAATCTAAGAAATTGTACAGGTGCTGTGTGAATGCCAAGAGTAAAATTTCTCATTGGGGGAAAAAGTCCCTAGGAAAGTACACAGCCTGGTGATGTGACCTGCCCAACTATGAAAGTATGAAAGGGGGGAAAGTATTCTGCACATAGAAGATAACCATATAATATGTTCCACTGGGCCTATGCCAGTACTGTATGTCAATTTGACAGTAACAGAATAACAAACAACGCCTGTGTATGATATCATTTGATAAGAGATTATAATCTGATTTTTTTAAAAAAAATATGGAACCCTTGTTTTATATGGGTATACAGTATACAGTAGATAGATTTTTGGCCTGTGGTTGGTAAGCCTTATGTATTCTTTATGGGTATTATGCTGGTTTTGCATTTCATACTTTTCCTATTGATATGCTATTACAGTGGAACCCCATATAATGAATGCCTCATACAACGAAAAATTTGTACAATGAAGAGGATTTGCGAAAACCATTATACCCCGTATAACGATTTTTTTTTTCATTATACGAAGCAGTGCATTTCTATGGGATGCATCGTACAACAAAAATCTCTGGGATGCATTGTACAATGAAAATTCTTTGTTTTACTATTTTCCCCATAGAGATTTTTGTTGTACAATGCATCCCATAGGGATTTTTATCATATAAAGGCGTGCTTCGTATAATGAAAAAATTCGTATAACAAAAGACATCATGGAACTAACTTTTTTTGTTATATGGGGTTCTACTGTACATAGTTTGGAAGTACAGTAAAACCCCATTTTACGGGAGCCTTGTTTTATGAAAAGCTAGTTTTACGGAAGGGATTTTTGCTGAAAACATGTCCTGTTTTATGGAAAGACCCTGTTTTACGGAGTGCAATTTCCCAGAGTGCATTGCGCCTGGTGGGTATAAAAGACCATCTGATGGAAAAGATAGGAAGCTTATCTTCGTCTTCCTTTATCTTTTCCTGTGTTTTAGGGTTTTTTATTTTAAAAATGTATTATTTTGGGGGGCCAGGAACATTTTCTTTTCCCCAGTGCATTCCTATGAGAATTGCTTCACTTTACGGGGAAAAACAAATTACAGAAAAAGCTACAGAATGGATTTTTTTTCTGTAAAACGGGGTTTTACTGTATGCTTTCTTAAGATATATTGTTAAGTGACTTGACTTTAAAAATACTTTGTAATTAAAAAGCTTCAGTACCTCAGAATGGGTTACAGTTCTTCTAGAACATTGTTTTCAAATCATCTTTAAGATTAGCAATAGCAATTACATTAATATACCGCCCCCATAGCGCTTAGTGCACTCTCTGGGCGGTTCACAAGTTAATTAGCCCTTTGCCCCCAATATGTTGGGTACTCATTTTACCAATCTCAGAAGGATGGAAGGCTGAGTCAACCTTGAATCTTGGTCAAGATTGAACTCACAATGTTCTGTCTGCAGTACAGCAGTTTAACCACTGTGCCATCAGGGCTCTTAATGAGGTTAAATCTTCCTCATCTCATAAGAGACATCATTTTATGTTTTGAAGACCTATCTTGTTTCATCCATGCTCACCTATGAGCATAAGAAGCTTTGTATAAGTTAACAAAACTCTTTGCTTTGCTTGCTAAATAAATATCAAAAAAGAGAGATCTCTTCTGGACATTCAGGTTTTCCCATTGGAGGTATTTTTTGGAATAGTAGTTGTGTTAGTCTGTGTTTCAAGCATATCAGAGAATAAACAAAACAAAAAAGAGGACGGACCGTAGGGGCTCTCTGGTGGTCCCATCAGCCAGGGACGCACATCCTACCAGGACCAGGAGGAGAGCCTTCTTGGTGTCGGGCCTGGCCCTTTAGAACCTCCTGCCACCAGAACTATGCCTCCAGGCAGACCTGTATCCCTTCATACCCCTCTAAAAACCTGGCTCTGCCAGCAGGCATAGGGGACATCTGGATGCACATCCCAGCCTTGCTGGCTCATCTAGCCATGTGTGTGTGTGTGTGTGTGTGGGGGGGGTAACTAAGGGGCTATGGGTTTTTATAACTTTTAATCATTTTATTGTTAGCTGTGGGTTTTTAACGTGAGACGTTTTAAGTGATGTGAACCGCCTTGGGTCGCCGAGGCGAGAAAGGCGGCCTATAAATCGAGCAAATAAATAAATAACGCTATAGCACTTTAAAGACTAACTGTTATATTTTAATGTTAGCTTTTGTGGATCAAATCCATGTTGTCGTTTGTTTTTGTTTTGTTTTGCTTATTCTCTGATACATTAGAGCGGGATTTCTCAACCATTGTAAGCCAGGGGCTGGGTCATGGTCCCTCAGACAGCTTTGGGGGGCATTTTGTCCCTCCTCCACTAGATGGCATTTCCTAGTGTGGTGGAGGCAGGGGGGGGGCATATGAAATGGTGCCACGGGCTGCATCTGACCCATGGGCCACAGGTTGAGAATCCCTGCATTAGAAGTATGTTACTCAGGAGGAAAAACATTTAAAATTAAGAAAAACTTCTTCAGTTTTTGAAGGGACACAACTTTTTTTTTGGTTGGACCACCTCAGTTACAAATTATTGTCAATTGTGGGAACACAGACTTACGAGTCACTCCACATGGTCTGATACAAACAGCTCACCCTGTGAGTAACATGCAGAGCATCAGGGGCCATTCAACAATTATGTGATCCATTTTTTTGTGGAAAATAGACCCCCTCCCCCCCATGTAATTCAACCGTAATTTTCGCTTCGACCCCCTCCCCCTTTAAAATTACGTAATCCAGAGCTTTTGTATCGAAACTCTAATTTTTAGAGCTTTTCACTATTGGTGCCTGATGCACAACAGCTCCAAATGGATTACGTAATCTTTGACCTGACCCCCCCCCATGTAATTTTTCCGTAATTCGAATTGCAGACCCCCTCCCCCCTTCAAGGATCATGTAATTGTTGAATGGCCCCTTATCAGGATCAGACACACTATTTACAGATTCATTCATTGGAGGAGGGTCATAGGTGCAGCAGATGTACAGTTACAAGACGGGGGATACTTGGCTCAGTAATACTACAAGTGAGACGGATCCTGGAATTGTTGTAGATCCCAGGCTAAGTATGAGTCAAGAGTGCGATGTCGCTGCCAAAAACGCCAACGCTATTTGAGGCTGCATTAACAGAAATATAATCTCCAAAACCTTTGAGGTACTAGTCCCTCTCTGTTCAGCATTAGTTGGACCACATCTAGAGTACTGTGTCCAATTCTGAACACCACACTTTAAGAAAGATGCAAACAAACTTGAGCAGGTAGAGAGAAGGACAAGAAGAATGATCAGAGAACTGGAAACCAAGCCGTATGAGGAAAGACTAAAGGGACTGGGCATGTTTAGCCTTCAGAAAAGGAAATTGAGAGGGGATATGATAGCACTGTTCAAATACCTGAAAGATAATCATAAAGAGGAAGGGCAGGATCTGTTCTCGATCATCCCAAAGTGCAGAATGTGTAATAATGGGCTCAAGATTAGAGAAGCCAGCTATAGGCTGAATATCAGGAAATGATTGTAGCCTACAATTTGGCTACAGACCACATGGTCAAAGAGTGGGAACCAAGGGAGATGAGATAAAATGGCAATTACATTACTAAATGTTTAATTTCTCTCAAAAATTGTCCCTGGTTATAATGTTACCAGACGTCTATGGCCTTAGTTTCATGAAGCTGATTTCAGCCTTAGTTCTTATATAATTTGTCTAATGTAAATTAGAATCTATGGATTTCAGCCAGTTCATTTCTCTTTCTTTCGCTCTCACAAATCTTTGTTTATTATTCCTTTTCTTCATAACAATTACTTTGAGATCTCTAACAGTTTCCTGGGAGCTTAGAATGTTTTGAAACTAGCTTATGTATTGCTATTTCAAATGTCAGATTTGTGCCATTTACTTTCTTGTACTTCCAGGAAAAACTGAAGGCAGCAAGAAAAGGGGAAGACCAACAATAAGTTCTCCTGTGTCATGGCTGTCCAGTTTGTATAATATAGACTGCAGAGAAAGATTGCTGGCAAATGATGGCATAATTATATTTTTAAATTAAAAGGAATGAGCTCCTGATGCTGTAGATTGCATTTTTTAGGATGGTAACAGTACCGCCAGGGTAGATGTGGAGATACAGTATATTTGCTTCTGGCTTTGTGTTGTGTGGCCTGGTGTGTATCAACAACTGTTTAAGATCGGATGACCCCCATAGCATGGCATAATCCATAGCCACCATGAATATAGAAGCATTTTACACTAATATCCCCCACAAGGTACAACCACAAGTCACCAAGACTATAATTTTGTACTTTCCTGAGGAAGCCAGTTCTGTCCCTAACAGCCAAGTATATTAATGCCATATGGTTTGAGAACAGAATTATTACGTTCAAATAATCCAACAAAAATGGGATCAATACTTGATACAGTAGCTTGCCAGAATTGTCTGATTTGTGGAATTAAGTAAAACATGTCTTGTTGAGGGTCTTCTGGCATGTCAGTTGGTGTAATTTGGCATACAACAGACAATGCCTCTGATTTCTTAATTTACGGAATTCACTAGCAAATGTTACACCTTTTCCTAACTGTGCAACAGGATTTCAGCCTCTGGATCCAACCACTGTCTTGAGCATAGCTGTAACCAAAAAGTTGTTTACCTTGATATGGCTCTAATCTCAGCACTCTTCTTGAGACCCATCTGCTTGCTAATAGTAGGATATTTATGTAATCAGCATGTTCACAATCATCACTAGTGTTAATAAAGCTATTGTCATTTTGAAAGCCCATTAGCAATGCAATTTTCACTTCTTTTTCCTAACTCACACCTCTAGAATACACTCCATCTATATAAAGCTGTAGCCTATTAGGTCAGCTCCATGAAGTCAAGTAAGTGAACTGTAATCCACAAAAGTCTAAAATGGAAACAAAGCTGTTGGCCTTTTTTCTCCCTCTATTATACATGCCAACTTAACTAATAGAGACTTTGTGTTAACTAAGATCACAATCTCAGATGAACGGCTTTACTAAGCATTTTACACACTCCCCTCACCCACACTAAAACTCCTATGAAACATACAGTGACAATAAGCCTTACAACTTTCAGGTACTTTATAAGGTAGCAGAGAAGAGAAGAATCCAGACATTCTATTTTTGCAATGTATCAGCTACTGTATGTGCCATCAAGTTAGAACCAGATTATATAAATAAAACCTTGCCAAATGGATGAATGCTGAAGAATGTCTCCAACTAGGACAAGATTCTGGTTGAGCCATCTGGAAGTTACTCAATACTTTGACTGAAGTATGAAGATCAAAGAAAAATCAAGCAAAATGGGGCTACTTGGATACAAGACAAATTTCTGAGCAATGGAGAAATTCAATCAATGCAGAATTTATATATATGCTATTTATGTCCTAACACAAGTACAAAAAGGATATAACAGGCTGCAGTGTTAAATATACTCCATGGTTCTGTAGAAAGGGAATGGGATTTTAAAAAACACTCACAAATAAGATACAACTGTTAGGTTTTTAAGGTGCCAAAAAGTTTTTGTTATTAATTTGCTACATATACCAACATGGCTGTCTCTTGGAAAAAGAAGTTATGGTGTTTGGATTAATGATGATGCCTTCACATGTGAAGGCCTTCCTTTGATTACATAATAGAACATGTATATGTAAGATGGCCCATTCATGTGGACCACCTACAGCTATACGAAACTGCCCAAGCATGAGGTTCTGCTTGGAGGCTGTACTCTGACTAGACATGCCTTTTATTTACCTCATAATCATTTTTTTAAAATGTAACCTTAATGAGAGAGGCTACTTTAACATGCAATATATTTACATTATTTAATATATATTCAAATAGCAAATAGACTTTTGCCCTTGGGGAGAGGTGCCTTTGAGGGGAAATGGCAAACCTTGGCACTCCGGATGTTCTTGGACTTCAATTGCCAGAAGCCTAAGTCAGCACTCCTGCTGATAATCATGGGCTAGGCCCATTAGAGCCATTTAGACACAATAATAATAATAATAATAATAATAATAATAATAATAATAATAATAATAATAATAATAATAATAATAATAATAATAATAATAATAATAATAATAATAATAATAATAATAATAATAATAAAAGGGATTTTTAAGAATGATATTCTGTGGCAGCACCAAACATTGTTTCGGGGAGAGGGGATTCCATTTAACTCTTCAATTCAGCAGTTTAACAAGCTTGCCAGATGTGTCTTCAGTGTATAAGAAAAAAGGTTTGCAGTTTGTTGTTCGATCTTGGAATAAACATGCTGTGACTCGGAGAGTGTGTATTTTTTGTTTGGAGCCTTTCTGGTTATGTCCAACAAATGCACTGAGCCATTAATACTGAAAGTTGCAAGAGAAAGTAGTGACAAATAAATCCCTCTCATTGAGAGTAATTTAAAATATGACTTAACTAAATATTTGTTAGCTGTGATAATTTGCTTATATAAAGCAGCAGATGAATTATAAAGCTTCTACTTCCAGACTTCCATTATTAGTCTAGTTTCTTCCACCTTGCCTGCTGCTGACTTTTCGGTTTCAATATTGTTTTACATCAGAGCAATTTGACTGTAGGAGATACTTTAAGTTCATGTCCTGAAAACTGCTGTGTTACGTCCTTTTCCTCGCTTTGCCGCACATTTCAGTACATGTTGTGAAACAAAATGAAAAATAATTGCATACAGACTGAATAAAACAAAGAGGCATCTGGTCTGCTTTTTGGGTTGGGTTGGAGGTTGGTTGGTCTGATCAAGTGCACATACCTTGTTTCCTGGAGTCGACCAATCCGCCCCAACGCTCCCCATTTTGAGCCCACCTCAGGGGATTCCTGTAAATTGTCATGCTCTATTTTAACCAATTCCTAGTATACGTGCATGCTGGGGACAGGAAAATTTAGAGCATAGCAACTGGGAAGTGGCTGTTACAGCTGCACTTTTGCCAAACAGTTGCAGCAGCCTGATCAGTAGCATGTGGCTTCCATGATCTCCAGCTGATTAATGGCAGCACAACTGCCAATTAGCTGCTCTGGCTGCTACAGTAGCACTGCCACCTATCAGCTCGTGATCATGGAAGCCATGTGCTGCCAATCAGACTGCTGCAGTCAGCATTAAAAAAAAATTGGTACATCCCTTTTCATTTAAGTTCTCAATGTTTTCCAGCTGTGGGCTGGACCACACCCCCTCAGGCAACTTAGCGGGCCGGACTGGTGCCATAAAATGCGTCCGCGGCTGTCGTAAACATGTTTACGACTGCTGTGGACTCATTTATGGCCGTCATAAATGTATTTACGATGGCCGTGGCAGCGGCGGCTGGAGCAAGGTCGGGGCGAGATTATTTGGCGCTGCAGACTGGTTTCAACCCATGGGCCGTAGGTTGCGAACCCCTGATTTAAATGATGCATCAAAACAATGATAATTCTGTACAATGTTTAAAAAAAGTCTGCAGCAGACTGACCAGGGGCACATGGCCGTGCAGGCAGGGAATGTGGGCTAAACATAATGTAGCTCCTCTCCCCATCCTCAAGGGTCCCAGAAAACCTGACACATCTGGGCCCAAAGTGTTTTTTAATGCATGTTAGGGATATAGAAAATTCTTTCATTGTTTAGATTATTATTGAGATTGGCTATCTTGGCAAGAAGAGATAGCACATTGAGAATTCTCCAGCCCCATCAAGAAAGCTTACTCCTGGTCAAACTTGAGAACCATTTTGGTATATTTATGGTTTCTGCAATTTGCATGAAATATACTTTGTCTAAAACTCCTGTTTGTATAAATACCATATCTCTTTTCCTTTATGAAAGAAGTGGACGCACACATAGCAAACTAAAGAGGGTAGTTTAATTGGTCACAAAGATGCAAAAAAAACAACCCATCCAGTTCTACAAAGCAAAGTTTGTTGCTTTTCACTACAACACATTTTACTGAAACACACACACACTCTCTCTCTCTCTTACAAGAGCACACGTTCTGAGACCATCCCTCCAGGTCCCTGTTTGCATTGACTCATGTAAAAAAAAATCTTAAAGTGTAAGGATAAATCAAGTCAAAATTTACATAATACATGATGTTACTTTACAATGGTTTTTATTAGGGATGAGATTTTCAGATTTCTTGTATGACAAATCCCAGAAATCCCCGTTTTGGAAGTTCTGCCCGATTTACACACACCTTACAGACATTAAAAACCCTGTTTAAGAAAGAAAGCTTCCAACTAGCAGGAACAAGAAACTTAGATGAAGCCTTCAAATTCAGGCCTTGTCTCCCAGATGAGACACATTTATATGTCTGTAATTATGCATGTAGATGCATGTAGCTCAGATAGAATGCCCATAATGGGGAATTATAATATGCTTGAAAGAAAGGCAAAGACAAGCTTTTAAGCAATGAACTGGGTTGGAACTCTCTGTTTTTGAAATTTAAATATGGTATTTTTAACTTATTATTGTATATTTTTAATTGTGAGTTGCCTTGGATCCCCTATGGAAGGAAGGAGGCTTGCAAATAATACAAATAAAAAATAAATATGTAATCGACAGAGTAAAAAAAAAATCCTGTACCAATGTATTCTTCAGTACAGTACTTAAAAAAAAATACTGTCTGATCCAGGGATTCTGGAGAAGGAAAAGGTATATTTATGTGCTCATCTTTTGACAGACTGTTTGTAAAAAGATGTCCTATATTACAGGATTTCTATGAAAACAAAGGTTACACTGTAGTTTAAGTGAATATTAAATCTTTTTGTCAGCTGTAATAGTTCTCTCAGACTTTTCCCTATAGGTTTTTATGCTGTATTTCTCACTGGAAAGCTCTAAATTGTGGAAGAGGAGATATAAAATCATTCCTTTTCATATTCCACTGTATATAATTTTAATCTGCTGCTGAAAGAGCTTACACTGTTCATAGGAACTCACCCCCCAAGAGGACAGATGATTTTAAAGAAAGCTCTGTCTTCTTTCTGCTGTGTCTTCAGCTGACCTTTGGAATCTATGTGACCTGTTACTTGGAGTTTGTTGATTGTTCCCCAGGACTGTTTAATTAAAATTATATTTCCCAAGTATAAACTATCCCTCGAGGATCTCCTGTGGAGTTTTATGAGGTTAGCACATGCCTCTCCCAACTCTTGTGCCTTGCAAGCTTTGGCAACTCTCTGGTTTTAATTAATATATTTTTCTTTTAGTACTTTCAGCAAATCCACTTAAATAAGGTTTTGTTTTGGTGACTAAGAAGGAGTCAGCCTCTTTCAGGGGAAACAGCTTATTGATGTTTGGTTTAGAAGTAAGGAATCCTCAAATGCACATGCACAATCTATCCATTATGACTTTTACATTGTTCTGATTTCTGTAGGAATAAAAGTTAACTCTCCCGCTGATATTACTGGAGTGAAAATACTTTGACTAAATTCTATCCCATTGTTTTCACTTTAGGATAAAAGTGATGCCCTTAATTCTGCAATGGCCTATTTTACATTAATAATCTTCGGTTCCTTGTGCACAATGTATACTGCTTTCCTCCATTGCCCAAATACAGGAAAAAATGAGAGGAAACTGGCTGTTTCCTTGGAGTGTGGACTGGTGGTGGAAGCCATGTTCCATGTGTGGCGATTCTCCTCCTCCTCCTCCTCCTCCTCTTCCTCCTCTTCCTCCTTCGGGTGAGCCATTAAACTCAGATATTTTTTCCTCATGGATCTTACTTACTCAGATAACAACTTGTATCTCATATTGATCATTATAGTTTAGTTTTAACTTTAACATGTTCGATGTATATTCAGATTTTTTAAATGTGCTATTTTTAAAGGATACACTAATACTAATCAAACTTGCTTTGCATCAATCTTATGGGTAGTTAGTTCCTTGATAGTTGAAAGATGCCTGAGATGATTGAGTAGAATTTCTCATAGTCACCTGGCTCATTCAGCTTGAAAGTGTAATATACAGTGGAACCTCATACAACAATCGCCCTGTATAGCAATGAAATCGCGTAACAATTAGGTTTTGGGGGGAAAGTGGCGTCTCGCATAACAATTTTCCCTATGGAAAAAATCATACAACAATTTTTCAATGGAAATGTTTGCAAAAAAAAATAATTGTACGATGCATCCCATAAGGAAAACCGCTATACGATGCATGTATCGTATAGCAATTGTTTCGTACAACAACGAGCCCCATGGAACAGATTAAAATCGTGGTATGAGGTACCAATGTACTTCTCTTGATGTAACTATTGTGGGAAATAAGGTGATATGAAACAAAGTAAATCATTTAGAAAATCCAGTTCAGGCAATACTTTTGTGAAAATTAAACATAAATGCATGGAACTGATGATCTGTCTTTTATCAGACAAGATGCTGTAACAGGCAGTTGGTGTGGAAAGGGAAGATAAACTGGAACAAATCCTATTTGTTATTGTATCTATGAAGTTTTCACAATGAGGGTCTAATGCTGGAGTCAGTGCCAAATGCACTGGTGTTTTGTAGTATTCTGGTTATATGTTGGATTGTTGGGGCTGAGACAAAGAAGTGTGTAATTACTACAATTCTGATTTCTTTTCCATTGTGAAATTCAGGATGGCTTTGAGCATGTACCTGTGGGTTGTTTCATTCATGTGGCAACTGATTTAATCTCTTTGCTGGAGCTAGACACCAATAGGTAATATGCTTGTGGATGTACCATTCAAATAATCGGTGCCTCAAGTCTTTCTGATCAATTCAAATATAAATAGCTGTCTTGTTCTAAGTATAGAACCCACATCATGAATGAATTGTTCTTATCTCTCAGCCTAATCTATCTCACGGTTTTATTGTGTAGTTTTTTTAAAAAAAAAACCTGCTCTGCCGGGAAAAAGAGGTGGAATGCAAATGGAACAACACATTATATTTAGCATCTTCCATGTTTTACTTTATTTTGGGGTCTAGAGAGTTATACAACACAACCCAAAAAGATAACAATGACATGATATTAAGCACGCCGTAGTTGTTAGAATTAATAATATAGAACAACCAAGTAAAATCTACTCTAGTCTCCACAAGCCAACATGCATACTGTTGTGCTAATGTAATATTTACACAAACAGAGAATTCCATAGCTACAAAATATATAAATTTGGCTTCTGTAAGTTTTGTTAGGCTGAACATCTTTGTGAAATATGCTTCAGATGATGAGGGGAGAAATTTAAGTGTTTGAACAAGAAAACACCTGTTAGGTGTAACATCTGAAATATTTTCATATCTTTAATGGAATATTTAATTAGGGAATTTGTCTCCCTGGGGTAGAGGGGAGTTTCAGTTGTCCTTTCTTCTCTGAAAAGCAAAATGATTAATGCTAAAATATTGCATGGTGTGTTTTCTTCACATCTTGTTTGCTTCTTTGTTAGAAATGTACTATGATGTAATTATTATGTAAATATTAAATCAGAGCAAGGAGGAACATCTTTGTGAAAATGTCTGTTGGTTCAGAAAACTGGATTTCTAGACTCTGGAAATCTCTTCACAGGCTTTCGTATCTTTGGAAAGCATCCAGAAACGCTATTAAGAGTGTTTGGTAAGCCTTTTTTCTCCCTGCTAGTCCAGGTATACAGCTGTATACAGCTTTTGTGTGCCGCTTTCAAATATGGAAATAGTTTGCCTTATAGCAGTCAAAGGGGTGCTCATTCCATCTTGTTCTCGCCTCTGCCCATCTTTTCACAGGCAGTTCTGTAAGAATGATTGACTTCTTGGGAAACAGCAAGAGAATGCCTTTGGGAACATTGTGTTCCACACCCATTGCTTATAGGATTGCAGTGAATCGCAAATAGGGAGAGTCTGAGCTTTTATTTTCTTGGGGTTTTCCACCCACCTTTCAGCTTTTATGAATAATCATTGAATAGGAAAACTTGCTGACTAGGAATATGTTTACATGAGTCTTTTCAGTGCAGGACTGATTAGTTCTACATTTAGAATTCTTCTGCCAGCATTAACTAGCATGCTATGGAGCACAAACAACCAAGAATCTTGCGGAATGTAAAGATTTGAGCCAGTGTTGTGTTTAACCCTGCAGAGCACGATGCCACACTGGCACAATGCTGTGGGCAGCTTCTGGCTTCCCATTGCATTAACTGCAGATTGGTGCATTGAAAAAACAGGGTTTACACTTGTGCAAGGTTGTACATCCCATGTACAAGCTTCACCACAGTGAAGAAATGTATATTTCTCCCATTCTGCATCTGCAAAAGTAATCACTCTTTCAACCTCCTGTTTGCCAGACTAGAGCAACTGCTGTGAGCACATAGGGAGAAACATTTAGCTCTGATCCAATCTCTATTCCAGAGAAAAAGGGTTGATCTCCTGTCTGGTTGCTCCCTAGTAATTGAAGAGGTGTTTTCTAATTATGTTAAGTTTCTAAATTGGCACTATATGCTTTTGTATGTACTGTACAGTATATGTAATTTCTGTTCATATGGTATAGGTGTAGGTTGCTCTTAAAGCAAATAAGTGAGATGCTTCATTGGTTATTTTTAATTATATTAATTATTCAGTCTATGTAAGGTAAAATGCTCAGAAATTGTTATATACAACCAGTGCCATTACATTCTACTTTACAAAGTGTAAAATTCTGTAAATGATGTGCTCAGTGAGCCTATGTGTTCATGAGACAAAGTGTGGTAGTTAGTACAGGATTAGGAGGAGGGAGTGCTTGAATTCTGATTGCAGTAGCCTTAATACCCTTGAGTAAATACTTCAACCCTGTAGTCCATAGGTTATTTTATATATATTCTGGAAAATATATGTGGAAGGTCATGCATCATTTTTGATCTGATAATTGATCACTAATGCATACTAAATAGTTCTGAGTTTGAGCTTAATAAAATGTAGGTTACAAGGTTCATTGTTTGTCAAAGTTATACCTAGTTTATCTCTATCAAAGGCATTTCAGTCTCTGTTAATTAATGCCACGTGGAGAGAGTTTAGAACAGACGCTGAATGTTTTAAATAAAACAACATTAAAATGCACTAAAGGTAAAGGTAAAGGTTTCCCTAAGGAGTATTATATGAAAGTAATTCCTTTAATGTTATAATCTTGCAGCTTTGCTCTGCCTTTGCAGTAATTGGCCAGACAGAGGTGTTAGATTCAGTATATATTTGTCACTTAAAGAACTAAAAACAATTCAAAAGGTTTTCTTTAAAAGACACACTTTCTATATTTACGTTGTTTTCTATTTATTAAAAGTACAGTAAAACCTCTAGATACAAAAGTAAAACCTTTAGATATGCTGCAAAAAAACCAAGAATGGCTCCCAAACTCGAGCTCCAACACCATCACCCTTTGTTTCCATTGCATATTCAGCACATTTCCTACAGCACCCTCTAGTGGCCAGCTATGGTAATTGTAGGACAAGTTTCCGATTATCAGCCTTTTAGGGGAAGGGGGAATATCTCGCACTTCCTGGTTCTAGAGAGAGCTTCTGGCGGTGTAAAAATGCAACGAAAAATAAACGGAGTGGAAATGCTCTGAATACCCTCCTGCCACCGTGGGAAGAGTTAGAAGCCCCCCAAAATGTTCGTATCTTGAAAAAAATACATTAAAAATTTGTATCTCGAACCTAATTTTTCCCCAGATTTCCATTTGTATCATTGAATTTTTTGTAAGTGGAACCATTCGTATCTTGATGTTTCACTGTACTGCCCAGATATATTGTCCGATACCAGATCTGGCAAACATTTTAGAGTGAGTAAATGATTGTTTCTACCTTTTTCTTTTTTCAGCACATTGTCTAACTGCAAAGTTAGTTTCCAGATGTCTCTAATGACTAAGATAAAAGCTCATTCTGTTGTGCAGGACTTGGATCTCGAACTGCTGACCTGTCGTCAGACCTGTGCTGATGGGGCGGGACACTGGGAGCTTCTGTGGCTGCCACTGCGACGCATGCTCTGCTGCCTGGAGAGCTATGCCTGAAGTTTGAGGACCGTTGAGAGAGAGAGAGAAGAAGAGGGCAGCGGTGGGAATTGCCTCAGCTCGTACCTCTCTCATCCTGGGGCCGGCCAGGTGGAGAGGCATGTGCGCACGCACAGGGACAGATGAACTCTCTCTCTCTCTCTCTCTCTCTCTCTCTCTCTCTCTCTCTCTCTCATGTGCACGGCAGTAAGGAGGGAAGGAAAAAGAGAAAAGAGCTCTGTGTGGGAAAGCATGGCAGCATGCGACAGGAGCAAAAGACACCTGGCTCACCCAGCCTTTGCCCTGGCTCCGGCTCGCATGGATAAAACACTAGGCTGCCTCCTCCTAGGGGTCCTGCCACTGGCTAAGCGTCTCGGTGGTCGTTCAACTTGCCTGGCCTCACCGGTCAGCCGGCCCTCCCATCTACCTTGCTCATTTTCCCTATTCCTCCCCTTCTTTTGTCATCTGCCTTTCTACTTTCTCATTGCTTCCTTCCCTTCCCTTTTTTCTCCTTTTCCTCCTTCCTTTCCCTTTTCTTCCTTCCTTCCTTCTTTTGATTTCCTTTTTCCTTCCTTTTCCTTTTTTCCCTTTTGCTTTCCCTCCTCCCTTTCCCTTTTCTCCTTTCCCTCTCTCTCTTCCTTTCTTTAGTTTCCTTCCTTCTTCCCCTTTCCTTTTTCCTCCTTTCCCTGCCCTTCCTTCCCTTTCCCTTTCCCTCCTTTTCCCCTTACTTTTCCTTCCATTTTCCTCCTTTCCCTTTTCCCTTTCTTCTTTCCCTTTCCTTCTTCCTTTTTCCTTCTTCACTTGGCTCCTGTCCCCCACCTTCCCTCTTCCTTTCTCCCTCTTCTTCTTCGCCTTGGGTCTTACTCTCCTTCTCCCTTTTCTCTTCCTTTAGGTTCCACAGCCCCCCCCCCCCCACACACACACACACAAATCCCTGGTTTTCGGGAGGGGGGACGGTTACTGGCTGCCTCTTCTCCCCTTTTTCTTTGAGGGTGAGAAGTATGGTGGAAGTGGCACCTGGCCTGGAGAGAGCCGGGGTGGGGTGAGTTATGCAGGGGGTGCCGAAATGCAGGGGTGCGCACAGAAACTGCACACAGGGGGCTGGGTGGGCGGAGAGCAAAGGATGCATGTAAGAGAAGCGGGCAGAGAGGAGAAGGGGAATGCTAAAAATAGTGTGCTCGGACTCTAGCCTGCACCACTGTCATGCTTTGGGTGGGGGGAGACAAGCACCTATCTAAGAGTTTTGGGGTGGGGGGGGAGGAGGAGGAAGGGAAGGGTTTTTTCTTTCACAAAGAGACAGGTTCCGTGGAGGGGGGTTGTTATAGATATGTTGGTACCGATGCCGCCCCCCCCCCCCCCGGCAAGAGAGAGGAAAGGCAGGTGAGTCAGATGTTGGACTCCTCAAAGATAGGTGCCCTCATCACTCCGTCCGTGCTCTCCCAGGGTACCCAGCATGGGCCTGCCTGTCGCTTTCCAGTCAGCGTCTTAACTACTTGAGCCACTGCAGTCTAATGACTGAACTGGGTAATAATTACAGAGTTAAGGGTAGAAATAATCAAAGAGAAAATTACAATGTAAAAGGGATTAGCCAGGTGTGGTTTTAGATTTGACCATGTCATCTGAATTTTGATGTCTTTGCCTGGTTTGTCAGAGTACATTTGCAAGTAAGAATAATGGCATGGTAATTATAATCCATGAGTAGGTGGTAAAGTGGTGACAGCCACAATAGGTGAAACCTGTTGGCATGGATTGGCACCTTGCTTATTCAAACCTTTCCTTTTTCCACTCCCTTGTTTTCAAGTAAAATGACAAGTACTCTTCAGGCAGAACATCTAAAGAAATTCTGTAGCATAGCAACACCAAAACACACATGATATTGCCTTAGGGCTCTGTCTTGCTTTGCTTTCTTATCTAGGTACAGATGCCTAGGTACAAAAATATTACAATGTGTCATCAAGTTATGTACGTGCCGCTTTTAAAATCCAAGTTTCTTTATTTGTGTCAGATGCATTTCCCCCCTGAAGCATGAAGAATATCATAGGCATGAATTTGTTTAAGGTGGATCCCAGCTTTCCATAAAGTGGCCCACACACTATGATCACGCCTTCACAGCCAGTCCATCCGGCATGGCCTCTTCCGTCTCCATGACCGTTGGGAATCAGAGTTCCTCCTCTGTTCATTTTGCCGTTGGGCCCAATATGATGGTTTCCAATGGCATTTCTTCCACTGAGGAGGCCATCACCCCACCTAAAGGGGCTCATCCACCCATAGCTGTAGGCCCCTTTAGGGAGTCAGGTTAGTTAACCACCGCCTGACATTCGATGTTGAGTCGCTGGCTGTACGGTCTATTCCATTACCGTATCCAGGGTAACTCCCAGGTATATGGGGAGTGATGCAATGTTCGAGCCTGGTGCCATTCCAGGTCACCTGCAAGCTTCTTGATGCCTCATGGTTTTTCAGATGAAAAGCACAGAGTTGAGTTTTTAGGCAGTTTGGCTTCAGTTGGTTATCCTTATAATATATAGCCATTAAATTCAAAGCCTCAGTCAGTTTTTTCTCAGCAGCCTCAAAGGTTACGCACTGTGTGCCAATTGCCAGGAGATCAGCATAAAGAAAGCTCCTAGTAGCTTCCGGCAGTGGTTGATCATTAGTATAATATATACATTGGAACTTAAGATAACGACAGGGACAAATCCGGATAACGATGACAATTTTTTAGAAAAGATTTGCACCGGACAGCGTCATTTTGTCGTTATCCGGTGCATTGTGTTTGATCTCCTACCTTTTGATGCTGTTTGGGGCTGGAAAAAAATCGCCATCTTTGGATGCATTTTTTTGGCTCTCCGCCTCGCCAGCAACCTCTAGGAGGGTGGAAGAACCTTTTCCATGCTATTCCTGCCTTCCTCGGAGGTCCCTGAGCCACACAACAGCTGAAAATAGTTGTGGCTGCCATTTTGTTTTACATGTTCTTGGACTTCAATTCCCAGAAGTCTAAGCACCCTGTAAAACTGCTTGTGGTGACCATTTTTTACAGGGTGCTTGGGCTTTGGGAATTGAAGTCCAAGAACATGTAAAACAAAATGGCAGCCTCAACTTGTCCTTTTTGTTTGGGTGGACTGCCGCCTCTGGGGAGGGTGGGGGATCCGATCTGCGCTGTTTCCGACATCCCCCAACCTCCCTGGGCACTGCTGCAAAGCAAAACCTGCAGCCAAGGAAGGAGTTCCCCCTGGCGTTTTGCCTTGCAGCAGCGCCCAGGAGGGTCGGGGGACGTCGGAAACAGCGTGGATCAGGTCCCCCGACCCTACCAGAGGCAGCCGGTGGACCGGATAAGGACAAAAACCAGATAACGACATGACTTGTGGAACCAAGTTTTGTTGTTATCCGGAGTATTACTGTATGTTAAACAGTGTTGGGCTAGCAGACTGCCCTACAAGAGGTCATTTCTTTGAATTCTCCATTGGCTGCGTTGTCCTTGGAAATTGATAACAAACCTATGGTTTTCCAATAAACTGCCTATTATTTTTATGAATTTAAAATCCTTTGTGATGTGGGAGACTTTCTTCAGCAAGGTTGAGTGGTTGACTGTGTCATAAGCTGCAGTGAGATCTATAAACACTAAGCCTGTGATTTCCTTCAGTTCAAAACCATCTTCTTTGCACTGTGTTAAGTTAAGAATTTGTGCTGTACAATCTTTGCCAGATCTGAAACCAGCTTGCTGTGGTATAAGCTGAGGTTCTACTTTTGCAGACAGTCGTTCAGGATTAAACGTTCATATATCTTATATAGATGACTAAGAAGAAATATGGGCCTGTAGCTTTTTGGGTCTTCTGGTGGCTTGCCTGGTTTAAGTATAGCTATCACCCAAGCCTTCATATCTTTGGTATCTGGACTACATTCAAGCAGTTACTATACAGGCTAAGTAACCATTTTTTTGTTATTGGTCCAAAATGTTTGATCTGCTCAGCCTGAATCTCATCCGTGCCAGCTGCTTTACCATTCTTACACCTGCCTATTGCCACTTCGCTTGTCTTCCATTCCTCATTCCCTCTTATCCTCTCTTTGTTTTTCAGTGGATTGTTTTTCAGTGGGTTTGAATCTGGTTTCCCATTAAGTAATAACTGGTGGGAAATTTGGTTAGCTGAAACATTGGCATGTACCGGTCATTTGGTTACATCATTATTAAGACGTTTAAGTAATCTCCATGTTTTTTGATGTATAACACCGATGCCGGTCTGCGACTTGTGTCAATTTCTTCTATAAACTTAATCTATTTTTCCCTTTTGTACTCTGAGATAGCTGATACTACCTGTTGTCTGGCTTTAATGGTCTCTTCACTGAGTGGATTTGCATCAAAAAGGGTAAAATATTCATTCAGTAAGTCAACAATTCACGCGTTAGACCAATATGCCTGCTGGATATGGCAGGTAAGGTACTCAAAAGGATCATCTGCATCTGGATTGAGGAGTTCAGCTAAGGAGCTCGTGGATTGTCTGAAAGCCAACATGGATTCTGGAAGGCGAGATCTACCCTGGATGCCATCAATGTAGTCATAGATATTGCCCACAAGGTTATAGAAGGCAAACGTTGCGAAGAGAGGTGCCATGAAGTACTGCGCTATCGTCACTTTGGATGTGAGGAATGCATTCAATTCAGCGAACTGGGATCATATCCTAGATTGATGGAGGTTCTGGAGTACATCAGACGTATAATTGTGAGTTATTTCACAGATCGAACCTTGATGTATAACACCAATGTCGGACTTCGAACCTATAACATAACAGGAGGTGTTCCACAAGGTTCGGTACTCGGTCCCTTATTGAGCATGGAGCCTGCAGGAGCAGACTAAACATTCTGCTTATAATTGGTGTAACTCTTAGAAAACTCCAACGATGACAGTGGAGGGTGACAAAGCTGGTGCCTGGAAATGAGAGTGCCCGTGTGTGTGAGTGGGTGGAAAGGAAAGTGCCACAGTCAAGGAAGGGACAAACCTGTTTCAAACCCACATGAAGATGGGTTCTGTTGCTAGCTAACTAAAATATATCCTAGTGGAGACTATAACCCAAGCCAAATTCTCTGCCAATCTCCCACTTTGCTGCTTGCGTTCTAGCTGTCTACAAATTATGTACTTCAGTTCCTGGCATAACAACTGACAGTTGCGTCGCTTAGGGCCATGCTCACTGACATTATTTGCTTTAAAGTTTTGCTGAAGCAGCTTTAGATGAAGGAGCACAAATCTGTATATATGAAAGCTTTTCCAGTATAACTTTTCTAAGTAGATTAAAGCAATGCAACACTTTGTTAAGAAAGACAACAGCTTGCTTCCAAATGAGTTACATATTTAAAACATACAGATGGTTCTCTCAGAGATTTTCTTGAGAACTGCTGCTATGAGAATTTCAGGAAAACTCTATTCTCTACATTTATTATTATTATTATTATTATTATTATTATTATTATTATTATTATTATTATTATTATTATTATTATTATTATTATTATTATTCATGTTTACACTTGTATTCTGCTCACTCGCAACGCGACTAAGGGCGGCTAACAAAGTATTGCATAAACATCAAATACAGTAAAGTCCACAAACCACACAGAAAAGTTCATAAACAAATGGCCAGCAAGAAAGTCTGAGGCCCAGGCTGGCCAGGGGGGAATGTCCAGCCCCCCAGCCCCAGTGGCAAAGTCCTGACACCAACAGAAAAACCCCTGGTCGTTAGTGGGGCCCAGGGTTGGCGGTGGGTCATCCACCGCTGCTTAGAGCCGGCATGGCATTTCAACTCTTGGCCATGGGTGGGGCCTAGAGGAGGGGCGGCTGGCATCCTTGGCCGAAATGGCGGGTTGTCCTCTGCCGCTTAGAGCCAGCATGGCTTTTCAACCCACAGGCATGGGTGGAGCCCGGGGGAGGGGTGGCAGGCGTCCTTTGCCGAAATGGTGGGTCGTCCTCTGTTGCTCAGAGCCAACATGGCTTTTCAACCCCCAGCCATGGGTGGGGCCCGAGGGAGGGGCGGCAGGCGTTCCTTTGCATGTGCATTTAGAACACAGTCATAATGAACTAAAGCAAAGAGTAGCTCCTTTTGTGGGTTGCCCACAGGAATAATTGGCCAAACCTTTCCCCAGGGGCTTGCTCGGCCTTCGAGAGATCCGGGGATCAATCGGGCTTGGCAGGAAAGGCAATTGGGATGTGGGCTAGTTAGCTAGTTTGGGGGTGAATCATAAAGCCTTGGCTGATGGCTACAGTAGAAACGGGGTAAAAACCAAGATGATGACTCTTGTAGAAACACACAATCCTTAGCTGCTGGCTACAGATTAAGCTGGGCAAACAAGCCGAGCCAGACAGCGGACAAAGCTAGGCGCCCGGAATCAATACACATAAGGCTCCGAGATAGGGCAGGAACAATGGGTTTCGCCAGCCTAAACCTTAAGTAGTTGCGGGCTGTCCATTAACCATAGCGCAATGTCCAAGAGCAGGTATTGTCCTAACCACCGGAAAATGCCACGTATGCAAGCCTTCTGTATGAGGGGGTCACACGCATCCTACGCATGTATCACCCCAAGGCAGGGTAATAAATACGTATCTCCGACTTCGTTCGGGGCTGGACTTCACCGCACGATTGTCTCACGTGTCTTCCTTACGGCCAGCCACTCCTACATCTGGTAGCCATTCCAACACCTTTAAATAAATGGCAGGTCTAAATATGGTATTTTGACAGTAGAATTTGATATATATATTTGTTAAAAAATAAATCCAGTTGAATTAATTAAGATTTAGTACTATTTACTACAGTAGGTTTAAGCTTGCAGTGTAAGTGGATTAGTCGTGTTTTACAATGGGTTTGTAAGCAGTGATGTACATCATCACCATTGTGAAAATATTCAGTTCTTATAGGTGTAAATCAGAAGGGCAACCAAGCAGAACAGAAATAAAAATAATTGCATTTTCTACCCTGCTTTTCCACTATGAAGTAGCTCCCAAGAAGGCTTGCAAAAGATAGTAAAACAGATGAAAACAGAACTGTTTTCACAGTTCTAAAATTCTCCCTGTTCACCAAAAATCTCCCCCAGGCAAAATCACTGTCTATAAGTGATACATAACATTCGAAGCAGATCTAAAACTAAAAACAATATCACCGTGAATATCAGAAAATGTGTGAAACACAAGTAAAAACATCATCTTTGTCCCTGTTAAACCAAACCAGTAGGACTAGTTGCACTGGGTTTAGCAAGTTATTCCAGTGTAGAACTTGGTTACTTTGTACTTTGTATTGTGTGTATTTGTGACACTGAAAATATTTGAGTTTTTAAAAGAAAATATGGTGTTTTAGCCAGCCAGCTGCTGTCACCTGCTATTCGCCTGTAATACCTGTTATTGTTGGATTTTATTTTGTAACTGCACATATTACCCGATTAGTAGACTTTATTATAAATGTATATTGTTGCAATGGTGTTGCAGGGGCCAGTGGAGAGGGCCGCCAGGTCCGGGAATGGCCCGTGGAGGTTCAGAGTGACTGGCCGCAAGGAAAGTCACGTGAGACGAAATGTGCGGTGAAGTCCAGTCCCGAGCTAAGTCGGATGGCATATTTATTGACCTGCCTCGAGAGTTCCGTGCTAAAAGCACACGGGACTCCGTCACAGAAAGGCTGATGCAAACGTGGCATTTCTGGTGGATAAAGATAACACCTCTCTCCGGACATTGTCTTGTGATTAATGGACAAACCCGCAGTTATCTAAGATCTGGGTTGGCGAAACCCCATTGTTCTCGCCTTATCTCGAAAGCCATGTAAACTGCCTGCGGGACTAACTTCCTTAGCCGCTGACTCAGTGCTTACTCAACCTTCACTTGGATCAGAAGGGGAAGAGCGAGTTCAACCCTGGAGTCAGCAATTTTTACCTTTTGTCCTATTTCCTCTGCAATTCCTCAGCCAAGGCTCTCATGATTCATGCCAATTAATCTAGCCCGCACCCAATTTCCCTTCCATCAGAGCCCGTGTTGATTCTCAAGCCGTGTGCGTAAGCGAGCGAACCCATTGGGAAGGGTGATGGCCAATCTAGGCACACGGGCACACCACAGTATATTATCTAATTTAAAAACCCTTTTGCTCTAATGCTGAGACTAGACTGGCAAATAGCACAGAACTTGCTTTGGAAGTAGAATGAATTAAAATGTACTTCTTCAAAGTGATCACATGATGCAAAGGCCAGTGTGAATAAGCCTGGTCTTTTTACTTCACATATAGGTTTTTTTAACTGATGCTGGGAGCTCCTACTTTTTAAAACCTGCAGCACTTTGAATTGTGTTTTCCCCATTTGATCAGTTGCTTCGTTCTCCAAAATGATGGAAGGGGAGACAATTGATACTTTGCTTGTGACCTATTAAAGTGGATGTGATGTTTTGACTAGAGGAAGTGTCCAGCCCCATGATCTTGCTTCCTAGTCATCCTGACATATCTGGGGTTGTTTTTAACTATGGGGTTTAATGCTAGATCACTTTAAAACTTCATTGATGCATTAATTTAAGTACTAGATCACTTCTGCATAGCCAAAAGAGAAAGGTAAATATCTAAACAACTCTGACAAACTGCAGCAGACTACTGTGTTTCCTCAGTACAGTATGTGTTTGTATGTTATGGAGAAATAGTTACTTCAGGGGTTCTCAACCTATGGTCCAGGGGCCGGATGCAGCCTGCGACACCATTTTATGTGGCCCCCAACTGCCTCTGCCACACCCAGAAGTGCCATGTGTGGCAGGCAGGGCAAAATGGCCATCTGGCCCCCGAAGCTGTCTGAGGGAGCGTGATCCGGCCCTCGTAAAGGTTGAGAACCACCAGCTTTACCCTAACATTGTGTAGCACTTTAAACCAGGGCTGGCCAAACTACAGCCCATGGGCCGGACCTGTCCCAAAGTGCCAAATCATTCAGCCCGTGCCACCCTCATCACTTCCTGAAGCAGAAGTAAAACATGGCCATGTATGCACAAATGTTTCCGGAAGCAGAAGTAAAACGCACCTGTGCAGGCGCAGGTGCTGCCATAAATGAACCCACAGCTGTTGTAAGCATCATTTACAACAGCCCTGGATGCGTTTTATGGCAGGAGGAACCACATGACCAGCCCACTTAACCATGTGACCGGCCCACAGCACAAAAAAGTTTGGGAACCCCTGCTTTAAACAGTCTGCTAGCTTTACAATAAACTATAAAAGAGCGAGGAATCAACAGAGAGCAGAAACAAAGGGGCTGTGAACTGTGGCATGGATCAAACCACATCAGATTGAGGAGCTGATGTGGACACTGATATCAACACAATTTGTGGTTTCTATATGACCAGTTAATCTGTATTGAATCATAAAATAGGCACAACAAAATGAAATATCTTAAAAAATGAGCTCAGTGTGGTAGCGGATACCTTAGTTCAACCTTTTCAAGTTGAGAGCCAGATCATGCTCCCTCAAACAACTGAAGGGGTGGACTGGTTGTCTCCCCACCATTTACGATGGCCATAAATGAGTCTGCAGTCAATTCCAGTGGCAGCAGCAGCGGCTGGAACAAGGACAGGGGGCAGATTATTTGGCACTGCAGGACGTAGATTGAGAACCCCCACCTTCGCTTGCCATGGTTCAGCTGAAGCCCTTTGTCCCCCATGCAGACCCCAATGGCCTCCAGGCATCCAGACAGGACTTTGACCGCATCACTGGGGTCCCCACGGGCCGAGATGTACAACTGAGTGTCATCCACGTACTGATGGTACCGCACCCCGTGGGAACAGATGATCTCACCCAGCGGCTTCATGTAGATGTTAAAAAGGAGGGGAGAGAGCACCGAGCCCCGCGGCACCCCATATTTAAGGGGCCTAGGGCTGGATCTCTCACTCTCCAACCACACCAACTGGGTATAGTGAAAAGAGGAAAAACCAGGACAACACAGTGCCCTGGATCCCCAAGCCTTTGAGCCATTCCAGAAGGATACCATGGTCGACCGTATCAAAGGCCACTGAGAGGTCAAGGAGAGCAAGGATGGTTGGATGACCACCATCCTGCTCCCGCCACAGATCATCCATCAGTGCGACCAATGCCGTCTCCGTGCCATGTCCAGGCCTGAATCCTGATTGAAAGGGGTCCAAATAATCCACTTCCTCCAGAGCCCCCTGCAGCTGGCATGCCACCACCTTCTCCAATACCTTCCCCCAGAAGGGGAGGTTGGAGACCGGCCTATAGTTATTTAGGACAGCTGGATCAAGGGACGATTTCTTCAGGAGGGGGCGCACCAAGGCATGTTTGAGCGGTGCAGGAAACACCTCCTCCCACAAAGATGCATTTATCATAATTTAGTAACACACTTAAGGAAATTATATGCTTTTTAAAATTGTTAATTGATTTAGTTCATGTGTTCTGGCTTGGTTCACGTTATCCTACTTCATGAACTGAGTTTGTATTCTAAAATTAACTTCTGGGATGCCTGTTTATATGAATAGCAAAATAAAAGAACATAATAAGCAGTAATTGTTGGATTAAATCTATATGATTAAACTTTATATTATTTCATGGCCTAATTAAAGACTTGGATGCATAAATGACACAAATGGGGTAGGGTGCAAGATTTAGGTGGAGGTGTGGCTGTTGGGTGGGTTTCTGACAATTGTTTACCGTTAAAGCATGTGATGTGATACCTACTATAACATAAAAGTGCCTAGCTTAACACATTTCTGTGAGTTAGCAGCTGGGTCTCTTCTATACCTATACATCTGTGTGTTAACCGTTGGAATGTGACAAATGATGTTTAGCCCTGTTCGAGCCTCCATGCACTCGCCCAACTGGGGTTCGCAGGTAACTGTCGGGCTGAATTTTGCGCCAGTGGGGCAGGAGCCCCCCGGACGCAAAAAAAAAGGGAACTTCAATTCCCAACGTTCCTTGCTCCGCGCCGCACCAGAGCCAATCAGACTGAGCGGCGCAAGCAAAAGGAACGTTCGGAAATGCGCCGCGGCCAATCAAAATGAAGCCGCAGGAAAAAACCGCTGCACAAACTGAAATCGCAAACGCCAAACTACAAGCCCCAGCATCCTGCGTGCCATGAGCATGCAGAATGCTGAGGAAGCCGGCATGCGAAAAATAAAAATAAAAAAGGCAGGCCGCGGAACCCCCACCACCGCATACAGCGGCGATGGGATTCCCGTGGTCCAGCCACCCAGGCCAGCCAACAGAAATACCCCTACCCCAAGGCCGCATCAAATGGCAATGGGATTCCCATGGTCCGGCCACCCAGGCCGGCCAACGGAAATACCCCCACCCCAACGCTGCATCAAGTGGCGAAGGGATTTCCGTGGTCCGGCCACCCAGGCCGGCCCATGGAAATACCACCACCCCAACGCTGCATCAAACGGCGATGGTATTTCTGCGGTCCAGCCACCGAGACCGGCCAACCGAAATACCCCCACCCCCAACACAAAACAACACAATCCAAAAACATTCAAAAGTAATCAAAACCAAAAATAACAAACAGAAAAAGTAAACACAAAAACATCCAAAAACAAACAAGAAAAAACACACAGAAACCCCCCAAAAACACCCCCCCAAAAAAAATTTAAAACCCGAGACCTTACCAGGAGACGTCCTCACTCCATGATGAATGGAACTAAACTGAGGAAAGAAAGAGACTACTTACCAGAAGAAGAAGCGACACCCAGAGGACAGTAGAGAAAAATAGTAAAATAAAAGAAAAGCTCACCAGCCCCACCCAGAGGTCACAAGAGAAAAAACATTCAAAAATATTCAGAATAATCACAAAAAATTCACAAATTAATGAAATAAGTTTTCAAAACATTCAAAAATCTTCAAAATAATCACAAATAATTTTAAAAAAAGAAATAAGTTTTCACTCAAAAATAATAATCTAAACACAGTATAGAAACATTGATTTTAAAAAAACATATTCTTACACATTTTTAAAATTATTATAGAACTATTTTAAAAAATTCACATAGTAACACATTATTTGGTTTAATATAATAATTATAAAAAATTATATCATCCTTTCCTCTTTTTTAAAAACAAAAACAAAAAACAAAATGATCATAGTTTATAACTGCCCATGCGTAAAAATAATTTTTTTAAAAACAACAATTAAAAACTAACCTCATTTGCATAAACATTAAAACAAAAACCTTCCAAAACCATTTTAAACAGCCTGGCACCACCGGGCAAAATCTGCTACTACCCTATAAAATTGCAGGCATTCTTTTCACATCATTCTTCTCTCTCCTGAATTCCCACTCCTTGGCTCCAGTCCCTTGTTGAAAACTTCTGTTTCAGGGACAGAGACTGCCAAGACAGAGAGACTGGCAAGAGAAGCGAGCTTTCTCCCTTTTCTTTGAAGAGCCAATGTCCTCATTAGCATTTGAGAAGAATAGTTGTAAATAGACATGAAATGATGTGGAGAACTGCATAGTTTTAATATTAATAGTCTCCTCCAAAGACTCCAACTAACTAAGTGCTACACAATTGTACGTGGCAGTAGTGTTATTAGACATCCTGTTGCTGAGTAGAAAGTATTATTCTATTACTCCCAAGATAATGTTTATAACTTTGTCTCAATAGCCACGTGATAACTATGATGTCTTGATGTAGAGCCAAGGTTTAGGGATCAGGAAAAGGCAGCAGGATACTGTAATGTGAATTCTCCTCCTGTGATTCTTCTTGTCTGTGTATGTCACCACCTCTCTAGGCATTGCATGTTACCCTACCAACCCATCTTAAAAAAGGAAACAAGTGCTCTCCTAAACTCAAACTGAGGATCTTGATTTAGTTTTCAAAATATGATTAGGTATATAACCCTTTTCTTTTTAACTACATGACTGACACATCCTACATGATGTCTTTGTGAGTAGATGAAACCTCCTGTTGAATATACACTTAGATATATATTTGAAGTGGGTCTGGATGTGTTTTTTAGGTGTTTGTGTAAGCATATAGTGATTTAAGAATCTGGCTGTAGAGCTAGACATTGGAAGTTCTATTCCCTACTGTGCCTCCTTGATAGGTACTAGACTTAATGATCCATAAGGTCCCTTTCAGCTCTGCAGTTTGACGTTGTTGTTTGTTGATGATATATGGAGGGTTAATTGTATGATGGGGATATATGTGTGCAATATCCTTGAATGTCCTCATGCACCTCCCAGAATCACAGATCTTCATATGGGGGTAGATTTTATATTGGTGCTTATCTGAACTCACTCCTGCCAACCTAGCAGTTTGAAAGCAAGAAATTGCAAGTAGATAAACAGGGAAGGTAAACAGCGTTCTGTGCGCTCCGGTGTCTAGTCATGCCTGCCACATGACCACGGAAACGTCTGCAGAAGCAGACAGCGCTGGCTCTTCGGCTTTGAAACAGAGATTAGCACTGAACCCTAGAGTCGGATACGACTGGCTTTCGAGCAAGGGAAACCTTTACCTTTACTATCTGAACTCATGTGCAGAACTTTATCTGGATTCCTGTTCAAGAGCTCTGAAAGGTTGTTTCTGTGAATGTGAATACGTACTCTCTTCAGACCTCCACGTTCAATCCACAAAAAGCCCTTCTTGGATCCCATAATGCTAAATAATTACTACTGAGTCTTTAAAGTCTTCTTGAGCAAGGTGCTAGAATGGATCATGGCTTTTTAACTCCAGGGATTCCTGGACGAAATGGATTATTTAGATCCATTTCAGTCTGGCTTTAGACCTGGTTATTTGTCAGAGACTGTTTTGGTTCCCTTGGTGGATAGAAGGAATGTTTCTCATTAGTTCTGATGGACCTCTTAGTGACTTTTGATGAGTATAGTATCTTTATAGGTCATATCTCTGAAATTGGACTTGGAGGCATTAAGGGAAGAACTTAGAAGGTAGTGTTGGGAGACTCTTGTTCGACACCCTAGCCATTGGTCTGCAGTATCCATCATTCTGTTTTGCCCACATGCTATTTAACATTTTCCACTGGGACTGGTTTCTAGAGTTTTAGGGTTGGTTTCACTAATATGTGGACGACACCCAACTCGATCTCTTATTCCATCAAAATTGGAGGAAACTGTTCAGTAACTGGTATCAGTAATGGTTTGGATGAGGGTGAATAAACTGAAACATGATCCAGACAAGACAGAGGTGCTCCTTGTCAGTTGAAAGGCAGATCAGAAAATAGAGGTACAGCCAGTGTTGGATGAGGAGCCCTCCTGGCATAATGGTTAAACTGCTGGACTACAAGCCAAACTGGTGATGTTCAATTGTGACAGCATTCGAGGTTGACTCAGTCATCTATCCTTCCAAGGTCAGTAAAATGAGTACCTGTCAGGGTCTGTGGTGTGGGCAGTTGGCAGATAACATGAATGCCAGGACCCAAGAGAACCAGGTAATAGGCATAGCTTGCATGTGTTCCTGGATTTATCCCTGCATCTGGATGCCCAGGTTACAGCAGCGGCCAGGAATGCATTTGCACAGTTAAGACTAGCGCTTCAGCTGCACCCATTCCTGGAAACATCTGATCTGGCCACAGTGACACATGTCTTGGATACATCCTGGCTGGATTACTGCAATGTGCCTTAAACTTTGGAAAATGTTTGGAAACCTAAGCAAATCCAAAATGTTGCAAGAGAAATTGTTAGCCAAAGCTGGTTATAGGGATCACTCCACACACTCACCCCAGTTACAGTAGTAAAAATATTTTGAATTAATAGATACCGTATATACTCGAGTATAAGCCAACTTGAATATAAGCTGAGGCACCTAATTTTGACCTGTAAACCCAGGAAAATAGATTGACTCAAATATAAGCCAGCTGCTAGTGAGTTTCAATAATCGAAATAAATGAAAATACAGTATGGTAAAATTAATTAAATTGTTGGTGCAACCTTGGGACCCTTGTGGTTGTTGACCCGAGTATAAGCGGTGTCCCCTTTTGGGGGCTCATTTTTGGGGTTAGAAAACTTGGCTTATACTCAAGTATATACAGTGAACTATAAATCTGCCAGGTGTGTGAGGACATTGAGGAATGGGGCTTGTTTCCATACCCATATCCCCATCATACCTTTATCTGAAAAAAGAAGAAACATTGAAAAGAATTAAGTTGACTCTCCTGTTTTAAAAGAGAAAATATATAAATATTTGGAAATTACTTTTAATTATTGTTTTGTTGTAAAAGAGCTTGAGCAAATGTAGAACCCAAAGTGAATTGTTCCAAGGAATAGACCTTTTATAGTTATTTTGAGGATTGTTGAAAAAAATCCTCTTAAATGTAAGTGATGCAATTGATTAGTGTTTATAAAAGAGGGGTACATGGAAGTTTTGTGTTTATTTCATGTTCCCTGTTTCATGCATTCTTTTGTTGCACTGTTACCCTTTGTCTGCCAAATAGCCAGAGAAAATTTTCATCCAATAACACTTTGAGGGTTGCCGTTAGCCAAACCAGAACATCTGCAGGGAGCAGGTATTTTAAATCTGTAAAAGTCCTGGAACCCAATAAGAAGTATTCTTTGCTTCACTTGTTCCTTCCAGGATTACTATATGCTAAGTTCCTGGTGCTCTCTGTCTTGGATTGCTGCTTGTCTGATGGCTGTGCCTCCATCTTGGAATCTCTCTATTTTACTCTCTTTATTTTAATAATCCATTTCTTTGGATTATTTTTGCTGATGCCAGGCAATTTTCCAGTGCCAGCATGTCTCGTTGGGATGATGATGGCGGTGGTTTGTTGTTGTGTTTGCTCTCCTGGTTTCTTTGAGGAGTATCTTGTCTTTGTATGTTTTGCTTTCTTTTGTTGGATAGTTTTTGCTGCTCCCTGCTTCTTTCAAAGAAGAGAGGAGAAGACATCAATTTTTGGGTGTGGGGGAAGAAAAATCCCTCCATAGTGTAGTACAGTAATGGCCAACCATGGCACTCCAGGTGTTCTTGGACTTCAATTACCAAAAGTCCAAGAACACCTGGAGTGCCAAGGTTGGCCATCACTGGTCTAGTAATTTTGGTTTGGGGAAGTCTTTGTTTGTAGTTTTGGCTTTATTTGCTTGCCTGCTTATCAGAAAAGTGGTTTGCATTTTGCTATTCTTTCCTCTGCGTGTCATGGATGCTTTAATTGTTTTTATTTACTCTGTATTTATTCTGTTTAAGGTATGTATATGGTACAGGGGGGGGGGTGTTTCGATGGCTTCAGTAGGAATGTGTGGTCAGGGAATGGACTTTGAGACTATGCCAATATGCCACTGGGTTGTGTGTGGGGTAGTTGTTGTTGGGGCACAGGTGGAGACATTTCTATTTTGTTGTTCTTAGTGTTGCATTATTTAGGTTTGCTTTTGGTGAGTGGGTGTCCCTCTGGGTAAGACAGCCAGTGAGGTGTTTTTTACTCTGTCTATAGGACTGGTAACTGTTATTGCTACATGTGGTAAAATCACCTCTTACTTATGTGCTTGGTCATAGCAGACTTAAGAGGAAAATGTACCTCACTTGTGTACCTCCTTTTACCTGAAGCCACCTGTCTATGCACTTAAGTGCTGCCATCAGGCTTCCCTTTCAGTGGTTGATGTCCATGGCTTTCCAGGATATGGGCCAAGTCTGTTACATGCCTGGTAGATTGGCCATCCCATGGGTGGATATGTTGCTTGTGATGTGCCAAAATTCATAACTTCAAATAATGAAGCTGTGGCCTTCCTGATCTCATCAAACACATGTTGTCTAATGATTTTTTTCCTCTTCACCTTCCTCTGTTTCACTAACCACTAGAGGTGCAAACTTGCACTTCCAATTCTATTACAGTGGTAGGATATGAATTAGCCAGGTGAAACAAGTCTGATTATGCATTTATTGATTCATAGAGTTTTTCTGGATGTTTGAAAACTGGCATCACTTCCACCTGTATGACTGGGAGATATGCAAAAGATACTACCCTAATGGCAGAAAGTGAAGAAGACCTAAAGAAGCTCCTGCTTAGGTTGAAAGAAGAGAGTGCAAAAGCTGGCTTGAGACTCAACATTAAGAAAACCAAAATAATGGCAACAGGACCTATCACCCCCTGGAAAATAGATGGAGAAGAAGTAGAAGCAGTGACAGACTTTACCTTCTTAGGATCCAAGATCACTTCAGATGGGGATTGCAGCCATGAAATAAAAAAGCTACTAATTCTTGGGAGGCAAGCTCTGAGAATTTTGAGGAACATAGTTAAAATAGAAAGATCAACTTGCAAACAAAAGTCCACATAGTTGAAGCAATGGTATTTCCTGTAGTAATGTATGGTTGTGAGAGCTGGACCATAAGGACGCATTTGAAATGTGGTGCTGGAGGAGAATTTTGAGAGTACCCTGGACAGCAAAGAGATCAAATAGGTCAACCTTAAAAGAAATCAACCCCAACTGCTCCTTGGAAGGTCAAATATTAAAGATGAAGTTAAAATACTTTGGACATCAAATGAGAAGAGAGGATTCACTCGAGAAGGCATGATGAAAGATCAGGGGTAAAAGAAGAAGGGGGCAGCAGAGAATGAGATGGATAGATGGCATTGTGGACGCAATGGAATTTGTGCAAAATCTGGGTTGAACAGTGAACAAAACACATGTGCAATAACTATAACCATCCTCTGAGCGGGAAAATTTTCTTGGAAAAACAAGTCAATCACAACGAAAAATTTATTTATTTATTTATTTATATTATTTTGATTTCTATACCGCCCACTTGGCCAAGGCCAACTCATGGCGGTTCACAATCACAATAAAAACATAATAAAAACATAAATAAAACATAATTAAAACATAATTAATTAACTATGTTCCTCAAACTGTTAATTCACAAAGTCTTTACTGTGTTAATTCTTCAAAAAAAAAAAAAACCAAACTTCTTAATTAGTGTTCAAATCAAACTCACTTAACAATTCATATTTTCATTCATCTTGTAGTATAACATAAAATCCTCTTCCTTCTAAATGATTTCTTCTTACAAATTAAGGGAGTGGCAATAGGGTGCCATTTAGCTCCATCAGTAGCAAACCTCAACATGGTAAAATTTGAGAAAACAACACTACTGAACACACAGATAAATCCGTTTTTTACAGATATAATTATATGTAAAAGGTTTATTGATGACTTATTTTTTTATTTTTAAGAGACAGAAACACGTAGAGGACTTCGTTGGATGGATTAACAGCCAAAACCCAAATTTGTCATTCACCCACCAGGTACAGCAGGATTCCATCCCCTTCTTAGACATCAAAGTATTTTGAACTCAGAGCAATAGATTAAACATGAGTTTATTCAGGAAAAAAGACAGATAGAAACACCTATCTCCATTTTGAGTCCTTCCACCCGAGATTTTTAAAGGAGAACATTCCGTATGGGGTTTTCATGAGGGCAAGAAGGAACAGCTCTAAGCACGCAGATTTTGCACGATCAGCTGATATTATCAAGAGGAATTTATTAGATAGGGGCTATCCGCACCATGTCACTGAACACTCCCTGAGAAGGGCCAGTAGTGTTGACAGGAAACAACTTTTGCAAAGACACCACCCACTGGTTGATCACAGGGTACAATGGTCCGTAGAGTTCTCTCCCCTGGCGTTTAGTGTACCTCTGTGTTTGCCCATGTCAATTAGGTTACATAGGAAAAATGGGGCAAAAATTAAAGACCCGCATAAATGAACATAAATCTAGGATTTAAAATGGCAACTTGCAATCCCCACTAGTTGGGCATTTTATGGAGAAAGGGCACTCAGTTGATGAACTTAGATTTGTAGTCCTGGAGACGGTTAAAATGAAAACTTATAAGAGAACTGATATTAATACTGTACTTCTTAACAGGGAATCTTATTATATTCATGTTTTAGACACCATGCACCCTAATGGCTTGAATTTAGAACAAGATCTTTCGTGTTTCCTTTAAAATCTCCAATGGATCCAGTAGTACACGCAGGTGCTGAGATCGTTAAAAGGATTTTGAGTTCCTTAAGGTTTTGTCAGGTGTGCCACCAAGCTGCAGTTAAGAGGCGCTTAAATTTAGGATAGTAAGTAAAGGTTGTTTAACGTCATAGCCCATAAAGAATAAACGTATGGAGGCAATTAAAAATCTTTAATTGGCAAGAGAAAAATAGTAAGTAGAGCAATTATTATATTGTGACCTTACGGGATAAATGTTGAAGGGGGTTAACTGTTTGTAGAAATGAATTGTATTGTTTTATTGTTTACAGAAGTAGCTCTTAGAAACCAAGAAAGTTCTTCCTTTCCTGATGAAAGCTATTGAAAAGAGAATTATCGGATTTTCTTTGGAAGGAAGAGGATTTTATGTTATACTACAAGATGAATGAAAATATGAATCATTAAATGAGTTTGTTTTCAACACTAATTAAGAAGTTTGGTTTATTTTTTTGAAGAATTAACACAGTAAAGACTTTGTGAATGAACAATTTTTAGTTGTGATTGACTTGTTTGTCCAAGAAAATTTTCCCGCTCAGAGGACAGTTATAGTTATTGCACATTGTGGACGCAATGGGCACAAAGCTGTGTGGGCTGAAGAGGATGATGGAGGATAGGGGTGCCTGGTGTGCGGTGGTCCATGGGGTCACAAAGGGTCGGAAGCGACTATGCGACTGAACAACAACACATTTTATTAGAATTATAAATCCTGTGAGTATATTTTTCAGGCAATGAAGCAGTAGAACATTAGGTCATACTTAAAGATTTTAGATGTGATACATGGGTAGCTTACTTTATGTAAATTTTAAAAATTCATAATGATATTATAATTGTGTTATTCCTTGAGTGGCTACATACAGACAAAATTTGTGTACTTCTAAAAAAAGTTATTCAACATCCTTGGAGTCCAAATCCTGTCTCTAGGAAAATGAGCTTTTGTAGCTCACATTCATCATACTCCTTGAGCAGACTTGAATGACGTCTTCTATTTTGTAAAAAAAAATGACAAAATGTTACCCATGGCAAATTACTCTGCCATGGATCATTTTCTGCATGATTTAGTTTGTTTAAAAACAAATTAAAACAATTAGACTACTTCTGTTCAAAAATAGTCTAATCATTTTAACATTTTAATTTGTTTGAATTTTATTTATATTTATATACTGTACTTTATATACTATACTTGAGAAGGCCTTAATGCTGGGAAAGGTGGAGGGCAAAAGAAGAAGGGGGCGTCCAAAGATGAGATGGCTAGATGGTATTGTGGACGCAATGGGCACAGAGCTGGGCGGGCAGAGGAGGATGGTGGAGGACAGAGGTGCCTGGAGGAAAATGGTCCATGGGGTCGCAAAGGGTCGGAATCGACTGTACGACTGAACAACAACAACAAACTCTGCAATGCTTTGACACAATGCAAGAAAGAAAGTTTTATTTCACTAGTCATGAGGTGAGCTTAGGAGCTGTGCTGTAAATGATAGTTTTATTTAACTTAAATTCACTTCGCCTGGTTTCTACATGAGAATTCTGGAACTCTGTGGGCTTCTGGCATTTGCAGTACCACATTTTCTAAACTATCTTTGCATAAGGGATTGTAACTTAATTTTTGAAAAGGTGGAAGAAGGTTGATGATGAAATAAAAATTATTCTTGAGAAGTTCATTTCTGTATCCAGTTCTACATACTATGGTTCTGAATAATTGTGCAAGTCATGCAGTACCAACCTGAGGCAACATTAAGATAGACTTTAATAATATAGGAGTTTTATGCATTGTTCTTTCTTCAGGGAGATTATTGTAATCAAGTTATATGCATGTATGTTCAGAAGTAGCCACATTTATTAGGAGTCATTCTTACATAAGTGTAGGGTTTTAGCGATTGCAACCTTATCAGTAGTATTGTACTTCTGTGTTCTTTTAAAAGTTACAGTACTGTATATTAAAATCGAATTGGGCACAGGAGGCTATTGTATTTTAAAATCTAAACCCTCTCACTCTCCACATCACTGATGGAAAACAAGACAGATGTGCTCTTGTGCCCTGGTGTCACAGGCTGATGGTTTTGCACATTGGAAGGGACACATGTTTTCACCACAAATGTAGTTCAGTATGATTTAATTGTTATAGACTTTCAGCTAGCTTCTCTTGTCATGGCACAACCGTGAACTAAATGTGTAGTTTTGTATTAGTCGAATACAAGCGGAATAATTAATTCACAGGCCACGGCGAAGGCATCCAAGATAAATAAATCCCTGAGAATGTGAGGCGCACAAAATTATTGTTGCCACCCTCGGTGTAGTCAGTGGTGTGCTGTACTGAGAACTGGCTAGGCTGATGATTCTCACTCTTTGGGTTGGATAGCATTGCACCTTTCATAATTGGCTTGAGTGTATCCGGTTATATCAAAGTGCTTTCATGTGAAAACACAAAAAGCTCTGTTCAGACTACTTTGCACCCTCTGTTGTAACTGAGGAGCCATCATTAAAGCCATTTCTGTTTTATTTCCCTGTGAGTAATTCTGGAGGGGGGGCGGGTGAGAGAAGCCACAGCGACTTTGTATTTCAGTACATTTGGTTTAGCCAAGAGGTTTATTCACTGCTGCTTTGTACTTTGAGGCAAATTAGAGAACTCAGATTAATAGGTTGTTTATTCTTCCCCATGTTCCTGGAATCAAAGGCACTGGGTTGCATTATTAAAGAAATAGTGTGTGGCAAGCCGAGAACTTTCTTCACTGAGCTCCAGAAGAAGAGAAAATATTGCTTCCCGTCCTTTACTCAGTACACAGCCCAGAACAGGAGAACTTTTAGATGCAGTGTCAACTAGCATTGCTTTAAGTGTTCTATGTAATGCAATGTGAGCAGATGCTAATTATGTATGCTGGTTTAGGGAGGCAAATCTTGGGAAGAGACTCTGTGCATCCAGTGTAAAGGCTGATACTAAAAGTGATGTCTCAATCAACTTCTGAACTCTTGGTGCTCAGTTTCTACACAGACTCGTTTTTGGCAAAGAGGAAAGCATGTACCCATACAGTATACCACACACAGAGAAATTATCTTCCACTTTTGATTTCTTTCCTGTGAATTCAGCAGACGGTTAGAAATTTAGTATACAGTATTTCCCTCTGTCATGAGAATCTGCAAGTAGTAGGTAACTGAGAGCAAGAAGTAGGCATTGAAGTGTTGCCTTACATGTGCACAATAGTGCTGTATACCTCGCTAATATCGGCTCATGCTGGTAGCTGTTTGTGTAGATGAAATGCATCTAATGGTGTACATTTTAACTTAAAAAAAACTAGTAATGTGATTTCCTTGTCAGAACATTTAACTCAGTTTCTCAAACTTGGGCCCCCAGGTGTTCTTGGGCTTCAATTACCAGAAGCCCAAGTCAGCACACCTGCTGACCAGGGCTTCTGGGAATTGAAGTGCAAGAACATCTGGGACCCAAAAATCGAGAAACCCTGAACTAGAGAGACTGTTGGTTTTACCTCAGGGGTTCCCAACCTTTTCAAGCTGGGGGCTGGGTCACACTCTCTCAGTCAGCTTCGAGGGCCAGATTACCATTTTGCCCTGCCCGCATGATGGGGGTGGCCATTTTGTCCCAACAGCTTCAAAGGGGGGCATTTTGTTTCTTGAATGCTCTTGGAGGGGGGGGGCACATGAAATGGCACCGTGGGCCTTTGGTTGGGAACCCCTGTTTTACCTAATACAGTGGCTCTTAAGTATTCATTATTAAATAATCAACTTCAGGAATCTTAAGGCTGTGGTATGCTGGGTTCAAGAGAGGTGGACACCACTGCTGCCTGTCACAGAATATAGCAATAGCTATATTCAACACCCTACATCAGGGGTGTCCAAACTACGGCCCATGGGACATATGGGTGCATTTTACTTACACTTCTGAGAGTGACGGGGGTGATGTAGACCAGATGAATTGGCATTGGGGGCCAGATTGGCCCATGTGCAATAGTTTGGGCACCCCTGGTTTAAGCAGAGAAAATGGCATCTTAAAATCTATCTCATCCTGTTGCAAAACAGATTGCAAGGCGTGTTTTGCTTTCGGCGAGAGGAACCACGTGACCGGCCTGCAGAATCACATGAACGGCCCATGGCCCGAAATGTTTGGGCACTCCTGCCCTACAGCTAGAGGTCACGTACTGTAAGCAATGTGTTGTATGTTTCTGATATATAACTAAATGGGTTGACAGCCTCTTTCTTTTGATAGAATATGATAGTGTGATGTCATGTTCAGTTCGTGTTGTAGTGTGTTCATGAAGCAAGTTCTGTGGCATTGAAAACTTCTGCTGGTGGAGCTATTCCTGCGGCTTTGAAGGTTGTGCTAATGATGCTCCTCTGGGTTTGAAGAAGACAGTGACGCAAGGACACTTTATCAGTAACTAATAATTTAAATTGATGGGGTTGTGATTGAATTGAATAATTGATCAGGGGAATCTCTTGGAGGTAAATATTTTGAATCATCTAGAGGCCAATGAATAACAGAATTCTTTCAGGAAATAATAATAATAAAAAAGCAAAAAGGTGGTGGCACCTTAAAGACTAACTGCTATGTTTTAGTGCTAGCTTTCATGGATCAAGTCCACTTCTTCAGACACAAATACATGGGTTTAATAAGAGGTTGTAAGTGATTTTCACTGAGAGATAAGGTTACAATAACATGATGGGGTGGTGGTGGTGGGCAGCTGGGGAGATAACCACGTCCTGAGCCCTCCCTCCCTCCTCCTCCCTGTGCCTTGGCCTTGAGCAGGGGGCTATGCCAGAGGCTATGCTGGAGGCTATGCCAGAGGCTATGCTGGAGGGGCTTCTCCATTGCCTGGGACTCTGGAGGCCAGCTGGAACAACTGCAGGCATCAGGGCAGCCTCCAACACCGGCGTCCTGAGCCCTCCCTCCCTCCTCCTCCCTATGCCTTGAGTGGAGGAGGTGGGGAGTTGAAAGTTCTACGGCCCACTGGGGGCGATGGGGGGAGATATGGGCCAAAAGGGGGAGGAGATGGTGGAGGGAGGGAGGGAGAGTTAGAAGGATTGAGGGACTAACTTGCCTGCCAGGGAATAGCAGCAGCAGTCTGTCTGGGGCTGGCTTGGAGGTCCATGGGGATAAAATTAAGGTGATGATTCGAGATGGCCTTGAAAAGCCGGCCCACTGCCGTCGCTACTGTGGGTGGAATGTCTCACCCCAGTTGAGGGCTCAAGGTAGATTTGGAAGAATGCCCCACCACTTCCATCACCACCGGAGCCTTGCGGAGGGTGGTGGGGGGAGTGGGTGGGGCGGTTTTATATGGGGGTGGGAGGGAGAGAGGGAGAGACTGCCCGGCCAGCTGGGAAGGAGAGGCAGCATTCTGTCCAAGGCAATCAGGGAGGCTCCGGAAGCCAATATAGAGGTTGTGATGGGCATGGGGCGATATAGCGGGTACCGAGGGGCGGGCCGCACTCGGGGAATGCGGGGCAGATGCTTAGTATCTGTCCCTCGTTCCAGCCCCCCGGTTACACCTCTAGGTCCTGAGCAGCTGACCCAGGGTGACCCTGCCCTTAGGCTGCTGCTGATGAATGCCAGGTCGGTATGTAATAAGGCCCCCCTGATACAAGATTCCATTATGGGGGAGCGGGCCGACCTGGCATGTATCACTGAGACCTGGCTGAGACCAGAGGATGGGGTTCCTCTGCCAGAAATGTGTCCAGCTGGGTTCAGTATTTGGCACCAGCCTAGGGATGAGGGTAAGGGCGGTGGCGTTGCCATCATAGCCAGGGAGTCACTGGGAGTCGCCAGGGCTACCGCTCCACAAATTCTGGGTTGTGAGGCCCTGCTTCTGCGTCTGGGCTCTAAGGGTCAGTTGGGAGTCTTACTCCTGTACCTGCCCCCTTGCAGGGTAAGGGACTCCCTGCCTGAGCTCCTCGAGGCCGTCTCAGCGTTGGCGTTGGAGTTCCCTAGACTGATGGTTCTGGGGGACTTCAATTTGCCTTCGCTGGGGACTGGCTCCGAGATGGCACAGGAGTTCATGGCTTCCATGGCAGCTATGGACCTGATTCAGGTAATTCAGGGCCCGACCAGGGGCAGTGGCCACACACCAGATTTAATCTTTTTGTCGGAGCGGTGGCAGAGTGATCTGAGACTATGGAAATTAGACATAACACCGGTGCCATGGTCAGATCATTATTTGGTGGCTCTAGACTTCCTGGGTGCGACGCTTCATCGTAGGGAGGCAGGGCCTATTAGAATGGCCCGCCCCCGGCAACTGATGGATCCTGATGGATTCCAGAGGGAACTGGGGGATTTCCCTCTGGATCGGCAACACGATTCGCCCGAGGCGCTGGTTGACCTGTGGAACAGGATGACAACAGCGGCCTTGGATGAAATCGCACCACTACGGCCTCTCAGAGCTCATGGAGCTAGGTCATCTCCGTGGTTCACAGATGAACTGCGGGAGCTCAAACGGGCAAAGAGACGCCTTGAGCGCCGCTGGGTGAAGACCAAGAGCGATTCCGATTGGACACTAGCTAGAGCCGCTATTAGGGCCTATCTAGTGGCGATGGAGGTGGTGAGGCGGCAATACTTCACCACCCTTATTGCCTCTGCTGATAATCGCCCAGCCACCCTGTTCCGGGTTACCAGGTCTCTCCTTGGTAGGGGGACCCCGGTGCCTGGTTGGCAGGGGTCGGCTGAGGACTTTGCTGACCATCTAGTGGAGAAAATCGATCGGATTCGCTCGGGGTTTAATCCTGGCGTGGATGGGGAGAGTCCGGAGGGAGCTGGAGCACAGTCTTGCCATACCATCTGGGACCAGTTTTATCCAGTTGCCCCTGATGAAGTGGACAGGCTCCTTGCAGCTGTGCGCGCCACTACCTGCCCATTGGACCCCTGTCCCACCTGGTTGGTGAAAGCCTCCAAGGCGGTGACAGGTGGCTGGGTTGGGGCTATGATCAATGCATCATTGCGGGAGGGGGTGTTTCCTGCACCTTTAAAACATGCCTTGGTGCGCCCCCTCCTGAAGAAACCTTCCCTCGACCCAGCTGTCCTAACCAACTATAGGCCTGTCTCCAACCTCCCGTTTTTAGGGAAGGTGTTGGAGAAGGCAGTGGCGCGTCGGCTGCAGGGGGTACTGGATGAAGCGGATTACCTAGACCCCTTTCAGTCAGGATTCAGGCCTGGATATGGTACCGAGACGGCATTGGTCGCACTGATGGATGATCTCTGGCGGGAGCGGGACGGTGGTCACCAATCCGTCCTTGCTCTTCTTGACCTCTCAGCGGCTTTCGATACCGTTGACCACGGTATCCTTCTGGAACGGCTCCGAGGATTGGGAATCCAGGGCACTGTGTGGTCCTGGTTTTCCTCATTTCTGAGGGGTCAGACCCAGTCGGTGTGGTTGGAGAGTGAGAGGTCCAGTCCTAGGCCCCTCAAATGGGGGGTGCCTCAGGGCTCGGTGCTCTCTCCTCTCCTATTTAACATCTACATGAAGCCGCTGGGTGAGATCATTCGTTCCCATGGGGTGCGGTACCATCAGTACGCGGATGACACTCAGTTGTACATCTCGGCCCATGGGGACCCCAGTGATGCCGTCAAAGTCCTTTCCAGGTGCCTGGAAGCTGTTGGGGTCTGGATGGGGGCTAACGGGCTACAACTGAATCCCAGCAAGACTGAGTGGCTATGGATAAGGGGTCCTGCGTTAACCCGGGAGCTACCATCTTTGGTTCTGGATGGGGCTATTTTGCCCCAGACAGACCCGGTGCGCAACTTGGGGGTCCTCCTGGATTCGCGGCTACTGCTAGAAGAACAGGTGGCGGCTGTGACCAGGAGGGCTTTCGCCCAACTTCGGGTGATTCGCCAGTTGCGCCCACTCCTGGACCGGGACTCCTTGCTCATGGTCACTCACGCTCTGGTCACCTCCAGACTAGATTATTGCAATGCGCTCTACATGGGGCTGCCCTTGACGACCATTCGGAGGCTACAGCTGGTCCAGAATGCGGCAGCCAGGGTGGTGATGGGGTGTGGGCGTTATGCCCGTGCTTTGCCACTGCTCCGGGAGCTGCACTGGTTGCCAGTTTGTCTCCGGGTGCAATTCAAGGTGCTGGTTTTGACCTTTAAAGCCCTATATGGTAGTGGGCCGGGCGGTAGTGAGACCGCATCGCCCTGAGAACGTCTGTCCGTCCAACCAGAGCGGACCGGAGAGGCTCTCTAATTGTTCCATCAGCCAGAGGGGCTCGCCTCTCTGGCACAAGGAGGAGAGCCTTCTCCGTGTCTGCACCGGCCCTCTGGAACCTCCTGCCAACAGAGCTACGTCTCCTGACGGAATTGCTGCCTTTCAGAAAAGAACTTAAAACCTGGCTGGCGGGTCAAGTGTGGGGTGCAGGTGGAAGGGTAACCTCCATTGGGTGGTTGGTATAGAAGAACTCTTCCCCATGGTGCCTTTGGATCCTGCAGCCCTTGTTTTTAGGGGGTGGGTAGTTTTAACTGTTTTTAACATGTGTTTTTTTTTTAATTTTTATTGTGAACCGCCCTGAGTTGGCTTTGGCCAAGTGAGCGGTATATAAATGTGACAATTAAATTAAAATTTAAAATTAAATAAAGAAAGGAAATTGATGACCACCGTTCTTATCCTTTTATATTCTGTTATCACGCAAATTAAAACTGGACTCCTTCCAAGGCATCCCTTGAAGCAGTGGGTGGTTCAGTAAGGAGAGAATGTCTGGCCACTCTACCTGCAAAGCCTGCTCCTCATAACTTCTTATTAAATCCATATATTTCCCCCTTTGTGTCAGTCTCAATGCAACTGACCTGACAGATTAACATTACAGACATCCTAGCATTGGTTAATGCTTTCAAAAGCATTAGGCATTTCTTCAGAGGAGGTGAATAAAGTGTGGCTGGTGTTTTGTATCTAGCTCTCCCCCCCCTCCCACAACCCAATCACATTTGACACTTTATCCCTGCTTTCAGAACTTAATTGCCAAGCTTAATTTAAAGACAAGTTAAGAAGAAAGCTCATATCCTGTTGCTTGGTCATCTGCTGGTGGAACACATGTCTTGAGTTGTCAGTGTCTATAAAGGCTCCTTTACCCAGTGTATATTTCTTGACCCACCATGTGCTTGCCATATGTTTTTGCATGTGCAAAGAAATGTTGCCCTTTAAAAAAAGTCTCATGTAAATATGACAGGAAATCATGATCGCCATATGGCAAACCAGCTTTCAGCATTAAGATATGAAGGGACTTTCCAAAGTGGTTTGCTGTTCAAATGATAGCCTACTGTATTAAAAATAAAAGAGGATGAAAAATATGCTGGAAATACCACAGTGTTTAGATTTGGTTGAAGCTTTTCAATCCCACCTAAATGGGAGGTAGAGGAAAGCAAATATATTTGTGATAGTAAAAGCTGAAAAAGGATGGAGAACATTTACAGACCTAGATATCGAGCTCTAACTTCCACCAATTCATGCTAACACAGCCGTGGCTAACGAAGATAAAAAGACCACCCAATTCTTTTGGCTGTCTAATTATGAATGGGAAGATAACATGAACATACGTAGCCCTTTGTTGACCCATCCTTTCAAAGGACCTCACTGCCGCTGCCACTTTTGCTACTTGATTGATTGCTGCCCCAGATGAAGTGGACAGGCTCCTTGCAGCAGTCCGCGCCACTAATTGTCCATTGGATCCCTGTCCCGCCTGGCTGGTAAAAGCCTCCAAGACGGTGACAGGTGGCCAATTTGTCCAATTTCTATGAATACTCTTTCCTAAATTTATTTTATTAAGGTACAATCCCACCATAAATGTAGACAAGTTCCCATTTCTTTCTTGCACCTCCAACATTTCATGTCGTAGTTTGAGTTATAATATTTTAATTGTATTGGGGTCAGATACCACTTCCATATTGTCTTATAGGAATTCTCTTTAATCCTAACTGACATATTTTCCATTATTTTTTGGTTCCAAATGCAATTCCATTCTTCTTTAATTTTTGTCTTTAGTTCTTCTCACGTTGATCTTAAATTATTTGTGGTTGGTAACTCCATAGTATGTTATATATTTTACTAACTAAATCTTCTGGTGTAATTTTCTTCTTCTCCAAATCTATAACTAATTCTTCAAATCTTGTTAGTTCCCTGCATTCTCCATGTTGATTTACCCAATATTTTGTCCATTTTTCCAATTGTAATCTTTTATACCAAGGTAATTTTAACTCTTGTAGTATTTTTCCCTTTATTCCTTTTTGGAACACTTTCATAACTCCTTTCTTTCTAGATCCTTACGGAGTTTTTTTCTTAAGTCTTCTGGGAATTTGTTCAAATTTGTTACATATGATATTGGGGATATTTCTAGACTAAGATGTTTTTTTTGTTTTTATACCAAATTTCTAATGTAGTTCTGCAAAAGGGATTTTGGACCTCTTTTAATACTTTGCTTCCTTGAGTTTTAAAAAACCAATTTTCATAATTCCCCCTTATATCTTGACCCTCTATATTTTTCCAAATCAATTCTTTTTCTGTAAAGTATATTAAGGTTTTTTTTTTCAATTTGGTTTGCCATATAATAATTTCTTAAGTTAGGGATCTCGAAGCCTCCATGTTTCTGAGTGAGATACCATCATCTTTTATTAATTCTTGTTTTTTGTCCCCATTACAGAAGTTATTAATTATATTTTGCCATCTATTGATGGAATTTGGAAATATAAAAATAAAGAGAGAAAAGAAAGATATGATTTGTATTTTGGTAACTGCATTGAGATTAATCATAGCTAGAAAATGGAAATCAGATAGTAAAATAGAATTAGAAGAATGGTACCATGAAATATGAAATATGGCAATAAATGATAAATTAACACTAAAATTAAAAGTAAAAAAGGAGTTTTAAAGAAATCAAATTTTAAGGTAATAATGGGGAAAGGAAAAGGAAGAAACCAGGCCAAGAACAAATGTCATTTTGGAAAGAGGAATAAATTATAAAATATAGAGATGATAGAATAAGGAAAATGAAAGAATCATAAGTATTGTTCTGCCGGGTGAAGGGAGCACATAGTATTTTTTATATTGTATATTGTTTTTGTTGTTTATTTGGTTTTTTTGTCTTATTGTTCTTTTTATTCTGTAATGTCATTTTATCTTTATAATAAAAATGTAATTTTAAAAAATTACATTCTCATCTAATTATTTCACAGTGGATCTTCTAGGGATATTATACAGGGTGTTTGCATACATAGGCAAAATAGCATAACAACAGATATTTTGGAATATGTTCACTATGAGTGGGGGAGAAGACTTAATGAGTGAGTAGAAAGAGGTGGCCAAAACATAGAGAATATTTTATAAAAAAATGGGATGAATATTTTGTCAATAAAAGTACATTTAGCTACAATTTTCCATTTTCCCTATGTATGGCAACTTTTGGGACACCCTGTAGAAATATAATTTGTAGTTTTGTAAATCAGGTAGAATAGGGGCATATGGGACAATCATCCTCCCTGCTTCTGAGTGTATTTCCACTGCCTCTTCAGACCCTAAGACCAAAAAAGTTGCCTTGAATGGCAGGACAGGATAACATGGGGGCATGGTTATGCAAGATACCCAACATGGCCATTTTATGCAAAAGATTGGAGTTTTTAGTCAACTTGCTATGATTCAAGATAGAAGAAGACCACTGACATTTAAGTATAACTGGTTCCTTGGTTTTCAAAGACATTTGCTGGAGAGGCCCGGTATTAGAGTTATCCTCTAACCTTTACTCTTTAAGAATCAAGGTGAAATTGTAGATAGGGAATATAAACAGGCCCCTCTGAGTGTTACTTGAAAGAGCAGTGGCACAGAGATGTCTCAGTGCTCTGCTACATGCTCAAAGTATGGCTAATTTAATTTATCTTTGAAAGAAGCTTTCTATTCACTCATCCCTAGTCTCTTGCCCTTTATGAAATATGCAACTGACACACATGCAGCAGTTACGCCTGATGCATATTGATCTCATATACATAAAATATGTCTCGGTGTCCATGAAGTGAAACTTTTTAAGCAGCTGACCATGAGACATACTGTATCTTTCCATAGCACAAAGCACATACCGCTAATTAAGTTGTCATATGAAACCATGACCTAAGAAATTTTTGAACAGGACCAACTATATATTTAAAATATTTTGAAATCATGTTCAGCGTGCAGTTTTCTGTCTTTACTTCAAAACGTGAGAATCCTCATTTAATTATATTTATAGCACATTTTGTCATCTAATCAGTAACATGTACAGTTAACATTTCAATTAAATATCTTTGTGTGAAGATATTTTAAGCTCAATGTTATTTAAGAGTTGCATATCCTCTAAATATTTTAAAGCTATTAGGCTGCCTCTATAAGTATGGGATTGTGCTACCTAAAACATATGTATATAAGGTGTTATTAGACTGATTAAATGGTTGGATTATATTTAGTCTTACTGTGAGACAGAGTAACCTGATATTAGCACTATAAAATTTGTGTCATGTTTCTCTCACGTCTGTGTTAATCCTTTTTCTTTTTACGTCTAGTTATTGCTAAACTAGATTCTATGACTCGAGGTCTGGTTGAGGTACTTATCCCCTTGTGCGTGAAAGGGTGTGGGCGTGGGTTGCTAATCAGGTCTTTGCACATATGGTCTGCACATATGAAGAATTCCCCCAAATCCATTACGTATTGTGATAGTAGACACCTATTTCAACATACAAGCTACAGCATAAGCTAGTTCGTGTTTCAACTGAGCCATACTTGAGCATATCTATGAATACTTTTTGCTGTCACTCAGAAGGAAGGGAATGGTTTTTCAAATTACTGTAATATTATTCAGTAGAAGAACCAAAATGCCTGCTCTGCCCACTGAGTCTTATTAACAAGATGTTTCTTTGTTTTGGAATGCAATAGAGATCTTATGGAAAGTTTCACTTCAGAACCTCTCAACTAAAATCTGAGTGACAGAAATTTCCCTGTGAAATACCTTATTACAAGGGTTTTAAATAATATACATAGATCAGCAGCCAGTCAGTCAGATGTACATGTGCAGTGACCTAAATCCAGCATTATGCTGGTAGCAGCTGACTGGTCATATATCTGTACTTTTTCACCACCATAGTCTTCCATGTAGTGAAAGCACCTGGAGGGTTTCTGCAGCAGGCTTGAGGATGTACTATGGGATATTTGAGTTTGTAACTTTATGCCTAACAGAATATTTTTGTAAAATAGGTAGCCAGGATACACTCTTCCTTTTCCCTGTTAATGTAGATCATTATGCTTTTACAGAGCTAAAGTTGACTCTAGTTTACTACAATGTGAATATCTAACAAATGTGGAAAATCTATTTATTGTTGTCATATATTGTTGGGTATTTACAGATTTATAGCATAGGTTACCCGGCATTGCCGGGCTGTTATAGATTGTGTTTTGCTTTTTTTGGGGGGGAGGGGGGTGTTAGTTAAAAATCAACAGAGGATGCTATAAATCTTTTTATTTTATTTATTTAACATATGTTTGTTATTTGTGTAAACTTTTGATTTATTGCTATTTTTTGACTTGTTTTTACTCTTGTGGCCTCTAGGTGGGGGTGTTGTGTTTTTGACTTGTTTTTAATATTCCGGCCTGCAGGTGGGGCTGTTGGTTTTGGTTTCGTTTCATGTGTTTTTTCTCTCCTGGCCTCTAGGTGGGGCATCTTCCGGTAAGTTGTCTTTCTTTGTTTCTTTATTTCTGTTCCGGTCTCGTGGAGGGAGGACGTGCTGGTGAGTTCTCTGTTTTTATTTATTCTGGGATTTTTCTTTATTTTGTTTTTGTGGTGGTGGGCTGGGAGGTGTTTCTTTTTATTCTTTTTTGTTTTGGTTTGGCTTTAAATGTGTGTAATTGGTTTGTTTATTTCTGGTATTGTTTATTTGTGTTATTTCTTTGGTGTTTATTTGTTTAATTTGTGGTATTTTGTTGTTTGAGTTAGGTATTTTTATGTTGTAGTTAGGTGTTTCTTCTGTGCTTTCATGGTATTTTGGGTGTTTTTGATTGTAGATTTTGTTGTTTATTGTTTTGTTGGTTAATGTGTTTTTTTTGTTTATTTATTTATTTATTTGTGTTTTATTAATTTAGGTGTTTGGCGTTTTGGGTAAATGTTTTGTTTTGTTGTTGTGTATTTTTGTATGAAGAACGGGCTGCCTGTCGGTTCCACTTTTCCCCATTGCTGCTTCGAATTTTGGTTTCAATGCAGCAATGGGGAAAAAGAGGAGCCAGCAGTCAGCCCGCTCTTCCCCTGGTAAGGTTCGTTAGGTAGGTTGGGGGAGAAGGAGGCAGAGAAGAGCTATCTGCCTGACGATGGTTCTCTCCTCTCTGTCTCCTTTTTCTCCTAGCTTACCTAACCGGAGATCGGCAGGCAGCAATCCGTAAGAGGTGGTGCTCTTCCTTGTGGATAGTTGGCTGCTGCTTTTGTATTACCTCCATCAGAAGTACAAAGCCAGTAGCTAGGCATTCGCCAGGGAGGGTGCTTCCCCTGATGAACTGCTGCCTGCTGTTGGGTTTTTTCCCCACCCCGGCTCAAGGTACCTTGAGGCCGGCGGTGGTCTCGCCGTGTTTTTGGCAGGGTAGCATGGAGGAGAGGGAATCCCACTTCTCCCCGTTGTTCCAGGAAAGAAGGCCGGCGGGTGTCTCACCGTGTTTTTTTGTGCGTGTTTGTTTTGTGAGGCTGTGAGACGCTGCGTCCGCCTGCTGCGGACTTGCGCTCCCGTTGTGTTTTTTAAGTTTTCGCGCACCGGCTTTCTCAGTGTTCTGCGTGCTCATGGCGCGTAGGACGCTGGGACTTTGAGTTTTGCCGTTTGTGTTTGTGTTTGTGCAGTGGTTTTTTCCTGCGGCTCAATTTTAATTGGCCGCGCCGCATTTCCCAACGTTCTTTTTCCTCACGCCTCTCAGCCTAATTGGCTGAGGTGCAGCGCACAGGACGTTGGGAAGTGAAGTTCTTTTCCTTTTTTCACATTTGTGGGGCTCTTGCCCCACTGGCGCCTTCAGCAACCCTGCAGTAACCTGTGGGCCGGGTTTGGGCGAGTGCAGGAGGCTCGGTACATGATAGGATGTACGGGTGCAGAAAGGTATAGCAAGTTCCAACGGTTAACCCTTGGATTTATAGGTATAGGTATGGTTACTTTTAATATAAACTAACAAATTTCATATTAAGAGACCTAGTAGTAGACATACTCCATTATTGTTATGTCTATTTTCTTTCTGTGGCCTTTTATCTTACTTCTCTGCATGAAAGTTGCACAAAACAACATACTAAATATTAAAAGTAATATTATGAAGCATTATGTTATATGCCCGCGGTGGCGAACCTTGGCACGCCAGCTGTTCTTGGACTTCAACTACCAGAAACCCAAATCAGCAGGTGCACTGACTTGGGCTTCTGGTAATTGAAGTCAAAGAACAGCTGGAGTGCCAAGGTTCACCACCACTACTTACGCCATCAAGTTGGAAATGACATATAGCAACACTAATAGCACTTTTTAAAAAGTAAAATGTTTAAGGGTGACTTTAACATTTCCATGCCCTCCATAAGCTTCTATTGCTGAGCAGGGATTTACCAGGCATCCTGAGTCCTAGTCTGTTACTCTATCTGCTGTACCACATTGGGCATCCATGAAACATTATACAACTACAAAAACAAGCAAATGCCAAAGCAGCCTTACAAAATTACGAAGCAAATGTAAAAGCAGAAGACCATGCATCATAAACATTCTAAGAAAGGAGGAGGAGGGAAGAACCTATTAAATATTTCCAGAGCAGGAATTCCAGAATTGTAACACTATTATTAAGAAGGCTCCAACGCAACTCTCTTCCAACACATATCTGAGGAAGATAGGCCACAGTTTTTGAGGTTAATCTTAATACTTTTATAAGTTTATATGAACAACAAAAAAGAATTTTATGTGCCTAATTATAAATTTAGTGTGGAAACACATAAGTCACCAATGCAGTTATGTAAGGCTGGTATGACGTTCTAGATTTACTGTGCATCGGCAAATAGTCTTGGGCTGACATTTATAGGAAGCTTGGTTCTCCTGAAAGAGGTCGAGCCTTTCTGAGCCTTTCAGTAAAATATGTTTAAAGGCTCAGGTGCCTCGTACATATTCATTCTGAATCTTTGCATAAAGCTGCGATGATTGTTAGAAAGTGTTCTCCATCTCCATCTTTCCCCCTTTTGTGTCCTGATGACTCAGAAACCTACTACAAGAGCAGTCTTTCCCAACCAGAAGCCTAAGTCATTGGCTGGTCAGTGCTTTGGGGAAGTGAAGTCCAAAAACCAAAGGTTGGGGAACACTGTTAGAGGAAGTAAGTTCCCTAGACCCTAGTGAATATCTTCAGCTGCTGTGGACTGGGATTGTCCACTGCAGAATTTTCAGTGGACAAATGTTTCTCAGTATACTATTTTTGCCTGACAGGAAGCTCTTGGAAGTCTTTGAGAGCCTTCTGATTGGCAGCAGTGTCATGCAGGACAGGTTGTATACCTTTATTCAAATTGATGCAATTCCCAAGCACCATCTCACTTGGACTGAGTTATGTTGTCCATCCCCATCGATTCTAGAAATATTGCTAAAAACTAATTCAGAGTTTCCTCCAATTCCTTCAGGTTAGACATATGAGGAACAACTGCATGTAGATTATAATATCAGCTTCTAGATGAACCTTCCCAATGGCTTCGCGTACATGGAGGTGGAATGGAACTTTGTGACACATTTTGTGAAACAACAGTCTACCAGCACCCTCTTCTGGGAGTGACTTTCTAGCAAGTGCTGTGCTACTGAAGAATGGTGACTTAATACTTTAAGGAAAGTACATAGACTTTTATGTGGAATGGAGTGCTTTGTTTATAGTGAAGAAGACACAAAGGATCATACCTGTCAACCTTCCTGATTTGGCCGGGATTACCCTGTAAATTGACGTCGATTGACATCATAACCCGGCCCACGCTGCCAAAAACCCGTAATTTGGCAGCGGGGAAAATGCTTTCCGCGCATGCGCGGAAGGGTTTTACCCCTTCCACGCATGCGCGGAAGCGCTATGTCACTTGCGTAAAAGCTGCAAGCTGTAAAACCTTCCCACGCATGCGTGGAACACGACCTGCGCACAAGCGATGTGCGCAGGTCCCGTTTTTCCGGAGCCGCGGGTTGACAGGTATGCAAAGGATCCTCCAGATATTGGTTTAACCAGCAGTAGTGGCATTTTATGTAAGAAATGCATGTTATTCCAGAGGAGCTACACTAGTTTTGTCCTAGCATGCCAGTCACATGCAAAAGTACCTCTAGAAACAGACATTTGCAGAAGCCTAATAAGCTGTAATGCATGTTGGCTGAAACAGATATGACATCAAATTTTTGCTTCTGAATCTCAGGAAGTGGACTGGGTTGCTGCTGTATCCCGTGCTGGCTCTTTCTGCTGCATCTGAACAGGAAATGCAGTTGAGCAAGGATTGCAGTTGAATGTTAGTTTTTAGAGCAGGCCCACGGGCCAGATCCGGCCCCTGATGCCAATTCATTTGGCCTGTACGGGTGCATTTTACTTCCACTTCTGGGAGCAATGAGGGTGGCGTGGGCCAGATAAATTGGTATCAGGGACCAGATCCAGCCCATGGGTCGTAGTTTGGGCACCCCTGGTTTAAGCAGAGAAAATGGCAGCTTAAAATCGATCTCATCCTGTTGCAAAACAGATTGCAAAGCGTGTTTTCCTTCCGCTTATGGTGGGAGGAACCATGTGACTGGCCTGCTGAACCATGTGACCGGCTTGCATCTCAAAAAGTTTGGGCACCCCTGTTTCAGAGAATATAATTCTGGTAGGTAAATAAACAGATGAGTTTTAACAGCATACAGCTTGGGGTTGCTGACAGTGCTTCCTACTAGATACCCTCTTTAAGATGCTTATTCCAAGAGGTGCAAGTTCAGGATCCATTCAGAGTATAGCAAGGACAGTTAATATATTGCCAAAGGATTATTGTGTTCTGAAGACATCTACCTACAGTACTCTAGAGTTCCTGAAGTGATCAGTATATCTAGTGGAGAGAACAATATGTAATTGAACTGAGGGGGGAAAGACCCCTGTTACCTTCCTCCAAATATATATAATTTTTTTACCCCCTTTTAATTTTTTATGAGAAAAATTGTAAGTAGTTTTCAGAGAATTCTGCCTGTGAATGAATACTCTTTAAAATTAGATCAGAGATTAGGTTAGGAAACAGTGTTTGCCATATTGCTTGCCTTCACACTCTTCTGCAGTCTTTAGCAATGCCAGATAGATCACTTTAATTATCGCAAACGTTAATGGGGTCTGGAGGGGTAGGAATTGCATGAAACCATCCAAACACCCTTGGAGAAGATTGCTTGCTTACTTGTCAAATTACAAAGGAAGGGTTGTGCTTGTAGCATATTAAGAAGGGTGAATGATCACAGGACAGAAGTCAAGAGCATTTCCTGGTAAAGGGTAGTTAAATTTTCCTTAGATCTTTGCATGCTTTCCCCTCTCCAGGATGCTCACCATATTCATATTATTGTGCAGCTAATTTTCCAGTGTGTAGCCACTGGTAATTGTTGCCCCACTGGCTTCGTTGGTATTATAATTGCCTTCAAGTGTTTTCTGTGGATCTTATATTTCCACTAACCGCCCTCCCTGATGACATATGAGAATCAGCTTCTTTGCTTCTCCAGGGACACTTCCCTTCTACTAGAATCCAATCCAACCCTTGGCTAATAGTGTGGCAATGCAGCAGATTTTTCTGTGTATACAGAAAAATCCTTGGTATGATGGGATAAATGAAAGATAGTGTTATGTTAGCTCTGGTTCCTTTTAATTATAGGCTTTTGTGGTGTTCTTTCTTCTTTTTAATAGATGTTGACTCAATATGTTGTCTTGATGTTATGAAGGGGTATCTGGGAGGTTTCATTTCCTCATCTTTGCAGGAAAATATTGTACTGACTAGCATCTACGCACAAGACCTCATAATTACAAGTTAGGCCAGAGGCACAGTTCCAGACTAGAAGGGTCAAGTCTCAAGGACTAGAGGGAACTTTATGACACAGTTGTTGCATATAATGACTGTTAAGCTTTTGACCAAAGCAAGAAGTGGTATTGAGCTGAAACAACTGGTCTGTAGCCAAACCTTAGTAGTAATCAAAGCACTGCTTCAGATGTCATGTTTGTCTCTACGGGAATTGCTGAAAACTCTCCAGAGAAAGAAGTACGTTTTGCCTTAACCAAACCACATGCTTGTATACTTTAAAAAGTATCCTGCTTTTTAAATAAATAAATAAAACTATTGTTTACAGATTATTAATGCAACAGTGGCCCAAGGATTAGAAAATGGTAGTCAGTTTACTGAGTTGCCTGTGTGTCCAGTTAGTCAACCTACTCCATCCATTTTCATGATTCTTGAAGCTGTTTGGAGGGGTGAGTGAAAAAACAGACAAGCATGTGGTGAGAACTGTTCTCTTCTATAGGGACTGTATTGTCTTTATTTTATCTTTCACAGCTGGAAGTGGAGGGAACGAAAGGGTTTAGATAGGAATGCAAAATAAGTAAACACATGTTGAGACAATGTCCTTCTGTATTTGATCTTCCTTTTCCCCTGCTGCCTTACACCATTCCCAGCATTATTGTCTTTTCTACAGAATCTTGCCTTCTCATCATGTGCCCAAAATATGACAGCCTAAATTTCATCATTTTTGCCTTCAGATAAATTAAGCTTGGTTTGCTCTATGACCCATTTGTTTGTATTTCTGGCAGTCCAGGGTACCTGCAAAGCTCTCCTCAGCACTATATTTCAAACAAATCACCCCCACCTCTCTGTTTTCTTTACTGTTCAGCTTTCACACCCTACATAAGAACAAAAGAACAGCCTTGCTGGGACAGGCCACAGCACATCCAGTCCAACATTCTGTCTCACACAGTGGCTCACAATTTGCTTCAGGGTATTCCCAAGCAGATGCCTTCACCTGCTTAGGATTTCCTGGAAATGGCACTGAGAGAGATTTCAATGCCATTTCCAGGGAATCCTAAGCAGGTGAAGGCATCTGCTTGGGAATACCCTGAAGGAAATGGTGAGCCACTGTGTGAGACAGAATGCTGGACTGGATGGGCTCCTGTGGCCTGTTCCAGCAAGGCTGTTCTTATGTTCTTATGAGATATCCTGCCTATCTCTCCAACCCGGAGGTTGTCCTTAGGTATCCATAATTATAGCCATTGGTACCCTTGTCCTCCATGAACTTGTCTAATTCTTTCTTAAAGCTGTCAAGACTGACAGCTGTCACCACTTCTTCTGGCAGGGAGTTCAATTGACCAGTGATCCATTGGGTGAAAAAGTACTTTCTCTTATTTGTTTGAGAACTAGTACCCAAAAGTTTCATAGAGTGCCCCCTAGTTCTAGTGTTGTGCGATAGGGAAAACAGTTTTTCCTTATCTACTTTGTCCACACCGTGCATGATTTTATAAACTTCAATTAGGTCACCTCTTAGACGCAGTCATTCAAGAGTGAAGAGGCCCAACATAATGATCAGGAATACAAATGTATTGATCTCCAGTGACAGATTCTTACATGTGAGGATCTTTTCTAATTCCTTCATTCCTCCTCTTCCTAGTCTCAGCCTACTTCTGATTTCTTAGCTGCAGTCTCCATTTGGATTGATAATTGAACCAAGCTCACAAAATCTTTTACTACTTCAATTATCATTAAAATTTTGTAGCTCTTAGTCATGATTTTTGTCTTCTTAATGTTCAACTGTAGTCCTGCTTTGGCATGTTCTTAATTCATTTTCATTAAAAGTCATTTCAAGTCATTGCTGCTTTCTGCCATTAAGATGGTGTTACTGGCATATCTTTAAATTACTGATTTTTCTTCTACCAATTTCCACTGTAATCTAGTCAGGCTTTCCATATGATACGTTCTGCATACAGATTGAACAAATAAAGGAATAAAATGCATCCTTGTCTGATAATTTTGCCTATAGGAAAATATTTTGTCTTTCCATAGTATGTATTAATGGTAGCAATAAAGGTTATACATTAGGACAATCAACTGCTGAGGCATCCCTGTTTCTTTCAGAACAACCTATAGTTTGTCAAGATCTACACATTTAAAGGCTTTGCTGTAGTCTAGAAAACATAAACTGATTATCTCCTGAAATTATTTGATATGCTGCAGTAGTCAGTGGATATTTGCAATATGATCTCAACTGTCTATTCCATTTTAATCGATCGTGAACATCTGGCATTCCCCCCCCCCCCATATAAGATAAAAGAATATTTTGTAACACCTTAAACATCACTTTGCTTGTATGGGAAATTAAAGTAATGGTTGTATAGTTACTGAGCTGGTATAGTGGCATCTCCTTTCTTGAAGACTGGACTGTATTGAGCATTTCCAGTCTGTAGGCCATTGTTTGTTTTCCATATTTGTTTGCAAATTCTTGTTAGGATTTTGAGATATTCAGTGGCTTACAATAGTTCTATCTGATGATTATTTGACATTACCATCCTATACACTCAGGACTTGCTGATGGGTGTATTTTATTCAGATACTGTACAGTACTTCAGTTTGTCTCTGTTCAGTTTGTTCAGTCTTCAGCCTTAGTAAAGTTTCTGTTTCTGCTTTTACGTGTTTGAAAAAAGTCAAATTTAAAAGCACTACAAAAGTACTATCTTCTCTTGATTTTTATTTGTTTTAAAGCTGATTTCAACATTAAAGAAGCAAATTTGTCTCTTAAACAGTACATTTCTTCTTCTTCAGACAAGCCCTATGTAAGCAGAAAACATTTATCTGCTTATAGCCCATAAAATAATTCATTAACAAAGGCTATAAATAGTGAACTATAGACCTCAGTCTAATCTGTAGCATTTTGTTTAGATTAAAACAATTTTCCCATAGCACTCTTTTCTGCTTTATACTAGAACAGCTGTGACCTTCCTCCTTTTTCTGTGATTCCTGCATTTTTGTTATTTCAGAGATAATTAAGATGTTGTAGCCAAACACTGGTTTTGCCATTGAATGTATATTCCATGCTTTTCTCTCACTTTTATTCTATTTCCATCTATAATCCAGTTTTCTGAACCATTTTTTCACTCATGATCACCCTGGTTCTACCTGATGGTTGGTATAGAAGAATTACAAATGACTCCTGATAACTATATTTTGCCTCATAATAAGATTTTAATTTGGATACTTCTTTGGGGGCAAACCATGGTTAACACTTAACATAGTTTGTCTACTTCATGTGTTATAGCAAAATTTTGTTCTACAAATCAGAAGGTATAAAAGGGAGTCCTGAGAGGTAAATGGCGGAGAGAAGAAATGCATGATCATAAAGCATGTTTTTGACTGTGGTTTCTGAATGAGTCACATCACCTGTGATTTTAGCTCATACAAAGACATATGTGAGACATGAAGTCAAATCAGAGCAACAGTGTGACATAATTGTAGCCAGTTATACTTCCCTGGTTTTCTATGGAAAATTATTATTAGATCTCAGTGCTATTGATGTCCTGTTTTCCAGCCTGCAAATGTGCAGTGTGCTGACATGTGCTGGTTCCTTTAAGAGCAAAAGAAATCTATGCTGAATCAGATACTGTATAATCTAATATCCTGTTTCCAACAGTGGCCAAGAAACTACAGATACTGGTCCAATAACAACAGTAAAGAAAGATGAACAATATGTTTATTATATGTATAAGCCAATAATAATATCATACATTTGGTAGTAAAATTCAATAATAATGCAAAAAAAAAAAGTTTGAACTCTCAGGATTCAATTGCATACAAATGTTTTCCATGTTGAAGAAGCAATGATCTCAGAGGGTAAAAAAATTGGTGTGTTGTAAACGCTTCCTCAGTTTCATGAACAATATGAATTAGATCCAGTGTAGTGCTGTGGTTAAATTATTGGACTGAGATTTGAGAGATCATGATTCCATTCACAACTGAGCCATAAAATCTGCTAGCTGACTTTGCACCAATCACCCTCTTACTCAAAGGAAGTTCTAGATTTAAGCCTTGGCTACTGAATCAGTCAAGTGACTAATGTTTTTTCCATGTGAAACCAAAATTAAAGGTTGGAGGAATTCTCCTTTACAAACACATCTGAGATTTGGCATATTAATGGGAAGAGGGATTTGGTTTTTTAGGAAATCGATTTGCCAGTCTGACACACATACACGCACACAGAGAGAGAGAGAGAGAGAGAGAGAGAGAGAGAGAGAGAGAGAGAGAGAGAGAGAGAGAGAGTGAGTACTGTGTGTATATCTTTACCTATAAGGAGGGGGTTGGCCCGTGCGTGTCCGGCATACACGGCCACACCCGACCCAACCATCCCGAACCGAGCCGCCAACACTTACCTTAACATCCTGTGAGGGTCGCCGCAAGAGTCTGGTCGCCGAGAGTGGGGCAACCGCCCCATGAACAAAAAAAAACCCTACAAGGCCCAGAGTCCTCCGCGCCATGCCACCCCTCAGCCAATCAGGCTGAAGGGCACGAGTGCGGAAGAGGAGGGGCAGTCCACGCGCATGGTAAAAAAAATGCCAATGCGCCGACAACTTCCCTCCTCTGGGAGACACTTTGTCTCCTGGAAAGAAGCCATCCCCACCTCACCACGGTGAGTGGGCGGCCACGTCCGTAGCCAGCTGGGCTGCCAGATTTTGGTGGGCCCCGCTCCATCGACGAAGGCCTTGGCGCCGGTGGGGACGGAGAAAAGACCGTGCCATGGAGGCACGGAAGGTGAGCAGCCCAGCGCAGAAGGCCGCGCCGGGGAGATGCAGAGTATGAAAAGCCCAGCCGGCAACAGGTAAGTGGGGCGGGGGAGAGAAACTGAGGGGGGAATGGGCCCGGGGACCACGCCGCCCACCCAGGTTTGGGTGGAGAAAAAAGGGGAACACAACATTCAAAGTCTATTGTGAGAATGGAAGCATTCTGTAGGGCACCTCATACAGGTGTGTAAAGTGGGTGTGCTGGGTTTTCTCTGGTTTTTGAAAGATCATTTTGTGGCTCTGTGATTAATTAAAATAATATTGGTTTTAAAGCACTGCAAATGTATTTTGTATACAAACGGATCACATTATGCTGTAAACAACCTGGATAGCACTCAGGCCTCGATGTAATACCATTACTCTTGGAGTTTGTGGGTGGTATCAGATTCTCAGAGGATAGAGTGAGTGCTTTATGTTTTGATTTCTCTACTGAATAAATATGTCACTAGTGTGGCTTGTTACTGATCTTGTCAGTGGAACATTTGAAGCATGGTCATTTGTGGGACTCATGCATTCCAGGTTTTATTTGCTGAGACCAAAATCTTGCTTTATTTTACCATCCCTTTCTGTGTAGAAACAGCAGTAAGCACTGTTGACTTCATTGTGGCCTGTGGTCTCCGTGCCCTAGAGACAGGAAAGAGCAATGTGGTCATGAGCTCAAACTGCCTGTTTATTCCCAGCAGTGCTTGGCAGACTGGATGGGTCAACAAGTAACTGCCATTTTCCTATATGACCTTTACTGGCTTCATTACAGTTATCTGGGAAGTTGACATCACAACATACCTGTCAAGTATCCCATATTGGCTGGGATTTCCTGTATTTTAGCGCTCGTTCCTCCCCTTTCCCAGCGCCGTCCCGTATTTTGATCGGTGGGGAAATGTGTTACTGTGCATGTGCGCCCATCGCAAAGGGGTTCTGTGCATGCACAAATGGGTTCTGCGCATGCGCATACAGGTTACTGAGCATGTGCGCACGCATGCACAGTAATTTCCCGTATTTTCCGGAGCCGCGCTTGACGGGTATACATCACAACCAATAGTAGTCAGCTCCTAAGGGCGATGGCAACACCATCTTGTGCAATGATTTAGTGAACACAAAATAGAATATTATTTATTGTTTAGTCCTATCCCACAGTCAGAGTGTGGCATGGGTCTTACTGGGTCTGGGGAGAGCCTTTAAATACTGCAGTAAGGATACACATGTAGGAGACAACCCGTTGTCCTAAGAGTGGGCATCTGTAGCCATTAATAGAAGGAATAGACAATACATCAGAAAGTCCCATCGGAAAGTGATATAAGACAGAGTTGGACGTGGCCATTTGCTGATCAGCAGAAGTGGCAATTGGAGTAGGGAGGAAGAAGAAAGAACAAATCTTGTTGGTCAAGAACAATTCCAAGTATTTCCTTTGAGCAAGATTCTGACTTGTCCCACTATATGGCACTAATATGGAATGGAGCAGAATGAAGGGAACCTCCTTCTCTTCTCTTTGAAGTTTATGCCAGTTGCAATGCAGCTTTCATTCTTAGTGATATGATAGGATGAATCAGTCACTCTTGTACATTTCTACATGCATGTAACATTTGGAATTAAGTTAAGTGGTCTCTGAAGGAACTACTCTTTTTTGTATTCTTAGGCCTGTCAAGTGAGTTTCTATAGCAGGGATTCTCGACCTGCAGCCCATGGGCCGGATGCGGCCCACAGCACCATTTCATGTGGTCCACCTCCACCACACCAGGAAGTGCCATGTAGTGGAGGAAGGACAAAATGGCCGTTTGGCTCCTGAAGCTGTCTGATGGAGCATGATCTGGCCCCCGGCTGTTAAAGGTTGAGAACTCCTGCTCTATAGCTAGTCTCTTCTGCTGCTTTGTAGAAACCTACAATCAATTCAAGACAGTTGCTTTTGTTGTTATGTGCCATCAAGTCAATTCTGACTTACAATAACCCTGTGAGTTAGTGATGTTCAAAAGATCCTGACCCGAACAGTCCTGTTCAGGGCTTTCAAATCCAAGGCTTGCCTTCCTTTATTGAATCAGTCAGTCTCACATTTGTTCTGCTTATTTTCCTGCTTTATCTTTTCCAAGCAGGATTATCTTTTCCAGTAAGCTATGTCTTCTCATGAATATGCCCCATATACGATAGGCTTTAGTCATCTTTCATTCTAGAGAGAATTCAGGTTTGATTTGATTTCACATCCACTTATTTGTCTTTTTTGGGGGCCCCATGATAACTGTGAAGCTCTCCGCCAACACCAAATTTAAGATGATTTTTTTTTTCTTGCCAGCTTTCTTCACAGTCTAGTTTTCACATTTATACACAGTAATTGAAGTATTTAAATGAGAAACTCGACAAGAAACAACATGCAAACCTTTTTAATTCGACAGTACTACCTATAGTCCTCTATGGGAGTAAAACATGGCCACTAATGATGGCTGAGGAAGAACTATCAAGCCGTAAGCGCCATTGAAGGATCAATGCTAAAGGTATCTCTTCGTGGCCACATCCCCAATGCCCAGATAAGAAAGCAAAGTAGAATCAATGAAGCTTTTGCCAAATATCATAAATGAAAATTGTGCTGGGCTGGACACGTCTCTCAAATGACAGAGGCATTGGACAGCAGCAGTCACTGAGAGGTATCCCAGAGGACTAAAAAGACCCCTTGGCAGCCCCCCAAATGATGAGAAGACCCAATCATGAAAAGTTTTGTTCAAACCTGGAGAAGAAGAGTGCGGCAGTGAAAGGAATGGAAAGCGAGTTGCGATCAACAGGAACTCACCTCCTGATAGTCTGGTCAGTCAAGGAAAATTAGAGTATTATAGCATAGATTATCTTGAACTTGGTCTTCACTGGCACATCCTGAGACCTGAGGTGTTCCTTCACAGTTCCCATTCTAATTCTCAGTCGTCTTCTGCTTTTTGGCTGTAGTCTCCATTTGTCTTCCATAGAAGTTGAAAAATTAAATTAAATTAAATTTGGATTGATAACAACCAAGGTATAGAAGCATTTTAATAATTTCACTTTCTTCATCGTTAACATCAAAGTTAAATATTTTTATCTTCTTAATAAGGTAAAAGCAAAGGTCACCCTTGCTCAAAAGCTAGTTGTATCCGACTCTAGGGTTCAGTACTCATCTCTGTTTCATAGCTCAAGAGCCAGCACTGTCCGCTTCTGCAGACATTTCCATGGTCATGTGGCAGGCATGACTACACTCCAGAGCACACGGAATGCTGTTTACCTTCCCACCAAAGTGGTCCCTATTTATCTACTTGCAATTTCTTGCTTTTGAGCTGCTAGGTTGACAGGAGCTGGGACAAAGACCGGGAGCTCATTCCGTCCTGCAGTATTCAGGTATCGAACTGCTGACCTGCCGCCTTCTAGTCAGCTTTTGTGCTCCCCCCCCCACCTTCATTATTAATTGTTTCAAATAATTGCTGCTCTCTGCCAGTAACAATTGTAAGCAAATATGCTATTTTCCTTACTCTGTGTAAACATTTCTTCAGGAAAGAATCAAGATGTGTTGTTAATAACTTTGGCTGAACCTAGCACATGGGGAAGATTCTATTATTATTATTATTATTATTATTATTATTATTATTATTATTATTATTATTATTAGTAGTAGTAGTAGTAGTAGTAGTAGTAGTAGTAGTAGTAGTAGTAGTAGTAGTAGTAGTAGTAGTAGTAGTATTGGGAGGCACAACTAAGGAAATACCATTTTAAAATATATATTTTAAAAAAGAAGTTATATTAAGAGGAAAATAAAAGATAACATCACAGATTACCTCCATATACATTTTTAAGTGTCAGTCTTCTACTGTATATGACTTGGCTTGTCCAATATAAGCCTGGCTTGTCTTTACAAGATACCCAGTGTGGTGTATAGGATACAATAGGGGATTGCAGCCTACAACATGTGGTCTGGCCCCGGCCCACAGTGCCATTTCATGTGACCTGCCACTCCTGAAAGCAGCAAAAATTGCAAAAAATGTGCTGCCCTCGCTCCCACCACTGCCAGAAGTGGTGGAAGCAGTGGAAACAGCCCAAAATGTGCCGTAAATGCACCCCCAGCTGTCGTAAACACGTTTGTCATGAACTTGGAAAAGTTATTTTGTTTTACTTGTCACCGTGTCTCAAGGTTGAGAAACGGAGCTTTAAAAGCGCAGCAATTCAAAGAGATTCCTGGAAGCATTACATCATTGGGATTAGTGCCTCTAGTGGACAGAGAATGGGAGTGAACTTTCCAACTCAAGTTCATTGCCCTTTCAAACCATCGGTCAATGACCCTGCCAACGAGATGGGAGGGGGGACAAAATGAGAGTTTGGCACTTTGCCAACATGCCTTGACCTTGAAAGATTTTGAGGAGATAAGCGTTATCTCAAGAGCTGAGTCTAAGGCCACCTGAAAATTCCTAAGGAGGGAGTAAGAGGGGAAAATTGTGTATAAAAATCTTGGATTCTGTTAAGTAAGGAGAGCTTCTTCAAAGGAGGCGAAGCCCACGTTGGAGGAGATAAAATCAGAAAAACATCGGGAGATGACACTCTCATTCGATGGGGCCAAGCCAGGCCGCCAATTTGGGAGATAGATGAAATCTCGCCAGGCTCACACTTAGCTGGAATTACAGCAAGGCTGGACTTTAACTCTGGGGAGAGATGAGTCCAGGACGATACTTAGACTCTGCGCGTTTTCTTATTTTACAGTGTTAGGTTAGATTTAGATTAGGAACCTAGAAATGGGGAATTTTAATTCTTGAGTGTGTTGTAAATTTATTAGTTTAAGTTTAGCAATGCTTTTTGTTTGGATATTTCATTGGATTATGCTTTGCTTCTCATCGCTTCTACAATAAAAAGGAAGACGGGGCCAGGATTGGTTTCGTTTCCTACAAAAGGCAAAAAGGACATTTTGTTTTGGGAACTGAATTATTGGTTCAGGCGTCGAGATAATTTCACTACTGGAAGTGTGAGATCTTACAGGACTCCCACTGCAAGACCTTGAAACTCGCCCAGGCGAAGGGGAGATCAAAAGGAAAGCGACTCAGACTGCAGAGTTTTCACAGGCATACCATGGGAGTAAAATTATTTTGACTGGCAGTCTGGAGGGAGGGCCTTGATACACCGCCTAACTGTACCAACAATACAAAAATTGGGTGGATCTTGGTTCCTCGGCCTCTTCCGGGTCGCCCTGCTGCTGTCCTGAATAAAGGGAGTGAAGGGAGCCCAGTTTGGGGTGCAGCTGGCTGTGGGGAAGTCACGAGAACATTTACAAAAGCCACAGATGCGTTTAAGGCAGCGTTTACGGCGGAGGAACCACATGTCCAATGTGCTTAGCTGTCTGAGGGGGTGTGGTCTGGCCCATGGCACAAAAACCTTGAGAATCCCTGGGATAGAATGATGGACTAGGACTTAGAAAGCCTGGATTCAAATCCCCACTCAGCCATGGAAACTCACTAGGCGTGTGGAACTGGTAAAGCCATTCCTTAATTTACCTCATTTACCTAGAAAGCCGTATGAAAGTCACTATAAGCCAATTCTGACTTGATGGCACAAACAAAACAAGAAGATTTCTGAGGTCCTCACGGAAACTCTTCTCTTGGTCTTACTGTAGTCCTGGAGGCAACTTTCATAGCAACATAAGAAAGGCCTTTTTGGGTGTGTTGCCCCATGCTGTGGAACTCCCTTCCAAGGTGAGGTTACGCTGTCTCCTATGTTTTCTCTTTTTTTATTCAGGCAAGCTTTTGGCAAAACAACAGTTCCTCAGGTATGCATTGTGGTGTGTGGGTGCTTACTGTTGTATTTTAATTGTTTTTAATTCAGCTGTGCTTTTGTCTTAAAATATATCTCCTACATCGTTGTCTCCAAGTTAGCCCATTTCAAATGTCCATGAAAGAGCCAGAACACCAGAATTATATGGGAGCACCTTGTGAATCTTTGTCAGAAGAAATCTGGGAATGTTGTGGCAAACAATCCTTTATAGCTAGGAGAAAATCTGTTTCCCTATAGAAAAGAGAGTGTAATTGATAATGAGAATGCACAAAATTCAGTGCAGCTGAAATTTCAGAGCAACTTAGAAGTGGAAGATGTCTATGGATGACACAGTCATGGATTATTATAACCCATCTTTGAACATGATGAAACTTACATTACTTAAATTGTTACAGATTTCTACCTGCCCTTTTCCCTTCTTAATGAAAAAAATGGATAGTATGTTGGATATATTTTGAAGATGGAAAGGAAACATCTGACCACATTTTGGTCTGTTTTAAAATACATCTAGTACAGCCAAACGTTTGTGAAGGATTAAAGTCTGTGTTGAACTCACCTTTAGTTGTACAGCTAACTTTATTCATAGTCATAAATTGGGTCATGGGTTTAGACCAGTGGTTCCCAAAGTGGGGCACACGCCCCATGAAGGACTTCAGTTCCCAGAAGCCTTAGTCAGTACACTGGCTGACCAGTGCTTTGGGGAATAGACTTAGGCTTCTGGGAATTGAAGTCCACAAACTAAAGTTTGGGAAACACTGGTTTAGACTGTACTTGAAACATAATGAAACAGTGACTGACAACTTTGGCCTAGAATAATTGCATTAAAATATTTTACAGGTATGCTAATTAGTTATAAAATGTAAAAGAAAAAAATTCTCTGGTAGATTCTGATAGTGGTTTCTGCTGATACTTTGACCAGTATATTGTAACATCAATTACTCTGTATTTTATACAGAGGTTTCATGTTTTGGGTTCAGAAAATATTTGGGTAACTAGGAGCATGCTGATGTGATATTCAGATGCAAATAAGAATTCCTGTAGCTGATGGAAACTCATTCTGTGGCTGAACAGAGATGTAAAATAGGCTTGCTTTCAGCCGTCAGCTCAAGCATGCTATCCACAGCACCTCATAAGACCTTGACTCAACTGTTTCTTGTAGAATTTCTACAGACCAAAGATGTTGTCATACAATGAAAACAATAGAATTTTTGTTTATTTTTAGAGAAACCTGTCTTCAGAATCTCAAAAAGCAGTTTTTGCCTGTGTAGATAATAGTCTGGAAACATGCAGGTCATGCATATCAAATGTTTATTGTCTTGGCAAGTCTTCATGTGGTAAAGTTGATATGTATTCCTCCTGTCGGCTCATGCTGTGCATAGTGTATAGGCTTCTTTACCATCATGCATATCCATGTTGTGATGGAGCAAATATGCTTTCTTCCTTTCCACTCCATCGTGTTTTGTGCGTGTGGTCTAGTATTTATACTAGGTGATAAGTAAGAAAGTGAGTCAGTGAGCATATACTCAATTCTCACATTTTTTTCTCCTCAGCAAAAGAAACTGTGATATTTGTGATATTTTCAAAAGAGACATACTAATTTCTTCACTTTGCAAAGACTGTTACTCGCCTACATTAGATAATCTAGTCACATTTTTTGCAAATGATGTCCAAAGAAAGTGCAAGACTAGAACTTGCCACATTTTTGTGCATGGTTCTCCCTTACAGAAAGAAAAGAGCTTTTAGCATTTGATTGTCTTGTGTTCCACAACAGTCATTCTGTCAAGTATTTCTCAGATAATAAAAGGAATTATGCCTCTGAGAATTTGACAAAAACAACTATTGGGAATACTAGTGAAGCTAAAAGGAAAAGCTTTGATATCTTTTTACTGAGACTCAGTCCCTAGGAATTAATATTCAGCATATGGTAACATATACACACAGCTGCATTTGCTTTGAGGATACTGTACTGCTTTACAACCACACCTGCCTCTATAAACTGTGTTGGGGCAGGCAGGTTTTCTTTCTTCTTTGCTTCTCTTGTGATGGTGTCAGGTTTCAGGCTTATTAGTCATGGCTACTTTGTGCAATCACTACAACCTAGGAAATGTCTGTTAAATGCAGTGCATAATTTTGGTGCAAAATAGGTTCAGTACCCACAAGGTACTTTTGTGTATCTCAGTTGTGTATCCTAGGATTTGCTGACCACTTAGCTCTTTTACTTTTAAGTACAAATTTGTGAAATTGCGGACAAGGGAGACGTCTTCTGATTTAGAAGATCAGTGACCTCCATTTCCTGACATGGAAAATGATAGGATGAGTAAAAAAGAAGCTGAATGTTTCCACCAACGTTGAAAAAGTTTTGTATTTTAGCTCTTCTTCATTCACTTATGACTGACAGTATTTGTATACGGATGTATACAATCAGAAAATTGTAAGGGAGAAGTACTGTAAGAGATCATAGTCATAAGAACATAAGAACAGCCTTGCTGGAACAGGCCACAGCCCATCCAGTCCAGCATTCTGTCTCACACAGTGGCTCACCATTTCCTTCAGGGTATTCCCAAGGAGATGCCTTCACCTGCTTAGGATTCCCTGGAAATGGCATTGAGAGATATCCTGCCTATCTCTCCAACCCGGAGGTTGTTCTTAGGTAACCATAATTATAGCCATTGATACCCTTGTCCTCCATGAACTTGTCTAACCCTTTCTTAAACCTGTCAAGACTGACAGCTGTCACCACTTCTTCTGGCAGGGAGTTCCATAGACCAGTAATCCTCTGGGTGAAGAAGTACTTTCTCTTATTTGTTTGAGAACTAGTACCCAAAAGTTTCATGGAGTGCCCCCTAGTTCTAGTGTTATGCGATAAACAGTTTTTCCTTATCTACTTTGTCCACACCGTGCATGATTTTATAAACTTCAATTAGGTCACCTCTTAGACGCCGTCGTTCAAGAGTGAAAAGGCCCAACCGTTGCAGCCTCAGATAGTAAGGAAGGTGTTCCAGTCCCCTAATCATTCTGGTTGCCCTCCTCTGCACTTTCTCCAACTCCATAAGAACATAAGAACATAAGAACAGCCTTGCTGGAACAGGCCACAGCCCATCCAGTCCAGCATTCTGTCTCACACAGTGGCTCACCATTTCCTTCAGGGTATTCCCAAGGAGATGCCTTCACCTGCTTAGGATTCCCTGGAAATGGCATTGAGAGATATCCTGCCTATCTCTCCAACCCAGAGGTTGTCCTTAGGTAGCCATAATTATAGCCATTGATAGCCTTGTCCTCCATGAACTTGTCTAATCCTTTCTTAAAGCTGTCAAGACTGACAGCTGTCACCACTTCTTCTGGCAGGGAGTTCCATAGACCAGTAATCCTCTGGGTGAAAAAGTACTTTCTCTTATTTGTTTGAGAACTAGTACCCAAAAGTTTCATGGAGTGTCCCCTAGTTCTAGTGTTGTGCGATAGGGAAAACAGTTTTTCCTTATCCACTTTGTCCACACCGTGCATGATTTTATAAACTTCAATCAGGTCACCTCTTAGACGCCGTCGTTCAAGAGTGAAAAGGCCCAACCGTTGCAGCCTCAGATGGTAAGGAAGGTGTTCCAGTCCCCTAATCATTCTGGTTGCCCTCCTCTGCACTTTTTCCAGCTCCATAATATCCTTCTGGAGGTATGGCGACCAGAACTGTACACAGTATTCCAGATGGGGCCTCACCATAGATTTATAAAGAGGCAAAATGACACTTGCTGACTTATTTTCTATACCCTTCCTAATGATCCCTAGCATTGAGTTTGCTTTTTTCACTGCTGAGGCACACTGGGTTGACACCTTCATTGAGCTGTCCACCAGGACACCAAGGTCCCTTTCCTGGTTTGTCGCAGAGAGTTCAGACCCCATCAGTTTATAAATGTAATTGGGGTTTTTTGCCCCAACATGCATCACTCTGCACTTACTGATGTTGAAGCTCATTTGCCACTGTTTTGCCCACTCCCCCAGTGTCAAGAGATCCCTCTGGAGCTCTTCACAATCTCTCACAGTTTTCACTACCCTGTATAATTTAGTGTCGTCAGCAAATTTGGCTACCTTGCTTTTTACTCCTACCTCTAGATCATTTATGAAGAGGTTGAAAAGCAGGGGTCCCAGTACTGAACCTTGGGGGACCCCACTCTTTACTTCCCTCCACTTGGAGAAGTGTCCATTTAGTGCTACCCTCTGTTTCCTGTCCCTTAGCCAGTTGCTGATCCAGGACAAGACCTGTCCCTTTATTCCATGACTGGTAAGTTTATTCAAGAGCCTTTGGTGTGGGACCTTGTCAAAAGCCTTCTGAAAGTCCAGATAAACAATGTCAACTGGATCCCCCTTATCCACATGCTTGTTGACACTCTCAAAAAATTCCAACAGATTAGTGAGGCATGATTTGCCCTTGCAAAAGCCATGTTGGCTCTCCTTTAGCAGCGCCTCCTCTTCTATGTACCTATTAATTCTATCTTTTAGGATGGTTTCCATCACTTTACCTGGGACACATGTCAAACTGACAGGCCGGTAATTTCCTGGATCACCCCTGGATCCTTTTTTGAAAATTGGTGTTACATTCGCTACCTTCCAGTCATCAGGCACAAAGCCTGATTTGAGGGAAAGATTATATATTTTGGCTAGGATATCAGCAATTTCATCTTTAAGTTCCCTGAGAACTCGTGGATGGATGCCATCTGGTCCTGGGGATTTGTTAGTGTTTAGCTTAACAAGACATGCAAGGACCTCCTCCCTGGTTATTTCTATCTTGCTTAATTCTTCGGTTTCCCTCCCTACGAAGATAGGTTCTGTTTTGGGCATGTGGTCTCTATCTTCTTCAGTGAATACTGAAGCAAAGAATTCATTGAGTCTCTCTGCAATCTCTGTTTCCTCTTTAATAACCCCTTGCCTTCCATTGTCATCTAATGGTCCAATGGCCTTCCTAGTTGGGTTCTTACTTCTAACTCCATAATATCCTTCTGGAGGTATGGCGACCAGAACTGTACACAGTATTCCAGATGGGGCCTCACCATAGATTTATAAAGAGTCTGTTTAAGTTTTGTAGAATAGAGGTCCTGTAACAATAAATACAGGGCCACAGTGGCTTAGTGGTTAAGACTCAGAGCTTGACGTTGGCAGGTCAGCATTTCGAGACCCGAGTGTTGCACGATCGAGTGAGTGTCTGTCATCTGTCCCAACTCCTGCCAACCTAGCAGTTCAAAAGCAAGAAATTGCAAGTAGATAAATAGGGTACCACTTCGGTGGAAAGGTAAACAGCGTTCTGTTCACTCCAGTGTTTAGTCATGCCTGCCACATGTCCATGGAAAACATCTGCAGACACAGACCATGCTGGCTCTTTGGCTATAAACAGAGATGAGCACTGGCCCCTAGAATCAGACATGACTGGCTTTCAAGCAAAGGAGACCTAATGGTAAGCAGGTCAGAAATTTAAGCTAAGATCCAAAAGGCTTTCTAGGAACCACATCTCTACTGCAGCCTCTTGAACACATGCTCCCCAAAAACTGCTTGCAGGAGTCTGAAGGTCCACTAGGTTAAATAAGGCACTGTGAACTGAGGGCAGAAAGGGGAAATTGGTTGCTTCCCTGTTTATAGACATGACAGCTTTAGAGTCTTTGGATTCCAGCTATATGAATTGGGATACCATCAATGTAGGAGGAAAAACATGCAGAGAGGTAGCATTCTTACACCACTCCATATTGCTGAAGATAATGGAATGATTGACAAATATTGTTAGAAGTTCAGGGCTCCATATGATAACGAATGCACTCATTTCACAAACAACTCCTTTAACAGACTTGTTGGTTATTGCGTGATCTAAGAAGATGGGGCAGGGACTGTGGTGGCTTAATGGTTAAGATACTGAACTTATAGGTATCTTCTGGGTTGAAAGTATTTTTGCTGGAGGAACCGCTCAGCGGACACCTGAGTGAGGCTCTTTTCATGTCCTCAAGATCTTTTCCCACAGAAGTGGTTCCTATTTATCTACTTGCAATTTCTTGCTTTCAAACTGCTGGGTTGGCAGGAGCTGGCACAGGGATGGGCACTCATTCCGCCATGCAGTACTCAGGTCTTGAATTGCCGACTTGCCGACCTTCCTGCTAACCAGACGAGCTTCTTAACCATTAAGCCACCGCAGTCCCCACTGAACTTGATGACTGGAAGGTTGGCAGGTCAGCAGTTTGAGACCCGAGTGCTGCACAATCGAGTGAGCTCCCATCTTTGTCCCAGCTCTTGCCAACCTAGCAGTTTGAAAGCAAGAAATTGCAAGTAAATAAATAAGTACCACTTTGGTGGGAAGGTAAACAGTGTTCCATGCACTCCGATGTCTAGTTTTGCCTGCCACATGTCCACGGAAACATCTGCATACGCAGGCAGTGCTGGCTCTTTGGCTATAAACAGAGATGAGCACTGAACCCTAGAGTCAGATACAACTGACTTTCAAGAAGAATGACGTAAGGAGATGGGGCAAGAGGTCTCCCTTTTCATATGTTTAAATCTTCTACATCAATAGTGTGTGAACAGGCCTAGAACAGATGAGCAATACAAGATCAGCATCTAACAGAGCAAAAGAGTTTCCATCAGATCCTTTCCTTCTATGTCCTTTGGATTCACTCCTTGCCGACTTCCTGGCCCTAATCCTACCCACTAGCTTTTCTTCCGTGCTTTACATTCTTCTGTATACAGAAATACAGCAAAATTACTGCTGTTGCAGACCCCTTCTTAGGTTCAGTCCACAGCCTTTTGGACAGGGAACATGCAATCAGGAACGGCTTTTTGACATCAATATGTTTCCATTCCCTTTAAATCCCATAAATGTCCCTGAGCTTTACCTCTTTCGTCTCCCCCCCATTCTGAACCACAGAAACATTCCTTTGCCAATCTCTCACAAAGCAGCTCTCTGAGAGATGAATCATTGGGTTGGCTGTCTTGTGTATTTTGGATCTTGTCTCTCTGCCTTCCTTTAATATAGTGACCAGATTTGTACAGACAATTCCAAAAGGGGCCATCCCAGCTGCATCACTGGATGCCAAAGCAATAATGCCTGTGGCTTTATGTGCCATACTTCTTCATACACGGCCCCTGAACTTGTTTGCCTTTTCCTAATGCTGCCAGATATTGTCTGGATGGGTTTCCAAGCATCTGGTAGTAAAAGTTAACATGCCAGGGATTTTTAATAAATTTTACCCACTTTAATTTACAAGACTCTTTGGCACTAAACTGGATGATATACACAAATGAGTGTGACATTGCCAAGGTAGCCCTTTTTTAAAAAAAGTTTGGTTTGGGGGGGTAGTTGTGGGTTTATGCACATGTGCATATGTGTATGGAGTGGCACCCACCATCTCCATCCTTACAAGTAATTCCCTCGTCCTCACAGGATTCCAAAATAATAATAATAATTTCATGTCAGAAATTATTCTGGGTTGAAATGGTTTTTGCGGAGGAAACTCTGCCCAGGGAATGCCCAAATGAAGCTCCTTTCATGTCCCCAAGAGCTGGGACAGAGATGGATGCTCAATTTGTCATGCAGTACCTGGGTCTTGAACTGCCGACTTCCCAGCCTTCCAGCTAACAAGGCGAGCTTCTTAACCATTGAGCCACTGCAGCCACCACATTCCAAAGTTATGTGTAGTCTCGCAAATACTTTTGGGTCTTCAGATGGAGAAAAGCAACTTCAGAGCCAGTATGAAATGGAGAAAACAGCTAGAACAGAGGACTTAAACCAGTAGTGGTGAACTTATGGCATGCATGCCAGAGGTGGCACTCGGAGCCCTCTCTGTGGGCACCCGTGCAGTCACCCCAGCACAGAGTTTGCCTTGCCCCTCTGCCCAGCAGCCCAATGGGAGCACTTCTTGCCTCCCCCCCAGCACAGTTTGCCCCACCCCTCTGCCCAACAGCCCAATGGGAGCGTTTCCTTCCTCCCCTGTTGCTGTGTTGGCACTTTGCGATAAATAAGTGGGTTTTGGGTTGCAGTTTGGGCACTCAGTCTCTAAAAGGTTCACCATCACTGACCTAAGCTGTTCATCATCCCTCCTGTGTTTTATATTCAATGGTTCCTTCAGAAGTAACTTTTCTTGTCATTAGTTGCATGGTACTAATTATTTCTAGGGGACAACTAATTTGTACCCTGTTAAAAAAAAATTTAAAACAAGAATTTTCACATATGTTAAATGATTGTTTTATGTATGGGCACACAAAAAGAGCCTCCTCAAAGATTGTGGTATTTTTGAACCACAATTGGGCATACCCTGGTAATGGCAACCTTGTGTTGCCAGCTAATCTTTCTCACGTTAGGTCAGGCGAAAGGAACTGCAAAATAAACTCACTGAAAGGTGCCTTCGTTTTGGCAGCTTCATGTCTGGCCTAGACACGGAAGAAATAGAAGAAGAAATGTATAACTGTAGAGTCATAAAATTGTAGAGATGGAATGGACTGCATTGGTTATCAACTACAGCTCCCTGCTAAAGGAGAAAGTCTTAAGTCAATTTATGGTGATAAATGGGTATCCATCTTTGTTTTAGAATCTGCAATGAACAAAAGGACCACTTTTCAAGGTAGTACATTCCATTGTTAAATAGGTTTTATTACGGGGAAATTCTTCTTAGTGTCCAACTGAAATATTCTAGCATGATCTTTAAACTCACTAATTCCCCCATAGAAGCATGGGAAACAAGCTCTTTCATGATCCATGTCATTTGCAACCCTTCAAATATTTGAAAGTAGCTGTTATAACATTTTCCATTCATTTCTTCTCCAGGCTAAGCAAGCCCAGCTTTTTCAATGATTCTTCATAGGCTTCATTTCCAGGCTCTGTATTATCTTGTTCTCTTCTCCTAGATGCATTATAGATTGGTGATTTCTTTCTTAACCTGCATTTTGCAGAAACAGACACAATAATTTATTGGATAAATTTTTGATTACTTAAACTTAATTAACAGAGTGTAAGGTAGAAAAATGACAACAGAAAAGTGAAAACATGGAGAGATTAGCTCAGTTCCATTCGCCCTTCCCCACTTCCCCTTTAAGTATTTAAATATGAACAAGGTAGATTTATTTTAATTTCCCATTGTAGTTAATATCAAAGGGAAAATTAGGGGAAACAGAATCTCTAATACAGGGGTGCCCAAACTTTGTGGGCCACAGGCCAGTCACGTGGTTCAGGGAGCCAGTCACTATGGCCCGGGGCTGGATCTGGCCCCCAATGCCAATTCATCTGGCCCACAAAGCCCTTGTCGCTCCTGGAAGCAGAAGTAAAATGCGCCCATATGGCCCAAGTCAAATTCTACTATGGCCATCCTGGATCTACAGGATATGCTACTCCAGATTTGATAAACATTTCATCCACATACTCATCCTACTCATTTATAAACGCATTCCACACCAAACCCAGGAAAATGTCATATAGACCATATTTAACCATTTTGCCACAAACATTTATTTATTTTTATTTGAAATATTTTAACCCATTTTTCTCATATAAAATACTTAAGGTGGCTTACTTTGTTAAAAAAGTAGACACTATAAAAGCTTAAAACAATTATCACAATATTAAAATAGAATTAAACAAACATCATATTATAAATAGTGCATAAAACAATACTAAAAATACATTTAAAAGCAATCAATCCCATTTTAAGAAACCCCTCTTAATATTATGAGGAACCTTATTAAAAACCTTCTGTAGTCAAGATATACTGCATCTATAGTATTCCTCTGATCTACCAAACTTGTGATTATGAAAGGAAGAAGTATGATTAAGCAATTACGAGCTGTTTTTGAGAAACTTGCACTCAGTCTTATTAATCTCTTTAATTTTTTCTGAGTGCTCAGAAACTGACTGTTTAATTATCTATTCTAGAAACTTTCCCAGGATTGATGTCAAGCTGTCTGGTCAATAGTTGATAGAATCTTCTTTCTTCTTTTTGAATGGGGAGTGATATTTACTTACCTCCGGTCTTTAGGGACCTAACCTGTTCTCTAAGAGTTCTCAAGGATTGTAGAGGGAACCTTTGAGATTTCATTTGCAAATTCCTTTAATACCTTTGGATATAGCTCTATGGACTTGTTTTCATTTGAAGTCACTAGATGTTCCGATAGTGTGGTGTTTTTTTTTTTTTTACTTTCTTTGAGTACCATCCCCTTCACATCCTCCTTTGTTGTATTTCTACTATGTTGATCATTTTTTCCATAGAGAAGAAAAGGGAAGCAAGTTAGTTCAGTAGTAGTTTGGCCATTTCTCTGTCATCTACAAATTAATATTCCTCCATCCTCTTCATGCATTGGACTATCACTTTCTTGTTGTTTGCAAAGCTGAAGAAATACCTCCTATTATTTCTAACATTTCTTGTAACCTAACCTTTTCTCTGGAAATGTTGGATACTGTTTAGCTATTCCTTGGTAATTTACCATGCCCTCCATTTCCTGTACATGCCTCTTCTATTTTAGGTCATCTTTCTTTCTTCATATCAGAACATTGCACAATTTAAAATTATGGATGTACACAGTATAGGTAAAATTCAAAACAAATTAAAATGTTAAAAAATGTTAAATGTTAAAATTAGACTGGTTTTGATCAGAAGTGTTGCAGTAGCATTTGAAATGACAGCCAGACATTTTCTTTGGTTTATTTTCAGAACTAAACCATAACAGAGTGATCTTACCGTTAAAAAAACGAGTAGACCTTGATAGAGATGCAAAAACAATGAAGGTAGACACAGTTTGTGGTTATTTGTATGTTATGTTGTCACCAGAAAAATGAGCAAATTGGCACATTCCCAAAGCAGACGAAACCCTAGGGCAGGGGTTCTCAACATTTCCGTGCCACAGGTCAGACCATGCCCATGTTTGCGCATGCATGGATGCATTTATGGTTGTCGTAAATGCATCCCCTCCGTTTCCAAGGGTCATCGCCGTGGGCTGGTTGGTTTGCTGCCGCGACTAGCCCCATCCCGTGGGCCGTAAGTTGCAAATCCCTGCCCTAGGGCAAAACCCATCTGATTGCATTCTAACTTTATTGCACATTATACTATTCTCAGAATTCCCTTTCCTCAATACAACTAATCCCAAGAGGATTTGGTTACTTCCATCCAAAGTTTTTACTATTTCTACTTCATTGATCAGCTCTTGCCTGGTGTGACGGCCAGATCAAGGCTGGCTGATCCCTTTCCTCCCATCTTTTATTCTCTGGCAGATTACATTATTAACAGGGCATGTTAGGTGCTTACTAGTAACTAGACCTTATCGTCTTGGCAGAGTTGGACTTCTAAGAGATATCAGTGTAGCAGAGACCTCACTTTTGGGATTGTTGGAATTAAGGTTTTTAGGAAATTAATGTAAATGGAATAATATAAAGCTGACGTTTATTAGTGTTTCAAATATTGCTGTGATGTGTTAAAATTTCTTTACATTTAATTCTATTTAAATACAGGTTTTATTGTGGATGCATGCCATCTGGTCCTGGTGATTTGTTAGTGTTTAGTTTAACAAGACATGCAAGGACCTCCTTCCTGGTTATTTCTATCTGGCTTAATTCTTCGGTTTCCCTCCCTACGAAGATAGGCTCTGTTTTGGGCATGTGGTCTCTGTCTTCTTCAGTGAATGCTGAAGCAAAGAATTCATTGAGTCTCTCCGCAATTTCTGTTTCCTCTTTAATAGCCCCTTGCCTTCCATTGTCATCTAATGGTCCAATGGCCTTCCTAGTTGGGTTCTTACTTCTAATGTACTTAAAGAAGTCTTTGTTATTTCTCTGAGCATTTTTAGCTATACGCTCCTCAAAGTCTTGCTTTCCTGATTGTTGCCTTGCATTTGTTCTGCCAGAACTTATGTTTCTGCCTGCTGTCCTCATTCGGACAAGCCTTCCATCTTCTAAATGAGCTTTTCTTGCTTTTGATCACTTCCCGAACAGCTCCTGTAAGCCACATCGGAGTCCTCTTAGACCTGGCAGTGCCCTTTTTCCTTTTGGGTATGCATCCCAATTGGGCCTCTGTTATTGTTTTTGTAAACAGCTTCCATGCCTCTTGGAGTGTTTGGACTCTCTCAATTTTCCCTTCCACCTTCTTTTTTACTAGTTTCCTCGTCTTTGGGAAATTTCCTTTTTGAAAATGTAAGGTCTCTGTGTTAGATTTTATCAGTGACTTGCAGTCTATAATCAAGTTAAACATAATTGAGTTGTGGTCACTGTTCCCTATTGGATCAGTCACATTAACATCTTGCACCATATCCTGAGTATTACTTGTACCTCTAGTTGGGTCTTCAACCATCTGTCCCAGGGAACAATCATTTAGCATATCTAGGAAATTTATCTCTTTATCATGTGCTGAACAACAGTTCACCCAGTCTATGCGAGGGTAATTGAAATCCCCGATTATAACCAGGCTTCCCTTCTTGGATGCCTCCTTTACAACATTCTCCAACTGCCAGTCTCCCACAAGAGTTTGGGTCGGAGGCCGATAGTATATGCCTACTGTTAGACCATCCTTGTGGCCTGGTACTCTTACCCACAGAGTTTCTAATGGTGACTCCAAATCACCTAGATATTCCAATTCGTATGATTTTATCACTTCTTTGACATACAAGGCTACACCACCTCCCGTTTGCCCCTTCCTATACATACCTGCCAACCTTCCCGGATTGCCCAGGATTTCCCATTTTTCGGCGCCGATTTTCGCCATTTCCCGCCCGGAGCTGCTGAAACCCCGGAATTTGGCAGCGGGGGGAAAGGTGATACTGTGCACCCCTTCTGCGCAGCTCGCTTCTATGCATGCGTAGAAGGCTTTTACGCATGCGTAGAACCCTTCTACGCATGCGTAGAAGGCTTCTGTGCAGAAGGGGATGGTAGAAGCCTTCTACACATGCGTAAAAGCCTTGTACACATGCGTAGAAGTGAGCTGCGCAGAACGGTTCTGCGCAAGTCGCTTTTACGCATGCGTAGAAGGCTTTTATGCATGCGTAAAAAGCGACCTGCTCAGAACCGTTCTGCGCAGGTCCCGGGTTTTCCAGAGCCGCGGTTGACAGGTATGTTCCTGTACAGTTTGTAGCCTGGGATAACTGTATCCCATTGGTTATCATCTGTCCACCAGGTTTCAGTGATACCAATAATATCAATATTCTTATCTATTGCTAAGTATTCCAGCTCCCCTATTTTGTTCCGGAGGCTTCTGGCATTTGCATACAAGCATTTATTTATGCTTTTCTGATATAGTCTTTTGAGTCCAGTTGCATTGTTAGACTGCCTCTTGCATCTTTCTGCTAGAGTGCTGGTGACTAGCTCCTTGCTCTGTTCAGTAATTTTTGCATCCTCCTCACTACTCAAGTACACACTTTCTCGAACTGGATGCTGCCCAGCTCCTGTCGGCTTTCCCCCAGTTATCAGTTTAAAAGCTGCTCTGCAGCCTTTTTGATGTTGAGTGCCAGCAATCTGGTCCCATCATGGTTCAAGTGCAACCCATCCCTCCTGAACAGATTTGGCTTGCCCCAAAATGTTCTCCAGTTCCTGACAAATCTGAAGCCCTCCTCTCGACACCACCGCCTCATCCACGCATTGAGGCTTCTGAGCTCTGCCTGCCCGGTAGTTCCTGAACGAGGAACAGGCAGCACTTCTGAAAATGCTACCTTGGAAGTCCGGGACTTCAATCTTCTTCCTAACAACCTGAATTTGGCTTCCAGGACAGACCGCTTGGCCTTTCCAACATCATTGGTACCAACGTGTACCATGACCACTGGCTCCTTCCCAGTTCTCTCTAACAAGCTATCTAGATTTCTCGTGATGTCTGCAACTTTTGCACCTGGCAGGCAAGTCACCATACGGTTATCATGTGCATCACAAATCCATCTCTCTGTATTTCTAATTATTGAATCGCCTAGTACAAGGAGCTTCACTCCTGCAATCTGTTCATCTACATGCACCTCATCAACCATATTAAGGGAGAGGACTTCAGTTTGTTCCTGATGTTTATCTTCCTGGATCTCATTAAGTGTGATGAAGGAGAGATCTTCAGGTGGAACCAGGTGTTCCTCTGTGTGTTCCTCATCAGGTGTGATGAGGGAAAGAGCCTCAAATTGATTCTGTAATTTCTGACTCTCAGAGTGATCCCCTACTCTTCTCCTCCTTTGAGTCACATTCCTCCAAACATCTCCCTCCTGAGTTAGTGAAGGGCCTTCTCCCTCAGAACGGTGCCCTGTCTATTCTTTGTCCAGCATAGTCTGCTCTGCTCTTTCCAAGAACAGCTCAAGTTCCTTAATTTGTTGATGGTTAGATATGCGGACCTCTAGCTGCTGGACCTTCTCTTCTAGTAGAGCAACCAGCTTGCACTTGCTGCAAGTGTAGTTCTTCATGTGCTTTGTCAAGAACACAAACATGGCACAAGTATTGCAGGTAACTACAGCTGTTCCCTCAGAATCCATTTTAACAATCCCTGGAATACAGCCTTTCCTCAGTATTCCTGCAAAGACATAGCTTGGTTTGAAAGGGCATTCTGTCAAAGGAATGCAGCCCGGTACTAGAAGCAGCATCAAGGCCTTTATTTTAAACTAGAAGTGAGCAAAGTAGTGACTTTGGGATTGCATGCACCCCTCCAAGGCTGTGTTTGCAATACTCAGTCCTTCACCAATTCCTTCTTTTTCTGACAGCATAATATGGGTTGTAGGTCCTGGAAGCCCCAAGGTGTGGTGGTTTATCTTTTAAATAGATCATAGATACTGCTGCCACCCCATGTACTTTTCAATATCCACAATGCCTATTGTTCAAAACTGCATATTGGTGTGTCTGTATGTACGTTTTAGATTACAGTGCACCCATCACATGGTACTGGGGCAGAAAACTGGCCCCCAGGCATGTGAAAGTTGTCTACTGTTTTGTTTTGATTAGAACTGCAAAGCAGAATGGACCCTATGGATTGTCAAGCTCAGCCCCTTTTCAAGGAAGCATCATGGGGATTTTTTTTAAAAAAAAGAGAGAGAGAGAGGGAAAAATCCTTGATTGCATCATTCTTAAGTGTAAAATCCTAGGCCCATGATGTCGAACCTTGGCTTTCTAGCTGTTCTTGGACTTTAATTCCCAGAAGCCCAAGTCTCTGTGAATCCACACGAATGGCACAGTAAACCCAAGAACAGCTGGAGTGCCAAGGTTCAACATCACGGGCCTAGGCTATGTCTTTCTTGCATTTTCAATTCATCGGAATTTCACTTACACCTCTATGAATAACTGAACCTTCGAGGACATGTTTGCTTCACCCCTGAAAGTTAAGAAATCTGTTTTGGCAGAATCCCCTGTCCCAGTACTAGACAAAATTAATGAAACAAAATAATCCAGGTACTGGCATGTGTTAATTTTTTATGAATAGTAAATGGATAGTCCATGGGGTTGCAAAGGGTCGGAATCGACTGTGTGACTGAACAACAACAAAATTGATTTCAATAGGGAACCTTAGAAAGGGAAGGCCTTTGCACATTACAAATTATGGAGTTTCAGAGTCAGACTCCTTTACTAATTCTGCTCTTTATGTTGCAGACCTGTTGACAGCCAAGGAGTACCATTACCTCTTGCAGTTGCTTTGCCCTGATTTCCCTTTGGAACTTACTCAGAAAGCAGCAAGGTGAGTCTTTATGCATGCAAATCCTCAGCAAATAGGACTTTGGTTACAGTTTACAATCAGAAACAAGTAACTTTTTAATATCATAATAATTGTATGCCATCAAGTCAATTCTGATTTATGGCAACCCTTTTTAGGGTAGTAGAGAATACAAAGAATTGGTTTACAGATCACTTCTTCTGGGATCACCCTGGGACTGTGCAGGTTGCCCAAGGGCTACACAGGCTGGCTCTTTTCCCAAGAAGTCACAGTGGGTGATCAAACTCCCAACCTCTCTCAAACCACTGAGTTTTCCAGCTAGCTAACCCTTTTTTACTTCACCCAGGATTTGAAAGGCAGAAAAGCTCTCTTCTAGCACCATGCTTCAAATTAATCAGATTTCCACCCCCACCCCTCCTGTTAACTTTCTTTACTGTCCAGTTTTTTTCATCATATTATATCTGGTTCAGGTCTTGCATTTGCATAGGCTGTCTTCAACCACTGCCTTAAGAAGACTTTAACTTCATTATCTAAAACTAGCTTCAGCCACAGATTAATATCCTCCAGAGAGCAGCAGACTAGGAAATTGGAAGGCCCAATTTTAATTTATACCCCGCCTTTCTCGGCCAAGGCTAACTCAAGGTGGCAACAACATGTCAATATCAATACAATACAATATAACAACATAATAGCACAATGTGTGTGTGCGCGCATGCATGCGTGCATGTGTTGCTTCCTGCCCCAGAAGACATTTTCTGAACCATTTTAAAGTGAATTTGGGGCAGGTGGAGGATATAGTGGACACACATAATTTAATCCAACAAATGTGTAGACAAACTGAGCACCCTCTTTTGTTCCAGCTTGTTTCAGCAAAGGGGGTGTGCAGCAGCAGCCTGTCTCAGAAGCAAATTGTGAGGATGAATGAGAACATTTCTTGGGAATAACACGATTGGTCTGGGCTATAAATCTAAATCTGTGAGTTTGAGATGAGCTCCGATGATAATTATCTTGAGGAATTTAATCTGCAACGCTGTTGTAAACTTGGGGGCCTGCTGAGGGGGCAGCTTTCACCCAGTTCCTCTCTTATGTGTCCCGTGTGCGCCTTGGAGACGGACAAGCTGGGGGCTTGGGAGGCAACAGGTGTGAGAGAGAAATGAGATCTGTGTCTCTAAGACACCCAAGATCAGGAAGAGATGAGCTCATTTCCTTTCCTCTTTCTGGGTTGAGAGTTTTCCTGTGTTAATATTTTGCTCTCACCTCCTAAGTGAGTCAAAGGAGGTTACTTAATATCACTTAGCTCTGCATCTGTCATTCCTTTTCTACATCCCCTGATGCTCTTATCTGCTCCTTTCTTTCCCTTCCCCTGCCCTCACATCTCTATATTTATGTCACAAGTTCTATTTCTTTGGCATGTGAAGCCACACTAATAGGTTAAACCTGTGGTTCCCAACGTGGGGCACATGCCCCACAGGGAGGCAATTTGATTTTTAGAGGGGCAATACGAGAATGCGTTAGACCAAGTTAATGGCCTTTTAGGCTTCCTTCACATCAATAGAAGTTCACTTTTTGAACAATAAGAATTATATGTCATAGAGAGGAGCGTCAGGATTTTAGAGATGCTTAGGTGGGGTATGGCCAAAAAAAGTTGGCAACCATTGAGTTAAACTGAGTGCATGCACACTGCAAGTTGGAACCTTCTGGAGTTTTGGCAGAGTTTCAAGCTCTACCCTCCATGCTCTGCGCATGCGGTGCCACCTGAGTTCCACCTCAGTTGTTTGTTTGTTTGTTGTTGGTTGTTTTGGCACTGTATCTTTCCTATAGAACATGAGCCTGCATCACCCCACTTATCTCAATCAGCGTTGCTCCATGTTAGCACTGAGGATGGCTGTTGGTGTTTTGCAAAGTGACCGGAGGGTGCGCAGTAGAAGTTGAGGGCGCTGAGATTAACACAGGGACCGAAGCTGATTGTTTGTACAAAAGGGTTCTTTTACTTGAGGCAAAAACGGAAGGTCCAAATGTTTACATCAACAAAGATAACTGTAACACAAATAGGATAACTTCTCCTTGGTCCAACACAGTTCAGTTCACTGTGGCGAATCACCTTGTAAGTTTGTGCAACAAACAGAAGTAACACAGTCCTTTACTTACAAGTTTTGTGGCTCAGCAAAAATAGCAGTCCTTTCTTGGCTAAGCAAATAGTTCTACTCACAGTACAAGTTGCAAAGTCTCTTCGGTATGATGACAAAGCATGAGTCAGCATACACATGCAAAACAATGCAAAGTCTTATCAGCATATAAAGCAGTCACACGAAGGTGCTTGTAGAATATCAAGTCTTACTCTTTCCTCTAGCAAGATGATCATCAGTGAGTCAGCAGTTTCTTCATAAGGTTTGTTCCAGTATGAAACCTTTCTCCTTCAGAGCCTAATGACCAACAGAAATGTTGGGCGAATAGGATCTATTGAGCACATAGGCTAAAGAAATGTGAACTGAGACCTTGCTTTATACAAAGTCTTGGAGTTACATAATCAATAAGCTACACCTGTGCTATTACAATAGCAGAGCCCTTAAAATGGTACAACTGTTTTTCAGTAGCTCAATTTTCCAGTGGCTCAAGTGGCTTAGACGCTGACTGGGAGGTGGAAGGTCAGCAGTTCAATTCCCGAGTACTGCAGGACAGAATGAGCTCCTGTCTTTTTCCCAACTCCTGCCAACCTAGCAGTTGGAAAGCAAGAAATTACAAGTAGATAAATAGGGACCACTTTGGTGGGAAGGTAACAGCATTCCGTGCACTCCAGTGTCTAGTCCTGCCTGCCACATGACCATGGAAACATCTGCAGAAGCAGACAGCGCTGGCTCTTTGGCTTTGAAACAGATGAACACTGAACCCTAGAGTTGGATACGACTGGCTTTCGAGCAAGGGAAAACTTTACCTTTACTATATTATCCTAGGCAACTGGTTAGGCAAACACTTCGTACCTAACAATGGCGCAAAAGGTGACAATGAGGAATAGAGCCTTCTTGGTGGTTGCGTCCACACTCTGGAATACTCTACCAGTGGAGTTACACCAGGCCCCATCTTTGGATGTTTTTAAAAAACAACTGAAAACTGCAGTCTTTAAAAAGGCTTTTAATAACATTCTCCCTAGTGGCTCAAGTAGGTAAGATGCTGACTGGGAAGCGGAAGGTCAGCAGTTCGATTCCCGAGTACTGCAGGACGGAATGAGCTCCCGTCTGTGTCCCAGCTCCTGCCAACCTAGCAGTTCGAAAGCAGGACATTGCAAGTAGATAAATAGGGACCGCTTCGGTGGGACGGTAACAGCGTTCCGTGCGCTCCGGTGTCTAGTCATGCCTGCCACATGACCACGGAAACGTCTGCAGAAGCAGACAGTGCCGGGCTCTTTGGCTTGGTCACAGAGATGAGCACTGCGCCCTAGAGTCGGATACGACTGGCTTTCGAGCAAGGGAAACCTTTACCTTTACTATGGCTAGTTAATAAGTGTTCATTTGGACTCTGATGCCCTTGGATACCATCTATTTTTATTGATTGTTTATTTCTGGTTTTAATTGTTGTACACCACCCAAGAGTGGGAAAATATAGCTTTCAGAGTCAGCTATAACTTCGGGCTTCCCTGCAGTTGGCAGGACCTACTGATAAGCTTTGGGGGCTTAGAGTTCATAGGCAGTCACTATGCCTGAATGGCCAAGTCCTCTGGTATGCTTGCCTCTGCATGGCTGAGATGACTTCATAGCAGAACTAGCTCTGTTGCTATGCATCAAAAACAAACACTGGACACGAAAGAACTCATACGCCATTCGGGCACAAAGGAAGCGGCAAAAGTGCTCCCAGGCACTGGGTTCTAACTAGAGACCTGGTGGCAGCCCTATATATTTAAATATGAGTTTGCCCTGCTGAAGGATAAAGTAGGAAGGAATGGGGTATCCCCTCCTTAGTTTTACAATTTGAAGAAGGGGAGTGGGAGGAGGAATGCTTACACCATTGAGACTGCTACATGCAATGTATTTTTGGAAATCCAAGATAGCCTGGGCTGTTCCTCAGTTATGTCTCAAAGCAGCCACCCCTAGATCCGTTAAAATTGCTCTTTGTGGTGCTGTTTCTTATGGAGCATATCCCTTTTGGTACTAGTATTAACAAGGGGACAGAAGTGGGTACTATGCTGTAATATTTATTTTATTTTATTTTATTTTATTTTATTTTATTTTATTTTATTTTATTTTATTTTATTTTATTTTATTTTATTTCATTTATTTGTTTGTTTGTTTGTTTGCAATCTGGCTGGTGGCTCTGATTCTATGGCAGTAGTATGGAGGGGTAACACATGTTGGCCACCTGTGGTATGGAAAATTCATCTCACAAAGTTTATCTCTCTTTTCAATGTTTGTAGCGGTAGATTATCCGTTGCTGGTTTTGCTGGGTTTGTCATAACTTCACCACAGCCCCTTTAGCCAAGTGATCCAGGATGACCTTCATGGCTACCGTAGCGGTCCGGTGGCACAAGTACACACCATATTTCGCCCGGACATAGCAATCCCTTACTTGCACCTGTTACCACCTCTCATGATGTGGAAGTGGGGTTGGACTTTGAGAAGTTCAACATCAAAGAAACATTATAAGAACACCAAAAAAAATGTTGGTGGAGGCTGCTAGAAGTTCCAAGAACAAGAACTTTGTATCTTCCTCAACACCTGAAGGGGTGGTGGTGGTTGTTGTTGTTGTTGATGATGATGATGATCTCATAAAGGGTCAGAAAGTGAGCATCTTCCTCTTTTTTTTTGGCACTTCCTTTCTCCTGGCCCTATGAATGTGGGGAAGGGGAGGAAGCCACTGTTTGTGGATTTTAGTTTTAATGCATCAATCTTGTTGCGTTGGGGATTGTCTTGTGAAGTCGATCAAGAGGCAGCCCTTTCCCTCAATAATGTGGCCTGTGGTATTTCCAGGGCTCAAAAATGGTTTCAGCTGCCAGGGGCTTGGCTGCCTTTCCTCGGTGATGGGAAATGATGTGCCGCCTGCCAGCTTCAAAGATATCGCCTTGATGTGGCCACTGACAATCTCTAACATGCTTATTAGAGGGAATTAAGAAATGGGGCGGCGGCTGGAGCTGTAGACAGCAGCAGCAGCAGCGGCAGCAGCAGGAGGTTTCTGGGGCATAATAAATAAAACAAGCATGTTGACATCTTCAAAGAGTTTTATTTTCAATTGTGGCTTTTCTCCTGGGGACCCTTCTTGGCCTCCGTCTTTCTTCTTTGCAATAATTAATTCAAGCTGCTCTGCATGTTTGAATTTGCTTCACTGAACTGAGTTGGTGCAAGTCTAGGTGAGGGAAGCCTCTCCGGCTGGCGTGTCCTGTAGTTCTTCCATCTCTTTCTCCTCATGCATTGTTTCCTTGGCTCCTCTCCCCAAAGCCAGAATGACCCAGGGCCAGTGAAGGTTCTCAGGAGTCCAAGGGAACCAGAGAGGCAAACTCTACCCAGCAGGGCAGGTTCCTGCTATGATGGCTATAAGTATGCATACTACATTTACAAGCACCAGATGTTTTTTCCATAGCAGTGAGAATTTACTGCTGCTTTTACACACACACAGAACTGCAGTGGCTCAAGTGGCTAAGACGCTGACTAAGAGGCGGAAGGTCAGCAGTTCGATTCCCGAGTACTGTAGGATGGAATGAGCTCCTGTCTTTGTCCCAGCTCCTGCAAACCTAGCAGTTCGAAAGCAAGACATTGCAAGTAGATAAATAGGAACCACTTCAGTGGGAAGGTAACAGCATTCCGTACACTCCGGTGTCTAGTCATGCCTGCTACATGACCACGGAAATGTCTGCAGAGGCAGACAGCGCTGGCTCTTCGGCTTTCAAACAGAGATGAGCACTGAACCCTAAAGTCAGATACGACTGGTTTTCGAGCAAGGGAAACCTTTACACACACACACACACACACACACACACACACACACACACACACACACACCAGGGGTGCCCAAACTACGACCCACGGGCTGGATCCAACCCACACCACCAATTAATCCAGACCACGCCGCTAAATCTGGCCCACGCCACTCTCTCTGCTCCAGGAAGTGGAAGTAAAATATGCATGTAGACCAAGAGACGTCATATGAAAGAGTTGACGTGAAATTGGTATGAAAAACATAGCATGACCCAATATGGAGATTACGTAAATGCTTATATAGCGACTGCAGAAGTGTAGTTAGAACAAATTAAGGAATATTGGAACCCTTCACGGTAACATCTGGAGTGAGACAGGGATGTATACTATTGCAATTATTATTCATCACCTACGTAGACAGCATAAGCAAAAAAAGCTAAGCCCATGAATGGAAACAATATAAACAAATTACTTTTTGCAAATGACCAGGCATTGATAGCAAGCATAGCTAAGGAATTACAGCAACACCTTATGTCCAGGAACCCAAGAATGCAAGATAAATAACATGAGAATCAGTAAAGAGAAGATTAAGGTAATGGCAATTGGAAAGAAACAGCATGCATTATATAGCGTAATAAAGGGAACAAGTATAAAACAAGTGACAGAGTTCAAATACCTAGGAACAACATTCACTGACGATTTTAAAGTGGACAAAGAGATTAACATATGGTGCAGTAAGGCAAGCCAAATATTGGGACAGTGTTGTGTATGTAACAGTATTACTTTAAGAATGTATGAATGTAACCTGACAATGATTACAATGTAACCCAGCTGTTTAAGGAACGCGAGTAAGCTGCCCATAGAGGGCAGCTGCGAGCGTTCAGCTCACATGGTTCACATTCCCCAAATCACCGGCAGCCGCGGGAACCTTTCCCGCGTGAGCATCACCTGGAGAAGATGGGCGTGACTCAGAATGACGTCACGCCGGTAGCAGCCAATGAGCTACCGTGCAACAATATTCAAATGTATGTATTGCAGTATATAATGAGCTGTACCTCCGCCATTACCACATGTTCATCTTGACCACCATGAAATAAACCTGTGTTTTAGCCCCCACTGCGGCTCCTTCTTTGTCTTCCGTGCAAGACACTAAATTGGTGACGAGGATGGGATCCATGGCGCATCCCAAGGTCAAGAATCATCAATTTGATATCAGCGACCCAGAACAATGGGAGCTGTACGAGTGCCAGTTTCGGCACGCAATGGATGCTGCAGGCATCGACGACGACACCAAGATGCGCTTGCACTTCCTTGCCCAGGTGGGGCCGGCCACGCTGTATATCCTGATGAACCTGGTGGCTCCCCGGAAGGTAGACGTGGTGCCCATCGACCGCATCCTGGCGCTACTGGGCGAACACTTCCAGCCTCCAGTCTCGATTTTCCCGGCCAGGGTCGCATTCCACAGACGGGACCAGCGCCCGGGGGAGTCCGTGTCCGCCTACGCGGCGGCCTTCCGGCTCGCGGCGGTCAACTGCCAGTGGGAGGACCTGGACACGGCCCTCCGAGACCGCATGCTGTGGCCTGAGGGACGAGGAGGTCCAGAGGAAGCTGATGACCCGCGACCATCGCCTCACGTTCAACGAGGTACTGCGGGAAGCCCAAGCAGCCGAGGCGGCCAGGAGTGTTCAAGTCAGAGTGTTCAAGTCCCGAGGGGCCGCAACCAAGAGGGCCAAGTCACCCGTGCAAGCGGCCCGGCGGACGTCGGCGAAGACGGCCTGGCGGGCACCCTGGTCGCCCGCAGGCACGCCAGTGACCTCCGAGGAGTCGTCCACGACGGCGGACTCCTGCTCCAGCGAGGACGACGACGTCCAGAAGGTCAAGAAACGTGGGGAGAAGCACCAGACCAGCGAGCGACAAGGCCGCCGTTGCGACGGCTGTGGGGCATCTCACGACCGGACGAGATGCCCATTCCGGAAGGCCGAGTGCCACAACTGCGGTCGGAAGGGCCACATCGCCAGAGTCTGCAGGCGTGGGCGAACCGAGGACAAGGGCGCATCGAAACACTCTCGAGCACATCAGCGGAAGGCGGCCGGCATAGAAAAGGTCTCAGCCAACGACGGTGCAGAAGGCGTGAACCGCGTGGGCCTGGAGCACCGGCGTTTCTACGTAGAGGTACTGTTACAAGGGGTTCCAGTGAGGATGGAAATAGACTCGGGGTCGTCCTACTCCATCCTGTCCCAAAAGGAGTTCATGCGCATTCCCCCAAATGCGCGGCCCAAGCTGCGGGCCATGAAGTCAAACTTGCGGGACGTGCAGGGCTACGGGATCCCAGTGCTGGGGGTGGGGAACTTCACAGTGAAGTTCAAAAATTACACAGAGAAACTGCCCTTAGTGGTTCTCAAGGGGGGGAGATGTTGCCTTTTGGGAACCCAGTGGTTTGCCCCCCTGGGAATTGAACTGTTCAGCATTAACGCCATAGAGACTGACCCAATGCGGGACGTGTGTGATGCGCACCCGGACGTTTTCAAGAAGGGGCTCGGGACTTACAAGGGGCCCCCAGTTTCTTTTGAATTGGACCCAGAAATCCAACCCATACGCCTCAAGCCAAGAAGAGTGCCTTTCGCCCCCAAGGACAAGATTGAGGCGGAGCTGGACAAATTGGTGGAGCAGGGGATTTTGGTTCCAGTTGATTCAGCGGAGTGGGAGACTCCAATTGTTACGGCCCTAAAATCAAACGGGGAGGTCAGGATTTGCGCTGACTACAAATGTACAATTAACAAGGCCATTCGGCCAAATGCTTATCCGGTGCCGGTGGTTAGCCATTTACTGGCCACGTTGCATGGGGGAAGGTGTTTCGCTAAGCTAGACCTGGCGCAAGCGTATCAGCAGCTCACAGTAACCCCAGCTGCTGCTGCCGCGCAAACCATCATTATGCACAAGGGGGCATTTAAAGTAACACGCCTGCAGTTCGGCGTGAATTCGGCCCCCGGGATCTTTCAGTCCCTTGTAGAACACCTTTTAAAGGGGCTTCCAGGCGTGCTCCCATATTTTGACGACGTCTTGATAACAGCGGGGAGCGAATCAGAGCTAGTGAAGAGACTAGACGTGGTCCTTTCAGTATTCGAGAAAGTGGGACTTCGACTAAGAAGGGACAAATGTGTATTTTTTGCGAGGGAGGTTGAGTTTCTCGGGTTCAAGGTAACCCCGGAGGGCATCAAGCCTTCTGAGTCCAAGGTTGCGGCTGTACAAAACGCCCCTCGCCCCACCGCGAAACCGGAGCTGCAGTCATTCCTGGGGCTCCTCAACTTTTATCACTCCTTTTTGCCAAGGAAGGCATCTGTTGCGGAGCCACTGCATGCGCTACTAAAGAAAGAGGTGGTTTGGCGGTGGGGAGACAGGCAAGAGAAAGCGTTCAAGGAGCTCAAAACGCTTCTGTCCTCGGATGCGGTACTGACCCATTTTGATCCGAGGAGGCCAGTGGTTTTAGTCTGTGATGCATCCCCAGTGGGGGTGGGGTCGGTGTTGTGCCACGTGTTAGAGAGCGGGCGGGAAGCCCCAGTTGTGTACTACTCCAGGTCCCTTTCAAAAGCAGAGCGCAACTACGTGCAAATAGATAGGGAGGCCCTAGCCATCATCGCGGGAACAAAAAAGTTCCACGATTTCCTATACGGCCGCGAGTTTACGGTTGTGACGGACCATAAGCCTCTCCTGGGAATCTTTACCACGGGCAAACCCACCCCACAAATTCTATCCCCCCGAATGCTATGCTGGGCGATTTTCCTTAATGCCTATCAGTATGAGCTAGTCTATCGTCCAGGGAAGGAGATCTCTCACGCGGACGCACTGTCCCGGTCTCCTCTCCCTAGTTTAGGAGATCCCGCATGCGAGGTAGAGCAGGACTATCAAGTCCTGCTGATCGAGTCCCTCGACTCACCCCCCATAGTGCCGGCAGACCTCGCCAAAGCCACGGCGGCCGACAAGATCCTGGCCCAAGTCAGTTCCTGGGTAAGGAAAGGGTGGCCCGCAACTCCCCCCGAGGAGCATTTCAAGGCATTTTTCAGGCGTAGAGTAGAGCTTTCCCTTGAAAGGGACTGCTTGCTCTGGGGCCAGCAGGTGGTTAGCCCCAAAAAGTTGCGGGCGAAGGTGCTGAGGCTACTGCATACCAGCCACCCGGGAATAGTGCGCTCCAAGGCGCTGGCAAGGAGTTACTTCTGGTGGCCCCAGATAGACGCTGAGATAGAGCATTTAGTGGGCACGTGTGAGAGCTGCCAGAGCTCTCGGCCCGAGGAATCCAGGCTGCCCCATAGGGAATGGGACACGGCCCGGGGGCCATGGTCCCGGATACACGTCGACTTCGCTGGCCCCTTCCGCGGGTCCATGTTTCTGCTGATAGTCGACTCGTATTCCAAATGGCTGGAAGTGATCCCCATGACTAGCACCTCATTTGCCGCAACCATTAAACACTTGTGCAGGGTGTTTAGTTGTTTTGGCCTGCCGGACATCCTCGTTAGCGATAACGCTAGTACCTTCACTTCTGCGGAATTCAAGGCATTTATCGAGAGGAATGCCATCCGCCACATCACCGCTGCCCCATTTCACCCCACCACAAACGGTCAGGTAGAGCGCCAAGTGTGCACTACGAAGGACGCACTGCGGCGCATGGGTCCCGGTGAGTTGAACCTCCAACTGTGTCAGTTCCTCATCTGTTATAGGGCAACTCCCCTGGCTTCTGGATTTTCGCCGGCGGAGCTCCTCATGAGGAGGCGGCCGGTAACACTTTTTGATCGGTTGGATCCGACCAGGGTGGAGGATGAAGGGAGGAATATAGTGGTAGAGAGTTCCAAAAGTTTTTCGGCAGGGGACCCGGTGTACTGCAGAAACTATGCGGGTTCGGGACCAACGTGGGTTCCAGGGACGATCATTGAACAAACGGGGCCAGTGTCCTATAGGGTCGAGACTCGCACAGGTCTACTCTGGAGAAGGCACACTGACCAACTCAGAAGGCGAGTCACTAGTGAAGGGGAATCAGCAATAGGGTCCTCCCCCACCCGCGTAACCCAAGGGGGAGACACTGCAGCGTCCTCGGATACAAATGCATACCCTAGATTCTCACCCGAGGAGGAGGGTACTGTGAAAGAGTGGGATGAGTTTGATTTTACGTTACCGTACCAGGGGGGTGTCGCGGAGTGGTCCCCGACCCGTCCGAGTGAGAAGAGGGGTTTCAGTTCAGCCCCTGGTACCTCCAGTCCCCCCAGCCTTTTGTTTTAGAGTATACCATAGCACCAAGCCCCCCCGAGCCAGGCAGCTGGGGGAAGTTCACACTCTCCATCCCCTAGAACTCCGGGTCAGGCAGCAGGGAGTGGGGCAAGGACACCGGTTGCAGGCACAAGGGACTGGGCGGAGGAAACAAGGGTCTCCTCGTCGGTTCCGAGGTTCGTGCTGGGGGGGTCCCCGGGCGCCACGGGCAACAGGCCGGGTTTTACCTCTCAGCTGTATGTTCCAATCCCTTCTCCCAATGCAAGGTTGCCGCAGAGCCCCCGCCGAACGACTAATGAGTCCCCCCTTTCCATTGCAGGACGAGACTCTGCGGAACTCGGAGCCCCTAGTTCCCCTGTGCTAAACCACACAGCCGCATGCCCCAAGCGCACGTGCGGGAAGCCACAATGGTTGAGGGACTTCGTCCCATCCTAGGGGGAGGAGTGTTGTGTATGTAACAGTATTACTTTAAGAATGTATGAATGTAACCTGACAATGATTACAATGTAACCCAGCTGTTTAAGGAACGCGAGTAAGCTGCCCATAGAGGGCTGTTGCGAGCGTTCAGCTCACATGGTTCACATTCCCCAAATCACCGGCAGCCGCGGGAACCTTTCCCGTGCATGCATCACCTGGAGAAGATGGGCGTGACTCAGAATGACGTCACGCCGGTAGCAGCCAATGAGCTACCGTGCAACGATATTCAAATGTATGTACTGCAGTATATAATGAGCTGTACCTCCGCCATTACCACATGTTCATCTTGACCACCATGAAATAAACCTGTGTTTTCGCCCCCACTGCGGCTCCTTCTTTGTCTTCCGTGCAAGACACTAAAGACAGTTAACTCCACTCTTACAACATAAGGCAGTACAAGGAAACATCTCATACAAAGCATATTCATTCCCACCTTATGTTACCAGTGCCAAACATAAACGCTTACAATAAAACATGGAAACAACATCTGAGGAAGGCTGCTGGAGTGACTAGAAGGGATAAAATCAGGAATGAAATTACAAGGGAAAGAATTGGAGTAGAGCCAATTGTAAACTATATACAGAGATAACAATGTGGTTTGCTTACTTGGAGAGAATATCTTGGGATTCCATACTGTACAAGGCATATATGAAAAGAGAAGGACAAAGAGCACGAGGCTGATCCAGAGGAAGGTGGAGAGGCAACATCAAAGATATACAGGTGAAACTCGGAAAATTAGAATATCGTGCAAACATTCATTTCACTTAAAAGGTGAAACAAATATATGAGATAGACTCACTACATGCAAAGCGAGAGATGTCATGCCTTAATTCGTTATAATTGTGATGATCATGGCGTACAGCGTACATGGGATTATGTGATGATTATGGGGTACATGAGTTTGGGGGGTTGGGGTTTTCATAAGCTGTAAGCCATAAGCATCAATATTATAACAAAGTAAGGCTTAATCCATCTCGCTTTGCATGTAATGAGTCTATTTTAACAGTGCCTGGAACTTGCAGTTTTCAGTTGCTGTGTACAGTATTGTGATATCACTTCCATGGCATTTTATTAAGTAGGGAACTGGTGGCCTTCCAGCTATTGTTAAAACTCCATCCTATCAGCTCTAGCCACCATGGTATAGCTTGCAATTCAAAACATTTGGAGGCCCACGAATTCCCATTCCTGATTTACAGAGCTACTTATGTAGGACCCTACCTTCCTGCCGGTTATCTGCAAACAGGAACAAAGCTGCTCCAAACACATGTCCTGTTTTAATGTGGTGAAAACAGAGCCACCAGCCACCCCTCTTCCTGGGGAAGAATTGCACCAGCTGCCCTGTGCTAAGGTAGGTGGGAGTCCAGATGGCATTGATCTTACCTGGGAGAGGAAGCTCCAGCCACTCTGTTTTTATCGCATATTGAACGAGCAATGTGTCATGGCTTGCTTGTCTGTTGGGCAGCTAGCTAGAGGGTAGCCGTGGTGGCACATTGCACTGGCAAAGGTGCATTGCATTGGCAGAGGTGGGGAATAGAAGATGAAGATATATTGTTGGCAAATATTTACGCAACAAATGAGAATCAAGATCAGTTTTTAAATAAAATGAGTCAAATTTTGATAAAGGAAAAAATGATAAAATGATTGTTGTAGGAGATTTCGATCTAATATGAACAAATAGTGATTGCACAAACTTAACCAATTATAGGAAAGGATCAAAGGCCAGATTGTTGGATGATTGGATGGATTTATTCGGATTAAAAGATTCTTGGCGAGAATTGAAGGGGGAAGAGTGTATATACACATATTTCTCTCAAATTTATAATTCATATTCTAGAATTGATTATGTTTTTGTAACAAAAAAATTATTGAAAGATTTAAATGATATAGAAGTAGGAATTTTTACAGAATTGGATCATGCAAAGGTAATAGTAGAATTACTGCTCATTGAAATGATGAATGTGTATTAATTTGTTTTTTAATGTATCATTCTTTTTATTATCATGTTTATGTAATTTTGTACTTTTTTCTATTATTATTTTTTCCTGTTAAAAAACTTAATAAAATTTATTTATTTTAAAAGCAGGGTGTTGCAGGAGGAAATCCTGATACCATGAAATGCCCAGGCAGAGATACGGTCCAGCCGGCTGCCTGGGGAGAGCTCTCTCGAACCACCCCAACCAGTATCATTGAGTAGAAAGGGAGAAAAATGGGTTGCATAGTGAACAATAGAGAGTATTCAGCCGTAGGTTACATTCAGCATACATTGTTTCTAACATTAGGATACCATGTGAGAATCATGCAAGCTACAGTACGTGATCCTGATTGGTTAGAGCAGCTAAGATAGCATACTAGCCTCGTGAAACCTGCATGATCAGTCTCTCCATAGACCTTGATTACACGTGTACTGACATTATTTCAGGGAAAGATTGAAACATAGTAAAGAGATGCAGGGGGAAACTCAAAGCCAAACAGGAGTGTTTGCACTCTCATGAACTTGGCTTATGGTTCATCCCTATCAGATTCCCACATGCCCCCACCATCCTGCAACAGCAGGGGAGGCCCTACTGTGTTTTAAAATGGTGTGCCTTGGGCACTATTGTGAAGTACAGTGTAGATATTGTCATATGAAGTGAGGAAAATCACTTTACATTCAACCCCCCACCCCTATAGAAGCAACCTATGCTTGTCTCAACTACGGATGACTACAAAGCAGATTTTTTAAATGCATCAACAGAAATGAATAAATAGACACCCTAACAATTCACATACACTCCACCAAAGAGGACTCCCTTTCCCATGGCAAGGGACATGAACCTGGTCTACATTCCTCATATGTCCAGTGCTTGGAAAAGTTACTTTCTGGACTACAACTCCAGGTGCCCAAGCAGTTAGAACCAATTGCCATGCCAGCTCTGGCAAAAATGTTTGAGTAGATAGTCTCTCTCTCTCTCTCTCTCACACACACACACACACACACACACACACACAGATTGTTTTAATCAGCCACAGGGAGCCACAGCTTCATTTCACTGCTCATCATCCAGCTAGTCTTGAGAGATGAAGGGAACAAAAGGATTCTTTCCCAAATCCTTTGTTAAGGGCATTCCAGGTTTAGCTTTCATCTCATGCTGTTGGTTTAATAAATATCAGTGCTGTTTGGAACAGCATTCTTAATTCAGCACAGTAAAGCCTTTTCCTTGCCCAGCAGCATTAGCTGTGTTTGTCCAGAGTCAAAACAGCAAAGAGGAGGAATGTGTTGCTGTAATCATTTCTATTTTCTATTTTTTTAATGTTTTGTCAAACCAAGACAGTAGAAAGCATCCCATCATTTGGTCCTCAAGTACTGTATTCCAGCAACACATTTGAAGAATGATTTTACTTTATTGGTATACCCCTTTTTAGCAGAAGGGAATGCGAATTGCTCTCTTCTGCTTATTCCCCCCCCCCCGATTCCGACCCTTTGCGACCCTATGAACCATTGTCCGCCAGGCACCTCTGTCTTCCACCATCCTCCTGAACCGGCCCAGCTCTGTGCCCATTGCATCTACAATACCATCTAACCATCTCATTTTCGGCCGCCCCCTTCTTCTTTTGCCCTCTACCTTTCCCAGCATCAAGGCTTTCTCAAGTGAACCCTCTCTTCTCATTTGATGTCCAAAGTACTTTAGCTTCATCTTTACTATTTGACCTTCTAAGGAGCAGTCAGGGTTGATTTCTTCTAAGATTGACCTTTTTGTTCTCCTCACTCTCAAAACTCTCCTCCAACACCACATTTCAAAGGCGTCTATTCTTCTGCACTCAGCTTTCCTAATGGTCCAGCTCTCACAACCATACATTACCACCGGGAATACTATTGCTTTGACTATGCGAATTTTTGTTTGCAAAGTGACGTCTCTACTTTTCACTATGTTCCCCAGGTTTCTCATAGCTTGTCTCCCAAGCATCAGTCGCCTTTTTATTTCATGGCTGCAATCACCAACTGCAGTGATCTTTGATCCTAAGAAAGTAAAATCTGTCACTGCTTCTGCTTCTTCCCCATCTATTTTCCAGGGACTGATAGGGCCTGTTGCCATTATCTTGGTTTTCTTGATATTGAATCTCAAGCCAGCTTTTGCACTCTCTTCTTTCAACCTAAGCAGGAGCTTCTTTAGGTCTTCCTCACTTTCTGCCATTAGGGGTAGTATCATCTGCATATCTCAAATTGTTGATGTTTCTCCCAGCAATTTTGATCCCAAATTGTGATTCGTCCAACCCTGCATTGCACATTATGTGCTCTGTGTATAAGTTGAATAAGCAGGGTGACAAAATGCAGTCTTGCTTTACTCCTTTTCCTATTCCAAACCACTCTGTCATTCCGTATTCTGTCCTAACTGTTGCTTCTAGACTCATGTACAGATTTCTCATGAGGCATATAAGGTGTTCTGGTATTCCCATCTCTTTAATTACTTGCTACATTTTGTTGTGGTCCACACAATCAAAGGTCTTGGTGTAGTCAATGAAACAGAAGTAGACTTGTTTCTGATATTCCTTTGTTTTCTCCATGATCCAACGTATGTTGGCAATGTGGTCTCTAGTTCCCCTGCCTCTTCGGAACCCAGCCTGTACTTCTGGTAATTCTTTCTCCATGTGCTGCTGAAGTCTATCCTGTATTATCTTGAGCATCACCTTGCTAGCATGTGGGATGAACGCAATTGTTCAATAATTTGAACATTCTTTGGCATTGTCCTTTTTTGGGATTGGAACATATACTGTTTATTAGAGTACATAGAAACATAGCAACATAGAAACTGACATAGAGACTGTGTTTTAAAGTGTGATAATATGCATGATAATATGTTGTCTTAAATGTTTTAAACTTTTAAAAACTGTGATAAAATGTATGAGGAGAGAAAAATGGCGTAGACACCGGCAAACCACGCCACAAAGCTTGCCAAGAGAACCCTATTTACCAAAACAAAAGGCAAAACAAAGGAGCAGGCTAGGTGATACAGGATGCTTAACACCACAGAGGGGAGGAAGGGGAGGGATAGGAAAGGGGGAGGGGAAATGCAATGTTGTAAGGAGCAATACTGCATAGGGACACCCTGCTTTTGTGTGGTAATTTTAATGCACCTTGCCTTGAGAGTGTGCTGCTTCTTAAAAACCATCCAGCTTTTCCACTGGTTTTCAGAATTTTAAGAATTTTTCTAGAAGCCACAAAATCAGTTGAACCCAGTAATGCAGATCCTGGGACTAACTGGGGGAAATGTAAACAGGTAAATGGAAAGCAAAATGTGAGTTGTCATTCAGGAGTCCCTTCTGTGGTTTTCAGCATTTGTATTGTCCACAATCTGGTGACCATTTGCTTAGCATTACAACTGGTTGTTTGTGACCTATTTCTCTCTCTTTCTTGCATCCAGGATTGTTCTAATGGACGATGCAGTGGACTGCTTGATGTCTTTCTCAGACTTCCTGTTTGCATTCCAGATCCAGTTTTACTACTCTGGTGAGCCCAACCCATTTTGTCCTATAACATAACTTTAAGAGACAGAGCACATATAGCAGGATTGGGAACCCCTGAGGCCAGATAGCATTGCTGTATGGTGTGGATCGGTGGTGGTGAACCTTGGGACTCCAGGTGTTCTTCAACTTCAATTCCCAGAAGCCTGATCAGCAGAAGTGCTGACTTGAGCTTCTAGTAATTGAAGTCCAAGAACACCTGGAGTGCCAAGTTTCACCATCACGGGTGTAGATCCTTCAGGTCCAGTTCTTTTTCAGACTTTAACTCCCAGAAGCATCAGCCAGCATTGCCAAAGTTGTCTCTCCCTTGCATGAGTTCCTGGCACATGTGTAGAGTTCTACAGACCCAAGCCACAGTGCATCATTTCTGTTCTCATTTACGCTCGACAGTTTTCCTGGCCACCCTACCAGTCTGTATGGATGCAAACCCTTCGGAGTAGAATCTACATCTGTAAATGGCTGAGCAGGTCCATAAACAAACTTGTTTAAATTTAGACTGTGGGAGTAAACACCGAGGAAGGTCTGGAGCCTGGAAGAGAGTGTTTTCAGCCAGTATCTCCCCATCTTCCCTTTGGGCCCCATGTTGTATTTATTTTGGAACTGTACTGAAGAATGCTAGGCTGCTGACTAGAGCCTGCTCAACCCATCTCCCTTGCCTCCTTCAGCAATGTCAACACTGTTTATTTCTCTGACCATGGAGGTTTATGGGTAGAAAAGCTAAGCTGGTTGGGCGGCCTTGATATTTTTCTCTCTTTCAGGGAGTCAAAGTTGGAAGGAACAAAAATAATCTAATCTACCCTGGTCAGAGGGCAAGATGAACAAGTCCTTCCATAATGTCTTTAGTGGTCCACCTTTGTAATCCTTGTGTAGTGTTCTTGTTTCATTTTGAAGGGGTGTGTTACAAGTCTGTGTGACCAAAGAGTCAGAGCGATATCTCATCACATAAGCAGTTGAATTATATATTTGTGCATGCTGTGAATCGTCCACACCTAATTCTCATAGGTTCTCTCCAGGAGAACTGGCATCAGTTTGTTATACAGCATCTAGTAGTCTAGGCCAGGGTTTCTCAACCTTGGGCCACCAGATGTTCTTGGACTTCAAATCCCAGAATCCATGATCAGCAGGTCTGCTGACTTGGGCTTCTGGTAATTGAAGTCCAAGAACACCTGGAGTGCCAAGGTTGAGAAACCCTGGACTAGGCAGAATAATTTTCTATGTACTTGCAGTTGCAATATTTTGTATGCCATTGTTCCATTTGCACAGAGTTTCTGGAAAGTGTGGCTAACATATATCAAGACCTCTTGATGGGTAAGAATCCAAATACCGTCATTGTGCCGACTTCATCTTCTGGACAGCATCGTTCACGCCAAGTTCCAAGTGAGTGCAGCCCACTTGATGGGGTGGAGACATCTCTGTTCTACCAGTGCCTGGAGCCTTTGAGCGACAGGTCCAAATACAGGTAAGGTCTGAGACTCGTTTATAGGATCATCCCAACAAAGCTATTCACAGTGGTTAAGAAGCTCACCTTGTTAGCTAGAAGGCTGGCAAGTTGGCAGTTGAGGACCTGGGTGTTGCATGTGGTTTGAGTGCCCGTCTCTGTCCCAGCTCCTGCCAACCTAGCAGTTCGAAAGCAAGAAATTGCAAGTAGATAAATTTGGACCACTTTGGTGGGAAAAAGATCTTGGGGGCATTAAAGGAGCCTCATTCGGGCGTCCCCTGAGCAGAGTTTCTTCATCAAAAATCCTTTCAACCCAGAATAATTTCTGGCACAAAATTATTATTATACCAGAAAATGAAGATGTGGTAGCTTGCCTAGCATTTTCATCCTTTTGGCACCACTTGGCTTCCTGAAAGCACCACCAATGACTAATACATGTTTATAGGGATATCCTAAATTATAGTTTCAACCCAACAATGATAGTTTATAGGCAGTCATCCGGGTCAAACTGCAGATTACAAAGAATATATCCTTAGAAGAGAGAATTCCTTACAAGCTGAAAGCATCTGATTGTCACCATCCATGTTTTTCAATTTGGCAGTTTCACATCTGGCCTAGACATGGAAGAAGAAGAAGCTTGGTTTGTTTTGTCATTAATCTTTTGAATATAAAGATCAGGTTCATTTTCATGTCTGATTTCTCAGACAGAAAGATCTACTAGAATCAAATCATGGAACTGCTCATCCTCATTAGAAAGATATGTTCTGTATTGTATATAGTTTGGCCTGCAGTTTGCCCTGTACCAGGGAGCAGCACTTTGGAGAGGTAAGGTCTACCAGAAGCATTAAATTTTGTTTAACTGGTAGGCTCCCTGAATTTGGGAGATAACTGTTTCACCCCACTTAAGATAGATGCATATTATACTGGAACAAACAAATACAGGAAATAGGTTAGAGTGGGGATGGAATAGCTAGAGATTAAATAAAACGAAAACTGTATAATGTATGAAAAAAGAAATGGTAAGTGTTTGTTTAAAGCTGCACAGAAACAAAGTTTTATTCTGTATTCCACATTCTGTCTTAAAAGACTGTCTTTCCTACCACTTTGGATTGCAAAAAGCTGCACCTGATTCAGGTTGATCCATCTGCTTCTTCTGTGTCTAGGCCAGATGTGAAACTGCCAAAATGAAGCCACCTTTTGATGAGTTCATTCTGCAGTTCCTTTCACCTGACCCGTTGTTAGAAAGATTAGCTGGCAACACAAGGTTACCATTACCAGGCAAAAATACCACAATATCTGAGGAGGCTCTTTCTGTTTACCCCGATCCATCTGCTGAAAGGAATATGCAGGAATTAATGCTTCTCTATTTTCCCTGTGTTTCTCTAGCTGTCCCCCATCTGCTTCTGTCAAGGAGGTTCTGGGCAGTGCACAGAGAATGACTTTCTATGGATTTCTGATGGCTCTTGCAAAGCACCATGGCATCAACAGAGCCCTTGGTAAAGTCCCATCTTATTTTTGGAATAATGTACAGTATTTAAGAGATCTGGGAAGGTTTTGAATGGCCGTACCATCAAGGGCATTGTAGAAAAGTACCTTTGAAGGAGACTTTAGATGGAGTAAGTCAAGAAGGTCAAGCCTGTGGCTGAAAGGCAATTGGATAGAAATCACTGCCCCAAAATTGTCTTTATTGTTTCCAGCTACTGAAAGAGCATGCCATGTGTTTCATCTTTAGGTCTATACCTAACACCATGAGGTGTGATTGTGAGAACTTTACATTTGGGATCATAGATCTTGTCCAGATGTGAATGAATGCAGGACCTTATTCTGTCGCATTTGAAGGCTTAATGAGAGTAAGGAAATAGCCCTGAAATTTCTGTCTCTTCTACTTGCTTATCTAAATATTTGTGTCTTGTCACTGGGGTTAAGCAAACAAGGGTTGGCTGTAGTGGGATTTTGGATTTTACACTAATCTGTCTTCATTGTTTCTTTGAAACAGAGTAGCTACTATCTGATTCTGTGCTTTCTAAACAAAAAATATTTATTTATTTATTAGTTTGTATTGCCGCCCAACTCCGAAGACTCTGGGCAGCTCACATAAGATAAAACCAATGGCAATTTAAAAAGCAATTTTAAAAACCCATTAAAAAACTACTGACACATTTTTTAAAAAGATTAAAAGAGAGAGTGTATGTTCTACTAAATTAGCAGCAGGCCTGATTGACATTTTACACTGCAGTTTGTGCTGGAGTTTTCACAGTCAATGTTTTTTTCTACACAACATACATGACATAAGCTTGACTGCAAGTATACCTGTCTTTGCCCTTGGTTATTATGGAGATTTAGTTTGGCTGCCCGAAGTTGATTTTGCTAGAGGGGAGAGAATAGCATTTCCACCTACATTGTTTTAACCTGGCTTATGTGACCGCTTATATCTACTTCAGTGTGTGTGTGTGTGTGGCAAGAGTGGGTTCTCATCACGTTGAGGTTGACATCTTCAGTAGCAGAGGCTGTGATTGAAGAAGCATTCACCACCCATCTCATTGTTGAACATCTCTTCTTATTGTGCTATTCCTTTTCGTGGGTACTTAGACTCACACTCTCTTTGATCCTTTTAAATCCACTGATTCAAGACCTCCTCTCTGGAACAACAGAAGATGAGCTTGTTCCATTTTCAATGTGACAGCTTTTCTAATTTTAAAAGATGGCTATCAAATGACTTCTCTGCTTTATCTTTTGCAGACTAACTAAACCCAACTCCCACAGCTGTTCCTCACAGGGGCTTGGTTTCAGATGCTTTCCCATCTTGTTCACTCTTCTGCAATTTGTCAATTTGTTGTTCAGTCACACAGTCGATTCCGACTCTTTGCGACCCTATGGACCATCGCTCTCCAGGCACCTCTGTCCTCCACCATCCTCCTTAGTCCACACAGCCCCATGCCCATTGTGTCTACAATACCATCTAGCCATCTCATCTTTGGCCGTCCCCTTCTTCTTTTGCCCTCCACCTTCCCCAGCATCAAGGCCTTCTCAAGTGAATCCTCTCTTCTCAGTTGATGTCCAAAATACTTCAACTTCATCTTTGTTATTTGTCCTTCTAAGGAGCACTCAAGGCTAATCTCTTCTAATGTTGACCTATTTGTTCTCCTCGCTGTCCAGGGGACTCTCAAAACTCTCCTCCAGCACCACATCTCAAAGGCATCTATTTTTCTTCGCTCAGCCTTTCTAATGGTCCAGCTCTCACAGCCATCCATTACCACCGGAAATACCATTGCTTTGACTATGCGGATCTTTGTTTGCAGTGAGATATCTCTACTTTTCACTATGTTCCCCAGGTTTTTCATAGCTTGTCTCCCAAGAATCAGTCGCCTTTTTATTTCATGGCTGCAATCTCCATCTGCAGAGATCTTGGATCCTAAGAAAGTAAAATCTGTTACTGCTTCTACTTCTTCCCCATCTATTTTCCAGGGACTGATATGGCCTGTTGCCATTATCTTGGTTTTCTTGATATTGAGTCTCAGGCCAGCTTTTGCACTCTCTTCTTTCAACCTAAGCAGGAGCTTCTTTAGGTCTTCCTCACTTTCTGCCATTAGGGTGGTATCATCTGCATATCTCAAATTGTTGATGTTTCTCCCAGCAATTTTGATCCCATATTGTAATTCCTCCATCCCTGCATTGCGCATTATGTGCTCTGTGTATAAGTTGAATAAGCAGGGTGACAGAATGCAGCCTTGTCTTACTCCTTTTCCTATTCCAAACCACTCCATCATTCCATACTCTGTCCTAACTGTTGCTTCTTGACTCATGTACAGATTTCTCATGAGACATATGAGGTGTTCTGGTATTCATATCTCTTTAATTACTTGCCACATTTTGTTTTGGTCCACACAATCAAAGGCCTTGGTGTAGTCAATGAAACAGAAGTAAGCTTGTTTCTGGTATTCCTTTGTTTTCTCCATGATCCAACGTATGTTGGCAATGTGATCTCTGGTCCCCTTGCCTCTTCTGAACCCAGCCTGCACCTCTGGTAGTTCTCTTTCTACATGCTGCTGTAGTCTATCCTGTATTATCTTGAGCATCACTTTGCTAGCTTGTGGGATGAGCGCAATTGTTCGATAATTTGAACATTCTTTGGCATTGCCCTTTTTTGGGATTGGGACATATACTGATCTTTTCCAATCCTGTGGCCACTGTTTCGTTTTCCAAATCTGCTGGTATATAGCATGTAGTAGCTTGATTCCATCATCTTTTAGGGCTTTGAATAATTCAACTGGGATACCATCATCTCCACTGGCTTTGTTATTTGCTGTGCTTTTTAGGGCCTTTCTGACTTCACTCTCTAGGATGTCTGGTTCAAGTTCAATTTCCCCCTCATTGTTATTATCCGGGGTGTTTAGGTCTTTGTTGTAAAGTTTCTCTGTGTATTATTTCCATCTTTTCTTTATCACTTCTGCATCCGCTAACTCTTTGCCATTTTTGTCTTTTATAGTGGTCATTTTTGCTTTGAACGTTCCCTTGACTTCGCCAATTTTTAAAAAGAGATCTCTAGTTCTGCCTCTTGTGTTGTTTCCCTCTATTTCTTTGCACTGTTCATTTAGGTAGCTTTCCTTATCTCTCCTTGCTTTTCTTTGAAATTCTTTATTTAAGTGATTGTATTTTTTCCTTTCTCCTTTGCCTTTTGCGTTCCTTCTTTCCTCTGCTATTTTAAGAGCCTCATCCGACAACCACTTTGCTTTCTTGCGCTTCTTTTCTTTTGGTATAGTTTTCCTTGCTGCCTCCTGCATAATGTCTCTCATCTCTGTCCATAATTCTTCTGGTACTCTGTCTGTCTGGTCCAGACCATTGAATCTGTTCCTCACCTCCACCGTGTATTCCTTGGGTATGTTGTCTAGATCATATCTATCCGGCCTATTAGTTTTCCCTATTTTCTTCAGTCTGAGCCTGAATTTTGCGATCAGTAGATTGTGATCTGAGCCACAGTCCGCTCCAGGTCTTGTTTTTGCTGACTGTATGGAGGTTCTCCATCTTTGGCTGCAGATTATGTAGTCAATTTGGTTTCGATGTTGGCCATCTGGTGATGTCCATGTGTAGAGTCTCCTTTTGTGTTGCTGGAAAGGGGTGTTTGTTATGACTAGTGTGTTAGCTTGGCAGAACTCTATCAGTCTTTGCCCTGCTTCGTTTTGTGTTCCCAGACCAAACTTGCCTGTTATTCCGTCCACTTTTTGATTTCCTACTTTTGCATTCCAGTCTCCTAAGATAATATGGACATCGTTTCTTGGTGTCTGTTCTATAAGATGTTGTAGATCCTCATAGAACTGGTCTACTGTGGCTTGATCTGCACTAGTAGTTGGTGCATATATTGGGTTACAGTGATATTAAATGGTTTGCCTTGTAGTCTGACTGACATCATTCTATCATTTTTGAGATTGTATCCCATTACTGCTTTTCTCACTCTTTTATTTACAATTATGGCCACTCCATTTCTTCTGAGGTTTTCTTGTCCACAGTAGTAGATATGATGGTTTCCAGAGCTGAATTCACCCATACCTGTCCATTTTAGCTCACTGATTCCCAAGATGTCAATACTTATTCTTTTTTAATAAAATATTTTTTATTAATTTTAAAGAAAGAAAAAAAGGACAAAATTACAAAAAAAACATACATAAACATATAAAACACATTATTTCATTAAAGTATTTAAATTCCATTGTAATAATATCGTAAAACAATATTACTCTAGAACCTTATATTTATCAAATATTTTATGTTATGTCTAAAATTCCAAAGCTTTATAAGGTACAACTTATTATATTCAAAAACAACAACAACAACAACAACAACAACAACAACAACAACAACAACAACAACAACAACAACAACAACAACAACAACAACAACACCCAGTGATATATACATGCCATGAAGATAATTGTTTTGTTTTAATCACTCCAAAAATTCAAATGTTGTGGTACTGGTTTATCTCCTTTATCACATATTAAAACATATTCCACAAAAGGTCTCCATATTTCCCAAAAATTGTATTCTTTCAAAATACCTTTGCAGGCGCACCCCCCAAAGAAAGACTCAGACACCGGTATATGGATAAAGGCATCGGGCCACTTTTATTGAATAATGCCTTAGTCCGAATTATAACTTTCAATTGGTGTATTCATCCAATTGTAATTCTTTAAGGCAAGCAGGCCGCAGTAACACTGGTAAGGTTTCTCCCAAAATGCCAATGGCAATTGGCTACATGTAACTATTTGTATCAATTTGTTTGTTGACACAAACAAATTGTTGACCGGAGTCAATAAACTATCTACTGACCCCACCCTATGACGTGTATCCGTTAAATCTCAAGGTGATGCAGGCTGTTAAGCTCCTGCCATCACCCCTTGCCTGGTTCGTCGTTGACCGGCCAAAGCTATTACCCCTGTACCTGTCTAAGTGTTGGCCAGTCAATTGCGAACCTGCCGGATACCTATGGGTCATAAATCTTTACCTTACCAGTGCTACCCGCCACATGGGGAGGCGTCCATGATGACTCACCGCCCCCCCCCCCCCAGACCGTCAGCTCGGTCGTCAGGCCTGCTTGCACCTCGCCCAGAAAGAGGTACATACCTCCAGCCGACAGGTGGACCCCATATCCTGCCTACCAGCAAAAAGTTTTGTAAGCCTATCCGCAGGTTTCCAATGGCTGTCTCCCAGCCATGCTCAGCAAGGGACCGGGCAACAGCCCTGTCCACTGACTGCCGGAACAGTCCGAACCACGGTGATCCACGTCTCCCCTAAAGTGGTGTCTCGGCACGATGTTAGACCATAGCGACCGTGTGTAAGCCATACATGATATAAAACGCCAGGTCACTGCACCACGCCAGTTTAAGGAATAGCAGTGATCCGTATAAGATCATTGCCGCCGAGGTGCAGAATAAGAATGTCGGGCGGTCCAGCATCCCTGATGGACATCAGGAATGGCAACAATTCCTGGCCCCTTGTGCCGTGCATACCATACCATCGCATACGTGTGAATGCACGCAGCCCAAGTCGGGGTCCACACTCTGTCGCCGCAGCATATACTGCTGCCCAGTGTACATAGCTGCGGCCCACCAGCCCCACTGCCACCGGTGTGCAGAGACACACAGGATCTGTAAAAGAGGAGAAGAGGTTAAGGACATAACTAGGTACTCATACAGTGAGGGGACGTATATATAAGAAATTACGCGTACACATATATCCGCCTCCAAGTACCCCCAAACGTAGCCGCGGTCAACGTGATGCCTATCCTAAATAAACGGGTACCAAAACGGGCCCCACACCGCGAAGCGCGGTACCGGTCACCCTCCGTAACTTTACTTTGGTAAGAGTAGACCCATCCTGGTGGCAGAAAAACAGGCTGGGGCGCGCAGCAGGTACTGCCAAAAAATTAATGTAGGGCACCAACCGGACAGATGTCTCCAATGAAACCTCGTAGCAGTCTAACTCCACTGCCTACGCCGTGCTGAACAACCTTTGAGGACCGTATCCCCAATTGAGCCCACTCATGCGTGACATAGACATCGTCGAGTTCCAGTGCCCTATGAGACACATCCGCCTTACACAATGGTACAAACTCTGGTACCAACTCACTGGCTACTGTGGTAGCTGCGTGACCAAGAGCCACTTCATACCTATCCTGACATAAGTTATGCCAGCCTCGTGCAAGGTGGGTCAGAAACTCCGGCGAACTGGGGTGCCGCGTGTCCGGGCGGCGGACACGTTCACGTGTCCACCCCTCCAAAACACGACGCATGCAGAAGTAACTCACGCAGTCATTGAAACCCCTCACGTTGGCCATAAATGCCAGTGCCGAAAGCCTGAAGGCTATAGTACGGGGGGGCCAAACCCTGACTGTGAAGATAAACATGTATTGTAAAACCTGGTCCACTGGTATTGACCACACTTGAGTTAACTGTAGTTACTCGCAAAAGGTTCTAAATCGTATGAAAGCATGTTGATACGCCTTACGTGTGCGAGGTGCCAATGACATGCCGGTCTCCCGGTGCACCTCTCCTCGCCCAATGTTTAAATATCAGCCGGGAGTGGCGAGGGGAATTCCTCTGCTTCCGGAGCAAGGCACAGAACCAGGGGATCTGCGGGCGGGATAAAGCATCAGCAATATCGTTATTAATACCTGGTACATGTCTGGCCCTGAACAGCACATTTAGGCGTAGGCTTCTCAAAAAGAATTGACAAACCAATGTCATGACCCTGGGGGATTTGCACATCTGGATGTTGACAATGTGCACCACTGCCGCATTGTCACACCAAAAATGGACCACTGAGTTGGCCCACTCGTCGCCCCATAGCATCAGTGCTCCCCAAATTGGGAAGAAACTCAAGGAAGGTAAGATCGCGGAGGCGATCCATGCCAAGCCATGCGTGAGGCCATCGGCCGTAAGTCCACCTACCCTCAGAGTAAACCCCATAACCCAGGGAGCCAGAGGCATCCGACTGTACTTGAAATCTAGGGCAGACCATAAGGTCTGATCTCCAGGAAGAGACCCCGTTAAAATCCTGGAGCAATTTGAGCCAGACCGAAAGGTCCGTCCATATGCCCCTGGTCAGCGAGACCCTATGGTGGCGTTTTAACAGGCCAGCCATGGCGTCACACAAGCGCCTGGCCAATGCTCTGCCGGGTGTCACCACCCTGCAGGCAAAGTTAAGGTGGCCATGAAATAGCTGCAGCTCACGAGGGGACCCTTTACGTTTGGCAATCAATGCCAAAATCGCCGCGGAGATCCGAGTCACCTTATCCATGGGTAACCCGGATGCCTGTGCGACAGAGTCAATTTCAATGCCTAGAAATGTGAGCTTAGTAGCTGGGCCCTCGGTCTTTTCAGGCGCTAAGGGGACACCCAGTTCCCTCATGAGTGTCTGAAATGTAGTGAGGAGACGCGTGCACGTGTCCGAGCCCCGTTCACCCCCGAACCAAAAGACATCGAGGTAATGGGCTAGAGACCGAGACCCCGACCTGCGAGCAAAGGCCCACTGAAGGAAAGTACTGAATCGTTCAAATGCCGAACATGAAATAGAGCAGTCAAAAGGCATGGCCTTATCTAAGTAAAATTCCCCTTGGAACCTAAAACCCAATAGCTCAAAATCCCCTGGGTGCCTTGGCAGTAATCGGAAAGCCGATATCATATCACACTGTGCCGGGAAAGCACCGGGACCGCATGAGCGTACCACTCGTAGGGCCTGAATAAACGACGTGTACCTGACTGAACAAAGTCATCAGGAATCGCATCACTGACCGAAGAACCCGCAGGGTAAGCTAGATGGTGGATTAGACGACATGCACCCGAGTTCTTTTTCGGTACTAGCCCCAGAGGGGAGACCTTCAAATTAGGGAAAGGTGGTTCCAATAAGGGGCCCGCTACTCTCATAGCCTCAACTTCCTTAGCTATGCTCAGTGCAGCAATCTCCTCGTTACCTTTCAAGCCCGCGGGCACGCGGAGGCAGCGTGGGGACCAGCGCAAAAGGGACACTCGTGTCGGGAACGACACTGGCGCTTATTACACACATCGCTAGCTGAGAAGGTCCAACACAGCAGGCGGGCTGGAACCCCCTGGCCCACCGGTTAGCGGGGAACTTGTGTTGCAGCAGCCCTCTGCACAGCATGACTACAATGGTACCTATCACCAGGCGCCAGGCACGTGGGGGTCATGTACAAGAGCCACAATTGCTGACAGGGCTCATCCCACCTCATCTCAGGATGTAGGGCCACCCTCATCCTAAATTCCTCATCGTAAGCCAACTACGATGGGCCCGGGAAATCAACCATCGCCCTGTAAATATTATCAAGGTATTGAACCATCGGAATGGCTAAATCAGGCCGGGCCCTGAGGCATACCGCCATATATATAAAGTATGCCAGCAACCAGTTGGCCCAGTTACGCGGTGGCTTATGACGATGGGACAGCTTCTTGTCTCTGTCATCCTGTCCCTCCCTCTTCTCCTTAGTGGGCTCACGGTTCAAGAGGGAGAAAATATCAATGTACTCCCCTCTCCAAATCTTGTCCCTCGTGACCTGTGACAAATGATCATCCAGGGGCAAGGAATAACCAGCCGTCGGTAAAGCCATCGACGGCACATTTTGTATATAGGGTATACACAGCGGGACCTGAACAGCCCCTGCGATGCTTGGCACGGCCCCAGGGGCGGACACCCCCGCCCTGAACGAGGGACCATTTGGGAACCAGGGGTTAAAGGGACAATGTGGTAACGTCTGCCCACCCACATCAACTTGACGCAGCCAGGGCCACTGAACTCCCCAGTGTAAGTGGGCAGTGATGGTGGTGCACTAAATTGAACCTGATACTCACTAGTCGCTCCTCCGTGAGCCGCCCCCACCGGGGGTTCCGGCCCACGGTGGGCGTCGGAGCTTGCGACCAGAATCGAGCTCTGGGACCCCTTTGGCTGCTCCCCGCCTGTACATCAGGTCGCATGGGGAGCTGCGAGGCACCAGCCGGGGCTGGCCGGACAGTCTCAAGCAACTCGACCCGGTTGGCCGCCCGCTGAAGCATCACGGCCGACGAGTCGGCCGGGATCGACGAAGGGGCCACCGTTGAAGAAGCGATTGCGCCCCCCTCAGAAGGTGGCTGGGCAATGCCCAAAGATGCCTCCAGCACTGCTATACATGCCATTAACGCATCTACTGCCTCAGAGCCCCCAGTATAAGGTGGGCCGGGTGGGCCGGACGGCCCACTAGGCAGTTGGTGAAATGGCAACCCAAAAGGGGAGGCAGGGCCAGAATAGGGCCATACCCAGAACTCAGGCCCGTGGGGGGCCGGAGGAGCAGTGGGGCGGACACCCGCACCAGGCCCCCCCTGGGCCACCCTGTACCGGGCCCTGTAAGGTGCGCTCAGGGCCGAAGCCCCCGAGGGGCCGGCCTGCGCCGGCCCGGCTATGAAGCTGGCACCCGGCTGCCAAGTGGTAGCCTGACCGGCCCCACTGGTACCAGTGGGCAAGGTTCCATCGCTGCCCTGCCATGGGGGCGCAGCCCTGGTCCTTCGACCCAAAGGCTGGCCCCCATCCGATGAAGGGCCGGTAAAAGCCCTTCCCCTCGGCCGCGGCTTCAATGCCGGAGCCTTTCGCTTGGGAGCCTTGTCTCCCTAAATTAATATGCGCCAAAGGATCCCTATCCAGGGATCGAGCTCCTGCGTTAAAGTACCGCGGTAGCTAAGAGGTAAATCTAAAATCGAGGTCTTTTTCTTTTCCCAGCCGGGCATCGAGCGAGGCTAAAAGGACAATGCGACGGAGAAAACTTCTCCTCTCTGTTGCAATTCTAAAATGGCAGCTCGGCTGCCTCGTGGCCACCCCTTTTATAGAGGGGTGGCCACGCCCCCTAACTCACCTGGATGTCCGGGTGGGGGTGGGGCCCGTAAAGAGTGTGGCGGCCATTTTGGCACCGCGCTTTCATTCTTCACATTCAGTTCACATGTCAATTTATCATTCAAGGCAATTTCCCACATTTCTTTATACCATTCATCTATTTTCAATATTGAATCACTCTTCCATTTCCTAGCTATACATAATCTTAAAGCTGTTAACATTATAGATAGCAATTCTTTATTATTTATACTCATATTTATATTATCCATTTCTGTCAATAAGGCGATACCTGAGTCCAGTTTAAAATCAATTCTAAAAATGTCGGATACTTCTTTCTCAAATATTTTCCAAAAAGCATTTACCACTTTACAACTCCACCACATATGTTAGTATGTTCCAAGATCGCTTTTACATCTCCAACAATTCTTTGTTTTACTATTATCCATTTGAAATAATTTAACTGGAGTCAGGTACCACCTCCACAATATTTTATAATTATGCTCTTTTAGTCTAACTGAAAGATTCTTCATAACTCTTCTCCTCCATTTGCTTTTCCATTGGGATTCTAAAAATTTTATATTCAAATCTTCTTCCCATAATTTTCTTAAAACTTCTTGTGAGTTTTCATCCTTATTTAAAATCATATATATTTTACTTACTAACCCTTTTATCCCCATTTGTCCTTTTCTTATTTTACAAATCGTCTCTTCAAATTCCGTTTTATCCCTCTTTAAATTAGATTCATCCTTATATTTCTTCTCCCATTTATTTATTAAAATTACTTGTAGCCAATTCAGTTTCATTTGTTCAAATATTTCAGCTCTCAGTTCTAGATCATCAGAGATTTTTATCCAATCTTTCAACAAAAACACATCATTCCTCAGCATTATATCTTTTATTCTTTTATCAATTTTTACGGGAAACATCTTTATATCATCCATGTCCATTATTGGAGAGACCCCTGGGGCAGGTTTCCCTTTAATATTTCTCCAAACTGCTAACATTGCTTTTGCCAGTTGATTATTTGTCTTTATCTTTACATCTTTGTCCAAAAAAATTGCATTGCCGCTTCTTTGTAATTCCTTAATCTCTATCTCATCCCAGATAACTTCTGACCTGGCTATAATCTTAACAATATTTTTAATTGAAAAGCTCTGTAATAATGTTTAATGTTTGGAAGGCCTAAACCACCTTCTTTTTGTGATGCATGCCATAAACTTTTTGTAATTCTTGGTCTTTTTCCTCCATTACAAAAAGTGTTTATTGCAATCTGAAAGTCCTTTAAATCTTTTTCCTTTAATTGGATTGAGAGGACATCAAACAAAAAAATTATCTTTGGCAACAACTTCATCTTGCATAACGCAATCCTACCAAACCAGGACAAATTCAGCTTACTATATTGCTTTATTTTCCCTTTACTTTCTATTATTTGTTTATCATAATTCAATTTCTTAAGATCTTCAATTTTATTTGTAATGTTTATTCCTAAATATTTCACACTGTTTTTAATTTGTATATTGTATTTTCCCCTAATCTTTTTTGTTCTTCATCACCCACATTACAAAGAATCGCTTCTGATTTATCCCAATTCACTTTCAATCCTGTCATTTCCTCAAAATCTCTCAGATGTGTATAGATTCGTTCCATTGCCTTCACGGGATTTCTCATTATAATCATTGTATCATCTGCATATAAATTATTTTTTATTCCTTCAATTCCCTCAATCTTTTTATCATCTCTTATTAATGTTGCTAATAATTCCATGGCCATCACAAATAATATTGGTGATAATGGACATCCTTGCCTAGTCCCCGCTTCTAATTTAATATCCTCTGTTAATACATCATTAACTTTAACCCTAGTTGTACTTTTCTGATATAACTGATCAATTAAATTTATAAATTTTGTACCAAAATCGAATTTTCTTACAATTTCTTTGACCGTAATCCATTGCAAGGAATCAAAAGCTTTAAAAATATCTAAAGACAATAATCCAATCCTTTTCCTTTTTTGCCCAGCAATATCTACCAAATCAATTACTCTTCTTGTAAGATCCACCATATATCTATCCTTCATAAATCCTACTTGATCTTTATTTATATATTCCTTCATAAATTCATTTAACCTATTTGCTAATATTGCTGTAAAAAATTTTGCATCCTGATTTATCAATGAAATTGGTCTGTATGACTCTATCTTATCTAAATCTTTTCCCGGCTTAGGAATCAAAGCAATTACTGATCTATACCACGAAGTCGGTAATAATCCACCATCTAGTATATAATTAAACAGCTTCAAAAGTCTCGGCACTACGGATTCTTTGAATTGTTTAGAAAATTCAGCTGTGAATCCATCTTCCCCCAGAGCTTTATTCATTTTCAACTTCTGTATCACTTCTTTTATCTCTTTCTCTGTTATTAAAGCTTCCATTCTATCTTTATGATCATCTCTAATTTTAATTCCCTTCCAATTTTCTAAATATTCCCTTAATCGCCCTACTTTTATATTTTTCTCAGAATACAACTCTCGATAAAACTCCTTGACAATTTCTACCTTTTCCTTTGTTTTATTACACCTCACTCCATGCTGATTTATCAAAACACCTATTTCTCTCCTAATACTCTTTTCTTTCGCAGCTCTAGCTAATAACTTTGAATTTTTATTACTATACTCAAAGTATTCCCTTTTTAAGTATACCAAATCTTTTCTAATGTTTTCTATATCTTTGCCTATTAATTCCCTTTTCAATCTCTGTATATTTACAAGTGTTTCTTTCTTCCCTGTTTTTATATGCTCCTCTTGAAGCTGCTTAATTTGCTTCATACTTATCCTTTAACTGTTTATTTCTAATACTATTCAGCTTGATACATTCTCCTCTAAAAACCGACTTCATGGTATCCCAGACTATGTTATACGCCACTTCACCTGTATCATTCCATTGCCAATATTGATTCCAAATCATTTCTATATTTTCTTTGATTTTTGGGATCCCCAAAAATTTTTGGGTCGTACCTCCAACTATTTCGCTTCTCTGCCTTCGTTCCAACTCCTATTTGCATTAACATTTTTGCATGATCCGAGTCTTTAAAAATTCCAACGTCAATTTCCTCTATATTCTTTAGTATATTATCTGTAACAAAAAAGTAATCTATTCTAGAATAGGAATTATGGACTTGCGAAAAGTATGTGTAGCTTCTTTCTGAACCTTTAACTTCTCTCCACACATCTTTTAAACCTAAAAGTTTAATCCAATTATCTAATATTTTCATTTTTGATTTTACTCTATCTCTTGATACACTAGTACAGTCCATATTAGATCTAATTAAATTAAAATCACCTGCTACTATCATTTTTCCGGTCTTCTCTTTTTTCAGGATATGATAGACCTTATATAAAAATTTGTCTTGTTGATCATTTGGGGCATATATATTCACAAGGGTTATTTCTTCCTCATCAATCATGCCTTTTACAATCAAAAATCTACCTTCTGGATCAGAAATACTTTTTGTTATGGTAAACCCATAATGTGTTTCTTGCAAAAAAAATTATATCTGGTCGATCTTTTCTGAGAGCTGATTCCAATCTTTTGCGTTTAACTTGAGAGCCAGTACCTTTCACATTCCACGTCAATATTTTAATAAACTTCATGGAAAATTTTCTACAGAAACGCCCTCTTTTTTCTCATGACCTTCATGGACTATGCATTTAACTAAACATTCTATACCAATTAAACCCAACATTCAAAAACAGTAAAATACAATAAAAATATAAAAAAGGAAAAAAAAGAAAGAACTTAAAAATTAAAAATCTAGACTTCTACACCCCTCTACTTTCCTACCAAAAAGTCACCTCCGTGAAAAATAAATTTTCCCAAAGAGAGGGGGGGGACACACGGGAATGTACCTAAAGTACCAACTACATACTCAAGCGCACTCTCTATTAATTTCAAATGAGTATCTATGTCAATAATTGATTATAAACATTCATCCCTCATCAGACTCCATCACGTCAACCGCACTCAATTCCCCCAAACTCTTCCCTCCTGCTGCACCACCCGATTCTTCCTTGATTTGCGTCTTCTCAATAGCCCCTATTTCCATCAATGCTTGCCTCAGAGATGACCATTCCTGTGTACCACCTCTAATTAAACCAATCATTCGAAAATACTCCAGAGGGTCCATTACCAAATCAATTGTGTGCATTTTTTTGCATAAAAAAAATCTCACTTGTAATGGGAACCTCCAATAATAATTAATCCCTTGATCTCGAAGAATTTTTGTTGCGGGTTTCATTTTATACCTCCAATTTCGTTCCTCGACAGAAATATCATTGTAAACCTCGACATCATCACCATCAATTTTTAAAACATCTGTTCCCTTTTGTTTTACATGTGCCATCACCTTCAATTTATCACCGGCATTTGCAAACTTAACTAAAACATTCCGAACTTTGCCCATTCTCTTTGAACCCAATCGAAATATATTAATTATATCCTCAGCCACAAATTTTTTACCCATACTAAGATTATTCAACCAGTCCAAAACTCGAGTTTTCAACTGATCCAGTTTTTTCTCTGACAATTTTCTAATAACCAAATTCTGTTTTCTCATGGCCTCTTCCATCATGTCCACCCTCCTTTCCTGCACATCCATCTTGATATTATAATCATATTGTTTTTTCTGAATTTCTTTCACCTCCATTTTAATCATTTTTACATTTTCTTGGGTGGATACAATGGCTTTTTCCATATTATCAAAGTTAGCATTGGCTTTCTGGACAAATTCATTGAACATCATTACAAGATTTTTATGAGACTCAGCCCTTATCTCCTCACTTCTTTGCATATGTGCTTCCATCCTCTCCAATCTATTACCCAGTTTTCCAAATTCAGTCATCAGCACAACTTCATCAAATTGTAGTGGAGAACTACCTGCCCTTTCTCTATTTTCTCTCTTTTCCTTTTCTTTTTTCCCTTCTGTTTTCTTTGGTTTCACCACAGGGTCATCATCTCCCACCTTTTCCCCATCATCCTTCTTAACTTGATCATCCATTTTTCCCCATAATACCTTTCCCACAATTTCACACTATAAACAATATATTGTTTATGTTCACAACAAAGAGGAAAAAAAGGAAACAGTCCTTCATAAATCACAATCCTCAAAGTACCCCTTTTCTTCTTCTTCTTCTTCTTTCTTCTCCTCTTTACTTTCACTCTGCGCCACCCTTCCTCCTTCTTATTTTATAATCCAACAGATGTAGAAGAGAGAGAGAGAGAGAAAAAAAGTACTGTAATTCCAGGGTCATCCAAAAGGAGAGGCAGATTCGAGGTGATACAATTACTTTTCCACAATGAAACAAACTTGCGCAGGAGGTGAAGCAACTACTATGTTAGAGTAAAAAAGTGACTGTATTCCAAAAAAACAATAATCCAATGAAGCAAAAAGAGGTAATAATCAAATCAGCAAACAAATAAAAATCTAAACCATTCAGAGCCAAAAATTTAAAATTTAAAAAGAAGAAAACCACAAAGCAAAAAAGCAATATATTCCAAACCGCGGCGGCGATATCTGACGAGAATCCCCCACGCTTCTTCCTCTTTTCAGGCACAGACTTCCAAAAGTAAAGAATAAAGTTCTCATTACCTTCTTTTTCTTCCTTCCTCCTTATCGACCACTTTCTCCGCAAACTTTCTCTCTTTCGGCTTTTCCCAATTCCCGACCTTATCCAACCATTACTTCATAGAAACTCTTAAGTTTCGATTCCGTTTTGCCTCGACGCCATTACTCTTTTCCTCCTTCACCACCTCCTCTCCCAGCACAGCTTTCGATCTCCTTTCCACGTTTGCTTATCCTGTCACACACCCTCCAAACTCATTTCACAGTTCCCGTTCTCCGCCGCCAAAATATTTGGTAATCCTCTTTTTTTTCTTTTTCTCAAAGCCTCACTTTCTTTTAAGAGAAAAACTGAGTCCCGTCCGTCCCCAAGCGGCTCGTTTAGCACAGCTTACGCCGCGCTGCACTTACCGCTCGTTCTTCAGACTCCGACTCTAATAAAGTTCCAAAAGTTAAGACGTTATGTCTGAGGCTCCAAAATAACACTTTTCCAAAAGTTTAGGTCCCACTTTTAATAGAAAATCACATTTAATACCACATTTCAGACACGAGCTGATCGAGATACATGCTACTCAGGCAACATCCAAGCCACGCCCCCCGTCAATACTTATTCTTTCCATTTCCTTTTTTACCACTTCCAGCTTTCCTTGGTTCATAGATCTTACATTCCATGTCCCTATGCAATATTGTTCCTTACAACACTGTATTTCTACCCCCCCTTTCCTGCCCATCCCTTTCTGTCCATCTAATGTGCTGAGCATCCTTCCTGTTTCCTCTGATTTGTCCCTTTGTTTTGCCTTTGCTTTGGTCAATAGGGTTCTCCTATTACCCTTTAAAAAGGGTAATTTGTCAATACCCTTTTTAAAAATGTGGTGCTTAGAACTGAACTCAGTATTCACCTTGGTTTGACTAGTCAAAATAGAGTGGCAATATTACTGTTTTGATCTGGACACTATTCTTCTTTTATACAGTACATCCTAATTACATTAGGGTTCCCCCCTGCCCCATCACATTGCTGAGTTGTGTTTGGTTTGTTGTCTGCTAAGACCCCTAGATCATTGATGGCGAACCTGGGCACTCCAGGTGTTCTTGGACTTCAATTCCCAGAAACAAAAAGCTAACTTTCAATCAGAAGGTGATCAAATATTATGCTTCAAAATGTTCAAAGCTTCTGGGCCTGCACAATTAATTTACAACACATGTTATGCTTATATCCTTATAACCAATCAGCAAATAAATGCAAACTAATCTGAAACCTACAGAGCTGTGTAAACTCATGGTAGGAAAACAGATGTCCTTTAATTCTTAAGGGACTTCCATTTCTAATTGTGAAGCTGTGGTCTCATCTGCTTCACCCTCATGTAGTGTGTCTTGAATCATTGTGCCTACCTGGAGCTGTGTAATTTTGCTTATCTTGAACTGACATGTAATCCCTGGATACCTCAAACCCTGATCTTAGACTATGTAGGAGGTCAGCACAAGATCTCCAGGAGTAAGACAGGCTTCCCTATTATGCAAAGCTTTTCACTCCTCCCAAAAATGATTGGAAGCAAAACCAAGTTGCCCAGGAAGTAAACAGATGTGTATTTCCTTCCATAGCCTAATTTCCACAAGTGAGAGAATCCTGCTTTTCTTAGCAATGGACACTCATACAAAGTTGTGAAAAATGTTCTGGCTATCAGTTTACAAGTCCTGGCAGCAGGAGCAAGCGTGGCGGGCCACATGAAATGGCACCACAAGCCAGGTCTAGCCCACAGGCCATAGGTTGTGAACCCCTGTTTTGGAGCCTTTTTGGAGATGACCAAGAGAGTCTTTCAAATATTGCTGTGAACTAGCAATCCTGGATGCCGAGCAGCTTTGAACATTGCAGACAGCCACCCAGAGCTTCTGTTGGAACATTATCTTCTGCATTTTCTGTCCTAGGCTTCTGCTTTTGCCCTTGGGTGTGTCTCCATTGCACAGACTAGTCTTGTTCTCTCTCTCTCTTAATGCTGTTCTGATGGACGACTGTTTACCCAGCATCGCAACAGAGATTATATATCAAAGCAGATATGCAGACAAGCCTGCAATCCCATTTGCAAACAGGCTTAGATGGAGCAGGGCTTTCACAGAGGCTGTGGGGAGGGCTGGTTTGCCCCCCAGCCAGGCAATCTTTCTCCCCAGCTTTCTAGCAAAGCCACTCCTAGCAAGGTGCAAAGTAAACACAGGGGGCTGAGAAAGCCCTGTCTACTGGGCCCTGTACTAAGTACCCCATGGGGCTCCCCCCCCTGCCATTCAAGAAGGCAGGCCTGGCCTCATGCCAGCCTGTGGCCAAGGCCTTTCCTAGGGAGGGGCCGCTGCTGCGATTAAACAGATGCTTTCTTCCTCTCGGCACTGAGAGCGGGATTCCTCTCCCCGTGTTTTTGCATCTTCCTGTCCTAGAGATGCCTTCAATAGGCTTTGGTCTGCAGGGGAATCACAGGCACCCTGAAGCCCTTTGCAGGGAGAGCAGGTTCAGGCAACACAGCTCCAGAGCAGTGGGGGTGGGGGGGAGCTTTCTGACAGGGTCCTGCCCTTCCTCCCCCTGCATCCGCAAGGTCTTGAGATGGAGAAGAGCTGGGGGATAGTGGGCAAGGCTGATGAGGTTGTCAGGCAGTCCCCAGCCCAAGGCCTCTGTTCGTATTGATCTGCTCAAGTGTGTGTTACCCCTTCTCCTAAAGAAAAAACCTGGAGCACCTGTCAGAACTTTCTACACCTGTGGTTCTGCAAAGTCAAGACCAGGCCTGATATTTTGCAGGGTACATATAACTGAGACTGGGGGAGCTGGCAGCAGGCAAAAAAAATCCTTCCAGTATCTATGGCCGTGATGGTGAACCTTGGCACTCCAGATGTTCTTGGACTTCAATTCCAAGAAGCCCAAGCACCCTGTGAATCCACACAAATGGGTTTACTGCGATTCCTCCGGCCTGCGCTGCCCTCGTCGCTCCCAGAAGCGGAAGTAAAACACGATTTTTTTAAAAACAGATAAGACTTTTTAATGACTATATGGAAATTAAAAGCCCAGCTATAGTTTCTATAGTCACAGACTCCTGCCCAATCTTTCATAAGCAGAGGGCTGTAAGACAGTGTGTAGTTGTGTAGCAGTGAAAATCCACACTTCCCCTCTGTTGAATCCAAAGGCTTTTACTTTTTTCATTCACAGGGAGTATATGCTCAGTTCAAACTATCCTTCCTAAGGCATTAATGGCTTTCCCACAGAAGATGTAAAGACATTGCAGCAATTTGTTGGACCCAAGTAAAGGAAGCTAGTGTGAAAGCTGATTTCTGTATATAGGTCATTCTTGTCAGAGTAAGGAACACTTAAACCCGTAATGGCGAACCATACGGGCACGTTTTACTTCCGCTTCTGGGAACGACGAGGGCAGCGCGGGTCGGATGAATTGCAGTAAACCCCTTCGTGTGGATTCATGGGGGCTTGGGCTTTTGGGAATTGAAGTCCAAGTACATCTGGAGTGCCAAGGTTTGCCACCACGGATTTAAGCCATTGGGTTTTCTTTCTGTTGAAAAGATGTATGTGCAACAGAACACACGGCTAACATTGTTTGAAAGGCAACTAAGCCTCCCTTGAATTGCAGGTACAGGCAGAATCTCATGGTACTTGTTGCTTGGCATTTCTCGAATGAACAGACATGTTCCCCAATGGATGAAATGCGGTACAGTAATTGTGAAGAGAGATCATTTACAAGATAACAGGCTAGGTGTCTTCATGTTTGATTGCTTTTTGAATGATACTGACAAAAACAACTCTCACTTAAGGTACAAGCTATTGGATAAATATTACCTATAAAACCAAGGGTTAACCGTTGGAACTTGCTATAGGTTGCTATGCCTCGCCCTACTTGCCTGCATTCACCCTTCGTGCACACGGCCGATCTGGGTCCACAGGTCAACAAAGGATTGAGAAAACAAGCAGTGGGGCAACAGCCCCACAAACGCGAAAAAAGGGAAACAACTTCATTTCCCAATGTTCTTTGCGCAGCGCCGCACCACAGCCAATCAGGCTGAGAGGCGCGACCACAAAGAACATTGAAAAACACGCCGCGGCCAATCAAAATCGAGCCGCAGGGGGAAAAACGCACCACAACCACAAATCACAAGCCCATAACTACAAGCCCCAGAGTCCTGCGCGACATAAGCGTGCAGAACGCTGAGGAAACAGGCGCCCGAAAAATTAAAAAGAAAAACAACTCACCGCCTCACAGCCAAGCAAACACCAGCTGACTTTCTTTCCCTCACCAACGGCGCCTGAAGGTCCCGACTGGAGTTTCCCCTTTAATATCAGTGGGGGGGGGGTTGCGACCCCCCCTTTCTGCTGGCTACCCTAGGGCTGGGAGGTTTTTGGGGACAAAAGGGGTATGCCCCCCCAACCCTTCTGGACCCAGGAGACCAGGGAGAGTGGATCTATTCCCCCCTCCTAAAAAAACTCCGTCTTTAAAGAGAAGAAACCAAGCGGTTTCTTCTCTTTAAAAACGGAGTTGTTTTAAGGAGGGGGGATCGATCCACTCTCCCTGGTCTCCTGAGTCCAGAAGGGTTGGGGGGACATACCCCTTTTGTCCCCCCAAAACTCCCAACCCCAGGGGAGCCAGCGGAGAGGGGGGTCGCAACCCCCCACCCACTGATATTAAAGGGGAAACTCCGATCTACTTTCACGACTCCACACAATCAAAGCACCATAACACAATAAAGCCCCCCTCCCCACCACCTAGCCCACCCTTCCTATCCCCCACCAACCACGCCCCCTCCCCACCACCTAGCCAACCCTTCCTAACCCCCGACCATGCCCCCTTCCCACCACCTAGCCCACCCTTCCTAACCCCACCGACCATGCCCCCTCCCCACCACTTAGCCCACCCTTCCTATCCCCCACCGACCACGCCCCCTCCCCACCACCTAGCCCATCCTTCCTAACCCCCAACGACCATGCCCCCTCCCCACCACCTAGCCCACCCTTCCTAACCCCCACCAACCACGCCCCTCCCCACCACCTAGCCAACCCTTCCTAACCCCCAACGACCATGCCCCCTTCCCACCACCTAGCCCACCCTTCCTAACCCCACTGACCACGCCCCCCTCCCCACCAACTAGCCCACCCTTCCTAACCCCCAATGACCAAGCCCCCTCCCCACCACCTAGCCCACCCTTCCTAACCCCCAATGACCATGCCACCCTCCCCACCACCTAGCCCACCCTTCCTAACCCCCAACGACCACACCCCCCTCCCCACCATTTAGCCCACCCTTCCTAACCCCCAATGACCATGCCCCCCTCCCCACCACCTACCCCACCCTTCCTAACCCCCAATGACCATGCCCCCTTCCCACCACCAAATAAATAAATAATTTTTTAAAAAAATACTAAAAACACAGTCAAAACATCCAAAAATACACAAAAACAAAAACACCAAAAAAACAATTCAAAGTAAACAAAAACACAATCAAAAACAAAACAAACAGACAAAAAATAAAAATTCCACCCACTCCCACACACACACAAAAGAAAGAAAACAAGCAAACTTACCAAAAGATGTCCTACCTCCACCAGGACCGGAAAATAAATGAATAAAGAAAGAGACTACTTACCAGAAGAAGCTCCACCCAGAGGCCAGGAGAGGAAAAACAGTCAAAATACAATAACCCCTACCAGCACCACCTGCTGGCCACAATAGTAAAAACAATTCAAAAACACACAACAGCTCCAAACAAAAGGCCACAGGAGTAAAAACAAATCAAAAACATAACACAAATTCACAATTTTACACAAGGTCACACCAATAAAAACAAGTCAAAAAAATTACATTAAAACACACTTTAACACAAATCACAAACATATGTCAATAAAATAGAATAGAAACTTTTAAAAATCCTGTGCTGAGTTTTAACTCAAATTTAAACCCAAAACATCTAAACACATTTTAAAAACACTGAATGTAAAAAACATTTACTTTTACATTATTAAAATTATTACCTACGGTACAACTAATTAAAAAAATCAAAAAACTAAAACATTATTCGCTTACATAAAACAATTTGAAAAAATTATATCATACTTTGTTCTTTTATTAATCCTCAAAAAAACCAAAAAAAGCAGATCACTGATAATAACAGCCAAGCCAAAAAATTTTTACATAAATAAACATTTAAAAAATTAAAATTACAGACTAAGCAATTTTTAAAAAACATTAACACAATTTAACCTTCCAACACAATTTAAAATAGCCCGGCAACGCCGGGCAACCTCTGCTAGTACAGTATATTACTCTGAAGGCATGAACTCTACCATATGAGTGAATGGTTGTACCAGAAAACAGCCATTACTTTTTCTGGTTTGAGTCAGCTTCACGCTGCAGCTGTTCTTGAGTGCTAGTGGTTGTTTTTCCTTAACGTCTGGGCTGATTACTTTCCTTATTCTTGTTTTTCAGGAGCCCTCCCAGATAAAGCTGAGCTGCTGCTTGACCCTGTTATGGATCAGGAACTAGAGAAACTGTAAGTTCCTTTAAACTGTAAATAGATTTTAGCAATCAAATTTTCTTTTTATCTGGTCTAAAGGTAAGGTAGATGTGATGCCAATTGCCTCTTTCTAGTCATCTACTGGCAAAGGTGCTGGAAGTAAATTCATGAAGCAAAAGAAAGCCATGGACAGTAAAAGCAAATGGAGCCAGGACTTCTCCAATACACTTTGTATGCTGTATAGTAGAATTTAAAGAACTATTAAATTTGCCAGCCACATCTTGGAAAACATATCACCATGAAGACACCCAGCAGGGTCGGGTCTGGTTAGTGGGCAACCAAGAGGGAATACTAGGATTGTCCAGATAGGCTAGCAGAGACTTGTGCCTGAAACCCAGGAGCATCACTGCTAATCAGAGTTGGCAATGTCAGGCTAAAATTCAGTGGTTCCCAACCTTTTATGGGCCATGCTTCACCTAAGCCTCACTAAAATCCTGACCACCACCACCCCGTTATGCCCATGCCTCGCCACTGTTCCGGGAGCTGCACTGGTTACCAGTTTGTCTCCAGGTGCAATTCAAGGTGCTGGTGATTACCTTTAAAGCCCTACATGGTAGTGGGCCAGGATACCTAAGAGACCGCATCTCCCCAAGAATGTCTGTCCGTCCAAGCAGAGCGGACCGGAGGGGCTCTCTAATTGCACCATTTGCTAGAGGGGCTCGTCTCTTTGGCACAAGGAGGAGATCCTTCTCTGTGTCCGCTCCAGCCCTCTGGAACCTCCTGCCAACAGAATTGCGACTGCAGATGGAATTGCTGCCCTTTGGAAAAGCGCTCAAAACCTGGCTGGCAGGACAGGTATGGGGCACAGATGGAGTTGTGACCCCCACCGGTTGGCTTATTTAAGACGTAATTTAAGATCCTACCTCCTACAGTTGGGGTGGGTGGAATTTTTAATTAGGGAGGGCTGTTTAATAATTGATGGGGTGGGGAGGTAATTTTAGCGTTGATTAAGGGTGCTTTTAAGGGTTTTTAATTGATTTAAAGATTGTATGTTTTTATATTATTGTTGTAATGCCGCCCAGAGTCGCTCGTTCGAATGAGGTGGCAATATACAAATTTGAATAAATAAATAAATAAATAAATCTTATTATTCAAAAAGCGAACTCCTATTCACGTGGAAGAAGCCTAAAATGCCATTCACTGTAAATAACTCATTCCTTAATTGCCCCCCTGTGGGGCATGTATCTCACGTTGGGAACCACAGGGCTAGGTAGATGGAAGGTTGTTGACTTTATGGTCCTTTATCTTATTTCTCAGTTGCCCTGCCTTGCCAGTCGTGTGTAAACCCTTGCCCCCTTCCCCATGTGTGTCCTTGCTTTTCACAAATGACAAACTCCCCAAATTTCCTTGGCATGTTCTTTCATTCAGGATAGCCCAGGTTTCGGGGCTTTCCGTTTCCAGCTCTGGCAATCCCAGTGGTGAGGTTACAAATGTGACTTCCAGACCCTCTCCCCGGATTAGTTGCCCTTGGAGGCCTCTCCACCACCGCAGGAAAATGGACACTGAAAGCGAGGGCTCCACGGAAGAGACAGACTCATCTGAAAATTAATGCACAGCAAGGAAATCCACCCTTATCCTTGCTCTTCGTAACTGAAAAGACATGAGTCTTAGGAAGGACCGATGTGCTAGCATTCCTTCCTCCGTAAACTCACAGTGCATGCGACATAACCAGAGTTTTCTCATAGACTGGCCGCTCTAGTTCAAATATGAAGCTGGTACCAACTCAATTTTTGAATTTCATATGAATTAAATGAAAGCTGAGGCTAGCCACGGGGTCCTACTACCCTCTTGTGGCAAATCATAAGTACAAACATTATACTGGTAGTACAAGGTTAGGTAGACATTTTTACCTTTAGTGCTGAAAGAATCCTAAAACAATGAGACTTGCATAGCAGAGCTCTTCATTCTTAAGACACTGGAGGATTTTTATAAAAGAATATTGTACTTGGACTTCTGCTATCCATGTTAAGTTTACTTGGCACGTTTCCCAAATATGCCCCATTATTTATTGTTCCAATTATTAGGACTTAAATTTCTTTTCAACACTTTGGTTTAGATTTTAAAAAAACATGAGCTTTGTTAAGCTAAAAAAGTTCTGTACTTTGTTTTGAAGGACTGTTCTGAGTGGAAATTGTTTTTAGCTTCCTCTTACTGGCCTGTTTAAAATACTGTTTTTTGTACAGCCTTTAAGATATGGGAACTGTCATGTAGCAAATAAAGCATGTTGCACAAAGCAAACTGTGTTTGAGACTTTTCTCACAGCATATTGTTTATGTTTATTGGATTGTGGCTTAGTGCCGTTGGTGAAACTTGGCACTCCAGATGTTCTTGGGCTTCAATTCCCAGAAGCCAAAGCACCCCATGAACCCACATGGATGGGTTTACTGCGATTCATCCGGCCCGCGCTGCTCTCGTCACTCCTGGAAGCGGAAGTAAAACGCGCCTGGACGGACCCAGGTTTTACTTCTGCTTCCGGGAGCAATAAGGGCAGTGTGGGCCGGATGAATCGCAGTAAACCCATTCGTGTGTGTTCACGGGGTGCTTGGGCTTCTGGGAATTGAAGTCCAAAAACATCTGGAGTGCCAAGGTTCACCATCACGGCCTTAGTGAATTTCTTTCGGCCACAATGCATTCAAAGGGCTTCTCCGCTGTGCTACCATTTAGAAATACCAATTTACTGAGATGAAGGACATGCCTAAATGTTTCTACCATCAACTGAGGACTTATTTGGTTCATTAGTGTGCTGTTATATTCCATTTTATTGTTTGATTTTATTGTAGTTTGTGCCTCTGTATATTGCAAAGTCAGTTTTTTTTAGTGGAATGTGGTACATAATAAAATTAATATTGATGTTTAAGATGTATTACAAAAAGGAAAAAAGCCCAGACTGTTCATTCCTGTAGAAGTGTCTTCAGGAAGAAATGAAAAAACATCACAGCTACTTAAAAAAATGTCTTTCAGCCAAGAGGAAGCAAAATATACAGTATAGGTTACCAGAAAGTTTGAGAATCCCCATCTGCAGTGATCTTAGATCCCAGGAAAGTAAAATCTGTCACTGCTTCTACTTCTTCCCCATCTATTTTCCAGGGACTGATGGGGCCTGTTGCCATCCAGCTTTTGCACTCCCCTCTTTCAACCTAATGAGGAGCTTCTTTAGGTCTTCCTCACTTTCTGCCATTAGGGTAGTGTCATCTGCATATCTACATCTGCCACAAACTTACAAAAGGACAACTAAACGTAAAAACTGTTTCCCTATCATGAACTCTGCTCTCTTCACTTCAACTTTTAAGTCCACAATAAAAGTAAGTCTCCTTTGCTCGAAAGCCAGTTATGTCTGACTCTTAAGGGGTGGTTCCTCATCTACGTTTTACAGCCATGCGCCGTCTGCGCCTGTAAACGTTTCCGTGGTTACGTTGGACGCATGACTATATGCTGGAGCACATGAAATGCCATTACCTTTCCTGCTGAAGTGGTACCTTTTTTCTCTCCTTGCAATTTCTTGCTTTCAAACTGCTAGGTTGGCAGGAGTTGGGGCTGACAACGGGAGCTCATTCTGTTGCGCAGCGCTCGGGTCTCAAACTGCTCCATCACGCAACACTTGGGCCTTGGGGGGTCTGCCGACCTTCTGGTCGGTCAAGCAGGCACTGTGGCCTTCCTGAGCCCACACTGTCCCTCCTCGATTGTGCATATGCAGGGGAAGATAATAGCTCTTACTTGGATAGCTCCAAGGGGATAGATCTAAATGCAGAAAATACCACCAAAGTGAAACACACAGGTATTTGATTTTATTCACTGGGGAAGGAGTCCACTCACTCCTCTTTGAACCTCCACACACGGCAGAGGCCCAATCCTGGTCACACAAAGATCAACACTACTATTAACTTAAACAGTACAGGTGACAGTCCAGAACAGAAACCACCCACTTGGGCCAAAGAGCGTGCATTGGGCCAAACTGAAGCTCCGCGACCAAGAAAAGAGTAAGTGCTTTAAGACAAGTTTGCAGGAGCCAGAGTTAAAACAGTGCATTTGCAGAACCCTAGGGAGCAAAAACAATGGGAGTGTGAAGCAGAGCTAAGATGATATTAGGGAGATTTCCAGTCAATCCATGCAGGCATTTACCTTCTTTAGAAGTCCACAAGGAGAAAGCAGGCCTTGCGCTGACAAATATTAGACAAATATGGAAGTGGGGAAAGAGGCTTCCCTACTAAAAAAGAAAATCTGTAAACTTCACTGGTAACCTCGCCTTCCGCTTGACCAGGGGTGCCCAAACTACAACCTGTGATGGGCCGTAGTTTGGGCACCCCTGGTTTAAGCAGAGAAATTGGCAGCCTAAAATTTATCTCATCCTGTTGCAAAACAGGTTTGCAAGGTGTGTTTTACTTCCGCTTCCGGTGGGAGGAACCATGTGACCGGCCTGTGGCCCTAAAGGTTTGGGCACCCCTGCTGCTAGACAAATGGGATCTTCCTAAAACCAAAACCCTCATTTCAGTGCATCCTTAGTGGTTGTTTTCCCATTGAGAGGAAGTGATGGTCTTATACCTTACGGAATACAGCAGATATATAGCGTAGGCTTCTGGACGAACCTACGGTGACAGCAATCGTGGTCATGCAGTGCGAAATGGTTATGACAAAAGTTCCACTTTACAAGAACTCAGCTTTTCTGCCCCACGTTGAAGAGATCTCCTTCCCAATGGAAGAATAGAAGCCAACTCCTTAGAAACGGAAAACAAGGCATGCTGGCACAACTATACGCTTTGTGGCAGGGCGCCTTCGATGTTTCGGAGCTCAAATGCAGCCTTATTTCGATGGAATGGAACATCTAAATTCCCGTTTCATCCACAGAAGTAGAGTTGAACTGATTGAAAAGAAAAAACCCCAGAAGGTGAGGCTAGAACCTTTGGCATGGCAGATGTTCTTGGATTTCAATTCCCAGAAGCCCAAGCCCCTGTGAATCCACACGAATGGGTTTGCTGCTGGCCCACGCCACGCCACCTTCGTCGCTCCTGGAAGCGGAAGTAAAACGCACCCGTCTGGGCGCATTTTACTTCCACTTCCAGGAGCGACGAGAGTGGTGCGGGCCGGCAGCAAACCCATTCGTGTGGATTCATGGGGACTTCTGGGAATTGAAGTCCAAGAACATCTGGAATGCCAAGGTTCACCATCATGGAGCTACACTATCCAGTGAGCCAAGGAGAATAAGGGCAGTACAGCAATACTGCACATTAGGAATAGGGGCATTGGCAGGGCAAAGAATGGCCCGATCTTTTCCATTCGGTTCCCAGGTTCCTCAAAGATCTGGAAGATAATTTTTTTAAAAATACCAGAATGCATCCATGAGGCCAAACAGCAGGTTGCATGACAATGTCGGTGTCATTACTTTCTCCTCCTTTCCCACTGAGGTCTCCTCCTGAATGCATCAATCCGTGGCAACTGGGGGCACGAATGTAATTGGCCAGCCACCCATCAGACTCGTACAAGGATACTGCCAGGATACAAAATACTGCCCAACCCACGCATGCCTTGGACTGCTGTTGCTTTCTACTGCTGTTGCTTCCAGTTGACGCCATGTTGGTTCGTAGAGGACGTAAGAATTGCCTTGCGTGGAAGCGGGGGAATTTCCCCATGTTTTTTCGAGACATTTTCGGCTGCAGAGATTCCCCACCCCGGCATCATTTACTACCACTTTCCTGGGACGCGGCAATGAAAAAAGAACATCAAACGTGACCTGCTTCTGTAATCTCAGTCCTAACCAAGAGCAGTCAAGAAGTGGGTTACAAGCACAACAAGCAGCACCACCAGTGCCAGTCTGTCACTCTGCCTCATTCTAAAGTAGCAGTGGCAGCAGAGGGATTGTCTCTGCAAGACTCCTTTAGCTGAAGGGCTCCCTCCGGTGTTGAAGAAATGCTTCTTCCTAACAGAAAACAATGTCCAGAGAAGTTCTGAGTAAGTGCTCGGCGTATCTCCATGTCACCTTCTCCTTCTGTTTCTCAAGCAGCTCCCAAGCCATGCTCTGCTTGGAAAGAAATCATGTTGAGTTTTTCCGAGGGGGCTCAAGGTGCAAGTCAAGGTTTTCCCCAATAATGCCCGTGAGGATGCTCGCTCCCTTGAATCATCAATATGAGCCATAGCGATCCTACAAAGCGAGGAGAGAGAGAGGGAGAGAGAACAATAAGCCACTTTAGCAAACTGACCACAGAAGTGGTAATGCAATCTCTGAGCACCTGGGTTACAAAAGCCAGCCAAATCTGATCAACCACACAGCATTGGCCGGGGTCACCTATGAAGAAGGTCCCTGACAGAATATGCTCTGGCTAAAGACCCTGTCTATTGGGTATCTAGGGACTGTGGTGACACTGGACTCACTGACTGGAAGGTCGGAGTTCAATTCCTGGGTACTGCATGACGGAGTAAGCTCCCGTCTCTGTCATAGCTCCTGCCAACCTAGCAGATCAAAAGCAAGAAATTGCAAGTACTGTAGATAAATAGGGACCACTTTCGTGGGAAGGTAAACAGCGTTCCATGCCTGACACATGTCCACTGAAACGTCTGCAGATGCAGACAGCGCTGGCTCTTTGGCTATAAACAGAGATGAGCATTGAACCCTAGAGTCGGATATGACTGGCTTTCGAGCAAGGGCGACCTTTACCTTTACCTATTGGGTATGAGGATTTCCTTATGAGTGGGGACGACTATGCTTCTCTCTTGGAACTTGCACAGTTGCACTAAACTGCCATCTACTGTAAACAACAACAACCAAAACACATTCTAGTGTCGATCTTTCCATATACAGGTGAAATTCAGAAAATTAGTATATCGTGCAAATGTTCATTCAATCCAGTAATGCAACTTAAAAAGCGAGACAAATATATGAGATAGACTCATTACATGCAAAGTGAGATAGTTCAAGCCTATATTAACACTTATGTTTTATGAAAATCCCAACCCCCAATCTCATGTACCCCATAAACATCACATAATCTCATGTACGCAGTATGCCATGATCATCACAATTATAACGAATTAAGGCCTGACATCTCTCGCTTTGCATGTAGTGAGTATATCTCATATATTTGTTTCACCTTTTAAGTGAAACGAATGAACATTTACACGATATTCTAATTTTCCGAGTTTCACCTGCATATTAAGGCTATTCATGTAATGCTATGCATTACATTTTGCACCGCAGTGTGACTCTCAACACCTGATGCCAGGGAACATAAGCAATCTCCAACTGTTCACAGTGGGAAAAGAATACTGGACTACTTAGTATTTAGTCTGAAGCAGCACAGCTTATCTCGTCTAAAAAACCTGCAAACTAGGAATCAAACAAAAAAGCACCCAAGTGTGTTGGCAAATTGAATGGAAAACTGAATTCATAATTTAATACCCCTATGAGTTGGCATCTAGGTCCCAATGTGTGCAGGCCTTCTCTTGTACTGTGCTGTGTGCCTCACCTTCATGAACAAACTGTGTGTGATCATGTTCTGGAGAGTCAATTTGCAATTGAGACCCCCTCTCCCCCAAAAAATTTTTTTAAAAAAATAATAATCAGATTATACATACCCATACATTAGTGGCACTGACAAGCAATTTTGTTCAGTTCTGTTTTGAAAGGACCACAATTGGAAGCAAGTTCTGCTTTATAGGTTTCTTGTAGCAGAGAAGACGCGAATCTGTAGCTTCAACAAGGCCACTCGAAACGTCTCATTCCAATTGCTCTAGGCCAGTGATGGCGAATCTTGGCATTCTAGCTGTTCTTGGACTTCAATTCCCAGAAGCCCAAGTCCCTGTAAATCCACATGAGAGGGTTTACTGTGCATACGCGTAGTAAACCCATTTGTGTGGATTCACGGAGACTTGGGCTTCTGGGAACTGAAGTCCAAGAACAACTGGAGGGCCAAGGTTCGCCATCATGGCTCTAGGCTAGTCTCCCTTTCCCCAGTTTTTTTTTTAAGGATCAGGCAACTGTCCCCAGCAGAACTAACCAGTCAGAGGAAACACTCAGCAGCCCTTAAACACCACCCAGTACAGCCAACTATGACAATCCTGTTGTGGATCTTACTTGCTCAGCACAATTCTCATTCCCACACAATAAATAATGGAGTTTACAGCAGGAACAAAAAAAAAAAACTTCAGCCCTGTCTGGATTTTAATTCAACTTCTGCCAGCCTCACCCAATACAGCCAGCTGTTGGAGGTGAAAAACCAAAACATTAGGACAGTGCTTTGCACAAAGGGTCCCCATGCTTGGCTTAAGTGTTGCTTAATGGAAGTAGGTCTGGTTTTCCTTCTCAAGGCTTCTGGCCTTGTGTCAGACTAGTTGCTCCTGTTTTCAAAGAACTCAAGAGTTTCTTTCAAGGGCTTGCCTTCTAATCAAATATATTTCATAGCAGGTGACAAGATGCTGTGACAGCCTGTGCCTTTGAGTAGACAGATTAGCTATTTTGGAACTGTTATAAGCCTCTGAGCCTTGAAAATAAGAGACATCATATACTGCTTCCAACATTGTGACTTGGATATCAGGGCACACAAGTTTAGAAGAGCATTTAAGTCCACTTACTGCAAGCCTACAGGTGAAACTCGGAAAATTAGAATATCGTGCAAATGTCCATTCATTTTACTTAAAAGGTAAAACAAATATATGAGATATACTCACTACATGCAAAGCGAGAGATGTCATGCCTTAATTCGTTATAATTGTGATGAGCAAGTAAGATCCACAACAGAATTGTCATTGTTGGCTGTACTGGGTGGTGTTTAAGGGCTGCTGAGTTTCCTCTGACATTACTGGTTAGTTCTGCTGGGAGCAGTTGCCTGATCCTTAAACAACTTGGTGAAAGGGAGACTAGCCAAGAGCTGTGATGGTGAACCTTGGCACTCCAGCTGTTCTTGTACTTCAATTCCCAGAAGCCCAAGTCTCTGTGAATCCACACGAATGAGTTTACTACGCATACACACAGTAAACCCATTTGTGTGGATTCACAGGGACTTGGGCTTCTGGGAATCGAAATCCAAGAACAGCTGGAATGCCAAGATTCACCATTACTGGCCTAGAGCAACTGGAACGAGAACACCAAAGCCACAGCTGATCCTGGGCTGCCTCTCCCAGCCTGAGGGAAGGTAAGAGCGACCAGCCCCAGCCTGCAGAGAACACCAAGGCCACAGCTGATCCTGGGCTGCCTCTCCCAGCCTGAGGGAAGGTAAGAGCGACCAGCCACAGCCTGCAGAGAACACCAAGGCCACAGCTGATCCTGGGCTGCCTCTCCCAGCCTGAGGGAAGGTAAGAGCGACCAGCCACAGCCTGCAGAGAACACCAAGGCCACAGCTGATCCTGGGCTGCCTCTCCCAGTCTGAGGGAAGGTAAGAGCGACCAGCCCCAGCCTGCAGAGAACACCAAGGCCACAGCTGATCCTGGGCTGCCTCTCCCAGCCTGAGGGAAGGTAAGAGCGACCAGCCTCAGCCTGCAGAGAACACCAAGGCTACAGCTGATCCCGGGCTGCCTCTCCCAGCCTGAGGAAAGGTAAGAGCGACCAGCCTCAGCCTGCAGGGAACACCAAGGTTACAGCTGATCCCGGGCTGCCTCTCCCAGCCTGGGAGAAGGTAAAAGCGGCCAGCCCCTGGCCTGCCGAGAACACTGCCTTCGGGAGGGAGACTGGCAAGAACACCTGAGGCAGGGCGGCTTCTGGACTCATGGTTGGGCTCCAAGGCCGCCGCCTTCACCACCTCCACCGCCTCCACCGCCGCTTAGCCGGTCTCATCTTCGGGGGTGGAGGCCGTTGAGAACATTGGACCCATGGCTGGTTTCGGAGAGGGGATATTTTTCCCGGCTTTGCGGGTCTGGCGCAGCAGCTACAAGGAGGGCCTTGCGCCGCCAGGACCAGCGGCAGGGAGAACATCGGCTGCACCTGGGGTCGCTTGTGGCCCCAAAGATGGCGCCCCCCGCCATCTCTGCAGCTACGAGCCTTGCGCTGCCAGGACTGGGGTGGGGAGGAGAGCGTTGGACCAGGGCCGGGAGGAGGAGACTCCCGTCATTGGAGTTCTGTTAGGGGAGGTGGAGGGAGTGAGAGGGTATGTTTTAAGTGGATTAGGGAGGGAGGGAGGGAGAGATGGCCTTGCCAGCCGGGAAGAGAGGGTGACACTCCGTCTGCAGGGTAAGGGACTCACTGCCTGGGCTCCTTGAGGCTGTCTCGGCGTTGGCTTTGGAGTTCCCTAGATTGATGGTTTTGGGGGACTTCAATTTGCCTTCGCTGGGGACTGGTTCCGAGGTGGCACAGGAGTTCATGGCTTCCATGGCAGCTATGGACCTGGCTCAGGTAATTCAGGGTCCAACCAGGGGCAGTGGCCACACGCTAGATTTAGTATTTTTGTCGGGGCGGTGGCAGAGTGATCTGAGTTTACAGAAGCTAGACATAACACCTGTGCCATGGTCAGATCACTATCTGGTGGCTCTAGACTTTCTGGGGTCGACACTTCATCGCAAGGAGGCAGGGTCGATTAAAGTGGCCCGCCCCCCGGCAACTGATGATCCAGATGGATTCTAGAGGGAACTGGGGGAATTTCCTCTGAACACGATTCACCTGAGGCACTTGTTGACCTGTGGTACGGGTCGACGACATCTGCCTTGGATGTAATCACTCCACTACGGTCTCTCAGAGCCCGTGGAGCTAGGTCATCCCCGTGGTTCACTGAAGAACTACGGGAGCTCAAATGGGCAAAGAGACGCCTTGAGCGCCGCTGGGTGAAGACCCAGAGCGATTCCGATTGGACACTAGCTAGAGCCGCTATTAGGGCCTACCTAGTGGTGATGGGGGTGGTGAGGAGGCAATACTTCACCACCCTTATTGCCTCCGCTGATAATCGCCCAGCCACCCTGTTTCGGGTGACCGGGTCCCTCCTGGGTAGGGCGGGGCCTGTGCCTGTTTGGCAGGGATCGGCTGAGGATTTTGCTGACCATCTGGTGGAGAAAATCGATCGGACTCGCTCGGGGTTCAAACTTGGCATGGACGGGGAGGGTCCGGAGGGAGCCAGTGCGCAGTCTTGCGGTGTTACCTGGGGTCAGTTTGATCCAGTTGCCCCGGATGAAGTGGACAGGCTCCTTGCAGCGGTCCGCGCCACTAATTGTCCATTGGATCCCTGTCCCGCCTGGCTGGTAAAAGCCTCTAAGACGGTGACAGGTGGCTGGGTCGGGGCTATAATTAACGCGTCTTTTCGAGAGGGGATGTTTCCTGCACTGCTGAAACATGCTCTGGTGCGCCCCCTCCTGAAGAAACCATCCCTCGATCCAGCAATCCTAACCAACTACAGACCTGTCTCCAACCTTCCTTTTTTCGGGAAGGTTCTGGAGAAAGCAGTGGCACGTCAGCTGCAGGGGGTACTGGATGAAGTGGAATATCTGGACCCATTCCAGTCAGGATTCAGACCTGGATATGGTACTGAGACTGCATTGGTCGCGCTGATGGATGATCTCTGGCGAGAGCGGGATGGCGGTCATCCGTCCGTCCTTGCTCTTCTTGACCTCTAAGCAGCCTTCGATACCGTTGACCATGGTATCCTTCTGGAACGGCTCCGAGGATTGGGGATCCAGGGCACGGTGTGGTCCTGGTTTTCCTCATTTCTGAGGGGCCGGACCCAGTCGGTGTGGTTGGAGAGTGAGAAGTCCTAGGCCCCTAAAATATGGGGTGCCTCAAGGTTCGGTACTCTCTCCTCTCCTATTTAACGTCTACATGAAGCCGCTGGGTGAGATCATCCGTTCCCACGGGGTGCGGTACCACCAGTACGCGAATGACACACAGTTGTACATCTCGGCCCGTGGGGACCCCAGTGATGCAGTCAGTTCTTTCCAGCTGTCTGGAGACTGTTGGGGTCTGGATGGTGGCAAATGGGCTACAGCTGAATCCTAGCAAGACTGAGTGGCTATGGATAGGGGGTCCTGCGTTATCCCGGGAGCTACCATCTTTGGTTTTTGATGGGGCTGTTTTGCCCCAGACCAACCCGGTGCGCAACTTGGGGGTCCTCCTGGATTCGCGGCTGCTGCTAGAAGAACAGGTGGCGGCTGTGGCCAGGAGGGCCTTGCGCCTGCTCCTGGACCGGGACTCTTTGCTCATGGTCACTCACGCTCTGGTGACCTCCAGACTAGACTACTGTAATGCGCTCTACATGGGGCTGCCCTTGATGACCATTTGGAGGCTGCAGCTGGTCCAGAATGCCGCGGCCCGGGTGGTGATGGGGGCTGCACTGGTTACCAGTTTGTCTCCGGGTGCAATTCAAGGTGCTGGTTTTGACCTTTAAAGCCCTGCATGGTAGTGGGCCAGGGTATCTCAGAGACCGCATTGCCCTAAGGACGTCTGTCCGTCCAACCAGAGCGGACCGGAGGGGTTCTCTAATTGTGCCATCAGCCAGGGGGGCTCGCCTCTCTGGCACAAGGAGGAGGGCCTTCTCTGTGTCTGCACCGGCCCTTTGGAACCTCCTGCCTGTGGAACTGCGTCTCCAGACGGAGCTGTTGCCCTTTAGGAAGGAACTAAAGACCTGGCTGGCGGGCCAAGTTTGGGGTGCGGGTGGGGATGGGGGTACCGTTGGGTGGTTGGTATAGAGAAGTGTACCTTCCCCCAAGGTCCCTTCGGTACTTGCGCACCTTTTGGGGTGGTTTTTTAACTTTTAACTTTGTTTTATCATGTGTCTTTTTATGTATTTACTGTCCGCTATGTAAACCGCCCTGAGTTGGGTTGTACCTGAGTGGGCGGTATATAAGCATGAAAATAAATAAATAAATAAGTTTGGAGCGTACATAAGATTATGTGATGATTATGGGGTACATGAGATTGGGGGGAGGGATTGGGGTTTTCATAAGCTGTAAACCATAAGTATAAATATTATAACAAAGGAAGGCTTGAACTATCTCGCTTTGCATGCAATGAGTTTATCTCATATATTTGTTTCACCTTTTAAGTTGCATTACTGGACTGAATGAACATTTGCACGATATTCTAATTTTCTGAGTGTCACCTGTATAATAATCCACACATCTCACCTGAAGGGAGTTCATCACACCATTGGCCAGAACAGCCATCTTGCCAGCAACAGATTTCACTCCTTGCTTAAACTGGGCAATATCAGCAGCAGGCAGTACATTTCCAATTGAGACACCACCACCTGAAGAGAAGCAACAATGATAACAGGAGCCAATGAGACAACTCTATCTACCATAGGAATTTCCCCCCTGAAGTTCCAACAACTCTTAAGTCAGACATGCATTTTGCTTAGTGTTCTGAACTGCAGCCACTCCTCATTATGCTGTCTGATCATCCACAAGACATCTTCCCTGCATCAGTGTGGTAGGATTCACATGTGCCCCTCGCCTATTGACTCCTAGTGTAACAACCAGAACTCAAACTGCATACTGACATACCTGGGTTCACTGTCTCAGACTCTCCAAAGAGATCAGTAGAACTGATGGCGTTGCTGCCGGACAGTTGCTGAAGCCTTGATCTGGCCTCATACTGAAAAACAAAAGCGACACACCGTGCTCTGGAGGCATACAAGAGACAATTGGGCAACGATTTGTCAGGTCTGCTTTGATTTGCATTCCTGTATCAAGAGGAGGGAGATGGACTTAATGGCCCCATAGGTCCCCCCCCCCCCAATTATTCTGTGGTTCTATAAAACAAGCTAGTGACAAACAACTGAGAGCCTGTTGGGGACAATTAAAAAGACAGCCTGAGGCAGGCCGATCATTTGACATTTACTTACCTCAGCATCAGCTTCCCGCCCAAAGAACATATCAGACGAAATGGCTTTTGCGCCTGCAAACTTCTGTCGAGCTTCGTTGGACTCCGCTGCTGTTATCTTGCTTTCTGTGTCTCTTCTGCTGGTAGGTCTGAGTGGTAGAGAAAGTGAAAGCATGGCATGTATGTAGTTCTTCTTTCATGACCCGATCAAACCCTGGACTGCCAAAATGAAGCCATTTTATTGGCTTTGTTGTTGGCCAAACTTAAGTCCTCATCGGTGCATATTTCTGGCAGTAATTGGCAGACCAGTAAACGAGCCGGATTCTGTGTTTCTCCACATTCACAGGACATATTATTGTCTGCCCCCACTTGAGCATGTTAGTCTTACATTTAGGGACTCCAACCCTAAGCCCATTCAGAGTCCTCCAAACTACGTAGGGGAGGTTGAGTTCCTCAGCTATATGTAGTAAGACATCCAGTACCTTGCAGTCCCATAGTGCCAACCTAATTCTGATTATACCATCCATAGCCGGAACATCTCTGTTCAGCTACGAGTGAGACTGGTACTATGAACTTAATTAAGAACTCGTCTATGCATTTGCTCATTTCAACTAACCTTTTCTAGCCTGACATCTTATAGATCAGTGATAGCTAACCTTGGCACCCCAGCTGGTCTTGAACTTCCAATTCCCAGAAGCCCAAGTCTCTGTGAATCCACATGAAATGGGTTTACTGCACGTACACACAGTTAAGATAAGAGAGATAAGATAAATCTTTATTGTCATTGTCCTGCACAGAACAACGAGATTGGGAAACAACCCATTCATGTGGATTCAGAGACTTGGGCTTCTGGGAATTGAAGTCCAAGAACAGCATGTACATGCAGTAAACCCATTCGTGTGGATTCACAGACTTGGGCTTCTGGGAACTGAAGTCCAAGAACAGCTGGAGTGCCAAGGTTCGCCATCACGGTTATAGATGAAATGGAAGTACCACTATCTTCAGAGATGGCAGGAGCTGAACGACACTTAAGCTTTCTCTTCTCAAGATGGCTCAAGGCAAAATTCCACCAAGCTTAATCTGATAGTTTCTGTTAATCTCCTTCATACTGAAATTTTTTGTTTTAGAGCATATTAAGGATGCATTTCAGACTGCCCTGCACTTTGAACAATGCCCTAGCTCGGCAAAAGTGCTGAGACAGCCAGGCAGGCTTTGTTTAAAGAACTGTATTTCATGCTTCTACCAATTTTAAGCTTTAAAGGGACTGCACTCCCTCCTCTACCTGTCGCCAATGGGCCGGATGGTGGAGACAGTGAGATCAGCCTCTTCTTCCACTTTGTCCGTCCCCCAGGAAGAGTTGTCTGTTTCCCACTGTGAGCCAAAGGTATCTCCTAGTGAGAAAGGGTTGTCTTTGTACCTGAGAAACAAACGAGAAAGAGGAGTTGATCTGGCCTGGATAGATAAAGGTTAAACAAGACTGAAGGGATATTGCAAAGCTGCGTCTTACTTGGGTGGTCCAGATGTGAAGCTTCCAGTGTCTTCAAATAGATCCAGCTGAGACCGAGAGGACTTGGCCGCCACTGGCGTTTCCTGTTCTATCACTTGCATCTCAGAGAGGACAGAATGTGAGATGGAGCTAAGTAGGAAGCAGCACCAAGTTAGAGTCCAGGCAGAGCTCCACGTATACTGGCACATAATTCCTCAACACTAGAACTACCTTGCCACAAAACCAGGGCCCAGCTCTATTATACTCACAGCTCACTTTCATTTATAAAGCTCAAAATGGCCTGCACGACATTTCCAGGGAGTAGCATTAATCAGTCCTGCCCCACTTTGGTAAAGTGGTTGCATTATTTTCTCACAAATTGTAACCCGAACTAGTTAGCTTATAGAACAAGAGCAGAGGTAGGATTTCAATTGTAACCTGCAGGTAGGCTTTTATCACTGCTAATAATCTTACCTGATGTATTCTAAACTGCAATTTTTAGGCATTTAAGCCAGCTAAAACAGTATAGCATATTCCACATCCTCAAAATATAGTTTAATTTATCAGATTCTATAGGAAGGTGCGAAACCACAATAAGATTCTACAAAAAGGGCTAAAGGAAATTCTGGGGCCACGGTATAAAACCCATTCTATTCAAAAAAAAAAAAAGGCGGCTGAGGTTCTGCAAGACACACCAAACACAGCCAACTGCAGAACATGGCTCATCAGAAGTGGTTTCCTGACGAACAATAGGGTGCCCTGGCTTGAAAGCCAGTCGTATCCATCTCTAGGGTACGGTGCTCATTTCTTTTTACAGCCAAAGAGTCAGCGCTGTCTGCGTCTGCAGACATTTCTGTGGACATGTGACAGGCATGCCTAGACACCAGAGTGCATGGAACACTGTACCCCCCAAAGTGGTACCTTTTTATTGACTTGAAATTTCTTGCTTTCAAACTGCTAGGTTGGCAGGAGCTGGGACAGAGATGGAAGCTCACTCTGTCATGCAGCACTCGGGTCTCAAACTGCTGACCTGCCAACCTTCCAGTCATCAAGTCTAGCGTCTTAACCACTAACCCACCACAATCCTAAAGCCAAGTGACTTTAGGGCAAGAATTAATCAGAAAGCCTGCCAACCCTGTGTGCACTCTTGCCTTTCAAAGCTAGTACCTTCTAGACACCAAGCCCATGCCCAATCTCTCAGCCTGTTCACGCTTCTTGCCTTCCAGGTTATGAAATTTCTTCTCCTCCTTCTTCCGGTCAATCTGCAGCTCTTGGTAGGCTAGTCTCATAGAGGCCACTCTGAAAGAGATAACAGCTCATTTAGGAGCAAAATCCAAACAGAATTCCCACCTTCATAAAAATGCAACATTTGTTATGCAGTAGAGAGCTACCTCACTACAAAGATATGAATAGTGAGATGTAATGGAGTCAACGCTTGAACGTCGAATAAAACATCTGAAAAGGAAATCGACGTTTTTGAAATGTGGATCTACTGACAGCTGCTAAAGGTATCATTGGTTGACCATGTGACTAAGGTAGAGGTGTTGCGCAAGACGGATAAAAACAAGAACTGTTTCGTTAAGGAAAGAAAGCTCCAATACTTCGGGTATATCATGAGGAACGACATGACGTATAGAATACTCCAACTCGTTATGCAAGGGAAGATCCTTGGGGGGAAAGAAGCTCTGGATGTAGGTGGACAAGTGGCTAAAAAACCTGAGAGACTGGTGTGGAAAGTCCTGGGAAGAATTGATCCAAGGATGTAAGAGCAGGAAGACTCTTGCCACAATGATAGCAGCCAATACTCGGAACGGATACGCCACTTGAAGAAGAAGAAATAGGGTCAGTCCTAGTTCTGAATATAAGGGTCAGAACTGAACAGGTAGAAACTGAGGGCAGTATCACAATCTATTTAATGGAAAGAGTAAAGGTTGTCCTTGCTGAAAAGCCAGCCATATCCAACACTAGGGTTCAATGCTCATCTCTGTTTATAGCCAAAGAGCCAGCACTGTCTATAGACGTTTCCGTGGACACATGGCAGGCATGCCTAAACACCAGAGTGCACGGAACGCTGTTTACCTTCCCACCAAAGTGGTCCCTATTTATCTACTTGCAATTTCTTGCTTTCAATCTGCTAGGTTGCCAGGAGCTGGAACAGAGACGGGAACTCACTCCGTCATGTGGTACTCGGGTCTCAAACTGCTGACCTGAGCCGACCTTCCAGTTGTCAGGTTCAGCATCTTAACCACTAAACAGCTGCAGCCCCTTATTTAATGGAAAGAACTATCCGCTTATTCATGAATGCTCAGCCTTGGGCAAGGCAACAGATATTTGGTTCTGCTTCCTTGCATGCAAGGACTTCACCATCCCAAACTGAGAGAAAGTATTTACCATGTAGCCCTTTGTGAGTCAACACATCCATAGCATAAACTCACTCACATAGACTCCTCAGCTTGTTTCTTGTACTCTGCAGCCTGCTGTTCCCGCAGTTTCTCAGCCACCTGTGCTTGCCTTTCGATTTCAGTGAAACTCTGACTGCTCACTTTCTGGGCTCCAAGGCCCTTTTTGGCTCCCAGCTGGAAGAAACAAAAGCAAACTAAGAATTCCAAGAAAATTTAGGACATTCTGTGGCATCAAATGACAATGCTCCACAAAGTCACTACAATCTGTTACGTCTTAGGCCTATGACAGGGAACCTTGGCACTCCAGCTGTTCTTGGACTTCAATTCCCAGAAGCCCAAGCCTCTGTGAACCCACACGAACGCAGTAAATCCATTTGTGTGGATTCACAGAGACTTGGGCTTCTGGGAATTGAAGTCCAAGAACAGCTGGAGTGCCAAGGTTCGCCACCACTGTCTTAAGCTGTGCAGGTGGTATAAAAACACTCAAGGAAAAATTAGAGATCTCTTTTTTATCTTGGTATCTCAGGATTACTTTCAGTGGCCCCCACTAATTCATGAAGTGGGGTGGATGAGTATAGGCTTGCTGTAATGGGGGTTTCCATCACTTATTTACATCATGTATAGAACCTGCTTGCAGGGATATTAGCTATTCAGATCTTCGATGTTGATCAATGGCTTACCTACTTATCTATTTCATGAACTGATTTTACGTTGCCTTTCTCTTAGCAGCAGAACCCTGTCTTAGTCAATTTGTCACACCAAGCTTTCTAATGCCACTTTCAGTTTTATCTCTACATTTCACTATTCAGTTTCCGCCATTTTAGCTGAAATAGAACCCAGAAAACAATGAGACATGATCCTCAACAAATGCCGGAAGAGGCTATTACCGAATCTGACTTTTCTGTGTAAGAGGGCGAGACTGAGTCTACACCTCTAGGTGTTCTTTAGCTCACTGAATTCAAACGAGTTGTGACTTTAATGGTTGTGCAAGGTCCTTATAACAGTCTGGTGGGCAGGGGGACGGACGGACGGACAGACCCTGAGTTTATCAGTGCAGACCCCATGAAATATCATTAGAAGCAAGACTGTTTCTGTTGTAAAAGCCAAACTTATGCTTCAGAGCCAACATCATATTGCTTTGTTCCCAGGGAAACCCAAGCGCTCCAATATTCAAACAGGTAGCTGTCCTAATCTATTGCAGAAACAACCAACTTTTCTCCCCATTTTGAGGCCTCTTTTAAGACTGACAGATTTATTTCAGCATGACTTCTAATCCACTTCTTTAGGTTCAGGAATACATTATTTAGGTCATACAGGTGAAACTCTGAAAATTAGAATATCATGCAAATGTTCATTCAGTTGGGTAATGCAACTTAAAAGATGAAACAAATATATGAGATAGACTCATTACATGCAAAGTGAGATAGTTCAAGCCTTATTTTGTTATATTGATGCTTATGGGCTTACAGTTTATGAAAACCCCAACCCCCCAATCTCACGTACCCCATAATCATCACATAATCTCATGTACGCTGTACGCCAGGATCATCACAATTATAACAAATTAAGGCATAACATCTCTCGCTTTGCATGTAGTGAGTCTATCTCATATATTTGCTTTACCTTTTAAGTGAAATGAATGGATATTTGCCGAGTTTCACCTGTAGTACAATCAATTCTTTCCTGAAAGCGGAATAATTGCTCTAACATTGCAAAAACAATGAGTAGCAATTTATAGACACCATCAATTACCTATTTTCCCAGGCATTTTATATAATCAAACTGGCTGGATAGCTCACTGATTTAGGCATCTGTCTGCAGAGCCAGAAGTTGGAAGTTGAATTCCCCCATGACTCCTATGAGTAGAGCCAACCTATGTGGTTTTGGTCAAGCTACAGTCACGGGGTGTCCCCCCCAAAAAAGGAAGTAGCAAACCACTTCCATGTATTTTCTACCTGGAAAACCCTGAAAAGGGTCCGCTTAAGTCAGACTGAATTCACAGCAAATAATAATAATTTATATAACTAACAGTGTGGAAGCTCACTACCATCTTAAGAGAAGATTCATCTTTTTCCCATTTCACTTGATCCTTACCAACACAACCATTTATGCTGTATGTATAAGGCAAAGGTCACCCTAGCTTGAAAACCAGTCGTATCAGACTCCAGGGTCCAGTGCTCATCTCTGTTTACTGCCAAAGAGCCAGCACTGTCTGCAGATGTTTCTGTGGTCACGTGGCAGGCATGACTAGACACCGGAGTGCAAAAAACACTGTTATCTTCCTATCTAAGTGGTACCTATCTATATACTTGCAATTTCTTGTTTTTGAACTGCTAGGTTGGCAGGAGCTGAGACAGAGACGGGTCTTGAACTGCTCCTAAGCCACCGCAGTCCCTTGTATGTATAAACTATGCCCTAAATACTGCATGAGAAGATCACCCACAAAGAGAGCTTTTCAGAAGAAAAGGGCAGACACATGTGGCAAGAGGGGGGAAAACGTTCGGTAGACATACCCCCTTTTTTGTAGCACCCGGCTTCTTTTTTCCAATCAAGGAAGGTTTTATTTCTGTGGCAAGAAAAAAAGCAGTGAGTGAGTAGGACAGAGAGACAGTAATAGGTTAAGTTGCTATTAGTACCAAAGCTTGCTTCAACCAGCAGTTTAAAGGCTTGATAGCACAAGGGCTACTAGGCCAAGTGTCTACAGTTAGCACTCCCAGCAGTCCTAGTAAGTAGCATACAAGGTTCCAGAGGCAATGTGACAGACCACACCACACCATGCCATTTCAGGCAAGCAGCCATCCTCAGATTCTTAGACCCGGCTCCCCTGAGTCAAGAAAGCAAGATACAAGCAATGCCAAGAAACTGTGCTTCAAAAAATGCAGGGCAAATTCAAAGTGTAACTGGTAAGAGATTTGCCTGTGAGAGGAGCTTAGGAGCAAAAGCACAATTGTACTGCTGGGGCCTGTCTTACAGGAGCTTGCCTACCCAAGTGAAAAAAGGCCCCAAGTGGCTTGCAGCTTCCGGACTCCCTGTGGCCCAACTCATGTCTCCCTCGTTCGCAGAGAACAGCCTGCAGCAATGCCAGAGAACCGGGTGCTTCCTCAAGCTACAACTGTTAAGGAACAGCCATTGCCTTCTCAATTGGGAGGACACTCTGAAGGTGCAGGAGAGAGCTAAAGGCAGGCCTGAAGACAAAACCACAGAAATGGAAAGTAAAGGGCCACAAGCAGCCTGCATAGGCAGTGAGCCAGTTACCTCTGGCCGGAGCAGCCCCAAGTGGAGACAGACACATGGATGCGTCTGGAGGAGGAAAAAGACAGGCATACATTGGACGCTCAACAGAGAGTTCTAAGTACAGCCTAGGTTCAGAGGACTGTCAAGAAGAGGTCTGAAACAGGACTATAGGCAAAAGATACTCTAATCTAACAGTCCAGTTCAGACACAGTGATTGATCAGACCACGGACAAGCCAGAGATGGTTACAAGTTGTCTCTGTACCCTCCCTCGCACAGTCAGCAAGGCCTGAAAGATCCTGGCTTCTTAGATCAGTGCCATTCAAGGTTTCCAAACAAAGATTTGGTTCTTAGTTCATCTGCTTGTTTGGAAGGAGCCATGAAACCTAGTTTCCTATTCTGGAGCGCATGTATTCAAATAATATAGTATTCAAATAATAAAACCTCCCCAGGCGGGGAGGTTTAAAGGGCTCCCGGGTCAAGGGACTCGAAGACGAGGGAAGAGGGAATGTTGGTCCTGCCAGCCAGGAAGGAGGGGCAGCATTCTATCTAGGGAGGTTCCGGAGAACCATATAGGTGTTGTGACGGGCATGGGGCGGTATGGCGGGTACCGTGGGGCGGGCCGCACTCGGGGAATGCGGGTCCGATGTTTAAGTGCGGTCCCTCATTCCAGCCCTTCAGGTACAGCTCTGGGCCCTGAGCGGCAGATCCGGAGTGTCCCCGCCCTTAGGCTGCTGCTGGTGAATGCCAGGTCGGTATGTAATAAGGCCCCCCTGATTCAAGATGCCATCCAGGAAGGGCTGGCCGACCTGGCATGCATCACCGAAACCTGGCTGACGCCTGAAGATGGAGTACCTCTTTCGGACATGTGTCCAGCTGGGTTCGGTATTTGGCACCAGCCTAGAGGTGAGGGGAGGGGCGGTGGTGTCGCCATTGTTGCCAGGGAGTCTTTGGGAGTTGCTAGGGCCACTGCTCCACAAGTGGCTGGTTGTGAGGCCCTGCTTCTACGGTTGGGCCCCAAGGGTCAGTTGGGGATCTTACTCCTGTACCTGCCCCCTTGCAGGGTAAGGGATGCCCTGCCTGAGCTCCTCGAGGCCGCCTCGATGCTGGCGTTGGAGTTCCCGAGGCTTATGGTGCTGGGGGACTTCAATTTGCCATCGCTGGGAATGGCTTCTGAGGTGGCAAGGGAGTTCATGGCTTCCATGGCAGCCATGGGCCTGACTCAGGTAGTTCGGGGTCCGACCAGGGGCAGTGGTCACATGCCAGACTTAGTTTTCTTGTCGGAGCAGTGGCAGAGTGATCTAAGATTACAGGATTTAGTCATCTCACCTGTGCCATGGTCAGATCACTATCTGGTGACTCTTGACTTTCTGGGGGCGACACTTCATCGTAGGAAGGCAGGGCCGATTAAAATGGTCCGCCCTCGGCGACTAATGGATCCAGACGGATTCCAGAGGGAACTGGGGGATGTTCCTCTGGATCGGCTACACGATTCACCCGGGGCACTCGTCGACCTGTGGAATAGGTCGACAACAGTAGCCTTGGATGAAATCGCGCCACTGCGGCCTCTCCACGCCCGGGGGATTAGGTCATCTCCGTGGTTCACAGATGAACTGCGTGAACTCAAACGGGCAAAGAGACGCCTAGAGCGCCGCTGGGCGAAGACCCAGGATGACTCCGATTGGACACTAGCTAGAGCTGCTATTAGGGCCTACCTAGTGGCGATGGGGGTGGTGAGGCAGCAATACTTCACCGCCCTTATTGCCTCCGCTGATAATCGTCCAGCCGCCCTGTTCCAGGTAACCAGGTCCCTCCTTGATAAGGGGAGATCGGTGCCCGGTTGGCAGGGTTCGGCTGAGGACTTTGCTGACCATCTGGTGGAGAAAATCGATCGGATTCGTTCTGGATTGAACCCTGGCGTGGATGGGGAGGGTCGGGGGGGTGCCGGTGCACAGTCTTGCTGTACGATCTGGGATCAGTTTGATCCTGTTGTCCCTGATGAAGTGGACAGGCTCCTTGCAGCTGTTCGTGCCACTACATGTCCTTTGGATCCCTGTCCCACTTGGTTGGTGAAAGCCTCCAAGGAGGTAACAGGTGGCTGGGTTGGGGGGATAATAAATGCCTCGTTACGGGAGGGGGTATTTCCTGCACAGCTAAAACATGCCTTGGTGCGCCCCCTCCTGAAGAAAATGTCCCTCGACCCAGCTGTCCTTAACAACTACAGGCCAGTTTCCAACCTGCCCTTTTTGGGAAAGGTTTTGGAGAAGGCGGTGGCGCGCCAGCTGCAGAGTGTCCTGGAGGAAGCGGATTATCTAGACCCCTTTCAATCAGGGTTCAGGCCCGGGTATGGAACGGAGACGGCATTGGTCGTGCTGATGGATGATCTCTGGCGGGAGCGGGACGGGGGTTGTCCATCCGTCCTTGCTCTTCTTGACCTCTCAGCGGCCTTCGATACCGTCGACCACGGTATCCTTCTGGAACGGCTCGAAGGACTGGGGATCCAGGGCACTGTGTTGTCCTGGTTTTCCTCTTTTCTGGAGGGCCGTACCCAGTCGGTGTGGTTAGAGAGTGAGAAGTCCAGCCCTAGGCTCCTCAAGTATGGGGTGCCTCAGGGCTCTGTGCTCTCTCCTCTCTTATTTAACATCTACATGAAGCCACTGGGTGAGATCATTCGTTCCCACGGGGTGCGGTACCATCAGTACGCGGATGATACTCAGTTGTACATCTCGGCCCGTGGGGACCCCAGTGATGCTGTTGAAATCCTATCCGGATGCCTGGAGGCCATTGGGGTCTGGATGGGGGCCAATGGGCTTCGGCTGAATCCCAGCAAGACAGAGTGGCTGTGGATAAGGGGCCCCGTGTTATCCAGGGAGTTACCACCTTTGGTACTGGATGGGGCTGTTTTGCCCCAGACAGACCCAGTGCGCAACTTGGGGGTCCTTCTGGACTCGCGGCTGCTGCTAGAAGAACAAGTAGCGGCTGTGGCCAGGAGGGCTTTTGCCCAACTTCGGGTGATTCGCCAATTGCGCACGCTCCTGGACCGGGGCTCCTTGCTTATGGTCACCCATGCTCTGGTTACCTCCCGACTAGATTATTGTAATGCGCTCTACATGGGGCTGCCCTTGACGACCATTCGGAGGCTGCAGCTGGTCCAGAATGCGGCGGCCCGGGTGGTGATGGGGTGTGGGCGATATGCCCATGCCTCACCGCTACTTCGGGAGCTGCACTGGTTACCAGTTTGTCTCCGGGTGCAATTTAAGGTGCTGGTTTTGACCTTTAAAGCCCTATATGGCAGGGGGCCAGGATATCTTAGAGACCGCATCGTTCCAAGAGTGTCTGCCCGTCCAACCAGAGCGGACCGGAGGGGCTCTCTAATAGTGCCACCAACTAGGGGTGCACATCTGTCTAGCACCCGAAGGAGGGCCTTCTCCGTGTCCGCACCAACTCTCTGGAACCTCCTGCCAATAGACCTAAGACTCCAAAGTGAACTGCTGCCCTTCAGGAAAGGAGTGAAGACCTGGCTGGCAGGGCAGGTGTGGGGCCCGAATGGGACTATGGTGCCCACCTGCTGGCTTTTATAAGAACTCTATCTTCTTCCTTTTGTATAGTAGGTGGGATGGGTGGGCGGGATATGGGGTTTTTTTTAAAGGGGGTGGGTTGTGGGTTTTTATAATGTTTTTTATGTATTTCTAGAATTATTGTAATGCCGCCCTGAGTCGGGTTCCGCCTGAGTGGGCGGCATATACAAATATGACTATAAAATAAAATAAAAATAAATAAAAACAGGATCTATGCTAAAACGAACAGGATCTATGCACATAATTCATTCTAACTTTAATAGCCCAATGTTTATTCAACTACAACTGTGACATCTAAAAAAGAACAGTCTCTATTTCATACAAGTTCCTTTTCAATATTACAGTAAGTCAAGATTAATTCAAGGCAGTCTTATACTGTCTCAATCCTCCTGAAGGGTTATATAGTTTCTGACTTAAATCAAGGACAGGTAACACATTGACAGCTAGTGTGGTGCAGTGGATAGAATGACAAAATATGACTCAGGAGACCTGAATTCAAATCCTTGCTTGGCAATTGAACTCACTGAAGAGTGAAACTATTCCACAGATATTCCACATAATTTGAAAACCATGTTAGTTACCACAAATCAGATGCAACCTGATGATACATAATACTTAGGCAACACATGGCCAACAGACCACTGCTATTTTGTGGTCTTCACAACCCTGCTGCCTCCACTGTCTCCATCTATACCAGAAATTAATACAACTTCCTGTCTTTTCTTTCTGCCACTTCAGGAAGGGAAGCAGATGTTCTATCCTGTGATGCAAGATGTTCTTGCATCTTTTCTGCGACAGACAGCTAGCACGACATTTCAGCAGCAACTGCAGTATTGGTGGTAAATTTGGCAGTGACTGCAGGATTTCAGTGCCAGCAGCTGACTTAACAAAGGCGTGTTTCCTGAAGGTGGTTCTAACGCAGATTATTGACCAAATAGCCACAGGGAAATACAAGTGCAGCAAGAACATGCCCTTAGGAAAATTAAAGGAGATGGTATGCTAGCAAGCTCAGGAACACACATAAATGGGAAGAGTATCCAGTATTTAAAAAGAATGAACTGAACAGCCAATGCCAGGGTTACTGTAAATGTACATTTCCTGCATTAACAGGATTTTAGACTAACAGATTTTTGCAATTACTGTACAGTGATACGCCATACAATGTTCAAACTTGGTTCCACAAGTTTGGACTTTATATGGATTTGGACTTTGTATGAGGCATGCAAAATCCTAGCCGCGATGCCTCATACAATGTCCAAATCCTTGCCGCGATGCCTCATACAACGTCATTTCCATAGAGATACATTGCACTGTAACAGCACAGACTTCAAGGCAAAGTCAAGGAAACAGACAGGAAACTGACAGAACTTTATGAAATCATTGTCTAAAGGCTAAAAACATTACAAAAACTTGTCAAACAACCCTGATTGTCCAAGAACCTGAAGAATGCTGCAAAAATCCCAGGAATGCTTCTAAAAATTCTGACAAAAAATTCAAAAAAATCCAAAATTGCGCTCAAAACCACTCCTAAACACTCTTCACCTCATGCAAAACCCACAAGAGCAATGCACACATGTGTTCTGCCTTTTATACTGCCCAGGCACAATGCAACCTGGGAAAAACCCCAATGCCTCATACAAAGTCGCAGTGACTTTGTATGAGGCAACTTTTTTCAAGGAATTAGGCGATGTTGTATGAATCCGATGTTGTATGAAGCGGACTTTGTATGAGGTATTACTGTACTTCCAAGGGAGATTACCTGACAATAGCACCTAAATTAAGTACTGTACTATTGTTAATGCAAACCATCTTCTGAACTTAAATGGTCAACTATAAAAATACATTATTTTAAAGAGATGTTACATTTATTTACCAAGAGATCCTCTCGGAGAAGTGCTCAGCAAGTCAGTAGATGGTCCATTGTCACTCTCTACAAAGAGAAAAATCAAGAAAAAATAATAAATATATACCTACCTCTCTGTCCACTTTTAACTTAAACTACTTAATAGGCTCAGTAGAGAACCAATTTCTCCTGATCTCACAAACCTGTGATGTTCTAGAACTAAGCAAATGCCCAGAAGGAAGCTACCTAGACAAATCAGTAGAAACATACTGGCAACCAAAAAAGAGCAACAAAAATAACTACTTCCACATGCCTAATAGGGATACCACCGCAAGTGCTCCTTCCCCCAGCCCCGGACCGGCCGTGGGGAACTGGGAGCACCTGCGCCCTGGACGCCGACACCACCCATGCTCCTTCCCCTGGCCCCGGACTGGCCGCAGGGAAGTGGGAGCACTTGCGCCCTGGACGACGCTGCTGCCCGTGCTCCTTCCCCCGCCCCGGACCGACCGTGGGGTAGTAGGAGCACCCGCGCCCGGCTCCTGATGTGTTTTTGCTACGGCATTGTTGTGGGGTGATTGAATTTTGTATGTTGTATCTCTGGGGACCCTACTGAATCGTATTTTTGTGCTTGTGATATTGATATTGATTGTATTGATTATGTTGTATTGCTGTATTTATATTTTTTGTATTGCTGAGAATTTGTTTTGTATATTGGTGATTTATGACTATTGTGAGCCGCCCTGATTCGGTGTGCTGAGTGAGCGGCATACAAATCAAATCAATCAATCAAATCAAATACTTCTTAACTATGCATTTCAGAACAGGATCAAGGCTGTTAAGACGTTTTAGTGGGATGCTACTACAGTGGTACCTCGCATAATGAATGCTTTGCATAGCGAAAAATTCGCATAACGAAGAGCTTGTTATGCAAGGACGATACCATGCATAACAAAAAAAGTTTGTTATGCGGGGTTTTCGGTAGCCAGGGTATACCAGGTCAATGGGAACCCCGGATAACGAACATTTTTTGTTCGTTATCCGGGGCATCTCCCATTAGCTTTGCATAACGAAAAAACCGCATAGCAAAGCAACTCGCAGAATGGAGTTTTTTCGTTATGCGGGGTTCTACTGTATCTATATTAATCAGAAAAGTATTTTCTACTTACATTGCATACCTTACTCAGGGGGGTCCCCAACCTTTCCCACACCATGGACTGACTTCATGCGAAACAACCTTTCCATGGACCAGGAAGGGGGGCGGGACTGGACAACACAAGCGCACAACAAAATATGACAAAGTGCATACTGTGCACAGACCGGGGGGGGGGGGGGAGAGAAACCCCGCTGCAGCCCAAAAACAAGGAGGAGGAGCCCAGCAGCCAGCTAGCCACACTGCCCAACTCGGGCAGTGAGGCATCACACTGCACACAGGCAGGGGTGGAGTCCCGCAGCAGTTTAGCAACATGGAGGAGGGGCCCGGTCACCCACCCATCCACTGTGTCTGAAGCCCCCGCCCTGCCTGCTGGGCAGACCCAGCGGAGCACACCAAGGGCAGAAGACTGCCACCGGGGCTCCCAGCGCTGCCACACACACACACACACCTGCAACCCAGTTCAAGACAGCCCACGGCCCGGCACCAGTCTGTGGCCCAGTGGTTGGGGACCCCTGCCTTACACTACATGAATACTTTGCTCATCATCTACTGTCAGAAAGAAAAATAAGCCTCCCCATCCAGATCCAAAATGTTTAAATGTGGGAAGAAAAGCCAAGCATCTGTCTTCAAGAACAGTACTCACGTGAAACTTCAGTGTTTTCAGAAACTTTTGGTGTTTTTCCCAACTCCAGTGAGGACTCTACTGTACTTTGGCCTGTCTCGACTACATCCCAGGTATTACAAGCCTTAAGAAAGTTAAAGAATCTTCAGGAAGACTCAAGAATTTGAATAATCCAGTACAATTAGATCACAATCTAAATGCAGATGCTGTAAAGTCTGCTGTAATAAACTAAGAACTGGTTGAAGGAAGCAAATCACTAAATAATCAAGTAAAACTTACAGGTGAAACTCGGAAAATTAGAATATCGTGATGAGATAGACTCGTTACATGCAAAGCAAGATAGTTCAAGCCTTACTTTGTTATGACATTGATGCTTATGGCTTACAGCTTATGCAAACTCCAACCCCCCGATCTCATGTGCCCCATAATCATCACATAATCTCATGTATGCTGTATGCCATGATCATCACAATTATAACGAATTAAGGCATGGCATCTCTCACTTTGCATGTAGTGAGTCTATCTCATATATTTGTTTCACCTTTTAAGTGAAATGAATGAACATTTGCACGATATTCTAATTTTCCGAGTTTCACCTGTATTTATGTTGCCTAGTATTATAATATATGCTCCAAAAAATCTCAGTGTAGCTTCTTGTAAGGAAGTGGAGTCAAATTCACCCAGGGCTCAAACTATTACAAATCTCTCTGGACTCAATGTTCCTCCATTAAGAGTTCATGGGCCATACACAACTTTTGGGGAAACCATCCAGGGTCCTAGGACTAACACTTCACTTATACATTTTTACAAAGAGCATATAATTAAAGTTAACAGGATTTCTGGTTGAGGATCAGACTAGAAGTCTGTCAGTTATCGGTCTTCTTATACTGCATGGAAGAAGAGTTCCAAATAGGAGAGACAGATGTGACATAAGAATAATTCTGTTAGAAAGGAGAAACAAATCACTGATCTGACTTGGTATACGTTTTTGGTGTATAAATTTTAGCCTACTATTTCAAAGGGGGTAAGCCAAATAAATATACCAGGCCCAAACTGCTCCGCTAGCATGTCCACTCAAATTGATTTAGGTTGGCTCATCTTACCTGAGTATGTTCCAGGAAGAAATCAGCATCACTCTTTTCTGGTGAGTGGCCAGGAGTTCCACTCAACCCATCAATCAGAAGCTGAAAAAGACACTCTACTGAACATCAGTACCATCAACTTTCATCCCTTCCCATAACACCAAAGGGCTCATTTGTACTGTACTTACATCATTCCCATACTTGGCCATTGCAGCACTTGCCAATTGCCGGATTTTCTCCCTGTACATCTGGGCAACGCGGCTATTATACTTGGCACTGGCATCTGTGGTGGTACAACCATGCTGGCGGAAAAAGGCAGTCTGACAAAAGAGAAAGTGATTGCTTTCCAAAAACCAAAAGAAAAGTAAATTCACTGAAAAAAGTATGCAACTAAAAGGCCCCATTTCAAACACAGAAGAACAAGTATAAAGTTTTCATATGCATCCAACAACAATCCATTTTTAAAAAAAGAACCTGGAAGTTCATTAATATGGAATAATTTTCCCATAACACACTACCATATATCCCCACCACCAAGGTATGCTCCAAAGAAGAACATGACAAACATTTCCAGGCATGCAAACACAGAATAAGAATTTCAAATGATTCCTTACCGCGTTAGCATTGCTACCCACTTGCATACATCTTAGCTGGAACCAACTCCAGTTTGAGTCAAGCTCTGTAGAACTGAGAAAAGAACAGAAGATGAAGTCACTATCTCAGACTTATCCACCAGATTGGACCCAAACAGTCCCTTCATCCTGAATGCAAAATGGTAGAGAGTCTGTTGTTCAGCCACCAAACAATTCACATAATATATTTAGGGATATAGTGAAAATTCTATTTAAATATGTCCAGCTAGGTCCCATCTCAAACTCTTTCCCCCTTTGCAAGAAAACCCAAAAGAACTCTGCCCAAAATGGACACAGAAAGGTCTCAAGAGATCACAGATACCCAAGATGGGATGGCAGGAGTAACTACAAGTATGAACAAACCTGCTCATACATGCCACAAGTTTTGAAAAGACTAATTTTAAAGAATGTGTTGTCCTTCTCCATATCTTGTTAATAAGAGTTTGAAAAAGCAGCTGCATGCCTGTTACAACATGGTTATTTTAGTATTGTTGTCAACTGCCTTACAACATTTTTTTACAAGTCTTATTTCAATTTGCATCTTTCCTATGAATCTATTTATGCTTATATTATGTGTCCATACTTCCACAGCACCGAAGAAAAGGCCTTGGAGCTCATAAAAAGAAAGAGACAACATAATGCATCCTGGAGCTCACTCTGGAGGAGGATGCCTTCCTTTGCTTCACTCATTCACTACCAAAGATAGAGAAGATAAAACAATTCTAAGTGACCCTCAGTCACCCATAAAATCTACTCCTAGCTGAAGAATGAACTTTCTTATTGTTCATTATGGTAGCAAGAGATTCCAAGAAATCAATATGTATTGAACTTATCTTATTATTATTCTGACATATCCGAATACTGGTGATCAGCCATGAAGACTATCCTGACAATATAATGCAGTGGTCTTTTATCTGCCTTCCATGTCGCAGCATGACACCCGTACCACTGATCCAGTTCCACGAGTCACTTTCTGGTCCTGAGCCCTTTTGGCACACAAAGTCCTCCTCAGCCACACAGGCCAGTATGGATGAAGCTGCTGCCCTCCATCAAGATGGATTCAATTGGGATTTAACCCACTCAGGGATCGTCACCCTTCCCTGTGGACTTCATCAACCAAGGCTGTTAGTCTTCAGGGTGGTCAGGTTAGCTAACCGCCGCCTGACACTCGGCATTAAGTCACTGGCAATATGGTCTATACCAAGGGTTCCCTACCGACAGCCCATCGGCCGGATTCGGCCCAGGGCACCATTTCACATGGCCCATCACCACTGCACCTGGAAGTGGACATGTTTACAACAGCCGTAAAATACACCCGCGCATGTGTAAATGCGGTTGTCAGCCATAAATGCGCCTGTGGCTGCCGTAAAAATGGAAATGAGTGCATTTGCTTCCGGTGTGTGTGGTCCTGTCCGGTCAGCTATCCAGAGGGCATGGTCAGGTCTAAAAAGGTTGGGCCGTGGCCAGACATAAAAAGGTTGGGAACCCCTGGTCTATACTATTACCATAGCAGGATAACCTGCCCAGAACTTATCATGATTCACACAATACAGCAGCCAGCAGAAGCTCATACAAGTCTGACTCAAATCTTAGGATAAAAGCCTTCTGTTGACATGTTTGCCCTCCAATAAAGAATGTGACCTCTCTTCTCTTCATGCAAACGGCTAAGAGCATTTCAAATACACAATGAATAATCTAAGGACTGAAGTGCTTATGCTATAGGATCAAGAAGCTGAGCTATAAGGCACCTTTTACCTGACCTACCTTTTTGAGCGTACATGCGGGCATTCAAGCTTAATAAACATATGGTACTGAATTAACTAAACAAATGCACTAGACTTTTTCCAGACTAAATGAGTTTAGTTTGAGTGACATATTTCTACAATGAGAGGTTAAGAAGTCTATTGTTTTCATGTCGATTAAGGCTGCCAAAGGTTATTAGTTATGATAACTATTTATTACTTTTTAAATTATGAAGAGTATTTCTAAATATAAGAAAAATGTATTCTGCAAATTGTAACAGTTTCATATTGTAATAATTCTCCCTCCTCTTTTAAGTCCCCCCCCCAGTTTATATTCTTGGAAACATGCAAGCTAATTAAAATACAAAACCACAGATACTGTTTACAAGTGATGACACTGAAAATTAAGATTACAAAGTCTATCAATAAATTTATGCTACAATATTTGTAATTAAAATATATGCATATATGCAAGCCTGCATTCATACATAGTATGAAATAATATTAACAACCAGCAGTTCATTCTTCAAGATTGTTAAGACTAAATCCAACTGTTATTTCCAGGAAACAAGAACTCCAACTAATGTAAATTCACTGAATCAACTGAATTTACGTAACTGTTGACTTAAGTCCCATTTTTCAGTGGGTCTGTTCAAAAAAGTACTTTGCACATTGGATTTAGACCCCTGACTATACAAAGGCAAAAAAACCCTATGCCGAGGAACACTCACATATAGGTAAAGTATTACAACATCCATATACCTAAGTAGGCTGAGAGGTACTTTTAGGTCACCAATTGATCTGCAGGAGATTAGCAAAGGCTTCTGACTCACAACTCTTTATCAGCAATCATAACAAAGTAAATTTCCCTTCAAATTATACTATTCTAAAATAAAGTCTGCTTAGGTAAAGGGAAGTGGATTTTTATATAGAGGGGCAGAGAAAAGAGTTCTACAGAAGTATTTTGCAACATAAATTCCTAGGTTGGGAGTCAGTGTATTTTGCACTTGGCTTTGTCAGTGGATCTCAGGATCTAGTAAAAATCAAAGTAATTCTCACAAGTCTGAATCTTGACCTACCCTTGTATTACGCTAATATTCAGTCCTTACTTCTCTGGCTACAAATATTACATTCAATTAATTCCTTAAGTGCTTCTATAACTAAGTAAGATCTTCAGCATGAAAAAAATGCACATTTATTACCAACCATACAATACCTTGTTTGTTTTACTGCAATTTTAAACCAAACTAGCATTGCAAGATGACTTAGGGTCTTTTTAGATGCCTCAATAATTAGTTTCCAAAAACCAACCCAACCAATCTAATCAATTATTATAAATAAACAAATTATTGAAGCTGCAAATTAAGCCATCAAAACCATGTGTTCCAGCCGAGCTCCAAGAGGCCTTCTGACACCATTTCACCAGGAAACAAGAACTCACCGGATGAAACTGAGGTGCACACCCAGCGACCGGTGAACTCCAGAGCAGTCAATACAGAGAAACACCCCATAGGTGATGCTGGCCCAGCTTGGGTTCTTTGCGCTGCAGTCAAAACAGACCTAGAAGATACAGGAGAAAAGGCTGGGAAGAGGGCAGTTGGGAGACCACCAGAGGAAGAGCAATAGCAATGACATACAGCAGAACCTTGGTTAACATAATTAATGTGTTCTCTGGGACGTTTCTTCGTAAACCAAATTTACCATAGGAATGCGTTAAATCCAATTTCTCAGAGGAATGCATTGGAAACCAAAACACTTGAACCGAAATGCTGTTTCCGATAGGAATGCATAGAAAACCAATTAATCCATGCCGGAAAAAATCCGTAAACTGAGCCACTATTTTCTATGGATTTCATTTCATTCATTCATTTATTTGATTTGTATGCCGCCCACTCAGCATACGCCGACTCAGGGCGGCTCACAACATATCCAACAATAATACAATACAGGAAAAATACAATACACAATATAATAAAATACAGTAAACACAGTAACAACTCAGTAGTGCAATAACATCTCATACATCTCTCTCCGACCCCAACAAGTCCTCGAGGGGCCGGCGGCGTCGGCGTCCTTTTCTGCTCTCCGGGCGGGCGGGCCCGGAGAGCAAAGGCAGCTGCGGCGGCTCCGGCGGCGGCTCCCACCTGTCTCCACCCCCGGGGCCGATGGCGTGGGCTCCCGGGCGAGACAGGGAGCTCCTCGAGGGGCCGGCGGCGTCGGCGTCCTTTTCTGCTCTCCGGGCGGGCGGGCCCGGAGAGCGAAGGCATCTGCGGCGGCTCCCACCTGTCTCCACTCCCGGGGCCGATGCCGTGGGCCCCCGGGCGAGACAGGGAGCTCCTCGAGGGGCCGGCGGCGTCCTTTTCTGCTCTCCGGGCGGGCGGGCCCGGAGAGCGAAGGCAGCCGCGGCGGCTCCGGCGGCGGCTCCCACCTGTCTCCACCCCCGGGGCCGATGGCGTGGGCTCCCGGGCGATTTCCTTTTGCTACGTGATTTTTATGTTAACCGAGCCGTTTGTTAACCGAGGCTCCACTGTACATAGATGGGGTTGTACGTAAGTAATCTATCATTTACGTGCCGCCCCATAGCGCCTAGTGCCCTCTCTGCACAAGCGCTCACAAGGCAATTAGCATTTTTGCTCCCCACATGCTGGGTCCTCATTTTACCGACCTCAGAAGGATGGAAGGCTGAGTTAACCTGGATCCTGGTCAAGACCGAACTCACAACCTTTGAGCTGCAGTTGCTGTTCAGTCGCACAGTTGATTCCAACCTTTTGCGACCCAATGGACCATTGACCTCCAGGCACCTCTGTCCTCCACCATCCTCTTCAACCCGCTCAGCTCTGTGCCCATTGCATCTATAATACCATCTAGCCGTCTCATCTTTAGCCGCACCCTTCTTCTTTTGCCCTCCACCTTTCCCAGCATCAAGGCTTTCTCAAGTGAATCCTTTCTTCTCATTTGATGTCCAAAGTACTTCAGCTTCATCTTTACTATTTGACCTTCTAAGGAGGCAGTCAGGGTTGATTTCTTCTAAGATTGACCTATTTGTCCTCCTCGCTGTCCAGGGGACTCTCAAAACTCTCCTCCAACACCACATTTCAAAGGCATCTATTCTTCTACACTCAGCTTTCCTTATGGTCCAGCTCTCACAACCATACATTACCACCGGGGAAAACATTGCTTTGACTATGCAGATTTTTGTTTGCAACGTGATGTCTCTGCTTTTCACTATATTCCCCAAGTTTCTCATAGCTTGTCTCCCCAGAATCAGTCGCCTTTTTATTTCATGGCTGCAATCACCATCTGCAGTGATCTTTGTTCCTAGTAAAGATAAAGGTAAAGTTTTCCCTTGCTCGAAAGCGAGTCATATCCGACTCTAGGGTGCAGTGCTCATCTGTTTCAAAGCCGAAGAGCCAGCGCTGTCTGTTTCTGCAGACATTTCCGTGGTCATGTGGCAGGCATGACTAGACACTGGAGCGCACGGAAGGCTGGTTACCTTCCCACCGAAGTGGTCCCTATTTATCTACTTGCAATTTCTTGCTTTCGAACAGCTTGGTTGGCAGTTCTTTGTTCCTAAGAATGTAAAGTCTGTCACTGCTTCTACTTCTTCCCCATCTATTTTCCAGGAACTGATGGGGCCTGTTGCCATTATCTTGGTTTTCTTGATATTGAGTCTCAAGCCAGCTTTTGCACTCTCCTCCTTCAATCCAATCAAGAGATTCTTTGGGTCTTCCTCACTTTCTGCCATTAGGGTGGTATTGTCTGCATATCTCAGATTGTTGATGTTTCTCCCAGCAATTTTAAGAGGAGGAGGAGGGCAGAGCACCTGCCTTAAATCTTGCCAGATCCCTTGTCCGTCCATCCACCTAACAGCGTATTAGAGTGGGTGGCTCCGTTCAGCAGCCCCCCCTTCCAGACCCCACCACGGAGCACCCCGCTTCTGACCCACAACTACAACCCTGCTTTTAAGCCTGTGATGGCGAACCTTGGCACTCCAGATGTCCTTGGGCTTCAATTCCCAGAAGCCCAAGCCCGCCCCCCCCGTGAATCCATACGGAGGGGTTTGCTGCGATTCATCCGGCCTGTGCCGTGCCATCCTCGTCGCTCCCGGAAGCGGAAGTAAAACACGCCCATATGGAGGAAGGGTTAACCCGGAAGAGCCTTAACCATACGGGCGCGTTTTACGCTTCCGGGAGCGACGAGGGCAGCACGGGCCGGATGAATAGCAGAAAACCCATTCGTGTGGGTTCACGGGGGGCGGGCTTGGGCTTCTGGGAATTGAAGCCCAAGGACATCTGGAGTGCCAAGGTTCGCCGTTACGGTTTTAAGCCACCCACCCGCCGCTTCTGTCACCAATGGACAGAGCGGAGGACGGGGGTGGGTGGCCCAGAGCAGGCCGCCTGAGGCTGAGGGGCGGCCCTCAGTCACCGCAGAAGAGGAGCCGCCGCTGCACCTCGAGGCCAAACCTCCCTCCCTGCCTTTGGTCGTCGTACCTTGTTGGGCGGCGCCGCCCGCAGCCGCTTGAAAAGCGTCTGGATCTCCGCCTTGCTGGGCCCGGCCGCCATATTTTCTCCCTCCCAGCAGCCACCGGGGCTGGCCGCGGGTTGGGGAAGTCAAGGAGCCAATCCGCGCGCAGCGGCGAAGACGGGGGGCGGGGCGGCGGGGGGGGTGGACTTGTCTCCCTGTCGCAAAACGGGTCGCGCCGAGGGTCAATTCAGAACGCGCGCTCACGGTATATTGGCCAATCAATGGCACCTGAGGATTGCAGCAGTGGCTCAAATGGCTAAGACGCTGACTGGGAGGCGGCGGAAGGTCAGCAGTTCGATTCCCGAGTACTGCAGGACGGAATGAGCTCCCGTCTCTGTCCCAGCTCCTGCCAACCTAGCAGTTCGAACGCAAGACATTGCAAGTAGATAAATAGGAACCACTTCGGGTGGGAAGGTAAACAGCGTTCCGTGCACTCCAGTGTCTAGTCATGCCTGCCACATGACCACGGAAACGTCTGCAGAAGCAGACAGCGCTGGCTCCTCGGCTTTGAAACAGACGATCACTGCACCCTAGAGTCGGATACGACTGGCTTTCGAGCAAGGGAAACCTTTACCTTTACGTGGTAGCTGTGTTAGTCTGTGCAAGCATATCTGAGAGTAAATAAAACAGAACAGCAAAAAAAAAAAAGATAAAAATCGTTGTGGCACCTTGAAGACGAACTCCTGTATTGAACTGTGAGCTTTCGGTGAACCAAGTCCACTTCATCGGACATCCTGACTATCATTCATGGTGATCAGCCATGGAGATTGTCTTGGGAACAATATAATGCAGTGGCCTTCCATTTGCCTTGCACATTGCAGCATAGCATCTGTACTGCTGGTCCAGTTTTGCAAGTCCCTGTCTGGTCCTGAGTCCTTTTGGCACACAAAGTCCTCCTCAACCCCAGGCCAGTATGGATGAAGCTTTTGGAGGCATCAAGAGGGATTCAATCCACTTGGGGACCATCACCCTTCCCTATGGACTTTGGCACCCAAGGCCGTTCATCCTCAGGGTTGTCAGGTTAGTTAACCACTGCCTGATGACGGCATTGAGGCGCTGGCAGTATGGTTTACTCTGTTTACCATAGCAGGATAACCTGGCCAGACTTTAAAAGTTATTTTGGCTAAAGGGAATTTTTCATTTCTCTGCTAGCAGCTTCCCCAAAGCCCACGAGCTGAGGAAGAAGTGGATGTGAATCACATGAAAGTTCATGGAAGCTGTGGATCTCTGGCTCTGGCGCCTACCTGTGTTTGGAGCATTTCAACCCAGGGGAGTTTGAGAGCGGTGGAGGCAGAGGAGGCTGAAAGCCAGGGTGGTTCCCTCTGTTCCCCATTTAATGTATCAAGGCAGGAAAAAGTGATAGATTCTAAGCATGTCTAGCATGGGCTAGTCTCTACTCAAAACAGTAGATAAACAGAAGTTTGATCTCAAAAGTAGCACCACTGAAAACCTAATAAGGGAATATTTCTTAAGGGACTCTGTTATCAATCACCTTAAATTATGAAACAAACATTAAAAAGAAAGTTGAATGAGAAATTGGTGAATTAACATTTATCAACAGGTTTCTATTATAACTTAAATAAGTGTTTCCTAAGTGCTTGCTCGGGGCTCTCTGCAAAGTATCTGTTACTTGGACTTGCCTTCCTTACCTTTGGTTGTGCTCTAAAGGTTTGGCTTTAAGGAGTGTAAAGAGGACTTGAACCTTTGCTTGGTGAAATAATCACAGGGTCATTGCCAGCCAGACGGCAGGGGTCAGTAGAAAGAAGATGGTGTGTTGTTGCATTTCTTCCAATGAAAGCCATGTTTGGAGGATTGTCATTGTGAGTTCATTGGCTTGTGTTTGTGTGCCAGCAGCATTTCTACAAACCGTGGTTGCAGGACAATGGCAGGGATGATCTGTGTGTGTGTGTGTGTGTGCGTGTGCGTGTGTGCATGTGTGTGCCCCCCCCACTCCCCTTTATATACTAATGACAGTATCTGGTTCGAAGATGCATTTCTATGGTCCTGGAAGACTGCTTGTTACAGAAAGTGCCTGTTCTTATTCTTAACAGCAGGAAGGGTTCAGTAGTCTCAGTATAGAGGAAAAGCCTTGTTTACTTCAACATTTATTCTGTATATGATTGGGGAGAGGGGTGAAACTTGGAAATGTGTTATTTTCTAAAACTTGCTGTGGCTGATGATGGCATTAGCCTTATGCAGCATAACTTACAATACACTCTTTCAGCCATTGTCTCTTATCTATTCTTTCTACACAAGTACAGTAGTAGATCTCTCCCCGCTCCTTGCCCCCCACCCCCCACCCACCCCAGAAGTATCCACTGGGTTATGTTTAATACTGTATAGCACAGAAGTGTTTGATTCTGCCACAAGAGGGAAGAGCATTAACATTTGGTGCTACTTGGGCCCTCCCACTCCTTTTCTTGCTATTTGTATTCAGTGATAGGCTAGCCAAAATTTGTCTCCAGATAAGTCTCTTCCTGTAGCTCTGTTTGCTTTCCTTTTAGAATGGGTGATCTGTGTCCTTCCATAGGCACAGCAGATGCACTTTTGCTCTTAACTGCCAAGTGTTCATTTAGGACAGTGTCCTGCATTGTCTCTAATCTCTGAATAATAAAAGTACTGTCTATAAGAAGGTTCTCTCTTTCCTTGCAGCTGTTGCTTAATTTCATGCAGGGTACCCTAAGTTATATCAAAAGCAACTTCCTTAGAATTTCCTTTTCTTGGAGGTATTTGAATAGCTGTGGTTCTAAATCAAGACCCTGGATGCAGTAGTAGACTAATAGCCTCCTTTCAGAGCAGAACTGGACTAACCCAACAATTAGGTGGTGATTTCCCTCCAATGACACATTCCTTTAAAGCTCCCATGGCTAAACAATCTGCTTGCAAAGGAAGCCCATGTTTGTCTCCTGCTGACAAATCATAAAGTAAAAGCAAACTTATTAGCGGCTTGCGGAGGTGAGAATCCTCACACTCTGATAAACAAATGAAAAAATTAATTTAACCCATTGAGGAACTCTGCTTCTAATAGCATGCGGGGGTACACAGAAAAAGCCTCCTCGAAGATTGAGGTACCGGCATTTTAAAACCACAATCCGGCGTAACCTGGTAACGACAACCTTGTGTTGCTGGCTAATCGTTCTCACACTAGGCCAGGCGAAAGGAACTGCAGAATGAAGGCACCAAAAGGTGCCTTCATTTTGGCAGTTTCATGTCTTGCCTACACACGGAAGAAGAAATAGCATGCTAACCTTATTTGTTCTGATCCTTGGACAAAGCACCGAATTTGTGTGTGTGTGTCTGTCTGTCTGGTTATCTACTTACCTACCATCCCGTTATTGTCACTTTTTAGTTCACAATAAATAGCAATGGCAGAGTCTTCCATGCACCACAACAACATAGGAAGCTTTCTTTCTAGCCTGGTATTATCAACACCAACTCTCTATATCCTCAGCAGGATACTTCCTTGACCTGATCGGCAGGTTCAAGGACTGGAACAACAAATCCGGTACTATAGTACAGATGCCATATGCTCTTAGGGTTAATCAAAAGATTGCACCCTGAAAACTTCTGCTCTTCCATCTGCTACTTAATAATGCCCAAACAGCAGGAAATGAAGAGAAGGCAAATAATAGAGTTTTGTAGAACACAGAAAGCATCTAAAAAGGAACAAAAACAACCTCCAGAGAGAAATGATTTTATCCATATGTGTTTTAATATGAAGTTATGTGTAGCCTCAGGCACCGAAAGGAGCTAGTTTCATAATCATTTTTTACAGGAGAATTTTCCTGGACTACACAGGGCCTTCTGTAGGAGAGTAGTAACTACATAGAGTGTCACAAATATAAAATGCTTTTTAAAAAAAATGAATTGAGCATAATAGTAGCTCTATTTGGTACTTCTTGAACTTTGTGAGGTGCCTTGGTTGGTCTGCTTTCTTGCCCATATTTGGGAGATGCGAATGTTGCTGCATGGAGAAAGCTAAACATTTCCAGAATACTCAACAGCTGGTTTTGATGAATGTTATAAGCACAACATCCTGGGGAAAGGCATTGGTGCAATATGGGATTTGCTACCTCAGTCCAAGAAGAAGACCCCAGGGAAAGACTGCTACCTTCCTTGCCTCTTGAAGTAAATTTGCTTAAATGGAAAGTCATATGTATTGGGGAAGATAGCATTTGCACAGCTCCCAGAAGCAGAATGAGTTTCCCGAGCTAGCTTGTCTGTTATCGTTACCCATTTCTGAAGGGGTGGAGGAGAGAAGGCTGATTATCTTCCCCAATCCCTGCTTCCTGAAAGGCCTTCACAAGCTCATCAACAACTCTGGCTTTTGGCAACAGAGAAAAATGCCTCCTGATCTCATCTCCTGCTTTTCCATAGAAGCAGCAGAAAATGTGATAATTGCTTCCTTGCAGAAGAGAAGAAAGGCTTCCCATTGGTAACTCTTCCCTGGCAGAGGATGCTGTTGTGCAGGACAGGGCAACCAGCCTTAGTGTTTTTGACAGCCGGACCCTTTTCCTTTTCAATAAAGGACGTTTGGTGTTTTGAGACAGCTGACCTGAGCTGTGCATTTGCCATGCCAAGGGATTTCTGAGCTCTAGCCTGATCATTGTTTCCTGACCTCTATGTCCTTCCTATTAGATCTCCATTGTTCCCAGGCCCAAACCCAGTTTCAACTGCTCAGCATAAGTTTCCATTGTAGTTTTTCCTTCCTGTTCAGGAGGTGGCAACTTTCAGCAGCATCTGTTAAATGTAAAGGCAGGAGGAAGGTGATACCTTTCTTGGATAACAACAAATCAAATACTATACTAGTTTTCATGAATTGAGTTCACTTCTTCAGGCTTGTACCAGTTTCTTGTGGATAGAGCAGGAAAATTATCAATGAGAGTTCTCAAAGTTCATGGCAAACATCCGTGCCATTTACTCCTATTTATAATTTTCCTGCACCATCCACAAGACCTGGGTACATGCTTGAAGAAGTGAAAGCTAGTACAGTGGAACCTTGGTTAACAAGCTGCTCAGTTAACATAGAAATTGCATAACAAAAGGAAATCCACAGAAAATAGTGGCTTGGTTTATGGAATCCCCCCCCCAGAACAGATTAATTGGTTTTCAATGCATTCCTATGGGAAACGACATTTAGGTTAACGTATTTTGGTTTTCAATGCATTCCTATGAAAATTGCATTCCAATGGCAAATTCGGTTAAAGTAATTTTCACTGTAAGAAACGTCCCAGAGAACGCATTAATTATGTTAACCACTGTATAGTTTTTTATTTTTATTTTTGGTAATCCAGTAAAGGTATTGACTTTCTGTTAGAGGGTTTCCGAAGGTTCGGCCCAAAGACCCCAGTACTCATTCATTGCCTTTATAGTTCTTTATTTCCACTGGCCGCATGGCGGTCAGTGAGGATCAGTGGTCAGGATAGGAGAGAGGGTCGTTGGGTAGGTGAGGGTCCTTTAATAGGGTTAGGTGAGGTCAGAGGAGGTCAGAGGGGGTAGGGTTACACGAGCGGTGCATTACGGTACATGTAGTTCATGGCAGTATGATATCATCCCTGACAAAACCCCTTCTGAGATCATACGGACAGAACGTGATGTGATTTGGATTTGTTGTTCTCCTACTCACTAAGGCGTAGGCCATTTAGCAAATAACTGTGTTGGGCTAATGGGAGTGGTTTGGTCAGGATATCCGCTACCTGTTCTTGAGTTTCACAATGTATCAGGTCTATGAAGCCTCCCCCTATGAGTTCCCTTACTTTTTTGTACTTGATATCGATGTGTCGGGATCGCCTGGCTAAACATTCGGCCCTTGCCATGTCTATGGCTGCTTTGTTGTCCTCGTGAATGATAATGGGAAGGCTGGGTTTTTCCCAGATGAGGGAGATTAGCTCGTTTATCCAGATCAGGTCATCTGCTGCGTTAGACAGACAGACGTACTCTGCTTCAGCGGTGGAGGAGGAGACCAGTTTTTGTTTTTCAGTGCGCCAATATATGGGGCTGCCATTCAGCATCACTATGTAGCCGGATGTACTCCTTCTGGTCTTTGTACACCCGGCCCAGTCGGCATCAGCATAGCATGAAATGTTTATCCTGTCATTTATTTGAGGGGTTAGCAGTAACTTTCTGTCCATGGTACCCTTCAAGTACCTCAACAGCCTTTTGACGGCCACCCAATGGTGGGCCCTTGGGTTGCCGGAGTGACGTGAGAGAAGGTTCACTGCCAACGAGATGTCCGGTCTGGTCCAGTTGGCGATGTGCAAGAGTGATCCGATGATGGATCTATAGAGTGTGATGTCCTCGAATGGTTCTCCCTCCTCGTGGGAGTTTTTTACGAAATCCGTCTGCATGGGGGTCCCATATGGGTGGGCGTCGGTCATATTACACTTGTTGAGGAGCTCGATTATCTTCTCCTTCTGAGATATGGCAAAGCCGTCCGTTATCCTTGACACATGTACCCCTAGGTATTTGTTCACCTTTCCTAGACTCTTCAGTGAGAACTCGTTTTGTAGGCCTTTGGCGAACTCATCGCATCTAGACTTGCTTTTCCCAAAGTACAACAGGTCGTCGACGTAAACCAGAACCTTTTCTACCCCTTCTGGAGATTTTCTTAAGAAGACACATTTGTCTTCTCTAACTGGAGAGAAGTTCAATTTCTTCATGGTTTCAGCTAGGCACTCGTACCATCTTCTGCCAGATTGCTTGAGTCCGTAAAGGCTCTTGTTTAGCAGCCATGTTTCTCCACTGCTGCGTCCAAAACCGGGTGGAGCCCTGACGTATATCTCCTTATCCAGTTGTGCGTGTAAGTACGCTGTCTGTACGTCGAATTGATATACTTGTTCTCCAAGTACTGTTGCCATTACTAATGCGGCCTTAACACTTTCTGGTTTCACCGTTGGAGAATATGTGTCCTCGTAGTCATCTGGGTATCGTTGAGTGAAACCTTGGGCCACTAGTCTGGCCTTGTACAGGATCTGTTCGTCCTCTAGCTGTTTGACCTTGAATACCCACTTTGTTCCCACCGTCTTTTGTCCTTCAGGTACCCTTGCAGGTGTATATACGTCGAGGTCTTTGAGACTTTTCATTTCCTTCTCCATGGCCGCCCTCCACTTGTCCTGTTCTTCAGGTGGTAGCTCTGCTATGTCTTCGTAGCTCGCTGGTGTTTCGGGGTAGGTCTCCATGCTCAGAACATAATCCTCCAGTCTTCTCGGGGTTTGGTTCTTGGTCGACCTGGTTGACCTTCTAGGCGCTTCTTTTGTGGGACTTGGGGATTCGACGTCTCCTGCGTCTGTGGTGCTTGTGCGTGCTCCTTGTGTTTCAGACTTGCCACATATTGTATCTCCTGGTTGGTCGGGCCTTGCCACGGGCAGTGCTGCCTTGACCCCTTCAAGCTCTGGGTCGCTGATCAATACTTCATTCGCGTGTATCTTGCCCCAGTTCGCGTGCTCGTGGAATGTGGCTGATCTTGAAACTACCAGCCTCTGGTTGTGGTCTATGAACCGGTACGCCTTCGAACCTGGCTCATAGCCTAGGAACCTTAGCCTTCTGGTTATCTTGTCCCCTTTCTTTCTATGGATGCTTTCTTGTTTCCGAAGATTATTCTCAGGTCTGGGTCCTCTGTGAGTCTAGTAGTAGCTAAAACATTATATGGAATGCGTGGGGCATAAAGGACGTTTTGGACCAGTCCAATTTCAGGGATGTGTATGTCGCCTCTGCCTTCTACCTTAGCGTGTGCCTGATTGGCAACCTTGATGCTAAAAGTCTTCTTCAAAAGAATCAAATATTTCTCTGTGGCATGATGTGTGTGTAGTGGCCCCGGAATCGATCAGCCAGCGTTGCGGGCGGGTGCCCGTGGGCCTGGTTGTCTCATGGCGTCTACTTCCTTTGCCGTGTTTCACTGCATTTATAGAATCAGGCTCGTGTCTCTCTTGGTCTCTTTGGGGCCTAGGGCGCCTGCCTGGACTGGGTGATCTCCACCGTCTATTATCTCTATCCTCGTTGTCTCTTAGTTTGCTTGAGTACTCGTCTCGTGACTCGCGTCTCGGCCTCGGCGTGTCATCATGGCGTGTTCGGTCATGTGAAGGGCTGTATCTCGCATCCCTCCTGTCTTTGGCATATCTTGGGCAGTCCCTTTTAATATGTCTTCTGGAACCACATGTGTAGCATTCCCGTGTTGGGCTGGTTTGCTCTGTGAGTACTGTCCTCCTGTGTGGCCTGTCTTCCCTACGTGTTGTGGGTTCTGTGAAAACTACCCTTTTGTGTGGCCTATTCTCCCTGCGTATGGTGGCCCTGTTTCTCCTGAGGTTGTCTTCGGCTATAAGTTTCCTGGTGACATAGTCCAGTGTGACATTGTCACCGCTGGTGTTGTCTAATTGGGTCAGGAAGTCATCCCAACTTGGGTCGAAAGAATTGTAGATGATGCTGATTAGGTGCTGTTCAGTAACGGTTTCGCCCCTTCTTATGAGATCAGACCTCATGTTGCTTAATCTCATCAGATGCTCACCCATGCTATCCCCCTCTTTAATCTTGTATGCGTACAGCTCCCTCAGCAGTAAGCACGTTGTGCTCCTGTTCTTGCAATAAAACATGTTATACAATTTCCCCCAAACATCATAGACAGTTGACTCACTTGGAATACACCCATACATAGTTGCATCTATGGTTCCCAAAAGCAGGCAAAATGCCCTGTGATGCAGTCTGTCCACCTCCATGGACCATGGCTTCTCTGGTGGGTCTTAAATTAGGTGTAAAGCCCCCTCCCTCATTAACAGTACCTGAAATTGTTGGTTCCAGTCCATAAAGTTCTTCCCAGTCATGCCGAGGGTTGGGAAGTTATTTGGCAGTTGGCTCTGTTGGGCTTGGTTGCTTGAATAGTTCTGGTGTCCTGGTCTGCCTTTAAACTGGCAGAAGGGTATGGGTACGCATATTGTTGGTTTTGAAAGTCCCGCCTGTTCCCCTTTTGGTTGCCAGTAGGGGGAGCCCGTTCTCCTCTCGGTGCTTGGCTGGTCTGTTGGGGCTTGTACTTCTCCTTCTTCGCCAGTGGGGGAGCTCTGCTGCCTTATCTGCGTCTGCGCAGAGCTCATTCGTTGTTGGTCTTCGAGGTGGGCGGATCTCTGTTCCGGAGGTCCTGCTTGCCTTGGTTGGAGCCTCACTGGGAGTGCAGTTCCGTCGCTGGGGCTGCTTTCCTGGTTGGGAGGCCATGCGGAGTCGTAGGAGGGATGTCGCCTTCTTTGTTGGGCTGGGGGAGTTCCGTAGCGCCAGGACTCCGCCTCCTCAGATCGTGGCCTGGCGTGGGGGTCTGCATCATCCTCGGAGCCTCTCCCGCGGTCGGGTCGGATGGGCAAAAGGTCTCGGTAGGTTTCTGCTTCTCTCGTTTCCCTTGCTTGTGTTCTCAGTTCCCCATGCCCCTCGCGTCCGCTTTGGCCCTTTGTCATGGGGGAGGCCTCTGCCCCCCCTTGAGACTCAGCCATGCTGCTGGTGGTGTCCCTTTTAGGCGCTTGTCTTCCTCTTGGAGTTTCCCACTCCCCTTCTATTGTCTGGGGGCTGAGGATTGGCATGGCCCACGTTTCTGGGGTACGTGCATCCAGGCTCCCGGGTCCCAGGGTCCCTTCCTTTTTATGCATTGCCGGCCCGCTTGGGTTGTCCCTGGGTATCATTGGCCCGATGGGGTTCCCCACCAGATGATTTGAATCTGAGGCCACCATCTGTAATTGGTCGGCCAGATTTGGGATCGGCGTTGTGTCTGGTGTTCCCGCCACAGAGGTCCCCGGGGTGGAGCTTACCGCGCTGTCGTTGGAGCGTTCGCCTCCGTCGTTTATCAGGGCCAGTAGCTCTGCCATGGAGATTGTCTCTTTCCCAGCGATTATTTTCTGGAGCTCGGTTACCTGGATCGTGTGCGGGTCATCTCCGGTTTTGGATCCATCTTTGAGCCCCTTGGGTTTGGCCTGCATCTTGGCCCCCCCTTTGTTCGTCTGGGTCTTCCGTTTGGTCATTTTTGCTTTCTGGGGTTAATTATGGGCAAAAACCAAAAACTCTGCTACCATTTGTTAGAGGGTTTCCGAAGGTTCGGCCCAAAGACCCCAGTACTCATTCATTGCCTTTATAGTTCTTTATTTCCACTGGCCGCATGGCGGTCAGTGAGGATCAGTGGTCAGGATAGGAGAGAGGGTCGTTGGGTAGGTGAGGGTCCTTTAATAGGGTTAGGTGAGGTCAGAGGAGGTCAGAGGGGGTAGGGTTACACGAGCGGTGCATTACGGTACATGTAGTTCATGGCAGTATGATATCATCCCTGACACTTTCTCTTGCTTTTGTGTTGAGTACAGATCACATTGCTCTGTTTGTTATTGAATGTAATAATTGCATTAAAAGATATAAGCTACAGATGGATATCCTTGAAGCCCAGTACGTAAAGAGAAACATTTCCTTCTATATGGAATCTGCTATAAAAAGTTACAAGCATTGAAACTGAAAAGGAGAGTAATGAACAAGGACCAAGGGTAGGAAGAGGCATTGCTGAAAATATCTGGGCAAAAAGAGAAAACAGCAGAATTGATTCCAATAAAGAGCAAGTTAAACAAGAAGGATGAACGTTAATCAGGACTAAACCTAATGAGAAACCAGAAAGGGAAGAGCTACAATTCACCAGCTATTTTCTCAGATGTTTAATGAAAGTGTAGATACTTTTTTGTTTATGATTGGGTGAAGGATATAGGCAGTTGTAGTTCAAAAAAGTAATTTCCCCAGGATTTGCATTTAGCTGAAGCAAGGCATAGGAGACTGCAAAAGTGCCCCCATGCCAACACTTTATCGGAGCAGCTGAGACAAGACATCATATAATAAAGAAGGAAACAAGAAAAGAATCTCTGTATTCAGAGACTTCTAGGATAGGCTGATTGCCTGGAACACAAGGTTGCTTGTCTAACACAAAGTACAACAGCTAGAATCCTGTTTGTTGTTTTCACCAGCAGAAGTGCAATGGTATAAATCACAGCCACCACACTCCCTTGGTGATTTTGTTATTCCACTTAATTCCAGCACAAATAATCAGTAAAGATCCTGGCCAATAAGTAGAAGGTAGAGGTGAGGTTTGCCATATGTACAGTAACAAAAATAGAAGTTACAGGTTAGGATGAATGCAGGAATTTGACTGAGAATCCTTTGCTTTTTCTGCAGAGTAAAAATTAACAAATAAATAGCAAAAATGAACGAGTATAATCTGGATCAGGAGGCATACAGTAGACCTCGCATAACGATGTTACTTGGTTCCCCAAGTAGCGTTGCTAAGCGATTTTTGTTATGTGGGTTTCTATAGAGTTTCCCGCATAACGTTTTAGCATCGTTGTCCGGATAATGACGGTTATTTTAGCGTCATTGTCCAGACACCGACACTAAAAACGTTGTTATTGGGGGACACATGGTGCATAACGACGCATTAAGCGAAAATGATGCTATCCGAACACATTGTTATGTGAGGGGTGACTGTATTAGAAACAACATTCTTAGGAAATCTATTAAAGTGCCTGTGTATAGATTAAGTGCAGTACTGTATTTTAAATAGTTACAGGCATGTTGTAAAAAAGTATGTAAAAACACATGGGCGTTGCAAAAAGGGAGGAAAAAATGGAGGGTACACTTAGTTGGCTGTAGATATGGAGATAATTAAAAAAGAATAATTTTATCTCATTTTAATATACTGTATCCTATTTTGATAAACTCCCATATAAAGGTACAGTATAGTGTTTCCTTGCTTTATTACATAATTGATTTAAACAATTTCCAGCATAACCCTATCCATGTTTACTGTGAAGAAACTTCCTCTATGTCCACCTGGACTTACTCTTTAGGAGTGTTGCCTTAGACACTCATCTGCAAATAAAGATCTGCCTAGCTCTCTTCATATTTGCCACCAGGTTTTGGACACAGAAGGAGATTTTAATTATCTTAAAACAAAAAAGAACAAGTGTAGAGAGGGAGCCAGTTTCCACTAGAGTTTGAGGAAATTCTTGATCCAAAGTATTCTAGTGTTTAGTACAAGCTGGGGTAAGTTTCAGCAGGAAAACCTATCCTAAGCAATTTTTAGTAACAAGTATGAAGTATGTTGCTGTGTACAGTATTGTTTGTTTTTGGTCTTGAAGTGTTCATGACTACTATAATTGATCTTTGTATGTGTGCATGTATGAGAGAAACGTTTTTTTCAATAGTCTTCTCCATTGTGCTTCTTTAGTGTTAGCTAGTGCCTCTGCTAAGATAAACCTTGCCTGTGAATCGAGAAAGGGAAACTTTATATTATTTGTTTGTTTGTTTCAATTTGCATTCCGCCCAATCACCAGCACAACTCAGGGCAGCTAACAAAGTATCACAGAGGACCACAAAATATCACACATACATCAAAAACACAATACTATATATCCCATTACAATCCACCACAAAAAGTTCAAAAAAGTTTGAAAAAACGCCCAACAGGAAAGTCCAAGGCCCGGCTGGCCAAGAGGGTAAAGTCCGCCCCCCAGCCACGACGGCCAAGTCCCGACAATAGCATACACCCTTCCGGCCATTGGTGGGGCCCAGGGGCCAGGAAGTCCTCTGCCAATGCAGGGATTCATCTTCTCCACTCGCAGCGATGGCAGGTTTTCAACCCCTGGCAGGTGGAGATCCGGGGATGGGGTGGACTGTATCTTTTTATTGAATGTTTTATATGTTGTAAGCCACCCTGAATGGTACTTGCACCAAAAAGGCAGGGTATATTGTAAATAAAATAATAATTTCAGGGATTGGCCCTCATTTTTTTTCAAGCATCTAAATTTCAAGAATGACGATCTTTGCTTAAATCACCTTTGAAGTGATGTACTGTAAAAAAAAACAAGAAAAAAATCTAGAGCGTTTGCTATTCTACTGTTGTAAAAGTGCTGTCACAAGTACAGGATGAGTTTATAATGGAAGAGTCCTTTCCCTGAGGTGCTTAGCATTTATAACTTAAAAGCAGGATTTAGTGTATGGGACCAAAGACGACCGGACAACCGAAGGGTTGGTTTAACACAGGTTTATTGCATGAGGTTCCAGTTAAGCATGAGGTAATGGCGGTGATACATCTCAATATATACAGTAGCTCTCTACATTTGAATCTTGTGGCACGGTAGCTGATTGGCTGCTACCGGCGTGGCCTCGCCCAGGCACGCCTCCTTTCCTGCTGCTGAATGCAGGTCTTTCTTCAGCTGCTGAATGCGGGGAAGGTTTTCCCGCGGCTGTCCGTGATTGAGCAATGTGAACCATGTGAGAGTGAACGCTCGCAGCTGCCCTCTATAGGCTGTCTGCTCGCGTTCCTTTACAGCTGATATCGTTTGTATCTGGAGTGGTTACAATCTTGCCTTTACAGTATAATGAACATGCATACATACATAACATCCCTCCCCCCTAGGATGGGACGAAGTCCCGCAACCATTGTGGCTTGCCGCACGTTCGCTTGGGGCGTGCTTGCGCCTGCCCTAATTCTGGAGAGCCTGTGATCCCTGACTCCGCGGGTGCTTGTCCTGCAACGGGAAACGGGGATTCGTTAGTGGCTCTGTGGGGCGTCTGTGCCTGCCTTGCGCTCGGGGATGGGAATGGAATGAATAGTTGGGAGGTAAACCCCTGCCTATTGCTCTCGGACCCCGGGGACCCACCTAATGTGAACCGCGGCACCGATGAGGTCGCCCTTGTGGAACGGCTACCTTCTGATCCCTGCTCGGGGGACCTTAAGACTGTGGTGGGCGGACTCGCTGATGCCTCCGGTCTTGGGGGTGTCGGTCTCCGGGACATTGGCGCTATATTGCATTCTAACTCACAGGGGCTACTGGGACTGGAAGTACCAGGGGCTGAACTGAAACCCCTCTTTTCGCTAGGACGGGTGGGGGACCACTCCGCTAACTCCCCCTGGTACTGTAAATCAACGTCTGAACTTCTATGGGCATCTGAATTTCGGGGAGACTTCCGCGGCTTCCGCGGGGTATGAGTGCGGTCGGGGCTCCTCCTCTCTGACGGGGACTCCCGCAAAAGATTTCTGTGGATCGATTGCCTTTCCTCCCCCCTTGGTGGGGACCCATGCTCCCCTTTTCCTCCCCCTTGGGCTAAACGGGTGGGGGAGTACCCTAACGCTGATTCGATGCTGTCCTCGTCCGCGTCCTGCTCTCCGGGGACCCTACGCCGGAGTTGGTCTACGTGTCGCCTCCACAGGAAACCTGTACTGGTCTCTACGCGGTATGAGACGGGGCCGGTTTGATCTACTACGGTGCCCGGCACCCAGGCTGGCCCCGCGCTGGCGTAGTTCCTGCAGTGCACCGGGGCGCCTATGCTGAAACTCTTTGTGGGTTCCACCCCTATGTTCCGCCCTTTGTCCTCTACTCTCGTGGGGTCTAGCTTGGAGATCCCCGTGGCCAGCTTCCTGCGCATCAACAGCTCCGCGGGGGAGTACCCTGACGCTAATGGGGTGACCCTGTATCTCAGCAGGAATTGGCACAATTTCAGGTCGAGGTCTCCGGGACCCATGCGCAGTAGCGCGTCTTTCGTGGTGCGCACAAGGCGCTCTACTTGGCCATTGGTGGCCGGGTGAAAGGGGGCGGAGGTGACGTGCCGAATGGCGTTGCGCTCCATGAATGCCCTGAACTCGGCGGACGTGAAACAGCTAGCGTTATCACTGACGAGGGTGTCGGGTAAACCGAACGTGGAAAAGACCCTCCTTAACTGTTTAATTGTTGTGGCCGAGGAGGTGCTCGAGACTGGAATGACCTCCAACCACTTAGAGAACGCGTCCACCACGAGGAGGAAAAGCGTTCCCCTGAACGGGCCAGCAAAGTCTACGTGTATTCGGGACCAGGGCCCCCTTGCAGCGTCCCACTCCCTAGGTGGCGAGCGAGCCTCTTCTGGCCTTGAGCTTTGGCACGCCTCGCAAGTGCCGACCATGTGTTCGATGTCGGCGTCTAACTGGGGCCACCAAAAGTAACTGCGGGCTAGTGCCTTAGAGCGTACGATCCCCGGGTGGCTGACGTGCAGCAGTTTAAGCACCCTCGGCCAGAGAGACGTGGGGATCACTACCCGCTGTCCCCACAAGAGGCAACCCCTCTCTAGGGACAACTCTAATCTCTTTTTGAAAAATGTGTCGAACTCCGCTGCTGGGGACGACACGGGCCACCCTTTCTGCACCCAGGAGCAAACTGTGGCCAGCGTTTTGTCCTTGCCTGTCGCTTTGGCGATGTCGGCCGGTACTACTGGAGGGGAGTCTAGGACCTCTATCATTAAGACCTGGTGGTCCCTCTCTACTCCGCCCACGTGGCAGCAATCCCGGGGAATGGGGGACCTCGACAGAGCGTCTGCATGGCTTATCTCCCTCCCGGGCCGGTATACCAACGCGTGCTGATACGCGTTGAGAAAAATGGCCCATCTGAGCATTCTCGGGGACAGGATCTGAGGTGTGGGCTTGTCTGCGGTGAAGATGCCCAGCAAAGGCTTGTGGTCAGTCACTATGGTGAAGGGGCGGCCGTACACGAAATCATGAAATTTCTTGGTCCCCGCAATTATTGCTAGCGCCTCCCTGTCTGTCTGCGCATAATTCCTCTCCGCTTGGGACAGGGATCTAGAGTAGAAAGCTATCGGGGCCTCCCTACCGTTCTCCAGCACGTGGCAAAGCACCGCCCCCACCCCCACCGGGGATGCATCGCATATCAGGACCACCGGGCGTTTGGGATTGAAGTGGGTCAGTACAGCATCTGATGCCAGGAGTCGCTTCAGGTCATTGAAAGCCTTTTCCTGGTCGTCGCCCCACTTCCATGCCTCGTCCTTTTTTAACAATTTGTGTAGCGGTTCTGCCACGGCTGCCTTCCGCGGGAGGAAGGAGTGGTAGAAGTTGAGCAGTCCGAGGAACGACTGCAATTCGGGCTTGGAGGTGGGGCGAGGGGCCTTTTTGATGGCGGCTACCTTGGATTGGGCTGGCCTAATTCCCTCGGGAGTAACACGGAACCCTAGGAACTCAACCTCTGTAGCGAAGAAGACGCATTTGTCTTTCCGCAACCTCAACCCCGCCTTTTCGAATATTGTCAGGACCTTTCCCAACCTTGTTGCTAATTCGGCCCGGCTCCCCCCTGTAATTAATACGTCATCAAAATAGGGTAACACCCCCTCCAACCCCTTCAGGAGGCGTTCCACCAATGACTGGAAAATCCCGGGCGCCGAATTCACGCCGAATTGGAGGCGCGAAACCTGGAACGCCCCTTTGTGGGTGACTATGGTTTGTGCAGCAGCTGCGGCGGGGGTCACCGGGAGTTGCTGGTAGGCTTGGGCCAGGTCGAGTTTGGCGAAACACCTCCCCCCGTGTAACCTGGCCAACAAGTGGCTGACTACCGGCACCGGATACGCATTAGGGCGGATCGCCTTATTGATGGTGTACTTGTAATCAGCGCATATTCGGACTTCCCTGTTGGCCTTGAGCGCTGTTACAATTGGAGTTTCCCACTCCGCAGAATCAACAGGAACAAGAATCCCCTGGCCCACTAATTTGTCCAATTCTGCCTCTATTTTGTCCTTTAGTGCGAAAGGCACTCTGCGCGGTTTAAGTCTGATTGGACATACTCCAGGGTCCAGGTCGAAAGTCACTGGGGGGCCCTTGAATTTTCCGAGCCCCTTTTTAAAAACCTCGGGGTGCGCGTCGCACACGCTCTGTATTGGATCAGTCCCGGCGGCGTGTGCTCCCACGGCGTGCACCCCCCCAATGAACAACCCCAGGGGCTGGAACCATTGAGTCCCGAGGAGGCTGCATTTACCCCCCTTGAGGACGACTAAGGGAAGCGTTGCGGTGTACTTTTTGAACTGGACCTGGAACTTCCCAACCCCCAACACTGGGATGCGGTTCCCTTGCACGTCCTTCAGCGTGGCCCTCAACGCCTTGAGCTTGGGCCGCACGCGGGGGCGATTTTCATGAACTCCCCCTGGGAAATAATGGAGTATGAAGAACCCGAGTCCACCTCCATTCTAACAGGGGCCCCTTGTATTACTACCTCAACGAAGTAACGGGGGTGCTCCGTGGAAACGCTGCAAACCGGCGCGTCGTCCTCGCTGTCGTCGGAGACTCGCCCTACTCCGTCCCGCGTCCTCGTGGTCCGGGTGCCGTCCTTCGGCCTCGTGGTGCGGTCCTGCCTCGCCGAGCGGTCTGGAGAACTCCGGGTGGCCTCGCGTCGTTTCCGGCAGACCTTGGCGATGTGCCCGCGCCGGCCGCAGTTGTGGCACTCGGCCTTGCGGAATGGGCATTTGGTGCGGGCGTGGGCGGCGCCGCAGCCATCGCAGCGCCGGCCCTCTCTCTGGACCCTCCGGACGTCCTCGTCGTCGCTGCTCTCTGCAGACGAGTTCGAAGTCCGCCGGGCCGCGCGCACCGAACTCTCTGCCTTGGCGGTCTTCGGGCGCCAGTCCTGAAGTTCGTGCACCCCGGCCGACGTGGCCTCAGCGGCCTGTGCCGCGTCGAGGACTTGTTGCCACGTGGGAGGCGGCTCCCTTTTCATCAGCGCGCGCTGAGTCTCTGTGTCCCTCAGACCGCAGAGCAGGCAGTCTCCGAGGGTGACGTCGGGGAGTTCCCACTTGCATGGGCCGGCGGCCAACCGCAGGGCCGCGGCGAACTCATCGACCGATTCCCCGGGTGCCTGGACTCGCCTCCAGAACGCGCTCCGAGCGGGGAACATCGCTATCGCTGGCCGGAGATGGGCGCGCAGCGCCGCCAGGAGCTCTGTGGCTTTGAGGTCGCTCACCTTCCTCGGCGCGATCAGGTCCACCAAGGTCCTCTTGGTCTCGTGTCCGAGCATGCGGACGAAAATGGCCCTTTTTTTGGCCTCATCTGAGACTTCGAGCTCCACCAGCGCTGCGTTGAAGTCTATCTCAAACAGCTCCAAGTCTCCCGGCTTCCTGATCTCGTAGCCGGCGCATGTCTTGGTCCCGTGGGCAGCCATCTATCCCACCTTCGTCGCCAATTTAGTGTATGGGACCAAAGACGACCGGACAACCGAAGGGTTGGTTTAACACAGGTTTATTGCATGAGGTTCCAGTTAAGCATGAGGTAATGGCGGTGATACATCTCAATATATACAGTAGCTCTCTACATTTGAATCTTGTGGCACGGTAGCTGATTGGCTGCTACCGGCGTGGCCTCGCCCAGGCACGCCTCCTTTCCTGCTGCTGAATGCAGGTCTTTCTTCAGCTGCTGAATGCGGGGAAGGTTTTCCCGCGGCTGTCCGTGATTGAGCAATGTGAACCATGTGAGAGTGAACGCTCGCAGCTGCCCTCTATAGGCTGTCTGCTCGCGTTCCTTTACAGCTGATATCGTTTGTATCTGGAGTGGTTACAATCTTGCCTTTACAGTATAATGAACATGCATACATACATAACACAGGATTTCTCAACTTCTTTAAACCAGGGGCCGGGTCACACTCCCTCAGACAGCTTCAGGGGCCAGACAGTCATTTTGCCCTTCCTACACCACATGGCACTTCCTGGTGCAGTGGAGGTGCTGGGGGGTGGGCATATGAAACGGTGTCGCAGGCTGCTTCTGGCCCACAGGCCGCAGGTTGAGATTTCCTGTCCTAGGGCACCTCCAGAAAAAGGGAATGGTAAACTACAGTGTATTCTCTACCTACAAAACCCTGGAAAAGGCCACCATAAGCCAGAATTTACTTGACAGCAAGCAGTTATTATTTATCTTAAACAGATGTGTGCAGTTTGCAGCTTCTATTAATGTTTCCTTCTATTCACGTTTCCACCACCCCTTCAATCCAGAGTGTCAAAGAACATCAACATGTTTAAAACTGCCGAAAGCATCTTGATATAAAGAGAGCATGCGCCAGTGACTTGTGGGAAATGTCCGTGTTTTCTTTCTGAAAAGAAAGACAGAGAAAAGTATGGAGTAAACTTGGCATCCGGCCCGCGGGCCACAGGTTGAGAATTCCTGCTTTAAAGTATGGGACTCCAGAGGAAATGCAACTGGCAGTGATCAGCAAAGACCTATTATGTGGTGGTTTCGGTTGCATTTTCCTGAACTTAATGTTAGTTATTGGCTGACAGGACATGAGAATTAAGGAGCTATTCTGAACTAAGGGGTGTTTTGAGGAGGGGTGCAAAAGGGAGTTTTCCCAGTCTCCTTTCCTTGAGTACAAGCAGCTTAGAGCATGTCCAGACCATACCTGTCAAGTTTTGGGAAATTTCTGTCAAATAAGGGAAATTTCCCGGCCAAAACGGGAAACTGGACAGCTATGCTTATCCTGTGCTGGCCTCCAGTCTAACTCCAATCTTAATACAGGATGATGGCAGGAAAGAGTGTAAAATATGGGGGTTTGACAGAAATTTCCCAAAACTTGACAGGTATGGTCCAGACTGTCCATGCAGGGTGGTCTGAAATTACCATTTTTCAGGTCATTTGAAAGTGGAAGAGGAACTAAATCATGTTTAGCTTGCTCCCGCCCCATCTCCCGTCCAAACAACACACGCAACCTTTGTCCATGTGGTAAATGGCTAACAAGCCCCTTCATGCTATAGGCAAACGAAACACTTCCCCTGCTCCTCTGCAGAGGGAAAGTGTCATTATTTCCTCCCCCAGCTGATTGTTGTATCATTACATCAGTTAGGAGAGAGAAAAATTTCCCTTTGCTTTTCTCTATAAATAAAAATATCACAAGAGAGACAAAAACGGCTCTGGTTTATGTTGTTGTTTTTTGTCTGATCTGCTTGCCAACTACCCTTTTGTTTGTATTCTCTATATAGTGAGCTTTAGACCAAGAGTGGCCAAAGGATATACTACAAGTGTGCTGGTAAGACAAAAGATGTCATGGTGATGATTGTCTCATTTGGTTACTGAAGGCAGGTAGGGGAGGAAATGGATTTGTCCATTTGTGTGATGGTGATTTTCTGCCTCAGAGATTGGCTTCCAGGAACAGCATAAAAGCAGAATCAGGAACTGCTGTTAGGCCTCTAGCACAAGTTTAAATGGAATTTGCCTCAATAAATGGGAATGAAGGAGCATTTTTACCTCAGGCTCTCAAGCTTGCCAGATTAAAGAGATCTATCTCAACTGAGCAGGGTAGCTGATCGCTTTCGTTCCAGGTGGCACTCAAACTTGGGTTACAAACCAAGGTTCAGCTAACAAGCTTTTGATTCTTAAGCAGAAAGATCTCAAACAGAGGGGCAAATTTTCAAGTTATGTTATCTCCTCATAGGCACCATGAAAGAGGAGACTCTCTTAGGACCCTTCCACCAAGGCTTTGTGAACTTTGGTGCTGGAAATTATGATGCAGATGAAGCTTTAGCCGCCACAGCAGAAACCTTCCTATTTGCGGCTGTTGGATTCTTCCTCTCAATGGATTGTTCCTCTGGGCTAATTCTTCCTTGCCAACTTTAGGGGTGACTTACAGGCCCAGTTTCTGCGCCACTGTATTATGTTGGTATGCAGGTAGTTTCTGACATCTGATGCCACAGCTTCCAATATTGACATGGCTCAGGGACTGGGAGTGTATTGGATGGTGTCGCTCCGTCAAGTCCACACTTTCCATCCTGCCACCTCCACAGTGGAAGTTTCATACCTTTTTGGCCCCAGCCATTTGGTGTCACTGATTCATAACTTGCTACAAGTTAATGGCAGTCCTCCAGGTAACTGGCAAGCTCTCTGTTGGGACATTCTTCCTTTATCTGGGGGCTCTGCAAGAGAAAGACATGCTCCAGGCACTATGTCACATTGAACAGTGTGTATGGGGAAATGGTGCCACACAGGCGTTCAGTGAAAGCACAGTGCAGACCTAGCGTTTTTCTGCCCGGTTAGGTCTGTCCCAGTTTCAAGGCCATGAGGCATCCACCCATTTCATTAGATGGCGGAGTGCTGTTTTGAATGTATGCAGCAGCTGGAATGCTTCTGGGAAACACTTCAGAGCACCACTATCTATCGCCAATACCATCAACAATTTCTGCAGAGTACAAGAACCTGCTTCACAAACTACACACCGCTGCTGGGGAGCTATTGTAGATGAGCAGGCATCGGTGGCCCTACATAGCTATTCAGCTCCGGGCAGAAGATAGAGAAGCCACTTTTCTCCTCCAATGCTGGTAGTGCAGAGGATCCATGCAGCAAGTGTGCAGGTGCAAAAACTTTGCTACAGCTGGACATTTCCAACATGCTTACAGGATTGTTTTAAACAGGACTGTGTCTGGCCTAGACTTTAATCCACCAAACCTGCTGGTCATAACATTAGGCAGAGGGGCTAACCTCCAGCAGCAGGCCTCCTGACCTGTGCGGCAGAGAAAAACCCAACCCTTGTAGTTTTACAAATAGTTTTTTCAAAGCCCCAAGGTTTTTACCTGAGTTAGAAGACATAGTTGCCAACATTTAATGTGCTGTTCTGGGGAAACTGTTGCCATTGTTTCCCTGTGCTGAATGCTGCACTGATTTGCGTGGAGAGCAAGGGACCCAGCAAAGTCAGTACAGAGAGTGATCCGCAGGGCAAAGCAGGCTCTTGGCCTTTCTGCTTGGCGCTTGAAAGAATCCAGTCACCACCTACCTGTAGGGCAGTTAGCACAGGAGCTGGACATCTTAGCAGATATGAACGAAGAACTTCATTTTCTTATACCTGACTGACCACTTCTTTGACAGCAACTCTTTAGTTGGCAACCATTATGTCACTCTGTTGCAGGGACTTATGCAGACCCTGTGTGTGTGGTTCAAGGAAGTGCAAGGAGCACAATCCACAGAAATGTCACCCTCTGAAGGAGACTGTCTATGAGCAGAGCATGGAGGATACAAATTGCTTTGGAAGGAAATAACATCAAAAAACACTTGGGACTCATGGAATGGTACACACCGCGCTGAAGAAGTCAGCCTAGAGAGAGTGCTTGTGACTCTGACCTAATGAGAGACTGGGAGGGAGCCTCAAGACATTTGTGCTCTTGGCTGTTGGCAACTGGGAGAAACAGATGGGGAGACCCAAATTATGAAGTTATGCTGAATGGCATCTCTAGAGCTAATCTTCTGTTGGACCTGGTGCAAAATGTGTGTACTGTACAGACCATGATTTTAGGGGTTACACCATAGGATATTGCCAGCCAGCCAAATAATAAAGTAGGTTGTGTTCAAAACCTACCATGTTTACTTCTGGCATGCTCTCTGAACTGGATATGATTAGCTTTTTTCTTGATTGGTCCTGTGGTAGAACTTAAGGGCATGCTTGATGGACTGCCAGAATTGTTCTGGAATGAAAATGTAGACCAAGGGTGAGAACCACCAGTTTCAGAGCTGAGTTTTTCTTGAAGATCTTCAGGAAGTCTAATGTGGGCTTGGATGAACTACCAACACATTTCATAAGATGACCTTTGAATGTTGTGTTTGTGTTTCCAAATGCAGTTTTGGCATTGATTCAGTCGAGTCACGCTTTATTGGAGAACAGAAGGGAATGATCTGAATACCAATGATGTGTAAAGAGAAAATGGTGTCTACTGATACACAGAGGGACAAAGCAAGATCTCAAGTGAGAAACTCTATTCTGCTCTTGTAGCTTGCATAGCTTAAAAGCCTAATTGTTGAAGACTACACTACACAGGGCCTTCTATAGGAACAGTAGTAACTCTGCGTAGAATGCTACAAATATAACATGCTTTTAAAAATGAATTGAGCAATAGAGCATAGTAGTTCTATTTGGTAGTTCTCGAACTTTGCAGAAATGCTGATATGTACTTCAGTACTCCTGAGATTTGGGAAAGTAGGGGGGGAATGAAGCTTGATAGGTAAGAAATGAACCCCCTATGTTAGATCTGTGCTTCTTTTCTCTTGTTACTAGTTTCTACATAAATAGTAGCACACAAAGTTTTTAAATGAACATCCTTCAGAAATCCACTCCAATTAACAGTCCTAAACTAAAATCAGAAGCCAACACCTTTTTGGACTAAAATGTGCATCCTTCAGGTAGCAAAGGGTGGGGGTGGAGGTATAATTCTGGAAGAATTAGAAAAGAAGACTTCACAACCTCTTGAAAGGCATAGCCAGGCATTACCTCTCTTAGATATCACAAAACAGTGAGCAAACATTTAATTTCTGCAGAATCCTTCATCCTGCATAAGTAAAATTAAGGAGGAGAAAGAGGGGGGGAAACTATCTTAATTTGGAGAGATTAAATCTTTTTTAAAATATAGTTTCAGTATCAAAGTTTTAGGAATACAAGATTTTCACTAACCACCTTCCATTAATCACCACACACACATACACAAATCCAACTCTGTTACCAAGAGCTCCCTGTTGCCAGCTGAGCCCCACCTTTTCCTGCAGAAGCAAAGCTAAGGTGGCAGTCCAACTCAGAGTGAAGTTCTGACCTTTGGCTATTGACAAGCAAAGTCTGGCAGCGGCCGGCTGAGGCCTTGGGCCAGGTCAGCAAGCAAAATAGGAATGAGCCATTACTTGTTGCAACAGCTGTGCTCAGGATTTCCACAGGCTTGCACCTGTCGCAACACTTCAGTCATGAGGCTAAGCTGGTCCTCTGTGTAAGATGCCAACTACAGCCAGTGGTCTGTGCAACTTTTAGCAACCCTGTCATTTGTATCCTCTATTTTCTGCTCGTAGACCATCTCTTTCAGACAGCCAAGAGCACAAACATCTTGAGGCTCCCTCCCAGTCTTTTATTGCCTAATCAATAAATCGTTGCACGATTCCGAAGATGTGACGGTCTCTATGGCCCCCTTCTGTAGAAGTGAGGATGGCTCCTCTTGAAGTTGAGAAGATGGTTTCGTAGAGCGGATCCGACCAACTTTCGGCCATTTCTAGAACTTGAGCGCATAGCCAGAGCTTAAGATTTGCAAGACCTACTTTTCGCTGGTGATGGTGCTCCATGTGTAGAGGAAGTTCCAGAGCAGTAGGTAAGGTAGGTAGTGTGGAGGAGGATCTATGGCCTGGACAGAGTCAAACCTGCTGCTTCTGTCTCCGGTCCGTTCATTTGCTTGATTGCTGTTGTTGTGGATGGTAGTGCAGTCTGTTACCGTATTGCTTGCGAGGCTTATAGAGGTTTTGCCTTGTAGCCTCCTGTGGTCAATATTGTTGACAGTGTTGGTAATCTTGATAACCAAATGCAGGTCCCGTTCTGCATTAGTACGATGTATCGAGTCGGAGCTTGTTCGACATGGTAATATCCCTGTGCAGTTCATTAAGAGTGTTGTCCGTTTTGGTCGCGAAGAGCCCTTGGCCATCGAATGGAAGCTCTTCTATCAGTTTCTTGGTGTCCTCTTGGAAGTCAGTGGATCTGAGCCATGAATCACAGCGGAGCCATGAATCGTCTTGGCCTCCGCGTCACAAACGTGCCGGGAGGTCCGTATTTGCTGTTGGCCAAGATGGATGGCTTCCTTGGACAACGTCTCGAATTCTGAGCGGAGCTCAGCAGGTAACTTGTCTAGAAGAAACTCAACCTTCCCCCAGAGTTTTTCGTTATACCTGCCCATGGCTGCGGCATAATTGGCGGCCTGTAGAGGTGGCATAGACTCGTCTCCCTAACATGTCAAGCTTCTTATCTTCCTTGGAGAAATAGGGATGCTGTTGGCTGCCGTGCAGTGTTGCGACACCCTCACTACTCTCGAATTCGGTGTTTGATGCATATAGAGAAAGTCCCCATCTTCTCCGAGCAATCTGTAGATTCCGTCTAGCCTGGTGGAAACAGTGTGGGATGAAACATGTTTCTTCCAGACTGCTTTAGCGGAGTGGAAGATGGCTAGAAAAAGAGGAAGGTGCATCAGCAGGATCTTCTTAGTGTCCACAAGGCCACAGACCTTGTCGACAAAGGGCGACAGAGGGTTCTTGGCTCTGATGTTCAGAGTAGTGCCCATATGGGTTAAGAGGGCCATGAAGGTTTTCTGGTCCTCAGGTTGGGACCTGCCCTTGCTGCCAATCTGGTCGTCCGGGGACTTTTCGGCTTCAACTTGTGGCACTTGTTCGTCGTCATCTGTCGAGGTGGAGAGAAGGCCTTGGGGTCCGAGTCAGACCAGTAAGGCCTGGCTGAGCTGAGGTCATCCCTGGAAGCTGGCGATGGCAGTGGTAGAAGGGGTCTTGCTTCCATTGAATCCAAACGCCTCCGTTTAGAGGTTACGGATTGGTCATCTGACCTCCATTTTCTGGGTGCCGCAGTGGGATCCCAGGGTGCTGGAATGATGGCACGCACTTGATCGGTTATCTCTTTAGCCATCGCCTGAAAAAGAGGGGCAAGCATATCCACTGAAATGGATGGCTGGGCCATTGTTGGGGGGACTGTCGGTTGGCTCCTACCGGGTTGAAGTGCTCCTGGGTGGCGGCGGCGGGGTATCTTAGTGTGGTGGAATACTACCCGACTTCTCCGGAGAAACCAAGAAGGGAGATGGAGGGGGTGAAGACTGAGAGGAGATCGCCGTTAGAAAGATGGCTGAGGCAGGCCAAGCCGGAGGAGAAGGCCTATTTGCCCTGGGGGTCGGAGCCAGAGAAGAGTGGTGCTTATGTTTCTCCTCCTCCTCCTCCTCCTTTGAAAATAGTGCAGCTGTTGTCAGTTTCTTCGGTAGACTAGCCGAAGAGGACGATACCACAGGCTGTGGTTCCGGGGCCAACTGAGGACGGCTGGAAGGTTGCGGAGCTAGTGCGGCCTCCATTAGGTGGGCTTGAAGTCAGTTCTTGCAGTTCTTCAAGGCCACACGGGAAAATATTTTGCAAGCCGAGCACGTGTAGACCAGATGATCTTCTCCCAGACAGATCAGGCACTTTTCATGGTTATCTGTGCTCGGGATCTTGCCCCTACAGGAGAGGCACTTCTTAAAAGCAGCCGCAGAGGCCATCCAACAACGGAAGGATGGCGAGGGCAGCCCAAGGGGTACGGAGGAGCCCCTCGGTAGAAGAAAAATGGTGATGTCAGAAAAGACGGCCTTTTGCTTCTCTCTCTCTCTCTCTCTTTTTTTCTCCAGCCATGAGAGGGGAAACCCTCGCAACCAGTTGGGGATCAAAAGGGGGGGAACCCTTCTGGTCCAATTTTTTTTTCATTGAAAGCTTTTCAAACAATTAGATCAGCCAGAAAAATTGAAGACGAGCTCTCGATATGTGCTCCTACTACAGCGGAAAAAAGAGAACTGAGGAAAGAGGCACGAAATGGTGCCGAGGGCGGGTGGAGATGGTGGGCGGTCCTAACTTTAAACCTTTGGTCTAATTAGCTTTACAGCTCCAACAATGGCTCCCACGCAGGCACAGAACCCATAAGTGTGCCTTCACAAACAACATGAAGGAGAATAAGATTTCTTATCTCCAAGGATATTTAGTCTTCATCTTGAAGTACAGTATATGACAAAATAGTGCAGCCAGAACTACAACCCCAGAGCATTTAGATCTCCAGTTTACATACCACTGCCTGTCAAAAAGGGTCAGTTTAAGATCTGGCTAGACATAAAATCATTTTTTGTTCATGGTTTCCTCCATTTTTTTCCCCTGCCACAACAGCCCCTAGCCTGTTGCCAAGAGTGGCATTTCCTCAATATTTTCCCCTCCTTTCTTCATATGAAACTATGGTGTGTGAGCAGGCCTGTATTTACCTCCTGTTGAGGCAGGTATTTCAACACACACTTCACATGTAATGGATTGAGACTTAAAACTTCTGTTCTCAATTTGTATCATTCCAGTTTTTATATTGCATATGAACATATAGAACAGTAGTGTTTGCAAAAACAATGATCAATCAGGATCTAAGCAAAGGATGGATAACAGGTGCCTCACATTTCCCCACCCCCCAAAATTAAGTTTATTTCAAGCAATCCCATTATACTCTCTAGTGCAGTGGTTGCCAACGTGGGGCACACACCCCAGAGAGGGACTTCAATTCCCAGAAACCTGTCAGTATATTGGATGATCAGTGCTTTGGGGAATTGACTTAGGCTTCTGGGAATTGAAGTCCAAAAACCAAAGGTTGGGAAATACTGCTCTAGAGGATGTGGGGAAAAATTTTGCCATGTTTGAGGCACTCCTAGATGGTTTAAAAAAATATTGGCTACTAGATGGTTTTTCAGTGAAAGAACACTCCATTTTTATAAGAAAAATAGGGACTACATCAGTGACCCTCTGAAAACCAAAATTCAGCATATGCACCCCTTAGACCTCTGTATATCCCTCCCGGATCTGATGACAGGTGTCTCCCTGTTCTGAAGTTTTGCCATGTTTGAGTAGGAATATACATGCAATGATGACATTTCCCGCAAAGATGGAAACAACTTATGCACTCTGAAATACACTTGAAATTATTGCAGGAACTATGGTTTGATGTGGCATTAGAACACACAAACTATGATCTACTAGTAACCAACAAGTTGGAAATCAATTTGATGTGAGCTTGCAAACAATGTTTTGATCTGATGGTTTGGTAAAGCAGGGGTTAAATTTCCTTTTTTTGCCATAAACAAACACAAACAACTGAGAATGTAAACAATTAAGATAGATGCTTGTCCAAATCGTGGTGGTGGGCATGCAATTAATATGACTGTTGATCCTGACAGAGGGAATCTTTAATTCTGTACTTCATTTTTAGAAATCCTTTAACATTTGTTCTTAAGGCAACAGCCAAAGGTGTAGGAGAGAATGGATCCATGATAAAATCTACTTGTCCCTCTGGTGGACCAAGGGCTTCTTATTACTATCCCTTTTCACTTCCAATTTTAAAAAAAACCAAAATACCCTCAAAAAACAATAAACAACCTTGAGTGTCTTGCTGCTTAGGTGCTGTTTTCTACTTTAAATCCCTAATAGCACGCAGGAGATTAAAAAAAATTATGTATCTTTATTAGAAAAAAGGTCACCATATCTCTAGATGTTTAAAATGATGTAATGGTTACAAGAAAAGAGTGTCCCTCAAAAAAGGTCTGGGTTAGTTGCACATGGTTTTTTTATGCAAGTTGGAGGCCACTGATTACGTGACCTCTGGAGAAATTACATGCAGGCTGCACATCCTTAGGTGGTGCAACTGGGAAAAGCAATCACGAAATGACCTTCTCCACGTAGTTAGCAGGATAGAGTCCAACCTGTCCATTCTGGAGCTGGCCTTTGCACCAGCCCTGTTCATCTTCTTCAGTAATCTTCACGAGCTCTTCTCCTAGGAAGAAAAATAAACAGAACTAATGAAAACAAACCAAGAGCTCATTCAATATTTTGAAAAGACTCAGATATTCACCAAAGCAGGACTGAGTAACTCATGACTCATAGGCTGTACACAACCCTTCATCCTATTTAATATAGGCTGTGGGGAAGATGGGGTGCGGAATGAAAAAAGTGGGAGGAACCCAAACCAAGAGTGATAGAGCAGGACATGTGAGCTCTTTAAAAGCAATAGTTGCAAATCAATAAAAAGAAAGGGGTGGGTGTCAAAATGGACAGAATGATGGAAAAGCACAGCCAAGAGTTCAGTCTCCAACTAGAACAAAACAATTCTACAGAAGAACAGCTTAAAATGAGTAGAAGAGAGATGCTTCTGAGCCTGGATATCCTTTTCAGTATCCTCATCATCAACAGACTCATATTGCACAGTCAATTTTATTATGAGCCATGCAATTAGCCAAGTGATTAGTTGAACATAAATAACAAAAGATTCATTTACAAACCATACATTCTTTCTGCCTATATTATTCTGTATTCAAGAAAATATGTCAATTTTAAGATCACATTCTGAGATGGCCAACTTACTGCATTAATATGAATACAAATTAAAATGGTAATGATTTAGGGAACCTGTCTTCCAAGGTTCCATCAAGATTCAAAGGGAGGAATGACCCATTTCCTATAAGCTCTCAGGTCCAGGCTCGAAATAAAGTTTGCAGACCAAAAATGAAACGGATGGCTTTTTTAAAACCATGAATCAAATCAATTGAGTGAGTCAGCATTAAATGCAATAAGGTCTGAAGCAAACCAGTTTTTTAAAATTCCCCTCTTGTCTTTATTCATGTAAGAAGAAAGGATAGACAGGCTGGGGGGTGGGGGACATGGATTTGGCACTCCTGACAGAATTATTTCACTCTAAACTTCCTTTTTTAATATAGGCAGAATTTGGGAATGAAGGAACCGCAACCAAAAACTGGTTTTGTTTTCTTTCAACTATCATGCTACTGAAGTTTCTTTGGTACTCTAGTTCAAATTATATCATTACTCATGTACACCAATACCTCATACAACGTCCAAACTTGGTTCCACAAGTTAGGACGTTGTATGAATTCCGACTTTGTATGAGGCATGCAAAATCCTATCCACGATGCCTCATACAACGTCCAAATTATTGCCACTGATGCTTTGTATAACGTCGTTCCCCTGGTGAGAGTGGGGAGACGGGGGCTAAAGGCTGGCCCCAGCTGTGAGGCAGCCAGAGAAGCGACCGTGGGGGAATCCCCCAAAATATCCAAGCAGCCCCGAGCACCCTCGCCCAAGGACAGGAGGAATGGGGCGAGGAGGAGGAGGAATGGCGCTTCCGGGGCGGCAGCGGGAGACCCGCTGTGAGGCGGCCAGAGAAGCAACTGTGGGGGAATCCCCCAAAATATCCAAGCGGCCCCGAGCACCCTCGCCTGAGGACAGGAGGAATGGGGCGAGGAAGAGGAATGGCGCTTCCGGGGTGGCGGTGGGAGACCCGATGAGTCTCCTCCTCTTCGGGCACTGGTCGCTTCTCTTGCTCCCGCCGGCGAGTCTCGCTCCCACCTACCCGCTCTCAACCAAGAGTTGCTTCCCTGGTGAGAGCGGGGAAGGGAAGCGAGACTGGTTTCAGCTGTGAGGCGGGCAGCGTGGCGCATAAGAAGACCAGCCACGCCGGAGTCTCGCTTCCCTTCCCCGCTCACAACCAAGGGACGCTTCCCTGGCGAGAGTGGGGAAGCGATTGAGACTCTGGCGTGCCTGGATTTCCCCACGGTCGCCTTTCTGGCTGCCTCACAGCGGGTCTCCCGCCACCACCCCGGAAGCGCCATTCCTCCTCCTTGCCCCATTCCTCCTGTCCTCGGGCGAGGGTGCTCGGGGCCGCTTGGATATTTTGGGGGATTCCCCCACGGTTGCTTCTCTGGCTGCCTCACAGCTGGGGCCAGTTTCGCTCCCACCCGGCTCACAACCAAGGGAAGCATCCGATGGGTGTCACGGCTTCTTTCTCATGTGAAAACCCTAATGCCTCATATAACGTCCAGCGACGGTGTATGAGGCATCTTTTTTCCAAGAATTGGGTGACGTTGTATGGATCTGACGTTCTATGAAGCGGACATTGTATGACGCAAAAAGATACAGTCACAGTACTGTAGTGGATTTGAAAGATTTTAGTACCTGAAAAACAAAACTTTACAAAGTTAAGGTTATTTTAAAGCATGAATGAAACACACTTCCAAAATCCAGATGGCCCCTGTGAATGTGTTTCTTATTACTGAACAGATGCAGGATGGTGGGTGATGAGCTTATCTCTGGGTGGGATCAAATCATGAAGGACCATAAGACAACGACTGAAGTTTACTGTTGTATGGATGTGATTCTATGATAAGGTGATCTGTATTTTCCAAGCATGTAAGGACCATACCGCTATCATATGTTCATTATGATCCAAAGCTGGAGGAATTCAATCAGTTCATGCTACTGGTGGCAAGATATTATAATCTTCCCACCTGGTTAGACACCATAGTATTGTAAACTCACAGTTCCAGAGCTTTCCAGCTCTTGGTGGAAAATTCCTATGTTCCCCATCAGTTTCACTTCTAGACATATGGCTCTATTTTCATCACTAGAAATGTGAGAATGTCTCAGAAGACTGAAATATAGGCAGTTTTACATCAAAACTAAAGTAAACCTAAGTGGTGTGGGTGCAGCCGATCAAAGCAAAGGATGCTTTAAAAACAGCTGCCTGAAGTAATGGTGACTGATCCTCCATAGATTCTTAAATCAGACTGTCCAAATGTGTGTTCCAAGCATGCTTCTGCCTTTCTACACAGATCATTTTAGTGTGGGATTCCCAGTGTCTGCTAAGAGTCATGGAGCCATCCAGATCATACTGAGAATGTTTCATCCACTGGCCTCAAAACACAACAGCAAGCAGTTAGAAGATTAGTGCATTTGTACCTGCTTTAAAGCTCAGCTCATCAGCCTCTTGTCCTGCGTAATCATACAGTGCTCGTACCCGTACACCTGGTACCTTTATATCCTCATGTCCATTGACCTTCAGGGACTTCTTGGGAGTATCTTCATCTGACCACTCTGAGATTTCTTCCTTCCCCCCACTATGCAAGGGAAAGGGATAAAGGAAGACAATTGAGAAATTCCATTCACAATTTTAAATAAGAGTTCTATCCCCCAAATCATGCAGTTTCATACAGTTAAGTAAGGGGAAGATGTAAAAGAAGAAAGTAAAGTGATTAGACACCCAATTTACTATTACTCTTGTTTTAAAAAGAGCAAGACAACTAACAGAATAGAAATACAGTGGAACCTCATACAACAATTGCCCCGTATAGCAACGAAATCGCATAACAATTAGGTTTTGGGGGGAAATGGCGTCCTGCATAACAATTTTTCCTATGGAAAAAAAATGTACAATTTTTCAATGGGAAAAACCGCTTAGCAAAAAAATCATTGTATGACGCATACCATAGGGAAAATCGCTATGTGATGCATGCATCGTATAGCAATTGTTTCGCACAAAAACGAGCACCATGGAATGGATTGAAACCGTTGTATGAGGTACCACTGTAATACCATCTTTCTGGTAATTTGAACCATTTCTGAAAAGAAAAGAGACAAAGAGCCCCAAGTGATTCCAGATTACAGCAGGATAGAGATAAAGTCCATTTGGGAGGGAAAGAAGAGGAGGATTCTACAGAGCTCTTCAATGCGACAGTATTACAAAGCCACAGAAAGGAAAAAACAAGCAAAGTACCCTAAGAATTTTTAGTTTCATACTAACTTCATACAGGCTGAGGCCCTCAAGTTGTCATAGCAGTGGCTGTTTTGTTCCTCTTGGTATGTAAACCTGTGGATTGGCAAATAAGCCCTTTAAACTGGGGAAGAGATAAGACGGGGCCACAGTCCTCCTCTTTCACTGATACTCATGTCAACAAAACTATGCTGCAGCAAGTGTCAAGATAAAGGTGTCAGAAAGTCATAAATTCCTTTGCCCTTTTCCATAGTGTAATCTATGCCAGTAGTTACTTGACTTGCATGCTCTATAAGAGTTCCAACTAATAAGAATATTTGATGGAAACCGAAGGTATTTAAAATGTACTGGACATACATTTATGATGAATTAGATCAGGGTGCCCAAATATTTCGGGCTGTGGATTGGTCACCTGTTTCAGCGGGCTGGTCACGTGTTTCCTCCCACTGGAAGTGGAAGAAAAATGTGCCTTGCAATCTGTTTTGCAACATATATGCTTTGCAATAGGATGAGATAGATTTTAGTCTGCTATTTTCTCTGCTTAAACCATGGGTGCTCAAACTACAGCCCACGGGCTGTAGTTTGGGCACCCCTGAGATAGACATCTTGCCAAGACTGGCCTCCTGGTTCCCAAGCTGGCTGCAACTGGCTGCAAGCTGTACCTTTGCTTTGTTGGCGAAGGGGTCGGTTTCATACCATCTCCTGCTGGCACAATGCTTGTTAAAGTAACCTCTTCAGCAGTTTTGCCACTTTTCTCCTTCTTGCTAATTGGTCGCTGTGTCTCCAAAGACCATTCCTGAAGGGAGAAATGTATCCACCCCTGGTTTGAGAAAGTGTTCTGAAAATACTCATAATAGTTCCCCTCCCCAAAGTAACAGCAATAACAAACCCAAAGATATATGGGTCAGGACAGAATTTACATTTTGGTACAGTGGTACCTCGCATAACGAACGCTTCACATAACGAAGTGTTCATTATGCAAGGGCAATACCCCGCATAATGAAAAAAATGTTCATTATGCAGGGCTTTTGGTAACTGGGGTATACCCAGTCTATGGGAACCTTGGATAATGAACATTTTTTGTTCATTATCTGGGGCATCTCCCATTAGCTTTGCATAATGGGGGAAAACGCATAGCAAAGCAACTCGCAGAACAGTTTTTTCATTATGCGGGGTTCTACTGTATTAACTAAACCAGAAACCTTTTCAATGTAAGTGCCATTCTAGACCTCGGCAGCACTAATGGTAAATTACTAAACTGAATTGTGAGGAGCTGAAATCTATCCAAACCAGAAATTTCTCTCCCATCACAAAGAATGTAGCTATTCTCTTCCCACTTGTTACTTTCCCATCTCCTCACACAGAGCAAGCCTCCCCTCCTCCCAAATATAAATAAATAAAATGGATCATTAGCATGAACTAGCAGTGCTTTTCTTAAGTCCTTATGTTGTGCCACCATTTTGGTTTGGACATCAGATAAGGCATAAAATATTAATAAAGCCACAGTAATAATGAAATAAGGTAGCAGCACTTCCAAGATTCTAGACTGTGATGGCTTAGCGGTTAAGATGCTGAAATTGACGACTGGAAGATTGGCAGGTCAGCAATTCGAGACCTGAGTGCTGTGTGACGGACTGAGCTCCCATCTCTGTTCCAGCTCTTGCCAACCGAGCAGTTCGAAAGCAAGAAATTGCAAGTAGATAAATAGGCACCATTTGGGCAGGAAGGTAACAGTGTTCTGTGCACTCCGGTGTCTAGTCATGCCTGCTACATGACCACGGAAACATCTGCAGATGCAGACAGCGCTGGCTCTTTGGCTATAAACAGAGATGAACACCGAACCTTAGAATCGGATACAGCTGGCTTTCAAGCAAGAGCGACCTTTACCTCCTTCCAAAATTCCAGACTATCAGTTAGCTCACATGCGTATTAAAAGTCTGGTGCGCCTAGATCCAACCTATCAGGCTCTTCAAAGCTATATAGGGTTGAAGACATAACAACAGCCAAGGCAAGAAGTAATATGTGAAGCAGCCACTATGTTTCTGAGCCCACATTACAAGACTAACCAACTTCTCTGAAATGTCTTGAGGGCAATGTTTCCTTATTTAAACCATGGACCCAGTTTTTAAAAATAACACAACTACAAGAATGTAGCTTTGAGGTAACTCAGCAGGGAAAGTGATTTGAACTATACACTGTGACTAGAAAGCACAACTCTTTAGTGGGTGGGGTAGGAATCAGTGCCTATTTTGGTAAAACACAAAGTGTCTATGGAAAAAGTCCCAGATTCAGTTTCGAGACATTTTCATTTAAAAGGACTGAGCAGCAGATAACTCTAGAAAGCTACTGCTATTTGGCCTTTTGAACATTGGACCAGATGGAGAAACAGTCTGACCTAGCAGCTTCTTATGTTCCTACCCATGCTATGTATATGCTGCTTCCCATTTAGGTGATGTTAAGACACAAGCCCAGTCAAAGCCTGAGTTTATACCCTGAGGAAGGGCAGAATCAGTGGAACTTACTACTAGGGAAAATGCTTACCTCAAACTGAGGCCAGTTCATAGCCATGCCAGGCCCATGGGTATTACGCCACCATTTCAGATCCTCTTGATCATCTGCAGCCATTATTCCCTGATGCAAATCCCGATAAAGTGCATGGAAGCTGTAGTTGATGGCAACGGGAAGACACACAACACAAGTAGTTTAAGGCATTCTACTGGAGAGTGGAATGGCACATGGAGTAGGCAGCTGTGTAGATAATGTGATATGTTCATATAGCAAAGAGAGAAATAGCCTGTTACTAAACAAACAATAGCACATAGAATGCAGTTGCTCCTTTTCTATAGCAGGTTAGAGCAGACACAAAACGAAGTCTCATATTTTTAAACAGGAACTGGTGGCGCAGTGATCTTCTTCTTTCATGTCCCAATCAAACCCTGGACTGCCAAAATGAAGCCACTTTCCTGGCTTTGTCATTGGCCAAACTTAAGATATTGTCGGTGCATGTTTCTGGTAGTAATCGACAGACCAGTAAATGAGCCGGGTTGTGCATCAATCTATATTCACACAACGTGATGTTGTCCCCACTTGAGCATGTTGGTCTTGCATTTAGGGACTCCAACCCTCAGCCTATTCAGGGTCCTCCAAGTGATGTAGGGGAGGTTGAGTTCCTCAGGCATATCCTCCTTTAGTGTTGTTCCATGTCCAGTGAACTCTTTCCTCCATCTTCTAATTTGATTTTCCTCTTGCATACCGTCAAGAATGTTTGTTCTTGCCATAAAGCTCTTCCTGGATCTGAGCCAGCAGACTTGAGGCTCATATCTGTTCAGAGGATGTCGAGTGGTTAAACTGCTGTACTGCAACCAAAAGGTTGTGAGCTCGATCCTGTCAGGACACAAAGCTGACTCAGCCTTTCATCTTTCCAAGGTTGGTCAAATGAGTACCCAGCGTGCTGGTTACAAAATGCTAATTGCCTTGTGAACCACCCAGAGAGTGCACTAAGTGCTATGGGGCGGTATATACAGTAAGTATAACTGCTATTGCTGACAGAAACATACCTGTCTTTGACAGATAGATTGTGATGATTGTGCAGGTCCAAGAACATCTCTTTAAAGAAGCGCAGGCGTTTACACTCGGCTTCTTGACACCCTTCGAAGACCTGCTCCATGTCCTCCATGTAGCGAGGGTTATAGCGGTTCAGTTCTTCCAGCATCTTCTCATAATGCTCCTTGCACTGTAGAAAACAAAAAGGACATCTGTGGGCAACTTGCCAGAGCATGAATGAAGGAATCCGATATTCCACAGGAAGTAGGGTCTAGATTTGCATTTATTTAAGATACCAAAAACTGAGGCTAGGGAAATTAGCATTCAACAAGCATCTTCTTGCTGGTTATTTTCATAAATTTTACCAAGCTCCTTGTCAAGGTGCAAAAAGTGAGGAGGACCTGGATCTTATCATGGATACCTACTCTATCCATAAATTTTAGCCAGTTATAAAATATCCATAAAATGGACCATTACTTGGCGGCCAATGGTCCATGGGGTCACAAAGGGTCAGATTCAACTATGCGACTGAACAACAACAAAAATATCCAACATGGATTTAGAATTTCATACCAGCCCAAGAGAAGCTCACTAGTTCAAACATCACCTCCAACGATAGCCTACCTTCTCTGCTTCTTGCGCACATTTCTCCACACGGTCTTGTAGTTTACGCATTTGCTCCTGTGAAACAGAAGAATCTGCTTTGGCGTGATTTTCTCTTGTCTGTGCAGTCTTCTCCTCCTTCCGAGCAGCATGGTAGTTCTTTTTTGCTGTTTCCACCTAACACAGACATTATATCAAATATTGTATCAGACAGCTGAGTAGAGGCATTTTCCACCAAAAGCAGAGATGGGAAGCCTTTCTTGCATTTAACAAGTAGTATCAGAGTAATGTTTCCTAACCTGGCCATCAGACATAGAGGAGAGACTTGTGTCCCACAACTGCAGACACAAGTCATATTAAGGCATTCAGAGGGATCATGCTATACTCTGAGTATAAGTAGGTGTAAGTGCAGAGCATCATCAACCTTCTCACAGTGTAAATCTTGCTCTGTTCATTAGTAAGGTCTATACAGTTAGCATTCACTCAAACACAAACAAAAATGTTTATAAACTTAGACCAGTGGTGGCAAACCTATGGCACGCATGCCACAGGGGGCACACAAAGCCCTCTGTTGGCAGGTGTGCCATAGCCACAGCAGAGTTCACTTCATCCCTCTGCTCTGCAGCCCAATGGGAGCGCTTCCTCCCTCCCCCCAGCACAAAGTTCATCCCACCCCTCTGCCCTGCAGCGCAATGGAGCTCTTCCTCTCTCCCCCCAGCACAGAGTTCACCCCACCCCTCTGCTTGGGCATTCGGTCCCTAAAAGGTTCACCATCACTAATTATTTTGTCAGAGTCCCAACTCATGAAAGAAAATTCTACTTGCTGTCAAATAAGTGCAAGCAGAACTCCCTTAGAAACCTTAGGCAAGAAACAAAGCAAAAACAAAAACAAAATAAAGACAATGAGAAAATGGATGGATCCACAAAAGCTCACATTACAAACATACTATTATTTCTTTGAAGTGCAACAACATTTTTGTCTTTTGTTGTTTCTATTTTTGTTTTGTTCCTTTTCTGATAGACTATGACAGCTACCATTTCGAAAGCTACAAGCTTTGAAACCTTGCCACTTAGCACAGCAAGGCTTATCCCAACAGGGTGGGGCAAGCACACACTTGGATATAAGGAGTAAATTAACCTGTGTGACTCTGAATCCTACTCTCACAGAGCACAAACTGTTCAAGCTGAACATCTAAAGAGGGTTCCAAACCTACACCAATTTGGCCAACTGCAAGATCAGATTACCTTTCAACCACTAAACCTACAACCAGCAGCATGAGGCTGGACACCTGCAATGTATTAATAATCTGTTTGGCCACTTGGCAAATCACAGTGCATAAAGTTAATTTGTGCTTCCAGACTGACCACCCTCAAGATCTTTCATTCTCATTAGTGCCACCCTCTGATTACATTTCTCACTCACGTCCTTCAGCTTCTTCACCCAGGGCTTCTGGGCCTTGCGGAATCCATCTTCTGCTTCCTTTGTCTCTTTGAAGCCACCAATCATCTGCTTATGGTAGGCTTCCTTTTGCCAGGCCTTAATCTTGTCTGTGTCTTCACCTGCCAGGTGGTTTCGTACCTCTAGGTGGATCTCACTAAGTTTATCTGCAGCGGTCAGAAACGCATGCCAGGCTTTTTCCAGAGTGCCATATTGAGGGCCTAGAGAGGAACCAGCAAGACCATACAGCAATGGAATATTAGATATAAAGGAACTAAATTAAGAAGCCAATCTTCATTGATCACCAAAATCATCTATCCTGCACCTATTTTTGGCAGGTTTGTGTTCCGGAGAATGAAAGTTATATGGAATATAAATTGATAGTAATGGCAGACTATGGGCTACCTTCATGCAGGTGGTTTGTTCAACTCAACACTAGATAACCATAAATTGTGTTCTAATGAATTCGACTTAGTTTCTACATCTTTTTTCACATGCCACCTTTAGGACCTTGCTGAAGGATGACAATACAGATTTATTCTGGCAGTCTTCCAACCTACACTCAAGGCTCTCCACTGCCTACTTATCATACAAAGCCTTCTCATTATGCAGTTGCAAGGTTGCTTTTTGTTCCTTCCAGAAGTTTCCCTGCCAACTAGGTCCTGTGGATTGCTGGAGTCTTCCTATCTAATTGGGACAATTAGCTCTCATTCATGGGTCAGAGGCTGAAAGCCACATGACATGACGTTCTCATTAAGAACTGAGGCCTGCTTCTCAGAATTCACACTGTGGATTTCGTGAGTGCAACTCCTCATGTCTTGAAATCCTTGACTTAAAGCTATTTCTTGCAGGACACTTTCAGCTGAAAAGATGTTTCCAAGTATAATTGATTGTCATGAATATCAGATGAGAAAAACAACAGAAGCAAAAGAAAACAAGACAAAAATATTGTGGCACCTTAAAGACTAACCACCATGTTTTAATATGAGCTTTCCTTGATCACATCCACATCTGAGAAAGCGGATAATCTACAAAAGCTTCACATAAAACATGGCAGTTAATCTTTGAAGTGCTACAAAATTTCCGTCTTCTTTTTTTTTTTTTTTTTTTGCTTTTGATTTGTTTCTTGTATGATATCCTTGCACAGACTAACATGGCTACTACTTCAAAAACTACAACTATGATTGCCAGGTGAAATGGTGCAAAGCATCTCTGTATCCAAAACTACAGTGGAACCTCGGTTAACGTAATTACAGTAGAACCTTGGATAACACCCAAATTTCGTTCCGCAAGTTTGGACTTTATCTGATTTTGGACTTTATCCAAATCAAATGGGTGATGCATCGGATGACGTCCATTTTTTAGCGGTTTTGGACTATATGCGATGCATCACATGTGCATGAAAACCGCAACTTTATCCGAATCGGACTTTATCCAAGGTACCACTGTAATGTGTTCTCCAGGATATTTCTTACAGCAAAAATTACTTTAACTGACTTTCCCATAGGAGTGCTTTGAAAACCAAAATACTTTAACCAAAATGTGGTTTCATGTAGGAATGCGTGAAAACCAATTAATCCATTCCGGGGGGGGGGGGGGATCTGTAAACCAAGCCACTATTTTCTATGGATTTCCTTTTGTTGTGCGATTTTGTGTTAACCGAGCTGTTTGTTAACCAAGGTTCCACTGTATTTGTTTTAGCTCATGGGACAATGCATACTTCTTTATGGATAAGAAAGGCCTCTGAACCTCAAAAGGTGACAGTTTTCATTTTACAGAACTTCTGCTACCTTCCTGTCTGTCTAAAGGGGCCAGGAGTCCCACCCAGAGCAATAAAGGCTTTTTTCTGCTTTACCCTTCTCCACAGCAGTCCTCCACTTGCGTGACCAGTCTGTAAGTTGCTGCGCATAGTTCTTTTCAATTTTTGCTCTCTCCTGGAAGCAGGAGACAAGGTCATTACACAGCCGGCTTCCATCATCCACCCTTCTGACTGTCCGCTTGTAGTTGCCAGGCTGAAATTAGACAGCAGCGTCAGTCAGTCTTATCACAAATTCATCTCTGGAGTCAGCGCAATTAATGATGTTCCTACACAGAACAGGCAAAGCTTCTGAAGTACAGAAATACTCCCAACTAGTAACCCCACCCAAAATTACCAAAAGGCATAAGGAAAGTGGACCTTATCATGGTCATACATTCCAGACTTTTCATTATTATACAGTACAGCACTAAAGATAGCAGAACCATTTTAAAAAGTGTCTGATGTCAGCTTGCTCTAAATCTGCTGTCACTCCCTGTCCTTTAGGAGACACAGGATTTATGAAGAATTAGTATTTCTCCCAGCATGTCTTCCCATATCTTACCTCCCAAAAACTGCCACTGGATGCCTCCCCACCGGTATCATCCTCTGATGACATCACTGTTGTTTCTTTGCAGCACAGAATTTTTGCAGATTTTTGTGCAGCTGAGAAAACAAACAAACATGTATATGTAGCAAGATAAAGCAATTCAGCCATATTACTTTATATAGGAAGTCCTCCATCCTGGTCAGATTAGCCCTACTTTACAATATTAACTGTAACAGTGACACAAATTTTAAAAACCACATAGGCACTTTAGCTTTTTTTGGGATTTACCCACAAATATCAGTGGTATCGTGTGAGTGAGAAAGCCTTCTAATTCATTTCAAGAATTTAAGTACTTGCAAGCCAAAATTTCCCAGTAGTGAGAAGATCTGGGGCTGGATAAGACAAAAACACATGCAGGGTGTTTATTTAGACTCATTCAGACAAGGATATAAGCAGGAAGGTTTCACAGTTGTGGGATCTACTTTGTTTTCTTACTAGAATCCAACAACTCATCAGTTGGAGCACGATGCAAATGTGTTGCACTTACAAATAAAGAATTCTGTACCGAAAACGTTTGTGGTAAATATGAGAAGTGAACCGAAGTCACAGTCATGCCACATAAATGCTATTGTTAGTTATCCCAAGTTTTATTATTGCACCAGAATAACTGAAGATAAGAAGGGAATAATGTTGTTAGTTGCTGTCATAAAACATTTGAGAGACAAAAATCTACCCATCTGTTGCTTTTTTAAAATTATTTTTAATTAAATTTTCAAAAAATAACATAAAAACAAGACATAAAAAACAAAGTACATTTCAAATACAAGATACAAAATACAAATGAAATCTCGAAATAAAAAATCAAATTACAAATAATAACGAATACAAAACATACTTAATATTCAATACTCCAAATTTCTCATCCTCGTAATGAACTATTCAAAACAACCAACACTAATAATATCTCTATCATTACATTACATAATCAAAACAAGACAAAGTATGTTAAAATTAAATCCACAATACACACCCAGTGCAATATACAATGCCCAGGAGATTGCAGTATATCACAACATACTTTCACTATTTCCAAAAACCCATTTGCTCTGGTGCTGGACTGTCCCCTTCTCCTCTGATCAATGTAAAATCCACAAATAATTGCCAAATTTTCCAAAATCTATTTTCTTTACTCATCTATTGCTAATCATCCACAGATCTGCCAATAGATCCTGTTTTATCTTCTGTCCACCCCTGCTCATGGGTATACCCACACAACAGCTGCCTGCACTCTGGTCCACTTCACAAGACACTGGGAGATATTTCTGGAAAGACAAACATAATTTGCTTCTCTGGACTATCCCCCTCCCCACTATAAAGCTATAGCAGGTTTTGAAGTGGTCCCATCAGCTAAAGAACACAGCGTATGGCTTTTAAAAGGACTCCGTATGCCATTTTAACACGTGTGAATTGGCAAAAACATAGGAAAGAATTCTTGTCTTATAGTTTACCGAAAGCAGTACTTCATCTACAGTCCATAAAAACATATGCCTAATGGAAGCAGTTCATCTTTTAGACTCCCTGCAGTCTGTGCCATCAGTTATTCTCCAAGTTCTGCAGACCCAGCTTTGATTTCACAGTATATTGTCAAATATCAGAACCATGAAATTCATTCTTCCTTTTCTAATGCCACCAGGGAAGGACAGAAGAACACACATCAGGTAAAACCTGCCACTGGTAGGCCACTTCCAACAAAGCTGGTGCCAGAAACGGTACTGCAACTTCTCAATGTTGTGTCATGAGTATTAAACGGATCATATATAATTTATTTATTTCATTTCTATATTGCCTATCTAGACAGTTCACAATAACAAACCAAACATCCCATCAACCAACTCAAATGATAACTAGACCAACACACACACAAACAGAACATGCAACTAAAATAACTACAAATGACAACATAAATTAAGACTGAACAAAGGTCATCCAAATACAAAATCACTGAAGGGGCAAAATATTATTGAAAGCCTCTTTGTATAATTTGTATTTAACCATCTTTCACAAGATTTGGAGGGAGAAAGACTGACAAACCAACAACTTGAACATGGCACAGAAGCCCACAAGGAGCCAATACAGGTGGGCCAGGATTGAAGAAATGCAGTCAAGCCCCCATGCTTCCAACACTAGCTGAGTAGCTACATTTTATATCAGTTGCAGCTTCCACACAATCTTCAAGGGCAGCCCCACATAGACAGCACTGCAACAGTCAATTCTCAAGATTGCCAATGCATGACCAAGTATTACAAGAGACTTCCGATCCAGAAAAGAGTGTAACTCAGCAATCTGTTTAAGATTGGGGGGGATGGGAGAGGTAGACCTGGCAATAAAACCATAAGGCAAGTTTCTATGTAGAATCTGGCTGTTTCCACAGCCACATTTTCTTCCACAAGGTTGCCTATTTCTGGTCCTTAGCACTGCAGAACACTGTTGTGATTAGTAGCCCCTGAACATTTAAAACCAAGTGATTTCCTTCTGTTCCATGTGGCCTAAACCCATCATGTTTTGCATATCCCCAAGCCATCCTGCTATTCAACAGCAAGTTCCTATTATGTTGTTTATCACAGCTCCCCCAGTGACTTAGTGGTTAAGACACAGAGCTTGGAGACTGGAAAGTCGGGTTTCGATACTCCAGGGCTGCACTTGACACGAAAGAAGCCTCATTTGGACATCCCCTGAGCAGAGTTTCTCCAACAAAAGTCCTTTCAACCCAGGGTGATCTCTGACATGAAATTATTATTATCATCACAGCACAATAAAAACACAGAGTGCATCACTTTGGAGCCTAGCTTTATCTTACCATCAAGAGTGGTTTTATTCCAGTATATCTGCTTGCTTTTTGCTCTAGTAGCTTCATCTCCACCTCAATAGATGCTCCTATGGTAAATCTGGATATGTTCTAATCCAGCCATTGCAAACAGAATTCAATTATGTCAATAGTCTTGCCATAGGCTCCCCCCTCCCCCCCAAAGTATGTGCTGTTTATAATAAATGGATTTCTATGCACCTAACACTATCTGATTTTGTATTAGTGGGACTCCTATTACCACCCTTACTAGGTTACAACTTATTAAGAGGCCAGTTCATAGTTAATGACTGACAGACATGTTCGACTGCTGTTCACTGCCTCTTGCACATTCCTAGCCATAAAAAGCTTTCCTACACCCTTGAAAGCTATCTGCCCGCCTCGCGCTGGTAACGCACAGCTCGACAACATAAAGGGCCACATTTCATTCTGCATTAAACCCTCTACAGCAAGATTTTCACAAGTTTAAGTCACCCAAAGCCTCTTTTAAGACCTAGAGACAGACACAGACAGTATTCAAGCCACTGCTAGCTGTCACACCAACCCTCTTCTATCACATGGGAAAGGATTTTAAAAAGGTATGTCTGTTCTTTTTCCCCAGGTATGTAAAATTCTACTAGCCTCAGCTCACCTGGCCAACAAGAAAGTAAAGCCATAAGATTCAGACAAAGATAGACTTTCTCACGTCTGCTGTAAGAGACTATAAAGCAGGCAGTGATATACACTATTTCATTTTCTCATTAGTCAGAACATACCTACATACCAAAAGCGGTGTGAAGAGGTGCGGAGAAATCTCTGTCTTCTTCTGGTCCTTGATCTCTCTGCTGGAGAAAGTGGAGTGAAGATAGTTTTATAGCTAATTTGGGTTGGTCTGACTCAAATGGAGTTACTTGACAGCTAAGACAGCCCTCATACCAGCATGTATGTCTCTTTTTACGGAATCCAGGGAGGGGCACCCCCAATATAGCTGCAGTAGCTACCCTCTGCTTCCCAAAGTATCATTCTGCAATATGTTGGAGAAGTGACAAGCCCTAGTGTAAGAAGATACTACCCTAGAGTTTAAATGCACGAGGATGGCACGGAGCAGGAAAGTGACAGTCATGCCAGCTGAACAAAGTCACAGCTCTTCATAGACCGGAAGAAGCCAATACAAATATGGATTTTCGGAAGCACTGGATTGGCTCTGATCTCAGCTTTCCCATCCGCTCCAATTAATTCTCATTACTTCCTCTTCTGGTTATTTTACAGCCAGAATGCAAGTTACTTTACACTTCTCTCAACCTGAAGTACCAAATATTATCAGGACGGTTAACAATGAACATAGTCTTAAAAAGCTCAAAAATAAGCCGAAATAGCAGAGGTTATAAAACCTGCAGTTGTGAAAAACAATAAAAGTCCTTGAAAGTCTTCCATTGAGTATAACACAACTTCATTTGAAAGAACGTTCCATGAATGACAGCACAGCCAAAGAGATCTCTTTCCCAGTTATGCCCTGAACACATTCAGAAATTGGGCAGAGGGAGGGCACAACCAAGAACACTGAGACAAATGAATGAGGGGACATGCAGCAGGCAACCGTCCGTAAAGTACCTAGGGACTAACCAAGCATGTTGTGTGTGTGTTTTTTGTTTTTGTTGTTTTTTGGTAAAGCAAGCACCAGAGCCTTGTGTGCATTAGCTGATCAACAACCAATACTGACAATGTTTTCGAAGCGACAAGGCAGAGTAGTAGAACTAATGGTGTCTCCAGCTTTTTATCAGTACACTCAAAATTATTTTTAAAATCCAAGTCTAACATCTCTCCCCAAAAACATCCTTTTAAAGCAGGGGTGCCCAAACTACAGGCCATGGCACCCTCGCCACTCCTGGAAGTGGACAGGGGATGTGCCTGGCAATGTGCATGCACATCCAGAACCACTCCCAGGAGTGGTTCCATATGCCCCCGCACATGTGCATGCGCATCTGTGCGACTCCTAGAAGCGGATGAGGATGCCACTGCACATGCACATATGTGCCCACGCCCCTACCGAGAGTGGCACAGATGCATTTGTACATGCGTGCCTGGAACCACTTCTGGGAGTGGTGCGGGTATATCTGTATGCGCAAATGCACCCGCGCCACACCCCAAAGTGGTTCCAGACGTGCTCACATAAATACACCCACTTTCTGGGGCGTAGTCAGGCCCGCTCAGCTGTTCCGGGGGCATAGACAGGCCCCCAGCACAAAAAGTTTGGGCACCCCTGCTTTAAATCCTATAGAGACCTATAGAACTATAAATATATGAAGTGTGGAATACATTAAAAGGAAGGACGTAGCGGAAAATCTTTTATCCATCAAACACTTTTCAGAAGTGGCACAATCTGGAAAATACTTGGCTGCATAAGTGTCAGACTGAAGCAAATAAAAGTTGGAATGATTCATCTTATGAACTGTGTTAAGTCTGGCTCATAAGAAAAGCTGCTGAACTCAGTGTGTATTTTAAAGTCTTTGGAAATCAATTTAAATGCTAAGAATTTATTTCAGCCATGCACTCTTAGGAAAGGATCATGTTTGTTCTGCAGAGCAAAATAAATAAGGTTCTGGATTATGATTTGCAAGAGGAAGATGATGTACTGTATAGGGAAAACCAGCATTCATTTCATACACCATCAAGGTATTCTAACACCACTCAAAATATTATGACAAAAATAAGTATTTTAAAAATTAAAAAGTGAATATTTGGGAGGTGTGTGTTTGAAGAAAATTTACATTCTGAAGAAAAAGTAGCTTCAGAATAACCTTTTTCAAAATAAGCACATAGGTACCTCATCTGTGGAATTCTTGTAAGAAAGGGAAAAGCAAAATGTACTCAGCAACTATCAGCAGCATATTCAAATTTCTTTCAGCAAACAAGGGCTTACACCACATTTGCTGTAAAGGTGTACCTCACATAACAAATGCTTCGCATAACAAAGTGTTTGTTATGCAAGGGCGATACCCTGCATAACGAAAAAAAATGTTCGTTATGCAGGGGTTTTGGTGACCAGGGTATAACCGATCTATGGGAACCCCAGATAACAAAAAAAAAAATCTCATTCGCTTCGCATAACTAAAAAAACGCATAGCAAAGCAACTTGCAGAACGGAGTTTTTTCATTATGCGAGGTATTACTGTATGTATTAAGGGCGATCCTAAAGCAATGACTGGAGATTCTTCACAAAGAGAGACAGATGGCTGCACATTATTAGAACATAAGAACAGCCTTGCTGGAACAGGCCACAGGAGCCCATCCAGTCCAGCATTCTGTCTCACACAGTGGCTCACCATTTCCTTCAGGGTATTATTCCCAAGGAGATGCCTTCACCTGCTTAGGATTCCCTGGAAATGTCATTGAGAGATATCCTGCCTATCTCTCCTACCCGGAGGTTGTCCTTAGGTATCCATAACTATAGCCATTGATACCCTTGTCCTCCATGAACTTGTCTAATCCTTTCTTAAAGCTGTCAAAACTGACAGCTGTCACCACTTCTTCTGGCAGGGAGTTCCATAAACCAGTGATCCTCTGGGTGAAAAAGTACTTTCTCTTATTTGTTTGAGAACTAGTACCCAAAAGTTTCATGGAGTGTCCCCTAGTTCTAGTGTTGTGCGATAGGGAAAACAGTTTTTCCTTATCTACTTTGTCCACACCGTGCATGATTTTATAAACTTCAATCAGGTCACCTCTTAGACGTCGTCGTTCAAGAGTGAAGAGGCCCAACCGTTGCAGCCTCAGATGGTAAGGAAGGTGTTCCAGTCCCCTAATCATTCTGGTTGCCCTCCTCTGCACTTTCTCCAACTCCATAATATCCTTCTGGAGTATTCTTTCATGAGTTGCTGAAATTGTGTGTTTGCATAAACTACAAGCATTTTCACTTCCAAATAAGGGTGATAGAGTTTCAACCTTCTGATCTGACAACCAAATTGACTCTCATGTGGGAGCAGAGGTGGAAAATAGCTGAATGTTTCAGAGGACAGCCTCCATCTACTCAGAAAGAAATGTGAGTCAGAGGGTGGAAATAAAGGGCACAGAAGGCTCAAGAGTATTTCCTTCTGTATCTTCAACATCATGACTCTTAGTGTGAGTCAGCAAGAAGATTTCTATTACAGAGGGCTGGAAATGAGGTTTATCCAGCTGGATTTGCTCCACCTTGGCCCCATGAGCTGCTGTAAATTTCTCTGAACAGAATATAGCTGACATTCACAATGCTGCTTGTGAATGCTTGAAAAAGGAAGCGCCTTACCAAACAGATACCCATCACCAGGAAAACTGGCTGCTCCTTATGAACTGATGGAGGGCTAACCCATGGCATAATTATTAGCAAGTGCAATTACTTGAACATAGCTACCCCTCTGGGATTTCTTACTCCTAGCATCAAGTGCCAGAAACATTTTGTTTTTCTTTTCAGATTTCAGTATACACAGCAGTCTGGAGGGGCTCCCTAATGGTACCAACGGCTAGAGAGGCTCGCTTCTCTAGCACTAGAAGGAGGGCCTTTTCGGTATCTGCTCCAGCCTTGTGGAACTTCCTGCCGACCGAACTACGCCTCCAGGCAGAGCTATTGACCTTTAGGAAAGGCCTTAAAACTTGGCTGGCCCAGCAGGTGTGGGATACTGCCAGTGGCGCAGCACCCCTTCCCCCCTTGCTGGCATATGAAAGGCCATTCGGGTTTTAGTTTTAACCTATCGTGAATGTTGGGAGGGCATTTTAATGGCTTTTAAATGTTAAATGTTTTTTATGATTTTAATTGCCGTAGGGATGTTTTTATACTTGAGTGTTTTTAATGGTTGATTATAAGCCGCCCGGAGTCGCTTCGGCAAGGGGGCAGCGATAGAAATCGAAATAAATAAATAAATAAAAGATTAACTCTTCAGCAGAGGACCCAGTTTCTTACATTACAATAAATCTCTCTCTCCATGACTTTTCTGCCTTCAGGTCTATAAATACCTTGCATCCATTTATATGTTGTTATTTTATATATACACACAGTGCAACACAAAAATTATTTTCAGGCCTAAGGCAGTGGTTTACATGAAACAGCATTAAAATAATCCAAAACAGTCTTGAATCTCCAGCTCAGGAAAAATTCCATTATTTGAGATAGTTCTAGCATGCTTCATTGAACCTAAACTTTTGGAATTAATCCAAGAAGGCATGTGTACAGAGTAAGCTTAAGACTAAGCAAAGAATAAACTGAATTTGAAAAGTTAGAAAGATTTCCTCTACTTGAAGAGGCTTGCATAGATGGGAACAGCTGTCATTGTGTGCACACAGATTCCAGGAAGGCTGCTGACAAATCTACCTATACAAGTTTCGCCCAGGCCCCACCCTTCAAATGCTTCCACTCAAATGCTCAAGCACTGTCTGGATGTACCAGAAAAGTAGATGCATGAGATGTTCCCTGTCAACAAGAGCAGCAGACTCTTCCACAAGAGATAAGAGCAGTAACATACCAAAAGATAAGCTTTCCTCAGGGCACACTGAACCCAGGATACTTACTACAGTACTTTAGGAGTAACAAAGGAAAAGCAAGGAAAGCTAAAGTCCTTATTTACCCAAGGTTTCATCCAAATATATGTCATATAGGCTTTTTAGAATACCAAGCCCTTAGTTTAGGTTCGTGATGGCTAACCTTGGCACTCCAGGTGTTTTTGAACTTCAATTCCCAGAAGCCCTGATCAGCAAGAGTGCTGACTTGGGCTTCTAGTAATTCAAGTCCAAGAACACCTGGAGTGTCAAGGTTAGTCATCACTGGTTTAGGTTAATGATTTGTGTTATCTACGAGGGATCCATCATATATTTCTTAACTGGGATGGGGCAGTTTTACAAATGAACTCAATAAGACCTCTTAGGAAGTTATTACTTGTTTTCTTTTCACATCTAAGGGAAAGTTTCCCACATACTGCAAGGAAACTATAACACCAACACTCAATAAAATATAAATTCTAACATCCAAAATAAATTATTCTAAGATAAGAAACTCTTCAAGAAAATATGTATACAGTATATCTATGACTTTGGAGGTAGGATCTAACATTCTAATTGTTCAAAATGCTAATAGGGGACAGAGTGTGTCAACATCAATTCTAACTAACCACAATGGTTAGATACAAGAACTGCACTGTCAACATCATTATCTTAGTCCAATGGGCTTAACATGTAGAGGAACATACTGTAAGTACTCACCCTCTTCCAGACTATGCCCAAATTCACTTCATGGTCCACATTTTTACTGTAGTGAGGTTTTTAAACAGGAACGCAATAACCTGGTATTCCAAGAAGCAACTTTTGTCATTGTGCTGAACAGCAGTAAGAAAACCTTATGCAAACTTTTGCAATGGGTGTTTTTCCTTGTCCAAGGAGCACTCCCACAAAGGTGTTGCCCAGTTGAGAAAGGATACCTGGAACCAGCATTTCCCGGCCTCTCCCTTAGAATCTGAGCCTCTCTGAACTGCACAATCCAGTTTCATAACAACTCCAGCCAAGCGTTCCAGCCCCATTAAAATGTCATCACAGAAGAAACTCCAGGAGAGAAAAGGCAGAGAAGAGTCAACCAAAACAGCTCTGAGAGGATTTCGCTCCTGAAACATCCTAATAATTGGCAGAGACATCCTGGGGGGGGGGGGGGGGGGACACCAATAGGGAATCAGATCAGACACCTGCAGCTTAAAGAGGCTTAGACAAGTCTACCCGCATATGTTCACCACAGCACCATACAGAACAGACTTGACATTGTCTTGTTTTAGGAGCTAAGCAGGGTCAGGCCTAGTTAGTATCTGGGTGCAAGAATGCCAATAAATACCAAGAATCTCCAGATAGGACCAGTAAGAGGGACAAGGCATACACTGATCAAGGAATGCAAATACAATTGCTGAAGGTGTGACTGAAACTGGTGGAATGAGACTGACAATTGGAATGAAAGGATACATAAGGATATGTAACTTATTCAAAATGAACAGAGAAGATAGGAAGGGAGTGGTTGGCAGCATATGTAATGGATGTGAGAAAATCTACAACTCTGAGCATGACAAGTCAGCGGAAAGAACTTAAATAAAAGTAGCAGGAAAGAAATATAGTGTAACTACCCAGCACTACTATTGCTAAAATAAATGCAGTAAAACTGCATTAAAAGTGACCACAAGAAAATACCAGTCAGGTGGGAACTGAGCCTCTCGGTCTCTTTGTTTTCTATAAGTGATTGCCTATAAACCTGTGCCTTCAGGTTTAGTCTCTCAACAGTTTAAAGATTAGTATTGTTGTGTATCAGAAGGTAAACAAAACAAAAAGACAAAAAACATTATGGCACCTTAAAGACTAACTCCTGTTTTTTAAAGTTAGCTTTTGTGGTTAATGCCATGAAGTCTGACAAAGTGGACTTTATCTACAAAAGCTAACATTAAAAAACAGGAGTTAATCTTTAAGGTGCCACAATGCTTTTTGTCGTTTTGTTTTGTTTACTCTAATATGCTTGCACAGACTAACACAGCTACCACTTCAAAAGTTTTGTTGTGTGTTTTTTGTTGTCGTCTCTAAAATGGAATACTGGTCATGACAGTGCCTCCAGGTTGGACTTCAGCATGTTTGCTCCAGGGCTTTTGTAACTAAACTTATTCCCCTCTTTTTTTAAATCATGAAACAGTAACTTGATTGTTTTAACTTAAAATGAGCATCCTAGGTCAGTAATGGCGAACCTTAGCACTCCAGGTGTTCTGGAACTTCAATTCCCAAGAGCATTCCCTGATCAGCAGGAGTGCCGACTTGAGCTTCTGGTAATTGCAGTCCAAGAACACCTAGAGTACCAAGGTTTACCATCACAATTCTAGGGGATAACATTTAATTCACAGTTTTCACCTCACCTAACCTATTGAATTCTGCTAACTTAGAGATTGACTACACAGCAAAAAATGTGAAATACCATGGACTTCAGGTGGGCTGATTCACATTTTTCCTGTTGATCACATAGTGTAATGCTAAACCAACCTGGAGTCCCATAGCCCCAATAAATATTTTTCCCTTTCTAACAGATACCCTTCTGTTTTGTATAAGATAGAACTTTTTGCTTTGGTTCAGATTGATTGATTGATATCCTGCCCCAATTAGTGCATGCACTTCTCTAGGCAACTAATCACTATTACACAAACAATCTGCAAATACAATGATTACATTAAAACCAAACTAATATAAATTATCAGAGACTAAAAAAATAAATAAATGTGATCACTCTGAACTGCTGCAGAAAGGAAAAAACTAGCACACACTTAAGCATGCACAAATACAAAGTGGTGCTTTGGCAAAGCACTTCCCCCCTCACCTTCTGCATTACAAAGTAGAACCAGGAAAGCAGCTGCATATACAAAAGCAGTGCATTCATCTCTGTCTGCTAAGCCAATCTCCTAAGACATTTCTTTTTTAAAAACTCCTCCTGGGACAGCCCTTGTTTATTTTATTTTTTAAAAGCTTAAAAGCTCTCCCACAAGATAAAAATGAGGAAATTAGTACACTAATTGGAAGGAATATACCACTCATTTCCTCTTAAGGCAGTTCTTTTGAGTTGTACCACCTACGAGCAATTCAAACAGAACTGCAATGAGAAGGCATGTTTCTCCTCGGCCTGTATGATCACTTAAATTGAAGAGAACTGAATGCCTCATGTGACTCCACAGAGAAAGAATGTGAGTCAATTCACATTTCTCTCACATCCGTAATTAGCATACATTCCTACAACAGACTGCCATACCAAGTAGAAGGCTTGGATGATGCCTTCTGAAATTAAATTAACTAGGGCTGGACTTCTCGATCTCCAACCACACTGACTGGGTCCGGCCCTTCAGGAATGAGGAGAACTAGGACAACACAGTGCCCTTACTTTATGAGAGTAAAAGATCAGAATGAGTTTAGGCCTATGTTAAGAACAAATAGGTATATTTGACAATATCTAAAACAAGAACAATACAAGAAATGAGTGGTCTGCTGCATGAAGAAGAGATTTAACAGGTGGCAGACAGGCGGTGAAACTGTTCAATACTGTACTGTATCTAATTTGCCAATCTTCTTTCTCAAAGGAAACTATGTTCACTCTTGCAAAAAGATACCTAATGATGAAAGGAAGAAAACACAGTTCAAGTTAAGAAAAATATTATACAGGAACAACTAGTCATTTTAAATAAAGTCAGATATTCAAAACCAAACAAACCATGTTCTACAATGCTAAATAATCTGTAAATGTCTCACTTCTTATATTTATTTATTAAAATTCTAGGAGAAAAAGGTGAAGCTCCATGAGACTTGAGGTGGTTAAATGTTGACCCATCCTTCAAGCAGCTGAAAAGTGGATTGGGACAACTGCTAACTTTCAGTTGGTTAGCAATACCCACAAACGGTCCTAAATTAAAATATAAAGTAGTCAAACTATGAACATACAGTACAAAGAAAAATGCTTTGTTCATTATGTGTAGTATGGATTTCTGAACAACAAATCATGACAGACTACCTTTATTAAATTTTCCTTAATAAGGTACTAGTTTGGTAGTTCAGAGGCATGTTGTCATTGTTGTACAGTACAGTATATTGCTCCAGAGGCTAGGGCCCAAGTGGAACCTGCCAGTGCTTTCTTATTATATATGCTATTTGATAATATAGCAGGCTACCTTCCCATGTTGTGGTCTGTCCTTCCTTGGAAGTTTTCAAGGAGATGGTCCCCAGGCTCATCCTTGTGTAAAGTATTTTCTACAATAGCAGCAGGTTGGATTAGATGATCTTTGATATCCTTTCCAAATCTTTAATTGTTGAGAGATCAGATCTCTCTCCAGTACCTCCCATTCTCATATCTGGCAATAATGATTTGTGAGGCCATTGAAAACATGCCAAACTAGAGGTAGAAATGCCATCACCATAATACGTTAAAACACAGCTTCTCAAACCACAAGTCACCAAACAACATGGCTTTCGAGCAAGGGAAACCTTTACCTTACTGCCCCATAGTGCTTAGAGCACTCTCTGGGAGGTTCACAAGATAATTATGCTGCATATTCATTTACCGTCCTCGGTAAGATGGAAGGCTAAGTCAACCTTGAGCCTGTTGGGGTTGAACTCAGATCGTGAGGAGAGTTTTTGCTGCAGTACTGTAACCTAATTTACTGTGCTACTGGGGTTCACAATACCATTTCCCATTAATGATAAGCACTATAGTTGTGGTATACTACTTCCCAGTTGCCACTCTTATCGTGTACAGGTCATGGTATTCTCGACTTTGATATGTAATGGTATTAATCATATTGACTCATATACACCATATTCAGGGGTGGCCAACCTTGGAGCCCCTAGTGTTCTTAGACTTCAATTCCCAGAAGCCCTGATCAGCATGTGTGCTTACTTGGGCTTCTGGTATTTGAAGTCCAAGAATACCTGGAATACCAAGGTTGGCCACCCCTGCACCATATGATATTACTTGACTGCCTTTTTTAAAATTTGCCATTTGTGTTGCATACATTTCCAATCTCTACTGCATTCTAACCTTTCCTACAAATACCAAACAAAGTTCCTTCTTGCTCAAAAACCTTCATCTATTTGCCTCTCGCTAACCTCTGTGTTGTGGTAGGTGTTATTTCATCTTAAACTTATTCAGTCAAGTCTGGACAAGATTTTGAGAATTATAGTGATCAATTATCTTATTTAGTAGGGCAAATTAAGGATAGAAACTATGAGTTGTTCTGAAAGAAATGGGTGTGCCTATGATTGCCCTGATGAGTAATATATATTATGGACAAGATGTTACCAATACTTCCCAGTTGCCACTCTTATCGTGTACAGGTCATGGTTTTTCGACTTTGATATGTAATGGTATGTAATGGTAATGAAGAGGCAGAATGGTATCCTATAGGCAAGAGTAACAGACAAGGGGGCATTTTATCCCCTTATCTGTCCAATCTGTATGCAAAACATACAGCACAAAATGCCAGATTCAAAGGAAAGTGCAGTGAAAATACTGTGAAAATTGATGGAAGAAACATAAATAATGTAAGATAGTCACATGATACCATCTTATTGGCAGAAAGCAGCAATGACCTAAAATGACTTATTGCCAAAGTGAAAGAAGAAAAAGCCAAAGTAGGACTGCAAACAGATTGTTAAGAAGGCAAAAATTATGATTACAAAAGAACTTCACAGCTTTATGTTGATAATGAAGAAACTCTAATACTAAAAGATTTTCTATACTTTAATTAAATCATCAATTCAAGTGGGGCGGCAACCAAGAAATCAAAAGGCTGACACTTGAAAGGAGAGCAATGAAGGAATTAGAAAGTAGAACAGATCCTCAAGTATAAGGATAAGACCAAGGCCAAGATCATCTACACTTTTACACTGCCTATAACAAAGGTCCTCAACCTTTTTAAGCCGGGGGCCAGATCATGCCCCCTCAGACTGTTGGTGGGCCAGATAGGTGCTGCTGCCTTAGGTGGCGGTGGGACCACCCCGAGCCACCACCACTTCTTCCCTACCGCTGCCACTGCTGCCCACCCTGAGCCGCCACCACTACCCACTGCCACCACCACCAGCAGCGGGACCATCCCTGAGTCCCCCACTCCCCCGCCACCGGGGGAAAGCAGAAGGAAAAGAAGGCCAAACTTGAAATGGATTGATTCCCTAAAGTGGTGATGGTGAACCTTTTAGAGACTGAGTGCCCAAACAGAGGGGCTGGGCAAAATCTGTGCTGGTGGCAAGGAGGAAACACTCCCATTGGACTGCTTGGCAGAATGGCAGGGCAACCTGTGTGCTGAGGGAAGAAGCACTTCTATTGGGCTGCTGGGAAGAGGGGCGGGGCAAACTCTGTGCCGAGGCAACGGTGCATGTGCCAACAGAGAGGGCTCTGAGTGCCCCCTCTGGCACATGTGCTATAGGTTCACCACCACTGCCCTAAAGAAACAACAGTCTCAAGTTTTTTAAGAGTTGGGCAAGGCTTTTGAGAATGTAACATTTTGGAGATTGCATAAGGTTTCCATAAGTCAGGAGGGATGTGACAGGCATGTAACAACATTGTCGGGACTGCGGTGGCTTAATGGTTAAGATGCTAAACTTAATGACTGGAAGGTCAGCAATTTGAGACCCGAGTACTGCACAATGGAGTAAGCTCCTGTCTCTGTCCCAGCTCCTGCCAACCTAGCAGTTCAAAAGCAAGAAATTGCAAGTAGATAAATAGGTACCACTTCGGTGGGAAGGTAAGCAGCGTTCCGTGCGCTCCGGTGTCTATTCATGCCTGTCACATGTCCCCGGAAACGTCTGTAGTGCTGGTTATTTGGCTATAAACAGAGATGAGCACCAAACCCTAGAGTCGGATACAACTGGCTTTTGATCAAGGACAACCTGTACTTTTAACTAACAACAGGTCTAGAAAGCTACCCCAATATCTGACCCATTCTTCTTATGTTTAACAGGCTGGTTTATAGGTCTTCTGCTCTTGATCATTAGTAGGAATTGATTCTTATGTTTTTCTAGTTCTTTTCAAATACAAATTATGCAGGGACACAATTTGCTCACTATAAATGGCTGTAATCCTTGTGTTTCTCTTAAAGCTCTACAATTCCTGTTTCTTGCCTGGATCCAAGTCATTTTGGTGTACAATGATGCCACAAACTGAGCACTGTACCCCAGCCAAGGAGCAAGCTGAGCCAAGTAGAGCAGAAAAAATATGTATTAGATAACACAAAAAACACTCCTCCCTAAATACCAAACCAGGCAGCAAAATGAGCATTTTCCTTTAACACAGCACATCTCAAATAAATTCAGTAAGCACTTTCATTGGTAAAACGCTGAAAACAGGTACACAATGCTCAGCAAATCCACTTCACACTTTCACTAATTTAAGTCTTGATTTATGACAACTTTTTTACTGATTACTATTTTTACACACAGAAGTATAGTCCATACATCTGCAATCTTAATAGTTAAGCCACATGTATTCTGAAAGTATCTGCAACTGTGTGTGTGTTATCTACTTTCTATTTATGGCAACCCTAATAGAGTTTTCAGGGCATACAAGATGTATAATCTACTTGATGAACAGAGCTGAATAGCTACCAATACATTGATTCAAACTTTGAACTCATCCACGCAAGCTGTATGGCTCAAATTGATGTGGGTTGGAACTATGGTCCGTCCGTCCGCCCATTAGATCCAGATTTATTCACTTTAAGTTTCTATATCAGTCAATCTTCAATCAGTCAATCTTCAATATAATTCAAATTCTTCTGAGTTGAATTTCCACACCATAACAAATTCTTTTCCATCCTCCTCTCACTTCCCCCCTTTCCTCTTAACCCCACCCACCCCAATTTACCACCCTAGATCTACCTTTAACCCTGTTTGATCCTAGCTTAACATTTGTCAGGAGTTCTCATCTTGATAGTCGAAGCTTCCATTTTGTAAAGAGGATGTTGGTTTCTTACATGGATGAAAGTCTGCAGAGTTAGGAGATCGTAGAGCCCTCGGGTCTTCTTTTCTTGCAAAGTAAAACAGAGTGTTACCTTTATCTTGTCTGGCATAAAGCAGAGGGCAAGGAACTGTGCTGGGGAGAATGCTCTAACCCTGGCTCCACATCGAGAAGCAGCAAGTAGCAGCCCTGTCCCTTGTTGGGAACACTACCACACATGACATCACAACTGATAGTAAGTGGTGTCTTAATTATATACTCTCTTAAAGAACCTGCCTTGTGTAAACTAAAGGAACATATGGAGAGAAGAAATCTGGGAGGGTTTGGGCAGTGGGAGATGTGGGAGAAGGTTCCCAAGTGAGGAAAAATAACCCTGGCATGGAAAGGAAGTGGGAGAGTTTGATTCAAGACTGCAGTAACGTCATGTAGAATTGCTAAACTGCTCCAAATCAGTGGCCAACTGAACCCTTTTAAACAGGATCAAGCACAATGTATGAAAGAGCTGTTTGCTGCATACGTGGTGACAGCCTTCAACAATACAACAGAGAGACTGTGGCTATAAAGCTCTTTCTTTTACTCCCCTCTAGCCAGGTTTATGCACTCAGCCAGTCAAAGTAGCAGAACTTTCTTGGAATATAACACTTCTGTTTGTATGTTAATGTTAAGCGCACATCATGAACCATGGCCATGTGGCTGCGACAACTCAGTAGTTAAGAAGCTCACCTTGTGAGCTGAAAGGCAGGCAAGTCAGCAGTTTGAGACCAGGGTCCTGCATGACGGATCATACCTGTCAACCTTCCCAATTTGGCCAGGATTACCCTGTAATCCTGCGCCGATTGACGTCATTTCCCAACCAGTGCTGCCAAAAACCCGTAATTCGGCAGCGGGGGAAAGGAAGTACTGTGCAACCCTTCTATGCAAGTCGCCTTCTATGCATGCGTAGAAGGGTTTTACACTCGTGTAGAACCCTTCCACACATGCGTGGAAGCCTACGCTGCTTGCGTAGGGGGCTGCGCAAGCAGCATAGCCTTCCTCACATGCGTTGAAGCCTTCCACGCATGCGTGGAAGGCGACCTGTGCGGAACCACTCTGTGCACATCCCGTTTTTTCCAGAGTCGCGGGTTGACAGGTATGTGACGGATTGAGCACCTGTCTCTGTCCCAGCTCCTGCAAACCTAGCAGACTGAAAGCAAGGGATTGCAAGTAGATAAATTAAATAGGGACCACTTCTGTGGGAAAAAAATCTTGGAGACATGAAAGGATCCTCATTTGGGCGTCCCCTGAGTAGAGTTTCTCCAGTAAAAATCCTTTCAACCCACAATAATTTCTGACACGAAATTATTATCATAAACCACATTTTTAAAAGGTGGAAGAGGTGCATTGTTTTAAATAAAAAATTAAGCTGTGATTTCTAAAGTTGCTCCACTGTTGGACTTCATTCTGTTGCAATGAAGATTGTTTCCACATAATGCTTATCAAACACATTGTGCAATACAAAGATTTCTCCTGATTTGTTTCTTAACACATATTTTAAGACAGACAGACTTTTGCTACAGGAACATAGCCCGACCATTCTCTAGTTCTAAGCATAGCTTTGATAACACATCCATTGAATGACAAGGTTTGCATGTCTTAAATTAATTACTACATTGATCAACACTTTCAGCTACATTCACAGTGTAAACCTAGTAAAAGGACAATACTCGTATGTCACAAAATGCATGGAACTTACAACCTAGCTGAAGAGGACAAGTGTCACCTGTAGTGGGGGGATAGCAACAGAAAGCCCTGTGGTCATTGCAGAATTTAAATGCAGAAGGTGATACCTTTATTGAACCACTACAAAGGCAATCAGCATGAGTTTTCTTATGCAACATTTTATGGATAAAGCAGAAAAACTATTCCAAAAACTGAAAATGTAGTTCCCAAATGTTTTCACCTAAGACAATGCATTCATCCCAACCCCAAAGGTATGTCCACTCTATCTTTATGAAGCAATGTTTCCATTTATATGGCTAAAGAGGCTACAGAGATGGTAGTTGAAAGAAAAATATTCAGGAATAAAGTCATGAATTCTATAGAATATATACACGAACTCTGCTTTCCACATGAAATCTTGATTTTTCCATGTAGAAATAGTCAAGAGGAGAAAACTATGGTGATGAACAAGGTGCTGGCCATACCAAGTGGCTGAAAAAACTTCTTCAACGTACTTCTAGTTTTGGATCAGTAAGACTGTTCATCAGCATAACTTCCATCTAGATGTTGGCAACACAGAACAGATGTACAGACCACAGGTTCTGTGGAAATTTCCCTTGCAGAGTTTGCTATTTATTAAGACAGAAGGCTGCAACAACTGCCATAGCCTCAGGCATTTGCCAAAGATCTTAGCCAGGAAAAACTAGGTTTTTTTTATTAAAAAAAACACCTTAACAGCCTACAATGTTCTACACACTGTGAAAACCTAAGGGTAAAAATAAAAATAGTTGCCTGTCTTCCCTCACAAATTTGCTATGGCATATTAATTTATTCTGGAAAAGGTTGTCCTTGATGAGCTCAATATTCCCAGGATTTAGTAGGGTTGACTTGTTTTACACCTTATACTCCAAGCAGGAATGATGGTAACCCACAATAAAACAAGCTACAAAATGAGCAAAAAAAACCCTTACAGAAGCAATTATGTTGTTCTAGTTATTCTTCTCAAGCAAAGTCCACATAGTGGTTAAGCAATTCAAAATGCTCATAGGGTTAGGGCCGTGGTGGATTAGTGGTTAAGATGCTGAGCTGGCCGACCATAAGGTCAACAGGTCAGCAGTTCGAGACCCGAGTGCTGCACCTGTCATCTGTCCCAGCTTCTACCGACCTAGCAGTTCAAAAGCAAGAAATTGCAAATAAATAGATAAGTACCACTTCAGTAGGAAGGTAACAGTGTTCCATGCACTCCAGTGTCTAGTCATACCTGTCACATGGCCATGGAAATGTCTTCAAAAGAAGATAACGCTGGCTCTTTGGCTGTAAATAGAGATGAATATCACTTTCTAGAGCAGGGGTGTCCAAACTTTCCGGACTACAGGCCATTCACATGGTTTCTCCCACCAGAATCGGAAGTAAAATGCGCATAATGCTGCCGTAAATGCACCCACAGCTGTCGTAAAAGCGTTTACGACAGCTGCGGGTCATTTGCACATGCCCAGGCGTGTTAAACTTCCTCTTCCTTTTTTAATTAATAATTTTTTATTAAATTTTCAAAGACAAAAAATTTAAAAATATAAAAAAATACAAACAAGATACATGCTTAATAATCTAATACATCACTAAATTACTTTATAACACAGTATAAACATTTTAATGCATTTTAAAAATCATCAGTATTCAATAAAGTATATATTTCTCATTCTTTTAATATATTTTTCTTATCAAAAATATCAATTTATTTATTTTTATTTATTATTATTTTATTTTTGCACATTTATATCCCGCCCTCATAGTGGGTACACCACTCAGGGCGGCTAACAATATAATAAAAATTACAATAAAAACAATTCAATGACAATAAATAAAAACAAACCTAACAACCCAATTAAAACCAGCATTAAAACACAAACACATAAGCATATATATATGCTTATATTTAATATAATACAAATTTATTATGTTTCTGCCAGAGCACTACATAACCAGAACAATAAATAAATAAATAAATAAATAATACCCAAGCGATATATACATTGCCCTGGAGGATGTGGTATATCACAGTAATCTTTCACTATTTCCAAAAACTCAGTTGATCTGGCACTGGCCTGCTACCTTCACCTCTAATCAATGTAGATTCTACAAATGGTTGCCAAATTTTCCAAAAACTATTTTCATTACTGTAATTATACCTTTTTTTATTCAACTCCCATGTTAACTTATCATTCAAAGCGAGTTCCCACATTTCCTTATACCAATCTTCAATTTTTAAAATCACATCATTTTTCCAATTTCTTGCGATACATTGTCTACCTGGTGTCAATATTATAGATAATAACTCTTTTTATCCTCATCTATACAGTATTCATATTATCCATGTCTGTCAGCAAAGCAGTACTGTACTCACCCCCAATTTAAGTCTTATCCCCATAATTCTTGAAGTTTCTTCCTCAATTTTTCCCCAAAAGTCTTTTACCACATTACAACTCCACCACATATGCTCATAATTTCCCAGTGTATTCTTACATATCCAACACATTTTATTTTTTTTATTGTCCATCTGATGCAACCTAACTGGGGTCAGGTACATTCTCCATTTTATAATTATAATTATAATTATATAATTATAATTATGTTCCTTTACTCTAAAAGACATGGTTCTCATGATCCGTTTCTTCCATTTATTTTTCCAAGCTGTTTCTGTAATTTTAATATTCAAATCTTGTTCCCAAATTTTTCTCAATGTTTCTTATGGTCTACCTTCTTCATTTTAAATCTTATAAATCTTACTCACCAAGCCTTAATTCCCATTTATCCTTTCTTATATTTAACACCAATTCCTCAAATTCCATCCTACCCCTTTTCAAACTGGTTTCCCTCAAATACTATATTTACTATTCCACTTATTTACTAATCCGATCTGAAACCAGTTCAACCTCATTTGTGTGTATATCTCTATTTTTTCTCTATATATTTACAAATCCGTATCCAGTCCTTCAACAGGAGCACATCATTTCAAAGAAAAACTTCATTCACCCTCTTATCTATTTTTATAGGGAAATGTTTCATATCCTCCATTTCTATAATTGGAGATTTGAAGCTAGTTCCTTCTTCACCTTCTTCCATACATCCAACGTTGTCTTTATCATTTTGTTTTTAATAACTATTTTACCTATATCTTTATCTAAAAATACTGCTTTACCAAGTTGAGTTAATTCTCTCATTTCAATTTCTTCTCAGATTACCACCTCCCTCATTAAAATCTTCACAATATCTTTTACTTGAAAAGCTCTATAATAATTCTTAACATTCAGCAATCCCAATACTTTCTGGGAAAAATACCACAAATTCCTCGATATTCTTGATTTACTTCCTCCATTACAATAGTTATTTAATAAATTTTGGTATTCCTTAATTTCTTTGTCCTTGAGTTGGATTGGCAGTGCATCAAACAAAAAGTTAAGTCTCGATAATAACATCATTTTACACAATGCTACCCTGCCAAACCAAGACAACTTCAATTTTTTTGTATTGCTGTATTTTATCTTTAATTTCTTTTCTTTTTTGTTTTTCATAATTTAATCTCTTAAATTCATCAAATTTATTTGGGATATTTATCCGAAAATATTTCAAACTATCTCTGACCTATATTTTATATTTATCTTTTATTTTTTCCTGTCCTTTATCTATATTACACAGTATCATCTCAGATTTTCCCCAATTTATTCTTAAACCAATCATTTCCTCAAATTCCTTTAAATGTACATGTATCCTTTCTAGTACCTTCATAGGATGTTTCATAATTACCAAAGTATCATCTGCATATAAACTTATTTTATTACCTTCTATTCCCTCAATATTTTTGACCTCTCTTATGGCACTCACTAGCAATTCCATCGCCATAATAAGCAATATTGGTGATAATGGACAACCCTGCCTAGTTCCAGCTTCAAGCTTTATATCTTCTGTAAAAATATCATTTACCCTGACATTGGCAGAACCATATTGATATAATTGTTCAATCGTTCTTCTAAACTTATTCCCAAACCCAAAGCATTTAATTATCTCATTAATTGTTTCCCATTGAAGTGAATCAAACACCTTGAAAATATCTAGTGATAAAAATCCAACTTTCTCTTTATTTTGTAGTGCGATATCTATTAAGTCCAAAACTCTCTTTGTCATGTCTGCCATATGTCTTCCTTTCAAAAAAAAACCACTTGGTCTTTATTTATATAGTTGTCCATAAAGCTGTTTAATCTATTTGCCAATATTGCAGTAAATATTTTGGCGTCTTGATTTATTAAAGAGATAGGTTTATATGTGTCTACTTTTTCTAAATCTTTTCCAGGTTTTGGTAGTAAAACAATTATAGGTCTATACCATGAAGTCAAGATCAATCCACCATCTAAAATATAATTAAACAGCTTCAATAGTCTTGGCACCACAATATCCTTAAACTCTTTATAAATCTCAGCTGGTAACCCATCTTCCCCTGGTGACTTATCCGTCTTCAACTTTGCTATCACATCCTTAATTTCTTTCTCCATTATTCGTTCTTCCATTTTATTTTTATGCTCCTGATTTATCTTATTTCCAAATAGTTTCTCTAGTTGTTCCTTTAATTTTTTTAAAATTTATTTCCTTTTTAAAATATAATTCCTGATAAAACTCCTTCACTATCTTAATTTTATCCTTAGTCTTATTACATCTTATTCCATGTTTATTAATCAGGATTCCAGTTTCTCTTTTGCTTCTCTTTAACGGCTCTTGCTAATAACTTTGAGTTTCTATTACTGTACTCAAAATATTCCCTCTTTAAATATACCAAATCCTCATGGAGGCACCCAGGCTGGCGGAGAACCCAAAATGGGTGAAGGATTTTTCCCTGGCGTTTTGCCTTGCAGCAGCACCCTACCAGGTCAGGGGGCATCAGAAACAGCGCGGATCGGCTTCCCCGACCCTCACGGAGGCAGCCAGGCTTTTTTTTTAGTGTTAGCCAATGACAAAAACCGGACAACGACAATGTCTTTCTTTAAATAAAAAAATAAAACTATGGAATTTGGTGGCGGCGGGGATTATTTTGTAGTTGAAACGTGATCATATCCCAAACATTAACCTTCACTCTTATTGATCGGCCTGCAAGCATTTGCATCACAGATTTAGTGGCAGCACTACTCTCAGAGAAACAATGGGGTGTACTTTTATTTGGGGGTGGGGACTCCAGCTCCCCAAAATCATCAAGAATCCCCAATGAAGAAGTCTAAGCGTTTCAGAGCACAAGCACAAACACACATACATTCATTTGGAGAGTTTACCTATGAGGCTGGATGACCTTCTCCAATCTTGCTTCTTGATGTCAAAGTTGTTTTAAATAAAGGAAACTGCCATGGTGCTCACTGGGAGTCATAGTCATTCTCCCTATTAGGCTCTACAGTAGGTACCTCCTGCGGAACAGGGATTTCCAGAAAGCTTGACAGCTTCCTTTTGTTTTTGTTTACATTAACAGCAGGAAGCAAGGCTGAAGGTTGCTATACAGGCTCAGAGGTAGGTTTTCTCTAGGTGAGTGAAATGTACATTTTGTAGGTGTGTGTCTGTTCACTAAAGGTCCCAAAATTCTGCCTGGAGATGTTTTGGAGAATTTTGGAATTCTAGACCGGGGTTCCCAACCTATTTGGGCCACGAGCTGGTCATGTGGTTGAACAGGCTGGTCACATCGTTCCACCCACCCAGAAGCGGAAGTAAAACGTGCCCGCACAAGCGCAGAACACTGCCGTAAATGACCCGCAGCTGCCATAAACGCATTTATGACAGCCACGGGCCATTTATGGCCACATTCTGCACATGCATGGGTGCATTTTACCCCCCGTTCCAGGAGCGGCACAGGCCGGAAGAATTGGTATCGGGGGCCAGATCTGGCCCATGGACCAGAAGTTGGGAACCCTTGGTCTAGATTTTGTCATTAAAAATACTTATAATAGTCAAAGTTAGGACTTCCCAGTTCAATCTTTTGGGCAATCTTTTCTTCAGAAGAAAGATAACATTCCCCCCCCCCCTCCCGAGAGAATCTCTGTAGTTAAGATTACATAATGCTACATCTCAGTAATAGCTTGCATGCAAGTAGAAAAATACTGGCTGGATTCTTTTGAGGACTGCAGTCCAAAACTGTAAATTTTGAAAGCTTAGAGCTGAGGAATCTACTAAATATAACCCACAATTAATTTTGGCATGTTTTTGAATTGGGATAGCAAGCAATTAGCAATTACGCTTATATACTGCCCTTTAGCACTTAGTGCATTCTCTGGATGGTTCACAAGGTAATTAGCATTTTACCCTCAACATGCTAGGTGCTCATTTTGCTGACCTTGGAAGGATGGAAGGATGAGTCACGAACTCACAACACCAGCAGCAATTTTTGTCTGCAATGCAGCACTTTAACCACTGTGCCACCAGGGCTCAGGGATAAAGAAATTACCACCACCAGTAACTTACAGTGATTAAAGCTAACATTGTTGTAATATGTTGTCTTTCACAACTAAAAGCTGGAAGGAGATAAATACACATGTGCATGCATACACACATCCAAACATCTGCTATTAAACTGTAGTTGGATTCCACAGGGCATGCAGGGATTTTAATCCCTTCCAGAGAACCATCTTGGACTTTCAAGATGGATCTCATAAAAGCTTGTGCAAATCTTTGAAAACAAAACAACTATTCCAAGACATTTTAGTTGTTGTGCTCCAACTGAACTTTCCAGTTCTGTTCTATCCATTTGACAGTTGCTATGTTTTTACCTTTCTTCCAATTTTTTGACTGATACATAATGTGTTCAACAGGAACCTATATGCCAGAGAAGGGCATCTTCTACCTTCCAGATATTTTGCCCTAAAGCTCCCTCACTAAACTCACTCAGTGTGATCAATAGTGAGGTAGCATGGAACATATAGTCCAAAACATCAGGAGGCCAAGTGATTCTGACCTCTATAACATACTCATCATACAAAGCCATGTAGTTCCTATTGACCAAGAACCTGACTTTTAAGTTAAGTTCTTTTATATGAATTCCACCTCAATATACTAAACAAAAACACCCAACAAAAAAGAGGTATAAGCAGGCTATCCCTTGAATTTATGATCAGAAAGTAGGTAAAGGCCACCCTTACTCAAAAGCCAGTCGTATGTGACTCTAGGGTTCAGTGATCATCTGTTTATAGCCAATGAGCAGACATTTCCATGGATATGTGGCAGGCATGCCTAGACACCAAAGTGCACAAAATGCTTTCTACCTTCCCACCAAAGTGGTCCCTATTTATCTACTTGCAATTTCTTGCTTTAGAACTGCTAAGTTGACAGGAGCTGGGACAGAGCTCACTCCGCCGTGCAGTATTCGGGTCTCAAACTGCCTACCTTCCAGTCTGCGTCTTAAAGTAGGCAGCAATGTAATTAGAGTCTTGGCTATATTTGATTCAAGCCTAAAACTAAAATGTCATTACAACAGGCAGCACTTTCTAGTTTACATTATTGAACTCTCATAAAAGGGGATTTTTTTAGTAATAACATGGTAACTTACAGAGTGAGTTTAGCTATTTTATAACCACATACAGTAGAACCTTGCTTAATAAATTTTAATATTCTACGAGACCTTTTGTACTATGAAAAATGTATAAAGCGAATTTCCCATAGGAATGCAATAAAAACCAAAATTTGTTAACCAAAACGCAGTTTCCCATTGGAATGCATTGAAAACCAATTAATCCGTTCTGGGAAAAAAGTGTTAGCTGAGCCACTATTTTCTATGGATTTCCTTTTGTTATGTGATTTTTGTGTTAAGCGAGCTATTTGTTAAGTGAGATTCCACTGTATTTAGCCTGGAGTAATGGAGTAAAATTCATTTAAGAATTTTCAGAACCAATCTGGTAAATAAGAATGGTCAGTAGTAGCAATTATTCTATTCAGTTTAAATTGAGTTTCAGGTATTAGTAACCTGACTACATTCTTCAACAGCTGCTAAGCAAAAGGTTAGCTGCCCCAAAGCACTGTTTATATTAGCAAACTCTTTCATCACAAGCAGATTACAACAAGTTTCCCCAGTTCCTAAAATCAATATTGCTACAAGTGGGCAGCAGACTATTTGGTACATTAAGATTGGGGAAATTAAGTCTGTCTTCTCCAGTGAAGATGACAGTCTTTTCCAGAGGGAAGCAGAGAGAAAACAACATAGGAATTGCAATGATGTTTTACACAGCTGAAGGCAATATAGATAAAATACCAGCCGAAAAGTTCTGGATGCAATTTTAAAAGAAGGCAGGAAAGAATTGAATACACCAGCCATTTTAAAGAAGAAACGTGTTGCAAAAAGAATGCTTCAGCAATGTTATTTCTTTTTGCTTGCAAAACTCAACTTAATTTTCTAAAGCTAGATAGGTAATGCCATAGAGTTCTCTAGCAAAGATCCATCAAAGTACAACACATTGTGTTTCTGGCCACAAAAATGTCAAACGGCTGATTACTAGGATACCATACACAAAGTATGTGTATTGTTTTGTTTTGGAATGCTGCACAACTACATACAATTGCAGCTTTTGTCTAAGAGATGAATTGAAATTGAAAAGCAAGGAATCAAACTTCTGTTTGCATTCAATCTTATGGTTACACCACTATACAATGTAAAACGTTCATAAATACCCCCACATGTGTTTGCTTATACTGTATATTGTCTTTCCTCCAAGGTGGCACTTAGGCCTCTCATTTAGCTACACAACAACCCTTATTTGGGATAGATCAGTCAAAGAGATTGTGAATTGGTCAAGGTCACTGAGTAAATTTCATGGCCAAGTGGGTATTTCAGCCGAAATCTAATCCAACATTTTAGCCACTGCACCACACTGGCTTTTGTAATTCCTTTATTATTTATTCGTCTAAATCAAGTTTTCCCAAAGTAGCACAAAATATTAAAAATAATGAAACTAAAGTTCAAAAAACAGACAGAAGCCTATTCGTAATAAAAAGGTTAACATTTAAAATGTTCACTGATTCACATACACAACAGCCACATGAATTTACCCACAATTAATTCAACGTAATTTATCAAAAACAGAAATGGAGTCTCTGAAACATATCAAAAACAGACAAAAGTGGAGCGATAACTTCATAATTTGAAGCCATCTTAAAAAGGCCCAAGCTGTCATGTCTGCCAAATCATTCATCAGCCACTTCAAGACTATAGAGTAAAGCACAGAACGCGAATAAGAATAAGGAATATACAAAGAAAAATGTTAAAGAATAAGGATTATACAAAGAAAACTGTAATTAAACATACAGACAACTTTACACGATTAACAATTTCTGAGGAAGGAAAGTAATCCGGAAAGTTCTAACACCAGCGAACTTTAAGTTACCTTTGAAGTTATTGTTACTGTTGATATAACTCTTGATAGTTACTTCTGAGAATTGAAGACTGCAAATTACTTTTGAAGTTATTATTTCTAAAAAGACTTCTTACAATTACCTTTGAGAATTAAAGATAGTATCTCTTATATGAACTCAATATAGAGAAAGTTTATTTGTCTTTAAGATGTATTTCATAAAAGAACTCTGAATAATAAAGAGAATATTTGGTTTGGATTTTTATCGCCTCAAAGGGATTTTTTGGTTTTTCTGGACACTAACCGTTTGGCCATAAGTGTGTATTTTGCCAAATTGAGATGGCATCAGATAAATTAGAGCTGCACATTTTAATGCTTGGCAATAACTTGGTACTCAGGAATTTAAAGGTCAATGTCAATAATTGAATTGAGTTTAAAAGTTTATGGGAACTATAATACATGTCATGTGATCCTAATACCTTACCCCACCAGTGTCCAGATCACCACAATCTGCAAGCAATGTATTTGCCGAACTATCTTCCATGGTAGTCTCAAATAAAGTAAACAGCAATAGTCAAATCTGATTGCAAACAAAGGTGAAATATGTTGCATCTTTGTAAGGTTTTAACACATTTACATAGCTAAGTTTAGCTAGTAAATGGTGCTCGTTACTATAACCACTTGCACTTCAAATCTAGGAAGACTCCATAAACAACAAACTTGGGTCTTTGAATGTGGCTGAACACCTTTATCAAATTAGCTGATTCCATGCTACAGCTCTTTAATACCTGTCAGAATTAAGTTTCAGCTTGCTCTCCATCATCCACCCTCAAATGGTCTCTAGATCCCCATTTAGCTTCCTTGAGATCAGGAGACAGAAATATACTGATGACATTTCAACTTAAACCTTTGAATGACTTCCAAGCAGTTTCAGGAATATACTGAAAAACACAGCTTGAAGTCCTTTTTGGCCTTCTCTTCCACATCCCTCACCATACTGTCCAGGCAAAATTACTGTCATCCTCTCACAACATAAATTAAGTTTGTACCTGGCTTCCAGCATCTGCAGCTGGACAGTCATGGTGTTCTTTGCCTCTTGGGATTCTCCTCCATCACAGCTTACTACACCCTATTCTTCTCACACACCACCCCATAGCACTTAGTGCATTCTCTGGGTGGTTCACAAGTTAATTAGCATGCTGGGTACTCATTTTACTGACCTGGGAAAGATGGAAGGCTAAGTCAGCCTGGATCCCCACCTGGATCCCCATCTAGATCAGACTCACAATGTTCTGGCTGCAGTACAGCAGATTAACCACTGCATCACCAGGGGCCTTAATGGCTTCCAAGCCATATGTCTCCTGACCCACAAAGCTTCTTCCAGCAACTGAGTTTCTAGCTGAAACATTCTACCAGTAACGCAAACAAGAAAAGGCCTTGTCAAGAATCAGCATCTACTGTAAATTGAAAGAGAAGCAGTGCATTGTATTTGTGCTATGAACTCCATAGTGAAGCTGATAATGAGCAGATATAGAGCCCTCGTGGCACAGTGGTTAAGCCAAAACTCTACTCACTCTGCTCGATCCTGGTTGACTCCATCCTTCCAAGATTGGTAAAATGAATATCCAATTTGTTATGGCAAAATGCAAATTATCTTGTGCTCTAAGCACTATGGGGTGGTATATAGGTGTAATTACCAATGCTAGATTTGCCATGAGGACTCCCATGCCCCCTTAAATTATCTCTCTCAATGCAACTAAATGATACCTGTTTTCTCCAGCCCAGTTTTACATACTAATCTAACTATGCTTGAAGTTAGCCTAGAAAGCAAAAGGAATTTAAAGCTGTTTTGCATTTCATCAAGTGAAAGGGCCTAAAAGGTTATTTCATCGTTCCATCAGTGGAATTTCCCTATATTTTTCATTAAAATATTTATATTCTAATTTATATCAACAGATACTGGGCAGATTATAACAAGAAACAATTTAAAATAATTTAGAACAGTTTAAAACATAAAATTACATAACCGTTTAAACTAAAATCCTACAGTCAATCTTTATGTGAGTAAAAGATTTGAAACATCTAGGACAGTGGTGGCGAACCTATAGCATGCGTGCCAGAAGTGACATGCAGAAGCCTTTCTCCTGGCACGTGTGCCATCGAGCGGAAGCCACGCTCCACGCAGCCTGGTCTGCACCACTCCCCCACCATCCCTCTCTCTCTGCCAAAGGAGAGGTGAGGGGGGAGGCTGAAATCCTGACTAGGAGGCTGCAACTGTGAGAGGCAAAATGGGGAGCACTCATGGGGGGGGAGGCCCGGTGGGGGGTTAAGAAGGCCCGTCGGAGGAGGGGAGGCTCGTCGGGGTGTAGAGAGGCCTGTTAGGGGGATGGAAGGCCATGCGGGGCTTCTCCTGAGCCCAGGAGGCCTTTCCAGCCTGACGTGGCGGTGGGGGCTTGTCCAGGGCAGCTTACCATGGGGCGTGAAGCTTGATGGTGCAGGAGTGGTGAACATGCACACGCACAGTTGAAGCACGCTGGTGATGTCACCAACACATGATGCCTAGCACCCATCTCCTCCCCCTCCCCCCTTGGGCACTCTGTCTCTAAAAGGTTTGCCATCACTTGTCTAGGACTATTAAATTAGTGAGGGTGGAGATAGGATGATTCTGTATAACAAACTCAATGCTTCAGATCCCTCTAGGCTTGGAAAAACATGGCAGATGGTATAAGAACTGAGCTGATTAGCAGGTTTGTTTACCACAAGTTACATTTCAATTCAGAGTGATAATTTAGGCCTGCTACAATTTCTTTGGAAGTAGATGTCCCAGTCCACATTCCATTATTCCATCTGTTTTCAGTCAATCTTTCTTTTGCTTACTGTGAAACCTGTAATGTCCAGTGTAAAGTGATGCAGTGAAAAGGAGCAAAGACAAATTGGTTAACTTTGGTGTGTCTCACATTCTGTATAGTAGATTTTTCTTGCTCTAGTAGTCTAGTTAGTCTAATTCACCAAGTGTGTAGCAGTTACCATTATGGTTTTGCAAGGGGCAAAATCTCAGCAAATATGAGATGAAGGGAACCAGTTTGTTCCCCTGAGGGGCTGGGATCCAATACATGAGAAAGTATTTGGTTTGAGGAGAAACACAGGACCTGCCTTCAGCTTGAGTAATCTAAGAGTATGTATGTGACATATTTTGTACTCAAGAAGAATTCCCCAGCGGGGAAGAAGACAGCTGAAATTAGTGCTTGACCCACATCATATAGCGAGAATCAAACACAAATGTCTATAGCACACTTCTATACAATATTCTGTACTGAACAACAACTACAACTACAACTACTACTACTACTACTACTACTACGACTGCCCCTTCGGGTGCTATGCCTTTACTTTTTTTTCACAGGACTTAACCAGAAGAAGAGGTTTTAAAAAAACTTCCACTAAGCCACAATGCCTCTAGTTGCACAACTGCACAAAAGGAATTCTATTCCTGCTCCACCCAGAGACCAAAACACACCTAGAAACAGATACAGTGGTACCTCATACAACAATTTTAATCTGTTCCACGGGGCTCATTGTTGTACAAAACAATTGCTATACAATGCATGCATCGTATAGCGATTTTCCCTATGGGATGCATCATACAACAATTTTTTTTCCGCTAAGTGGTTTTTCCCATTGAAAACATTGTTGTACGATTTTTTCCATAGGGAAAATTGTTGTGCGGGATGCCATTTCCCCTCAAAACCTAATAGTTATATGATTTTGTTGCTATACGGGGCGACTGTTGTATGAGATTCCACTGTAGTTCCATCCAGTACCCGTCATGATACTTCTCAGCATCAAAATTTGCAAACCCTTTGCATGAATTCGAGGTAAAGTCTCATCAAGTAAACATATGCTTTGTAAAGCAAAAATATAAGAAATACTCTACAAAGTCTATAGCGCTATCTCTAAACATCAGATTTCCATACAGGCACAAATAGGCTCATAATCAATCTCTGGTACGAGAAGTAGAAACAAGTCTTATTAACTCCAACAACCCAGGAAAATTTATCTGGCAAAGAAAGCTGTTAAACTGGTTCACAGTGTGCAAAGCTCCTCTGACATTTCCTTTGAAGAGCTTCTGGCCACCTCTGTGACCAGGAAAGGACAAATCAGAGCCTTTCCCCTCCACAATATTAGTATTAAGTTCCCTGTGTAAGAATACCAGCACAGCATATTAGCCTCTTTTCCTCATAGTAAGAGTAAATCAGTGGTTCCCAATGTGGGGCCCACGCCCCACAGGGGGACTTTAATTATCAGAAGCCTAAGTCAGTACACTGGCTGATCAGTGCTTTAGAGAATTGACTTAAGCTTCTGGGAATTAAGTCCAAAAACCTAAACACTGGAGTAATCCAAAATCTGTAAAATTTGATATAAAGATCACATGGAATGAGTGAAAGCATCAGTAGGTTCATACCTCAGCCTTCACCCAAATGCCACTCATATACAGTACTTACAGAGGTCTACTACAGGATGTCTTCCTGACATACCAGTGGCAAGGCTTTGTAGATACCACAGAAGTCACATCAATGTCACAGTGCAAACATGAGAAGCACACATTTTGCTACTTTAATTTTGTATCTGTAAAGCTACTACTGTATCTGAAATTGCCTTTCTCTCCTGCATTCCCAAATCCTTCTGCATACCTTTCTAGGTATCTTCTTATACCAGAAAGCCTCTTCCCATTTTTACATTACCCCATTCCAAGACCTTGAAATATGGCTCCTCTAAACACAGCAAAACAGAAACCAAAAAATCTAAGCACCTTTGCTAAATTGCCTTTGCTACTCTAGAGGTGCTATTAGGTTTGGGGCTGTCATAAAGGGAAGCCTCCACCTTTTCAGAAATCATGAAAAGTCCACAACATCCACTTGGCCAGGAACTACAGCATTTCAGTCCATTCCTGCTCAAGCTAACTTCATAGGAACAAACCTATGGATTGTTTCTTGATCCTGAATCAGGGCCATAGCCAGGATTCTAGTAAAGGTTTCCCTTGCTTGAAAGCCAGTCGTATCCAACTCTAGGGTTCAGTGCTCATCTGTTTCAAAGCCGAAACAGCGCTGTCTGCTTCTGCAGATGTTTCCATGGTCACGTGGCAGGCATGATTAGACACTGGAGTGCACTGGATGCTGCTTACCTTCCCACCAAAGTGGTCCCTATTTATTTACTTGCAATTTCTTGCTTTCGAACTGCTAGGTTGGCAGGAGCTAGGACAAAGACGGGAGCTCATTCCATCCTGCAATACTTGGGAATCGAACTGCCTTCCAGCCAGGTGAGCCACTTGAGCCCCTGCAGCCCCTGGAAGTCCTGTACTCATACCAAAATGTTGTCTCTGAAAGGAGAAAGCAATGTGGGGAAGAGGGGACTGCTGTGTCTGACAACAACCTATTCAACAGGGCGAAACTTCACAACTAATCCAAATAACAACCAGAGACCATTATGTACCTCTGTACCTGGTGTGTATAAATTGATGCCATGAAGTCTCACTCCCATGTCTGACAAAGTGGACTTGATCCACGGAAGCTAACATTAAAATGCGTACAGCAGTTAGTCTTTCAAGTGCCACAATGTTTTCTGTATTTTTGTTTTATTTACTCTCCGATAGCCTTTAATAAGAGGTGCTGACAAAAACTGACTGCAGGGCCAGCAAGCTTAGACGTCCAACGTGAATGAGCCTCTGGTGGCACAGTGGTTAAACTGCTGCACTGCAGCCAGAACGTTATGAGTTCGATCCTGGCAGAGTTCAAGGCCGACTCAGCCTCCTATCCTTTCGAGATTCGTAAAATGAGGACCCAGCAAATTGGGGGCAAAATGCTAATTAACGTGTGACCCGCCCAGAGAGTGCACTAAGCGCAATGGGGCGGTATTGAAGTGTAGTTACTGCTATTGCTATGGGAAGAAGCTCACTATATTATAGACAACCTCACCAAGGCGCTTTGTCGCCTGCCTTACAGGCTTCTCCCGCTCCCCCTCACTCCACCCCATAACCTTCCACCCCATCCAAGAAAATGTCCTCACATTAAAGGGACCACGTTCCGGCAATGGGGTTGATTCATCCGTTTCCAGCATTTTAATCAGATCATTAAAACTGTATACAGTATCCGTTCGTCGGGCTCAGCAGTCCCATCCGTCCAAGGAAGATTACGCGCCCCTTTCCCATGGATGGGTGGGACTGCAGTGGCTCAAGTGGCTAAGGCGCTGACTGGAAGGCCGGAGGGCAGCAATTCGATTCCCGAGTACTGCCGGACGGAATGAGCTTCTGTCTTTGTCCCAGCTCCTGCCAACCTAGCCGTTCGAAAGCAAGAAATTGCAAGTACAGTGATACCTCATACAATGTCCAAACTTGGTTCCACAAGTTTGGACTTTATACGGATTTGGACTTTGTATGAAGCATGCAAAATCCTAGCCACGATGCTTCACACAACGTCCAAATCCTTACCTCGATGCCTCGTACAACGTCGTTTCCTTAGAGATACATTGTATTGTAACAGCACAGACTTCAGGGCAAAGTCAAGGAAACAGACAGGAAACTGACAGAACTTTAAGAAATCATTGTCTAAAGGCTAAATACATTACAAAAACATGTCAAACAACCCTGTTTGCCAAGAACCTGAAGAATGCTGCAAAAATCCCAGGAATGCTTCTAAAAATTCTAACAAAAAATTCAAAATAATCCAAAATCGCGCTCAAAACCACTCCTAAACACTCTTTGCCTCATGCAAAACCCACAAGAGCAATGCACACATGTGTCCTGCTTTTTATACTGCCCAGGCACAATGCAACCTGGAAGAAACCCCAATGCCTCATACAAAGTCGCAGCGACTTTGTATGAGGCAACTTTTCCCAAGGAATAAGGCAATGTTGTATGAATTCGATGTTGTACGAAGCGGACTTTGTATGAGGTTATTACTGTTGATCAATAGGGACCACTTCGGTGGGAAAGGTAAAACAGCGTTCCGTGCGCTCCGATGTGTCTGTCTAGTCATGCTTGCCACATGACCACAGAAACGTCTGCGGAAGCAGACAACGCTGGCTGGCTCTTTGAAACAGAGATGAGCAGTGAACCGTAGAGTTGGATACGACTGTCTTTAGAGCAAGGGGAACTTTTATTCCCATGGGTGGGATAGTTTTAGAGGAGGGCAGCGGCTCCCTACCTGCCCACACCGTCATGAGTTCGACGCCGTGTGGATGACAGACCAAACGCCGCTCGGCCACTCAAGGACCCACTCTGCGCCCCACCTCTCTCTCTCTCTCTGTGTGTGTGTGTGTGTGTGTGTGTGTGTGTGTGTGTGTGTGTGTGTGTGTGTGTGTGTGTGTGTGTGTGTGTGTGTGTGTGTGTGTGTGTGTGTGTGTGTGTGTGTGTGCGTGCGTGCGTGCGTAGGGTGTCCTCAGCCCACCCACCCCCTCTCCCGGTCCCGGGAGTCAGTCCTTCGCGTCGGACACGTACGAGTCCCAGGACAACGGAGCAGGGGCGCCCGGGCGCCCCGTTACTTGCAGAGGAAGCTCATCCAAAGGCCAGGGCGCGCGTGCAAAAAGGAGACCCCTTTGCGTTCCTTCCCGGAGCAATTTGCCACCCGCCACTCACCCCTGACTTTTGGAGACACCGCGATAAAGAGCACGGAATATATCTATATCTAATTTTATTTTTTATTTTTTTGGGGGGAGGTGACTGGGAGACTTACCTCTCCAAGCGGCTGCTTTTGAGACGCCCGCTCAGCTGCTACGAGTCCCGCGCCTGGTCCCGTCCGGAGCAACAGGCGGCCTCGAGCGCAAAAGCGCGGGGTTTGCTTTCTCCCCCCAAGTGCACACACCGCTCTTTTTGCAAGCCCACCCCGGCCCGCCGCCGCTCCGGATCAATCCGCCTCCCTCGGGCGGCGCAAACCTCTCGCTGGCTCGCCCCTCCCTCCTTCCCTTCCCTCCCTCCCTCCCTCCAGTCCTATTTCAAGCTGCCTGAGCCTGCCTGGGACCTTCAATGGTGGTGGGTGTGGGTTTGTGTGTGTGTGTGGCGCGTCCCGCCTCCCGAGTGGTGGGCCCGCTCTGGAGCCAGACTCCCGGTGACTTCTCTGACTGAGGAAGTCACGAAGAGGCCTGGGCTGTTGTCGTCGGCGGGAAAGAAGGAAGGCGGCAACGAGAGCACACCACGGACGCATTCCTCACAGTGGTTCTCAACCTTTGGTTCTTGGACTTCAATTCCCAGAAGCCTCAGTCAATACATTGGCTGATCAGTGCTTTGGGAAAATGCCTTAGGCTTCTGGGAATTGAAGTCCAAAAACCAAAGGTGGGGAAACACTTCCACACCTTCCTGCCTGCCTGGGGAAGAGAGGGCGGGAGGAAGCTTTTTGATCCAGTTAGCCCGCGCTCTGGGGATGATGATGAATCCGGGCCCTACCGCCTAGCACCGCGACGGCGAAGCTCTTGGCACTCTAGATGTCCTTGGACTTCAATTCCCAGAAGCCCCCGTGAATCCACACTGGGTTTGCTGCCGGCCCACGCCGAGCCCCCCTCGTCGCTCCTGGAAGTGGAAGTAAAACGCGCCCGGACAGGCGCGTTTTACTTCCGCTTCCAGGAGCGACGAGGGCAGCACAGGCCGGATGAATCGCAGCAAACCCATTCGTGTGGATTCACGAGGGCTTGGGCTTCTGGGAATTGAAGTCCAACGACATCTAGAGTGCCAAGAGGTTCGCCATCACTTGAGGCTGGCCACCCAGAAAGAGGACCGCAGCTGGGGCTCAGTTTGTGTGTACTTCTGCTTCCAGGAGCGACGAGGGCGGCATGGCGCGGGCCGGATGAATCGTAGCAAACCCCTTCGTGTGGATTCACGGGGCTTGGGCCTCTAGGAACTGAAGTCCAACGACATCTAGAGTGTCAAGAGGTTCACCATCACTCGAGGCTGGCCACCCAGAAAGAGGACCGCAGCTGGGGCTCTGCTTGTGTGTGTGTGGGGGGGGGGGAGGAGGGGGGAACAATCTAAACAAAGTCTTGGGCTCCTGGTTGGGAAATCATAAAGACAAGCACGCCTCTGTGCATGTGGAGAGTTCGCGAATGTAAAAGCTGGCTACACTAGTTGAGAAACTAACTACCCCCTCTTTTTGGTATCGCTCCAAAGCAAACCAAAATAATCATACCTACCACCCCAATAGAGCTTAGTGCACTCTGGGCAGTTCACAAGTTAACTAGCATTTTGCCCCCAACATGCTGGGACTTCACTTTACCGACCTCGGAAGGATGGAAGCAGTGATGGGCATCAGCAGATTTGCACCAGTTCGCCAGAACCGGTAGCAGAAATTCTGGCTGGTTCCGCCCATCCAAGTTTTGAAGTAAAGTACTGTAGTCCTAATTCAGGTGCAACACAGGGCTTTCCCCCTGGCCACACGCACCATACCACGCCCACAGTGTGGTAGTAAATTTTTTTGGAGCCCCCCACTGGATGTAAGGCTGAGTCAACCTTGTGCCCCTGGTCAGGATCTAACTCACAACCTTTGGGTTGCAGTATAGCAGTTTAACCACTGCTCTGCCTAAGATAAGGAGAGAAATAGCAGCGGACGCAGAGAGAACTAAGCAAGAGAATGACCTTTGCCGCAGGCTCACATCCAGGAAGAGTGTTATGGCAAGAGCAAACATTCTTGAGGGTACAAACAAAAGCAAATTAGAAGATGGAGGAAGGAGCTCACTAGACAAGGAACAACATTAAAGGAGGATATGGCTGAAGAACTCAATCTGCCCTAGGTCATGTGGAGGACTCTGAATAGGCTCAATGTCGGAATCCCTAAATGCAAACCAACATGCCCAAGTGGGGGCTGCTAGCAGATAACAACATGCTGTGTGAATGTGGAGAGATACAGAATCCGGCTCATTTACTGGTCTGACGATTACTGCCAGAAACATGCACCAATGAGGACTTGACAAAGCCAAGAAAGTGGCTTCATTTTTGGAAGTCCAGGGTTTGTTTGACTGAGACACAAAAGAAGAAGAACACTGGCTATTCTGCCCGGCTGGTCTAGGAATGGGCAACAAGGCCTACAACCAGAGTGTGGTGTGGGTTTTCACGTAGGTTTCAGTGCTCATTCAGCACCTTTTCCATTTTTAAAAGAAGGGAGCTCTGGAGCCCAGCTGTTGCATTCATTAGAGGAAAGGCTTCTGTGCCAAGACGAGAAGCAACGAGTTGAATGCCAGCGAGGAGCCTTGGCATTGCCTACTTGAGTTGAATGGAGGTTTTTTTGTGTAGGGGGGGACAGCACAGAGGCATTTTCTCAGTTTTGGGAACTTTGAATCAGTTTCCTCAAGAAGGAAAGGCTGTGATTCACTTTGGTCTTCTCTGTATCGTCTCATGGCGCCTCTTCGTGGTGAAGAGACTGCCTTGGGGAAATAAGCTAACACTGAACTCAAGGAAAGCCAGCTCACCTTTCTGCAACTACTCATACTGCTCCATTGGCTATCAACCACTACTACTTGGTTGATTTCTTGGAGCAAAAAACTCTGAAAAGAATCCATAGGTGTTTCATGTGAGAAGAGAGACCATGGATGTATGGACTTCATGGCTGAAGAGCCTGAGAGACTGGTGTGGAATGTCCTCAGAAGAACTGTTCCAAAGAGTTAAGAACAGGAAGACTTTTGTCATGATGATAGCCAATATCCGGGAACAGATACGGCACCTGAAGAATAATAATAAAGGAAAGATCACTAAAACCTCTGTGATGCAGTGGGTAAGCTACAGTACAGTAAAACCTCGCATAAAGAGCACCCTGCTTAGAGACTTACTCGCTTAAAGAGCAGAATTTTCTCTGAATGGGTGCCCTCGCTTAACAACTAAAACCAAACAAAAACTCACTTAACAAATAAATCAGGGTTTTCAATTCACCACCACCACCACCATCACCAGAAATCACAATTGGCCACTTACAATAGTGCTTTGCTTACAGAGCAAACTCGCTTAAAGAGCCATCCCATGGAACACATTATGCTCTTTAAACGAGGTACCACTGTACTGCAGTCAAAGCTCTGCTCCTCCGAATTCGATTTCATAACCTTCAAGGTTGTCTTAGCCTTCCATGCTTCTACAATCGGTAAATTAGTATCCAGTTTGTTGGGGGGTCAAATTATAGCTTACATAGTTACATTGTATACTAGCTGATTACCCGGCCTTGCTCAGGTTTTTTTGTTTTCCCTAAAGGAAGTATAGTTCCTCTAAATGTGGAGTACAGTAGCTGCGTTGCCTCTTCCCAGGGCCCTCACCACCTGGCCTGGGAATGGGAAGCAGGTGCATCACCTCTGCCCTCCTAGCCTCACCCACTTGGAGGGCTCAAAAAGAGATGATGCCAGAGTCCCGCCGCTGCCGTGTTGCCTCTTCCCGGGGCCTTCGCCACCTGGCCTGGGAATGGGTGGCAGGTGCGTCGCCTCCACCCTCTGAGCCTCGCCTGCTCAGAGGGCTCAAAAAGAGATGACGCTGGAGCCCTGCCGCCGCCACATTGCCTCTTCCCGGGGCTCTTGCCACCTGGCCCAGGAATCGGAGGCAGGTGCGTCACCTCTGCCTTCCAAGCCTTTCCCGCTCGCAGGACTCAAAAAGAGGACGCTAGAGCCCCGCCGCCACCATGTTGCATATTCCTGGGGCCCTCGCCACCTGGCCTGGGAATGAGAGGTAGGTGCATCACCTCCGAGCCTCGCCTGCTCAGAGGGCACAAAAAGAGCCTCGCCATTGCCTCCGCAGCCGCGTTGCCTCTTCCTGGGGCCCTCGCCACCTGGCCCAGGAATAGGAGGCAGGTGTGTCACCTCCACCCTCCAAGCCTCACCCGCTCGGAGGGCTCAAAAAGAGATGACGCTGGAGCCCCACCGCCGCCGCGTTGCCTCTTCCTGGGGCCCTCGCCACCTGGCCTGGGAATAGGAGGCAGATGCGTCGCCTCCACTCTCCGAGCCTTGCGGCTTGCCTGCTCGGAGGGTTCAAAAGAGATGACACCGGAGCACCGCCACTGCCATGTTGCCTGTTCCTGGGGCTCTTACCACTCTGCCTGGGAATGGGAGGCAGGTGCTCACTCAGATGACTTTGAAAGGAACGGCGTTGTGCCTCCTGAGGACACTTTGGATGCTTGGTCGTTGAGTTTTGGTCCCGTTTGCGGCGATGAGTTTTGGATTTTTCAGGGAGCGTGAGCCAGACTCCATATGCCTGTTTGTATTTTTCATTGTGCTGTGTATTGGCATTAACCTCCCCCTCTCTCTCATGCACACATTGACACACACACACACACGTGTGCACCTCCCTCCCCCTTCCCCCCCACGTGACTCACCCGTGCCCGCTGCACTGGGCTGTGCTTCTCCTCAGTGCGGGACGAGAGCAATGACCAGAGCAGCAGCAAGCTCAGGAAAGAGCCGAGCAGTAGCCTGGTGCGCAAAAGGAAGCCCAGCTTCAGCCGCATCCTCCTCCTCCTCGCCACCATCCCTCCACCCCGGCCTGACTGGCTCTCCCTCGCCGCCTTTCCCCTCACCACCCCGAGGAAAAAAATGTTTGTCTTGTTCTGCTTGTGAGAAAGCCTGGTTCGTCACTGTTTTTTTTTAACCTGCTGGTCCCCCTCCTACCACCTTCGCACCCAACTGAAGAAGGCTCTGCTCCCTTTTCCCTCAGGTCTCCCTTATCTGCCGCGGTCACGGCCTCGGTCTCCAAAGCCTCGCATCCCGACAGGTCGAAAGAAGCCGCCACCTTGTCCGCCACCACCTTGAATGCCGGTTAGGCTGTGGTGCGTGCGTGGACTACCATGCATGCACACTAGCGTCTTTCCTGCCTTTTTGTGCTATTGGGGGGGCCCTTTGTGACCTTTTGGGGTGCATACACCCCAAAATGGGGTTCAGGACTCCCCCAGTGCTGATCTCGCAAGGCCAAGGTAGGTGAGTGGCAAGTTTCAGTGAGATCTGTCCAGGGGTGTGGAAGCCTATTGAGCACATACAAGACCACACCTCTGTCTTATATATATAGATTACCTAGAAAGTGATTTAGCACTATGGAACAATATATAAGTAGATGTATTTGTATATTTTTTGCATTTTTACTTTCTTTGATAGGCTGTTCCACTGTTGAAGAGTTCTTGCCATCAAGAAATACCTTCAAATTTTTATCTGAAATATCTGGTCTTATTATTTGAATAACTTCTTTTGTTCTAAGGGACAGTAGGCAATAACATTGTTCCACAATCCACATGACAGCCATTCACATATTTGAAGATGACTACTATACTCTTTATCCCACTTCTGTAGTTCACACATAGTTTCTCTTAACCACTACTAGATCATTTACCAAATGGGTCAAATTCCTTTGAACATGTGCTAATTTAAATTAGTGCTCAGTGTCATCCAGTGATCTTCATGGCTGGGCAGGAATTTGAACCTAAGCCTCTCAAGTGTTAAGTAAGTTACAAATATAGCTGCCCAATCCTAGCTGGTGCATTCATTTTTCTTCCCATCCTTTTACCTGCCAACCTCCACACTGTATCATTCAACAGTCCTCAGTGTCCAGCAAGTCCTGCAAACCAATGAACACAGTCTCTTTTTTTGGTCCTCTCATAGGAATTAGCCATAGCCTCCTACAAAACGGAGGCTATGATCAAAGCTGAATCACAAATACTGGGACAGGTATGGGGAGTAACAGTTGAAGACAATGTCCTCAATCTAGCTAAACTGATGCTAATAGCAATCACTTGCACACTTAACCAAGAGTACATCTAATGAATAGAGTAAAAGTTGGGGTTGTCATGTACCTGGGATATGATTTAAAAGTGCTTTTGTTGCCTTTTGTTGCCAGTAGTGAGTTTCCATGCCTCAGCTACCCACTATACTACACAGCTGTCTACGAAGATTTATTTCCAAGTATATGCACATGAGACTGGAATGGCTACAATCCTATGCACATGTACTTGCAAATAAGACCCAATAAATTTGCAGGAATTAATTCTGAGTAAATATATTAAAAATGTGCATCTCATGGCTTAATGAAAAATAAATCAAACATGTCATTATTACAATTTGTCATTGTTAACAATATATAATTCTGTATGCATTTGACTCTACACTCGTCCTATTTACAACTCAGCATAAATAGGACTGTAACTTACTCATAAAAGAGTTCAGCTTAATCCAAGACAATGTGCGTTTAGCATTGGTCATAAAGCAGGACTGGAAGTAATTATGAAAAATTTTAAATCAGCCAATTGTAGCATTTAAAAGCATCTTGATCTGCATACATTAGAATCCTGTTTTCATCAATTTTGCTTGCTGATCTTTGCAAATCAACTTATTATTGGAACCATATCATCAGGCTTTTCCCCCTTATTAATTAGCTGTAATAATTTGAAAGCATGCTGAATAAGAAATGCCACCCTTCTGACCACTGGAAACTTTGCTGAGATGTTGGCTAGTTTCTAACTTTAATTGATAGAAATATGGGAAGCTGCTTCATGATAGTAATATCTATCTAGTACTGCTCTTTCTGTCTGGTCCTGGTTTTCCTGAAATTATCTGGGACAAGAGATTTTGCTCTGGATACAATTTGTTCTATTAAGCATGATTATGCCTATGTGGGTTCCTAGACCTGATGCCTACCATATTTTAATTTACTAGAATCACTTGGGACATAAGATACTGAGAACAATACTACTACTTGACTGCAACTCGTATCCGAGAATGCATCCCCACCCCCACCCCACCCCCCGAAGCAGGAAAAATGTCATTGGCGTGAATTTGTTTAAGGTGGATCCCATCTTGCCATGAAGTGACCCACACAATATGATCTCGGAGCCATCACTCATGGCACACATGAAGCGTGACATGCAGGATTTAGCACTGTGACTGCAATGGACCACCGCAGCCTTGAGGATATGGACAAGGTGCACCTTTACAGCCAGTCTATCTGGCATGACCTCTTCTGCCTCCATGACCATTGGGAAACAGAGTTCCTCCTCCGCTCATTTTGCCGTTGGGCCCAATATTATGGTTTCCAGTGGCATTTTCTCCACTGAGGATGACCATCACCCCACCTAAAGGGGCTCATCCGTCCGTAGCCATTGGCCCCTTCAGGGAGTCAGGTTAGTTAGTTAACCGCCACCTGACACTCGGCATTAAACTGAGAACAATACATGCAAGTAATTAAAGTATTAGTTGCTGTTTTCACTGACTTACTATGTTCCTTTGTTCTTGACAGATCTATTATATGTTTATCACAAATAATATTACATAAAAAGTTATTTATTTAACAACATGCTTGGAATGTCTATGGTGAGGAATTAAAATCAAAATATTTAGATGATAAGTTTGAACAGTTTTGATAACCGGACACTAAAAAGAGCAAATGCCCCAAATAAATGTATAGTAAAAATAATCTTAGAAGGCAGAACCTTGTTAATTTTTGGATGGAATTCTCTCCTCTGAGCACATATTCTGTTTAAAAAAGGAAACTCTTTCAATTGAAAAAAAAAAGATCTGATGCATCCAATGCATTATTTACTGTTTTATTTATTTATTTATTTATTTATTCAATTTATATCCCGCCCACTCAACACAAGGCCGACTCCGGGCGGCTAACAACATAAACGTAACCCCAGGGCAACCCAAGGAGTTTACAAATGTAAATACAATATTCACAAATACAATAATAAATACAACATTTCAAATATATAATCACAATCCTAAAAACAGTTAAAACAGTAAAAACAAATTAAGACTACCCACCCCCTAAAAAGCAGGGGCTGCAGGATCGAAAGGCACCATGGGGAAGAGTTCCTCTACACCAACCACCCCATGGTGGTTACCCTTCCACCTGCACCCCACACTTGACCCTCCAGCCAGGTTTTAAGATCCCTTCTGAAAGGCAGCAACTCCGTCCGAAGACGTAATTCTGTTGGCAGGAGGTTCCAGAGGGCCGGTGCAGACACGGAGAAGGCTCTCCTCCTTGTGCCAGAGAGGTGAGCCCCTCTGGCTGATGGAACAATTAGAGAGCCCCTCCGGTCCGCTCTGGTTGGACGGACAGACGTCCTCAGGGCGATGCGGTCTCTAAGGTAACCTGGCCCACTACCATATAGGGCTTTAAAGGTCAAAACCAGCACCTTGAATTGCACCCGGAGACATACTGGCAACCAGTGCAGCTCCCGGAGCAGTGGCAAAGCATGAGCATAACGCCCACACCCCATCACCACCCGAGCAGCCGCATTCTGGACCAGCTGTAGCCTCCGAATGGTCGTCAAGGGCAGCCCCATGTAGAGCGCATTGCAATAGTCTAGTCTGGAGGTAACCAGAGCATGGGTGACCGTGAGCAAGGAGTCCCGGTCCAGGAGTGGGCGCAACTGGCGGATCACCCGAAGTTGGGCGAAGGCCCTCCTGGTCACAGCCGCCACCTGTTCTTCTAGCAGTAGCCGCGAATCAAGGAGGACCCCCAAGTTGCGCACCGGGTCTGTCTGGGGCAAAATAGCCCCATCCAGAACCAACGATGGTAGCTCCCGGATTAACGCAGGACCCCCTATCCATAGCCACTCAGTCTTGCTGGGATTCAGTTGTAGCCCGTTAGCCCCCATCCAGACCCCCACAGCTACCAGGCATCTGGAAAGGACTTTGACGGCATCACTGGGGTCCCCATGGGCCGAGATGTACAACTGAGTGTCATCCGCGTACTGATGGTACCGCACCCCATGGGAACGAATGATCTCACCCAGCGGCTTCATGTAGATGTTAAATAGGAGAGGAGAGAGCACCGAGCCCTGAGGAACCCCCCATTTGAGGGGCCTAGGGCTGGACCTCTCATCCTCCAACCACACCGACTGGGACCGACCCCTCAGAAATGAGGAAAACCAGGACCACACAGTACCCTGGATTCCCAAACCTCGGAGCCGTTCCAGAAGGATACCGTGGTCAACGGTATCGAAAGCCGCTGAGAGGTCAAGAAGAGCTAGGACGGATGGATGACCACCGTCCCGCTCCCGCCAGAGATCATCCATCAGTGCGACCAATGCCGTCTCGGTACCATATCCAGGCCTGAATCCTGACTGAAAAGGGTCCAGATAATCCGCTTCATCCAGTACCCCCTGCAGCCGACACGCCACTGCCTTCTCCAACACCTTCCCTAAAAAGGGGAGGTTTGAGACAGGCCTATAGTTAGTTAGGACAGCTGGGTCGAGGGAAGGTTTCTTCAGGAGGGGGCGCACCAAAGCATGTTTTAAAGGTGCAGGAAACACCCCCTCCCGCAATGATGCATTGATCACAGCCCCAACCCAGCCACCTGTCACTGCCTTGGAAGTTTTCACCAACCAGGTGGGACAGGGGTCCAAGGGGCAGGTAGTGGCGCACACAGCTGCAAGGAGCCTGTCCACTTCATCAGGGGCAACTGGATCAAACCGGTCCCAGATGGCATGGCAAGACTGTGCTCCGACTCCCTCCGGACCCTCCCCATCCACGCCAGGATTAAACCCAGAGCGAATCCGATCGATTTTCTCCACTAGATGGTCAGCAAAGTCCTCAGCCGACCCCTGCCAACCAGGCACCGGGGTCCCCCTGCCAAGGAGAGACCCGGTAACCCGGAACAGGGTGGCTGGGCGATTATCAGCGGAGGCGATAAGGGTGGTGAAGTATTGTCGCCTCACCACCTCCATCGCCACTAGATAGGCCCTAATAGCGGCTCTAGCTAGTGTCCAATCGGAGTCTCTCTGGGTCTTCACCCAGCGGCGCTTTTGGCGTCTCTTTGCCCGTTTGAGCTCCCGCAGTTCATCTATGAACCATGGCGATGACCTAGCTCGATGAGCTCTGAGAGGCCGTAGTGGTGCGATTTCATCCAAGGCCGCTGTTGTCATCCTGTTCCACAGGTTGACCAGTGCCTCGGGCGAATCGTGTTGCCGATCCAGAGGGAAATCCCCCAGTTCCCTCTGGAATCCATCAGGATCCATCAGTTGCCGGGGGCGGGCCATTCTAATAGGCCCTGCCTCCCTACGGTGAAGCGATGCACCCAGGAAGTCTAGAGCCACCAAATAGTGATCTGACCATGGCACAGGTGATATGTCTAATTTCCGTAATCTCAGATCACTCTGCCACCGCTCCGACAAAAAGATTAAATCTGGTGTGTGGCCACTGCCCCTGGTCGGGCCCTGAATTACCTGAATCAGGTCCATATCTGCCATGGAAGCCATGAACTCCTGAGCCACCCCGGAGCCAGTCCCCAGCGAGGGTAAATTGAAGTCCCCCAGAACCATCAGTCTAGGGAACGCCAACGCTGAGATGGCCTCGAGGAGCTCAGGCAGGGAGTCTCTTACCCTGCAAGGGGGCAGGTACAGGAGTAAGACTCCCAACTGACCCTTAGAGCCCAGACGCAGAAGCAGGGCTTCACAACCCAGAATTTGTGGAGCAGTAGCCCTGGTGACTCCCAGTGACTCTCTGGCTATAATGGCAACGCCACCGCCCTTACCCTTATCCCTAGGCTGGTGCCAAGTACTGAACCCAGCTGGACACATTTCTGACAGAGGAACCCCATCCTCTGGTCTCAGCCAGGTCTCAGTAATACATGCCAAGTCGGCCCGCTCCCCCATAATAGAGTCTTGTATCAGGGGGCCTTATTACAAACCGACCTGGCATTCATCAGCAGCAGCCTAAGGACAGGGTCACCCTGGGTCAGCTGCTCAGGTCCTAGAGGTGTAACCGTGGGGCTGGAATGAGGGACAGATACTAAGCATCTGCCCCGTGTTCCCCGAGTGCGGCCCGCCCCTCGGTACCCGCTATATCGCCCCATGCCCATCACAACCTCTATATTGGCCTCCAGAGCCTCCCTGCTTGCCCTGGACAGAATGCTGCCTCTCCTCCCTGGCTGGCCTGGCAATCTCTCCCATAACAAACTACCCTTAGTCTCTCCCATACAAAAAAACCCCAAGTACAGCACCCGCCGGTGGGGAGGCGCAGCTCACGAACAGCGTCTTTGGCCCCAGCTGGGCTCCTTTTACCTTCCCTGCCGGTGGAAGGGGCGGGGAAGCGCAGCTCACGAACAGCGTCTTTGGCCCCAGCTGGGCTCCTTTTACCTTCCCTGCCGGTGGAAGGGGCGGGGAGGCGCAGCTCACGAACAGCGTCTTTGGCCCCAGCTGGGCTCCTTTTACCTTCCCTGCCGGTGGAAGGGGCGGGGAGGCGCAGCTCACGAATAGCGTCTTTGGCCCCAGCTGGGCTCCTTTTACCTTCCCTGCCGGTGGAAGGGGCGGGGAGGCGCAGCTCACGAACAGCGTCTTTGGCCCCAGCTGGGCTCCTTTTACCTTCCCTGCCGGTGGAAGGGGCGGGGAGGCGCAGCTCACGAACAACCCCCCCCCTGAATTTAGTGGGATGCATTTTCTTAATGGATAGGCAAGTTATCTTTCTGTGACTGAAATCAATTCTTCTTATACCATCATAAGTGGAATTACTGACATTTATATTTCTGACAATTTTAGGAATATACACATTTACTTAGAAACAAGACTTACTAAAAATGCCAAACAAGTCCAAATTAAGATCTGATTTAATCTAAAAATTAGATTCACATTCTTTAATGTCTGGCAAAATAGTCCCTGTGGCTGTTGATATTAATATCCTTCTAAAACAATAAAGTTATTAAGCGGCTTGTAAACTGTACCCAATGTGTCTCTTTTAATTTACACATAAGGGTGTTGTCTGTGCATCTCTGTGTCTATAGTAAAACCAATTAGAGCTGAAATAATGAATTGATTATTCTGGCTTTTTAATCAAGGGCAGTTTCAGTCACAGATTTAAAACACACTTGATACATCTCGGCCCGTGGGACCCCAGTGATGCAGTCAAAGTCCTTTCAAGCTGTCTGGAGGCTGTTGGGGTCTGGATGGGGGCAAATGGGCTACAGCTGAATCCTAGCAAGACTGTGGCTATGGATAGGGGGTCCTGCGTTATCCCGGGAGCTACCATCTTTGGTTTTGGATGAGGCTGTTTTGCCCCAGACCAACCCGGTGCGCAACTTGGGGGTCCTCCTGGATTCGCGGCTGCTGCTAGAAGAACAGGTGGCGGCTGTGGCCAGGAGGGCCTTCGCCCAACTTCGGGTGATTCGCCAGTTGCGCCCGCTCCTGGACCGGGACTCTTTGCTCATGGTCACTCACGCTCTGGTGACCTCCAGACTAGACTACTGTAATGCGCTCTACATGGGGCTGCCCTTGATGACCATTTGGAGGCTGCAACTGGTCCAGAATGCTGCGGCCCGGGTGGTGATGGGGTGTGGACGTTATGCCCATGCCTCACCACTGCTTCGGGGGCTGCACTGGTTGAGAATCCCTGAACTACCCCAAACTGCAAGATGATTAATTAAACGTTTGAGTGGTTTCCCACATGAAAACTTCAGCAGCAGAAAAATAACATGAGAGGCATTTAAAAACTCTTCTTCTCTCAACACATTTAAACTAGGGAAACATTCACTTAAAAGAATCCATGCTGGCCTGGAACCTTCCATATCTATACCTATAAGAATGGGATGTGGCCATGCGTGTCCGGAATGGGTATCCACATTCGTCCAGCCTATCCCACAATGTGCCGGCCACACTTACCTTTTGTCCCTGAGAGCATCCCCCAGTGGGTCCGGGAGCCGAGAGTGGGGCCAACACCCCACAAAGATGAAAAGAACACTGCACACGCGCAAACAGGGGGGAAGGTCGTTGCGTTGTCGCTGTTGAGATGCACGCACAAGGAAAAATCGAATCCCACAGGCAGCACAGTCTGCACATGCCCGAAAAAAAAAACAAACGCCACGCGCAAAACTGGATGTGCATAAGCCCTTTCTCCGGCAGGCAAGGGCAGAAGTTGGAATGGAGCTCCGGATTCGGCCCTTGCCTGCCGGAGAAGGGGCGCGTTTTCTCTGGCAGGCAAGGGCCTAAGGGAGTGCCGTGTACGGCCCTTGCCTGCTGGAGAAAGCGAGCCCATTCTCCGGCAGGCAAGGGCCGAATGCAGAGCTCCGTTTCACCCTTGCTTACGGGAGAAAACAACCTGGGGATCAAGGCTCTGACTGGGTTGCTTTCAGAGGAGGCAGCTGACCTGCTCAGCTACCTCCTCCGAAAGTAACCTGGAGATCAAGGCTCCAACTGAGTTGCTTTCAGAGGAGGCAGCTGACCCCCTCAGCTACCTCCTCCGAAAGCAAGCTGGCCAGAGCGTCTGATCCTCAGGTTGCTTTCAGAGGAGGCAGGCGACCCACTCAGCTACCTCCTCTGAAAGCAAGCCGGTCAGAGCATCTGATCCTCAGGTTGCTTTCAGAGGAGGCAGCCAACCCACTCAGCTATCTTCTCCAAAAGCAACCTGGGGATCAAGGCTCTGACTGGGTTGCTTTCAGAGGAGGCAGCCAACCCACTCAGTTACCTCCTCTGAAAGCAACAACCCAGCATCGAGGCTTACTCAAGTGAATTGTTTCTTCCCAAATAAGCCAACCCCTCAAAACCATCCTACCAACTACACACAATCAATACCTGCCCAGCAAGACCAGGCAAAATAGCTAGTTATTATTATAACATCCAGGCTAGATTTAGCCTCAATTGATTGATATTTAGATTAAGTCTTAGTTGCTTGCTACTCAGTAAAGGGGAATTAGTACTCATTAAAAATAATAACAGCTTGTTTGGCGCTTCTAGTGTTGTCATTGTTTTGTCCTGTCGAATTGCTTCTGACCTTTGACAACCATATAAATTAGTTTATACACAATGATTTTACTATGCATTAGTTTATACACAATGATTTTAAGAACGAATTACAGATATTAGTTCACCAGAATTACTCAGTAAGTTCTATAATGAACATATGATGCAAGTCAACAATTGTTTGTGCACATTTTATTCCCTCAAATTTTGTACTGCTGAATGTTCATAAGTTGCTCAGTTTCTAGATAAAGTAGTTAACAAACATGGAAGCCATAATTCTTAATATTGTGTTGTGTAAGCTATGGTCAGCTATGGTTGTGTAGGTTCCAGTCAGCTATGTGAACATTTTATTAATTCTTCTCTTTGTCTCCATTTTAATGCCAATAAAGGTTTGACGACAACAACAACCCTATTGACCAAAGCAAAGGCAAAACAAAGGGACAATTCAGAGGAAACAGGAAGGATGCTCAGCACATTAGATGGACAGAAAGGGATAGGCAGGAAAGGGGGAGGAGAAATACAGTGTTGTAAGGAACAATATTGCATAGGGACATGGAATGTAAGATCAATGAATCAAGGAAAGCTGGAAGTAGTAGAAAAGGAAATGGAAAGAATAAGCATTGATATCTTGGGAATCAGCAAGCTAAAATGGACAGGGAAGGGCGAATTCAGCTCTGGAAACCATCATATCTACTACTGTGGACAAGAAAACCTCAGAAGAAATAGAGTGGCCATAATTGTAAATAAAAGAGTGAGAAAAGCAGTAATGGGATACAATCTCAAAAATGATAGAATGATGTCAGTCAGACTACAAGGCAAACCATTTAATATCACTGTGATCCAAATATATGCACCAACCACTAGTGCAGATGAAGCCACAGCAGACCAATTCTATGAGGACCTACAACATCTTATAGAACAGACACCAAGAAACGACATCCACATTATCTTAGGAGACTGGAATGCAAAAGTAGAAAATCAAAAAGTGGACAGAATAAGAGGCAAGTTTGGTCTGGGAATACAAAACGAAGCAGGGCAAAGACTGATAGAGTTCTGCCAAGATAACACACTAGTCATAGCAAACACCCTTTTCCAGCAACACAAGAGGAGACTCTACACATGGACATCACCAGATGGCCAACATCGAAACCAAATTGACTACATAATCTGCAGCCAAAGATGGAAAACCTCCATACAGTCAGCAAAATCAAGACCTGGAGCAGACTGTGGCTCAGATCACAATCTACTGATCGCAAAATTCAGGCTCAGACTGAAGAAAATAGGGAAAACTAATAGGCCAGATAGATATGATCTAGACAACATACCCAAGGAATACACGGTGGAGGTGAGGAACAGATTCAATGGTCTGGACCAGATAGACAGAGTACCAGAAGAATTATGGACAGAGATGAGAGACATTATGCAGGAGGCAGCAAGGAAAACTATACCAAAAGAAAAGTGGTTGTCAGACGAGGCTCTTAAAATAGCAGAGGAAAGAAGGAATGCAAAGGAGAAAGGAAAAAAATACAATCACTTAAATAAAGGATTTCAAAGAAAAGCAAGGAGAGATAAGGAAACCTACCTAAATGAGCAGTGCAAAGAAATAGAGGAAAACAACACAAGAGGCAGGACTAGAGATCTCTTTTAAAAAATTGGGGAAGTTAAGGGAACGTTCAAAGCAAAAATGACCACGATAAAAGGCAAAGATGGCAAAGAGTTAGAGGATGCAGAAGAGATAAAGAAAAGATGGAAAGAGTACACAGAGGAACTTTACAAAAAAAGACCTAAACACCTCGGATAATAACAATGAGGGGGAAATTGAACTTGAACCAGACATCCTAGAGAGTGAAGTCAGAAAGGCCCTAAAAAGCACGGCAAATAACAAAGCCAGTGGAGATTATGGTATCCCAGTTGAATTCTTCAAAACCCTAAAAGATGATGGAATCAAGCTACTACATGCTATATGCCAGCAGATTTGGAAAATGAAACAGTGGCCACAGGATTGGAAAAGATCAGTATACGTCCCAATCCCAAAAAGGGCAGTGCCAAAGAATGTCCAAATTATCGAACAATTGCGCTCATCCCACAAGCTAGCAAAGTGATTCTCAAGATAATACAGGATAGACTGCAGCAGCATGTAGAAAGAGAACTACCAGAGGTGCAGGCTGGGTTCAGAAGAGGCAGGGGGACCAGAGACCACATTGCCAACATACGTTGGATCATGGAGAAAACAAAGGAATACCAGAAACAAACTTACTTCTGCTTCATTGACTACACCAAGGCCTTTGATTGTGTGGACCACAACAACATACCTGTCAAGTATCCTGTTTTCCCGGGAAAACCCCTTATTTTTACCCCTCTTCCTGCCCCCTCCCGTTTTATTAATTTCCCCGTAATATCCCTTATTTTTTTTTAAAAAATCCTGACCGGAGCCCTCACAGGCGAAGCTGCAGTATGTTTTTCCAGCCACCAGAGGTCGCTGTGTGGCAGGCTTTTCGCTTGTGGAAGGAGAGAGAGAGAAGGTGGTGGGGGCGTTCTGTAGTTAGTTTCTCTTTCATTTCCCTTCCCTGCCACATGGTTGTCATGGAGGCTTCATTTTTGCTGCTGCTGCTGTTCGGAGCCACCATGGGACGGGGAGTCTACTCTAGAGGTGAGCGATATTTCATATATGCAGGGGCAAATCAGTGAGAGACTTCTCTCTCACTCTCATGCTTTATTGAGCTGTTTCTGCCCTGCCTCCTGGCCGGAGGCTTCCGTTTCTAGAGTTCTAGAGTTAACTTGGGAGGGGGGTGGGGGATGGAGCTTGATCACTATATGAGAGAAAGAGAGAGAGAGAGCGCACCCCACCTTCTAACAAACCATCTGGAGGGAGAAGATTAACTCCTCAGCTGCTGGGAGGCTTGGAAACTACAGAGGTTGCTTTTTTAATTTTTACTAATTCCCTTCCTTAAGCTGGATCCTACATTCTCAGGTGTTGGTGTTTCAATTGGTTGCAGTTGGTAACTCTAGGGGGCTGGTTTACTATTCTGCACTTTCTTTGCTTCCCAGGAAAAAAAATTAATTAAAAATGAGTAAGGTAAAGGTTTCCCTTGCTCGAAAGCCAGTCGTATCTGACTCTAGGGTTCAGTGCTCATCTCTGTTTCAAAGCCGAAGAGTCAGTGCTGTCTGCATCTGCAGACATTTCTGTGGTCATGTGGCAGGCATGACTAGACACCAGAGTGCACGGAACGCTGTTACCTTCCCACTAAAGTAGTCCCTATTCATCTACTTGCAATTTCTTCCTTTCGAACTGCTAGGATGGCAGGAGCTGGGACAAAGACGGGAGCTCATTCCGTCCTGCAGTACTCGGGAATCGAACTGCTGACCTTCTGCCTCCCAGCCACTTAAGCCACTGAGTAAACAAGAAATAAAACAAAACAAAAGTCACCCAAGAAGATGGGGAAAGGGTTCTTTGGCCCACACAGCTTTGTGCCCATTGCATCTACAATACCATCTAGCCATCTTATTTTTGGCCACCCCTTCTTTTGTCCTCCACCTTTCCCAGCATCAAGGCTTTCTCAAGTGAATCCTCTCTTGTCATTTGATGACCAAAGTACTTTACTATTTGACCTTTAATGAGCAGTCATGGTTGATTTCTTCTAGGATCGACCTATTTCTAACACCACATTTCAAAGGCATCTATTTTTCTGCGCTCAGCTTTCCTAATGGTCCAGCTCTAACATCCATACATTACCACCGGAAATACCATTGCTTTGACTATGCAATTTTTTGTTTGCAAGGTGATGCCTCTACTTTTAACTATGTTCCCCAGATTTCTCATAGCTTGTTTCCCAAGCATCAGTACCTTTTTATTTCATGGCTGCAATCACCATCTGCAGAGCTCTTTGATCCTAAGAAAGTAAAATTTGCCAGTCGTATCCAACTCTAGGGTGCAGTACTCATCTCCATTTACAGCCAAAGAGCCAGTGCTGTCTGTGTTTGCAGACATTTTCATGGCCATGTGGCAGGCATGACTAGAGCCCAGCAAGTCACATGGCTATATTTGGCCACACCCACAGATTTGGCCACACCCACAGAGGGGTGTGGCCAAAATTTCACTTATTTTCAAATCCCAAACTTCACAGGTATGCACAACAAAATATGGCAAGTAATTAAAGAGATGGGAATACCAGAACACCTCATATGTCTCATAAGAAATCTGTACATGAGTCAAGAAGCAACAGTTAGGACAGAGTATGGAATGATGGAGTGGTTTGGAATAGGAAAAGGAGTAAGACAAGGCTGCATTTTGTCACCCTGCTTATTCAGTTTATACATAGAGACCATAATGCCCAATGCAGGGATGGAGGAATCACAATATGGGATCAAAATTGCTGGGAGAAACATCAACAATTTGAGATATGCAGACGACACTACCCTAATGGCAGAAAGTGAGGAGGACCTAAAGAAGCTCCTGATTAGGTTGAAAGAAGAGAGTGTAAAAGCTAGCCTGAGACTCAATATCAAGAAAACCAAGATAATGGCAACAGGCCATATCAGTCCCTGGAAAATAGATGGGGAAGAAGTAGAAGCAGTAACAGATTTTACTTTCTTAGGATCCAAGATCTCTGCAGATGGAGATTGCAGCCATGAAATAAAAAGGCAACTGATTCTTGGGAGACAAGCTATGAAAAACCTGGGGAACATAGTGAAAAGTAGAGACATCTCACTGCAAACAAAGGTCCGCATAGTCAAAGCAATGGTATTTCCGGTGGTAATGTATGGCTGTGAGAGCTGAACCATTAGAAAGGCTGAGCGAAGAAAAATAGATGTCTTTGAGATGTGGTGCTAGAGGAGAGTTTTGAGAGTCTGTTGGACAGCTAGGAGAACAAATAGGTCAATATTAGAAGAGAGTAGCCCTGAGTGCTCCTTAGAAGGGCAAATAACAAAGCTGAAGTATTTTGGACATCAAATGAGAAGAGAGGATTCACTTGAGAAAGCCTTGATGCTGGGGAAGGTGGAGTGCAAAAGAAGAAAGGGACGGCTAAAGATGAGATGGCTAGATGGTATTGTAGATACAATTGGCATTGGGCTGTGCAGACTAAGGAGGATGGTGGAGGACAGGGGTGCCTGGAGAGCGATGGTCCATGGGGTCGCAAAGAGTCAGAACTGAACAACAACAACAACAACAATAACGATAATGATAAGTTTGTACACATCAGTTACAGAAGCACACAATGGTTGGCCAGCCAAATTGGTGACTCCAAAAGGTGCTGATCACTCCTCAGATAGGGACTGCGGTGCCTCAGTGATTAAGAAGCTCGCCTTGTTAGCTGAAAGGTCGGCAAGTTGGCTGTTCAAGACAGAATGAGTGCCTGTCTCTCTCTCCCACCTAGCAGTTCGAAAGCAAGAAATTGTAAGTAGATAAATAGGGACCACTTTGGTGGGAAAATAACTTGGGGACATGAAAGGATCCTCATTCAGGCATCCCGTGAGCGTACTTACTCCAGCAAAAACCCTTTCAACCCAGAAAGCACCTTTGTGTGCTTCGGACACAATAAACAAAAAACTGCTCAGATCTTTCAAACTAAAGGTTTCAAGGCTTCCTTTACTAGGATAATCCAGCTCATGTTCACTTTTTATCTTTTCCTGCGCTCCTACAATCTTCCTTGTGTTATTGACTTTTCTGATGACTTTGTCTTCTCATGAGAGGTACAAACTGAGAAAACCTTAGTTTAGCTATTTTTGCTTCTACAGTGTTAGGGCTTGGTTTGATCTAGCATTCACTTGTTTTTCTCACACACCATGGTTTCTATAAAATCCACATTGTAATAATTGTGTGCTGTCCAATTCTGATTTATGGTGACCTTTCCCAGGATTTTCCAGGTAGATAATACACAGAAGTGATTATCATTCCCATCTTCTGGGATCCACCTGGAACTGTGTAGGTTGCCCAAGAACACATTTGGCCGGCTCTTCTCCCTGGAAGCACAGATGGAAATTGAGCCAGCATAAATTCTCATACAAAACCACAATTTAATTTCTGTTTCCTGTCTGCTTTCACATCGTTGTCGTCATCATCGGCTGCTGCTACATTTTTCCTTGAAGTCATTTTCACAGTTAATGGATGTGTCTTGGGTGATTTAATAAACCGATCCTGGCATGAAACATGCGACCACACACACATTACAGTCAAACCTCCACATACGAATTTCATTCCTCAAGGTTAGTTATATCTCGGGGGGGGGAAAAACCTTGAATTTCCCATAGATTTTTTCTTGAGATTTCTGGATGTATCTCGAGTTTTTCTGAAGTCAAACCGTTCTTACCTTGAGGTTTGACTGTACATTGAATAAATGGTGAAGGGTGTAGTTGAGTTTGACGAAGCTTCCGTGCTTGTTGTTTAGCCTCTTCAAGTCTGCAGTGTTCTCCTTTGAAGCGATTGGTAGCAGCAGAGATGATTTGATGCTAAAGTGGGCGATTTACAGCCATTGCCACCCAGCTTTGTGGGTTTATACCTGACACCTTCATGGTTTATTTCAGCTGGTCGTTATAATACTTCAAAGGAGCTCCGCAAGGTCTTGCACCAGACTAGGTTCCCCATAAAGAATGTTACAAGGAAAACTTAGGGTTGGTATGCTGGAGCATTTATTTGAAGCAAACATTCAAACATACACAACAGTAGCCATTTTTGAGCAATTATGTTGACTGGTGTTGTGAAGTTGCTTTGGAGGTAACAGCCCACACTGCCCTCGTCGCTCCCGGAAGTGGAAGTAAAACGCGCCCGTACAGTTAAGGCTCTTCTGGATTAACCCTTCCTCTGTACGGGTGTGTTTTACTTCCATTTCTGGGATCGAGGAGGGCAGCACAGGCCGGATGAATCGCAGTAAATCCATTCCTGTGGATTCACAGGGGGCTTGGGCTTCTGGGAATTGAAGTCCACGAACATCTGGAGTGCCAAGGTTCGCCATCACGGGAGTATATGGCAATTAATGGAATGTCGACACCCACAATCACGGGTGGGGTTGCACTAGTTTATTTGTACTGAATTTGTATTATTATGAACGACATAATTGGATATGAGCTGAGACTAACACCGTATGATTTTTTTCTTTTCTAATTTTTATATTATTGTGGTTTGGTTTTTATTGTTTTTAACCAATAAAAATTAAAGGTTAAAAAAACTCGTCTTTTCACACTCCGTGACACAACGTTCCAGGGTGGCTCCTTGAAGTAAAATCAAGAGGAGGAAAGCCTGAGTAAACCCTTCCCTTCCTACTACCAACCGGCCATTTTATGGCCCGCCTCTCGACCTGCCTCTTCCTGGCGAGGAGAGAAGACGTCTTGCCTGGACGCCGCCGCTACAATTTCTCGCGCAAAGCTGTGTACAATTTCCTTCTCCCTGGCCTGCGTACGTTTGCCTTCCTAGTTCCCGCCTTCCTCCTTGTTTCCTCCTCCTTTGCTCCGCGGAGCCAGGTTATGAAACGGCGGAGGAGCCGCTGCCTCCCCGCTGCTTCGGCGGCCAGTCATGAATTGAGCCCAGAGGTGGGGCTGGTTGAATTCTGCACCGCTAAGAAGAGGGCGCGTAGTCTAAAGTGCGGGAGTCCAGGTGAGGGGGCTCTACCTGCGGCTACCACCTGCTCCTCCTCCTCCCTCCTCCTCCTTTCTCCCCCTGACTCAGTGGCGCGGGTTCCCGCGCTTTTCTTTCGCCAGAGTCAGACTCGTCCCTTGCCTTCCTCCCCCGGTTGCATAATCGGAACAAGAAGAGCATGTTAGTGGTGTTGATGTATATAGGGCACTCGTGGAGGAGACGAACCAACGAACAAACAAACATAAGAATTATATACGTGTAGGAGGACTGCAGTGGCTCAAGTGCCTAACACGCTGACTGGGAGGCAGAAGGTCAGCAGTTAGATTCCCGAGTACTGCAGGATGGAATGAGCTCCCGTCTTTGTCCCAGCTCCTGCCAAAATTGCAAGTAGATAAATAGGGACCACTTCCATGGGAAGGTAACAGCGCTCCGTGCGCTAGTCATGCCTGCCACATGACCACGGAAACGTCTGCAGAAGCAGACAGCGCTGGCTCTTCGGCTTTGAAACAGATGAGCACTGAACACTAGAGTTGGGTATGACTGGCTTTGGAGCAAGGGGAAACCTTTACCTAGGCCAATAGTGGATCAAAGAATTATAGGAAGGAATATCAATATATGAAGAAAGGGAAACATTTGCAATATTGCAGTAATAACTAAGAATTTTATTCATAGATATAGAAACAAAGTAATTGAGTAAAGATGAAAACGTTGTTAAGCGTAATATAAGATAAAGAGCAATGACATGAAATAAAAATATGTCGATAGAAATTATAGAACATGGGGAAAGAATGAAGATGAGAATCGGAAAAAAGATGATAAACTGCTGGAGGGGTTGGAAACTACCAATATGTTTGTTCTGTGTTTTAGGGTGTATTTTTTGTTTTGTTTAACTTTTTAAACCTTTTTTTGTTAAAGGAGGGAACAGATGTGTTTGTTGTTGTAGTTTTTGTTGTCTGTTGTTGTTAACGGTGTAAGTGTTGATATTGGTGTTTGAATAATGGAAAAATAACCCACCCCCACACCCCCCAACAAGTACAACAAAAATGCCAGAACTACATCTTGCTGCGTCTCAACCCAGATGCAGACCACCTGGCGGGGAGGGATCTAGGGGAATTCTGAACACTGACATTGAAATGTACAGTGTGTATGTTTAATTTAATTTAATATTTTGACTTGTTTGCCGCCCGCTCAGGCAAGCTCGACTCAGGGCGGCTTACATAATCTAAAACCCCATACAATAAAAACAGTTAAAACCTCCCACCCACATTAAAAGAATCCCACCCACCCCGAGAAGCAGAGAGAGGGTACATCTCATGGTAAAAACCAGGGAGCAGGAGCCACATTGCCCTCAGGGCTCCATACCTGCCCCGCCAGCCAGGTCTTAAGTCCTTTCTTGAAGGGCAGCAGCTTTGTCTGCAACCGTAGCTCTACTGGCAGGAGGTTCCAAAGGGCTGGAGCGAACACGGAAAAGGCCCTTTTCCTTGTGCCAGAGAGGTGGGGCCCCCTGGCTGATGGAACAATTAGGGAGCCCCTCTGGTCCGCTCTGGTTGGACGGACAGATGTTCTTAGGGCGATGCGGTCTCTTAGGTATCCTGGCCCACTATCATATAGAGCTTTAAAGGTCATAACCAGCACCTTGAATTGCACTCGGAGGCAAACTGGTAACCAGAGCAGGGGCGAGACATGGGCATAACGTCCACACCCCATCACTACCCGGGCTGCCGCATTCTGGACCAGCTGCAGCCTACGAATGGTCATCAAGGGTAGCCCCATGTAGAGCACATTGCAATAGTCTAGTCTGGAGGTGACCAGGGCATGTGTGATCGTAAGCAAGGAGTCCTTATCCAGGAGCTGGTGCAGCTGGCGTATCACACGAAGTTGTGCAAATGCCCTCCTGGCCACGACCGCCACCTGCTCTTCTAGTAGCAGTCGAGAGTCCAGGAGGACCCCCAAGTTGTGCACTGGGTCTGTCTGGGGCAAGGTAGCCCCATCCAAGACCAAGGATGGCAGCTCCCGGAATGGCGTAGGACCCCGGACCCACAGCCACTCAGTCTTGCTGGGATTCAATTGTAACCCGTTGGCCCCCATCCAGACCCCCACAGCCTTCAGACATCCAGATAGGACTTTGACAGCATTGCTGGGGTCCCCACGGGCCAAGATGTACACCTGAGTGTCATCCATGTACTGGTGGTACCGCACCCTGTGGGAACGGATGATGTTACCCAGCGGTTTCATGTAGAAGTTAAATAGAGGAGAGAGCACCGAGCCCTGCAGCACCCCATATTGGAGGGACCTAGGGCTGGACCTCTCACTCTCTAACCACACCGACTGGGTCTGGCCCTTCAGGAATGAGGAGAACCAGGACAACACAGTGCCCTGGATCCCCAACCCCTTGAGCATTCCCAGAAGGATACCATGGCCGACGGTATCTAAAGCCGCTGAGAGGTCAAGGAGATCAAGGACAGACGGGTGCCCGCCGTCCCGCTCCCGTCAGATCATCCATCAGCGCAACCAATGCCATCTCTCTACCATACCCGGGCCTGAATCCTGACTGGAAGGGGTCCAGATAATCCGCTTCATCCAGGGCATTCTTCAACTGACGCACCACTGCCTTCTCCAATACCTTCCCTAAAAAGGGAAGGTTGGAGACTGGCCTATAATTAGATCTTATCGCTGGGTCAAGAGATGGCTTTTTCAGGAGGGGGTGCACCAGAGTATGTTTCAGAAGTGCCGGAAAAAACCCCTCCCGTAGGGATGCATTTATTATTGCTCCGACCCAGCTACCTGTCACCTCCTTGGTGGCCTTCACCAACCAGGTGGGACAGGGGTCCAAAGGGCAAGTAGTGACACGAACAGCTGTAAGGAGACTGTCCACTTCATCAGGGACAACTGGGTCAAACCGATTCCAGATAACACAGCAAGACTGAGCGCCGATCCCCTCCCAGACCCTCACCGACCACTGCAGGATTAAGCCCCGAGTGAATCCAATCGATTTTCTCCACCAGATGGTCAACAAAGTCCTCAGCTGAACCCTGCCAACCGGGCAGACCTGGTTACCTGAAACACACCGATCACTAGCACCTTGCAAGTTAGGACAACAAGGTGATGGGTGTCTAGGGCTTGAGACGAGTTTGGTATTTTTGAACCACAATCGGACATGCACCAGGCAACGGCCACCTTGTGTTACCGGCTAATCTTTCTCACATTAGGTCAGGCAAAAGGAAGCAGAATGAACTCACCAAAAGGTATATATTGGTGGTGGTGGTGGTGGTGGTGGGGGGGATGTAGCAATCGTGTCTTCTGATTTCATACATTATTTTCTGTTGTGTTTTGGGATCAAGGAGACAGCGGAGGCTTGATTCATGAAGAGGCATAGGGCAAGATAGCCCGGACGGAGTTTATTAGGAATAACAGGACAAAGAAATTCCAGAGAAGAGTATGTAATATATCCTTATTGGTTACCTGCGATAGCATAAGGTTACATAATTGGCTAAATATCAGCATGCCTGCCTCGTGCTCACCTTGCTGATTGGTCAGACAGCTGCGTGTTGGCTAACTGACTGCGTGCCATCCCTGGGTATAGTAGGGAGGGCCAGAAGGCCTTGAGTAATGGTCAGAGGCCCAAACTGGGGGCCTCTAAGTTACGGCATAAACAGATGAGGCAGGAGAACGATCACCCACGATTTATGACCATGGTTTGCCATGAGCCACAGCGATCATGCTGTGAACACCCTCACATCTTCCCCCTTCTGTTTTTAAGAAGCTTATAAGCATAATAAACTTGGTCCTTGCGTGCACGAGGCATCAAGCGAAATCCTTGCAGGCAGGTGGCTAGCAACGAAGGTATGCATTGAATAAAGCAACAGGCAGTTATCAGAATGGCAAGAATAATTAAACCATACTGCAGAATGGTCTGTACCCAAGCTCCGTTGGGAAGCCAGGACCAAAGAGTGCTCCACCACGAAGGCAGAGGATTTTGCTTAATATCAGAAACAATTTTGGTTAAAGAATCCAATTGGTTTTGTTGTTCAGTCGCACAGTCGATTCCGACCCTTTGCGACCCTATGGACCATCGTTCTCCAGGCGCCTCTGTCCTCCACCATCCCCCTCAGTCCTCCCAGTTTTGTGCCCATTGTGTCTACAATACCATCTATCCATCTCATCCTTGGCCTCCCCCTTCTTCTTTTGCCCTCCACCTTTCCCAACATCACGGCCTTCTCAAGTGAATCCTCCCTTCTCATTTGATGCCCAAAGTACTTTAGCCTCATCTTTACTATTTGACCTTCCAATGAGCAGTCAGTGTTGATTTCTTCTAAGATTGACCTATTTGTTCTCCTCGCTGTCCAAGGTACCCTCAAAACTCTCCTCCAACACCACATTTCAAAGGCATCTATTCTTCTGCGTTCAGCTTTCCTAATTGTCCAGCTCTCACATCCGTACATTACCACTGGGAATACCATTGCTTTGACTATTCTAATTTTTGTTTTCAAGGTGATGTCTCTGCTTTTCACTATGTTCCCCAGGTTTCTCATGGCTTGTCTCCCTAGAATCAGCCGCCTCTTTATTTCATGGCTGCAATCTCCATCTGCAGTGATCTTAGATCCTAAGAAAGTGAAATCTGTCACTGCTTCTACTTCTTCCCCGTCTATTTTCCAGGAACTGATCGGGCCTGTTGCCATTATCTTGGTTTTCTTGATATTGAGTCTCAAGCCAGCTTTTGCACTCTCTTCCTTCAAACCGATCAAGAGATTCTTTAGGTCTTCCTCACTTTCTGCCATTAGGGTGGTGTCGTCTGCATATCTCAGATTGTTGATGTTTCTCCCAGCAATTTTGATCCCATATTGTGATTCCTCCATCCCTGCATTGCGCATTATGTGCTCTGTGTATAAGTTGAATAAGCAGGGTGACAAAATGCAGCCTTGTCTTACTCCTTTTCCTATTCCAAACCACTCGGTCATTCCGTGTTCTGTCCTAACTGTTGCTTCTTGGTTCATGTACAGATTTCTCAGGAGGCATATGAGGTGTTCTGGTATTCCCATCTCTTTAATCACTTGCCACATCTTGTTGTGATCCACACAATCAAATGCCTTAGTGTAGTCAATAAAGCAAAAATAAACTTGTTTCTGGTATTCCTTTGTTTTCTCCATGATCCAACGTATGTTGGCAATGTGGTCTCTAGTCCCCCTGCCTCTTCTGAAACCAGCCTGCACCTCTGGTAATTCTCTTTCCACATGCTGCTGAAGTCTATCCTGTATTATCTTGAGCATCACCTTGCTGGCGTGTGGGATGAGCGCGATTGTTCGATAGTTTGAACATTCTTTGGCATTGCCCTTTTTTGGGATTGGAACATATACTGATCTTTTCCAGTCCTGTGGCCACTGTTTTGTTTTCCAAATCTGCTGGCATATTGAATGCAGTAATTTGATGCCATCATCTTTTAGAGCTTTGAAAAATTCAACTGGGATACCATCATCTCCACTAGCTTTGTTGTTTGCAGTGCTCTTTAGGGCCTTTCTGACTTCACTCTCCAGGATGTCTGGCTCAGGTTCAATTTCTTCATCATTGTGACTATCAGGAGTGTTGAGTTCCTTTTTGTAGAGTTCCTCTGTGTACTCTTTCCATCTTTTCTTAATCTCTTCTGCATCAGCTAGCTCCTTTCCGTCTTTGTCCCTTATCATGGTCATTTTTGCTTTAAATGTTCCCTTGATTTCCCGGATTTTTTTGAAAAGATCTCTGGTTCTGCCTTTTTTGTTGTTTTCTTCCATTTCTTTGCACTGTTCTTTTAGATAGTTTTCCTTATCTCTCCTTGCTTTTCTTTGAAATTCTGTGTTCAGATGATTGTATTTTTTCCTTTCTCCTTTGACTTTTGCGTTCCTTCTTTCCTCTGCTATTTTAAGAGCCTCATCAGACAACCACTTTGCTTTCTTACTCTTCTTTTCTTTTGGTATGGTTTTTTTTGCTGCTTCCTGCATGATGTCCCTCATCTCTGTCCATAATTCTTCTGGCACTCTATCTATTGAGTCTAAGCCATTGAATCTGTTCATCACCTCCACCGTGTATTCTTTAGGGATGCTGTCTAGGTGATATCTGTCTGGTCTCTTTGTTTTCCCTATTTTCTTTAGTCTAAGCCTGAATTTTGCAATCAGTAGGTTGTGATCTGAGCCACAATCTGCTCCAGGTCTTGTTTTTGCTGACTGTATGGAGGTTCTCCATCTTTGGCTGCAGAGTATGTAGTCAATCTGGTTTCGGTGTTGGCCATCTGGTGATGTCCATGTGTAAAGTCGCCTCTTGTGTTGCTGGAAGAGGGTGTTTGCTATGACCAGTGCATACTGGTCTTGTACCTTATTAGGTTTTGTACCTTATTAGAATTGGTTTTGGTTTTGTACCTTATTAGAATTATCGGATAAGTTAAAGCAACACATATTATGCACAGACTCACAACCTTGATGATGCAACATCAGCAAATAATCGATCGCGGCGCGGTTATCTAAAATGGCGTTGCGAAGCTGAAATTGCTCCCTGTTCAGGAGGCTAATAGCTTGGGAAGTGTGATTAACGGCTTTTACAAATGCACAAGCAAGCTTTCCAAGCTGCCTTGCATTCCCGGCTGCCAGGCCAGGCACGCCAACAAGACTGATGGCCAAAGATGTGTACTCGGCCTGGGAAAGCACCTTAACAGTGCTATCGCAATCAGAGGGTAACTGCTCAGCGGCAGTACCCCTGGTGATGCGTTTGCGGGTGGGACGCTGACGGACCAGCGTAGTGCGGTTGGGCAAAGCAACAATCATACGACTAAGGCAACAAGTGGTTTTAGAGAGGTTAGCAAGAATATAGTTCCAAGTTCGTGACCCACAGGTCCAGAACCACCCAGAAGGCAACAGAATGTGCTGAAAGTTAAAATGAAGGTCCTCTGTTTCCCTCCCGGTGCAATTAAGACCGCGACCGGGCTGGAAACAGCGAGGCTTTGACTTATGTTGAGTACAGTTCACAACCCTGGCACATTTACTAGCATTACTAACAGCTACAATAGGAGTATAGAGAGACAGGGCATCAAGGGGCAGCCTTTTGGTTGCCTTTCCCCAAAGGGGGCTAAGAGCATATTTGTTTTTGACCTTGTCATTAAAGTCGGCCATATCGTAACCCAACACTGACCTACTGACGTTTTGGGGAGTGTAGCAAATGGGAATGAGACAGGTGCTTAACAGGTGATAGGAGTCAACGCTTTGCTTAAGGCAAAACTCAGTTTGATTAGAAATGCGGGCAAGCTTATACCACAGGTTATACTCAAAGCGTTGGGACAGCTCATCTTGGACGGCAAGCGCCCCTGGAAAGAGAAGCATGTAGCAACAAAGAATCATTATAGAATTAGCATTTAGACAAGCTATGATAGCAACAACAAAGTTCTCAGGAGTCTTTTCCACCCGGATTTCGTCCAGCACGGACTGGGCTTCATCCGACAATGCTTTCACCTGGCCCCAGGTTATCGGCGGGTTCTGCCCCCTTCGCCTTCCCCCTCGGTTCCGTCTCCTCTCCGGGAGCTCGTGCAGGTGAAGGTTGAAGTTTGGAATGGGGTTTCTGAGACCCTGATGCCATGCCATGTTTCCACGGTCGAACAAACCGGGCAGGGACCCAAAGAGGACCTTCTGGCGTAGACACGGCGGCGTAGCCCCTTCCCCAGGTTATGAGGGGAACAGGCCCTTTCCACTCTGGGTCCGGCAGGCGTCTGTACTGGACCTGGGGGGCAGGCAGAACCTCAAGCTGGCGGTAGTGACGCTGAGCCCTGGATAAAAATTGAGAATTAAATTGGGACAAGTTAAGGTGGTTTAGAGTAAACAGTACACTAGCAAGCCACTCCTCCTTTTCCGGAAGTGAGAGGGGGACAGTTCCCCCTTTCCTTTTTTGGCGATCTAGCGCATCTTTCAGTGTTTTATTGGCCCGTTCGACCACGGCCTGTCCCTGAGAATTATAAGGGATGCCGAATGTGTGGACAATCTGCCAGCGAGTACAAAACTCTGCTAGGGCAGTAGAACAATAGGCGGGGCCGTTATCGGTCTTCAAACGGTCAGTTTTTCATCCATGTGATGATATATGATCAAATTAGGGTAAGCCTTTCTGTACGGCATGAGAGCTGCATTTACATAAAACTGACACATGGTGGGGCTATTGAGCATTCCCATTGGCAATACCGTCCAATGGTACCGGACTGTGGGCTGGGAGTTATTCAACACTGGGACCGTGAAAGCAAAATACTTCCGGTCCTTTTCCTGAAGGGGAATGGTATAAAAACAATCCTTGAGGTCAATGACAGCCATCTCATAATCATGGGGTATCAAATTTGGGTTCGGGGTTCCACACTAGAGCGAGCCCATCGGCTCGATTATCTTATTGATCTCCCGCAGGTCATGGAGCAACCGCCACTTCCCGGACTTCTTTTTGATGACAAATACCGGGGTATTGAACGGACTACTAGTCGGTTCAATGTGACCCGCGTCCAGTTGTTCCTGAACGAGCTGCTTAAGCGCAGTCAACTTCTCTTGCGGAAGTGGCCATTGTTCCACCCACACGGCTTGATCGGTCTTCCACGAGAGTGGAAGAGCACAATGTTGATGGCTATTCATGAGTTATGAGGGTGGTGCCAACTTGCGCCAGCAAATCCCTCCCCCACAAGTTGAGATCAATTTGTAAAATACAGGGCTTGATGCGAGCAATCTCAGGCCCGCCAGGTTGGAGATTGACAGATAACCACTGAGCACTTTTCCGGGAGGCCTGGCTACCACCGATGCCCCAAACTGAGGGAGCGGTTTCGGTTGGCCACAAGGGATCCCAGTGCCCAGCGGCTATCACAGAAATATCCGCCCCCGTATCCAACAATCCCTCCAACAACTTACCGTTTACCCAATACTTATGGGTCGGCTTCTGTTGTCCTATCTGCTCTTGAAGGGCGGCAACCTGTGGATGATAGGTGTCTCCATCGGCCCCGGCACGGGTGGAACCAAACCCCCCTCTGCGAAGGGCGGGCTCCGCTCCCCCTGGGCTCTCATAAGAAACAATGATCAATTGTGCCCAGGAGTCCCCCTTGCGCAGTTGCAATGGGAGGTGACTCCAAAATTGTACATAAATGATGCCTGTGTAGTCTGCGTCTATCACGCCAGGAACTATCATGATGCCATGTTTGGCCGCTGATGAACGTGGCAGTACCAAACCAACGGTCCCTTTTGGCAAGGGGCCAGTAAGGTCGGCAGGCATCAGGATAAGCTCCCCAGGCAACGCAGTTGTCATGTCCTGTGTGTTAACGAGATCGAGACCAGCGCTGCCAGCAGTAGCAGCCTTGCGCTGATCGACCCGTGTCCCCTTTATTTTTCCGGGGCCCGGGGAGGGCCCGGTATCTAGTTTCCCTGTGGTGAGGGGTTGACTCTGCACTGGCTAGCCCAATGGTAGCCTTTGCCACACCGGGAGCACTTCTTGCTGGGGCGCCTGACATCCTTCCCACCTCCCTTATGCGCTCCCCCTCCGGGGGCGTGACAGTCTTTCTTGAAGTGGCCCGGTTTCTGACAGTTGAAACAATTGCCACTGGGCTTGTTTCCGGCACGAAGTGCTCCAGCCAGAAGGGCCATTGCATGTGTTTGAGTGCCCACCTCCATACAGGCTTGAATCATGTCAGCTAAACTATACTCAGGGCGGTGAATGACATTTTGCAAAATCTTCTTGCAATCGGCATTGGCCTGCTCAAAAGCCAGCCGTTTCAGGAGTTCTCCTTGGGCATCAGGGTTGTCTATCTGTCTTTGTATGGCTTCCTTCAATCTATCAATGAACTGCGAGTAGGGTTCAGTGGGCTGCTGCCGTGTGGAAGTAAAGGAGCGTGTGGGTTTCCCAGAGACGGGGACCCTTTTAAAGGCTCTCATGACGCACATAAAGGTGCGGTGGAAAGACTCCCGAGGGAGTAGCATCTGCTGTTGGAGGGTAGCAAATGCACCTGCTCCATAAATCTGCTCAGGGGTGTTTTGTGGCGTACCAGCCGCCACCGCAGCCGCTCGGAATTCACTATCCCAAACAACATACTGTGAAGGAGTCAAAATCGTTCGAAACAAATCCTTCCAGTCTTGGGGTAACATCGTGTACCCGTTCCCAATTCCCTCAAGCAACCCTTGCACAAAATTTGATCGGACACCAGCCTCTCTAACAGCTTTATTAAGTTCCCTAATTACTGTATATGACAGAGCTTGCCAATGGATACATTCCTCTGGATTCCCATCCGCCCCCACCCCCATCTCAACCGTAATGGGAAAAGCAGAAGGACTCTCTCCTTGCCACTCTTCCGCCTCCTCCAGGGACAAAACCCCATCGCTCTTGGCTCGATGTATAGCAGAGCGAACATTTCCCATCACACTGTCAGGGTAGGCAGGCGGCGCCTGGAGAACCAGGCTCGGGATGGGCGGCACCAATGGTGCCGTAGGTGGTAAAATAACGGGCAGCACTTTTGGATAAGGAGGTGGTGGGTCCTCGGGTGGATGAGTCAGAGGATTGGTCAGGGATGCCTCTGCTGGTACTAATTTCCTGACTGCCTCATTAATTCTTTGCCAAATCAATAAATGATGAACCGCTGCCCTGGGTTCTTCCAATAAAATTGTTCCAATTCTTTGCCAATCATCCCGTTTGAGTGATCCAATTTCTGGGTACCAAGGACATTGGCATTCGACTTCCTTAATGAAGTCTTCTAGACTATTAAGCGTGATGTCTGGACATCCGCTCTCCTTGATGATTTTCTGCAATTCTTTTGCATGGGTCTTTTGCCCTAAAGAAAGTCCCCCCCCCCATACTCACAATCGGGAGCTCGAAAGCTGAGAGAGGTGCACCAGGGGGCTATTCCTGCCGGTGAGTCGGGGAGTTGGGATCCCGTAATCGCGTCGCGGGTCGCCAGATGTTGTGTTTTGGGATCAAGGAGACAGCGGAGGCTTGATTCATGAAGAGGCATAGGGCAAGATAGCCCGGACGGAGTTTATTAGGAATAACAGGACAAAGAAATTACAGAGAAGAGTATGCAATATATCCTTATTGGTTACCTGCGATAGCATAAGGTTACATAATTGGCTAAATATCAGCATGCCTGCCTCGTGCTCACCTTGCTGATTGGTCAGACAGCTGCGTGTTGGCTAACTGACTGCGTGCCATCCCTGGGTATAGTAGGGAGGGCCAGAAGGCCTTGAGTAATGGTCAGAGGCCCAAACTGGGGGCCTCTAAGTTACGGCATAAACAGATGAGGTAGGAGAACGATCACCCACGATTTATGACCATGGTTTGCCATGAGCCACAGCGATCGTGCTGTGAACACCCTCACAATTTTCCTTGGGGAATTATATTGACACCACACTGATATTTTTGGTGGAAATCAGTTTACAGTAAGTTTGCATTTCTGCTCTGGAGAAATGCAGAACTATTTTTTGGTCCCACAAGAGCCCCGTGAATCAATTTACAGAGTGATCTAATGATGCTCTTGACTAGTGAGGTTTTCTCCCCATCTGGATTGAATGGGTTGTTTGGTCCAGGTATCTCACATTCAGTGGTGGGCATCAGCAGGTTCACACCATTTCGCCAGAACCGGTAGCAGAAATTCTGGCTGGCCCCGCCCATGATCCAAGTTTTGAAATAAAGTACTGTAGTCCTAATTCATGTGCAACGCAGAGCTTTCCCCCTGGCCACCCCCACCATACTACATCCACTATGTGGTAGTCAAATTTGTTGGGGCCCACCACTGCTCACATTCACATTCCAAGCTGTAAGTGATAGCACATCACCAGAACATCTTTAAATCTTATATCAGTAATTAAATAATAGTCTTGTGGTCACAATGAGAAAAGCACTTCATTACCAAAGTATTGAAAGTTGCTAAAGTGTTTCTTAGCAGGGGCCAGACGTACTCAGCTATTTATTCACTACATTGGTGGCTATGGCTTTTTAATGCAGGTGGAAAACTGAAAGTAAAATAAACTGTTGGCTGTGTGGATCCCTGCTTCTCAAGGTGTTGGTTCACACACACATATAATACTGTATATATAATCGAAGACATCTGCCTAATGTGTACCCAGTTCTTAATTGTTCATCTCATAGATAGAACTTGACTTTCGTCAAGAGGTAATAGATGCGAATGTAACCACATGTTAAAAACTAAGATAGGTCAGTACTACAGAAATGTAGCTACTGTTTACCATACTGTATTATGCTCCTGGAAAGCTAAAGGAGGGGTTGTGCGATGCCTAGATAGGAGACCTCTTGGGAATAGAGTTGTAACTAGGGCAAAGTAACAGGCTTTTACCCCGGAGCACCAAAATCTAAGACTGCAGTAGCTCAAGTGGCTAAGATGCTGGCTGGGAGGCGAAAGGTCAGCAGTTTGATTCCCGAGTACTGCAGGATGGAATGAGCTCCCGTCTCTGTCCCAGCTCCTAGGAACCTAGCAGTTGGAAAGCAAGAAATTGCAAGTAGATAAATAGGGACCACTTCAGTGGGAAGGTAACAGCGTTCCATGCACTCCGCTGTCTAGTCATACCTGCCAGAGATGAGCACTGAACCCTAGAGTCGGATACAATGGGCTTTCAAGCAAGGGAAACCTTTACCAAAATCTAGTGGTGACTTCTTTGATGAATGTCAGGAGATCAAATAGCAAGATCTGCTGGCCCTTACTCTCTTTCTTATTCTCTCTCTTTTCCAAACAGAAAGGTTTTTTTTCTTTCAAGAACATACCATATTCTTCTCTTCCTCTATCTTGCATTTTCCCATGCTCGTGGCTAGGAACAGTGGCTGGAAGATGCAGTGCCTTATTCTGGGTGCTAGGCTTGCAGAGGCTCAGTGGTTAAGAAGCTCGCCTTGTTAGCTGGAAGGCAGGCAAGTCGGCAGTTCGATACCTGGGTACTGCACGACGGTTTGAGTGCCCGTCTCTATCCCAGCTCCTGCCAACCTAGCAGTTGGAAAGCAAGAAATTGTAAGATAAATAGGGACCACTTCAGTGGGGAAGAGTTCTTGGGGACATGAAAGGAGCCTCATTTGGGCCTTCCCTGAGCAGAGTTTCTCCAGCAAAAATCCTTTCAACCCAGAATAATTTCTGACACAAAATAATTATTATTCTGGGTGCCGAAATTATTTACAGCTCTGCTTGGGAACCCATTATACTACAGTGGTGGAAGAAAGAAGGAATAGAAAGTTTTTTTTTAAGTGTTAGGGAATACTTGTAGAAAAAAGAAAAGCTTGACACTTGTAAACAAATATGTTACATGTTGTGTTAACTTTTACTCTTACGTAACTTTAAAATTGCATTATCCCTTTTTAATGAACAAACAAGTCAATGATGATAACATTTTTGTGGTACGTTTTCAGTACTTTACCAGAATGGCCTCCAGGAAACATTCAAAGGACAAAAGATCTCTAAGAACACCTGAGTGCCCATCAGAAAGAGAGGCCAAGTCAAGCGGGACGAGGAAGAAGGACTGTGGAGAAATGGAAAATGAATCACAAGCAAAGAAACAAATTTTGAAAAAAGTCTCTAAGCGGCTGGAGAAAACTGGTAATTCTTCACAGCCTCATAATTTCCCCATATATATGACTGTGATTCCAATATAATTGCATTACAGTATTTCTGTTAGAAATGAGAAACATGCAAGCATTTTAATAGTGATATATACTGGTTATTAACTGTGAATTAACCAAAATTTAGAGATAAATAAACTACTGTATATCAGCATGAATAATGTTAAACTGATATTTTAACATTCATCCCTCATTAATGATATCTTGTACTTTTTGTACTATATTTCAAACCAGATATATTTGGGAACAATAGATTACATGAAGCAGGTCTAATTAGTGATCCTCTTAATTAACTAAGGTTATATAACTCCCTTGGCAAATGGTTGTGAGTTTTGAAAAATGGCTGTGCATGACTCAAGAATGTGACATTAAAGAAACCTCTTCCAGAAATAATGTTCTACATATAAACGGCTCAATTTCCATGTTTTGTGGCAAAATAATACAAGCGTGTGTGAGCAGTGAAGAGCATGAAAGAACTTTAGAGACATACATACACTGTATTTATTTCAGATCTTGGGGACATGAAAGGAGCCTCATTTGGGCGTCCCCTGAGCGGAGTTCCTTTAGCAAAAATCCTTTCAACCCAGAAAGCACCTTTGTGTGCTTCTGACATGGTAAAAAAGCGCAAAGTATTAAAGAGTAACAGGATTGAATAGGAGAATGACACTACAGTGGAACCTCACTTAACAAATTTAATGCGTTCTCCGGGACCTTCTGTACTACGAAAAATTTGTAAAGTGAATTTCCCACAGGAATGCATTGAATGCAATTTCCCATAGGAATGCAATTTCCCATAGGAGTGCATTGAAAACCCAAATTTGTTACCCAAAATGCAGTTCCCCATAGGAATGCATTGAAAAACAATCCATTCCAAAAAGGTTTGTTAATTGAGCCACTATTTTCTATGGATTTCCTTTTGTTATACGATTTTTGTGTTAAGCGAGCCGTTTGTTAAGCGAGGTTCTACCGTATTCTGTCTTCTAGTCTTATATCTGTAGGCCACATGCTTAGGTGCTTTTCTTCACAGTCAAGCTCAAATGCTGAAAATGAATTCAGCTGTAAAATTCTGAGTGGACTGTCATCATGCTCTGAATGTCCTTCCTGCATCTTTTTTTTTTAAAAAAACATAACTTTATGTGAACATGGCTGACTTACATTTATAGAGGTGGATGTGCTGTGCTGTATTTTATATAGCTTGGGCCATCATTGTCCAAGACAGCAAAAATCAACAGGGGTTTAGCTATCTAGTGAGATTTGTCTCTTTAATATCTTTCTCTTTTGATGACTACAGAAATGCTTTTCCATTTTGTATAACAATTTTTTTTTCTGGTTTGTTATAGAACATTTCCTTCCAAACATAGGTTTACAAACAATTGTATGAATCTGCTTCTTCCTCATCTGATATTGAAAGTTTGTGGGGATATTGCAAATAGGGTAACAGAGGTTCTCTGTTGTGGTGGTTATAGATTGAACGTAGTGTTAAAAAAAAAAAAAACAAGCCCCAAGCTGGATTGGTCAGCAAAAAAATTCCTAGACTGCAGTTGGTTTTTCCATGAAGTGTCAGCACGTTTATTTGTCCCAGACCAGACCACTAGCCTTTTATGTAACCTACAAAATGAACCTTGAATATTCTGTTCTGGGGGAGAGTGTCTAGGATCACTCTCATGCTTTTGGAATGCTCATTATTATTGTTCCTTTCCTCCACCCCAACCGAGACCAATATTTGATTTCTTCTACTTGGCAAAAGCTGTTCTGACTAGTCACCTGATTCAGTTTGTAGTGTTGTATGACTGGGTGTGCACAGACAATAACCACCTTTTTAAAAATTCCCTTACATCTTGTGGTGAGGGCATCTTAAGAGCCTTTGTTTTCTTGCTCTGTTGTTGCTTTAGAAGCATAATTTCATGGTTTGTTAGGACAGCGGTGGCTTAGTGATTAAGACGCTGAACTTGATGACTGGAAGGTCAGCAGTTCAAGACCTGAGTGCTGCATGATGAAGTGAGCTCCCGTCTTTACCCAGCTCCTGCCCACCTAACAGTTTGAAAGCAAGAAAATGCAGGCAGATAAATAGGTAGCACTTCAGCAGGAAAGGTAACAGTATTCTGTGCACTCCAGAGCACTGAACTCTAGAGTTGAATACGATTGGCTTTCGAGCAAAGGCAACCTTTACCTTTTCCTAGGTTGCTTAGATTGGTAATTTCAGCAATTCAGGAATCATGTAATCAAATCTGGCAACTGATTTTAGGCTATACATTGGGGAAGAGAAAAGACATAATTTTTCTAATACTGTATAAGGTATAACATATCTTCTTTACTTCCTCTCTACCGTACAAGGAACTTACATACAGTATTCTAATTGGAGCTTGAGGTCAAAATGCATTTAGTATTCCACAAGCACAGCAGCTGTGCTGCTCTGTCCATTCAACCTGAGATACCGGTGCAGTAAACATGGCATAAACTAATGAACTCCTGAAATCCTGCTGTGTAAGTTACATTGTGTAAAACTGATAATGTTGTCAAGGTGTGATACCATGCATGTATGGAGTTTGGAATAATTAAGGGGCAATGTGTAGAAAATAGTAGCCCTGAAAAAAAGAAAATGTTTCAGGATTGAGGATCATAATAGTTTACTATAGTCATCGTTAAAATCTGGTATGCTGCCACTAAAACAATAACATCATTTGCTTTGACTAAAATCTCACAGTTTACAGAAGAGCTCTCTATTCCTATAAACTCTTGCCACACCAAGGGATTATAATAACTAGATTCTGAGGCACCACATCATTTTAGTTCCAAAATACTGTGACATATTATTGTAAGTGCTATATAAGAAAGCACTATTTGCAAATACTTTAGCATCTTCATGTTTCTGCATTGCAAGATAAAAGATGCTAAAGTGTCTGAATATTATGGTATAATTGCCTTGCTTGACTGGAGTTGGTGAATCTGTTTTCAAGATGGCTATAGTAAACTATCACAAGTCTCAGCCCTAAAGCACTTGGATTTTAAGGGCTACTTTTATTCTCCCCTTTATTTTAACATGCATCATATCACACCTTGACAGTGTTATCAGAAATGGTTGTTTCCCAGCAATTGCATTTCTGGCATCTCTTCTGAAATTCCTGAGGCTTCTGTGTAATCACTTCCATAATCTAGAAGGCAGTTGGGGCTTCAGGACAGGAGAGGGAGATCTTTAGTTACTGAAAATTGCTGTTGCCAGAATGACTTTGCGGGTCATTTTCAGTAATTAAAGACGACGTCTTCCTGTTCCACAACTCCCAGTGTCTTCCCTATGTTGAAAATGATTACACAGGAGCCTTTGTGTTATTAATTGGCTTGGTTTTAGACAGCCAACAGTTTTTACTTTCTGTAGAATCAAAGAGGAGAACCCTACTGTCCTGTTTATAAGAGGGATATTAACATACAAGAGGGGTGTGACTCTGTGTCCATTTTTGGGTGGGGAATTGGCTTGTGGCGTGAATTTCCTTACTTGCTGGGATACAGCTTATGTCATAACATCTTGCTTTAAAGTGTATTTGGCAATTGGGCCCCAATGTTTTGCGAATTAGATCTCATAAACCTGATGCAGTCCCATCCGGAGTGACCACATAAGCATGTAGTAAGTTCAATTTGTTGTTTTCTGGCAGGGAAAACATTCTGTGGCTCCAGGATCCGAAACCCAGGAGCGTTCTTCCGTCATTCAGAGAGGCAGAAAAACATCGTCCATTATGTGTATCAGAACATGCTGGGTGGCGGTATTGGAACAAAGCTCAGGAAGGTGAGTGTTTTCATTTGGACACCTACATTTCCTATTTGTATCTAAAATGTAAGTTTGTAGAGCAACATAGTGAATGGAGGAATGGATTATGAAAAATAATAGTTTGCCCAGGTTTATGTTTCCTTGCCTTTATTATGCATAATGCAGTGATTTGTCTTCCTCTTGAATCCATATGGCTGCATGAATTTATCAGTGACCTCTTTCTTTTTGTTAGCATATCTATTGCAGCAGTGCTGGTGAAGTATTAAGTCAGGGCAAATAATTTGCAGCAACCTTCAGGTAGAAGGGGCATGGATCCATGCTATTTTGGATTATGTTTAAATATTGGTTTTACATAGTATCATTTTATTTTTGTGCTCTCGGCAGTATATGGTCCTGCATAAACCAAATGAGAAAGAATTTCTTACTGACATATATTTCCTGTGGTTATTCCATATCATTGGTTCATTTGTTTTCGTGTTAGAGATTACTCTGGGTAGAAAGGTTTTTTTGCAGGGGATGCCTGAATGAGGCTCCTTTCATGTCCCCCATTGTGCAGCACTCAGGAATTGAACCCATCTTTCCAGCCTCCAAGCCTAGCATCTTAACCACTAAGCCACTGGAGGAGTTGATGCCCTTTCTTTATACCTTCACCAATGGAATCCTGTAAGGCAGTACCATATAAAACAAGTTGCTTGATGTATCTTCTAGAGGAGTATCTCCTTTTAGCTCAATGCAGTCTTTATATTTACTAAAACAAAAGCAACTAAAGAAAGGGGGAAGGGTTAATAAACTCATCCAGCTACTCACCTGCTGAGAGCTGCAGCATCCAGAGGCTGCTTTTTGGTTTTGTTTAAAAATGGTAGAGAAAACATATATGTGGAAGATTGTAAAGAATTTTGGCATGTCAACCTTTCTTATTTATTTCATTTATCTAAAACAGGGGTGCCCAAACGTTTCGGGCCGTGGGCCGGTCATATGGTTCAGGGAGCTGGTTGCTATGGCCTGGGGGCTGGATCTGGCACCTGACGGCAATTCATCTGGCCTGCGAAGCCCTCGTAGCTCCTGGAAGCGGAAGTAAAACACGCTCATACGGACACATTTTACTTCTGCTTCCAGGAGCGACGAGGGCTTTGTGGGTTGGATGAATTGGTGTCGGGGTCTGGATCCTGCCCCTGGGCCATAGTTTGGGCACCCCTGATCTAAAATATTCTAATCCATCTCTGTATCAAAAAATGTCTGTAGAATGTCTCAAATGTATCAGTACAAAGACAGTCACTTCTCATAGTCTTGCAATCTAAGATATGACACAAAAGAGGAAAACAGTGAAAGGAGGAAATCAGCAAACTCGGATTTGGTTCTTAAAAATTTAGACTTCTTATCACAGCCAGTTGGAATAGAAACACTTCAGGTAAACTGGTGGAATGACTGCCGCTAGGAGGACAAAGACAGCTGATATCTTTCTTATTTGTTTGTTTGTTTATGTGCTTATGCAGCCTCTGGAAACAGCCTCTTTTCTATATATAAACACTTCAGTACCACCTGATTTAGTGACTATCATTGCTCTGGGACGTGAAATACAATACAAATAATAGTCCCAATAATCATTAACCCACACAAAACACATTCCATTCATGATAATTCATACTATCAGTAACAGCAAAAAATAACTACCAGTCAACCAAATCAACATAAACAAATAGAGAAGCAGAGGTTAAGCATCTAGTGTTACAGAATAGCCATCTTCTCTCTTTTTCTGTTGTGCAGATGGAATAGGGCAGAAACCACAGAGCAACATACAAGCCAGTATGAGTATGTGTAGCGTTTAGAAGATTATTTGAGCATAAGAAATGGAACTCATTAAACCAAATTCAAACCATTCTCATGTAGAAAGACCAATACAGTCTTCATATGAGAGCTCAGTTGCTTAATGATGGGAAGTTGTGCTAGCTGTGTGATAAAGGTGAGTGAAAAAAGATGTAGTAAGTTTGAATGAAATACTGAAAACCTTACCAAAATCTCAGTCTGATTTTTGCTTAGAGCAGTGGCTCTCAATGTGGGGCCCACACCCCACAGGGAGACTTCAATTCCCAGAAGCCTAAGCCAGTACGTTGGCTGATCAGTGCTTTGGAGAATTGACTTAGGCTTCTGGGAATTGAAGTTCAGAAACTAAATGTTGGAAAACTTTGGTTTAGAGGCAGAAGTGTGGACTGCGTATATGCCTGTAAGACTTGGATTCCAGTCTGTCATTGTCTTTGCCACAGTGTCTTCAGGTGCCCTTTGTCCGTTCTCTCCAATCGTACCGCCTATTCCGAACTGCAAGTCCCTTTGCTAGAAGAATTACATGCTTGGAGTGGCATCCAACACACCCCAGTACAGTCGCTGTGGGTTCCAAAGGCGGAGACATTGTCCTGTGGGACTATGAAGAGCTTAATAAAACCTGCTTCATAGAAGGGGTGAGTCATGATGAAGTATAGTATCTGCAAGTACTGTACTGTACATTAGACCAGTGCACGGTGACCACTGTTGGATTGACATTGTAGATCAGGGGTTTTCAACCTTTTCAAGCCAAGACAGCTTTGGGGGCCGGACGACCATTTTGCCCTGTCTGCAACACATGGCACTTCCGGGTGTGGCAGAGAACGGTCGGGGGCCACACATGAAATTGTGTTGTGGACCGCATCCGGCCCCCGGGCCATAGGTTGACAACCCCTGTTGTAGATTTCAGGTTACAATTAAACTCCTTGTGAGGAATCTGCATAGTAGTTTTCTTGCTTTTTGTGTAAGTGACGTAATTAGGGAGGCAGCAATGCAGTTGACTTAAATAACTATGTGTTTAAGTTGAGTAACTAATTATTTAAATTTAGGACACTTCTAAGATAAGTGCATGGAGAGCTCTCCCCCCCCCCTTTTTGGGAATTCATATTTCATTAAGAAATATTTTATTTCCAAGGTCTTTCTCTCTTTCACTAAATAAAATTTGTGTTGTCTCTTTGTGTTGTATTGATAAAGCACCTAAGGGAATTGTGGCTGAAATCCTGTTGCTTAGTATAGTGAGTCACAGCTAGAATAGGCCCATTGAGTCATTGGGAGTCTGTTGAATCAGCTTCTCCATAAGTTCCACTGATCCAGTGGGTCTTTTCTAGTTGTGATATATCATGCTAAGCAACAGAATTTCAGCCTGAATTTTTATTTTTCTGTGGGCAAACCCCCCTATTTTCTTGAAGCTAAAAAAAGAAATAGAATGGGAATAGTTAGTGGTTAAGAAGTTGAACTTGAGGAGTAGAAGGTTGGCAGGTCAGCAGTTTGAGGCCCGAGTACTGCATGACAAACTGACCTTCCGTCTCTGTCCCAGCTCCTGCCAACCTAGCAGTTCGAAAGCAAGAAATTGCAAGTAGATAAACAGATACCATTTTGGTGGGAAGGTAAGCAGTGTTCCGTGCACTCTGGTGTCTAGGCATGCCTGTCACATGTCCATGGCAACATCTGCAAACACAGACACTGCTGGCTCTTTGGCTATAAACAGAGATGAGTACCGAACCCTAGAGTTGGATACAACTTGCTTTCGAGCAAGGGTGACCGTTACCTAGTTATCCTGAACATTCCTGGCTGCCTTCGAAAGTATCGTCCTGCTGTTGTTCAGATTTGTGTCTCATGCTGAAGTAAGGAGTAGTGTAATAATGGAAGTAGACTTTGAAGATCACAAGAAATGTGAGGCTAATCATTTGGACAGAAACATGATTTGGCATTTATTTTTACCTTCATAAGTGAAAGGGGGAAAAAAGGAGAAATCGAAGTGGCAGTTCAAAGTAGTGTTCTCAACCTATTGTGTTTCCCGCAGAGCTTCCAAAGCGTCTTCTATCTTTTGAGTCCTCAGAAGAAAGCAATAAGTGTAAACTTTAAAGCCATCCTCCAGCCCTCTCCATGTATTGTGACCTGTTGTAATCTTTATCTACCTTTTGTGCTAAAGAAAATGTTTATGACAAATTTACTTAGGTCTATACTGTATGTATAAAAATCCCTTTTTATTTTTTAAAAAAAGGGATTTCTCTCCTTCCTTACCTCTGAGTGGTTTTCTCTTTTATCAATCCCGCTTCATTGTAGATGGGAGCTGGAGGGTCCATCACAGGAATGAAGTTTAACCCTTTTAAGCCAAGTGAGCTGTACACATCCTCAATGGCTGGAAAGACTGTCCTGCAGGATTTTAATGGGAATATAATCCGAGTCTTCACCAGTATCGACGATTGGGAGTAAGATGTCACCCACTTATTTCCATTTTTGACACCTTCTAGTATCAGAGCACAAACTTACGAAGTGGCATAGTTTGGTTTATTTTATTTTTTTATAGTCACTATCAAAACATGGATTATTTGCTATTTCCAAAGCACTGTTTTTTTAAAAAATGTATTCTATCCTTTAGTCCTTACACAAAATATTATGTGGAAGTTACATACTTGTCCCTTTCCCTTTTTGTTGCAGTAACTAAGGCTCTGTACCAGTGATGTGCTGCAAAAATTTTTACTACCCCCACCATGGGCGTGGCTAAATGTGGGCATGGCTAACTCTGTGGGCCATGCCCACTTGGCCTCCCTACACCATGGCCTGGGGTAGGGAGGTGGGCGTGGCTGGCCAAGTGGGTGTGGCCTGGGGAAATTTCCGCTACCGGTGCCCAGGCACCTGCGGGTACCTGTAGCAGTGTAACACTGCTCTGTACCCACTGTAGAATCAGTAGTGGCAGCTGCTACTATCCCAGCTATTGGAATTGGAATCACTGTGGATTCCACTGTTGTCAAATCAGAAAGGAACGTTGTTGCTGTGCATCTATAGTTTTTCTGGGCTTAGTGGTGTGGAAGGATACTGTAGCTTTCTTCCGTACCATGTTATCCACAGGAAATCTCAGCAGCAATTGCAGCTGTAAATTCTCAAGTTGTGATATATCATGCTAAGCCACCAAATTTCAGGACTGGCAACAGATGCCATACCTATGAAGTATCCCAGATTGGCTGGGAAATCCCGTATTTTGGCGTGTGTTCCTACCCTTTCCCGGCGCCGTCCCGTATTTAGAATGGTGGGGAAAGGGGTTGCTGTGCGTGCGTGCATGTGCAGAACCCATCTGCACATGTGCAAACGTGTTCACCGCATGCACAAAGGAGTTTTTGCTGTGCATGCGTACCCCGGCCGGAGCAGTTCCCTTATTTTCCAGAGTGGCGCTTGACAGGTATGAACAGATCCAGTAGAGGAGAAATATGGGTTTTGGGAGTGGTGGAGTGGAAATCCAGTACTGTCTCCTGAAATGTTGTCCAGCCTTCTTTGAGCCCCAGAAATGGGCCTTTAAACCAGATTCTATAGGTAAGAAACAAAATGGAAAGGCTATTGAGAATTTAAAGCAATTCAAGAAATTCATTAGCCGGAAAGCACAGAACAGCAAAATGAATTTACTTTTTTTAAATTTTATTTTATATATGGCCCATCTTGGAAACATTCCCAATCTGGGTGGTGTACATCATTAAAACATAAATAATAAACATACTTCCCAAATAGAAATGAATGGTGGATACACTGGGCTTTTTTTTCCTTCTACCTAAAATGTCATTATAGTTATTATGACAGATGTTAAGAGTTTTGCTGCTCAGTCCTGCCACCGTTTGAAAGCATGGTGTCTTTACTTTTGCCTTCTATCCAAGTGAGCAATTTTGAATGGCAGTTTGTGAAAATTGTGATTTTCTAAGGCTTCCTACCATTGCAAGGAGTCCTTACCACTGATCCTGGAATGTATTTCCTGGAAGAGAGAACTTTGAGTACTGTTTGTGGGCAAATGTGTGAGTAACAACTTGTAGTGTAGTATGCAGAAGGTTCCCTTTAAGTAACTCCGTCTTTTTTGTGATGTGTTTGAATTGGTAGCCGTGTTTGGTCCATGTACGCTCACATTAAAACACAGCAGTCAGTCTTTAAGGTGCTACAATGTTTTTTGTCTTTGTTTTGCTGTTTTGTTTTGTTTACTCTCTGATATGTTTGTGATTTGTGTGTGATTTTTAGGGATCCAACTAGTACTATTGGGAAGAAATGAATGCACCTGAGATGCTAGGTCAGTGATAGCAAATCTTGTAGAGACCGAGTGCCCAAACTCAGCAGCCTGCTGTCCATGCCGCAGAGGGGCGGTACAAACTCTGTGCTGGGAGGAAGGAGGAAGCATGCTGGACAGAGGGGTGGGGCAAACTCTGTGTTGGCGGGAGAAAGCGTCCCATTGGGCGGAGGGGCGGGGTGAACTCTGCTGCGGCGACGGTGTGTGTGCCCACAGAGAGAGCTCTGAGTGCCGCCTCTGGCACGCGTGCCTTAGGTTTGCCACCACTGTGTTAGACTGTTGCTGTTGGCTTACATGGTAGCCTTTTTTGTAAAAAAATCAACTTACTCAAAGTTATTTAATAAACAACCACTTTTCCTAATGGATCTCTGTTTTCCTCTTATAAGAAGCTGGCAAATTTCTAACAGATACAATTCCTTTGATATAAAGGGTGACATTATGGTCTTACCCAGTGGTTCCCACTTTGGGCACACACCCTATAGGGGCACTTCAATTCCCAGTAGCCTAAGTCAGTACATTGGCTGATCAGTGTTTTGGGGAATTGACTTGGGCTTCTGGGAATTGAAGTCCAAAAACCATAGGTTGGGAAACACTGGTCTAACCCATACCTCTGAAGGAAGGAAATCCAGACCATGGATAATCTCCCTCCTTGTTCAAAACATGGACACATTGATACACACCCTTTTTTCTTAACATTTTCCTCCAACTGGCCACTCCACTCCCTAAATAGTACATCACTACTGGTCATAACTGTCAACTATCCCGGATTGGCCGGGATTTCCCGTATTTCCACGCCGCATCCTCCACTTTCCCGCTGCCATCCCGTAATTTGACCGGTGGGGAAAGTCGTTACTGCGCATGCGCAGAACCCTTCTGCGCAGGTTTCATATTTTCTGGAGCCGCGCTTGACAGGTATGCTACTGATGTGGAAGGGGATTAATATTGTAAAGGTAAAGGTCGCCCTTGCTCCAAAGCCAGTCATATCTGATTCTAGGGTTCGGTGCTCATCTCCATTTATAGCCAAAGAGTCTGTGTCTGCAGATGTTTCCATGGACATATGGTAGGCGTGACTAGACACCGGAGAGCATGGAACACTGTTTACCTTCCCACCGAAGTGGTCCCTATTTATCTGCTTGCATTTTCTTTCTTTCAAATTGCTAGGCTGGCAGAAGCTAGGACACCTCTGCTAGGATAACCTGACTCCCATTCCTATTCTCCCCTAGTAACTTGGGTGCATTCCTCTCCTCTTCACATCTGTGTTTCAGAATGGCAAAGGAGACTTTCTTGGAGGCATGAAGTTCAGCCCATTTGATTTGAACAAACTTTATGTAGCATCAGGGGATGGCACTCTTAGACTACATCTTCTTGAAGGCCAAGGAGCACAAGTGATCTCGCGCATACCAGTCTGTGATCATGAATTTCATGATGTTTGGTGAGGAGTAACAAGGGCAGGGGTGTTGGTCAGCTCATACCTTTTCTGGGACTTTTTTTTGTGAATGTGTCAGGACTAGAGATGTGAAGGCCCGAAAACCTCCCCGGGAAAATTAGGAAAAGAGCCAGTTTTTTTCTTTTTTGTTTCCCCCCCCCCAAAAAAAAAAAAAAATTTGGAAAAATAAAAATATATATTATGGAATGTTTTATTTCAACATGATGAATAAAATATTTTAAGATAAGGCCGGGTTCAAATATTTTATTTATAAATCATTTCTAAAAAAATATGTATGGTATCAGATTATTTTAAATTTTTTTGAAAATTTCTGTTTTCTCCTGGAAAAACCCGGGGTTTTTTCTGAGCTTCAAAATTTCTGGAAATTTTACATCTCTAGCTCAGCACAGATTCCTTGAATTTGTAGCCATTCGTCTCCCGGGTGCATAGGAAAATGTTTCTAATTCAAAATGTGAGTGATCAGGGAGGGGTACTTTGAATCTGCTACCTGCAGTGGTGGGCATCAGCAGGTTCGCACCAGTTCGCCAGAACCGGTAGCAGAATTCCTGGCTGGCCCCGCCCATTAAAGTTTTGAAATAAAATAGTCCTAATTTGGGTGCAACACAGGGCTTTCCCCCTGGCCACACCCACCATACCATGCCCACAGTGTGGTAGTAAAATTGTTTGGTGCCCACCACTGGCTACCTGTTGTTCATTCTCACAAATGAAATAGCAAATCTTTTTTAAAGCATGAGCACCCAAGCAATATACAGAAGAACAAAGTGTTAGAATCTCTAAAGACCATCTTTTTTCATGTATTTAACCAATGTAGTGCAGCTGATCTATGGGAAAGGCAATGTTCTTTTCTAGTAGAAACTCTGTAAACTATTATTATTTTTTTGCTAGCAATATGTGTGGCATGGGGAGAGGAAAGGAATAAACGACTATTAAACTATAGGGTGTCCTGTAAGTCCCTATTGAATCTTTAAATTTGCCACTTATTGTATCCAGGGTGTCGCCAGTATTCTTGTGCTCATGTACCCACATACTTGTCACAATATGCTCTTCAAGTGTAAATGGACTTAAATTGGCTATATTTCTCTGAAAAAAGGAAAAATCTATATAATAAATATGGACGGGTAGGGACTTACGGGCCACCCTGTGTTTCCTTTTTATTGCCTTCTGCCCCAAATGGAAGGGTTGAGACTTTGTGTAGGAACCAACAGAACCTAATGTAGCAGTTATTTGGGGACTGCAGATTTCCTAGTAGGTCTGGCAGTTTTTGAAGAAAATGTGCATAGAGACATGTGTCAGCCTACACCAATGGTGGTGAACCTATGACACGCGTGCCAGAGGGGGCACTCAGAGCTCTCTCTGAGGGCATGCGCACCATCGCCCCAGCACAGAGTTCATCCCGTCCAGCAGCCCAATGGAAGCGCTTCCTCCCTTCCCCAGCACAGTTTGCCCCGCCCCTCTGCTCAGCAGCCCAATGGAAGCGCTTCCTCCCTTCCCCAGCACTGTTTGCCCCGCCCCTCTGCTCAGCAGCCCAATGGAAGCGCTTCCTCCCTTCCCCAGCACTGTTTGCCCCGCCCCTCTGCTCAGCAGCCCAATGGAAGCGCTTCCTCCCTTCCCCAGCACAGTTTGTCCCGCCCTCTGCTCAGCAGCCCAATGGGAGCACTTCCTCCCTTCCCCCAGAACAGAGTTGGCCTCACCATGTTGACACTTTGTAATAAATAAGTGGGTTTTGGGTTGCAGTTTGCGCACTCGGTCTCTAAAAGGTTCGCCACCACTGGCCTACACTCTTTGAAAGTGTTACTGGCTTTATCTAATGCTTGTTTAGACGTGGGTTTCTTTTTTTTAGATATTTTAGAGTTTCATTGGGAAATGTGTAGAAATCAAGGCGCTATCTCATTTGTCATGTAAAGTGTGATTTGACGCTCTAATGTCTAATAAATTTGTGGTCTCTTTTACTCCTGGACTTTAAAAATGTCCACCACATGTACTGAAGAGTAGAATACAACTTAAGTTTAAACCATTTAAAAACCTTACATGAATGATTTTGGAGTGGGCTTAACCTTTCTGAATAATGTCGGTAAACATGTGCGATGGGCTTGATCTGAACCAGAAAGAGCCTTATAGTACCCTGAAGGCTAACACATTTTACAGGGTATAAATTTTAATGGACTGTAACATTTCTTTAGATGCATGATGTGAACTCATGATTCTGACGCTTTTTTTTTGGGGGGGGGGGGGAATGTTCCACACTATTTGGGTAACTAGTTCCCTCATTGTAGGCTTCCTAGGGTTCCCATGAGTTAGGATTACATTATTAAAATGTTGGGATGGTGGTGGTTGTTTTTTTAAAAAGTAATATTTAAAAATTTCATTGGAAAAAATCATATACTATATTTAAAAAAACCAAACATTTACACACATAATATATGATTACATTACGGTGTGGACCCATCACCTGGGGGGGGGCTAACCTCTTATCCAAAGCTGTATAATGAGTAATAATGAATCTTATTTTTAAACCAGATGCCAAATTATACAAGTAGGCAATGTCCATTTACTAATCCAATCCAGCTATATAAAAAAGTAAAAATCTGCTTAGTCTTCCTACCATAAAGACTCTATAATCAGTCAAATGTATGAAGCTTATCTCTGTTGACAGAGGATTGTAAATGTCAACAAAAACGCGACACACTATTAAGACTTGGCTGTTTGCAATAAATCTCCCTTCCTCTCTCAGTTCCACAGAGCAAGACCCAGAAGGTCTTGTAGTAAAGAGATTGCTTTACATTTTTAACCTTTTCTACAGATAAAGAATACCTTTGTTATCTTTGTTCAATAACCTTATTTGAATCTGTTGTGGGAACTTAACATTTCTCAGTCTGCCTTTTTTTTTTAAAGTTTCTGGTACTGCAGCGTTGATGTATCCGGAGCATGGCGGACTGTGGTGACAGGTGATAATGTGGGGAACGTCACTCTGCTTACTACAGAAGGTGAAAAGGTTGGTGTGCCTGTCCTCTTTCCCTTACAAGCAGCTTTGGTAACTTGTTAAATTCTGCAAATTGCCTCTGGTCTATTGTGGTATTTTGAACCACAATGGGGCATACCTTGGGCAACGGCAACTTTGTGCCAGCTAATTATTCTCACACTAGGTTAGGCGAAAAGAACTGCAGACGTAAATTCACCAAAAGGTGGCTTCATTTTGGCAGTTTCACATCTGGCCTAGACATGGAAGAAAAATGAGTGACCTCCAGAACATTCTGTGCAGATGCCTCACTTTTGCTGAGCAAAACAGCCATGCTCAGATCTTATAAACTCAAGCGTATAACTTTCTTTGTAGCAGGGGTTCTCAACCTTTTCCAGCTGTGGGCCCAACCATGCCCCCTCAGACAGCTGTGGGTGCATTTACTGCACATTTCTGGCTGTTTTCACCACTTCTGGTGGCGGTGAGGGCAGCACATTTTGGCTGTTTTTGCTGCTTCTGCTGCTTCTGGTGGTGGTGCTGGCGAGAGCGAGGGCAGTGGGCAATATGAAATGGCACTGTTGTGTGGATCCAGCCTGTGGGCCGTAGGTTGCGAACCCTTGCTTTATGGAGTCAATCCATTTCATATTTAGTTTTCCTCCTTTCTTGCTGTCTTTAGCATTTTCTAGAATTTTTGTCTTTTCCAGTTAGTCTTGCTTTCTCATGATGTGCCCTAAAGTATGACTGCTCAGTTTCCTCACTTTTGCTTCCAGAGCAACTGGTCCAGAACGCAGCTGCTCAGGTGGTGATGCGGTGCGGGTGTTATGCCTGTGCCTCGCCACTGCTTCGGGAGCTGCATTGGTTGCTGGTGTGCCTCTGGGTGCAATTCAAGGTGCTGGTGATTACCTTTAAAGCCCTACATGGTAGTAGACCAGGGTACTTAAGAGACCGCATCACCCCAAGGACATCTGCCCACCCCACTAGAGCGGGCCGGATGGGCTCTCAGATAGTTCCATCTGCTAGAGAGGCTCTCCTCTCTAGCACGAGAAGGAGGGCCTTCTCTGTGTCTGCTTCGGCCCTGTGGAACCTCCTGCCAACTGAACTTCGCCTCCAGGCAGAGCTTTTATCCTTCCACAAGAGCTTTAAAACCTGGCTTGTGCAGCGGGTGTGGGAGGTGGCTGGGGAGATAGCCATCCTGGGCTGGCTTGTTTAAGTATCACCCGGGCTGTCAGCTTTTGGGAAATCTGATGATGCTGTGTTGGAGGGCATTTTAAAATTTTTAAAATGATTTTAAAATTTTAAAACAAATTTAATTTTTAATGTTTTTAAATGTTTTTGTAAAGTTTGTATTTGTTTTATTTGTGAGCTGCCTGGAGTCGCCTTGACGAGGGAGGGGGGGCATGATAGGCTCAGTTTGATTTTGGACCCAAATTGTACATTTTTCTGGTAGTTTAGGATATCCACAAGGTTCTCCTCCAGCACCATATTTCAAAAGACTGAACATTTTTCCTGTTAGCTTTCTTCATTGTCTGTCTGTCTGTATAACTCAGTAAGTTGTGTATCTGGCTGCGGATCTAGAGGTTGGGAGTTCAGTTTCCCACTTTGTATCCCAGGACAGACAGCCTGTACAATCATGAGCAAGCAGCACAGTCCCAGAACATCCCCAGAAGGGAACGGTAAACCACTTCTGAGTATTCTCTTCCTTGAAAATTCTGAAGGTTGCTGTAAGTCACAATTGACTTGCAGGCACAGAATTACTATTTATTTTTTCACTGTCTAGCTTTTGCTTCTGTTAAGACAGAAGTGTCTTCCATATCTTGTGACGTTCACTAAACATACCTTTTGGGTCAGTGTTTTTGCAGTCACAGTGCGTGCTCATAAAGTATTGTAGCACTGAAGGTGCTGCTTACAATCTCACACTATTCTCATGGTTGTTGTACAGAGAATAGTGAAGGTCTTTTCTACACAGATGCCTCGCTTCTGCTGAGCCAAACTTGTGTAAGGCAGATTTAGATGCGGTTCCCCCATCTAAATCAGTGGTTCCCATTGTAGGGCCCAGGGCCCACAAGGGTAGTTCATTTCCCAGAAGCCTAAGTCAGTACTCCAGGGCGGCGAGGACTTAATAGCTGGCCACCGCCGTCTTGCCTAGTCTGGTGGTTTTGTCCTGCCGATACACCTGTGGTCGTCGAGTCTGGTCCATGTTAGGATTGTTTATGGGCGTTGAGCCGTGGCTCCGTCCGTCCATCCCTTTTTGGATGATTTTGTAAACTGTAAATTGTTTTAGATTCATTTTACTGTATTGCTATGTAATTTCACATTTTGTATCTGCAAATTTGCATTTTTGTTTTGTAACTTTATAATTATTGCCTTGTAACATTGTTGTATTTCTTTGTATTATCGTATTTTTGTATATTTTTGAATGCTGTGAATCGCTTTGGGTCGTTGCAAAACGAGGAAAGCGGTATATAAAAAATAAATTCAAATTCAGTACATTGGCTGATCAGTGCTTTGGGAAATTAACTTAGTCTTCTCGGAATTGAAGTCCAAAAACCAAAGTTTGGGAAACACTGGTCTAGATCAAGGATGGGCAGCTGCCGGGGTCCAGGGCTATTGGCAAGGTCAGCCTCAGGCCTTGGTGGGCTCAGCAACTTCCCAGCCCTCCAGAAAAGCTCCTGAAATGAAAACCATTATATCTGTTGTAGATATGGAACCTGAAACTGCACAAAAAGAAAGTGACTCATGTGGAGTTTAATTCTCATTGTGATTGGTTGTTGGCTACAGCCTCAGTGGATCAGACAGTCAAAATATGGGACCTGAGAAACATTAAGGACAAATCAAGTTGTCTTCATGTACTTCCACATAACAAACCTGTCAATGCAGGTAAGATAAAAAAAGTGTGAATTCTGTTTTGATGATGGGAGCTCTCTTTTCACTATCTTTTCCTACCCATTATTGACTGTATACAAATCTAACTTTCAGTTAAGTGTCTAATTTTTTTTAGTCTTGTACTTCCATGCCAGCTGCTCTCTAAATAGATTGGTTCACATCATACAGGTTACCATCAGCACAGCTAATCACAGGGTTGTTTGAATAATACAAGTTAAGGAGATATTGCAAGCTACAGTGACACCTTGGGGTAAAGGAAAAAGGAAATTCAAAGAAAATAAACATTAGTGCTATGTACATCATGCTTTAATTTTTCTCCCCTTCCCAAAAAAGCAAAGTGAATCTGTACATAATATTGTATGTTGTTGTTCAGTCGCACAGTCGATTCTGACCTTTTGCGACCCTATGGACCTCAAAGCACCTTTGTCGTCCACCATCCTCCTCAACCCGCCCAGCTCTGTGCCCACGTGCTGCTTCCCTCCGCTGCCCACACCACCGGCCGGAGATGAGGAGCAGCTGCGGACGCCTTCGTTCCCTCCTGGCCCCGCCTGGCTGGAGGGCTGAAAAGGACCTTGCAGCCATGGGCTGGAGGACCCTACTGTACTGTATTCATGTTCTTGTGTTGGTCGTATTGATTATTGTGGTGTATTTATTTGTATACTGTAGATTTTTGTTGCGATTATTGTGAGCCGCCCCGAGTATGCTGAGTGGGTGGCATACAAATCGAATAAATCAAATCAAATATACAATACCATCCAGCCATCTCATTTTTGGCCGCCCCTTCATCTTTTGCCCTCCACCTTTCCCAGCATCAAGGCTTTCTCAAGTGAATCCTCTCTTCTCATTTGATGTCCAAAGTACTTTAGCTTCATCTTTACTGTTTGACCTTCTAAGGAGCAGTCAGGGTTGATTTCTTCTAAGATTGACCTATTTGTTCTCCTCGCTGTCTAGGGTACTCTCAAAACTCCTCCAACACCACATTTTGAAGGCATCTATTCTTCTGCACTCAGCTTTCCTAATGGACCAGCTCTCACAACTGTACATTACCAACGGGAATATTATTGCTTTGACTGTGTGAATTTTTGTTTTCAAGGTGATGTATCTACTTTTAACTATGTTCCCCAGGTTTCTCATAGCTTGTCTCCCAAGAATCAGTCACCTTTTTATTTCATGGCAGTAATCACCCTCTGCAGTGATCTTGGATCCTAAGAATGTAAAGTCTGTCACTGCTTCTACTTCTTCCCCATCTATTTTCCAAGGACTGATAGGTCCTGTTGCCATTATCTTGGTTTTCTTGATGTTGAGTCTCAAGCCAGCGTTTGTACTTTCTTCTTTCAACCTAATCAGGAGCTTCTTTAGGTCTTCCTCACTTTCTGCCATTAGGGTAGTATCATCTGCGTATCTCAGGTTGTTGATGTTTTGACAGCTTTAAGAAAGGATTAGGCAAGTTCATGGAGGACAAGTGGCTATAATTATGGATACCTAAGGACAACCTCCAGGTTGGAGAGATAGGCAGGATATCTCTCAATGCCATTTCCAGGAAATACTAAGCAGGTGAAGGCATCTGCTTGGGAATACCTTGAAGCAAATGGTGAGCCACTGTGTGAGACAGAATGCTGGACTGCATGGGCTGTGGCCTGTTCCAATAAGGCTGTTCTTATGTTAACTGCAAGAACTGAACAATCGGTTGAGCCAGAGAAAAAGAGATATAGCAAAATATATGGGGAAAAGTCAAGAAAGTCAAAACTGAGTGGAGGCAGTATTATCAAGGCAATTAATACCTGGGCAGTGCCTGTTACACAATATTCAGCTAGAATAATTGATTTGACCCAAATGAAATTAGACTACCTAGACAGGAAAACAAGGAAACTAATAACCATGCATCATGCCCTGCACCAAAAAAGTGACCTTAATCATTTGTACTTGCCAAGAGCTGAGGGTGGCAGAGGACTCATACAGGTGAAACAGACAGGAGAGGAAGAAAAGCATAGCTTGAATGATTACATTAAGAAAAGCAAAGAGCCTATGCTCCAGAAAGTGAACAAAGGAGGACTTTTGAAAACAGTGAAGAAGAAAGCTGAATACAGAAAGGAAAGAATAGAAAGTCGAGCTGCAAACTGGAAAAACAAGCCAATGCATGGTCAATACTTGAAAAACATAGATGGCAAGGCTGACCCAAAGCTGACATAGGGATGGAGTTTTGAAGAAGGAAATGGGAGGATTTATCTTGGCAGCTCTGGAACAAGTTTTGCCAACAAATTGCACAAAGACAAAAATACAGCACATATCCAACAGTACCAAATGCTGGCTTTGTAATGAAAAGGATGAAACAGTAGATTATCTATCTGATCAATGGATGCAACAAAATTTCGCAGATTGTTTCCAACGCCATAACAGGGTTGCAAAAATTATCCATTGGAAACATTGCCAGAAGTTTGGTTTTGAACTAAAAATCATTGGGAACAACAAGTAGGGAAAGTTTTAGAAAATGAGAGAGACAAGATCCCATGGGACTTTAAAATGTAAACATCTAGATATTTGCCTCACAACACATCTGATATAACTGTTGTGGAAAGAAAAAGGTCTAGTTTGTTGACATTGCTATTACCAAGAGATGCACAAGTTGAAGACAAACAACTGGAGTAAATCACAATATATCGTGATTTGCAAGTTGAAGTAGAGTATCTATGGAGGAAGAAATCTGCTGTTGTACCCATAGTTATTGGAGCCCTTGGAGCAATACTTAAAGGACTCCCTAGATATTTGGAAATTTTGGACTTATCAGACTTGAACATCCTAACTCTCCAAAAAACAACTCTACTGGGGACTGCACATGTACTCAGACGTTACCGTAACAGCTCTTAGGTCCTTGGTTAGGGCTTGAACTGTTAATTTTATTCTAGTTCTCAACTGTGAACCAAATGGTTGATTTGTAATAATAATAATAATAATAATAATAATAATAATAATAATAATAATAATAATAATAATAATAATAATAATAATAATAATAATAATAATAATAGCTTGAATGACTACGTTAAGAAAGTGAAGAGCCTATGATTAGGGAAGTGAACAAAGGAGAACTTTTAAAAACAATGAAGAAAGCTGAATACAGAAAGGAAAGGATAAACAGTTGAGCTGCAAACTGGAAAAACAAGCCAATGCATGGTCAATATTTGAAAAACATAGAAGGCAAGGCTGACCCAAAACTGACATGGGGATGGTTACGAGCAGGAGTTTTGAAGAAGGAAACAGAAGCTCAGGAACAAGTTTTGCCAAAAAATTTCATGAAGACAAAAATACAGCACAAATCCAACAATAGCAAATGCCGGCTTTGTAATGAAAAGGATGAAACACTAGATCATCTAATCAGTCGATGCAGCAAAATTTCACAGACTGATTATTTGCAATGCCATAACAGGGTTGCAAAAATTATCCATTGGAAACTTTGCCAGAAGTTTGGATTTGAATGCAGTAAATCATTGGGAACATCAAGTAGAGAAAGTTTTAGAGAATGAGAGAGTCAAGTTCCTGTGGGACTTTAAATTTCAAACAGATAGACATCTGACTCAGAACACACCTGATATAACTGTTGTGGAGAAGAAGAAAGTCTGGTTTATTGACATTGCTATACCAGGAAATGCACGAATTGAAGACAAACAACTGGAGAAAATCACAAAATGTCATGATTTTCAAATTGAAGTTGTGCTTTCTTGGCAGAAGAAATCTGTTGTTCTTCCCATAGTGATTGGAGCCCTTGGAGCAGTACCTAAAGGATTCCCTAGATATTTGCAAATTTTGGACTTACCTGATTTAAACATCATAACTCCAAAAAACAACTCTATTGGGGGCTGCATATATACTTAGATAACAGCTCTTAGGTCCTTGGTAAGGGCTTGAACTGTTAATTTTATTCCAGTCCTTGACTGTGAACCAAATGGTTGATGATGATGATAATAATAATAATAATAATAATAATAATAATAATAATAATAATAATAATAATAATAATAATAATAATAATAATAATAATAATAATAATAATAATAATAATAATAATAATAATAAATGTTGGTTGTGTAAAGAAGTGAAAAAACCATGGACCACCTTATCTATGGTTGCAAGGACTGTATTTTTGGACCATAAGACCCACCCAGTTTTTTTAAAAAAAATTTTTTTATTGGTTTCCTTAAAATACATACATACTTAAAACAGAACATACAATTCAACAAACAATTGACATAAAACCCACACCACCAACCTCCCCGCAATTTACACTCCCACATCCCGTGCTAAACAAGTTGAAAACTCAATCCTACTACCAAGCAAATATTTACAAATTTGTCCAGAAACTACTTTCTTCCTGTACTGGCTTTATTCCATCTTTGCCCGCCAGACTATATTCTATCCAAGATCTCCAAATTTGCCAAAATAAATTACTTTTAACTTCTCCTCTTTTCACTTTCATTTCTGAAGTTAATTTATCATTTAGAGCCAACCGCCATATCTGTTTATACCATCCACCTCTACTTATCTTGAACTTATTCTTCCACTCCACAGCAATTAACTGCCTTGTGGTGGATAATATTATTGCCAATATCTCTCTCTTATTGTCTTCCAGCTTTATATCTTCACACAGCCCCAGTAAAGCTATTTTTGGATTTAGTACTATACTTTTCCCAAAAATGTTTCCTATCTCTTGTTCAACCATCTTCCAACATTTCTGTGTATATTCGCAGCTCCACCACATATGTAAATAGGTGCCCAACTCTTTATTACATCTCCAACACCTATTTGAACTTGTTCTATCTATATGGTGTAGGATAATCGGGGTCAAATACCACTTCCAAATCAAATTGAAGTTATTTTCTTTTTCTTTTATTGACAGCTGACTCATTAATTGCTGATTCAATTTTCTTTTCCATGCTTGTTCTGATATCTTTATATCTAGATCCTCTTCCCATCCATTTCTTATTAACCTTTGAGGTTCTTCCTTTCTATTCAACATTCTATATAATTTACCTACCATCCCTTTCTTTGTCATTATCCCCTTTCTTATACTATAAATCAATTCTTCAAACTATCTATCCGTCCTTTCTTTCTAACTACATTGTCCCATTTTTCGACTTGAATTTTTTGGAACCAATTTAAATCTAACTTCTGATAGATCTCCTCTCTCTTCTGGTATGTAAGACCCCTTTCAATCCATTCATTAAGTTGTAATAATTTATTCTGCACAAGTTTCGGCTTCATGTCTTTTATCCCATTTAACGGACAATCTACCAAGTCCAACGCTTCCAAAACAGGAGAGTCCCTTTTTACTAGCTCTTCTTTCATACCATTCCAAAAATATACAATTCCCTTACTGTCTTAGTCTTAATTTGTACCTTCTTTTCTTGAATACTCAAAAATAGAGCCCCCCCCCAATTTTTTATATTCCATCTGATTCTTGTCTTCGTGCTCGCCATTATTTTGTGTTAATAAATTTATAATTCTATTTAACTGAAATGCTTTATAATAATTTATTATATTAGGAATACCCAATCCACCATCCTTCTGACTTTGATACTGTAGGGATTTCATTATCCTGGGGTTCCTTCCTGCATTACAGTATTTATCTAGCATTTTTTGCCAATATTTTAATTGTTTGTTACTAATTCTTAAGGGTAAATTTCCTATAATAAAATTCAATTTGTGCAAAATTTTCATTCGCCCTAAACTAACTCTCGTGAACCAGGACACTTTCAGATTACTAAATTTGGCTATATTTAATTTTAAATCTTGGTTTAATTTATCTATGTTTATCTTTTGAAGTCCTTTATTAAAGAACTCCGCACCCAGTTTTTAAAGCAGGAAAACAAGAAAAAAATATTCTGAACCAAATAGTACTGTATTTGCATCACCAACCAGTGGTGGCGCTGCAGGCGAAATGGGCAGGGAAGCCAATTACATTGAGGCAGGAATCGATGCTATAGCCTAGCCTCTTGCTCTCCTTGCAACCAGGAAGCATGGCTCCCCCCCTCCATTTTGGTAAAAGTGGAGGGGGAAGCCATGCTTCCTGGTTGCAGGGAGAGCAAGAGGCTAGGCTATCGCATTGCTTCCTGCCCCAATGCAGTTTGCTTGCCTGCCCATTTCCCCTGCAGCGCCACCACATGGAGCAGGGACAAAGGCAAGAAAGGTAAATGAAACCCTTTCTTTTTATGCACAAGTTTGGTTTCCCACTGAAATTCATTGGGAACATACAAAAGCTTTAGAATACTGTACAAGAAATTGATTTCCAATGCATTTAATAGGAAATTGCAATTTGCACCCTCTTGTGGCCACCTGTGGTAATGGCCCACCAAACACATATTTTTCTTTCCCCGGCCCTTCTTTCCCCGGCCTCGGAACAGCGGTGGCGGTGAAGGTCTTTGGCCAGCCGCGGCTGTTGTAAAATATCCTTTTACAACAGCCTTGCTGAACAACATTTGGACTATAAGACGCACCCTCATTCCCCCCACACACACTTTTTTTAGGGGGGAAGTGTGTCTTCTGGTCCGAAAAATAAGGTATTTAGAAAGGCATAATAAAGTTGCAGCACAATAGTGTGCTAGAATATCTGTAAAAATATAATCTACCAGTGACCAAAAATCGATGGGACCACAGTACTATAAGGGTCGATAAACATGGAGAAGTCAAAATATTATGGGACTTTCAGATTCAAACTGATAAACATCTGGCTCACAATATGCCTTATTTGATAATGTTGAAAGGGAATAGGTTTAAGTAGTATATGTGGCAATATTTGGAATCAATAAAAGTGATGAGAAGGAATTTGAAAAGACTGCTATTAAAAAAGATGTACAAATTGAGGTTAAATGATTATGGCAAAAGAAAACTAAAATTGTTCTGGTTGTAATTGGTGTAATGACAGAAGATTTTTAAAAAAAACTTCTTTGTAATCTAGGTGTAAATGTGGTCATGATGGCACAGTACATGTTTTACGCAAGTATCTCTGAATATTGTAGGGAATGACTCAATATTCAAGGAGCTAAATCCAGCCAAAATCTGGTGGACTGGGTATAATGAGAATAATAATTGCTATTAAATCAATTCTGACTTAAAATGGCCCTACTTACAGCTTTTAGATATGAAGTATTCAGGCATGGTTTACCATTCCCTTTTTCTGATGGCACTCTGGGACTGTGCAGCTGGCCAAGGGATTCATAGGCTCTGTCTTCTAGAGGTCCCAACCTACAGCTATTATCTAACTATCCCAGTGTTAGCCCACAGATATTTTTAAACAAACTTCATTGATGTATGGCTTACTGGATTTACAGTAATACCTCATACAAAGTCTGCTTCGTACAACATCGAATTCATACAACATCGCCAATGTATGGTGACTTTCGGGATACCCTGTATGAAAGTACTATACAGCGAGAAATATGGTTTTTTTCTGGGTAAAATACAAGGAAATTGAGATACATTCATCTGTGTCCTACTGATATTGTGATATGGTGAAGGTAAAGGTCACCTTTGCTTGAAAGCCAGTCATATCCGATTCTAGGGTTCAGTGCTCATCTCTGTTTATAGCCAAAGAGCCAGCACTGTCTGCATCTACAGACATTTCTGTGGACATGTGGCAGGCATGCCGCAACACCAGAGTGCATGGAACGCTGTTTACCTTCCCACCAAAGTGGTCCCTATTTATCTACTTGCAATTTCTTGCTTTTGAACTGCTAGGTTGGCAGGAGCTGGGACAAAGATGGGAGCTCACTCCATCATGCAGTACCGAACTCCGACCTTCCAGTCAATGAGTTCAGCGTCTTAACCACTTGAGCCTACGCCGTTTGTGATACATAATAATTTTTATTTGTTGTTGTTTTTTACTGACCATCGACTATAGCTTTCTGTGAATTCTTCTTTTTGTTTTTTCCCTTATGTTTTCTCTCCTTTTCAGCTTATTTCAGCCCAACAGATGGTGCTAAGCTACTGAGTACAGACCAGTACAATGAAATCAGAGTTTATTCATCTTCTGATTGGTCTAAACCACAACATTTGATTTCACACCCTCATCGTCAGTTCCAGCATCTCACACCAATTAAGGTGAAGAAATAGGAATATTAACAATGGGTCCTGTCCACTTGGTAGAGCAGAAAGTTAAGAGGAAAAATATTTCCTATACAGAAATTACTTGGGAGGGACCTTGATTTGCCAGGCAAGGTCATTATCTAAGCTAGAACAAAATAATTAATTATGTTGCTGTTGTAAATCTATATAAATAAGTTCAATATTGGACATATATTGGAGAAAAAAATTGGACTTGTAGTTAAAAACCATGGGGAAACCCTGAATATATGTTTGAGTGGTAAGAGTCCTAGGACTGGTACATTTAATTGTCATCAGAATACCTGAAGCTCTTTAGGTTTGTATATGATATCAAGTAGTACAAAGGCCTATGAAAATCCCATTGCTATATGATGATGTGTTGAAAGATCTTGTTTGTCTGATCACATGAAAGGAGTAGAAGCTGGTTTTGTAGATTCTAAACTTCTGAAATATAAACAAGATTAAAACTTGTGTTGTTGTAGTCCTAGTTCTGTTGCATATACCAAGTCAAGCTTTGGTTTTGCTAAGCCACATTTTTTTTTGTATTTTAGGCAACATGGCATCCTCGTTATGACCTTATTGTGGCTGGCCGTTACCCACATCCTTCTTTCCCAGGATACACACCAAATGAGCTGAGAACTATTGATATATTTGATGTAAACAGTGGAGAGATGGTGTGCCAGCTTCATGATTCAAATGCACCAGGCATTATCTCAGTGAGTACAGACAGTTGGAATCCAAATACCTTGTTCTGTGCGCCATTTCTTCTAGGTTTCAGAAACAAATGAGGACAGTTTGCACTTTATCTAACATGATATTATTGACTGTTTTGCTTATGTGTTTAATGGGTTTTCCATTCGCCTGGAGCACTCACTGTACGTGGGTTCTCTAACTATCTTAGTTGATAGTCCAGAGACCATTTTGGCTTTTCCTGAATTTTAGCAAGCACATGTCTACTCTGCACCTCTCCTGATTGTTCTGGCATATCTGGAGGGCTCCGAATGGACCCGTGTGCCTTCTTTGTGTCTTTTATGCAATGCTTGGAAACAGAATTAGCTTATTTGCTGCTTCCAATTGCCTGAAGCCCAGCAGAAGGCCAGATGAGAGATTTTTCACCTTGTTTCAGCTTTTGTGCAACTCAGATATCTGAAACATTCTGCTCAGCATCCAGATAGCTGTAAAAATGTTATGTAGTGTGAAAACCTCTGGGAAAAATAGGCATTTTTGTCTTGAGCTGGGTAAGGTACAGGTGGTCCCTGCTGCTGACCTAACACATGTACAGTAGAACCTCAGTTAACGTAATTAATACGTTCTCCAGGACGTTTCTTACAGTGAAAATTACTTTAACCAAATTTCCCATAGGAATGCACCGAAAACCCAAATACATTAACCGAAACACGGTTTCCCATAGAAGTGCATTGAAAACCAATTAATCCATTCTGGGAAAAAATTCTGTAAACCGAGCCACTATTTTCTATGGATTTTCTTTTGTTATGCGATTTTTATGTTAACTGACCCATTTGTTAACTGAGGTTCCACTGTATTTGTGAACTATGGCTGTAGCTCTTAACCTTTGGTTCTACAGATGTTTTAAACCACAGTTGCAAAAATCTCTGTCACTCGCTATGTTGGTTATATCTTCAGAGAGCTGAAGGACAAAATATCTTAGAGGTTCATATTTGCTCTAGAGCAGTGGTTCCCGACGTGGGGCCCACACCCCAGAAAGGGACTTCAATTCCCAGAAGCCTAAGTCAGCACATTGGCTGATGAGTGCTTTGGAAATTGACTTAGGCTTCTGGGAATTGAAGTCCAAAAACCAAAAGTTGTGAAAGACTGGTCTAGAGACTTTTTATGAACATCACATGGGAGGAGGCAGCAGTGTATCTCTGAAGTGGGTAGTTTAATCAAAACTCATGCCACTTAAAGCCATGTATGGATTATGAGAAAGAAGAATGGAAGAGAGTAAGAATGAACCAATGTTTAGTGTTTGTTTCCATGATAGATATTCAGATTTGAAGGTAGAGCAATGACTTCTTGGTAATCTGTCTGAGTGTGTGTGTTGTGGTTTGTTTCTAGAGTAAAGGCCTATCTCTGTTCGTAAACTCCCGTCTTTGTCCCAGCTCCTGCCAACCTAGCAGTTCAAATGCAAGAAATTGCAAGTAGATAAATAGGGACCACTTTGGTGGGAAGGTAAACAGCGTTCCATGCACTCTGGTGTCTAGTCATGCCTGCCACATGACCATGGAAACGACTGCAGAAGCAGACAGCGCTGGCTCTCTGGCTTTGAAACAGAGATAAGCACTGAACCCTAGAGTCGGATATGACTGGCTTTCAAGCAAGGGAACCTTTTACCTTTACCTTTAAGCTACAGAAGATTTCCTGTAGGCTTTAAGAGTGCCCTGATTAGCTTTCTGGAAAAAGGATTTTTAATAATTAGGCTTATATTGGAATTGCATGCCACCTTCTCTCAGGGCACATAGCTGTATCTCATGATGGACTGCTGCTCAGACCAAGAGTATTGCTGGGGAAAGGATTTGCTATTGGAAGCCATGCTGATTTCTGCAGAATTCTTTTAAATCCAATACAGTACTGTTCCTCAATACAGAATATTCTGGCTTCTGGTTTAATAAAGGGTCAACTGATGAGGCTTTAGTGCATTATTGTGTTTTCATTTACAGCTCAATAAGTTTAACCCTATGGGAGACACGCTAGCCTCTGGAATGGGTAAGTCACTGTTTTAATATACATATTTGATATTGGGTTCGTATTCTTCTCAAAGCGAGTTAAACAAGGCAGTTCTCTTGTTAACTTTAAGTATACTATATTAAAACAACAAAGAGTCTTATTAGCACCTTAAAAACTAACAAGTTTTATTTGATGCATGTTTTTGTAAATTGTAATTGTAATTGGTCATTAAAATGCCACAAGACTGTTCTTGCAGACTAACATGGCTTCTCTGTAAAATACTCCATTAAAGCATTTTAGATTTTAAAATATTTTTGCCTACAATTAGTTGAATTCAAGCAATCAATTAAGACAATAAAACAAGAGTCATATTTTAATTGTAGTAGCTAGCTATCCGTACACTTTTACATTTACAGTCAGAGCTCAAGAGGGAAGGGCACTGAACCTTTTATGTGCCTTACTTTCTAGTTATTTGCTTCAGCAGTGTTGTTGGTTCTGACAAGTTAGCATTCATTATCTATCTCTGTTGGTGTCATCTTAATATCACAGATTCCCTTTGGGACACACAGAAAGAGCCTCCTCAAAGATTATGGTATTTTTGAACCACAATCGGGCATACCCTGGGCAACAGCAACCTTGTGTTACCAGCTAATCTTTCTCACACTAGGTCAGGCGAAAGAAACTGCAGAATGAACTCACCAAAAGGTGGCTTCATTTTGTCAGTTTCACGTCTGGCCTAGACACATAGGAAGAAGAAGAAGAAGATGCCCATTCTTTCTTCATACATGAAAGGGCAAACATGTGAAAACTCTGGCCAGAATCCTATTGCTAACAAACACAGACTTCAGTGCAAAGGCATTCATTCAACACAGTAGCAAATTCCTTATCCTTTACCAAGTCAAGCAACTGGTATGTATTGGAGAAAAAACTTTATAATTCTCTTTATTTTTGCAAATTTAAGGTAAAGTTTCAAAAACATGAACTTAACAAAGAAAAGGAAAACATCAAATAGCAGTTCACAGCTGTGATTTATGACATTGCACTGTGGCTGGTGTGTGTAAACAATAGGAGTTTGGTTAGCATCTCCACTGTAACACTTTGGGCATAAGCTAACTTTGTTCTTCAGCTTGCAAATAGTTCTGGTGACATAATCTCTTTATGAAAGTAAAGAACTGTTGCCATCTGTTGACCTTTATCTAAGCAATAATGCTGAAGAAGCAAACCAGAATGCAGTAGAACCTCGGATTATGTCCAAACTCCGTTCCACAAGTTTGGACTTTATCCGATTTTGGACTTTATCTGAATCAAATAGGCGATGCAAAAAATGGATGTTATCTGAGGTTCCTATACCAAATACCTTGGATAATGTCCATTTTTAGTGGTTTTGGAAATTATGCAATGCATCACGTGTGCATGAAAACCGTGACTTTATCCGAATCGAACTTTATCCGAGGTACCACTATAAATAACTCTCAAGAGTTTAAACAGTGGAGTTTTAGGAGGTTTTAGATTCCAAGTTTAACATTATTGTCTGGGACAGTAAGTACTATAGTAAAATCAGTACAGTATTAATTATGAAAATTCATTACATCAGGCACAGACTACTGACCAAAATCAGTACAGAAAATCTTCCTCTCGTGCAGAGAAATAGGCAAAGATATTCTATTTCAAAAATAATTTTAAACTTCCATTCATCCTTACAACTACTAGGATAGTATACAAAGGGAATGACCAACATGATTGCACCAAGACAAAATAAAACAAGAACAAAAGAGAGAAGTAAAAACTCAGAGGTAGATGCTTATTGGTTAAATATATTTGTGTTCTCTTGTCTAAGAGGAATAGTCAGAGGCATTTATGGTGTAGTGAAGAGTATCAGACTAGGACTCAGAAGACCCAAGATCAGATCCCTGGCTATGCCATGGAAACTCAGAGGCGATATAGAAACCCACATTGAAATTCTCACATATCTCAAAAACCCTATTAGAGCTGTTTTAACTCAGTGACTTGACGGCATGTAACAATTCCTAACTATTAAGAGTTCTTAGCAATGGGACTTTGGAGAAGTAACTAAATCTGGTAGATACTTTATACATTTGGTGTATGTGTTTTTCACATGTTGTACATCAGGGTGGAAAACTTGGACAGCATAGCCAGCAAGTTAACAGGGAATTATGGAAGCCATAATTCAGTATAACTTGGAGGGGCACTTATGTACCTGAAGAGTATTCAAGCAGAATTCCCCAAAGTGTGACTTGTTCTCCTGACAGGATTTAATATTCTGATTTGGACTCGTGAGGAAATGATATCTAAGAAGGAAAAGCATCTTATGGAAGCTATGGTAGAGCAGGGAGTTGGAAGACCGACCTCATCTCGACAAGGAGCACACAGGAACAGGCAGTCAAACACAGGAACAAGCAGACACAAGATGAAGCTACTCGGTCTTGACCTAGAGGGTATTAGAACACAGGTCAGAGAATACAAGCTGCAAAAGGAGAAGAAGAAAAGAAAGGATCTGGAGGACTGATGAGGCAAATTTTCCTGTAATGCTCGCTCAAAGTGGAGCTGGTGCTGGTATCATGCGCAACAGTGGCTTTGGTGGTGGCAGGCCCTTTATTCTAATGCAGCTTCTCTGGATCAGGCAAGTTAAGTTGCAAAAACGAGGCACCCGGATTGAGGGTAAAGAATGGTCACGTGCCCACTTGGATTTAATTAGGCCGTCAATAGAGCAAGGCATTTGTATGTAGCTGGTGGTTTTGTCAGAAAAATGGCACAGTGAAGGAAGCTGCAGTAGTCTCAGAATAACCTTTTTTTTCCTTCTGTGAATTGAGATATCTATATTTGTCTTTCTATGTTTGAGCAGAACTAAGAATATGCCATCTCCTGGCTGCCAAAGGAGAAATGTGTGTACAGTGAAACCCCGCAGAACTGAGTTTTTTCGTTATACGGGGTTCTACTGTATTTTCAAGTAGCCCTGTTTATGATGAGGTGATTAGCCTAGATCCATGATGGTGAACCTTGGCACTCCAGATGTTCTTGGACTTCAATTCGATTCATCCTGCCTGCGCTGCCCTTGTCACTTCCGGAAGTAAAATGTGCCCGCTTCCGGGAGCGATGAGGGCAGTGCGGGCCAGATGAATCACAGTAAACCCATTCGTGTGGATTCACAGGGTGCTTGGGCTTCTGGGGATTGAAGTCCAAGAACACCTGGAGTGCCAAGGTTCACCATCACGGGCCTAGATGCACCCCTTGAAAGTTAGCCAGAATTTCAAAATTGTTGGAAGCTAGACATAGTTGCACAGGGCCTTTTTGAAGCAATTGAACGAAGGCAATTGTGTATATTTTGGTTCTACATTGCAGCCATTGTAATTGGGGGTTCTCTTACTATGTTCTTTTGTTCAACTGTTTAAAAAAATGAAATGTTTAATAAAAATTTTGTATGAGACAAATGCTGTTTTTTGTTATATCAATGTGACAAAGTTGTGAAGGATTTTTTTTGAAACAAAATGAAATAGGATATAAGGCAACCTAAAGAACAAAAATGAAAAGTGGTTTATAAACACTCAGCTAAAGAATGTAAGGTTCTGCAACTAGAAAAATTCCTTTGAGTTTCCTAATCTTGCTATCAGGAACCAAGTTCAGCAGAGTTGGGTTTTTTTTAGAGGCATGGAATGGAAGAAGGGAAAATCCATATTCATTATAAAGGGCTACTAATAGGCTATTGGGCATGTTTCAAAGGCTGGTCACAATCGGAAAGACATATAAGAGAGGTAATGGCTCAGAATAAGTCCTAACTTTCCTTCTTTCTTAACCCTCATTTCCCCATCAAAAGTCTAAGCATGATTTTTTTTACTCCATAAAATGCAGGTGGAACTTCAGAAAATGTGTATCGTATTCTATCTAGATTACTGTATCACAAAAAAAAAAATTGTCTGCTACTTGGTCTAATCAATGTGTCCTATATTAAATCAAGTGCACTGAATCCAACTCTTAAGTCTGATTCTGCCTAGGACGTCAGGATCTTAAGTTAGCAAATCTCACCCTCTTGGTTAGGTTTTTGCATCGATCAAGTGGGGTTTATTTGCCAGAAATGTAGCAAAAATTGTCTGGTTTATTAACACAGCTGCACCTACTCATCTTTAGCTCAAAAACAGACTCACTATGGCCTAGCTGTACTATCCAATAAGATGGTTTCACACTAGAGACAAGCCCTTGGTCCATCTTGTCTTATATACCTACTAGCAAGGGTTGCCCGGCATTGCCGGGCTTTTTTCTCCGTGTGTTTTAATAAAAAATGAACCAATTTTATTTTTGCAATAGTTTTAAATTGTGTTGGAAGGTTAAATTGTGTTAATGTTTTTTAAAAATTGCTTAGTCTGTAATTTTAATTTTTTAAATGTTTATGTAAATTTTTTTGGGCTTGGCTGTTATTAACTGGGATCTGCTTTTTTGGTTTTTTTTGAGGATTAATAAAAGAAGAAAGTATGATATATTTTTTTCAAATTGTTTTATGTAAGTGAATAATGTTTTAGTTTTTTGAATTTTTTTAATTAGTTGTACCGTAGGTCATAATTTTAATAATGTAAAAGTAAATGTTTTTTACATTCAATGTTTTTAAAATGTGTTTAGATGTTTAGAGTTTAAATTTGAGTTATAACTCAGCACAGGATTTTTAAAAGTTTCTATTGTATTTTATTGACATATGTTTTAGTGTAATTTTTTTTACTTGTTTTTATTGGTGTGACCTTTTGTGTAAAATTGTGAATTTGTGTTATGTTTTTTATTTGTTTTTACTCTTGTGTCCTTTTATTTGGAGCTGTTGTGTGTTTTTGAATTGTTTTTACTATTGTGGCCAGCAGGTGGTGCTGGTAGGGGTTATTGTATTTTGTCTTTTTTTTCTCTCCTGGCCTCTGGGTGGAGCTTCTTCTGGTAAGTAGTCTCTTTCTTTATTCATTTCTTTTTCAGTCCTGGTGGAGGTAGCACATCTTTTGGTAAGTTTGCTTGTTTTCTTTGTTTTGTGTGTGTGTGTGTGTATGTATGGGCGGGGGGGGATTTGTATTTTTTGTCTGTTTGTTTTGTTTTTGATTGTGTCTTTGTTTACTTCGTATTGTTTTTGGTGTTTTTGTGTATTTTTGGATGTGTTTGACTGTTTTTAGTAATTTTAAAAAAAAATTATTTATTTATTTGGTGGTGGGGAAGGGACGTGGTCATTGGGGGTTAGGAAGGGTGGGCTAGGTGGTGGGGAGAGGGGCATGGTCGTTGGGGGTTAGGAAGGGTGGGTTAGGTAGTGGGGAGGGGGGCATGGTCGTTCGGGGTTAGGAAGGGCGGGCTAGGGGGTGTGTGGTCGTTGGGGTTAGGAAGGGTGGGCTCGGTGGTGGGGAGGGGGGCTTTAGTGTGTTATGGTGCTTTGATTGTGTGAAGTGGTGAAAGTAGATCAGGTTTCCCCTTTAATATCAGTGGGTGGGGGTTGTGACCCCCCTCTCCGCTGGCTACCCTAGGGTTGGGAGGTTTGTGGGGAGAAAAGGGGTATATTGCCCCAACACTTCTGGAACCTAAAGATCAGGCAGAGTGGATCGAATCCCACCCCCTCCTTAAAACCACTCCGTTTTTAAATAGAATAAAAGACGGAGTTGTTTTAAGGAGGGGGAGGGGTGGGATCGATCCACTCTGGCTGATCTTTTGGTTCCAGAAGTGTTGGGGCAATATACCCCTTTTCTCCCCACATACCTCCCAACCCTAGGGTAGCCAGCGGAGAGGGGGATTGCAACCCCCCACCCACTGATGTTAAAGGGGAAACTCCAGTCGGGACCTTCAGGCGCTGTTGGTGAGGGAAAGAAAGCCAGCTGGTGTTTGCTTGGCTGTGAGGCGGTGAGTTGTTTTTCGTTGGGGGTTAGGAAGGGTGGGCTAGGTTGTGGGGAGGGGGGCGTGGTTGTTGGGGTTAGGAAGGGTGGGCTCGGTGGTGGGGAGGGGGGCATGGTCATTGGGGGTTAGGAAGGGTGGGCTTGGTGGTGGGGAGGGGGGCTTTAGTGTGTTATGGTGCTTTGTTTGTGTGGAGTCGTGAAAGTAGATCGGGTTTCCCCTTTAATATCAGTGGGTGGGGGTTGCGACCCCCCTCTCCGCTGGCTACCCTAGGGTTGGGAGGTTTGTGGGGAGAAAAGGGGTATATTGCCCCAACACTTCTGGAACCAAAAGATCAGGCAGAGTGGATCGAATCCCCACCCCCCCTCCTTAAAACAACTCCGTTTTTAAAGAGAAGAAAAGACGGAGTTGTTTTAAGGAGGGGGGTGGGGGATCGATCCACTCTGCCTGTTCCTGTGGGTCCAGAAGGGTTGGGGCAATATACCCCTTTTGTCCCCACAAACCTTCCAACCCTAGGGTAGCCAGCGGAGAGGGGGATCGCAACCCCCACCCACTGATATTAAAGGGGAAACTCCAGTTGGGAGCTTCAGGCGCTGTTGGTGAGGGAAAGAAAGCCGGCTGGTGTGTGCTTGGCTGTGAGTTGTTTTTCTTTTTCATTTTTCGGGCGCCGGTTTCCTCAGCGTTCTGCGTGCTCATGGCGCGCAGGACGCTGGGGTTTGTAGTTATGGGTTGCTGTTTTGTGTTTGTGCTGCGTTTTTTTAAAATGCTTTTCTTTCGATTGGCTGCGGCGCGTTTCCGAACGCTGCGCCGTGCGAGAGCCTCTCAGCCTGATTGGCTCTGGCGCGGCGCAAGGAATGTTGGGAAGTGAAGTTGTTTCCCTTTCTTCGCGTTTGTAGGGCTGTTGCCCCACTGCCGGTTTTTTCAATCCTTCGTTGACCTGCGTACCCAGATTGGCCGTGTGCACGAAGGGTGAGTGCAGGCAAGTAGGGCGAGGCATAGCAACCTATAGCCAGTTCCAACGGTTAACCCTTGGATTTATAGGTTAAGATTTCTGACATCAGCACACTGACTTGCCCAGACATGCCCAGCCGCTGCTGGAACATGCATGCCACCAGGGATGTGATTCAGCTGAGGTGGCAGCAGCCATAGTGGTAGCTGCAACTGTTTTTCCATGTAAAAATACATTACCCAATTACCGACCATTTGACCAGCTATAGCATGCCTTAACATCGGTACTTGATAGGCAAATTCTGAGTTCAGATTTGGAATCAGCACACTCGATATCATGTAAATCACATGTTATTTCCAATAGCAAAATTGTTGTGAAGTATATACAATGAAAAAGAAAAACCAACAGAAAAAGACAAACATATTTTGCTTAGAAGCTAAGATATTCCACTGGAGAAAGAAATTCTGTTACCTTTAACACGGTGGTTCCCAATGTAGGCCCCACGCCCCACAGGGGGGACTTCAATCCCCAGAAGCCTAAATCAGTACATTGGCTAATCAGTGCTTTGGGGAATTGACTTAGGCTTCTGGAAATCGAAGTCCAAAAACCAAAGGTTGGGAAACACTGCTTTAACTTGTGTGCAAAAAGCTAATATAATGTACAGGTATCTCTTTTGGACAAAGATGCTATATGTTGTACATTCTCTTTTGTAGCCCAGCTTTGAGACCTTAACAGAGCAAGAAGGAAAAGAGTCCAGCTCCACTTTGATTTTTAATGAAAAAAAGCTAAGAAAGTGATCCAGGTTAAATCTCTAAACATTTTGTTGTTGTTGTTCAGTCGCACAGTCGGTTCCGACCCTTTGCGACCCTATGGACCATTGCTCTCCAGGCGCCTCTGTCCTCCACCATCCCCCTCAGCCCTCCCAGCTCTGTGCCCATTGTGTCTACAATGCCATCTAGCCATCTCATCCTTGGCCTCCCCCTTCTTCTTTTGCCCTCCACCTTTCCCAACATCAATGCCTTCTCAAGTGAATCCTCCCTTCTCATTTGATGTCCAAAGTATTTCAGCTTCATCTTTACTATTTGACCTTCCAGTGAGCATTCAGGGTTAATTTCTTCTAAGATTGACCTATTTGTTCTCCTCGCTGTCCAGGGTACTCTCAAAACCCTCCTCCAACACCACATTTCAAAGGCATCTATTCTTCTGCGTTCAGCCTTCCTAATTGTCCAGCTCTCACATCCGTACATTACTACTGGGAAGACCATTGCTTTGACTATTCTAATTTTTGTTTTCAGTGTGATGTCTCTGCTTTTCACTATGTTCCCCAGGTTTCTCATTGCTTGTCTCCCAAGAATCAGTCGCCTTTTTATTTCATGGCTACAATCCCCATCTGCAGTGATCTTTGATCCCAAAAAAGTAAAATCTGTCACTGCTTCTACTTCTTCCCCATCTATCTTCCAGGAACTGATTGGGCCTGTTGCCATTATCTTGGTTTTCTTGATATTTAGTCTCAAGCCAGCTTTTGCACTCTCCTCCTTCAGCCCAATCAGGAGATTCTTTAGGTCTTCCTCACTTTCTGCCATTAGGGTGGTATCGTCTGCATATCTCAAATTATTGATGTTTCTCCCAGCGATTTTAATCCCATATTGTGATTCCTCCATCCCTGCACTGCGCATTATGTGCTCTGTGTATAGGTTGAATAGGCATGGTGACAAAATGCAGCCTTGTCTTACTCCTTTTCCTATTCCAAACCATTCTGTCATTCCATGTTCTGTCCTAACTGTTGCTTCTTGGTTCATGTACAGATTTCTCAGGAGGCATATGAGGTGCTCTGGTATTCCCATCTCTTTAATTACTTGCCACATCTTGTTGTGGTCCACACAGTCAAATGCCTTAGTGTAGTCAATAAAACAGAAATAAACTTGTTTCTGGTATTCCTTTGTTTTCTCCATGATCCAGCGTATGTTGGCAATGTGGTCTCTAGTCCCCCTGCCTCTTCTGAAACCTGCCTGCACCTCTGGTAATTCTCTTTCCACATGCTGCTGAAGTCTATCCTGTATTATCTTGAGCATCACCTTACTGGCGTGTGGGATGAGCGCGATTGTTCGATAATTTGAACATTCTTTGGCATTGCCCTTTTTTGGGATTGGGACGTACACTGATCTTTTCCAATCCTGTGGCCATTGTTTTGTTTTCCAAATCTGTTGGCATATTGAATGCAGTAATTTGACGCCGTCATCTTTTAGCGCTTTGAAAAATTCAACTGGGATACCATCACCTCCACTAGCTTTGTTGTTTGCAGTGCTCTTTAGGGCCTTTATGACTTCGCTCTCCAGGATGTCTGGCTCAGGTTCTACTTCTTCATCATTGTGATTGTCAGGAGTGTTGAGGTCCTTTTTGTAGAGTTCCTCTGTGTACTCTTTCCATCTTTTCTTAATCTCTTCTGCATCTGCTAGCTCCTTTCCTTCTTTGTCCCTTATCATGGTCATTTTTGCTTTAAATGTTCCCTTAATTTCCCCGATTTTTTTGAAAAGAATAAATTGTCACCACCAATTTCCCCCCTTTGTATACCAAAGCAGATAGTTTTCTCTTTGTATTTACTATTGAGTTTGCAACAAGTTAGTTCAATAGTAGATGATCCATTCGTGATAGCTATTCTTTCCAGCTTGCATCCTGTCCTGCAGGACCCTTGTCATGCAGTTATATCAGGGGTGCCCAAACTGCAGCCCGGGGCACGGATGCAGCCCCTGACGCCAATACGGGCACGTTTTACTTCCGCTTCCAGGAGCGACAAGGGCTTTACAGGCCTGATGAATTGGCGTTGGGGGCTGCATCCGGCCCCTGGGCCTTAGTGACCAGCTCCCCTGAGCCACATGATTGGTCTGGGGCCCAAAAAGTATGGGTACCCCTGAGTTAGATGATCAGCAAGGGAAAAAAATGCAAAGAAATACAGCTTTCGAACAGAGCTAAGCAACTTTCTGACAGACGGGAGCTGTTCATTGTATGTGCCACCAAGGAAAGGACATACAGATGGTTTAAAGGAAAATACAGGATATTTGGTGAAGACCCAGAGTTCTAAAGTTCTTTCTCTGTCAATAGGAAGTTGTAGTGCAAAATGTAGTGCTTGTGTAAATTAATGCTGATTAGGAAAATGGATAATGTAGTGAGGAATAAGATCTGGTTTATCTAATGTATTGCACTTTCCTCAGGGAAGGGGAATGTTATACAGGCCAATCCTTCTCCCTCTGTACGGCAGAATAAAGCTTGCTTCTGTTTATGGCCCCTTAGTTGTTCATTGGGATGTGCTTCCTAAAAATGTTTAGGATTATCGCCAGATACTACTATATGTGGGAGATAGTGGTTCAGCTCTCAGATGCTTAATGTTAGGAGGAGATTGAAAAGTCATTCCTACTGGACTGTATAAGGCTTTCAGAGGAACAGGAGACTCCAGTTAGAATCCTTGCCCATTCTGGACTAGTAGTGTAGACCTCAGTCTGCATATTGGGCTTAAAGAGTCCTTGATGGAACTAGTAGTCTCCCATTGACAGACAGCACCCAAACATCCTGAAGGATTCTACTACACTGACTTTCCCCTGCAAGTCTTAACTGTGTCGCACAGTTGACAGGTTGACTGCCTCCAGAAGCTCCACCATAAACTCTGGGCCCTTTTTGGCTCAGAAGCAGCAATCACAGCAAATCAATCAGATGCCTAAGTCTTTGGAAAAAAAACCTTCTTAGGACTGGGCTCAGCCATGCCCCTCGTCTTGCCTCAGGAGGGGCTGGAGCAACTGTCAAGGTTGGTCCGCTCCGTCATCGGAGACGTGTCGGTAGCCAGGAGGCTTGGAGTTCATACGGAAGAGCACGGTCAGGAGCAAGAGAGTGAGGAGGAAGAGGATGGACCCGCAGACGACCAAAATCACAATCAGTTCTGCAAAGGTGGAAGCGAGAAACAACGTTGGCTACATCATTTCCTACATCTGTGGCCGTCATCTCATCAAGAGCAGCAGCCACTCACCTGTTTCCTTCACTGAAGTTTGTATCTGACATTCTTCCCTCCAGTTCTGTGGGACAACAGGCTCTGTGAGTTGGAGAAACTTCTGTAGGGGGCAGCGCTGTTCACAGCCAGGCAGCTCCAGAGGATAAGGGTCTTTCCCACTTTCATTCCGAAAGAACATCTCCACTGAAAAATTTCTAGGAGCAAAACAGGTATGAGAGGACCTGAGGGATTAATGATGTGTTGACTGCTTTTCGTCTTTTTATTTTTTTAAAAGAAATCAACACCTGCTTTGATATCCACAGAAACAAATGTATAAAACCTCTAGCTATTTTATGTAACTTAAATAAGGCTAGGAATTTTAAAAATCCTGGAGACTGCAGTGGTTCAAGTGGCTAAGACGCTGACTGGAAGGTGGGAGGTCAACAGTTCGATTCCCAAGTACTGCAGGACAGAATGAGCACCTGTCTTTGTCCCAGCTCCTGCCAACCTAGCAGTTTGAAAGCAAGAAATTGCAACTAGATAAACAGGGACCACTTCGGTGGGAAGGTAACAGCGTTCCGTGTGCTCCGGTGTCTAGTCATGCCTGCCACACGATCATGGAAACATCTGCAGAAGCAGACAGCGCTGGCTCTTTGGCTTTGAAACAGAAATGAGCACTAAACCCTAGAGTCGGATACGACTGGCTTTCGAGCAAGGGAAACCTTTACCTTAAAAAATTGTGGCTTTTCCTCCTTTGTTTGGAAATAAATATGAAGAAACTGGCCTGCTCTTCTACCGATAGTTACTTAGCCTTTTCTCTTAGATGTACATCTAATTTTTCGTTTTAATGGGCTCAGATAATTAAATATATTCACATCTGTAGCAGAGTGCTGTTGATATTCCTGCTTAATTATAACCAGAAGCAGGAATATGTCATAATCATGCTAGAAGTAATTGGAACAGAAGAAAACAAGTCTTTGCTCTGTATAATTCCCACTGCTTGTGGGAGAGAAACATTTTATATCGAGTTTGCAACCCTCATTTTTACATCACCACATCTCTGAAAATGCTGGGAAAATGGAAGGTACAGCAAGGTGAGAGATCCATCAGTCTCCAAGTTGTTACAAAGATATTTGCTTCAAAATATCATTAATGAAAACCCTCACCCATCATCATCCTCGTACAGCTCAAGTATATGGCATGAGGCATACGGTGCTTGTTTCCCATTGTAAACATCCAAAGCCATCTGTAGTGCCACAAGAGTCGTATCATGCTGAGAAAGGAGGAAAATGTGAAACTTAACCCAGATTATAGAAGACCTAAAATCACATTTCAGAAAATCGGAGACTGGCAGAGACTCCTGGAGTAGTGGAAGAAAAAACCAAGCCAAGATGGGAGTTCATGGTGGAAGAGTTGGCATCCCTTTCAAATGAGAGAAGGGAATTAATTACACTGAGAAGTGCATTTGTAGAACTTAGAAGAATTACTTTAAAACCGTAACATCCAGAGCTCTCTTTCCCCAGCAACATGGCCAATTCTAGGAGCTGTTAACCCTAAATTAGCTTCTACTTCTTAATTTGGTGTTGTACTATTGAGTGGAAGACAAATGACATAACTGTTATCTCTTGCATGTTATGATGACATGTAGAAACGATGCGGGGATTTGTACAGAGATCACAGGAGTGGTTAAATGTTTTCTGCAGAAGAATGCAAGCACTTTCTTGCATATTCCCTTTTTTTTTTTACAGTATAGGAGGGGAGAAGGATGACAGACAATGTAGCCCAGGGGTTTTACGGCCCATGGGCTGGATCGGCCCATGGCACCATTTCATGTGGCCCACCGCACCCGGAAGTGGAAGTAGATGTTTATTGTTGTATTTGCTTCACACTGTAAGCCGCCCTGAGTGGTGCTTGCACCAGTAGGGCGGGGTATAAATATAATAAATAAATAAATTTACGACAGCCATAAATATGCCCGCACCCGCTTCTGGGTGGCGTGGGCCGGCACACTCAGCTGTCCAGGAGGTGTGGTAGGCCCACAGTGTAAAAAGGTTGACCACCCCTGATATAGCCAATTCTTGTTTACAAGGGCTGCCTTATTTCCTGGGCAATGTGTAAAATGAAGATATGGCAGGAAAGAGGAAGGCAGGACATGAAAGGGAAAGTGGAGGGTAAACTCCACAAACAAACTTACTGCTGAGTACATAAGCATTTTAAAGTGGTGTAGTGCTGATGCATTTGTAACGAGAGTAAGGTTTCTCCTTATTTGAGACAGGAGGACCCCTGCAGAAAGAGAACAAACTATTAGAGTCTATTCCCATGATGGTGAACCTTGGCACTCCAGCTGTTCTTGGACTTCAATTCCCAGAAGCCAAAGTCCCTGTGCAGTAAACCCATTAAGTGCAGTAAACCCATTCGAGTGGATTCACAGAAACTTAGGCTTCTGGGAATTGAAGTTCAAGAACAGCTGGAGTGCCAAAGTTCCGGCATCACTGGTCTATTTTTAACAGACAAAAGCACACTCCCCTTGGTATAAATCAACCTGATTATACCTTATTTTTTCACGTACCTCCCTGCAAACGAGCTTTTTCCACCCGTCTGTGGATCCCAAAAAGGAATTCAAAGCTGAAATCTTTCAGCTCCTTCAGCTTAATCATCACCTGAGCAGTAACCCAAGCTGGAAGTTGCATTTTATGTGATTTCTGGGAAAGTATCAAAAGAAAAATATCACTTACAGACAAAGCAAAGGATAACAAACACACCCCTCTGGAACTGCTGAGCCGAGAATCTGTGGACCAGGATTACAGATGTATTTGTAAATCTATACTATTAGAACAACTTCCGTGACTATGCCAGATGTGAAGCTGCCAAAATGTAGGGACCTTTTGGTGAGTTCGTTCTGCAGCAGGGCCACAGCCAGGATTCTAGATGTGGGTAGGAGAATATTTTTTCAGGGTGGGCAACAAAGCCTCTTTTCAATGCATTTCTATGGGAAACCATGCCTTGCCAGAGTGGGCAAATTGCTAACTCGGGGTGGGCCGAGCCCCACCCTGGCCCCCCTCTGGCTATGGCCCTGTTCTGCAGTTTCTTTTGCCTGATTTCGTGTGAGAAAGGTTGCCGTTACCAGAGTATGCCCAATTGTGTTCAAAAATACCACAATCTTCAAGGAGATTCATCCCTACTATGAGTAAGGTAAAGGTAAAGTTTCCCTTGCTTGAAAGCCAGTTGTATCCGACTCTAGGGTTCAGTGCTCATCTCTGTTTCAAAGCCGAAGAGCCAGTGGTTGTCTGCTTCTGCAGACGTTTCCGCGGTCATGTGGCAGGAATAACTAATGACCATAATCTGAACTAATAAAACAGGAATAGGTCCCTCTGAAGTCTTCTCAGGTTTGTGGAAGGAAAGAATTAATTGCAAGTAATAAGGAAAGTGATTTATAATGGAATCTAGCAACCTTCCCTGTAAATGTAATACTTCCCACTATTTTCTGTCACAAATATGGAAAGGTTTTTGCATTGATTACTTAGAGATCTGTGTCTTTGACATGTGTAAGTTACACTACTCATCAAATGTGTAATCTGAGAAGTAGGTATGAGTCTTAGGCAAGAGATGTAGCAAGAGGCTGACGCTGAAATAGGCATGAGGAAGCCCTTTGAGAAGTATAGTTTCTATGATGGGCTCAATATCTGGTTCATTTATGGCAGGGGTTCTGAAACTTTAGCTGTGGGCTACACCACGCTCCCTCAGACAGCTGAGCGGGCCGGACTGGTGGTTTCCCCTGCCATAAACTGCATCCGTGACTGTCGTAAATGCACTGTCTAGCACTAGGAGGAGGGGCTTTTCTGTGTCTACTCCAGCCCTGTGGAACTTCTTACCAACTGAGTTACACCTCCAAGCGGAGTTGTTGTCCTTCAAGAAAGAACTAAAAACCTGGCTGGCAAAGCAGGTGTGGGGCATTGGTGATGTGGTGACCCCACCCTGCTGGCTTATATGGTGTAGGCCTCTCCGTTCTTTTAGTCGTACTTTTAACCATAATTTTTAAAAAAATTGTTGGGGAGGGGGAAGGTAATCTTTAAGGTCTATTGAGGGTTTTTAATGTTTTATGATTGTAATGTTTTCACTGTTGTTATGCCGCCCAGAGTCGCTCGTTCGATTTGTGCGGCAATATATAAATTTGAATAATAAATAAACAAATAAATATACAATGGCCACGGACACATTTATGGCTCTAGTAAATACGTTTACGATGGCCATGGACTCATTTACAACTCTAGTAAACATGCTTACTACGCCCGTAAATGAGTTTGCGGGCGATTCCAATGGCAGCGGCGGCAGCTGGAGTGAGGTCGGGGGCTGGATTATTTGGTGCCATGGGCCGGATCCTGCCCCATGGGCCATAGGTTGAGAAACCCTGTTTTATGGGAGCAGGAATTATAAAGGCAGAAGGAAGTTTTACGTTTCTTCTGCTTTCTTTAAGTCATGAGTTTTTAGTGTATTTTGAAACTGCAACCGAAGGCAGGTTGGGAAGCCCTGCTCAATGTCCCTGATTCAGTAATCCTGAAGCAATCTGGGAAATCTGTAAATATGAACCTGCTGATAGTTAACAGTTCTTGGCTGTCAGGAAGCCAAAAGCTTGAAACTACTGGCTGGTTTGAACTAGCAGCACAAGACTCATGACTCACCAGAAAAACCAGTCTATTTAGCAACATTTGTACCTTATGGAAACTGATAGAAAAGTACAAAGGAAATTCAAGTATTAACAGTTTTTAAAAACTCTACAGAATGTGACTGCCTTCTCCAGCCTGGTACCTTCCACATATTTTCAGTCTACAGTGGCCATCAGCGACAAGCAACACAGACAATGGTCTATAGCCATGATGGTGAACCTTGGCACTCCAGATGTTCTTGGACTTCAATTCACATAAGCCCCCATTAATCTACACGGATGGGTTTACTGCGATTCATCCGGCCTGCGCCAGATGGGCGCGTTTTACTTCCGCTTCCAGGAGCAATGAGGGCGGTGCAAGCCGGATGAATCGCAGTAAACCCATCCGTGTGGATTCACAGGGGCTTCTGGGAATTGAAGTCCAAGAACATTGGAGTGCCAAGGTTCGCTATCATGGGTCTATAGCATGATGGTGTGTGTGCAAAATATTTGGAGGCTATCTGGGTGCGAAAGGCTATGTTATGACACATCTGCCCCCCAGTCTTTCCTGATATGCCCTCCCCACAGATCACTGGTTGGGATTCTTCTTGACAATTCTTGAGACCTGATATCTGTAAATATTCTAAGTAGGATGCTAACAAGCAAGACCTATGGACCTTCATAGAAAATACAGGGTTACAATTCTCCATGCAACTTTACAATAAATCTAGGGGTAATAGTTGCATCATAATGGATATAAACTATTAAGCATTGCCATTTCTCTTCTTTCGTGTCTAGGTCAGACTTTAAACTGCCAAAATGAAGTCACCTTTTTTGTGAATTGATTCCGTAGTTCCTGACTCTGGCTATAAACGGGGATGAGCACTGAACCCTAGAGTCAGATATGACTAGCTTTCAAGCAAGGGAGACCTTGACCTTTCTAGAGCAAAAGTGCAAGCAGTTTTCAGCCCTGTTAAGGGAAGAAATTTAAATGAGAATGACTGAGTAGAGATCTTGAGCAACTCACCTCACAGAAGAGTGTGTCATATACGCTCCAGACTGACTCAAGGGAAACGTCCTGAATACCTGTGAGATTTGCCACCATTTCTAGGAATTGCTGCGAGAAGAGTTAAGCGAGAAGAGTTAAAATCTTCCATCCTCCACAACCCCAAGGATTATATAAAGAGATAAAAAATTTGATAACACACTCAACATACCATGTTCTCAATGGTCTTATTCACATATTCTCCTGTCTGCCTGGTTTCATTTTGCAGCTGTTCATAACGGGGACAGTGAGCTAATGGGAATTTCAGGAGCTGGACAGGGACAAAATAAGCAAGTTGGTTAGAGCAACCAATTGAGCAAAAATCCTCATGCGTGGTATGAACTGCATGGGGACTGGCCTAAACAGTTACTTCTCAAAATATATCCTTAGAATGAAATAAGGCCCAAGAAACAAATCTGCCTTGAAGATAAAGGACTTTATAAGACAAGAGATGGAGAATCTATAGCTCTTTGGTTCTTGTTGCTTGACAGCAACAATCTTCCTTCACCACCATCTGTGCTTCTACTCCCAACAATATATGAAAGCCCACATATTCCTCATCCCCTTTCTACGAGTTAGAGAAATGTAGTAGAATAGTGCCGTTCATGGTGGCTGGCCAGGTTATCCTGCTATGGTAATAGAGTAGACCATACTGCCAGTGACTCAACACTGAGTGTCAGATAGCGGTTAACTAACCTGACAACCCTAACAGCCTTGAGTGTTGAAGTCCACAGGGAAAGGTCATGGTCTCCAAGTGGATTAAATCTCGCTTGAATCCATCTTGATGGAGGGCAGCAGCTTCATCAACACTAGCCTGGGGCTAATGAGGACTTTGCATGCCAAAAAGGACTCGGGACCAGAAAGTGAATCGTGGAACTGGATCAGTGGTATGGGTGTCACACTGCGATGTGGAAGGCAGATGAAAGGCCTCTGCATTATATTCTCAGGACTGTCTTCATGGCTGATCGCCATGAGGATCGCCAATATTCGGATTCAGATACGGCAGAAGAAGAAGGTGGCTGAAAAGAGGATTCTTGAGATATCACATCTTGCAAATAGGTTCCTTGAGATTAGCAGACCAACACTTATTTGGGGAAAGAACTCACCCGCTCCTCAGAATCAGGTACTGTGTGGACAGGGATGGGCTGCCAGGAAACGTTGGGGTTGAACACCTGCACGCCTTCTGGGGGATACAGGCCAGCCAAATTGGCCTCTGCGCTCATCAAAGTCCGGTCAAAGTCTGTGCTGCGTATGAAGATCTGCCAGAGTACAGAACCAAATACAAGGGTGGATGTGTTTCATTAGAGTCACGAATGCTCTCAGCTTTGCTCAGGAACAGGAGAGCCTTGCTCTCATGCCTGGTCTAGGTGAGCTCCGGAGAAGACAAGGCCCAGTGACAAACCGACCAATCATAACCAAGTGAGCAAAAAGCCATCTAACAAAATATGTGGTGTAGAAAGCAAAGAAAGAAAACAGGAATTTGTGGAAGAGCTTAAAATAGAGTCTGAGGCGCTCCGTGCGCTCCGGAACAGCCTCATAGTCTAGTCACGCCTGCCACATGACCATGGAAACGTCTGCAGAAGCAGACAGTGCTTGCTCTTCGGCTTTGAACAGAGATGAGCACTGAACCCTAGAGTCAGATACGACTGGCTTTCGAGCAACGGAAACCTTTACCTATGAGGCAGAAAGCAAAGTATGCCCACTATAAGAAATGACACTTAAATTACACCGTTGAAGAACCAGATCCAGAACCTGGTAGTTAGTAGCCGTGTTCAGGTGCAAAGAAAATTCAGGAAGGCGTAAGTCCGATATTCCCTCTTGTGCTGATGTGCAAAGATCTGAAAGGGCATTCTATGTATGTTCACCCACTTAGAAGCCTACCCACAATTGGGAACTTTGGTGTGATGATGGCAAGGCTTACACATGTGCTCCTGGCTCCTTCATGGTTTGTGTCCTCAAATAATCAAGGTGAATTATTGAAAAAGGCAATCGCTATAAGATATGATAAGGCTCTGATCATTCTCCCCTCCAAGAGTATGAGCAAGTAATGGCCCAACTCTGCCCAAGCATTCCAGACTAATTACAAGCACAGCTCACAGGGCCCCATAATTACTAGCCAACCATGTCGGCTGGAAGGCAATCGGTGCATGTAGGAACCCTCAGGGTTGAACCCCAGCAGCATCCATGTAAATATTCAAGTATGTGCAAATATGAAACTACATGTTGACAAGTATTAAAACCCAGTCCGGGAAGAACATCCAGAAGAAGGCAAACAATCTGGTTGGTTTGGGTTTTGACCTAAATGTGAAAAGCAACTATGTCACCATAAACCTCTGCTTTCCAGCTGAAGTCCAACATCGCATTTAATAGAACACTCTGTTGGCTTTTGCTGAATTTTAATTCATTGAGCATGATCTCCATTATTACATTCTATCATTGCTGAGGGGTTGGGCGAAGAGATAAAAATTACTTTCCAGTTCACCTGAGAGGACCTGATTGATTTTCTCCAAAGATTAAATTGTTGTGCTCAGTCATGCCTGTCCCCCCCCCCCCCCCGCCCACAATCTTTCATATATTTAAAGTTATTAACTCTAGCCTCCTGAACAGGCATTGACCAGAAGCAAGTTGCTTCCTGGTGCAACATATTTGAACTTTAAAAAGCCACCCAAGGTTAGTTAACATTTAGACTATTGAACTCTAGCAACAACCACAGCGTTTATATAATCAACACTCTCAGAACTCATACTTGTATCAACAATGTCAAGGTCACTTTGAAGCTTTAATTTCTGTGTCATCTTCACTGGGCCCATCTCATTGCTCCAGTATACATTGCATTCTATACATAAACCTGTGGTTAAATATTTTACTCCAGGTCTGAATAAGTGAATTGTAATCCTCAAAACTCACATTGAAAGTAATGGCTGGGGTTGAAGAGCTGCCGTTCTGGGTGGCAGGAGCGCTGCTGCGACCCCGGGCCATGCCTATCGCCAGAGTTGTGCTGTTTTGGTGCCGGGACTTGGCTGTTGGGGTGGGAGCCGGACATCGCCTCCCTGGCTAGCCCGGCCAGCCTAGCCCCTGGACTGTCTGTGGCCTTTTTTGAACTTTTGTACTTGGACAATTGGTATTTTATTGCGAGTGTTTTTATTGTGATTTTATTGTGTACTGTTGTGAGCCGCCTGGAGTCATGTTTGTTAATTGGGCGGCATAACAATAACAACAACAACAACAATAACAATAATAACAATAATAATAATAATAATAATATGTTAATCTGATTGAGCCCTGGTGGCACAGGGGCTAAACTGTTGTACTGCACCCCAAAAATTGTGAGTTCAATCCTGACCAGGATCAAGGTTGACTCAGCCTTCCATTCTTCCAAGGTCGGTAAAATGAGTACCCAGCATGTTGGGGGTAAAATGTTAATTAACTTATGAACCACTTAGAGAGTGCACTAAGCACTATGGGGCGGTATATAAGTGTAACTGCTATATTTAAAGTGCCACAGTACTTTTTAAAAAAATCTGTGTTATATATCCTAGGTCAAGGGTGTCCAAATCATGGCCTGGGGGCTGGATCTGGGCCCCGTTGCCAATTCATCTGGGCCACGAAGCCCTTGTTGCTCCCAGAAGGGGAAGTAAAACACACCCGTACGGGCGCATTTTACTTCCGTGAGCGACGAGGGCTTTGCGGCCCGGATGAATTGGCATCGGGGCCTGGATCCGGCCCCCAGGCCATAGTGACTGCCCCATGAACCACGTGACCAGCCCACGGCCTGAAAAGTTTGGGCACCCCTTTCCTAGGTACTGATTTGAAAAGAAGGAAATCTGATCTATACCTTAACAAGAACACTTAGTTCTACATCGTTCGTTTTGCAGGGTCTCCTGTTGCCACTGTTTCTGAGATTTTACTGAAGCCCAGAAACAGCTTGGAAAATTAAAGGGCAGTAACAATGTTGATTGGAGGATTCTCGAAAGTGTAGTCCAAAAAGAGATCCCCCCCCCTAAGCTCTGGGTCTATATATCTCCTTTTATTTCCCTTGACTTTCATTTATGTAATTCCTTAACTTCTGGTACTGTTTTGTTATTTTTCTGTTATATTAACTGACATAATAATTTGGCAAACAGTTTTAATTGATCTGGCACATTGTTCCAATGTTGTTCCCAGCATGAAACAATACGCTTAGGAAAGGAATGACAACATACCCATATGCATAAAGGGAGGAAATTAAAAAGAAGACACTGACGATGTCAATATGACTAGTGATTAGAGACGGCACATGCTCACCTCTTCTCTGTTGTAGGAGTCATTCAGGAATCTGTTGTAACGTCTTCGAAGGGCTTGGCCCAGGTCCCAATGTTGCCGCATCCCTTCCTTTGTACAATAAGAGCAACACAATAACAATTAAGCAGGCTTTATTGAGGTCCTGCAAAACAGCAGAAGAGTGAAGAGGAAAACAACTGTTGCAGCTGTGATTCTTGGGGCAGGAAACACAAAACAAAATACAGTAGAGCCTCACATAACGACATTGCTTGGTTCCCCAAGTAGCGTTGCTATAAGGGAAACGTCGTTGCGCAGTTTTCAATGGCAGCTGCAACATCTAGTGGCAAAAAACTCATTGTCCGCACAATGACGTTAAAAAACCGTCAATCCACATGTTTTTTTGTCGTGCAGATAGTCACATGGCGAGTGACGACGCGTCGTTAAGCGGAAATGACGCTATTCGAACGCATCGTTAATCGATGGTCCACTGTATATCAGAGAATAAACAAAACAAAACCAAAAACACTGTAGCACTTTGAAGACTAACTGTTACATTTTAATGTTAGCTTTCGTGGATCAAGTCCACTTCGTCAGTGTCTGATGAAGCGGACTTGATCCATGAAAGCTAACATTAAAATGTAAGTTAGTCTTCAAAGTGCTATAATGTTTTTTGTTTTGTTTATTCTCTCATTTGTTTAAAACACAGACTAACACGACTACTATTTTAAAAAAAGTCAACAAACAAAACACTTTCCTGAAATGGAGAAAGCAGGCCTCCCTTCACTCCCTGAGGTTTTTAAACTAAACATGTATTTTGCTTTTGCAATGCAATCCTTTTAAAAGCAGAACATACAAATCTAATCCAAGCAACATAGCAATTTTGATTCTCTTTAAAAAAAAAAAAACACCCTGCTTCCTCCCATAGCCACGAGTGCAGTAAACGGGTTGCAAAAATAGTTTCTCCAAAGGGAAAGACAACCAAAGAAGAAACTTCAAACTGGAACTGCATGGAAACTAAAGCAATTGCAAATACTCTCCTGACGGCCTCTGATGAAACTTTGAAGGAAGTTGCTTTCATCTCCCCACCTCGCCTTCTCCCTCCCCAACTGAAAGAGCTTGTCTTCTGAGTTCCCTGCTGTTTGCCCTTCAGGCATACCTACCTGAGACAGCTGCCCAAATCCCTGGGGCCAGGCACTTTCCTGATACGGATCTCGGGGATAGGCCTTCACCGGGGAACGATCTCCGTGTCGATATAACTGAAAATCAGAAGAGGGCTATCAAAATTCACATTCATTTGGTTAGTTCCTAAAGAGTTTGAGCCGAAGGGGTGGGGTGGGGAGTTGACCCTACTATTCTCCACTTGCCTGGGGCAAAGAGAGGTTGCTGTGAAAGGACAGAGGCATGCCTGATGACGACGCCTGGAAGGGTTATATGGTGCCTTCCAACATTACAAGTGGGTCCTGTCCAACAAAGACATATGCCACAACAAGGACATTGGTCTTTAAGGTGACACCAAGCAATGGTCTCTGGCCATTCCCTGCTCCTGTTATGCCAGGCCTCCATACTCACCATTTTCTTTGAACTAAACAAGAGAAGGACCCTCAACATCCCATACCTGTCAAGTATCCTGCATTGGCCGGGATTCCCCGTATTTCAGCGCTCATTCCTCCCCTTTCCCACCGCCGTCCCGTATTTTGAACAGCAGGGAAAGGGGTTACTGCGCATGCGCACCCATCAGAGACAGTTCTGCACATGGGCAAAGAGGTTCTGCACATGCACAAAGGAGTTATTGCTGTGCATGTGCGCCTGGGCCGAAGCAGTTCCCATATTTTCCAGAACTGTGCTTGACGGGTATGAGCCTCAAGTTCACCGGCTCAGATCGATGAAGAGCTTTATTACAAGAACAAACATTTCTGAACGTACACAAGAGCAAAACCAAATTAGAAGATGGAGAAAGGAACTCACTGGACAAGGAACATTAAAGGAGGATATAGCTGACGAACTCAACCTTCCCTAGGTCACTTGGAGGACCCTGAATCGGCTGAGGGTCGGAGTCTCTAAATGAGTGATGGCGAATCTTGGCACTCCAGCTGTTTCTGGACTTCAATTACCAGAAGCCCAAGTCAGCACACCCAGGCACGCGCTGGTATATTGGGCAGTCGGGCTTTGTCCCGCCCCATCCTCGCCTCTGGTGCCCTGGGGCGCCAACAGCAATGTATGGGATTCCCCCCAACCTCCCCCACAACAGGTGCCCCCACCACTCCCTGTCTAGCGCCTTCCCATGGTGCCCTGCACACCCCTGATGATTAGGGCTTCTGGGAAATGAAGTCCAAGAACAGCTGGAGTGCCAAGGTTCGTCACCACTGCCCTAAATGCAAGACCAACATGCTCAAGTGGGGGACGACAACAATACACTGTCTGAATGTGGAGAGATACAGAATCCGGCTCATTTACTGGTCTGGCAATTACTACCAGAAACATGCACCGCTGAGGATTCAATTTTGGCCAGTGACAAAGCCGAGGAAGTGCTTTCATTTTGGCAGTCCAAAGTTTGATCTGGACACAAAAGTACAAGCAGAAAACATCATTCTTCATCATCATTCTCCTGCTGCTCCCCACCACCAGGACCTCCAAGCTGTCATGTTGACAAAAGGAGTGGCGGAGAGACCTCCTGCTCCCTCCAGCCCTGCAACTTGCAGGGGAAACCTCGGACTTGTAACCAGTGGCAGGATGAGCCCCCAAAGCAAAAGGCAAGCCAAGCCAAGGCAAGCGGAGAAATGCCACGTTCCTAATACGAGGTCTAATAATAATAAAAATAAAAAAACCAGATGGAGTTTTCATCCTTTGGGAATACAGGATATAGCAGGGGTGCCCAAACTTTTTGGGCCGTGGGCCGGTCACGTAGTTCAGTGGGCTGGTCACGTGCTTCCTCCTGCTGGGAGCGGAAGTAAAAAAAATGCACCTTGCAATCTGTTTTGCAGGACTGCAGTGGCTCAAGTGCCTAAGACGCTGACTGGGAGGCGGGAGGTCAGCGGTTCGATTCCCGAGTACCGCAGGACGGAATGAGCTCCTGTCTTTGTCCCCCAGCTCCTGCCAACCTAGCAGTTCGAAAGCAAGACATTGCAAGTAGATCAATAGGGACCACTTCGGTGGGAAGGTAAACAGCGTTCCGTGCGCTCTGGTGTCTAGTCAATGCCTGCCACATGGCCACGGAAACGTCTGCAGCAGCGGACAGCGCTGGCTCTTCGGCTTTGAAACAGAGATGAGCACCGCACCCTAGGGTCGGATACGACTGGCTTTCGAGCAAGGGAAACCTTTACCTTTACCTAATCTGTTTTGCAACAGGATGAGATAGATTTTAAGGTGCCATGGTCTTTGTTTAAACCAGGAGGTGCCCAAGCTACGGCCGGTGGGCCAGATCCGGCCCCCGACGCCAATTCATCCGGGCTACGCTGCCCTTGTCGCTCCCGGAAGCGGAAGTAAAACGCGCCTGTGGGAGCGACAAGGGCAGCGTAGCCCGGATGAATTGGCGTCGGGGGCCGGATCTGGCCCACCGGCCGTAGCTTGGGCACTCCCTGGTATATAGGTTTGGGTCTGGAAGCCTGCCTCTCCCCCCTCCCCAGCTGCTTCCTCCTCACCAAAGTAACGAAGCGGAGGCTCCGGTTCTGGGCAATTGGCAGGGCTAGCTCGGGGCTAAGACTCAGCAGCAAGAAGACGGCCGGCCAGCGCCAGCGCCTCCTTCCCGCCTCCATGGCTGTCCGTCTCCTTTCCTCGTTCCACCCCCTTCCCTTCCCTTCTTTTCCCTTCCCTTTTGGAGGCATTGAGCATGCTCTGTCGGCCCCGAGCATGCGCATTAGCGGCACCTGAAGCTCACAAGGGCTCCTCTTGCCCGTTTCGCTCTTGGGAAGGGGAACGTTCCTCCTCCGCTTTGTGTAACGGTAACGAGTAACGCAGAGCTCTCGCCGTCCGCCCGCCAAGGAGATTTTTTGACGAAGCCGTGGGGCTTGTTGTAAGACTGTAGTGGCTAAGACGCTGACTGGGAGGCGGAAGGTCAGCAGTTCGATTCCCGAGTACTGCAGGACGGAATGAGCTCCCGTCTTTGTCCCAGCTCCTGCCAACCTAGCAGTTGGAAAGCAAGACATTGCAAGTAGAGAAATAGGGACCACTTCGGTGGGAAGGTAAACAGAGTGCGCTCCGGTGTCTAGTCATGCCCGTCACATGACCACGGAAACGTCTGCTGGCTGTTCGGCTTTGAAACAGATGAGCACTGGACCCTAGAGTCGGATACGACTGGTTTTCGAGCAAGGGAAACCTTTACCTTTTACCTAACCTGTAGTCGGTGTCAATAAACTGGTCTTGCCAATAATAATGTTTGTTGTTGTGCGCAGTCGCGTTGGCTCAGACTTAGGGTGGCCCCTGTGATGAACCATTTCTAAATCAGAGGTGCTCAAACTTCGGCCTGTGGGCCAGATCTGGCCCCCGACACCCAATTCATCTGGCCCGTGCTGCCCTTGCCGCTCCTGGAAGCAGAAGTAAAATGCGCCTCTATGGCCACGTTTTACTTCCATTACCAAGGGCGGTGCGGGCCAGATGAATTGGTGTAGGGGGGCGGATCTGGCCCACGGGCCGTAGTTCGGGCACCCCTGCTTTAAGCAGAGAAAAATGGCAGCCTAAAAATCTATCTCATCCTGTTGCAAAACAGATTGAAGGCACATTTTACTTCCACGTCCGGTGGGAGGAACCATGTGACTGGTCCGCTGAGCCACGTGACTGGCCCACGGTCCAAAAAGTTTGGGGCCCCCTGCTCTAAATCTTCTGCCCCAACACCCCTGCTTAGTTCTTGTAAACACAAGATGATTGTATTCTTTTAGGCAAATAATTCATCTCTTGTTTATTCTTCCTATTTTCTTGATGCTTCTGATCTTTCCCAGCATTATTGCCTTTTCCAGGGAGTCTTGCCTTCTCATGATGTAGGACAGCCTCCATTTCATCCTTATGGACTCCAGAAATAGTTCAGGCTTGATTTGTTCCACGACCTGTTCGTCCTAGGACCAATTCAGGGTTTTCACAAAGCTCTCCTTCAGCACCATAATTCAAATGAATCATTTCCTCCCCGTCAGCCTTCTTCGTTGTCTAGCTTTTACAACTGTACATGGTGATCGGAAATACAAGAGTGTGCAAAATCTTAGTCTTGGTTTCCAGTGACACACCCATATACTTTAAATGAAATTTTTGAAATGGTAGTCTCTTGCAAGAATATCAGAGAGTAAACAACAAAATGACAAAAAACGTGGCACTTTAGAGACTGCTGTACTTTAATATTATCTTTCGTGGATCAAGTCCATTTAATTTGACCAAGTGGACTTGATCCATGAAAATTAACATTAAAATACAGCAGTTAGTTTTTAAAGTGCCATGTTTTTCTCTTCTTGTTTTGTTTGTTCTCTGATATCCTTACATACGATGATCTTTTCTAATTCCTTCATTGCTGCCCTTCTGAGTCTGTCTTCTTCTGATTTCTTGGCTTCAGTTTCCATTTGGACTGATAACTGAATCAAGGTATACAAAATCTTTCAATGTTTCACTGCCAACATTAAAGTTATTTAGTTCTTCTGTAGTCTTGATTTTTGCCTTCTTAGTTTACAATTGCAGATACGCTTTGGCACTTTCTTCTTTCACTTTCACTGCTTTTTGCCAGTAGATGATGTCATTTGCATAGCTTAATAGCAATAGCAATTACACTTATATACCACCCCCATAGTGCTTAGTGCACTCTCTGGGCGGTTTACAGGTACTTAGCATTTTGCTCCCAACATGCCGGTTACTCATTTTACCCACCTTGGAAGGATGGAAGGCTAAGTCAACCTTGATCCCCATCAGGATTGAACTCACATTTTGGCTGCAGTACAGCAATTTAACCACTGTGCCACCAGATAAGGTATGACACTTTGATCCCCTTATTAGTAAAATAAATCCACATTTTCAAGAGTGCCATTTTGGTTTTTGTGATAAGCTGTTAAGTCACTTCTGATCTATACATACCTGTCAAGTTTTGGATTTGAAAATAAGGGAAATTTCCCGGCCAAAACAGGATACGTGACAACTATGCTTATCCTGTGCAGCCCTCCAGTGGTGGCATTAGGGCATTGCAGTCTAATACGGGAGGACAATGGGAAAGGGTAAAATACGGGAGTTTCCTGGCCAATAAGGGATACTTGACAGCTATGAATCTATGATACCCCTATGATTTAGCAACCACCAAAAGATCTAACAGCCCTGCTCAGCTCCTATATACTAAAGAGTGTGTTTTTTATATATTTATTTATTAGTTCAAATTTATATTACCGCACACTCGCCGTAGTGACTCAGGGCGGCTTACAAACAATTGAGTCAATCCACCTCGTGTTTGGTCTTTCTCTTTCCCTGCTGCCTTCAACTTTTCCCAGCATTACTGTTTTTCCAATAAGTCTGATTTTCTCATCCTTATTTTTCGGTCAGTTTATTGGTTCAGCTGCTTACCATTATAAATATTAAAATGGGTTTCTATTCTGTTAGAATTCTATTCTGCTCTAGACATGCATGCAAAATGCAGTAACTTTTGCTGACTCGATTTTTTGAATCCTGTTTTGATTATGTTTCTGTCAATATAAAATGGAAACACAACAAATGCTCTTAAAACATACGCAATGTTAATGATCTCACTTAATGATGGTATTAAAGCCTAGCCTTAAGCCATGCTTACAGTCTTCCTCTGCTGCCATCTATGCACCAAAATCTATCACTGCAGGGCACCTAGCAGCATACAATGAAAGCTGCAGTCTTGCACATGCACTTAAGGAGGATATAAATCCGGCTGAGCCAGTTTTATTTTACATTAAAATTGAGTTAGGAGCCCTGGGTGCCTACATTTTTTTCATGTAGGCTTTTCCTTAGTGACTGGCTAAGAGGGTTTTTTTTTTAAAAAATGGGACCGCTGTGTTTTTACTTTGGCATTATTTTAAATGTGTTTTTAACTACTGATTTTATCTACTAGCTTTAATATATATTGTTTGATTCTTTTTAAAAGAGACTGTGGTGGCTCAGTGATTAAGAAGCTTGCCTTGTTAGCTGGAAGGCTGGCAAGTCGGCAGTTCAAGACCCAGTACTGCGTGAGGATTGAACAACTGTCTCTGCCCCAGCTCTTGGGGACATGAAAGGCGCCTCATTTGGGTGTCCCCTGTGCGGAGTTTCTTCTGCAAAAATCCTTTCAACCCAGAATAATTTCTGGCACGACATTACTATTATTATTATTACCCATTGAATGCATCTTTAAATCCATTTGTGAATGAGGCCTCACAGCTCTAGCAGAACTTTTTTATGTTGACATCAACATCAAAACTATCTTGTCTGAATATTCCTTATCAGTTTCACTTGTTAAATAAGTTTTGCCATTAATACAAGGAGCCACACCCTGTTCCACTAATATGTTATACGCCTCTCCTTGTCATGAACTGCATCTAAAAGGGATATAACACGGAAGCAGTTAATAATATTTCATGAAGTCGAGTCACTTTTTACCCGTAAGCAAAGGTAACATGCCTCTCAATTGCTTGTACAGAAACTAACTGGATGGGCAGATGAATATTTGCAACATCAAACATGAAACACTGCCCTCCATCATACCTGAAAGTAGCGCACAGGTTTGGCCTTCATTGCTATGACTTTCAGTAGTACATTGCTACCTCCCCCTCAAAATCATCCACCAAAGTGAGGGAAATTTCCTTATTTTACCTAGTTCTCCAGAAGGAGCAATGTCAACACTGTCTCTGTTTGCTTCGCCAGTTGTGATGAAATAAAATCGTTTCATTTACACATCCAAATTTTGTGTTTTAATACGTCGCTGCCAGGTGAGCCTTGTTCATCACTATTATGTTCTGTATGGATTTGATTATGTAGAACCTAGAATGGGAACACTACCCAGATGGACCATATAAAAATCAACCAATCAACCAAGTCTTCTGCTTCTTGAAACATGTCACATGCAATCTGCTTTAAGAGCCTAGCACTGTGAAGAGGTATTGAAAACATCCTCTAAGCACTCATCTATACTGTAGGAATAAATCAAGAGCTGGATCAGGGTTTTCAAAGTAGTTTTAATGTCACATGGTCTTTGTGTCAGTGTGCGCATTCTAATAGGAGAATTTGTAGCCATATGCGATATATTGGTCAGGGGACTACACAGGGTTTCTAATTATTACAGTTAGAAGCAATTTTGCAACTCAGCTCTCCAGCATAGGAGGGGAGCATAAATATCTTCAAGATGGGTTTTAAAAAAAAAAGTGGCATAGCACATAAGTTCTTATGTGGTGCATTGTTGCAATGAAAAGCCTTTTAAAAAACAAATCAGAGTTGATGCAGCTGATGTGGGGAGGTGATGCAGCGATCAGGCAACTTTTCCTTTGCTGGTGTGGCTGTTCTCTGGAAGGTGCAGCAGCAGAACTTTTGATTTTGTACATGGTTTCAATTAAAGCGCTGCATCATATAAGTGCTTCAATGCTATTCCAATTAAACAAAATATATATTTAAAACCTTGAAGATATTTATGCCCCTACCCCATCAGGAAGCTTTCCCCATCATTAGCAAGTTCCCTGCCTGCAGCAACACTCATCTTCTACTCACTTCTTTGCCCATCCACTTCCTCTCATCCAGACACAGCTGATCACACATGCCCTAATGATTCAAAAAATCTGTGACTCAAATAAGTTCAAAATATACAACCCCCACCTGTTTTTTTAAAAATAAACATTTTTCCAGCTGCCATCCCCAAAATATACACATATAGTTCCTGATCTTTGAACTGATTTACACTTTGGGAAACCTGATGCAAATACAGGCATATAACAATGTCTAGATGAGCCCAAAATTACTGAAATCAAAACACACAGATGACAGCATGTGTAAGCATGCCCACTAACCTATGTTGCAGGTCAACCTAAATTAGTTAACCAACTGACTCAGTGAACCCTGTTAGAAAGAGTTCTGCTCTGGTTCTAGAAAAATGTAGAATTCCAACTATTTCACAAATAACAGATTGTAATTCACAGCTTCCTGATAATAATTTATGGATCAATACAATAATAGTAATCCTCATCATTATAATCGAAGGACAGTAACTATGACCTCACTAATGATCAGTTTATTCAACCTTAGAGGAGCCAAAACTTCTAAATATCTCATAAACCAAAGTGAAACCAATACTCAGAACTCAATTAAAAAGGGGAAATTACTGCTGTTAACCGCTGGGCAACCTCGGTATTAAGATATTATTTTGGAACTGTGGACTGGCAGTACAATGATCTAGATGACTGAAATAGGAAAACCTATCAGAATACAAGTGCCATCATTCAAAGGAATATACAGTGTTTTTCTTTGCCACAGAGCATAAGAAAGAATGGGCTTCAGGAATCTCTCTATGGGTCAAATAGTCCAACTTCATAATTACTTCCACAGGAGCACAGATTTACTTCATGAAATGATAGCAGAAAATGATAAAGAGCTAACAGTGTTACAGCTTGCAAGTGAGAACCAGCCTATGTCAATTAAAGTCCCACAATGCAGGAGTGCATGGTTTGTGAAACAGTTACCTGGATAGTACCCCAGTTAGTTACCTTCTGGGTGGTGACACTGATAAGCAACAATTGGACCTGCAGTTTAAGTTAGGCTGCCTTCATGGGAAAACATGGAAAAGACCCACTTTGTTAGAACAAAACATTGTAGACCCTCAATCTGTGAAGATTGTGGTATTTTTGCACCACAATTGGGCATATCCTGGGCAACAGCAACTTTTGTGCTGGCTAATGTTTCTCACAACTGCAGTGGCTTAGTGGTTAAGACGCTGAACTTGACTTCTGTAAGGTCGACAGGTCAGCACTTCAAGACCCAAGTGCTGCAGTTTGGAAGCAGGAAATTGCAAGTAGATGAATAAGTACTGCTTTGGCGGAAAAGGTAGCAGTGTTGTGTGCTCCGTCGTCTAGTCATACCTGCCACATGACCACGGAAATGTCTGTAGACGCAGACAGCACTGGCTCTTTGGCTGTAAACAGACACGAGCACCGCACTCTAGAGTCGGATACGACTGGTTTTCAAGCAAGGGCGACCTTTAGCTTTACCTAACCTTTCTCACACTAGGTCAGGGGAAAGGAAGTTCCCCTGGTGGTTTAGTGGTTAAGGCTTGGAGTCTGAAAAGACAGGTTCGCTACCCGACAGCTGCACAATGGGGGACATGAAAGGAGCCTCATACAAGCCTCCCCTGCAAAAATCTTTTCAACCCAGAGTAATCTCTGACAGACAACGAAAGTGCAGAAGAAATTCACCTAAAGGTGGCTTCATTTTGGCAGTTTAAAGACTGACCTAGACACGAAAGAAGAACAGAGCTAGAGAGAGCACACTTAAAAAGGGAAGTTGGAAAATGTTTGATCAGAGGAACAAGGCAGTTCCTTAAACCAGGGGTGCCCAAACTTTTTGGGCCGTGGGCCGGTCACATGGTCCAGCGGCAGGGGTGTGCCTGGCACCACGGGAAGGCGCTGGTCAGAGAGTGGCACCTAGTTGGGATTGTGAATCCCATACATTGCTATTGGTGCCCCAGAGGTGAGGGCGGGTTGGGACAAACCCCAACTGCCTGATATACCAGCGCGCGCCTGTCCAGTGGGCCGGCCACATGGTTCCTCGTGCCTTGCAATTTGTTTTGCAACAGGATGAGATAAATTTTAGGCTGCCATTTTCTCTGCTTAAATCAGGGGTGCCCAAACTACAGCCTGTGAGCCGGATCCCGCCAATTCATCCGGCCCACACCACCCTCATCGCTCCTGGAAGCGGATAAATTGGCGTCAGGGGCCAGATCCGGCTCACGGGCCGTAGTTTGGACGCTCCTGCCTTAAACCATGGTGGTGGGGGTGATAATGATGATGTCGCTCTCGTCGCTCCTGCTCTTGCTGCTGTCACACCACCCACATCATCATCATCATGAACAAGACGGTGGTGGTGGTGGTGGTGGTGGTTCTAGTGTCTAGGACGGTTGTGATGCGCTGCCAGGACGGAGACCCTGGGAAAGCGCTGAAGCGTCGTCGGGTCGGCGGCTGGACTTCTCCCGGGGGTGGAGTTGGGGAAAGTTCAGGCATGTGACTCCAAGAGGCTGCTGCTGGTGCCCTGATTCGGATTGCATCACTTGTCGCCCGTGTGTGTGTGTGTGTGTGAGACTGGCGCCTCTCAGCCTCCACTACGGTCCACTACGGCCCGGGGGCGCGCGCGGGGCTGAGCTCTGAGCCGACCGAGGCTCCTCCGCGACCGCGTAGACCTCCCTGGCCATCGATGGGGGCAGCAAGAGCCGCCGCCCCCCTCCTTCGCCGCCCCGCTCGGGAAGAGGTGGGTTTGTCGCTGTTCTCCGCGCGAGCCAGTCCCCTCCCCTTCCGGAGCTGCTCCGGCGCACGGGTCGCGCGCTCTCCCCGGGGCGGCACTGGGTGTCGGGGCCGGCCCGGGGCGCCCCCTCGACAGTCCGCCTCCGCCTCCTTTCCCGCGCCTCCTCAGGCTGCCCCCGCGGTGGCCACGAGTCCCGGCCGCCAGGTGGTAACAGGTCGTAAGCACCTGTTGCTGGTGTTGACTGAGGGGACCGACACGTGTCTTGGTGCGTGTGGATGGCCAAGGGCTTCGCGTCTTCCTGGTGGCCCTATCTGGTCCCGCGCTGGGAATCCTCGTAACAGCGCAAGTGGCAAGGGGGACCCGCTCTACCCGGGAAGGGTCACCTTCAGGGGAAGCGAACAGGGGTGCCCAACCTATGACATCGGCCCACCCGGCGCCAATTCATCCAGCCCGTGCCACCCTCGTCGCTCCCAGAACACAGCTGTCAAGTATCCCTTATTGGCCGGGAAAACCCCTTATTTTACCCTCTTTCCCGCCGTCATCCCTTATTAATTAGACTGCAATGCCCTATTGCTACCATTGGAGGGCAGCACAGGATAAGCATAGCTGTCAAGTATCCCTTATTTGCCAGGAAATTTCCCTTATTTCCAAATCCAAAACTTGACAGGTATGTCCCAGAAGCGGAAGTGAAACGTGCCGGTTTTACTTCCACTTCTGGGAGCGACGAGGGTGGCGTGAGCCGGATGAATTGGCATCAGGGGGCTGAATCTGGCCCCCAGGCCATAGTTTGGGCACCCCTGAACAGGGTGGATTTGATTTAAATCAAGATTTAAATCACTAGTCAGTAAGGCTCGATTTAAATCATGATTTTCTACATAAAGACTCATTTTTGCTGGAGTTGTTTTAATATTTACAACTAGGTAAAGGCTTCATTTTTAGAATAATAACTTTTCAGATTACAGTAGTTTTACAGTTATATCAGAAAATTACTGATTTAGTGGTTATATACCATTCGGAATACACAGATAGATAATTATGAAATTACTGCAAGGTGAACTATCTCCAGTTTAATAGGTTAATCATTCATATTACCTTAACATTTAAATAGTTTTATTTAACCAAAACAATAACATATAGCATTATGTATGCTTATATTTGCTTAAACATCTATGTTTATTAACTGATGTGGTAAATATATTTTAAAAAACTTAGACTGACAGTCATTGACTGCATCAGCCAGGTCCATATGATAAACTTCAGGCTGCTATACAAATAAAGATCTCAGGATGCAGAGTTCCGTCCTCAAAAGGTTTCACTTTTATTTTACTGCTTGCCCCTCCCTCCTCAAACTTTGCTCCTTGTGCTATTCCATTCCAAACAACCTTCTATTCATTGAACTTCTTGAAACATAGCAGCACTTAAGAGGTAAGGGGGTTGATTCTGTGTACATAGATTTGCAGAGGAACAATGGGATTAAGGTCTTTTTTCTCAATTCTGATGTTTATTTTATAACATTTTTAGCTATGAAGGAGGCATGTTATCGTTGCAGATTCAAATGCACAGTTTTGAAAACAGCAAAACCAAGCATTTGATTTCATAATATCTTCTAGATAGAAAAATTGCCCCAAATAATCAGGAACCTCTGGGAGAGCATGACATTGTGAATGGATTAATACAGCCTTATGCCACATAATTAAAAACTAATTTCATGATAAATAACCTTTGGACTATAATGTATCTTAACTAGAACACGATCTTTAGAGAGATTTTTCCTCCAAAAGCATTTAAATAATAAAAAAATCCGATTTAAATTAAAAAAACCCATTTTTTAAAAATCATTGATTTTTATCCACCCTGCCCCTGAACATTGTGACTGTCCCGCAGCCCGAAAAGTTTTGGCACCTCTGGGGTAGAGGAACAAAGTGTAAAAAAAAAATAATCATCAGCACTTATTTCATCCAGATCCTTCCAAAACCTGCAAGCAGGTCTGTCAGATTATTAGCTGTCCTACAGGTCTAATCTAGGTGATTTGGAATATCTAGGTGATTTGGAGTCACCATTAGAAGCTCTGTGGGTAAGAGTACCAGGCCACAAGGATGGTCTAACAGTAGGCATATACTATCGGCCTCCGACCCAAGCTCTTGAGGGAGACAGGCAGTTGGAGAATGTTGTAAAGGAGGCATCCAAGAAGGGAAGCCTGGTTATAATGGGGGACTTCAATTACCCTCACATAGACTGGGTGAACTGTTGTTCAGCACATGATAAAGAGATAAAGTTCCTAGATATGCTAAATGATTGTTCCCTGGGACAGATGGTTGAAGACCCAACTAGAGGTACAAGAATCCTTGACTTGATCCTGAGTAATACTCAGGATCTGGTGCAAGATGTTAATGTGACTGATCCAATAGGGAACAGTGACCACAACTCAATTATGTTTAACTTGATCATAGACCGCAAGTCACTGATAAAATCTAACACAGAGACCTTAAATTTTCAAAAAGGAAATTTCCCAAAGTTGAGGAAACTAGTAAAAAAGAAGCTGAAAGGGAAAATTGAGAGAGTCCAAACACTCCAAGAGGCATGGAGGCTGTTTACAAAAACAATAACAGAGGCCCAATTGGAATGCATACCCAAAAGGAAAAAGGGCACTGCCAGGTCCAAGAGGACTCCGATGTGGCTTACTGGAGCTGTTCGGGAAGTGATCAAGAGCAAGAAAAGCTCATTTAGAAGATGGAAGGCTTGTCCGAATGAGGACAGCAGGCAGAAACATAAATTCTGGCAGAACAAATGCAAGGCAACAATCAGGAAAGCAAAGCAAGACTTTGAGGAGCGTATAGCTAAAAATACTCAGAGAAATAACAAAGACTTCTTTAAGTACATTAGAAGTAAGAACCCAACTAGGAAGGCCATTGGACCATTAGATGACAATGGAAGGCAAGGGGTTATTAAAGAGGAAACAGAGATTGCAGAGAGACTCAATGAATTCTTTGCTTCAGTATTCACTGAAGAAGACAGAGGCCACATGCCCAAAACAGAGCCTATCTTCGTAGGGAGGGAAAGCGAAGAATTAAGCCAGATAGAAATAACCAGGGAGGAGGTCCTTGCATGTCTTGTTAAATTAAACACTAACAAATCACCAGGACCAGATGGCATCCATCCACGAGTTCTCAGGGAACTTAAAGATGAAATTGCTGATCTCCTAGCCAAAATATATAATCTTTCCCTCAAATCAGGCTTTGTGCCTGATGACTGGAAGGTAGCGAATGTAACACCAATTTTCAAAAAAGGATCCAGGGGTGATCCAGGAAATTACCGACCTGTCAGTTTGACATGTGTCCCAGGTAAAGTGATGGAAACCATCCTAAAAGATAGAATTAACAGGCACATAGAAGAGAAGGCGCTGCTAAAGGAGAGCCAACATGGCTTTTGCAAGGGCAAATCATGCCTCACTAATCTGTTGGAATTTTTTGAGAGTGTCAACAAGCATGTGGATAAGGGGGATCCAGTTGACATTGTTTATCTGGACTTTCAGAAGGCTTTTGACAAGGTCCCACACCAAAGGCTCTTGAATAAACTTGCCAGTCATGGAATAAAGGGACAGGTCTTGTCCTGGATCAGCAACTGGCTAAGGGACAGGAAACAGAGGGTAGCACTAAATGGACACTTCTCCAAGTGGAAGGAAGTAAAGAGTGGGGTTCCCCAAGGTTCAGTACTGGGACCCCTGCTTTTCAACCTCTTCATAAATGATCTAGAGGTAGGAGTAAATAGCAAGGTAGCCAAATTTGCTAACGGCACTAAATTATACAGGGTAGTGAAAACTGTGAGAGATTGTGAGGAGCTCCAGAGGGATCTCTCGACACTGGGGGAGTGGGCAAAACAGTGGCAAATGAGTTTCAACATCAGTAAGTGCAGAGTGATGCATGTTGGGGCAAAAAACCCCAATTACATTTATAAACTGATGGGGTCTGAACTCTCTGCGACAAACCAGGAAAGGGACCTTGGTGTCCTGGTGGACAGCTCAATGAAGGTGTCAACCCAGTGTGCCTCAGCAGTGAAAAAAGCAAACTCAATGCTAGGGATCATTAGGAAGGGTATAGAAAATAAGTCAGCAAGTGTCATTTTGCCTCTTTATAAATCTATGGTGAGGCCCCATCTGGAATACTGTGTACAGTTCTGGTCACAATACCTCCAGAAGGATATTATGGAGCTGGAGAAAGTACAGAGGAGGGCAACCAGAATGATTAGGGGACTGGAACATCTTCCTTACCATCTGAGGCTGCAACCGTTGGGCCTTTTCACTCTTGAACGACGGCGTCTAAGAGGTGACCTGATTGAAGTTTATAAAATCATGCACGGTGTGGACAAAGTGGATAAGGAAAAACTGTTTTCCCTATCGCACAACACTAGAACTAGGGGACACTCCATGAAACTTTTGGGTACTAGTTCTCAAACAAATAAGAGAAAGTACTTTTTCACCCAGAGGATTACTGGTCTATGGAACTCCCTGCCAGAAGAAGTGGTGACAGCTGTCAGTCTTGACAGCTTTAAGAAAGGATTAGACAAGTTCATGGAGGACAAGGCTATCAATGGCTATAATTATGGCTACCTAAGGACAACCTCCGGGTTGGAGAGATAGGCAGGATATCTCTCAATGCCATTTCCAGGGAATCCTAAGCAGGTGAAGGCATCTCCTTGGGAATACCCTGAAGGAAATGGTGAGCCACTGTGTGAGACAGAATGCTGGACTGGATGGGCTGTGGCCTGTTCCAGCAAGGCTGTTCTTATGTTCTTATGTTCTTATGAGGAGCTGCTCTTAATGCTGCAGCCACTACTAGGTTATCTGGCTACTTTGACTGTAGAGACCATCTATAGATCCAGAACAGCTGAAGTTGCATCTCGGACGTTCTTGTTGTTGTAACACAAGTGTCTGCATTCTTATGCTGTCTAAGTGGCAATGGAGAGGCAAGAAAAAGAGGCAAATTTAAAAATATATATTTATTCTTTCAGTTTATTAGAGGCCCAGGTGATGACTAGAAAGTGGACAGATGTAAAGACCGTACCAAGTTCCCTCTCTTGACAGGAGGCTCAGACTGAGCGTCAAGGAGCTCCAGTGAAGATTCATCTAAAGGAGAATCTACAAAGTTACCAAGGCTAGAAATAGAACTGTTATATACAAGGAAGGACAGCAGTGGCAAATTCAAGGAGTGACAACAGCAGATCCTGCTGACTTTAGCAGGAAGATGGAGCTAGGAATCCTAAGTGTCAATATTTTTATAATTACCAAAAATATACCACATCAGCACTAAGGACCTAGTTGATGTACAGAGCTATTGACAGCAGCAGCAGCAACAGTAGCAGCAACAACAACAGGTGAGTCAGAAGGAAAACAGCTTGAAGAGGGAAGAAAAACACAGAATCTTGGATATGATGAAAGCTAAATATTTGGGAATTTTACAAGCAAATGACATAAACCATGCAATAATGCAAAGGAAGACTAGCACAGAGTATTTGAGGAGTAAGAAAAATTCTGAAATTGAGATTGAATGGCAGAAATATTATAAAAGCAATAAATACCTGGATGATATGGTGATACAATGCTGGTATTATAGACTGCACGGAGACTGAGTTGGATGCTTTGGGCCAGAAAACAGGGTAGTTTATGATTGCAAATCATGCTCACCTGCAAAGTGATGTGGATAGATTATATCTGCCATAGGAAGATGAAGAACAAGGATTGCTGCAAGTCAAACGATGGAAGAGCTACAATGGTCTCTTGGTGAATATGTTTGTAATAGTAACAAGAGGATTTTGAATGAGGATTTTAGGGAAAATACAATCAAAACCACTTAACTTTAATATGTATACAGGGAAGAGATGCTAATAAATGTTTGGAATAATAAACTATGGCATGCTCAATATATAAAAAATATCAAAGGTAAAGTAGATAGGACTAATATTTGGGTATGACTAAAATTCGGTATCCTAAAAAAGGAGACAGAAGGACTTATATTTGCTGCCCAAGAACAAGCACTATGAACTAACACAATTACTCTATAGCAAAAACTGAAAAAGCTGGAACTGATAGTAAGTGTAGGCTTTGGAAAGAAACTGATGAAACAGTGAACCATATTATCAGTGTATGCGGTAAAATCGCAGAGACTGATTACAAAGGGCACCATAATCAAATCATGGGCTACACAGAAAGAGCCTCCTTGAAGATAGTGGTATTTTTGAACCACAATCAAGGTGTACCCCAGGCACACCATCTTCTTTTTTCACACTATCTTCTTAAAAATGATCCACAAGCAAGAACAACAAGAAAAAAGTAGAAGTAGAAGTAGTAGTAGTAGTAGTAGTAGTACTACTACTACTACTACTACTACTACTTGGTGGTGGTGGTGGTGGTGGTGTACCATCAAATCAATTCTGACTTACAGCTACCCTTTTTAGGGTTTTCTAAGTAGAAGTACTCAGAAGTAGCTTACCATTCTCTTCTTTTGGGGGCTAGCTAGGGTTGTGGTTTGCCTAATACATACAGGCTGGCTCTTCTCCCAAGAGGCACAGTGGGGTACTGAATTCCCAGCCTCTGGCTCTGCACCCGGTTAAATTACTTGCTGAGCTATCCAGACTGCTACAGAGATACCAAAGGGAATGAAAAATAAGAGGGAAGTTTTTTTAAAAAACCACTGTCTAGCTTACTGATCCATTTTTGCCTATGATGAGAATGGTGTTTGTGATGGTACTCACAAGCAGTGGTGGGCTTCAGCAGGTTCGCACCAGTTCGCCAGAACTGGTAGCAGAAATTCTGGCTGGCCCTGCCCATCCAAATTTTGAAATAAAGTAGTCCTAATTTGGGTCCAATGCAGGACTTTCCCCCTGGCCATGCCCACCATACCATGCCCACAGAGTAGGTAGTAAAAAAATTTGAATCCCACCACTGCTCACAAGCATGGCAAACAGCTAGTACCACATCTGAAGGTACAGATTAGTTTAGGGGGCTCAGGGCAGGCTTACAGAGCTCTGGAGAGAATGGCCAGAGGTCTCTGAAGTAATGGATGGGGGGATCGGGATTTATCTCGCCCCCTCCCCCCCCCAACTCAAAGCAAAATGTGAAGCATCAAATTTAAACTACTCACTCTTAGAACATACATAAGAACAGCCTTGCTGGAACAGGCCACAGCCCATCCAGTCCAGCATTCTGTCTCACACAGTGGCTCACCATTTGCTTCAGGGTATTATTCCCAAGCAGATGCCTTCACCAGTTTTGGATTCCTTGGAAATGATATTGAGAGATATCCTGCCTATCTCTCCAACCCCGAGGTTGTCCTTAAGTATCCATAATTATAGCCATTGATACCCTTGTCCTCCATGAACTTGTCTAATCTTATCTTGAAGCTGTCAAGACTGACAGCTGTCACCACTTCTTCTGGCAGGGAGTTCCATAGACCAGTAATCCTCTGGGTGAAAAAGTACTTTCTCTTATATGTTTGAGAACTAGTACCCAAAAGTTTCATCGAGTGTCCCCTAGTTCTAGTGTTGTGCGATAGGGAAAACAGTTTTTCCTTATCTACTTTGTCCACACCGTGCATGATTTTATAAACTTCAATCAGGTCACCTCTTAGACGCCGTCGTTCAAGAGTGAAAAGGCCCAACCATTGCAGCCTCAGATGGTAAGGAAGGTGTTCCAGTCCCCTAATCATTCTGGTTGCCCTCCTCTGTACTTTCTCCAACTCCATAATATCCTTCTGGAGATATGGCAACCAGAACTGTACACAGTATTCCAGATGGGGCCTCACCATAGATTTATAAAGAGGCAAAATGAAACTTGCTGACTTATTTTCTATACACTTCTTAATGATCCCTAGCATTGAGTTTGCTTTTTTCACTGCTGAGGCACACTCGGTTGACACCTTCATTGAGTTGTCCACCAGGACACCAAGGTCTCTTTCCTGGTTTGTCGCAGAGAGTTCAGACCCCATCAGTTTATAAATGTAATTGGGGTTTTTTACCCCAACATGCATCACTCTGCACTTACTAGTGTTGAAGCTCATTTACCACTGGTTTGCCCACTCCCCCAGTGTCCCTCTGGAGCTCCTCACAATCTCTCACAGTTTTCACTACCCTGTATAATTTAGTGTCGTCAGCAAATTTGGCTACCTTGCTTTTTACTCCTACCTCTAGATCATTTATGAAGAGGTTGAAAAGCAGGGGTCCCAGTACTGAACCTTGGGGGACCCCACTCTTTACTTCCCTCAACTTGGAGAAGTGTCCATTTAGTGCTACCCTCTGTTTCCTGTCCCTTAGCCAGTTGCTGATCCAGGACAAGACCTGTCCCTTTATTCCATGACTGGTACGTTTATTCAAGAGCCTTTGGTGTGGGACCTTGTCAAAAGCCTTCTGAAAGTCCAGATAAACAATGTCAACTGGATCCCCCTTATCCACATGCTTGTTGACACTCTCAAAAAATTCCAACAGATTAGTGAGGCATGATTTGCCCTTGCAAAAGCCATGTTGGCTCTCCTTTAGCAGCGCCTTCTCTTCTATGTGCCTATTAATTCTATCTTTTAGGATGGTTTCCATCACTTTACCTGGGACACATGTCAAACTGACAGGCCGGTAATTTCCTGGATCACCCCTGGATCCTTTTTTGAAAATTGGTGTTACATTCGCTACCTTCCAGTCATCAGGCACAAAGCCTGATTTGAGGGAAAGATTATATATTTTGGCTAGGATATCAGCAATTTCATCTTTAAGTTCCCTGAGAACTCGTGGATGGATGCCATCTGGTCCTGGGGATTTGTTAGTGTTTAGCTTAACAAGACATGCAAGGACCTCCTCCCTGGTTATTTCTTTTTTTTTTTTTTTAAATTTTTATTGATTTTTTAAAGCATAAGACATGAAACAAACATTTTATACATAACAGAAAAAAATAACAAAAAATTAATAAAAATAAAATCATAATATAAATGATAAGACAGACTGTATGTTACATACACTTACAGACTTCATCACCCTAGTGCTATATACATTGTCCTAGGAGGTTGTGGGATCTCCCATTCATTTCTATTGTTCCCAAAATTTCGTTTGGTCTGGTGTCAATTTTTTTATTTCATCTCTTGTCGTTGAGTATTCCACGAATTTTCGCCATATTTTCCAAAATCTACTTTCTTTTATTATACCTTTCTTAAGATTTAATTCCCATGTTAGTTTTTCATTCAATGCGAGATCCCACATCTGCCCGTACCAATCCTGCACTTTTAACATTGTATCACTTTTCCAATTTTTTGCAATACACATTCTTGCCATTACTAACATCATAGACAACAACTCTTTCTTATCATTATCTATTTTAATATTCTCAACATCTGTCAGTAAGATGGTATCTGGTCCCAATCTGAGACGTACTCCCATAATTTTCCCTATCTCGATCTCTATTTTTGTCCAAAAGTTTTCTACCTCTTTACATTCATACCACATATGAACATATGTGCCCAAACTGTTTTTACATCTCCAACACATTTTATTGTTCTTCTTATCCATCTGGTGCAGTCTCACGGGTGTCAGATACCACCTCCATAACATTTTAAAATTGTGTTCCTTTATTCTGACCGATAGGGATCTCATAATTCTTTTTTTCCATTTATTTTGCCATTCCTTTTCCGTTATTTTCAAGTTCAAGTCCTGTTCCCATGTATTTCTTAATGTTTCTTGTGGGTTACCTTCTGTGTTTATTATTTTATAAATTTTACTAACCAGCCCTTTAATACCAGTTTCCTCCCTCCTAATTTTCCAAACTAATTCCTCAAATTCCGTCCTGTCTCTTTCTAGGCTTCGTTCTCTCCAATATTTATTATTCCACTTATTCACCATAATTATCTGAAACCAATTCAGCTTCATCTGGGTATATAGCTCTCTTTTCCTCACATCATCTTTGCAGACTCGTATCCAATCTTTCAATAGGAGAACCCTATTTGTCGACAAAATTTCCTTAATCTCGTTATCCAATCTTATTGGGAAGTTATTCAAGTCTTCTATTTCAATTATCGGTGAGATATTCGGGGCCAATTTCATTTTAACTTTCTTCCATACTCCCAACATAGATCTCATCATTCTGTTTTTAATCGATATTTTTCCTATTTCCTTGTCTAAAAAAAAACTCTTACCAACTTCCTTTACTTCGTTCATCTCGATTCCCTCCCAGATAACCGACTCCTTCATCAGTATCTTAACTACATTCTTTATCTGGAAGGCTTTATAATAACTCTTTAAATTAGGCATTCCTAAACCGCCTTCTTTTTGAGGTAAATACCACATTTTCTTTAAAATTCTAGGTCTGCGTCCCCCATTACAATAACTATCAAATAGTTTTTGAAATTCCTCAATATCCTTATCTGTCAGCTGAATTGGTAAGGCATCAAATAAAAAATTTAGTTTTGGTAGTAACATCATTTTAGTCAGTGCTATTCTGCCGAACCAAGACAACTTCAGTTTTTGATATTGTGAAATTTTAATCTTAAGTTCCTTCTTTTGTTTATCATAATTTAGTCTTTTCAGGTCCTCTAAATTATTGGATATATTTATCCCCAGGTATTTCAAGCTCCCTTTAATCTGTAATTTAAATTCATCCCTAATTTTCCTTTGCTCTTCTTTTTCAATATTATTTAAAATTAATTCTGATTTTTCCCAGTTTACCTTCAAACCTGTAATTTGTTCAAAATCCTTTAAATGCTTTTGAATCCTTTCCATGGTTCTTCTGGGGTGTTTCATAATTAACAAAGTATCGTCTGCATATAAACTAATTTTATTTTCCAGTATTCCTTCTATATTTTTGTCTTCTCTTATTATATTAGCTAGTATTTCCATCGCCATAATAAATAGAATTGGAGATAGGGGACATCCTTGCCTTGTTCCTGCCTCTAATCTTAATTCTTCTGTTAAACCGTCGTTAACCCTGATTTTAGCGTATCCTTGTTGGTACAGTTGTTCTATTGTCTTTATAAACCTGTTACCGAATCCATAACTCTTAATTATCTCGATAATTGTTACCCATTGTACAGAATCAAATGCTTTAAAAATATCTAATGATAATATACCTACTTTCTCTTTATTTTGTCTTGCCACGTCTATTAAATTTAGAACTCGCCTTACTAAATCTGTCATATATCTCCCTTTCACAAAGCCGGCCTGGTCTTTATTTATATATTTATCCATAAAACTATTCAATCTGTTTGCCAGTATAGCTGTAAAAATCTTAGCATCTTGATTAATCAGGGATATAGGTCTGTATGATTCTACTTTTTCTAAATCTTTTCCCGGTTTTGGTAATAGGACAATTATTGTTCTATACCACGATGCAGGTACCTGTTCCCCTTTAAGAATACCATTATAAAGTTTTAACAATTTCGGGATTACTATCTCCTTAAATTCTTTATAAAACTCAGCAGGTAATCCATCCTCGCCAGGTGCTTTATCTACTTTCAATTTGTTTATTACTTTTTTTATCTCTTTTTCAGTTATTAATTCTTCCATTCTTTGTTTATGCTCTTGGCTTATTTTATTTTTAATTTGCATTTCCAATCTATCTTTTAATTTATCTAGGTTTATTCTCTTTTTAGAGTATAGGGATTGGTAAAATTCTCTGACCACCTTGCATTTATCTTTAATCTTATTATGCCTTATACCCTCCTTATCCACTAATATCCCTATTTCTCTTCTGCCTCTCTTTTCTTTAGCCGCTCTTGCCAACATTTTTGAATTTTTATTACTGTATTCAAAATATTCTCTTTTTAAATATGTTAGGTCTCTTTTCACCTTTTCTATATCATTTCCAATTAATTCCTTCCTTAGTCCCTGCATCTTTTCATATACTTTTCTATCCTTGGTTATTGCATGTATCTCCTGTAACCTTTTAATCTCTTTTTCTGTTTCTTCTTGCTTACTTTTTAACTGTTTATTTCTAATACTTGCCAACCTAATACTTTCACCCCTAAATATTGCTTTCATAGTATCCCATACGGTACCAATTCGTACTTCCCCTGTATCATTCCACTTCCAATTTTCTTCCCATTTTTCTACCATTTGATCTTTACTTTTTTTATCTCTAAACAATCTGGCGTTATATCTCCAATTTTTCGGGCTCTTTATAGCATCTATTTTCAATTCCACCAATACTTTTGCATGATCCGATTCTTTAAATATTCCAATTTCTATACCATCTAAATTACTTATCAAATTATCCGTAACAAATATGTAGTCTATTCTGGAATATGTATTGTACACTTGTGAAAAATACGTATAGGCCCTTTCCTGTCCTTTGAGTACTCTCCATGTATCTTTCAACCCCAAGGATTTCAACCAGTTATTTAACACAAACGTCTTATTTCCACCTACACTTCTCTTCATATTCGTGCTATCTATATTTGATCCTACTAGATTGAAATCTCCCCCTACAATCATTTTTGTTGTTTTTTCTTTCTCTAGTATTCGATATATCTTATTTAAAAACCTGTTTTGATGTTCATTTGGCACATACAAATTCACCAACGTTATTTCCTCTTCTTCTATCTTCCCCTTTATTATCAAGTATCTACCTTCTGGGTCTGATATACTTTTTATTATCTCGAATCCCGCTCTATTTGATATCAAAGTTGCGACCCCCCTAGCCTTTGAGGAGCCATATGATTTTTCGTAAACTTGGGTCCATCCTAAGAATAATTTATTGGTTTTTTCCGAATTCTGATGGGTCTCCTGAAGAAAAATTATATCCGGTCTATCTTTTCTAAGTGCCGCTTCCAACCTCCTTCTCTTCACTTGACAACCAGTACCTTTCACGTTCCATGTTAATACTTTTATATCCTTCATCTATTATGTATCTCCCTCCCTTTTTTTACAGTTCCCACTTCCTCCTACGGACATGTGATCAACATATAACATTTCCTTCACCTTATACAAAAAAGTAATAATAATAATAAAAAAGGAAAAAACATCTAAAAGAAAAAATACACTAAACAATCTACTACTCTCCCTCCCCATTTCTTTTTTACAAATGGCCTCCAAAATTCAGAGGGGGGAGGGGGGGGTGCAGTCATACATAGGAGTCTGGATTGGGCCTGAACCTACTCCCCGTCCGGGGCTATTCCTCCTTCTGCCCCTTTTGGCATATTCTCGTTTCCATTGCTATCCCTTCTTCTATAACCACCAGATATAATCAATTCTTCCTTCAAATCAAACCACTCTTTAGTTCCTGCTTCCAATAATTTGGCCTCTATCATTACGTCCAAGACATTAATATCTTCATTGATTAAATATCTTCTTCCCAGATAAAAAAAACTTAATTGTCTTGGGAATTTCCAATTGTATCTTATTCCCCTTTCCTGGAATCTTTTTGTGATTGGCTTCATCGACTGTCTCCAGAAACGATCCTCCATTGGAATGTCGTTGTACACTTCAATGTCATGGCCTTCTACTTTTAAAACCTCTGGTCCTTTTTCACGTATAAGCGCCATTAACCTCAGTTTATCTGATACATTAGCAAATTTTAACATGACATTCCTTGACCCAGTTTTGCCCCTTCTTGAACCAAGCCTGAATACATTTACCACTTCATGCGGCGTGAAGCCATCTTCCATAATTTCGTCAAGCCATTTCACTATTCTTTCTTTTAATTTGTCTGGTGAATTCTCTGGGAATTTTCGAATTATAACATTTGCTTTTCTTAATTGTTCTTCTACATTTTCCAATCTCTTTTCATGGTCCCCAACTTTATTTTCTCTTTCCTTTTCTTTCTTTTTTAAGTCCATGACCTCTACTTTTATCATTGATTGATCTTTTTTTATCTCTTCTTGCTCTTTTTTAATGGTCTTTGTTTCCTCTTTCATGTCTTCAATTCCCTTCATAATGTTTACTACTACATCTTGCAAATCCTTCTTCCATTCTGTTCTAGATCGAGCAAACATATTTCCAATATTATTCCCCAGGGTATCAAATCTCTCGTTAAGAATTTCAAATTCAGATTTAGTTCCTTCTCCTCCCCCTGTCGCCGATGTCGTTGGTGTTGTGGCCGTGGACGTGGTTACGATCGTTGTTGGTGTTGTTCCTGCTATCGCCGCTGTCGTTGACACTGTTGACATAGCTGTTGTTGTCGTTGTTACTTTTGCTGTTGTTATCACGATTGATTTTACTACAGATGGAGTAGACGCCGTTGGTGATATTATTGTCTTCTGTTGCTGCTGCTGCTGTAGTTGTTGTGCCATCTTTTTCACTGTCTCTTGTTCCTCCAAATCCTTTATCTCTTGTTGCATTGCTTTTTTCATTTCTTCTTTCTCCTCATCCAATCTTGTAAGCCTCCTGAAACTTCTATCGGAGGACGTTGGTCTTTGCTCTCTTGTCCAAGCCAATTTCTTCTCTTTCTCTTTCCCTCTCCCCTGCCGTTTCATTCAAATATATTTCTAACTGCTTATTATCAATTTACATATAAAGTTTAATCATTCAAAATTCACCATATATTTTATCTCTAACCAATTTTATTAAACTTTCCAAATACAGTACTTAACCCTTATTACCTCCCCCCTCCCTCTCTCTGTCCTATATATGCGCGTGTATTTACAGACACATATACACTCACATGTATACCCAGAGAGTCGTTCAAACTTCCGTTGTCCCAATTTAAATTTAATTAATTTCCCTCTTATATTTTTATCTACTTTAATATTTCCCCTCCCCACAAAATTCAAAATAAAATAAAAATAAAAACAAAAAAGAACAAGAAAAAAAGAAAAAAAGGGGAAGAAATTTTTTTTTAAAAAAAAAAAAAACGATTAGAAAAATCTTATTTGAAAAAATATTTAAAAATTAAAAAGCTTCAAACCAGCCAAGAGAGAAAAAAAAAACCAAACAAAAATAACAGCAATTAAAAAAAATTTTTTTTATCTCCAAAATTTAACTGTAGGGGGAGCCAACTCTCTATTGTAAATTGCAAACGATTTCCAAATCTCTTTTAAGGGGGGAAAAAGGGAGAGTCAGCAGAGACAAAGATAACACTGATGAGTTCACTTTCCTGTTCTCCAAAGTTCCGATCTACAAGCAATTTATTTCTCAGAGAACTACGCCACAACAGCTTCTTGCTTCTCTTTGTATCTCCAAAAAAATGTATGCAGGGACAGGCTTATCGTCTCTCTTCTTCTTTAAAAACCAGTTCTCTTAGACCACAGCACAATAGCGGGAGGGGGAGGCAAGGAAAGGGGAAGAAAAAAAAATTAACAAAAGAAGGAAAGCAGGGAATACTATCCTGCCCCTTTTACTTGGCCGTTAATTTATCCACTCCCACCGGCATAAAACATTTCAAAAGGGAAGAAAAAAAATAAGAAAAAATCAGTCTCTTTACTTCTGCTTTCTATTTCCCCCTTTCTCTTTATAAGTCTTTACAACTTTGCTCACCGTCAAACTTCTTCGCTTTCCCCTTTGCTCCTTTCCAGCGCCTCGAAGCTCCGTACGTCTCCGATCGGGGGGGGGGGGGGCGACGAGACCAAATGAGCCCGCTACAAAATCTCTTTCGGCCCCCCAACAGATTTACTTTTAATTCCGACGTCCACTTATGCTTTGCCCATACTTTTAAGCTCTTTTACTAGAACGCCGCTTTCCTCCCGTTTCCAGAATTTCCGTTCTTCGATCCAGAGCTCTGGGGACTCGTCGCCATTACAGGTCGCCCATCCCCCCGCTCTCAAGATCGAAACTCTGTCCTACCTCTTTTTCTCGGCGCTGCTTTGGAGCATCCAATATATTTTCCACTGCTAATTTTCCTTCTCTTTTTCCTAATCCATTTTTCAGCCGGTTTCAGGGTCTATTTTCACTTTAAAAAAGTCACTTTCTTTTCTCTCCTTTCCGAGCGGAGAAAAGCTCGTCCCTCTCAGCCCTCCATCATGACACGCCCCCCCTCCCTGGTTATTTCTATCTTGCTTAATTCTTCGGTTTCCCTCCCTACGAAGATAGGCTCTGTTTTGGGCATGTGGTCTCTATCTTCTTCAGTGAATACTGAAGCAAAGAATTCATTGAGTCTCTCTGCAATCTCTGTTTCCTCTTTAATAACCCCTTGCCTTCCATTGTCATCTAATGGTCCAATGGCCTTCCTAGTTGGGTTCTTACTTCTAATGTACTTAAAGAAGTCTTTGTTATTCCTCTGAGTATTTTTAGCTATACGCTCCTCAAAGTCTTGCTTTGCTTTCCTGATTGTTGCCTTGCATTTGTTCTGCCAGAATTTATGTTTCTGCCTGCTGTCCTCATTTGGACAAGCCTTCCATCTTCTAAATGAGCTTTTCTTGCTCTTGATCACTTCCCGAACAGCTCCTGTAAGCCACATTGGAGTCCTCTTGGACCTGGCAGTGCCCTTTTTCCTTTTGGGTATGCATTCCAATTGGGCCTCTGTTATTGTTTTTGTAAACAGCCTCCATGCCACTTGGAGTGTTTGGACTCTCTCAATTTTCCCTTTCAGTTTCTTTTTTACTAGTTTCCTCATCTTTGGGAAATTTCCTTTTTGAAAATTTAAGGTCTCTGTGTTAGATTTTATCAGTGACTTGCGGTCTATGATCAAGTTAAACATAATTGAGTTGTGGTCACTGTTCCCTATTGGATCAGTCACATTAACATCTTGCACCAGATCCTGAGTATTACTCAGGATCAAGTCAAGGATTCTTGTACCTCTCCTCATGGATTACAGTGAACGTGGGAGATGGGTTGAGGCCTTACAAGTCTCTGCCTCTAACCCACCTGAGCCCTGCCTGCTTTCATGAAAAATGAGGGCAAGGAGACTCTGTCTGTCCTTTGCTTCCTAACTTTGTATTCACTGTGCTATTGGGCATAAGCAGTGTACAGTAAAACCCGTACTTACGCAAAAAGTCAATTCCGTAGGCTTTTGCTTAAATCGTTTTTTTATGTAACTCGAGGCAAACCCATAGGGAAAATGATTTTTTTAATGTAACTCAAAGCAAACCCATAGGAAATCATGTTACGTAAATTTATGTAAATCGGGACGTTTACAGTATGTAAATCGGGACATGGTTTTAGCACAAAATCATTATGTAAGTCAAATTTTATGTAACTTGGGGCATTTGTATGTCGGGGTTTTACTGTACATTTGGGAGGAGAGGAGATTGCAACAATCCTCAGCCTTGGAGGTTCATAAGGGCAGTCCAAATATGCAAACCATTCAGTCAATTGATAATAGCAAATGATGAATGGGTATTTTTAATGGCTCTTAATTGCCAATTCAAGGCCAAATCTTCCTCAAATCTTTTGCTTTTACTACAGAAATAGCTTGCAATAATATCCTGTACCTTGGAAAATCCACTTTTCTCTTAGCCACTCTGACCATTGCAACTAAGATAAGAGTGAAGAAGAAAAGCTGAGAGGGTGGCAGAGGATGTCATAGCATAATGTTCTGGGACTTTAACCCTGGGATTCTCAACCTGTTGCCCACGGGCTGGATGCAACCTGTGGCACCATTTCATGTGGCCCACCACCACACCAGGAAGTGCCTTGTGATGGAGGAAGGGCAAAATGGCCATCCAGCCCCTGAAGCTATTCTGAGGGAACATGACCTGGCCCCCGGATTAAAAAGGTTGAGAACTACTGGTTTAACCTATGAGTCCTGGCCCTAGTACACCACTGGGCAGATGTGATCAGGTGGAAAGCGCTCACTTTCTCAGGCTTAGTATCAGGAACCCAGTCTTAAGTCCCAGACAGGAACACTGTAGCAATGGATTCAGCAAGGACATTCCCAATAACACAGTGGGGAAATGCTGCTCTTATGCACTTTTTAGAGACCACAGACTTCATCCAGGTACTTGAGTCCATGGAGTCTGGAGTTTAAATAGTCAAAGAAAAGGAATTAAAGTTTTTTTGCAAGCTCATGGACTGGAGAGGGGAGAGAGATTTTTCTTAAGTTCAGTTTTGTTATCTGAACTGTGAGAGGAAGGAAGGAGGAGAAGTGAATTACTGGAAAGTGAAGGAACGTGTTGTAATATCTGTGTAGGCCAAGGGACAACAGCTGTGCATACCTAGGAAGACAGTAGAAGAAGAGAGGCCAAGGAAGATCAGGGAAAGGCAATGTTTGTTTTTCCACAGAAAAGTGCTGAATGTTGTTGCTTCATGTAGTTGAGAATAGGAGTTCAGGAAAAGGCAATAGCAGCCTGGTATCTATTGATGAAAGCATATTCTCCAGTGAATACTGGTGGGTGTTTTTTTAAAAATCTTCTTGTTCTGCCATATCCAAATCTGAATATTGGCAATCCTCATGGTGATCAGTCATGGGGACTGTCCTGAGAATATAACGCAGTGGCCTTTCTTCATCTGCCTCCCACATCACAGCATGACACCTGTACCACTGATCCAGTTCCGCAAGTCAATTTGGCACACAAAATCCCGGGCTTTGATGAATTGCTGCCCTCCATCAAGTTTGATTCAAATGGGATTTAATCCACTTGGGGACCATCACCCTTCCCTGAGGATTTCAGCATCCTTCCAAGGCCGTTAGTCCTCAAGGTTGTCAGGTTAGTTAACCATGTTGAGTCGCTGGCAGTATGGTCTACTCGGTTACCATAGCAGGATAACCTGGCCAGATATACTACTGGATGTACTGGAGCATATTCCTTAACACTTCTTCTAAAGCTGCTTTGCCAAGCCTGTAGTATGACAAAGAATGCAAAATAAATAAATACATCTGTCTTCTTCTTGCCAAAATGCAATACCTCACACACACCCCACTGAGCCCCTCAACCCTCTAATTTTTCTAATATGCTCAGAAAGTCCTCTTGCAGCTTCTAGGAAACATGGGAGGGCAATTTTGTCATGATGTGTGGATCCTACACTCCTAAATTGTTAAACCTTATGGCCATTGGGGATACAATGGTGTTTCTTCGATTTGTTTTTAAAAAAGAAAATAAATATTGGGAAAATGCTGGAATGGGTGCAAGGCTGAAGTAGTGGCCAAGGTGCGGCCCCCAGAGTGGGTTGCTCTGGACCTCTAGAAGTTGCCCAATCTGGCCACAGATCAGCTTCCCTCATTCAAAACGTGGTCACATTAATGTCTCTGTTTTAGAAGCATCTACCCCAAGTAAAGGGCCACAGTTGCTTAAAGGTTTAGATGTTAAGCTTGATGACTGGAAGGTTGCCAGGTCAGCAGTTCGAGACCCAAGTGCTGCGTGAGCAGCCGTCGTCTGTCCCGGCTCCTGCCAACCTAGCAGTTTGAAAGCAAGAAATTGCAAGTAGATAAATAGGTACCACTTCAGTGGGAAGGTGAAGAGCATTCGGTGTGCTTTGGCGTCTAGTCATGCCTGCCATGTGACAAAATTAAATGACTGCAGATGCAGATAGCACTGGCTCTTAGGCTGTAAGCAGAGATGGGTACCGCCCCTTAGAGCATACCCGTCAAGCGCAGCTACGCAAAATACGGGAAATTACTGCGCATGCATGGACGCGTATGCTCAGTAGCCTGTTTGTGCATGCGCACCGTGACCACACATGTGCAGTAAGCCCTTTTCCTGTTGTTCAAATATGAGGGCAGCGGGAAAGGGGAGGATCGAGTGCTGAAAAACAGGAAACTCCAGCCAATACGGGATACTTGACAGGCATGCCCTAGAGTCAAACATGGCTGGCTTTCGAGCAAGGGCAAACTAGTAATCGGACTACTAGACTGATCCACCAAGGTATGCATACCTGCCTAATAATGATGGCACTTCACTCATCTGATGAAGAGGGCCCTCCATCACAAAAGCACAAGGCTGTAGTCCTGCACTTCCTTGGAAATAAATCTCTGAACACAGTGGGATTTACTGTACAGTATAGAATTATACTGAACATCTTTTTCAGTTGCCTCATGGCTTTTTCAAAAATGTGTTGAACAACAGAGGCAGCAACAACAATATAAGTAATGTACTTTAAAGGTGCTGTTTTAAGGATGTGCAGTTTAATTGTAGTTCTGGGACTTTTGTTAGCCTGTTTGCCTGGTATAAGGGACATATCTTTCTGCCAGACATGCCTTCCCTATTGTCATCTCCAACCACTTGAGAATTTCAGTGGCTGAAATCATGTTGCTTAGCGTAATAAATTACACTAGACTAGACCTGTTGAATCAATGGGGATTAATGAGTCAACTTCTCTGTGAGTTCCACTGAATCAAACAGTCTAACTCAGCGTTTCCCAAACTATGTTCAGTGGAACACTGGTCGACTTCAATTTCCAGAAGCATGAGTCAGTACATTGGCTGATCAGTTCTTTGGGGAATTGACTTAGGCTTCTGGGAATTAAAGTCCAAAAACCAAAGTTTAGTTGCAGTTTACTATGCTAAGCAACAGAATAGCATGCACAAGAAAGACATTCCTTTTTAACACAGTTGCATAACTTTCTCCAAGGGAAATGATGTAACTGAGTCAATTGTATTTGGTCATATTATAACCAGACTGGTCAATACTGGAAGAAATCAATCCTGACTGTTCATTGGAGGGACAAATAGTGAAGATGATGCTAAAGTACTTTGGACATCAAATGAGAAGGGAGGACTCACTTGAGAAGGCCTTGATGCTGGGAAAGGTAGAGGGCAAGAGAAGAAGGGGGCATCCAAAGATGAGATGGCTGAATGGTATTGTGGACACAATGGGCACAGAGCTTGGTGGGCTGAGGAGAATGGTGGAGGACAGAGGTGCCTGGAGGAAAATGGTCCATGAGGTCGCAAAGGGTCGGAATCGACTGTGCGACTGAACAACAACAACAACAACAAAAACAACCATACAGAAGTCGCTGAAGAAGAAAAAATTCCTCCCAAAGCTAGGAAAAACTGAAAGCAGCAAGAATAGAGGAAGACTAAACATGAGATGCATTGATCTACTAAAGGCATCCATGGGCTTGATTTTACAAGACTTGAGCAGAACTCAAAACTAGCACCAGAAAAGGTACAGAGATATATTTTGCCCAGAACATTGCAAGTATTGCCTTATGTGAGAGCAATATATTGCACAGTGATTTGCTCCAGTGGCCATTTTAAATGACCAACCAGTGCTGATCATTGAGATTGATGGTCACATTCAGAAACCCCTGGGCTGCTTTGTGTGGTCAGGTGAATTCAGTGGTTATCGTCAGGTGAGGTTTTAGCAACCCAGGAAGCGCAGAGCACCAGGAGGATAGGTTGAGTTGGAGGCATTCAAGGTTCTTGTTTGCCATGGAGTGCAGTCATGCCACTGGCTGGCTTGCAGTGATGTTAACTGTTGCGAGAAAAGAATGCAAGCTGGCAGGGCAAAGTCTGCAGAAAGTTCATCTTCCCATTTGCGTTCATGCTAGGGAGGAGAAGTGTTCTGTGATATACAGAATGTTGTATGTAGCTTATTCTATTTTAGTGGTATTCTCTCAATTCATTGTATTGGGGGTAGTCTGAGGACAGCCCCATATTTGTGAAATATGCCTTTCATCCAGTAGCAAATACTGTACACTCAAAATAGACCCACTTTTCTCATGTTACCTAGAGTATTGATGAAACTGAGTCTGTTGCAGTTTGGATGCATCCAGTGATGGGCATCAGCAGGTTTGCCAAATGTGAGATGGATTGATTCAACAAAGGAAGCCATGGCCTTGAGTTTGCAAGACCTGGGCAGGACTGTTAATGATGGCAACTTTTGGAGACCACTAATTCATAGGGTCGTTGCAAGTCAGATGCAACTTCATGGCACACAACAACAACAACAACAAATGAGGTTGACTTTTGGGGTCTTTATATAGCAATGTGAAATTCTGAATACTACAAACATTTACTTAGTAATCTGGGATATCAACTAACTATTTGCTTCTGTTTAAATTCTTGATTATTGAAACAAAGAGTACATCCTGTATGTGCCCCTTGACAGCTATACACCTGTTTGTATAATTAGCTAAAAGAGGCAGTTTACTAACTGAATACAAATTTGTGCAGAAGCATTTTCAAGTTTTGTCTCATGGAATGTGGACGGGGATGGTCAAAGTCAATAAATAGATTTTTAAAAAAATTGTTAGTTCTTAATTGAGGCCAATATTGCGCTCAGCAACAGTTAATTCAGCTACGAATATTTTTGTAATGACTTTTCTAATCTGAGTCAAACCCAGCCCATCTCAGGGGAATTGGGGTGCATTCAGTGAATTTATGTTGATCACCACAGAGAGTAGTCCCCCCCCCCCGCAGACCAGCATGCCAGGTGGAGGTATCCCAGTTTGAATCTTGCCCTTATTATTAGCTGATCACATCAATCTATCTTCTGTTGCTTTATGGAAATTGGGGGAGAGGGTAATCATATTGGGTAACCATTTCAACCTCTTCATAAATGATCTAGAGGTAGGAGTAAAAAGCAAGGTAGCCAAATTTGCTGACAACACTAAATTATACAGGGTAGTGAAAACTGTGAGAGATTGTGAGGAGCTCCAGAGGGATCTTTTGACACTGGGGGAGTGGGCAAAACAGTGGCAAATGAGCTTCAACATTAGTAAGTGCAGAGTGATGCATGTTGGGGCAAAAAAACCCAATTACATTTATAAACTGATGGGGTCTGAACTCTCTGCGACAAACCAGGAAAGGGACCTTGGTGTCCTGGTGGACAACTCAATGAAGGTGTCAACCCAGTGTGCCTCAGCAGTGAAAAAAGCAAACTCAATGCTAGGGATCATTAGGAAGGGTATAGAAAATAAGTCAGCAAGTGTCATTTTGCCTCTTTATAAATCTATGGTGAGGCCCCATCTGGAATACTGTGTACAGTTCTGGTCGCCATACCTCCAGAAGGATATTATGGAGTTGGAGAAAGTGCAACCAGAATGATTAGGGGACTGGAACACCTTCCTTACCATCTGAGGCTGCAACGGTTGGGCCTTTTCACTCTTGAACGACGGCGTCTAAGAGGTGACCTGATCGAAGTTTATAAAATCATGCACGGTGTAGACAAAGTAGATAAGGAAAAACTGTTTTCCCTATCGCACAACACTAGAACTAGGGGATACTCCATGAAACGTTTGGGTAATAGTTCTCAAACAAATAAGAGAAAGTACTTTTTCACCCAGAGGATCACTGGTCTATGGAAGTCCCTGCCAGAAGAAGTGGTGACAGCTGTCAGTCTTGACAGCTTTAAGAAAGGATTAGACAAGTTCATGGAGGACAAGGGTATCAATGGCTATAATTATGGATATTTAAGGACAACCTCCGGGTTGGAGAGATAGGCAGGATATCTCTCAATGCCATTTCCAGGGAATCCTAAGCAGGTGAAGGCATCTGCTTGGGAATAATACCCTGAAGCAAATGGTGAGCCACTGTGTGAGACAGAATGCTGGACTGGATGGGCTCCTGTGGCCTGTTCCAGCAAGGCTGTTCTTATGTTCTTATATGTTCTTATATTTGCCCTCCCCTTTTCCTCTCAAGGGAAGAATAAGGTAAAGGTTTCCCTTGCTTGAAAGCCAGTCGTATCCGACTCTAGGGTTCAGTGCTCATCTCTGTTTCAAAGCCGAAGAGCCATCGCTGTCTGCTTCTGCAGACGTTTCCGTGGTCATGTGGCAGGCATGACTAGACACCAGAGTGCACGGAACGCTGTTTACCTTCTCACCGGAAGTGGTCCCTATTTATTTACTTGCAATTTCTTGCTTTCAAACTGCTACGTTGGCAGGAGCTAGGACAAAGACGGGAAGAATACTAATGGGAATTTTCCTGTTTGAATCCCCTGACAAAGTCTAAGTCACGACTGCATTTCCTGTTGTCAGTCTGACCAAAGGTCAGTACTGATAGCAGAGTCAGACCGGGCAGAGCGCTGCGGATAGAGCCAAGATCCCAGGGTTACTTGAGTTCAGTTTAAAAAGGCGATATCCACCCCTTCCACTTTTACTCTCACTAACTCAGAATTTCAGCACCACCTTAACCTCCACCCTGTTGTGATGGGCATTCAGGAGAAGGAAAACCAGAAGCCGCCTCTCTTGTGACTGACTTTAGCTCTTCTGGTTTATTATTGGATGAGTCACTTGTAAAGTGTAGAAGAGAAAATGTGGGTCATATGAGCAGAGTCATTTTTAGAAAAAGATGATCAGCACAATCTGCTGACTAATTAAATAATCAAAGTTGACATTGTGGTCCTTTTTTTAATTCTAAGAGCTTTTTAAAACAACAACAGCAAGAACACGATTATGCAGCTATTTGTTTTTTTAAAAAGCCACTTCTAATGAAGCAAGAGATCCCTGCTTGATGAGGCCTGCTCTGTTTTCAGCTAAATAGCATCCCAGTGTCTAGTCATGCCTGCCACATGTCCACAGAAATGTCTGCAGCCGCAAACAGCGCTGGCTCTTTGGCTGTAAACAAAGATGAGCACTGAACCCTAGAGTTGGATGCGACTGGCTTTCGAGCAAGGACAACTTTTACCTTTACAGAGAAAGAGCCTCCTCAAAGATTGTGGTATTTTTGAACCACAATTGGGCCTACCCTGGAAACAGCAACCTCGTGTTGCTGGCTAATCTTTCTCACACTAGGTCAGGTGAAAGTAACTGCAGAATGAACTCAACAAAAGGCACCTTCATTTTAACAGTGTCACGTTTGGCCTAGACATGGAAGAAGAAGAAGCTGGGTTAGCTCTGGAAAGCTGACAAGCCAGGCAGGAAAGTCATGGCCTCTGTTTGTTTAAAGCAGGGGTGCCCAAACTACGGCCTGGGGGCCGGATCCTGCCCCCACACTAATTCATCTGGCCTGCAAAGCCCTCGTCGCTCCCAGAAGCGGAACTAAAACGTGCCCGTACTTCAGCTTCCAGGAGTGATGAGGGCTTCACGGGCAGGATGAAATGGTGTTGGGGGCCAGATGCGGCCCCGGGGCCATAGTGTCCAGCCCCTTGAACCACATGACCAGCCCACGGTCCAAAAAGTTTGGGCACTCCTGGTTTAAAGCACTTGTAAATTCAGAGGTCTGCTGCTTTAGCTGAACATGGAAGCGCCAAGTGGCTGTGATGGATCTTGAGAGACAAGCAGAGAGCCAGGTGTAATATTCACCAATAGATACATCTTCCTTTTCTGGCCATTTCATAGAAACATCTCAGATGATTGTGGTTTGTACCAGAGCCTAAGGGGGAAAATAAGTTTTTAGATTGCAGAATACTTGGAGCTGTAGTCTAAAACACTCACATTTGCATAGTTCTGACAGTCGGCACAAGGCCACACACTGTTCCTGCCTGGTTTTTGAAGATATCCAGACTTGACACTGATGCCAACAAGTTAGGACTTAAACAGGAAAGACCACCAGAGAATACCAGGGATTTCCAGATAAGGTAGGAGAAGAATCCTGCCTGAATCTCTGGATAGCAGCTGCTAGTCAGAGTTCACAAGGTTGACTCAGCCTTCCAAGGTTGGTAAAATGAGTATCCTGCATGTTGGGTACATGAGCTAACATTGCTGGTTTTGTGACCAAAGCTGGGCTCCAAAGGGACTCGTATTCATTGGACACATGGAAACGTAAAGTGGGAAGGTGTTCCTGAGGATCATCTGGTCCACGACACTGTCAAGGGAAGGAATTGCACTGACGTATAATAACCTTGCTGGCAGAACGTAGCAGTGCTGGTGCCAAAGCAACAATAGCAAAGGCTGCAAGAAACTCCACAGTAGCAGCTGAGAAGGAATCAGATTTCTATTCTTGACCTCATGTTCTTCAGGTAGATAGATAGCCAATTGCCATTTCTAACATTGATTCAGGGAACTTCTCTCTGAGCTAACAGGGAGAGAATTGAGGGAGACGGCAAACCAGCAGAATGAACTTGAATAACCTCTTCTTTTTGTTCTGCTTTGCAAGGACCAAATGCATCTTGGAGACAGGGAGGGAACACTGCCCATTTTGGGATCCACTTGTAGCTAAAGGAAGGCAGGCCAGGCTTCTCTCTTTCTGTTCCTTAGGCTACCAGGGTGAACTGTTCAATCCGCCCCAGGGAGTGGAAGGGAGGGGATATAGGGGCAAGGAAATTCGGGATAGCTGCCACTGGTACTGGAGAAGAAAAGTGATGAATAGCAGGCTTTTGGGAGCAACAATTGTGTTTCAGGAGAAGGTAAGGAGGAAAGGGCCTGGGGTTCCCAACTGTTGGCTCCATTCCTCTCTCCCTCCAAGGCGTGGGATGAGAATTTTTCTTTTCTCTGGAGTTGGGAAGAAGTGTTTTTTCTACCTACAACAAAACGTGCCTTTCATTTCTTCCAAATTTCTTTTCCTTAAGTTTTTTCTTACAGGGAACAAGTAAGGGTTTGTTTTCTCTCAAATATTTGCAATGCTAGGACAGGAGATGTTAGCAGTGGTTCCCAACCTTTTCTTTTGGCTATGCCCCACCTACATTCTGATTTTAATTTTTAAATTGTGTATGTCACAATCGTTGTTGTTGACTGCTACTTGTATCCGAGTATTCATTTTTCTTGGAAGTCATTTTCACAGTTGATGGATGTGTCTCAGGTGACTTAATAAACCGATCCTGGCATGAAACATGCGGCCACACACGTTACACTGAATGGTGGTGGGCATAGCTGAGTTTGACAAAGCTTCCATGCTTGTCGTTTAGCCTCTTCACGGCTGCAGTATTCTCCTTCGAAGTGATCCGTAGCAGCAGAGATGGTTTGGCACCAAAGTGGGCGATCTACAGCCGCTGCCTCCCAGGTTTGTGGGTTTATACCTGACACCTTTATGGTTTGTTTCACCTGGTCCTTATAATGCTTCAAAGGATCTCCACAAGCTCTTCTACCGATATATATATCGGTCACAATATATAATTATATACTGTATATGAGGCAACTAGAACCATAAGAAATGCAAAAAATCCACTGTTTAATAACTCATTCTCCAAATTCCCCCATAAAATAAATCAAATTGCACCCCTGTGGGGCATGTGCTATGGTGTTAGAGTTTAGTCTTTGCATTTCAAACAGAAAGACTCGGAGAGTCATAATTGTATGAACATGAGAAATGTTTTTTTATATATACAGTATTACGTTAATGCAATATTTTGTAATTGTAATTTGTGATACTCTGTTAGTCGCCCAGAGTCGCATTGCGAGTGGGGCGGCATACAAGTTGAAATATTATAAGAACAACATAAGAAAAGCCAAGCTGGTCTAGACCAAATGCTCACCTCATTTAGCATTCTGTTCTCACAGTGGTCACACGGATACTTTACGAAACCCCACAAACAAGCCTTGAATCCACCTTTCCACTCACATTGCCTGTGACACCAATTAATTAATATACCGTACTGTTAATTAGATGTAAAATATAGCTCACTGTTCTTTCACTTAACGTACGTGTATAGCTTTCTTCCTCTCCTTTTCATCTATTCATGGCTAGTAGTAACCATTGATTGTCCAATTCCTCTTGAGATAATTTCACAGGAGAAATATGAATGGTGTGAAGATAGGTTAGCTTTGGTCTGTTCTAAATTCTCCATAATTTTTCATTACTGAATGATCTCAGTTTGTTGCAAAGATACAGTTTATATAGTCAGATTAATTGTGATCTTAGACTTAATGTCCCCCCCACACACACACCAACTTTAGTTGAACAGATAAGTTATTTCAGTGACAAAGTACACACCTTAATTCTTCTGTGTAATAAGGATCTATAACTATATACAGGTGAAACTTGGAAAATTAGAATATCGTGCAAATGTTCATTTCACTTAAAAGGTGAAACAAATTATGAGATAGACTCACTACATGCAAAGCGAGAGATGTCATGCCTTAATCTATACCTATAAATCCAAGCGTTAACCATTGGAATGTGACAAAGGCTCCCGCACCCGTCCACACTATCCTGTACCGAGCCTCCTGCACTCGCCCGAACCCTGTACGGAGGTCACTAAATGTTTGAGAAATGCGCCAGTGGGGCAAGAGCCCCACGAACGCGAACAAAGGGAAACAACTTCAATTCCCAATGTTCTCTGTGCCGCACTGCACCACAGCCAATCAGGCTGAGAGGCGCGAGCAAAAAGAACGTTGGGAAACGCGGCGCGGCCAATTGAAATCAAGCCGCAGAAAAAAACCGCCACACGAAAGCAAACCACAAACGCAAAACTACAAGTCCCAGCGTCCTGCGTGCCATGAGCGCGCAGAACGCTGAGAAAGCCGGTGCGCAAAAAATAAACTTACAAAATGCAACGGGAGCACAAGTCCCCAGCAGGCAGACTCAGTGCCTCACAGTCACACAAAACAAAAAGCCTCAAAACGCCACCGTGAAACACCCGCTGTCCTTCTTTCCCAGAGCAATGGGGAGAAGAGGGACTCCCTCTCTTCCATGCTACCCTGCCGAAGACACGGCGGGACCACCACCAGCCTCAAGTAAAGTTGAGTCGTGGTGGGAAAAAAAACCCCCAAACAGGCAGCAGTTCATCAGGGGAAGCACCCTCCCTGGCGGATGGCTGGCTGATGCCTTTGTACTTCCAAATACAAAAGCAGCAGCCAGCAATCCGCAAGGGATAGCCCCACCCCTTACGGATCGCTGCCTGCCGATCTCCGGTTAGGTAAGCTGGGAGAAAAAGGAGACAGAGAGGAGAGAACCATCGTTAGGCAGAGAAAGCTCTTCTCTGCCTCTTCCTTCTCCCCCGACCTACCTAACGAACCTTCCCGGGAGAAGAACCGGCTGACTGCCTCCTCCTCCTCCTTTCCCCCATTGCTGCATCTAAACCAAAATTCAAAGCAGCAATGGGAAAAAGAGGAACTGACAGGCAGCCCGTTCTTCAAGCTAAACACCAAAAACAAGCACCAAAATTAATAAAAAATAATAAAACAAAAATAAATCAATAATTAAAAAAACCATTAATAAACAAAAAAGTAAACCACAAAATATACAAACAAAAACTTCCACAATACCACAAAACCACATACAAAACACCTAACTACAACATGAAAAAACCACAAATTACACAAACAACAACTAATTACAAAAATAAACAACAACGAAATAAGAAAAATTAAACTAAACCAGAAATAACCAAACCAATTACACAAACCTAAAACCCAACCAAGACAAAAAAGAACAAACAGAAACACCTCCCAGCCCACCACCACAAAAACAAAACAAAGAAAAACCCTAGAAGAAAGAAAACCAGACAACTCACCAGCACGTCCTCCCTCCATGACGACCGGAACAGAAATGAAGAAACAAAGACGACTTACCGGAAGAAGCCCCACCCAGAGGCCAGGAGAGAAAAAACAGTGGAACTTTAAAAAAACACTAGCAGCCCCACCTGCAGGGCAGAATAGTAAAAACAAATAAAAAAGACACAACAGCCCCACCTAGAGGCCACAAGAGTAAAAACAAGTCAAAAACATAACAATAAATCAAAAGTTTACACAAACCACAAACATATGTCAAAAAAATAAAATAAAAAGATTTATAACATCCTGTGTTGAGTTTTAACTCAAATAAAAACCCAAAATATCTAAACACAGTTTAAAAACATTGAATGTAAAAACACATTTACTTTCATATTTTAAAAAATATTACCTACGGTACAACTATTAACAAAAAAAACCCCACAAACTAAAATATTATTTGGTTAAATAAAACAATTTGAATCAATTATATCATCCTATGTTCTTTTATTTAATCCACACACACAAAAACACCCAAAAAAGCTGATCACAGTTTATAACAACCCGGCAACGCTGGGCAACCTATGCTACTTCATTATAATTGTGATGATCATGGCATACAGTGTACATGAGATTATATGATGATTATGGGGTACATGAGATTGGGGGGTTGGAGTTTTCATAAACTGTAAGCCATAAGCATCCATATTATAACAAAGTAAGGCTTGAACTATTTCGCTTTGCATGTAATGAGTCTATCTCATATATTTGTTTCACCTTTTAAGTTGCATTACTGAACTGAATGAACATTTGCACGATATTCTAATTTTCCGAATTTCACCTGTATGCACATGAATGATTCACTGCCTATGAAATAGATACTAAATGTACCCGGTTTGCCTGGCTTAAAACAATGTTAATCTGCCCATCCTTGTGTTGTGTCTTTCTTCTCTCTTCTGTCTGATTCCCCTCTCCCTTGTTGGTTTTATTTCTGTTATGAATGTTCATAGGTTTGGAGAGAAGAAAATATAAGGGTTTCTCTCTCTGTAGCAGGGGAGGTGTTGCCTAGACACATGAGCACAATCCCACAGTAGACCCACTGTTAAAAACAAACCAGCCTTTATTAAGAAAGCTACCTCCCAGACAGAAAACTCTTGATGCTAACCCTAACGAGCTAGACATGCATCCTAGGATGCATACAGGAGAGGAGGAGGAGGAGCCTTTCTGGTCCTTAAGGAAACTGGAAAGGAAAAAGAGATGGGACTGATTTTGTTGTTGAGTCTCACAGTCAAGTCTGACCCTTTGCAACTCCATGGATTAATGCACACCAGGCTCCTCTATCATCTGCCATCCTCTGCAACCCGGCCAGATCTACGCCCATCGCATCAACGATTCCATCCATCCACCTCATTCTCTGCCACCCACTACTCCTTTTGCCTTCGATCTTTCCCAGCATCAAGGCCTTATCAAGTGAGTCCTCTCTTCTCATTTGGTGGCCAAAGTACTTGAGCTTCAGCTTCAGTATTTGTCCTTCCATTGAGCAGTCAGAGTTGATTTCCTTCAGGATAGACTGATTTGATCTCCTTGCTCTCCAAGGGACTCTCAAGAATCTCCTCCAGCACCACAATTCAATGGAGTCTATTCTTCTGTGCTCAGCCTTCCTTATGGTCCAGCTCTCACAGCCATACATTGCTACTGGAAAGACCATTGCTTTAATTATGCGGACTTTTGTTGGCAGGGTGATGGCTCTACTTTTCACTATGTTCCCCAGGTTTCTCATATCTTGTCTCCCCCAGAATCAGTCATCTTTTTATTTCATGACTGCAGTCACCATCTGCAGTGATCTTAGATCCTAAGAAAGTAAAAACAGGTATTACCAGTTGTAAAAAACCATATTGATCTGGATACATATGCTAAACATTCTGTACCTCTGTACCTGATAAGTATATGTTTATTATTCTGCCTAGGTTTCTCATAGAAACCTAGAGTTCTTCTGTGTATTCTTGCCATCTTTCTCTTCTGCATCTATTAGGTCCCTACCATTTTTGTCCTTAATCATGGCCGATATTGCTTGATATGGTGGGCCTGGCCAGCCATGTCTGCTACCAGTCCGGTCGGACCGGTGCGCACCTGCTGATGCCCAACACTGGCTTGTATTCACTCATCTTTGTTCACTTTAGTTAGCTGATTCCCAAGATATCAGTGCTCATTCTTTCAATCTCATTTGCCTTGATTCATAGTTCTTACATTCCAGGTTCCTATGCAATATTGTTCCTTACAGCATCAGATTTTCCTTTCACTACCCTGTTTTCCCGAATATAGGACCTCCTCCCATAATAGGACACCCCCCTTTCCCCCCTGCCTTTGAAATATAAGGCCCCATCCAAAAATAAGACCTCCTTACCTCCTGGCTGTAAGATGGCCGGCGGGGCCCATAAGAAAGCCTGCCGCATCGGAGTCTCGATTGCCTCCCCGCTCACAACCAAGGGAAGTTTCCCCTGGTGAGAGCGGGATCGAGACTCTGACGCGGCAGGCCTTCTTATGGGCCACGCCGGCCGCCTCACAGCTGAGGCCAGTCTCAATCGCGCTTCCGCACTCGCAACCAAGGGACGCTTCCCTTGGTTGTGAGTGGGGAAGTGCGATCGAGACTGGTATTCTTCTTCATGGAAAAATAAGACATCCCCTGAAAATAAGACCTTGTGCTAATTTTGGGGTTTTTAAAAATATAAGACAGTGTCTTATATTCGTGGAAACACGGTATCAGATCCATCCACAGCTGAGCATCCTTTCTGCATGACCCAGTCGCTTCACTCTTTCTTTCTGGGGCTACTAGTGATTAACCTCCATTCGTTCCCAGTAGCATCTTCTGATCTGAGGGGCTCGTCTTCCAACATCCTATCATTTAGCCCTTTGATACTGTCTATGGGGTTTTCTTGGCAAAATTACTGGCGGGGCTTGCCAGTTCCTTCACCAGTGTTTGCAGGGTTTGAAGTGCAACAATATTTTGTCACATTTGTGTGTGTGTGGGTGTGTGTGTGGGCAGTGCTGCTGGCCTTGGGTGATAGCAAAGCTATGGGTGAGGGTGGTCTGGTTGCTGCACCAATCCGGGAGGTCCCTTGGGTGCGATCCCTGAAAAAGATTGGGACTGAAGGCTGCCTCTTCTGCTGCTGCCTTAGGGCTGCTTTGGGGAGGGGGCGGCCCTGCAGACTGACGGGCGGACAGACATTCTGCTCAGGGCTGCAGACTGACGGGTGGACGGACATTCTGCTCAGGGCTGCAATCACCGCCGCTACTGCTACAGTTGCAGTTCCAGGGCTCCTGCACACCTGCTCCCCTGGCTGTGCGGTCCCCTTCCTTTCTCTGTTGGCCAGAGCAGCATGGTGCCTCCTCCTTCTCTTGCAGCCTACCTTCTTCCTCCTCGGGCTGCGTCACTCTGTCCGAGGCCTACCCTTCTCGCTAACCAAGGCCTCTCTGAGGTGAGGAAGTGTTGCAGCCCATGGAAACCCCAGCTCATTCCTCTCGGCCCCTGGCCAGCGCTGATTTTCCTCTCTGCTTCCCTTTCAGCAGTCTTTCCACCTTCTCTTCACTTCTCCGAGCTTTCTTCTCCCTCTGTGTATACATACACACAAACACACTATGATTGTGTGTGTATATATCTTTTATTTATTTTATGTATGACTGTCGATATAGTAGTATGATATTTGTGTTTTTTTTAATGTATGAAGTCATCATAAGATACATATTATTGATTTGATATCCATCGGGGGTGACCAAATTACAGCTCGCGTCACCGTTCCATCCGGCCTGTGCCGCCCTTGCCTCTCCTGGAAGCGGAAGTAAAACATGCCCATGCATGCATAAAACACTGTTGTAAGTGACCCGCTCTGTTTATGGCAGCTGTGGGTGCATTTATGGCAGTGTTATGCACATGCGTGGGTGCATTTTACTTCCGCTTCCGGTGGGAGGGACGACATGACTGGCCCACTCAACCACATGACTGGCCCATGGCCCCAAAAGTTTGGGCACCCCTGATATATATGTATTCATTGATTTTATATAAATGCATGTATATGAGTGCATGTGTACATGTATATATGTGTACATAATTCATTGATTCTTTTTAAAATTTATATCCCACCCCTTTCTGTCAATATAGACATATGGGTCGTGAATACCGAAGGTTACACTGGAATAAAGTTAATTTTTTTCATTAACTGAAGTTGTGCAGCTTCACTTTCATGTCTTTTCGATTTCTTCGTGTCAAAATGAGCATTTTAATACTTCTACCCAGCATTTAACAGAAATTGATTGGAAACTTGACTAGAGAAACCATATTCAAGAGATTTTGGATTTATCTGAGAGAGCAGCTGTCTGTAGCTTGTCTCAATGGGGTTTTGTTTTAGTCCCTTCAAGCCGCAAGCTTTGCAATAGATGCAACATTATAGGACATTGTTGTAAAAGAGTGGAAGTTTTTAGAAGTGGAAGAAGCAGACAATACAGTTGCCCCCATAGACACAAGGGATACATTCCAGGACCTTCAGCGGGCGCGTAAAATTGCAGAAACAGTGAACCATGTATTATAGTGTATGTATCTTAGTCGTACAGGTGGGGTGGGGTGGGGTGGGGTGGGGTGGGGTGGAAATGCCTCTGCCATTCTTTACATACACCCATAAAATGGCTCTACTGGAAACAATATTCATTAAAAGTTTATTGCTTGTTAACATTACATTGTAGTTAGTGTCCCCTAGTGGCCAGCTCTGGTAATGGATCTTCAAAGATTTTCACTGAATATTTTTGGGCTAATAATAATAATTTCATGTCAGAAATTATTCTAGGTTGAAAAGATTTTTACGGAATAAACTCTGCTCAAGAACATCCAAATGAAGCTCCTTTCATGTTCCCAAGAGCTGGGACAGAGACAGGTGCTCAAACTGTCATGCAGTACTCTGGTCTTGAACTGCCGACTTGCCAGCCTTCCAGCTAACAAGGCGAGCTTCTTAACCACTGAGCTACCGCAGGATAAATGACTGCTGTCATCCCCATCTCTCCTAAGTTTAGTTACACAACCATCCTATAATGTAAGTTAGTCTGAGAGGCAGTGAGTAGTTTCCCCAGGATTAGATGAGCCCTCCAACAGTAATGCCACAATAACTATCTCAGCTGTACTCGGTGTCTTGTAAGTGAAACTTTTCAGTGAGCGAAATAGACAGCAAGGCAACTAGGGACAATTGCAGAGGTCGAAGATAATCTGTGGAAATCATTTTGTTTTACAGCTTCGTGCTTAGAAACACACCTAGGGTTGTTTAATAATACTGTACTGGAAGATCTTTTGCTCACTACTTCTTTTGGAATCTTTTGACCATCCCATTAAGGGCATAAGGGGAAGAGAGGGGAAGTGTATCACTGTATTCTTTTGATGAGTGAGAGGTTTGCAACCCTAGGCCAGCCTCGAAGGCGCCCAGAAAAGGGGGACTAGTGAGAACAAGAGGAACATCTAAAGGATTACACTGTGAGAACATTGTGATTCCCTCCAGCAGACTCTCAGAGGAAGTCTTTTTTAGGAAGCTTGTGAAAATCTATTTGCTAGTTGGCACAAAATTAAGAGGAATTGGCCCAAGTCAAAGGTCAAAGATGGCTCCAGCCTCTTCTATGCAAGGACAATGTGTGTAGGCATGTGTTTACTTGCTTATCTATAGCCATATGTTTTTCCTGCACGAATGCTTGTCTCCATTAATAGTGCTGCTTCAGTGACTTACAGTAAATTTGTTTCAGAACTGAGCAGATCTGATGTAATAGATCTAAAAACATCTCAACATGTGACTACACTGAAAAATATTTTACAGTTTGATCGATAATTGGCATGGGCAAATTTCAAACAAATTTTCAATGATCACACAATGTAAAAGGCAATACAAATCAGCATATTCTTTTTTCCATTCCAGTCCACTGGGGACTTCTACTTTTTTTCCTAACTTTAGTGATTCCAGTGGTATTTTGTCTGTGTGATTGTTTGTTTCATTCTATGAAAGGATTAGGGGCGGGGACATGGATTTAGGTGTTTTTCTGGCGATGTAGTAGGTTGGTTATGATGTTTTGGGACAGTGAGAACAACTCTCCTTCCCCCCCCCCAATCTTTCTCCCTAAACATTCCAGAGTATTTTTGTTTATTAAAAAAATTGAATCTTGCACTAAATAACTACATTGCTACACTTGTTTAATGCTGTATCATCTCTGCACAGACATTTTTTTTGGTAAAAATGATGTAAATCAAAACAACTCCAACAAATCCCAGCAGACTGCAGTATTTCCATCGACTTTGTGTACAGGTGAAACTCGGAAAATTAGAATACTGTATCGTGCAGCATATATGAGATTATGTGATGATTATGGGGTACATGAGATTGGGGGGGTTGGGGTTTTCATAAACTGTAAGCCATAAGCATCAATATTATGACAAAGTAAGGCTTGAACTATCTCGCTTTGCATGTAATGAGTCTATCTCATATATTTGTTCCACCTTTTAAGTTGCATTACTGGACTGAATGAACATTTGCACGATATTCTAATTTTCTGAGTTTCACCTGTATGATTGTAGTCTTTGTGTATGATTGTAAGTGCTTATCTATAGCCATATGTGTATGGCCATAAAAGGGCAGCCAAGGATTGGCAAGAGGGGAGTATCAAAGTAAAAGGGGCTGGGGACATGAATCAAGCCACTTCATATTGAGGGACCTTTGTGGTCAATGGTAGTGAAACAACCTGGGATCTTCAGAGTTAAACCAACAGCAGTGGCCAAAAAGACTGCTAATCAAAGCAATGCAAAGCGGAATTGTTGCAGTTTGGTTTGTCAACATACTTGTACTTTAAGTAAGGAAACTCACAGAGTATCATAATCTGGACCTGTCTCAGATAGTTAGCTAAATATTAATTGGGGAAAAACACATTGTGGTGCTTTAAAGACTAACTGCTGAATTTTAATGGTAGCTTTCGTGGATCAAGTCCACTTTGTACAGGGGTACAGAATGTTTTGTATAACAGGTAAGTATACAGATCAATATGATTTTTTTTTTACCACTGATAATACCTTTTGAATAAGGAGGGTAATCCACAGGAGGATTTAAAAACAAGTTGGGAGCAGGATTTGAATATAAAGATAGAAAACGATGCATGGAGGCATAAATGGAAAAAGAGGATAATGAGAACTTTGTCAGTTAGAATAAAGGAACATAACTATAAAATGTTGTGGAGGTGGTATTTGACCCCAGTGAGGTTGTACCAGATTGATAACAAAAAAGATAAAATGTGTTGGAGATGCAAAGAGGAAATTGGTACATATGAACATATGTGGTGGAGCTGTACTGTGGTTAAAGACTTTTGGGGGGAAATCGAGAAAGAGATTGGTGAAATTATGGGAAAGAGAATTAAACTGGGGTCAAGTATCACCATGCTAACAGATGTGGAATGCCTTAATTTAAATAAGGATGAAAAAGAATTATTAGAAATGATGCTTACAACTGGTAGACAATGTATTGCTAGGAATTGGGAAAATGATATAAGTATAAAGATAGAAGAATGGTATAAAGAAATGTGGAATTTAGCATTGAATGACAAATTAACTTGGGAGATAAATAAAAAAGGGGGTATTATCAAAGAGAACAGATTTTGGAATATTTGGCAGGCTTTTGTGGATTACTCATTTAGAGGGGATGAAATAAATAAACCTGTACCTGATCAGAGGAGTTTTTGGAAGGAAAATATTAATACATCCTGACTTCTCCAGGGCAATGTAAATATCACAGGGTGTATTAATTTTTTCTTTTTGTTATTTTCATTTTCATATTATTTACTTAGTACTGTGTTATTATTATTAATGAATTTATGTATTAAATATCACACCATATTTAAAGTTATGTTAAAAAGTTTTACTTGCAATTTACAAGGATAGGCTAATAATGTATAGGTGTATTAATGTTGTCTAATTGTAATATGGTGTTAGAATCCAAACAGATATAACTTGTATGCAATTGTATTATGTATTTTTTCTTATGTATGTTTTTTTGTTTTATTTTCATATGATGTAATTTTGTTTGAAAAATTTAATAAAAAATATTTTAAAAAAACAACTGGTAATACCTGTCACCACTACAATCTGAATAACAGGTATTGTTGTTCAGTTGACCCTTAGTGACCCCATGTACCACCGCACGCCAGGCTCCTCTGTCACTCTCTGTAGCCCACTCAGATCTACACCCACTGTGTCAACAATGCCATCTAGCCATCTCATCCTCTACTGTGCCCTTCTCCTTTTGCCTTCGAGCTTTCCTGGCATCAGGGCCTTCTCCAGTGAGTCCTCTCTTCTTATTTGGTGGCCAAAGTACTTGAGCTTCAGCTTCAGTATTTGTCCTTCCAATGAGCAGTCAGGGTTGATTTCCTTTAGGATTGATTGAGTTGATCAATCAACTGGTTTTTTTTCTCCAGTCGCACAGTCGATTCTGATCCTTTGCGACCTTATAGACCATCATCCTCCAGGCACCTCTGTCCTCCACCATCCTCCTCAGCCCACTCAACTCTGTGCCCATTGTGTTCACAATACCATCTAGCCATCTCATCTTTGGTTGCCCCCTTTTCTTTTGCCCTTCACCTTTCCCAGCATCAAGGCCTTCTCAAGTGAATCCTCCCTTCTCATTTGATGTCCAAAGTACTTCATATCTTCATCTTTACTATCTGACCTTCCAATGAGCAGTCAGGGTTGATTTCTCTTAAGATAGACCTATTTGTTCTTCTCGCTGTCCAGGGGACTTTCAAAACTCTCCTCCAACACCACATATCAAAGGCATCTATTCTATGCTCAGCCTTCCTAATGGTCCAGCTCTCACACCCATACATTACAACCGGGAAAACGATTGCTGTGACTATGCGGATTTTTCCTTTTCAAGGTGATGTCTCTGCTTTTCACTATGTTCCCCAGTTTTCTCATAGCTTGTCTCCTCAGAATCAGTCGTCTTTTTATTTCATGACTGCACTCACCATCTGCAGTGATCTTAGATCCTAAGAAAGTAAAAACAGGTATTACCAGTTGTAAAAAACCATATTGATCTGGATACGTTTGCTAAACATTCTGCACCTCTGTACCTGATAAGTATAAATGGATGCCATGAAGCCTCACTCCTATGTCTGATGAAGTGGATTTGATCCACAAAGGCTAACTTTAAAATACAACAGTTAGTTTTTAAAGTGCCACAATGTTTTTGTGTTTTTTTTGTTTACTCTCTGATATGCTTGATACACAGACTAACTCGGCTACTATTAAATAAAATATTAATTGAATCAAACTTTTTGCCTTCAGGGAGCCTGTTCTAAATTAACTCGTCTACTGAAGTGTCCTATGCAGATGTCAGAGGGTCCTGGCATGTTTTTGCCATGGGCACTGACCTGGTACAGGATGAGTCTCCATCCCCTGATTGGATCAGGAGCTCCGCTTCATTATATGTTGCAGTGGAAAGATACTTTTTTAAATGAATCCCCGATTTGCTTTCTAAATCTACAGTATACAGTCAGCGCCTGAGATGGGGCACTGACTGTATTTGTTTTGTGCCTCATATTCCAGTGAATTAAATTTCAGAATCAAAGTGTGATCACACAAGAAAGTAGATCACAACTTGGACTGTGTGGAATGGTCTGGTGTGATCTAGTTCCTGGAGATCACATGATACACTAGGAAATGTGTTTCAGCCCAACCTTGATCCATACCCAACTGGGACCTTTTCATCCAATTGTAGGGCTTTTTTTTGGGAGGGGGGTGTTAGGCGCGAGTGATTCCCTAGTAGACAGAAGGATTGCTGAAAGGGAAATTGCTTATGTTAAAACAACCCTTTGCAACCATCTAATTGTCCCCACATCAAGCAATCTTTCTGGATAGTAAAAAGGCAGAATTCAATAAAGTCCTTTGAAGATTTCTTAGATCAGTGATGGCAAACCTTGGAACTCCAGCTGTTCTTGAACTTCAATTCCCAGAAGCCCTGATCAGCAGGAGTGCTGATGTGGGCTTCTAGTAACACCTGGAGTGCCATCACAGGCTTCGATCATCCCTGGGATCATCATACATGAGGGAACAGGTGTAAACGTTGCAGGGAATGTTAGATGAAAGGGGTAACCTGTGGAGAGATCCTCTGCTAAAACTAAGATTCAAATTATGGAGACTATAATGTCTTACTAGAATAGGTAATAGTGTATATCCTAAGATGCTGACTGGAAGGCAGCCGGTTAGCAGTTTGATACACGAATACTGCAGGACGGAAATGAGCTCCCGTCTTCGTCCCAGCTCCTGCCAACCTAGCAGTTCGAAAGCAAGAAATTGCAAGTAGATAAATAGGGACCACTTTGGTGGGAAGGTAACAGCGTTCCGTGTGCTTCGGTGTCTAGTCATGCCTGCCACATGACCACAGAAACATCTGCAGAAGCAGACTGCGCTGGCTCTTCGGCTTAGAAACAGGTGAGCACTGCACCCTAGAGTCGGATACGACTGGCTTTCGAGCAAGGGAAACCTTTACCTTTACCTTAGAATAGGTAAAGGTCACCCTTGCTAGAAAGCCAGTCATATCCAACTCTAGGGTTCAGTGCTCATCTCTGTTTCATAGAACCAATGCTGTCTGCTTCTGCCGACGTTTGCGTGGTCATGTGGCAGTGCACGTAACACTGTTTACCTTCCCATCGAAGTGGTCCCTATTTATTTACTTGCAATTTCTTGCTTTCGAACTGCTTGGTTGGCAGGAGCTGGGACAAAGACAGCAGCTCATTCCGTCCTGCAGTATTCGGGTATCAAACTGCTAACCGGCTGCCTTCCAGTCAGCATCTTAGGATATACACTTATAAATTATAAAAAAGAGGATGTAACTACAAAAAATACATATGCTGGTTTATATGTACAAATGTAAAATTAATGTGGGTTCCGAATATGCTGTCCAAATGGACAACTTCAAGTCCCTGATGTCACTCCTTGTGGACATCAGTTCCCTGAAGCCCAAGTCAGCACTCCTGCTGATCAGGGCTTCCGGGAATTGATGTTCAAGAACATCTGAAGTGCCAAGGTTCACCGTCACTGCCATAGATATGTTTTCACATCTAGGGGGAAACAAGAGAGGCAAAAATATCATGCTGGACGGAAAGGTTTGAATAGCTGCACTTTCTCCCTCCAAATGTTTTGCTCAAAACAGCAGGTTCTTACATATCCTTTCATGTAAAAAAAAAATAATCAAAAGGAAGACATGAAGTTTAGATTTGGCTCTTAAAAAGAACCTGTGAGAGCCCAAGAGGAAACCCCTTTCTGTATGAGGGAAGCCTTTAATTTTGGGCAGCGTGTGGGTTTTGAAGAGGAAAGTGCCACTTGGTGACTGGAAACCTGAACTGTGGCAGCTTGCTTTATTTGTTTTGTTCGGACAACAACTTGTCATACATGAAGAGCTGAACGTGGGACCTTTGCTCTCTGTGTTGTTGTCAGTTTCTAGGAGGAACAGGGGGTGGGGGAAGGGGAGGAGAAAGTGCCAACGTATCTTGGAAGGACTTGGCGCCTCATCTGAGACACACCAGCGTGACCACAACAACCCAAAGCATAATATGCTTCCTCAGCCTTTCAGCTACAGCGACTTCCCCCTGGGCCATCCAGTTCAATCCTAGTTGTGCTTTTGAGGGGAACAGTTGCCTAACAGGCTACCCTCATTTTCTCTTTTGCCTCTGGAACTGCTGTGCATCTGACAAGACAAGTGGACACTCAGCTTATTCTTATTACAGCCTGCTTTTTTTAAATTTCATAAGAATACGGGAATTCTGTGGCTGATCCTCTGTTCTTCGTACTTGGACCCTCGACATTGTTCCACCAGTCTCCGGTACAAATTTTCACCAAGGAAGCTGCTTTTTCTCCCCAAACGCTATGGTGGAAAAGGATACTGAGAAGGATACTCGTTGGTACTGAAGCATGCCAGAGCCTGTTTGTGCCACAGCAGGTGAGAGTATGGGAAAGTGGAGGCTCAGGGCCATTGGGACAACAGGGTGGACTGAGGCAAGGAGCTGGTGTGTGTTTGTGCTACATTTCTGTGCTGCTTATTCTGTTGTGATAGGCAGAGTCTCCAGGATAGGGCCTGATTTATTGTAGGTTATGCAGGAAGTTCCATGGGACTATAATCGCTTAGTGGTTAAGACACTGAACCTGATGACTGGAAGGTCGGCAGGTTGGCAGTTCAAGACCTGAATGCTGCACGGCTGAGTGAGTTCCTGTCTCCGTTCCAGTTCCTGCGAACCTAGCAGTTCAAAAGCAAGGAATTGCAAGTAGATAAATAGGTATTTATTTATACTATGTTTTATATACTGCTTTTTTCACCCTGGGGTGACCCAAAGTGGTTTACAGTCACAAGTAATACAAAATATAGATACAAAAATACAATATAAAATATAGATACGTGGCCAGGACTCAATGTTCCCGACAGAGCCCAAGGCTCAACATCGTGGACGGGGCCCGGGTCTCAACGTCGCGAACGGAGCCCGGACGGAGCCCGGGCTCCACATCCCCGGGTTGGTGGTATGAGCTCTGGGGACAGGCAGCAAATCCTTGGTGTCATCATTGTCCTTCAAGCCCTGTGGGTGGGCGGGGCTAGGAGAGGGCGACAGCGTCCACACCTGCCTCCCATCCCTGGGCCGGTGGTATGGTCTCCGGGGAGAGGCAGTGAGTCCTCGGCATCATTGGCGTCATCGTCTTTCAAGCCCTTCGGGCAGGCGAGGCTTGGAGGAGGCAACAGCGTCTTCACCTGCCTCCCATCCCCGGGCTGGTAGCATGGGCTCCGGCAAGAGGCAGCGAAGTACCACTTTGGTGGGAAGGTAACAGCATTTCGTGCACGCCAGTATCTAATCATGCCTGCCACATGTCCACAGAAACGTCTGCAGACACAGACAGCAGTGGCTCTTTGGCTGTAAGTGGAGATGAGCACCAAATCCTAGAGTCGGATACAACTGGCTTTTGAGCAAGGGCAACGTTTATCTTTACCTATGCAGGAACTTCCAGCTAACATTTGTTGCTCAAGTGAGAGACTTGTGGGATGCTGATGTGATCTGGTTGCCAACCTTGGGCAAGTCATGTGTTTGCACTACAGCTCCCAGAATTCTCAAAATAGCAATGGTTGTCTGGCAGGTCAGCAGTTTGAGACCCGGGTGCTGCATGGCGGAATGAGCTCCCATCTCTGTCCCAGCTCCTGCAAACTTAGCAGTCCAAAAGCAAGACATTGCAAGTAGATAAATAGGTACTGCTTTGTTGGGAAATGTAACAGCGTTCTGAGTGTTCCAGCATCTAATCATACCTGTCACATGACCATGGAAATGTCTGTTGTCACAGACATTGCTGGCTTTTGGGCTGTTAACGGAGTTGAGCACCGCACCCCTAGAGTCGGACACGGCTGACTTTCGAGCAAGGGTGACGTTTACCTTTACTTTACCAGTATGAAACTTCAAATAATATTTTAAACAATTATCACCATGGTAGCTGAAGGGGCTCCAGCTGATCTGGATATACGGCAATTGGGAGGCAATGATCTGCAGCTGTAGGGAGATGCCACAGATCAGCAGAGGCTTTCTTGTCAATCAGCTGGACCTTGTGACAGCTCCTACCACAGGTTTATCTAGGAAACCCCAGATAAACATTGACAGGAGGGAGCACATAGCCCAAATTGATTTATTTTGCACCTGTGTAAGTATTGGTGTAAAATAAATGACCCCCATCTAGTGCTTTCAGATAAACCGCTTGACAGCTAAAATAAATTTATTTTGGTGGTGCACCATGTAATTAAAGATCTTCAAATTGATTGGGAACCGACACACATGTGGGATTTTGGCAGGGGTGGGCCTCAAAAATTTTTACTACCACACTGTGGGCGTAGTATGGTGGGCATGGCCAGGGGGAAAGCCTTGCGTTGCACCCGAATTAGGACTACTTTATGTCAAAACTTAGATGGGCGGGGCCAGCCAGAATTTCTGCTCCCGGTTCTGGCGAACTGGTGCGAACCTGCTGATGCCCACCACTGGGTTTTGGGGAAATCAGTATGCTCACTTTGAGAGAGCATTCTTCTTATTATTCCTCTGTCACTGAAGGCTCGATGAGTACCCAGCATATTGGGGGCAAAATGCTAATTAACTTGTGAACCACCCAGAGAGTGCACTAAGCTCTATGGGGTGGTATATATGTGTAATTGCTATTGCTATCATGCCTATGCTGATTATGGATGCATCAGGTTTCAGCAATTCTGGTGTATTGGGTCTAAACCTGTGTTTCCCAATGTAGGCCCCAGGCCCCACAGGGAGACTTCAATTCCCAGAAGCCTAAGTCTGTATATTGACTGATCAGTGGTTTGGGGAATTGACTTAGGCTTATGGGAATTGAAGTCTAAAAGGGAAACACTGGTCTAAACCTTTCGTGTTCAGGGAAGCAGACGAGTGAAGTAGTGAAATTCAGCTCTTTATTAGTGGGGTTGGAACACAGTTTGGATGGGGCAAAACTCGGACTTATATATACTATAAACAGTAACAGTAACAATAATACAACAAGCCCATTGGCTAACAGAGTGTGCACATTTTCGATCCACTTATTTGCATAAGAAGAGATACATGAGAAAAGATACATTCCGCTCCTGTCAGAAAACACAGTTAACATATATAACAAAACCAAAGTTGCATTCAAGGTTATTTAGTCCACAAAGGCTTCTGGTTCTTCTCCTTCTGTCTCCATTTACTTTAGCACAAGTGGAATAACTATGTATGTTATTTTCTCCTTCTCCTTCTTCTCCTTCTGTGTCCCAATCAAACCCTGGACTGCTAAAATGAAGCCACTCTCTTGGCCCTGTCATTGGCCAAACTCAAGTACTCATCAGTGCATGCATGTTCCTGAAAGTAATCTGCATACTAGTAAATGGGCTGGGTTCTGTATCTCTCCACATCCACATCGTGTGTTGTTGATAGAGATATAAAATTTCTGGAAATTTTGAAGCTCGAAAAAAATGGAAATTTTTGAAAAAATTGAAAATAATCTGATACCATACATATTTTTTTTAGAAATGATTTATAAAATATTTGAACCCGGCCTTATCTTAAAATATTTTATTCATCATGTTAAAATAAAACATTCCGTAATATTTTTTTTATTTTTTCAATTTTTCAATTTTTTTCAGAAAAAAAACAAAAAAGGCTTCAGAAAAAAGAGTGGAAAGAAATGTGTTTTTCCGAATTTTTCTGTTCCCCCCCCCCGGGCCTTTTGTTGTCCACCAGTAGCCCCCACTTGAGCATGTTGGGCATCGTTGGGGGGGAAAGAGGTAGCTTTTCCTTCCCGGCCCCCCACCCCCAGGACTCTTGCCCACCCAAGGCCTAGGTGGGCAGAAGAGGAGCCGTTGGGGAGAAAAGAAGTGGCTTTTCCATCCGTGTCACCCCCTCGGGACTCTCGCCCACCGAAGGCCTAGGTAGGCAGAAGAGGAGCCATTGGGGCCCTGTGTTTTTCTTATGAAATGTAAACTGCCTTGAGTCGCCCCAGGGCGAGGAAGGCGGTATATAAATAAATAAGTTTACGGACTCTCACCCTCAACCTATTCAGGGTCCTCCAAGTGACGTAGGGGAGACTGAGTAGTTCCTTAGCTATATCCTCCTTTAATGATGTTCCTTGTCCCGTGAGCTCCTTCCTCCATCTCTTAATTTGGTTTTGCTCTTGCGTACCCTCAAGAATGTTTGTTTTTGCCATAAAGTCTCATATCCATTCAGAGGGTGTTGAGGGTAATTCTCTTGCTTAGTTCTCTCAGCATCTGCTTCTATTTCTCTCCTGATCGTAGGTGGAGCAATACCAACAAGAGGGTATATTTTCTTAACTGGTGTCAGTTTGAGGCATCCTGTCACTATATGCTTGGGTTCATTAACAGCGATGTCCACTTGTTTTGCGTGTGTGGATGCGCTCCATATTCTGCAGCATACTCTGCTGCAGAGACACTCATAGCCAATGAGTGCGCAGTGTGGAGGGTTGAGTTCCCCATTTACAGTTTGTGAGTTTCCTGATGATGTTGTTCCTTATACTAACTTTGGCTTTGGTATTTAGGCAGTGCTAATTAAAAGAAAGTATCGGTCAAGCATCACACTGAGGTATTTAGGTGCTGAACAGTGCTGTAATTGGTTCCCTTGGTTCAACTTAACCCTTGCCTCTCAGTTTCTAAGGTGGAAAGCACATACTTGAATCTTGCTTGGATTAGGTTTCAAATGGTTGATGTAATACTGTCCTAATTCTTCAAGTGCTCCAGCAAGCCAGATACCTCATCAAAGCTTGTTCCTTGAAAAGCCATTGCTGTGTTGTCCGCATAGATGAACAATTTTGTACTGACAATACACTTCCTTGGGGCAGTCCATTCTTCTGCAACCTCCATCTGCTGTTCTTTCCATTTATTGTCACATAGACTCTCCAGTTCTGGAGGAAGCTGCTAATGAATGTTATACTCTTATGTATAATGTTATGTAAGTTATACTACCTTTTCATTAACTACTGCCCTCAGGGCTTCCCAGCATCCTCTGCGCTGTGGCACGCCTCAGCCAATCAGGCATGAGGACGTGAGCGCTGAGGAGTTGGGACAGCTGGTGCGCGCGACAAAAAAAAACGGCCAACTCGCGTGCATTTTCTCCACTCATCAGCTGCTGTCCGGCAGCCCTACAAATCCACCTTCCCACCGCCGCCGCTACTTCCGCCGCCATCGCCCCATCAGAGTTCACCCGGCAGGTCGGTCGGGGGAGAAGGAGGTGGGGGAGGAGAGACCCACAACATGAAGGGTCTCTCCGGTGGCCCTAAAAAGCCGCCTCCCCGCCGCCGCTGCCGTTCCCACCACCACCGACCCAGCAGAGTTCACCAGGTAGGTCAGCCAGGGGAGAAGGAGACAGAGAGAAGAGACCACCAACGGTCTCTCCGGCTGCCTTTCTCCCTTCCCTGCCTCCCCCCTCCCCACGGACACCGGCAGGGAAGGGAAACGAAACACATCCGCCTCCCTCCCTTCCCTGCCTCCCCAACCCTCCCCCCCAATGCCGGCAGGGAAAGGAGAGTGGAAAGCGTCGGCCTCCCTCCCTTCCCTCCCTTCCCTGCCTCTCCCCCCCTCCGGGCGCCACCTCCCCTACTCACCTGCCACCGGCCTCCCCTCTGTCTCTTTCTGTGTGTGCGCGTGCACGTGTGCGTGCGTGCGTGCGCGTGCATGCGTGCGTGCCTGCAACCACCCCAACCCCAAAAACAAAACCTGCCCAGCAAGGCCAGGCAAAATAGCTAGTTCTATTAAATAATAAACAAAATAAAGTCCCATAGGGGCAAAAGGAAAAGGGGGGGGGAAAATGAAATGGAGTTGAGAAATCAGATGATAGGAAGAGAGATCAACTTCAAAATTATGTTTCCATTGAGAGATGACAATTCTAAGGTAACAAACTACTACAGAAGGTTGTGTTCGTGTTTGTACTGTTGTGAGAATTGTGAAATTGTATTTTCTTTCCTTAGGCTTCTGCTTTCTCCCAGAGGCACCTGCATTGTGTCACGATCTAATATAATAACGGATACATAATGGAGATTGTTCACAACTACACTTTAGAAATTAAAAGAACGTGAGCCTCCACAGGGCAACTCACATGGGTCCCACACAGCTGGTGGAAGAGAATCATGGGAAGAAGACAAGTATATTTGACATGGAGGAGAAAGGGATTGCACTTTTCCATAGCTCAGAGATTCCCCCTGTGTTTATTGGTAAGACTTTCTTTCAGTCACTCAGAACATGCGTTTGGAGCACAATAACAGCCAATAAATGGGTGAAAGTAAATGGATAGTAAAAGGGACTGTGGTGGCTTAATGGTTAAGACGCTGAACTTGATGACTGGAAGGTCAGCAGTTCAAGACCTGAGTGCTGCACAGTGGAGTGAGCTCCCATCTCTGTCTCAGCTCCTGCCAACCTAGCAGTTTGAAAGCAAGAAATTGCAAGTAGATAAATAGGTATCTCTTCAGTGGGAAGGTAAACAGCGTTCTGTGTACCCCGGTGCTGAGGCATGCATGCCACATGTCCATGGAAACATCTGCTGACGCAGACAGCACTGGCTCTTTGGCTATAAACAGAGATGAGCACTGAACCCTAGAGTTCGGATACAGTTAAATGAATGGTCGACTGAAGGGTGGGCTTCTGAATGACATCAGTCAGACTGTGAGGGGCTAGTTAAATACATTAAAAACAGAACTCTCTCCAAATTTAGTACTTTACCTCTGAATAAACAGATATTTTCAGAGTTTGGGGGTTGAGAAACTGATGGGAACCCAGGGTAGAGGAGAGAAAATCAAGAGATAGTTTTCTTTCTCTGTCAGAGAGTTGGAAGTGATTTGAAAGAGGATTTGTCGCTTGTGACCTGTACATACATTCCCCCTGAACTGTCAAATGTGATGTTTAAAAGGCTTTGCAAGACTGTTAGAGTTAGAGTGAAGGAAACAACAGGAAAAAATACACCAAGCAGCATTAGGGGAAATGTTCGAATCCTATACAGTAATACCTCATACAAAGTCCGCTTCATACAACATCGGATTTATACAACATCGCCTAATTCCTTGAAAAAAGTTGCCTCATACAAAGTCGTGCGACTTTGTATGAGGCATTGGGTTTTTCCCAGGTTGCATTGTGCCTGGGCAGTATAAAAGGCAGGACACATGCGTGCATCGCTCTTGTGGGTTTTGCATGAGGCGAAGAGTGTTTAGGAGTGGTTTTGAGCACGATTTTGGATCTTTTAGGATTTTTTCATCAGAATTTTTAGAAGCATTCCTGGGATTTTTTGCAGCATTCTTCAGGTTCTTGGACAATCAGGGTTGTTTGACATGTTTTTGTAATGTGTTTAGCCTTTAGACAATGATTTCTTAAAGTTCTGTCAGTTTCCTTGACTTTGCCCTGAAGTCTGTGCTGTTACAGTACAATGTATCTCTATGGAAATGACGTTGTACGAGGCATCGTGGCCAGGATTTGGACGTTGTATGAGGCATCGCGGCTAGGATTTTGCATGCCTCACACAAAGTCCAAATCCGTATAAAGTCCAAACTTGTGGAACCAAGTTTGGACGTTGTATGAGGTATCACTGTACTCTGATTTCAGCCTGAGGAAAAGACAAACGGCAATGCTGCCCTCTAGGGATCGGTCCACAAAAAGACCCACAAGAATTTTTCTCAGCTATCTCGCCTCTTGAACAGCTGTGACTATTTTTCTGTATGAAACTCTCCAGAGAAGTCTTTTTTCCAGATCCTTTCAAAAGCAGATATACATTATTTCTTGGTATGTAATATAGCAATAGCAATTACACCTGTATGCTATCCTATAGCGCTTGATGCACTCTTTGGGAGGTTTACAAGTAATTAGCATTTTTCCTCCAACATGCTGGGTACTCATTTTACCGGCCTCAAAAGGATGGCAGGCTGAGTCAGCCTTGAGCCCCATCAGGATAGAGCTCACAATGTTTAGTTTGCAGTAAGTAGTTTAACCACTGTGCTACCAGCTATCATCGTCTAAGAGGTGACGATTGAAGTTTATAAAATCATGCACGGTGTGGACAAAGTAGATCAGGAAAAACTGTTTTCCCTATTGCACAACACTAGAACTAGGGGGCACTCCATGAAATATTTGGGTACTACTTTTCAAACAAATAAGAGAAAGTACTTTTTCACCCAGAGGATCACTGGTTTATGGAACTCCCTGCCAGAAGAAGTGGTGACAGCTGTCAGTCTTGACAGCTTCAAGAAAGGATTAGACAAGTTCATGGAGGACAAGGGTATCAATGGCTATAATTATGGATACCTAAGGACAACCTTCGGGTTGGAGAGGTAGGCAGGATATCTCTCAATGCCATTTCCAGGGAATCCTAAACAGGTGAAGGCATCTGCTTGGGAATAATACCCTGAAGCAAATGGTAAGCCACTGTGTGAGACAGAATGCTGGACTGGATGGGCTGTGGCCTGTTCCAGCAAGGCTGTTCTTATGTTCTTATCTGTACCTGACTTTATGTGTATAACAGAGGGTTTCTTGTGTTCAGAACGTCCGACTATTCTAACTTTGTACTTTCAGGGACATTTTAATAGAGTGGGAAGAGATACTGACCTATAGTCTCCCCTATTGCTTCTGGAGGGGTGCAATCTTCAGAAACATTAGCCTTCGGTAACATGTGAATCGGTTGTAAGAACTATTCATTCATTCTCACGAATCTAAAAGGATGAGAGAAGGGCTTTGCTAAATATCAAAACAAGTTAATTGGAGGAGGAAGAATCTACAAATATGCTTTGACTAGCCTAGGATGTAGTGTTGCAGTTTTCTTCCAGCATCTTGCATGGATTAGGATATTTTTTTATCTGCTCTTTTTTACAAGCAGCCTCTCCCCCTAGTTGTTGTTGTTTGCCATATCTAAATTCACACTCTGATCTTTCTTTTCCTGGTACCCTTCTCTATGTTTACAGAGAAACCTCCCCAGAAACGGAAGAAGGGGCCGGCCCCCAAGATGCTTGGAAACGAGGTCTGCAGCGTGTGTGGCGACAAGGCCTCAGGCTTCCACTACAACGTCCTCAGCTGTGAGGGCTGTAAGGGCTTTTTCCGGCGTAGCATCATCAAAGGTGCCCAGTATGTCTGCAAAAATGGCGGCCAATGTGAGATGGACATGTACATGCGTCGGAAATGCCAGGAGTGCCGGTTGCGCAAGTGCCAGGAGGCAGGCATGCGAGAGCAATGTGAGTGACAGACGTCAGGGGGCCCAGAAGCATTGTGGACTACTTTGCTCGCTTTTGTTTTGTTTCTTGTATGATAAAGGTAAAAGTCGCCCTTGCTCGAAAGCCACTCGTATCCGTTTCTAGGCTTCAGTGCTCATCTCTGCTTACAGCCAAAGAGCCAGCACTGTCTGCGTCTGCTGAAGTTTCCATGAACATGTGGCAGGTATGCCTTGACACTGATTTGTACGGAATGCTGTTTACCTTCCCACTGAAGTGATACCTGTTTATCTACTTGCAATTTCTTGCTTTCAAACTGCTAAGTTGGCAGGAGCTGGGACAGAAACGGGAGCTCATTCTGTCATGCAGTACTTGGGTCTTGAACTGCTGACCTGCCGACCTTACAAAAGTCAAGTTCGCCATTTTAACCACATGAGCCACTGCTGTCTTTGTATCATATAGACTCTATATATAAAAGGACACATTAGTCTCAAGGATTTAGAGCAGTGGTTCCCAATGTGGGGCCCACACCCCACAGGGGGACTTCAATTCCCAGAAGCCTAAGTCAGTACATTGGCTGATCAGTGCTTTGTGGAATTGATTGAGGCTTCTGAGAATTGAAGGTCAAAAACCAAAGGTTGGGAAACGCTGATTTAGAGGCTTTAGACAACTATACAGTTTAGAAAGGGTTTTCTTCACAGCCAAGAATCTGGAAACTTGCTTTAATAGTGAAGGGGCGAGAAAAGAGAGAGGGGGGGGGCGGGAACAGAGGGAGAGAGAGAGAGAAAGAGAAACTGGGACCAGAAATTTGAAAGGAGACTATGGTTTGTACTGTGAACTTATGCTGGCGAATGAAATGTGAGCAGCATGCATGTGCAGGAGGGGGATTTAATGTTCTGTAAATAATAGGCAGCAGCCAGCAATATGGGCCAAACACACAACTTTATTCGGAATAAGAATAGGTCACCAGATCTAACAACACACCCTCACATTCCTTATTTATCTCCGATCAGAACTGACAGTTGGAAAAAACCGTTAGAACTGTTGACAGCTTTGTCTCGTGCACTTCTTGTTCAGAACCTTCCCGAAGACTCGCGAGACTTCGGACCATAGTAAATCAAATACATATTAAACTCTATCACAACAAAGACAAAATGGCAAACACGTTTCCTTAAATACACAACAGGGTAGGAAGGAGAAGAAAGCCTATTGGGAAGAGGTAAATGTGATGTGTGTGCTCGCTTTGCGTATGGATTTAGAATGTGCCTTGATACGCAGAAAACAAAGAAATGCTGAGCCATGGTACTCCGAGCCTCTCGCTTTTGGATGATGCTTTTAAGGCTCTTGCTGTCTCTGTGGTTATTTTGCCTCCTTTGTGTCGTGCCTGTTTTCTCATTGATTCCTGTTGTGTGGTCTCCTCTGGTCAGGTGTTCTCTCTGAAGAGCAAATCCAGCTGAAGAAGCTAAAGAAGCAAGAAGATGATCAGACTCAGGTCGTGGTTCTGCGTCAAAATGCACTTTCTCCTCCAACTTCTCCTCCCCAAATGACCCCTGAGCAACTTGACATGATAGAAAAGCTGGTGGCAGCCCAGCAGCAGTGTAATAGGCGCTCCTTCTCAGACAAGCTCAAAGTGACGGTAACAGCACAGTTTAGGTGGGCTGTCAACTGAAAGTGGGAGTGGGGAGACCTCGACCTCAGTACAAACTTTCTCACTCCACATTTTGGGGTGACATTGCAGAATTGGAGCTTTGACTACGATTCTGAGAACATGCCAGCAAACATTAGCATTCAGTTACCCACCCAGTGATATACCACAGTAAGTGCATGAGAAAGTTACTTACCCCAGAAAGTAGCAGTGCTTGCTGGTAGATTTTCTCAGTTCTAGTTCTTCCCCGCCAAAGTCCTGCTCCCAGGCTCTGCTCATGCTTAACAAAGATGGCATTCTCTTTTGATTCTTCTCCTGACGTCAGTACCCCAGGGAAGGAATCAGAGTTAGATAAGTAGGTTTAGAGAGGAACTCGCCCTTCCCTTGCTGGAATTAGGCCTGGCAAGCATAACAAAGCCGAGGGGATCTTTATTGGGCTAGGTGGGGGTGTAGCGCAGCTCCCCTGGGTTTACAGTGCTGAAGGATTGGTTCCTTCCTCCTCCTGTCATGAGATAATTTCTGTTAAGTATTTTTATACACATGCACAGCAGTAGGTGGGGCAGCTTTACAAATAGTTATAATTTGCAAGTTCTCCAAGCACTACACTCCCCACTCTAACCCAGCAATCAAACTCTCCACACTCGTTTTTTAAATATATAAGAACATAGTTCTTTACTTACAGTTGCTTTAGAAAGATCAGTAAACAGTTGCTTTGCTTAATAAAGAGTTCTTTACAATAAGTTTCTTCTTAGACAAACATACTTTGCTTGTAATGCAAAAATAGGAGAGAGAGCAGAATAGCAGAATAATAAACTGGAACAACATACACGACTGAATAATACATACATACTGACTAAAAGACCTGGACAGCAAAAAAGGTTAATCATGTCAGGGGACCCTAGAGGTGGGAAACTAGAAAGTGTTTCTGTTGGCTGGTTATATACATAATTTGCATTAAAACCCATTGCATCTTGGGGTTGCTTTAATATACTCAACAAATTCATGTGCTGAACAGGAGAGAATCACAAGGCCTGATGGGGCAAGCTGTTGGCAGAACTGTGACAATGTGGAGGAAGTAGGGGTTTTCCTCATTCATTTCATTTGGTTGCTAATGCCTTTCCTTTCTATCATCACTGAAGTCTTTCTCCCTTCTTTCCTCGTGGCTTACCCACAACAAATTGCAGCCGTGGCCTCTAAATTCAGATCCCCTTCACCGTGAAGCACGACAGCAGCGCTTTGCTCATTTCACAGAGCTGGCGATAATTTCTGTGCAGGAGATCGTGGACTTTGCAAAGCGGTTGCCAGGTTTCTTGGAGCTCACCAGGGAAGATCAGATTGCTCTCCTCAAGACATCCACAATAGAAGTAAGAGCTACTCTCCACGCCTTGTCAAAGGGTGACAATCAAAGCTGTCGTCAGTGATCATCTGAGTCAGCCTGTCTCCTTCCTTCTCTCTTTCAAGCAGCCCTATCTTTCTAGCACAGTGATGGCGAACCTTGGCACTCCAGGTATTCTTGGACTTCAATTCCCAGAAGCCCTGATCAACAGGAATGTTGACTTGGGCTTCTGGTAATTGAAGCCCAAGAACACCTGGAGAGCCAAGGTTCGCCATTACTGCTCTAGAATAACACACATTAAAGTCAGTGGCTACTGATCTGAAGTGGGACAGAGCAGGTTTTACATGCAGTGAGCTGAAGATAAATTGTACACATGGTCATCATGCCAAACATTCCAAGCTGGAATTGGTGTTCTTTGAGGAGCAATTAGCTTTTCAATCTAAGGGGTTTTACAGAAGGCAGATTTGTCTGCTTGGCTGTTCATCCCCCTCATCATCATTGTTTGGATGCAGTCTAGCCAGTTTTATTATAGAGGCAAGAAGACAGGATCAAGATTGAATCTGAAATTTAAATTACGTCTTCTTATGGTTTCAATCTTAAGAAGTTTGCTTTTGTGGACCAAGGTCCACTTCATCAGACAAAGCTAACATTAAAATATAACAGTCTTCAAAGTGCTACAGTGTTTTTGTTTTGTTTATTCTCTGATATACTTGAAACACAGACTAACATGGCTACTATTCCAAAAAATCTTAAGACGCGCTCCCAAAAGGAAGTTGGCAGAAAGGGGTTTGGCTTTCTGTCATCTCCCCTGTGTGAGAATAGAGATCATCTGTCTTTACACTGTCATTAAGTCCAGCAGCAAGTGAATTGCTGCTAGTTAGAATACTGATGCTTGTACTGTATATCTTGTTGCACAATAATCATGTGACTTGGAGCTTTCATGGGTGCTTCTTCAGAGCTATGCCATTGTTTATATTCTTACTTGAAACATGGAGTGCAGAAAGTGGGTTTTGATTTCGTTTGTGTGGTTTTTGCTGAGTTCATTTGTGCCAGGTCTTGAATAACTTCTTCTCTTCCTCATGCTTAAGGTGATGCTGCTGGAGACGTCTCGGCACTACAATCCAGAAACAGAAAGCATCACTTTTTTGGAGGATTTCAGTTATAATCGGGATGACTTTGCCAAAGCTGGTAAGCTAAGTGCAATTTATACTATCAGACACGTTTTGTTTCTTCTGTCCAGCCAGATATAGGCACACAATACATGATATAGTCCTGATACATAAGTTTGGCAAAGTATTTTGAAGGAGCATTGGGAAATTAATTGGTAAACATAAACAGGGATCCAATATCTAATATCGATTATAGTAGAAATATATGGCATGCAATGGTGACATTCCTGGAGGTCAAGGAAAAAAGGCAAATTTAAAAACTGCTCAGAAAGCTCAGCATTGTATCTTGCTCTATTTACATGTTTTCAGTGTGATCTTTTAAAAAGCTATTTTAAAGAGAAAAACAGATTCTAGGTTTTTTGCAAATGATGTGGCACATTTTAAGTCCTTTTTTCTTCTCTGCCCCCTATTTATAATATATGATTTTATACAAACTCCTCACACTATGTTAATGTGAAAGTGGAACATTTGACACAAGACCCTAGTGTAAGGTATCTGAGTTGGCCTCCCAAGAGGGAACTCTTTTGGATCTGACTTTCTTCTCTTTATGAAGACACACAAGCCTGTCATTCTGTCATGAATAGTCCTCATGGCTGTTTGCCATGAGGATCGCCAATACAGAACAGTATTTGGATTCGGATATGGCAGAAGAAGAGTCGGTGCAAGGGATATCTCTCCCACTACTCTCTCAAGGATCAGGAGGGAAATCCCTTTTTAAAAAATGAAGAAAGGCTACTCACCATGTTTGTGTTCTATTGCTTTCTGAAATAGAATCCCTGAAACTCAAAGGAATCATTAAAATAAAAGGAGGAACACAAAATTATTTTATATAACTTTGCTTTTCACCATTGTCGGTCAAATGACCTGGGAAATGTTCTATGTTTGGACCTTTTCCTAGATTCATAGAAGAGACAAGAAACATCAGGTGGAGACAGGGAGAAAAACTCCATCATATTCTAGTTGTTTGGGGTTGGAGTGTTATTTGTACATTTGGCTTTTATTTGATTGGTTACTTTTCTGAGTTTTTGTGAGGGGACTATGTGTGTGTGTTTTATTTTGCTAATTCTTCCCCATCTCTCTCTCTCTCTGTTGTTTCTCTTTCAAATTAAATTCAAAATTGTTATTTGGTTAAATTACTCTTTGTATTTATTCTGCTAAGGAAATATATTTTGTGAGGTTTTTAAAAAAGGTAACCATTACCAGCGTCTCCCATTCTTAGGCAAGGTAATGGAGCACATAGAGGCTTTTCAGATTGAACAATTTTTGAATGACCAATTATGTACACTATGATCACAGAGCCATTTATGTACATGGAACCAATTATGTACAGTAAAACCCTGTTTCACGAAAAAAGTTCGTTCCGTAGCTTTTTCCTTAACCCAAATTTTCAAATGAGGCATTCCCATAAAAACGCATTAATAAAAATAAAAATAATAAAAAAACACTCTAACTCCAATCCAGACCACTTTACTTGCCACCCACAGGGTCCAGAATAGCTGTGGGTGATCTTTTATAGCCCAACAGGCACAATGCGCTCTGGGAAAACACGTTATGTAAAACAGGGTTTTTCTGTAAAACGGGATACGTTTTCAGCAAAAAATCCTTCTGTAAAACAGGGTTTCTGTAAAATGAGGCTTCTGTAAAATGGGGTTTTACTGTACTGTATATTCATTTTATCTGACTTCAGGCTTGATTATGAACTGGGATTGTTTGGATTGCCTTGACAGGAATTGTAGAAGAGGGGAGGGAGATCTCCACTTTCTTTGGGAATTATATTTTGCTGTTTCCTTCTGTATTGTTTGATGGTTGTGGCCTTATTGAGCTGTTGTCTGCTGTTGGATTAGATTAACTCTCTGTTGCCTTGTCTTTCCTTTTTGAAGATTTAATTTTAATTTAATAGATTTATATTCCGCCCTATCCAATGGACTCTGGATTAAAACCAATATAAAACTATAAAAAAAACCTTAAAAATAGCAATATTAACCCACCCACCCCCGCTGTGCCATTTACTATCTAAAAACAAATATAAAATCTACAAAACCTTACCATTAAAAAAATTAATTACAGGAGATAGTTTTGGGATTTCTTTGGAGCTTTTTGGCAAGTGCCCGATTGTTGAGTCCGAAGGTAATTAGCAATAAGATAACAAGTTCGGGGTTAACATGAGAACATAAGAACAGCCTTGCTGGAACAGGCCACAGCCCATCCAGTCCAGCATTTTGTCTCACACAGTGGCTCACCATTTGCTTCAAGGTATTCCCAAGCAGATGCCTTCACCTGCTTAGGATTCTCTGGAAATGGCATTGATATCCTGCCTATCTCTCCAACCCGGAGGTTGTTCTTAGGTATCCATAATTATAGCCATTAATACCCTTGTCCTCCATGAACTTGTCTAATCCTTTCTTGAAGCTGTCAAGACTGACAGCTGTCACCACTTCTTCTGGCAGGGAGTTTCATAAACCAGTGATCCTCTGAGTGAAAAAGTACTTTCTCTTATTTGTTTGAGAACTAGTACCCAAAAGTTTCATGGAGTGTCCCCTAGTTCTAGTGTTGTGCGATAGGGAAAACAGTTTTTCCTTATCTACTTTGTCCACACCGTGCATGATTTTATAAACTTCAATCAGGTCACCTCTTAGACGCCGTCGTTCAAGAGTGAAAAGGCCCAACCATTGTAGCCTCAGATGTTAAGGAAGGTGTTCCAGTCCCCTAATCCTTTTGGTTGCCCTCCTCTGCACTTTCTCCAACTCCATAATATCCTTCTGGAGGTATGGTGACCAGAACTGTACACAGTATTCCAGATGGGGCCTCACCATAGATTTATAAAGAGGCAAAATGACACTTGCTGACTTATTTTCTATACCCTTCCTAATGATCTCTAGCATTGAGTTTGCTTTTTTCACTGCTGAGGCACACTGGGTTGACACCTTCATTGAGTTGTCCACCAGGACACCAAGATCCCTTTTCTGGTTTGTCGCAGAGAGTTCAGACCCCATCAGTTTATAAATGTAATTGTTTTTTTTTGCCCCAACATGTATCACTCTGCACTTACTAATGTTGAAGCTCATTTGCCACTGTTTTGCCCACTCCCCCAGTGTCAAGAGATCCCTCTGGAGCTCCTCACAATCTCTCACAGTTTTCACTACCCTGTATAATTTAGTGTCGTCAGCAAATCTGGCTACCTTGCTATTTACTCCTACTTCTAGATCATTTATGAAGAGATTGAAAAGCAGTGGTCCCAGTATTGAACCTTGGGGGACCCCACTCTTTACTTCCCTCCACTTGGAGATGTGTCTATTTAGTGCTACCCTTTATTTCCTGTCCCTTAGCCAGTTGCTGATCCAGGACAAGACCTGTCCCTTTATTCCATGACTGGTAAGTTTATTCAAGAGCCTTTGGTGCGGGACCTTGTCAAAAGCCTTCTGAAAGTCCAGATAAACAATGTCAACTGGATCCCCCTTATCCACATGCTTGCTGACACTCTCAAAAAATTCCAACAGATTAGTGAGGCATGATTTGCCTTGCAAAAGCCATGTTGGCTCTCCTTTAGCAGCGCCTTCTCTTCTATGTGCCAATTAATTCTATCTTTTAGGATGGTTTCCATCACTTTACCTGGGACACATGTCAAACTGACAGGTCGGTAATTTCCTGTATCACCCCTGGATCCTTTTCTGAAAATTGGTGTTATATTCGCTACTTTCCAGTCATCAGGCACAAAGCCTGATTTGAGGGAAAGATTATATATTTTGGCTAGGAGATCAGCAATTTCATCTTTATGTTCCCTGAGAACTCGTGGATGGATGCCATCTGGTGATTTATTAGCATTTAGTTTAACAAGACATGCAAGGACCTCCTCCCTGGTTATTTCTATCTGGCTTAATTCTTCGGCTTCCCTCCCTACGAAGATAGGCTCTGTTTTGGGCATGTGGTCTTTGTCTTCTTCAGTGAATAGTGAAGCAAAGAATTCATTGAGTCTCTCTGCAATCTCTGTTTCCTCTTTAATAACCCTTGCCTTCCATTGTCATCTAATGGTCCAATGGCCTTCCTAGTTGGGTTCTTACTTCTAATCTACTTAAAGAAGTCTTTGTTATTTCTCTGAGTATTTTTAGCTATATGTTCCTCAAAGTCTTGCTTTGCTTTCCTGATTGTTGCCTTGCATTTGTTCTGCCAGAATTTATGTTTCTGCCTGGTGTCCTCGTTCGGACAAGCCTTCCAACTTCTAAATGAGCTTTTCTTGCTTTTGATCACTTCCTGAACAGCTCCTGTAAGCCACATCGGAGTCCTCTTGGACCTGGCAGTGCCCTTTTTCCTTTTGGGTATGCATTCCAATTGGGCCTCTGTTTTTGTTTTTGTAAACAGCCTCCATGCCTCTTGGAGTGTTTGGACTCTCTCAATTTTCCCTTTCAGCTTCTTTTTTACTAGTTTCCTCATTTTTGGGAAATTTCCTTTTTGAAAATTTAAGGTCTCTGTGTTAGATTTTATCAGTGACTTGCGGTCTATGATCAAGTTAAACATAATTGAGTTGTGGTCACTGTTCCCTATTGGATCAGTCACATTAACATCTTGGACCAGATCCTGAGTATTACTCAGGATCAAGTCAAGGATTCTTGTACCTCTAGTTGGGTCTTCAACCATCTGTCCCATGGAACAATCATTTAGCATATCTAGGAACTTTATCTCTTTATCATGTGCTGAACAACAGTTCACCCAGTCTATGTGAGGGTATTTGAACTCCCCCATTATAACCAGGCTTCCCTTCTTAGATGCCTCCTTTACAACATTCTCCAACTGCCAGTCTCCCTCAGGAGTGATTTATTGTCAGCTCATATACTGCTACAGGGATAATTCGGACTAGGGAATAAGGGACGAGGTAGCAACTTATATACAAGCAGAATGGCAGTTACAGTGATACATTTGCCTGGGCTTTTGATAATGCAGGAACCTGTGTTAAACCAGAGTACATTGATAACATATGAAAGTGTCACCTTACAGAAAATGGTGCACTGTCACAGCAAAGACTTAATGGCGATTGCAGATTTAAAGCAATATAAAATTTGGACACAACACCGATAGAACTTGAATGGGAAAAAGAGAACCACAGAACCTGAAAGAGCCAGTGTCTTTGGTGTTTACTGAAAGGACCAGAACATTAAAATGAAAAATACTCCCTCCCAGAAAAGAACCCAAAGTGGAACAAAAATGAGATATGTCTATGTGCATGTGTAGGGTTTATGGCAAGGATTCTCAACCTGCAGCCCATGGGTCAGATGCAGCCTATGGCACCATTTCATGTGCCCCCCCCCCACTGCCTCCGCCACACCAGGAAGTGTCATGTGGCCGAGTCAAACTGGCCGTTCAGCCCCCGAAGCTGTCTCAGGGAGCGTGACGTAGCCCCCGGCTTTAAAAGGTTGAGAACTCCTGGTTTATGGATGATCTTTCTTAGAAAAAGCACACATGTATACAGTAGTATCCTAAAACCGATGTGGAAGTAAAGTTTGTGGTTTTAATACTCTTTTTATCATCTGGAGCAGCATTCCCCAAACTATGTTCCCTGGAACACTGGTGGACTTCAATTCCCAGAAGCCTAAAGTCAGTACACTGGCTGATCAGTGCTGTGGGCAATTGACTTAGGCTTCTGGGAATTGGAAGTCCAAAAGCCAAAGCTTGGGAAACACTGACTGGAGGATGCGTCTTTGGGCACCTCCTGCATAACTGCCCAGATTCTGATGGAGTGCAGCCTTCCTCCTCTCAGCCCTACCTTAAAGTGAAAAGTGTTTAATAGTGTTTCATCGTGTCCTATGGTATAAATGTCAAAGTGATTCTGTGTGGAATACTTTCCTTATGCCTTACTATTATTGTATGTATCAAGTGCCTAGTCTGTCCATCTAAATAATTCTGAATGCTAATTATTATGTGAGGATGTGTTCAGATGGTGGGCTAATTTTTTAAAAAACTGGAATCTATAACTATAAAATGGTGCGTTAACCGTTGGGATGTGACAAAGGATGTTTAGCCAGGCCCTACTAGCCCGTAATGGGCCTCCGTTCACTCACCTGAACCCGGTTCGCAGGTAACTGTCGGGTTGAAATTTGCGCCAGTGGGGGAGGAGCCCCCCGGACGCAAACAAAAAAAGGGAACTTCAATTCCCAACGTTCCTTGCGCCGTGCCGCACCAGAGCCAATCAGGCTGAGCGGCGCGAGCAAAAGGAACGTTCAGAAACGCGCCGCGGCCAATCAAAAATAAACCGCAGGAAAAAATGCTGCACTAACTAAAATCACGCACACCAAACTACAAGCCCCAGCGTCCTGTGTGCCATGAGCGCGCAGAACGCTGAGGCAGCCAGCGCGCGAAAAATAAAAATAAAAATAAAAAAGGCAAGCCACGAAACCCACACACCCCCACCGCCGCATACAGCGGCGATGGGATTCCCGTGGTCTGGCCACCCAGGCCGGCCCATGGAAATACCCCCCACTCCAACACTGCATCAAGTGGCAATGGGAATTCCCGTGGTCCAGCCACCCAGGCCGGCCCACGAAAATACCCCCACCCCAATGCCGCATGTAAGCAGCGATACAATTTCTGTGGTCTGCCCACCTAGGCTGGCCCACGGAAATACCTCCCCCCCATGCCGCATCAAGTGGCAAGGGTATTTCCGTGGTCCAGCCCCTGAGACCAGACCACGGAAACACCCCCACCCCCAACACAAAACAACACCATCCAAAAACAGTCAAAAATAATCAAAACCAAAATAAAAACAGAAAATGTAAACACAAAACATCCAAAAACACAATCCAAAAACCGTCAAAAATAATCAAAAGCAAAAATAAAAGACAGAAAAAGAAAACACAAAAACATCCAAAAACAAACAATAAAAAACACACAACGCCCCCAAACCCAAAACAAATTCCCCCCAAAAAGAAAACCAGAGACCTTACCAGGAGACGTTATCACTCCATGACAACCGGAACTAAACTGAGGAAAGAAAGGGACTACTTACCGGAAGAAGAAGCGACACCCAGAGGACAGTAGAGAAAAATAGTAAAATACAAGAAAAGCTCACCAGCCCCACCCAGAGGCCACAAGAGAAAAAACGTTCAAAAATATTCAAAATAATAATAATAATTCCCAAATTACTGAAATAAGTTATCAAAACATTCAAAAATATTCACACTAATCACAAATAATTTTTAAAAAAGAAATACGTTTTCACTAAAAAAACAACAACATCTAAACACAGTATAGAAACATTGATTTAAAAAAAAACATATTCTTACACATTTTAAAAATTATTATCCAAGGTACAACTATTTAAAAAAATTCACATAGTAACACATTATTTGGTTGAATACAATAATTATAAAAAATTATATCAAATTATATCATTTTAAAAATTATATCATTTTTAAAAACCAAAAACCAAAAATAAAAAATCACAGTTTATAACAGCCCATGTGTAAAAATAAAAAATTTAAAAACCACCATTAAAAACTAACCTCATTTGCATAAACATAAAACAAAAACCTTCCAACATAATTTAAACAGCCCGGAATCGCCGGGCAAAATCTGCTAGTTACTTCTAAGCAAAATAGGCTTAATGTCAGGAATATAAAGTAGGCTAAAATACAAATGAAAAGCTTCTGTCTTGCCCAAATAAGCCTCTCTTTAACTAGGATCAGGGCTCAGTTTCAAATGTTTTCAATTGTGTCAAATCATTTTCTATTTTTAACTCAATGGTTTTTTCTATTTTTTCTTTCAGGCCTTCAATTTGAATTCATTAATCCCATCTTTGGGTTTTCAAAGGGAATGAATGAATTGCAGCTCAGTGATGCTGAATATGCTCTTCTAATTGCTATCAACATTTTTTCTGCAGGTAAGAATGGTTATGGAAAACATCAGTGCTGAGTCAAAGATACAACAGCTTGGTCACAGTGCATGTGCGTGTGTGCGCGTGCATGCGTGTGTACATGCACATGCCTATTTGTAGGATCCCAAATCATCTTACTTAGAAAAAACATACACACTGTATATTTTGCATGTCTTGGAAACCCTTTTATGATTGCTGTAAGTCAGATGTGTCGAGATGGCTCAGAAAAACAAGATTTCTGTAGTGTTTTTCTGTTTTGGTAAATACATTGGCCACAATGTATTGTATAACACAATTGCATGGCAGCAATTATGCAAGCAATGGAAGCCAGTTTGCTGGTTAGTTGTCTGATGCCCCGTAGCCTTCTGCTTGTGCCGTGAGTCCATGTGGTCATTTGTGCAGTCAGCATGTGACTAGTAGCTGGCAAAATCTGAACACTGCACTGTTATGTTTGTGATATTTCCAAGGACAAGCCCACTAAGTGCATATTCGTTGCAATGTCAGGCATATTTAACTTGCAAAATGTACCAGGTCCTGAAGGAGCCTACAAAGAGTGAAATGAAGAGAGCATTAATTGCAACATATACAATAAGTGAGCATAACTTTGTTCTGAATGTCATATAATTTTAAAAAATCAATACATTGTTGTGTCCGGCGCTTAAGAAGTATTCAGACCAGCAGGATCGGGTCAAACCAACAGTGCTTTATTGTTCAGCTCGTAATAGCGGACCAGACTGGGGAAACGGGGGAAACGGTGGCTCTTTATATACAAGCAGAACGGCAGTTACAATGATACATTTGCCCGGGCTTTTACTTAACACGGGAAACCTGTGTAAACCAATCAGAGTACATTGAGAACATATGAATTAGGCGCCTTACAGAAATGGTGCGTGATTACAGCAAAGACTTAATGGTGAATGCACTTAAAGCAATATATGTTACTAAACGTTTGGACACAACAAGCATGTTTGCTTATTCAGTGCTAGCTAGAATTCTCAGTACCTGTATTGTACATTGGTTTACTGTGATGTGTCAAAAATCATAGTATTTTGCAGCTAAAAGGGTATTCCTCAGTCAAAGCATCCCTCATAGGCAACCACCTGCTTAAAATTCTCTTGTGAAGAAGAGTTCACCAACATGTGAGGCAGTTGATTGCATTATCAAAGTTCTTCCTAATGTTTACTTGAAATCTTCTTGTAATTTGAATCCACCACTTCTAGCTGCAAAAAGGAAGCCTGCTCCATCTTTCATAAAACAGTCCTTCAGAAACTTGAAGGTGACTTTCATATTGCCTCTCAGCCTTCTCTTCTGCAGGCTAAACATGCCAAGTTCCCCCCAATTTTCCTTATAAGGCTTGGCTTCCTCTTATTATTCTAGTTGCCTTCCTCTAGGCATGTTCCAAGTTTTCAATAGCCTTCCTAAACTGTAGTGCCCAGAATGGGACACAGTACTCTAGGAGAGGACTGACTGAAGCAGATTAGAGTGGGATTTTTGGTATTGTCCTAGTCTTTCTGTAAAGTGATTACCTCATGGATTCGTGTGTTTCTGTGTGGTGTTACAGTAGAAAGAGAAGTGATCCTGGAGTAAAATTTGTGGAGCAGCTTAGTTAACAGTCTCAATAATTCTGAGTGCTCTTGGATTGCATTTTGTACTGGTATTTCAGTTTAGTTATGCCCAAACAAATAAAAAGTATTAACATTAGGAACATCATTGCAACAAGCAACCTTACCTTATAAAGCTGGGTTTATATGTATATCTCTCTATTGTTGGGAAGAGGAAACTAAGAGGGAGTCACTTGTCTAAAGTCACTGAGGAAACAGTGGAGCAGGGACATCTTGGTTTATAACTTTACATCTTCTGAAGTTTCTTAGTTTTTTTATGTCAGAAACACACAAAGGTGCTTTCTGGGTTGAAAGGATTTTTGTTGGAGGAACTCCGCTCTGGAGACGCCCAGATGAGGCTCCTTTCATGTCTCCAGGATCTTTTCCCACCAAAGTGTTCCCTATTTATCTTCTTGCAATTTCTTGCTTTCAAACTGTTAGTTTGGCAGGAGCTGGAACAGAGACGGGCGCTCATTCCATCATGCAGTACTCGGGCCTTGAACTGTTGACCTTCCAGCTAACAAGGTAAGTTTCTTAACCACTGAGCCACTGCCGTTCCAGTTTCTTAGTCACTTTGCTATATTAGTTTGCTCAGCATCTTATTTCTTCCACCGAAACTAATGGTGCTTAGGAAGACTTTACTGCGCCTGAGTCATACTCATGTTACAACAAGATTCTTCCCAACACAGATAAGGCACAGCTAAAGGGTAGAATCAGATCCTACAAGACATGGTTTAGATCAGTGTGTTGTTTCTAAGCTGTAGTTTGCATGGATTGCTGTGGAACAGATATCAGGAGAGGGCATAATACTAAATTTATGGTTTAATCAGAACTTGGATAATTTCATTTTCAGACTACAGTTCTAAGAATCTGCCAGCTGGGAGAATTCTAGGTACTGTAATCCAGAAAAGTAACTTTTCCAAGTTTTGCAATTTAACCTCAGTGGTTAAATCTGGGCAGTCTGCATTCAGCTCCTTATAAAACTTTAACCTGATTATTTACAGACCGTCCGAATGTTCAAGACCAGCTGCTGGTGGAAAGGTTGCAGCATACCTATGTAGAGGCCCTTCATTCTTACATTTGCATCCACAGACCAACTGTAAGTGGAAACTTTTTTAAAGAATGGTTGCATTGCCATTTGTCTGTAGAACATTTTTCTGGCGAAGAGAAAATTGTAACTCCCATCTCCAACCCCTTTAAGTTGTGTGAATGGGTCTAGTTGACTATGTGACCAACCTAATTAAACAAATACTATTATTTACCTAGGAAGTTGCCTAATTCTGAGTCAAACTGTTGGTCTTTTGCAGCCGAGGACTACTCTGATTAGCAGGGTCTTAGGCCAGTTTCTCCTCCAGTCTTGCTACCTGGTTAAAATAGAATTATGGAGTCAGCAGCCTTCAATGACTCCTAGTTAGGACAACCGCATGTCACATTCTGAGAGGCAGTATGCCCCTGTACATGAGTTGCTGGGAAACATGGGACAGAATTTCACATGTATTCATATCCTGCTGCAGAGCTTTGTATAGGTAACTGATTGACCATTTTGTGAATAGGATACATAGCCCTTTCATCTAATCTCACATGGTTTTTCTTTTGTTCTTATGACCTTGTACATGCAAAACTTAAGACCTGTGGTTCCCTCTTCCCTCTCATGTTTACCTTTGGCTATAAAAGAAAGGATAGAAAATGGGCATGAAGTCTTGCTTATGGATATCACAGGTGCCTCCAGAGAGATTGCCCAGAGTTATTCAGCTGTCATTTATCTAAAGATACTGTACTAGGGACTGAATATAGCTTGTGTACCAGAGGTGCTAAGTGGAGTGGGTGGATGGAAATAAGAAAGAATTTTTAAAAATATGCTTTTAAAAGTGTTTTATGCTTTGAAAGCTAAGAGAAGCTTTAAGCATAATTTTAACTCATTAGAATGATAAAGCCCTGATTTGGCCCAGGCTTCCTAGTTCATAATATGGTAGTGTTTATCTAGTTAGTTACTCCCATCTTTCTGCCTCCTAGACCATTTTACTGCTTTCTTTGCCACTTAATATTCCTGTTCTTAAAAGTGCCATATATTCTTTCTAAAACCTCAAACATTAAGATTTGAATTCATTATACAAACTACATATGTTAGTTTATGCAAATATATGCAATTTGCATAATTTGCTCTTAGCAGATAGTATAAGACTTGGAGTTCTTTGGCACAGAGCGTTTACGAGCCCTGATGTTACTGTGACTGTGACAAATTAAGTGATGTGCTTGGCATAGGCTTAGGTTTAATATTATTCATCGTTTTGCTGCCTAAAATACTTGGCTATCTTATTACCCTTAGGGAAAGTAATTATGAGTCCTATGGCAAACTGATACTGAGAAATCGATTTTCGAATTTGTCTAATATCTGTGTCCATTTGTCTGTAACTCTACAGGATCATCTAATGTTCCCACGGATGTTAATGAAATTGGTCAGTCTTCGGACTCTAAGTAGTGTTCATTCTGAACAGGTGTTTGCTCTTCGGCTACAGGACAAGAAGTTGCCACCACTTCTTTCAGAGATTTGGGATGTTAATGAATGACCGCACTGGGTCAGGACCATGAGCCACTGAAGTAACTCCATTGTTTGCCATCTCTGAACAAGCTGTCCTCTCTCTGAAACACTGAAATGGACCAGAGGGGTCCTATTATTTCTTTTTTTTGCCATTGAAACAACATAGAAGGCAAATGTGGTGGCTCAGATGACCTTTGTGTCTCTGATTTAATGTCTTCCAGAAATGAGACAACTGAAATGTTTCAGCTTGATGAAGGATGTGCCCAAGTATTTATTCAGTAGTTATCTTCTTCAAGCAATTTGTCTATGTTTAATTTGAAGGACATATCCTGCAGAAACATAAAAGGACTTCTCAGAGGTTTCAGAAACAAGAGTTCTTGTGTACCCATACTGTGAAACTTTATTAAGAGTTCTCTGGACTAATCCATGTTGATCTTCATGACAAATAACTGGAACTGACATTTCCATCAGTTCTAGAGGAATCTTTTCTTTCTGTAAGCTGGAGCCATAAGTGCCATGTTGCTAACTTTGGAAAGTTGGTTGGGATGGTAACTGTGCCATATTAATTGCTTGCAATGCAATATTTCTTCATGTTTCCTTTCCAACCTTCAAAATGTATCTTTCAATGGTATTTCAGGACCCTTCATAGCTCCATTATGAATGGACTATGGAGCCATGTTCAGTTACCATTCCATGCCACATTCAGTCACTTTGTATGTGAAGGTGCACATCATTTGTATACATTCATGCTTTACAAGTAAGACCAGTTGTGCTCAATGGGGCTTACTCTTAAGTAATTAACAGGATGTAGTAATGCAGCTTTAGTCTTCCAGGTCATGGTAAGTTTGTTTTTTTAAAACATCAGCATGGGCTGAAGTTCTCTGCATATGTGGATAGCAAGGATTGGGGATTTTCCCATTCTGTATATTTAGATCTCCCTCTTTAAGCGCATAGGACCGTAATGACAAATGTTGGCACTCCAGCTGTTCTTGGACTTCAATTCCCAGAAGCCCAAGTCCTTGTGAATCCATATTCATAGGGACTTGGGTTTTGGGGAACTGAAGTCCAAGAATAGTGCGTACGTGCAGTAAACCCATTTGTGTGGATTCACAGAGACTTGAGTTTCTGGGAATTGAAGTCCAAGAACAGCTGGAGTGCCAACGTTTGCCATCACTGCCATAGGAGGACTTTGTGTTTATGCATGTATGTACATGTGAGTATGTATGCTGGAGTTGAAAAGGTCAAGGCTCACGGCCCCTTGGCATTTGGCCCTCAGGAGCCCCTCGGCCTTTGCCTGGGCTGCTTCTGCTTCCAACAACCCAGGACTTTCGCTGCAAAAGAAACACTCCAGCCACTTCAAAATGTATCTTTCAATGGTATTGAAAGTACTGAATACTTCTGCAGAATGCATAAATCATAATCGATAGAACTACACATTACATAGAAGCCTATGTAACAAAAACTTAGTGGTTGCTTTTGTTGAAGGAATCTTTGCTAGGCCTGTTTGGAGCACAGAATAATGGGAGCCTGTCTAGTTATTTCCCTGCCTATTGCTTTTCGTCTGCTAACTCCACCACCCAGCCATTTTTCCCTTGTGGGGTTTCAGATATGTGTTTGCAACATAAATTATGTGTAAGGAAAAGCATCTGGAGAATAGTTGCAAGGAAAAGTAGTGGGTGGTGGTGGGGAGGATTAAGCTCCTTCTGCTTAGTCCTCAGTAACTTATTTTTCACACAACTGAAGATTTTTCATATTTCCTCATGTTTTGTGTTTCCTTTAAATAGCCTGGGAAGGAATAAAATTCAATTTGTTTGTACCATTTAAGAATGTTAATGTACGTTAACATTTTGAAATTGGATGGATACTCAGTGGTTAACCTATCTGGCTGTGGAGCCAGTGTTTGAGAGTTCAATTCCCCATTGTGCCTGTTGTGAAAAGAGCTCACCTGTGAAGCTGCACAGTCACAGGGTGCTCAGAGTGATAAACCACTTCTGTGTACTGTATTCTCTACCTAGGAAATCTTGAAAAGGGTCATCATAAATCTGGATCAACAGGAAGGCATGCTAATTAAGATTTTGAAGGGCCTCATATCTATTTTGAAATGGACCTACCTTGAATATGTCAAGTTATTATATAGGAACGGTCCAGTCTGATTGTTGATACATATAAACACTTTCATATTTACAGTTTGAAGCTATGCAGAGCTGAACATACCTTAGTCATTCCTAAATTAGTTTAGGATTAGGCTGAAAAAATCAGGGGTGGGAAAATATGTGGCTTCCGGGGCCTACTTTTATTTTAGCTATAGCTCAAGAGATTTACCAGCTGGAATCTGGTACAAAACTAAAGAATTTTGAGCCCAGAAATTTAGTTGGAACAAAACCTCCAACATTTAATATAAAAATCCATTCCTAGTTACTGCAAGCTTTAATTTCAGTATTATAGTTAAGGGTAGAGGGGACTTGCTTTGCTTCTCCTATAATTAAATACAGTAATTGGGAGTCAGAAATCTTTGCCAGTCTTCAGCAAATCACCCAGAAATCTACCAGTAGTTCCAATTCTACCCAACCAACTTAAAAACATACAAATAAGTTTAGCTGCCAGGATATTTGGTGCAATAAATTAAGTTTGAAACTTCCTAGTTAATTAATAATATGTTCTTCCTTTATTGTCAGGATTCAAACTAGCTTGCTCTGCAGGCATCCTGACAACCTGAGCCCACAAACCGGTATGATTTTTGATGCTGTAGCAATTGCCATACTTAGGTTATTGACCTTGAATCTGTTTTGCACTTGAGGTTAGTCTCTTTCCACTGGACTTTATGAAGCACCTGCAAGAATGTGTAAAATCTGTTTTTATAACTATCTGCACTTGCCAAATTCCTTATATTTAATTCTGTATTTTAAACTAATTTCTTGCAAAATGTTTATATTGATACAAATGAATAAAACATGATAGAAGATATTAACTGTCTTATGAAAAGCTGTTTTCAATGTACCGGTGCAAACTCTTCATCTTTTGGAGCTAATTATTGCAAAAAGAAGAGATCTTGATATTATCTAATTTGAAAATTAATTGCAGAAAAGATTCATCAGACCATCTTGGTTTGCTTTGTACATTTGCAGTGTCACTCCTACCATGTTATGAGTCTAAAATGAAATCTATTAAACTGTTACGGATGTTAGCTTGCCATGATAATACTTATGTTAACATGATAACTATACTATACAATGTCAAAGAGCAAACAAACAATACAGTAAAAAAAGACAAAAATGTTGTGCCACCTTAAAGACTAACTCCTGTATTTATGTGAGCTTTCGTGGACCAAATGGAGGACAAGGGTATCAATGGCTATAATTATGGATACTTAAGGACAACCTCCGGGTTGGAGAGATAGGCAGGATATCTCTCAATATCATTTCCAGGGAATCCTAAGCAGGTGAAGGCATCTGCTTGGGAATACCCTGAAGGAAATGGTGAGCCACTGTGTGAGACAGAATGCTGGACTGGATGGGCTGTAGCCTGTTCCAGCAAGGCTGTTCTTATGTTCTTATGTTCCGTGTGCTCCAGTGTCTAGTTATGCCTGCCACATGACCATGGAAACGTCTGCAGCAGCAGACAACGCTGGCTCTTTGGCTTTGAAACAGATATGAGCACTGCACCCTAGAGTCAGATACGACTGGCTTTCGAGCAAGGGAAACCTTTACCTTTTATCTTAAAATATTTTATTTATCATGTTAAAATAAGACATTCCATAAATCTATTTTTTTATTTTTTTTATTTTTTCGGAAAAATCACAAAAAAGGCTTCAGGAAAAAATTGGGAAAAAAACAGGTTCCTCCCCGAATTTTTCCGTTTTTTTTTCTTCCCGGGCCTCCACATCTCTCGACTGAGTGAGCCCAAAAAGGCGCTGGCCTTGGTGCTCGCCTGAGGCCTTGGCAGCGTCGTCGACGCCACAGCGCCGCTTATAGGGAGTTGGGGTGGGTGGGTTTGCCGCGGTTATTGCTCTCCCCCCTCCCCCCCGCTCCTGAATGGTTTGTCCTCCCCGCCCTCCTCCTCGGGAGTGTTGGTTCGCTCCGCCTCCTCTGCTCTGCCCCCGCGTTGTTGATGCGGAACTGGCCGGGGCGGCTTGAAGCAGAGGAGGAGAGCGAGTGGAGGAGAGGCGAGACAGGAGGAGGAGGAGGAGGAGGAGGGGGAGGGGGGGGGGAAGAAGACGCGGCCCTCCCGTTTGACAGGTAAGGGGAGAGCAGGCAGGCCTCCTCGCGCCCAACCGCCCTTGGTTGGGGCCCGCCCGGCCCGCCTGTCGGTCCGTCCTTCTGTGACATATGTGGAGGGAGGGTGGTGGGGAAAGGAATGGCTGGGGCCGCTGCGTCGTGCAACCAGGAGGCGAAAAGGAGGGGAGCGACGGTGTGTGTGTGTGGGTCGTTTGTGGGTGGTGTGGTGTGTGTGTGGGGGTGTCGGTTGGGGGGTGGCTGTGGGGGAGTAATGGGGAAGCCTTCAGCACCATAAAACAAAACAAAAAACCCCACAGAAAAGGAGGATAAGTACGAGGCGCCAAATGGCGGCGAGGAGCTTGGGGTGTAAAGTAGGTGTGCTTTTTTGGGGGGTGGGGGTGGGTGGGGGTGGGGGTGCGTTTCGAGAGGTTGGTTGACGAAACTCGGAGGGAGAAGGAGGCGAAAGGGGAATAAAAAAGAGAGGTATGAATGTGGTTCTTGAAGTGGGAAGATGGGGGGTTGCCGGCTGCAGTGGTTAAACTGCTGTACTGCAGCCAAAACGTTGTGAGTTCGATCCCCACGGTTTCAAGGTTGGCTCAGCCTCCCATCCTTCTAAGGTCAGTCAGATGAATCCCTAGCATGAAGGGGGGGGGGGGAAGAGAAAGCTACTTAACCTGTGAACTAATTAACTTGTAAACATGCTCAGTTCCTTCAGTCCAGGAGTGCCCAAACTTTTTGGGCCGCGGGCCGGTCACATGGTTCAGGGGGATGGTCTGGTCATTATGGCCTGGGCCCTGGATCCGGCCCCCAATGCCCATTCATCTGCCCTCTGAAGCCCTCGTCGCTCCGCTTCCAGGATCGACGAGGGCTTCACGGGCTGGATGAATTGGCATTGGGGGCCGGATCTGGGCCCCAGGCCATAGTTTGGGCACTCTTGCTTCAGTCTTTCTTTATATGGCTCGGTTTCCAGTCCTCTGATCATCCTTGTTGCCCTTCTCTGTACCTGCTCTAATTTATTTGCATCTTTCTCAAAGTGTGGTGGCCAGAATTGGACACAGTGTTCTAGATGTGGTCTAGTAAAGGTAAAGGTTCCCTTGCTCAAAAGCCAGTTGTATCCGAATCTAGGGTTCAGTGCTCATCTCTGTTTCAAAGCCGAAGAGCCAGTGCTTCTGCAGACGTTTCTGTGGTCATGTGGCAGGCATGACTAGACACTGGAGCGTACGGAACACTGTTACCTTCCCACTGAAGTGGTCCCTATTTATCTACTTGCAATTTCTTGCTTTCAAACTGCTAGGTTGGCAGGAGCTGGGACGAAGATGGGAGCTCATTCCGTCCTGCAGTACTCGGGAATCGAACTGCTGACCTTCCGCCTCCCAGTCTCAGCCACTTGAGCCACTGCAGTCCCTGCAATGATGTGGTCTAACTAGTGCTGAATAGAGGGGGACTGTTGGTTTCAGCCCAGTGTTCAAGCCTATCTAGATATTTTTGAATTCTGCCCCTCTCTTCCAAGGTACAGTATTAGCTATTCCACTCAGTTTTGTGTCATCTGAGACCTGGTGGCGCAGTGGTTAAACTGCTGTGTTGCAGCCAAAACGTTGTGTTTGATCCTGACGAGAGTTCCAGGTTGACTCAGCCTTCCATCCTTTCAAGGTTGGTCAAATGAGTCCCCAGCATGTTGGGGACAAAAATGCTAATTACCTGTAAACCACCCAGAGAGTGCATTAAGCACTATGGGCGGTAGAGAAATATAGTTATTGCTATCGGTCTTGTGGGGTGGGGAGGTTTGGTTGAAGAGAGAAGCTGAGGGAGAGGCTGAGACAGGAAGGGGTATAATCCTGGCTTCATTAGACAACTGCGGCAGGTAGTTGATTTGCTGTAGGCATATGCATGTTTGGGAGAACTTGTGGGTGAGAAAGTGAGAGGTATTAAGAAGTATTTCTTCCTCCATCTCCCACCTTGGTGCTGCTCCCCATAGGGATGGCTAACCAAGGTCATTGAGGAGAGATAAAATACAGCTCCAAAAAAACTCCTAGCTGAGGCCAACAGATAACTTAGTCTCACAGCTCCTCTATGCCTTTTGAAGGAGATCCTATGCTACCTCACAGTCCCTGGATTGCCTTACTTTCCATGTGGAAATGATGAGCATACAGTATAAATGTCCATGTGAGCAGACTTCTCTCAGTGTTGGCTGTGCTTCTCTGGATGTGTTTATGACTGGCCTTGCTTGCTTCTGACTTGAATTTCTGGCCAGCTAGAAAATAACAAAATGCATATTCAAGGGATGGTGGAAGCTGCAGCTCTCTAAGGGTTAAAAACAAACAAAAGGAAGGAAGCTGATTAGATATTTTATGAAGAATCTATTGGCAGGTCTTTGTTGTTCAACAGATTTTGTAAATGTATTTTAATCTGTTGATCTTGATTTGACTTTGAACATAACTAGCAGTTTCTTCTCTAGAGCAATTTTGGCCTTAAGTGGAAACTCTGGACTCTGAAGTCATCTTATTTTATTTGTTATATTGTATTGTATTGTATTGTACTGTTTTAATTAGTGTTTTGCAGCTGTTTTAAATTACGTGGAGTGCCTTATCTGAGTTGATATAGTAACCAAGAAATTTCGTTGCTCCTGCAAGGGGACAATGTCAATAAAGATTTATTCTATTCTATTCTATTCTGATTGGAGAAGTGAGGCTCCTTACAATTTTGGGATGGGACATTCCCTTGCTTCCTGCACAGGCCAATCTACGTTTGAGTAGGAAGTCCTTCCTAGGACTTCGTTTTTTTTATATGTAACATTTGGTTGCTAATGTTATGTATCCCTCATTGAGGTACTGAAAGAATGTTCATTTAAAATTTCTAGCCAAATCCGTCTGGAAGATTAAAGTGAGCAATAGTATTTATGAAAGTCTGGAAGGATAAAGCAGATTGTGCCTATCGTACCTCCCCTCTCCCCATGGCTAGATTAGGTTCAATGTGGTCTGTTGCAGACAACCAGTTTCTTAAGATGCTTAGCATACGCTTTGCCCTTTATTCATGGAGAAGGGCACAGATTGCATGGAGTTGATCCTCTTGAGAGTCACCACTTTAAGGTCCCTGGAAGTAGTGGCTTCCAAGGAATCAGCCAGTTGTGCACATCTCTTCAAAACTTAAGCTAGTAGCATGGCTTGTCTATGCTGAGCTATCGTCCTATTCACTGCAATCTTCTGTATGTATTTACAGAATCAGTTAGGGCCTTTGGGACGGCAAGATTCCCATTGCCTTCCTGACTTAGGGGTTTTCACATTTCCTGCATTTATAATATGTATGCAAAAGATGAATCCTGAGTTTAGTGCTCCCTTTCTCATCCCTCTTGTTCTTCATTAATAATATTCAAATTTTGGGGTAATAACATATCCGAGCCCTGTGTGAAGATTACATATAGTCACTGGGCTTTGTTAATTCTTCAAAGAAGCTCAGTTCTACAGCTGTGGGACTGATGCTTAGAATAGCTCTGAATATTCTTTTGCCTGAAGGTCTGAGTGGAAGTTGTTTCAGATGAAAAAAGATTAATTGAAATCTTGAATTGTACTTGTGAAGTGATCAGTTGTTAGCATCAGGTTAAAGTCTAATGGCAAATACTTACCTACATTTCAAATAATTACCAGTGTAGTTTGTGTATTTGAAATCTCTTTTATTGCCTTTATGAGGAGTTGTGTGTAGTTTTTTTGGGTAGAAAAATGGGAATATTTTATGTACCTCATGGACTATAATTATTGCACATTTTAATTAAAATAGTTGAATAATGCTTGTTATATCTTGCATGGGAAGGAATTTGGCATTAAAGAGCTTAGGAATGGCTTTTCTTCACTTCTTTCTACCATCTGTTATAGTGCAACTATACACCGTGAGGCTGGTTTAGAGAGCATGGCCTGTTTTAATGTCTGGCCAGCCACACATTTATTTACATTCAGATAAACAAGTACTTGATATATACAGCAGCAGTTTTTTTTTTCTGACATCAATATCCCTAAATATGGGGGGTTAGCTGCCCTTGCCTTTTTCCAGTTTGTGTTTGTACATGGCTGAGATTCTCTTGGGATGTTTGTGGGTCTTCAAAGAGGTTTCACTGATCGATATAAAAGCTTTTGATTTTGCCTACGCTGATTTCTGTATATTTCCAATGTAATTAGTGCAGAACTGCTGCTATCTAAATCAGTGTCAGGAGCTCTGGGATGTGGTAGATTCTCAATGTACAGTAACATGTTTTAATGTTCAGTGAAAAAATGTATTAAAAGTAAGACAACTGAGAAAATGATTACAATGTGCTGTATATAGTATATTGTTTACTGAGAGATGCAACTTTATAGCAGAGACATCATGAAGTATACAGCGTTTCTTTTTTACTGTAATCTCCACTTTGTTGTCTATAAGGTTTCCCTTGCTCGAAAGTCAGTCGTATCCGACTCTAGGGTTCAGTGCTCACCTCTGTTTCAAAGCTGAAGAGCCAGCGCTGTCTGCTTCTGCAGATGTTTCCGTGGTCATGTGGCAGGCATGTCTAGACACCGGAGTGCATGGAACACATCTTCCCACCGAAGTGGTCCCTATTTATCTACTTGCAATTTCTTGCTTTCAAACTGCTAGGTTGTTGGCTTATTTCTTGACTGCCAGTACTTTGAGAAGAAATGCTGTGAATCTCTCTATACAAATCTCCCTCACCTTAACTTTTATAAATTTTATAAACCTCAACTTTTATAAATTTTGTTTATCTTAATAGTTGCATAAATGGCCAGAAACTAAATTGTTGTGTAACTTTATTTCACATAGGTTTTTGTGGGCTTTAGTCTATGAGAGTTTATATAGAACCTGTTACCTTTAAAGTGTCACAAGACTTGTATTTTTGCTGCAACAGATTAAGATTGCTATCACCTTGACAGCAAATTGGCAAGTGACTGCAGAAACTATCCTGCAGATTCTACACTGGCCAGAAGATTGATGTTTTTGAGAGGACAGATGTTTTCAGCAGAGTATTAAGTGACGAGAGGAAAGAAAATGGGAGCAAAAAGAGGAAAGAAAATGGGAGTGTATATTTTAAGTGACTTATAAAAATATTCAGCAGTATATAAAAAGTCTACTGAAGTTACAATATTATAGCTACACTTATTTCTGAGCAGACAGAGATTGGATTGCACATTGAAAGACTTTTGTATATAAATCCACAAAAGCTAATAGCACAAAGACATTGTACTAGGTTTTATGTAAACCTTTCATAATAATTCTGCCCCCCAACGATTTTGGCTGTGATGAATAAATTTCTGTGAATAATTGATGTACAGTAGAAGCCCGTATAACAAAAAAGCTCCGTTCTACGATTTTTTCCATTATGCAAATCACTATTGGTGATACCCGCATTACATTTTTTTTCGTATGACAAAATTTTCCCCCTGTTATGCGGGGTATCGCCAATAGCTTAAAAACATTTCGTTATACGAATTTTTTGTTGTATGAAGCATTCGTTATACGGGGTACCACTGTACTAGCTCTAGCTCTTCCTGGAAACCAAGGCTTTAGTAATGGATGTTTTTGTAATCTCTGCAAACAGTTAAGTGAGAACTTTTGTTCAGGTGTTTCAATGCTCTGGTGCAGAAGGTAGTACTGCAGCTTAGTATAGGTACTACAGGGGAAAGGGGTACAAGGGAAGGAATGCATGAGACCAGCTGTGGGCTATGACTACACTGGCAAGTCAAATTGGAGCAATTTGGCTTTTTTTTTGCAGCTTGATTCACAGCCTATTTTACATTTCTGTTCTGCTCCTGTTCTGTTAAATTGTCACATGGAGAGTGTGGATTGTTTTGGTGCCAGATACGGCCTTCAATCAGATATGGTTTTGTTTGCACCGCAGCCTGCTGCCCGCTCCTTTGAGTCTGCCCTGCGCTGATCCCCCATTCTCCTTTTATGGTTGATTGTATTGATTGATTGATTGATTGATTGATTGATTGATTGTTCAAATTTCTAGGCCGCCCAATCAGGCGAACCCGACTCAGGGCGGCTCACAACAAGATTAAAACATACATATTAAAAACAATTAAAAACCCCAACATACCCACCCACCTATTAAAGATTGTAAAGCTGGTGGGCTGTTTAAAGTGTTGCACAATGCTAGGGGGAAGGAATAGGTGTCCAAACTTCTCCATTGCATACAAAAGCGTACCCATACCATGGAAACATACTGGTAGTAGTCTGGTGTAGTTAATCACAGTTGTTTCTATTTCATATTAATATTAATCTGTTTTGTGTGTTAGTGCAAAACCCTTGGTAATTAAAAAAAATACATTGGGGTGACTAGGGAGGGAGCAAGGTTGGAAGGGTGAATGATCTTGTTATCCATAACATCACATTTTGCTTAGTATCTAAGCAGAATGCCAACCCCAGTCATGCCTCCCATCCTTTTGGAGAATGAAATAACTGATCACATGTAGGAAAGACTGCTTAAATCACTCTGGCTTGAAAAAAAGTAGACACCTACTTACTTTCTTAACTTCATCTTTCTGAGCACAATTTAAATGTTGAAATACCCAGAACTGATGCTTCTCCACTCCCAAGCCTCAGACAGGCAACCTATTTAGCTCTCACTAAATCCTACTCTGTGGGATATGTAAAGGTTTGAGAGAGGAACCTTTTCTAATTGAATTTCCTTTTCAACTTGCTAAAAATCTGTAGAGGAAAGATTAAGATCTTTGCATTTTATCAGAGTTCATGAAGTAGCATAGTGGAGTCAATTGCATAATGTTGACACGTTTAATGTAGCAGTTTTAATGTAATTTAGTTTTGGTTAGACAGCTTTTCTTTTACAGATGCTATTATATAGTATATGCAAGATGTTCCGATTTCCTTTACAAAAAAGCGGGTATGCCTGGAAAAAAAATATTCAGAAGGGTGTGTGTGTGTTTGCGGATGGCTTCAAAAACTCATTTTAAATTAATTCATACTCTAGAAAAGGCAGACTATACAAGTTATAAATAAACAGTTGTTTTCTTCCCTTCTGAAACTTCCTTTTGACGTGTATCGCCATATAGAAGAAAGACTCATATTATGTACAACTTTTCTATTGCCGGGAGGGGATGTCATGACAGATAGATGCTTTTCAATTATGGGGAGGATTTAGTGGTGGACTTCCACTTGTGGAATAGCAGAAGGGTTATGACTTCTCCACTGTAGTTCTGTTTGCATTGAGAAAGAAAGTTTCATTACTGCAATTTTGGATTCAGCCTTGTGAAGTTACAGTACTCCCTTCTTAATTAGAGGATCCTTCTCTATTACAACATATGTAGATACATGATTTGCATTATGGAATACTTTTTCTTGAGAAGCCTGCCTGAAACCATCTTTATCATTGTTTTGGCTCCATATAAAGTTATTTCTATTTCACAGATATTTTGATATTGTTAATTGTCTCTTTTTAACAACTATTTCTGCTGCTCATTTTTGCACTTGATAAGAGTGGTTTATATGATATTTGGATGGACATTTTTATTCTTCTTTGGTGTTCAGACATTTTTTAAAATTTCTTTTGATTTTAATGACTGCTAATATTTTATTAATTTATGTTGTTCTAAATCAGTTTGGAGCTTTTGCTGGTTGTGGAAATAATACATACATTTAATACATACATTTAATACATTTAATACAGTGTAAACTAATTTACACTGCACACAATTACATAATCAACCACAATTAAAACACAAAATAGATGTATCATTGCAGTTCTATTACATAAAATTCTGTTCTGACATATTAACTTTGGAAGAGTGCTGTCTTGTGACAAATAACCTTGTACATTTAGAGGATAACATGTTATGTTTAGGCTGATTAACATCATCTATAATTCTTTAAAGATAGAAACAAATCTTGTTGATGAAATATTCAGATGATTTTAAGTAGAGAAGTGACCATCAGAGAGAACTGGAACATACCAGGAATAAAGTCTTAATCTGAACAATAAAATGCATGCTGTGTTATGTGACTATTTTTGGACAACCTAAAATGTTCTTTTTGCCAGAAAGATGAAATCAGTGTTGAAGTGCTGAAATAAGTTACAGTGGTTAGCAAATGCTATGGTAATAGAGTAAACCATACTGCCAGCAACTCAATGCTGAGTGTCAGACAGCGGTAAACTAACCTGACAACCCTGAAGACTAACGGCCTTGGCTGGTGAAGTCCACAGGGAAGGGTGATGGTCCCCAAGTGGATCAAATCCCACTTGAATCCATCTTGATGGAGGGCAGCAGCTTCATCCATACTGGCCTGGGGCTGAGGAGGACTTTGCATGCCAAAAGGACTCAGGACCAGAAAGTGACTCATAAAACTGGATCAGTGGTATGGGTGCTATGCTGCGATGTGGATGGCAGATGAAAGGCCACTGCATTATATTCTCAAGACAGTCTTCATGCCTAATCAACATTATGCTCGCCTATGTTCAGATATGGCAGAGGAAGAAGAAGAAAAAGAAGAAGGTTAGCAAATGAAATGTTTTTGCAATTTTAATTTCACTCATATTGCACTGAGGATTTGGAAGCTAAGGCCTCAGTACATATTACAGGTTTTGTTTTTTTGTATAAACAACCAAGTGGCTTACAGTGCAGTTTATTTACTTGTATTGTACAGTATATCCAGAAATAAGTGTTACTGTATTTAGTATGACTTATACTTTCTAGGTCTACATAAGATAAGGCCTGTAGAATGTCTGTATGAATAAGGCAGAAATGTGTGGAAATGCCTATATTAATTAATTAATTAATTGTTCCAATTTATATAGCCGCCTAACTCAAAATGACTCTGGGCAGCTCACAACATTAAAATCAATAGACAGCTAATTTACTTTGGGATCCATGATTAGTTTTATCTCCCTTTTTGCCTTATATTTGATAGCAGGACTGGTTTGGCTTTTAGACAACGTGCAAAATGAGTGGCACTGTAATCTGGAAACATTCATTTTCTCATTTAGCACCCATGTTAATCAACCAATGGATAATTCAGAAGTACAGGTGAAACTCAGAAAATTAGAATATCGTGCAAATGTTCATTCAGTTCAGTAATGCAACTTAAAAAGTGAAACAAATATATGAGATAGACTCATTACACGCAAAGTGAGATAGTTCAAGCCTTAATTTGTTATAATATGGATGCTTATGGTTTACAGTTTATGAAAACCCTAACCCCCCAATCTCATGTACCCCATAATTTTCACATGATCTCATGTATGCTGTATGCCATGATCATCACAATTATAACAAATTAAGGCATGGCATATCTCACTTTACATGTAATGAGTCTATCTCATATATTTGTTTCACCTTTTAAGTGAAATGAATGGACATTTGCACGATATTCTAATTTTCCGACTTTCACCTGTATGTATCAGCTAAAGTCCAGATTGATTGAATGATTGATTGATTGAAAAAGCAAACTCAATGCTAGGGATCATTAGGAAGGGTATAGATAATAAGTCAGCAAGTGTCATTTTGCCTCTTTATAAATCTATGGTGAGGCCCCATCTGGAATACTGTGTACAGTTCTGGTCGCCATACCTCCAGAAGGATATTATGGAGTTGGAGAAAGTGCAGAGGAGGGCAACCAGAATGATTAGGGGACTGGAACACCTTCCTTACCATCTGAGGCTGCAACGGTTGGGCCTTTTCACTCTTGAACGACGGCGTCTAAGAGGTGACCTGATTGAAGTTTATAAAATCATGCACGGTGTGGACAAAGTAGATAAGGAAAAACTGTTTTCCCTATCGCACAACACTAGAACTAGGGGACACTCGAAACTTTTGGGTACTAGTTCTCAAACAAATAAGAGAAAGTACTTTTTCACCCAGAGGATTACTGGTCTATGGAACTCCCTGCCAGAAGAAGTGGTGACAGCTGTCAGTCTTGACAGCTTTAAGAAAGGATTAGACAAGTTCATGGAGGACAAGGATATCAATTGCTATAATTATGGATACCTAAGGACAACCTCGGGGTTGGAGAGATAGGCAGGATATCTCTCAATGCCATTTCCAGGGAATCCTAAGCAGGTGAAGGCATCTGCTTGGGAATAATACCCTGAAGGAAATGGTGAGCCACTGTGTGAGACAAAATGCTGGACTGGATGGGCTCCTGTGGCCGGTTCCAGCAAGGCTGTTCTTATGTTCTTATGATTGGAATTCATTTACTTTTTTGACTTGTTTACCTGTCTGAACCAATCACTTCAACACATAAAATTATAAAGAAACTTTGCCTTTTGGTCTGTCAGTTAAATCAGCAATGCCGCTAATGAATTACTAAAAAATGACTTGCAAATCCTTCAGAACTCCTCTGGGGAAGAAAAAACAAAATCCAGAAATGATTGTTACATGATATTGTAGCTGATTCATCTTTTTTCGTCTGCAGATCATATTTAAACTGTGAAAATGAAACCACCTTCTTGGCTTTGAATTTTTCCACATTCACACAGTATCTTGTTGTTTGCCAGTATCCCCACTTGAGCATGTTGGTCTTACATTTAGGCACTCTGACCCTAAGCTTATTCAGGGACCTCCAAGTGACATAGGGGAGGTCGGGTTCCTTAGCGATATCCTCCTTTAATATTATTCCTTGTTCAGTGAGAAATTGTAGCTATGAGATATGAAAGTTAGATTGAAGTTCCAAGATAGAGACTGCAGGCTTGAATTGTTTTGTCATTTGAATATCCTTAAGACAGGTAGAATCAATTGTCTTTCTCCATTTCTGTAGGCAAAGAACTGATAGCAGGTATATAATGAACTATTTATTTTCTACAGTTGAACCTAGTGGTTTTGAAACATCCTGTGGTATGGTTTCATTTATCATTTCATTTACCGTTTAGTGTTCACAATTCACTTCTGCACATCTGGGATTTCAGGAAAACAGGTTCCAGGTCACAGAGTGATTTGAAAGAGTTTTTCCTGTGTGGATAATGCATGTAAAGATAGGGGGCATGTCTTTGGAATGATGTAAGTAAGCATTTGGGCATGATGTTCAGGACTGTGGTAACATATCTCTGCATTGTTCCTATGTCCTGATCCTCCTTTTTATTTATTAAATATATGAGAATCGCGTTAGGTCACCATATCACTAGATCTTCCGTTCTTTTGAAATGAGATACAGTACATGCTTGACCACTATTTGAGCCGTCGTGAGTCGAGTTTCCTGAGTGGGCGGCAAATTAAATCAAATAAAATTAAATCAAATAAAATTAAATCAAAAATAAAATTAAATAAAGCAGGCCTTGGGGATTCAGGACATGTTTTGTTTTTTGCTGAAATGCCAAGGAGTCAGCAACTGAAAGGAAGGGAAAGTATGCGCTTGGGGCCAGACACACAAGGAAGTTATTCTTTACTTTCTGTTGTTTTTCAATTTGTGTTTCATAATAAGACATACAGCTTTGTTGGAGGTGAATTAGTTGTTAGTAATTCCCCAGCACTTTCCTCAGCCTATCTAGAAATGGTGCACCAAGTATTCTTGTCAAAATTCATTAGCGATACCTGAAAGCATTTTCATTTCTTGCGGATGGTCCGTGGCATTGGTAATATTCTGTAATGTGAGCATATTCTACACATGTTTGTTGGAATCTAGAATAAGACACATATAGAGAGGCAATTTGGGAATTGACATAGTCTTTGAATATAAGATTCCACTGTTATTTAATTTTGAATTTTATGGATACTAGTCTTAAGAAGTTGTGACTCAGTAAATACTGATAAGTGAAGAAAAACAGTTTTTGTTGACTAATTATTTTTGCGGTTCTTCCTTGTTTGTTTTAAAGGTTGCAGTGAGCCGAAACATTTTTTAAATCCTGCAGAAAATCAGATTCTTCAGTGTTCATTGTTCTCTCAAGACAGAATTGTAGTTCTCTGTGCGTTCTTATTTAGAAGCCTGGGCATGTGGAACCAGCTGATTAATTTAGTGAAACTGAAATTCAGCCTCCCTTCATTCCTCTCTGCTGATTTTCTCCTTTTAGGATTATATTTCTGTTTCATTATATGGTTCCTTACACTTTTCCCACAGAAAGTCTTTCCTCACTTTCTCATCTGTTTCTCCATTCTTTGTCTCTAGCACATAGCGGATCTTGGGGACATGAAAGGAGCCTCATGGGCGTCCCCTGAGTGGAGTTTCTCCAGCAAAAAATCCTTTCAACCCAGAGTAATTTCTGACACAAATTTTTTGTTTTTGTTCAATCGCATAGTCAATTCCAACCCTTTCCAACTCCATGGACCATCGCTCGCTGGGCACCCCTATCCTCCAACATCCTCCTCAACCTGCCCAACTCTGTGCCCATTGCATCAACAATACATCTAGCCTTCTCATTTTCTGCCGCCTCCTTCATCTTTTGCCATCAACCTTTCCCAGCATCAAGGCTTTCTCAAGTGAATCCTCTCTTCTCATTTGATGCCCAGTGTGGTTCAAGTGTCATATTGAAACCATTTAAAACTATTTGAATTTTAAAGTATGTTTTCAAACACTTTAATGTGTGACAAGTAGCACACTATTCAATGTTAAGGAGAGTGAAAGAAGGCACTGAAAACTCACCCTTGTATTTGGCAAATAACCTGGTAACTATCAGAATCTAGGAGGTCCACTGAGTTAAGGGAGTAAACCAGGGGTCCTGGCCCTGGCCCATGACACCATTCCATCCGGCCCGTCACTGCCTCTGCTGCACCCAGAAGTGGAAGCATGCATGTTTACATCAGCTGTACAATGTGCCCACGCATGAGCAAATGTGCCCGCGGCTGTTGTAAATGTAGAAGTGGGTGCATTTATGACAGCCTTAAATGCGCCTGCTTCTGCTTCCAGAGAGCGTGGTCCAGCCCACTCAGCTGTCCAGGTGTGTGGTTGGGCCTGTGGTGTAAAAAAAGTTGGCCATCCCTGGAGTAGACTATGAAAGAGACATGGGAACTGTGTTTCCATTCTGATTGCAGAAGAAGTGTATTTCTTTTTTCTATGGAGTGTACAGTAACCACTATGTTGATTAGGTGAAAGATGCACCATTTGATCCTTTGTAGGATTCTGTTTTTCTTCTGAGATGCTGAGGAATGACATCCAGCTTTGATTTGGTGACTTGAAGGACTGAGACATCTACCATGTAAAACTGCCCAACATTTAAGATCTGCAGCTGCACTCCGTTTGTACAGGTCATTCATTTCAGGAACATGGTTGGGGCAATGCAGAAGACTGATTTCTTGTTAGTATCTCCTTGTACATGCATCTCTATAACCAAAGAGGGTTAGTCTCTCCCCCACCCACCCTGCCCCCTTCATCAATATTCTGCTTGCACAGTAACTTGGGGGTCCTCAAAACAAAAACCTTCCAACACAATTTAAAACAGCCCGGCACTGCCGGGCAAAATCTGCTAGTATATATATAAAACTCGTGCTATTTTATTTTGCAAAGAAGGTTCCCTTGAGCCCTCTGGTGGCATGGGAGAAATTCTTTGTATGTAGTATGGAAATGGAGAACAAGGCTCCAAGAGGACTCCAATGTGGCTTACAGGAGCTGTTCGGGAAGTGATCAGGAGCAAGAAAAGCTCATTTAGAAGATGGAAGGCTTGTCCGAATGAGGACAGCAGGCAGAAACATAAATTCTGGCAGAACAAATGCAAGGCAACAATCAGGAAAGCAAAGCAAGACTTTGAGGAGCGTATAGCTAAAAATACTCAGAGAAATAACAAAGACTTCTTTAAGTACATTAGAAGTAAGAACCCAACTAGGAAGGCCATTGGACCATTAGATGACAATGGAAGGCAAGGGGTTATTAAAGAGGAAACAGAGATTGCAGAGAGACTCAATGAATTCTTTGCTTCAGTATTCACTGAAGAAGACAGAGGCCACATGCCCAAAACAGAGCCTATCTTCGTAGGGAGGGAAACCGAAGAATTAAGCCAGATAGAAATAACCAGGGAGGAGGTCCTTGCATGTCTTGTTAAACTAAACACTAACAAATCACCAGGACCAGATGGCATCCATCCACGAGTTCTCAGGGAACTTAAAGATGAAATTGCTGATCTCCTAGCCAAAATATATAATCTTTCCCTCAAATCAGGCTTTGTGCCTGATGACTGGAAGGTAGCGAATGTAACACCAATTTTCAAAAAAGGATCCAGGGGTGATCCAGGAAATTACCGACCTGTCAGTTTGACATGTGTCCCAGGTAAAGTGATGGAAACCATCCTAAAAGATAGAATTAATAGGCACATAGAAGAGAAGGCGCTGCTAAAGGAGAGCCAACATGGCTTTTGCAAGGGCAAATCATGCCTCACTAATCTGTTGGAATTTTTTGAGAGTGTCAACAAGCATGTGGATAAGGGGGATCCAGTTGACATTGTTTATCTGGACTTTCAGAAGGCTTTTGACAAGGTCCCACACCAAAGGCTCTTGAATAAACTTACCAGTCATGGAATAAAGGGACAGGTCTTGTCCTGGATCAGCAACTGGCTAAGGGACAGGAAACAGAGGGTAGCACTAAATGGACACTTCTCCAAGTGGAGGGAAGTAAAGAGTGGGGTCCCCCAAGGTTCAGTACTGGGACCCCTGCTTTTCAACCTCTTCATAAATGATCTAGAGGTAGGAGTAAATAGCAAGGTAGCCAAATTTGCTGATGACACTAAATTATACAGGGTAGTGAAAACTGTGAGAGATTGTGAGGAGCTCCAGAGGGATCTCTTGACACTGGGGGAGTGGGCAAAACAGTGGCAAATGAGTTTCAACATTAGTAAGTGCAGAGTGATGCATGTTGGGGCAAAAAACCCCAATTACATTTATAAACTGATGGGGTCTGAACTCTCTGCGACAAACCAGGAAAGGGACCTTGGTGTCCTGGTGGACAGCTCAATGAAGGTGTCAACCCAGTGTGCCTCGGCAGTGAAAAAAGCAAACTCAATGCTAGGGATCATTAGGAAGGGTATAGAAAATAATTCAGCAAGTGTCATTTTGCCTCTTTATAAATCTATGGTGAGGCCCCATCTGGAATACTGTGTACAGTTCTGGTCACCATACCTCCAGAAGGATATTATGGAGCTGGAAAAAGTGCAGAGGAGGGCAACCAGAATGATTAGGGGACTGGAACACCTTCCTTACCATCTGAGGCTGCAACGGTTGGGCCTCTTCACTCTTGAACGACGACGTCTAAGAGGTGACCTGATTGAAGTTTATAAAATCATGCACGGTGTGGACAAAGTAGATAAGGAAAAACTGTTTTCCCTATCGCATAACACTAGAACTAGGGGACACTCGATGAAACTTTTGGGTACTAGTTCTCAAACAAATAAGAGAAAGTACTTTTTCACCCAGAGGATTACTGGCCTATGGAACTCCCTGCCAGAAGAAGTGGTGACAGCTGTCAGTCTTGACAGCTTTAAGAAAGGATTAGACAAGTTCATGGAAGACAAGAGTATCAATGGCTATAATTATGGATACTTAAGGACAACCTCCGGGTTGGAGAGATAGGCAGGATATCTCAATATCATTTCCAGGGAATCCTAAGCAGGTGAAGGCATCTGCTTGGGAATACCCTGAAGGAAATGGTGAGCCACTGTGTGAGACAGAATGCTGGACTGGATGGGCTGTGGCCTGTTCCAGCAAGGCTGTTCTTATGTTCTTATGTTCTTATGTAAGGCTACATTATTTAAAAGAAGTATAGTACTCTATTTGCGCACGCTTTGAGGCATGTACTTTTGCTTTCTCTGTCAAAACTTGTCAGTAAGGTGAGTTGTAAATGTTTTGAAATAAGTAAGTGCATGCACAAGTTCTCTCTTGTTCCTTTACCACCTTGGGTGGTGTATATACACATATCAAATAACACAACAAATCAAAAACAGACCAACCAAATACATCCCAAAATAAAATAAAATAGGTTGATTTTATTTATTTATTTATTTATTATTTCGATTTCTATACCGCCCACTTGGCCAAAGCCAACTCAGGGCGGTTCACAATCATAATAAAAACATAATTAAAAATTGCTTAAAAACTACCTATCCCCTAAAAAAGGGTGCAGGGACCGAGGGGGCCAGAGTTGCACTATACCAGCCACCCAACGGAAGTCACCCTCCATCAGCACCCCATACTTGGCCTGCCAGCCAGGTTTTAAGTTCTTTTCTGAAAGGTAGTAATTCCATCTGGAGACGTAGCTCTGTTGGTAGGAGGTTCCAGAGTGCCGGTGCAGACACGGAGAAGGCCCTTCTCCTTGTGCTAGAGAGGCGAGCCCCTCTAGCAGATGGTATAATAAGAGAGCCCCTCCGGTCTGCCCTGGTTGGACAGACAGACGTCCTTAGGGCGCTGCGGTCTCTTAGGTAGCCTGGCCCACTGTCATGTAGGGCTTTAAAGGTCCAAACCAGCACCTTGAATTGCACCCAGAGGCAAACTGGTAACCAGTGCAGCTCCCAAAGCAGTGGCGAGGCATGGGCATAACACCCCATCACCACCCGGGCTGCCGCATTCTGGACCAGCTGTAGCCTCCGAATGGTCGTCAAGGGCAGTCCCATGTAGAGCGCAGCCAGGAGGGCTATGCAAACATCATAAAAGAGGAGCGTGGTTGCAGCAGAAACATGTCGATATCCCTCCGGTACAAGATATTTCGTACTCTTTATCAAGATCTGTAAAGACGCGCTACAAATCACCTCAAGAAGTATCCTCATAACGGATACCTGGCTGCCTTAATTTGTACCTCATACCTCTTTTCTTACCTTACATGGTTGTTGACACGGACTTTACATGGATTATTGATACAGACTTTCTACATGGTACTTTTGAACTTGCCCTCTAGATATTTTCAACCTTTGCTACGACTTTGATACGGACTCTATTACTAGGCTCCACTGCCACGACATGTTGTATATTTACGAAATGCTATACATTTAGATCTCCATTTTCTCGAAAGTTGTTATACGTACTTTTTGGCTTTGCCTTTTGGACTTTTCCCCGGTGTGTGCCTAGCTTTTATAGCATTTCATCTATTCTTGTTATCTACATGTTGTTTTTACCAGCTTTTTCCTGGTGGGCTTGTTCATGTTTGATTATTGTTTCATGTATACAATATATTAAAATTCTTTGATTAGGCTATTTTTCCATATTTCCATATTTTTATATTTTATATTTTGGCTTTCCATTCTGGGTGTATTTTTTTCTCCCTCCCTCGCATTGGCGGTGGCGGCAGGGAGTGGCTTTTGGGGCTAGCAAGCGACCCCAGGTGTTGCTCGTACTGCTCCCCACCCCTCGTCCTCCGGCCGGCCGCCGGCCGAGCCTCGCCAAGTCCAGCTTCGGCGGTGGCGGCTGCATTGGCGGTGGCGGCAGGGAGCGGCTTTTGGGGTCGGCAAGTGACCCCAGGTGTTGCTCATCCTGCTCCCCGCCCCTCCTCCTCCTCCGCCCGCCCGCCGGTCGAGCCTCGCCAAGTCCAGCTTCGGCATTGGCGGCGGCGGTGGCAGCGGGGAGCGGCTTTTGGGGTCAGCAAGCAACCCCAGGTATTGCTTGTCTTGCTCCCCGCCCCTCCCTCTCCTCTGGCTGGCCACCAGTCGAGCCTTGCCAAGTCCAGCTTCGGCGTGGCGGCTGCGTTGATGAGTTTGGTTTGGTTCTCCATTTCTGTGTACACATATCTCACAAGTATATACTCTCAGACACATAAACAGATTTTCTGCTGCTTCCTTTGTGTAGGAAGAAAGATGATTCTTTATAGTGTAGCTAGAGGAATTTTTTTGTTGTGCCATATCTGAATTTGAATATTGGCGATCCTCATGGCGATCAGCCATGAAGGCTGTTCTGAGAATATAATGCAGTGGCCTTTCATCTGCTATCCGCATCGCAGCATGACACCTGTACCACTGAGCCAGTCCTGTGAGTAACTTTCTTGTCCTGAGCTCTTTTGGCACGCAAAGTCCTTATCTGCCCAAGGCCAGTATTGATGAAGTTGCTGCCCCCCATCAAGAGGGATTCAAGTGGGATTTAATCCACTTGGGGTTGGGGACCATTACTCTTCCCTGTGGAAGGCAGTCAGGTTAGCTAATCGCTGGCAGTATGGTCTACTCTATTACCATAGCAGGATCACCTGGCCGGACACAGAGTTAGAGGAATAGAAAACATTATTGCAGAAAATGGACAAAACCATTGGAGAAGCCAGTGTGTATGTGTCAAGTAGGGAACAGACTGCAGGAAGATCACCTTTGCGGTTGGTAGTGTGGTTGCTAGACTAGACCAGCAGTTAGTGAGAGACAGAGTTGCACTCACATCTACAAATTAATGACATAGATCCTTATAACCAGGAAGCTGTAGTATGTGCTACAAATATTGTACGGTGATAGAGACTTCCCGCTACCATGATAGTGTTGTTTAATAGCTAGCTCAAGGCAGCTTTTGAGCCCAAGTGAATCTTGTTTGTAGTGTGGGTGGTGCTGAGAGATTTGTGTGTGCATGGTGAAGGAGAGATTGCACTTGCACTATAAATAGTTCTAACGGGCTGTGATCTAGGGACAAGAGATTGAGTTGCTATGGAGACTGATCTGAATCAGATTACCTGAGGCTCATGTTATCCAGCCTCTACATGCATGGAAGCTGTGTGGCCAGGCTGCTTACTTACAAAAATGCAATAATCAGGTGTGCTTCTGAAAGAATAATCTATAATAGGGGTTCATAACTTACAGCCTGTGGACCAGAACCAGCCAACAGCACCATTTCATGTGGCTAACCACCATTGCTCCCACCTCCATTGCCAGAAGTGGCAAAAACAGCCAAAAATGTTTCACCCTCACTCCCACCGCCAGAAGTAAAAATCAGCGAAAACAGCCGAAAACTCGCTGTAAATGCACCCATGGCTGTTGTAAATGAGTTTACGACAGCAGCAGATGCGTTTTATGGCAGCGTTTACAGTGGGGGGAACCACGTGTCCAGTCTGCTCAGCTGTTTTAGGGAGTGTGGTTCGGCCCGCAGCGGGAAAATGTTGAGAACTGCTGGTCTATAAGAAAGCAGAAATCATACACCACATATCTCATTGTGGTTCTCCCATTGGGTGAGAGGTGAGTTGAAAAGCTCTTACAGAAGTGACATAGGAAATGGACAAATGATGGGATGTTTATAATTTCTTTATTAAGATTATCATCTTATTCATTAAGAGCTACAGCTGGTCCTGTTAGGCCCACTGTCCCACACTAGATCCTTCCCAGTCTTTATGGGTAGGCCCAAGAGTGGTTCTGCTCACCATCCCTGCGTTTTTTATACCTAGGTTTGGTCATCAATCAAAGTGGAGAATGTAGTTAAGAAATCAGATAAAGACAGCTCTGGAAGGGCAGCAGTGAAGGAATTAGAGAAGATAATCAAGTGTAAAGACATGTCACTGGAGACCAAGATAATCCACGCTATTGTACTCTCAGTCACCATGTATGGATGCAAAAGCTGGACAATAAAGAATGCTGACAGGGAAAAAATTGATTCACTTGAATTAAATAAAGTAAGGTGTTGGAGGACAGCATAGTGTAGTGGTGGCAAACCATGGCACTCCAGGTGTTCTTGGCTTTCAATTCCCAGAAGCCCAAGTCCCTGTGAATCCACATGAATGGGTCCCATTTGTGTGGATTCACAGGGACTTGGGCTTCTGAGAATTGAAGTCCAAGAACACCTGGAGTGCAAAGGTTCACCATCACGGGCATAGTGGACACCCTGGACTGCCAAAAAGATGGTCCTAGAACAAGTCAAGTCTAAACTGTGTCTAGAGCCAAAAATCAAGACTGCCCAAAACTTGGAAAATTAGACTATTGTGCAAATGTTCATTCAGTTCAGTAATGCAACTTAAAGGTGAAACAAATATATGAGATAGACTCATAACATGCAAAGTAAAATAGTTCAAGTCTTACTTTGTTATAATATTGATGCTTATGGCTTATGAAAACCCCAACCCCCCAATCTCATGTACCCCATAATCATCACATAATCTCATGTACGATGTACGCCATGACCATCACAATTATAACGAATTAAGGCATGACATCTCTTGCTTTGCGTGTAGTGAGTCTATCTCATATATTTGTTTCACCTTTTAAGTGAAATGAATGAATATTTGCATGATATTCTAATTTTCCAAGTTTCACCTGTACTTTGGGCAGTCCCTGGAAAAGACAATAATCCTCAGAAAGGTGGAACGCAGTAGGAACCAAGGCCAAATGTTGGCTGGGATAATTTCTTCATCCTTTCTTCTTCCAGTACCATCTTTGTCAATCATTTTATGGTTCCTCTGTCTTGCTGGTTTTGTGTGTGGAGTTAGAGGAAACAATTAGAACCACAAAAGGAAACCTCCTTAGCAATCCTATTAACACTAGCCCAAAAGAATGTTAAAAAATGTCCCACTCATGGAAAATTTAATGGTCACACAACAATTTGTAATCTACATTCTGCATTTTAAAAAGATACAAGAAGGCAACATGTGATGATCAACGGGAAAATAGTGGGGGCTTTGATGTGCGCGCACACACACACACACACACCAGAGAAAGTGGGGTCCCTCTTTCCTCCCTATTTGCCCAGTTAGTTATTAGTGTTCAGCTATGAGTAAAAACAGCTAGAGCTTGAAAATGTATACATGCACACAAAACACTGGCATCTTTTATCTCAATAAGGAGAGAAGCCCCTGAAAAATTTATTCAATTTCTTGTGCCTTCTTGCCCTGCTAAGCTACTTACACAGCATTAAGGTGAAAGGCTGTTCTAGCACTAATCTGAATAAAAGAAGAAGACACGGCGGGGGGGGGGGGAGGAATGCAGGTCATGTTATCCCAGTGCTGAACATCACATCACAACTACCAATGTCAGTGATGGCAAACCTTGGCACTCCATCTACTCTGGAACTTCATTTCCCAGAAGCTCTGATCAGCAGGAGAGCTGACTTGGGCTTCTGGTAATTGCAGTCCAAGAACACCTGGGGTGCCAAGGGAGGCTCACCATCACTGACCTATGTCATTGAAACGCCACTTATTGTCAGGGTCTGGTGCATGGGCAGCTGACAGATAACACAAAGGCTAGGGGACAGTACAACCAGTTAACAGGCCAAACAGTTACCATATCTCAGTCCAGAGTCCAATCAAACCAGGAAAGCAAGTTTAGTCCAGACAAGACAAGGAAAGCATAGTCCAAATGAGCTAGAAGTCAGATGACTGGGAAAACAGACAATGCAGAGTATCTTCAGGGGCCGGAGCAAGGAGAGGATGGACTTTCAGGAGCCAAGTAAAGTACCACAATAGTACACAGGAACCAGGAACAAAGCAAGGCATCTTCACAAGCAGGGACATGGCATAAGATATTTTGGAAACCAAGAACAAGTCAAGAGATGTTCTAGAAATAAGACAGGGGAAACCAAGTAACCATTGGTCTGCTGGCCTTTGTTGCTAAGGTAGCTTTTGGGAGGAAGTGCAGGTTCTTATGTAGCTAAGCCACCCTCCAGGTGGAGCTTATGAAGGCTTGGAAACTTCCCCAGGGCTCTCAGGTGAGGCTTAGCAGCTGCCACAGTCTGAGGAGGCTCCAGTCTTGCAGAACTTAGAACAGCTGCTGCAGATCTTGAGTCCTATAGATTGGCCCTCCATCTTTACAGCAAGGAATCACAACTGTTTGTATCAGAAAAGCCCAGATAAATCATTCTGAATTTAAAAAGCATAACTCCTCCAGTACCAGAGGGAAAAAAGATGGGTTGGGAGCATAAAGTGCCAGTAGAAAATAAATCATATTCACCCATTATATATCATACCTGTCAACCATGGCTCCAGAAAATACGGGACTTGCGCAAACGGTTCTGCGCAGGTCGCCTTCTACGCATGCGTAGAACGAGGCTACGCAAGCATAAAACCCTTCTACGCATGCGTAGAAGGCGACCTGCGCAGAAGGGCTGCGCAGTACCTCCTTCCCTCCGCTGCCAAATTCCGGGGTTTCTGCAGCGCGGGGCGGGAAATGGCGCAAATCGGCACCGAAAACCGTGAAATCCCTGCCAATCCGGGATGGTTGACAGGTATGTTATATAGGCAGAGCAAATCTTGTGGGGTTTGATGGTGTGGAGAGGTAGTACTCTCCAATGTTACTACACTGCCCTGTCATTTTTGTTGTTTAGTTGAATAGTCGAGTCTGAACCTTTGCGACCCCATAAACCACAGCACGCCAGGCTCCTCTGTCATCTGCCATAATCCATATCCTACCCAGATCTACGCCCACTGCATCAACAATGCCATCTAACCATCTTATCTTCTGCCTTTTGCCTTCAATCTTTCCCTGCATCAGGGCCTTCTCCAGTAAGCCCTCTCTTCTTATTTGGTGGCCAAAGTATTTCAGCTTGAGCTTCAGATTCAGTCCTTCCAAGGAGTAGTCAGGGTTGATTTCATTTAGGATGTACTGATTTGATCTCCTTGCAGTCCAGGGGACTCTCAAGAGTCTTCTCCAGCACCACAGGTCAAAGGTATCTATTCTTCTGCGCTCAACCTTCCTGTATGTCTTGTCATACAGAAAAAGAAATCAGTGAAAATTGCCTTGTTTCATAGTCTGCTGAGGGACAGTGTTCACATACATCTGCTGTAGGTAGCTCAATAAATATATTTTAAACAATTGTACAGTGTTTATAGTGTAATGAGGATTGCTTTTGAGTTTTGCATTAATTATGAACATTTGCTGTGTTATTTGGCAGATCTTTGCCATAACAAGAATCCTGTGTTAATTAAGGGTACAAGGTAGCTAAACGTGTACCTTTAGTTGTAAATTTAACATTTATTTTCTTAGTTATATAATTTTTTTCCCTGAGCTGTTTTGTAGCTGATGAGTTATCATTTCCCTAACAGAACAATTTTTCATTTTTAGGATTTTAATTTGAAGATAGTATAGGTTTTGATTTGTTTTGTATAGATGCTGATTACTTTGCCATTCACAACCTGGTAACTGGAGCAGCTGTATGTATACCACTCACATACTGGTGCCAATACATACACATACCTTCATGCAAGCCTGGACCAGTTGTGAATCTGGGGATGGCCCCACAATCTTTTGAAATGATTTCACGGGGGTTGCCTTATGTGAATGGTTACCACTTTAATACTGGCCTCAATCTATCATGCTTATTCATTAGGTCTAGAAGAGGAAATGTTTTGTTTAGATTAAGATTAGGGTGTTTTATGGATATTTAATTCAGTTTTGGTACTGATTTTATTGTATGGGGATTATTTTTAAACTGATGTGAGCCGCCTTGGGTCGCCGAGGCAAGGAAGGCAGCCATATAAATAAATACATGAATGAATGAATAAATGAATGAATGAATAAACAAACAAATAAACAAATAAATAAATAAAGATGTTTTGAAAGAAATCTGCAGTTTATGTTCACAGTATTGCTTATGATCGGATTGTTGCTTTGAATGTGAATTTAACCTTGAGTTAAATATCTCTTCTCTGTAGATTGGTGAAACATTCTCTTCTCTGTGGCAGTCATCAGATGGCGATTGGACCAATGAATGAGAAATTCACTGAGATGACATAGAGAAGGAGACGAGACCATGGTGCAGAAGAAGAGAAGCTGTTCTCGCTTACTTGATTACCTTGTGATTATTGGAGCCAGGTATAGTAAGCACCAGTCTAGATGCAACTAGCAATATGTGAATATATATGGATTTGGGGCCAGGGAACTGATAAGCTAGAAGGAACAGGAGTAAATGCCTACTGCTGGTCAGCAGCCAAGAGGGAAGGAGACCTGCATATTTAGTAGGGGGCATCTGTTGGAGGCAGTTTAGTGTCAAATCATGCAGCATCTTGTAGACACACTTGGTGGAAATTTAACCCTGTCTAAAGTAGATAGTGGTGGCTTAGTGGTTAAGATGCTCAACTTGACAACTGGAAGATCAGGTCAGCAGTTTGATATCCAAGTATTGCATGACGGACTGAGCTCCTGTTGTCTGTCCCAGCTCCTGCCAACCTAGCAGTTCGAAAGCAAGAAATTGCAAGTAGATAAATGGGTACCACTTTGGCAGAAAAGGTAACAGAGTTCTGTATGCTCCGGTGCCTAGTCATGCCTGCCACATGAGCACGGAAACGCCTGCAAATGCAGACAGTGCTGGCTCTTTGGCTGTAAATGGAGATGAGCACTGAACCCTAAATTTGGATATGAATGACTTTTGAGCATGGGTGACCTTTACCTTAAGACGATAGCTCCTATCACAGCTGCTCCAATGGGTGCCTGCTAGTGAGAACGTGGTACAGCCTTTCCTTTTGTTATGACACTGTGGCAGTGGATATTTCATGCTTTTTCTCCAGACCTATTGGTTGTTGCTGATTCTAGATTTTTTTTAAGTCAAAAAATTAAGGGCCACCATGAAACATATATTTCATACGTTTTAAATTTCTCTAGTTTGCCTGATATAGTAATTGAAAATACCATGCAGAATTTGTCAGTGGAGATACCTTGCAGATGATATAATTTATGACCAAATGAAATGTTTGCTAAATTTGGCCCCAGAGTAAAAGTTTGAACAAATTTCAGGGTAGGTGAGTCTTATATTTATATAAAAAGTAGATATATTTTAAAGCACCATTATTATTTATTGTTTCTCTGTTGGCTTTCTATTCCATCTTTCTCTCCAAAGTAGTACTCAAAGGAGACTTTAATAATTCTGAAGAAAAAAAATACAACTAAAACACAAAAAGAAAGTCAAAGATTAAAATGAAATTAAAGGCACACCTCCAAGCAGTTAAAAACAAAACACTTCAGTACGTAAAACGCAGCACCCAACTGGCAACAAGTCCACTGGTCAGTTGCCAAACACCTACTTAATGAAAAAGCATTATTACTGCCATCCAGGTTGAAGGTAAATTAAGGAGTACCCCAAACTATAAACCTTATTCTTCAGAGGGAGAGTAATCTCATCCAGCACAGGTTGTATATCTGTTCCTTGTTCTGCTTTTCTGTCAATCAGAAATTTATTATTTATTTATTTATTTTTCTGATATATATTGTCACCCAACTCCGAAGACTCTGGGTGGCTCACAGAAAATAAAACCAATCACATTTTAAAAACCAATAAAAACCCCATAAAGCTGCCGCCAAAAATTACTCTGACCCCTACAGATTAAAAAAGATTAAAAGAGGGAGAGAGTGTTCTTACTAAATCAGTCAGTAGGCGGGGGTTACCACATCGCTGGTGCCCCACACCTGCTTTGCCAGCCAGGTTTCTAGCCCTTCTTGCTTGAATTATGCTTCAGTTTGATTGCTTTTCCTTCTCCCTACTTCTTTTCCCTCCCTTTCCGCTCTTTCCCCTTTATTTTTATATTCATAGGAACAGAATACTCTTCTCGTGGGAATGACTCTGTGTTACAACATAATGTCATTGTTGGAAGGTGATGGGAAAGGCTGACTCATGGCTTGTTTGTGGGGCAGCCATCCCTTTCCCCAAGCAGAACACCCTCTGCCTACAAGCTGTCACTTGCAGCAAAAGCAAGGGCCGGGATGACATTAATCAACTTGGATTTAAAGCTCAGAACGTCACCCCAGTCTTCTTAACATTTTGTCCCAACCCAAGAACTGATTTTAATCTTTGGGAGTAATTTTACTCCATCCCCATGAAATTCCAAAAAAAAAAAAAAAAGCACTAGACCAAGCTCCATATTACTTTGAGTTTCCCTTAAATTTTCTTTTAAAACAAGCAAAACCCAAGCACTACAGTCTGTATTTAGCAATAGAAAATGAGTGGATGCAGAGAAGGTAGCTAAGTTACCAAACTTACTTTCTTTCACATGACCAGATGTTTTTCTCTGTACAGCAGACCCACATAAGATGCTGAAATTGGCATCTTTCACTTCTAGTTGTGAGGTGGGGAGCAGCTGTAGGGTGATTTGGGAGTGGAAACATTGAGTGTCAACAGAGTAAAGAACCTGCTTATCACCTACACTTCCTTTGTTCCCAATTGCAGCAGCTGCTTTCATTAAAAATAACAGCAGCAATATTCTTTTTTAAAAATATACTGTATATAATTCTATTAGGTCCCATCATTACAGACTTCCCAGTAAGCCCTAAAATTGTGTGTTGTTGGTTATTATTGAGTTATAACTCTATTGCGGTGGTTACGTTCATGGTACTATCACTGGACTTCTGTTTGGATTATTCTTTCATTGTGGTTTTTAAATTTTATTTTATGCCAATTTGGCCTGACTGATTTCCACATTTAAATTATGCACAGCAAAACCCCGACTTGCATATGCCCCGAGTTACATAAAATTTGACTTACATAATGTTTTTGTGCTAAAACCATGCCCCGATTTACACAATTTCCTATGGGTTTGCTTTGAGTTACATAAAAATTATTTTTTCTATGGGTTTGCTTCAAGTTACATAAAAATATTTTTTTCCTATGGGTTTGCTTCGAGCTACATAAAAAATCAATTTAAGCAAAAGCCTACGGAATGGACCTTTTTTCGTAAGTAGGTTTTTTTTACTGTATTATTAAATAAACAGTAATAAACCTGATTAACACCCCTGCCAGTTCTCTCAGTGAGACTGTCTACACTGGTGTCAAAGTAATTTCTTCTTGGTGCTAGCCTTTCCATACAGTGGGTGTGTTCAGTTGCTGCACTTGTTCCACCTGCCAATTTACTCTCCCCCCAGATTATGTCATTGCTGAATACCTTGGCTTCCCTGCCTGTGCTTCATCAGGTCTAGACAGTTGATTTTACTTGTTCTGACCGTGATTTTCTTGCTCATCTTTGTTAGAGTCACAAAATCTACATTCTCCGGTTACAGCAAAAGGTCTTGTTAATATTTGTATTGTACACATGTGTAACCTGTGTGCTGTTCCTGGATGAAAGTAAATTTGCTTTTCCATTTCTCATAGGCAACCGAGCAGTGATAGTGTGGCACAAACACCTGAACTACTGCGACGGTACCCTCTCGAAGATCATGCTGATTTCCCACTTCCTCCTGATGTTGTGTTCTTCTGTCAGCCGGAGGGATGTTTAAGTGTCCGGCAAAAGCGAATGAGTTTGCGAGATGATACTTCCTTTGTCTTCGCACTCACAGATAAAGACTCAGGAATCACCCGTTATGGCATATGTGTCAATTTCTATCGCTCCTTCCAGAAGCGTATATCCAAAGAGAAGGGAGAAGGCAGTGCTGGACATCGTGCCCGAGATGGGCAGAAAGCACCCAAGTCGGGAGATATGTCTGTTCCCCAAGAAGAGAAGGGGAATGAGAGTTCAGAGAGTAGTGGGTCTCTGCAGCCGCCAAGCACAGAGTCTGCCCAAGATGCAAATCGATCACCTCGAAGTAAACGTTCGGCCAAAGGCACCCACCGCTCTCGGAACAGCACCCTAACCTCACTCTGCATCATTAGTCACTATCCCTTTTTCTCAACCTTCCGCGAATGTTTATATACCCTGAAGAGGCTGGTGGATTGCTGCAGTGAGAGACTCTTAGGCAAGAAACTGGCGATCCCTCGAGGTGTACAGAGGTAGATGATCAGACAAAATAGTTTCTTCTCATTACCTATTTAGATGATATAATTTTTTACTTCATCGTCTTTTGGTTTTCTGTAGAATGCGCCGAATAACCATTTCTTTCAGGCAAGATGGGATCAAACCATCTTGCCTGAAAGAAAGAGTTGATCATTCTTAAAGCCCATTCTGCTGTCACGTCTGTGCTGTACTTTTTTGTAAAAACATTGTTCCATGGTTCTGGTAGGGTACCAAAGTTTACACCAGACACAAGATAAATTTTCCATGTTGTTGTACCACTTATCTCTTTCTCTCTCCCTTTCTCCCCTTCCCCTCTCTCTCACTCAGTTAAAGAGAGGATAATCGCTTAAAGAGCTTGTTTGTGAACCTTCATATTCTTTTAGTGGATCTGGTCCTTGCCTTAGGTGTGCTGCTTATCCCAGCTCCTAAACAATGCAGTCAGATCACTCTTGCACCTCCTGTTTGTATTTCTGCCTTATTGGATCAGCTTAGCAGGTATTCTTCCAGCTGGCCCTTGTTTTGTGGGCTGGGTCTGGATGCCTGGGTCTCTTGAGGACAAGGGAAGGAGCTAAATGATGTTTTGCTCACTCCCCCCATCCAAACAGCAGAAGCAGACTAATTGCTTGCATCCTGAAATGATTGATGAGCAAATTGAACACTCTTCCTCTGTTCTTCTGAGGAGGAGCAGAGAAAGTGAACTTAATTTTATTCCTGCTATTTCATTGCTGTTGCCCTGCATCAGGTGACAGTAAACATTTTTTCTTTCTTTTTCTGTGTGGTGCTGATCAAAACTGGCTGTGGATGGTTTCTTGATTGGCTCTTTGCCGGAAAAGAAAGAATTTTTTTCTAGGCATGTAATTGATCAAATAGCAGAAAAAAATCACTCTCTATGCTCCTCTGCAGAGGAGCAGGGTACATTTTCAATTTCTAATATCCTAAAAACCATCTGTCCAATCTGATTTGATTTAGATTCCTGCATTGAGGAGGGGGTTGGAATTGATGGCCTCATAGGCCCCTTCCAACTTAGTTATTCTGTGATTCTAAGAAGATTTGACAGCTGCAGGGCTCCCATATATTCCATTCTCAGCATCCACAAGCTCTGTGAATGGCATATATGGGAATGTACCAAAATAGTAGACTCTTCTGATGTGGCTCAAAAGGTACGCTTTAGACTGGGCCCACACCATCATCCAACATCTGTGGACATTATTTTAAAATAGTGGACCAGTCTGCCCACGGATCACGCCAGAGTGACACCTGTCTGAAAGGCTTTATATTTTGTACCAAATTACAGAGTGCCTTTTAAAAGACAATCCTTCATGATTTCAGTAATTTTATTGCATTGGATCTTATACCATTCTGTCCATGCAGCTCTTTAACATGTCTGCTATTGATACCGGACATGTCTTTTTTGAGAGATTTGTAAAGTTTTGGGCAAAAACAATAGAATACAGTAGACTTTTTTTTAAAGTTTGTTGGCCAGAATCCTGTTGTGCAATGAAATTGTGATGCTGTCATGATAGTTTGTAGGATGGAGTGAAAAGCTACCCATTCCTTAAAAACATCCTTTTCCTCATCCCACCCCCAAGTTCCATGAATTCCTAGGGATCCCTTTTGTCTGATGAAGTCTGTGGGAGCTGTAGATTAGAACAAGAAAGGGAACTCTTTAATGCCTAAAATCGTTGTTCCTGCTGGTGGGAAAGGAACTTGCAGCATCAATTTTCCGGTGTTAAAGAGTTCTCTGCCTGGTTCTGCAACTCCCAAAGACTTCCCAGAACAAAAGAGATTCTTAGGGAGCCCTAGAAACTGGAAGGTGGAATAGGAAACTTTTCATTTCCCTGTAAGAATCACAGGTGATGATGTCCTCACATTTGCACAAGTTATGCAACAATAGCATGAGCAATGAATTTATTTATTTATTTATTTATTTATTGATTGATTGATTGATTGATTGATTGATTGATTGATTGATTGATTGATTGATTGATTGTTCAATTTTTATACCGCCCACTCAGCCAAAGCCGACTCCGGGCGGTTCACAACAGTGGGTAAAAACAGATAAAAACAAATAAAACAGATAAAAACCAGCATTAAGAACCCACCCCTAAAAAGAATTGTTTATATTGAGCAAAAACTCCTCAATACATTTTGTACAGAATGCAACAGCCTTCAGATCTGTCTAAATAGCATTGCTGCTGTTATCAGGGGCAGTCTTTTACATACAGAATAGCACAGTAATGATGGAAGCTTTTGCCCAGGAAACTCTCTGCGGTTGGGGTTATTTTCCTGCCTCTAGAGAAGAGCAGACTATATGCCATATGGCTGCTAAACATCTAGTTCAAGGGTGCCCAAAGTTTTTGTGTTGCGGGCCAGTCATGTGGTTCAGGGGCCTGGTCACTATGGCCAGGGGGCCAAATATGGCCCCCAACCCCAATTCATCCGGCCAATGAAGCCCTTGTCGCTCCCAGAGGCGGAGGTAAAATGCGCGCGTATGGGTGCGTTTTACTTCAGCTTTCGAGAGTGATGAGGGCTTTGCAGGCCAGATGAATTGGTGTCAGGGGCTGGATCCGGCCCCCGGGCCATAGTTTGGGCACCCCTGATCTAGTTGTTGTGATACTGCTAGTGGGGCAAAGAACAAATTTCTTTGAAGTACCTTCTTCCTCCAAGTTAATTTTGTAAGCAGAGTAGGCAACATTATCCCGGTCAGTTGGTTAGGCTTCCTACAGCCAATCATCTTGCTGGCCTACTGTTTTCAGTGACAGTTCTATCTGACTTAATCTCAGTAATGGTGCAAACGCCTTCTGGAAGCACCTCCCTATGTGTGTTCTTAGCACGCAATTCTTCCTGTTGATATCAAGTGAACTACTAATATGAAGCAGTGAAATCAGTTGTTTCAGGCACTGTTTTCTATATGCAATATATTACAATGGTTTGTTAATTTCTCTTTGGATTTCCATAAGTGCCATTGTATGTTTGTGTCTACATTCATTCATTCATTCATTTATTACACTTATATCCTGCCCCTCTAAGAAAAAAAAAATCATTCCTACTCAGGGCAGCTAATATCATAAAACCAACAATAAAAAAATCAAGGATTATTAAAAGTTACTCACAATAAAAATAATCACAAAACATTAAAATCTGTATTATAATATTTATTTACTAAATAATTTATAACATACACTTCTTTGGTAGGTATTTATTTATTTATTTATTTATTTTGTTGTTAGATTTTTATCTCGCCTTACTCGCGCAAGCACGACTCAAGGTGGCCATACAACAGAAATAAATACATAATACAATACAATACTGTTACAAATAAATACAGGTTCAGGTTTGGCATTCCAATTTAAAACAATTTAGTAAAATAAAACTAACAATTAGATAGATTGGAAACAATGGAATTAAATCAATCAATTTAAAATCAGTCAGTAGTCTGCTACACGTTAATTCTGATTTATGGCAACCTGTGTCAGGTTTCCTAGATATAAAGTACTCAAAAGTATCTTACAGTATTTTGTTGGTGCTCTGGGGTTATGCACAGCTTGTCCAGGAGAAGTTCTTTAGCACAGGGGTTCCCAACCTAAGGCCCGTGGAGCTATTTCATGTGGCCCTGCACCCCTCCAAGGGCATTTGAGAAACCAAATGGCCACCCCTTGAAGCTGTTGTGACAAAATGGCCACACCCATTGTGCAGGCAAGGCAAAATGGCCACCTGGCCCTCAAAGCTGACTGAGAAGGAGTGACCCCGGCTTGACAAGGTTGGGAACCCCTGCTTTAGCAGAATGCTATTGAGGCAATGCCATCCTTTGCTTAGTATGAGTAGTGAGATCAGGAAGCAGTCTTGCCAACATTATCTCTGTCTTTGGCCCCATTCCTGTGTATGGATATTGTGTTGTTGTATTGTAGTCAATAAAAAAATTAGATGTGTCATTTTTTAAGCTGCCTGTAGCCAGGCCACTGAGACAGAATTGTCAGTAGAATTACAGGATGTATGTGCTTTGCTTTTACACAGGGATACAATGTGGCGGATTTTCACCGGCTCCCTTCTCGTGGAGGAGAAATCCAGTGCGCTGCTCCATGATTTGCGTGAAATCGAGGCCTGGATTTACCGATTGCTTCGCTCGCCTGTGCCTGTTGCAGGGCAGAAGCGTGTGGATGTGGAGGTCTTGCCCCATGACTTGCAACCAGCCTTGACATTTGCCCTTCCCGACCCATCCCGCTTCTCTCTGGTGGATTTCCCTTTGCATCTGCCATTGGAGCTGTTAGGTGTGGATTCCTGTTTGCAGGTGCTGTCCTGCATTCTCCTGGAACACAAGGTGAGAGTGGTGGAAAGAGTCAGGGTGAATGCAAGCCTTTCAACAGAGGGCTCTCAATTTTTCATTCCACACCCTTTCAAGGAGGGTGTGGAATGAAATTAACAAAGGAGATCATATAAAAGAATGAATGCATTTTTGTCAGAATGAGGCATTTCTTACTGACAAAGTAAACACCTTATAAATAAGTAAGCACTGAGGATTCATCACGAAAATATTTTATTTTGGAAAATTTCAATTGGATTGGAATGCAGCTCATGTGAAAAGCAGACCATTATGGCATACAAGAAATGTAAGAGCATCATCAGGAGAAAAGAAGTGTGATGTTAGTGTTAATAGGAGTTTTATTTATTACAGGTGGTGTTACAGTCCCGGGACTATAATGCTCTCTCCATGTCTGTGATGGCATTTGTGACTATGATCTATCCACTGGAGTACATGTTCCCAGTGATTCCTCTCCTCCCTACCTGCATGGCTTCCGCAGAACAGGTATGTTCTTCAATGAAGGGAGTATTTTGCCAATAATTGTTTTCTTGACAGAAACATTTGAATTCTTTTCTTTCCCTGTCCAACTGTCTATATTAAAAGAATATATATTTCTATATGCCTGCTCAAGTGGCTAACATGCTGACTGGGAGGTGGAAGGTCAGCAGTTCGATTCCCGAGTACTGCAGGACGGCATGAGCTCCCGTCATTGTCCCAGCTCCTGCCAACCTAGCGGTCTGAAAGCAAGAAATTGCAAGTAGATAAATAGGGACCACTTTGGTGGGAAGGTAACAGTGTTCCATGCGCTCATGTATCTAGTCATGCCTGCCACATGACCACGGAAACACCTGCAGAAGCAGACAGCGCTGGCTCTTCGGCTTTGAACAGAGATGAGCACTGAACCCTAGAGTCAGGTACGACTGGCTTTCGAGCAATGGAAACCTAACAATCACTACAGCGTTTTAAAGGAACACTTTATGATAAGAATAGACATCTCAGACTGTGTGCAAAGGAGCCCACTTTTAGATGGCTCACCTTATCCCATAGATCACATGATGTGCTTTTTTCCCAAAGCTGTCAGTGCTGTGTGAGCAGCATGAGATGCAGTTCTTCTGGAATGATGGAGAGCTGACATTACTTAAGTAGAGAATTTGGGCTCAAGAAAGGCAGTAAAAAAGCAATGTGTACATGCTTTGATTTGACACTGAAGCCTGATGCTCATTCTTTTGCTGATACTTGTGAGAATGGACAACGTTTGCAAAGAAGGGTTTCAAAAATTTCAGCAAGGCCTATTTTCTGAATTATTTTTTTCACTAGTTCTCCACATCAAAGACTCTTTTTATATTGTTTTAAAACATAAGACATTTTTCTTTTTAGTGTGTCTGTGTATGCATGTGTATGTGGTGTCATAAACACAACATCATTTTGATAGTCAATTTTAGAGCTTGGCTTTCTCAGCAAGCCCTATTTCCCATAGAATCTTTGTACTTAGGAGTTTCCTTACTTTCTGGTTTTCTCAGTACGAGATTAATTATTTTTGGATATGTTCATTCGTCCAAAAACATTTCAGGTGCATTACTTCGGTAGTGGTTTCCCATCCAAATTTCTGATAAGATGTGTACCTGTTTTGCTTCAATACTGTTGCAACGTATGTTATTTTTAGACTATCACTGTGCTTTAAATGGCACCCCCTAACAGTTTTATTTTAGTGATTGTTTGTTCTGGCAGAAAATCTGAAAATTTAATTAAATTAATATTTTCTGTCCTTTCCAGTTACTTTTGGCCCCAACACCTTATATCATTGGTGTTCCAGCTAGTTTCTTTCTTTATAAACTTGACTTTAAAATGCCAGATGATGTATGGCTTGTTGATTTGGACACCAATAAGGTAAGTAGCTGTTTACAAAAACCAGTAGTAAATATAATTCTGATTGAGGCGTACGAATTAGTTTGATTTTCTTGTTTAATTTTTTTTAAAAAATCTAAAATAAAATAGAAGTTGCCTATGTGTTTCCAAAGCATTCTGTAAATGTCCTCTGAGCACTAATATTTGGATTTATATAGGTCAGAATCCTACTGGAATTGTGTAATTGCGTAAGTTGCAACAGCACATTGATATCAATTAGGAATTGCCTTTCACATCCTATCTTCATGCTATTTGTGCTATTCACTGCTGCTAGTCAAATAATTATATTTATGCTGATGTAAAAATAAGATTCTGACCACGCTTTTAAAATGTACATTTATTTGTTCTTTTGCCTTGACATGGTATAGTACAGTGATGGCAAACCTTGGCAGTCCAGCAGTTCTTAAACTTCAATTCTCAGAAGGCCAAGTCTCTGGGAATCCACATGAATGGGTTTACTGCGCTTACCTTCACAGAGACTTGGGCTTCTGGGAATTGAAGTCAAAGAACAGCTGGAGTCCCAAGGTTCACCATCATGGGTATAGTACCTATCATTTTTTGTAGATGTAATTTTATTTTAAAAATTTGATTCCAGGTGATTGTCCCTACAAATGCTGAATTACTGCCTGTTTTGCCTGAACCTGAAGCATCAGAATTGAAGAAGCACTTGAAACAAGTATGTGAATATGTCTAAGAGTTTCACAGCTAATAGCTTAGCTCTAAATGGGAAACGTGACAGTCTGCGGTATCACAGTAGATGATCAAATCAACACTTCAAATGGTCTCTGTAATGCAAATACTGTATGAGATTTACAAGGAAAATATCTCCAAAGTGTGACAAACAGTAGTTAAAACAGTTATTTCAGACAGTTGGTAGTGATTTACAATAACTTCATTCAGTGCAGGGATTTCTGGCTTCTTACAGTATGCTGTATCATCCTGCTTTGTACGGACAGTGTTCAAAAATGGTCATCTGGAGGAGATTGTGGAGCACAGAAAGCAGTTAACAAAAAGAAAAATATTTAAAGAGGCTTCGTTCTCAAATCTTGTGACTCATTTTATAATCTTTTGGGGATTTATTTCCAAGACTACATTAGATTAGATTACATGACAAATGTTCCCCATCTCAGCCCAAAAGAATCATTGTATTTCAATGTAGGGTGATGTCGGGGCAGGGGCATTATGCTTGCAGCTCTTTATCTAACCATTTATATTCTGAGACATGCCAATCATCATCACCAGAAGTGAAATCTGAAACTATATCTCTCACTTGAATCTGCAACCCCTCATTTTGAAACTTATTTTTAACAAAGCCAAACCCATGGCTGTGATTTTTGAATGTTTTATGTTTCTTCTGCATCATTCACAGCTCTAGGATGCCCATATTGATGAAGACTAGTGCAAGACAAAAGCTAGCTTTTGTTTGTGATTTTTTTAGTGATCTAATAAATGTATCACCCTCTCTTGCTTATGCCAAGTGGGTGCATTTAAACTAAAATGGAAGCAAAAACCTGTGGGCCAAACCAGCCATACTGGTAGAGGAATGCTTGAACCCCGAGCCTTTGTGGGATTCATGGTAGTAGTGTTAAAATATTGTTTCCCTCAATGTCTGAACTCTGACTTTAATCACTTTGTGGGATATTGCAATTAATCAATTTGCATCTTGTAAAGAAACTGGGTGGTGGGTGGGACTAGAGAGCCATTCAAAAATGTTGCTTTACTTTGCCCGGGTGAGTGCAAACCCAACCTGCCCACGTGTCAACGCTTCAAAGGAAAATCTCTAACCCACCATTCTCACACATTTCTGATTCTCAGATCATTGTGTGTTACAGGGGATTGAAACCCAATATCAGCAAGAGCATGTGCTTAAGACTTGCACGCCTGCCCTGCAGTGTAGCACTTTCAAAAACTAATCTTTCTGGTAGGTAGACCAAGGCTAGGTGTGGATTATACTGCCACCATGTACCCTTACAACTAATGAACCAGATGTTTCATTATGCAAAAAAGGTCTAGCCATCAGTCATTAGGCAAAAGAAAGATCTGGTACCAGCTGGATTGGAGAGGGCATCTGGGGCGAGAAGTTACTTTCTGGAAATTACTGGAATCTGGGCGCTTCTAGCAGCCTAGAGTCCTGATTGGTGGAAACATTTGAAAAAGAGGCTGATGAGTATAAGGATAGCACAAGGAGAGTTAATTGTTTCTCTAATTAACACAGAAAAGATCTAAGCCTTGGGAGTGTGGTTCTCAGTCTGTTAAGCAACAACCTTGCGATAGCTCATTTCCCCTCATATCTCGCCTTCCCCTGTTTTCCAGCTGAGAAAAACCAGGCCTTTAGCTGATTTGCAGGACAGATTTACTGAGACCATCTTAAGCAGCCTTTCAGTATCTTCTTGGAGCTTTATTCACATTCATATTTTAATGTGGTCCTGGAACACTGAAAACACTGTTCTTCTTCGTGGTCCCTGTGAAGCCACACTAATGGGTTTTCCTGCGCATGCGCAGTTCAGTCCAGAAATCTTCCATAGTTTTGTAGGAGTCTCAGACTCCACCCTTCATGCCAATCAGGAGTGAGCCTGCCCCCAATCCCCAGTTCTTTCTTTGCCGCCGCAAGAGTCAGTCGTGTCTTCCAGAGCTCCCTTCGTGCCCATGACCAACGGTTTTTCCCTCCTTTTTTTACTGAGAGCGATTTTGTAGTTCTTGCTTAATAATTCTATTTGTTAAGATTTCTTACCCCCTATGGGTCTTTATATGTCTTAAATAATCTCTGGTAAATTCTTAAATAATTTCTAAATAATGTTATTTACTTAGATTTTTCTCATAAGGATTTTATGCCTTATTTATTTTCCTAATGCTATTTTTTGTTATAGCTAGTAATATTTGGATTAGCAATCTTCAGATTGATTGCCTTTAGGGGTTTTTACATTCTTAATTAATTTATTGAGTACTTTACTACGTTTCCTAAATGCCATTATCTAGTTAGATATTTTTATCTAATTACCCTCTTAATTATCTCTGTTTTTGAAAACACCACCACTACGAAATAAATAAATAAATTAGGATCCTAACAGTTAAAACAAACTCAATGTAATTCAAATCCGGATCCACCAACTCGGTGTCAGCTTACAGAGACTGGAGTCTGCTGTTTTTCCTTGCATATGGAGAAGGATTCATGTGTGCAAGTGCCTCCTTTGAGGTCAGCCACACCTTCAGTGTCAGCTTACAGAGACTGGAGTCTGCTGTTTTTCCTTGCATATGGAGAAGGATTCAGGGGTGCAGTGCCTCCTTTGAGGTCAGCCACACCTTCGGTGTCAGCTTACAGAGACTGGAGTCAACAAAGGATTGAGAAAACAGGCAGTGGGGCAACAGCCCCACAAACGCGAAAAAAGGGAAACAACTTCCTTTCCCAACATTCCTTGCGCCGTGCCGCACCAGAGCCAATCAGGCTGAGAGGCTCTCGCATGGCGAGGCGCAAAGAACGTTCGGAAACACGCTGCAGCCAATCAAAAGAAAACCGTTTAAAAAAAAACGCAGCACAAACACAAAGCACAAACCCATAACTACAAGCCCCAGCGTCCTGCGCGCCATGAGCGCGCAGAACGCTGAGGAAGCCGGAGCCCAAAGATTAAAACAAAACAAAAAAACACTGGGAGAGCAAGTCCGCCAAGCCGCGGGAACCAAAGCCCCCCTCCCCATCGGCGCCTGAAGCTCCTAATCGGAGTTTCCCCTTTAAAATCACTGGGTGGGGGAGGGTGTTGTGCTCCCCCTCTCTACTGGCTCCCCTGGGGTTGAGAGGGTTGGCAGGACCAAAGGAGTCTGTCTCCCCAACCCTCCTGACCCCAGGGGACCTGGCAGAGAGGGGATTCCCCTCCCCACACACACATACACCCCATATTAAAGAGAAGAAACCAAGCGGTTACTTCTCTTTAAAAACGGAGTTGTGGGGGGGAATCCCCCTCTCCGATGGCTCTCCTGGGTCCGGAAGGGTTGGGGAGACAAACCCCTTTTCTCAACCCAACCCTCCCAAACCCAAGGAAGCCCGCGGAGAGGGGGATCACAATACCCCCCTGATATTAAAGGGGAATCCCCAATTGAGATTTCCCTTTTAATATCAGAGGGTAGCCTAGATTCGATCCCCTCTCCTGGGTCCCATGACTGGAAGGTTTGGAGGGACAAAAGGAGCCTGTCTCCCCAACCCTCCTGACCCCAGGGGACCTGGCAGAGAGGGGATTCCCCTCCACACACACACACACACACATGCCCCATATTAAAGAGAAGAAACCAAGCGGTTACTTCTCTTTAAAAACGGAGGTGGGGGGAATCCCCCTCTCCGATGGCTCTCCTGGGTCCGGAAGGGTTGGGGAAACAAACCCCCTTTCTCAACCCAACCCTCCCAAACCCAAGGAAGCCAGCGGAGAGGGGGATCACAAACCCCCCCTGATATTAAAGGGGAATCCCCAATTGAGATTTCCCTTTTTCATATCAGAGGGTAGCCTGGATTTGATCCCCTCTCCTGTGTCCCATGAGTCTGGAAGGTTTGGAGGAACAAAAGGAGCCTGTCTCCCCAACCCTCCTGACCCCAGGGGACCTGGCAGAGGGGGGATTCCCCTCCACACACACACACACGCCCCATATTAAAGAGAAGAAACCAAGCGGTTACTTCTCTTTAAAAACGGAGGTGGGGGGAAATCCCCCTCTCGATGGCTCTCCTGGGTCCGGAAGGGTTGGGGAGACAGACCCCTTTTCTCAACCCAACCCTCCCAAACCCAAGGAAGCCAGCGGAGAGGGGGATCACAACCCCCCCACTGATATTAAAGGGGAAACCACAATTGAGATTTCCCTTTTAATATCAGAAGGTGGCATGGATTCGATCCCCTCCTGGGTCCCATGAGTCTGGAAGGTTTGGGGGGACAAAAGGAGCCTGTCCCCCCAAGCCTTCCAGAGCCAGGGGAGACGGCAGAGAGGGGATCCCCCCATAGGACACCAAAAAACACAAAAACAAACAATCAAAAACATTCAAAAATACACAAAAACAAACAAAAATAACACCAAAAAAGTAAACAACAACAAACATTTCCAAACACACCCAGCACCCAGCCAAACACCACAAAATCCAACCACCACCACCCCAAATAAATAAAAACAGCCAACTCACCACCACATGACCTCATACCACAACGACTGGAAAAGAAATGAATAAAGAAAGAGACTACTTACTGGAAGAAGCTCCACCCAGAGGCCACAAGAGAAAAAACAGTCAAAATACAAGATAACTCCTACCAGCAGCACTTGCTGCCCACAATAATAAAAAAATTCAAAAAGACACAATAGCCCCACACAAAAGGCCCCAAGAGTTTTTCGAAAAAGTATATCATCCTTTATTCTTTTTTCATCCACAAAACCAAAACACCAAACAAAACTCATCACAGTTTATAACAGGCCATCAAAAAAATTTGTATAAATACAAATTTTAAAAATTTCAATTATAGACTAACCTCTTCTTTACAAACATTAACAACAACAACAACAAAAACTTTCCAACACCATTTAAAACAGCCCTGCAACGCCAGGCAACCTTTGCTAGTATATATATATATATGTGTGTGTGTGTGTGTGTGTGTGTGTGTGTATATGTATATATATATACACACACATATATATATGTGTGTACACACACACACATATATGTGTGTGTACACACACACACACACACCAGCAGAAATGTTCCTTCCTAGCAGATAGAACGTCTCTATGTCTTCATCTTCAATTTATTACCTGGGCATTTCTGATGTATCGGTACTACCTATTATTCCCTATAGAGAATTTACACCAATATGTCCTCTGTATACTATTAACGCGTTACGGGATTACATTCTTCCTCCAGTGAATCTTATCACAAGGCACCACAAATACATTTCACTGTCCTTCCTAGAACCTTGACTAGGATAACCTTTACTATCTATCTTAACGGCATTCTATCTAATATGCCATCTACTGAGGTCTACTTGTTATATGGATTTCTTTTTTGCAACTAGGAGATAGGATAAGGATTTCCCCATATACTCCATGCATCAACCTGGTATCACATACCTCCAGGTCTGTTCCACCTCAGCTGTACAGATGTCCATATTGACTACCTCTTTGCTAATACAGTACTTCATTTCGGGGTCACAGCAACCATAGTCATACCATAACTGCTCCCAACCATTCCTCATTTTAGTCCGTATGTAACACATCTGCAGAGTCGTGAACGATAATCTTTACTCATGGTATGTGCCATGACACCACTTTACTCATTGTAACTGGCTTTCTACACACATCCTATCTCCCAGGTGGCATACATGTCACTCAAATGACTTATTGTACTTTCGATCTAGAAGTTAGTCCTTTCACAGGTATTTCCACATTTTCCTCCAAAGGGGTAATACAGCGTATTGTATTACCCAAAGGGATAATATTGCGTACAGACCCCCTTTTTCTTCAGGGGTCACCATGCCCCCTTTCTCACATTGGGACCAACCAATCTATCATTCCTTATCCATATATAGTGTGTGGATATATATTATACGCATGAATTTCACACATGAGGAGACGCTTCATCCTCTACATTCTGGATGGCAATTAACCTGTTATTAGGACATTAGCCAACTGAGGAGATTCTTGGTTATCATTCCAATCAGTAAGGGTAAGGCTCTTTATCCCAGCTAATATTCTCACTGGACAGTGGGAACTATTGAATTATCTCACCAATTGCTGACAAATTAGCTGCATTCACTTTACCTGTACAGAGTCTATCTCTAAGTCAGCCTACTACCTGTCAGGATTTGTTTGACACTACCGTGTCAATGCCAGATGACATACTAGCTCTTGTGAGGTGAAGGGGTGGTAGCTGCGCCACAGCAGTGACAACCTGCCAGCCTGGTGGTCAGCTTTTTAATCACCCATTAGTGTGGCTTCACAGGGACCACGAAGAAGAAAGGCAGGTTGCTTACCTGTAACTGATGTTCTTCGAGTGGTCACCTGTGAAGCCACATGTTCCCGCCCATCCTCCCCACTATTGTCACTGCCAGCTGTCAGACCTTTTTTCTGCGGCGGCAACATTTTGAACTGGGGATTGGGGGCGGGCTCGCTCCTGATTGGCATGAAGGGCGGAATCTGAGACTCCTACAAAGCTATGGAAGGTTTCCGGACTGAACTGCGCATGCGCAGGAAAACTCATTCGTGTGGCTTCACAGGTGACCACTCGAAGAACATCAGTTACAGGTAAGCAACCTGCCTTTACTTCTGTATATTTACTAGTCACTATGTGTATGCTTCAGAATGTTATGCTGTTTACCGTATTTGTACACAATCCTCATTAAAAATATATATCAAAATTTAGTAAACTGCAACCTTGACATGTTAAAAATGTACAACATATCTCTTAGAATCCCTGAATTTCCACTTGTTTCCTTTTAATCTCATTTTCTCGATTTTCAATTCATATTGTCCACTTTCCCCCTTCTCTATTATCTCTCCTCATCTAAAGTTATTTACTAGTTTGGGTCCCATAGACTCAGTCTGTAAGAATGGGTTTTATATCCTTATTTCTATTCTCTATCCCCTTCCATGCATGCTGCATGCAGTATTTAAAGGTAAAGTGCTATAGTGACAATGCAAGGGCTGCTATTTCTGTCTTCCATAGAAAAGCAGAACTATATGTTTAGCAATCTGTGATTCCTTGTGTGAGCTACTGTGGTGGTGAACTGCCACCGACCCTACAGTAAAATCTAAAATTATTTTTTCAGAATTTGTTTGCTCTTCTTTCTTCACAGTTTAAGGGGCCACTCAGCAGAACTCCCACACATCTGAGCAATGAGCAGAACTCACCAATTTGTATTATTTCATCCATTCATTGTATTTTGTTACAGTTGTTGTATTGTTGTAAGCTGCCGTGAGTCGCCACAGTGAGTGGGCAGCAATATAAATTTGAACAAACAAACAAATTGCAAGACACAAATATTCTGTACAGACAGATACAGGAAGAAAGTTGGCAAGATCAAGAAAATGAATGCCATGTGCTAAAGCGATAATGATAGGAAAAACACTTTAGCAACACTATTAGACTGTTATTAAATACTTACGGCCTCTTTACTGTTCTTCCACAGCTGCCACAATCTCTCATGTTTCTTTCCCCCCAAAATAGAAATCGCTTGCAAACAGATGTGTGGGGCTAAAGAGCTTGGTCACCTTCAGGAACTGTGTTTATTTATGATTCCTTTTAATTTTGTTTCTCATCTGTGGTATTGTTAGTAATAGTTTTTTTCCCCCTCCATCTGTCTCTCTGTGGTCGTCTTGGCTCTGATTGTCTGCTGGTGTTGTCATGTGATCTTCCATCCTCCTTCCAGTCTCTGGTTAGTATGACTGCCATCCCTCAGCAACAGCTGCTCACGCCTGACAAAAAGATGTCCTTATTTTACTTTTTTCTCCCTGCAATTCCCACCCAATCATGTTTAAATCTGTTTTGATTTAATGATATTTGGAAATAAAGGAATATCACCTGTAGGAGATAATAAAGAGGGTTATGGAAAACAAAAAACAGTTAAAGCTTTTATGAGGATTACATTCTTAAGAAGGTGAAGATAAATCATGGTTGCGGGCAATCCATAGAATTAAGATTTTACCAATTAAATACTAATTCTGAGTAATGATACCCGGCCAAGGAATATTTTGTTTAAAATGTTGACTCTGTCATGAGAAGTTCAGAAGACTGCATTTGATATAGGCATAGCTGTTGGAAACAGTGCACTATTTGAAAAATCTGGATTTCTCTTGCTACCTGCTGTGATAAATAACATTTTAACTTGCACTTGAATCTTGCCTGAAAATAGCATTATCAAATTTCAGAAAGACAATGCAGTTCATGACCTTATAGTAACACTATGAGTTTATTTTTAAATAAGACAATTATATTAATTTTATACACACATAAAATTTATTTCTCAGTGAGCTGCACTAGAGTTAGAAAAACAATGATAAATATTGGGTTTTGAAACATTAAGCATCACAACATGGTAGAGTGGAATGTTTAGAGATCTGTTAGTGCTGTAGAACAAATGTAATACAGTGGAACCCTGTATAATGAAAAATTTGTACAATGAAGAGGATTTGCGCTAACTGCTATACCTGGTATAACAATTTTTTTTCGTTATATGAAGCAAAATCGTACAACAAAAATCCCTATGGGATGCATCGTACAACAAAAAAAATTCCCAGAGATTTTTGTTGTACGATGCATCCCATATGGATTTTCATTATACTGGGCATGCTTCTTATAACGAAAAAAATTGTATAATGAAGTGCCTCGCAGAACGGACTTTTTCAATATGTGGGGTTCTACTGTACACAATATGAAGCTATATGCAACATTGTTAACATGCTTGAGAGAATAAGAACTTTGTACCTAAAATATAAAATAGGGCTTGGTTGAGGTAGACTGGTGCGAGCTAAATAGGCTCTTTTAAGGTTGAATTGACATTAATGTAGTGGGACATTTGCATCTACATGGCTTAGTGACTATTTGGTCCACTGTAGTTTTAGAGATAATTTTTGAAATGAAGGCTTTCTTCTGGAAGTGGGAGGAGGCACTTGGTGACAAGTAGGGGATTTTTTAAATAAAAAATATCAATTATAGCCTGGGAGGCCAACTTGCTTTGGCAGGGACAGACAAACTGCAAAGAAAAGAAAAAAAAAACCATCCCTTGCTTCTTCCTGTCTCCTCCAGGTTCCAGGAGGAAGCCTTAATTTTAAAAAAAGTTTCTCTGAAAGGTACAGTGCATTAGCATTATGCTAACTTTTAAAAAACGTCTTCTCCCTTCTTCTCTACAAGCAGATAGAGAGAGTTTTTAATTTTTCTAATTACCCCATATCATTAAATGATTAAGCTATCTGTATAAACCATTAACGATATGGGGAAATTACAAACAGGTCAACACATTGAAGCAGGAAGTTTCAGTTTGCCAGCTTGTTTTGGTTTGTTTCCGCTGATTGCATGTGTGGGAAACAGAGTGATCCTACCTGCACCTAAATAAATAAATAAATATTCCTGATAGGTGTGTATGAGAATGTTCTTGGGACAGATTGGTTTGCTCCAGCAAAGACATTATCTGATTGCCAGCTTTAGGAGCAAACCAGGCTGTCCCTATAGTTGACCAAGGTAAAGGTCGCCTTTGCTTGAAAGCCAGTCTTATCTGACTCTAGGGGTCAGTGCTCATCTCTGATTCATAGCCAAAGAGCCAGCACAGTCTGCGTCTGCAGACGTGTCTATGGACATGTGGCAGGCATGCCTAGACACCGGAGTGCATGGAACACTGTTTATCTTCCCACTGTAGCGGTCCCTATTTATCTACAGTACTTGCAATTTCTTGCTTTCAAACTGTTAGGTTGGCAGGAACAGGGACAGAGACGGGAGCTCATTCAGTTGTGCAGTATTCGGGTATCGAACTGCTGACCTGCCGCCTTCCAGTCAGCATCTTAGCCACTAAACTCCTGTGTAGTTGCCTCCATATTTAACTTTAGGCCTCCTTCTATAGAGGGGATATTTCAAAAATGAAACGTGCTCTTTATTTTATTCCAAGCTATCTTACCTCTGATAGTCATTATATTGTAAGAAGGGACTTAATGAAAAATACTAACCTTCAGAAAGAGCCATAAGTTGTCATTAAAATACCCAAATATTAAAAGGTTTTAATTGTCAAAAATAATACTTGGTTCAAAAGTGAACTGGTGGATATTGGCATCCAGTTTATAGTCTAAGCTTAAATGTCTAATGTAGTGATATGCAAAAAATGCTTTCAAAGTACAGTAGTACCCTTTTATTGTTCATGACCTGATGCAGAATATATATATTTATTTCCATTCTTATAATTGCCAACATGGAACAGGATTATTTCTATTTCAGGGTGCATTGTTGAGATTCCTTAATCAGCCATCCCCTATTTATTGAGTTCAGCCAGTCAAAGAATAGCTTTTCTCTCCACCTGATAGTTCTCTGTACATTTAGGGAGATATGGAAATACATACACAAATCTTTCTCATTTCTTTTCCAAGACTACAAATACTGGAGCATTTTCAACATTTCTTAAATAGCAGATTAACCACACAACTCTCCAACTCTTCTTTCTAAAATGGCAATTCAGGTTGTGTTTCTTTCACTGTAACTGCTCTTAAAAGTCAAAGGGTCAGTCAAAGGTCTGTTTCAAAATGACCTTGTGAATATTCTCTTTGGTGTAATGATTTCGGTTTATTTATTTATTCTAATTTGTATTGCCGCTCAACTCCGAAGACTCTGGGCGGCTCACAAAAAATAAAACCAATGGCAGGTTTTTTTTTAAAAAAGCAATAAAACCCATTAAAAAACTACTACAACAATTTTAAAAAGCTTAAAAGCTTAAAAGATCTTAAAAGAGAGAGAGAGTGTGTGTGTTCTACTAAATTAGCCAGCAGGCCGGGGTTACCATGTCGCTGGTGCCCCACACCTGCCCTGCTAGCCAGGTTTTTAACCCTTTCCTGAAGGGCAGCAGTTTACTTTTTAAAAGACATGTCAACAATTTATGTAACTTTTTCCCTTGAGTAATTTACCTGTTGGATATAAATGGTGGGGTAGTCTCCCAGAAAAAAGGGCCCAGAGTATAAACAAATTTGTTCTTAACTGCATCTAAAAACTAAAAGAGGTGTCGGTTGATTCAAGTAAATGGTGTTTGGTTTGTGCCCTGGCCCAAGTCAGAATTGGAAATGCCACTACCTGTACAGTATTCTTTATTATACTTGTGCCATATTGTCTTAGGCTCTGGCCAGCATGAGTTTGAATACCCAGCCTATTCTCAACCTGGAGAAGTTTCATGAAAGCCAGGAGATGCCACTACTTATGGGAAGACCTCAGAATGACCTGCAGTCCACACCTTCTACAGAATTCAACCCTCTTATCTATGGCAATGATGTAGATTCAGTTGATGTGGCTACTAGGTAAGCCTAAGCACTTCAGTTTAGCTAAATCTCCAGAGATCCTGAAAAGTCTGTTGCTGTATCTTGCAATAAACAAACGATATGCACAGAGATGGCCCCAGGTTTACTCCATGACATCTTCTAATAGCCTTAGGGAAAAAATCCTGCCTGAAACCCAGAGCTTCTTCCATTCATTATTGACCATACTTTTCCAGATAAACTAGTTTTATGGCTTCTCAAAAGCAGGTTCCCAAGTTGTTATGTTATGTATAAATAAAAAGCAAAACAATATGTATATTGGAATTAGGACATTAAATCTATGACTTGTTATTAGTCTCTAATAATGTTATTAGTTACCATAATGCTGAAATTTATGGAAATGAATTAATACACCATTTATGCAGAATTCCTGCAAGTCTCTTTGCTTTGATACACAACGATTCCACAAAATGCAACTGCTTTCTAGTATTGTTTGATACTTTGTCTAAAAGAAATTAGCTCAAAGATGGGAGTCAGTTCAAGATTACTCTTCTATTCTAGGATTTGCAGAGCTTTGCAATAAAGGAAGTGAATACTTTTCTTCTTGAAAAAGTGGGTGACTCCCCCATCTCAGGCCAATAGTCCCCTTGGTTTTCACAGAGAATGTTTTCATGCACTGTAATGTCTTTGGGATTGGAGCTGACCGAGTTGTGCAGAGGGTGCATTGTTCCACCTACTTTTTCATTTTCATGGTTTAATTTATTTATCCAAGTCTGAACCTCTGAAATTTAAAACCAACATAATTTTAAAAACAACACAAGTGTAAAGCATTCTACAGCACATTTTCATGGTACATGAATACATTGTGCACTTTACCTTTCTGTGACATTGGTGGCTATATTCCCAGTTAGTTATTCTTTCTTTCTTTCTAGGGTTGCTATGGTGAGGTTCTTCAATTCACCAAATGTTCTGCAAGGATTTCAGATGCATACCCGTACACTTCGCCTCTTCCCCCGGCCAGTGGTGGCATTTCAGGGCAATTCTTTCCTTGCTTCTCGGCCAAAACAGACAGCCTTTGCGGAAAAATTGTCCAAGACCCAGGCAGTAGAATACTTTGGTGAATGGTCACTCAACCCCTCAAATTATGCTTTCCAGAGAATTCACAACAGTAAGTCTTGGTTGTGTGCTTCCCCACATCCTCCTCACTAGTGCTGAATCTTCTAACACACGGCTGCCCAAACTATGGCCTTTGGGCTGGATCTGACCCAGCACTATTTCGTCCGGTCCACACTGCCCTCGTTGCTCCCAGAAGCGGAAGTAGAACGTGCCTGTATGGGCACATTCTAATTCAGCTTCTGGGAGCAACAAAGGCAGTGTGGGCTGAATGAAATGGCATCGGGTGCTGGATCTGGCCCACAGGCCGTAGTTTGGGCATTCCTGGTTTAATAATTTGCCTGGCTTTTCATGTGTAAATCTGTGGCACCTTTGGCACCACTTGTATTCCACATTTGTATCTCATTTGTTGGAAATTGTGTTCCAAACATATTTTAAAGCTATCCTTTTCTTGTTTCATCTACAGACATGTTTGACCCTGCTCTGATTGGTGATAAGCCAAAGTGGTATGCTCATCAACTGCAGCCAATCCATTACCGTGTCTATGACAGCAATTCTCAGCTGGCTGAAGCACTAAGCGCTCCAGTAGAGAGAGAAACTGATTCTGATCCTACTGATGATAGGTTAGTGAACAGTATAGCTTTATGGAGTTATTTTCCTCAGTGGTTTTTAGAATTATATATGTATGCATACGATTATTTCACAAATTTCTGTACTAGTCTTTGATATCAATTTCTAGTTGTTATGGCATTGCTCTAAACTATTTTCATATTTTAAAGTGAATGAATAATAGTATAAAATATTATAAATAAATAAATTAACAAAATTGTTAAAGCTACCATAAAACCCAGATTGAATGATCCTTAAAAGGCTTTTTTAAAACTGAAAAAATAAAAGGCAGTCTACCAGGTGTGCCAGAGATAATATATAAAATACTAGTCCCCGTTGCTACAACCTGTTCCTTTTTGAACTTTCTTGTTTCCATTTTTTTCATACTGTCATATTGCTTCTAGTATAGTTAGAATCAACAGTACCTTCCTGTTTGAAACTTATCTGTCCAAGCATGTACTTGGACAAGAATGATGATAATCTGTCAGAGCAAAGTTTGTTCATTTAATAATCTTTATGTTGTTTAACCACCTATACCTGCTCCATGGAATAGTTTACCATTAAAGCTAGGACAGGCCCTCTGTCTGTACATTTAAAAAAAGTCTTAAAACTGAATTATTCAGAGAGGCATTTAAAGTTATCTTCCCTTTAGTTAATCAGTTATGAGTATATTTTACTTCCGGATCTGATGTTCTACTGATTGACAGCTTTTAGATTAATTTTTACTTACAGTATATTACTTTGCTGCCTTCAAGGAAGTTTGAAAGTATCTTTTATTGCTACTGTTTTTGTTCTATAGTTATTTTGATTTATTGCTGTAAACCATCCAGAATGGGACTCTCTTTCCCAGATAGGTGGTATATTTAATTTAATTTAATTTTCGTACTTATATGCCGCCCACTCAGGAAACCCGACTCAGGGCGGCTCACATAGTACACAATCACAAATAAAAAAAAGCAAAAATCAGCCGATTTTACTTATTTATTTATTTATTTCAATTTTTATGCTGCCCACTCAGATAAAAACCAGACTCAAGGTGGCATACAACAATTTAAAAAAAGTATAAAAACATTAAAAACCCCGTTATCCACCCATCTATCCACCCTCCTACTACCACCCCATTTAAAACTAAAAACAAAACTAAAAGGGAAGGGAGGAATACAGAAACACAGAAGGAGGGCACAAACTGGACTCTAGCTGGAGATGAGCCAACAGGCTGGGGCCTTATTCCCATTAGGGCCCCACACCTGCCCTGCCAGCCAGATCTTCAAACCTTTCCTGAAAGGCAGCAATTCTGTCTGTAGCCTCATTTCTGTTGGCAGGAGGATAAAAACGTAAAAAGTATAAAAACAGATAAGAACCACCCCCATTAAAAACCCACCCGCCCCATTCATAAAAAAGAGGGAGGATCTTAATTATGGTATAAGCCAGCAGGCGGGGCCACACTTCTATCAGGGACCCACACCTGCCCCGCCAGCCATGTTTTAAGATCTTTCCTAAAGGGCAGCAATTCAGTCTGCAACTGTAGCTCTATTGGCAGGAGGTTCCAAAGGGCCGGTGTGGACACGGAGAAGGCCCTCCTCCTTGTGCAAGAGAGATGAGCCCCTCTAGCCGATGGTACAATTAGAGAGCCCCTCCGGTCTGCTCTGGTTGGATGGACAGACATTCTTGGGGTCTCTTAGGTATCCTGGCCCACTACCATGTAGGGCTTTAAAGGTCAAAACCAGCACCTTGAATTGCACCCAGAGGCAAACTGGTAACCAGTGCAGTTCCCGAAGCAGTGGCGAGGCATGGGTATAATGCCTGCACCACATAACCACCCAGGCAGCTGCGTTCTGGACCAGCTGTAGCCTCAGAATGGTCGTCAAGGGCAGCCCCATGTAAAGCGCATTGCAATAATCTAGTCTGGAGGTGACCAGAGCATGCATGAATGGAATGTATAATTGATGACTGATTCAACATGACTATTTCTTATTTGATTGCTGATCTGTTTCCCTTATGCTGTCTCTTTTGCAATCTTTTTGTCTTGTTCTTTCTGTCATTTACCACTATTTCACTTTCATTTGTGACAGTGGCAGTGACAGTGTGGACTATGATGACTCCAGTTCTTCATATTCGTCCCTTGGTGACTTTGTTAGTGAGATGATGAAATGTGACATCAATGGTGATACTCCAAGTGAGTAAATTAAAGGCTATAGTTTCATTATTTCCACAGATCTACTGTATTCGGTGTAATTGTCCTGAAAGACAGATTGATTGCTTGGGTTAGTAGTTATTACATTGGAATGATACATTGAGAACTGGTAAATATATGTATTAGGGTGTATCTTGACTGTTGAAAGAATTGGGATTCCAATCCACACACACACACCCAATTGAGTGAAGGTCACATGGAGCTTGTCCCAGTTTCCATATCCTGGGGAGTAATCTTGCCTGAACAAGTTTTTTAAAGCCTGCAGTCATGGTGGCTAAGCACATTCCTGATTTCCTGCTTCCCCTTCAGCCCCCCTGGTAGGATTTTTTCCTTTTAAAAATTATCCTTGCTGCTACTATCCTCCATTCCAAAAAGGGGGAGAATCTGTTGTCACCCCAGTCACTGCCTCTGCTTCGACCTCTGCTTCAAAGCCTTTTGGGCACTGCCCCTGTTGCCACTTCTCTACACCCAACACATGATAACATTTCTTTTTTTTAAAGAAACTTTTTATTGTTCTAATGTTACAACAGTTCTTTGTAAAGACTGCTGATTGCTGAACTGTTGTAGCACTCTTAATAGTAAGGATCGGGAAAAAACATTTTTAGGCTATGGGGAAACCTGCAAACTTTATGGGGCAGGTAGCACAATACACATATATGCACACAGAAGAATATAGCAGTTTAGGATTCAGTACAAAATAAATGACCTCTGCCAGGTAATTTAAAATAAATTGTTTGGGCAAGATAATGTGTGCACCAGCTGTGTGTGATGCATTTCTTAGTATTTGAATTGATTCAAAATCAAAACCGATGCAAAAAATTCAAGATGTCCTTTACTTAATTTTAACAGCTTTCAAGACCCTGCTGAAATATTTTTGTTTATTCAGTGCATTTATTTAATATATGTCACAGCAGCCTTTTAAGACTATAGTCATCCTAAGGGCGTGATGGCGAACCTTGGCAATCCAGATGTTCTTGGACTTCAATTCCCAGAAGCACAAGCCCCCTGTGAACACACACAAATGGATTTACTGCGATTCATCCGGCCTGCGCTGCCCTCGTCGCTCCCAGAAGCGGAGGTAAAACGTGTTCGTATGGGCGTGTTTTACTTCCGCTTCCGGGAGCGATGAGGGCAGTGTGGGCCAGATGAATCACAGTAAATCCATTTGTGTGGATTCACAGGGTGTTTGGGCTTCTGGGAATTGAAGTCCAAGAACATCTGGAGTGTCAAGATTTGCTATCATAGTCCTAAGGTGACTTACAGTACAAACAGTATATAATGCAATGGCTATAGATTTTAGCAATGCAAGTAGACTGGCAGAAGGGACTATCCATTTTCCTCTTCTCCACAAGGCAGTCCCTCTGGTTCCCTCTGGCTCTCCTACACAGGAGACCGTGCTGAATGGGATGTGGTACACTCCCCTCAAACGTGACCCTTTCCATCAACAGAAGGCAGATTTTTTTTATCTAATCTGCTAAATTTTTTCAAACAAATGTAAAACCAAAACAGAACAAAACAAAAGAAGTAAATATGTCAATTATGGTAAAATGATAGAAGAATCTTAAGCACAAAAACTTAACATACCAATGGAAAGAGTAGCATGTATAATTAAACTTTCAGCTAAGAGTCAGAAAAATGTGTACATTTGAAAAAACCCTTAAGAATTACATCAGCAAGATGTCTTTCAAAAGGAAAGTCCATAACTTCTCAACTGCAGTACCACTGAAAAGGCTCGTTTCTCTTCATCATCTGGAGAGGAGAAATGGACCTAGATATCTTTGCTAGGTCTCATAGAAGTTGTAGGTCAAGAATATTTGAAGGGCCATCATTGTCTACCTTTGCCCTTGGCAGAATTGCAGCTGATGTGTCAAATGGAAGTGTTAAAGGGCACTCTAACCTGCTGCCATTGGCGCTTTCACAGATAGTGTTGAATGCAGATGCACACTCCAAGCAATTATCCTTATTTGTGGGAGAGAATGCAGTCTCATCCAACAGGGTCCTCTGTCCAGATCTAACACTGTTTATTCATAGTAGTTCCCTCTCATCTCAATTAACCCCCGGCTTGTTTACCATCTGTGTCCAAAATGTGTTGTCCAGCACCTGTACAGGGATTGCAAATCTGCCTTGGAATTAGTGGGTATTAAACAGGTAAACTAGTCCACATTTGGGCCTAATTTCATCACTTCCCTTACATAGAGTGCAAATAGTCCTAATGGCAGTGGGGAATAGAACAGGGGAGGGGGGAGTAGAAGAAGAGCAGAAATCTCCCAGTACTACCTTATGAGGTGGAATTAGACACTGAGCTCTGTTAACACAATACATGCAGATAGTCCACAACAGGGATATGTGTAGGTCCTATGAAGCACTATATGTAGTCTGATATCTGTTTACAGATTTGGATCCATTAACACATGCAGCTTTGGGTGATGCCAGTGAAGTGGAATTTGATGACTTCCAGGAGTATTCGGGTGATACGGATGAACAGGCCCTGGACAGTGAGAATTCCCAAGATAACACCCAGCCTCGGTCAAGTTCAAGCACAACAGCCAGCAGCAGCCCCAGCACTGTCATCCATGGGGTGAATCATGTGTGTAATGGGAAAGATTGCACGGGGCAGTAAAAACACAGGGACTTGAGAGGAGCCAAGAGTAGAGGAATAATAGGATTTGTGCTAGGTTAACATTCATCATCATCAGGGTTTGCTTAGGGCATTATTTATTCATTGTTTGCCACTACTACTACTATTACTACTATTACTACTACTCTTCAAATCTACTACAGTGGAACCTCGGTTAATGTAATTAATACATTCTCCCGGATGTTTCTTACAGCAAAAATTACTTTAACCAAATTTCCCATAGGAATGCATTGAATGCAATTTCCCATAGGAATGCATTGAAAACCAAAATACTTTAACTAAAACACAGTTTCCGATAGGAATGCATTGAAAACCAATTAATCCCTTCTGAACAAAATTCCATAAACCGAGCCACTATTTCCTATGGATTTCCTTTATGTGATTTTTATGTTAACCGAGCCGTTTGTTAACCAAGGTTCCATTGTACTTCTCTTTATTTATTTAGTATATTTTTATACCGCTTTCCTCACCTATTGGTGACCCAAAGCGGTTTACAGATAAACAAAGATGTTAAATTACATAAAACTTGAAATACAATTAAACATTGTGGCTGAACATCCGAGGGAGCCTAAGAGACAGCATCCAGGCTCAATGTCAGTGACGGAGCCTGGTATTCAACATCCTTTGGAACATCCTCGGGCATCTTAAGGCTCATGTCATGGGTAACAGCCACTCCCACTCCCCTCCAACCTGCTGAGGGGAGGAGCTCAGGGGGTTCTGTAGCGAGGACAAAGGTGGAAAATGTCCTCCTGCCACGGAGCAACGGTCACTCCCACTCTCCTGCAACCGGCTGAGGGGAGGAGCTCAGGGGGCTCTGTGGCAGGGACGAAAGTTATTAGACTGAAGTTTAATACTGAACAGCTTTGGGATAGAAAGGTTGTGTTAGTTTTTTGCTTTTTCTTGTGAAAGGGAAAGTACTGTATATAAATTATGAAATAAATATAAAAATTAGATTTTGTGTTAATTAGATTTAATAGATAATAAAAGAGTATTTAAAATGTAATGTATATATCTGCTGTGAAGCTATAAATATCATCTGGTTTATGCTTTTCTAACAAAAGTCACTGGATTTTCCTACACTCACATATTTACTAGACTAACATGATCAGCAAAACAAAGCAGAAAATAGAGAAGAATTGCACAGACTGATTATGATTATGTTGTATATGGACTTTAAGTATTTTGAGAAAGTTGTGGAGACTCTTTGTGAATAAGGATATAGTTAGAAAAGGCTTCCCCCCAAAAAACAACAACCAAGCGCCTATGTTTCCTCAGTTGTACTCATAGCATAGTGATGGGTCATTTTATGGTGACGTTTTGTGCATAAATATTTGAGACTTCGTTAGAAATGTTAGGAAATGAATTAATAAGCAGTGCTATCAAAGTTTATTTTTAAAGAAAGGATTTGATGAAAGGACAGATATACTGTACAGTGGTACCTCGGATAAAGTCCAATTCGGATAAAGTCTGATTTGGATAAAGTCGCAGTTTTCATGCACACATGATGCATCGCATAAAGTCCAAAATTGCTAAAAAATGGATGTTATCCGAAGTATTTGGTATAGGAACCTCGGATAAAGTCCATTTTTTGGACGTTGTCCGATGCATCGCCCATTTAATTTGGATAAAGTCCAAAATGTCCAAACTTGTGGAACTGAGTTGGGACTTTATCCGAGGTTTTACTGTATATAAATATCAGTGAAATAGTAGATTTGCAAAGAAAATTTCAGAGAGCTGATTCTGAAGCAGTGTCTATGCAGTAAATCAGATTTAGCAAAAGCATTGGGAAAAATGAGAATAATTTCCCCCCAAAATTTTAGGGTTTCCTTGCTTCAGCACAGTTGTTATAGAAATATGTATTTGTGAACAATTTGATTTTTAAAATTTATTTTACAGGAATCAACTGATTCAGCAGAGATGGATGAGAAATTGGTAGCTGGATTTTCAAATCACTTACCCAGCTTGCCTTTACAATCGAATTTTCCCAAGATGAGCTTGGATCGTCATGAATGTGAGAGTCCTTCAAACAGTTTGAGCTACACAGACGGAATGACGAAGAAGCGAGAGTATGATAACCCGTACTTTGAACCACAGTATGGGTTCCCAGCAGAGGATGATGATGATGATGAACAGGAAGAAAGCTATACACCAAAGTTCAATCAGAACCTCAATGGCAGTCGGTGAGAGATTTCTATCCGGAGGCAATATGAGACTATAAAGACAGTGCTGGAGTTTTACTGGACCTGGTGTTTTATGCTTAGAACTATCAGTTTCTTGAGAAAATTCCTCAGATACCTTAGGTCCTACATATGCATATTAACACGAATGAGTATCCTGATACAGTTCTTCACCAGTCACATGAAGAAAGCAATCATGTCTTTCTTACATGAATACTGGCCTTTTTAGGAAGTGAAGTGACAGTTGAATGAGAAAAATACATGTGGTTGGCTGACACTCACATGGTCGTGGTATTTATACATTAAACTTGTAAAAGTTGCTTTAGGAAGAATGTATGTAAGGGCTTCCTCACCTACCCATAACGAAGTAGTGGTAGAATGCTCTGAGTTCAGCATGTCATTACATTTTTTTTTATTCTTAAAAGTAACTTCACAAACAGTGTCAAGACTACATATCACAAAAGCATGGAGTCATGTCACTACTGTATGCTTATGTGAAGGAATCTTTTATTTAATTATTGGGGAAGAGGACCAAAATTATAGCCTTGGAATAACTTGGAGATGTTATTTTTGAGACTGAGAGCTGGTATTTAGAACTAACATCTTTGGCTCTCCTATTTATTGCCTCAAATCTATACCTATAAAATGGTGCATTAACCGTTGGAATGTGACAAAGGATGTTTAGCCAGGCCCCATTAGCCCTGTCCGAGCCTCCGTGCACTTGCCCGAACTGGGTTTGCAGGTAACTGTCGGATTGAAATTTGCGCCAGTGGGGCAGGAGCCCCCCGGACGCAAACAAAAAAAGGGAACTTAAATTCCCAACGTTCCTTGCGCCGCGCCGCACCAGAGCCAATCAGGCTGAGCGGCGTGGGCAAAAGGAACGTTCGGAAACGCATCGTGGCCAATCAAAAATAAGCCGCAGGAAAAAACCGCTGCACTACCTAAAATCGTGCACGCCAAACTACAAGCCCCAGCGTCCTGCGCGCCATTAGCGTGCAGAACGCTGAGGCAGCCGGTGCGCGAAAAATAAAAGTAACCCCCCTGCCACACCTGCCCTTCCTTCCCATGGGCCAGCCAGCATGGTCTGCGGAAAAGAAAGCCCCCCCCCACCGCCGCTGCCCTTCCTTCCCACGGGCCAGCCATTGAGCTTGGCCTGTGAAAAAAAAGACCCCCCCACCCAGCCTTTCCTTTCCACGGGCCAGGCTTCAAGCCAGGCCCGTGAAAAAAAGACCCCCCCACCCAGTCTTTTTTCCCCACGGGCCAGGCTTTGAGCCTGGCCTGCGAAAAAAAAAGACACCCCCCCTCGCCCCTGCCTTTCCTTTCCATGGGCCAGGCATTGAGCCTGGCCCGCGGAAAAGAAAGACCACCCCCTAAAAAAGAGTCAACAACACTCAAAATCAAAAAGACAAAAAGGAAACACAGAAACAGCCAAAAACAAACAAGAAAAAACACACAGACCTCCCCCAACCCAAAACAACCCCCCCCCCACAAAAAATAAAACCAGAGAGTTTACCATGAGACGTCTTCACTCCATGACGACCGGAACTCAAATGAGAAAAAAAAAGAGTACTTACCGGAAGAAGAAGCCACACCCAGAGGACAGTAGAGAAAAATTGTAGAGTAGAAGAAAAGCTCACCAGCCCCACCCAGAGGCCACAAGAGTAAAAACATCCCAAAATATTCAAAATAATAAGATTAATTCCAAAAACACTGAAAAAAGTTATCAAATCATTCAAAAATATTCACACTAATCACAAAAAAACAAAACATCTAAACACAGTATGGAAACATTGATTAAAAAAAACATATTCTTACACATTTTAAAAATTATTATCCAAGGCACAACTATTTAAAAAAATACACATAGTAACACATTATTTGGTTAAATACAATAATTATAAAAAATTATATCATCCTTTCCTCTTTTGAAAAATGAAAAAACCAAACAAAAAATAAAGAAACAGTTTCGAACAGCCCATGCGTAAAAATAAAAAATTAAAAAACCACAACTAAAAACTAACCTCATTTGCATAAAAATAAAACAAAACCCTTCCAAAACCATTTTAAAGAGCCCGGCACTGAGGAAGCCGGCGCGCAAAAAATAAAAATAAACAACACACTGGGAGCGCAAGTCCGCCGCAGGCAGACGCAGCACCTCGAAGCCACAAATTCACAAAACCTTTCAACACCAGTTAAAACAGCCCGGCACCATTTCTTCAAGAACAAAACAAAACCAAACTCTTCACTATCCAACACAATTTTAAAAAGCCCGGCACCGCTGGGCAAAATCTGCTAGTCTATATATATAAAAAGAAGGTGTCACCTTGTATGTGGAGAATACAAATCAACACCCCTGGACCCAGCACGCTGTAACTTGGTACATAGGTGCCTTGAGCATGCTGGCTTGGCACTGTCGGGGTCCAGGGTCCCGGGCCGGGGTCTGTGCCCCGAAAAAAGGGAAAAGGTGTGGGGACTATGACCACCCATGGTGCCTTGGGTGAGGAGAAATACCCCATGGTCCCTTGGGCAGAAAAAAAAGGGGAAAAGCCGTTCCATGCATGTATGCCGGTGCGGAAGCTGTGGCAATGGCCGTCCACGATGTGGCCGCTCACAGGGGCGGCGAAACAGTCTGGGCACGCGCGGCAGCAGGGACGGAGCTGTGGGCGCCGAGGACGATGGCAGTGCTGCTGCCGCCAGAGCCGGCCGCTGGGCTATGGCTGCGGTAGCGGCCACAGCTTCCTGCAGTGGTGCCGACTACGGGGCGCATGGTGGGGCAGACCAAGACGAAGAGCCGGGGAAGGCGGCCGGGACAAGCCCTGCCAAGGACCACAAGGTAGGGGGGAGGCAGGGGTGGGGGAAGAGCGCAGCCAGGACACCAGGTGGGGCACCCGAGACGCGGGGCAAGGAAGGGCCGAGAGGCTGGTGGGCGTTCTGCTGTGGGGCCAGGGGGGAAACGGGCAACCAAGGCCCAGCTACCGAGCCACGTGCCCAGGGCGTGGAGCCAGGGAGAGTGAATGGGGGCGACGGGTGGGGGCCCAGGAAGGGCCGTGCATCAGTCAAGGTGCCCTATGCGGGGCAGGGCTGCCATATGGATCCCCGGGCGAAGCCTGGCACTAAGCTAATCTAAAATAAACTTTAGCTTGCAAGTCACTTTCCAGACTCATTCTCTGGTTAGACACAGATTTGGCCATTATCAATGTGAGATGATTCACAGTTATCCTTATGGTTGTGTGATACAGAATACATCAATGCTGTAATATCTTTGTCTTTTCTTTGAAGCCCCTTGAAGCCTTTGCGTCCCAACAGTTTGAAGCTTGGCAATGACTCTGATGTGGAATCGGATTCCCATGCCAGTTCCCCAAACTCTACGATCTCTAACAACAGCAGTGAAGGTTTTGGGGGCATCATGTCATTTGCCAGTATGTATCATCATTTGTTATGTCTTGACTAAAAAAGAGACTTGCAGAGGACTTAAAAATGGGGAAAGAGAAACTTTTGACACTTCAGTCCCCAACATCACAATGCGAAGGTTGCTAAACAGACTGCTGCTTATGACATGGCATTCATCCGCTGGCTCTAGCTTTCACAGCCTCAGCAGAAGAGCAGCTGGTGTCTTCACCTTGTAGGGAAAACAGTAATTGGATTGGGTTAAATGTAAGCACTTTGAAGTACATATGGGAAATGGGATTTGGAGACTAAGCCAGGCAGCTGAGCAAACAGAATTGCAAGAGGAGGATATGCATGTTGCCAAGTGCTGCTCATCAAACCAGAACATGCTAGGCAGAAAAACTGTGCTGAAGCAAAGAGTTTTTTGTTTACTTTTAGAATTAATAATATATGTTCTATTTATGGCACTACATATTGCTAGTAAGGCATCAAATGTGGTTTGTTAGAAAATATTTTGCAGAGAATATATAGGGCAACCTCTTTTTTTAAAAAAAAATCACACTGCAAAAGCTTATCTTTTAGTATTATTCATAAAAAAATCTTTAAGCTCAGCATTGCTTGGGACCAGGATGTCAAAGGAAGTACACATATGAATCTCTTTAGGTGCTGAGCAGATCTGTTGGGATTTGTTCTGTATGCTTTATCTGGTTGGGATGATTTTTATATGCACAAGGGCAGTGTGTTTTAAATTTTGGTATCTTTTTTGTGACATGATTTCCTCTTCAAAATAGTGTGTTGTTACTCTCTTTTCTATGTTTTTGAATGAATTTTTAAGGCTGACTTTCGAGAGTTAGTTCCCGCCCTGCCCCCCCGGCAATTCTTTTAGAAATTATAGTTTAAATGTTGGCATGTTTATTAATTATATCTGATTTTATGATTGCAACCTTTCGGAATCATTAGATAGAAAGGTAGAATGCAATTATATACATTCTGTGGTCAAAATAGTTCCAGAGCAGAGCATTTCTGACATATTGTCACGTATCTTTATCCTCTATTGAAATGATAACTTACTAAGAAAAGAATAAGGAGGCTCTGGGGAAATATTATTGTACTGTTGTGAATGGCTGCAAAAATTACATAATTTTTAACATAAAATGCTAAGATCTAGGAAGTACTGCTGACTTGCCATTCATATAGTATGTGTTTCTTATTACACTTGCTTAGCCAGAAAAAATAGGTATGCGGTGTCAGCATATTGTTGGATCTATCAATACTTCTACTAGATGTTCAAGTGATAGCTTTGACCAGAATTTATTTTCTACAGCATAAACTATTACAACAGCTAATCCTTTTCCTAGAGAAGGTTGATTCTTGATAAGGCCACGTGTTCTTATGGACCAAACGAGACCAGGGGTGGCCAACCTTGGCGCTCCAGGTGTTCTTGGACTTCAGTTACCAGAAGCCCAAGTAACCACAACTGCTGATCAGGGCTTCTGGGAATTGAAGTCCAAGAACACCTGGGGCACCAAGGTTGTCCACCCCTAAACTAGACAACATTTTTACATTTTTAAAAGAGGAAATAAAAGCAATAAAGAGGCAATCTCAAGCAATAAAAGGCATATATGTGTCATAATATATCATCTACATATCTTACATTTAATGTGCATTGTTTTGTGATTGGTCACTGGAAAGAAATGGTTAATCTAGCATATCTGGTTGTTGAGGCACATATCTCTGAGGAATTCCCCTTGCTGGAGGGGAAATAGATTACTTAGACTAGAGAGAATATATATTTTCTTAATGCTTAGTTTGACCCTGTGGTATTTCAAAGTTGGACTGCTTTAATAAACTATGTGTTCTGCTTTCTTTCGGAAAGTGTGCAGAAGCTTCAGATGATGTGCAATATAGCAAGCAATTAAAGTGGAGTCCATTTCTTTTGGAATATGTGACTCCACCATGGTACCAGTTACATTGGCATTTGGTCCATTTCCAACCAACTCAACTTTAAAAATCTATCTTTAAATTCTTCAACTGCTTGAAGTCATGGTACTGAAAGGACTATCCAGTCCCATATGTTTCATTCAAATTATCAGCAGAGATGCTGCTTTTTGTCTTCTTGCTGCTGGAGGGTGCATTTGGTAGAAGTAAGAGAAAGGGTCTTTTCTATTACAGCACTCATAAATGCCATGAGAGAGAAATCTCAGTCCTGTCCAAATTGATGATTTTTAGGAGTCAGGCAAAACATTTTCTTTTCTTTTTGCATGTGTGTATGACTTGACCTGCTATTGCTTCTGCCTTGATTCATTTACGGCTTGGCTTTGTTAGAGATGAATTTTATCTGTTCTGCTACTTTATTAATTTATTGTATAAGGTTTTAAATGTTATAATTGTTATATGCCTTGGTATCTGAAAAAACGATGATGGTAGGATATAAATATTTAAAATAAAATCAATCTGTTTAATTTTGTTAAATAAAAATTTGAGGTGAAAAAGCAAGCAGGGAGAACAAGTCAGATGTTCATGCCTCTTTTATCATGTGTAAAATGTCTCTGCACATCTTAACCGAAATTAGGAAGTAAGGGCCTATCCTGTTTCTAGTAGAGAGAATGCTTGCTGTTGAGGGTTGACGAGACCTGTGACATTACATACAACAGGGATTCTCAACCTGTGACCAGGCCCCTAGTTTAAAAAGGTTGAGAACTCCTGACATACAACTTTGAATTTAATATGGTTTTAACAACTGAAGTGACATTGGCTTGCAGATAGTGGGCGACAAATGCCAGAATCATAGCAGGAATGGAGGGGAAATTTAACTGTTTCCTATCCTTTTGTGGTCTGTGGGAAAATCTGTCTTCTGATTATGGTGGTCGCTTTATTGAAAACTTTCCATTGATGCTTCCCTCCCAGCCATAGCCAATGATTATATTCTTATTAATTTGCACATTAAATCTAATGACATATTTAAAGTCATGTCTAGTTTGATCTTGTTCAAGTGTAAATCGGAGAGTAGATTACTGAATGAGGTTTAGGGAATTATTGGATTATTTGATGCATTTTCTTTCTGTTATAGGTAGCCTATACAAGAACCACAGCACAAGCTTTAGTCTGTCTAATTTAGCACTTCCAACCAAAGCTGGGAGAGACAAAAACACTCCATTCCCCAGCCTGAAAGGTAATAATTTTTATTGCCTGTTACTGCTTTCAGAATTCTTTTGATTGCTATGCAGTCACAGAATCATCCCAAATATGGCTTTTTTGGGTGGTGGGTGGTGGGTGGGAGGACAGTGCTCTTTAGAAATTTGGATTGCTTGTGGCCGACGCTTTGTATTTCTTGAACAGATTTTTCAAAAGTATTAGTCCTTACTGTATTAATGTGTGGAAGAATAAAATATTTTTCCTGTCTTTAATAATTTTGCAGCAAGAATGTACTTTTGTGAAAGGAGATTCTTGATGTATAAAGTGGATGCAAATTATTAACTCTGTGGACAGACGGAATCTTTAAAGCAGGGGTGCCCAAACTTTTCAGGCTGCGGGCCGATCACATGGTACAGTGGCCCTGTCATGTCCCTCCCACCGGAAGCAGAAGTAAAACATGCCTTGCAATCTGTTTTGCAACAGGATGAGACAGATTTTAGGCTGCCATTTTCTCTGCTTAAACCAAGGGTGCCCAAACTATGATTCCCAACACCAATGCATCAGGCCTGTGCCGCCCTCGTCGCTCCCAGAAACGGAAGTAAAATGAGCCTGTACAGCCGTAGTTTGGGCACCCCTGCTTTAAAGCCCCATGCGGTCACTTTTGAGGAGATCCTTTGCTGGCAGTGAGCTATATAATAATAAGCATCATAGTCAACATTTACTTAGCCTGTTTGTTGCCAGAGGTTCACATCACATGCATATCATTTTCAATGATCATCTTGGCATACAACCACTGTCTGCAGTTCGGGAAGTGCTGCTTGTGCAGAACTCTTAAAGATGAAATCTGTTGGAAAAGAGCTTTTCATCTTTTTTTGCCAGAAGAAGAAATTACCTTGAAAATAAACATGTTTATATTTCTTTACTCTGGGGCAATGGGGTTAATCAAGTGAGAGATTTTCTTTGCATTCAAGACTTTGCAGAGGCTGCAGAAATTATCATTGTGCTAGGTTACTGTAGTACAGTTGGTTTTAAAGAACTACTGATGAAGGAAAGAAAACAAATGCACACTGTTTGTTTTGCATTGGAACTTTTCAGTTGCTTAACCAGAAGACTGCTTTGTTTGTTTCTTCAGTTCATATATATATATAAAATCAGAAAAAAATACTATTTTTCTTTTTAACAAGTTGATTTTATTTATTTCTCCCTCGTCTCCATTTTCATCGGTAAAGATTACTTTAATCTGGAAGTGGGAAGGGATGTGGATGAAGGTTGGTATGATGTCTTGCTGACCTTTGACCTTTTAGTAATAAAGGCCAAAAGTTGGTTTTGTGTTGCTGCCTTGGGCTTTGCTTTGGATAGAATGATCTTTTCCTGGGTGGGTGTGTTTGTGTATTTTTTAAAAAATCAGAGAAGAATTGTGACTAGTTGGTGAAGACTCTGCATTGGTCTGTCTGGAATATTTCCATTTGGTCACATTCCTATATTTGTGCAGAGATCTTCTTGTTAGCTAAACCTATTATTGGTGACACACATTGGGAGAAAATAGTGATGGGTTTTTCCCTATTTTTTCATGCTTTGTGTCTCATTGTCTGAGTTTGATTCTCATTTCTTGCCAAGCTTTTCCCCATGTAGTAGCTTCTGCAGATTTTAAAATCAAAATAGAATTTCCTTTCATCATTAGTTCTGTTTCTTCCATAGCTAAACAAAGGTTGACGAACAAACTAAATTGATGGGTACATCTCTTGAGTGCAGCAGTAGTTGTTTAGGATGTTGTGATCATAGACATTTGTGGATACTGGAGCTATTGATATTCTTAATATTTTAATTGTTATAGTACAAGAAGCTTGTCACTTTCATTGCTATTTCCATTTATTTCTTATGGCTTAATTTCATTTACTTTCTATCATGTTTTTAAAAGGACATAGGCTTCTCATTGCTTTTTTGGGGGCAATGAATATGAAAGGTATCAGTTTTGATTCCAAGGATGCAAGAAACATTATTCAGGTGGGGCTGAATATAGCATTTGAGCCAGCACAGAGTGATTAGACTAGGACTCAGGAGACCTATATTCAAATTTCCACTAAGACATGAAACACTGTTAGTGGTTTTGGTCTGTCTGTCTGACTTACCTAACATGATTGTTATGAATATTAAATAGGAGGAAGAGGAGAATTGCATATACCACCTTAAGGGCACTGGAGAAAAGGTGCAGCAGATAAATAATCATAAAGTAACATGAAAATCAGTTTAAACCACATCTGAGCTGCTAATAAGATATTTTGACTGTCATGATTTCCCCCACTGATCCTTACAACTGGGGCTTCTGGATTGAATGAGACAGAGAAACTTGCAGCTCTCTCTCTCTTTTAAAAAACCCAAACACCTACCGTATGCTGTTTAAGAAGGATTATTTTGAGACTATGAATACTAGTCAGTATTTTTCCAAAGTGTGCTTCTAGAAAGGATTTAAAAATATCTAGTACAGTGAATTATCTTCAAGCCCAGAGTGGTGCCGATTACAGTGTTAGTCACCTGCGTTTCTATACAAACAGCATAAGGTCATATAGGTCTACAGAAAATAGGTGAATGTTTTGGAATAGTAGCCGTGTTAGTTTGTGTTTAAAGCATATCAGAGAGTAAACCAAACCAAACCATTGTTGCACTTTAAAAACTAACTGCTGTATGTTAATGTTAACTTTCGTGGATCAAAAAGCCATGTTGATTTGTAGACTTATCTGTTATGCTAACCTATCTCTTTGTACCTATGTACCTGATGTGTATACATTGATTGCCATGAAGTTTCACTCTTATGTCGGATGAAGTAGACTTGATCTATGAAAACTAACATTAAAATACGGCAGTTAGTCTTTAAAGCGCCACAATGTTTTTTGTTGTTTTGTTTACTCTGTAACAGAGGGTTACAGTGCAGCTTCACTCTAGCCCCTAGTTCTGTGATGGTGAACCTTGACACTCCAGCTGCTCTTGGACTTCAATTCCCAGAAGCCCAAGTCCATGTGAACCCATTCGTGTGGATTCACAGGGACTTGGGTTTCTGGGAATTGAAGTCCAAGAACAGCTGGAGTGCCAAGGTTCACCGTCACTGCCCTAGTTAATACCATTTTCTTGAGCTTCCTTCTCTCCCCTTGAGTTATTGCTACAGCACTTAGCCAGCCACAAAGGAGACAAGCATCTTAACTAGAGTATTACAGTACATTGATTTCCCACCTTTAAGCTAGGACTGTCTTTTTTTAAAGAGGGAAGGGATTAATTAGCTAGCTGATTAAATATAGAAATGGTGGTGAATTTGCAGAACACTACTAATTGTTTATTTTGTGTCCCAGTATTTGGGCTAAATACTATAATGGAGATTATTACTGAAGCTGGGCCAGTAAGCCATGAAGGTGGGTTCTTTGCATCATGAGCTATGCATGACATACCAACTCCCAGCCAGCATCCTTGTGCCTGCCTCCTGGGCAGCTTTTCCACTGGTAACCAAGATCATGCGATTCCTACTGGTCACACCTCCATGACGTGTTCTGCTTTCCCATATGATGTCTAATCAGAAGATGGTTCTTATGGCAGAAATGCATGCAGAGCAACCAAGCTTTGTCTACTTCTCACCTTCTGTTTTTATTGCCATCTTTTTTTTTGGTTTCTGCTTCATACCCATGACTGTTTTCTGCCAATGTGTGATGCAATAATACAAATATGCCACTGCTTTTCAAGTTTGTATGTCCTTTTACTCAGAGTGTTAGCTGACTCTTATGTGTCTCATTGGTGCTGTTCGTGGATTTGGGTGTACCTTCCAGTAAATGTTCTCTTATTCTGTCTCCCCTTTTATGTAGGAAACAGGCGTGCACTTGTTGATCAGAAGTCGTCTGTTATAAAGCACAGCCCAACAGTGAAAAGGGAGTCTCCTTCACCACAGGGACGAACCAGTAATTCTAGGTGAGGCACACAACACACTTTCTTTATCTCTGTGTGCCTGTGTCTAAACGCTCCATCAATCTCTCCTACAAGTTTGGGGTTGCCATATAAATGCATGAACAGTTTGGTTTATTTTGCTTTCGATGATCCTCATCATGAAACAACCAGTATTCCTTTTTACACTACTACTGTAATTTAGTCTCAGCTAAGGCCTTACCTCACACTGCTGTTTTAAAAGTAAAAATTTATATAGTGAAACAGAACAAAAGTTTGGTTATTTTGATGACATTACATAAACTTTATATCACAGCATTGACTGGTGGTTTATGTTGGCATAATATCTTGTTATTGCTCTCTGTAAAACAATAAAGAGGATTTATACAGTGAAAACATTTTTATTTTTAAAAAGCACAAAGAAATTTATTTATTTTTATTTAGAGTAGCATTTCTATACCGCTTTTTTCGCTCGAAAGCGACTCAAAGCGATTTACAGAGTCAACATAAATAACAAGAGCATATCAATAAATAGCCGGACATCATACAGAAACACAATACAAAATTAAATACAATTCAGCATATCACAAAAATTCCAATACAGTTCAACATCATATCAATAATATCAATTACAGTGCAGCCCAGGTGCTCCGACTTCCCTCCGGCCAATGCCGGACCGAGGAAGGAGCTCAAAAAGAGGTGGTGGTGGCGGGAGTTCATATACCCACAGCATTGCAAGCCCAGGAATTTCGACTTCCCCGCGGCCAATGCCAGACTGGGGAAGCCGCACCGATTGCCCCACAGTTAGAGCCAGTCTCTCCAGGACGAGCCACAGCTGGGCTCCCAACTCCCATGGCTGACTGTGCCAATGGGACTAGTCTGGGTGGCGTCCTCGGGCCCACGGGCTCCTTTTACCTTCCCCACCGGTGGAGGGGGTGGGGAGGCGCAGCTCGCGGCCGCGGCAGCGTGTTTGAGCCCGACGGGGCTCCTTTTACCTTCCCTGCCAGTGAAGGGGACGGGGAGGCGCAGCTCACGGTGAACAGATAAAACCAAACTATCTCCCATATAATTGTCAATCAACACCAGTACTTAACATACAATCTCAGTATAAACCTACACGCAATATTACAGTTCCAGTGCAAAATCACCACACTAGATGAAAACATTAAAACAAATTTCCGCACAAAATTTGCTTTTGAAAGCTGGATAGTAAAGAAAGCTAACGGGAAAAATGGATTTAGTTGAAATGTGGTGGAGAGAGGACAGCTTTATGGATACCCCAGATTGCCAAAAAGAAAAGTGGGTCTTAGAGTGAGTCGAGCCTGGATTGTCTCTGGAGGCGAAAAGGCATATCACGAGAAGGCAAGACTCTGGAGAAGACAATAATGCTTGGAAAGAAGGAAGGTAGCAAGAAAAGAGAAAGACTTAACATGAGATAGATTGACTCCATATAAGGAACCACAGATTTGAGTTTGCAAGAGTTGAGCAGGGTTGTGAGGACAGGACATTTTGGAGATCTTGCATTGATAAGGTCATTATGAGTCAGAGACAACTTGATAGTTCATAACAAGAATTTTTTTCCCTGATGAGGAATGTGTGCTTGATGTCTTGAAATCCGGACTTAGAAAACTGTGAAGGGCAAAATGATTTTTGTGTTGTGTCCTTATGCCCTGAATCTAATACCACAAAAATGTAATGAGAGCAATAAACTCTGAATTCCTTTTCATGTTAAATAACTGGGACATGTTTACAAAAACTGTGTGAATAATTGTCCTCCTTCTATATTGCATATGTTTCATTTAGTGAAAACCAGCAGTTCTTGAAAGAAGTGGTACACAATGTCTTAGATGGACAAGGAGTTGGTTGGTTTCACATGAAGAGAGTCCGCCGGCTTCTAGAAAGTGAGCAACTCCGTGTATTTGTATTGAGCAAGCTTAATCGCACCATCCAGTCAGAGGAAGATGCACGACAGGATGTGGTCCAGGATGTGGTAAGTTTTTCCCCCCTGTCTGTCTTTTTTCTATATTTTTGTAGTCTCTTTTTATAACAGAATGTACTCAAGTTGGTTTAAAGTAAAGCTACTTTTATTTTATTTATTAACATAGAAAAAAACTCACAACATACTCACAATAAATTCCCAAGTTATTTAGGAGGCAAAGGTAGCACCTTGGTCTGGAAACATATGGATCAGCAGTGCAATTGATGAAGGAAAACAAAAGGAATAGGTAACAGTCAATAGATTTGATTATTATTTTAAAAAAAACCCAAAGACTCAGGATACATAAATATGTGTACATTGTTATTACAATTTAAAAATTGCTGAACATGTTTTGTCTCAAACAATTTGTGACCTTCAGGGGACCTAAATTTGTGGCATATGCTGAATCTCTTCCTTTTTAAAGGTTCTATTCTACAAAAGTAGTCTAGTGGAATAGTGGAACAAAAAAAGGGGGAAGATATTGCTTCAGTGTCTACCAAATAACAACACAGCTGGCATCTTAGATGCAGTTGGTAAAAGATCATTCTGCTCCTCCCAATGTTCATCTAGAACAATGATGGCTAACCTCAGCATTCCAGCTGTTTTTGGACTTATTTATTTATTTATTTATTTAAACTTGTATGCCACCCGCTCGCCCTAGAGCGACTCCGGGCGGCTTAAATTACCAGAAGCCCAAGTCAGCACTCCTGTTGATCAGGGCTTCTGGGAATTGAAGTCAAAAAACAGCTGGAGTGCCAAGGTTATCCATCACTGATCTAGAAAGATTGCTGGATCTAAGAGTACTTGTGAGGTTCAACTAATAATGTTAGGGAAGCAACCAGATGGATTCATATCACATTTAGTGTTGCTGGATCCTCCACCCTGCAGTACCTCTGTTTTATCTTCATTAAAGATTAGTTAGTTCACCTATTTCCAGATCAAAATTACCCTCAAACATTACACTTCATTTTTACTTCATCCCTGAAATCTGCAGATGAAAACATGAAGTAGAACTAGGTGTCGTCTGCATATTGATGAAACCCATACTTGAACCTCCAAGCGATATCTCAGTGATTTCAGATTTTAAACAGCTGACTGCATTCTTAATGTCATCACACTTCTGGATAAGAAAAGAAATCTTGATCCAATCTCCTTCATCTGTACTTGATCCAGGTGTATTTTATAAGTTAGGTGAATAGACACGTCTCTACTGCAGTGGATAAGTCATATAGTCTGGCAGAATGTCTCTCACTGCATTGTCATTGTTGACTGCCCGAATCTCTAAAAACGGCACTGCCTTCTGAAAACTTTGATCCTTTGTGTGGAATTAGAGTGGAATAAATTTTTCTGTTAAGCTGAAAATGTACATAGCTAGAGATGGGTCTTTTGGGAGGAAAAAAAACTCGTGGCACGTCATTGCACACTCAAATGCTTTGCTGGAAAAAGAGAGATTAGAAACAGGATGGCAATTAGTTGAAATCAGAACCATAGGATTAGCATTTCTTTGGTAAGTGGGCTTCACAACAGCCTATGTTGTTGTTGCCAAAACCCCTTCCTCTAAGAGCTTTGGATTGAGAGGGTTGATAGAAACAGCTCTGCCCATAGTCAAGCACATGTGTTGAATGCAGAAGGTCACAGGTTCAATTCCAGGTATCTCTAGACAGGGCTGTGAAAGTTACAAAAATATTTATAATGAAAGATAATGAATGGATTTTTGAGGGGAAAGATTAATTTGGAATAGATTCCTGATTAATGAAGTACCCTTATCCTTGATATTTCATTTGTTTTAGGAGATCAACCGCAAGGTCTACAAAGGGATGCTAGATTTACTGAAATGCACTGTATCAAGCCTTGAACAGTCGTATGCCAATGCAGGACTTGGGGGCATGGCAAGTGTATTTAGCCTGCTGGAGATAGCTCATACTCACTACTACAACAAAGGTAAGAGTGTATGAAAAAATACATGTCTCATATAAAATAAATGCATGCAATGCTTATGGAGAAAACTTTACTAGTCACAGACTACCCATCTTCCTTTATCTAAATCTTACTTGTGAACGCAACCTATCAAAACATTGGAGAGTTTGTAAGTATTGAAACATATGATTTGAAGAACAGATTTTTTGAATAAATGGATTTAAAATGTGGTACATGAAATTCCTTGGGATGTTGTGTCTGGGGCTGCTGTGAAAGTAGCATTAGTTCCAGAAGTAGATGTCTTCTATTCTACAATACTTTTTTTGGGTGGGGTGGGGTGGGGGCTTCACTTAAGGAAAATAATATTTATGGATATTATTTGTATAATAGATATAGAAGTTAAAAACTTTGAAAATGTAAAGTTAAAAGATATAGCAATATAACTGTAATTGAATACATATTAAAAGTTGCAGATAAAACATGATATATTTTTAAATGTAATTATCCTACACAGAGTCTTTTTCTTTCTTTCTTTCCTTTGGATTTCTCTGACAAAATCTCTCTCCATCCCATTTAAGAAATTGGCTCATGGCCAACTGTGCCTTACACTGAGAAATAACAGTAAAAGAGGAAAGTCATGACTCAAGTCTTTCAAAATTGTTGCTCAGTTAAGCTTGTTTCCCAGGGAACTGCTCAGCAACCAAAGTAACAACTATCTAAAGAGACCTCCTTTGTCTGACGTGACTGGAAAAGAGGCAAAACCAGCATGAAGCGAATGCCGTGGAAGCTCAGGGCAGCCTTCCTCACATAGGTTTAGCCTGTGATTTATTCTGGCTGTTTCAGTGAGATCCTAGGATCTTGTTATGGTTTATTAACCAATGTTAGTTTTTAATTTTATTTTACAAGTACATGATAAATCCTGAACATTTCTTTGTTTAACCCTTCTTAACAAACACATTTGACTCAAAAAGTTGACACTCTTGTCTTTTCTGAGCATTCTACTTTGGCAGTGATAACTTAGTTGCTTCACAAGCTCTGAAAATGAATCTCTTCTTTTTTCATAAAATTGTGAGCTTTGTTTTTTTAAGGGAATAATAGATTGCAGCAGAATGTCAATATGAAAAAAGGTGGAACTATTTCATTATAAGTTAGGGGCATCTGCATATTGAACATATTGGTTCCAGGAGAGCAAGAGTCGTCGATATATAGCATACTGGCTGCCTACCCAAGGCCTCAGGGGGATGGATGGGACAAGTCTCTTCAGCCCTTTACAGACTTTCAAGAATTGGATGGAGAGTTTATGGGGAGCATAGTGCTACCCAAATCCCACCAACCAGCAGATTTTTGCAGGAGGCCCCAGTCCCATTGCCTTTAAAAAAAATTTTTTTTAAATGAAATCCAAGGATGCAAATTAAATGGAGAGACCTGGAACTTTTTGATTGCAGTGGAAAAACTTCTGAGATATGGTTTGTTCTTTTCCTCATCCTCTATTTTCTCAAACTCCATAGTAGAATATTAGAGTGGTCTGATGCTTTCCTGTCTCAGCTTACAGATAGGAAATATTTTTATTACAGCCTTTTAAAAAAGAACTTAAATGAAAATAGCTAAATAAATATAGGGCAACTTAAGAAACTGTTCCGATACTTCAAAAGGATAATCATGTTAGTTCTAAACTTAACAATACAAGAGATCAGTAATACCTGAAAAAAATTCTTACAAAATGGCACACTGGAATGAAAAATGGGCATATTTCTTGAGAAGGAAAATCTTTCAGTTCATAATTCTAGTTTACTTTCTACAGTAGCTAATCTCATTATGAAATTAAGGTGAAGGTTTCTAACAGCAGATGATGTGCTGGTAAATATCAAATCAAATCTTTATTACAGTCCAAGACCAGCATAGTACAGCAAAAGATAGAAGTTTAGATGAGGGTACTTTTAATATATTTTAAGAGGAACGTCTCTGCTCAGAGTTAAAGGAGTGGTAAAATTAGTACAATATATACTCAAGTATAAGTTGGGTTTTTTAGCCCCCAAAATGAGGTCCAAAAATGAAATACAACTTATACTCGGGTCAACATAAACACTCAAAAACATACCCACACGAATGTCTAAATTAATTAATTTTACCATATTTTCATGTATTTTAATTATTGAAACTCACTAGCAGCTGCTGCATTTTCCACCCCCAATTTATATTCTGGTCAATCTATTTTCCTAGTTTTAGAGATCCAAATTAGGTACCTTGACTTATATTCGGGACAACTTATAGTTGAGTATATACAGTATTTAAGATTAATGTTGCTAAAGCTACTACTAAGCCTATGATGTAGTGCCTGTAGTTTATTTAGCTGAAGGACCTGCCAGGATTGTTTTTCTGATCTTACACGTGGCACAGAACCTGGCAGTGTTGCAGGTGAAGGCAGGGCTTCCATCAGATAACAGCCAGTGGGTGGTAAACAGACATGCTCTTACTGCTTATGGCTTTAAGCTGGGAGCTGGACGTTTCACCCTACCTGCCTAATTAAGTTTGTAGAAACTTCAGATTGGCCCAGAGGGTCACTGCACCCAAGTCTTGTCCATCATCTTCCTGGTGTGTCTCCTCCTTTAGTCTGGGGGGGAAAGGAATCCCTGTTGGTCTGATCAGTAATAATCAGAAATAACAGTTCAGATTCCCTAATGCATTTTCCCTCTCGGTAAGGATGAAGAACAGTTGGTAAAACTAGCTACTTTCACCTGGCATTTACAGGGACTGAGGGTTCGACTACTCAGGGGAAAATGTAGGAAATATTTGGTTAAGGGCCAGGCAGATTTGCATTTTTCCCCATGGGGAAATATGAATTAGCCTGGAGTCCCAGTGCCTCAATCTGTAGCTTTTTTTGCTCATTAGAAACATTGTCAGGGTGGTTTAAATAGACAATTGACAGATTTTGAAGAATTAATTTATAAGATTAGAAAAGAATTAGTAGGAATTAAAGGATTAGTAAACTTTTTAAATGAAATTTTGAATACAGAAAGTGAGTCAAAACACTTTGAAAAAATATGGGAGTCTGATTACAGAAGAAAACTGGAGGAAGAAATGGACAACTAGAATTATGAGAAATCAATCCATAAAAGTCAAAGAACATAATTTTAAAATTTTGTGGAGATGGTATTTGATGCCAGTTTAGTTGAATCAATTTGATAGCAATAACTCCAAAAAGTCAAAAGGAATTAGGAACATAGAAACATATGTGGTGAGAGTGTAAAGTTATTTCAGAGTATTGTAAAAATAGAAATAGGAATTGGGAAATTAATGGGTGACAAGATAAAATTGGATGCAAATCATGTATTGTTAACTGATTTAGAGCATCTAAAATGGGATTGGAAAAAGAAAGACCTGTATCCGTTTTTTTTATCAGTGGCAAGGCAATATATTGCAAAAAATTAGAAAAGTAACACGAAGTTAGGAATGGATAACTGGTATAAGAATTTGTGGGAAATGGCTCTTAATGACAAGCTGATATGGGAATTAAATATTAAAAGAGGTATATTAAAGGAGAACAAATTTGGGGACATTTGGAAGCCCTTTTTGGAATATACTTTAAGGAATAACAAGGGCACAAAACCAGCAACCGACTTAATGAGTTTTTGGAACTAATAAAGAAAAACAAATGATAATAATAATAATAATAAGTTTTAATTTCTACCCCGCTTTCATAGCACAAGTGCCACTCAAAGCGGCTTACAACACATATAAATACAATGTTACAAATATAATTACATAATTACAAGAACAAATTGAAAATTAACACATTACAAGAAAAAAGAAAAGAAAATCCCATACAGTTAATCTCAAAAAACGCAAGCCCCATACTACCCCCCCCCTCCAGTGGGAGCACCCAAAAGCTCCCACTTCCCCACATCCCCACAGCCAATGCCGGAGCAGGGAAAGGCTCGGGTGATGGCAGCTACCCTCCCCCATAATTGCAAGCGTCCCTCTTCTGACCACTGGCTGGACAGGACCAGGGGTGAGGGAACAATGTCCGCATGTGCCACCCATTCCTTCCCCACGCCGACCCAGCAAGGTCCAAGAATCGCTGCAGCGGCTCCCACCTGTCTCCACTCCCGGGGCCGATGGCGTGGGCTCCGGGCGAGACAGGGAGCTCCTCGAGGGCCGGCGTCGGCGGCGTCCTTTTCTGCTCTCCGGGCGGGCGGGCCCGGAGAGCGAAGGCAGCTGCGACGGCTCCGGCGGCGGCTCCGGCGGCTCCCACCTGTCTCCACTCCCGGGGCCGATGGCATGGCTCCGGGCGAGACAGGGAGCTCCTCGAGGGCCGGCGTCGGCGGCGTCCTTTTCTGCTCTCCGGGAGGGCAGGCCCGGAGAGCGAAGGCAGCTGCGACGGCTCCGGCGGCGGCTCCGGCGGCTCCCACCTGTCTCCACTGATGAAGGTTTGATGATTTTTTTGGATAATGTATATATCATAGGTGAATTATTTTTACAATTTTATTATTACTAAGAAAAAGGGAATGCTGAATATACATACACCTTAATTTAGGAGATGAGGAATATAGAAAGATGTAGGAGAACGTGGAAGGTTTTGGATTAGGTATGATAACGAGAAATGATTTATATGAAAATTTGCTATACAGTATGTAAGTAACTGAAGTTGGATTTTTTAAAAAATATTCTCCTTTTCTTAAGATTTTATTTTTAAATATTATGTAAGCACATATTATATTTTTCTTTTTTTTGTACATAGTTTATATTAAAATTCAATAAAATATTGTTTTTAAAAAAGAAAAGAAAAATTTTCATTGTACGATTTTTCCCATAGAGATTTTTGTTGTATGATTTTTTCCCATAGGAAAACATTGCATCGTACAACAAAAAAATTTGTTGTACAATGCAACTTTTTTTTTTAAATTCTCTTTGTTGTACGATTTTTTTTGTTGCATGATGCCTTCGTTATACGAGGTTCCACTGTAGTTATTAATGGGGTGGTGGTAGGAATTGAACCTCTGACAATATTTGAAGAGCCACAAGTTAGTCTTCCGCCCTTAGACCTTATTACTCACAAGTTGATGATGAGTTCAGTTTTTCATTCTGTTAACAAATCACTATCAGTATCTGTCCTGTCCTTTTTCTCTGCACTTGGTCAATATCTTGTTGCCTCTTTTCTGACTGGCTATAGTTAGTATGTCTGTTCTATTCCGCCCACCACCCACCAACCCACTTTTCTCTTTTTGGCTGCTTATTTCTATCTTTCTCTCTCCTCATTTCTTTTTGAAGAGCCAGAAAAAAGAAAACGAAGCCCAACGGATGGAGCAATCACTCCGGTTGGCAAGGACACTGTTTTAGCCAGGAGGGTGGAATCGAAGCCCAAGGTGCAACTGGCAGTACCCCAGCTCATGGCACGGGCCCCAAACCCTGCAGGGAAAGGGCCCAGGGAGTTTGACACCCGGAGTCTAAAGGAGGAAAATTTTGTAGCTTCTATTGGTGTGTACAGTATTTATGCTTATATGGAATGCAGGAAAGTGGTTGTGCATTGCATTAGAATCTATTTGCCTCTTTCCCCCCACTGAAACATTACCCCCTTCATTGCTACAGCAATGCACTTCATTCTCACTAAGACTGCGAAGACTAGTTATATATGCTTGTTTTAAATCTTGGAGAAAGGTTAGATAGATGTGTTAGAATGCTGTTTTTTTTAAAAAAAAAATATGATCTGGCAGCCACTCTGAACTTGTAAAGGGAATATAGTGTCTTGTGAGTACTTGTGCACGGGTAGACCACAAAAATTACTGCTGAGAAAAAAATATGACCCCATCTGTTTATGTTTACTTGAAGAAGAAAAAAACATCCACAGAGTTCTTAAAATGTACTTCCAAATATATATGTGTACGATCGCAGCTCTGCTTATATATCCCAAACATTAGCCTACAAACCTGGACAGACTAATGGATAGTTTTTTTTAAAACCAGAGATAATTTATTTTTCCTTTTCCAGAGAAACCGATTGGAATGAATACTGGAAACCTTATGGCTAAGTTACTAAAGGGGGAGTGGACATGTTTAAATATGTTTATTGAAATTAGCAGTGTTGTATTTGGTTAATAAGAGATTGCAGTGGCTTAGTGGTTAAGATGCTGAAATTGACGACTGGAAGGTTGGCAGGTCAGCAGTTTGAGACCTGAGTTTTGCACGATGGAGTGATGGGGTGGATACAGTCATCTTATGGTTAGGGCTTTTAAGCATCCCCCAAGGGGGCTTATTTGTGGGTCTGAACATGGAGCTATTGCTATTGAAGAAACATCCCAATTGATGTTGCTGCTATTAAAGTTATTAAATTGAAACAGGAAACAAATATAAATAGCAACTTTTACTATGTCATTCCAATACTGTATGTTTTGTTCTATTTAATACAGAATTGGAAAATGTAACTACCGGTACATTTTCAGATATGTTATACTTAGCTTAGAGACTGTGATGGCTTAGTGGTTAAGAAACTGAACTTGACTGGAAGGTCAGCAGGTTAGCAGTTTGATTCCCGAGTACTGCAGGACGGAATGAGCTCCCATCTTGGTCCCAGCTCCTGCCAACCTAGCAGTTCGAAAGCAAGAAATTGCAAGTAGATAAATAGGTACCTCTTTTGTAGGAAAGGTAACAGCGTTCCATGCACTCTGATGTCTAGTCATGCCTGCCACATGACCACAGAAACGTCTGTAGACACAGTGCTGACTCGTTGGCTATAAACAGAGATGAGGACCAAACCCTAGAGTCAGATACGACTTGCTTTTGAGCAAGGGCAACCTTTACCTATACAGTACAGTACTTAGCTTTCTCTAGTCATGTCACTGCAGAAACACCAGTCTCTTATTCATCTAGCAAGTTCTGAATCAATTTCCTGTCCCATTTCAATCTATGCTTTTCCATGCTCTGTCTTCATTGCAGAATGTTACAAAGTAATTCTAAACACCACTGTCCACCTTCCTTGTAAAACCTATCTTATAGTACCACAAATTTCTGCCTTTGTAAATGGTGAGGAGAAATGAACTGAACAGTTCAATACTGACATTTCCAAGATTATTTGAAACTCTGCCACTGGGCCACTAGGCCAGCACCTGGGAGAATCTAAAAGTTTTCTGGTGGAAAAGGAAAACATCTTAGAAATCTGATATGCCTTGTGTCTTTGCTGAGTGGGTTGCATTTTTATCCCAAAATATTTGGATTTTGAACAAACTCTGTCCTAAGTAGAGAGCTTTGTTTTGAAAATCCTCTCCAACATAATTGGAAAAGTAGTGCCAATTCAGTGGTGGTTTTGTGGGCAGCATGGGAACAGAATGTTATCTGTATATAATTGTTTTAAAAATGTTTATCTTAAAAGGACTCAGAGATGGATCTATTCAGCATGCTCTAAACTAAAAGAGTAGGCAAAGAACAGTGGCTATGAAAGGAGTTTGGCTCAAAACAAATTGTTTGCGTTTAAAGATTTGTTTTGTGTTATTAGAAATACAATCTCCATGTCTTAGATTTTGAATTGAGGTTACTGGGGAAGAGAAATGAATGAATACTGTGCTAGAAAGAAGAGTGACAGGATGTATCTTTATGGTAACATTGTTAAGTGACTTTGAAAGTTCAGTGTAAATAACCTGAAAACATCTCTTTAATCTATCACTTCTGTGAAGTCAGATGAGATCAGGTAGGTGAGTCTCTTAAATAACTTGTGAACCACCCAGAAAGCACACTAAGTGCAATGGGGCGGTATATACAGTAAGTGTGATTGCTTTTTATAGGTGTCTGTTTCTCATCTTGTTAATTGTATATAGCTTTTCAGTTAGTAAATTGTATACAGGGGGGGGGGGGGGAGGAAATCTTGAGAATGAAGCTGCAAGACTCTCTCCTTGGTGTGGCTAAAGAAGTGACTAATTCTTCACATGACAATTTTCATCAATGTTTTCCATAGCAGTACAGGGATGGGTGGCTTATTTCTTTTTGTTTTTTGTTTTATTTTTCATTTCCACCTCTGAACAGCATCTGACACTTTTTCTGTCTTTCTCTCTTGTTTGCTTTGCATCTTGAGTAGAATTGTGGAATACGCACCAGGAAGTTACAAAGCAAAAAGCTTTGGAAAAACTGAGTAAGGATATGCTAAAAGAGTAGAAACCTAACACTCCCCCAGCCTTCCCATAACTGCCAACTAACTCCCTAACCTGTTGATTGAGCACCCATACCACACATGAGCCACAGGGCAGACAAAGGAGGTCACTATTTCTTAAAAGAAATGTAGTGTTAGAATATACTGAATCATTTTCTGTACCAGGATTGGGAAAACTTTAAAAAAAATATCTCCTCCAGCCAATCTTGAAACCCTTCCTTACAACTGAATAGAAAATAAATTTTGACAGAAATTTTTATCATTTCTTCCATTAATCTTTGTTAAACTATGTTTACAGACTTGTAATATTTATGTCAAATAGTTTTCTGTGCAGAGGGATTTTTGTCCTACATTTTCCAAGCGACAGCAAATATAAGATGCAAAGTTCAAGTCTATAACTATGGTTTAATAGCAGTAATCAAGTACTTTGGATAAAGTTGAAAATACACTCTGAGGCTAATATGAAAAAATGGTGATTATCTGATAACAAAAGACAACATTGGTGTATTAATATACTAGGCAGTTATTTCTTCATTGCCATGCTCTGGAAGGAAGAGTGAATTGACCAGCTGAAGCCATACAAATCAATATTGGCTAATAATACATTATTATAAACCATATATTCTATATACTAACTGTAATAGCAAGTTTGATTACATGCACGCACGCACACACACACACACACACACAATAGCTGCATGTCTGTAAACAAGATGGTGTTTCAGGAGGAAATGGGCAGGCAAGGAAGGATGTATTTTTATGTTTCTTCAGTCTTCACTTTGACGTGTCCATCACTAAAAATTCTTTGGCTAAAATACAATTACTTAAAGTAGTAAATTGTTCTATGGGGAGACCATTGAATCATTGGTGATTTGGTGAGTCAATTCCTCTGACGAAATGGACTTGATCCACAAAAGCTAACATTAAAATTCAGCAGTTAGTATTTAAGGTGCCACAGCTTGCACTTACAGATGAAACTTGAAAAATTAGAATATCGTGCAAATGTTCATTCATTTCACTTAAAAGGTGAAAAATATATATGAGATAGACTCACTACATGCAAAGTGAGAGATGTCATGCCTTAATTTGTTATAATTGTGATGATCATGGCGTACAGCATACATGAGATGGGGGGGGGGGGTTCATAAGCTGTAAGCCATAAGCATCAATATTATAACAAAGTAAGGCTTGAACTATCTCGCTTTGCATGTAATGAGTCTATCTCATATGTTGGTTTCACCTTTTAATTTGCATTATTGACTGAATGAACATTTGCACGATATTCTAATTTTCTGAGTTTCACCTGTACTATCATAGCTATCACTTCTAAAAGTTCCTCCATAGTTTCTGTTGATTTATTTCATTATTGTTGTAAGCCGTCCTGAGTGGGCGGCATATAAATGGGAAAATTAAATTAAATTATTTCGGCATGCTCTAGTTGTCCTTTACTATGCTAAACAACGGGATTTTAGCCGTTGGAAAGGGGGGGGGGGGAAATCAGTTGGAATATTTTTCTCTGCAGCTCTTTGTATTATGTACCTCTTTTTTGTAGTTACTGAGTCACACATTTGGGTTTTCAACCTGCATTGTCCATCATTCAAAATGTTTTACAGCCAAAAAGATTTTGAAAGCAAGCCTCCCGCCCAATATGCATTCTCATGGGTTACTGGATGTACAGACCCATTCTTTCTTTCCTTTCTCTGGCCTCTGCTCATCCTTAGTATATTTCTTATTGCTTGTCAAGCATCTGTGGGTACGTCTTGTTCCCTTCAGTTCCCTTGAAAGTACCACTTCATCTGTCATATATTGTAGAAGATTACCTCCATGATTCAGGCAATTTGTGTCTTCTCTCTTTTGAGGGGTTTTAGATGGTTGCCAGGATCTCAACAAGCAGGTCAGATGGAGACATCCATTCCATTTTAGAGATTAGCTCTTGGACAGAATTGCACCTTTAGGCTGCAATTTTGGCAGTCAACCAGCCTCCTTCTTTAGTGCTCTGTTCTAGTGTTGTGCCAATAGTTACCTCCATTATCCAGGAACTGACATAATTTTTAGTGGCAATTGTCCTGACTGCTGAATCAGAGTCAAGATTGGTTTCATTTTCTGTCTTACTTCTACCTGAAGAAAGATCCTCAAAAAGGTTTCTTAACTTGCAGTGTATGCTTCACAGGCTGAGACTTCCAGTGTGATTCCCTCCAGATTCACAATATCTAATTTGCAGAAGAACATCAAACTTGCATTAGTGTTGTCTTAATTCCTTACCATCACCAAAGCTGTCTAGACATTGGAGAAATACTCCGGTTGCATGTGTTTGGGAGTATTTGCAGAAAAAAAAATTAATGACATTTTTACATTAACCAGGTGGAGGGATCACATGATGGAACTGGCCATGAAGTTATGGAATTAGTGCGTTTCTTTATCTCACAGGAGAGGCAATGGCCAAATAATTGAGAGAGGGGCTTCCTCCTCTAGCACCTGTTCCACAGGACCACCTGCTGCCTTTTTCAGCATTATGGCCAGCCATCAATCCGTTTGCGCTGTATGATGACACTCATTGCCTCCAATTCAGCAACTGTGCATTTATGTTCTAGTGGCTGCATTGGTTCGTATATATTTATCCTCTTGTCCTACTTCCCACCAGAGATCTGACCAAGATTGGATGGAAACTTTGATAATGCCATGGGGACTAAGCCAACCCCCAACCCCCAATAATTGTTTTTGTAGTAGTGCTCTTAGTTTTACATAACCAACAATGGAGGCTGACAGCAGTCACAGATCTCAGAACTCTAGATCAAAGGGTCATACATCATTTCGATCATTCTGATACCATCAGTCAGACTGCCTGGAGTATCTGTCTGATTTGATTTTTCAAAGAACATTGGACAAGTGCTCCAGGTGGCTCTGGATGCAATTTTTATCAAGCCAGATGACTTGTAATAAAATTCTTTTCTATTCTTTACCATACAGATGCAGGATGCATTTACCATGGAAATAATAGCAGTTGGAAATCAAATTGCAGCAAAGCTGAATCACAGCCACTATTATGTTTTCTATTGCATTCAGTGCAATAGGGAGTGCAGATTGATTCAGGAGTTCATTGTTCATACTGGATGTACAGATCCATTCTTTCCTTCCTTTCTCTGGCCTCCCCCCCCTGCCAATTCTTTTATGGCACAGTGTCTAACCAGTTTTAGGTGTTGAGTTGAAGCAAGCAATTTTAGAGCTAGTCTAATTAAAACCACAAAAGGAAACATCCTTAGCAATCTTAATATTACCAGCCCAAGAGTGCTGGATAGATTCAGTTCAGCCTTGGCATCATGTGGGCACTAAAAAGTAAAGCAAATTCACCTGTTTTATAAGCAGAGCAAATCCCATGGTATTTAACAGTGTAGTTAGGTTCTCAGTTTGGTATCAATCAATCAAGGTTTTATTTATACCCCGCTTTTCTTACCATAAGGCAACCCAAAGCGGCATACAACAGAAGAAAAAATACAAAGTATAATAAATACAACAACATCTATAACTAATACATTTCAGTAAAGCAATAACACAATAACATGTTCCTGTTATTGAAATCAATAGGCTTTAAAGTCTCTTCCCTTAAGATCTGCTTTGCTGTATGTCAGCTTTTCATTAGCCAATGGAAGCTATGTAAGCAATGGTTACCCTTTGTCTTGCTGACATGAAGCTTTTCTGTGGTACTAAGAATGTTATGGGAAAGCACTTGAGATTGCTTTCTATCAGTAATTTTAGGGTGATTTTTGTGACTACTGTTAGATCAGCTCACACCACTTGAAGAGCTCTGCATTCTTGGGGACAGTATTCTATACTTTGTTTTACACTAGTAAAATAATCCTAGGATTAGATGTGATGTGATGTTCCTATCAAATGTAGTTTTGAGGGTTCTGTTTGAATACGGATATCATCCTATCTGCATTCTTTTCTTTGGCAACTATACTGATGATATTTGGTTGGTATTTTCTGGATGTACAGTTGATAGTGTCTTAATAGATGATTATGTCATACATATACTAATGGTTGTGTTCTGCATACCAGGTGCTACTGTTCTACACAGGCAGGGTCAGCTCCTTTCACAGACCCTGAATCTTTTCATATGATGCATATTTTTTTTAATAAGAATCTGCCAGTGACTCTTCCATTGCTAATTCAGTGATTTGTGGAGCCTGTTGAACTCCTCTACCAAGTTGCCAAGGTCTCTTCCCCCAGAGGCATTCTGAAATCATTCTACATGAGCCATCAATCCTTTAGTGGCAGACCTTTGAGCATGTTAATTGTGGAGCTCTGTAAAGCAGTTATGTTGTTTAGCTTTCCAGATTCGTCAGGCATTATAATCTGTATGTGTAGGTTTACCAAGTGCCTATTTGCATCAGATCCATACCTTTTTCTTTAATGTAGAGGCATGTCAGCTCCACTTCCAGTAAATCAGATTGATCTTCTTCCATGTGTAATGCACACAGAGAGCATAAAGAAAAACAGGTTGTGATTTATATCAGGTGTTGTTGCACACAAAGCACCCATCATTCATGTGCAGGTGTGTCCTGCTTTCCCTTTCCTTGCCAGGCTAATGTAGCAGCTTCTGAGACTGAGCAGGAACATGAATGTTAGGGCAGGTGGAATTTACCATCAAAAGCCTTTTAGCTGTTCCAAGGACAGCACTGTTGCATCCCAGAGCCCATGTGTGAGAATACACAGGTGATAATTGAGAAAACACAATTACTGTTATGCAACCTGTCCCATAGTCATTTAATGCATACATTGGAAGATCGGAAACCCTAATTACAAAGTTGTACTCAGTGATATGCATATCTGCTCCTAGTTACTATGCAGTTTCATGGGAAAAAAGATGAGATTATTTTGTAATCTCCACTGCCATATGCAACGAAAGAGTATCACTGCAGAATACTGTGAATATAAACCTTGTTAAATTGTTTAGGTGTAATTTAATTTTCATTTTAGACATTATTTGATCCATAAACTAAGATCAACCAGATTTATTCATTGTTGGTGGCAGATTCTGCTAGAGAATATTAGAACATAAAAACATAAGAACAGCCTTGCTGGAACAGGCCACAGCCCATCCAGTCCAGCATTCTGTCTCACACAGTGGCTCACCATTTCCTTCAGGGTATTCCCAAGCAGATGCCTTCACCTGCTTAGGATTCACTGGAAATGGCATTGAGAGATATCCTGTCTATCTCTCCAACCCCGAGGTTGTCCTTAAGTATCCATAATTATAGCCATTGATACCCTTGTCCTCCATGAACTTGTCTAATCCTTTCTTAAAGCTGTCAAGACTGACAGCTGTCACCACTTCTTCTGGCAGGGAGTTCCATAGACCAGTGATCCTCTGGGTGAAAAAGTACTTTCTCTTATTTGTTTGAGAACTAGTACCCAAAAGTTTCATGGAGTGTCCCCTAGTTCTAGTGTTGTGCGATAGGGAAAACAGTTTTTCCTTATCTACTTTGTCCACACCGTGCATAATTTTATAAACTTCAATCAGGTCACCTCTTAGATGCCATCGCTCAAGAGTGAAAAGGCCCAACCGTTGCAGCCTCAGATGGTAAGGAAGGTGTTCCAGTCCCCTAATCATTCTGGTTGCCCTCCTCTGCACTTTTTCCAACTCCATAATATCCTTCTGGAGATATGGCGACCAGAACTGTACACAGTATTCCAGATGGGGCCTCACCATAGATTTATAAAGAGGCAAAATGACACTTGCTGACTTATTTTCTATACCCTTCCTAATGATCCCTAGCATTGAGTTTGCTTTTTTCACTGCTGAGGCACACTGGGTTGACACCTTCATTGAGTTGTCCACCAGGACACCAAGGTCCCTTTCCTGGTTTGTCGCAGAGAGTTCAGACCCCATCAGTTTATAAATGTAATTGGGTTTTTTTGCCCCAACATGCATCACTCTGCACTTACTAGTGTTGAAGCTCATTTGCCACTGTTTTGCCCACTCCCCCAGTGTCAAAAGATCCCTCTGGAGCTCCTCACAATCTCTCACAGTTTTCACTACCCTGTATAATTTAGTGTCGTCAGCAAATTTGGCTACCTTGCTATTTACTCCTACCTCTAGATCATTTATGAAGAGGTTGAAAAGCAGGGGTCCCAGTACTGAACCTTGGGGGACCCCACTCTTTACTTCTCTCCACTTGGAGAAGTGTCCATTTAGTGCTACCCTCTGTTTCCTGTCCCTTAGCCAGTTGCTGATCCAGGACAAGACGTGTCCCTTTATTCCATGACTGGCAAGTTTAAACAAGAGCCTTTGGTGTGGGACCTTGTCAAAAGCCTTCTGAAAGTCCAGATAAACAATGTCAACTGGATCCCCCTTATCCACATGCTTGTTGACACTCTCAAAAAATTCCAACAGATTAGTGAGGCATGATTTGCCCTTGCAAAAGCCATGTTGGCTCTCCTTTAGCAGCGCCTTCTCTTCTATGTGCCTATTAATTCTATCTTTTAGGATGGTTTCCATCGCTTTACCTGGGACACATGTCAAACTGACAGGTCGGTAATTTCCTGGATCACCCCTGGATCCTTTTTTTTGAAAATTGGTGTTACATTCGCTACTTTCCAGTCATCAGGCACAAAGCCTGATTTGAGGGAAATATTATATATTTTGGCTAGGAGATCAGTAATTTTATCTTTAAGTTCCCTGAGAACTCGTGGATGGATGCCATCTGGTCATATTGCTTTTAGGAATGGTTAGGTAATGCTGTATCCCATTTTAACAGGAAAGATTGCACTAGATAATTTGCTGGGAGCATATAAAATTGCCAGTTCAGTTTTAAGAAAGCTTAAACAGATAAGGAATGTAGAAAGTCTCTCCCCCCCCCCCAAATCCTGATAACAGAACATTTTAAAAGTTGAATCCTCTGGAGATGGCAGGTCCTTTGCAAAAATGACTTATGAGTTGGGCAAGTGCAGATAAATAAATTTAATTGCATAATTTAAATGCTGTGCCATGCAGTCCTAGGTATGGGTACTCAGGAGTCTATCTCACTGAATTCATAAAGGTTTATTCCCAAATAAGTATATATAGGATTGCCACTTGTGTTTGGATCTACAAATCTATTTTCCTTCTCTATGGGCTTTGGATATAAACTGGCCAAATATTCTTATACTGTACTTTGTTTTTCATCAGTTGCATAGGAGTGGATGAATTATCTAAAATATGAGTGAAATTTAGAACATGTTCAATCAAAGCCCAGTTTTCCCCAGTCAACACATATAAAACATCTTGAATTAATTTTCTTTCCTATATACAGTACATAGTTCTGTTCTAGCAGTACAATGAGCAGCATCCATTCATAATGCTTAACTGTAAGTCACACTCAGATGGATTCTCAGAATAATTTTAAACCTGCATATTAATTCCATGATAGTAAATTAATTGGAATAATCTATAATTATTAAACCTCTTTTTTAATAATAAAAACATTTTCAAATGAGCAAAAGATTCTCCCCTCGTTGATAATTAAAAGCTGGTCCCATGGACTTTGTTTTTCAGTCTCCACTTGCTTCCTCCCAAACCCCTGTGGCATCATATTCAGAGAAAAAGAAGTGCTTAGTTGTTCAGAAGGTTGCATAAATCCACTGTTATTCCAGAGTTGAGTGGACCACTGAGTTAATGAAACCTACAATAGTGGATGTTGACTTATCGAGTTCTGATTGATCTAAACCAGGGTTCCTCACATTGGCTCTCCAGATGTTCTCGGACTTCAATATATATATTGTTTTTATTTCTTTTTCCTGTTCCCTATTTCACTTTTCCTGATATTGCTACTACTGGAAAGACGTAACCAACTTACACTGGTAGTTCACTATATTTAGTGGCATATGAGGTATTTTGTACATGGAATTCAGAGTACACATTGCAGAGCTTTAATTTTTCAAAAATCCTCCATCTGCTGGTCATGTATTCTTGTTATGGAACAGTTGGCAGATATGGCTATGGCAGAAGCGCCGTGCTCAGTATCTTTTCCCTTCTGAGCGCTTAATGGTAACCCGTGTAATCTGTAGCGTATTCTTCTCCTTTCTCCTTACTCCCATTGCACAGTGCTTTCCAAACCCTTCTAATTCTGTCTTTTCTGTCATCAATTTTCTTTCTGTACATAATTTCATCAGGAGAGGGGGGAAACAAAGGAACTGCATGAATTTAGAAGAAACATTTTCAGTAATAATATTATTTATGGTTAGGGAAATGAATGCATGTCCCTGCAGCAGCTGAAATCCATGCTCACTCCTTCACCTATGTTATGGCAAATTCTGGAGAGCCATTTGTTATATCGTTATAGTGGTGATATAAGTGGCACTTTGCCCTAAAATCAGATACGTTTAGCCTGAAAATCTTATGTGTGATATGCACATGATTATTACTGGCTTTTTGGTTGGCTGATCTTGCTATATGTTATTGAGTAAAGGTAGGGGGGAATCAATTGCTGTTGACAGTATATTAAATCTACAAAAAAGTGTCAAGCAATAAAAATAGCCCTCTTGGGAAAACAAGCTGAGTTAAATAAGTGGCTTTCCAGAATCATGTGACTGTTTGGCATGCCTTGTAATACCAAGAATCTGTCTGATGCCTGTTTTGCCTCTTTCCCCTTTCCCCTGACTGATTGTTTAAGGCAGTTGATCTGTTTCTCAGGTGCATTGCCATATTGAACAAAAGTGGTGGCATTGACAACTAGGCTGTATTGCTTCTTTATTGTCCTGAGAGAAAATAGAGAATATCCTTTTGTTCCTGTCTTGATAGTGCCTATGCACCAGAGCAGTTACCTGTCTTGTGATTCTTTCACTTCCCTTTTCACGTTGATTAGACATCTCTTTCCTTCTGTTTAGGATCAGAAGGTACAAAACACGTCTTTGATCTGGGAGAGACAGATGAGAAGAAATCCCAGATCAGTGCAGATAGTGGTCTAAGTTTAACCTCTAGCTCTCAGGTGAGTTCATTTCAAAGTGGGCAAGAGACTGTAATAATTCTGTTTGCATGTATCTATGTATAGGAGGCAATATGCCCAATATAAAGGATAACTATTTGTACCATATCTGGTTGGACAGCTGAGTGGCTGCAGAGCCAGAAATTGGGAGTTCTCCTTCATATAGTTTGTGAATCCCCACTATTGGGTTATGCGCCTGCGCAGAACGCTGATCGAAGGCTTAAAAAGCTATTGGTCAAAAGTTTTGGCGGTAAGACCGCCCACCGTACCGCCCACTCTGAGGCGCCAGTCCGCCATTTTACCTAAGTTCTCTTCTTTCCGCCTTAGCAGCAGGATTGCCACCCCGGTGCTGTTTCTTCCTTCTGGTGGACTCAGTTACCTACTCGCTCTGGTCACCGTTTCCCCCCTCAAGGGGGTGGCGGCTGGCCTGCCCTTCGGGGTGCTCACCTTCTCGAACCTTCCATCGGAAGAATTTTTTGATGGCTGCAGCCTTCAAGCAGTGTTCTGCTTGCCTCAAGAAGTTCCCTGCCTCTGACGGGCATAGCCTCTGTCTTTTTTGCCTGGGAGAATCGCACCAGAGCCAATCCTGCGCTCACTGTAAGAACTTTACACGACTTGCTGTTCAGAACCGGAGCAACCGGTTGAAAGCGCACCTTATGGAGCTCGCTTTGGCTCCCGCCGCGGCTGCTTCCACCTCCACTGGTGCCTCTCAGCCCTCTCGGCCTCTGCCGCTACCTCCTTCTTCTTCCACTCTCTCCATCAGAAAGAAGAAAAAGAAGGATAAAAATGGGGAGAAGAAGAAGAAACATAGGTCGGAGGAAAGGCGATCACTCCCACCTACGCCTCACCCTCCTATCTCTCCGGGGCCCTCGCCTCCCTTTTCGATCGCGAGTTGTCCTTCACCCGGATCCTCGATGTGGGGCGGACGGTCCTCTTCGGGATCTCCTGCAAAAGGTCGCAGGGCTGTGGCTCCAGCTCGCCCACTGCAGGTACTCTCTTCTCCGCCTCGTGAGAGGGGCCGTCCACCCAAGAGGCAGGCTTCTGTCTCCCCGAGGCCTAGGACTCCGACAATAGACGAACCGGCAACCACCATTCCGGCCACCGTTTCGTCTCCAAACATTCCGACCACCGTTTTGCCGGCCACCGTTTCGTCCCAACCATCGGCGGTGGATTGTCCCAGGTGGCAATGGCGAAATCGTTCGCCCAACAGTTCAAGGCCTCCATACCTGTGGCCTCTGCAGCTCCGGTGCCGACCACCGCAAGCCCCAGGGATGTTGGTCCTGCTGTTGCTCCGCCGACCTCTCGAGGGTCGAGCATTCGCTCCGCTGGCCCACCCATATCATCTTGGTGTGGTCCAGACGTCGATGCGGTGAGCTCCCAGCCCGTCGACCCGCCCAGGCCGTACTGGCGCGGTCCTGACGTGGATACCAGGATTCCTCCCTCGTCCTCCGATGATTCCAGTGCGTCTTCGGAGGAGGACGAGGGAGACGTCGATGCCGACAAGACGCCGGACCAGGCTATCGGCGCGATTGACCCACCGCGTGGTGAGGATCAACGCTCCCTCACGGTGATGCTCACTCGTTTGGGGACCGCTCTTAATCTGAAGGTGGACCAACCGCCACTGGAGGGCGAGGACCAAATGACTGCCAAACTGGACAAAAAGGCGATTCAACTGGTCCACATCACCGTGCTTCCTTCCATGTTGACGTCAGCGAAGGCAACATGGAAGAAGCCGGTGTCGTCGCACTCGGTTTCGTCCAGACTCGATGGAATGTATAGGGTCTTGGACGAGAATGTTGAGTTTCTCCAGGCGCGCCCTTTGCCGAATTCGTTGGTGGTCAAGGCCTTCCAGCATAAAACGGCCGTCAGTGGTTTTCCGGTACCTTCGACTCCGGAAGGGAAGAAACTGGACGCGGTGGGCCATAAGTTTTATGCCACCGGTTCCCTCTTCCTGCGAGCCGCTAATTACTCAGCAGCCATGGGCCTCTATCAGTCCCACCTCTGGGAGCAAGTAAAGATCCTTGCTGCTAAACTGCCTGCCGATGCCCAGAAAGGATTCGACGCGCTGGCGGCAGAAGGGGACTTTCTGGCAGAGCAGCAGATGCGGACGGCCAGGCACATTAACGATTACGTGGCCAAGGACATGTCTTCTGCCATTCTGCTCCGTCGCCATGCCTGGCTCAGGGGCACCTCTCTCGATGACACCATGAAGAAGCTCATCGAAGAGTTTCCGTTTGATGGGCAAGGCCTGTTCGGACAAGACACCGATAAGGTGCTTAATGAACTGCGGCAGACGAATTCGATGGCTAAGTTCCTGGGGCTCACCACGCGATTCCAACCCTTTACGCATCGGTATCGAGGGAACCCACAGCAACAGGGCGGCTCGACTGACCAGCCCAGGCCCAATTTCTACAAGCAAAGGCGCCAACACAAGCCTCGCTACCAACCCTACGGACAGGGCAAGCGGTCCGATGCAAAATCCAAGTCCCGGGTTTGAAACTACGAAGGCCAAGTCTCTCTCGCTCTACCTCCCATACCTCCCCTTCCGGAACTTCCTCCAGGTGTGGTCAGGCATCACGGACGACCGGTGGGTCTTGAAGATCTTGTCCACTGGTTATGCCATCAAGTTCGTGCGAGTGCCTCGGGTAGGAAGACATCGTTTCACCACCTCGTCCCCCCATTTGGAGGAAGAAATATCAACTCTTCTGTCCAAGGGAGCCATCGAGCGGGTAACACTGACCGATTGGGACAACGGTTTCTACTCGAGGTACTTTGTGGTTCAGAAGAAGGACGGAGGACTTCACCCAATTCTGGACCTGCGCCGCCTGAACAAGTGCATCCACACCAGGAAGTTCCGGATGGTGACCCTACAGACCGTCCTCCCCCTCATCAACAAAGGGGACTGGTTCACAGTGATAGACCTCAAGGATGCTTACTTCCATGTCGGCATCCTCGAGGAGCACAGACGGTTCCTCCGGTTCCGAATCGGGAACTCTGTGTACCAGTACCGGTGCCTACCATTCGGTCTGGCTACAGCACCGAGAGTCTTCACCAAGTGCATGGCTCCGGTGGCTGCCTTCCTCCGTCAGAAGGGGATCAGGGTCTTCCCGTACATCGACGACTGGCTGATTGTCTCCCCCACCAGCTCGTCATCCATTCGGGACACGTAGTTCACGGTTCACCTCATGGAGAGTCTTGGCCTCAGAATCAACTTCACCAAATCAAAGTTGATTCCTTCTCAGCGCGTCGAGTACATTGGAGCGGTACTCGACTCGCTAGTTACCAGAGCCTTCGCCCCCCAGAAACGCTTACTGGACATTGCACAAGGGGTAAGCGAATTCAGGAACAAACCATTTATCAGGGCGAAAAAGGCACAGAGACTTCTAGGCCTCATGGCCTCAATGGCGGCGGTAATTCCTCACGCCAAGTTAAAGTTCCGGTCCCTGCAGTCATGGCTCCTCCACGAATTCGACTCGCTCAGGGAGAGCCAGTCCAAACGGCTGACTCCGTCTCCAGAGCTGATGGACCAGCTACTGTGGTGGACGATGCCACTCAATGTGGCCACGGGGAAGAGTTTTTGCCCCCCACAATCTTCGTTGCAGGTTTGACCGACACAAGCAACCTCGGCTGGGGGGCTGCCTGCGGGACTCTAATGGTCAACAACGTTTGGTCGCCTCACGAGATGGTGCACCATATCAACTATTTGGAACTGCTGGCCGTTTGGAAGGCCCTACATTCCTTCGAGGCCCTACTCACCGGCAATGTGGTTCAAGTGGCCTTGGACAATACCACAGCGGTGGCATACCTGAACAAGCAGGGAGGGACAAGGTCCACCATCCTACTTTACCTTGCGGTGCAACTCTGGGAGTGGTGTCTGGAAAGACACATCTTTCCGATTGGAGTACACATTCAGGGCAAGCTGAAGGTTTTGGCCGACCACCTCAGCCGTCTCACCTCGACGACCCACGGATGGGAGCTGGACGACGAGGTATTTCGGTCCCTTTGTGGGGCCTGGGGGACTCCGAGCATCGACCTCTTTGCGTCGGAGTCCAACAGGAAATGCCACAGGTACTGTTCCAGGGCAGGCATCGGACTGAACTCCGAGGGCGATGCCTTCATGAAACGGTGGGATCAGGACTACCTCTACGCCTTTCCCCCGTTTCCCCTGGTCCAGAAGGTCCTCACCAGGATGTACCAACACCGGACCAACGCAATTCTCGTGGCTCCAGCATGGCCTCGCCAGCCCTGGTTTCCGCTACTGTTACACATGTCGTCACAGTATCGCACGCTGCCGGAATCACCAACGCTTCTCCAAATGGAGCACGGCCAGCTCCACCATTCGGACCTACCCAGCCTCCACCTCACCGCATGGAGGATAACCCCAGACTGTCCAGGATCTTGGAGCTAGCACGGCACCCTTCCACAAGGAAGTCTTATGCTTCCAAATACAGACGCTTTTGTGCTTTCCTGGCATCCCAGCAGACGTCCCCTCCACAGGTGGGACTACAGGACATCATGGCCTACCTCCTCCATTTGGCGGAGTCTGGCCTTAGTATTACCTCCATCCGGGTCCATCTTGCAGCGGTGGTGGCTCACTCTCCAGCTGGTTCGCCTGCTTCTGGTGCCTTCCGCGACCATACGGTAAAGCGTTTCCTCAAGGGATTGCGGAACGCCTTCCCGCCGGTCAGGACTCCAACAGCACAATGGTCCTTGTCTGCCGTTCTCAACGCGCTCACCAGGACTCCTTTCGAGCCTATGGCTACCGCGGATGTTCGTCTCTTCACGTGGAAGACGGCATTTCTGGTGGCTATCACGTCTGCTTGACGAGCTGGTGAACTGGTTGCTCTGCGGGCAGACGCACCGTTTCTTCAGTTTTTCAATGACCGTGTGGTGCTCCATACGGATATCAACTTCCTTCCTAAGGTAGTCTCCCAGTTTCATATGGCACAGAGTATCTCGCTGCCAACCTTCTTTCAGAACCCCACCAACGCCCAAGAAAAGACTTGGCACACGCTGGATGTGAAACGAGTGTTATTGTTTTACACCAGCAGGACAAGGGAGTTCAGGAAGTCACAGCGTCTCTTTCTGGCTTATGGAGGAAAGTCCAAGGGTGAACCCATCTCTGCCCAGAGGTTCTCCAAATGGATCACGTCTACCATCTACCTGGCCTATGAGTCGGCCTCACTGCCACCTCCGCCGCATGTCAGGGCGCATTCTATGAGGGCGGTTGCCACATCCACTGCCTTTTTGGAGGGCACACCGCTTGAGGACATATGTAATGCTGCCACCTGGTCCAGACCTTCTACATTTGTCCAACATTACAGGGTGGACACCAGAGCCACTGCGGACGCCAGATTTGGTCGTGTCGTCCTCACCAGGGGGCTCCGGGCTCATCGCCTTTGACAGTTCACTCTACCTGACCATCATACTCATCGTGGGATCATCTCATCCGACTGCCCACCGACCAAGTGAGTGTGAGCTTGTTAATCTCCCAATAGTGGGGATTCACAAACTATACGAAGGAGAAAGTTCGGTTTCACTTACCAGTGATAACTTTCGTTCTTCGAGTATATAGTTTGTGAATACAGACTACCCACCCTGCCTCCCCTCTTGAGCTGCACGGATGAGATCAATTGGTTTATCCTGTGCTTGGCTTAAGTATGGAACTGAGGTAAAATGGCGGACTGGCGCCTCAGGGTGGGCGGTACGGTGGGCGGTCTTACCGCCAAAACTTTTGACCAATAGCTTTTTAAGCCTCCGATCAGCGTTCTGCGCAGGCGCATAACCCAATAGTGTGTATTCACAAACTATATACTCGAAGAACGAAAGTTATCACTGGTAAGTGAAACCGAACTTTCTTATGTCTGACGAAGTGGATCTGATCCACGAAAGTCAACATTAAAATACAGGAGTTAGTCTTTAAGGTGCCACAACGTTCTTTTGTCTTTTTTATTGTTGTTTTGTTTTGTCTACTCTCTGATACAATTCCCCACTGTTTCTCTTCTGCAAAGAAGAGCTAGCAAGCTGTACAATTCCAAAATGCCTCCTGAAAAAGGAATCATAAATCATGTGTATTGTCTACCAAGAAAACCCTAGAGAGGCACTATAAGTTGGAATCAACTTGACAGCACACAGTTATTATTATTCCTATGATAGCAACATACCAGTGTCAACATTTGCCACCGGCTGGTGACAGAGGACAAAGCAGCTAACAATATACACAGTCAAGAAAGAGTCCATTGAATAGAAAAGGCAAACCGAGACAAATTAATTTTGAGTTTAGCTGTACAACGTAGATTGAAGGAGATCTCTACCGCAAGAGGCAAAACTAATCATTTGACACTATAAGCAGCAAACCCATTTTTGCAGAGGAGTGAAACAGACAAATATACTTGGCTTCTCCATGTGAAACATTTGTATGGAGCATATAGAGTTTGCCAATTCTTCTCTGGAAACCATTTAAGAAATTTTTCACAAATATTTCAAAAATCTAGAAGAAACCTTTGTAAAATGATCTTTTTTGCTTATTATTTATTTAGTAGTGAATAGGTACTAAAACTGAAACCTTCTGAGTGGAGTCTTTGATAGTAGTCAGCTCCTGCTATTCCACTTTGCAAATCAGCTATCTTTAACATGAACTCTTTTTGGGGAAGAAGAAAAAATATTTCAAATGATATTTTCTGCCAGATAGTTCTTGTTTTGAAGTAGATCTGTTTCCAACTCAAGTCTGGTAGAGGACATCTGGTGATAATCAATGGATATCAATCAGCCATATTTAACAAAAACTTCTAAGAATCTGGAGGAACCCTTTAAAATCATCATCTCTGTTGGATTCTTTCTTTTTGCTGTTGTTTAGTATTAGATTAATGTTGAAATCGAAGGCCTATGAGCTAAGAAAATCTTGTCAACCAGACTATGTCCCCAATATAAAGTGAAAACTACCCACTTAGAGGAGTTTAAAAGAATGGGAAATTGGGTTTTTGTCATTCTTTGTCACTGCTCGCACCGAGTTAAGCCTTACAGTATCTGGAGGGTACCTATTAGAAAACAAAAATTCTGTCTAGGAGACTAAAAACCTTGAGAGATAGCAAAGTATTAGGGTTCTCTAAAATGTTCATGTGTACCCTGCAATGATTTCATACTCTCATGGTGTTTCATAAAAGCACCAAATAATTTAGCAGAAAATGGAAGGAAGGCATAATAAGTCACACCTTGATTGGGCCAATTTGACTCAGTGGAACTTGCAGAGGTGACTCACCAAATCCCCCTGATTAATTTTACTAGCCTACTCTAATGCAACTTGTTATGCAAAGCAACAAGATTTCAGCTATATACATCCTAAAGGATATTTAGAGTCAAGTATGTGAGTCTTTCCGAGACTAGGAGAAATGATTATTGTTATCTTTGATCTAGCGCAGCATTCAAGAAGATTGCTATACCTGCTTGCAGTCTCCCTGGAGAAATGCATTAGTGTAGCCAGTTCAGGGATGGGAAGGAGGAAACAAAGAAGCAGGCAAACATGTATAGAAGCATTAGCCACACCAGCCATAGACAGCAGCAGGCATGGAGTGTGGAAAGCGATGACTAACAAGTGGCTATTTCTCCACTGGGCCCAGTAATTGTACTGGGAAATTTTCCAGTAAATTTAAGAAGAGAATTAGAAAAAAATTATTAAGAGAAAAAGAAAGTAATTAGAATAAAAAGTGGTTAGAAGAATATTATGTTTTATTAAAGAGAAAAAGATCAAGATGTAGAAAATGATTATTTAACTCTGTTGGTTCCAGTGTGTGGGAGGACTTTTTCTTTAAAATAATTATGTTGAAGTTTGTGTTGGTAATTTATAATCATTTTAGTTCTTATGCTTTGTTTTATGTTTATAAAATAATAACATTTTAAAAGTAAATAAACCCACAATGCATGGCTTGTTCTTTCTTGGAGAAGGGAGACAATGATGGCATTCCAGTGTTTTTGATAGATTCTGGGCAGCTGGGGGCTTGGAATAAGAGGTTTATAATTATTTTGTGGAATTGCCCAGATTTAGGTGTCTTGGCGAAGTCTCCAAACAGAAATAAGAAAGTTTAACGTGAATTATTTTTCTTTCTATCCATTTGTGATTTTAGAAGAGTGATCTTGATTCTGTGACCAGCGTTGGACCTGCTGTTATGATCCGAAGCACCAGCCAAGATTCTGAAGTTAGCACAGTGGTAGGGCATGGCCAAAGTGCAACATCGGGCTTGGTTTTGCAGGCCTGTGTTGATGCATGCATTGGTTTTAGTTGTATATACCTTTCATTGGTGGTTATCAATTTCTAATACTTTGTAATTGTTGCTTATGCTTCCCTTCATGTATATGTTCTTAAATTGTGACCCTATAAGTATTTTGGGACAAAGCTTAAATTATCTTGTTGTTTAGGATCTTTTATTTTACAGCAATCTAACTTGATACACTCTATGTATGCAGAGAGTTATGAATATCTAAATTTATGTTGTGGAGTTATTCAATCACAAATACTTCAGTGAGTTTACATATAGCTTGTTTTGATCCATTTGCATAAATAGGACTATGCCTGTGTGCATTGAGGTAGGGCAGCTAAATTTGAAGATTTATAATCCCCATACGTATAATGCTGTTCATAATCCCAACAGATTATGTAGAATCCCAACAGATTATGTAGAATTTCTCCAGCAAAAGTTCTTTCAATCCATAATAATTTCTGACATGGAATTTTATGTAGAATCTCAAATAGTAATTGTTTTTATTAATCTCTTTTTTTTCTTAACTGAGTCCTTTTTTTCATAATTTGGCAACACAAACACAGAGAACATTATCTGTGAAAGCATGTAGGACCATGGGTGGAAACTTATATCCCAACTGAAGTCAATGGAAATAGCAAATGAATGTGCCTGCATCTTTCATATGGAAGCTATATGGATGCCCTAGCTTTCAGTCATTTGGAGCTACTTTATTTTGATGGTAGTGGCTGAATGGCTGGAAGCTGCATGTAACAGATTGCACGTGGATTTATGTAATCCGCATCTCAGTGCAGTTTTTGTTAAGATGTAAAGTATCAGCAATTCTGCTTGCTTATGCAGGTGACCACATGAGTGTTGTTTAAAATCTAACTTAGAGAATGGCCAAAGAATGGATGCACAGTAGCTGCAATTTGTTATTTTAAATTCTATTCTTAAACCTAAGAATTTTTGGTCTTTAAAATTTTGAAAATTTAACTTCCTCTTGACATGTTAGTTGAAAAGATAGCAGCTAACCCCTTATTTTTAATCATTTTAGCTTCTGAATATGTAGCATGAATGCTGTGGTGTGTGTGTGTGCTCCCCAAGATGGCAGATGAGGTTGTGTTTTAATTCTGGCTGGATGGTGGAATTCTTAATATTTTGTTATTTTTTTAAAGTGGCACTCTGTATACATTTGGGTTCATCTTTTTTAAAAAAATGTCTTTTAATTGTAAGCTGCCCGGAGTCACTTCGGCGAGGGGGCGGCGATATAAATGAGAAAATTAAATTAAATCTGTACAGTACAGTATATTGATAACAAAGGGGCAGACATTTAAACTATATTCCTCTTTAGGTGAGCAACAGCTCTGGAGAAACACTAGGAGCAGATAGTGATTTAAGCAGCAACGCAGGTGATGGACTTGGAGGAGAGAGCAGTGGAAACCTAACAGGATCACGGGGCACTGTATCAGACAGTGAAATTGAGACAAATTCTGCTACTAGCTCTATCTTTGTAAGAACATGTTTTGATTGTGCCTAAGTATTTGTACTGGTAGATAATGTTATACGTAGATTTATCGCTGAAGCAAAGAAAAATAAGCTGCATTAAATGTTCTTTATGTGCTATCTAGCAAAGCATCTGTGAGCATCTCCTCAGATCAAAGCCCAAATAATTCTCCTCAACAGCATGTTTCCCATTCTTATACCCTACTTAGAAAAGTATGGCAATAGCCAAACTATTTTTCTAACTGGCGTACCACACAGCCTTGAAACTTCTGCAGAAAAACAAATTAGATCTCTTTCTTGCTGTATTCAGACTTTATAAAATGGTGATCAGCAACTGTTAGCATTACAGAAATATCAGTTTGCTTCCATACATTTTGAGTTTATCTTGCATTATCTATGGAAGGGGGTTTGTAAGAAATGTTCCTTCCTTAACGTAGAAGTATTACCACTGGAGGGTCCCTATTAGGTACCCATTGTATTCATTTGTAGATGTTCGCCTGTAAATATCCTTAATATTTCAAGAATATTAATAGTAAAGATTATAAAGTATTACATTTACCTTGTAAACCAGGGATTCTCAACCTGCGGCCCATGGGATAAATGTGGCCCATGGCACCATTTCATGTGGCCCACCACCACCACCACCACACCCAGAAGTGCTATGTGGTGCAGGAAGGGCAAAATGGCTGTCTGGCCCCTGAAGCTGTCTGAGGGAGCATGACCTGGCCCACGGCTTAAAAAGGTTGAGAACTCCTGTTGTAAACTATGGTTTGGCTTAAGGAGCTATATTTATAAATGCTTTGTGTGCCTAACTGGAATAATAAGGTATCTTTGAATCAATTTGAAGCTCAGAAATGTCTGATGTTCTTGTTCTGATTCAGTTGGATACATACTAAGGAGCAACAGAAATACCCAATTTCTGAAATGTTTTCCTTTCTTTTTCCTTTTCCTTTTTGGCAAGGGTAAATCTCATAGTTTAAAGCAGACAATGAAAGATAATAAATGTAGCAGCCCTGCAAGAGCTCCAGAAGATGCAAGCCAACGAGTTTATCTCTGTGAAGGTCTTCTAGGTGAGAGTTAATATTTACATTTATCTGAAGTGTATTCTTTCAAAATTTGTATTACATTGACCAAGCAGCACACTTGTTCTAGTCAGGGAGAGTGCAAACTTGATAGCAGAAGAAAGAGCAGGGGAGCTGGGGGAAAAGGAGGCTTCAAAAGCAACAGTAATGTTTAGGAAGGTCTATAGCAGGGGTGCCCAAACTCCGGCCTGGGGGCCGTATCCAGCCTCCGATGCCAATTCATCCAGCCCGCGAATCCCTCATCACTCTCAGAGGCGGAAGTAAAATGCTCCCGTACGGGTGTGATTTACTTCTGCTTCCGGGAGCAACAAGGGCTTTGCAGGCTGGATGAATTGGCATCGGGAGCGGATACAGCTGCCGGGCCATAGTGACCAGCCCCCTGAACCATGTGACACCCCTTGTCTATAGGACAACTTCAAGCGAGGAAGAGAGAAATCGCCATGTCTGCATATGTGTGCATATGAGAGGTAGACTGGGATGATAGGTCTTGTGTAGTGGGAGTAGGGAGGAAAACAAGTTTGATGAGTGATTTTGAGAGAGAGAATAAACTTTATAGTGCTTTGTGTTTTGAAGCTTACCTTCTAGCTCTGCATTATTCAGGCTGTTGAGAAATGTTGTCTTTACACCTGTGGAGTTTGTTTTTGCTGAAATCCTTTATGACTGATAACACCAGTGAGGGGCACCAAAACTTTTTACTACCACACTGTTGGCGTGGCCTAACTGGTGGGTGTGGCCTAACTGGTGGGCATGGCCTAACTGGTGGGTGTTGCCTTATCAGTGGGTGTGGCCTAATCGGTGGGTATGAGACTGGGTGGCCAATCTAGTCATGCCTGCCACATAGCCCATGAAAACATCTGCAAACATAGACAGCACTGGCTCTTTGGCTGTAAATAGAGATGAGCACTGCACCCTAAAGTCAGATACAACTGGCTTTTGAGCTAGGGCAACCTTTACCTTTACCTATTGTTAGATCCAATACTGCCAGTCGTATCTGACTCTAGGGTTCAGTGCTCATCTGTTTATAGCGAAAGAGTCAGCACTGTCTGTAGATGTTTCTGTGGACATGTGGCAGGCATGACTAGACACCAGAATGTTACCACCTGTCCCACCGAAGTGGTCCCTATTTATCAACTTGTGGTTGCCAGGAGCTGGGACAGAGACGAGAGCTCAAACGGTCATGTCGGCCTTCCAGCTAACAAGGCAAGCTTCTTAACCACTGAGCTCAAGTGGCTAAGACGCTGACTGGGAGGTGGAAGGTCAGCAGTTTGATTCCCAAGTACTGCAGGACGGGATGAGCTCCCGTCTTTGTCCCAGTTCCTGCCAACCTAGCAGTTCAACAGCAAGAAATTGCAAGTGGATAAATAGGGACCACTTTGGTGGGAAGGTAAACAGTGTTCCGTGCACTCCGGTGTCTGTCTAGCCATGCCTGCCACATGACCATGGAAATGTCTGCAGAAGCAGACAGCACTGGCTCTTCAGCTTTGAAACAGAGCTGAGCAACCTGAACCCTAGCATGGGATACGACTGGCTTTCAAGCAAGGTAAAGGTATCCCTTGCTGGAAAGCCAGTCATATCCAACTCTAGGGTTCAGTGGTCATCTCTGTTTTACTGTGGAGCTTCCTGGGCCAGCTGCAGTCTACCTCGAAGCAGCAGTGAATCTTTAAGGTGCCACAACATTTTTTTGTTTACTTTCTAAAATGCTTGCACAGAATAAAATGGCTACTAATTCTAAAGTGTTATTCTGTGCAAGCAGATCAGGATATAAACAAAACAAAAACACAAAAATGTTGTGGCACCTTAAAGACTTACTGCTGTTTAGGGAGCTTCACGGCCCTCGTTGCCCCCTCCACCCCCCCTGGGAAATCCCTTTAACTTCTGCCCCCACTGCACACACGCACACGCGCGCACACACACACACACACACACACACACACACACACACATAGGGGGGAAGTAAACAAAATAAAAAGACACACTTACCCAGAATACGCCACGTCGGGCTGCTCCATCCTCTTCTTCCTTGCCCCCCCCCCGGGCCCACGGGGGAGGAAGGAGTGCTCACATGACGGCTTTCCCTTCCTCCTCTAGTCCTCCAGCGAGTCCAGTGCCTGCTGCTGCTTCCTGCCCACCTCCTCCCAGGAGCTCCCTCTCCCCTTCCCCCAGGCACGCACATGCTGCCACCTCCACCACCACCTGAGCAGCACCCGTGCCTATTAAGGAGGCAGCAGCAGCCACTCTGGAGGAGAAGGAGGAAGAGCTGAAGCCAATGCCGTCGCCTGCTCTCCCTGGAAGACGTGGGTGGTGTGTGGTGTGGAGGGGGCGTGGCCAGCCAGGTCGGGGCGGACCGGCTGATGCCCAACACTGGATAACACCCATAATAACAGTCATTTTATGAATGAGCAGCCATTCTGGAACGGTACCTGTGACACTTTCTGAAAATTCCTAATTGCCTTCCAGTCCCCAGAAAGTTGGATACCTCTAATTTAATTGTACTGTCACTCAAATGAACAATTACCCCATCTACTTGATCACTATCTTACCTCTTTATTGATATCATAAAGAGGCTGAGGCTGAGGCTGAGTTGCAACCAGGAATTATAGTGATTAAGGATTTAGCATTCTCTAGGCTCCTACTGTCAAAGTCCCAGGGTGCTAAAAGTTAGCATATATTTAGGTGTTTAGACAGGCTGAAGGACTCTGTTGATGTATACTGTGGACTGTGCAGCATATCGGCACATTGCACATTTTTAAAAACTCAGGTCTCACATTAACTCAATAGAGGTTGTTCAGTTGTGTTGTGTTTTATATTTCTTTTCTTTGCTGCCATGTTGCTGCTTGCTTGGAACTAAAAAGGGAGGGATAAAGGATCTGTCTGGGACCAATTAGAGGATGCTGCCATGGAAACCTTCTCTATGAGTAATAATTTCTTTTTCTGCTTTTCTGTATGTGTATTTTTTAAAAAATTGCATGTGTGTTTCGGTAAATTCACACCGTTACAGTCCTTGCACTTGTATGCTGCCTCATAATCTGAGAATATTGATAGAAGAAAACAATATTGCAGAATGAAAAGATGTGGCTGTACTGTTTTAGGAAACCTAGTTTTAGTTTATGAGCTGTGGCTAGGCGTGTTTCTATCATTTACAGTGGGTTAGGGCCAAGAAATACCTTTCATATCCTTTTTGTTTGTGGTCTTGTGTTTTGACAAAACTGATTTCATTGTGACTTGATTTTATAAGTGTGTGGGGAGTTTATCTTCTGCCTTATGAAAATAGAGAGCTTTGGATTAATATGTTCAATACTCCCTAGGCAAAGAACGCTCAACATTGTGGGACCAGATGCAGTTCTGGGAAGATGCATTTTTGGATGCTGTGATGTTGGAGAGAGAAGGAATGGGAATGGATCAGGGGCCTCAGGAGATGATTGATAGGTAGAGTATGAATTACAGTATCCACAATTGCTCTCTCAACTTGGACTGACGGAATTCAAATCGTATTCTGAGTAACAAATATACCTACAAATGTAACTACTGTAGTCTCTATATTCAAAATGCAATGCCTACAAAATAACATAATGTGTCTTTGACGCTGGCTATGTTTATATTTTGGACATCATTTAGAGATTGTTAAGATAGTTAGGAAAATATAGTGAATAGAATCCTACTGGATCTGCACAATGTAACCCCAGAGTTGCATATCTGTTCTGTGGGATCATTTGGGTTATAGGCCACACCGAAACATACCCATGTCACGTGTTCAGTTGTAAAGCCAGGCAGACAACAGCCAGCCAAACATGAAAAAAATGCACACTTACATAGTATCCCTTATACGCACGTTATTTTGCGCTAGGATTTGGTCCAATAAACAGAAAAGCAGGAAATATTTTGCACCCTTTCTTTCCAGTCATTGGGTATTTCTTTCCATAGATATTTTTCTCTGGGAGAACATGACCGCAAGCGTTTAGAAGATGATGAGGACCGCTTATTGGCTACGTTGCTTCATAATATGATAGCTTACATGCTTATGATGAAGGTACCAATGGTTTATATTTTGTATTAATTATTCAGGCTTTCATGAGATTTGCAGTACTGTAATTCTTGTTGTAAGTCCGTTGTATTTATACAACTTTTAAAAAGAATAATATTTTATATTATATTAAAATACACATTATTTTTATATTAGTGTTCAACAACAAAAGAAAAGCTGGAGCAGTTACAGAAATATACAAAAAAGCAATAGAAAAGAAACTCAGCATCCCAATTGAGCTATCAAGCAACATTAAGGCAATAAGTCAGAAGCAGCACAAAAATAGATTTAAATGGTTGAGAGAATTTTAAGAAGTTGTCATGATACTAAAGAGGCATATAAGGCACCCAGAGAACCTCTCTTATTTTTACAGTAATACGAAGGGGCTGTGGTGGCTCAGTGTTTAAGAAGCTCACCTTGTTAGCTGGAAGGGTGGCAAGTTGGCAGTTTGAGACCCGGCACTGCATGATGGATTGAGCGACCGCCTCTGTCCCAGCTCTTGGGGTCATGAAAGGGGCCTCCTTTGGGTATTCCCTGAGTGGAGTTTCTTTTGCAAAAATCCTTTCAACCCAGAATAATTTCTGACACGAAATTATAATTACCTGTATAGTAATATGCATTGCTAGGAAGCAACTAGTACAACTGGTAGGACATTTGAAGCAGAGTGCAAAGGCAAGCATCATCTTCCCCTACGTCTAAATGCCATCTCATTCAGGGCATTTATCCTCTTCAGCTATTTGAAATTGGTAATGATAGGAACTCTCTAGGGAAGGACAGGATTAGGATGCATTAGCAACCCAAGGTCACCCCTTCTCATTCATATCCTTTGAACTTTCCTTGCCTCTGGGTTGAGCTGAAGGAACACAAGATAGCAAAGGACAAAAAAAGGGAGGGGGTTCACTTCTCATCTTTGTGGCTTGGTTTACATGTTTTAATTTCCAATTGCTCTTGGGTAGAGCAGCCTGAGAGATGAGTCATCTTTGCTAGCATTGCTTCCAGGCCGTCTATTTAAAAATATGTTGACAGTAGAGTGAGGCAGAAAAATGAAAGGGATAGAAGTATAAATGAAGTCCATAGATCACAGGTTTCTGTCCCTAAATGGACCAATCCCAAATTAATGGCTGAAGTAGCAAAATATCATATGTTGTGATTTTACATCATTATTTTTTCTTACTCCTAGTTGGCCATTTTAAATTCTAGTTGTTACTCTATGCTGATATCTGGAAAGTTGCATTATAATAAGCTTACTGAATCAGTGAGGATTTGGTGAGTCCTCTTCTCTGCAAATTCTATGGGTTCAAATGGGACTACAGTATTGTAATTGCAACTTACTGTGCTAAAATAAGTCACAACTAGAGTAGGTGCATTTGAATCAATTGAACTTATGGAGGAGTTTACTGAGCCCACTCAAGATTGACTTACTACTCTAAGCAATGGGGTTTAAGCCATTTTTTTCCCATTGGCTTGCACTGTGTCTCTTCATTTGTACTCAGTGAAACACAGCTGATGTTATAGATCAGTTTTTCCTGTATAAGTGCTTTCCCTGCAAATAGGGGGAGAATGATTACAAGATGTTGTATTTTGTTGTTAGGTACAAAAGAATGATATTAGGAAGAAGGTGCGCCGTTTGATGGGGAAATCTCACATTGGTCTGGTATACAGTCAGGAAGTAAATGAAGTACTTGACAACCTTGCTAACATAGTAAGTTTTTTAAAACCACATATCTATATCTTCCATCTTTAGTTGTAGAAGAAAAATAGCATAATCTGTCCTTAGCTTACCACTTTGATAGACATGGCATTATTTGTTATCCAAAATTTGAAAATAATTGTGGTTTACAATTAGACGTTTGTCCTTTTATCATGTATTTAGCAATCTGCATACAAGATTAAAATATCCATATATTGTAAAATAAAAATATATGTTCATATCTACAAGTACAGCTTCTTACAGCAAAGCAAAGCAATCACACTTATGTACCACCTCATAGCGCTTAGTGCACTCTCTTGGTGGTTCACAAGTTAATTAGCATTTTGCTCTGAACATGCTGAGGATGTTTAAAGAAGTTAGCAGCTTCCCAGGGCAGTGGTGGCGAACCTGTGGCACACGTGGATACTTGTTTTACTGTTCTCGGAAGGGTGGAAGGCTGTGTTAGCCATGGTCAGGATCGAACGCATAACCTTTTGGTTGTAGTACAGCAGTTTAACCACTGCATCACCAAGGCTCCTAAACAATTGGGATGTTGTATCATAATGCATTTATTATTTATGGGAAAGGATTGAGAGACCTAGCCACAAATCACAATTGAAAACCTTCAGAATCCATAATATAGTAGTTTCTTTTTTAGATCAGCCAAAAATGTGTGCATGCTGGACAATCAGATTTCTCAGTATTTATTCAAGACAATGGGCCCAAATATAACTCTTTCTGGGCTGCATATGGTGTTTGCTTTGTTTAGGGTTTACAACATTCCCACTGGATGAGGGGACCATAGCTTTTATATTTAAAAGCCATGCTTAGAAGCCGAGTTAGTTTGCAGGGTCTCTGGGTTCAATCTCTGTACAGTACTATGGTTTCAAACCTAAGAAAGGAGCTAAATCGTCTTCTCTTGATAAGGTCAAAGATTGGTTTGCCACCTTGGAAGATATTTAGTCTCAGGTGTTTTCTAACTCTAGTACTTTCTCCTAACAGTGTTTCTGAGTCCAGCTCTACAGCATCGGGTTCCATTTCACCTTTGGTATTCCCTAGGAGAGTGATGGTAAACCTTTTAGAGACTGAGTGCCCAAACTGCAACCCCCAACCTACTTATTTATTGCAAAGTGCCAACACAGCAACAGGGGAGGGGGAAAAAGCTCCCACTGGGCAGCTGGACAGAGGGGTGGGGTGAACACTGTGCTGGGGGAGAGAGGAAGCGCTCCCATTGGGCTGCTGGGCAGAGGGGTGGGGCAAACTCTGTGCTGGGGTGACTGCATGGGTGCCCACAGAGAGGGCTCCGAGTGCCACCTCTGGCACGCGTGCCGTAGGTTCACCACCACTACCCTAAGAAGGTGCTAACTTCTTTAAAAATCCTCAGTCTCCTGAGTTCCAGTGAAGGCTATTCATTGTTTCCCCCCTAAATATATATTGTAACATTCAGTTTGTATTTAAAGAGTTCAGCAACATGTACAGTACAAAAAGGAAATACAAAAAGGAGGGGCCAAACGGTGAAAGCATAAAGGAACGGAGAAACAGTTTGAGGCAAAATTAATATGCAAAAGTATCAAAAGTTTATTCACAAAGTGCAGAAATATTCCAGATCCGAAACCCTTCCGGTAAACAGGTAGATTTTCAGTAAATACTTTCACCAGGGATCTGTGTAAACATGATATGTTATTTAAGAAAATGTTAGTTGCATCCCAAGCCTCAATAGTTAGTTCTTTCGTGCTGGTAGACGTCCACTTTTTTATACTTTTAATACTTTTGCATATTAATTTTGCTTCAAATGGTTTCTCCGTTCTTTTATTATTTCTTTACAGTACAAAAAGGCTCCATGTTAAATACATCTACATATGGAAAGGAAGGGGAGAGTTGTAGCACAGGGACGTTAATCTATGTTTGCTGTGAACGTAGAAGATTGCTTTGGAGGTGTGGCACTTCTGTTAAAAGATCTACTAACAGCTGTTAGACTTCCATACTTTCTTTAATATAATTCATGTTCCCCATGCACAAAATTAAGATTTATAGGTAATAATATATTTATTGTATGTCTTAAAATTTTAATTGGTACAATCTAGTCAAACATAAGCACTTCCAAATCAGACATTTTAAAGAGGAGATTTAAGCATGTGTAGCAACTTGATACAGAAGCCTTAAGTACTTATTATTTCTGCATTGGGTAGTAGAAGGAAAATGTTCTTCTCCAATTCTTGAAGTAAAGAATTATATTACACTGGTTGGAATTTTGTTAGTTATCCTCATACATATGCATGACTTTCCCTGGCAAGTTGCTGCAAGTTAAAAATTCAGCATTGGCTTTTCCTATTATACACCAGTCTTTTCAGTATTGTAATAGAGCATTGTACAAATTAGTATTTGTTTTAATCCAAGAGTGGAAAATAGTTTTGCACCGTTTTCTAGGCAGAGAATACTGAGAAATAGTTTACCATTCTCTTCTTCTTTGGATGCCTTAGGATTGTGTAGTTTGCTCATGGTTACGCTGGCTGACTCTTCTCCTAGGAGGCAGTGGGGAATTGAGCACCCAACCTCTGGATGCCTAAACCACCGAGCTATCCATCTACGTAACAGATATACAGTAGATGGAATTTTATTTGCTAGAGCTGACATAAAAACCCATGTACATTGTTCATATTTGAATTTTGTTTAGAACGGCAGAGAGTTCCCAATCCGACCCAGTGGCAGTAGGCACATTAAGAAGCAAACATTTGTGGTACATGCTGGGACTGATACAACAGGGGACATCTTCTTCATGGAGGTAAAGACAAAATTCCTTGTTAACAAGGCTGACTCCTGTTACTTTGGTTGCGTTATGGTTCCTGTATAAGAATATTTGTGCCTGCAGGTATGCGATGATTGTATTGTGCTGAGGAGCAACATTGGCACCGTGTACGAACGCTGGTGGTATGAAAAACTCATCAATATGACATATTGTCCCAAAACAAAAGTGCTTTGTCTCTGGAGGAGAAATGGCCAAGAGACGCAGTTAAATAAGTTCTATACTAAAAAGGTACGTTTTCTACACTGCTATGCTCAGATGATAATAGGAAACAACATACTGTATTGCTATTTTACTGCACAAATTGAGGCTTATATTATATTTTCCTCATGACTTTGACTTTGAATTACCCTTACCTGGCATGCAATATGAGAATTTTTAAAAATGGTACTACCAAAAATTGTTCCCATGTGCCACTTTGAATTTATTATGGCACAGGGAAGGCTATAGTTGCCATGTTGTTAGCAAAATGATACTGTATTGGTTTGGAATAGGAGAAGTGAAATATTCTAAAATATTTATGGCATAGTTATCATTTCCCCCCCTATCACGTACTTAGATATATGTAAATTGGCCTAGTGGTTCAGACACTGAACTTGACATCTGGAAGGTCGGCAGTTTGAGACCTGAGTGCTACATGATGGAGTGAGTTTCCGTCTCTGTCCCAGCTCCTGCCACCCTAGCAGTTCAAAAGCAAGAAATTGCAAGTAGATTAACAGGTACTGCTTTGGTGGAAAGGTAACAGTGTTCTGTGCACTCTGGTGTCTAGTCATACCTGCCACATGACCACAGAAACATCTGCAAATGCAGACAGCGCTGGGTCTTTGGCTGTAAATAGAGATGAGCATTGCAACCTAAAGTTGAACACCACTGGCTTTCAAGCAAGAGAGACCTTTAGCTTTACTAATTTCTCACAAGGAACTAACACAAATTTCCCTCTCATTTCTCTATATAAAACAGAGGTGTGGTCTTGTATGTGCTGTATTCAAAACCGCACCCCTGGACTGATCACACTGAAAATTGGCACATACGTAACTTTCCCTCCAGAGACCAGCACTGGGAGGGTCACGAGCCCCATGGTGTGTGTGTGTGTATGCCCCTAAATTGATCTGCAAAGGGAAGTATACTCGACAGGAGGGTGTGTGTGTGTCCCATTGATGTCATAGTGATGCTAATATCATAGCCCCAGGTAGGTCACCCGATTGTGACACCATCGTGATGTAATTGAGCTGGCTAATGTCACAGTCTCAGGTAGGGACGCAAAGGGGACACATGTATGGGAAGGATATGGGTGGACCGTCAAAGGAGAAGTGGGACGGGTGTGAGAAGAGAGAGACGGAGGAAGGGATGTCACAGTCTTTGGTATATGCAAACCAAGACACAGGACACAGCCTCGGGCTGGGTTAACTCAGGTTTATTGCATCGTGGGCAGAGGGAACATGAGGTAATGGCGGATCGATAGCTCTTTATATACAGCAGTAACACATTTGAACGTGGTGCCATGGTAGCCCATTGGCTACTGTCTGCGTGACGTCATTGCAGGTCACGCCCTTCTTGTCCAGGTGTAGGTGGTGGCGGGAAAACTTCCCGCGCTGTTGCCTTTGATGAGTTTGGACCAAGAGAGCTTTGGACGCTCGCTGCTGCCAGCTGGTGGTCATTAGCTCGCGTCCTATTACAGGGTTCATATGATACAGCTGAAGGTTACATTGTTGCTATAGGCAAGGTTACATTGGCTCAGATACATTGTAATCCGTGTGTACAATAAAACCAACAGAACACAACACCCCTCCCCCCTAGGACGAGACAAGGTCTCGAGCCCACATTTAAACACACTCCCCCCCCCCTTAGGAGACAAAGTCTCTCAGCCAAGATGGCTTATTTCGAACACGCTGGGGTCTCGATGCGGGCTGCCTCTCCCCGGGTTTGCTACCTTCTCTTTGTCCCCTGGTTTCCTGTCCTGTAATATGAGAGGGAGACTCGTTAGTGATTTGCCGCGGCTCCGCGGCGTTGTTGGGAGGTGTGCTCTTTCTTAGGGAGGAACCGGGGGCACTGGGGGCTAACGAAAAACCCCTCTTCTCGCTTGGATGGGTGGGGGAACACTCCTGAAAACCCCCCCGGCTCGCAAACTCAAAATCAAAATCACAATCGGGGGCAGCGGTCGCGAACTCCTCTCCCCCTTCCCCGGCCCCTGATAAGACTGGCGTATCAAAAGGATATGAGTCGGGGCCGCTGCTACTGCTTCCTTCCCCCCTTGCTTGGGACTGCCGTCCACTGCTGTCTCCCCCTTGGGCTAAGCGGGTGGGGGAGAACCCTAACGCTGAATCCTGTTGCTGAGCTCCACTGACTGGCCCACTCACCCGGTGCCTCAGTTGGTCAGCGTGCCTCCTCCAGAGGAGGCCGGTGGTCGTCTCGACCCGGTACGACACTGGCCCCGTCTGTTCTACAACCGTCCCTGGCACCCAGGCTGGCCCTGCGCTGGAGTAGTTCCTGCAGTGAACAGGGTCACCAGCGGCGAAACCTTTCGAGACTGCCAACCCTACGTTTTTCCCTTTATCCTCGACTCTCGTCGGGTCTAGCCTGGACAGGAGCGTGGTCAGTTTTCGCCGCATCAAGAGCTCTGCCGGCGAGTAGCCTGACGCTAAGGGAGTTACCCTATACGCTAAGAGGAACTGGCATACTTGGTGATTCAGGTCCCCCGGGCCCATGCGCCGCAGCGCGTCCTTTGTTGTCCGCACCAGCCGTTCCACTTGGCCATTCGTGGCCGGGTGAAACGGTGCGGATGTGACATGTCGAATGGCGTTTGCCTCCATGAAGGCTCCGAACTCAGCGGAGGTGAAACAACTAGCGTTATCGCTTACCAAAGTGTCGGGTAAACCGAACGTGGAAAAAACTCTCCTTAGCCGGCTAATTGTCGTGGCGGAGGACGTGCTCTTTACTGGGATAACCTCCAGCCACTTGGAGAACGCATCTACCACCAGGAGAAACATGGTTCCTCGGAACGGGCCAGCGAAATCCACGTGCACTCTGGACCACGGCCCCCTTGCTGTGTCCCACTCCCTATGCGGAAGACGGGCCGCCTCAGGTCGGGATCCCTGGCAAGCCTCGCAAGTGCCGACCATGTGCTCAATGTCCGCGTCCAGCTGTGGCCACCAGAAGTAACTCCGGGCTAGCGCCTTTGAACGAACTATGCCCGGGTGGCTGACGTGCAGCAGTTCGAGCACCCTCGTCCGCAGGGGCGCAGGGACCACCACCCGTTGGCCCCACAGAAGGCACCCCCTCTCTAGGGACAACTCTAGCTTTTTCCTAAAGAATGGGTCGAACTCTGTACTCGGGGACGAAGCCGGCCACCCCTTCTGCACCCATGCACTAACTTTCTCCAACGTCCTGTCCTTGCCTGTCGCCCTAGCAATGTCGGCTGGTACTAGTGGGGGTGCGTCTAAAACCTCAATTAGCAACACCTGGCGGTCTCTTTCTGCTCTCGCCTTTTGGTCCGCCGACAAGGGCAGAGGGGATCTCGAAAGCGCATCAGCATGGCTGATCTCCTTTCCGGGCCTGTACTCCAACTCATGTTGGTATGCGTTGAGGAAAATAGCCCATCGCAGCATTCTCGGGGACAGGATCTGCGGTGTGGGCTTGCTCGCCGTGAAAATCCCTAATAGCGGCTTGTGATCGGTCACGATTTTGAACGGGCGGCCATACAAAAAATCGTGAAATTTTTTGGTCCCCGCTACTATTGCTAACGCTTCCCTGTCGGTTTGTGCGTAATTTCGCTCCGCTTGGGACAGGGACCTTGAGTAAAACGCTACCGGGGCCTCCCTTCCGTCCTCCAACACGTGGCAAAGCACCGCCCCCACCCCCACCGGGGATGCATCACAGACTAGGACCACTGGCCGTTTGGGGTCGAAGTGCGTCAGGATTGCCTCAGATGTTAGGAGTTGCTTTAGCTCCTTAAACGCCCTCTCGTGCTCGTCACCCCACATCCATGGCTCCTCCTTTTTAAGTAACCGATGGAGCGGTTCGGCCACGGACGCCTTCCGCGGGAGGAATGTATGGTAAAAATTGAGGAGCCCCAGGAAAGACTGTAGCTCGGTTTTGGATGTGGGGCGAGGGGCCCTTTTAATGGCTTCTACTTTGGATTTAGACGGCTTAATCCCCTCGGGTGTGATCCGGAACCCTAAAAACTCGACCTCGGTTTCGAAAAAAACACATTTGTCCTTCCTCAATCTCAGCCCCGCTTTCTCGAACACGGTCAGTACTTTGTCCAACCTTTTCGCCAGTTCAGCCTCACTCCCCCCTGTAATCAACACGTCATCAAAATAAGGCAACACCCCCTCCAGGCCCTTTAGGAGGCGTTCCACGAGCGATTGAAAAAGGCCGGGTGCCGAGTTCACGCCGAACTGTAACCGCGACACCTGGAACGCTCCCTTATGTGTAACTATCGTTTGTGCCGCGGCCGTGGCGGGGGTCACTGGAAGTTGCTGATAGGCTTGTGCCAAATCGAGTTTAGCGAAACACTTTCCCCCATTTAGCCTGGCCAAAAGGTGGCTGATCACTGGCACCGGGTATGCATTAGGGCGGATCGCCTTGTTAATTGTACACTTATAATCAGCGCAAATGCGCACCTCCCCGTTAGCCTTTAGAGCCGTTACAATTGGAGTTTCCCACTCCGCGGAATCAACAGGAATAAGAATCCCCTGGCCCACCAGTTTGTCCAGTTCCGCCTCTATCTTGTCCTTGAGTGCGAACGGCACCCTGCGTGGTTTGAGTCTTATCGGGCGGACCTCCGGGTCTATGTCGAAAGCTACAGGGGGTCCCTTGAACTTTCCGAGTCCTTTCTTAAAAACGGCGGGATGCGCATCGCAAACCGCTTGTATTGGGTCCCCCCCCACGGTATGCACCCCCCCTATGAACAAACCTAAGGGCTGAAACCACTGTGTCCCTAGGAGGCTACAGCTTCCCCCTTTGAGGACAACTAGGGGCAGTTCCGCAGAATGTCTCTTAAAATTGACCCGAAATTTCCCGACCCCCAACACCGGAATGCTGTTTCCCTGTACGTCCCGTAGTGTGGACCTCAACGCTTTAAGCTTGGGCCGCACGTGGGGGTCGATTTTCAGGAACTCTTTCTGGGGAATTATGGAATAGGAGGACCCCGAGTCAATTTCCATCTTAATAGGGGCCCCTTGTACTAATACCTCAACGAAGTAATGGGACTGTCCCGCGGACACGCTGAACACTGAGGCGTCGTCCTCGCTGCCGTCCGAGACGCGGCCCACGCCGTCCTGCTTCCTCGTGGTCTGGGCGCCATCTTTGGGCCTCGCTGGACGGTCCGGTCTGGCCGCGCGGTCTTGTGACTGCCTCCGGCCCTCTTTCCGCTTTCTGCACGCCTTGGCGATGTGCCCCCGACGGCCGCAGGTGTAACACTCGGCCTTCCTGAACGGGCATCTCGCGCGCTCGTGGGCCGCTCCGCAACCCTCGCAGCGTCGACCACCCTTCCGGACCTTCTGGACCTCCTCGCCGTCGCTGCCTTCCGTAGACGACTTTGAGGCCCGCCGAGTCGCGTGCACCGACTGTCCGGTCTTCCCGTGCACTGAATTTTCCGCCTTGCCGGCTCTAGGACGCCACTCACGCCACTGGTGCATCTCGTCCACTCCGGCATTCGTGGACTCTGCGGCTTCCGCGGCCTCTATGACCTCTGCCAGCGTGGGTGGCGGCTCCTTATTCATCAAGCTGCGCTGTACCTCCTTGTCTTTCAGGCCACACAACACGCCGTCCCTGAGGACCAACTCCAGGATATCGCCCCATTTACAGGGGGCGGCGGCTATCCTCATGGCGGCCACGAATGCCTCAACCGACTCATCCGGCGCTTGGACTCGCCTCCAAAACGCGCTCCGAGCGGGAAACATTGCCCTCGAGGGGCAGAACCGCTCTCGCAGCAGTTTCATGATGTCGCTCGCCTTAAAGTCGCTCACCTTCTTCGGAGCGATTATGCCCACCAGCGTCCGCTTGGTTTCCATCCCGAGCATTCTGGTGAGGATGGCCCTCTTTCTCTCCTCGTCTTCTCCTTTGACTCTGAGTTCCACCAGGGCCGCCTGGAAATCCATCTCAAGCAGCTCCCAGTCTTGCGGTTTGGTGATGTTGAAACCGCTCTGTGCCCTGGCTGTTCCGTGGGGATCCATAATCCCACCTTCGTCGCCAATTTGGTATATGCAAACCAAGACACAGGACACAGCCTCGGGCTGGGTTAACTCAGGTTTATTGCATCGTGGGCAGAGGGAACATGAGGTAATGGCGGATCGATAGCTCTTTATATACAGCAGTAACACATTTGAACGTGGTGCCATGGTAGCCCATTGGCTACTGTCTGCGTGACGTCATTGCAGGTCACGCCCTTCTTGTCCAGGTGTAGGTGGTGGCGGGAAAACTTCCCGCGCTGTTGCCTTTGATGAGTTTGGACCAAGAGAGCTTTGGACGCTCGCTGCTGCCAGCTGGTGGTCATTAGCTCGCGTCCTATTACAGGGTTCATATGATACAGCTGAAGGTTACATTGTTGCTATAGGCAAGGTTACATTGGCTCAGATACATTGTAATCCGTGTGTACAATAAAACCAACAGAACACAACACAGTCCCAGGTAGGGATGGGTGAGGGAGGCAGAGAGGGGATGGGTGAGGGAAGAGAGAGATGGAGGAATGGAGGCAGGAGTGACCCACATACACCCCATTAGGTTTTCATGGGAAAGGCTGGCCTACAGTAAAAAAACAACAACTGGGCAAGGCCGGGTAATTGGCTAGTTTGTCTATAAAAGCAGGGATCCAGACTTAGCTGGGAACACGCACTGCTGGCAAGCTAAATTCCTGGGTGGCAGCTGTGCTGCCTCATTAACATAACAACAGTTGTGTTTTCAGGGGAATCCCCCTGGCGTCTCATTAGGTAAAGGTAAAAGTCACCCTTGCTCGAAAGTCAATCATATCCAACTTTAGGGTTCAGTGCTCATCTCTGTTTATAGCCAAAGAGACAGCGCTGTTTGCATCTGCAGATGTTTCTGCAGACACGTGGCAGGCATGCCTCAACACCAGAGTGTATGGAATGCTGTTTACCTTACCACCGAAGTGGTCCCTATTTATCTACTTGCAATTTCTTTCTTTCGAACTGCTAGGTTGGAATTAGCCAGTGGGAAAAGGACTTTCCCCACTGGCAAGGTTTGGTTGATGGTAAAACTCAAAATTAAGTCTTCAGACAAGCAGGCCTCAGAGCAAAAATTCTCCGTTCATTCCGTTTTCCCCAGCATAAAACAAGGGCATGGAAAGTGCTCTAGTTGCAACTAGCTGGCTCTAAAAAGCAACTTGGGAAAAAGGGCAGTAGTAGAGAAGGCAGGAAAGACAGGAGCACCTGGGCTGCTCAGTGGAGTTATGCTGTGCCATGTTCTCAATCCTAAGGGAAGCCCTGATAGTATTTTGGCTCACCCTCCCTTCCTGATACTATTAGTATTTCACAGTAAGGTAGTAGCATCTGGTTTTGCTTTTTGTCAAAAAAACAGTCCCACCCTCTTCAAGCACATAGGGTCCAAATCCTTTTTGTGTGTTTGACAGAAGCTGATGGTTTTGTTTTGAATTGATTAAATAGTTCCCTTTGCCTTAGGGAGTCTTGGAATTGGGGCAGGGCTTTAATTACCACTAGTGATCTCAATCCTACTGGTGGAAATCTAGCTGTGAGGTTTGGCAATTAAAAGCTCCCCCCTCCATCCTGAAGCTCCCAAAGGCAAAAAGGAGCCTTAGAATCTAAAACAGGCAAAGGGGGGGGGGGAGGGGAGGGGAGGAGAGCAATTAATTGAAAGTAAAATTTAGGAGCACAAGCTGATACCATCATCAGCTTCTGCTGCACAGTTACACCAACAGGATTTTAGCCAATGAAAAAAGTTTAGTATTACTTAATGACTGAAATCCTGTCACTTAGTGAAGTACGTTGCAACTAGAGTATGCCCATCGAATCAGTGGAACTTACCAGAACCTGTCTCACTAAATCCCCAGTTATTCAGTGGACCTAATCTAGGTGCAACTTGTTACACGCAACAACAAGATTTCAGCCTCAGTGTTGTACATCTCTTCTTTGCTTCAGGATGCTGTGATGTCATGGAACTAGTGGAGTGAGATCAGTTTACCTATTGTTTTACTTATTAAAATTACCACATTTTTGTGAGGATAAAATGGGGCAGTGACTATGGGTACCACACTTTAAGCTTTTTGTAGAAAATGTGTTACAGAAATGTAACATATATGTCTGCCCAGAAATGTCTGATCGTATACATTATTTTCTTTTGTTCCACTCCGTTCTTGCTAATGTATACACTTCATGTTTTATGGATCTCTATGCGGTATCTGGCAGAAATACATTTTCATTTGTTACAGTGCCGGGAATTATATTATTGTGTAAAAGACAGCATGGAGCGAGCAGCTGCAAGACAGCAAAGCATAAAACCAGGTAAGAGTCTTAAAAATTATAGCAAAATGTCTTTCAGAGTTCTGGGGTGTATGTAGTGCATTATTTTTAAAAGGGCATGAACATAATACTCTTCCTATGTACTCTGGGATGTTAGGGTTGAGAAAAAAATGATTTGAGATTCTTAATGGTTACCATGTTGAGTTGGGGAGGGAGTGAGCTTGGACATTTAAGAACCCTATACTAAGTAGCTCCAAATATGGAGTTAGATAGAAGAAAAGGGCTACAATCACATGAACAAATGCAAATCTGTTAACAAACTCGGAAGCCTTTATTCTTTTTAACTCTTGTACTAAAGGGGCTGTGGTGGCTCAGTGGTTAAAAAGCTCGCCTTGTTATCTGGAAGCCTGGCAAATTGGCAGTTCGGGACCTGGGTACTGCATGATGGTTTGAGTGCCTGTCTCTGTCCCAGCTTCTGCCAACCTAGCAGTTTGAAAGTAAGAAATTGCAAGTAGATAAATAGGGACCACTTTGGTGAGAAAAGATCTTGGGGACATGAAAGGAACCTCATTCGGGCATCCCCTGAGCGGAATTTCTCCAGCAAAAATCATTTCAACCAAGAATAATTTCTGACACGAAATTATTATTATTAGCTCTTGTACTTTTTACTCTTAGAGAGGGGGAAAGAAGAATAAGGAACACTCTGCGAAGGGAAATAGGTGATAGGGAGAAATAGTCTACATTTTGCCATTGTGGTCAGTTGAGTCTTGCCCACCTCTTTTCTCAGGCTGTGTTATTATTATCATCATTATTATTTTTATTAATTTAAATGTATATTGCTACCCACTCGCAAGCGATTCTGGGCCAGCTTACAGATAACAGGCCTCATTCACATAAAATTACGACCTTAAAACTTTAAAACCATTAAAAATAATGACCCAACTCTACTAATTAAAATATAATTAAAAGTGGCCTACATTATATCAACCAGTGAGGGGGGCTATCACATCACCGATACTCCACACCTGCTTCACCAGCCAGGTTTTCAGATCTTTCCTGAAGGCACTAGCTCTGTCAGGAGATGTAGCTCTGTCAGCTGGAGGTTTCACAGGGCTGGAGCAGATACCGGAAAGGCCCGCTTCCTTGTGCTAGAGAGACAAGAATCACAGGCAGATCCTGAACCTGGTCTTTCAAGGGGAATGTGACTCGAGCCAGGCTAGATGGGATTTTTTTCAGGGTTCAGCCTCAGCCTGTTAGCTCTTGTCAAGTCCATTATCACAGCCAAGCAATGGTCTAAATCAGAATTTTTGAACCTTGGGCACCCAGATGTTCTTGGACTTCAATTCCCATAAGCCAGAGACAGAAATCCATAGGCAGTCATACTGAAAATTAGAAAATTTGACAAGTTAAAACTTGTCACATGTACACCACCATTTTCCTTTGCATCATAACATTGTTTAAGAGGTCTTTCCTGTACTGTTGTTCTTTGTTGATGCTGCAAAACTTGCAAATATGCTGTTGTGGCTCTGTTTTGGAAAGATAGTTTTTTTGTATATATGCTAATGCAACATGTTATATTTTTCTGTGCATGTAAATCACTGTGGATTTGGTGTATTTTTCTTCATTCTCCCTCTATCCCCCCCTTTTTTTTTTTGGTATTTCAGGCCCTGAATTAGGTGGGGAATTCCCTGTGCAGGATATGAAAACTGGTGAAGGAGGGCTTCTTCAAGTCACACTAGAAGGAATTAACCTGAAATTCATGCATAGTCAGGTAAGAAATAACCCTTCAGCAAGAATATTTGAGCATGAAGCTTTTTGAAGCACATCAGTAAATGTGTTTCCTCTTCCCACATTGAAAGAGAGAAAAGTTAAATAATTTTCTTCTGCAGTTAGTGTTAAAACAGATCAAGTATATTTAGAAGCAGTGAGATAATAGCTCTTGTAATAGTAGATAGAACTTATAAATAGCCACTATAAACAATGGCTGTTAACCAAAAGGATTGAAAAGAACAAAAAGAAGTTTTACTTGCTATGTATCAAAATTAATATATAATACGGTATAAATATTCAGTTAAGTTTTTTAAAAAGAAAATGGTATAGATAAAGAATGTCCTTGTAAGTAGAAAAAGTACAATTCAGATTCTGTTGGGCATTTGATATTAACAAAGCACATTAGCTAATTTTATGGAGCAATTTGATCACCAGTAACTGTGGTGTATTAATATCATGTTCCATTAAGATAGATAGATAAATCTTTATTGCCATTGTCCCCTCGCGGGAACAACAAAATTTCTCCGTTGCTATATATCAACTCGAATAAGGCATACTCCATAATTTAAAACAGCTACAGAAACACCAATTAAGATAGTACCATACAGTACAATTTAAAAATTTAAAATAAGATAAGATGACTTCAAAGATTTATTTATCTATCATTAAATGACATTTTCAATTTAAAAAAATATACTTTTGCATTATCTGTAATTGTAAATCTGTTATTTAAAAATGGTAACTGGTCAATATACCAGAGAGAGATATTTCTTATAAAGATGTAAGCATATTAATTGTTTGTTCCTTGTTTAAATACAGCATTATCTCTGGGCATAGAGGAAACACAAAAGGAATTGTGTGTCACTTTGTTTCTTTCTCTGGATGTGTTTTCTTTTTGCTTCTCTTGATCATTGTTTTTCCTTTGCTTTGTGTTCTTGTTTGGTTTGCATATGTTCTTAGAGTCAGTTGTAGGGCTGTGTGTACATATGTATGTGTGTGTGTGTGTATGCAAGGAGGAGAGTGAAAGACATAGAGGAGGAGAGTTAAATTTGTTAGTTTGTTGTGCTGTGTTCTGTTGTCAACCTCTGCTGGTGCCTCTGAGAGTCATGGGTTGAGATAGAAGCAGAATGGAAGAAATGTGAGCATGGAAGAAATGTGCATTCAGTTGGAGGCTTTTTTGAAGTTTCTGCTGTACCACATGCATTAGTCAAGAGGCAACGCTCTTGATATAAGATGTGAAAACCCCAAGAGTAACTAAACAAAAGCCCCATCTAAATACTTCTCAACATAAGAGAAAGTGGAGCTGCATCGCCAGCCTCTACCTTCTTTGTAGATACTATTGCCTGTCTTCAGCCTTCATTTTTGGTCCACATCTCTTCCTGCACAAGACTCACAGGACTGATGTAGTTTTGCCCTGAAGCTTTTTGAGTGATGTATTGGAAGTAGACTCTCTGCTCCTACATAGGTAGCAGGATTAGCATGGCAAAGCTCCATCAGAGAGGAGGATCTGGAGAAGATTAATACTTTGAGTGGAACCAGGTAACAGGAACTTGATGCCAAATAAAAAGGGGAAAAAGAATGATATCTGCTACATTATGGTTTGTAAAGATGATAAGGTTGCATTGTCATTGCTTAAAGCAGGGGCGGCCAAACTTTTCGCGCCACGGGCCGGTCACGTGGTTCCTCCTGCCATAAAACGTGTTTGTGGCTGTCGTAAACGTGTTTATGACAGTTGCGGGTGCATTTATGGCAGCATTATACACATGCATGTGCACATTTTATTTCCGCTTCTGGTAGCAGTGAGGACAGTGCAGCCCGGATGATTTGGCACCACAGGCCATAGTTTGGCCACCCCTGACTTAAAGCTTTGTTTTGGTCTGTCTAATAGTTAAGGATGCTTGTTGAATTAGTTACAGAAAGATTGTGTAAGTATTGTGCTGTTTTTGAATCACAATCGGGCGTCCCCTGGTAATGGCAACTTTGTGTTGCTGGCTAATCTTTCTCACACTAGGTCAGGTGAAGGGAACTGCAGAATGAACTCACCAAAAGGTCCCTTCATTTTGGCATATCAGAGAATAGACAAAACAAAACAAAAAATGTTGTAGCTCTTTGAAGACTAACCGTTAAATTTTAATGTTAGCTTTCGTGGATCAAGTCTGATGAAGTGGACATTAAAATGTAATAGTTAGTCTTCAAAGTGCTATGTTTTTTGTTTTGTTTTTTCTCTGATATGCTTGAAACACAGACTAACATGGCTATATATATATAAGACTGTGACAGAGCCATTACTGGCTCTATGGCTTTTATTATCACTTAGTTGACAATTTGTTGTTGCTATGACAATCATCAAAACTCAGTCAGTTAAGTTTTCAGATTAGAAGCAAATAAATTTAAGATCTGATTAAAAACTAAATAAGAGTGATTTGATTTAGAAAACAGACGGTATGCTGATATTGAATTATTGGGACCAATATCCACTGAATAAAAATGTATTGCCATACTTTTTAATATAACTCTTTTATTTTAAGTTTTATTTCCAGAGATGATAGATAATCAGTATAAAATACTGTAACTATTTTGGAGAAGAAACTGATGAGGCAAAGCATCATCAAAGGTAGAAAACTGAAGAAGTATGTTGCAGCTAAAAAAGTAGCTATTAATATGTAGAGAGATATAGGCTGAATATTAAGGTGTTTATCTTTCCCCCTTTAATAAAACATAATGTAGTTTCCATTTCCTAGCTATAATTAGTCTTGCTGTTAACAGTTTTAAAATTAATTTTTTCTTGACCATTAATCCATATTATATATTGATAAAAGGGTATTTTAGGATATACAGTAAAACTCTGACTTACACATGCCTCGAGTTACATAAAATTCGACTTACATAATGGCCTATAGAACAGACTTTTTACGTAAGTAGGGTTTTTACTGTACTTCTAAATTTAATCTATCTTATTTTAAGACTCAAAATTTTACTCCATGCTCACAACTTGACTGATTGCTTTCATTTTTAAAGTTTAATTTGAATTTATGAAACTTAGTATCAAACTGTACATCAGATTATTAACAAAATATATTTGCCATTAAAAAATAAGAAATGAGCCAAAGAAGCACAATATACAGAATATTTATCTGCAGGAAACTAATCTGACTCATCTTACTGCCGGTACCTCCATCCATCAGCGCAGGCTGCGTCTCCTCATGTCTCCCCGAGCAGTCCCACTCCTTGCTGGGCAGTGTGGGCACAATTTCGCCGCTTCTCTGCATATCTCCTGGGCACCCGATCAATCCATGCTGCCCTGAAATGTCCGCATGTCTGCCTCCTCGTTCCGCCTCCTCCAGCCAATGCTTACTGCTGTCCGTACTCTGCCCCGCCCCGCTCCTAGTTGATTGGATGCCCGTGATTGATGGGCAGAAGGATTGATCCGCCAAAGCTCCGCCCCCGAATCCCGGGGAGAAGATACCGCCCTCCCTACCTCATACTGCCGGTCTTGCTCCTCCCCCACTAGTCTATTGGATGCCCATGATTGATGGGCAGAAGAATGGCTCCACAAGCTCCGCCCCCGAATCACGGGGAGAAGACACACCGCCCTCCCTACGTCATAATGTGCCTTCTGGGTAGATCACAGACAACGTGTATGGTGTATGTGAGAAAGTGATCAGGCGGACCAACTACAGGGTAAATGAAATGTAAAATGTGCATACACATGCACACACACACACCTAGGGTCTAGGAGAGCTTAGAGCATAATGAACATTTAAAGCCAAGCATTGGCTGATTTTACTGATGATTTAAAGTTGCAGTATGGCTGTTCCTGTGCCCCCATATGATTATAAATTTGCCATTGGCCTTCTCCCCATATAGCTGTTCTCATGACACATGTATGTTACCCATTGTGGTCAGTGTAACAGTCTGTAAACCAAGGCTGCAGTCTATCCCACAACATTCTCTCCAGCAGCATTCACTCAAACCAGATGGCATATGAGGGGGTTATGAGACCACCAGATTAAATATGGAGATTAGAGAGCACCAGATGAAATATGAGGGGGTTACGAGACCACCAGAGGAAATATGGGGGGTTAGAGAGCACCAGATTAAATATGAGGGGGTTACATTTCTTGCAGAAAAATTATTGTACCATCTCCTCAAGATGTCTAAGCAGAAGAGAATGGCATATAAAGTTGCTTTCAAGCTGGAAGTAATTAAATTTGCTAAGAAGCATGGGAATAGAGCAGTGGAGAGACACTTCGGGCCACCTCCAACTGAGAAAATGATAAGAGAGTGGAGGAAACAGGAGGATCAGCTCCAAAAGTTGGATAAAGGCAAGCACACCTTACGTGGACCAACTGCAAAGTGGCCAGAGTTAGAGGTGGAAGTGAAGGAGTGGATCGCACATCACAGGCAAAATGGACTTTCTGTCTCAACAAAAATGATAATCTATGAGGCCAGACGTATTGCTGTGGAGAAAGGCATTCGGGATTTCACCGGATCACCATCGTGGTGCTATAGATTTATGAAGAGATCTGGCCTTTCTATGCGCACCAAAACCAGAATTGCACAAAAAATGCCTAAGGAATACGAATCAAAGATTCTTTCTTTTCACAAGTTTGTTATTGATGCGAGGAAGAAGAATACCGGTAACTTTGAAATTAGCCAGATCGGGAACATGGATGAAGTCCCGCTAATGTTTGATGTGCCATCTAACAGAACCGTAGATAACAAAGGAGCAAAAACCATAACCGTAAAAACCTCAGGGCATGAGAAAACCCACTACACGGTTGTGCTGTCCTGCTGTGCCGATGGTACCAAACTGCCTCCGATGTTGATTTTTAAAAGGAAAACGTTCCCAAAAGAAACAATCCCACGGGGAGTCGTCGTGCATGTTCACGATAAAGGGTGGATGGACGAAAATGGCATGAGGCTGTGGATTGACAAAGTGTGGTCCAAACGTCCTGGCGGACTTCTGAAGAAATCTTCCTTGTTGGTGCTTGACCAGTTTAGAGCGCACATTACGGAAAATACTAAAAAGAACTTTAAGGAAGTTAAAACCCAAATAGCTGTGATTCCTGGTGGCCTCACTAGCCAGCTGCAACCTCTGGACGTTTCCATTAACAAGCCATTCAAAGTTCTGATGCGTGAGGAGTGGAACACCTGGATGGCAGCTGGGAACCATGATCTGACGCCTACTGGGCGGATGAAGAGGCCCACTATCACACAAGTGTGTGAATGGGTTAAAAGGTCATGGGACTCCGTGAAGGAGGACATTGTTGTAAAATCCTTCAAGAAGTGTGGCATTAGTAATGCCTTGGACGGAACAGAAGACGACGTCTTATTTGACACCAGTGAGGAAGAAAGTGATGACAATGACTGCGAAGATCTGTCCTTCCTCATTTCTGATAGCAGCGAAGAAGAGGAATTCTTGGGGTTCGAATAAAAACATTACAGACTGATTTTTGTTACTTTCACTGTTTACTGACTTTACTGACTGTTAATGAGAGTAAAGATTGTTCTTAATATGTTACATGGTTGACATAAAATTGTTCTTAAACTGCTGTTTACTTTATACAGTTGATATAAAATATTTTAGTACAGTATTTGGTTCAGAATCTTTGTTTTCTAGATTTTCCTCCTTTAAAATTGGGTGCGTCTTATATGCCTGAGCGTCTTATACGGCGAAAAATACGGTATACATTTTTTTCCTGGAAATCATTTTCACAAAAGAAGAGTGACAAACAAGAAAAATTCCATGGGCATGAATTTGTTTAAGGTCCCAGCTTCCCTTGAAGTGACCCACACACTATGATCTCAGAGTCATCTCCTGTGGCACATACGAAATGAGACATGCAGGATTTAACACCAGGACTGCAATGGACTGCTGCAGCCTTGATGATATTATCAAGGTGTGCCTTCACAGCCAGTACATCTGGCATGGCCTCTTCTGCCTCCATGACCATTGGGAATCAGAATAGTGAAGTGTTTCTTCCTCCGCTTGTTTTGCTGTTGGGCCCAGTATGATGGTTTCTAGTGGCATTTCCTCCACCCACCTAAAGGGGTTCATCTGCCCATAGCCATTGGTCCCTTTAGGGAGTCAGGTTATTTACTGCCGCCCAACCCTTGGCATTGAGCTGCTGGCTGTATGATCTACTCATTACCATAGCGGGATATCCAACCAGACTACTAAATCTAAATTAAGAGGAAGAATGAGCCTTTTCTTGGGACTTCAAAAGAGATTTTTCTTGAAAAGAAAGATCCTCTGTTTGAAAGAGAAATATCAACATAATTCTTAAACGTTTTCTGTTGTGGTTGAATGAATGGATTTTGATGAGTAAATTTAGGAATCTAAAAGACTAGAGATCATTTCAGTTTTAGGACTGATTGTATCTTGGTTCTTCAACTTAAATTACCAGAAGCCGAAGTCAGCACACCTGCTGATCAGGGCTTCTGGGAATTGAAGTTCAAGTACATCTGAAGGCCCAAGACTGAGAAACTCTGTCCTAAACTACTGTATAGCTGAGCTAGCTTCAGCTCATACTGACATTGAAATATACTCTTATCATGCCCTGTTACTAAAAGTTGTACTAATAGTTACTAAATAACAGAATATGTTGTTTGGATTTTTTCACCTTACAGAATGAAAATGGAATTATTCAGATTTACAGAGGAAAATGTTGTCATTTTTGGTTGAACCAGGGATTTGTGGATCATCTCATGTGAGGTTTTCAGAGCACCAGTTTAGAATATAGAGTACCTGTATGGCCAAACAGGGCATATAGCTCACTCATTGGAACTCTCTGGGGTTCCTCCTAGTTACAGAATAGTCCAGTGATGGCAAACCTTGGTACTCCAGATGTTCTTGAACTTCAGTTCCCAGAAGCCCTGATCCGCAGGAGTGGTAACTTGGGCTTCTGGGAATTGGAGTCCCAGAACACCTGGAGTGCCAAGGTTTGCCATCACTAGAGTAGACACTAGAGTGCAGAGTGCCCAACTTCCCAACTCACCTGAGTGCTCCTTTTTGAACACTCAGCAGAGGGTTCTATTTTTGGTGGCATTTTCTTTTAGTCCATTCAGTGAGAATGGTTGCTGAAAATGGGCAAAAAGTGAGCCCTGAAGCTGTCAAATGGCTGATTTCTTTGCAAATTTCCTAATGAGCATCTTCAGTATATCAGAAACTGATATGATTGATGGTTTGATAAAGGGGGAAAGATTTTAATGGTTTAGAAATATTGCTAAAATGAAACATCGTTTTGTTTAAGTAAAAATAACACACCGTATTTTACTTTGCATCACAATTGCTTAAAGCCTTGGTTCCCATTTGGATGAGAGGAGCATGCCAAATAGCATATTGTTCTACCCCTCAAACAAGTGTTAATTCTTTTCCCGGTGCTCCTACTGATTAGTCTGGACATGCCCTTACATATTGGTCTAAACAGCCATGAAAAATGTTGACTCGTAAGGGTGAAAGAGAACTTGAAGAAGGACATGGTTAGATGAGTACCAACACATAAAATGAACTACCACAGATAAATATAGTAACTATTGATTGCAACAGAAACTCCAGAAACCCTAAGGCAGGGGTCCTCAACCTTTTAAAGCCAGGGGCCGGTTCATGCCCCCTCAGACTGTTTGCGAGTCAGACTTGTGGTCCTGCCTACCAAAGGCGGTGGCAGCAGCAGGGGAGGGTGTATGACAGGGGCTCAGAGTGGTCCCACTGCTGCCAGTCCCCCTGCCGCTGCCGGCGGGACCACCCTTAGCCCCCGCCACTCCCCCACTGCTGCTGCCAGAACTACCACTCCCCTCGCTGCCGGCGGGGCCACCCCAAGCCCCCAGCACTCCCACACACACTGCTTACTGGCCTGGAGGAGCTGCATGGCGTGGGTGAAGGAGGGGTCCTGGCTGTCCTCCTTGCCTGCGCTCAGCCAGAGTGGCTCCTGGGAAAGATGCGGGTGACCACAGGTGTCTGCCAGAAATGCCGCTCTTGGCCAGAGGAGTTGCCAGGAAAGACGTAGGCGGCCACGCGCATCTGCCGGAAAAGCAATTCTTGGCCAGGGCGGCCGCATGCATCCACTGCTTCTGCTGCCACCACCACCTAAAATCCTTGTGCCCTCCGCTTGGCTTGGTGTGTTCCTAATGATGCCCCACCCACAGAGCAACTCTGGGTGGCTAACAAAGAAAACACAATATCACAATTACAGTACAAAATATCAAGTCATAAGCATTTCAGAAACACTACAGCGAATATCCCAACCACCATCATAAAACTTCAACCTATCCCCACCCACGCCAATTAAAAAAATCTAATTAAAACTTTAAAAAGCATGAGTGATTCCTGTTCTAAATGAGCCAGTGGGAGATGGTAGTTACTCCCTCTCACCTCCCCACACCTCCCCTGCCAGCCAGGTGTTCAGCTCTTTCCTGAAGGGCAGCAGCTCCGTGCAATGGAGCACAGTTAGGACACACCAAGCCAAGCGGAGGGGACAAGGATTGAGGCGACGGCAGCGGCTGGAGCGAGGGCGTGGGCTGGATGGAAAGATGCCGGTGGCCAGATCCGCCCCACAGGCTTTAGGTGAGGATCCCTGCCCTAAGGTGTGAATATTATAGGTCAATAAAAATAAATATAAGTAAACTGAATGTTATGCAATGTACATAATATAGGACCTTTTGATTAAATTTTTTGCTTCAGACACACACAGCTATGGATGAAGTAAAGACATTGGTACAGGGTCAGCTTTTCTCTTCACACACCCAAATACCTGCTGGTGATGAAATACATACCTCCCAAATATAAGTAACCCTGTGAAGTAAATAAGGGTAGTGCATAGAGAAGAGGACTGTGGTGGCTTAGTGGTTAAAGTGCTGAGCTTGACAACTAGAAAATCAACAGGTCCACAGTTCAAGACCTGAGTGCTGTGCAGTGGAGTATGCTCCTCTTGTCTGTCCCAGCTCCTGCCAACCTAGCAGTTTGAAAGCAAGAAATTGCAAGTAGATAAAAAGGGACCACTTCAGTGGGAAGGTAAACAGTGTTCCATGCCTGCCACGTGACTACGGAAACTCTTTGGCTGTAAATGGAGATGGGCACCACCCCCTCGAGTTGGATAGCACTGACTTTCAAGCAAGGGCAACCTTTACTTATAGGGAGAAGAATAGAGGTTTTGATTAAGATGAAAAAAGATAACAGATACAGGCATCATCGATTTGGTCAGAGTTTGGTGAAATTGCTTTTTTCCCTTCTTGATCCAACCCCACCTCAATCTCACACAGACAGTGCCTATGCTGCTGGAGGATTCTGGGAATTGTAGTCCATGACATCCCTATTAAGAATCTCCTGCTCACTTTCTGATAAAAGAATGATTTCAGAACAGAAGTGGGCAATATTGGTGGGCCAAGAGGCTACATTTCTTTTCCCAGCATGCTACCCTGAAATGTTGGAAAATATAAAATAATTTGATGAGTAAATGAATAAAACTCATAAATGGCCAGATATCTACTTCTGGTTTGATTTTTGGTTTGTGGATTTTGGAGAGGACTTCTCCAACATGTTTCATGTAAATGACAATATCCATAGAGGCTTCCAGAAACAGATTCCTCCACCCTCAACCTTTTTTCTTTGGTGGGAGCTGCAAAGTGGCCTAGGAATGCATTTGATATATGCATTGCATTTTTCCCACTCCTGTTTGCACAATTCTTTCCAGTTAAGTATTATGTTTTCTAACCCATGGGGAATTTGTTACTAGGTTATTTGGGAGATAACTTTCCACAATGAAGAGTCCCATTTCAGGGATATTGTAGCATTTCTAAATACAGTGGTACCTCGGATAAAGTCCGATTCGGATAAAGTCACGGTTTTCATGCACACGTGATGCATCACATAAAGTCTGAAACCGCTTAAAATGTATGTTATCCGAGGTACAATGATACCTCATACAACGTCCAAACTGGGTTCCACAAGTTTGGACTTTATACCGATTTGGACTTTGTATGAGGCATGCAAAATCCTAGCATACAACGTCCAAATCCTAGCTGTGATGCCTCATACAACATCCAAATCCTTGCTGTGATGCCTCCTCATACAACATCGTTTCCATAGAGATACATTATACTGTAACAGCACAGACCTCAGGGCAAAGTCAAGGAAACAGACAGGAAAACGACAGAACTTTAAGAAATCATTGGCTAAAGGCAAAATGCATTACAAAAACATGTCGAAATCCAAAATTGCATTCAAAACCACTCCTAAACACTCTTCGCCTCGTGCAAAACCCACAACAAGAGCAATGCACGCATGCGTCCTGCCTTTTATACTGCCCAGGCACAATGCAACCTGGGAAAACCCCCAATGCCTCATACAAAGTCGCAGCGACTTTGTATGAGGCAACTTTTTTCAAGGAATTAGGCAATGTTGTATGAATTCAATGTTGTACGAAGCGGACTTTGTATGAGGTATTACTGTATTTGATATAGGAACCTCGGATAAAGACCATTATCTGATGCATCGCCCATTTGATTCGGATAAAGTCCAAACTTGTGGAACGGAGTTTGGACTTTATCCGAGTTTCTACTGTACTCAGTACAATATCTTCACTTTGGGAAATGTGGTTCCCATTTTTAAGTAATGTACCAATTATAATTGCAGTAATGTCTATTTGCACATATCACAAATGCTTATTAGGTAGCATTTATTAGACTGCAGGGGAATAATTACACAGTCTCTCCTGTTTTCTTCAATTTTAGAAAGCTGTTGAAGTTTTTTTTCCATATATTGCTGATTAGTATTTTTTACAGGCAGAATATTTCTGAATATACATTCAAAAATAAGATGCTTACATAGCTGTGTAAAAATGTTTTGCTAATAGCCATTCTCAGTAAGATTTTTTTGCCTTTAAATTTCCCCCCACGGCTGAACATTCTTCTCAGGTATCATAGATTGTTAGGTAATGTATATTTGGCTTTTAAAGGACCAAAACCTGTTGTCATTCTACTTACTACTTTCCTTCCCTCAGTTATCTCTCCACCTACACCCTGCATCAAGACTTTCCATGCCTTGAGGATGGCTTATTTTAAAATTATCATTTTTATAGAACAAGGTTAAGAGAAAAGCACCTTGGAATATTTTGTTTGCAAAAACTGAAGTAAAAGTATTGTGATTTTACATCTGTATCCTTTTCTCATAGGCCACATATTGTGCTCACCCTAATTGAAGTAACTGTAGTTACACTTTGTGAATGGGTGTGTGAGAAGATACTTCAAGTGTTGAATGGGTCGTTCTGGCGAGCTTAGTTTCCACATTCTTGGGTTCTAAAAGCTAGAGAGCCAAAGAGCTTTTTTTAAAAATCAGGTGTTTCACTTTAAAAAAAACTTTGGTTGTTTTAGCACTTTATATCAATTTGCAGTCTCTAAATCTTGAGTGGTGATAGTGTCAGGTGTGGAAATACAGCAAACTGCTAGCTGGGGTGGGAAGCATGGCACCTCTTGCCTGCCCTCTGTGCCGGAGGAGGATGCATGGAGAGGCAGACATTTAATGGAACAAGACCACAAATGTTAGACCAAATTTGGGAGCTATCTTGTCTCTCCTTCTGTAACATTTCAAAGTATGTGGGGGTTTTCTTTTTGCTGAGTGCCTGAAAGGGGTAGTGATGTTGGGTATGTCAGAGTTACTAACTCCTTCATTTCTCTTCCATGCTTTCTCCTCCTGCAAGGAGCGGAAGGTACTCCATCTTCTGCTGTCTTCGCTTCTTAGCCTTTTGTTTGTTGATTTCTAGCATTGTGGCATTTTCCCCCCAATATTCATTTTTGTATTTCCCTTTCTTTTGATTTAAATAGTAAACTATAGTTGAATCGGTAGCGTGTGTTACAACTTTCCAAGTTATAACTGCTGTAGTGTGCTTTTTTGATTTTATTTTAAAATAATGTCTTTATTGTTACTAATTGTGATTTTCCCTTCTATTTTCTTCCAGGTTTTCATAGAGCTGAATCACATTAAAAAGTGCAATACAGTGCGAGGAGTCTTTGTCCTGGAAGAATTTGGTAATTACATTATTTTGATATTAGGTCTGTACTCACATGGCAGTAACTCACATTTCAAGTCCTTTTGATGAGACAGAAATGTATCTTTTAGATGGTAGAGACGCCTTTGGAATTGGAATGGATAGGTGAGTTAAAGATTAAGGGAAGCAGCACGGTGTATCTCATACGGGTGAGAAATTGATTGAGTTTGAGTGTAAGACTTAGATAATAATAAAGATGGAGATAAACTATAGCATCAATCTCTAAACTGCTATATAAGTCAGGGAACTATGGAGTTTCTCTTTCAAAAATGGTTCTTATTAGATGAAAAATGACAAGAAATTGGCACATCATAAGATTTACTGATTTGAAAATACATTGTAGACTGCACAAGGTTATGCCACAGTAAATTTTCTAGACTGAGATGCTGGAGATGTCTTGTATGTGCTGCAGTAGAGTAATATGTTTATTCTTCCTCTGTGTATATTTGATTTCCAGTGAACTGAGACTTAGTGTGAAATTTATTTTTTGCTACTTAAGTCAACAGTGTTAGCAGTGAATAGAATAAACAAAAGTCTACATAGTCAAAGCAAACAAAAGTCCACATAGGCAAAGTAATGGTATTTCTGGTAGTAATGTATGGTTGTAAGAGCTGGACCATAAGGAAAGCTGAGCGCAGAAGAATAGACACTTTTGAGATGTTGTGCTGGAGGAGAATTTTGAGAGTACCCTGGACAGCAAAGAGAACAAATAGGTCGATTTTAAATGAAATCAACCCTGACTGCTCCTTGGAAGGTCAAAAATAGAAGATGAAGTTAAAGTACTTTGGACATCAAATGAGAAGAGAGGATTCACTTGAGAAAGTCTTGATGCAGGGAAAGGTTGAGGGCAAAAGGAGAAGGGGTGGCAGAGAGTGAGATGGCTAGATGGCATTGTTGATGCAATGGGCAAAAAGCTGGGCAGGTTGAGGATGGTGGAGGATGGGTGCGTGGCATACGGTGGTCCATGGGGTTGTGAAGGGTCCGAACCGAAGAACCAACTGCAACTGAACAACAACAGTGTAGTAACTAAGTCTTTTTCCAATAGGAAGTTGTTCTGTGCTAGGAAAAGGAGAGAGAGAAAAGGGATTGTCAGGATCATAGGCAGCTCCAGTTTTTACAGGATATGTTCGCCAGAGGTAGCTTTGATGCTTGCTGGATTAGCCCCCCCAGCCCAAATGCCAGCTCTAGTATTTGTAGGGTTAGACCAGACATTCACAACCCCTGGCCTGTGGGCCTAATCTGGCCCATGCATTCCATTAACCCGGCCCACGGTGAGAACCCCGGCAGCTCTAGGACTGCCCACCACCACTGGAAGTCCGACAATGTCACTTGCGGCGGCAGCAGGAATCACACTGTTTTTCCGGGTTCTTGCACAGCCTCCGCTGCGCCCCATGGCGGCGGGATGCTTTTTGGAGCATTAACAACCTATTGCATGTTGGGCTTGCTCTAATATGATTGATTGATTGATTGATTGATTGATTGATTGATTGATTGATTCAATTTGTATGCCGCCCACTCAGCATACACCAATTTAGGGCGGCTCACGAAAATCACAACATATCAAACATTACAGTACAATAAAATATAACAATACCATAAAATGTAACAATGCAATAAAATATAACAATACAATAAAATGTAACAATGCAATAAAACGTAAAAGACCAACACATACATCGACAACTTGGCCAAGGGACCATCATCTCCTGAATCAGCCACTGGCCCTCCCCAGCTGTTCCTCCTTCCTCAGGCCTGGGGCTCTCAGCTAGATCCTACCTGAGAGCCCCAGGGATCCAAATCTTAACCTATAAAACCAAGCATTCACCGTTGGAACTGGCTATAGGCTGCTATGCGTCGCCCTACTGACCCACACCCACCCTTCGTGTGCACGGCCAAATTCCCTACGCAGGTCAAGGAAGGATTTAAAAATCCGGCACGGGGGCCTCAGCCCCACAAACGGCAAGAAATGGAAAGAACTTCACTTCCCAACATTCCTTGCGCTGCGCCGCGCCAGAGCCAATCAGGCTGAGAGGCTCTCGCACGGGGCAGCATTCGGAATCGCGCCGCAGCCAATCAAAACAAAACCATTTTTAAAAAACGCAGCACACACAGAAAGCACCAACCCATTACTACAATCCCCAGCGTCCTGCGCGCCATGAGCACGCAGAACGCTGAGGAAAACGGTGCCCGAAAAATTAAAAAGAAAAACAACTCACCGCGTCACAGCCAAACACACACCAGCCGGCTTTCTTTCCCACACCCACGGCGCCTGGAGTTTCCCCTTTAATATCAGTGGGTGGGGGCTTCGACCCCCCTCTCCGCTGGCTTTTCTAGGGTTGGGAGGTTTGTGGGGAGAAAAGGGGAATGTTTCCCAAACCCTTCTGGACTCTGGACACCAGGGAGAGGGGATCGATTCCCACCCCCCTCCTTAAAAAAACTCCGTCTTTTCTACTCTTTAAAAACGGAGTTGTTTTAAGGAGGGGGGTGGGAATCGATCACCTCTCCCTGGTGTCCAGAGTCCAGAAGAGTTTGGGAAACATTCCCCTTTTCTCCCCACAAACCTCCCAACCCTAGAAAAGCCAGCGGAGAGGGGGGTCGAAGCCCCCACCCACTGATATTAAAGGGGAAACCCCGATCTACTTTCACAACTCCACACAAACAAAGCACCATAAAGCAATACAGCCCCCCTCCCTACCACCTAGCCCACCCTTCCTTACCCCCAATGACCATGCCCCCCTCCCCACCACCTAACCCACCCTTCCTAACCCCCAATGACCAGGCCCCCCTCCCCAACACGGGCCGGCAGCGTACATATTCCAACGAGTCTGCCTTGCGAAAAAAACCCAACACATGCTATTTCAATGGGCCACCCAGCCACCGAGGCCGGCCCACAGAAATAACCACACCAAACACATAAAATTTACACAGAAAATCTCCAACAAACACACAAACAAAAACAAGGAAAAACACAACCCCCCACCCCCCACAAATCACACCAAAACCACCCATTACATATCGGAAATCAAAACTTACCAAGAAAGGTCAAGCCTCAACGAGAAACAAAATTGAAATGGCAAACGAACAGGAAGAAAACACAGGAGAGGACAAACATTACACAACAGCACCACCAAGTGGCCACAGGAAAAATGACACTCAATGAATTCGAATTACACTTACACATTTTTTAAAAAATCTTATCCAAAGTACACCTATCACCAAAAAATAATAATATATATTTTTAAAAATGCAATTATTGGGAAAACATATATATCAACCTTTCAACTTTTAAAAATCCAAATTTATTTAAAACAGTTTAAAAAACTACCAATGTATAAAAAAAATATTTTAAAAAAATAACATAACTCATTTAAACACACATACAACAAAAATCATCCAACACCATTTCTCATATTTTTTTACAAACAAAACCCCCAAAAACCCTTGCTAGTTAAATTATATAATGGCTGACATCCAGTTGCATTGCTACTCAAAAAGGCATAATGTTTCAAGGTGGATTGCCTCAAATTAAGAAATCTCAGTAAATGTTATTTGTTGCACATCGACCTCTGTAGCTCAGTATGCAATAGATAATTTCTACAGCAGGGGTTCCCAACCTTTTCATGCCATGGGCTGGACCGCACCCCTGGACAGCTGAGTGGACCGGTCACGTGGTTCCTTCTGCTGTAAATGCTGCTGTAAACAGCATCCATGGCTGTTGTAAACACATTTACGGCAGCTGCGGCTGCATTTACAGCAGCATTTATGGCAGGCGCAGGCATGTTTACACATGAGAGGGCGCATTTTACAGCTTTTGTAAACATCTGCTTCTGTTACTCAAAATAAAATCCTCTCATATTGTTTTATGGGATTTCAGTAATCAGCATCACAGATAAAAATAAATAAATAAAGAGGGTAGAAGTTGTTGCATCAATTTGAGAAAGACCATATGTTGAAATAAACACTTAATCCTTTGAAAGAATCTCTTTATGAAATGCTATCTTTACAAAGGACAAGACTTGCCTCATAAGATTTGTGATAGATTGGCTGGTGTGAGTCATCTAACTGCAGTTCCCTCGGCTATTTTATAAACAAGTACAGTAGTTTGAAAGTTCTGATCACATGTCCTCATGCGCTTGGGGAACGACTTATGCCCTTTAGGCAGTAGTAAAGCATCAGATTTAATGGCATTAGTGGTAACCATTAAAGACTCCATCAAAGAGAGCAAAATATAGTTAATGTAATTTAAAAATGCAATTCACTTGGATTATGTTACCATATTCATCATAATGTTTTAGGACTCCAGTTAAATGCTAAATATGAAATAGTCAAATGAACTATTTTAATTGTAAAATATAACAAACAATAATCATAAGCAAAAATAAATTATTATAACTAAACAACTTAACTATACTCAAATAAAAACATAAGATAAATGAATAATGCTTCCCTTTACCAGGATCAATAGAGAGAAAATCCCCCCTACCCCCATGTTTGGGAACCCTACACAGTATATATATACCTTTCAAAATTGCAATGTTCCAGTGGGTGGGCCCGGGCCTGAGCCCCTGCATATGGTGGGAAGAGGCGCTGCTGGCCCCTTCTCCTGGGATCAGGGCACGTTGCCGCCCCTTTCACCCATGTGAGATTGTGACCGGGTGATCCTTCCTGCGCTTACCCGTGCTGCTGTGGGCCTGATTTCCCTTCCTTCCTGGTGGCGTCTCTGGCCTGGCACGGTTAGTGCTCTGTTCCTGTTGCTGCCCATGGCCCGGGCAGCCCGGAGATGTTTTGTGGTGTTTGGGCTCTCTCTCCGGGGTGGGCCTGGCGCGTGTGTTGTGTGTTGGTTAGCGGGGCCCCATTTTTTGTTTGCACTCTGTTTTGGGGCGATGGATGCGATCCCGGCAATGCGTTCTCCAGCGAGGAGTTTATGCGAGGCCAGGGATTTTGTGGCCCGCATCCCCCCTGTTCCTCTGTCTTCCCCCAGCACTGTTGCCGGCCAGGCCCATCAGCAGCAGACCTTGCATTCGCCTCCTGGGCTGGCTGGCGATGTGATTAACCCCGGCACTACAGGCCTTGCTGGGGTGGCTACGCGAGGCCAGGGATTTCACGGCCTGTTCTTCCCTCCATCCTTCCCTCCACCGTTTCCACCACCATTGTCGGCCAGGTCAAAAAGCAGTAGGCCCTGCACTCGCCTCCTGGGCTGGCCGGCAGCAAGTGCTGATCCTGACACTGTTGGGCCTGGCTGGCAGTGGCAGGGGAAGGGAAGGATGGGGGAAAGAGCAGGCCACGAAATCCCCAGCGTTGCATAGCCTCCTTGGTGGGGCCCATGGTCCTGGAGTAGTGTCGGTCGCCGGCCAGTCCAGGAGGTGAGTGCGTGGTTTGCTGCTGATGGACCTGGCCGGCAGCAGCGGTGTTGGAGGGCAGCGGAATAGGGGTGGGGGAAGCGTGGTTCTGTGAAATCTCTGGCCTCGCGTACACTCCTCGCCGAAGAACACGTTGCTGGGGTAGCGTCCGTTGAGCGGCCTTGAAGCTGCAGATTTCACGGCCTGCTCTTCCTCCCCATTATTTTCCGCCACCCTCTCCTTAGCTGGGTGGCAACATGATTGATCCCTGCCATGTGGACCCCGCCGGGGAGGCTATGCAAGGCCAGGGATTTTGTGTCCTGCTTTCCCCCTCTCCTTTCCGCCTCCCTCCCCTGCCGCTGCTGCTGGCCAGGCCGAACAGCAGCAGATCCCGCACTCGCCTTCCGGACTGTATGTGTTCTTCGGCGTTTGCTGTGGCAGTTGGTGTCCTTCCCGTGCGGCCGTTGCCCCGCCTATGCTGGGCTGTGGCCAGCCTCCCTGATTGGCTGTGCTGTCCCGCAGTGGACGCTGGGAGTCGTGGAAACATATACCGGTCATGTTGACCCACATCTTTGCTTTATAGGTATAGATATCACGTGTCACTTAGTATTAGTAACTATATTCGAAACTTTGTTATGCCAATCAGACAGCTGATATGTTCAAACCACTAATTTTATTATTAGAGGATTTCTCAAGTCTGAGAAGCAATTTTAGTTTACCATGCAGTTCTGTGACTTTCTTCTGGAGCATGCGAAATAGTCTGTAACAGACAGCGCTAACTAACTCTTTGGCTATAAACAGAGGTGAGCACTGAACCCTAGAGTTGGATACGACTGCAGAGAACAGCAACAAGTACAACAAAAGGAGATGATGCCAATATAGATGAGATTCTTAATTATATACAGTACTGTAGTTGATTTTTTTTTTTTGGAATAGTAGCCATGTTAGTCTGTGTTTCAGGCATATCAGAAAGTAAAAACAGAAACAAAAAACATGTCTGAAGAAGTGGACTTGTTCCACGAAAGCTCACATTAAAAATAAGCAGTCTTTAAAGTGCTGCAGTGTTTTTGTTTTTATTTTCTGATATGCCTTAATTATATAGAAGGCAGTGTCGTGGGAGGCTCCATGTATGTATTTTAGTCCTAGGCAATATTAAGACTAGACATTAACTGGGTGTGAAATATGAAAGCGGTAATACAAGAACAGTCACAGTTGCTAAATCTTTTTTTCTAACAGGAAAAAACATTAGGTTTGCATAGGTATGCAAAAGAATGGGACTAACGAGGTTACAGTATAGTATGATTGCATCTACCTTGCCGGATCATTTTTGCAAGTTTGTTTATATTTGTTTTCCCTCATGAAAAATTCAAATTTATTTTTTTCCTGAAATAACACGGATGTTGGGAATGGAAACTTAACTCATATGTCTGGAGGAGTTACTTAGAGGAAAGAAAGAAACCTCAGGACCTTTGTTCTGAAATCTGAGTTACTGCTATGTATCTATGCTTTATATTTTGTGGTCCTTTCACTGTCGCTGCTATGAAAACCTTCATTCTCCAGCAGGTAAAGTGATGCACATGATCCCAGTGCTTTCTTAGTATTTTATATTCTCATTCATTCACAGGGCAAGAAGCTGCATCCCTTTGTTTTTGTCAGTGTCAGTCATCAGACATTATTATTGGTTATTATTATTATCAGACATTATTACAGGGACATCTTTTGGGTTGAGACTTTAAAAAACAACACCACCACTTCGTAGCAATAGTGCATTCTTATTTTATTTATTTATGAATGAAAGCTCACAATTCTCTTCCAAAGTTGTTTCTCAAAGGTATTTCCTCTGCTAATAAGGCGATAGGATAGTCCTGAAGTTGGGGAGATTTAGTGAGTATGACGGTTCCCTCCTTAGAGCAGCATTTAAAAATAAGGGGCTTTGCAGCTCTTGATTAATCCTGCCCATCACTTTTGATTCTGGTTCCTTCTACTTTTTTTTTTTTGAATGCTATTATAATGTATGTTTGAGCATCCTTATTTAAAATCTATTGTGTGCATGGAGGTGATATAGAGGTGGTATTAGATGAATGTGATGCCATTGAGTAGCTTATAGACCCGGGGTGCCCAAACTTTTCAGCCTGCGGGCCAGTCACGTGGTTCAGCGGACTGTTCACTTGGTTCCTCCCACCAGAAGCGGAAGTAAAATGCGCCTTGCACTCTATTTTGCAACAGATATGTTTTGGAACAGGATGGGATAGATTTTAGGCTGCCATTTTCTCTGCTTAAACCATGGGTGCCCAAACTATGGCCTGTGGGTCGAATCTGGCCCCGGACACCAATTCATGCGGTACAGGCTAGATGAATTGGCGTTGTGGGCGGATATGGCCTGTGGGCCGTAGTTTGGGCACTCCTGTTATAGACAGACCTCATACTTTCTATTTTTCAACCTTCTTGTGACATGGATTAGTGTCTTTGAGGCATGTACTGTACATGGCTCAAACCGGTGTTTCCCAACCTTTGGTTTTTGGATTTGAATCCCCAGAAGCATAAGTCAATTCCCTAAAGCACTGATAAGCCAATGTACTGACTTAGGCTTCTGGGAATTGAAGTCCCCTTGTGTACGTTTTCCCATGTTGAGGACCGCTGGTTCAAACAAATGGAGTTTCCATGGGTCTTTCATAGTTGTTGATGCTACAATAATCTGGGTTTGCTTTACTGCTAGATATCTTTATGTGTATTGCTTAATTCTTACTGTGCTATTAACCCTTCCCCAGTCATCTTTGTCCTCTTACATCTTGAAATAGCTCTCTCTTTTTATGTTGTTCCCTATAAGCATTCATACTGAAATCATTTATTCACAGATTACCTATTAATTTTTTTCTCCTACTAGGCTATAATATGGTTAATACTTAACTCTTGCTGTCTACCCTATCGTTCCTATATAATTGATACATGGTTTCCTTGCTAAAAATGTATGTGGTTCTTTTAGATGTTTTGTGATAATGTATAAAATCCACAATGGGTTACAGTTGCTTCAAAAGGAAAGGATTCTGAGTTGTGCCTTAACAATTTGGCTTTAGAATAATGGTGCTGTTCATTCCTGCAAGTTAGAAATTGTTCTAATGCACAAGTGTTTGATATGAGAACTTTGAAAATTAAAAGAAGTGCAACAGTAATTAGCTATTATGTCTGCTTTCTTCTAAGTTTAATTCTAAAGTTAAAATGTGATGTTTCATTAGTAAAAATATTTTGCTAGTTTTTCCTTATGCGTTTTTAAGTAAAATTTTGCAAGTTTATAGATGGATAATATATTTGTCTGTATTGGAAAGCTATCATTGTTATATGTAGAAAAATCTAAAATGAAGCCTGATAGGAAATACCAGGTAGGAAGTTAATTGGATGGTATTTAAGTTCTTTTGACAGTTGTTGGGACATATTTTTTTAATTTTTTAAATATAAAACGTGAATTAGCAACACTAGGAAGCTAGAGGGGAGTCTAAGAGAGCCCAAATGATTAGTCATTTCCTAACTACTGATTTGCTTTTAATTATTTATATTACGATGAACTTTATAAGCCATCATAGTGTAACTGGATGGAGGGGGGGGGGAAAGGAGATTAGTAATATTCCTTTTCTGCTGCAGCTGTTTGTACATTTCCTTTACCCTCGTCTTTGGGAACATTGTACTATTCCTTTTATATTTTTTCCTCTCGTTTTTTGAACTCTTTGTTTTGTCTCTTGCCCGTCCGGTTTTAGTTCCTGAAACTAAAGAAGTGGTGATCCACAAGTACAAGACACCAATGGTAAGTTGTTTATTATGTCTTTTGGGTTTTGTCAAAGGTTTTCTTATCAAGCCTACCAAAAGTATAAAAACACTAGTGAATGTTTACTTTCAGCTCCATTATCAGAAATAGAAATGTGTTTTAAGCAAAAACAACAACTTTAAGCTAATAAAAATTGAATCTCTCCCCTGCCCTTATATTAAAGATTTTTTCACTTAATTTTCTGTGTCTTCTTATCTAACTTCCTAAAGTTGGTACGCTGACATAGGATAGCTACCAGTGTAAACATAAAAATAATTCCTGTTCCATGCTGCTGAAAAGTGGAAAATTGAAGTTTGAATTATATAGAATTGTTAAACATGATAATTAATTAATTAATTAATTAAACTTGTTCAGACGTCCTCTTGCCAAGGCTTCTCTATATATTGAAGTCTGTTTTTTATTAGTTTTCAAGTTACTGTATTCAATTTTAAGAAATATTTAGGCAAATTGCTTGTTAATTTAGAATTGGATATATGGCAATGATTAATCTTTAGTAAGTGTACATGGCTTACAAGCAAAATTAATAAGAAAAAGACCTTCTACATGTTGTTATGAATTTACATAGTAATACTGAAATTGTAGATAACATTTAAGCAACTTTTAAAAAACATTACATTCCCAGATTTTCTAATCCTGAGCAACACAGTAAATAGCACCAGATATTTTACTGTGCAAAAAACTTTGGAGACCAAATAGAGAGATAGAATAAAATGACTAAAGCTGTTGTGTAATTGGGACTGCGGTGACTTAGTGGTTAAGACACTGAACTTGATGACTGGAAGGTTAGCAGGTCAGCAATTTGAGACCCGAGTGCTGTATGATGGAATGAGCTTCCGTCTCTGTCCCAGCTCCTGCCAACCTAGTAGTTTGAAAGCAAGAAATTACAAGTAGATAAATAGGTACCACTTCAGTGGGAAGGTAAACAGTGTTCCATGTTCTCCAGTGCTTAGTCATGCCTGCCACATGTCCACGGAAATGTCTGCAAATGCTATAAACAGAGATGAGCACTGAACCCTAGAGTCTGATATGACTGGCTTTCGAGCAAGGGTGACCTTTACCTGGCCTAACTGGCATTTAGTTTGTAAAGTCACCTGTTTAAGTCAAAGACCAGTGTGATATAAAAAGATATGGTGTGACAAGCCCTTCAGCTGTAGTGGAAACCCTACTTTTGCCTATTATGGTTTAACTCCAGCTTTTCTTCTCCCTCATGCTTTGGGCACTGTTATTATTTATTGAAACCAAAGTCCTCCAATCTGATCATCTGCAGATGTTTTGAACCCATCTGACTAAAATTAGCTGGGCTATAGGTTAATTAGGTTAACGATGGGAATGCTAGTCAAAGCACCAAGTGGGCACCAGGTTGGGTAAAGCTGAAGAAAACATTTATTTGTGGCTTGATTCTTCTTTTTCTCCTTAGTAGCAGGAGAGTAGCAGGAGAGTAGTTTGATGTCTGAGAATGCCTCGTAACCACAGTCTGATGCAATTCTCTCATCTGGGAGTTGAGGTCTCTACTCAGACTGACCTTATCTGAAGCCTGCAGAGGACGGGTGTATTCATTTCCTCTGCAGATCTTCACAAGGCAGAAGGGCTCCAGCATATGTCTTCCAAATTAAAAAGTCCCTCTACCAAAAACTAATCAACTCCCTTCATAGCCAATTTCTGCTGATATCAGGCAGAATAAATATTTTCAGAATGAGAGTAAAGGTATGTTTGGATTACATGAATATACTGTAAATGCACATCTTGGTTTCTGCTGTGGTGTAAAAATGTTGCAACTATCTTCATCCATAGCTGTCAACTCTCCCGTTTTGGCCGGGAAACTCCCGTATTTTACCCTTTTTCCTGCCGTCCTCCCATATTAATTAGACTGCAATGCCTTAATGCCGCCACTGGAGGGCAGCACAGGATAAGCATAGCTGTCAAGTTTCCCAGTTTGGCCAGGAAATTTCCCTTATTTTCAAACTTGACAGGTATGGTCTTCATCTGAACTAATTGAAGCTTGAAATTGTGTCTGTTCATTAACATTATGTGATGAGTCGCCCATACCAAGAATGGCTATCTCCTAGCCATTCAAGTATTCTCATGTTGATCTAGAAATAAAGGCTCTTTAATGTGTACCCTAAATCTAATTTATGTTCATGAAGTTTGAGGCATTGAATCATTTAGGGTCTCATTATTACTTTTTCTGTTCTCTTCTAGGCTCATGAGATCTGCTACTCTGTGTTGTGTCTCTTCTCTTATATGGCTGCTGTTCGTGGGAAAGAAGCAGAAAGCAAAAACAAACCACCTCGTCCGGTCTCCAGCTGATCCACACCCCTATCAGGAAAATGCATTGGCATGTGATACTCCCATTCTGTTGCTATTGCAGGAGCTCATGTAGCCATTCTTAATGCAAACTTGTTTGTTTGTATGACCCTGCAAGCCCCCCTCATAAGAATCAGATGTAACTATTCAGCTCTGTGCTAAAGCTGTTCTTCCACAGCATTTCAGAATATAAGTGTCCCTTCTGAAACCTATGGCCAGCTCTCATCAGGATTTGTTTTCTAGAAAATGAACTGACATGAATTTCGACCCCTTTTGTTTGCAATGATACCATTGTTACTTTCTTAGGTTCTAGACTCTTGTTTTGAGATTTTTGGTTACGAGCACAATGGCATCTGCTCAGTCTTGCCTGGTTCACATATTGCTGCTGTTGAGATCCTCAGTTTTTCCATTTTTAGCTTTCGTACTTCCCATAAGTGTACTGGTGCACATGAAATTCCTTCCACATGACCAGTTTTATCTTTGAGGTTCTCCAGACCATTCTTCAGAAAAACCTGGTTCTTCTGAGAGTCGAAGCAAAGCTATAGTGAATTCCTGTGTCTTCTGAAGAATGGCTGAAATCGTGATGCAAGAGGCATTAGACAACCCTTTCTAGACTGACATGCACGTACTGTACATAATCTTTTAAACAAGAGACTACTATTTTGTTAACATTCCAGTTGTTCAGTTCAGTAGTACATGTTCATAGTGGTAGAAACAATTCTTCATGGTGAATGTATAGAATAAAACGACAAAAAGCAAAAACAAGCAAGGCTACCATAACCAAGACAGCGCTCTTGGTTGAATATAAAGCATAATATCCACAGCACAGTCTAATTCTGTTATGCATTTTCATAAACACATTAGGTTATGAAAATGGCTGTGAGGATGCAAAGGTTTGTCAATAGCACTGCATATCCTTGTTCTGGGCCTCTTTTAGTCACTGCCTCTGTCAAACTGTACATGTATATCAAGGAATTTTGCAAAACCGTGCAACTGTGCAATGAAGCCTCCCTGCCAGGTACAGTATCCATTTGACTCTTTATTTTCAAGTTGGCAGAGAAATGAGTGTTGTGAGATATCTTATTTTCTATAGACTCTTCTGGACCCTAATATAAAATGCACCTGGATGCTTGAAGGAGAGGTTGTGCACTATCTAGTAAAACTCTAAACCAGGGGTGCCCAAACTTTTTGGGCCGGTCATATGGTTCATTGGGCTGGTCACGTGGTTCCTCCCACTGAAAGCAGAAGTAAAACGTGCCTGGCAATCTGTTATGCAACAGGATGAGGTAGATTTTAGGCTGCCGGATCCGGCCCCTGATGCCAATTCATCCAACCATGCCTCCCTTGTTGCTCCCAGAAGTGGAATTAAAATATGCCCATTGCGTTTTACTTCTGCTTCCAGGAGCGACAAGGGCTGCATGGGCCAGATGAATTGGCATCGGGAGCCAGATCCGGACCATGGGTTCTAGTTTGGGCACCCCTGCTCTAAAGCATCTAACAGACTATTCTCAGTCAAGTTGGATTAGCAAATGTATTGAGAAATATTTTTGGCAACATGCCTTTAGAAATAATTGGGTTTATTCCACATCACATAGCTTGTTCTGTGTGGCTGTTGAATGGACTGCACTATGAAGGGGGCGGGGCAGAAAGATGTACATATTTCAGTGCTGCATCTATTTATAGAAAAGTGTACAGTTGTCTGAATGTGAAAATAAACTATCATTTAACCATTATTGACTCTTGTGATTTGAAATAAAACAAAAACATCTGAAAGGAAAGTGATCTATAAGAGGTAGGTATAAAGTAATTTTATGTTTAAAAGCATACACATGGTGGACTGATTATCTGTGGCTAGAATGCTGTTGCTTATGTATGCCAGTATATGTACAGTGAACCCCCGACTAACAACGCATTTGAATAGTGTCATTTTCCATTAACGACACTAGCCATGCACCCCATGTGATCTCCCACATTGTCCACATTGTGCATGATGAACATAACTTTGGGTAAATCTGACTTTTGAGTGATTTAAATAATTTATTCTATTTGCAATTTGGATTTTTAGATATAATTTTACACATGATTTTAGAAAATGGAGACTAATAGAAAAATGCATTTGAAAATGCATCTGAAAGAGACAGGATTGTAAGGAATAAAACAGATTTTTTCCTCCAATAACTGAAAACTGGATATTTACATTGTCTTTAAAACCTGATATAGCTGTGAAGCTCAATGATTTTATATTCTGTTTTGGTATATTCTGAAACAAAAAGTACAGATATTACTTTATCTTTATCTGAAGCATAATTATTGGTTCCTTAAAATTAATATGATTTCGTGTCAGCTGGTTCACATAACTTTTTTTTTTTTTTTTGCAGACAGTTAGAAATGGGTTGTGTGAATCCTGGTCAGTGTTACACAGCAAAGGAGATACATTAAAAATCTTCACATACTGTACTCAATTTAGAGGGGATCCAAGCAGTTTCTTGCACCTCTTTTTGCATGAAAGTTCTCACCCTTTAGTGCAGGGATTCTCAATCTGGCCCACAGTACTATTTCATGTGCCCCCCCTCCTGCCTCCACCACACCAGGAAGTGCCATGTGGTGGAGGAAGGGCAAAATGGCTGTCTGAGGGAGCATGACCCAGCCCCCGGCTTAAAAAGGTTAAGAACTAGGGCTTTAAAGCAATTAGGGTGGAGTGGAGAGAAGAGAGGTAAATTACTGACAATTGTTTCCTGGTTCTTTGATGGAATCTTCTGCAAAATCAAAGGGCCTTCAATTAGTACAGTGTCAACACATCTACTTTAGGCACCAGTATCTGAGATACTTTGAACTCAGAAGCCTTTAATTATGGCTCTTCTGGATCTCAATTCTCCTCTTACAACTAACTGAGGGGGTGACTACATTGACAAATAATAGGGGAAATACTCCAGAATTGGCATGGTCATAGATAAACTTCACCTTTTTTTGCAAACAGATACATTTGCAGAAAAGGGATCAGCTATTGCCCTCACTACTAAATATCCCAGGAACAAGGAGACAAAGGAAGTGAGAAAGGTGCTCCCTGGTGTGCCTTTTCTGAGCAGCAATAACGAGCCAAGGAGCAATTGGAATATGACAGACTGGCCTGGGAGGAGCCATCTGAGCCCCCAAACTGAGCAGATGGCTCCAGAGGAGGAGACGGTGAAGAAGCCCCTGATGTAGACACTCTTCTGGACTGCCAAAATGAAGCCACTTTCCTGGCTTTCTCATTGGCCAAAATTAAATCCTCATTGGTACATGTTTCCGGTAGTAATTGGCAGACCAGTAAAGGTTTCCCTTGCTCGAAGGCCAGTCGTATCCGACTCTAGGGTGCAGTGCTCATCTCTGTTTCTAAGCCGAAGAGCCAGCGCTGTCTGCTTCTGCAGACATTTCCGTGGTCATGTGGCAGGCATGACTAGACACTGGCAGACCAGTAAATGATCCAAATTCTATATCTCTCCACATTCACACAACGTGTTGTTGTCTGCCAGCATCTCCCACTTGTGCATGTTGGTCTTGCATTTAGGCCCGTGATGGTGAACCTTGGTACTCCAGATGTTCTTGAACTTCAATTCCCAGAAGCCCCCGTGAATCCACACAAATGGGTTTACTGCAATTCATCCAGCCCACACCGCCCTCGTCGCTCCTGGAAGCGGAAGTAAAACTCGCCCGTACGGTTAAGGTTCTTCTGGGTTAACCCTTCTTCCATACGGGCGTGTTTTACTTCCGCTTAAAGGAGCGATGAGGGCGGCATGGGCCAGATGAATCGCAGTAAACCCATTCGTGTGGATTCATGGGTCTTCTGGGAATTGAAGTCCAAGAACATCTGGAGTGCCAAGGTTTGCCTTCACGGATTTGGCACTCTGACCCTCAGCCTAGTCAGGGTCCTCCAAGTGATGTAGGGGAGGTTGAGTTCCTCAGCCATATCCTCCTTTAATGTTATTCCACTACTGAGATGCAGTAGTAGCTGAAGGTGACCCTGGCACAAGAGGCAATGGTGGTGACAGTCAACTAGCTTTTGTTAGTCTACACACAAGGTAATGGCAATAGTAAACCCTCTGCTGAACTTTTTTTTACCATGGAAAACAAATGATGATACAGACCAAAATGAAACAGGAGATGAGATTCCCAGCTCAGAAAGCACTCAATCAGCTTCCAGGGAAGAGTAAAGGACAAGTGCAAATAGGTCTGTTGCTAATGACACAACTAGATTGAAGCTGAAAGGATATCTAGTGGCCCTTCTTGTGGGGCATCCTGGACTGTTTAGCTTGCCCATGACTGCACAGGCTGGCTCTTCTCCCAGAAGGCACAGCAATCAATCAACCCCTAACCTCTGATTCCACAGCCACTGAGCTATGAAGCCAGTTACCTTTAACACAACCACATTGTGTTTTTTGGGGACATCCTGAAAAACAACAACAAGAACTTTAGAGACCTTTTGTGCTAGATTTTTGTATTTGTGTTCTGTGTTGCTTATTAGTGGGCTAGTGCTGGTGTTGAAGCCTTCCTGCCCAAAGAGTCTTTGTTAGAAATACTGTGGTGGTTTTTCCCCACCCACCTATCTGGACAAGTCCCTAACTTTAAAAAATATTTATGTATACAGAGGGTTGTACCTGGCCATTTGACAACAGTAGCTTTGTTGACCTACTAATGTTGTAAATGTCAGATGTAAATCAGAAGGTTGAGAGGTTGAAAACAAAACTATTATGCTTAAATAGTCCAATATTAATAGCATTTCCTTTTCAAGGTCTCTTCTTGCCATTGAAAAGTGAATGGAGGGGGTACCCACCATAACAGTTTCATTGAATTTAACCACTTAGTTTCAAGGGCAAGTTTCAAGCCGGGGCAAGTGCACTGAGTCCTTCAATGAGTGTTTCCTCTTCCTATGTTGTTGATTTTGTGTGTGGGTGGGGTGGGTGGGGTACGGGACGGACTAGAGCTCCCATAATCTAAAATAGTTTTTCATTTCCTCTTTCAGACATTTTCTACATGACAGGATACTATGGAACCTAATGTGCAGTTTAAAGCAAGAAGGGTTTTCTTTGCTCTTCAACTTGTTTCATATCTAGACATAATGAAACAACTGACTGTTTGTGTGCTATATTCTATTCATTTGAATTTCTCATAAAATTGGAAAAAAATATACAGTAAAACATCTACATACAATTTTTTCCCATTCCACGAGGTTATTTGCATGTTAAAAATGTGTATGTCGAAAATACATTGCATTACCAAAAGAGGCCACTAGAAGTCACTGTATATTTTTTTATATGTCAAATTTTTCTTATTAAAAATTTGTACGCCGATTTTTTTTAGCCAGTATTTCTATTTGTATGTTGCATTTTTTTGTAAGTTGAACCATTTGTACGTCAGGGTTCTACTGTACTTTCAGTTAGGTACTGCACTGATACTCATCATGGCAATACCGGCTGACATTAAATTTCGTATTTTTTATTAACATTCCCACCCCCGCCAACATTCCTCAAAGTTGCTGGGAGAAGGATTGTGTTTTCAAATTACCAGCGGGGGGGGGGGGGGGGAGCAGGCAAATATTGCAAATTGCAGGAGGGGTTAAAAGATTCTGTTATAACAGTCTGATGCTTTTAGCGCTTTAGATCAAACTTTCAATAAAACGAAGCATTGCTCTTTTGTCTCAGGAACTGATATTTAAAAAATAATCATCTAAATATTGATATTAAGCACCAGTTTGATAATTGAGATTGTGGTCTGCACTTAACATTAGAACTGAGATCATATATGCTTAGATCATACCTATTCTATTTTCCCTCTTTCTTGAATCTTGGAAGAGTTCTGTACAAACCAAGAGTTTTTATTATGCATGTCACTGTTAATGGGTTGTAATGAAAGGGATTATTTTACACTTAACTAAAAATTACACAGTGTTTAGCAATAAATGGGCATGTGCTCTTTGAAGGCTCAGAACTGTGGTACTGTATATGTATTGTCCCCTTGCAGGGCTAAGATCAATTTTAAGTGAAGATAAACATTAGATAGACTGTAAGCATAGTTTTTTAAAAAATTCCATCTCCCATTGTCACTAATCCAGCTGCTTCCAAGTGAAAACCACAGGATACCCATCCACTTGTTCCTTGTAATGTGGCATGTGGGTGTATGTGTGTGAGAGAGAGTGGAAGAGAGAATATGCTCAGACTGAAAGCCACATCTGGAGGAAATGGTGTATGTTTCCTTATATAATCTTTTTAATCACTCCTGAATTGCAAACATTTCAGGGGGCTCAGGCTCTTTATAAACATCTAATTAATCATTTTATCGATGACTTTAGGCAATTTAGGTAAATTTGCCTAAAATGTACCGTACAGTTTTTAAAATTTGAATTGGTGTCACATGTAGTAATATTGGTGGGGGAGCCCCTATTGCTATTACTTCAAAGTTTGGCCCTGTAATCTAAGCCTTAAATCTGTAAGTGAAACACTCATGTGTTTTTTCTCAGTTGATCATAATAGAAAATATTTATCCTTTTGTACCAAGTGTATCAAATTAAAAAAGCTTTAAGAAAACTAACAGTGAATCTGACCTTTTACTCTGAGATGACAAATTTTCTGTGAAGTCAAATTAAGTGCAGCCTATCAGGATCCTGTTATTCACCAGTAGTACTTCAGCCTCCTCAAGATGGGATCCCGCCTGATACTGCCTGCTCTTCTGGGCAAACAGTCCAGGCTTTTCCTAAAGCTTGCCCTCTCACTCCTGACCTGAGTCTAGGTGGTGAGCAAGGTAGCTCATGGGATTAGTGTAGATTTGGTAGCGTTGAGCCAAGTAAACACTCCAGTCATCTTCAGATATTTTAAAAGTACAGTAATACCTCACATAATGAACGCTTCACATAACAAAAAAAATGCATAACAAAGCGTTCGTTAGGCAATTGCGATACCCTGCATAATAAAAAAAAATCATTTGTTATGTGGGGGTTTCGGTAGTCGGGGTATACCCGGTCAAAGGGAACCCCGGGTAACAAACATTTTTTGTCCGTTATGCAGGGCATCTCCCATAGGCTTTGCATAACGAAAAAAAAACTGCATAGCAAAGCAACTCGCAGAATGGAGTTTTCCTTGAAGAGCTGAGGTGATGAGTTGCTTTCCCCATGTCATTCAGCTGGAGGAGGTGTGTAACTGAAGTGGGAGAATGACCCTGGGTTGCTCTCCTTCTCATTTCAAATCCCACATTTTCACCACCATCACCCTCCTTCTTCTGTGCTTCAGCCAGAGGTGAAACTGCAAAAATGAAGGCAACTTTTGGTGATTTCATTCTGTAGTTCCTTTCGCCTGACCTAGTGCGAGAAAGATTAGTCGGCAACACAAGGTTGCTGTTACCAGGCAAAGACACCACAGTCTTCGAGGAGGCTCTTTCTGTGTACCCCGCCCCCATCCTATGAGCAGCTGACTAACAGGGGGAAAACTTTGCAGGTCCTGATGCTATTTAGCACAGAGGGAAGTTGAAACCTTCTGAGTAATACATTGACATCAGAGTAAATTCCTGGTGTAATCTGGTGGTTCAGACAAAGGTATGAAAGAGAGCAGGGAGATGGATCTACTCATGATCAGATGCCAGGATGGCCTAACCCATGTTGCTATTTTTGCCAGTTACTAGCAAGATCTGTACAGGGGTTAAAATTCCATCCCAATGTACAGGGTAGCTTGTAAGTCCCTATTGAATCTTTCTCTAAATTTGCCACTTATTGTATCCAGGGTGTCACAGTATTCTTGCGCTCATGTACCCACGTACTTGACCACTTGAGCACTGCAGTCCCTTAGATGGAACATAATCTAGGTATGACTCTAATTTAAGCTCTTTGCCTAAGTGCATCACACTAAGGTGCTTGTAAGATGTCTACAAGGTAGACAGAACTCCCAGAATGGAGAGTTATGGAATTTGCATTCCAGAAAATTAAAAACTCTCACATTTACTATTTCCTTCCGAGTCCTGCTTATCCTCTTAAGTTTCATACTTTGGAATTTCCTTGTGAAAGGTACCAAGCCAGAGCTCCAGAATAGGATTTGAATCAAATAGAAGGTTCTAGAAAAAGATGCAGTGATACAGGAGTTTTTTTTATTTATTTCACTATAGTCAAGTGATGAAGGTTTGATGATTTTAATAGAAGTAGATACTAATATAATTGTGGTTGGAAAATTTTATAACGCCTAGAAACAAATTTGCCTAAGAAACTCAAAACGACTTTAAGCATCCTAAATGTGATAGTATTCTGTGTACATACATGGGGTGGGAGCTAGCTTTTTCAGACCCTATTATGCTATCAAAATAAACAGTTGGATAATTAGCAAGAACAATCTTACACTTAGCAAACTTGATTGCTATATAAACCACAAGTAGTCAAAATAGGTGTGTGAGCAGAAAACATGTGATTGATTAACATGAGTGGAATTTACTACATGTACTCAGAAGTAAGGACTACTGAATTGTGTTTTCCCACATGAATGTGTTAGACAGCTATCTCATGTATGCTTACTCCGAGGAATGATCCATTGTATTTAGTGAAGTCTGCTGCCTAATAGTTGCCTTCTATTGGTTTAAACTAGACAATGTGGTTTAAACTAGACAATGTTTCTACTACCTATACCCATGATGGTGAACCTTGCCACTCCAGATCTTCTTGGACTTAAATTCCCAGAATCCCAAGCCCCCATGAATCCACACGAATGGGTTTGCTGCGATTCATCCGGCCCGTACGGGTGCGTTTTACTCCTGCTTCCAGGAGTGTCGAGGGCGGCGCGGGCCGGATGAATAGCAGTAAACCCCTTCGTATGGATTCATGGAGGCTTGGGCTTCCGGGAAGAACATCTGTAGTACCAAGGTTCACCATCACGGGCCTATACATTTAAGAGCTACATTAATGACTTTCCTAGAAGAGTATTTTCCTTCAGTTTGGGAGCTCCTAATAACCAGGCGTGCAAAGGACTATTCTACTCCTGTGCTAGCTATGTCTCCCTAAAATTCTAAACGTGTGTGTGTGTGTGTGTGTGTGTGTGTGTGTAACAGACAGACACACACACCAGAGGTAGGAAAAGTTTTCCCCTCCTGCAACTCTCAGATTCCCTTAGTCTGCATGACACTGGCTTGAAGTCTGAATGAATTGCAATGGAAAAATAACTTTTTCAAGTGCTGAATGAATGTCATCCTTTGAAAGGAGAAATTAGTGCCAGTAAGATCCATGTGCACATGTGATAGTCTAATCAAAGTGTTTAAAATATTTTTAAATGAAGTAGAACAAATTGTCATGACCTTATTTTGCAACACAATGTTCTTTGTAAGCTGTACTTCAAGCATGACTCTTTGAACACCAAACAGAAACAGATTAATTAAGATTGTCATTTATTCTTTGTTTCCTGGTTTCTGCTGTTTCCATGGTGATCTGAAAGACAGATGTTGAAGAAAGGCTAGGTGTCACAAGCATGTGTTATATCAGGGGTGCTCAAACTTTTCAGGCCGTGGGCCGGTCAAATGGTTCAGTGGTGCCCAAACTATGGCCGACGCTAATTCATCCGGCCCATTCCACCCTCGCCACTCCCAGAAGCGGAAGTAAAACGTGCCCATCTGGGCACGTTTTATTTCTGCTTCTGGGAGCGGCGAGGGTGGCATGGGCCAGATAAATTGACATTGGAGGCCAGATCTGGCTGCTGGGCCATAGTTTAGGCACCCCTGTGTTATATCATGCATGCGTCTCATATTTTACTGAATTAACAATTGGCTAATCTGGGAGAAATCACAATCGCATGATTGATCTAAGAAACCAGATTTACAAACTGAAGCTTATGTTACATCTCTAAGACCAACTGGGGTGGTGGGGGAAGCAGACTAATATTGCAAATTGCAGGAAGGGTAGAAAGATTCTATTATGCTTTTAGCACTTAATGTATTCCTTCTAACAACATGTTCTGCAATGTGTCATTTGATATTGAATCCTTTCATAAATGTAACTTGCATCCATGTTATCCTTAAACTGAAACACCCAAGACAAGCCTAGTCTATGTGACTATTCAGATGTAGTAACCAAGAGGTTGTACCAATTTCCACTGTAGATGGAGAATGCCAGTTCAGAATACCCAAGAGTAAATACATGCTGCAACTTGTTGCTAGCACATGTAGGATAAATATGTATTTTAAGTCCTGTCCCCATCTATACCTATAAAAAGGCCCCTTAACTGCTGGGTTCGTTCAAAGGCTCCCGCACCAGGCCCAACCATCCCTGACCTAGCCCTCCACACTCACTGTAACCCCTGCCTTCCTAACGCTGTGAGGTTTTGGTGGTCGCCAGTGGGGCAGCCGCCCCATGAACGCGACAAAAAAAACTACGATTCCCAGAGCCCTTCAGCCAATCAGGCTGAGTGATGCGAGCGCAGAGGAGGCCGGGAACGCGCGTGCTGACTAAAAAACACACCATCTGGAGCCGGAGGGGAAGACTTTGAAAGACCCAATCGGAGCCAGGAAAAGGTAAGTGCGGTCGGTGGGGGTTAGGGGGAGGGTGGGTGAGGCACGGCCTCAGTAACCATGCCGCCCTCCCGCCCCCCCTAGCCTCCCCTCCCTAACCCCCACCGACTGCACTTACCTTTTGCTGGCTCTGGCTGGATCTCTCAAACTCTTTCCCTCTCGGTGTGGCCTTCTGCATAGGGAGAAGCACCGGTCTCTCCATCCCTACGGGCGATGTAGCCTCGACGCCCGCATGGACAAAGGAGAGGCCAGAGCGCCTCTGGCCTACCGGAGAGAAGGACTCGCTTCTCTCTGGGTTGGCTGGGAAGGAAAGTTCCATTCCCAGCCAACCCAGAGAGAAGCAAAGCCCCTCCGTGATGGAGATTCGTTCTCTCCGGGAGGCAAAGGTGCTGCAGAGAGGGGATCCCCCCTCGCAGGACACCCCGGTATTAAAGAGAAGAAACCAAGCCGTTTCTTCTCTTTAAAAACAGAGTGTTTGGGGGGGGGTGGAATCGATCACCTCTCCCAGGTCTCCTGGGTACAGAAGGGTTGAGGGGACAGACCCCTTTTGTCTCCCCAAACCTCCCATACCCAGGGGACCAAGGAGAGGGGATCGAATCCACCCCCTCCCAAACACTCCGTTTTTAAAGAGAAAAAACAGCTTGGTTTCTTCTCTTTAATAATGGGGTGTTCTGGGGGGGGGATCCCCTCTCTGCAGGGTCCCCTGGCTCTGGAAAGGTTGGGGGGGACAGACTCCTTTTGTCCCCCCAACCCTTCCAAAATCAGGGGACCAGGGAGAGGGGATCGAATCCACCCCCTCCCAAGCACCCTGTTTTTAAAGAGAAGAAACCGCTTGGTTTCTTCTCTTTAATAGCGGGGTGTCCTGCAGGGGGATTTCCTCTCTGCCTGGTCCCCTGGGTTGGGGGGGGGGCTGGGGGGACAATACACATGCACGCGCACACACACACACACACACACACACACACACACACACTCACTCACACTGCTTCTCTCTCACACACACATACACGACACTCCTGTCTTGCCAGGAATTATTAATGTGTGTGTTGGTGGTTGGAGTGATATTGTATGGGTGGTGGTAGTTGTGCACACCCAAAACCACTCCTAACCACCAACACACACTTTAAAAATGCCCGGCTGGCTGGGCACAAATATGCTAGTCTACTATAAAAAAAATCATATACATGGAGTTGGAGGATTTTATTTTTATAAGTACTGTACCTGCATTAGGAACCTTAAAAATATACAGTGTTTCCACTTGGATTGTACTCTGCCCCTTCATTCTGATGTGATTTGAGACAATAAGTGTTTCTGGAGCCTAGAAATTAACTAGCAGGACCATGTAAAGTGCTAAAAGGCTTTATTGCTAGTCTTTTGCTATCCCTTTTTAATTTTTAAAATCATTACTACAAATTGTGTGCTACATGTTTTTAAGTCAGAACTCTTAACGACAACTCTAACAGGGTTGCAGTAAGTGAGATTTGTAAGGAATGAGTTTACCAATGCCTTCCCAAGTGAGCTTTCATGGCTGAGCAGGAATTTGAACCCATGACTCCTGCATCCTAGTCTGTCTGCCCACTACACCATATTGAATACTCTTCAAAACCACTTGCCTCCATTCCTGGACTGGCAACCAGTAGTTCCGAATTCTACTGCGGCACTGTAGGAAGCAAACACACATTAAAAGCTATTTTTCCCTTTCTTTGTGCCAGAGTATTTCACAATTGAAATTATGGGCAAATATGAAACATAGGTAGAATTCAAAATAAAGCTATCAAAGAGTGCGTTAGCAATGTAACAACCGAATAAAACACAGTACTGTATAGTTGTTTTATAGAAGAGTATAACTACAGCAGGGGTGCCCAAACTATGGCCCGTGGGCCATATCAGGCCCCCGACACCAATTCGCATGTGTATCCTGAACCACTTCTGGGAGTAGCGGGGACATATTTGCACATGCACAGAGATGTCCAGAACCACTTTCAGGAGTGGTTCCTGACATGTATGTGCAAACATGCCCACTTATGGGGGTGTGGTCAGGCCTGCTTAGCTGTTTTGGGGGCATGGTCAGACCCCCACCGCAAAAAGTCTTGGGACCCCTGAACTACAGAGTCCCTGATTCTAAGATGGCAGTGAAATGGATTCTTGTACAGCTGAATTTCAAGTCATCAGAGAAATTAAGAGTTTGGTCATTACCACATTGGGGTTAGCATGATGGCACTGTTGTGCCTGAACAGCTGGCATCCCATGCTTGTAGTGAACATAATCCGATATTTTCTGTCTTTCTCTACTTGAGATCCCTATTCTGACAGTCATCCTCGTGCATGAGGCAGTTTTATTTCTGCAAATCTGCAGGGAGTGTTTTTCCTCTAAATCCAAAAATTGCCTTCCAAATGTATAGGTCAGTGCCAGTAATGCACTCCAAAAAAATTTATTACCACATCTGTGGGTGGGGCCAAATTGGTGGGCGTGGTCAATGCAATGGGGTATGGAGGTGGGCCTGGCCAGCCAGGTTGGCATGGTCTGGGGGAATTTCCGCTCCCGGTTCTCCCGAACAGGAGAGAACCTGCTTCAGTGCATCACTGGTCAGTGCAGGTTTGTGACTGTACAAAAGCAAGCTGTCCTACAAAGAATACATGGACTATGGAGGAAAGCATTTTATGAAAGAAGGCATACATAAAAAGGTTCGATTTAAATTCATTCAGTAAATAGCTTCACATAATATGTGTATGCTTTTATATTTATATGTTTCTAGTCCTTTGAAACCCCATGCTCTCTGGATTGGAGTTTGTGTTAGAAATGTGTAAATCTCTGTTATATCAATAATCTTCTAGAGTGAATAATATGTGTTCCTGGCTCCTTTCTACATCAGGCTCATAAATTGCAAAGATGCTGTTCTATAACATTGCATGTCTGTCTTGGCTAGAGTCAACTGATGGTAACCTTCCACTTCAACACTGGGTGTGGTGCCCTCCAGTTTTTCGGCCATCAACTTCCATGATCTTGTGTGACAGGCCATCCTTGCTGGGCATGATAGAAACTGCAGTCCTATGTACGTATAGGGCCGTGATGGCGAACCTTGGTACTCCAGATGTTCTTGGACTTCAATTCCCAGAAGCCCAAGCACCCTTTGAATCCACATGAATGGGTTTACTGCGATTCATCCGGCCCACGCTGCTCCTGGAAGCAGAAGTAAAACGTGCCCATACGGACACGTTTTACTTCTGCTTCTGGAAGCGACGACAATGAGGGCAGCGTGGTGTGGATAAATCGCAGTAAACCCATTTGTGTGGATTCACAGGGTGCTTGGGCTTCTGGGAATTAAAGTCCAAGAACATCTGGAGTGCCAAGGTTCTCCATAACAGATATAGGGCATTTAGTGTACTGATGAAGGCTACTTTAAAGGGAACACTCAGGAAGAAAATAAAAAATGCTGCATGTTTGTCTCCATCTTGGCTGGTGCCTCGCTGGGGAGAGAATGATGGCGGTACAAACTGGGAAAATACACCTATTACTGTATGTCTAGGAGTGAGCCTCAGTTTGACAAGACTGTGGGGGACAACCTAACTCCTGGTTAGTTTCAGCTGCAGTTTTTCCTTTGGAACATAGAAGACTGGGAAAACCTCAATAAGGAAACTGAATTGAGATTGGCTGTATCAGTTAGCATGACTGCTGATGGTGAAAATATCATATAAAACGAGATCACTGGCAGACCATAATGGGATTTATGTTTTAGGATCTTTGTGAGAATTTTCACTTATTATAATCTCAGGAGTTGGTCTTCTGCTACCGTGAGATCCCCTTGAATGTGTAGAGGAAGCTAGATAGCTTTGATATTTTCTCCTGTGCCATAGTGTATTCCAAAACTGTTCTAAATGTAATTTGTAATTAATTTATTTCTCCAGATGTGCTTTCCCCTATCTCAGTGATGGTGAACCTTTTAGAGGCCGAGTGCCCAAACTGCAACCCCAAACCCACTTATTTATAGCAAAGTGCCAACATGGCAACAGGGAAGGGAGGAAACACTCCCATTGGGCTGCTTGGCTGAGGAGCGGGGCAAACTTTGTGCTGGGGTAGGGAGGAAGCACTCCCATTGGGCTGCTGGGCAAAGGGGCAGGGTGGAGGGAGGCCGTTGATCCTAAATCCAGCCTTGGCTCCTCAGTTAGCTATGGAGTTAAGTATTTTGGCTCGGGGGGGAAGGAGAGTTACAGGCCTTACTGACTGAGCCCAGGCACAGTCGGCAACTGTTGGGAGACTTGGAGTTCCACATGCTTAGCCTAGAACAGACTCAGAAACCTTGGAATGGACAAAAGATTCTTCACCCCTCTTTAGCTGGGGAGATACCTTTGTTCTGTTTTTTTTAACAGGATACTGGCTCAGATATAATCCTTCTCCTTACCTCTAACATCCAGCCGGCACTCTATTTCAGCTTCTCCACATTCATTCACAGCTTTGCAGGTGTAAATGCCTCCGTCAAAGGGGCTGGGCTTTCGGATTTCCAAAGTCAACACGCCATGCTTGCTGAACATGCGGTACTTGGGATCTCCAGAAAGGTCCATATTGTTCTTAAACCAGAAGATCTTGGGCTGAACATGTGAAAGTACAAAACATTAGAAATAAGTTATTATGAAAATTGAGAAGGAGGGATGCTAAAGCTATTCCAGTAACACACAATATGAATTATTACTTTAGAAGCAGACTCAAATCAGGCATCCAGTTCTGAAAAATCCCATTCTGTGTTTCTGATGTGAACATACTTTCCCAAGAAATGTTCAAATCTTTATACCCACCTCTACTATGATAGGCATTTCCCACCATTCCAGTAGTTGCCGAGCTATCAACTAGCATACAGACGGCAATGGTTCTTGCTATCCCCCACCATAGCTTCAGCCACTACACATGCTCTCACCTCTCATGGTTGGCCAGGCCACATAAGCCAAGAGGGTGCTGGCTGGCAGAGCAATGGGAGCGGTTGGTTTAGTGTATGAAACTAAGACACAGGACACAGCCTCGGGCTGGGTTAACTCAGGTTTATTGCATCGTGGACAGAGGGAACATGAGGTAATGGCGGATCAATAGCTCTTTATATACAGTAGGAATACATTTGAACGTGGTGCCATGGTAGCCCATTGGCTACTGTCTGCGTGACGTCATTGTGGGTCACGCCCTTCTTGTCCAGGTGTAGGTGGTGGCGGGAAAGCTTCCCGCGCTGTTGCCTTTGATGAGATCGGACCAAGAGAGCTTGGACGCTCGCTGCTGCCAGCTGGTGGTCATTAGCTCGCGTCCTATTACAGGGTTTATATGATACAGCTGAAGGTTACATTGTTGCTATAGGCAAGGTTACATTGGCTCAGATACATTGTAATCCATGTGGAAGGTAAAACCATTAGAACACAACATCCCTCCCCCCTAGGACGAGACAATGTCTCGAGCCCACCTTCAACACACTCCCCCCCCTTAGGAGACAAAGTCCCTCAGCCAAGATGGCTTATTTCGAACACGCTGGGGTCTCGATGCGGGCTGCCTTTCCCCGGGTTTGCTACCTTCTCTTTGTCCCCTGGTTTCCTGCCCTGTAATTGGAGAGGGAGACTTGTTAGTGACTAGCCGCGGCTCCGCGGCGTTGTTGGGAGGTGTGCTCTTTCTCGGGGAAGAACCGGGGGCACTGGGGGCTAACGAAAAACCCCTCTTCTCGCTTGGAAGGGTGGGGGAACACTCCTGAAAACCCCCCCGGCTCGCAAAACCAAAATCAACATCAAAATTACATTCGGGGGACGCGGCGGCGGCCGCACATTCCTTTTCCCTCCCCCCGGGCCCTGATAGAACTGGGGTATCAAAAGGATATGAGTCGGGACCACCGCTTTCCCCCCCGGTTTCGGACTGCTGTCCCTCAATGTCTCCCCCTTGGGCTAAACGGGTGGGGGAGAACCCTATCGCTGAATCCTGTTGCTGAGCCCCACTGACCGGCCCTTCACTCACTCGGCGCCTCAGTTGGTCAGCGTGTCTCCTCCAGAGGAGGCCGGTGCTCGTTTCCACCCGATATGACACTGGCCCCGTCTGCTCAACTACTGTTCCCGGCACCCAGGCTGGCCCTGCGCTTGCATAGTTCCTGCAGTAAACAAGGTCGCCGGCGGCGAACCCTTTCGAGACTGCCAATCCTATGTTTTTCCCTTTGTCCTCGACTCTCGTCGGGTCCAGCCTGGACAGAAGCGTGGTCAGTTTTCGCCGCATCAAGAGTTCTGCCGGCGAGTAACCTGACGCTAAGGGGGTCACCCTATACGCTAATAAGAACTGACACACTTGGTGGTTTAGGTCCCCCGGGCCCATGCGCCGAAGCGCATCCTTTGTTGTCCTCACCAACCGTTCCACTTGGCCATTCGTGGCCGGGTGAAACGGCGCGGATGTAACATGCCGAATGGCGTTTGCTTCCATGAATGCCCCGAACTCCGAGGAGGTGAAGCAACTCGCGTTATCGCTGACTAAAGTGTCGGGTAAACCGAACGTGGAGAAGACTCTCCGTAGCTGGCTAATTGTCGTGGCGGAGGACGTGCTCTTTACTGGGATAACCTCCAGCCACTTGGAAAACGCATCCACCACCAGGAGAAACATGGTCCCTCGAAATGGGCCAGCGAAATCTACATGCACTCTGGACCACGGCCCCCTCGCTGCGTCCCATTCCCTATGCGGAAGGCGGGCCGCCTCTGGTCGGGATCCCTGGCATGCCTCACAAGTGCCGACCATGTGCTCAATGTCCGCGTCCAGCTGAGGCCACCAAAAGTAACTGCGGGCCAGCGCTTTCGAACGCACGATGCCCGGGTGGCTGACGTGCAGCAGTTTGAGCACCCTCGGCCGCATGGATGTAGGGACCACCACCCGTTGGCCCCACAGCAGGCACCCCCTTTCTAGGGACAACTCTAGCTTTTTCCGAAAGAATGGGTCGAATTCCGTGCTCGGGGATGATGCCGGCCACCCCTTTTGTACCCATGAGCTGACTTTCTCGAGCGTTCTGTCCTTGCCTGTCGCCCTAGCAATATCCGCTGGTACAATTGGGGGTGCATCTAAAACCTCAATTAGTAACACCTGGCGGTCTCTTCCTACTCTAGCCTTCTGGTCGTCCGACAAGGGCAAAGGGGATCTCGAAAGTGCATCAGCATGGCTGATCTCTTTTCCGGGCCGGTACACCAACTCGTGTTGGTAAGCGTTGAGAAAAATGGCCCATCGCAACATTCTCGGTGATAGGATCTGCGGGGTGGGCTTGCTTGCCGTGAAAATCCCTAACAGTGGCTTGTGATCCGTCACGATTTTGAACGGGCGGCCATACAAAAAATCGTGAAACTTTTTGGTCCCCGCTACAATTGCCAATGCCTCCCTGTCGGTTTGTGCGTAATTTCGCTCTGCCTGGGACAGGGACCTTGAATAAAATGCAACCGGGGCTTCCCTTCCGTCATCCAACACGTGGCACAGTACCGCCCCCACCCCCACCGGTGACGCATCACAGACTAGGACCACCGGCCGTTTGGGGTCGAAATGCGTTAGAATTGCGTCAGAGGTCAAGAGTTGCTTTAATTCTTTGAACGCCCTCTCGTGCTCGTCACCCCACACCCAAGTCTCCTCTTTTTTAAGCAACCGATGAAGCGGTTCGGCCACGGACGCCTTCCGCGGAAGGAATGTATGGTAAAAATTGAGGAGCCCCAGGAATGACTGTAGCTCGGTTTTGGATGTGGGGCGAGGGGCCTTTTTGATGGCTACTACTTTGGATTTGGATGGCTTGATACCCTCGGGTGTGATCCTGAACCCTAAGAACTCGACCTCGGTTTCAAAAAAAACACATTTGTCCTTCCTCAGTCTCAGCCCCGCTTTCTCGAACACAGTTAGTACTTTGTCCAATCTCCGTGCCAGTTCAGCCTCACTCCCCCCTGTTATTAATACGTCATCAAAATAAGGTAACACCCCCTCCAGCCCCTTCAGGAGGCGTTCCACAAGCGACTGAAAAAGGCCGGGTGCCGAGTTCACGCCGAACTGTAAACGCGACACTTGGAACGCTCCTTTATGTGTGACTATCGTTTGTGCCGCGGCCGTGGCGGGTGTTACGGGAAGCTGCTGATAGGCTTGTGCCAGGTCGAGCTTAGCGAAACACTTTCCCCCATTTAGCCTAGCCAAAAGGTGGCTGACCACCGGCACCGGATAAGCATTAGGGCGGATCGCCTTGTTAATCGTACACTTATAATCAGCGCAAATGCGCACCTCCCCGTTAGCCTTCAGAGCTGTTACAATTGGAGTTTCCCACTCCGCGGAATCAACAGGAATAAGAATCCCCTGGCCCACCATTTTGTCCAGTTCCGCCTCTATTTTGTCCTTTAGTGCGAAAGGCACTCTGCGCGGTTTGAGTCTTATCGGGCGGACCTCCGGATCTAGGTCGAAGGCTACAGGGGGTCCCTTGAATTTTCCGAGTCCTTTTTCAAAAACGGCGGGATGCGCATCGCACACCGCTTGTATTGGGTCCACCCCCACTGCATGTACTCCCCCTATAAACAGGCCTAGAGGCTGGAACCACTGTGTCCCTAGGAGGCTACAACTCCCCCCCTTGAGGACAACTAAGGGCAGCTCCGCAGAGTGTCTCTTAAACTCAACCCGAAATTTCCCGACCCCCAACACCGGAATGCTGTTCCCCTGTACATCTCGTAGCGTGGACCTCAAAGTTTTAAGTTTGGGCCGCACGTGGGGGTCGATTTTTAAAAACTCTTTTTGGGGAATTATGGAATAGGAGGACCCCGAGTCAATTTCCATCCTGATGGGGGCCCCTTGTACTAGTACCTCAACGAAATAATGGGACTGTTCCGCGGACACACTGAGCACTGGGACGTCGTCCTCGCTGCTGTCCGAGACGCGGCCCACGCCGTCCTGCTTCCTCGTGGTCTGGACGCCATCTTTGGGCCTCGCTGAACGGTCCGGCCTGGTCGAACGGTCTGGTGACTGCCTCCGGCCCTCCTTCCGTTTTCTGCATGCCTTGGCGATGTGCCCCCGACGGCCGCAGGTATAGCATTCGGCCTTTCTAAACGGGCACCTCGCACGCTCGTGGGCCGCTCCGCAACCATCGCAGCGGCGCCCCCCTTTTCGGACCTTCTGGACCTCCTCGCCGTCGCTGCTCTCTGAGGACGACTTTGAGGCCCGTTGAGTTGCGTGCACCGACCTTTCCGCCTTGCCGGCTCTGGGACGCCACTCACGCCACTGGTGCATCTCGTCCACTCCAGCATTCGTGGACTCTGCGGCTTCTGCGGCCTCGACGACCTCTGCCAGCGTGGGTGGCGGCTCCTTATTCATCAAGCTGCGCTGCACCTCCTTGTCTTTCAGACCACACAGCACGCCGTCCCTGAGGGCAATTTCTAGGATGCTGCCCCATTTACAGGGGGCAGCGGCTACCCTCATGGCGGCCACGAATGCCTCGACCGACTCGTCCGGCGCTTGGACTCGCCTCCAAAACGCGCTCCGAGCGGGAAACATCGCCCTCGCGGGTTGGAAGCGCTCCCGTAGCAGCTTCATGATGTCGTCCGCCTTAAATTCGCTCACCTTCTTTGGAGCGATGATGCCCACCAGCGTCCGCTTGGTTTCCGTTCCAAGCATGCGGGTGAGGATGGCCCTCTTCCTCTCCTCATCGTCTTCCTTGACTTTAAGCTCCACCAGCGCCGCATGGAAGTCCATCTCAAGCAGCTCCCAGTCTTGCGGTTTGGTGATGTTGAACCCGCTCTGTGCCCTGGCTGCTCCTTGGGAATCCATTGATCCCACCTTCGTCGCCAATTTAGTGTATGAAACTAAGACACAGGACACAGCCTCGGGCTGGGTTAACTCAGGTTTATTGCATCGTGGACAGAGGGAACATGAGGTAATGGCGGATCAATAGCTCTTTATATACAGTAGGAATACATTTGAACGTGGTGCCATGGTAGCCCATTGGCTACTGTCTGCGTGACGTCATTGTGGGTCACGCCCTTCTTGTCCAGGTGTAGGTGGTGGCGGGAAAGCTTCCCGCGCTGTTGCCTTTGATGAGATCGGACCAAGAGAGCTTGGACGCTCGCTGCTGCCAGCTGGTGGTCATTAGCTCGCGTCCTATTACAGGGTTTATATGATACAGCTGAAGGTTACATTGTTGCTATAGGCAAGGTTACATTGGCTCAGATACATTGTAATCCATGTGGAAGGTAAAACCATTAGAACACAACAGTTGGCGCTCCACATGTATCGGCAGGGGGAGTCCAACAGAAACCAACACCTTGGCTCCTGCCCTTTGAAGCCCTCGCCCTGCCGCAGGTGGAAGTCTTTGGTGGCGGGGATGAGGAGGCAGCATTTCTCCCCTCCAGGCGGGCGGGTGTGGGAGAAGTCTGGTCAGGGCTCTCGCCGTTTGAAGCCCTTGCCCCGCCACAGGTGGAAGTCTTTGGCGGCGGGGATGAGGAGTTGGCTTCTAGTTATTACTAAATTGTTTTCAAGGTGCTTGTAGAGTGACTATAATCGTATCCCAGTTACAGGATTTCCAAAATCACTATGCCCACATCTGTGCCATATCACTATGACTCCAGGAGTTTCTTTATTCCTTCTATCAGCTTCTTCTTAGGCATCTTCCAAGGGTCATACTCTCATCCTCCTCCCAGATCAAGCAAAGTATAGGCCAAATTCTAATTTTGAGATTTGACAACCTTTACAAGGATGTTTATTGCTCATGTACAATTTCATGTTTCCCATGCCTAGTAACCCACCCACTCCTTTACAAGTAAATGTATTCCTTTTCCAGCTAAGATTCTTTGCTGGCCCACCTGTCTATAAACAATTTCCAAATGCTTTCAAGAAGTAATTTATGTTATATAGCCTAGTCAGGTAGAAGAAAGTAGTTTCATTATTTAGAGCTGAAGTGTGGTTCCCCTCACCTCACTACTTAGGATGGTGAGAAAATGGATGAAGTATAAATTGAGAAAATGGATGGAGCGAGTACCTTTGGGCTTCCTCTTACAGCACAGCTGAGTGTAGCATTGTATCCAGAGACCACCGAGCGATCTGAAAGCGGGTGAGTGAATTTCGGGACTTCAGAGAAGTCATGCTCTTTATATCTGGCAGGTTTATAAACTGTGCCTGTAGTTTGAGGAAGCAGAGGAGAAGGGAGTCCAGCATGAAATACTTCTCAATGATTCAAAAGAATTAACTGAACAAACATATTAGTCCAGATGACGTTGGTTAGTGTAGTCAATCACACTAGATTAGGCCCACTGAATCAATAGAGATTACTTTACTTACTTTAGCATAGTAAGTCACAGATAGTGTAGGGCATTTCAATCAATGGAGGAGGTGATTCACCAAATTCCCATTGGTTCAGTGGGCCTAATATGATTTAATATCCTAACCAACAAGATTTTGGCCATTGAAATATTAAGAACCAGAATAACAGTATTGTTTACATATATCTCAGATACTCTAGATTTCTTTTTCTGCACACATTACAGTTCAAAACAACAAAAGCATTTGTTCAGCGCTATCTCCTTTCTTTTCATGTAAGTCAGACAGTCTTTATTTAGAGGTCGAACACCTGGAATGCCAAGGTTGGCCATCACTGGTATAGGAGGTGAGAAAATCTTGTGCTATAGAACTTGTCTATCCAGCTTGTTTGGAATGGGCAGGCATGGGTTAAATATGGTTGCTTTAGGTTAGGTAGAAATCAGATATGCCATGTGGTATGAACCTTACATCTCAAGTGACCCTATTTGGTCTGCCACATTTAAAAAACTATTTAAAAAGTCACAAAGAAGGCTAAAAATCCCTCTTACCCTCTCCTCTCTCCACCTGCTTTTAATTTTTTTAAAAAAATTCTAAAAGTTACAGTGCATCAGTGCTGTCCTATGTAGTTAAAAAATGGCTCTCTCTCTCTACTCCACGGAGAAACAAGAAAGGAAGTTTTCAATTTGCCTTATGAAAGAAAGCAAAGAATTTTTTTTAAAAAACCACCTCTTTCTTTGCCATCTCATGTTTCCTCCTGCTTCTGGGAGGAAGATTTTAGTTTTAATTTTTTCTCTAAGTGATACAGTACATCAACACTGCCCTAACTGGCTTTATTTCATCATCTGGTGAAAAAACCGTTTGGAGAGATATCTTGGCTAAGAAAAGAGTACCGTACAACCGTCGTATTTTCATAAAAGGCTTTATAGGTGTAAATATAGCCAGAAACGAAATAACTTAAAAAATTCCTCAGTGTATTATTCCCATCAACACTGCCCTAACTGGCTTTATTTCATCATCATCATCCTTTAAATTTGCAGCCAAAGACTGGCCTAAAATTAACAGTCCAATATGTAACCAAAAACCTAAGAACTGTTAAGGTAATATATAGGCAGTTCCTAGTAAAAAAATATTTTTGTAAAGTTAGTATGTTTAAGTCTAATATCTAGGGCAGGGATTCTCAACCTGTGGCTCGTGGGCCGGATGTGGCCCTCAGCACCATTTAATGTGCCCCCACCACCACACCAGGAAGTGCCATGTGGTGGAGGAAGAGCAAAATGGCCATCCAGCCCCCGAAGCTGTCTGAGGAAGTATGACTTGGCTCCCGGCTTTAAAAGGTTGAGAACTCCTGATTTAGGGAGTCCTCTAGGTATTGTTCCATGGGCTCCGATTACTATGGGTACAACAGCAGATATCTTCCTCTACAAATGCTTAACTTTAATTTGCAAATCACGCTGTTCTGTTATTTTCTCCAGCTGATTGTCCTCAATTTGTGCATCCTCTGGTATGGCAATGTAAACACATTTTTCAAGATTGCAGCTTGCCTTTCAATCATTTTCTTTCTGTATTCAACCTTCTGCTTCACTGTTTTCAAAAGACCTCCTTTTTAACTTTCTTAAGCACAAGCTTTTCACTTTTCTTAATGCAGTCATTCAAGCTATGTTTTTCTTCCTCTACTGTATGTTTCACTTGTAAAAGTCTTCTACCACTCTCGAAATGTGTTTAGATAATTTGTCTCATTCAGGAATCCCTGGATCCAGGAAGCCATGATCCACTCCAATATGTTGCCCAGAGGCAAGAACATCAGACACTGGCCAGTACAGTAATACCTCGGAGAACGTTTGCATCAGATAACGCTAAAACTGCATAACGTTAAGCAATCGGGGGGAAAAAACCTGCATCGCATAACGTTAAAATCCTATGGGATGCATCGGATAACATTCGCTAAAGCCTGTGCCGGTTACAATGTATCTCTATGAAGTTTTAATGTTATGTGATTCATCCCATAGGATTTTAATGTTATCCAATGCATGCATTGGATAACGTTAAAAATCGGATAACACTAAGACTTGTGGAACCAAGTTTTAGCGTTATCTGGGGTTTTATTGTAATTATCCGAAACCATGGATTTAAGAAGGTCTTTTTCAAGAATTGTCTACTAATGCCTCCTTTAAGCATGCTGGAATCTTACCCTGCTGCAGGGAAGCATGCATTCCTCTTCCTCCTCATTGGGAAGCTTTTATAAACCAGGAAAGGCAAGTGTCCAAGAGACATAGTAGCCTTCACCTCTCCTGGGGTCCTATCCATATCCTCAGGCTACAAAAACCAAAACCTATCCATCAACACAGTATAAGTTAAATTCACAGGACTGGTTTCAACTCCAGCAGTCACGTTAGAGCAGATCTGAGCAATTTGGGCTGCAAAGTCTTGTGTGAATTCTTCAACATCAGGCTGTAGAATGGTTTGCATTCTCTTCCTGTGGGGTCAGCATGTGATACACTCTTACACAAGAACAGCCATGCTGGGACAGGCCACAGCAGCCCATCCAGTCCAGCATTCTGTCTCACACAGTGGCTCACCATTTGCTTCAGGGTATTATTCCCAAGCAGATGCCTTCACCTGCTTAGGATTCCCTGGAAATGGCATTGAGAGATATCCTGCCTATCTCTCCAACCCGGAGGTTGTCCTTAGGTCACTCTTGATCACATAAAAGAGCTCTAACTGGACAATTCTGTCGAGAGGCAATGTTGACAGAGAAGATGGAGGTCTTTGTTGCAGCTGGTGTCGCTGCCATAGAGCAAGTCTTCCAGTGAGCCTTAGCCTTTGTTCAGTTGGATTCGCTCTGCGTTTTCTGCCATTGTCTCTGTCCCACTTGCTTCGTCACCACCAGCTTTATGGTAAACCAAAGAGGCCAGTTTGATTCTATGGAAGAACATGCTTAGGAACAATTCTATCAATAGCTCTGTCCATTTTCCCATTCGAAAGGTCAACCAGGGTTTTGACAGAATCATCTGCTGAGGCAACAGGAGACTCTCCAAGAGCAGTCAGGAAAACATTTGGATCCATTGGCCTCTTGGGGTGGGCGGTCTTTATCAGTCAGGTATGCCTGTAGAGGCTTTGAGTTCCAATGTCACCTTTCCAGTTACAGGGACCTTGAAGATGACACTATTTCCTTCTACTTTCTGCTGTAGGAATGAGGATGGCCATTTATCTACAGCAAAGGCCAAGACGCTTATGCCATGAGCAGAGCTGTGGCTAATTTCTTGCCTAGTCCTTGCTAACCCTGACCATTAAACATCAAGCTTGTCAATGGATAGTCCTCTTCTTTTTCCTAGTCATTCAAAAACAGGGGTGGATTTGTGCAGCCTGAGGGTCACGTGAAGCCCCCCCCCCAACTCTCTATTTGCAGCCCTTCTCCTCCATTGAATGTATTGTGCATTCTAGAGCAGGCACTAATATTTTCTGTAATGCACAAGCTTTTGTGTCCACCACATCTGATAAAGATGTTGTTACATCCTGGTAACATATTGCACCATTGGTCCAATAACAAATAATGCACGGCCAGGCATTTCCCCACTCATCGCTGACATTGCTGCTGTCCAAACCTGAGCCCTGGAGGGTTTCCTAACCCAACAAAGAACATTTTTGGGGTGCACTAAAAGGCTGCAGTGGCTTAGTGATTAAGATGCTGAATTTGACAACTGGAAGGTCGGCAGGTCAGCAGTTCAAGACCCGAGTGCTGTGCGACTGAGTAAGTGGCCCGTTGTCTGTCCCAGTTCCTGCCAACCTAGCAGTTTGAAGGCAAGAAATTGCAAGTAGATAAATAGGCACCATTTTGGCAGGAAATGTAGCAGCATTCCATGTGTTCTGTCATCTATTCATGCTTGCCACATGACCATGGAAACACCAGCAGACACAAATAACATTGGCTCTTTGGCTGTAAATGTATACGACCGGCTTTCAAGCAAGGGCGGCCTAAAAGGCTGCACCGGGACAAAATGCTCAGGTGAAAGCTTGGTTTCAGCTAGATATTTTTTATAACATAAGTGGCAAATATTTTGATATCAATAATTCACTGAGGAAATAATCTTTTTTAAAATAAAGCTTTTGGAGAGGCAAATTCATATCACCTTCCTCGTACCTGTCTTTTTAATGTGGGCAGTGTTTTTTGTGGTCGTAGCATTTTCACTCAATCCACACAGATTTTCACTGAAGATCCGGAAATAGTATTCATTTCCCATGATTAAATCTGATACTACACAATTAGTGCGTCGATAATGATCAAAAACAGTATACCATTCCTGAAATTAAAATAAGCAGGATTAGAAAAGCAGAAGACCATGCAAAGGTCCCATAATAATGTGCTTTTGGAAACTTAGATAAGGTAAAGGTAAAGGTTTCCCTTGCTTGAAAGCCAGTCGTATCCGACTCTAGGGTTCAGTGCTCATCTCTGTTTCAAAGCCGAAGAGCCAGCATTGTCTGCTTCTGCAGACGTTTCCGTGGTCATGTGGCAGGCATGACTAGACACCGTAGTGCGTGGAATGCTGTTACCTTCCCACCGAAGTGGTCCCTATTTATCTACTTGGAACTTAGGCAGAATAAAAAAAACCATATTAATTTCCATGTGAAATGCTGGGGTGAGAACAACATTGTAGGGGTGATTTAGAGGTTGCTTAAGGGACTGTGGTGGCTTAGTGGATAAGACACTGAACTTGACAATCAGAAAGCTGGCAGGTCAGCAGTTCGAGACCTGAGTGCTACACGATGGAGTGAACTTCCGTCTCTGTCCCAGCTTCTGCCAACCTAGCAATTCGAAAGCAACAAATTGCAAATAGATAAATACCACTTAGGTGGAAAGGTAAACAGTGTTCCATGCACTCTAGTGTTTAGTCATGCCTGCCACATGTCCACGGAAATATCTGCAGACACAGATAGCGCTGGCTCTTTGGCTATAAACAGAGATGAGCACTGAACCCTAGAGATGGATACGACTGGCTTTTGAGCAAGGGTGACTTTTACCTTACCTTTCCCTTAACTGGCAAAAAGTACTTTCCCCCAACAATTGTATTTGCAGAGGTGGTTCTCTTTCTCTTCCCCTCTCTGTATGACGTCTTCCATTAAAACCAGAGTTTTAAAGATAGATATAACAGGTAGAGTCTCGTTTATTCCTTACTTATTCATTTTGTGCAACTCCAAATGAATAACATGGCATACACCATCAAGCTATCTAACAGGAGCTGTTTGGGATGATGTACAATAGCTTCAGATCGTACGATTTGGCTGTCTACACTCATCCCGCCCTTTAGCCCCCTTACCATAGTTTTATTATCTGCTTTCTGGACTGTGTATCCTATGATCTGGGCATTGCCATCATCCTGTGGTGGATTCCATTCCAGTGCAGCATTGAATCCCCACACGTCCACAATTTTCACATTCTGAGGAGGGCCCGGCTTGTCTGCCAAAAGAAGAAACCAGTCACATAAAACCAACTGTCAGATGTTCAAGATTCACCATCTACTTCTTCACTGGTAAGCAAGGAGAACGTGGCCTAGGTTGCTTCCTATAACTTACTCACACATGTGCACACATACTCTCTCTCTCTTGTGTCTAGGTCAGACTTTAAACTGCCAAAATGGAGCCATGTGAATTCATTTCATAGTTCCTTTCACCTGACCAGTTACACGCCAGGCATGGTATTTCATCTTTACTTTGTGGGGTTTGTATCCTAACTAGCAATGGACCTCTCATGTTTTAACAACAGGTGAAAAACAGACATTCTCCCATTTTCAAGTACTTTTGCTGATCCCTAAAAGAGTACCTCTAAAACACAAACAATTTGTGTTACTGAAAGAGATGCATACAAAAGTTTCTTATTTCTAGCATGTTCCCTCTTTTGTGCAACTTTTCTTTCACCCTTTGCACATCAAATTGCCATACGATTTTTGGAAACATCAAGCAATATGAATGTCAAATTAAAGAGTCTGTCCCCCTGCCTTGTCTCCTGGTGGTGGTGATGTGCCTCAACAAAAGGGCAACAGCCCTTGTCTGTCAGATCTATGCATTAATCTTTTCTGAACTGGACACTGGCTGGAGAAGGCCAACTGTCTAATCAACTCTTCAAAAGATCAATAACTGAATGATTAGTAACTAAAATGTGTATTTAGATTTGTTTTCTCAGCTCATTGGATACCCTCTAATAAACAGATAGGGCATTTCAGTGGCTTAGTAGTTAAGATAATGAACTTGAAGATTGGAAGGTCTGAGTTCGAGACCAGAGTACTGCACGACGGAGTGAGCTCTAGTCTCTGTCCCAGCTCCTGCCAACCTAGCAGTTCAAAAGCAAGAAATTGCAAGTAGATAAATAGGTACCACTTTGGTGGGAAGGTAAACAGCATTCCATGCACTCCAGTCTAGGCGTGCCTGCCACATGTCCATGGAAATGTCTGCAAACAGACAGTTCTGGCTCTTTGGCTGTAAACAGATAAGCACTAAATCCTAGAATTGGATATGACTGGCTTTGGAGGAAGGGCGGCCTTAATAGACAGATTTTATGCCTCAGTGTTTAAGAAGCTCACCTTGTTAGCTGGAAGGCCAGCAAGTTGGCAGTTTGAAACCCGAGTACTCAGTGGTGGGCATCAGCAGGTTCACACCTGTTCGCCAAAACCGGTAGCAGAAATTCTGGCTGACCCCGCCCATCCAAGTTTTGAAATAAAGTAGTCCTAATTCAGGTGCAACGTAGGGTTTTCCCCCTGGCCATGCCCATGATACCACACCCACAGTGTGGTAGTAAATTTTTTGGAGCCCACCCCTGCGGGTACTGCATGATGGATTGAGTGCCTGAATGAAAGGAGCCTCATTCGGGTGTCCCCTGAGCAGAGTTTCTCCAGCAAAAATCCTTTCAACCCAGAGTAATCTCTGACACGAAATTATTATTCTTATAGATAGATGCCCTAGTTCTAGCCATACACAGTTCGAGGACGCATAGGTTTTTCCCCTCATTCATTTCACTGAAGAAAGTTGATACATAGGCTCAAAGGGTACGACAGGATTTAACATTTGCATATGGCTTTCAGGGGTTCAAAGAGCTTCCAAGGCATTATCTCCAAAACAAGCACCCAAAAAATTGTGTCTTTCCTCTTTTACAACCTTTTCTCCCCAGAAGAATGTCTTCACGGTTAGCCTTGCAAAGGAAGCCATAATCATTCTGACAAGGATGCTTCTACTTCTATCATGTTTTATGCTTTTCCCCCACCACTTGAGGAGCAGTGCTTCTATACGTTCAGCATCTCATCAAGTGATGCCCTCATTTTTTAGACTGCAGTCCACTTTTAGATGAATGAGAATGCTCTGGACATATGGGAACCTGGAAAAAAAATCCCTGCATCAAAGTGATCATGTGTAAATGAAGAGCCCCTCAGACTTGAACAGTTTCTTACCCATAACCTGCATTGCAATGGTGACTCTATCACTCAGATTTTCTATCTGTACTTCTACTTCATATATTCCAGAATGATGGCGTTCAGCCTTTCGGATAAACAGGATAGAGTCTGTATTGCTGTTTCGAACTGCCACCTCACTGGAGTCTAATGGCTGACCATCCTTTGTCCAGATTACTTTAGGTCTTGGTTTACCCTGTAAGAAGGGAACGAAATGAGAAGATTGAAACTGCAAAGTTTTTAATGGGTTGATCCTCAGTTCTATGCAAAGAGAATCCTTCTCTCTTTTCAATAATACCATTTTAATTCGCTTCCTACATTACTTATTAGCTGTTCTTCTGCACAGAAAGCATACCGAACTACACCAAACCACCACCCCCAACTATCCCCACAAACCTTGTATCCAACTCCTGTCAGAAACTTTTAAAAGGATCTGTTAATAAAGTGACTTGGAGTTTCCTCCAATCTCATCCGTATCTCATTGGTTTGTGGTTCCATGAGAAAATAGCAAACTTTTATTTTTTATATGATGTGATAGTCCCCAAAGTTCAAGGCTGGACCACAAAACACACGGTTCAACCTATATAGGAGGAAGAAATCCCTTTCCATAGGACTGAAGACTGAAATCCTTTTCTTACTGCATGCACAGCTCCACCACTGCCAAACAGAGGTCTTGAAAAAACCATTGTCCTTGCTTTGCTTTTTATGCTTCAGAAAATATTCATTTGTATCTATGACATAAATATGCTCAGGTTTGACTTGCTTATACAAGAATTGTTTATCCGATTCCATATGCCTCTTGGCTCATCTGATGGCCCCTGCCTATGCTGCCTGCTTCCCATTCAAATGTGCCTGCTTTTTCTCTCAGAAATGCATGGAGTTCCCTGACTTCACATTCTCCCAGCTGCTTTAGTGTTCATAGAAGAGGAGAGGAAAGTGGAGGAGGTGGCTGCCATGGCAGCCCCACAAGATGTATTCCTTATTGCTTCAGGAGCTGTCTGGGAGCCTAACTATTTTTATTATTATTAAAGAAGATGCAAATCCTTATAAATCCAAGAAAATTGTGACATGAAGGAAAGAAATGAGAGAGAGAGAGTAGAATAAATGTCCCATCTGGAAGAGACTTATGTTTAACGTGAACAATTGTTTGTTGGACAAGACTGTTTAATAAACCAGTTCTCCTTCGTATAGTTTGTGAATCCACACTCATGGGGTTATGCGCCTGCGCAGAACGGCCGATCAGAGGCTTGAAAAGCTATTGGTCAAAAGTTTTGGCGGTAAGACCGCCCACCCTGAGGCGCCTGCGCGCCATTTTACCTCAGTTCTCTTCTTTCTGCCGTAGCAGCAGGACGATCGTTGAGAGCTTCCTCAATTTTTTCGCCCTTCTGAGGGAAAGTCTTTTGGCAAATTCCAACAATTTTTCTTGGTGATCTTGTCCTTCGGGCAGGATCGCCACCCCGGTGCTGTTTCTTCCTTCTGGTGGACTCAGTTACCTACTCGCTTCGGTCACCGTTTCCCCCCTCAAGGGGGTGGCGGCTGGCCAGCCCTTCGGGGTAACCGCGTTCCAGAAACTTCCGTTGGAAGAATTTTTTCTTTGATGGCCGCGGCCTTCAAACAGTGCTCGGCTTGCCTGAAAAAGTTTCCGGCTTCCGACGGGCATAGCCTCTGCCTTTTCTGCCTCGGAGAGTCTCATCAGAGCCAGTCTTGCCCCCACTGCAAGAAATTCACCCGTCTGGCCGTGCAAAACCGGAGCTACCGGCTCAAAGCGCACCTGATGGAGCTCTCTCTGGCTCCCGTTGCGGCGCTTCTACCTCGGCTAGCGTCTCTCAGCCTCCGCCGCCTTCGACCTCTTCTTCCGCCACCATCAAGAAGAAGAAGAAGAGGGACAAGAACGGGGACAAGAAAAAGAAGCGCGGGTCGGAGAAGAGGCGATCGCTCCCGCCTACTCCGCACACCCCTGTGTCTCCGGGACCTTCGCCACCATACTCGGTCGCGAGATGTCCGTCTCCTGGGTCCTCCATCTGGGGAGGACGGTCCTCCTCGGGTTCGCCTGAAAAAGGACGCAGGGCTGGGGCTCCAGCTCGCCCACTTCAGGTACTCCCGTCACCGCCTCGTGGGAGGACCCGCTCGCCTATGAGGCAGGCCTCCGTCTCCCCAAGGCCCAGGACTCCGACGCTCGACGACGCGGCGATCACTATGCTGGCCACCGTTTCGTCGCCGATTTTACCGGCCACCGTTTCGTCGCCGACCCAGCCAGCCACTGTTTCGTCGGCCACCGTTTCGTCGCTCCCAACGGTGGGGGACCCATCCCACAGGGAGTTCCTGAAGGAGATGTTTGAGGTCATGGCTCAGACTTTTGCCAACCGGTTTAAGACCTCCATGCCTGCGGCCTCTGCGGCTCCGGTACCGACCACCGCAAGCCCCAGGGATGCTGGCCCTGCTGTGGCCCCACCGACCTCCCAAGGGTCGAGTGTCCGCTCCGCTGGCCCACCCACATTGTCACGGGTTGGTCCAGACGTTGAAGCGGTGGACTCCCATCCCGTCGGCCCGCCCAGGCCGTACTGGCGCGGTCCCGACGTGGATGTAAGAGTTCCTCCCTCGTCCTCCGATGACTCCAGCGCCTCTTCGGAGGAGGATGAGGGAGACGTCGACGCCGAGCGGACGCCGGACCAGGCCATTGGCGCGGTTGACTCACCGCGTGGTGAGGATCAACGCTCGCTCATGGCCATGCTGACGCGCCTGGGGACCGCGTTGAACCTGAAGGTGGACCAGCCGCCACTGGAAGGTGAGGACCAAATGACCGCAAAACTGGACAGGCGTGCGGTACGGCCAGTCCATATCACCATGCTTCCGTCCATGCTGACGTCGGCGAAGGCGACATGGAGGAAGCCGGTGTCGGCGCACTCCGTTTCGTCCAGGCTCGACGGCATGTATAGAGTCCTGGACGAGAACGTCGAGTTCCTGCAGGCACATCCCCTGCCGAATTCCCTGGTGGTCAAGGCCTTCCAACACAGGACGGCCACCAGCGGGTTCCCGGTTCCGTCGACCCCGGAGGGGAAGAAGCTGGACGCGGTGGGCCGCAAATTCTACGCCACCGGCTCCCTCTTCCTCCACGCCGCCAACTACTCGGCTGCCATGGGCCTGTACCAGTCTCACCTCTGGGAGCGGGTGAAGGCCGAAACAGCGACGTTACCTGCCGACGCCCAGAAACGGATCGACGCGCTGGCATCCGAGGGCGATTTCCTGGCGGAGCAACAGATGCGAACCGCCAGGCATATAAATGACTATGCGGCGAAGGACATGTCGTCTGCGATCCTGCTCCGTCGCCACGCCTGGCTTAGGGGCACCTCCCTCGATGACGCTATGAAGAAGCTCATCGAGGAGTTTCCCTTCGACGGGCAAGGCCTTTTTGGGCAAGACACGGACAAGGTCCTCAATGAAATGCGGCAGACCAACTCCACCGCCAAGTTTCTGGGGCTCACCACGCCGGCTCCGCCTGCCAGGCCGAGGTTCCAGCCCTTCACGCGGCGCTACCAGGGGAACCCGCAACAACAGGGTGGCCCCGTAGAGCAGCCCAGGTCTGGCTCTTACAAACAACGACGCCAGCACAAGCCGCGCTACCAACCCTACGGACACGGCAAGCGTTCGGACGCTAAGTCAAAGTCGCGCGTTTGAAGCTGCGATGGCCGAGTCTCTCACGCTCCATCTCCCGTACCTCCCCCTCCGGAACTTCCTTCAGGTATGGTCGGGCATCACGGACGACCGGTGGGTCTTAAGGATCTTGTCCTCTGGCTATGCCATCGAGTTCGTGCGGGCGCCTCGGGTAGGAAGACATCGTTTCACCACCTCGTCCCCCCATTTGGAGGAAGAAATATCAACTCTTCTGTCCAAGGGAGCTATCGAGCGGGTGGCCCCGCCCGATTGGGACAACGGCTTCTACTCGAGGTACTTCGTGGTCCAGAAGAAGGACGGAGGACTTTGCCCGATCCTGGACCTGCGCCGCCTCAACAAATGCATCCACACCAGGAAGTTCCGGATGGTGACCCTGCAGACCGTCCCTCCCCTCATCAACAAAGGGGACTGGTTCACAGTCATAGACCTCAAGGACGCTTACTTCCATGTCTCCATCCTCGAGGAGCACCGGAGGTTCCTTCGATTCCGCATCGGCGATTCGGTTTGCCAGTACCGATGTCTACCGTTCGGTCTGGCCACGGCACCGCGAGTCTTCACCAAATGCATGGCTCCGGTGGCCGCCTTCCTTCGCCAGCGGGGAATCAGGGTCTTCCCATACATCGATGACTGGTTGATCGTATCCCCCACCAGCTCGTCGGCCATTCGGGACACGCAGTTCATGGTCCACCTCATGGAGAGTCTCGGCCTCAGGATCAACTTCACCAAATCGAAGCTGATCCCCTCTCAACGCGTCGAGTACATAGGAGCGGTACTCGACTCGCTTGCCACCAGAGCCTTTGCACCCCAGAAGCGCCTGCAGGACATCGCGCAGGGAGTGAACGACCTTCGCACCAAACCGTGCATCCGGGCGAAAAAGGCTCAAAGACTGCTAGGCCTTATGGCCTCAACGACGGCTGTGGTCCCTCACGCCAAGTTAAAGTTCCGGTCCCTACAGTCGTGGCTTCTGCACGAATTCGATGCGCTCCGGGAGAGTCAGTCCAAACGGCTAACTCCGTCCCCGGAGCTGAGGGACCAGCTGGTGTGGTGGACGACACCACTCAACAGAAGACAAGAAGCCTCTGACCAGCTGAGGTGAGCCCCGCCCCTCCTCCCTTTTGCCAGGAGAGGTAAAGGGCCATCGGGGCCGGCAGAAACAACAGCCTCTGCCCCTCCTCCCTTTGCCAGGAGGTTGTTGGGACCATCCTCACCATCGGCGTCCCGGGCTTCCGCCTCCCTGCGGGGGGCTCAAACAGCTGGCGGCTGTGGATGAATTTCCACCGCCACCCTGGAGACACCTGCGGCCAGTCTGGAGCTCGCTGGGACCACCATGCCATCGGCGTCCCGGGCTCCTGCCTCCCTGCGGGGGGCTCAAAAGGCTGGCAACTGCGGAAGAACTTCCACCACTGCCCTGGAGACACCTGCGGCCAATTTGGAGCTCACCGGGACCATCCCACCATCGGCGTCCCAGGCTCCCGCCTCCCTGCGGGGTCTCAAAAGGCCAGCAGCCATGGCGGGATTTCCACCCTGCCCTGGAGACACATATGGCCAGTTGGAGCTCGCTGGGACCACCTCACCATCGGCATCTCAGGCTCCTGCCTCCCTGCAGGGGGCTCAAAAGGCGGGCGGCCACGGAGGAACTCCCACCGCCGCCCTGGAGACACCTGCGGCCAGTTGGATATTGCTGGGACCACCCCCATCATTGGCATCCCAGGCTCCCGCCCCCCTGTGGGGGGCTCGGTAGGCCAGCGGCCGCGGCGGAGCTTCCGCCACCACCACCCTGGAGACACCTGCGGCCAGTCAGAGATTGCTGGGACCACCCCACCATTGGCGTCCCGGGCTCTTGCCTCCCTGCGGGGGGCCCAAAGGGCCGGTGGCCGCGGCAGAATTTCCCCTGCCGCTCTGGAGACACCTGCAGCCAATCAGAGCTTGTTGGGATCACTTCCTCCATTGGTGTCCTGTGTTCCCACCCCCCTGCGGGGGGCTTAAATGGCCGGCGGTCGCACCGGAATTTCCACTGCCGCCCTGGAGACTCTTGCGGCCAGTCGGAACTCGCCGGGACCATCAATATGGGAAGAGAGACTGAGAGGGTATGTTTTAAGTGGGTTAGGGAGGGAGGGAGGGAGAGATGGCCCTGCCAGCCAGGAAGATGGGGCGACACTCCGTCTGGGTTAATGGTGGAGGTTCCAGGGGCCCATTTAGAGGTTGTGACGGGCATGGGGCGTTATAGCGGGAACCGTGGGGCGGGCCGCACTCGGGGAAGGCGGGACCGATGCTTAGTATCTGTCCCACGTTCTGGCCCCCCGGTTTCACCTCTAGGTCCTGAGCAGCTGATCCAGGGTGACCCCACCCTTAGGCTGCTGCTGATGAATGCCAGGTCGGTCTGTAGTAAGGCGCCCCTAATACAAGATTCTATTCTGGGAGAGAGGGCCGACCTGGCATGCATCACTGAGACCTGGCTGAGACCAGAGGATGGGGTGCCTCTATCAGAGATGTGTCCAGCCGGGTTCGGTGTTTGGCACCAGCCTAGGGATGAGGGCAAGGGCGGTGGTGTTGCCATTATAGCCAGGGAGTCACTAGGAGTTACCAGGGCCACTGCTCCACAATTCCTGGGTTGTGAGTCCCTGCTCCTGTGGCTGGGCCCAAAGGGTCAGTTGGGGGTCCTACTCCTGTACCTGCCCCCTTGCAGGGTAAGGGACTCCCTGCCTGGGCTCCTCGAGGCTGTCTCAGCATTGGCGTTGGAGTTCCCTAGGCTTATGGTTCTGGGGGACTTCAATTTGCCTTCGCTGGGGTCCGGTTCCGGGGTGGCTCAGGAGTTCATGGCTTCCATGGCAACTATGGACCTGGCTCAGGTAATTCGGGGTCCTACCAGGGGCAGTGGCCACACACCAGATTTAGTCTTTTTGTCGGGGCGGTGGCAGAGTGATCTGAATTTACAGAAGCTAGACATAACACCTGTGCCATGGTCAGATCACTATCTGGTGGCTCTAGACTTCCTGGGGGCAACACATCATCGTAGGGAGGCAGGGTCTATTAAAGTGGCCCGCCCCCGGCAACTGATGGATCCGGATGGATTCCAGAGGGAACTGGGGGCTTTTCCCCTGGATCGGCAACACGATTCGCCCGAGGCACTTGTTGACCTATGGTGTGGGTCAACGATAGCTGCCTTGGATGTAATCGCTCCACTACGGCCTCTCAGAGCCCGTGGAGCTAGGTCATCCCCGTGGTTCACAGAAGAACTACGGGAGCTCAAACGGGCAAAGAGACGCCTTGAGCGCCGCTGGGTGAAGACCAGGAACGATTCCGATTGGACATTAGCTAGAGCCGCTATTAGGGCCTACCTAGTGGCGATGGGGGTGGTGAGGAGGCAATACTTCACCTCCCTTATTGCCTCCGCTGATAATCGCCCAGCCACCCTGTTTCGGGTGACCAGGTCCCTCCTTGGTAGGGGGGGGGCTGTGCCTGGTTGGCAGGGATCGGCTGAGGACTTTGCTGACCATCTGGTGGAGAAAATCGATCGGATTCGCTCAGGGTTTAATCTTGGCGTGGATGGGGAGGGTCAGGGGGGAGCCAGTGCACAGTCGTGCTGTGTTATCTGGGATCAGTTTGATCCTGTTGCCCCAGATGAAGTGGACAGGCTCCTTGCGGCGGTCCGCGCCACTAATTGTCCATTGGATCCCTGTCCCGCCTGGCTGGTAAAAGCCTCAAAGATGGTGACAGGTGGCTGGGTCGGGGCTATAATTAATGCGTCTTTTCGGGAAGGGATATTTCCTGCACCATTGAAACATGCTTTGGTGCGCCCCCTCCTGAAGAAGCCATCCCTCGATCCAGCAGTCATAACCAACTACAGACCTGTTTCCAACCTCCCCTTTTTGGGGAAAGTATTGGAAAAGGCAGTGGCGCGTCAGTTGCAGGGGGTACTGGATGAAGCGGAATATCTGGACCCCTTCCAGTCAGGATTCAGACCTGGATATGGTACTGAGACTGCATTGGTCGCGCTGATGGATGATCTCTGGCGAGAGCGGGATGGCGGTCATCCGTCCGTCCTTGCTCTTCTTGACCTCTCAGCGGCCTTCGATACCGTCGACCACGGTATCCTTCTGGAACGGCTCCGAGGATTGGGAATCCAGGGCACTGTGTGGTCCTGGTTTTCCTCATTTCTGAGGGGCCGGACCCAGTCGGTGAGGTTGGAGAGCGAGAAGTCCAGTCCTAGGTCCCTAAAATATGGGGTGCCTCAGGGCTCGGTACTCTCTCCTCTCCTTTTTAACATCTACATGAAGCCGCTGGGTGAGATCATCCGTTCCCACAGGGTGCGGTACCATCAGTACGCGGATGATACACAGTTGTACATCTCGGCCCGTGGGGACCCCAGTGATGCAGTCAAAGTCCTTTCCAGCTGTCTGGAGGCTGTTGGGGTCTGGATGGGGGCAAATGGGCTACAGCTGAATCCTAGCAAGACTGAGTGGCTATGGATAGGGGGTCCCGCCTTATCCCGGGAGCTACCATCTTTGGTTTTGGATGGGGCTATTCTGCCCCAGACCGACCCGGTGCGCAACTTGGGGGTCCTCCTGGATTCGCGGCTGCTGCTAGAAGAACAGGTGGCGGCTGTGGCCAGGAGGGCCTTTGCCCAACTTCGGGTGATTCGCCAGTTGCGCCCGCTCCTGGACCGGGACTCTTTGCTCATGGTCACTCATGCTCTGGTTACCTCCAGACTAGACTACTGTAATGCGCTCTACATGGGGCTGCCCTTGATGACCATTCGGAGGCTGCAGCTGGTCCAGAATGCGGCGGCCCGGGTGGTGATGGGGTGTGGACGTTATGCCCATGCCTCACCACTGCTGCGGGAGCTGCACTGGTTACCAGTTTGTCTCCGGGTGCAATTCAAGGTGCTGGTTTTGACCTTTAAAGCCCTATATGGTAGTGGGCCAGGTTACCTTAGAGACCGCATCGCCCTAAGGACGTCTGTCCGTCCAACCAGAGCGGACCGGAGGGGCTCTCTAATTGTGCCATCGGCCAGGGGGGCTCGCCTCTCTGGCACAAGGAGGAGAGCCTTCTCTGTGTCCGCACCGGCCCTTTGGAACCTCCTGCCTGTGGAACTGCGTCTCCAGACGGAGTTGTTGCCCTTTAGGAAAGAGCTAAAAACCTGGCTGGCGGGCCAAGTTTGGGGTGCAGGTGGAGGGGTGGCTTCCGTTGGGTGGTTAATATAGGGGAGGATGCCTGCCCCTCGGTTTCTTCAGTTCCTGCACCCCTCTCTTTTTAGGGGTGGGTTCTTATTGCTGGTTTTATCTGTTTTATTTGTTTTTATATGTTTTTACCCATTGTTGTGAACCACCCGGAGTCGGCTTTGGCTGAGTGGGCGGTATAGAAATTTGACAATAAAATAAAATAAAATAAATAAATAAACGTGGCAAAGGGGAAGAGTTTTTACCCCCCGCAACCCTCGTTGCAAATATTGACCGACGCAAGCAACCTCGGCTGGGGGGCTGCCTGCGGGACTCTCACGGTCAACAACCCTTGGTCGCCTCAGGAGATGGTGCACCATATCAACTACTTGGAGCTGCTGGCCATTTGGAAGGCCCTCCGTTCCTTCGAGACCGTGCTCACGGGCAAGGCGGTCCAAGTGGCCTCGGACAACACCACGGCTGTGGCGTACCTGAACAAGCAGGGAGGAACACGATCCACCACCCTTCTTTACCTCGCTGTGCAACTCTGGGAGTGGTGCCTGGAGAGGCACATTTTCCCGATTGGAGTGCACATTCAGGGCAAGCTGAATGTCCTGGCCGACCATCTCAGCCGCCTCACCTCGACGACCCACGAATGGGAACTGAACGACGAGGTGTTCCAGTCGCTCTGCGAGGCCTGGGGGACCCCGAACATCGACCTCTTTGCATCGGAGTCCAACACGAAATGCCACAGGTACTGCTCCAGGGCGGGCATCGGTGCCAACTCCGAGGGCGATGCCTTCATGAAACGGTGGGATCAGGACTATTTCTACGCTTTTCCTCCGTTTCCCCTGGTCCAGAAGGTCCTCACCAGAATGCTCCAGCACAGGACCAGAGCCATCCTAGTGGCCCCAGCATGGCCTCGCCAACCATGGTTTCCGCTGCTGTTGCGCATGTCATCTCAGTATCGCACGCTACCAGAATCACCGACGCTCCTCCAGATGGAGCAGGGCCAGCTCCACCACTCGGACCTGCCCAGCCTCCACCTCACCGTGTAGAGGATAACCCCAGACTGTCCAGGATCCTGGAACTAGCCAGGTGCCCGTCCACAAGGAAGTCCTACGCTTCCAAATACAGACGCTTTTGTGCTTTCCTGGCATCTCAGCAGACCCCCCTCTCGCAGGTGGAACTGCAGGACGTTTTGACCTACCTCCTCCATCTGGCGGAGTCTGGCCTCAGCATCACCTCCATCCGAGTGCACCTCGCAGCGGTGGTGGCTCACTCTCCAGCTGGCTCGCCCGCTTCTGGCGCTTTCCGCGACCAAACGGTGAAACGCTTCCTCAAGGGACTGCGGAACGCCTTCCCGCCGGTCAGGACTCCGACGGCCCAATGGTCACTCTCTACCGTCCTTAACGCGCTCACCAGGACTCCTTTCGAGCCCATGGCTACCGCGGATGCCCGTCTCCTCACATGGAAGACGGCTTTTCTGGTGGCCATCACGTCTGCTCGGCGAGCTGGTGAGCTGGTCGCCCTGCGGGCGGACGCACCCTTCCTCCAGTTCTTCAATGACCGTGTGGTGCTCCAACCGGACATCACCTTCCTCCCCAAGGTGGTCTCCCAGTTTCATATGGCACAGACTATCTCCTTGCCAACATTCTTCCAGAACCCCGCTAATGCCCAAGAAAGGACTTGGAACACGCTGGATGTCAAACGGGCTTTATTGTTTTACACCAGCAGGACAAGGGAGTTCAGGAAGTCACAACGCCTTTTCGTGGCGTATGGGGGCAAGTCCAAAGGTGAACCCATCTCTGCTCAGCGGTTCTCCAAATGGATCACCTCTACCATCTACTTGGCCTACGAGTCGGCATCGCTGTCCCCTCCACCGCATGTCAGGGCGCACTCTACCAGAGCGGTTGCAACATCCACGGCCTTTCTGGAGGGCACACCGCTTGAGGACATCTGTAAGGCTGCCACCTGGTCCAGACCTTCTACATTTGTCCAGCACTACAGGGTGGACACCAGAGCCACTGCGGACACCAGGCTTGGCCGTGTCGTCCTCACTCGGGGGCTCCGGGCCCATTGCCCTTGACAGTTCACCCTGCCTGACAGTCATCATCTTCATCGTGGGATCATCTCATCCGACTGCCCACCGACCAAGTAAGTGTGAGCTTGCTAATCTCCCATGAGTGTGGATTCACAAACTATACGAAGGAGAAAGTTCGGTTTCACTTACCAGTGATAACTTTCGTTCTTCGAGTATATAGTTTGTGAATACACACTACCCACCCTGCCTCCCCTCTTGAGCTGCACGGATGAGATCAATTGGTTTATCCTGTGCTTGGCTTAAGTATGGAACTGAGGTAAAATGGCGCGCGGGCGCCTCAGGGTGGGCGGTACGGTGGGCGGTCTTACCGCCAAAACTTTTGACCAATAGCTTTTCAAGCCTCCGATCGGCCGTTCTGCGCAGGCGCATAACCCCATGAGTGTGTATTCACAAACTATATACTCGAAGAACGAAAGTTATCACTGGTAAGTGAAACCGAACTTTTCATGACACAGCAAGACATGATGAAACACCTATGAACAGTGGTGTACTGCTCAGGTTCCTACCGGATCCCGGGAACCTGGAGCGGAAATTCCCCCAGCCCATGGTGTGGCCGGCCAAGTGGGCATGGCCCACAGAGTGGAGGTATTAAATTTATTTGCAGTGCATCACTGCCTATGAAGCAAATGAATGAATGAATAATCAACCTGATCTTTTCCTCACATCCATGCCCAAAGGGGAAGTATGCAAGTGTAGGGGGAAGACCATGTAATGTCCTGCCATGATAGCCCATGATTTGTAACATCTCTATGTAGATATCCTTTACTTCTCATATTTTCTGAGTTCTTCAAATGATCCTAACTGAGTTTTTCTTTATGCTTCAACAGAGGATTCTGAAATATTGTGTAAATATTTTCCCATTCAGGGCCATTAAGGGGCAAACAAGATGCCGCCCTGAGTCGGGTTCTGCCTGAGTGGGCGGCATATATAAATATGAATATTAAATTAAAATTAAAATACAGTTAGCATGTCATTATAATCAGGGGTTCCTTTTAAGTGCTGAAATATGCCTGTTTTGGTCATCTCCAGAACTAGCTTTTCACCAAGTTTTGTGGTTGGTCACTGGAAGGTTAACATGAGCTTCATTTGCAAGGCAACCCATATCTCTGAAGAAATTATGTTCCAGGATGGGAAATGCTTCTATATACAATCTGATCAGGCTTGATCCTAAGTGTTGTATGAGAAAAGTTGCAGAAAAATCTCCAAACTCCTGTTACAATAAATAAATAGTTTTTGATTGCCTAAACAGCCCTTATAATTAGTTACAGGCTCTAAAATGTTATGAATCTGAAATTAAATACTTACAGAAACACTAACATTCTAATCAATATAGCCATGTATATTGTGATGTGAACAAAAACTTTCAGTTGAATGGGTGGGTAATTCTATGTATGTGTCCAACTGTATGTTTATCCTGTATGAAGCTGCCTCTTCAGTGAATATACTTTTTTCAGACACTGTTGAAAATGAGTTTGAAATCCAGAATTGTCAACATAGTTGGCTTCACACTATCTTTTGTGCTTTTTTATGTGCATAGCAAAATTTAATTTAATTTAATTTAATTTAATTTATATGCCGCTCCATCCAATGGACTCTGGGTGGTGTACACAAGTTAAAACCAATATAATTTAAAAAAAAAAAAACAAAAACCTTAAAAACATAACTGAAGTGAAGGGGTCTTGTGTGTACGCTCTATGCATGAGCAGAAAGCCAGATTTTCCTTTGATTGTTGTTCTTGTGAAGATTATACATAAGTAGAAGCCTCTCCTTTTCAGCTGACTGTGGCTCTCTCTCGTCAGCAAAGTAGGGGCTGTGGTTAAGAAGCTCATCTTGTTAGCTGAAAGGCTGACAAGTCAGCAGTTTGAGACCTGGGTACTACATGACAGAATGAGCACCTGTCTCTGTCCCAGCTCCTGTCAACCTAGCAGTTCGAAAGCAAGAAATTGTAAGTAGATAAATAGGGACCACTTTGGTGGGAAAAGATCTTGGGGACATGAAAGGAGCCTCATTCAGGCATCCCCTGAGTGGAGTTTCTCCAGCAAAAATCCTTTCAACTCAGAATAATTTCTGACACTAAATTTTTATTATTATCAGCAAAGTGAAGAGAACGGTGAAAAGGCGAGCTTCTCCCTGTAACTGAACTAATAATTCCAGATTTCAGAATGACTGAATAAATAAGGGTTATAGAAATCTGCCATGAGTGGGACAAGAGGAGTTGTAGGAGTGCACTGGCAATTCATTCCCATCTCTGTGAGCTGCTGATTTGGAGATAAAAGTTTGTGCTGTAATCAAATAGATTCAATCAAATACCTGAAAAGGAATTACAATATTGATTGTATCACCCACTTTCTTCATTAGAGTCTGTCTTAGATTACGTGGCAGCCAGATTTTGGGATGTTCTGTGGATCAGAAATCAGATCAAAGAATTAAGAAATCAAAATAGCTTGTAATGACTGGTTATGCCATATGTAGGATAAGAGTTACATCAGAATATTCGGAACAACATTTCTGGAATTATGTTAACTATTTTTGCTTTTTTTGTACATGCAAAAACGAAAAACAAACCCTGGAGTGAAATCTTCCTACAGACAGTGGACACAGTTATATACTCTTGTCCTACTATGACAAACACTGCAGAGGTTGTGTGTTTGAGGAGCAGACATCACACTGCAGCAGAAACAAAATGAAACAGGGAGAAGAGAAAGAGTTAAGCTAGAGATCTGGAACATTTCGTCCATGCGCACGTGAATGTTTCTCTTAAGAGCGACTGGAATTCTGATGTGCCTCCTATTCTTCACTTGTAGAGCTGCAATAATAATTGTATATAGTGGAACCTCACACAACAATCGCCCCATACAGCAATGAAATCGCATAACAATTAGGTTTTGGGGGGAAATGGTGTCCCGCATAACAATTTTCTCTATGGAAAAAATCCTTGCAACAATTTTTAAATGGGAAAAACCACTTAGTGAAAAAATCATTGTATGATGCATCCCATAGGGGAAATCGCTATACGATGCATGCATCATATAGCAATTGTTTCATACAACAACGAGCCCTGTGGAATGGATTAAAATCGTTGTATGAGGTACTACTGTATATTATTAAAAAGTCAGGAAGCCATTTCTCAGCATCATTCTATAGGAAGCTAAATTCATGCAGCTCTCCCATTGCCTGTGAAAGCAAAGACATTGCTCTTGGTTATTCTACTCCTGAGAAGTGTCTTTTAAAAGCTCCAGAGAGAGATGGATGTGGATTTAGCAGTTGTATTAATTGTACCATCTCATTGGATTCCAGCCAACAGGATTAGACCACTTGCACTTTTGGGCTGCAGACAAGATGATAATTAATGACCTAGAAGATGATAGACATCCAATGACAGCAGGACATCCCTGCCCTCCGAAATCAATACTACCTGTGAAATATCAGGATTAAAAGATAAAGAAGTGATTTTGAAAACAAGAGACCTTTTAAAATATGCATCATTAATGTGTTAATAATCAGGGATGCTGGATTTTTGGGATGTCAGAATGAGTTCTTCAGAGTAAAAACAATTTTATACAACTTTTTAAGTAAGCAATCAAATTTACTAGACTGTACAAAATAAAATACATGCATTCAAATCAGATCTATTATATAAAGATATTTATAGGAGTGTACCCATATAAGCAGGTGTAATCTAATATTGTCACCTGACCCTCCACCACTAAATTTATGAGCTCAGTTAGAAAACAGACTTGGTGGCTAATGATGGCTCACAGAAATTACTTACGCAAGATCTCACGGATTGTAATTGGCTCTTTGGTAATTGCTGGTTGACTCGACCCTGCTAAGTTTATAGCAGTGACACGAAAGGAAAGTCTGTCTCCTGTGACCAGATCTTTCAGCAGAACAGAAGTGCGCTCAATTGGGCCATGAAGAGCTGGAATCCATTCTGTGGCTGCAAATGCAAGAACATATGCTAGGTAATCCTTTTCCAGCAGAGGTTTGCAGAACTGCATACCCAAAGGTTCTGTCTTAAGTAAGTGGATAGTAATATACTTAGGATTGTGAAAGTGCACAGTAAAATAAATGTGTTCATCATAACAAAATCAGTCTAGGACTCCAACTACACAGCAAGGGAATTACTAATTCACTGGCATTCATTTGCTGTGAAGTTGAAGAGGGAATTCGGGTTTTCGCAGGTCTCTTTGCATTAACAGGTCATACAGAGAGAGAGGAGGAGGAGGAAGAGGAAAACCTTATTTGCAGTTCTATTTATAGCTCTCTAGGTGGCACCATTACAATGAAACTGTCTCATAAAGTATAAACAAGGTTTCCCTTCCTTCATTTCCTCCTCTCATTTTCTTTTTTCAAAAGGCAAAAAGGATTCTTGACCATGGAGAGTAGAATAGCTGGGATGGGGGAAACGGGTCTTGCCCACAGAGAAGGAGAAGCTGTAAAAAGAGAGAGAAAGAGGCATTTTGCTCACAGAGAGAAGCCTTGCCAGTGTGTGTGTGTGTGTGTGTGTGTGTGCGCGCGTACGTGTGTGTGTGTGTGTATGCGCCAGTGCAGTGTCTTTTCTGCCTTGTGTGTTTCTGTGCACATAACATGTCCTCTCTTATGAAACAAGAGGTGAGGGAGAAGGTGCTTGATAAGGCAAAGCACCCTGTTTGTGTGGACTTATTCTCCCTTTTCTGCATCTGTTCAAGTCATCACATGCTGGAAGTGATGCAAATGAACCACCAGTGGCAGAGAGGGAAAACTAGAGATGAGCGGCTGGTTCTGGGCTCATTGACATTTTCCTTTTGCATCATGTGATTAATGGGGATGGGTTGGGGGAGTGAACCAGCCTGTCCCCAAACAGAGGATTCCCCACATTTTTCCATTGTTGTTGCCCCCTTGCACCAAAAGAGGTCTAGGAAGGATTGCTTTTAAGGGAGATTACTCTAGTGCAGTGGTGGTGAACCTATGGCATGTGTGCCAGATGGAGCACTCATAAGAACATAAGAACATAAGAACAGCCTTGCTGGAACAGGCCACAGCCCATCCAGTCCAGCATTCTGTCTCACACAGTGGCTCACCATTTCCTTCAGGGTATTCCCAAGCAGATGCCTTCACCTGCTTAGGATTCCCTGGAAATGATATTGAGAGATATCCTGCCTATCTCTCCAACCCGGAGGTTGTCCTTAAGTATCCATAATTATAGCCATTGATACTCTTGTCCTCCATGAACTTGTCTAATCCTTTCTTAAAGTTGTCAAGACTGACAGCTGTCACCACTTCTTCTGGCAGGGAGTTCCATAGACCAGTAATCCTCTGGGTGAAAAAATACTTTCTCTTATTTGTTTGAGAACTAGTACCCAAAAGTTTCATCGAGTGTCCCCTAGTTCTAGTGTTATGCGATAGGGAAAACAGTTTTTCCTTATCTACTTTGTCCACACCGTGCATGATTTTATAAACTTCAATCAGGTCACCTCTTAGACGTCGTCGTTCAAGAGTGAAGAGGCCCAACCGTTGCAGCCTCAGATGGTAAGGAAGGTGTTCCAGTCCCCTAATCATTCTGGTTGCCCTCCTCTGCACTTTTTCCAGCTCCATAATATCCTTCTGGAGGTATGGCGACCAGAACTGTACACAGTATTCCAGATGGGGCCTCACCATAGATTTATAAAGAGGCAAAATGACACTTGCTGACTTATTTTCTATACCCTTCCTAATGATCCCTAGCATTGAGTTTGCTTTTTTCACTGCTGAGGCACACTGGGTTGACACCTTCATTGAGTTGTCCACCAGGACACCAAGGTCCCTTTCCTGGTTTGTCGCAGAGAGTTCAGACCCCATCAGTTTATAAATGTAATTGGGGTTCTTTGCCCCAACATGCATCACTCTGCACTTACTAATGTTGAAACTCATTTGCCACTGTTTTGCCCACTCCCCCAGTGTCAAGAGATCCCTCTGAAGCTCCTCACAATCTCTCACAGTTTTCACTACCCTGTATAATTTAGTGTCGTCAGCAAATTTGGCTACCTTGCTTTTTACTCCTACCTCTAGATCATTTATGAAGAGGTTGAAAAGCAGGGGTCCCAGTACTGAACCTTGGGGGACCCCACTCTTTACTTCCCTCCACTTGGAGAAGTGTCCATTTAGTGCTACCCTCTGTTTCCTGTCCCTTAGCCAGTTGCTGATCCAGGACAAGACCTGTCCCTTTATTCCATGACTGGTAAGTTTATTCAAGAGCCTTTGGTGTGGGACCTTGTCAAAAGCCTTCTGAAAGTCCAGATAAACAATGTCAACTGGATCCCCCTTATCCACATGCTTGTTGACACTCTCAAAAAATTCCAACAGATTAGTGAGGCATGATTTGCCCTTGCAAAAACCATGTTGGCTCTCCTTTAGCAGCGCCTTCTCTTCTATGTGCCTATTAATTCTATCTTTTAGGATGGTTTCCATCACTTTACTTGGGACACATGTCAAACTGACAGGTCGGTAATTTCCTGGATCACCCCTGGATCCTTTTTTGAAAATTGGCGTTACATTCGCTACCTTCCAGTCATCAGGCACAAAGCCTGATTTGAGGGAAAGATTATATATTTTGGCTAGGAGATCAGCAATTTCATCTTTAAGTTCCCCGAGAACTCGTGGATGGATTCCATCTGGTCCTGGTGATTTGTTAGTGTTTAGCTTAACAAGACATGCAAGGACCTCCTCCCTGGTTATTTCTATCTGGCTTAATTCTTCGGTTTCCCTCCCTACGAAGATAGGCTCTGTTTTGGGCATGTGGCCTCTGTCTTCTTCAGTGAATACTGAAGCAAAGAATTCATTGAGTCTCTCTGCAATCTCTGTTTCCTCTTTAATAACCCCTTGCCTTCCATTGTCATCTAATGGTCCAATGGCCTTCCTAGTTGGGTTCTTACTTCTAATGTACTTAAAGAAGTCTTTGTTATTTCTCTGAGTATTTTTAGCTATACGCTCCTCAAAGTCTTGCTTTGCTTTCCTGATTGTTGCCTTGCATTTGTTCTGCCAGAATTTTTGTTTCTGCCTGCTGTCCTCATTCGGACAAGCCTTCCATCTTCTAAATGAGCTTTTCTTGCTCTTGATCACTTCCCGAACAGCTCCTGTAAGCCACATTGGAGTCCTCTTGGACCTGGCAGTGGCCTTTTTCCTTTTGGGTATGCATTCCAATTGAGCCTCTGTTATTGTTTTTGTAAACAGCCTCCATGCCTCTTGGAGTGTTTGGACTCTCTCAATTTTCCCTTTCAGCTTCTTTTTTACTAGTTTCCTCAACTTTGGGAAATTTCCTTTTTGAAAATTTAAGGTCTCTGTGTTAGATTTTATCAGTGACTTGCGGTCTATGTTCAAGTTAAACATAATTGAGTTGTGGTCACTGTTCCCTATTGGATCAGTCACATTAACATCTTGCACCAGATCCTGAGTATTACTCAGGATCAAGTCAAGGATTCTTGTACCTCTAGTCGGGTCTTCAACCATCTGTCCCAGGGAACAATCATTTAGCATATCTAGGAACTTTATCTCTTTATCATGTGCTGAACAACAGTTCACCCAGTCTATGTGAGGGTAATTGAAGTCCCCCATTATAACCAGGCTTCCCTTCTTGGATGCCTCCTTTACAACATTCTCCAACTGCCAGTCTCCCTCAAGAGTTTGGGTCGGAGGCCGATAGTATATGCCTACTGTTAGACCATCCTTGTGGCCTGGTACTCTTACCCACAGAGCTTCTAATGGTGACTCCAAATCACCTAGATATTCCAATTCATACGATTTTATCACTTCTTTGACATACAAGGCCACACCACCTCCCACTTGCCCCTTCCTATCCTTCCTGTACAGTTTGTAGCCTGGGATAACTGTATCCCATTGGTTATCATCCGTCCACCAGGTTTCAGTGATACCAATAATATCAATATTCTTATTTATTGCTAAGTATTCCAGCTCCCCTATTTTGTTCCGGAGGCTTCTGGCATTTGCATACAAGCATTTATCTATGCTTTTCTGACACAGTCTTTTGTGTCCAGTTGCATTGTTAGACTGCCTCTTGCATCCTTCTGCTAGAATGCTAGTGACTAGCTCCTCGCTCTGCTCAGTAATTTTTGCATCCTCCTCACTACTCAAGTACACACTTTCCCAAACCGGATGCTGCCCAGCTCCTGTCGGCTTTCCCCCAGTTATCAGTTTAAAAGCTGCTCTGCAGCCTTTTTGATGTTGAGTGCCAGCAATCTGGTCCCATCATGGTTCAAATGCAACCCATCCCTCCTGAACAGATTTGGCTTGTCCCAAAATGTTCTCCAGTTCCTGACAAATCTGAAACCCTCCTCTCGACATCACCGCCTCATCCACGCATTGAGGCTTCTGAGCTCTGCCTGCCTGGTAGGTCCTGCGCGAGGGACAGGCAGCACTTCTGAAAATGCTACCTTGGAAGTCCGGGACTTCAATCTTCTTCCTAACAACCTGAATTTGGCTTCCAGGACAGACCGCTTGGCCTTCCCAACATCATTGGTACCAACATCTACCATGACAACTGGCTCGTTCCCAGTTCTCTCTAACAATCTATCTAGATTTCTTGTGATGTCTGCAACTTTTGCACCTGGCAGGCAAGTCACCATACGGTTATCATGTGCATCATAAATCCATTTCTCTGTATTTCTAATTATTGAATCGCCTAGTACAAGGAGCCTCTCTCCTGCAATCTGTTCATCTACATGCACCTCATCAACCATATTAAGGGAGAGAACCTCAGTTTGTTCCTGTTGTTTATCTTCCTGGACCTCATCAAGTGTGATGAAAGAGAGATCATCAGGTGGAACCAGTTGTTCCTCTGTGTGTTCCTCATCAGGTGTGATGAGGGAAAGAGCCTCAAATTTATTCTGTAATTTCAGACTCTCAGAGTGATCCCCTACTCTTCTCCTCCTTTGAGTCACATTCCTCCAAACATCTCCCTCCTGAGTTAGTGAAGGGCCTTCTCCCTCAGAACTGTGCCCTGTCTCTTCTTTGTCCAGCATAGTCTGTTCTGCTCTGTCCAAGAACAGCTCAAGCTCCTTAATTTGTTGATGGTTAGATATGCGGGCCTCTAGCTGCTGGACCTTCTCTTCTAGTAGTGCAACCAGCTTGCACTTGCTGCAAGTGTAGTTCTCCATATGCTTTGGCAAGAACACAAACATGGCACAAGTATTGCAGGTAACTACAACTGTTCCCTCAGAATCCATTTTAACAAGTGCAGTATTCTGGGCCTCAAAAATGTACACGTTTACTACCTTTCTACCTAGTAAGACTATATTATTCCTTTGTTACTAGTGTGCAATCTCGCGCGCCGTTAGGTGCGCGGGCCTCTAAAGCAGCTCTACTCCAACTGCAAAACTTACCAGCGCTCACTTCCTTTGTTTTGCTCTCCTCAGCAGCAGCTCTGCTTAAGAGCACATGCAGAGTCAAAAGGGCTGACCCTGAAAGAGCTCAGAGCTTTTAAAGGCTAGTGTGGCTCCGCCCCTATGAGTCACAGTTCAGGGAAGGGCCTGGTGTGGCTCTGCCCCCTGCTTCTGGAAGCTTCAAACTGCTTCCTCTGTTTGAACAGAGGTGGCTCTCAGCAGTTGAAATTATCAATTTAAATTAGTGGAAGCCTCTAAAGCAGCTCTACTCCAACTGCAAAACTTACCAGCGCTCACTTCCTTTGTTTTGCTCTCCTCAGCAGCAGCTCTGCTTAAGAGCACATGCAGAGTCAAAAGGCACTCAGAGCCCTCTCTGTCAGCACGCACACAGTCACCCCAGCACAGAGTTTGCCACACCCACTTCCCAACAGCCCAATGAGAGCGCTTCCTCTCTCCCCTCAGCACAGAGTTTGCCCCACCCCTCTGCCCAGCAGCCCAATGAGAGTGCTTCCTCCCTCCCCTCAGCACAGAGTTCACCCCACCCCTCTGCCCAGCAGCCAAATGGGAATGCTTCCTCCCTCCCCTGTCAGGTAAGGCGGGCGGCTCACATGCGGCATGAGGGTGCGGCATGGACAGGGGTCTGTTGAGTCTGTGGTGAAGGTGAGTCTGGGCACTCAGTCTCTAAAAGGTTCGCCATCACTGCTCTAATGGAGTGACCCATTCCAGCACGATCCAATTGCTTGCTCTGTTTTGCAACCAGTTTAAGTAGATAACATGAGATTCTTTTGACGTCTGTTTCTAAGATGTGAAAGACTACCTAAGTTGTGTCTAACTTGCTTTCAGACAAATGATTGGCTTTTTATATGTCTATTTCTGACCTCATAATAAGCTTTAATCATACTAGGTAGAAGGTTTTGCATCTACCCCACCTTTTTCCCATGATAGCAATAATATTTTTAATAAGAAAAAGATGGGGAAAACAGTGGAAGAACAAAAAAGAATTATGAGCATTCAGCGAATGAAGCAGAGTTGGGTGTGGGTGTGTGTTGTGATAAAAGCCTCAACTGAAAGTGCCCTCAAAGTCAGCAGTCTTTTCCCTGGAACTATAACTAAATGCAATAACCACGATTACAAAACCAGGCTTTTAGACTCTAATTTTTATGCTACCTAGTCTGATGAAGAGTTCTGGAGAACTCAAAAAACTGGCCCATTTTTATAGTATTCTCAATAATCTTAAAATAGATGATGATCAATATCGACTTTTTCTGAACAGGAGACTCACTGGAGTTTGATTTTTCCTAGAAGTAGCACCATTGCTTCAAATGATACTGTCCGTCGCTCATATCTACCTAAAGAATAGGATGAGACTAAAACACAACTTCCATTCATTTTAATCAGTGAAAAGGCACTTTCAATTCAACAGGGTAGCTGACTCACATCCTTCTTTGCAGTACTCAACAAGGTAGCCATCCAGTCCTCCTGCTCCAATGCGTTCAGGGGGTCTCCATTTTAAGGTAACAGAAGAGTCTGAAACATCTTCTACCGTGAAGTGTGCTGGTTCACTTGGTGGAGCTAAATAGAATGAAATATCCGTCATTATTTACTGGTAATATTAATGTCAGCATTCTTATTAAACTTTCACTAAATGACTAACAAAAGAAAAATGGAGTTACTTGCTAAGAAAATCCCTGTCATAGAGGTTCGTCTCTGAAAGACGTTCCACAGAATGTGGTTTATTTTAGTGTATGAGAGTCAAGACACAAAGCACAGCCAACGGCTGGGTTAACTCAGGTTTATTGCATGGTGGACAGAGGGAACATGTGGTAATGGCGGACGAACAGCTCTATATATAAGGCAGTAACGTATTTGAATGTGGCTCCACGGTAGCCCGTTGGCTACTGGTCCGCGTGACGTCATGGCTGGTCACGCCCTTCTTGTCCAGGTGTAGGTCGCGGCGGGAAACTTCCCGCGCTGCGGTCTTTGATGGGTTTGAACCAAGAGAGCTTGGACGCTCGCTGCTGCCAGCTGGTGGTCATCAGCTCGCGTCCTATTACAGGGTTTATGTGATACAGCTGAAGGTTACATTGTTACTCATTGGCAAGGTTACATTGGTTCAGATACATAGATATCACATGTAGAAGGATACACTATTAGGACACAACACTCCTCCCCCCTAGGATGAGACGAAGTCTCTCAGCCAAGATGGCTTATTTCGAACACGCTGGGGTCTCGGTGCGGGCTGCCCTGCCCCGGCTTCGCTCCCTCCTCCTTGCTCCCTGGCTTCCTGCCCTGCAATCGGAGAGGATGACTTGTTAGTGGTTTGCCGCGGCTCTGCGGCTTTGTTGGGAGGTGTGTGCTTTGTTTGGGAAGAACCGGGGGCACTGGGGGCTAACGAAAAACCCCTCTTCTCGCTTGGATGGGTGGGGGAACACTCCGAAAAACCCCCCCGGCTCGCAAAATCAAAATCAAAATCGGATTCGGGGGAAGCGGCAGCGGCGGCCGCACACTCCTTTTCCCTCCCCCCGGGCTCGGATAGAACTGGGGTATCAAAAGGATATGAGTCGGGCTCGCTGCTTTCCCCCCTGTCTCCCCCTTGGGCTAAACGGGTGGGGGAGAACCCTATCGCTGAATCCTGCCGCTGCGCTCCACTGGTCGGTCCCTCGCTCACTCGGTGCCTCAGTTGATCAGCGTGCCTCCTCCAGAGGAGGCCGGTGCTAGTTTCCACCCGATAGGACACTGGCCCCGTCTGTTCTATTATCGTCCCTGGCACCCAGGCTGGGCCTGCGTTGGCATAGTTCCTGCAATGTACAGGATCGCCTATGCCGAAACCTTTCGAGACCGCTAACCCTATGTTCTTCCCTTTGTCCTCGACCCTCGACGGGTCTAGCCTGGACAAAAGCGTGGTCAGTTTCCTCCGCATCAGCAGCTCGGCCGGCGAGTAACCAGACGCTAAGGGGGTCACTCTGTACGCTAATAGAAATTGACAAACCTGGTGATGTAGATCTCCCGAGCCCATGCGCCGCAGCGTATCTTTTGTGGTGCGCACTAACCGTTCCACTTGGCCATTCGTGGCCGGGTGAAACGGCGCGGATGTGACATGCCGAATTGCATTTGCCTCCATGAATGCCGCGAACTCAGCGGACGTGAAACAACTGGCGTTGTCGCTGACCAAAGTGTCGGGTAAACCGAACGTGGAAAAGACCCTCCTTAGTTGGCGAATGGTGGTGGCGGAGGATGTGCTCTTTACCGGAATGACCTCCAGCCACTTAGAGTATGCATCCACCACCAGGAGAAACATGGTTCCCCGGAATGGGCCAGCAAAATCTACGTGCACCCTGGACCACGGTCCCCTCGCTGCGTCCCATTCCCTATGTGGTAGGCGGGCCACCTCCAGTCGAGAACATTGACATGCCTCACAAGTGCCAACCATCAGCTCTATGTCGGCGTCCAGCTGGGGCCACCAGAAGTAACTCCGGGCCAACGCCTTGGAACGGACGATCCCCGGGTGGCTGACGTGCAACAGCTTTAGCACCTTCGGCCGCAGGGACGTAGGAACCACCACCCGTTGACCCCACAACAGGCACCCCCTCTCTAAAGACAACTCCACTCGCTTTCGGAAGAATGGGTCGAATTCCGTGCCTGGGGATGACGCCGGCCACCCCTTCTGCACCCACGAGCATACCTTCTCTAGTGTTCTATCCTTTCCGGTCGCCCTGGCAATGTCGGCCGGTACTATCGGGGGTGACTCTAAAACCTCTATTAGCAATACCTGGCGGTCTCTTCTTACCCCTGCCTTCTGGTCGTCCGATAATGGTAACGGCGACCGTGAGAGCGCGTCTGCATGGCTGATTTCCTTCCCTGGCCGGTATTCTAATTCATGTTGATATGCGTTAAGAAAAATAGCCCACCGCAGCATCCTCGGGGACAGGATCTGTGGCGTGGGCTTATTTGCAGTGAAGATCCCTAACAGGGGCTTGTGATCAGTAACGATCTTGAACGGCCGACCATACAGAAAATCGTGAAATTTCTTGGTTCCCGCTACTATCGCTAGTGCCTCCCTATCGGTCTGTGCGTAATTCCGCTCTGCTTGGGACAGGGACCTTGAATAAAACGCTATCGGGGCCTCCCTTCCGTCGCCTAGCACGTGGCAAAGCACCGCCCCCACCCCCACCGGGGATGCATCGCAGACCAAAACTATGGGCCGTTTGGGGTCGAAATGAGTCAGGATTGCCTCGGATGTGAGGAGTTGCTTTAACTCTGAGAACGCTCTCTCTTGCTCGTCACCCCACAGCCATTTTTCCTCTTTTTTAAGCAGCCGATGAAGCGGCTCGGCAACAGACGCCTTCCGTGGAAGGAAGGTATGGTAGAAATTGAGAAGCCCCAGAAATGACTGAAGCTCGGTTTTGGAAGTGGGGCGAGGGGCTTTCTTAATGGCGGCTACCTTAGATTTGGACGGCCTAATTCCCTCGGGTGTGACACGGAACCCTAAAAACTCAACCTCTGTTTCGTAAAATACACATTTGTCTTTTCTCAGTCGCAGCCCCGCTTTCTCGAACACGGCTAGGACCTTATCCAATCTGTGGGCCAGCTCGGCCTTACTCCCCCCCGTTATCAACACGTCATCAAAATATGGCAACACCCCTTCCAGCCCCTTCAGGAGGCGTTCCACTAGCGACTGAAAAATGCCAGGTGCCGAGTTCACGCCGAACTGTAACCTCGACACCTGGAATGCCCCCTTATGTGTGACTATTGTTTGTGCCGCCGCTGTGGCGGGGGTTACTGGGAGTTGCTGGTAGGCCTGTGCTAAATCGAGTTTAGCGAAACACTTTCCCCCATTCAGCCTGGCCAGAAGGTGGCTGACCACTGGCACCGGGTATGCATTAGGGCGGATTGCCTTATTAATAGTACACTTATAATCAGCGCAAATGCGCACCTCCCCGTTAGCCTTCAGTGCTGTTACAATTGGAGTCTCCCACTCCGCGGAATCCACAGGAACGAGAATTCCTTGACCCACCAGTTTGTCCAGTTCCGCCTCTATTTTGTCCTTAAGCGCGAACGGTACCCTGCGCGGTTTAAGTCTTATCGGGCGGACCTCCGGGTCTAAGTCGAAGGCAACAGGGGGTCCCTTGAACTTTCCAAGTCCACTTTTAAAAACGGCGGGGTGTGCGTCACATACTGCTTGTATTGGGTCCTCGCCTACGGCATGCACCCCCCCTATGAACAGGCCTAAGGGCTGAAACCACTGTGTTCCGAGGAGGCTACAACTCCCCCCTTTTAGCACCACTAGGGGAAGTTCCGCAGAATGTCTCTTAAAGCGAACCCGGAACGTTCCGACCCCCAACACTGGAATGCTGTTCCCCTGAACGTCCCGTAGTGTGGCCCTCAACGCTTTAAGTTTGGGCCGCACGTGGGGGTCGATTTTCAAGAACTCTCTCTGGGGAATTATAGAATAGGAGGACCCCGAGTCAACTTCCATCCTAATAGGGGTCCCTTGTACTAGTACCTCAACAAAGTAATGGGGCTGTCCCGCAGACACGTTGAACACAGGAGCGTCGCCCTCGCTGTCGTCCGAGATGCGGCCCACGCCGTCCTGCTTCCTCGTGGCCCGGGCGCCATCTTTGGGTCTCGCTGGACGGTCCGGTCTGGCTGAACGGTCTTGCGAATGTCTCCGGCCCTCTTTCCATTTCCTGCACGCCTTGGCGATGTGCCCCCGACGTCCGCAGTTGAAGCACTCGGCTTTCCTGAATGGGCACTTCACGCGCTCATGGGCCGCTCCGCAACCATCGCAGCGGCGCCCGCCTCTCCGGACCTTCTGGACCTCCTCGCCATCGCTACTCTCTGACGACGATTTCGAGGTCGGTCGGGTTGCATGCACCGACTGACCGGACTTCCCGTGCGATGAATTTTCCGCTTTTCCGGCCCTCGGACGCCACTCACGCCACTTGTGCATCTCGTCTACTCCAGCATTCGTGGACTCCGCGGCTTCCGCGGCCTCTACAACCTCTTCCAGTGTGGGTGGTGGCTCCCTGTTCATCAAACTGCGCTGTACTTCCTTGTCCTTCAGGCCACACAACACTCCGTCCCTGAGGGCCATCTCTAGGATGTGGTCCCATTTGCAGGGGGCGGCGGCTACCCTCATAGCCGTTACGAAGGCTTCTACCGACTCGTCCGGCGCTTGAACTCGCCTCCAAAACGCACTCCGAGCGGGAAACATTGCCCTCGAGGGTCGGAAACGCTCACGCAGCATTTTCATGATGTCACCGGCTTTGAAATCGCTCATCTTCTTCGGTGCAAGGATGCCCACCAGCGTCCGCTTGGTTTCCATCCCAAGCATGCGAGTGAGGATGGCCCTCTTCCTTTCCTCGTCGTCTTCTTTGACTTTGAGCTCCACCAGTGCCGCCTGGAAGTCCATCTCAAAGAGCTCCCAGTCTTGCGGTTTGGTGATGTTGAACCCGCTCTGTGTCCTGGCTCCGTGGGGATCCATTATCCCACCTTCGTCGCCAGTTTAGTGTATGAGAGTCAAGACACAAAGCACAGCCAACGGCTGGGTTAACTCAGGTTTATTGCATGGTGGACAGAGGGAACATGAGGTAATGGCGGACGAACAGCTCTCTATATAAGGCAGTAACGTATTTGAATGTGGCTCCACGGTAGCCCGTTGGCTACTGGTCCGCGTGACGTCATGGCTGGTCACGCCCTTCTTGTCCAGGTGTAGGTCGCGGCGGGAAACTTCCCGCGCTGCGGTCTTTGATGGGTTTGAACCAAGAGAGCTTGGACGCTCGCTGCTGCCAGCTGGTGGTCATCAGCTCGCGTCCTATTACAGGGTTTATGTGATACAGCTGAAGGTTACATTGTTACTCATTGGCAAGGTTACATTGGTTCAGATACATAGATATCACATGTAGAAGGATACACTATTAGGACACAACAGTTTATGGTTGAGAAACTTTCATGCTATGGTTGGTTTAGTAAAGATTTGTTACTAATTTCATCCAAACTAGGGCCTCTACAGAAGATATTCAAGGATAGAAGTGTCCACACTGGGAGAGGCAGCCAATCTATAAGCTGTGCAACTCTCCGATAGAGATTTCCTAGGTTAAGAGCTGCTTTTTACAGTTTAGATTTGGAATGGATAGGAAGACATTTTCTCTACTCAGTTGCTACCTGTCATAGACACTGGGGGTGGGGGCAGTTAACCCATGCTCATCACTTTTCTCTTGCAAGCAGTGTCACACCTGAAGAGTCCTGCTCATGTGGAGGCACAGAACATATAGAGTAGGAACCCAGATTTTCACAGATCCATCCTGTTGGGTAAAGCTTACATGGAAGCAGGAATCCTACCTCTTCAGAGTTGTCACTGACTGCTCATGCAAGCAAAGTGATGAGAGAGACGGTAGGGTTAGCCACCTCTCTCTATGTTTGTTGATGAACCTGGAAAAGGTAACACGTAAATAGGATCACAGGTTATTTAGTACAGAACACATATGCTGCTAGGTACTGGTCAGGTGGGCGGCTACTATATTCTCCGCTACTTGTGGGTTCTAAACACAAGTCCACTACTTACTTATGTGTACCATCTCCCTTTCTTCCACCGAATCCATTACTCTCTTCCTTGTCTGGTCCTCATAAACACCCATTAAATCAGATCAGGTTGAAAGAGAAGGCAATCAGTTCAAAATAAGCCCAGGACATTCCACTGCTGGGTCAAGTCTTTAACCTAAATCTTCCACACCTGGTCCAACACACTAACTGCTATATCACACGGGCTACATCACACACTAACTGCTACTGTACATCACAAGGTAGAACACAACTGTCCTCTTCCCATGGCCCCGAACAGGCATGCCATAGCAATGGAATAAATGAAGTGACAATTTCTGATCTTTGGTGAGAGAGAAAAGAGTGTTAGCGAAAATGCTAATATGCTAATTTGTTAATCTGTGTCATAACCATTCTGTAATGAATGATAATGATAAAAAAATTAGCAGCTCAAGGCAGATCAGAAAGAGATAGGAAACTACTATCTTGATACTATTGCATGACAAAAGACAACCAAAACAGTGTGGACATATTATCTGTTGTGGTTATTAAAAGTCCAAAAAACATTATATAAAGTGCTTTATGTATCTTGTTTCAATGAAACAAAGAGATTGTTCAATGTCATTTCCCTCCCACCTATATTTTACAAATATGTTAGAATAAAAAGTATTTGATATATAGAATTAAAACACAGACACACACATGAATTGATGTTACAATTACATACTTCACAGTTCTAAGCCTCACAAATGGAAACTTGTCTGCTAGTGAGTCCCCATGTAGCCCACAAAACATCTCAAGGCAAAGGTTCTGTGGTCAACTCTGATGCATTTCAATTCCCCATGTCATGAATTCAACTTATGTGATGCAGAAATATTGGTGATAGAAATTCAGCTGGTGTAGTTCTTCTTCTCTCTCTCTCCAGAGCTCAGAGGGGATCTTCCAACCTCTATACATTCCGTTTCTAAATTCACTTTATCTGTATGTGAAAATGTTCAGTGAAACTCTAGCATCTGCTCTCAGTTTCCTAAGGTGAGTGATAATAAGAGACACAGTATAAGCATGCCTACTGGATGGTACGTGAAGAAAGGGCTACCATTTCAGCCAGAGACGGGATAAGATGGAGGATAGAACCAGAGTGTGTGTATGCAGTGTTTTGTTTTGTATTGGCGGGTCAACCCAGAGTAAGTTAATAGATGAACGTGGAGTTGGTTGGGAAGTAAGACAGAAAAGATCTTTTGAATTTTATCTCTACTTATAAGGGATGGATTCAGTGGTGGGATCAGCAGGTTCACACCAGTTCGCCAGAAGCGGTAGCAGAAATTCTGGCTGCCCCCACCCATTCAAGTTTTGAAATAAAGTACAGTAGTCCTAATTCAGGTGCAACACAGGGCTTTCCCCCTGGCCACGCCCACAGTATGGTAGTAAATATTTTTGGAGCCCACCACTAGATGGATTTGGACAAACAAACCCCAAACAAACCTAAAGCACAAGGGGACCCTGGCTCTTCATGTTTGACTCACATGAATTTCCATCTAGTTTGTCATTGGGTGGTCCAAACAAGGGCTGTTTCTCTTTTCTAGACCCTCCCCCAGCTGCAAACCAAAGTAAGAAACCTTGGCTTGTTAGGGGTACCTTTTTCTGGCTTGTTGGACAAGAAGCAAACTTGAGAGAGAAGGCAGCTTGTCCCAGCCAAGCTCTGTGACTTGCTTTGATTTTCTCTTCTTGCAGGTGTTAAGGAGTTACAAGCATAGAGAACAGCAGAGCTGCAAGTAAGGAGCTATTGGGCTGTGTGTCTCAGTAGACAGCTTGTGACTGATAAGCTATGATTCCCTGGCTTGCCACATTGTCTGAATATGGCCATACCTTGAACCAGCAGATAGATACAAACTATCCCCAATCATCTCTCTTTTTGTTACGATGGAAGTTATGCATTTGTCTGGGCAGTATAATCAGAGACTTCCGACATTACCTCCAAATTCAAAAGTCATGTAGCCCTCCACTTTTATGATGACTTTTATTTTGTATTAGTTTCTTTGTCTCTCAAGATTTAGAACCAAAGAAATTCCATTTTCGTCCTTCAGATTGAAACCCATAAAACTAAAACATTCTACTGGCTGAACAAATTGCCAAAGACATCCATGAGTTTGTTTCATGTTAAGTGGCAAGTGTGCAATAACTTTGGCACTTTTCCATAGCATTTAGATGACATGGCACAAGCTTAAAAACTATTTCAGTATAATGTTTTGTCATGCCATATGTGTACTTAAGCCAGGAATACCTTTGGTATTTCAACATACCCTATACCTTATGTTAGAGTTTTTAAATCTATGCAGAATGTTTATTACTATACAGCACCAACATTTTTTTTTAAAAAAATCATACAACAGATGAAGTATCTAATGTTGGCATCCCAACTCATTATGTCACAACAAACAGAGTAACCCACATACTTCCTTGTAACCACGCTTAATTAAAGGCAGAAATTAAAATTCATTTTAAAAAGCATGGCACCATACATAGGAATGTAGTACATGATCAAATGACATGTACTACAAACCAAACACACCAGTAGTCAAATATGGAGCATAGAGCCATTTTCTAATGAAATAAACCTTGTCTTATTCCATCAAGACTTTGGACCTTTTAGTTCAGTGGCTTCCTGCAAGGTTTCTGGAGTTTCTTCTCTCTCCACAGGCACATCCCCGAGCAGTAGCTGATGTTCAGGATCTACCAACCCCTCTTGATGCATAGTTTCTTCTGCAGGCCCATTGCTGAGCACCTGGAGCTGTGCATTTTCACTTCCCGAAAACTCTTCCCCTTCCTTCCTATCTTCCATGAGCTGAACCGCCACTTTAGTCATTTCTGCTACTCTTCTACCTCAATTGCCTAGATGTTTCTTTTCTATCCCAGACTCATGCAGTTTGCTCTTAGTTCAGAGACTGATAGGAATACAGTACTGCATGGGAAGGGTCATAGTGATTATTTATAGAAGTTAATTCCGCAGATATTTTGTTAACAAGCTATCTTTGCAGCTCCACAGGAGTGGGAAGATTAATGGAGCACTGGGTGGTATACGAGGATATTTGCACCCGTAATGGAATGGGGGAAGCCGAGAGGTTCTGGGAGGTCACTCTCAATTAGCTCCCCTCTGTCGTTGAGATCCAGCTTGCCTCTCACACGTCTAATTTTAACAGTTAGAAATTCACCCGCAATTTCATGAAATTGGAACCACCCTGCTCCTAGTTACACAGAGGTTTTTTTTTAAAAGGTTAGACATTATAAGATAGATAAGCGACTAATCAGCTGTCTTAAAACTAGGGACTTGGAGGCAGATAATGGGATTGTGTTTGCATGCGTCTTCTGCTCTTTTTTAGGAAGTTTTAGAAGCAGAATGCATTGTTTGTTGATGCACAGTTTAGCACATCACACTTACCAATTGGCACAAATGGCAGTGAGGAAGGACTAGGCCGAGACATACCAACAGAATTCACGGCATAAACTCGCATTTCATAAACAACTCCTTCAATCATCCTCTTTGCTTCATAGGACAGGTCCTTCAGAAGGTCAAAGTTCAACCTCATCCACCTGTAGCTCTTTTTCTTCTTCCTCTCTAAGATGTAGCCTAAAAATTGAAAGGACAGTTCAAGAGATGCAGCTAGAGCCTGAGCAAAAGGGCACATAAACACAATGATTTTGTTTTTATCATCTAAAACCCCCTGAACCAGATTTATTTTTATTACATTCATATTTTTGGATTTCTGACATTTTGTTGCTCCCTTGATGGATGAAGGCAGGCAACAATATTTTTAGTAGATTGATCATTTCTTCTTTAGCTAATGAATGAACTAGCTAAATTTAAACATGGTATATGTTGACACATTCATGAGAATGAAAGGAAACTTTGTGTTAAAAGCATTCTCCAGCCCTTCTACCAACAGACTCTGAGAGTCTGAAATTACAGATTCAATTTGAGGCTCTTTCCCTCATCACACCTGATGAGGAACACACAGAGGAACACCTGGTTCCACCTGAGGATCTCTCCTTCATCACACTTGATGAGATCCAGGAAGATAAACAACAGGAGCAAACTGAAGTCCTCTCCCTTAATATGGTTAATGAGGTGCATGTAGATGAACAGATTGCAGGAGAGAGGCTCCTTGTACTAGGTGATTCAATAATTAGAAATACAGAGAGATGGATTTGTGATGCACATGATAACCGTATGGTGACTTGCCTGTCAGGTGCAAAAGTTGCAGACATCATGAGAAATCTAGATAGATTGTTAGAACTGGGAAGGAGCTAGTGGTTATGGTACACGGTACCAATGATGTTGGGAAAGCCAAGCTGTCAGTCCTGGAAGCCAAATTCAGGTTGTTAGGAAGAAGATTGAAGTCTCGGACCTCCAAGGTAGCATTTTCAGAAGTGCTGCCTGTTCCTAGTGCAGGACCTACCAGGCAGGCAGAGCTCAGAAGCCTCAATGTGTGGATGAGGCTGTGGTGTCAAGAGGAGGGCTTCAGATTTGTCAGGAACTGGAGAACATTTTGGGACAAGCCAAATCTGTTCAGGAGGGATGGGTTGCACTTGAACCATGATGGGACCAGATTGCTGGCACTTAACATCAAAAGGGTTGCAGAGCAGCTTTTAAACTGATAACAGTGGGAAAGCCGACAGGAGCTGGGCAGCATCCGGTTTGAGAAAGTGTGTACTTGAGTAGTGAGGAGGATGCAAAAATTACTGAGCAGAGCGAGGAGCTAGTCACAAGCATTCTAGCAGAAGGATGCAAGAGGCAGTCTAACAATGCAACTGGACTCAAAAGACTGTATCAGAAAAGCATATATAAATGCTTGTATGCAAATGCCAGAAGTCTCCGGAACAAAATAGGGGAGCTGGAATACTTAGCAATAGATAAGAATATTGATATTATTGGCATCACTGAAACCTAGTGGACAGATGATAACCAATGGGATACAGTTATCCCAGGCTACAAACTGTACAGGAAGGATAGGAAGGGGCAAACGGGAGGTGGTGTAGCCTTGTATGTCAAAGAAGTGATAAAATCGTATGAATTGGAATATCTAGGTGATTTGGAGTCACCATTAGAAACTCTGTGGGTAAGAGTACCAGGCCACAAGGATGGTCTAACAGTAGGCATATACTATCGGCCTCCAACCCAAACTCCTGATGGAGACTGGCAGTTGGAGAATGTTGTAAAGGAGGCATCCAAGAAGGGAAGCCTGGTTATAATGGGGGACTTCAGTTACCCTCACATAGACTGGGTGAACTGTTGTTCAGCACATGATAAAGAGATAGTTCCTAGATATGCTAAATGATTGTTCCCTGGGACAGATGGTTGAAGACCCAACTAGAGGTACAAGAATCCTAGACTTGATCCTGAGTATTACTTTGTTGCTAGTAGTTAAGAAAATGAGCTTGGTACTCACAACCTTCTTTATTTGGCCAGAATTCTGTTCTGTGAAATTGTTTGCACACTGAACTCTAGCACGTATGGTTCTATACATAGGCTGCTTTCTCAAGAAGGTATCCTGTACCTCCTTGCACCAATAATGTTAAACACTCATTCAAAGAGCACACACTTGTGTTATTCCAGAGGCAGGGCTTTCTGTTCAACAGAACCGCAATAGGACCCTGGCATTAAAATTTGCTCTGATTTATCAACTATCTACAGATTTGTTTGTTTAATCTTCTGATACACACTCTGGTTCTATGCATATTTGCCCAGAAACATCTTCGGTTTTCCTTGAAGCGTTTTGCCACAATGCGTAGGACTGCAACTAAACTAACTGCAGCTTTATACCTTCCCATGAATACATCTCTGACCCAATTATGGTCCAGTAGAGCTACTTTGTAAATAATCTAGAGCAAGAGTTCTCAACCTTTTTAAGCTGGGGGCTGGGTCATGCTCCCTCAGACAGCTTCGGGGGCTGGACAGCCATTTTGCCCTTTCTCCACCACATGACACTTCCTGGTGTGGTGGAGGTGGTGGTGGGCCACATGAAATGGTGTGGCAGGCCGCATCCAGCCTGTGGGCTGCAGGTTGAGAATCCCTGATCTAGAATCTAGTTGTGTCCATTTTATGTCTTATCTAATTTGTTGTGTCATCATTCTCTGTAGAAGAAGAACACTGATGAATCCCTTGATAGCTGGTACAGTGGAACCTCATACAACAATTGCCCCATATAGCAATGAAATCACATAACAATTATGTTTTGGGGAAATGGGGTCCTGCATAACAATTTTCCCTATGAAAAAAATGTACAACAGTTTTTCAATGGGAAAAACCACTTAGCAAAAAAAAAAAAGTTGTACAATGCATCCCATAGGGAAAATCGCTATGCATCATATATCAATTGTATCAATTGTTTCGTGCAACAACGAGCCCCATGGAATGGATTAAAATCATTGTATGAGGTACTACTGTATTATAATTTTTCAAAAATGCCCTTTAATATCTTAGCTGATTTTAAAAGATTTAGGAAAAAAGGATACTTTCTAACAAAGGCTAATCATCACTTAGAACTTGGAACAGCTACTCAATATCTATTTAGAATATAGGGGTACTGTAATGAACTCTGACATTTACTCTGCACTTAGATTTATCATAACGCAAGGTGTAGTTAGATAGTCCTGCTGCTTGTTCTACTATAGATATGGGCTGGTTCGCTCCTTTTTCTGTTGGTGTAGTTGCTGGGGCAAAGTAGTCTATCCTCATAGTATTCCTACCTACCCCTTTTTGGATGTGGATCCCTATCAGGGGCTTCTGGTTTTTTTCTTTTCTTTTTTGGTATGAGTAAGATCGCTCTCTTTTGGTTTGTTTCCAATGCATGTGTTTGCAAGGATCAAACCAAACTGAGTTTCCTTCTTTAATTTCATTATCCCCATATTGTTAGTGGATTAAATAGAGATTAAATAGTTTCCCTTCTTGAACATGCCTACCACATGACTACGGAAACATCTGCAGAAGTAGACAGCACTAGCTCTTCGGCTATGAAACAGAGATGAGCACTGAACCTTAGAGTCGGATATGACTGGCTTTCGAGCAAGAATGACCTTTACCTTTACCTTCTTGAACAAATTGCAGGTAGTAATGGAGAAATTGAGAAATTAAAAAAAAATCTTCCTCTGCTTCTAGGGAAAAAAATTAAAAACCATTTAGGTTAGTGTTGATGCGCTGTACCACTTAGAGAAGAAATTTGAAACCTTCCTTTTGGAAAGAGGAGGAAACAGGAAGAGGCAAGGATGGAGGACCCTGCCCCTGTTTTTGATTTCTTATAGGAGCCAGACTAAATAGGATCACTTGAAATGTGTGTGCTATTTGAATGCAAGGATTGTACAAAATGGTATACTGGACCTCTACCTGACCTCAAGAAATCCTATTTATCCCACTCCAATTGACCCCATGTAGAAAAATACATAATTCACTGAGACAGTGAACAATATCCAGCCTATTACAGGTTCAGTTACCTGGCATGCTAAGTATGCTATGAAAAAAGGTCTTGCACCTCTTGATTCACTCATTTTGTCCAGAAGACTATTCTCGATAAAACTGTATAATGCATCAGTGCAACTTTTAAAAGTTATTTAGTTCCCAGGCACCATGGAAAAGAGCCTCCTCAAAAATTGTGGTATTTTGAACTGCAATTGGGCGTACCTCAAGTAATGGCAATTTTATTGTGCTGGCGGATGTATCTTATGCTAGGTCAGGTGAAAGGAATTACAAAATGAATTCACCAAAAGGTGGCTTCATTTTGGCAGTTTAAAGTCTGACCTAGACATGAAAGAAGAAGGCATCACCATGGCCACTAATTGTGCTGGCTTAAATATTCAAGGAAGCGATAGTCAACTAAGTATTGTTTCCATTTTTTGTCTTTTAGAACTACTTAGGCTCCACGGTGCCATGGCATTATTTGCGATTTTGACTATCATCTCAGTCAGGCGCATTGCTTTCAATATACTCAAGAGTGCCTTCACTTGGAATCACAGCCTTTTACTTCATCTGGTACTGATGACAGTTTCTTGCTGTCCTTCTCTCTTGACACCTGATATTCCCATCAGTGACCTTGTCCAATGGTAATCTTAACTCAGTGAAATATTTCCCAGACTGAAAACTGCTCTGTGTGCTACAGCAGGGATAGAAGAAAGATAACTTCTTGTGTGTTTTGCTTCTGTGTTTTTGTGTAGCATCTGACAATGGGGAAAATCAAACGACAGTGGTACGTCGCATAACGAATGCATCGCATAGCAAAAAATGTGCACGGCAAAGCGTTTGTTATGCAATGGCAAATGAAGCGTTCATTATGCAATGGCGATACCTCGCAAAATGAATTTGTTTTCATTATGCAGGGTTTTTGGTAACTGGGGTATACCCGCTTAATGGGAACCCTGGTTAATGGATTTTTTTTTCATGATGCGGGGTATCTCCCATAGGGAACCGCATAATGAAAAATGGAGTTTTTTTATGCGGGGTTCTACTGTATGTCCCCCACCCCACCCCCAGGCTTCAATTCTGGGAATTCAACAAGAAACATCAGCTAGTCCCAATTAGATGGCCATGTGTAATATGCTAAACCATCCTTAAAATAAAAAAGCATTTGTCCCTAGAATAACAAAGGGCAATGAGAGTGTATGAGCTCAAAAAGATAGCTGTGTAATGCTAATCTATTTTAGCATACTGAAATTTCTACGAGCAGACAAAAAGTAATTTTTCAGTCTTGATTAAGAAATAAAGGTACATATATATGAGTCTTTGGGTGACATTCTCACTGTAAGGGCTCCTACCCAATACTGGCTGTCCTCCATCATACTTGGGAGGTTCCCATTGTACTGTGCAGCTGTCTTCTCCAACATCAGTGATCTTGGGAGCTTCAGGTGGGTCAGGTACATCTAAGAAAGAAAGGAAGAAAGAAAGAAAGGAAGGAAGGAAGGAAAAATGATTCTGAAGAATTCATCTCACCTTTGATAGTTAAACTATGGAATTTGCTACTACAAGGTGTGATGATTTTCAAAGAATATGAGGGAAATTTATGGCTGAGAAGAATATCAGTCTCTGTAATCATACCAGCAACACAGCAGCCAGAATACTACCATAGGGGGATATCATGGGTATCTGGAATATAGTGTTGGCCAATGGTCTGACCCAGCTGAGCTTTTCTTTTGTTTCTTTCTTTACAGCTAAACCTACTCTTCCATCTTGGTGGCTTCCAGACCAAATACAATACAGTTAGAACACAATATTATATTGAATATCATAAAGCTCTTTCTTTAATCAGGAAGGATTCTTGGTTCTGATGCATTTGTCAATGTACTTCCATTTAGTGTGACTGATGCAGCTCCCCTGGTGGCTCAGTGTGTAAAGTGCTGAGCTTGGCCTTGGAGACAAGAAGGTAGGGGATTGATTCCCCGAGAGCTGCATGATGGGGGACATGAAAGGCGCCTCATTCAGGCGTCCCATGCAAAAGCCCTTTCAACCCAGAGTAATGTCTAACATGAAAACACACGCATGTGTGACTGATATTATTTAGCTTCTTTATACTGAAGCAAGACTGAAGTCTTGACAAGATAAAAGTATTAAAATATATATGAACTCTTAGCTGATGTGTGTTGACATCTGGACACATAACATTATCATATATTATTGGGTTGAGATGGCAAAAACTTACCTCTAAAATAAATTTATAGAGAAAAGTGAGGCTGAGAAAAAGTTGGATTTCTTCTAAAATGTGATTTTCACAAGTACTGCCTCCTTCTAAATCACTAATGTGTGATGGCCAAAATCCTCTTGTGTAGTTACACAAATGGAACAACATTTTAAAATTTATCTTTATGGAGGGTAACAGCTTCATCAATACTGGCCTGGGGCTGACGAGGACTTTGTGTGCCAAAAGGGCTCAGGACCAGAAAGTGACTCACAGAACTGGATCAGTGATATGGGTGTCACACTGTGATGTGGAAGGCAAATGAAAACAAACTGCATTATATTGTTCCCAGGACAATCTTCATGACTGAGTGCCATGATGATAGCCAAAATTCAGAATTCGATATGGCACTTAAAGAAGAAGACACATTGCCAACGTTAAGGAGTCACCATAGCCATTATTTGCATATTGCGTCCCACAACTCAGAAGGCAACTGATAACGTCTGTAGTGATTTTTAATTTGAAATAATCATCTCTTCCAGCAACATAAGAGGAGACTTTATACATGGACATCACCAGATGGTCAACATCGAAACCAGATAGACTATATACTCTGCAGATTGCAAAATCCAGGCTTAGTCTAAAGAAAATAGGGGGAACAATTAGGCCACCAGGTATGACCTAGACAACATCCCCAAGGAATACACGATGGAGGTGTGGAACAGATTTAATGGTTTAGACTTGATAGACAGAGTGGCAGAAGAATTATGGACAGAGGTGCAGGACATCATACAGGAGGCAGCAAGTAAAACCATACCAAAAGAAAAGAAGCATAAGGAAGCAAAGTGGTTGTCTGATGAGGCTCTTAAAATAGCAGAGGAAAGAAGGAACACAAAAGGCAAAGGAGAAAGGAAAAATACAATCAATTGAATACAGACTTTCAAAGAAAAGCAAGGAGAGATAAATAAACATTTTTAAATGAACAGTGCAAAGAAATAGAGGAAAACAACATAAGGGGAAGGATCTTTTCAAAAAAAAAATATTGGGGAATCCAAAGCAAAAATGACCATAATAAGGGACAAAAACGGTAAGGATTTAGCTGATGCAGAAGAGATGAAGAAAAGATGGCAAGGAGGAACTCTACACAAAGGACCTCAACACCCCTGATAATCACAATGATGAGAACATTGAACTTGAACTAGACAGCCTAGAGAGCGAATTCAGAAAAGCCTTAAAAAGCACTGCAAACAACAAAGCCAGTGGAGATGATAGTATCCCTACTGAATTATTCAAAGCCCTAAAATATGATGGAATCAAAGTATTGCATTCTATATGCCAGCAGATTTGGAAAACACAACAATGGCCACAGAATTGGAAAAGATCAGTATATGTTCCAATCCCAAAAAAGGGTAATGCAAAAGAATGTTCAAATTATCGAACAATTGCGCTCATCCCACATGCTAGCAAGGTGATGCTCAAGATAATACAGGATAGATTGCAGCAGCATGTGGAGAGAGAATTACCAGAAGTGCAGGCTGGTTTCTGAAGAGGCAGGGGAACTAGAGACCACATTGCCAACATACGTTGGATTATGGAGAAAACAAAGGAATACCAGAAACAAGTCTACTTCTGTTTCATTGACTATACCAACGCCTTTGACTGTGTGGACCACAACAAAATGTGGCAAGTAATTAAAGAGATGGGAATACCAGAACACCTTATATGCCTTATGAGAAATCCGTACATGAGTCAAGAAGCAACGGTTAGGACAGGATACGGAATGACAGAGTGGTTTGGAATAGGAAAAGGAGTAAGACAAGGCTGCATTTTGTCACCCTGCTTATTTAACTTATATACAGGGCACATAATGCGCTATTCAGGGATGGACAAATCACAAGTTAGAATCAAAATTGCTGGGAGAAACATCAACAATTTGAGATATACAGATGATACTACCCTGATGGCAGCAAGTGAGGAAGACCTAAATAAGCTCCTGCTTAGGTTGAAAGAAGAGAGTGCAAAAGCTGGCTTGAGACTCAATATCAAGAAAACCAAGATAATGGCAACAGGCCCTGGAAAATAGATGGGAAAGAAGTAGAAGCAGTGACAGACTTTATATTCTTAGGATCCAAGATCACTGCAGATGGTGATTGCAGCCATGAAATAAAAAAGGCGACCAATTCTTGGGAGGCAAACTATGAGAAACTTGGGGAACATAGTTAAAAGCGGAGACATTACCTTGCAAACAAAAGTCTGCATAGTCAAGGCAATGGTATTCCCAGTGGTAATATATGGCTGTGAGAGCTGGACCATAAGGAAAGATGAGCGCAGAAGAATAGATGCTTTTGAAATGTGGTGTTGAAGGAGAGTTTTGAGAGTACCCTGGGCAGCGAGGAGAACAAATAGGTCGATCTTAGAAGAAATTAACACTGACTGCTCCTTAGAAGGTCAAATAGTAAAGATGAAGTTAAAGTACTTTGGACATCAAATGAGAAGAGAGGATTCACTTGAGAAGGCCTTGATGCTGGGAAAGGTGGAGGGCAAAAGAAGAAGGGGGCGGCAGAAAATGAGATGGCTAGATAGTATTGTAGACACAATGGGCACAGAGTTAGGTGGGTTGAGAAGGATGGTGAAGGACAGAGATGCCTGGCGGGCAATGGTCCATAGGGTCGCAAAGGGTCGGAATTGACTGTGTGACTGAACAACAATAACAACAACAATTCATCTTCTACAGTTAAACCATTTCTCTTATGTTAGTATAATCAGCTAAGAGGGATACACAGAAAGAGCCTCCTTGAAGATTGTGGTATTTTTGAGCTACAATCAGGCATACCCTGATAATGGCAACCTTGTATTGTCAGCTAATCTTTCTCATGCTAGTTCCAGCAAAAGGAACTGCAGAATGAACTCACCAAAAGGTGTCCTCATTTTGGCAGATTCATGTCTGGCCTAGACAAGCAAGAAGAAGAATCAGCTATGAGGATTTAGGCCGGTGTTTCTGAAAGTTGTTGCATTTAATCAAAACATTTGGGGAAAGCACATGAATGCCATTCTGTTACATATTTTTATTAGACAACCCATTCAGCACCAGAGAACTTCCTAAAACACATTAGAACTCCTGAAACATGCTGCTGCTAAATTTGCCATTGGCAAGGTAGTTGCTGAAGAAATTTATCAGCAATTATGTTGGTTGTATATGATTCAGGAGTGCATCAGGGACATACCTGTCAACCATCCCGATTTGGCCGGGAAAACCCCGTAATTTGATGTCATAACCCGCCCCGCGCTGCCAAAACCCTGTAATTTGGCAGCGGGGGTGTTGTGTTCTAATAGTGTAACCTTCTACATGTGATAACAATGTATCTGAACCAATGTAACCTTGCCTACGAGTAACATTGTAACCTTCAGCTGATCACTATAAACCCTGTAATAGGACGCGAGCTAATGACCACCAGCTGGCAGCAGCGAGCGTCCAAGCTCTCTTGGTTCAAACCCATCAAAGGCCACAGCGCGGGAAGTTTCCCGCCGCTACCTACACCTGGACAAGAAGGGCGTGACCAGCCATGACGTCACGCGGGCAGTAGCCAATGGGCTATCGTGGAGCCACATTCAAATACGTTACTACCATATATATAGAGCTGTTCGTCCGCCATTACCTCATGTTCCCTCTGTCCACCATGCAATAAACCTGAGTTAACCCAGCCCTTGGCTGTTTCCTGTGTCTTGACTCTCATACACTAAATTGGCGACGAAGGTGGGATTATGGATCCCCAAGGAGCCAGGGCACAGAGCGGGTTCAACATTACCAAACCGCAAGACTGGGAGCTTTTTGAGATGGACTTCCAGGCGGCACTGGTGGAACTCAAAGTCAAAGAAGACGACGAGGAAAGGAAGAGGGCCATCCTCACCCGCATGCTTGGGATGGAGACCAAGCGAACGCTGGTGGGCATTATTGCACCGAAGAAGATGGGTGAGTTCAAAGCCGATGACATCATGAAACTGCTGCGTGAGCGTTTCCGACCCTCGAGGGCAATGTTTCCCGCTCGGAGCGCGTTTTGGAGGCGAGTTCAAGCGCCGGACGAGTCGGTAGAAGCCTTCGTAACAGCTATGAGAGTAGCCGCCACCCCCTGCAGATGGGACCACTTTCTAGAGATGGCCCTCAGGGACGGAGTTCTGTGTGGCCTGAAGGACAAGGAAGTGCAGCGCAGCCTGATGAACAAGGAGCCACCACCCACACTGACAGAGGTTGTAGAGGCCGCGGAAGCCGTGGAATCCACGAATGCTGGAGTAGATGAGATGCACAAGTGGCGTGAGTGGCGTCCGAGGGCCGGCAAAGCGGAAAACTCGCTGCACGGAAAGTCCGGACAGTCGGTGCACGCAACCCGACGGACCTCGAAGTCGTCTTCGGAAAGCAGCGACGGCGAGGAGGTCCAGAAGGTCCGAAGGGGAGGGCGCCGTTGCGATGGTTGCGGAGCGGCCCATGAGCGTGTGAGGTGCCCATTCAGAAAAACCGAGTGCTACAACTGCGGCCGTCGGGGGCACATCGCCAAGGCGTGTAGGAAAGGGAAAGAGGGCCGGAGACAGTCACAAGACCGTTCGGCCATACCGGACCGTCCAGCGAGGTCCAAAGATGGCGCCCGGACCACGAGGAAGCAGGACGGCGTGGGCCGCATCTCGGACGACAGCGAGGGCGACGCTCCTGTGTTCAGCGTGTCTGCGGGACAGCCCCATTACTTCGTTGAGGTACTAGTACAAGGGACCCCTATTAGGATGGAAATTGACTCGGGGTCCTCCTATTCTATAATTCCCCAGAGAGAGTTCTTGAAAATCGACCCCCACGTGCGGCCCAAACTTAAAGCGTTGAGGGCCACACTACGGGACGTACAGGGGAACAACATTCCAGTGTTGGGGGTCGGGACATTCCGGGTTCGTTTTAAGAGACATTCTGCGGAACTTCCCCTAGTGGTGCTAAAAGGGGGGAGTTGTAGCCTCCTCGGGACACAATGGTTTCAGCCTTTAGGTTTGTTCATAGGGGGGGTGCATGCCGTAGGCGTGGACCCAATACAAGCGGTGTGCGACGCACACCCCGCCGTTTTTAAAAGTGGACTGGGAAAGTTCAAGGGACCCCCTGTAGCCTTCGACCTAGACCCGGAGGTCCGCCCGATAAGACTCAAACCGCGCAGGGTACCGTTCGCACTAAAGGACAAAATAGAGGCGGAACTGGACAAACTGGTGGGTCAGGGGATTCTTGTTCCTGTGGATTCCGCGGAGTGGGAGACTCCAATTGTAACAGCTCTGAAGGCTAACGGGGAGGTGCGCATTTGCGCTGATTATAAGTGTACAATTAACAAGGCGATCCGCCCTAATGCATACCCGGTGCCAGTGGTCAGCCACCTCCTGGCCAGGCTGAATGGGGGAAAGTGTTTCGCTAAGCTCGATTTAGCACAGGCCTACCAGCAACTCCCTGTAACCCCCGCCACAGCGGCGGCACAAACAATAGTTACACATAAGGGGGCGTTCCAGGTGTCGCGGTTACAGTTCGGCGTGAACTCGGCACCTGGCCTTTTTCAGTCGCTCGTGGAACGCCTCCTGAAGGGGCTGGAGGGGGTGTTGCCATATTTTGATGACGTGTTGATAACGGGGGGGAGTAAGGCCGAGCTGGCACATAGATTGGATAAAGTTCTGACCGTGTTCGAAAAAGCGGGGCTGCGACTGAGAAAAGACAAGTGTGTATTTTTCGAAACAGAGGTTGAGTTTTTAGGGTTCCGTGTCACGCCCGAGGGAATTAGGCCGTCCAAATCTAAGGTAGCCGCCATCAAGAAAGCTCCTCGCCCCACATCCAAAACCGAACTACAGTCATTTCTGGGACTTCTCAATTTCTACCATACCTTCCTTCCACGGAAGGCGTCTGTTGCCGAGCCGCTCCATCAGTTACTTAAAAAAGAGGAAAAATGGCTGTGGGGTGACGAGCAAGAGAGGGCGTTCACAGAGTTAAAGCAACTCCTAACATCCGAGGCAATCCTGACTCATTTCGATCCCAAACGGCCAGTAGTTTTAGTCTGCGACGCATCCCCGGTGGGGGTGGGGGCGGTGCTTTGACACGTGTTGAACGACGGAAGGGAGGCCCCGATAGTGTTTTATTCAAGGTCCCTGTCCCAAGCAGAGCGGAATTACGCACAGACCGACAGGGAGGCATTAGCGATAGTAGCGGGAACCAAAAAATTTCACGATTTTCTGTATGGTCGCCCGTTCAAGATCGTGACTGATCACAAGCCCCTGTTAGGAATCTTCACTGCAAATAAGCCCACGCCACAGATCCTGTCCCCGAGAATGCTGCGGTGGGCTATTTTTCTTAACGCATACCAACATGAGTTGGAATACCGGCCCGGGAAGGAGATCAGCCATGCAGACGCGCTCTCACGGTCTCCGTTGCCCTTGTCGGACGATCAGAAGGCAGGGGTAGGAAGAGACCGCCAGGTATTGCTAATAGAGGTCTTAGATTCACCCCCATTAGTACCGGCCGACATTGCCAAGGCAACGGGAAAGGATAGAACACTGGAGGAGGCACGCTGACCAACTGCGGCGCCGAGTGAGTGAGGGTCCGATCAGTGGGGCTCAGCAACCGGATTCAGTGATAGGGTTCTCCCCCACCCGTTTAGCCCAAGGGGGAGACAGAGAAGGACACCAGTCCAAAGCCAGGGGGGAAAGCAGTGATCCCGACTCATATCCTTTTGACACGCCAGCTCTATCCGAGCCCGGGGAGGGGGAAAAGGAGCTTGCGGCCGCCGCTGCCACTTCCCCCGAATTCGATTACGATTTTAATTTTGCTAGCCGGGGGGGTTTTTTGGAGTGTTCCCCCACCCATCCAAGCGAGAAGAGGGGTTTTTCGTTAGCCCCCAGTGCCCCCGGTTCTTCCCAAACAAAGCACACACCTCCCAACAAAGCCGCAGAGCCGCGGCAAACCACTAACGAGTCATCCTCTCCGATTACAGGGCAGGAAGCCAGGGAGCAAGGAGGAGGGAGCGAAGCCGGGGCAGGGCAGCCCGCGCCGAGACCCCAGCGTGTTCGAAATAAGCCATCTTGGCTGAGAGACTTCGTCTCATCCTAGGGGGGAGGAGTGTTGTGTTCTAATAGTGTAACCTTCTACATGTGATAACAATGTATCTGAACCAATGTAACCTTGCCTACGAGTAACATTGTAACCTTCAGCTGATCACTATAAACCCTGTAATAGGACGCGAGCTAATGACCACCAGCTGGCGGCAGCGAGCGTCCAAGCTCTCTTGGTTCAAACCCATCAAAGGCCACAGCGCGGGAAGTTTCCCGCCGCTACCTACACCTGGACAAGAAGGGCGTGACCAGCCATGACGTCACGCGGGCAGTAGCCAATGGGCTATCGTGGAGCCACATTCAAATACGTTACTACCATATATATAGAGCTGTTCGTCCGCCATTACCTCATGTTCCCTCTGTCCACCATGCAATAAACCTGAGTTAACCCAGCCCTTGGCTGTTTCCTGTGTCTTGACTCTCATACACTAAAGGGGGGAAATGCTTTCCACGCATGCGCAGAAGCGCTACGCCGCTTGTGCAGCCCCTATGCTAGCGGCGTAGCACTTCCGCGCATGCGTGGAAAGCAACCTGCGCACAAGCGGTCTGCGCAAGTCCTGTTTTCCCGGAGCTGTGGGTTGACAGGTATGATCAGGGAGTCTTCCTGGCCTGCACAATACAGCCTTCGGAGTCTGCAAGGCAACTTATACCTTCCCTTCTTCTTGAATAAAATGCATTGCTATACAAAATTCCAATATTTTTTCTCGAAACCTCTGTGAACTTGTCCAGTGGGAAGAACTTTGCCCAATTGATTTTTTTTGTTCCCATGGGGTAGAATGAAGAAAGGAAAGATTTCCACTCCTAAGTAGCTGCTACTTGGCAGCCTTATATCTGAGCAACACAGAAGTCTTGGTTCATCTGGAAAGAGTATCACTATTATTTACCATACTTGTCAAGTTTTGGGAAATTTCTGTCAAATAAGGGAAATTTCCCGGCCAAAATTGGGAAACTGGACAGCTATGCTTATCCTGTGCTGGCCTGCAGTCTAACTCCAGTCTAACTAATACAGGATGATGGTGGGAAAGAGTGTAAAATACGGAGGGTTGACAGAAATTTCCCGAAACTTGACAGGTATGTTACTTACCAATAACTTTAACAGTTATATCAGCTGTATCTTCTCCTGCTGGGTTCTTCACCGTGACCTTGTAGACTCCCTCATCCTCCTTCTCAGCCCCTTCAATGGTAAAAACACAGTGGTCTTCGTACATTTCCACGTGGACTCTGCCGTCAGAATCAGCAAGGAGCTGTGAACAGTTAATAAAAAAGGAAAACCTCATATAGTTTGCATGGCTACTGAATACTTCAATAGCATGTTTACTGGTTTGGTACAGACTGTAACTGGGAACTTGTTCACCTCAGGATGCAGAGAGAAAGAGAGAGGAAAAGGAAGAGAAAGAAATGCAGTTTGCCAGGAAAAAATGGCTTCATACTTTGAAAAATATTAAATCTTGGAAGCAGAAAGCGAATGCAAAATTTAAAGTTTTGCAGAAGTCTTTGTCAGAAAGTATTAGCAAATATGGCACTAAATTAATACAAGGGATAATAATGAATAGGTCAGTAAGGACGTGTCTTGATCCAAATAAGGTTTTTTTTGGACTTGATTTAAGGTCACTTAGTGTTTGTGTCAATGTGTGCATTCAATGTGAAATCTTTTCGATCAGCTTTTTCCAGTGCATCACCATCACCATCACCATCACCATCACCATCACCATCACCATCACCATCACCATCACCATCATTATTATTATTATTATTATTATTATTATTATTATTATTATTATTATTATTATTATTATTATTATTATTATTATTATTATTATTATTATTATTATTATTATTATTATTATTATTATTATTATTATTATTATTATTATTATTATTATTATTATTATTATTATTATTATTATTATTCCCCGCCCATCTATGAGGTTTTCCTACTCTGGGTGGCTAACAAGACGAACTCGCATGTTAAAAACGTATTAGAAACACATATTAAAAATACAAAAATACAAAAACTCTATTGATGGTGGGGAGGGACCAAATAGGAAACCTAGTGCTGAGCCATTGCTGGCACCTTTTCAAAGGCCTCTTTAAAAAGAAATGATTTGAGCAGCTTTCTGTATGTAGACAGGGATAGAGCCTGGAGCAATTCAACTGGGAGGGAGTTCCATAAAGTTGGTGCTGCCACCGAGAAGGCTCTTCTCCGAGTTGTGGCCTTCCTTGCCAATTTCGGGGTTGGCATTTGAAACTGCACCATCTGGGAGGATCCAGTGATGCGGGTTGATGTCCTGAGGGGTTCTACCCTGGTTTATCAAACCATTTCATTTTAAAATTATGAATTAGCATGAGTGCTGGAGTTCATTCTGTTGTACAGAACTCATCACTGCTGGTTTAATCTCCATCTGTCCATTAAAAATATTTATTTTAGATTGATGTTACATATAATCCCTGATGCCTAAAGCTAAACTTGGTTATCACATAGACAATATGAAAGGATAATTAGTTGTATTTCTGTGCCATTTTTCTCTCATTACATGGTCAGAAAGGATGGTTATCCAACAGGAAAGCAACTACCCACAGTTTTCAGCACTGAAGTGATGTAGCGCTAAAACTGAAACAGATAAAATGATAATAATATTGTGTTCAGTCTGCAGGGTATTTTGCAGTCTGAAGTCTTCTATCTTTACAAGGGAAATCCCAGAGATACAATATACACCTACACAAGCATTTACACATTCAAAATCCATTCAAAATAAACAGATTTGGGAATTGGTGCAAAATGAACAACCCCGGTGGGTGGTTTGAAATAATCTGCCTGTCAGGCTAAATACTGCACACTTAGCTGTGCATTGTGTAGTTGCTGATCTTTAAGTCAATTTCATACCTGGCAAATCCGATGCAAATGTCAGAGTTTTTAAAATGTAATCATGCCCTGAGTTAGGTATCTGGCTGCAGAGCCAGAGGTTGAGAGTTCAGTTTCCTGCTGTGCATCTCAAAAATGCCAGTCGGTGTGGCCTTGAGCAAGCTACACAGCCATAGGGTGCCTCCAGAAGAAAATGACATCTGAATACTCTCTACCTAGAAAACCCTGGAAAGTATTGAAATACATGATGGAATTGACTTGATGGGATGCAATTATTGCTATTATTAAGAACAAATGTATTCCAACTGGACTAGCAGAGATAAGTACTGACTATGCTCTGGGTGAAATCAAAATTCACACTGGGAGAAAATGCATTGATTTATTTGTCACAACTATATCCTGTCTTTTCCCCCAAAGAGTTCATAGTGGCATACATAGCTCTGTCATACTGAGAGATGGCACTTGGACCTAGGACACCCAGAGAATTTCGTATCCAGTAAGGATTTGAACTGAGATCTCCTGAACCCTACTCCAACATTCTATCATACTGCCTCTCATAATTTACTTAATATATCTCAGATCATCTAAATCTCTTGAGATGGATACTGACAAAGGGAGTAAGACATTTGGAGTGGATCATGAAGTTGGGGGTGTAGGTGGACCTTAATCTAAAATGGATCTCTGTGGAGGAATACCCCCTTTCTTACCTGTGTTATTCCTCTTCTATCTCCTGTGTGAAATTATTGACAATGAGCAGATCCTAGAATGGAGCAGCAGCAGAACAGCTGGGGGCAGGCAGAGATCACAGGATTCCCTGCATCTTAGGCTGTGAAAGAGATGGATGAACAACCCTGGCTCCCTCCCCTGGCCCGTCCGGTCAGGGTGGGTGGGAGCACAGCTGAACTGCATTACCTGTGGCGGGGCCATGAAAAGCCGTCACCACCGAGCCACCAGAACATCCTCGGCTCCCTCCCCTGGCCCGTCCGGCAGGGGTGGGGTAGGGTGGGAGCACAGTGGGGCCATGAAAAGCCGTCGCTGCCGAAACATCCCTGGCTCCCTCCCCTGGCCTGCCCAGTCAGGGTGGGTGGGTGGGTGGGAGCACAGCTGAGATCCATTGCCCACGGCGGGGCCATGAAAAGCCGCTGCCGCCGAGCTGCCAGAACATCCTCGGCTCCCTCCCCTGGCCTGTCCGGTTGGGGGTGGGTGGGAGCACAGCTGAGCTGCATTGCACATGGCGGTGCCGTGAAAAGCCACCGCCGCCGCGCCATTGGGAATTTTTTTGCCTCGGCTGGGTCAGGGTCAGTTCTTCCCTGGCTCCGTCGTGCATGGAGCCATGGGGCTCCGTGGATATTGGGTAACCCAAGGGTATTGTGCAATTAATTTCATTATTTTAGTGTTTGAATGATGTTTATTGTATAATTGTACCTGAGTTGTACATTTTGTAAGGTGATAAATTGTATATTTTTCAGTACTTTTTGCTAACTTTCTTGTAATTGTATTGCACTGTGAACTGTATTGAATCATGTATTGTATTATATATTTATGTTGTACGCCACCTCGAGTCGCACGTGGTGTCGAGTGAGGTGGAATATAAATTTTAATAATAATAATACAGTAATACCTCATACAAAGTCCACTTCATACAACATCAGATTCATACATCGCCTAATTCCTTGAAAAAAGTTGCCTCATACAAAGTCGTGTGACGTTGTATGAGGCATTGGGGTTTTCCCAGGTTGCATTGTGCTTGGGCAGTATAAAAGGCAGGACACATGCGTGCATTGCTCTTGTGGGTATTGCATGAGGCAAAGAGTGTTTAGGAGTGGTTTTGAGCGCGATTTTGGATTTTTTTGAATTTTTTTGTCAGAATTTTTAGAAGCATTCCTGGGATTTTTGCAGCATTCTTCAGGTTCTTGGACATGTTTTTGTAATGTTTTTAGCCTTTAGACAATGATTTCTTAAAGTTCTGTCAGTTTCCTGTCTGTTTCCTTGACTTTGCCCTGAAGTCTGTGCTGTTACAGTACAATGTATCTCTATGGAAACGACGTTGTATGAGGCATCGCGGCAAGGATTTGGACGTTGTATGAGGCATCGCGGCTAGGATTTTGCATGCCTCATATAAAGTCCAAATCCGTATAAAGTCCAAACTTGTGGAACCAAGTTTGGACGTTGTATGAGGTATCACTGTAGTAATAATAATAATAATAATAATAATAATAATAATAATAATAATAATAATAATAATAATAATAATAATAATAATAATAATAATAATAATAATAATAATAATAATAATAATAATAATAACTTTTGGGTAAGGGCCTAGAGGTTGTAGAAATTAGAAAGGGCATTCAGGTTCAACATAGTTTATAAATGCCATCCTCGATGAAAGCTCACCTGGGTCCAAAAAAAGAGAAAGCTTCAAATAAATAACATCTAAAAATTATTCCAAAAGAAAACAGCGGTTTATTATGGCAAAGGTTCGTTTTTATTTTCTTCCCAACATCCAAATCACAAATTATCTGTTAAAGCCAGATCTTCCTGTGGGACTATTAGAAAAAGGATGAACTTGCCTTATTGTCATTACTCAAATCTCCACATGTGCCTGTAGGATCTGTGGGCTTTGATTTGTCGTTTATTACCACCATGTCCTTGTTCTAGAAGACAGAAGAATCATACAAAATGTTAGCCTCCATTGAACAGAACTGATGAAATGGTAATGGATTTCAACCATTCTTAACTTCTCAGGAAAATTGGCAGGTGTAACATCTGGCAGGGGTCAACCAAAGTTTCAGGGGTTTCATTTTGTGTGTGACAGAAATGCAAGGGGTCAAGCTCTCAAGCTCTCAAACTCTGCCTCAGCTCCAGGCTGTGACTCTTTACTCTTTGAATAAAGACAAGACATTCTGCTCATGCTATGTAGCAGGTACTCTTTATTTTTACATTGACATGAAACTGTTCCACAAATAAAGTTCTACATCAAACTAGACATATGTGGGTGTGTAGTCCTTACAATTAACTTGTCTTCTCCTCACACAATGGGATTCCAGATTTTTGAGGTATACATGCCTCTGTAATCAGACTCACAAATTAGGCTCCAGCTTTTCTTGTCCAATTATCAATGACAAAAAAGTACACTAAAATGCAATTTTCCTAGGTGTGTGAAACTATGTGCCATGATAAGGAGGCATCTTTCACTACTTGAGGGAGCACATCTGCAAAAATACTTGACAAGCAGTATAGGTGAAACTCAGAAAATTAGAATATCGTGCAAATGTTCATTCAGTTCAGTAATGCAACTTAAAAGGTGAAACAAATATATGAGATAGACTCATTACATGCAAAGCGAGATAGTTCAAGCCTTATACTTTGACTGTTCTTCAGCAACCTAGATCAAACACTCTAATGCATGTGTATGTTAGTAAAGCCTGACTGGGAGAGACGTCATCTCTGAGAGCCTGTTGGGTGACAGATGGCACTTAGGGAGTTAATGTCTGGTTTAGGTGAGGGATTATGTCAGAGGTAGGACAAAGACCCATCCTCCGAAATAAGAAACTATTTATGGAAAGGCCTTCAGGGAGAGTATCAGATGTTAAATGAGAAGAGTATTTTAATATCCCCAGTAGACCGACATGCATTTTCCACTGTTTAGTCTTTGGGAAAGGAAGTTCTTTATTAATAATCATTTGCATTAGGAAGACAGTTGGCTGGATAGCTCAGTGACTTGGAGTACCTAGCTGTAAAGCCAGGAGTCAGGAGTTGAGTTCCTTATTATGATTCTCAAGGGATCAATACAGCATTGGGCAAGCTCTTCTGTCCCGGTTCATCCCCAGAAGAAAGTCAATCATTTCTGGATACTATATACCTAAAAACTCTGGCAAGGGTTATCATACCTTAGTATCAACTTGAAGGCACAATATTAGGAAGCTGCCAGTAATGAAAAACATACAGTCACCCTAAACTGCTTTTCATACTAGCCTTCGCTAGCATAGCCAACAACGATGTGCAGTGGTGGGCACTGCAGTCCAAGAATTTCCAGAGGTCCACCCCACCCCACCGACTGGTTTCAGGCAGGATTCACCTCTAGGCTTAGAAGCATGGAACAGGGCATCTGTGAGCAAAACATGTGCTTTATTTCAGAGCTAAAGCTCTCCTTCCAGGAAATGATACACTGAAATGGAAACAGGACATGGAAGACAACAATCTGGAGATGAGGCAATATAACAAAATCAACATTGCATGACAATGTAATCAATGAAGAAATGTTGGATGGAAAATGAAGTGTGTATGTTGAGAATTAAATCATGCTGAAGAACATGCAAACTCCCAATATAAAATCTATATTTCAAAGCCTAAATATTAATATTGAATTACTATATCCTGTGTGGGCTTTCAATGATCCTTATCAGATATCCAGAAATTTGAATCTGCAGCTTATGGTATGTCTTCTGCAAATGCATAGAAACCTGTACAATTTGCAAAATGTCCAAGATCGCCCACTAAGAAAAACAGCTGCCAACGCCTTTCTTTCTATTTAAATAAGCCTCAGCAAATTATAAGTGTGCCTAGTAAAAGTGCAGGCTGCCCTTGCTTGAAAGTCAGCTGTATTCAACTCTAGGGTTCAGTGCTCATCTCTGTTTATAGCCAAAGAGCCAGTGCTGTTTGTATCTGCAGACATTTCCATGGATGTGTGGCAGGCATGACTAGACACAAAATGCTGTTTACCTTCCCACCGAAGTGGCACCTATTTATATACTTGCAGTTTCTTGCCTTCGAACTGCTAGGTTGGCAGGTGCTGAGACAGATGACGGGCAGCTCACTCTGTCGCATAGCACTCAGGTCTTGAACTGCTGACCTGCCAACCTTCCAATCATCAAATTCAGTATCTTAACCACTAAGCCACTGCAGCCTTTTAGTGTGCTCCAAAAATGTTTTTTGTTGGGTCAGGAAGCCCTACAGGGGACAGGTTTGGACAGCAGCAATGTCAGTGATGAGTGGGGAAATTCCTGACCGTACATTATTTGTTACTGGACTCATGGTACAATATGTTAACAGGATGCAACAACATCTTTATCAGAAGAGGCCCAGTGTGGTGGACACAGAAGCTTGTGCATTACAGACAATATTAGTGCCTGCTCCAGGATGCACAATACATTCAAAGGGGGCATTAACTACTTAAAAGCTTCCAAAAGCAGCAATTCATACTTGCAATTGCTTTCAAACTGCTAGTTTGGCCGGAGCTGGGACAGAGACGGGAACTCACTCCATCATGCAGCACTCAGGTCTCAAACTGCTGATCTGCCAACCTTCCAGTCATCAAGTTCAGCGTCTTAACCACTAAGCAAATATTGGGATCAGTATAAGAGAAAACACTGGCACTGGATACATTAAGTGGGGCAAAAATTAACTAGTACTAGGTGTGAAAAAATGCTATGGGAATGACTCTTTCCCCTCATGCATCATGCCAAATGCTCAAAGCAAGTTACAGTCAACCCTCACATAACAACACGTTCGGATAGCATAATTTTCGCTTAACATGTCGTTATGCACCACGTGTTTCCCTGCATAATGTTTTTAGTTTTGTTGTCTGGACAACAACGCTAAAATAACCGTCATTATCTGGACAAAACGTCGTTATGCGGGATACTCCATAGAAATCCGCATAACAACAAAAACCGCTTAGCAATGCTACTTGGGGAACCAAGTAACGTCTTATGTGAGGGTCTACTGTATGTAGATTTCTACCCAATTGATAACCAGGGATCTTGCTCAGCAGTGAAGTTGCTTGGAAGCAGCAAGGACCACCTAGCATTAGAAGACAAAGACCACAAGAGGTCACCCTTGTGCTTTCTAGATAGCTTCAGACTATGTGGAAGCTGGTGATAATAATTTCATGTCAGAAATTATTCTGGGTTGAAAGGATTTTTGCTGGAGAAACTCCACTCAAGGGGACACATGAATGAGGCTCCTTTCATGTATTGAGACGGGCACTCAAACCGTCATGCAGTACCCTGGTCTCGAACTGCTGACTTGCTGGCCTTCCAGCTAACAAGGTGAGCATCTTAACCACTCAGCCACTGCAGCCCCTTAGCGGGTGATTAGAATCTTCAACAAGGCATCATTTTCTATGAGGAGAAAACCAATGTAGAGAACTACTGTACATGTTTAGGAGAAAGGAAAGATGGGGCCTGCTATCTCCTGTTGTGCTGTTCATGGTTCCAGTCACTCCATTTTTAACCTTTTACCTAACTAGACTTGTTTCTCCTTTAACATTCACACACCAATATATTTTGTAATTTTACAATATATGAGTCCACCGTCCACTCAGAACACTGCTGATACCTCCTTCTTGGTATCTTTTACCTTCACAGGCAACAGGAACATACGAAGCCTGGGAAATGATAGCCAAAGCTTAAAGTCAGATCCAGAAATATTGGAACAAGGATAACTTTTTTTTGGCATGTGGCCTCTGTACCATATGTGAACAAAGTCAGGACTGTCAGTTTTAATGCAAGGGATTTGAAAAGGTAGGACATTAATCATACAGCCCTTGGCACACACACACACCTTGCGTGAAGCTCCTTACATTAAGCTGACAGTCCTGACTTTGCTCACCTCTTGAGGATTTCTTTTCTTCTTCATTGAAGTGGGGTGCAGATGCCTCATGCCAAAAAAGTTATCCTTGTTCCAATATTTCTGGACCTGACTGTATACGTTTTGCTTAGAGCAAGGGTTCCCAAATGTTTTCCTGCCAGGAGCTGGTCCCACCTCCGACTCGCAGCTGCAGGGGCCGGAGGCATGGTTCCACCTGGTGCTTCTTTTTCCTGTGGTGGCAGAGGCGATACACACAATCACACCTTTTCTTGGGCTGCTTTGGCAGCCTCCGCTGCTTCACATGGCAGTGGGAGGGTGCTTGGAGCATTTCCGCTCTGTTATTTGAACTTTTTGCCGCATTCCCACTGCATTTTGGCAGCTAGAACACAGCGCTTTTACACTTCCGGGTTCTGCGCTGAGAACCCGAGCAGCATTGGGAGCTTTCCCCGCTATCTGGAAGTGTAGGAGCACTGCGCTCCAGCTGCCAAAATGCAGCAGGAACATGACAAAGCATTCCAAAAATGTGGCAGAAATGCACCCTCCCACTACCATGCGAAGAGGCAGAGGCTGCCAAATCATCTGAAAAAAAAATGGCGCAATTGTGCATGTCGCCACCACAGCCAAAACATGCATTTTTGCACTTCTGGTGGTGGCGGGGAGCTTCTGGCAGTGTCTAGGCAGCCACCACAGGCTGTATTAACAAGCTCCATGGGCCAGATTAGGCCCGTGTGCTGTAGGTTTAGAGCTAAAAGGTTCACAAGATAATTAACATTTTGCTCCCAACAAGCTGGGCACTAATTTTACCAAACTTGGAAGGATGGAAGGTTAAGTCAGCCCTGAGCCCATCAGGATCAAACTCAGATGGTGAACAGAGTTCTGGCTGCAACTTAACCACTGCCCCACAGGGGCTCTATAATCCATAATAATACAGTCAGGCCTATTGTAAGGATAACACACCCAAGTTATCGCACTATCATAGGACACATTCCATCTTCCAGTGACCTGTACCCATTCAGGAAGCCCACACCACCTTTGTGCTGCTTCAGAGTACCTGGGGTCCTGCTCCAGGATAGAGAAATCTATGATAGGTTTCAATAATTGACTGTTAATGCTTACAAACCAGCCAGATCAGGTAGGGCATGCAGTGTGAATTAGCTTAATGTAGCATTGCCAATAAAGGAAATAAAGGAATTTGAAATCTCCCGTCAGCTTATGTGCTATAATAAATACAATATCTTCTGTTTCAAGGTAACTTTTATTTAAAAAATAGCTCAGAATTCAAGATCAGGTACAGTAATACCTTGGATAATGTTTACATCGGATAAGGCTAAAATCGCATAATGTTAAGCAATCTGGAGAGAAAAATTGCACCGCATAACGTTACAATCCTATGGGATGCTTCGGATAACGTTTGCTAAAGCCTGTGCCGGTTACAATGTATCTCTATGGAGTTTTAGCCTTATCTGATGCATCCCATAGGATTTAACATTATCCGATGCATGCATCTGATAAGGCTAAAAATCAGATAACATTAAGACTTGTGGAACTAAGTTTTAACATTAACCAAGGTAATACTGTACTTTTCCTCTTTCCCAGAATAAAACAAGAAAGGCATATCTAGCTATATTTCCTGGCCCAGCCTAGCCAGTTAATACATTTGACTACATCTTTCTACTGTTTACTCACAAGCAAGTATAAGCACACTTCTCCCTCTCTCCTGATAAGCACATGCGACTCATAGCTATCGTGATCCTAATCATAATCATGGCACTTCTTCCTCACATTCCAATATAACAAAACCCAATTTTCATCTCTCATCCTACCCTTCCTGGATATTAACCAATACAATCACAGCATACAATATCCATCATTCTTAGTTCTGTTCTCAGTCGTCAGCCTGTTTTGACTATTTTCAAAAGTAAACTAATCAGCATTTGCTTGAAGGCCATTTCCCAGGCTTCCTGGCTTCACCCTTGCTCAGGGAACAAAGAAATCAAAGAACTATTTTAACCCATTAAAAGCAAAGGCCCCATTTTAATTAACTACACCTATGTGACAGCCATTTCTTTAGTCTTTCTTTCTAACTAAGTGTGTCACCTTAGAATGGAAAAAAGTTTCCTCACTAAGCGACATTACTTTAATAAACATGTTGGCTGTTAGCTTACTTCAGTGGCCAACACCCTGTTCAATTTTCCTCACATGTAAATGAAAAACGAGGGAGTGGCTGCTGTGAAGTAGAGATGTCTGATCAGCTGCCTTGTCAGGTGGCATAGCTGTCAAGTTTTGGATTTGAAAATAAGGGAAATTTCCCGGACAAAACAGGAAACTTGACAGCTATGCTTATCCTGTGCAGCCCTCCAGTGGCAGCATTAGGGCATTGCAGTCTGACTGATACGGAACACCGTCAGGAAAGAGGGTAAAATACGGGAGGTTCCCGGCCAATACGGGACACCTGACAGCTATGGTCAGGTGGCTGATGATCGCTTGACCAGGAAGGCAACTGGATCTTTCTGTATTGCAGCAACTGCTACTATGTTTGCAGTTACGTGTGCAGAAAATCAAACAGGATCCTGGCTATTGAGAAAACACATCTTTTTCAAGTAAGAACTGACTTTTACTTCTTCTTTTTTTAAAGCTAGCAACGATTTTAAAATAAGTCATGGAAGAACAAAAGTGTGCCTGCTAAGACTTTTAGATATTGTGGAATTTTCAGGATGTTACCTTGTTTGTTTTCTGCCAGATCACCGTGGGTACTGGATCTCCTGATATGGGTACATCCAGACGCAGCTTGTTTCCAGCCACCACAATAATGGTATCTGGAGTCTGGCTCATGCAGTCCAAATGGATTTTGGGGGGTTCTAGAGGAAAATTGTAAAAAGCATTTACTAACATAGCAGAGGACTAATCCAAATTGAGATGGGTTTTTCCTAGATCCGGTTACACGCTGGCCTGTAAAACAGGAGTGAACAACATGTGATCTCCAGTGGCATTTTATGACCCCAAACACCCCATACACACCTCAAAATTATTTTTAAAGGAAAATCTGTTTTGCCCTCAAACTCCCCTTGTGGTCTCTAAAGGGTGCTAAATAAACTGGCCATGTTTTGAGAGTTCTCTCTCATCCATGTACCTCTCAACTTGATTTCTGGATTGTTAGAGGTCCCAAGAAGGGTTTTTCCATTTAAAAAAAATTAAGTTAAGCTCGTTTTTTCAGTTAATGAAAACTTGATGTATTTTATATATTTTAAAAAAATAGATATGTAAATTAATCTTATTATCCATGCCCACCCTTTTTACCCCTTCCCTTAGGAGTGTAATAATCCAGTTATGGAAAATCTGAAAATGGCTCTTTGCTTCTTGATATAATGCACTCTTCTTGGAAAAATAACAAAAAAAATGATCTTACCTTGTCTAGGTACAAAGTCAATTTTAATCTCTAGGGGAAAGAGAAAAATAAATAGGGTTGTAAAACTAACAAATCATAGTCTTAGGTGTTGTGTTTCCTTAATGCAGAACAAGGTATGAACAATCAACATGAGAAGTGAGCGATAATAACAGAGAATAAAGGACTGCAAATGAAACAAGAACATCAATTGACTTATATTTTAATATTGCTCTTCATTTTGGCATGTAGACAATGCCTCCGCTCATAGTTCTGGTGGCTTAATATCAGCAAATTAGTTGTAGAATGAGTATCCCAAAGATGATCCCACTGGCGAAGTAGCACATTGGGAGGAAAAGTGAAGTGTGACCATCTGCTACCTGAACGATTGCCTGCCACTACCACCCCACTCCAACAACTGCTGTTACTAACTGTGCACAATAACTGCTGCTGTTGCAGGAAGGTAGCCATTGGCACAACTAAAAGGCCCTCCTGGCCAGAAGCAATGATTCACACATGAAAGATGGAGCCAAAGAATGCCTCTACACCTACTGTTTGTCATGATGCCAAAAATGTTTACATTTTGTTAAACTTTAAATAGCATCTTGAAGTTTAGTGGAAGGACAATTTGAGTGATCCCTCTGATTAAGATGGATACTACTCTTATTAAAATGTTAGGTATATATAAGTGTGTGTCAGAAATTATTCTGGGTTGAAAGGATTTTTTTCTGGAGAAGCTCCGCTCAGGGGACGCCCACATGAGGCTCTCTTCATAGACCAGATAGTAGTGTTTGAACTTCAAAGCTCTCCAGAACGTGTTTAAGATAGAGATTACTAATCAAACGAGTGTGGCTCCATGAAACTAGTTGGGTGGGGGGCTTGGCAATGGTAAACCATTCCCTGAACATTTCACATTTCTCAAAAATCTTGCTACTGCTGCCATAAATTAAAAGCAACTAGATGGCACACAACAACAAAGATGCTGTAGATCCATGATGGTGAACCTTGGCACTCCAGATGTTCTTGGACTTCAATTCCCAGAAGCCCAAGCCCCCATGAATCCGCACAAATAGGTTTACTGCGATTTATCTGGTCCATGCTGCCCTCGTCGCTCCTGGAAGTGGAAGTAAAATGCACCCGTGCGGATTTATGAGGGCTTGGGTTTCTGGGAATTGAAGTCCAAGAACATCTGGAGTGCCAAGGTTCGCCATCATGGCTGTAGATAATCTGATCATTAGGATGAAGTATCAATGGCTAATCAATCTGTGATCTATAGCTCTCTTTAACTTTAAACAAAACATTCTACTGTGTTAATGTGGCACTAGTGCAGGACATCTGAGTTGGGTTTTTACCTGAGTGGGCGGCATAAAAATTGAAATAATAAATAAATAAATAAATAAATCTTCAGGGTCACCTTCTCCTTCATGACTAATTCTGATAAAGGATGTCTTTTCAATGCACAACACTGAGAAATGAGATGGCCCCAGTAATCATGAGAATAGCCACATTGATGCCTATATGTCAGGGATTCTTAACCTGCAACCCATGGGCCGGATGCGGCCCGTGGCACAATTTAATGTGCCCCCCAACCTCCACCACACCAGGAAGTGCCATGTGGTGGAGGAAGGGCAAAATGGCCGTCCATCCTTCGAACCTTTCTGAGGGAGTGTGACCTGTACCCCGGTTTAAAAAGGTTGAGAAATCCTGCCTTATGTTATAGTGCAATCACTATTACATGCCTCCCGTCACTCAGATTTGCCTTTGTTTCTTCTTGTTGGAATTGTTTGTAGTTGTACCTTTGGAATGTCCTTTTTATAGAAACTCCCGCTCAGCCTGGATTCTTTATCCTGTTAGGATCTCCTACCATGTGACTTTACCGAACATTGTTCTGGGTTTATTAAAACTGGCTTTCCTAACTTTCAGTGTATACAAGCAGCTACATTCTGCAGGTACACTACATTAAAGACCATGTCGGAGCATCTCTCCCTCAGAACAACTCCCCACATCACTGGTTCATCACATTCTGCAGAGCTCCAGGTGTTGACCCTGAGAATGGCTAGAAAGTCTCTAACTAGGAATAGAGCCTTCTCGGTGGCGGCACCAACACTGTGGAACACTCTATCGGTGGAGTTGTGCCAGGCCCCATCACTGGCTATCTTCAAAAAACAATTAAAAACTCTCTTATTCAAGGAGGCTTTTAAGGGCATTCTCCCTTTAGTTATAAATTAGCTAGTCAGTTGATCCTCTGTGCCCTCAGATGCCAGTTATTTTTATTTTATTTTATTTTGAGATGTATTTGTTTGGTTGGTGTGTTTTTGGTTTGTTGGGTGTTTTGTTGTGTTATCTGACAAATGCTACCTATCTGATATTTGTTTGTACACTGTCCAGAGTGGGAAATTTCCCAAATGGGTGGTATAAAAATGTAATAAGTAAATAAATCAGTAGACGTCTAAGTGGAGGTGGTCCCTATTTATCTACTTGTAATATCTTGCTTTCGAACTGCTAGGTTGGCAGGAGCTGGGACAGAGGCAAGCACTCAAACCATCATGCAGTCCCTGGGTCTTGAACTGCCAACTTGCCGGCCTTCCAGCTAACAAGGCGAGCTTCTTAATCACTATGCCACTGCTGTCCCTAAAGAAATAAACAAAAGCTTATTACTTTTATTCTGTTAAAGAGGTGTGCAGGTGTAGCCTATTTAAAAGATCCATGGACCAGTTTATCCGGACATCCTGGAACCAAAAAGATGGGTAAGATTTTGAAACTCGAAATATTGCTATCACAAGATTGGAAGAAACTCTTGTTCATTTAGACTTGAAGGGGTAAAATTATTCAATTTAAGCAGGGATACTTTTTCCTCCTTCCATGGCATCATCTTCCTTATTTATCCTTTCTAATGCCTAGAATTCGGGATCTCTTGTAGAATAAAAAGTTTCATAAAATGAGCTGAAAAAGAAGCCTTATCCTCTGATTTCTTAAGTTCCAAAAATTGTCTCTTGTTTTTTGAAAAGGTATCTTTTTTGGCTTAAACAGTTTTTTTTAGCACTTTTTACTGGATAGTAAAAGGGCTGTGGTAGCTTAATGGTTAAAACATTGAGCTTGATGACAAGAAGTTCGGCAGAACAGCAATTCAAGACCAGAGTATTGCATGACGGAGTAAGCTTCTGACATCTGTCTCAGCTCCTGCTAACCTAGCAGTCAGGGCCGTAGCTGGGGGTGGCCAGGGTGGGCATCACCCACCCTGAGTTAGCAGTTTGCCCACCCTCAATATATATATGCGCCCATCCTGAAAAAATATTCACCCACCCACATCTAGAATCCTGGCTACAGCCCTGCTATCAGTTTAAAAGCAAGACATTGCAAGTAGATAAATAGGTACAACTTTGACAGGAAAGTTAACAGTATTCCATGCACACTGACATTTAGTCATGCGTGCCAAATGACCATGGAAACATCTGCAGATACAGATACCACTGGCTCTTTGTCCTTAAAACAGAGGTTATTATCCCCCCCCTAGAATTGGACAGAACTATAAATTAAGAAGCTGCTATTACAGAACATAAAATAGTGTACAATTTTATACTGTACTAGCATAGATTGCCCGGCGATGCCGGGCTGTTAGAAACTGTGATCAGCTTTTTTTGGGTTTTTTTGTGGATTAAAAAAAGAACAAAGGATGATATAATTTTTTCAAATTGTTTTATTTAACCAAATAATGTTTTAGTTTGTTGGTTTTTTTAAATAGTTGTACCATAGGTAATAATTTTAAAAATGTGAAAGTACATGTTTTTTACATTCAACGTTTTAAAACTGTGTTTAGATGTTTTGGGTTTTTATTTGAGTTAAAACTTAGCACAGGATTTTAGAAATCGTTTTATTTTATTTTTTTGACATATGTTTGTGATTTGTGTAAAATTGTGATTTATTGTTATGTGTTTGACTTATTTTTACTCATATGGCCTCTAGGTGGGGCTGTTGAGTCTTTTTGAGTTGTTTTTACTATTCTGCCCTGCAGGTGGGGCTGCTAGGGGTTTTGCTTTCATTTCATGTGTTTTTTCTCTCCTGGCCTCTAGGTGGGGCTTCTTCCGGTAAGTAGTCTGTTTGTTTCTTCATTTCTGTTCTGGTCGTTGTGGAGGGAGGATGTGCTGGTGAGTTGTCTGGTTTTCTTTCTTCTGGGGTTTTTCTTTGTTTTGCTTTTGTGGTGGTGGGCTGGGAGGTGTTTCTGTTTGTTATTTTTTGTTTTGGTTTAGTTTTAGGTTGGTTTAATTGGTTTGATTATTTCTGGCTGTGTTTCATTTGTTTTATTTCATTGTTGTTTATTTGTGTAATTAGTTGTTGTTTCTTTGTGTAATTGTGGATCTTTTTGTTTGTGTATTTTGTGGTTTATTTATTTTCATGGCCCTGAAGAGCGACTGAGGAGGACCTCGTCACCGCCCCCTAGCCCCCACCAACGGCTGGAGGGAGGAGCCGCCATGGCCCTGAAGGGCGACTGAGGAGGACCTCGTCGCCGCCCGCTAGCCCCCACCAACGGCTGGAGGGAGGAGCTGCCGGGACAGTGCTGCTGCATCTGCTCCAGAGACGTTGAGCCCAGGCTCCGTCATAGATGTTTCTTGTTGTATTTGCTTCACACTGTAAGCTGCCCTGAGTGGTGCTTGCACCAGTAGGGTGGGGTATAAATATTAAAAAAAAATTATTTTTTAATAGTTTTGGTGTTTGTTTTTGTTGGTTACTTTGCCTTGTTTATTGTGTATGTTGGTGGTTAGGGGTAGTTTTGGTGTGCGTGCACACACACACTGGGCAGGTTTGGAATGTGCAGCCCAGTAGGTGTGTGTGTATGTGTGTGTGTGAGTGAGTGAGAGAGAGAGGAGGCTGCAGTTGAGGTCGGAGGCTGCGCCCGGGTGAGTACCTCCGGGAGGCGAAGGCAGCGACTGGAGCCCCGTTCGCTGACTTTGCTTCCCTGGGAATTGGTTCGCTTTCAACGGGGGGGGGGAGGTACTGGTGCATTTGCCCCCCCCCTGAAAGCAAAACACTTCCTCGGGAAGTAAAGGCAGCGACCGGAGCCTCGTTCACTGCCTTTGCTTCCCTGGGAATTGGTTCGCTTTCAAGGGCGGGGAGGTACTGGTGCATTCGCCCCGCCTCCGTTGAAAGCGAAACATTTCCTCGGGAAGTAAAGGCAGTGACCAGAGCCTCGTTTACTGCCTTTGCTTCCCTGGAAATTGGTTCGCTTTCAAGGGGGGGGAAAATGCACCAGTACCTTCCCCTCTCCTTGAAAGCGAAACACTTCCTCTGGAAGTAAAGGCAGTAACTGGAGCCTCATTCGCTGCCTTTGCTTCCTGGGGAATTGGTTTGCTTTCAACGGGGGGCGAATGCACCAGTACCTTCCTCCCCCCCCTTGAAAGTGAAACACTTCCTCGGAAAGTAAAGGCAGCAACTGGAGCCTCGTTCGCTGCCTTTGCTGCCCTGGGAATTGGTTCGCTTTCAGTGGGGGGCGAGGGCGGGCGGGCAAAGGTAAGTGGGGTGGGGTACAGGGAATGGGGGACACGGGGGCGGGGCGGGTGGGCGGCATGGTTCCCATTGTGCTTCCGTTGCTTTTTGTAAGTTTATATTTTTTGCGCGCCGGCTTTCTCAGTGTTCTGCGTGCTCATGGTGCACAGGACGCTGGGACTTGTAGTTTTTAGTTTGAGGTTTGCGTTCATGTGGCTTTTTTTAATGCGGCTCGATTTCAATTGGCCGTGATGAGTTTCCCAACGTTCTTTTTGCTTGCGCCTCTCAGCCTGATTGGCTCTGGCGCGGCGCAAAGAACGTTGGGAATTTAAGTCCTTTTTCTTTGTTTGCGCGCATTTCTCAACCCTGCAGCAACCTCCGGACCGGGTTCGGGTGAGTGCAGGAGGCTCAGTACGGGCTAGTATGGCCGGGTGCGGGAGCCTTTGTCACAATCCAACGGTTAACGGTCGGATTTATAGGTATAGATGTTTAATCTTGGCTAAAAAACCTGTTATTTTTGAAAATAATTTTCAATACACACAATGTCTGTAAGCTTTGGGACTTGATACATGGTAGAAATGTTCTGTGTTACATCTTTTAGTCCTGAAGACATATATGGAAGGTTACATCTAAGGTCTTGGGGCTATAAAATCTCAAAGCATAGTTGTTAAAACACATATGGGTGTTCTTTGAAGGAGGTAGTAAGCTGGTTTGATAATTTCTTATAACATCACTCCACCTACAGTGTTTAGATTGAAACAAAACTGTGGAAATGAAAGAAGAGCTCAAACATGAATTTTCTGTAGTAGCTAACAGACTATTGGTCAAAGGGTATCCACATAGAACAGCCATTCAATTTCCCCCAAAGTATCTCAAAAAACATAATGGGAGCTTTTAAGGCAATGTGATAAAACATCTTCTAACAGTCTGAAGTACAGCCTGACATCCATTTATGCCACAGCTTACAGGAGAATATGAAGAAGCATTGGCACATCATCCAACATATACTGGATCTCATGTGGGAAAAACCAACAACAACAAAAACCATTCAGGGAATGCTAGCCAGGAAGAGGATGGCTTGTAATAAATTGGCTTGGAAAATCCTAACAGAAATTTCTGTAAAGTGTTTCCTTAATTTATATATGTACAGTTTCTAGAATACAGTGTATGCATAACTAAATGTTTATATACTTCAGAATATTTATACAATTGCATTAATGTGTTATCTTTTCTATCCCCTTAAGCAAGACATGAAGACTGTCCAAAAAGTGTTAATCTTTTAAAGCAGTACATATAAGATTGGAGCATCTTAATACACATTTCCCTGCATTATTCCATATTCACAAACCACACATGTGATAGGGAACAGGGCTGTGGTACTGGATTGGAATCTCTGTGTGTAGCCACAAGGTAGACTTGATCAAATCTGAAGTGTTAAATTGTGTGCTTCTTTTTAACAGCTTCACGTTGTAAGTACATTTAAGAACAAAAAAGCAGCATTTTTTAAATATGGTCTCTACAAAAGGACAGTTGGGCAGTCATGGACAAATATTATCTGGTCCATGAACTTATTAGGTGTCCTTAAGGAAGATGCCATCTCTCTGCCTCGGCTCTTTACCTGCAGTACGTAGATAACACTGCTATACAGTTGTTATAAACATAACTTAAATGTATGCAAATTGACTAGAAAACTCAACTGCTACATAAATGATATTATTAGTAAGTACTATTATACTAATCTGCTTTTATACTCAGGCATCACCAGCAATGAAATTCCTCTAAGTAAAATAAACCAAAATCCAATAACTAATATAAAGCTAGGATAGATTTTTAAACGTTTATTTAAAATATGTATACTTAAAAAAATAGAGAGAGGCTCTATTGCAGTGGTGGTGAACCTTGGCATTCTAGCTGTTCTGGAACTTCAATTTCCAGAAGCCCTGATCAGCAGGAGTGCTGACTTGGACTTCTGGTAATTGAAGTCCAAGAACTGCAGCTGGAGAGCCAAGGTTAGCCACCAGGGCTCTATTGTATTCCTGCAAGATACCCAGTGTGGTGTAATGGAGAGAGTAATGGACTAGACTGATTCCCCAGCTCTGCCATGGAACCCCAGTGGTGTGTGTGAATGTCTGTAGAACTGGCAAAACCTTAAATACAGTAAAACCTTGCATAAAGAGTGCCTCGCTAAGAGACTAATTCACTTAAAGAGCAGAATTTTCTTTGAATGGCTGTGTCGCTTAACAACTAAAACCAACCCAAAAGCTCACTTAACAACTAAATCGGGGTTCGCAATCCCCTTTGCCAGAAGTCATAATTGGTTACTTATAATGGTGTTTCATTTAAAGAGCAAACCCACTTAAAGAGCAATCCTATGGAGCACATTATGCTCTTTAAATGAGGTACTGTACCACTGTATATTTCTTATCTAGCAACCTCTATCAGAGTTGGTATTACTTAGTTCTGACTTGATGGCATATAACAAAAGCAGCAAACCATATTAACTACCAAGTTTTAGAAATCCCACAACACTTACCTAAAAAACGAAGATGGGCTGAGAGATTGTAGGCAAATCCTTCAGGTACAAAAGAATAATCCGCTTCATCTTCTGGGGTTACATCATCAATTGTTAGTTTATGGATTCTGAAAAAGCACAAATATCTTTGTTGAAGTCTATTTCTTCTCTGTAGGCAAAATTGCATCCACATATTACAAAGAATGTCTGTATTGGATGCTGACAATTCCTGACAGAATAATGTGGATGTATGAAAACTAAAAGACCCTCCGGGGGATGGCTAAAGTTGCCCAACACAGATTGACAGCATTGCTGGTGCATGTCTGAAAAGTAGAACATTTGTTTGTTTCAGCCATTCACAAAAACCATCCAACATTATCAGTGGTACCTCAAGTTATAAATGGTTCAAGTTACAAAATTTTCACAATACAAATGAAAATCAATTGAAAATAATGGCTTGCATTATGAATTTTTCCAGAACAGATTAATTGGTTTCAAGTTATGAATTTTGGTTTTCAATGCATTCCTATGGGAAATTTGAGTTACAATTTTTCCATAACATGAAAAATGCCTTGGAACGCATTAAATTTGTAACTCAAGGTACCACTGTGTGTGTGTGTGTCATACCTGTCAACCTTCCCGGATTGGCCGGGATTTCCCGGTTTTCGGCGTCGATTTTTGCCCTTTCCCGCTCCGCGCTGCTGAAACCCCGGATTTCGGCAGCAGGGGAAAGGAGGCACTGCGCAGCCCATCTGCACAGGTCGCGTTGCACGCATGCGTGGAAGGGCTCTACACTTCCGTAGCTCCCTTCCACGCATGCGCAGAAGGCTACGCTACGTGCGTAGAAGGCTACGCAAGCGGCATAGCCCTCCACGCACATGCATACAATGCGACCTGCGCAAACCCGGTCTGCACAGGTCCCGGAATCGCTGGAGCCACGGTTGACAGGTATGGTGTGTGTGTACACACACACATACACACACACACATCCATTATATCTGTCTGTCTGTCTGTCAATCAACATCCACTATAACATACCCACAGTTTATACACAACACTTGAATACAATACAATACAATACAATACAATACAATACAATACAATACAATATAATTTTAATTTATACCCTGCCTTTCTCGGCCAAGGCCGACTCAAGGTGGCAACAGCATATCAATGCAATACAATATAACAACATCAGAATAAAGATACAATAATTCAAGATACAATAAAACCAGACAAGTTACAAAAAATTCATCACAATTCACATTATACCATACAGTATATAAAAATCAATGCAATATCAATAGCGAGAGCACAGAAAAGCAAAAGTACAATACTGTATATTATACAGTATTCCTCCTATCTAGTTAACTACGTATGCTACATATTAGCAGGACATTCTCATGTATCTACATGCTACTCATGGGAAAGATTACTCTTGAATCTGGGTTTAAATATCATTCCACTTTGTCACCACATGCCAGACCATCCAAAGGGAACCTGGGGTTCAAGAATAACCTACCTGCCAATATGAGAAATTTTAATCCGCTCATTCGGGATCACTTCCTTGCCATTTTTTAGCCAGATGCCTTTCACATTCTCATCAGAAACCTCACACTTGAAAATGGCCTGATCTCGTGCCTTCACAGACAGGTCTGCAATGCTCTGATACACCTCCAGCTTCTTCTCTGAGGTTACAAATTCGGAGATGAAGCAACACAAACATTACAGGTCAGATGTCATCCAAACATCAAAGTTGCTGATGCTTGCCTTAACAGAAAGCAGCAACTAAAGAAAAGGGTTTGGGGAAAGATGAAACAGGAAGAGCCACCCACAGCACGTGAGACTTTACCATGATAAGCAAGCACCTGTTGTTACCAGGGTATCTATTACATCCGGCCGAACAATCCCCATAATATGCTCTTGGAAGCCTGCATAATTAGCTGTCCTACAATTAGTGATCTCACTAGCAGCCATTTTCTCTGCGTAAACTGGGGGTGCCCAAACTACCGCCCATTGGCCAGATTCAGCCTCCAATACCAATTAATTTGCTCCTGGAAGTGGAAGTAAAACACACCTGTATGGGCGCATTTTACTTCCACTTTTGGGAGCAACGAGGGCAGCGCAGGCTGGGTGAATTTGCATCGGGGGGTTGGATGAATTTGCAACGTAGTTTGCATTGTAGTTTGGGCACCCCTGGTTTAAGCAGAGAAAAATGGCAGCTTAAAATCTATCTCACCCTGTTGCAGAACAGATTACAAGGTGTGTTTTATTTCTGCTTCCGGAGGGAGGAACCATGTGACTGACCCGCTGAACCACATGATTGGCCCACGGCCAAAAAGTGTGGGCACTCCTGTTCTACAGAGCAGGATCCAGAGCACCATTATAGGCATATTAAAAGGAAAGTTTCTTTTATTACTGATATCTCACCTTGTACAATTAATTCAGCAACAGACTCTCCGCCATTAGTCTTCACTTTGTAGTGCCCATTATCTTCCATGGTGGATTCATTAATTATGAGGTAGTGCTTTTTACCATCAATTTTGAACCGATATTTGAACGCCTCTTCTCGGGTAAGCTCCACTCCATCCTTCTCCCTATAAATATCAGGTATTGTTGGGCTGACATGATTGTTGCACTGCTGCTACAGATTCATTACATTGTCTGGGTGTAACCAATTGTCTTTTTATGTCTTTGTGTGTAAAACAGATATGAATTTAATGTAGCACGTTGAAGGAATTAAATCATGAAGATGATATTCAAACTCAGCACTAAAGGGGGATACAGGACATGAGAATATCACATATATTTTGCTCCTGAAGTTTTCCTTCCTGTCCCCCAAAATAGCTAATTTAAGGAAGAAGGCTCATCTAGATGGAAATCCTCAACATGGGGTACAAGGAGCTGTAAACTTTTGCTCCTCCCAACAGACCCCCCCCAACACTTAAAAAATGTTTTGGGAGGGTTCTGTTAATAATTTTTTTTCTTTTCACCAAATATCTGTGTCCTGTCTCTTATTTAATAGGTGGTGGTGGTGGTGGGGGATAAGGCAACCCCTAAACAACTGCAGCAGAAGATAAAGAATTAAGGCCTCCTTCCTCCCTTGCTGAGGTACAATTCTAAATCCCCACCTTCCTACCCATCCTATGTTGTTTATTTCGGGGTGGGTGGGGACCATACACTCAAGGGAGTGTCACAACATCTTTTTTACTTAGGTACATCAAACAAAAAAGATAAGACAAGAAAACAAAGTGCAACTGATAAATGTCTGAATCCAATACGCAGTCTGGACAAGAATAGGCCCAACTGAATCAATGAAACTTGCCTAGTATTGACTCAGCATTCAGCAAGTGATTCAATGGATCTACTTTACCAAGGACTGACAACGGGATTGGGACCACAGTAGTTTTGCCCTAAACATTCATTGTTCTAATTTATGGTTTTACATTTCCTTTCTAAATGGTAAATTCAGTTTCTCCGTGCCAATTTAGTATTTGGTACTGACAAATATTCACTTCCGTTGCTGTTGAAATAACTCCGAATGATCTTTGTAGACACTATTTTTTCCAGGTCTTCCTTTGGTCTCTGACTCCACTAAAAGCTGGGGACAGCTGCATTCTACGCTTGCCTAATATTCATTCCACAACTATCAATACTCTATAATAAGCATTTATATTTCAGAGAGTAGCTACAAGCTACAAAATCAGATCGGAGCAGCTGCGTTGTGTTTTTAGAAGGATTAGATACTCCCACACCCACATACACCCACATACCCACACAGATAGATATTTTCGGAGATCTTTAAATGAAACCTGAACAACAAATGAATTATCTGAGCTATATTTTCATTAGTGTCATGTATATACAAGTGTAATATAGATACAATCAACAGCTGTACAGGTCTATTTAAGTACTCTCTCTCCCTTTCTTGCCTTTTCTTTCTTTTTTTATTCATACCAGAGTGTTGCACAATTTAAAATTATGGATATATATGAAATATAGATAAAATTCAAACTGATTAAATGTTAAAATGGTTAAACTAGGATTGACCATAAATGGGCTACTTTAATAGTCTTATCTCAGTTGCTTATTAGATTTTCTTTTGCACATGTAGTAAGACATAAATTGCATGCACATAAATGCTCCATTGATTATATTTCTCCAGTCACAGAAAAATTGTCCTGTACCTAAGTAGCTTCATTTCATTGCTCATTTGATCATTCTACTCTCCTTTGAAGACTATTAAGTGACTTCCAAATGGTCCAGCCAGAATCTTGTCCTTGTTGGAGACACTCTTTAGCATTCATCCATTTGGCAAAATGTGTTATTTTTGCTTTCCATAGATTTAGCCATGCCTCTTCTGCTTTAATACTTTTTAAAGCATGAGAGGTGTGGGGGAAACATTTCCTTGATTTAAGCTGTCATCTAGGGCAGCGGTGCCCGGGGACATGGTCCGCTCAGCTGTTCTTATTTGCTAGCACCTCTCGATGGACTTCTGGAAGGGCAATGGCAGCCAAATAATAGACTTTTTCAATGAAGGTAGGTTTCAGGCAGCCAGTAATAATCCTGCATAATTCATTAAGAACTACACCCATTTTATTTTATTTTATTTTATTTATATGCCACCCACTCAGCATACTCCAACTCAGGGCGTCTTACAAAAATCACAGCATAAATCAACAATATAAAGAGTAAATACACAACAATACAAAATTCAATATACAAAAAACAGCACATTATAATATACAACGACACAGTACAATACTATAATATAATAATAAGGTCACAACCAGATAGAAAAATTCCCAAAACTATGTCCAGGGATACGGTGGTAGGCGTCCTCAGCCTCAAGGCTGGACCGTCTTCTGCCACTCGAGCAAGACAATAAAGTACAAAATATAATAGAATACAGTATCATATATAAGTCAGAACGTCATATCATTGTAGACACAATACACCTCATAAAAGTACACAGAGAAAAGCACATCAAAGCCCAATAACAACATCACAAGGCAGTGGCGAAGTTCTTGTAGCTGCCGAGCCCCGGCAGCTGTGTCCACTTCTCCCTCCGGCCAAGGCAGGCTGAGGGTAAGTGTTTGGCAGTGGCGGCGGCGGCGGCAGTGAGTTCTTGTAGCCGCCGAACCCCGGCAACTGCATCCACTTCTCCGTCCGGCCAAGGTGGGTGAGGGCAGGTGTCCGGTGGTGGCGGCGACAAGTTCTTGTAGCTGCCAAGCTCCAGCAGCTGCGTCCACTTCTCCCTCCAGCCACGGTGGGCCGAGAGCAGGCATCTGCCGGCAACAGTGGTGAGTTCTTGTAGTTGCCGAGCCCCGGCAGCTGCATCCACTTCTCCCTCTGGCCAAGGTGGGTTGAGGGCAGGTGCCCAGTGGTGGCAGCGGCAAGTTCTTGTAGCTGCCAAGCTCCAGCAGCTGCATCCACTTCTCCCTCCAGCCATGGCGGGCTGAGGGCAGGCATCTGCTGGCGATGGTGGTGAGTTCTTGTAGCTGCCGAGTCCCGGCAGTTGTGTTCATTTCTCCCTCCGGCCAAGGTGGGCCGAGGGCAGGCATTTGGTGGCGGTGGTGGTGGCGGTGGCAGTTCTTGTAGCCACCGAGCCCCAGCAGCTGCGTCCATTTCTCCCTCCGGCCAGGGCGGGCCGAGGGCAGGCATCTGGTGGCAGTGGCGTGTTCTTGTAGCCACCGAGCCCCGGCAGCTGTGTCCACTTCTCCCTCAGGCCAGGGTGGGCCAAGGGCAGGCGTCCGTTGGTGCCGGTGGCAAGTTCTTATAGCCACCAAGCTCCGGCAGCCCCGGCAGCTGCGTCCACTTCTCCCTCTGGCCAAGGCGGGCCGAGGGTAGGTATCTAGTGGCGGTGGTGGCAAATTCTTGTAGCCGCCAAGCCCTGGCAGCTGCGTCCACTTCTCCCTCCAGCCAAGGTGGGCCGAGGGCAGGCGTCCGGCAGTGGCGGCGGTGGCAAGTTCTTGTAGCCACCAAACCCCAGCAGCTGCGTCCACTTCTCCCTCTGGCCAAGGCGGGTCAAAGGCAGGTGTCCAGTGGCAGCAGGGAGTTCTTGTAGCCACCGAGCCCTGGCAGCTGCGCCCACTTCTCCCTCCAGCCAAGGCTGGCCAAGGGCAGGCATCTGGCGGCAGTGGCGGTGAGTTCTTGTAGCCGCTGAGCCCTAGCAGCTGCGTCCACTTCTCCCTCCAGCCAAGGCGGGCGGAGGGCAGGTGCCCGGTGGTGGTGGTGAGTTCTTGTAGCTGCCGAGCTATGGCAGCTGTGTCCACTTCTCCCTGATTCAGCCTCCAAAGGCTCAGATACAACCCCCAGTGCTCCCACACACCTTCCAAACCATTCATAAATGGTGTGTGTGTGTAGGCTTGGAAAGTCACTTCCACGACATTGATAGGGAGGGCAAATTTGCCACATTTTAAATCAGGGGTACCCAAACCATGGCCTGGGGCCCGGATCTGGCCCCCAACACCAATTCATCCAGCCTGCTCCACCCTTGCCGCTCCTGGGGTGCATTTTACTTCTGCTTCCAGGAGTGGCAAGGGTGGCGCAGGCCAGATGAATTGGTGTTGGGGGCCGGATTTGACCCCCAGGCCATAGTTTGAGCACCCCTGCTAAAAGAAGAGAAAATGACAGCCTAAAAAAATCTATCTCATCCTGTTGCAAAACAGAGTGCAAGGGGCATTTTACTTTACCTTCTGGTGGGAGGAACCATGTGACTGGCCCACTAAACCACATGACTGGCCCTTAGCCCAAAAAGTTTGGGCACCTCTGTTTTAAATAGCACAGCACGTCTGTTGCCTTCTGCAACGGGGTGGTGGTGGTGTGGTGGTGGTCATAAAAGTGGGTGTAGCACTCCAAATTCAGATGGATGGACATTTGTAATTCCTTAACCCCTGAAGACATTTTTAGATATACAGATGTTTAAAGTAAAATGTAATAAGCAGCTGGATTAAGTAAACCAAGCTTCTTTGTTGCCATCAGATAGCATGGAATATCCCATCAATCTTCTGCTTATTGCTCCCAGAGAGAGGATCAGCTGGATCTGTTACATCTTTTCTCTCATTCCTGTTCTTCTTTACATTAGAAGGTTAGCATGTGTCATCCTGATCCAGACTAAGACCTGCCTACATGTGTGAAGAAAGGATTAAACCCCACCTTGTGCTTTCTTTTTATTGTACAGTTCTCCTTCCATACAGGACTTTTAGAAGAGAGTAAAATCTTCCAAGGCAGATGTTTCCTCTTTAAAAAAACAAACTGTCACGCATGGTAAATAAAATAAAAACAATTGAGGGAAAATTAAAACCCATTAAATTTATATACAGTGGTATCTCGGGTTATGAATTTAATACATTCTCCCAGACATTTTGTATCACGAAATATTCGTAAACTGAGGTACCACTGTATTTTTACATTGCAGACAGTGGCCTCTAGTGTTCAGCTCTGGTAATGCACCAGTTTCCTGGGGAAACTTGCTTCAAATGCCAGGGGGAAAAAATCTTAACCCGAGGCGTTATTTTCAATTGATTTTAATTCATAACCCAAAAATTTAGTTACCTGAGGTGTTTGTAACCTGAGGTACCACCTATAGGCAAAAAAAAAAAGAGAGAGAAACAAGAGAAAGAAAAAAGCATAATACCGTACAAATTATGACCATACCTGATGCTAGCTCTCATCTGGGTTTTGGGTGTGCACACTTAGAGTGAAGGGGGTGAAAGAATACAGTTTAACATGTTTCATGCTAGGAGAGGCACTATAGGTAAGTAGGAACCTCTGTTTATCTAGTGCTTTCCATCTCACATACCACTTCACTGTAGCCCCTTCTTCAGTTACTTCCACTTCAAACTCTACTCTTTCTCCAACCATGACCACCTGGTCTTCCAGAGGATGAGTAACAAGGATAGGAGGTTCTAGAAATAAGAAACAATTTGATTTTAGAAAGGAGGCTAGTGAATGTGATATATTTTATGGGGATGGTAGGAAATATCAGTGGATCAAAAGTAAAGTAAAAATTACTAATCTCGTCAGCCTAGGGGCTTGTAGTTCTAATGTCTGTAGCATACATTGCAAAATACCATCTATGCCTCATCTTCATATATATACTAAAATAAACAGGCAATTTGATGAGTTTTATCTAATCATGGGCTTGGACCACAAACAGCCAAAATCTTTGTAATGTTTATCCATTTCTGGCATGCAGATATAGCAAGATACTTTTCCTTCTCAGAATCCAAAGTTAACAAGTCCTTACATTACTTGCCAATGATCATTTTACAAAAAGAGGGCCGTAATGGCAAATTACTGAATGGATTGTCATTGTAGGAAAGTACTGTATACAGTAAGAGGTACGCTCACTGTATAACCCTTTTATTTCGTAGATATCTAGAATATTGTAGTGAGCTGGGTACTGCATATATAAATATAGTACAATGTGTAAATATGATGTACTGTACTTATTCTTTGAAACTTTTTTGGAAGGAAATTTTTATTGTTTCATTAAAAATTGTTTTTAATTGAATGTTCTTTTAATCTTCTTTTATGTTTAAGTGTAACTGTCTCTCCTTATTTTGTAAAGTACTTTGAATTGCTGAATAAGCAGATATATGCATATACAGTCAACCCTCACATAACAACGTGTTCGAATAGCATAATTTTCGCTTAACAACACATCATTATGCACCACGTGTTCCCCCGCATAACAACGTTTTTAGTGTTGTTATCTGGACAACAACGTTAAAATAACTGTCATTATCCAGACAAAAACGTCGTTATGCAGGAAACTCCATAGAAATCCACATAACAACAAAAATCGCTTAGCAACGCTACTTGGGGAACCAAGTAACGTCGTTATACGAGGGTCTACTGTACTGATAACTCTTCCAACAAAACGTACCTTTTTGACCTGATTACAGTTGAAATGAGACTTCAGAGTGCAAATTCTTTTGCCCCCAGGTGACCCAATCAAATAAGGGAAGGGAATTTTTGGTCCTCCAATTTTTCTAGGTGTCATTTCCTAGAACCCCTTGTCAGTGCAGCCAACGGGTTACAAGAATTGTAATCTAACACCTGCTGAAGAGTGAAGATTTCCCACCCCTAATGTAAGCACATCTGATTGACTCGATGTCTCTCACATGCCATCACTTTCGCTACGGGATTGCTGACCGGCTGAGATTACATAGTGATGAAGATTGGAAAATCTCTGACAAAGTTAAAAATGGTGCCAAAGCAGCAAAAGATTGGGGAAGTAATAACTGCAGAAAAATTAGAAACAGTTATTTTGTTTCAAAGTGGTTTTTGTTTGTATCTCTCCATGGTAAAGTGTTCAGACCTGAAAATATTTAAGGTGAAAAATATTGCATGGGCTTCTTCTTCAGCTGCCGTATCCGTTCCAGATATTGGCTGTCATTATGCTTATAGTCTTCCTGTTCTTAACTCATTGGAACAGTTTTTCTGAGGACATGTCACACCAGTCTCTCAGGTGCTTCAGTCATGACGTCCATCTACGTCCAGGGCCTCTCTTCCCAGGGATTCTTTCCTTGCAGAGCAAGTTGGAGTATTCTATACTTTATGTTGTTCCTCATGATATGGCCAAGGTATTGGATCTTTCTTTGCTTACAGAGTTCTTTTGTAAAGAGTTCTTTTTCTTTATCCACCCGGCACAATACTGGTCTTAAAGAGTTCTTTTTCTTTATCCACCCGGCGCAATACTTCTACATTAGTCACATGATCAACCCATGATATCCTTAGCAGCCAGCTGTCTGTAGATCCACATTTCAAAAGCTTCAATTCTCTTTTCAGATGCTTTAGTCAATGTCCAAGCTTCAACTACATATAGCAAAACTGGGAATACGTAACATCTCACTGTTGGGATCTTTGTAGCAAGAGTTAGCATGGGGCTAGACTTTTCATATCCCACCCCAAACAATGCTAAGTAATTACACTCACCTCTTACAAACAGTTCTGTAAAACTTTTCTCTTCACCAATCACACACTGATATGCTGCATCATCAGCCAATGAACAGTGGTTGATGGTTAGAATCCTTTTATTTCCAAGAGCTTCAAAAATATACCTGTTGAAATGCAAATAGAATCTAAATATATTGCTACAGAAAGGAGCAAGGTTTATTTATTTACTTGCTTATTTATTTTATTTCTCTCTCTCTCTCATTCCTGCTTCTGCTTTTCTCCCAATGTAGAAACCCAAGGCAGCTCACAAAATTATCAAAAATCAGATACAATTAAAAAGATCTTTGCCTTCTAGTAGAAGGACATGAGGGAGGAGGCTGACATAGCCTTTTGTGGAAGGAAGTTCTAAAGCATGGGGACAGCCACCAAAAGGACCCTCTTTTATGTCCTCACAACTTTTGCTGATGAGGGCACCAACTATTGGCCACTTTGTTTGGGGACCTGACAGAGAAGAGAGAGAGAGGTTGTTAGAGTTGGTCCAGATTAGTGATGGTGAACCTTGGCACTCCAGCTGTTCTTGAACTTCAATTCCCAGAAGCCCAAGCCCCTGTGAATCCACACGAATGGGTTTGAAGGCACTCCAGCTGTTCTTACACTTCAATTCCCAGAAGCACAGTAAACCCATTCGTGTGGATTCACAGGGACTTGGGGTTTTGGAATTGAAGCCCAAGAACAGCTGGTGTGCAGTGCCAAGGTTTGCCATCTCTGGTCTAGATGATGGGTGCATGTTAAGTTGTCTCTGTCCCTTTTATCACACACAAAACTGTTCAGGAATTTAGCCCTTAATTAAAGTGTGAGTGAAGAAATGTAATTAGTAGCAATAGCAATTAGACTTATATACCACCCCATAGTGCTTAGTGCACTCTCTGGGTGTTTCTGTTGATGCAGGTAATAGACAGGAGAACTGTGATCCCCTTAGAAGCTACTTTATAAAAAAGAAGTGATCTGTCGAATTTGCCAGAAGTCAAGTTAGGACTAACATAAATTACAAAATGTTCCACTATGGCCAACTGATCATGAGGCAAATATTGGTTCAGAGATAATCAGTCAAAAGGAGCAGTCCATACCCTTCCACCCCAAAATTGTGTCACCTCTCACCTCTTAATCAGGGGGAAATCCATGAGGAATTTAGAAGAAAATGTATTATATACCATAGTTTTGACATCCAATTTGAGAAAAGAAAATTAATAATAAACAGAAGGACATAATAAGAAAACTTACTTGCTGGGATCCATTGATGGGGTTCAGTTCCAGATGCAGAAATGAAATGAAATCAAAGAACATGAAAATTAGTGTTGCTCATCAGTCTTACATGGTATATCCCAATTTCCTCTTCCTCCGCTAACTGAAGGCAATTGGGATACTCACATTCTAGATTATAATACTTGCCCCTATGGTTTCATTATTATGCTTTTTATTTCTGTTACCTGCCGCTCACTTGGATTTCTTGCCCATTCTTTAGCCATTTCACTTCATCATCTGGATTAGCAAGTTCCACCACTAATTTGATTTTCTGTCCTTTGTCAACCTGGTATGCCGGATCCAACCTCTTGACAAAAGCTAGGGGAAAGGCAGTTGCAAAAATCATAATTTGTCATATTTTTATATTGCTAGTTTTCCACTGTAAAGTTAAAAACAAACAAAAAGGAAATTTTCTAATATCCTTCTACATCCTAGGGCAGTGATGGCAAACCTTTTAGAGACCGAATGCATATGGAGGAGGAAGTGGCACAAGGGCAGGCAACACATGTGCCCACACACATGTGATGTCACTGGCGTGCCCAACTCTCCCCCGCAGGTGCACCTGACTCCTAGGAGGGGTGGGTGGCAGGGGTGTGTGTGTCTGGTTGTCTCATCTCACCCGACCGCTGCCCCCCAAGTAGAATTACAGCCTCCCCTCTTGCCTCCTCATTGCCTCCCCATTGGCGGAAGGAGAGGGGTGGTAGGGAAGCAGTGCTGCCATTGTCACTGCCTGGGCTGGGCTTCCCCTCAACAGCATGCATGCCAAGAGAGAGGCCTCTGAATGGCACCTCTGGCACGTGTGCCATAGGTTTGTCAGCACTGTCTTGGGGCACATCTACATATTAGTTTCCAAAAAGAAAAAAAATGAGGAGGTTAGAAAACCACAGCAGTTTTTTTCATAATTGCCGGTGTTCATTGTCAATTTGGGTAAAAAGCACAAGTAAATATCTCAAGATTTCAGTATGGCTAAAGCTAGAAGTAGAAATGCAGCATTAATAAACCAAGGTTGTAATAAAATTCTTGTCCTAAAGGGAAAAAAACCCACAGAATTCACCATTTATTTCTGTGAGGTAAATAACATGGAAATCAATCACAGACGAACATTTGGTGGCACTTGGAGTATTCTTTAATTGCTATCGATCCAATAGATTGGAAACAGACAATATAATTATTTATATATTTAAAACGAATATATCAAAGGTTGGATATAACCCAGGAAACAGATGGAGACGATATGAATTTTTAATATGCCATGGCAAATGTAAAAATCTTTGCTTGGCAACAGAAAACTGGAAATATAACATGATGCAATCTTTGCATGCTAACTAGATACCTCAATGACTTGTGTACCAGAGGTTGGGAGTTTGATTCACCACTGTATCTCCCAGGAGAAGAATTAATCTATGTAGCCTTGGGTAAGCTATCTAGTCCCAGAGCACCCCAAAAAGAAGGGAATGGTAACCTTTATGGGATTGTGATAATTGTGCTGAATTTTTTGATTATTTGTATATTGAATTTTGTAATGCATATTGATTCTGTGCTGTGCTACTTTGTTAGTTGGAATTTTTGTGGTATATTTTAGGATGCTGTTGTTTATAGACTAGTCTTTTTGCATTGATTGTATATTTAATTCTGCAGTTGTTGATTTGTAATTGTATACTATTGTGTTTTGTGTGTTTATATTGTTTTCTCTTGTTATATTGTATTTAATTTACTTGTAAGCCACCCTGAGTTGGCCCTGGCTAAGTAGGGCGGGATATAAATTGAATAAATGAATGAATGAATGTAAACTATTTCCAAGTACTTTATGCCTAGAAAATCCCAAAAAGCATTGCCATTAGTCAGGATAGACTTGATAGCATATAATTAATCTTTGCTTAGTTTACACATGGTGGTTGTTCAGAGGTTTAATTTGAATGTCTATTTCTCACATTTTTATTCTATAACTAAATTTAGTGGGAACATTTGGTTATAAAATAAAATGCAAACAATTCTTGAATAATGACAGCAACGATGTGATTCTTCTCTTTTCCCATATGCTGCTTAAGCTACATTCCTTCATCAAATACTGTACAGTGGTACCTCGAGTTAAAAATTTAATGCATTCCAAGGCATTTTTCATGTTATGAAAAATTTGTAACTCGGATTTCCCATAGGAATACAGTGAAAACAAAAATTCATAACTTGAAACATGGTTTCTCATAGGAATGCATTGAAAACCAACTAATCTGTTCTGGAAAAATTCATAACTGAAGCCATTATTTTTAATTGATTTTCATTTGTATTGTAAAATTTTTGTAACTCGAACCATTTGTAACTCGAGGTACCACTGTACTCCTAAGCTCTCAAGAGCCTCCCAGAAGATTGTGGGGGGTTTTTTCGAACCACAATCGGGCATACCCTAGTAACGGCAACTTTGTGTTGCCGTTTAATCTTTCTCACACTAGGTCAGGCGAAAGGAACTGCAGAATAAACTCACCAAGTGGTGCCTTCATTTTGGCAGTTTCGTGTCTGGCCTAGACTTGGAAGAAGAAGCTCTCGCTATCATGTCCACATTCCTCTTTTCTCCTACTTGCTGCTCAATCCATCTTTGTTCTTGTTGGGATAGTTAACAATCTTGCATGCTTGCTAACAATGAATATAAGTGAGAGGAGGCTCTTTGGCTTCAAACGGAGATGATCACTGTACCCTAGAGTCTGATAGGACTGGTTTTCGAACAAGGGAGACTTTTACTTTTACCTTTAGTGAAGGGGATAGTTTAAAGAGAAGTCGTACAACTGCTTTCCCCCTGTTGCTATTGTTATACTCTGCTAACTAAGAAAAACAATAAGATTCCAAAAATACACATTCAACAGTCCCCATCATTTCTGATTATCTAGAAGCAGTCCTTTATACTGAACAGAAGTGGGGGAAACAACATAAACATTTGGAAAGACCTCTCATACTTTTATTTTAAATAAAAGAGTTTGAGGGCTACTTAAAGAGTAGAGAACCAAACTGCCTTCTTACCTGTACTTTTCTTTTCTTCCTTCTTCATACGTTTGAGGCGTTTTAACATCCCTCGCAGATCAGTGATGCCATACTGGAAAGCAATTTTCTCATACTCAGAAGGAGAAGCATCCCGAAGGATTTCCCAGACATCAACTTCTGGTTGTGATTCAGTTTTTGCTTCATTTCTATCAAACAGCAGTATACAGCATTTATTAACAGGGGTGTTATGTATGTACAATGTTGCTTTAAGAAATGTATGAATGTAACCTGACCACAATTACAATGTAGCTCTGCTGTTAAGGAACGCGAGTAAGCTGCCTATAGAGGGCAGCTGCAAGCGTTCAGCTCACATGGTTCACATTCCCCAAATCACCGGCAGCCGCGGGAATCTTTCCCGCGTGAGGATCACCTGGAGAAGATGGGCGTGACTCAGAATGACGTCACGCCGGTAGCAGCCAATAAGCTACCGTGCAACGAGATTAAAATGTATGTTCCACAGTATATAATGAGCTGTACCTCCGCCATTACCACATGTTCATCCTGATCATCAACCAATAAACCTGTGTTAGTCCTCACTGCGACTCCTTCTTTGTCTTCCGTGCAAGACACTAAATTGGCGACGAAGGTGGGATGATGACGAATCCCAAGGTCAAGCCTTACCAGTTCGATGTCAGCGAGCCCGAACAATGAGAGCTCTATGAGTTCCAGTTCCGGCACGCGATGGAAGCCGCGGGTGTCGACGACGACGCGAAAATGCGCTCCTACTTCCTGGCCCAGGTGGGGCCGGCCACGCTGCGTATCCTGATGAACCTGGTGGCCCCCCGGAAGGTGGACGTGGTGCCCATCGACCGCATTCTGGAGCTGTTAGGCGAGCATTTCCAGCCTCCCGTGTCGATCTTCCCAGCCCGGGTCGCGTTCCACAGGCGAGACCAGCGACCGGGCGAATCCGTGTCCGCCTACGCGGCGGCCCTCAGGCTTGCAGCGGTGCACTGCCAGTGGGACGACCTGGACCAGGCCCTCCGAGACCGCATGTTGTGTGGTCTGAGGGACGAGGAGCTCCAGCGGAAGCTGATGACCCGCGACTACCGCCTCACGTTCAACGAGGTACTGCGGGAGGCCCAAGCGGCCGAGGCGGCCAGGAGCAGGGTCAGGGTGTTCAAGTCCCGAGGGGCCAAGTCACCAGTACAGGCGGGCTGGCGGACACCAGCGAAAGCGGCCTGGCGGGCCCCCAAGCTGCCCGCCGGCACACCAACGGCATCCGAGGAGTCGTCAACGACGGCAGACCCCTGCTCCAGCAAGGACGACAACGTCCAGAGGGTCAAGAAACGAGGAGAGAAGCGACAGACCCGCGAACAGCAAGACCACCGCTGCGACGGTTGTGGGGTGTCCCACGACCGCACGAGGTGTCCGTTCCGAAAGGCCGAGTGTCACAATTGCGGCCGAAAGGAACACATCGCCCGAGTGTGCAGGCGCGGGCGAGTCGAGGACAAGGGCAATTCGAGCCATTCCCAGACGCACCATCGGAAGGCGGCCGGCACCAGGAAGGTCTCAGCCGACTACAGCGAGGCAGGCGTGAACCGTGTGGGCCTGGAGCACCGGTGTTTTTTCGTAGAGGTACAGTTACAGGGGCTCCCAGTGAGGATGGAGATAGACTCGGGGTCGTCCTATTCCATCCTGTCCCAAAAAGAGTTTATGCGCATTCCCCCAGATGCGCGGCCCAAGCTGCGGGCCATGAAGTCACACCTACGGGACGTGCAGGGAAATGGGATCCCAGTGTTGGGGGTGGGCAACTTCAATGTGAAGTTCAAGAATTACTCCGAGAAACTGCCCCTAGTGGTCCTCAAGGGGGGGGAGGTGCTGCCTTTTGGGAACGCAGTGGTTCGCTCCCCTGGGAATCAAACTGTCCGGCATTAACGCCATAGAGACTGACCCAATGCGGGACGTGTGCAACGCACACCCGGATGTTTTCAAGAAGGGGCTCGGGACTTACAAGGGGCCCCCAGTTTCCTTTGACTTGGATCCAGAAATCCGACCTATACGCCTCAAGCCAAGAAGAGTGCCTTTCGCCCTCAAGGACAAGATCAAGGCGGAACTGGACAAATTGGTGGGGCAGGGGATTTTGGTTCCAGTTGATTCGGTGGAGTGGGAAACGCCGATTGTTACGGCCCTTAAATCAAACGGGGAGGTCAGGATTTGTGCGGACTATAAATGTACGATCAATAAGGCCATTCGGCCAAATGCATATCCGGTACCCGTGGTCAGCCATTTACTGGCCATGCTACATGGGGGGAGGTGTTTTGCCAAGCTAGATCTGGCGCAGGCATATCAGCAGCTCTCTGTAACCCCGGCTGCTGCCGCTGCGCAAACGATCGTAATGCACAAGGGGGCATTTAAGGTAACGCGCCTTCAGTTCGGCGTGAATTCGGCTCCCGGAATTTTCCAGTCCCTCGTGGAACGCCTTTTAAAGGGGCTTCCAGGCGTCCTCCCATATTTCGACGATGTGTTGATAACAGCGGGGGGCGAATCAGAACTAGCGCAAAGGCTAGACAGGGTCCTTTCAATATTCGAGAAGGCGGGCCTCCGACTGAGACGGGACAAATGTGTTTTCTTTGCGAGGGAGGTTGAGTTCCTCGGGTTCAAGATAACCCCAGAAGGCATCAAGCCCTCCGAGTCCAAGGTTGCGGCTGTGCAAAACGCCCCTCGCCCCACCGCGAAACCGGAGCTGCAGTCATTTCTAGGGTTCTTAAATTTTTACCATTCCTTCCTGCCGAGGAAGGCATCCGTTGCAGAGCCACTGCACGCGCTATTGAAGAAAGAGGCGGTTTGGCGGTGGGGAGATAGGCAAGAGAAAGCTTTCAGGGAGCTAAAGGCACTTCTATCCTCGAGTGCTGTCCTGACCCACTTTGACCCCAGGAGAACAGTAGTTCTAGTCTGTGATGCGTCCCCAGTGGGGGTGGGGGCGGTTCTATGCCACGTGTTGGAGAGCGGGCGGGAAGCCCCGATAGCGTACTACTCAAGGTCCCTCTCAAAGGCCGAGCGCAATTACGCGCAAACTGATAGGGAGGCCCTGGCCATCATCGCGGGAACGAAAAAGTTCCATGACTTTTTATACGGCCGCGAGTTTACAGTAGTGACGGATCACAAGCCACTTCTGGGGATCTTCACTACCGGCAAACCCACACCGCAAATTCTATCCCCCAGGATGCTGCGTTGGGCCATCTTCCTCAACGCCTACCAGTATGAGCTGGTCTATCGCCCAGGGAAGGAGATCTCCCATGCGGACGCGCTGTCCCGATCTCCCCTCCCAAGTGTAGGGGACCCCACATGCGAGGTAGAGCAGGACCACCAAGTCCTGCTGATCGAGTCTCTTGACTCACCCCCCATTCTCCCGGCCGACCTCGCCAAGGCCACGGCAGCCGACAAGATGCTGGCCCAAGTTAGTTCCTGGGTGAGGAAAGGGTGGCCCACTACTCCCCCCGAGGAACATTTCAAGCCATTTGTCAGGCGTAGAGTAGAGCTTTCTCTGGAAAGGGGCTGCTTACTCTGGGGCCAGCGGGTAGTCATCCCAGAGAAGCTAAGGGCCAAGGTACTGAAGCTACTGCATACCAGTCACCCAGGGATAGTGCGCTCCAAGGCTCTGGCCAGGAGTTTCTTTTGGTGGCCCCAGATAGACGCGGATATAGAACGTTTAGTGGGCACGTGTGAGAGCTGCCAGAGCTCTCGGCCCGAGGAGTCCTGGTTACCCCATAGGGAATGGGACACGGCCCGCGGGCCATGGTCCCGGATTCATGTCGACTTCGCTGGCCCTTTCCGAGGGGCCATGTTTCTGCTGGTAGTTGACTCCTACTCCAAGTGGTTGGAGGTAATCCCCATGAACAGCACCTCCTCTGCGGCAACCATTAAACAGTTGCGAAAGCTTTTTGCCTGTTTCGGCCTGCCAGACGTCCTTGTTAGTGATAACGCTAGTACCTTCACGTCTGCAGAGTTCAAGACGTTTATTGAGCGGAACGCCATCAGGCACATTACCGCTGCCCCGTTTCACCCCGCCACAAATGGTCAGGTAGAGCGCCAAGTGTGCACTACGAAAGACGCACTGCGGCGCATGGGTCCCGGTGAGTTGAACCTTCATCTGTGCCAGTTCCTCATCTGCTACAGGACAACCCCCCTAGCTTCAGGATTTTCGCCAGCCGAACTCCTCATGAGGAGGCATCCGGTAACACTTTTTGACCGGATGGATCCGTCCAGGGTGGAGGATGAAGGGAGAAATATAAATATAGGGGTAGATAGCTCCAAAAGCTTTTCGGTAGGGGACCCGGTTCACTGCAGGAACTACGCAGCCTCGGGGCCAGCGTGGGTACCAGGGACAATCATTGAGCAGACGGGGCCAGTATCCTACAGGGCCGAGACGAGCTCGGGTCTACTCTGGAGAAGGCACGCCGACCAACTCAGAAGGCGAGTCACCAGTGAAGGGGAATCAGTGTTAGGGTCCTCCCCCACCCGCATTACCCAAGGGGGAGACACGGCGGCATCCGCCGATACAAATGCATATCCTGGGTTCTCAACCACAGAGGAGGATACTTTGAGAGAGAGGGATGGGTTTGATTATGATTATAATTATGATTATAATTTACGGTACCAGGGGGGTGTAGCGGAGTGGTCCCCCACCCGTCCTAGCGAAAAGAGGGGTTTCAGTTCAGCCCCTGGTACCTCCAGTCCCCCCAGCCCTTTTGTTTTAGAATATACCATAGCTCCAGCCCCCCGGAGACAGACACCCCCGAGACAGGCAGCAGGGGAGAATTCGCCCACCTCAGCCTCTAGAACGCCCGGACAGGAAACAGGGGGTGGCGGGACCACGAGGGCCTCCTCGTCAGTCCCGAGATTCGTACTAGGGGGAACCCCAAGCTCCCCAAGCGGTAGGCAGGGGTTCACGTCCCAACTGTTCATTCCATTCCCGTCCCCCAATGCAAGGTTGTCGCAGAGTCCCCACCGAACCACTAATGAGTCCCCACTTTCCGTTGCAGGACAGGACTCTGTGGAACCAGGAGCCTCCGGCTCCCCTGTGTTAAGTCAAGCGGCCGCGCGCCCCAGACGCACGTGCGGCAAGCCACAATGGTTGAGGGACTTCATCCCATCCTAGGGGGGAGGGGTGTTATGTATGTACAATGTTCCTTTAAGAAATGTATGAATGTAACCTGACCACAATTACAATGTAGCTCTGCTGTTAAGGAACGCAAGTAAGCTGCCTATAGAGGGCAGCTGCAAGCGTTCAGCTCACATGGTTCACATTCCCCAAATCACCGGCACCCGCGGGAATCTTTCCCGCGCGAGGATCACCTGGAGAAGATGGGCGTGACTCAGAATTTCATCACGCCGGTAGCAGCCAATAAGCTACCGTGCAACGAGATTCAAATGTATGTTCCACAGTATATAATGAGCTGTACCTCCGCCATTACCACATGTTCATCCTGATCATCAACTAATAAACCTGTGTTAGTCCTCACTGCGACTCCTTCTTTGTCTTCCGTGCAAGACACTAAAAGGGGCTTCAAATAATTCAGGAATGTAGGTGAGTCTCTATATCATGGGTGCCCAAACTATGGCCTGTGGGCTGGATCCAACCCCAATGCCAATTCATCTAGCCCACAAAGCCCTTGCTGCTCCTGGAAGTGTAAGTAAAATGCGTACATACGGGTGCATTTTACTTCAGCTTCCAGAAGCGGCTAGGGCTTTGCGGGTTGGATGAATTGGTGTCAGGGGCCAGATCTGGCCCATGGGCCATAGTTACTAGCCCCCTGAACCACATGAACAGCCCACAGCCCAAAAGGTTTGGCCGGCCCTGCTCTATATAATCAAAGACATAATTCCAAAATTTCTACAATTTCTTTTGGTTAAAATGTTGATCCGCTCAACTGTCTTATTTTTTTATTGGGACACTTGAGGCATAGAGAGACTTAAGATTGCATTAACACACTTTAGTGTATGGGACCAAAGACAACAGAACAACCGAAGGGTTGGTTTAACACAGGTTTATTGCATGGTGTTCCGGTGAAGCATGGGGGTAATGGTGGTGGTACATCTCATTATATACTGAGGACTATACATTTGAATCTTGCAGCACGGTAGCTCATTGGCTACTGTCGGCGTGGCCTCGCCCAGGCACGCCTTACTCTCGCAGTTGTATCTTCTTCCTGCTGAATGCGAGTATCTTCATTCTGCTGAATGCGAGTATCTTCATTCTGCTGAATGCGGAGGCATTTCCCGCGGCTGTCCGTGATTGAGCAATGTGAACCATGTGAGGCTGAATGCTCGCAGCTGCCCCAAGGGGTTGCTTGCTCGCGTTCCTTTCAGCTGAGATACATTGTAATTGTGATGGAACATTTATATCTTGATAGCTTTACAGTACATTGATATGCATACATAACACCCCTCCCCCCTAGGATGGGACGAAGTCCCGCAACCATTGTGGCTTGCCGCACGTGCGCTTGGGGCGTGCTTGCGCCTGACCTAGTACCGGAGAGCCTGTGATCCCTGACTCCGTGGGAGCTTGTCCTGCTACGGGAAACGGGGATTCGTTAGTGGCTCTGTGGGGCGTCCGTGCCTGCCTTGCGCCCGGGGATGGGAATGGAATGAATAGTTGGGAGGTGAACCCCTGCCTGTTGCTCTCGGACCCCGGGGACCCTCCTATTGTGAACCGCGGAACCGATGAGGTCGCCCTTGAGGTTCTGCTACCTTCTGATCCCCGCTCGGGGGACCTTGAGACTGTGGTGGGCGGACTCGCTGCTGCCTCCTGTCTTGGGGGTGTCGGTCTCCGGGAAATTGGCGCTATATTGCATTCTAACTCACAGGGGCTACTGGGACTGGAAGTACCAGGGGCTGAACTGAAACCCCTCTTTTCGCTAGGACGGGTGGGGGACCACTCCGCTAACTCCCCCTGGTACTGTAAATCAACGTCTAAACTTCTATGGGCGTCTGTGTCTCGGGGAAACTTCCAAGGGGTATGTGTGTGGTCGGGGCTCTTCCTTTCCGCCGCGGACTCCCGCAAAAGATCTCTGTGGATCGATTCCCTTTCTTCCCCCCTTGGTGGGGACCCATGTTCCCCTTTTCCTCCCCCTTGGGCTAAGCGGGTGGGGGAGTACCCTAACGCTGATTCGACGCTATTTTCGTCTCCGTCCTGCTCTCCGGGAACCCTGCGCCTGAGTTGGTCCACGTGTCGCCTCCACAGGAAACCTGTACTGGTCTCCACGCGGTATGAGACGGGGCCGGTTTGTGCTATTACGGTGCCCGGCACCCAGGCTGGCCCCGCGTTGGCGTAGTTCCTGCAGTGCACCGGGGCGCCTACGCTGAAACTCTTTGAGGGTTCCACCCCTATGTTCCACCCTGTGTCCTCTACTCTCGTGGGGTCTAGCTTGGAGATTCCCGTGGCCAGCTTCCTGCGCATCAACAGCTCTGCGGGGGAGTACCCTGACGCCAATGGGGTGACCCTGTACCTTAGCAGGAATTGGCACAATTTCAGGTCGAGGTCTCCGGGGCCCATGCGCAGCAGCGCGTCTTTCGTGGTGCGCACGAGGCGCTCTACTTGGCCGTTGGTGGCCGGGTGAAAGGGGGCGGAGGTGATGTGCCGAATGGCGTTGCGCTCCATGAACGCCCCGAACTCGGCGGACGTGAAACAGCTAGCGTTATCGCTGACGAGGGTGTCGGGTAAACCGAACGTGGAAAAGACCCTCCGTAACTGTTTAATTGTTGTGGCCGAGGAGGTGCTCGAGACTGGGATGACCTCCAACCACTTGGAGAACGCGTCCACCACAAGGAGGAAAAGCGTTCCCCTGAACGGGCCAGCAAAGTCTACGTGTACCCGGGACCAGGGCCCCCTTGCTGCGTCCCACTCCCTATGTGGCGAGCGGGCCTCTTCTGGCCTGGAGCTTTGGCACGCTTCGCAAGTGCCGACCATGTGTTCGATGTCGGCGTCTAGCTGGGGCCACCAAAAGTAACTGCGGGCCAGTGCCTTAGAGCGGACGATCCCCGGGTGGCTGACGTGCAGCAGTTTAAGCACCCTCGGCCGGAGAGACGTGGGGATCACTACCCGCTGTCCCCACAAAAGGCAACCCCTCTCTAGGGACAACTCTAGTTTCTTTTTGAAAGATGTGTCGAATTCCGCTGCTGGGGAAGACACGGGCCACCCTTTCTGTACCCAGGAGCAAACTGTGGCCAGCGTTTTGTCCTTGCCGGTTGCTTTAGCGATGTCGGCCGGTACTACTGGAGGGGAGTCTAGGACCTCTATCATTAAGACCTGGTGGTCCCTCTCTACCTCGCCCATGTGGCAGCAATCCCGGGGAATGGGGGACCTCGACAGGGCATCCGCGTGGCTGATCTCCTTCCCGGGCCGGTATACCAACGCGTGCTGATACGTGTTGAGAAAAATGGCCCACCTGAGCATTCTCGGGGACAGGATTTGGGGTGTGGGCTTATCTGCGGTGAAAATGCCTAGCAAGGGCTTATGGTCAGTCACTATGGTGAAGGGGCGGCCGTACACAAAATCATGAAATTTCTTAGTCCCCGCAATTATCGCTAGTGCTTCCCTGTCTGTCTGGGCATAGTTCCTCTCCGCTTGGGACAAGGACCTAGAGTAGAACGCTATCGGGGCCTCCCTCCCGTTCTCCAGTACGTGGCATAACACCGCCCCCACCCCCACCGGGGATGCATCGCATATCAGGACCACTGGGCGTTTGGGATTGAAATGGGTCAGTACGGCATCTGATGCCAGGAGTCGCTTCAGGTCATTGAAAGCCCTCTCCTGGTCGTCGCCCCACTTCCATGCCTCGTCCTTTTTTAACAATTTGTGTAGCGGTTCCGCTACTGCTGCCTTCCGCGGAAGGAAGGAGTGGTAAAAGTTGAGCAGTCCAAGGAACGACTGCAACTCGGGCTTGGAGGTGGGGCGAGGGGCCTTCTTGATGGCGGCCACCTTGGATTGGGATGGCCTGATTCCCTCGGGAGTAACACGAAACCCTAGGAACTCAACCTCAGTTGCGAAGAAAACGCATTTGTCCTTCCGGAACCGCAACCCCGCTTTCTCGAATATTGTCAGGACCCTTCCCAACCTGCTTGCTAATTCGGCCCGGCTCTCCCCTGTAATCAATACGTCATCAAAGTAGGGTAACACCCCCTCTAACCCCTTCAGGAGGCGTTCCACGAGTGACTGGAAAATCCCGGGCGCCGAATTCACGCCGAATTGGAGGCGCGATACCTGGAATGCCCCTTTGTGGGTGACTATGGTCTGTGCAGCAGCTGCGGCGGGGGTCACCGGGAGTTGCTGGTAGGCTTGGGCCAGGTCGAGTTTAGCGAAACACCTCCCCCCGTGTAACCTGGCCAACAAGTGGCTGACTACCGGCACCGGGTAAGCATTAGGGCGGATCGCCTTATTGATGGTGCACTTGTAATCAGCGCATATGCGGACCTCCCCGTTGGCCTTGAGCGCTGTTACAATTGGAGTTTCCCACTCCGCAGAATCAACAGGAACAAGAATCCCCTGGCCCACCAATTTGTCCAACTCCGCCTCTATTTTGTCCTTTAGTGCGAAAGGCACTCTGCGCGGTTTAAGTCTGATTGGACGTACTCCAGGGTCCAGGTCGAAAGTCACTGGGGGGCCCTTGAATTTTCCGAGCCCCTTTTTGAAAACCTCGGGGTGCGCGTCGCACACGCTCTGTATTGGATCAGTCCCGGTGGCGTGTGCTCCCACGGCGTGCACCCCCCCAATGAACAACCCCAGGGGCTGGAACCATTGAGTCCCGAGGAGGCTGCATTTCCCTCCCTTGAGGACGACTAGGGGAAGCGTTGAGGTGTGCTTTTTAAACTGGACCTGGAACTTCCCAACCCCCAACGCGAACTCGGCGACCGATTCCCCGGGCGCCTGGACTCGCCTCCAGAACGCGCTCCGAGTGGGGAACATCGCTATCGCTGGGCGGAGATGGGCGCGCAGCGCCGCCAGGAGCTCTGTGGCTTTGAGGTCGCCCACCTTCCTCGGCGCGATCAGGTCCACCAAGGTCCTCTTGGTCTCGTGTCCGAGCATGCGGACGAAAATGGCCCTCTTCTTGGCCTCATCTGAGACTTCGAGCTCCACCAGCGCTGCGTTGAAGTCTATCTCAAACAGCTCCAAGTCTCCCGGCTTCCTGATCTCGTAGCCGGCGCATGTCTTGGTCCCGTGGGCAGCCATATCCCACCTTCGTCGCCAATTTAGTGTATGGGACCAAAGACAACAGAACAACCGAAGGGTTGGTTTAACACAGGTTTATTGCATGGTGTTCCGGTGAAGCATGGGGGTAATGGTGGTGGTACATCTCATTATATACTGAGGACTATACATTTGAATCTTGCAGCACGGTAGCTCATTGGCTACTGTCGGCGTGGCCTCGCCCAGGCACGCCTTACTCTCGCAGTTGTATCTTCTTCCTGCTGAATGCGAGTATCTTCATTCTGCTGAATGCGAGTATCTTCATTCTGCTGAATGCGGAGGCATTTCCCGCGGCTGTCCGTGATTGAGCAATGTGAACCATGTGAGGCTGAACGCTCGCAGCTGCCCCAAGGGGTTGCTTGCTCGCGTTCCTTTCAGCTGAGATACATTGTAATTGTGATGGAACATTTATATCTTGATAGCTTTACAGTACATTGATATGCATACATAACACACACTTAGCTTGACTTACTATGAATAAGCAAAACATGGCTGCATGCAGCCTGTTTCTTTCAACTTTGTTCTTCCCACTCATGGAGGCCAATAAATTATCCTAATTAATTGCTTGTTGTGCTTTCTAAATCCAGAATCTGCCCTGCTCCTTCACAAAAAGAAAAAAGAAAAAAAAAAGAAAATGCAAGAAGCCAGAGTTTGTTGTTGGCTTCCAAAACCTGGTTAGTTTAGGAACAAGGATCTTCAGTTTGAATGTAACAATAAGCTTGTTGCTTATGTGAGCGGAAAGCACAGACAAAGTAAACAGACTGTTATCAGCATTTTGTTCGTTCACAGTAAATCAGGAATTCCAAGCCTAAATCAAACTGCTAGTCTCAACTAGAGTAGACCCATTGGATCAACATGGTTTGCATGAATTTAGCTATAGTTTTAGTTGGGTCTATACCAATTGGGACTAAAAATTGGATTAACCCATGTTTTTACTATTTCACACAAATATGCCCAGATTTTCTTGATGATATTTCCTCGGGAATACATACAGTAGTCCATACAACCAACCTTTTATTTCAGATTTCTAAACCAGTTCTTTAACATCAGTCTTATCTTATGGGGTAATGGAGGACAATTTGGTGGGAAATAGGCACTCTTTCTGTGTGTGTTTTTAAAGGGATTCCTGATTGGGTTTCTGAGAGAAATCCTCACTTAATCTATAATTTTTAATATAAAGGAGATCATTATTTATTTATCTTTATGTTTTACAAATACTGGGTGATAATTTCTTTTTAAAAATAATGAAACCTGTGGAAATTTAGCTGTGACATCACAAAGACCCATGCCTATGATATGATAAAACTCTGGCTCTGTGACATCATGAGAGCCCATTTCTTGGCTTCAAGCTGTGGCACTGAATTTTAGGGAATGCAGTGTCACTAATTTAACAACTCTAAAACTATCTAGTAATTTAAACAATAGTCTGGCAGATGCTAAATCGATTTGTTGTTGTTCATTCGCACAGTCAATTCCGACCCTTTGCAACTTCATGGACCATTGCCCGCCAGGCCCCCCTGGTCTCCACCATCCTCCTCAACCCATTTGCCCATTGTGTCTACAATACCATCTAGTCATCTCATTTTTGGCCACCCCCTTCTTCTTTTGCCCACCACCTTTCCCAGCATCAAGGCTTTCTCAAGTGAATCCTCTCTTCTCATTTGACGTCCAAAGTACTTTAGCTTCATCTTTACTATTTGACCTTCTAATGATCAGTCAGGGTTGATTTCTTCTAAGATTGACCTATTTGTTCACTGTCCAGGAGACACTCAAAACTCTCCTCCAACACCACATCTCAAAGGCATCTATTCTTCTGCACTCAGCTTTCCTAATGTTCCAGCTCTCAACAACCATACATTACCACAGGGAATAATGATAAACAATATAAATTCTAGAAACCTAACAAAATAACTAACATGTGCATTGGTTTATAGCACAGATATTTACTGAAAAATGTGACACTTTAAGACCAATACATTTATTACAGCATTAGCATAAGCAACATGGAATCTACCTCGTTAAGTGATTGATTATATTCCAGTGATAGTAAACTTTGGCACTTCAGGTGTTCTGGAAGTTCAATTCCCAGAAGCCCTGACCAGCAGGAGGGCTGACTTGGGATTCTGGTAACTGAAGTTCAAGAACATCTGGATGCCAAGGTTCGCCATCATGGGTCTAGTGTCCATATGATCACTGACCATAATGCATGTGCTGGCCTTTAAAGCAAGAGATGACAGAAGGTAATTATGAAAAAAACCACAGACATTTCCTGGGGAACCTGCTATCGATCAGAAAGGTTTTCTGATTCCCAGTTGTTCAAGAAGAGCAGCAAAAGCAACTGCAGCAAAAATAGATAGATAGATAGATAGATAGATAGATAGATAGATAGATAGATAGATAGATAGATAGATAGATAGATAGATAGATAGATAGATAGATAGATAGATAGATAAAAATCCTTGTCCTCAATTTGTACTTTGCAAAATTTAGTAAGACTAGAGTAGCCAGGAGCAGGTTTTGATACAGAAAGTCTGTGAGTTCCATTCATTTTGCTATCAAAATAATCTTTTTTTAGCTTCAGAATTCTGCCAGTTAAGTATCTCTTGTCCCAGCTTGCTGTATCTCACAGTTATTACAAAGAACAAAGTAGAGCTCTTGAGCTTGAACTCTGCCATCCCTGTTTTAAGATGCTACAAGCAGCGAAAAGCTTACCGATTTACTGAGCGCAAGAAACTGCTGGACTTGAGAACGATGCAGAGAAGCATTTGGAAGAGCCATGCAGCATCCCCATGAGTAAGAAAAAGGGCAACATTTATTAGTATTAGCAACCATCACAAGAGCAAGCCTACTTTCCTTGGGAGGGAGATTAAAAAATTGCTGTACTGCAATATAAAAGGCTAGGGACCACAGTGGCTTAATGACTGGAAGGTCAGCAGGTCAACAGTTTGAGACCCGAGTGCTGCACGATGGAGTAAGCTCCCATCTCTGCCCCAGCTCCTGCCAACCTAGCTGTTCCAAAGCAAAAAATTGCAAGTAGATAAATAGGTACCACTTTGGTGGGAAGATAAACAGTGTTCCATGCACTCCATTGTTTAGTCATGCCTGCCACGTGCCCACAGAAATGTTTGCAGATACAGACAGTGCTGGTTCTTTGCCTAGAAACAGAGATGAGCACTGAACCCTAGTGTTGGATATGACTGACTTTCGAGCAAGGGTGACCTTTACCCAATACTGTATAAAAGACAAAGCAACTGCTGCACATCAGCTCAATTCTATATACTCTAAACACTATTCATTTTGCTAATCCAAAAGGTCTAAGCTTTACACACACACACACACCCATCCACTCCCCTCCTTTCACATTTTTCCTGAACAATTAGAGTTCATACAAAAACAGCTGTTTGATTGCATTAGCAGAACACACATGATCATGTTAGCAGAAGATATCTAAGCACACTTCTAGGAAATCCTTTCTTATCTACTACATCTACATCACAGGTTATGCAGTTCAGTTTATGGTTTGCTTAGCCTACAATAAGCAGAGTTAACATTAAAACAAGAATTCAAATTGCTTGCAATGTTGAAGCTGTGTATACATTCCCATTTCAATGTAACTCAGCTAAGTGGATAAAATCTTTGAGGTATGAGCAAATGGAAAAGAAGATCCAGATGGGTTCCAAGAAGTATGAAGATATGAACCATATTCCAATACTCCCAATCATTTCTTATTTCAGAGGCTAAACCTGGGCAGCCTTGTTTCTACTTAGAGAGACCATCAATTAATCCTAAGAAAGAACCCTGCCTCAAATCCTGGAGAATCACTGCTATTACTATAGTAATATAGTAATATGATTTTGTCTGTTTATTGATATGCTGTTTTGTTTTGTTTTTTTTAATTTTTCTAATGTATTTATGGCAGTGATTTTTGCTTTGTTTTGTTATTTTTATATTGTAATTTTGATGCTATACTGTATTTTTTACATGTTCTTTTAGTCTATGACATTTGAGGATTGTGTATTTACTTAAGCTTGTACTTATGGTTGCTTTGTTGTTTCATGAATATGTTGTTAACCGCTTTGAGTTTGTCGTTGACAAAGGAAAGCAGTATATAAGTTCAAATATAATAATAATAATAATAATAATAATAATAATAATAATAATAATAATAATAATAATAATAATAATAATAATAATAATAATAATAATAATAATAATAATAATAATAATAATAAACATAGTGTTGATCATACTGGTCTAGATGACCAATGGGCAGAACTGGTAGGTAGCAGCTTCCTACTCCTTTCTTGACTGTACAGGTATCTGTAGTATTGTTGATAGGGCAGTTATGGGACTCCAGCCAGGATCTGCACCTCTGAAGATGACTTCTTGGAAAGGGATGCTTCTACATCACATGCCCTTCCATTCTACCTCCAGCTAGTTACCAGTGTACTATTTTTGCTGTTATGTGCAATCCATGCTGTAGAAACACAGCAACATTTTATCTGTTAATTTGAAAGGTTTAAGGTGTCTCAGGATGAACACAAGTGTGAGATGATGATGTATTCTAAATGCATGGAAAGCTAAAATTAGTTTTGTATGCCCTCGCAATGGTTCTTTCCTATCTTATTACCTTTCATTAAGTCAAACCTATCAGCTGTCACCTCCTTCAAAGTCTCCCTTCACCATCACATGTAAGAGCAGAGTGACAACTGTTCCTTTCCTCCTGACCTCTTCCTGGACTCTGGCACCTATACATCAATGTCAACTACAGTACTTAGATTTCCCTGCAGGAAAAATGAAAATCCAGAACAATAAATAAAGTATCCTTCCTTTCAAGAGCCTCTCCAGGAAGACAATCGCTAGCTAACTGTCATGGTTGAGAATCTGTAGATGTGGCATCTATAAGATTTTTTGTGCCTTTGGGGGAATTATTTCCCCTGGATATCCTTTGTCCTTCTGGATGCCCCAAAATGCAGATTTCAGTTCCCCCAAAATGCAGCAAATATTCATCAATTACTGCTAATATAGAACATAAATCCAGGAACATCAACAGTACATTTTGCAGATGAAAAAAACTTCACTCTTTTGGGGTTAGTTCTTAGACTACTAGGTGGCATGTACCATCTCTGAAATATTCAGTGTAATATTTACTTTATGATCTGCAGAATACACACTGAAAACAAAATTGTTTTAAACCAATTTAGTTAACTGAGCGTCAACATAGTTAACTAGTATAAAGAAATGTGGACGATGGCCATAAATGATAAATTAAATTTGGAGTTGAACCTTAAAAAAGGAATTGTCAAAGAGAATAATTTTCTTACAATTTGGAAAGCCTTTATAGAATATGCAATAGAAAAAGGTAACGACTGTGCGCCAGTAACAGACCAACTAGTTTTTTGGAAGTCAAATGTAAATTTATAAGTGTTTCCAGTCTCCTTGACAAATATAAAATAGCACATGGGGTTTATGTAATGTTCTAAAGTGTATTAAATAATGCAATATTAGTAGAGCTATTAGGTTAATAATTATGATAGATATCATAGTAACGATAAGCAAAAAGTATATAAAGGGTATTAATATTACATGATTAAAGAAAAAGAAAAAACATCAATGTAGGATGATTTTAAAGGGGAAAAAATAAGCACAATTTAATATACTTCAATTGCATTACTAACTTTAAAGATATAGATGTATCTCTACTAATGTTTTTGTATCTTCCTCCGTTGTTGGTTTGTTGTTATGTATATTTCTTCCAATATGTCTTGTTTTGGTTTTCTTGTGTGTTTTGTCAAATTTTAATTTGAATTAAAAATCATTTTTTTAAAAAAATAGCTAGAAATAAACAGTGATTCTACCCAGCTTTGTCTTTCAGCTAACAGATATGCAAATGAAGCCTGTGTGTCACCCTGGGCCCTTGCCAATCACCACAAAAAACAAGCTAATATGTATAATAGGGAAGTGATAAAGCTAATGCTGTGACAAACTGACCTCTTTTAAGTACATGAGATATTTCTACTTCTAATGATGTGATCTACACAGCATCCAGTTAGAGACTATTTTAGTTACCATATTTGCTGATGTATAAGACGCATCCGAGTATGTTGCACCGTTATTACAGAAATAACACACTATAGGCCACTATATACAGTACAAGACACACTCCACTTTTCCAGTGTATTTTAAAGGGGGAAAAGTGGGTCTTATATGCCTGCAAATATGGTAAATACTTTTGCAATGTTAAGCACAATGAACTAGAAATAAACCCTGTTGACTTCATTGTGATTCACAGCTAAGGGTCAAAGCAGGCATGAAATCCTTCTCACAACCCCCCTCTGCCATTATCTCAACAAGGATTAAGTCTCCTGCCCTTGCTCATTTTTGGTTTAAAAAATTTAGTGCAATTATGTGGATGTTGTCTCATCTCATTTATCATAGGCAAACATGCACAGAAACAAGCTGCATACCTGTGATTATAACATTTTGGGGGGAAGTAACCCAATGGCTCAAAACAAAAACCAGCACAAACGTGATATATCTTACAGAACATCCTCATGATCCGCAAGATTGGGGGCACACTTGAGAAGCTAAACTCAGAATATATATTTCCCTAAATACAATTAATCTCTACTAGAGGTGCCAGAACAGCATAGGAAATAAGATCACTGTCTAGGTCAGTGATGGCGAACCTTGGCACTCCAGGCGTTCTTGGACTTCAATTACCAGAAGCCCAAGTCAGCACTCATGTTGATTGGGGCTTCTGGGAGTTGAAGTCCAAGAACAAGTATATTGCTTTGTATTATTTGTATCGTATTTTGTATTGTTTAGCATTATTATTGTAAACCGCTTCGAGTTCCCTTTTCGGGGAGTAAAGCGGTATAGAAATCTAAACAATAAATAAATAAATAAATAAATAAATAAATAATAAACACCTGAAGTGCCAAGGCTCGCCCTTGCTCAAAAGTCAGTCGTATCCAACTCTAGGGTTCAGTGCTCATCTCTGTTTATAGCCAAAAAGCCAGCACTGTCTGCATCTGTAGATGTTTCCATGGACATGTGGCAGGCATGCCTCAACACTGGAGTGCATACTGTTTACCTTCCTACCAAAGTGGTATCTATTTATCTACTTGCAATTTCTTGCTTTTGAACTGCTAGGTTGGCAAGAGCTGGACAGAGATGGGAACTCACTCCGTCATGCATTACTCAGGAATCGAACTCCAAACTTCCAGTCTTCGAGTTCAGCGTCTTAACCACTTGAGCCACCACAGTCCCTAGATCACTGTCTAGAATTTTAGAATGTTAACAAAAGAGATGCTATGTCTAAACTACACCTGAAAGCCAAATTTCAACTTTGAAAGAGCAGGTTCCTTGTTCAAAATGCAAAAATATCTGTGTGCGATAATGCAGCACAAAGACAGAAGTATATGTTCATATGTCATTTAATGGACAGACACAGTTCAGATGCAGAGAAAGGAACAATCTTTAATAATCATGTGATTAATGCTAACCTTCCAAATAATCTCCAAAATTCCAAATTAGCAATTCTAACATTTGAATGAAAATAAATATATATAAGGCATAGCTTTAGTAACATAATATATATGTGGGCAAATGATACTCCTTTTCTATTAAAACTTTCACAGCCTTAAAAAAAAAATACAACCAGCTTCATCATGGCAAGTATCTTTTTTTTACTTTCCCTCTTTTTTTGCCAAAAATGTTCAGCAAAAAAGATGAGCAAAAACTCCTTTAGCCAAACAATGGAATAATACCATTGTTTGATGGACAATGTGTTGTGTTAAATAAAACCAAGCGTCAGTTTCTAGTCCATTGACTCATATACTTTGATTATAAATTACTTAAACCAATTTAACTACACTGAAGCTCACTCAATGCATCATTGGAACAGCACGGGATAAAACCACAGGAAAGAAATAGCCATGCAAAACCTAGAAGCTATTTAAATCTAGAGCTAAATATGATTTTGCAACCTGGGTATCATGATTAAAGAAACAGGGTCACCTTAATTATTTGAAGAACCCAAGAATCATCTGCATTGCTCAACATGCAGAAGAATGCATTTGACCCTGGTGGGGTATTATATTAGTAGAGGGCTCAGTTAATGCTGTCATGGAAGTGAGATCACTTGTCTCAGAGAACTATGTTTAGATAATAGCATTTGCATAGCAGAAACAAACTGAAGATCCTGTGCTAATTTAAAACTGACTAAAAGGAGGGTGGAGAATTATTAGAACATATAGGAAGTCAAATTAATTATGTGTTCTGATAATAACCCTTAAACCTCTGTTATCTGTATTCTAAAATAGTGCCTGGAATTGAAAAACCATGGTGCTCCAAGTTTTGAAAAGGGAAAATACAGTACCGTATCTTGCAAATCCTATAGACCTTCTACTTCAACTGTTCCATGAACTTTATAAAAAAGTTTAAAATAGAATTACTCTGTTCCAGGCATCAGAATTTCATGAAGCGTTTCCAGATGGAGATCCAAGAGCAGAATAAAGTTCAGGCTGCATCTGCGGCAGCCATTGGACAATCAGGATCTAAAATTCTAGTATTAACCACTGTAATGTGTGTTTCACATACAGGCAGTATTAGATCGTGTTGGGTTATTCTTTACACAGGTAGATGTCTAAAGAGATGTTACTGCTGTGTTGCATATTATGTTAAAAATAGCCCAACACAACTCTTTTAGACCTTTAGCTTCTTATCTCATCATTTTACAGATACCTATTGGCTGCAGATGTTCATACTCACCTCTTCCTCAACAAGGCATTGAAATTCAACTCTCGCCCATCTTCATGGCCATCCATGCTGTGGAGTAAAGCAAGCATCATTGATAGTGAACATTACAGAAAGAGAAGGCAGTAAGTGAAATATATAATTATGTGAAATATATAATTATGTGAAGCTACATATATATATAGCTTCACTCAAAGATATAGCTGGTTCAATTAGTTCTGTGGGAAATTTTAAGTTGGAGCAGATTTCTCAGGTACGCTAAAAGACTCTCAATTTTTTAAAAAAACTTTGATTACTTCCACCCCACCCCAAAGGATGACCTTGTAATAGATGTTGTCAGACTGTAAATCCCATCCCACCTCTTCCCCTTGGCTATGCTGAATTGGTCTGATGGGAACTGAAGTTCAATAACACCAGGAGGATCACAAGTAGGAACAAACAAATCATCTCCTTTTGTTTTCGTACTTCTCCAGTCTTATAAGCAGAGGATCCCTAACTTTGAGCATTTAAAAAAAAATGATTTTTATGCAGTATTTTTCATGTTTTTATAAAATGAACATTTCTTCCTTATCTATATATTTCTTCTATTATACTATATTTTAAATACAGTTTTTACTAATATATGGAATTTAAATCTATTTATTTTTTTGTTATTTAAACATTATTTCCACCAATATATGCATCTTTCTTGCATGTTGACATACACATTTTTGCTGATGAAATTCACTACAAAATTCCAAGCAGCAGACAATCTGAACAAGGACGGTTTATCTTCACATATTGTGTTCCAGTTGACATACAATGCAAAATTAAATAAGTTCACACTAACAGTGCAAACCAAATTTGTTTCCCTCCCATTCCTAGGCATGGATTTTACACTCCTGCTCTATGTTGAAGATAAGAGTATTCTCTCTATAAACAAGTTTGTATGAGCATTTTTGTTAAGGCAAAAATGCTGAGCTTTCATGCAAGGAACCACATCCACACTAAATGTTCTGCCTCCTATACCACGTCATCCTGTGTTGACAGGAGAGAGCAGAAGGAGTTAAGGAAACAGACATCTATCTTTGCCCCAGCATAGACTTTAGGAAAACCACTAACCATTTTATTGGTTGCTTTTTCATTCTGAAAATTTATAGAGGAAATCCTATCCAGTGCCTAATTCCATTGCACCTGTTAATCTATCCCTTTCTACAACAAATATTATATACTTCAAGATAAACACAATGAATAGATTTCCTGAATCTCTGTGTAATATTTCAACAATACATTCCCCACCATAATTGCTGGGTAGCACTTCCAATAAAGCAATAAATATGAGGCCACATTAGCTTCTTAATATTTTAAATTACTTTTGAAATATTTTAGTTTTTAGTCTCAAAGTTACATCAACAGCAAAGCATCTAGTAGCAATTTAAAATTTTATAGGGCATAAGCTCTAATGGACTACAGTTCACAAAATCTTATGCTAAAAAAAACACACAAAAACCTAATGCCACCTGGCAGTTTATTGTTGTTTTCTACTGTAAGTGACTAACACAGATCCCCCATAAAAACATTTCAGTGTCATTCTGCCTTTGATGCCTCCATACAGACCTCCATCTTTGATGCCTCCATCCATGAGACTAATAATAGATGTTGTAGAGGTGGCATGTGAGAGAACACACACCAAAATTTTCCAGGGGGTTGCAATTTTCAGTCTGACAATAGCCAATGACAAGACTAAGATGAAGTAAAGTTGAAATCAAATAATCTGAATGCTGCCACCAGGGGGAAGAAGGAGGAACTTTGTGCCCATACAAACATTCAATGTAAAACAAACATACAGTGGAACCTCGGTTAACAAATGGCTTGGTTAACATAAAAATAGCATAACAAAAGGAAATTCATAGAAAATAGTGTCTCAGTTTACGGATCCCCCCCCCCCCGGGAATGGATTAATTGGTTTTCAATGCATTCCTATGGGAAACAGCATTTTGGTTAATATATTTTGGTTTTCAATGCATTCCTATGTGAAATTGAGATAAAGTAATTTTCGCCATAAGAAATGTCCCGGAGAACGCATTAATTACGTTAACTGAGGTTCCACTGTATCATACCCGTCAAGCTGGCTCCTAAAAATATGGGAACTGCTTCGGCCCAGGTGCTCATGCACTGCAACAACTCATCTGCGCATGTGCAGAACCCCTCTGTGCATGCTCAGAACCCCTTTATGCATGCACAGAGCCCATTCACGATGGGAGTGCATGTGCAGTAACCCCTTTCCCCGCTGTTCAAATATGGGCGGGAAAGGGGAGGAACGGGCGGAGAAATACAGGAAATCCCGGCCAATCCAGAATACTTCACAGGTATGCACTGTATATATTTAAAATGAAACACTACAGAAGTTTCTAAACATAAAAGGTCACTTAAAATTGAAATAATATCCCAAATGTTGTATAAGGAGAAATTTTGAAGAGTGACTTAAAAAATAATAATCAAACTTCATTCAGTATTAAAGATGCCTACAGTAAGATCCTAACTATGTAAGACTCATCGATTTCAATGCTATCAAGATCCTAAAAAAAGAGAAAAATGAAAAAGAGATCTGAAAGGAGGAGAGCTTCATAAAGAATTTACTATGCATTGACTGGAATCTTGTTGTTTGGCATAGTAAGTCACATTGAATCCATGGGGATCTGATGACTCAGCTCTTCCATAAGTTTCATTGATTCTATGGGCCTACTGTAGTTGTGAATTAGTATGCTATGTTACAGGATTTCACTTGTTACATCAGATGCACCCCACTGATTATGTGAATTGCAGAAAAAGAGAGACTAGAACCCATTATCTCTTCTTAATCTACCTTGACCACATTCATATAAATCATGTGAACTCCTGGAGCAAAAAAAATTGGTATGAATGGCTACATTTTCTTTGAAACATACTGGTTCATGGACCCCAGGACTTAGCTGTTGGGGTGGGGGCCGGACATCGCCCCCCTGGCCAGCCCGGCCAGCATAGCCCGTGGACTGTTTGTGGCCATTTTTGAACTTTTGTACTTGGACAATCGGTATTTTATTGCGAGTGTTTTTATTGTGATTTTATTGTGTATTGTGTACTGTTGTGAGCCGCCCAGAGTCACGTTTGTTGATTGGGTGGCATAGAAATATAATAATAATAATAATAATAATAATAATAATAATAATAATAATAATAATAATAATAATAATAATAATAATAATAATAATAATAATAATAATAATAATAATAATAATAATAATAATAATAATAATAATAATAATAATAATAATAATAATAATAATAATAGAGGCTGACTGGTTTCTGAACAGTGGCACTGATCCTATATACACTCATTTGGGAGTGAGTTCCACTGAAATATAAGAATATATAAAATCTGTCTATGAAGTCAGCTTCAAAATAGAATGAGCTAAACTATGAAAAGAAATAGATAACCTATGTTCTGCAGCTATATATTTGTCATATTCTAATATAAGAGAACCCTAGAGAGCCTCTTAGTGATTTTTATTTTATTTTATGACATGTATATATCTATTTTCAACAGTTTTAGCCAAGGGCTGGAAAAAAATAACAAAATAACAAACGCTAATAAAACAAAGTAAAATAACTATCATGAAAAACCAAACAGTGAACTGTTTATTAGAGAACATCCTCAAAGATTAGACAAAGCAGATTAGGGTTATGTCATTTGGCTCAAGTGGTTAAGATGCTGAACTCGCTGACTGGAAAGGTGGAGTTTGATTTCCGGGTACTGTATGACAGAGTGAGCTCCCATCTCTGTCCCAACTCCTGCCAACCTAGCAGTTCAAAAGCAAGAAATTGCAAGTAGATGAATAGGGACCACTTCAGTGGGAAGGTAAACAAGGTTCCATACATTCCAGTGTTGAGGCATGCCTGCCACATGTCCACAGAAACGTCTGCAGACGCAGACACGCTGTCTCTTTGGCTATTAACAGAGATGAGCACTGAACCCTAGAGTCGGATACGACTGGCTTTTGAGCCAGGGTGACCTTTACCTTTACCAGTTTCCCCCCAAAATGTCGAGTGACTAAATCTTGCTTCCACAGAGGGCCTTCTACTTTATTGGGGCAACATTCGAAAAGGACCAAATCTTAGTACATATGTCAGTTTAGAGCCACAACAGAAGTCAGGAATTTATGGAGGAGCAATAAAGCCTTGCTGGCAATTTTGAGTTGATGTGGTGGCAAACATTTGTCTCAGGAAGTTTATGAATATTCAGAAGTCAGTGAACAGAAGCCTATGAAATCACAGAATAACATGTACTGGGCTCGTTCTCTCCCTGAAACGAAATCTGTCTCTCTTATAGACTACATACCTAGACAATTGGTTTGGGTAAGTCCGACATTAAGTTATGACAATAGTCATAAGTTATGACAATAGATTTCCATTAGGATAACACTGAAATATGCAAATGGACAAAAATGGATCACACATTTAGATTGTGTCTTTAAATGGGCCTTCGAATGATACTTCCTAATAATGATTTAGTATTAATATAGGGTTAAATGTAGATACCTGGAGAAGGCTGAAGTCATCCGTCTGCCTCCTCCCACTGCACTCCTAAACCAGAAACACAAGTACAGAATTCAGGTGGGCACAACCCTATTCCTTCCAACAGCATTTTACAATCTAATTCCTCCCATTTCAAGATCCCCAGCATTCACAGGCCAACACAGAACCACTCTAAAAGCAGCATGTTATAAAGGACTTATTCACATGGAACTAGCCATTCTGGTGCATGCCTGCTTCCATGTGTTCCCCTGAGCAGCAGAAATTCTCTGGGCTCATGAGGAGACTTCTTTCTTTCACAGCAAGACCTCACTCAGAGGGTTGATACAAGCCAGAAGATGAGCAAATCTATTGTTGATTTACATGTGTACAGGAGAAATTTCATAAACCTGGGTAGCAAATTGCTGCTTATTAACAAAGTGGTGATTCCATTCCTATGGCTGGGTGTTTTGGACAGTGTGACAACCCAATGTTGAGACTGTGACTACCAAAGAGGAGCAACTATTCTGAAAATTGGCATTAAGCCTTCTCTCATAGGAAAGTGTTTATTTGTTAGGAAAACCATTTAGGAATAATGCAAGATAAAAAGATGCACCAAACCTATTTAAAGACCCAAGAGCAAAAATGGTGGTGAATGGGTTGAAGGTCCCTGGAGTGCTAGAGGGCACAAAAATGGATCTGGGGGCTACAAGCAACCCACAGGCTGGCAGTTGCACACCCCTGCCTACTTGTTTTACCACTATACTACATATATGGAAGCCTGCTTGCCAAAGTAAGGATGTCTATGGTATTTGATGTGCTTCAGTGTATTTTGGATTTAACCTGGCATTGAGGTTCTTCTCTATGACCATTGCATTGTGTGGATGGGGAGGTATCTTTTTGATAAAGGTAGGTTTGCATAAACCCATCTGGTTTACAAGTCCTGTATGCATGAATAATGCGTGTATCACCAGTTTTGTGCTATACATGGTATCTATGGATCGGGGCAGGGCAGTCTCTGAAGAATGGAGTAGTAGTCCCTAAGAATCCAGAGGTTAGACATTTTTGGTTTGTGGTGGCATTCTTAGTAACCATTTTTATTTGCTCAACAGTTCTCATTCATATTAGACTGCCAATTCAAACATCTGTGATGGTACTCACCCCCGCCGGAATGCTGGGCGGATGTCCAGATCACCTGCTGCAGGTGCCTCTGTGAAAGAATGGATTATGAAAACAGAACATGGCGAGGATTCAAAGATACCGCCAGCAACACCACAAATTTTCTCAGGAATTCTGCACCCCCTTCTATTTTTTGTATTCATTTTAAGATTGAAACTGTATGGACAAGTGTGTGGCAGAAGGAGGAAGAGACAGAAGGCACAGAATGTATCCAAAAAAACATACAACAAGAAACTGTCATTAATGTATTATATTCTATGCACCATAATGGAGACATTAATACTTTGAGGATGTTTGTAATGGAAGGGCCAAACATCTCCAATTTGTCCGTAGAAACAGATTTTAAATTATTTAAACCACACAAATTATAGTGATTATAGCTCAAAAGAACATGATCATGCTAAGACCTGTTGATACAAACATATTGCTGGAGATAGACGTCAACATGTAACCACAATATCTTTCAAATTCTTTTATAAAACTCAAGCTTTTACCATCTACCTGTACTGCATTTGAAGCTCTAAGAGCATGAGAGAGAGTGTGAGTGAGAGACATCTCATAGTATGAACACAGGATGAAACTTATTCATTGGAAACTTTGTCAAAAGTTTGGATTTAAATGTAGTAAAAGTTATTGGGAACATTATTGAGAAAGTTTTGGAAAATGAGAGCATCAAGATCCTGTGGGACTTTAAAAGTTCAAACAGATAGACATCTGACTCATAACATACCCTATATAACTGTTGTGGAAAAGAAGACCTGGTTTATTGATATTGCTATACCAGGAGATGAACAAATTGAGGTCAAACAACTGGAGAAAATCACAAATTGAAGTTGAGCGTTTATAGAGGAAGAAATCTATTGTTGTACCCATAGTAATTGGAGCTCTTGGAGCAATACCTTAAGGACTCCCTAGATATTTGGAAATTTTGGGTTTATTGGACTTGAACATCCTAACGCTATAAAAAAACTTTACTAAGAACTCCATATATACTTAAGACATCACCTTAATAGTGTCCTTAGGTCACAAACTTTTAATTTTATTCAGTCTTCAACTGAGAATTTAATGATAGAGTTTTATTTTATAATAATAATAATGGCAAATTATACTATATACTAACATTAATAATAATGACGATTGCAATATGTTGATAAAGCTGTTTCAGAGATTGCAGCACACAATGTAGTGATTTAGTTCCCCAGAACTACATAGCATGCCTACATCATTTCTAGTATTCTGCCAGTAGTCTATATAGGAAGAAAACAAAAAAAAAAAAAAAAATCAGGGTAGAAACAAAGAAGGAAAGGAGCTAGCTGATGCAGAAGAGATTAAGAAAAGATGGAAAGAGTACACAGAGGAACTCTACAAAAAGGACCTCAACACTCCTGACAATCACAATGATGAAGAATTAGAACTTGAGCCAGACATCCTGGAGAGCGAAGTCATAAAGGCCCTAAAGAGCACTGCAAACAACAAAGCTAGTGGAGATGATGGTATCCCAGTTGAATTTTTCAAAGCGCTAAAAGATGACGGCGTCAAATTACTGCATTCAATATGCCAGCAGATTTGGAAAACAAAACAATGGCCACAGGATTGGAAAAGATCAGTATACGTCCCAATCCCAAAAAAGGGCAATGCCAAAGAATGTTCAAATTATCGAACAATCGCGCTCATCTCACATGCCAGTAAGGTGATGCTCAAGATAATACAGGATAGACTTCAGCAGCATGTGGAAAGAGAATTACCAGAGGTGCAGGCAGGTTTCAGAAGAGGCAGGGGGACTAGAGACCACATTGCAAACATACGCTGGATCATGGAGAAAACAAAGGAATACCAGAAACAAGTTTACTTTTGTTTTATTGACTACACTAAGGCATTTGACTGTGTGGACCACAACAAGATGTGGCAGGTAATTAAAGAGATGGGAATACCAGAGCACCTCATATGCCTCCTGAGAAATCTGTACATGAACCAAGAAGCAACAGTTAGGACAGAACATGGAATGACAGAGTGGTTTGGAATAGGAAAAGGAGTAAGACAAGGCTGCATTTTGTCACCATGCCTATTCAACCTATACACAGAGCACATAATGCGCAGTGCAGGGATGGAGGAATCACAATATGGGATTAAAATCGCTGGGAGAAACATCAATAATCTGAGATATGCAGACGATACCACCCTAATGGCAGAAAGTGAGGAAGACCTAAAGAATCTCTTGATTGGGCTGAAGGAGGAGAGTGCAAAAGCTGGCCTGAGACTCAATATCAAGAAAACCAAGATAATGGCAACAGGCCCAATCAGTTCCTGGAAAATAGACGGGGAAGAAGTAGAAGCAGTGACAGATTTTACTTTCTTAGGATCAAAGATCACTGCAGATGGGGATTGTAGCCATGAAATAAAAAGGCGACTGATTCTTGGGAGACAAGCAATGAGAAACCTGGGGAACATAGTGAAAAGCAGAGACATCACATTGAAAACAAAAATTAGAATAGTCAAAGCAATGGTTTTCCCAGTAGTAATGTACGGATGTGAGAGCTGGACAATTAGGAAGGCTGAACGCAGAAGAATAGATGCCTTTGAAATGTGGTGTTGGAGGAGGGTTTTGAGAGTCCCCTGGACAGCGAGGAGAACAAATAGGTCAATCTTAGAAGAAATTAACCCCGACTGCTCATTGGAAGGTCAAATAGTAAAGATGAAGCTAAAATACTTTGGACATCAAATGAGAAGGGAGGATTCACTCGAGAGGGCATTGATGTTGGGAAAGGTGGAGGGCAAAAGAAGAAGGGGGAGGCCAAGGATGAGATGGCTAGATGGCATTGTGGATGCAATGGGCACAGAGCTGGGAGGGCTGAGGGGGATGGTGGAGGACAGAGGCGCCTGGAGAACAATGGTCCATAGGGTCGCAAAGGGTCGGAACCGACTGTGCGACTGAACAACAACAAAGAAAAAGAAAACAAAAAAAATCAGGGAAGAAAAAGATAACAAAAAATTCAGGGTAGAAGCTGCTATCATGACAAGTGTATGTGTGTTTGTGCATACAGTGAGATGGACCCAATGCTTTTATTGCAAGGTGAGAACAATTGAAAAGAGAGTTCAACCCAGAATGTTCCTGATGGAGGAAAAGAGGGAAATTATTTTTGCCACTATCCCTTCCTTTTACAGACTCAATGCAGGCACACCTCCACTGGCTCTCCCTCAGAAGAGATTTTGGGGAGACATAGAGAACTCAAGAGGAAGGATTAAAATTAGCACAAATAATCTGCTTCTCTTCTTCAGATAGCAACAAAGCTCTTCAGAAGCAAAAGCCTCCTGCTGTCAGTGGGAGCTGTTCCATCCATGGGAAGATTTTGATACATCAAACCCTTTCCCTCATGCCAATCACATACTGAATACTCTTTGTCAAGGACACGGATAAAGCAAAGAAGCATTTTATTTACTACATGTTATACTATAGAATATTTGATATGAGTAAGGCTGCATAAAATGAATTAGTAATACAGGTGGCTGCTAAGAACTTTAGTGGGACTCAACTGCAGAAGCTCCCCCTACAGTTTTTGTATTGGCACCTTCCCGCTTGTTCTTCTAGCCAGTTTTTGGGGAAACATGCTTTTGTCTCAGTCTTCTGGTTTTACTAAGCCATTGAATCAATAAATTTCTTTATGCACATGTCCTTCAGTGACCCTGAATTCTGATGTACTTTTTAATCAGTGACTTATGTTTACCACCACGGTGCCTCTAAATCAAAACAACTTTGTAGCTCAGAGCAGCAGTATTGGTCAAACTACTCATCTAAAAATATGCTTCTGCAAGTTCCTGTATTTCTGTGGGGTCACGGAAATGAACTAACTTCCAGCACTGATCTACTTATTTTTTCACATCTTTAGTCGGGAAAGGCTGTGTATTTAGAAGCAGTTCTTTCCTGTTCTACCTGTATTTCCCCACTTCCTCTTTGAACCTTTGAGAAAATAAAGCCAATGGTTTATATCCTTACAGTCTTACTTTTGCTGACTGAACAACCCAGTACTGGATGGTGATGTTAATTTAATCTCAGTGTAGTTGCACTCTTTTAGGATTTCTTAAACTGCAAAACAGTTGATTGATAAGACACGTTTCCTATTTTCCAACCAGAGCTGTCAAACTAAATTGCAAGATATAGTCTGCTCAGATCACAAACGTATTAAGTTTTAGCCTGCTTATTATTTCAGTGCTTAAATATTTTTTTAAATTGAAGCCAGGAAACATTGTTTCTTCAATATCCACTATAATGCATGCAGAATGTAGTCTTAGTACATTCCAGTACAAACTAACTAGATCTACCTCTCTAAGACTGGTGTGTGCATCATACCCAACTGTAGACTCATCCACACCGTGATAAGCTCTTCAATGGGACTCAGGGCTGAATTCTACACATGTCTTTGCTCCTGGTGCTAGTTTAGAGGGTGCACACCTTTCCAGTTTCCTGTGGTGACCAGACTTAACTGGCCTGGTCTACTGCCACCATAGAGCAAGATGACAGTAGACCAGGCCTCCAGGGCAGCCAGGCCACCAGAGCAGCAGAAAAAATAGTCTATAAACTAGACCTCATTGACAGCAGAAAATAGCATAATAACAATGTAGGTGAGTTGGGAAACTAGCTACAGAGCCAGAGGTCTGGAGACTGATTCCCTGCTCTGCCTTCTTTTGCTGGAGAAAGCCATCTTGTGGGTAGCTTATGTAGCTTGGTCAAACTGTACAGTCCCAGGGTCATCCAAAAGAAGGGAGTAGCAAATCTGAGTACTCTCTACTTAGATAATCATGGAAATGGCCATCATAAGTTAGAAATGACTTGATGACTCACTGTTACTAAATGTATCATCAGTCAATGCACTGTTATATTCAATGAGGAGACATTAAGAGGGGCAATTCGCAGTAAATGTTATCTTAGTAATTATAAAAGCTAAGCATCTTACCATTAACAACAAGGCTGAAATTACAGCTATCAAACTTGTCCTTAGTTGCCACTTCACATCTATATCCTCCAGCATAGCTTGGTTTTGCTTCAATAATGTTCATTTCAAAGATATAAACCTTAAAAAATTAGAAGAAATAAACATATCTTTTTAGTAAATAGAAATAAACATTTTCCATTCTATCTTAGCATGATATCTTTGCAGAAATTGTACATGCAGATGAAAACTTGAAAGAGTTGTTTTTCTTTTACTACAAATCTCAGAAGCCCTCAGCAAACCTGGCTACACTGGTTTGTCCAATTCTGATTTCCAAAGCTCTGGCTCAGACTCTGCTGCCCAAGTACAAAAACACAGGTGAAAACTTGCATGCTTAGAATTCCTCTTGCATCTGGATATCATTCTTGCACTGAGTATCATTCACTTTGTTTAATATGAACATCTGCACAGGCATCATTTCCTTCTCTCTTCTTTTAACTGAAATGTCTCTGCTTTTCCTGTCCTAGTTCTTGCTGTTCCATCAATTTGTTAACATGATGACAATGAAGAAAAGGCAGGAGTTTCAATTTCTCTTCAGATCTACTGCTGTTGTCACACCAAGAGACATTCCGAAATCATGGGGAAAACAAAAAGATGACAAATTGGTTGTCTATAGGGTTCAAATGTTCTAGATCAGGGGTCAGCAAACTTGGCTCTCCAGGTGTTGTTGGATTTCAATTCCCAGAAGCCCAAGTCAGTACACTTGTAGATCACGGCTTCTGGGAATTAAAGTCCAAAAACATCTGGAGAGCCAAGCTTGCTGACCCCTGCTCTAGAAGTATTTAATGCTAGTAAAGACAAGAAGTGTCTTTACCCTCTACTTGGTGACACAGATGCACGATATATTTCCCAGATACCTCAGAACAAGTCTTGGTGCCATGACATGGTTGCAAATGGCATTAACTTTTGAGAAGTATTTTATTACAGAAAGAAAACTGGTAATTATATGCTAAAAACTAATAGCAAAAATGGTACCTATATGCAGTTAACAATAGTGACCCCAAGGAAAGGCTACTTTTAAAATCTGACACAGTAGAAAAGAGTCAACAAAAGACATTGGAATCAAATCCATGTCTGCAAGTTACCTTATTGTTTCGATCGTACGTCTCATGCAGCTGGAGGTGTTTCCCCACTTTGCTTGCAAGGTCCATCCATTTCCCCTTGAACCATTTCACTGATGGTTTCTTCAGTAAACTCTCACCTGCTACTACAGCAGTAAATGTGATGTTCCCATCTTGCCAGAGAGAAATAATAGGGTGTCAGTGATGCACTGCAAAAAAATTTACTACCCCCACCCTGGATGTGGCTAACTCTATGGGCGTGGCTAACTCTGGGCCATGTCCACTTGGCCGGCCACACCATGGGCTGGGGTGGGGAGATGGGCATGGCCGGCCAAGTGGGCATGGCCTGGGGGAATTTCCACTACCGGTTACCGGGATCTGGTGGGAACCTGGAGCAGTACACCACTGGTGAGTGTATATGTTAAGGCACAACATTCTGTCAGACTGCTAGCATATATTAATGGAGAGGAACACGAAAGGTTCAGGTGTATTTTTTTAAAATCATGCTTAGAATTTTAGACACCCTTTTCTATATTTGTATCCCTTGCTTGTTTTTCCTGCTTCTTCCTCCAATTTTTCCAAGCCTACAAAAAAAAATCAATTAAGAAAAAATGGCTCAACTACCCAAGGTGTTAAAATTGCCAGTGTGGGAACTTTTCTGTTTGAGCACAGTCAGCAGAAGCACCTTTCCCACTCAGTCCTGAACTTACCAACAGTGACCTCTCCATCCTGCGGTCGAGACACAAAAATACCAATGGGGTCCACAAAGACCTTTCCTGAGACTTCTGCTGGAAGAGCTGAAAAACAACCTTACATTATATGTATATTGTTTCTATCATTCAAAACCTTTGTCAGTTTTGTACAGTATGAAGCTAGTTTTGCTGTAACATCCTAATTAAGGGTATGAACCCACAGAGAAATAGTTTAAAATTTGGATTGCTTGTCGAGTGTTCCAGTGCAATCTATTTCCCAGCAATCACACAACACATGGGAAAATGTGCTGCAGTCCAACCCCATCCATGTCCAACTTCTACTTTTGAGAGCCAGGCTGGAACAATTTCCTAACTAACAGAAGGATCACTTTGAGAAATATTGTTCCATTTTAAAGTAACCCTTTTGAGTGCAATCTAGCATGAGTCTTTGAAGCTGTCTGATCATACCCTCACTTTCCTCTCTCCCCCAGTCTCTTTAAAAAACAACAACAGCCTTTTCGGTTTCATCCCTGTCTCACACATCGCAGCCTTGTATTACACCAGGGATTCAGCTCACAGTGCCATTTCATCTGACCCCCCCCCCCACCTCCACCACACCAGGAAGTTGTCATGTGGTGGAGGAAGGGCAAAATGTTCCCCAAAGTTGTCTGAGGGAACATGACCCGCTCCCCAGCTTAAAAAGGTTGAGAACTCCTGTATTACACTGTAGAGTCTCTGTTCTCAATGCAAAATTTCCCTGATTCCCTGACTGCCCTCTTTAGGTAGGGCTGGGAAAACTCCTGCCTGAAATCCTGGAATGCTGGTAGTAGTCAATGGAGACAATATTGAGTTAGGTGGATTGACAGTCTGACTTGGTAAAAGGCAGCTTCTTATGTTCCTCCCAATGTTCTATCTAAAGGAAATCAGGACTGGTGATCTACTAGTGACAAATACTATAAAACTGGAATAGTTGACAGATATAAATATATCAGCACTTTGCAATATATATATCATAGTGGAAGTGTCTCTATTTTCCAATCTGGTACATCACACGAGTATCAGCTGCATGTATCAAGCAACATATGAACTGATGTCCCACTTTCTCATTCATTCTGGAGTAGTGCCGAGGTTTATTATGTTGCTTTTTCTTGGTACTAATTTTTTACTCTTCCACCAACAATATATATCTTGTTTCTAATACCAATTATTTTGAGAGCAGTAAGTCCTAGAAGGTATTGCATTTACTTTCAAAGCCCTTGCTGTCATCTGTAGGTTTAGTATCTGCTGCTGTAGATGCAGTTGACATTGTTTGGTCGGATTTAACTTCAGAAGGTGGACTTGGATCAGTTGGTTCTGATATAACTTCAGGAGGTGGGATCTCTTCCATCTTTTCTAGAGATGAGGGAAATAATGAAAAGACAGTTATGGAGAGCTCATTCTTTTAGGAAAATATGTTGAAAATGTGATTGTTTTCAGTAAGAAAGAGAGTAGATAGTGTGTCATGCCTCAGTTACAATTAAAATCCTGTGATGGACACACAAAAAAGTCAGACTTTCAGATCAGCAGTAAAGAAATCCAATTTATTTGAGCTTGCTAGAAAAAAACAACATTGCTAGGAAAAACTAAAGATAGCAGGAGAAAACAAGACAATATGAGATTGGTTAACTCTGTAAAGGAAATTATGTCCTTTAGCTTACAAGATATAAGCAAGGCACTGTAAATGATGAGAGTTTTTCTGGGGTGGTGGTGGTGATCATTAATTCATAGGCTTTCTGTATGTCAAAAGCAACTTGAAGGCATATAACAATTATATTGCAAGTTTCATACATGCATTCACCGAACTCTTCGTAGAATTTGCCATAAATACCCTGGTAAACAGAATGGACATGCACATACCTCCACAGAACCACTGAGACTGACTCACCAAACCCCTGGGGTTCGATTGAACCCAGGTTAAGAACCACTGTTCCAGAGGAAGGAGTCCCTGCTATAGGTTAAATGGCAATCCCAAACTTAATGAAAGGATTTGGGGGATGGTTATTGGTACACCCCATAAATAGGAAGGTGGGGAGAGACCGCACCACCATCCCTAGCTCCCTAACTATTTGGGATGATTCACTCCTTCCCTGGTCAGATCACCTCCTCCTGCATTCAGGCAGTGGGAAATCATGACCACTCTCATTCAGCCAATATAGAAGCATCAAAAGCCTCTGACTGACAGCCAATGTGCTGTGCCATTTAAGCTAATAAGTTCATTCACATGTTAGATTCCATCTAACAGAGAAGTAGCTTTATAAGTAGTAGCAATACTACTAGCACATTAGTTAATACTACTAGCCCTTTAGTTCTTTTGAGCCAGGGGTTCCCAACCTTTTCAAGCCAGGGCCTGGGTCACACTCTTTCAGTCACCTTTGAGAGCTGGATGGCCATTTTGCTCTGCCTGCACAATGGGAGTACTAACAACTTCAAAGGGGTGGCCATTTTGTTTCTTGAATGCCTTTGGAGGGGTGGGGGCCACATGAAATGGCACCACAGGCCAGATACAGCCCACGGGCCTTAGGTTGGGAAACACCTGCCTTGAACATAGGTTTTTGTCCTATCACCCTGTTCAACCACAATAACCACACAAGTAAGTTACTGCGTGCATGTTGAAAACCATTTACCTGGCTCTTTGACTTTTAGTTCAAACTTGACTTTGGAACTTCCAGCAATGACAGCATATGTCACATCATCCTCTTTTCCAACATTATTAATGGTCAGTGAGTGTTTGTTCCCTTCTGATTTGATGATGTATTTCTCACTTGCAGTGATTTCTATACCATTTCGCTGCCACTTCACTCTGATACCCGTCTTCTCTGTCTCTGCTTCAAAAATAGCAACATCTCCTGCTACAATCTCAGTTGTCTTTGGTTTCTTGATGAATGCTGAAACTGAAGATAAGACAGGAACAAAGTGGCTTTTTTGGTCATAACATTGAAATATCCATGCCTGTCTTCCATAATATCCACACCCACTTCTATTTACATTCCATACAAAATTTGCACAGTTATATTGTTTTTAGAATTTGATCAAATTGCTCATTTTGGAACCAGGATATTATGTGCAGATTTATTCAACATTGTGTCCTCTCTCTGCATCAGACTTTACCTTAGCCATGAGTTTGTTTAGACAAGCAACTGCTACAAATCTCTAAAGAGGGTAATTGCAGAACACTTACCATGGGAATATTTTGCCTCTGTTCAGTATGTAACAGTGACATGGCTGGCTTAAAAAGCTAGTTTTACTTTGCCAAACTAGTAGTTCGAAAGCAAGAAATTGCAAGTCGGTACCACTTCGGTGGGAAGGCAAACAGCATTCCATGCACTCCAGTGTCTGCCACATGTCCACGGAAACGTCTGCAGACGCAGACAGCACTGGCTCTTTGGCTATAAATAGAGATGCCACCAATGAATCAACCGTTTGAGGCACAAAAGCAAGAAAGGAAAATAATCCGTATTCCCGCTCCTAATCCTGGAGCGTTGTTCCAACAGTCTGATTTTGGGTTTTCGATTTGATTTCCCCACATATTTAAACCCACAGGGGCAAATCCATAGATATATGCAGAATGTGCTATCACAATTCCTAAAACCCGTCAATGTTTTATGAAAAATTACCTCTGGAAAATCTAACACCTTCGTTTCCCATGCATTTTTACAGACTACACAGTTCCTGCACCTAAAATGTCCCATAGTATGAGTAAATTTTAAGTTCTGATTTTGGGTGTTAAGCCATTCCACAAAATCCGGGATCAGCTTGAAATCATCCATAACAAAAATAAGATCATCGATAAATCTATGAAAAAGAACAATATTTTTAAAGAATGGGTTATGGGCTGGGTTCAAAATAGTCTTTTTTTCAAATGAAATCATGAATAAATTGGCTATACTGGGCACCATGGGCAAGCCCATGGCGACTCCTTTAATTTGCAAATAAAAATCCTTATCGAAGCAGAAGTAATTTTTCTCAAGACAGATGTCTATCATGTCTAATAAAAATATTGTTCTTTTTTGTAGATTTATCGATGATACTTTTAAAAGACTTGTTAGTGTATGTCTCCGAGGATCGAAAACTACGAATGAAGATGTTTAAGAAGGAGACTGATAGGAATTCCTATCTTCTGTATCAGTCATTTCACCCACTGCATCTGAGAAACGCAATTCCCTTTGGGATTTTCACATGAGCTAAAAGAAATTCCTCTAAATAGGAGGACTTTGTTAAATCAGCAGCTTTTATAAAAACTAATTTGCAGTGGAGAAGTTACCCCATTGAGATCTTGGATAAATTATTCAGAAAAGTCAACAATGTCTCGAGAGTCGCACTGCTCTGTAGACAGAGTAGAGGTCCTAGGGAAGGTATTCAGTGGTTGATTAACTACTCTCCCAGGGCAAGGGAGATTCAAAATATTGTTAAGAAATATTGGTTTTTATTGGCAGACATACCAGGTTGTTGAAACTCCCCCACCATAGGTATGAGAAGGACAAAGTCTGTTGGCAACTACATTACACGTACGGATATAACACCAAGGGAACCGGCAACAAAGAGCATTATTAAGGGACATTTTAGGTGCAGGAACTGTGTAGTCTGTAAAAATGCATGAGAAACGAAGGTGTCAGATTTTCCAGAGGTAAATTTTCATAAAACATTGATGGGTTTTAGTAATTGTGATAGCACATTCTGCATATATCTATCGATTTGCCCCTGTGGGTTTAAATATGTGGGGAAATCGAATCGAAAACTCAAAATCAGACTGTCAGAACATTGCTCCAGGATTAGGAGTGGGAATCTATTGCAAGCGCGGCGCCAAAATGGCCGCCGCGCTCTTTGCGGGGGCCCCCCCACAGGACGAAGGCATCCGGGTAGTTAGGGGCGTGGCCAGCTCCCTTATAAAAGGGGTGGCCACGAGGCAGCCGAGCTGCCATTTTGCGAAGCGACGGAGCGGAGAAGTTTTTCCCTCTTACCTCCATCGCTTTTGGCTTTTACCGGGAAGCCTTTTGGCTGCTGAATTCTCTCGTTTCGGCTTCCCATCGATTGGCTGAGAGGCCCGCGAAGAAGAAGGCGGCTGCGAGCACGGCTCGTGCGGTTCGGAGGCGCAATCTGGGTCGGAAGACCGCGGCTGCGCCTCCCCAGCAGCCGCATTTGCTTGCACCCACCGGGACCGGTGGAATGGGGTCTATTCCCCCTGGCTGGAGGATGGTGGCCCATGCACGGGGCCAGTAGGGGCTGCGGCCCTCGGCCCGCAAGCGGTGGACACCTCTCATGGTGTTGCCCATTCCGCTGGGCCTCCCTTTATAGGAGCGTAGCTCGCTCCGAGGCCTTCCAGCCTTGGGGGGTGGTCCAGTCCCCTTCCCTGGCAGGTTGCTACATCGGCCCTAACGGGCCCGGGTGTGGGGTTGTTGCCCTATTCGGGCCCCGGGGTGCAGGGACCTGTACCCATGCCTGTAGTAGGCGGGCCGGCTGGTCCTTTGCCCCATGTCAGTGTGGAAGCCTTATTGGCCCACGTTGCAGCCCTCGAGACATCCCTGGCCCGGGCTAGCCACTCTTGGTCTCCATTTGGGGTTCGTTTCGACGCGTCGTCTGCTGGGCAGCGGCAGGCGACGGGACGGGTCGAGCTGCTTGAGGCGCGTGGCACGACCTGGGCCACTGCCTCGCAGCTCCCCATTCAACAGACCAGTGCGGGTCAGGCCCCATCGACGGCGGTTGTGAGCTCCGACGCCCCAGTGGGCCGGAACCCCCGGTGGGGGCGGCCTACGGGGGTGCAGCACGTGAGTATGCGGTCCAAGCTAGTGCACCTACACACGTGGCCACGTTGGGGGGGTTTCCAATGGCCTGGCCTCGTGCGGGTGGGGCGGCGGTCCAGCCGCTGATGCCCCACCTGGCGACGACAACTACCACTCAGGGCCCCGTGGTGGGGGGTGTTTTCTACCCTGTGGGGAATGTTTTGGGGCTGGCTGGGTTAGTTCAGGCCCCCTTTCAGATGCCAGCAGTTCCTGTTGTGCCCGTGTCGGCCTTGCTGACAGCGGGGTATTCCTTACCGCTGGGTGTCCATTTGGCACAGACCACCAAAGAGAAGATCTGGCGGGGGGATTACGTGGATACCTTCTCACTCCTCAACAGAGGGCCCACCAAGGAGTAGGGGGGGGCAGGATGAGAAGGATAAGGAGCAGGCACGTCGTAGCAAGCCACCACGTACGTGGGCCGACTGGTTGCCGGCCTACCTCATGTACATGGCGGTGTACCTTAGGGCCCGGCCGGATTTGGCAATTTCGATGGTCCAGTATTTGGACAACATCTACCGGGCGATGGTTGACTTTCCGGGCCCATCGTGGTTGGCTTATGACGTGTAATTCCATATGCGGATTCCCCGGCACCCCGACATTAGGTGGGTTGAGCCATGCCAGAGGCTGTGGCTTTTGTACATGACGCCCACGCGCCCCGCGCCCGGGGAGAGATACCATTGTGGACATGCGGTCCAGCGGGCGGCCCCAGCACAGGTCCACTGCCAGGGGGCGGGGCGGGGGGTTTCAGCCCGCCTGCTGTGCTGGACTTTCTTGTCCATTGGTTCCTGCAATAGGAAGAATGGCAAATACAGACATTAGTGTCCCCCCTGTGCTGGCCCCCATGCGGCCTCTGGCTGTCCCAGGCCTGGAGGGATGCGGGGCAGAGGGAGGGGTGGACAGGGGGCTGGCAAGACTGCCGCAGATGGATCTAGTTCACCAAAGGGCTCCCTCCCCAATTAATGTGGACATGTTGGAGCGCTGGCTCACATTGTTCCCGAAGGGAGAGGATGCGGAGATCTCCTTCAGGGTTTTAGGCAGGGGTTACGTATCCCTTTCATGGGTGATAGGTCCCCTCAGGATGCCCCCAATCTTTATCCCTTAGGGGGAGGGAGGAGGTGGCTCCTGCCAGCAATGATAAGGAGGTCTATGCGGGCAGGGTCGTTGGCCCTGTCCCTGCGCCCCCGTTCCGGGGAGCATATTATTGCACTGATGCCATGCCTTTTGGCTGTTCCAATTCGGGCTCGGCATTCGAGCGTTCCTCCATCTTCCTAGAGTGGGCTTTTGTTCGCAGATCAGGGTCCCGGTCTGTAGCCAATTCCCTGGATGATTTTATTCGGGGCTGAACGGGGCTGGGACACGTCCACACGTCTCCTCAACACATTTCAGACGCTAATGGAGGAACTTGGTGTCCCTTTAGCGCCCGAAAAGACCGAGGGCCCGCCTACACAGCTATGGAGATTGACACGGTAGCACAGGCTTCTAGGTCGCAGCGGGATAAGGTGTCAAAGCTAGTGGCCCTTATCTCAGACTTGCTGGCCAAGCGCATGGCATTACCGAGGGACCTGCTGGTGCTACATGGTCACCTCAATTTCGCTGGCAGGGTCGTCGCACCGGGCAGGGCATTTGCGCGGCGCTTGTGCGACGCCATGGCAGGACTATCCAGGCCCCACCATAGGGTTAGACTTACCCGGGGTATCAGGGCAGACGTGCTTGTCTGGCTACAGATCCTGAGGGATTTCAATGGGGTGTCATTTTGGAGGTCTGAGCTCCTGGCTTCCCCTTGCTTTAAGATACAGCCCGATGCCCGGGATCCCTGAGTTATGGGATGTACTTCAATTGGAAGTGGGCCTATGGTGGGTGGCCACCATCCTGGGCAGGCACGGGTCGCCTGCGTGGTCTCACGTATCTGGAATTTTCCCTATACTGGGTGCTTTGATGCTATGGGGCGAGGAGGAGGCCAACTCGGTTGTCCACTTTGGTGTGACAATGCGGCTGTTGTCCACTTTGTCAATGCACAGAGCTCTAAATCGCCCAGGGTTATGGACCCAGTGCGCCAGTTTGCGTTGCGCAGCCTGCGCCTCAACGTTCTTTTCAGGGCCAGGCATGTCCCAGGGGTTACTAATGATATTGCTGATGCTTTGTCCCGCCTGCAGATCTCCCGGTTCCGTGCCTTGGCCCCGGATGCGGAGGAATTTCCCTCGCCACTCCCGGACGGGATATGGAACATCGGCAAGGAGAGGTGAACCGGGCGATTGGCCTGTCACTAGCGCCACGCACGCGTAAGGTGTATCACCACGCATTTAATTCTTTCAGAGCATTCTGTACCCAATTCCAAATGCCAGGAACCTGGCCGATCCCGGTAACCCATGTTCTGCGGTTCATGGTTTACCTGCATGCCCAGGGCTTTGCACCTCGCACCATAGCATCTAAGCTGTCAGCGTTGGCTTTTATGGCCAAAGTGGGAGGTCATGTGGACAGCACCACTGACTTCCGTGTGAGAGATGTTTTGGAGGGGTGGGTGCGCGCGCGTGGGCGTTGCCCGGACGACCGCCACCCGATTTCCCCAGGGGTTTTTACCCAATTGGCCCGGGGCTGGCCTGGCCTCTGTTTTGATAAGATGAGGCAGCCCATTTTATGCGGCTACAACGGTCGCCTTTTTTGGAACGCTCCGCATCGGCGAGCTTGAGATGCTGTATAAGGCGGATGCAAGTCGTGGACAGCACCACTCACTTCCGTGTGAGACATGTTTTGGAGGGGTGGGTGCGCGTGCGTGGGCGTTGCCCGGACGACCGCCACCCGATTTCCCCAGGGGTTTTTACCCAATTGGCCCGGGGCTGGCCTTGCCTCTGTTTTGATAAGATGAGGCAGCCCATTTCATGCGGCTACAACGGTGGCCTTTTTTGGAGTGCTCCGCATCGGCGAGCTTGAGATGCTGTATAAGGCGGATGCAAGTCGTAGGGCACTGGAACTCGAAGATGTCTGAGTGAACAATATTCGGCTCATTTGGGGATACGCTCCTCTAAAACGTATCAGCACGGCGTAGGCAGTGGAGTAGACTGCTACGATGTTCCTCGGCAGACATCTGTTCGGTTGGTGCCCTACAGGATTTCCTTGCACTGTATGGCACGCACCATGGCCCGTTTTTCTGTCACCAAGATGGGTCTCTCCTTACTAAATTTCAATTTTGGAAGGTGACGGGCAAAGCGCTGGCCAGTGTGGGCCTCCCAGGCGCCCGCTATGGCACTCATTCATTCCGTATAGGGGCGGCCTCAACCGCAGCTGCTTTTGGGTACTCAGGGGCTGACATACGTAGCATGGGACAGTGGGGTTCGCAATGTTTTCAGTTTTATGTGCGCCCACTCCCGCCGTGAGTACCAACCCAGTCGCCTTACCTACTTTCCCTCATTTTTCCTTACAGACCCGGGGTGTCGTATTACACCGGTGACAGTATGGCTGGTGGGCCATAGCTACGTGCACAGGGCAGCGCGTTATGCTGCGGCGACAGAGTGGGGACCCCGACTGGGACTTGGTGCATACGCAAGTCTCACATGGCATGGTAAGCCTGGGATGTTATGGCGGGAGCTGCTGCCTTTCCTTTTTTCAGGCCAGAATGCTGACCCGCCTGACATTCTGATCATACACCTGGGGGGCAATGATTTGGGCCAGGTCACCGGCTTGTCGCTGAAACATGCGATTTGCGAGGACCTCGCCTACCTGCATTACGTCTGGCCCGCCACAACCCTTGTTTGGTTGGACATGGTCCCGCGCCATTCCTACAGAGGGGGTGTTGACCTCCTGGCCCTTGAGCGTGCTAGACGCATGGTGAATAGGGCAGTGGCGCGTTTCCTTGTCTACAGGGCTTGGGGGAGGGTCAGTCGTCACCCCGCTATTAGCCTCCAAAGTTATGACTTGTATGCAGGGGATGGGGCCCATCTGTCGTGAGGAGGTGTGGACCTCCTGTTGGGTGATTGGCGAGCAGGCCTGTCGACCGAGCTGACGGTCTGGGGGGGCGTCGAGCCTTCTTTGAAGCCCCTCCGTGTGGCGGGTAGCACTGGTAAGGTAAACATTATGACCCACAGGTATCCGGCAAGTTCGCAATTGACTGGACAACACTAGACAGGCATAAGTTGGTTAAACGTTGTCCGGTCAACGACGAACTAGGCGACGGGGTGATGGCTATAGCTAGACAGCATGCATCACCCCGTGATTTTACGGATACACGTCAGAGGGTGGGGTCATTAGTTAGATACTGACTACGGTCAACAATTTGTTTGTGGTCAACAAACAAATTGATACAAATGGATACATTGTAGCAATTGCCGTTGGCAATTTTGGGTGGTACCTTACCAGTGTTACTTCGGCCTGCTTGCCTTAAGAATTATGATTGGTCAATTACCAATAGAAATTTATAATTCGGACTAGGGCATGAATCAATAAATGTGGCCCAATGCCGTTATCCACTTTCATTGGTGTCTGAGTCCTTTATTGGGGGGTGCGCCTGCAATAGCACCCCTCACAGCACACTACATCGGTAAAAAACATAGTGACTCGCAATTCAGATTTGTAGTATTGGAGAAAGTAAGTGTTAGTGGCACATATGAAAGAGATATCAATAAAGTTCTGTTGCAGAGGGAGGCATATTTCATATTTCGTCTGAACACTATGCACCCCCATGGGCTAAACCATGAAACAGATTTAGCCTGTTTTCTGTAAAGACTTACAGGTCCTCAGGTGTGTGGACTCCGACCAGTTTCTGTAATTGTATATTACATTCATGCGGTTAATTATGCTGGAGTTTTAAATGGTGGCTTATTCAGGTTTGGGTTAACGTCTATGAGCACCTAAGGAAACTAGACAGTGGAGGCTCTAAGAACGCTTTACAAGGTAATTCCTTTAGAGAGAGTATTATTAGAAACAATGTTATGGATTTTTATTCCTTGCCGATGTGTTTATGTATTTGGATCATTTATTCTTTTTTATTCCACAGATTTAAAAAAACAATATATTCCCCTGAGGAAATTATAGTGAAAAGTCTTCACACCTGGTAGACTTTATGACTTTTATTTAGCTTGGACGGGTACCCCACTTATGAACGATTTTGGAGCCTCATAGAGGACAGTTTATTTTTTTTTTGTGTGTGGGAATACCCTGTATAGTAAGATAACAGGATTTTCTATTTCTGTGGATTACAGTATCTACATATTTTTGTGTTATCAATGAAGATATAGTTACATTTATCAACAGACTTCATCTGTTTTGCGTTTAGAGAAGACATCAAATTTTTGTTGAAAATTAGTGTGAATAAATCATCCTTTGAACTTTTTGGGAATACGGATTATTTTCATTTCTTGCTTTTGTGACTCAAACGGTTGTTTCATTGGTGGTATTTCTTACCATTTGGCCTTTATCTTGGTATATGAACAGAGATGAGCACTGAACTCTAGATTCGGATACGACTGGCTTTTGAGCAAGAGTGACCTTTACCTTACTTTGGAATGCAGAACGAGGGATACTTCCATTACCATTTCCCCCCACATAGAAACTCTCTTTCCCGAGAGAAAACTAATATACTCAAGAGAAAGATTCTGGTTCAACGCTTTGACAAAATGAAAGGGCAAAAATCAAAATAAAACATACTAACAACAAAAAATACTAATTTTGTGGTATTTTAAAGACTAACAGATTTGTTTCAGTATTGGCTTTTGGGGATCTAGATCCACTTTTTCAGGGATAGCATCTGGATTGAGATATCATCAATATGTGAATGATACTGTTACATATGTTAACTGTGTTTTCTGACAGGAGCGGAATGTATCTTTTCTCATGTATCTTTTCTTATGCAAATAAGTGGATCAAAAAATGTGCACACTCTGTTAGCCAATGGGCTTGTTGTATTATTGTTACTGTTACTATTTATAGGAGCGGAATGTATCTTTTCTCATGTATCTATTCTTATGCAAATAAGTGGATCAAAAAATGTGCAGACTGTTAGTCAATGGGCTTGTTGTATTATTGTTACTGTTACTGTTTATAGTATATATAAGTCTGAGTTTTGCCCCATCCAAACTGTGTTCAAACCCCACTAATAAAGAGCTGAATTTCACTACTTCATTCGTCTGCTTCTTCATTCCTTGAACACTAAAATGGCGACGAAGGTGGGATGGCATCCCCACATGGCAGCAACATCAGCCCATTCGACCTAGCGCATCCAGAGAAATGGGCAACATACGAATGCCAGTTCTGCCATGCAATGGCCTCACAGAAGATCACCGATGGAAACCAGAAGCACTCTTATTTCCTCGCTCAGTGCGGTTCTGAAACGCTTGAGCTGGCAACCCACCTCGTTCTCCCAAGGGACGTGGATGTGGTGCCACTCGTAGAAATCATGTCGGCACTGAGGAGGCACCTGCAGCCAGAGGTCTCGATCTTCCCGGCCAGGGTGGCCTTCCACAGAAGAGAGCAGCGACCCAGTGAATCCATTGCAGACTACGCCGCCACACTGCGCATTGCTGCCACCCCGTGCAAGTGGGACAACATTGAAGAAGCACTCCGGAACCATCTGCTGGCCGGCATGAGGGATGAAGATGCTCAATGTCGCCTCATGATCAGAAAGATGCTAACCTTCACGGATTTCCCAGAAGAGGCAGTAGCGTCTGAGGCAGCACGGTCCGGGATAAAGCTTTTCCGGCATCACCACTCCACCACCAGTGCCACCAAATCAGCTGTGCAAGCTCAGCAAAGTTCACCTTGATCCTCCTCATCATTACCTGGTTCCACCTCTTCATCGGAGTCCAGCGACGCAGAGGGAAAAGTCCGAGCAGTCCGACGAAAGCACCGAGAGCACTGTGACGATCGGGAGAAGAAATTCCTTTGCAAGTGTGATGGCTGCGGAGCCCGGCATGACCGCAAGAAGTGCCCCTTCCACACCGCAGAATGCCACAACTGCGGGCAAAGAGGGCACATTGCTAAGGTATGCCAACAGCGAAAGCAAAGACCTCCAGCGCCTGTGCCCAAGAAGAGTCATCACCACAACACGTCCATCGCCAAAGTGTCACCCGAGCCTGAGCCGTGCCAAGTGGGCATCGTCAGCGAGCATTTCTTCACAGACCTGAGCCTGCAGGACATCTCCTTCAAGATTGAGGTGGATTCAGGTACTACCTTTTCCATAATCCCACAGCGGGAGTTTTTGAGAATTCCCCCTGCCTCTCGGCCCAAGCTTAAATCCTTTAAAACTTCCCTCCGGGATGTGCAAGGTTGCCAGATTCCGGTCCTGGGGGTGGGTAATTTCTTGGTTAAATTCAAAAACATTCGCACCTCCTTGCCATTGGTTGTAGTTAAACAGGGCACTAACTGTCTTATTGGGACCCAAAGGTTTAGGCCCCTGGAAATCCGGCTTTCTGGCATCCACGCAATAGACTCTGACCCAATCCCGGACGTTTGTGCTGCACATCCTGAGGTATTCAAAAAGGGTTTAGGTTTATACAAAGGACCCCCTGTTGACTTTGAGCTTGACTCAACCATCCGGCCCATCCGGATGAAGCCATGCTGGATACCCTTTGCTTTAAAGGAGAAGATAGAAGCTGAGCTGGACAAACTGGTGGGCCAGGGCATCCTAGTGCCCGTGGACTCCGTAGAATGGGAGACACCAATTGTGACTGCTTTGAAAAGTAATGGGGAGGTCAAGATATGCGCTGACTACAAGTGTACCATCAATAAAGCTATTCACCCGAACGCATATCCTGTGCCCGTGGTAAGCCACCTTCTTGCCTTCTTGCATGGAGGGAATTGCTTTGCAGAACTTGACCTTGCCCAGGCTTACCAACAATTGACTGTGTCTCCTGCTGCTGCTATAGCCCAGACCATAGTAACGTATAGGTGGGCATTTAAGGTAACTAGAGTACACTTTGGGGTGAATGCGGCCCCTAGAATATTTCAATCTCTTGTAGAACGTATTCTGAAAGGGTTGCCCGGTGTCCTACCATATTTTGACAATGTCCCGATCACCGCTAAGAAGAGACAAATGTGTGTTTTGGCACGGGAAGTGGAGTTCCTGGGGTACCGCATTACACCCCAAGGTATCATGCCCTCTGACTCCATGGTGATGGCCGTGCAGAATGCACCCAGGCCAAAATGTATAGCCAAATTGCAATCATTTCTAGGATTGTTAAACTTCTATCACGCTTTTCTCCATCGCAAAGCCTCAGTTGCCGAACCATTACATTGGCTTCTTAAGAAAGATACTGTTTGGCACTGAGGCCATTGCCAGGAGAAAGCGTTCCTAGAACTTAAAAGGCTGCTATCTTCGGATGCTGTATTAACTCATTTTGATCCTAACAAGGAAGTTGTGTGTGATGCATCCCCTGTGGGGGTGGGAGCTGTGTTATGCCATGTACTAAGTGACGGGAGTGAAGCCCCTGTAGCATTCTATTCCTGTTCGCTCTCAAAGCCTGAGAAAAATTTTGCTCAGACAGACAGGGAGGCATTGGCAATCGTGGCAGGCACTAAGAAATTCCATGATTACCTTTACGAAAGGCCTTTTACCATCGTAACTGACCACAAGCCCCTCCTTGGAATCTTTGAGAACGGGAAGCCCACGCCTCAAATTCTGTTCCCAAGGATGTTGCGTTGGGCAATTTTCCTAAATGCATACGATTTTACTTTGGTGCACAGGCCCGGCAAGGACATCAGCCAAGCTGATGCCCTGTCACGTTCTCCACTGCCAGGGGTCGGGGAAGCTGATTGCGAGATCGAAAGTGACCACCAGGTCCTCATGATTGAGGCATTCGACTCGCCCCTGGTCGTCCCCTCAGATATAGCCAAAGTTACGGCCAAGGATGCAACATTGACTAAAGTAATGTCTTGGGTACAAAAAGGCTGGCCTGTCTCTCCTCTAGCCGAGGAATTCAGAACATTCCACCGCAAGCGTTTGGAATTGTCAGTGGAATGAGGTTGCCTTCTATGGAGCCAGCGGGTGGTCATTCCTGTCACTCTCAGGAAAAAGGTTTTACATTTACTTCACACAAGTCATCTGGGAATTGTACGTTCCAAAGCCCTTGCCCGTAGCTACTTTTGGTGGCCTCTACTGGACCAAGACATAGAGCAGATGGTCGGCACTTGTGTCAGCTGTCAATCCTCTCGCCCAGAGTGATCCCACCTTCCCTCTTGGGAATGGGATTCTGCTCGGGGCCCATGGTCCAGGTTGCACATAGATTTTGTAGGTCCATTTAGGGGCCCCCTATTTTTGTTGGTTGTAGACTCATTGTCTAAGTGGCTGGAAGTGATTAGAGTGCCTAATACCACTCCAGCCACCACGATAATGCACCTGAGAAGACTGTTCACATCATTTGGACTTCCAGATGTGCTGGTGTCTGACAATGCGTTAACGTTCACATCTGCAGAATTCCAATCCTTTATGGAAAGGAATGCAATTAGGCACATCACTGCCGCCCCATTCCACCCAGCCACCAATGGCCAGGTGGAGCGGCAGGTGCACACAACTAAGGACGTGCTTCGGTGTATGGGTGAAGGGGATTTCGAGCTCCAGTTATGCCAGTTTCTTTTCATGTATAGGCTCACCCCCCTTGCCTCAGGGCTGTCCCCTGCTGAATTGCTCCAGCGAACAAAACTGTCATCCTTGCTGGATAGATTGGATCCCTCTAGGGTGGAGGACAAAGGCACAAATATAGCGATCCAACACCAGAAGGGTTTTCCTCCGGGAGACCCTGTACATTGCTGCAATTATGCAGCTGGTGGTCCTACATGGGTGCCTGGGTTTGTGGCCAATCAGACTGGTCCTGTTTCTTACAGAATCGAAACAGCCGCTGGTCTGATCTGGAGGAGGCACGTGGATCAATTGAGACCCAGAATACTGGACCCACAGGACGAATACAGACACTCAACGTTAGGGTTGGCCCCCACCCATTTAAACCCAGGGGACAGAGGTAATAGTCAGCAGCAAGCTAACTTAGACCCAGAGGTGTTTTCTAGGGACCGATTTCAAGGGGAAATTGTGGAATGCTCCCCTACTCTGGCCATGTGTACCCCTACACTGTCCCAGCCTAGCACTCTGGATTCCTTTATTGATGATAACCAATTTTGTTTGGAGTCGCCCTCCACTCAGTACACACAGGAGGGACCCTGAGTTGTCTTATTCATCCACAGAATTAGATTTTGGTTTTGAGCGATCCCCTGCTCCTCCATCTGACAAACGGGGCTTTAATTTGGGTTTACAATCCTCCCCCTCTAGTCAATCCCTCACTCCAGTCGGGTCACCCATCCTACGAGCCCCTGAGCCGGCTCAGCCAAGTGTCTGACCCAGAAGGGAAACTAGACCGCTATTCTGGTTAAAGGATTTTGTTTTTACCTAGGGGGGGAAGAATGTTATGTATGTTAACTGTGTTTTTTGACAGGATCGGAGTATCTTTTCTCATGTATCTATTCTAATGGAAATAAGTGGATCGAAAATGTGCACACACTGTTAGCCAATGGACTTGTTGTATTATTGTTACTGTTACTGTTTATAGGAGCAGAATGTATCTTTTCTCATGTATCTATTCTTATGCAAATAAGTGGATCGAAAAATGTGCACACTCTGTTAGCCAATAGGCTTGTTGTTTATAGTGTATATAAGTCCGAGTTTTGCCCCATCCAAACTGTGTTCAAACCCCACTAATAAAGAGCTGAATTTCACTACTTCATTCATCTGCTTCTTCATTCCTTGAACACTAAAGATACTCAAATGCCTTTCCTGACATTTTCCAATCCAGGGGGCTGTAGAATTCTTAAACCAAGATTTGAAGGTGGTTTAAGGATTGATACTGCTGTCCTAAATCTAGATTGCCCAGGTGGCAGTAGTGTCCAGGAAGTGTCAGAAATTCACCCATTGCTGAAGATATTAAATCTGACCTTGGTAAAGTACATCTTGTTTATATCCTATTTGAAATACAGTGGTACCTCATACAACGGTTTTAATCCATTCCACGGGGCTCGTTGTTGTACGAAACAATTGCTATATGATACATGCATCGTATAGCGATTTCCCCTATGGGATGCACTGTACAACAAATTTTTTTTGCTAAGTGGTTTTTCCCATTGAAAAATTATTGTATGATTTTTTCCATAGGGAAATTGTTATGCGGCAGACCATTTCCCCCTAAAACCTAATTGTTATGCGATTGTTGTATGAGGTTCCACTGTACTGTAACATGCTCCACATGGTGCTGTAATCATAATAAAATAATTTAAGTAGTGCAGAATGCTGGTACCAGATTATGGACCAGGGATCGATGAAAGGAACATTCAAGTGTCTTGCTGTAAGAGCTTTATGGCTACCATTTTATTTCCAGGAGCAATCTGAACCACTGGTCATGACTTGTATACTCCTGTCCATGTTTACAGACAAGAGATTCATGGACAAATAAAAAAGAGAGATAGGTGTCCTCATAGAACATATTCTGAAATGTAACAGATATTATATATTTTCAGCAAACATATTCTCAGACAAGTAAGGAGTAACATCCCAAATTTTGGGGGAAAACAAGTAGGCATATTTTTCTCTAATAAGTAGCTGCCACAACAGTCTTCTTCTTTACTTCCTCTTTTACTGTTTTGGGGGTTGAGGGAGATACAAGGTTCTTGCTCTTGCACTTCTAGCAGCGCTCCACTGATATTATTTGGTGTTGTTGTCATATGTCTTTGATCTCTCCAGCTTCCTCTGGGTCTGCCTCATGCTCTTTGTCTTTTCATACATGCCTTGTACGGTATTGAATTCCAAGACATTCTTTCCAAATGGGATGCATGTCCGAGCGGATGCCACGGGCGCACTCTTTTTGCGTCCCCCACTCGAGAAATGCACAGAGATGATGAGGTGCTGGGGGTGAAACTGACCCATTAAAGGGGGCCGGCTCCTTCCCCTGGTGCCATTTTGGCTGCACCCACTGCTTATGTTTTTAGTGGCAGTGGCAAGAATTGCACAGTTTTAGCAGCTGCTTGCACAGCCTCTGCTGCTTCCCAGGATGGTGGAAGGCTTTTTGGAGCATGTTCGCTCCATTTTGGGATTTCTTCTCTGCTTCTCCACTGTTCTTCAGCAGCCAAACCATGGCAGTTGGGAACCCATGCACTGACATAAGCTCTGGCTGGCACAGAAATCACCAACTGCTGCAGTTTGGCTGCTGAAGTACGTTTTGAAACTCCCAAAATAGAGTGAACATGCTCCAAAAAGCCTCCCACCACCCTGGGAAGCAGCAGAGGCTGTGCAAGAATCCACTAAAATGGCACAATTTCCACTGCCACCATGGTAATTGATGTATTTCAACTTCCAGTGGTGGTGGGTGGTTCTAGAGGAGCCCAGGTGGCCACTGTGGGCCAGATTAATGAGTTTAGTGCACTCTCTGGTTGGTTTGCAACTTAATTAGTATTTTGCCCCCAAACATGCTGGGTACTCATTTTACCAACCTTGAAAGCATGGAGGGGTGAGTCAACCTTGATCACTGGTCAGAATTGAACTCACAAACTTTTGGTTGCAGAACAGCAGTTTAACCACTGCTCTACCAGGGCTCCTACTGATTCTCATATTATTTAACATGCATTCTTGGTTCATTGACATAAGGTGTTGCTGTAATTCCTTAGCTGTACTTGTTCTTAATGTCTGATCATTTGCAAAAAATAATTCCTTGATATTGTTTCGATTCAAGGGCTTAGCTTTTTTGCGTATTACTGTCTATGTAGATGATAAATAATAATGGTGATAGTACATGCCCCTATCTTACTCCAGATGTTACTGCAAAGGATTCCAATATTCCTTGATTTGCTCTAACTACAGCTCATATTGGGCTAATGTTTGTCATAGCAATTTCCTATTAACACCATCAAATGGCTTCTCTTGGTCTACAAATGCAACAAAGAGATTCATGTTGTATTCTAGATTTAATTCATTATTAGTTGTTTAAGCATAAAAATTGAATCTGTACAGCTTTTTTCCCCTTTCTTTCCAAAGCCCATCTGTTATTCTACTAGTAGTGGTTCTATAACTGGTCTCATACTTCTTTCTTATCTTAGCATAAATGTTCCCTGCATGGTTTAAGAGTGAGAAGCCTTGGTATTGTATACTATCTTATTTACTCCCTTTGTAAATACAGTGATATTATTATTATTGCTTATCACCAGTCAGTTGTAATTAGTTGGGTCCATGCTGCACTGAAGATTCTGTGTAGCCATTTGATGCTGCTTTCTCCTGCTGCTTGGATTATTTTGGTTGGTAATCCATCTATTCCTGGTGCTTTGTGTTTAGGTGATTGTTTAATGACTCTTGCTACTTCTTCAATTAATAATTCCAGTTTTAGTACTATTGCTTTGTAGTCTTGTGTTGTTTTATTGTGATACTCTTCTGGGGGTTGAGGAGTTCTTAAAAGTGTTCTCTCCCCCTTATGTTACCAGTGCCAACTGCAGACCCACTCATACAGAGATGTATACTGAAGCAAAAATACCCCCCCCCCCAATCAGTGATGCACTGCAAAAATGTTTACTATGTACTCTGTGGGCTGGCCAAATCTGTGGGTGGAGCCAAATCTGTGGGCATGGCCAAACATCCTGCATTATGGGCTATGGAGGTGGCCGTGGCCAACCAAGTGGGCGTGGCCTGGAGGAATTTCCGCTACCGGTTCTGCAGAACCTGACAGAACCTGCTGCAGTGCATCATTGCCCTCAATTTCACATATAAACAGAAGAGATCTGATGCGCAACCACTGGCATACCTGCATAAATAACCACTTGTGCAAAATGTACTTGTGCTAGCTCTGAAAAGTTGAAACTAATGACAGAAAAGATTTTGCACTAGTGTAATGCTACCAGTAGATAAACATGATAGACTAGATTTAACTAAACCTCATTATCATTACAAAACGTAAATAGTATGTAACATACCTGTCAACCTTCCCAGATTGGCCGGGATTTTCCAATTTCCGGCACCGATTTTGCGCCATTTCCTGCCCGCAGCTGCCAAAACCCCAGAATTGGCAGTAGGGGGAAAAGAGGTACTGCACATCCCTTCTGCGCAGATCACCTTCTACGCATGCGTAGAAGGCGATCTGCGCAGAAGGGGATAGTAGAAACCTTCTACACATGTGTAGAAGGGTTCTACGCAAGCATAAAAGCCTTCTACGCATGCGTAGAAGGCGACCTGCGCAGAACCGTTCTGCACAGGTCCTGTATTTTCCAGAGCCGCGGTTGACAGGTATGGTATGTAGCCCAACACAGCAGTCTGAACAAAACAGATTCCTCACTTCTTAATGATACAGTTTATTTAAAATTAATAAATAGGATTTGCAGGACATTATATGCAAATTGACTTCAGTTAGACTATGGCTTATTGGCTACTAAAACAGAGTAAAATGGAGATGCAGGATTATAAGGAGATCAAAACCTTAAACAGGTATTTAGTATTGGCCGACACCATGTTCAATATTTATTCAAGTGGAGTTCCAGCTAAAGAAGCTGCCTCAATGATCTGACCAGGTCACACAATTAGGCCAGTGACTGCATGTGACTGACACTTTGTCACACTGCCATGGTGGCTTCTGAAGTTGGAGATACCAGCCATTGTGTTGCAATGAACCACAGGCTGTTAATAGCTTCTCTAAGAAGATTACATTCCCTAGGTAGCAAACTCAAGAGAGCAAAACTCTACAAGTATCTAAAAAATGGTGACAATACAACGCAGCTGGGAATCAAGCCAATTGGAAGATAATCATAGAAGAAGGATCTAATACTTGGTTACACCCACCCCAAATGTCCTGGGGATAAAAAGATTTAGAGAAATAGTTTTTATAGAATCCCACTTGTTGTCACTCATCCTGTTAGCCACCAAAGCATCCATAAATATGTTAATTACTTGTCAACACTGCATCCTGTAGAAGTTCCAACTTGTAAATGGCAACTTTTCAGAGCATGTCACAGGCCAGAATATTCTGGAGTCCTGCCGCAAACTATTCACAAGAGGGAAGTTTTCTATTTATAGGAAGAATTTCTATTTACTGTATGCTGTTGTTTTAGCCAACTTGCTTATTGTTGCACTCTGGCATATATCCAGGGAGGGATATTTGCAGTGGAACTGCTTCCCTCAGTGGGATCTGGAGTTGGTTTGTTGCTTTAACCCTAACCCACGCTTGCACATCCCCAATTACCTGCTCCAGTGTTAGGGAGGTGCTGAGAGGTGCAAGGTGAAGGACTGGAAGGAATTCTGTTCCACCCCTGCTTCTGTACCAGTGCAATGGTTTATTTAAGACTTTTAAAATGGAAGGGTCTTGGAGAGTTGCGGTAAACTCATTTGTGTGGATTCAGAGAGACTTGGGCTTCTGGGATTTGAAGTCCAAGAACACCTGGAGTGCCAATGTTTGCCATCACTGCTCTAAGGCATATAAACAAATGCAAAGCATTGTAAATATTAACTTGAATTTCTCATGTCCGTGTTATGCCATGCCTTTAAATAAAATGGAATCAGGACAGAGCAAAGAATTGAGTTCAGCCTAAAGCAGCAATTTCCATACTAGACTTACGTTTCCATGGTTTAAAACGGTTTAACAGTGTAATGCTAAACATGTCTACTCAGAATGTGTGGGATTTACTCCACAGTACATGATTAAAGGTTTGCAATTAAGAGGTTCTTTGGTGTCTTGCACGGAAGACAAAGAAGAAGCCGCAGTAAGGGCTAAAACACAACTTTATTGCATGATGGTCAGGGTGAATATGAGGTAATGACGGACAAAACAGCTCTATTTATAGTACACTGTACATTTGAATATCCCGGGTGGTAGCTCATTGGCTACTGTCCGCGTGATGTCATAGATTGTCATGCCCATCTTCTCCAGGTGTGGTATGGCGGGAAGGTTTCCCGCTCTTCAGGTATTCGGGGAATCTGTGCCATGTGAGCCGGATGCTCACTACTGCCACGTGTGGCCACTTAGCTCGCATCCTTATACAGCTTGCTACAATGTGTCTCTGATTAGATACAAATGGATACATTGAACGGATACATTCTGTTAAAGGGGACTTGCAGTATTCATTCAATACATAACAGGTTCCCTACCTCTTCACAAAGTATTTCCATAAGGTATGTGTTTTAAGGAAGGGAAGGGATGTAAAAAATGATAGGATCATTCTGTTTTTTTCTAGTTAGGTTTTATTGTAGTTGCCCAACTTAAACAGCAATTTAACATCAATTGAATTGAACTGTTAACAAATTCCCTTTGTCTTAATTACAGGCGCAACTAGTCATACGCTGGCTGGATCAAGCTAAACAGGGCCTCTTGAAAGCTTGAGATTTAGAATGACCCTGAAATCTATATTAGGTGCAAATTCCTACACTAAAGGATAGGGTGGTTTTGGTGTAGGAAGTCACTCTGCATATCAAAGCAACTTTATTTAGCCTCTTTCTCACTCTGACCCTCTTTCTTGAAGAAAATTGAGGGTAGGTGCCATTACTCAGAATTAACAAATCCCAAACTTGTAGGTTTCCAGTTTTGTTTGTTTGTTTGTTTTTGCTAACCATAGTCTCTCTGTAGACTTCAAAATCCTTTATTTGATCACTGCTTCCAGTATAGACCTAGTCATGCATCATTCTTGTATGAGAATTTATTTTAAGAGCTGGCCCACTGGAGAAACAGAGAAATCTCGTTTTTGAGAGTGAGCATTTTTTTGTTTTCATTTAAACATAGACTTTCCTATTAAATTCATTTTATACATCTATCAGAGCCATGATTTATAGCTAGTCAACCTTCTACCTTTAGAATGTTTTAAAAATAGTTATCCAACATCCCATCAACAATATAATGGGCAATGAGCTTCACTGGGACGTTAGAATGTTCCAAATACAGTGGCACCTCGGTTAACAAATGGCTCAGTTAACATAAAAATCGCGTAACAAAAGTAAATCCATAGAAAATAGTGGCTCAGTTTATGGATTTCCCCCCAGAATGGATTAATTGGTTTTCAATGCATTCCTGTGTGAAACTGCATTCAATGCATCCCTATGGGAAATTTAATTTTCACTGTAAGAAACGTCCAGGAGAATGCATTAATCATGTTAACCGAGGTTCCACTACATTGAATGAGAACTTCTTAATGTTTTGCCCTAGAACTATATAAAGTTCCTGTAAATTCCTTTATTGGAAAGAGGCAAAGATGCTTTCTGCACTCACAGGCTTAGCTACTCCTTATTCTTGACTTAAGTCTGCCTTCCATTCTTCTTCGCCTTCAGCAGCTGAGCCTATAAATTCCAGTAACATGAGAGAAAGGCTGGCAGCAAAGCCAACATGAACTGGCTTATTTTATAACCTTGTGTTTATAATAACTCTACACATCTGTGGTTCTGCTGGTACAATAAAATAGATATGTAATATGTAATATTATGGAGTTGAAGCTTGGACACTGACTAAAGCATCTGAAAAGAAAATCAAAGACGGCTGCTAAGGATATAATGGGTCGACCATGTAACTAATGTAGAAGTGTTGCGCCAAATGGATAAAGAACAAGAACTGTTTATGACCATTAAACAAAGAACGTGTCAATACTTTGGGCATATAATGAGAAACAACATGAAGTATAGAATACTCCAACTCGTTATGCAAGGGAAGATCCTGGGGACACCCTAGATGTAGATGGACTTCATGGCTGAAGAACCTGAGAGACTGGTGTGGAAGGTCCTTGGAAGAACTGTTCAGAGGAGTTAAGAACAGGAAGACTATCGCCATAATGATAGCCAATATTCAGAATGGATATGGCACTTGAAAAATAAGAATATATAATAGTTATCTCTGCATCTTTTTTTTAGTGTTTCCAGACATTCAGGTAAAATCAAGCCTTAGTTACCTTTTAGTTTTACTGTGAGATTATACTGTATACTCAATTATATGCAAACAGAAAACTAACTGGGTTTTAGTGAATCTAGCTAAACAGTCCAGTCTGAGCTTCTAGTTACAGTACAGTATGCCACATGCCATGTCTGAGTTCCTACAGAGAAAGCAATTATTGCTGTGAAAGAGAAATTACAAATGCAACAGTCATCTGACCCATTCCTTTCTCCCTCAGTCATCAAAAACAGTTCTCCCTTGAAAGTGAAAATCCCTTTATAGCATCTAAGTTATCAATGACATTTGTAAGTGCATTGTTGTTTCAATAAAGCTGGAAATATTAAGTAATTTTAAGGTGATTATTTTCCTGCATCCCTATTCCAACACTGTTAATTGTTCTAAATGTAACAAAACACACAAAAAGTATAGGGATGTTGAATATCTTTAGGGCATTAAAAGCAGACCACTGGATGTAAATTACAGGCTTCCTACCTTTTCCAGGGGACAATGCCCAACAAATAGGTACACTTGTTTTTTTTCCATAAGCCCTTAAATTGTGCATTTTAAATGGAATGCCCTACTTGGTTTGTGGCTTTGTGTGTAATTTCATGAAAATGATATACAATGTAGAGGTGACCTTAGATTAGCTCTCTGCATTAATCAGATGAATAGATGCTGTAGTTGAGGAGTTAAAATTCACACAGAATATAAATATCACAAACAAACAGCATGAGATGTTTGTAGGGATAACGCAAGGGCAGAAGATGATAGCAGCACCTCTATGGGTATTTTATTGACTGTGGTGTTGACTACACAAAGGCCTTTGACTGTGTGGATCACAACAAAATGTGGCAAGTAATTAAAGAGATGGGTATACCAGAACACCTTATATGTCTCATGAGAAATTTGTACATGAGTCAAGAGACTCAAGAAGCAACAGTTAGGACAGAGTATGGAATGATGGAGTGGTTTGGAATAGGAAAAGGAGTAAGACAAGGCTGCATTTTATCACCCTGCTTATTCAACTTATACACAGAACACATAATGTGCAATGCAGGGATGGAAGAATCACAATATGGGGTCAAAATTGCTGGGAGAAACATCAACAATTTGAGATATGCAGATGATACCACCCTAATGGCAGAAAGTGAAGAAGACCTAAAGAAGTTGCAGGAGAAGATGGAGCTGCTGCCTTTCAGAAAAGAATTAAAAACCTGGTTGGCGGGGCAGGTGTGGGGCTCAGATGGAAGAGTGGCCCCTGCCTGTTGGCTTTTAAAATGAAGCCTCCCCATCTTTTTTAATGCGGGCAGTTTTAATGTGGTTAGTTTTTAATAGGTGGGTGGGTATGTTGGGGTTTTAATTGTTTTTAATATGTATGTTTTAATCCTGTTGTGAGCTGCCCTGAGTCAGTTTCGCCTGATTGGGCGGCATAGAAATTTGAGCTATAAACAAACAAACAAGCTCCTGGTTAGGTTGAAAGAAAAGAGTGCAAAAGCTGGCTTGAGACTCAACATCAAGAAAACCAAGATAATGGCAATAGGCCCAATCACTCCCTGGAAAATAGATGGGGAAGAGGTAGAAGCAGTGACAGACTTTACATTCTTAGGATCCAAGATCACTGCAGGTGGTGATTGCAGCCATGACATAAAAAGGTGACTAATTCTTGGGAGGCAAACTATGAGAAACTTGGGGAACATAGTGTAAAGTAGAGAATCACATTGTAAACAAAAATTCGTATAGTCAAAGCAAGGGTATTCCCGGTGGTAATGTATGGTTGTGAGAGCTGGACCATTAGGAAAGCTGACTGCAGAAGAATAGACACCTTTGAAATGTGGTGTTGGGGGAGAGTTTTGAGAGTACCCTGGACAATGAGGGGAACAAATAGGTCGATCTTAGAAGAAATCAACCCTGACAGCTCCTTAGAAGGTCAAATAGTAAAGATGAAGCTAAAGCACTTTGGACATCAAATGAGAAGAGAGGATTCACTTGAAAAGGACTTGATGCTGGGAAAGGTGGAGGGCAAAAGAAGAAAGGGCGGCTAAAAATGAGATGGGTAGATGTTATTGTAGATGCAATGGGCACAGAGTTGGGCGGGTTGAGGAAGATGCTAAAAGACGGAGGTGCCTGGTGGGCAATGGTCCATGGGGTCGCAAAGGGTTGGAATCGACTGTGTGACTGAAAAACAAAAATTGCCTGTGGAAAGCCCCTCATGCTCCCTGCCCAAGCCCGGGAGCCCACGCCATCGGCTCCGCGGTCTGCGGGCAGGTGGGAGCTGCCGTTGCCACAGCTGTTCCATGTTCTCCGGGCCTCGCCAGCCTGGAGAGCTGAAAAGGAGGAGCCACCGACGCTGCTGCAGCCCTGCACACTCCCTGCCCAGTCCCGAGAGCCCACGCCATTAGCTCCGGGGTTTGCGGGCAGGTGGGAGCTGCCGCCCCCACAGAGGTTTCCTCTTCCGAACCTTTCCGGGTTCTATGCTCCACTCATGGACATTGGACTCTGGGTTTGTTGCCGGACTTTTCTGGGGAGATTGCAGTTTGTGATGTTTACAGTTTTTCATTGTGTGTTTTAATATGAACATTGTATTGAGTGTATTGCTTTTTTTGAACTTTGTATTGCTGTTTATTTGTATTGTGTACTTATTCGTTCTTAATATTGTTGTATTTTTTCGCTTTTTTCTGCTGCTGTCTGCTGTGCAGACAGCTCGCATGGGTGTAAACTGCTTTGAGTCGCCTTCGGGCTGAGTAAAGCGGTATATAAATAAAAAGTGAAATGAAAATGAAATAAAAAAATGAAAGGAGGCTGGTAGGAAACCATGCAGGGTCTTCTGTGTAGCAGCACCTTTTATGTGGAAGTTAAGTTAGGTTGGTCCTCTTTAAATGGCTGGTTTTTAAAAAACTGTTCTGTGCTGTGTCGCCATGCTATACTGATTATTTTAGAAGGCACTCCTATTTTGTCATGTGTATAATCCATTTTTAAAAGTTTTTGTCTAGGAACAGCAATTTACCATGTCTCATTGTTTTATTGTGTTCAGTTGCACAGTCGAGTCTGACCCTTTGCGACCCCATGGACCACCGCATGCCAGGCTCCTCTGTCATCCACCATCCTATGTAGCCCACCCAGATCTACGCCCACAAGGCAAAAACAATAGTAATCCCAACCCACACAATTTCAGGGTCATCTGCAGGGAAAACGTACAAGAAGCACTGAAAACAGTGGAGCAAGTTCTGTCATTTTGCTTTGATCTTTTTCCTAGGAGCATTATGAGTTGAAAGCCGCAAGTCCACCGGCTCAGATCCAGGAAGTGCTCTATGGCAAGAACAAACATTTGTATTTGTATCCATATTTGTATTTTTTTTAGTTGTAGTGTTTAGTTGTAGTGTTGTTGGCATATTTGAAAAATTTAATAAAAATTTATGTAAATGCAAGACCAACATGCTCAAGTGGGGGCTGCCTGGCAGACAACAACATGCTGTGTGAATGTGGAGAGATGCAAAATCCAGCTCATTTACTGGTCTGCCGATTTCTGCCAGAAACATGCATCAATGAGGACTTAAGTTTGGGCAACAACAAAGCAAAGAAAGTGGCTTTATTTTGGCAGTCCAGGGTTTGATCAGGCTTTATTTTGGCAGTCCAGGGTTTGATCAGGACATGAAAGAAGAAGTTGAAAGATCTGGAAAAGTAATTACTCTACTTAGTTGGAACTGTCGGTCACAAAACACACACTCCTCTTTTCCTTTCTCTCATTCTCTTTTTCCTGTTGTGGAAAACATGTCTTTGAAAGGTTTTAACCTAAGCCATCAATTTGAGCACAACAAAATTGAACTAACTGCCCTTCAAAGTTTCAGGGACAGCAAGCTTTACTTCAGAGATGAAGTAGGATGTGTCAGTCCCGTATTCACCTGTTTATCAAAAGCAGATGCACATTTCTGCCTAGAATGCCAAGTATCCAACTGTTCTAGGTTTTTTGTAGGAAACTATATTTAGCATCATACCTTATAGGGTAAACATAGTCAGCTAAGCTCTCAAGATAACCAGCAGCATCAAGATATAATAATAACTTACAAGATAAAGCAGGGGAACAGACAAAAATAACGCAAACCAGCAATGAGTTACAAGAAGATTTGGATATTTATTTTCTGCAGAACATGTACTGACCCACACAAATGCTTGTTGGAAAAATTCCAGAAAGATAGCTACTTTTCCTGGAAGAATCATATACATTTCTGCTAGTGATGCTATTATTGCACTTCAGTTTAGCAACTTAAAGGCAACACTATTTTTTTATTTTTCCAAAAAAGAAGAAGCTAATTTTGAGTACAGTATATGTAATGCTCACAGCTTATGGGTATATTAACTTCTCAAATAATAGAAAACAGCTTGTCTTAATTGTTAACTTACATCAGAGTGCTTTTTTCCCCAGCTTATTTTCTTTCCTCTCTCCTTCTTTCCTCTCTCCTCTTCCGCCCACCCACCCATTCCTCATAAACATAGAGACCCATTTAGTATCACTTTTATTTTTCTTCTCCTATTGCAATATGGCTAGCTGCCACACTGGTCATATTTCTGTCTTTCATACCAAACAGTCACCAGCTGCAAATTGTTGGCTCAGAAGAATCCATTGATAAAACAAAGAAAGCTTGTGGAATGGATTGACAAGTTGTAGAATTGCTGAAAAACCAAGGATTTCCCTAAGGTCAAGATCAAAAGATGAGTCATACACAGGGAAGCCATACAGTGGTGGGCATCAGCAGGTTTGCACCACTTCACCAGAACCGGTAGCAGAAATTCTGGCTGGCTCCACCCATCCAAGTTTTGAAATAAAGTAGTCCTAATTTGGGTGCAACACATGCCTTTCCCCCTGGTCACACCCATCATGCCATGCCCACAGTGTGGTAGTAAATTTTTTTGGGAGCCCACCACTGAAGCCATATGTGTATATGTACATGCATCGTCAATTTCTACTTATGGAGACCCTTTTCAGGGTAGAGAATACACAGAAGTCATTTGCTGTTCCCTTCCTCTGGGGGCAGCATGGGGCTGTGCAGCTTGGCTTTAAAAAGGTTTCCCTTGCTCAAAAGCCAGTCATATGACTCTAGGGTTCAGTGCTCATCTCTGTTTAAAAGCCGAAGAGCTAGCGCTGCCTGCTTCTGCAGACATTTCCGTGGTCTTGTGGCAGGCATGACTAGACACTTGAGTGCATGGAACACTGTTACTTTCCCACCAATGTTGTCCCTATTTATCTAAAGCTTGGCTTTAGGATTTCCTTATTCCTTTTACCCTCTAGCTGGGATAGGTGGCTTGCAGATTACCCTCCATTCTATTTCATTTCACCGTGAGTGACACCCTTGACTGCCTATCTGCAATTCCTGGAGGCATGGCACCTCACAGAGTCTAAACCTCACAAGTCTTACTACTAAAGGGGCCCTTTATGCAGACACTTTAAAGAAATGTTCAGCATTCTGTGAGTTTCCTGAAAGTGTATGAAAGCCTAATGACAAATTGTTGTTTCCTCTTAATGAGTGAGCTCCCATCTCTGTCCCAGCTCCTGCCAACCTAGCATCAAAAGCAATAAGTTGCAAGTAGATAAATAGGGACCACTTTGGTGCGCTCCGGTGTCTAGTCATTCCTGCCACATAACCACACAAACATCTGCAGAAGCAGACAGTGCTGGCTCTTCGGCTATGAAACAGAGATGAGCACTGAATCCTAGAGTTGGATACGACTGGCTTTCGAGCAAGGGTGACCTTTACCTTTACCTAGAGATACTTTTATGATGATTCTGTATGTAAGAAAGTAAGAAGAACAATTTGGATCAGACCAAAGCTCTCTCTAGTCCGATGTATTATTTCCCACCATACTTAACAAAATATCTACAGGAAACTGATAAGGAGGACATGAGGGCAACAGTACACTCCCACTTGTGTTCCCTGACAGCTGGTAGTATTTATATAGCTATGTTGATTTATAGCCCTTGATAACCTAAAGTTTGTTTAATCTACTTATACAGCTGTCCAGGTTGATGGACATCTCTGAAGGGCTGGGGACTATGATCTCTCAAAATTTTCCATACTGCTTGATGTTATAGAAACTTGGGGAGCTGATTGCTGAAATGTTATCTTCAGCAGCATGGAATTCTTCAACAATTTAAATTGGGGTACACAGAAAGAGCCTCCTTGAGGATTGTGGTATATTTGAACCATAATCGGGCGTACCCTGGGCAATGGCCACTTTGTTGTGCTAGTTAATCCTTCTCACACTCTGTCAGACAAAAGAACTATGGAATGAAGTCACCAAAAGGTGGCTTCATTTTGGAAGTTTCACATCTTGCCTAGACATGGAAAAAGAAGAAATCCATTGCTATGTTATTTCTAAAAAGCAACAATTTTTGTCCCATAAAGAAACACATCTTAGATTATGCTGTTATTTTGAACAGGTTACTTCTAATGTTAAAAGTGGATTCATAGTACTGCCCCCAATTTTTCACATTTTCATGGAGGAGACTGTTTTGTTGTGTATTATCCAGAAGAGGCCTGGAATTCTTCAGCAGTTCAACAGGAGTTCAAAGAAGGAACATTTTCAAAAAGATATCAGAAAGTTATTTTCTGAAAAATTATATTCAGCTTTTAAAAAATGTAAACCTAAAAATGTAGTGCTCAGATGAAACACATATGAGTTTGTTATCATAAATACTATACAAACAAGAGAGATGATATATCTCAGTAGGTTTGAGCACCTGACTGCAGAGCCCAGTACTGTCAGATCCTCTTGAGAAGCCACAAGGCACCAAAGCATGTGTGACTGATGGGGCAATGGGCTCTGCCACATATATGTCTTTTGACAAGCTAAATGGTCCTAGCCCAGATACATAGACTGAATATCAGGGGGGAAAAACATCTTAACTGATAGAGCAGCACAACAATGGAACCAATTACCTCAGGAGGCAATGAATGCTCCAATGCTAGAGGGATTTGAGGGAAAACTGGGCAACCATCTGTCAGATATGGATTGAAATGGATTTTTGCATTGAGCAGGGGGTTAGACTGGATGGCCTAACAGGCCCCCTCCAACTCGTTTATTCTATAACTCTAGAGCAGTACCTGGAAGAGAGACTGGTAAACCAATTCTTTACATCCAGAAAACATGGGGAGAATTGGCTTGATGGCACATCATTAATAAATTAATATTTATAGACATGATTGTCAGCTAGAATTGTCTGTGGCTGCTTGATTTGTTACTATATCATGTGTTAAACAATCTCACTATGTTTCTCTTTCAGGTATTTGCTAGCACACTGTCCTGATTTCCTTATATACACTTGTATATACACCAGTCATCTAAAATTCCTATAGACATCTTTTAAAAACCACAATGTAAGGCAAACAGGAATCGGCAAATTCAAATTGTCTTATATGTTTATTGGTACTTGATCCATGTCATATATTACAAATCCAGTAAAACCCCTGCTTACAAAAAAAAATCCATTCTGTAGGCTTTTGCTTAAAATGCTTTTTTATGTAACTCGAAGCAAACCCATAGGAAAAATTATTTTTTACGTAACTCAAAGCAAACCCATAGGAAAAATTATTTTTTAATGTAAACCAAAGCAAACCCATAGAGAAATGAATTTTTACATAACTTGAAGCAAACCCATAGGAAAAAGAATCTTTCTGTAACTCGAAGCAAACCCATAGGAAATCGTGTAAATAGGGACATGGTTTTAGCACAAAATCATTATGTAAGTCAAATTTTATGTAACTCGAGGCATAATGTAAGTCAGGGTTTTACTGTACTGTATATGTGTTAAAGACAAACACAATACTCAGAAGCTTTACAAGGGTAGAATACTGTCTTAAATCAGGGAGATACCAGATATTGAATGACTTGCAGGTCGCTGCTTCTGTACATAACAGCTGTGGGGAGGGGGAGGAAATGTACTTTTATTAAGTTTACATTCTGGTAAACATTGACCAATGATATAATAACACATAGCATTCCAAGCATCGCACTGAACCCACTTCCTTTATAATTATCATGCTAGAAAATGACAGAAAAAATGTGCTAGCTTTCAAAAAGACATCAGCTAATTATTTAGAGGACCTAAAACATTTAGATTCCTGAAGTTGTAGACAATCTGAAGAAAGTGAAACATTGTAAACATACAACTCACTTTCTTTTTCTGAACCTAAGCATCCCTTCCAAGAAAGTATCAAGGAACTTTTCTGGTGAGAAAAATCTTTTCTGTCCTCATATTGTCTTTCAAAGGAGAGGAAGGAGATAAATTTACTATTTATGGATTCTACTATACAGTCTAATCTTAGTGAGAGAAATTTAATTCTCTAAAAGCCTCATTTTCTCACTCAATAGTTGACTTACATTTTGCCTTGAGGATGGAGAAGATGAAGTAATAATGATGATGGTGATAATTAATAATAGAAGGGGCTCCCCTTCTTTTTGACCCAGAAAGTTTCCTGAAGAAGTGCTACCACAACATCCTTCCACAAGCATGAAGATGAGGTGGAAAAGGAAGAAAACAAAATGAAAGAATTTCACTTTTGCCCTAATGGTTAGGTGTAAATGTGGTTGCTGTGTGATTTTTTTTAAAAAAAAACCCAAAACTAATTAATTGACTAATCCTACTCAATTTAATTAACCTTAAATTAGGCTTCTTGCGCTAACTTCAAAAGAAAGCCACCTGTTTATTTCCTCCTCTGTATCCTTGTTGCTAAGGCATCTTGTTTCGCTGTGTTATGAGGAGAGCTGCTCCATCTAGCAGTCGCCCTCTAGGCAAGAAACATTTTTGTGCTGCCTCCATTTGTGCTCCTTACCTGGTTTCTTTGCAGGTTCTGGCATCTTAAAGTTGGCTCTCAAAGCGACAAGCCAGCAACTGACTGAAACTGGAGGGAGACTGAGTAATTTCTAAGATCCCCACCCTTGCCAAAGAAATACCACTGAGAAGCCCCCTCCTGTTCCTCCCCCTTGTTCTCCTTCTGTTGTCACCACCACCACCACCACCACCACCACCACCTTATCAACAGCGGCAGAGCACTTGACAGCATTCTTCAGCCAGGATAAATATAGCTGGCTTCCATGCGTCAGGGAGTCTGATCCAACCAAGACAGGCCCTGCTGCTCATTTGATGGAGGACTTAACATGAATCTCGGAGTACACAATGATCTTGCTGCGTGGCCCTCTCTGCCATGCACAATCTGCTTCTCCAGGCTTTCTAGCTTCCACACATTCAAAACCTTTCAATACAAATGTCAGTGTGAACCCCATAGGAATGATTCAGACAGAGACGGGTATTTTTATGTCCAGTTCATTGAAGAAAGAAAGATGAATGCCTGGTTACATTTCTCCCATTGAAATTAATGGGATATAAACAGAGCCCTGGTGGTGCAGTGGTTAAAACGGCTATACTGCAGCCAAAACATTGTGAGTTCAATCCTGATGGAATCAAGCTTGACTCATCCTTCCATCCTACAGAGGTTGGTAAAATGAGTACCCAGCATGTGTGTGTGTGTGTGTGTGTGTGTATGTGTGTGTGTGTGTGTGTGTGTGTGTGTGTGTGTGAGAGAGAGAGAGAAATGCTAATTAACTCATGAACTGCCCAGAGATTGTACTAAGTGCTATGGGGTGGTATACAAGTATAATTGCTATTCCTATGCTTTAATTGGATTGAATTATCTTTATAGTTTGAAGTCAAAAGTAGAGAGAGAGAGAACTTTTCCTGAAACACAACTGTAACAATGCTGACTTTGGGATGAGAAGATGGAGCTCAAAAAAGTAACTTTCTCCATCTCTTTTTTTGGAACAGTGACCCAAATCAGTCCCTGTTCCCAAACATGACCTGCAACAGAGTCCTTTCTTTGGATCCCCGTTATAAGAAATGAGAATCCCCAGCATTGACAGAAATGTGACAGAAAACAGAAGAATACAGAATATGTTTTCTGCTCTGCCCAATTAGCAGGGCAAATTACATGTTTAGCCCTCATCTCAGGGGCAGTTGTCGTTGGAGCAGAAATCACATCAGGCAGTGATGGACACAGCCAGAGGCAGAAGTGAATATTCATATACAAATGCAAGTGTTGACAAGGAGACAGGAGAGGGTTGATATTTGGGGGAGAGGGGAAAGGGGGGAATGACCTAAGGCTGAGTTTGAAATTAGCAATAAACCTGCTTTTCTACTTTTTCCTACAAAAAAAGCAGCTAATAACACCTAAATATTTTTTATTTGTACATTGTTCATTGTTTGAAGAAATATTGTTAAATTTGGCTTGAGGGTTGCAATTTTCATTTTCACATTACTCAGGGAGCCTCCTCTTTTGGCTCTACTTTTGCTTTCTGAAGATCATGCTAGGTAAAGATCGCCCTTGCTTGAAAGCCAGTTGTATCTGACTCTAGGGTTCAGTGCTCATTTATGCTTATAGCCAAAGAGCCAGCACTGTCTGCATTTGCAGATGTATCTGTGGACATGTGGCAGGCATGAACGCTGTTTACCTTCCCACCAATGTGGTACCTATTTATCTACTTGCAATTTCTTGTTTTCTAACTGCTAGGTTGGCAGGATCTGGGACAGAGACAGGAGCTTGCTCCACTGTGCAGTACTCAGGACTTGAACTGCTAACCTGCTGACCTTCCAGTTGTCAAGTTTAGCATCTTAACTACTGAGCCACCGCAGTCCCAAAGATTGTGCTAGGAACTGACAAATCGTTCCATTCCCGGTGCTGCTGGCTACTAGGTGGCACTATTGTAGAGACAATTACCCATGACGTTTGGGTTTGATAAGACATTTTATTTATTTTTCCCATTTCTCTCCCTTCATTTCTGCAAGAAAAAGAAAGATTTTAAAGACAGCAGTTGGCTCTGTGAAGATCTGTATTAAAAGTATTTGGTAATGAATGAAATATCAAAATCTTTTGAAGTGTGAACTCTGATGATGTCAGGGATAGAAGAGCTTTAAACAGTAAAGAAATTGACATCCTTCAGTCTCTAATTGCTTCTAATATCTTGGAGATAGTAGACATTAAGGCTTAAAGATGAGCTTTGTCATATAGTCCATTTGCCTGATTTAACTTAGATTTCAAACTTGCCACCTGGTATTTGCTCAAAGTATCTGGATTCCAATTGTGGGGGGAAACACAAAAAACAAACCCCCAAGCTTGTAGCTCTTGTAGAAGCCAAAATACAAGGCAGAACATGCAGTCACTGTTTCATAGAACAAAAAAACACAAATAAATCTAGTAACATACATATATATTTGCCAATAAGATTAAGATAACATCAAATACCAAAGACTGCCATTAGTCATTAAAAACTCAGCAAAACATTATAATTTTTACTAGTTATCTAACAATCAAAAACAAGACAGTCTTTTTCAACCTGTCTTGGAAGGTAGTTCCACTACTAAGATGCTGCATCTCAAGAGCTCAGCAACTCAATCTCTGTGATGTAAAGAACATTAAAAATGGTCTAGGATCAATAGAAACTCTAGGCAGATTCAGATGGGAGGGGATCATTCAGACTGGCTTCAAGCTGTTTGGTGCTTTATATTTAAGCTTCAAGATATTACATAGTGGGTAGAGTGACATACTAGGACTTTGAAAACCTGAGTTCAGTTCCCTGCTCAGCAATGGAAACTCACTGTGGGGGTAAGCAAAGGTGACCTCTTACATACCTCGAATACCATATCAGGATGACTGTAAGTCAGAAGTGACTTGATGACACATGAAATGTTATGCAGCAGAACTTTCAGCTGGGCTGGGAAGAAGGAAAAGGCAGTAAAGGTTTTTCAAGACTCCTGTTATGTTTCATGTATCTTTTACTGAACTTTCCAAACACTATCCTGGCAGTAACAGCTGTAGTTTCCAAACAGATAGTTTGGCATCAAACTGTTTTGGTCAGCCCTGTTGTTGTGAGGGCAATGTCACAAAGACTGAAAAACAGTATTTTGGCCCATTGGAGCATAAGCCAGTATCTATAGTGAGGTAAATAAGAAATAAACTTGGTGGAATGTATTACACTCTGAATGTGACATTGTGTTTACATTACAGACAACTGTGGCCAAATCCACGCTCCCTGATGAAACCAACCAGTGGCATAAACAACTATAACAAGACAGTTTATGGCACTTTAGCGGGTGGTGTTTACCTTCCCAACGAAGTGATGCCTATTTATCTACTTGTAATTTCTTGCTTTCGAACTGCTAGGAAGGCAGGTACTGGGACAGAGACGGGAGCTCATTCCATCCTGCAGTACTTGGGTATCAACTCTGACTTTCCACTCTTCAAGTTCAGTGTCTTAACCACTTGAGTGTGTTCCGTGCACTCTGGTGTTTAGGCATGCCTGCCACATGTCCATGGAAATGTCTGCAAACACAGACAGTGCTGGCTCTTTGGCTATAAGCAGAGATGAGAACTGAACCCTGGCTTTCGAGCAAGGGTGACCTTTACCTTTACAGCGGGTGGTGATGAAACATTTCCCCTTGAAAATAGAAGCTGAGTTTGTGGGCACTCAAATCTTTACTCAAAAGCTATTCTCTGTACCAGGAATCCAGTCTTTCTTTTTGACTGAAATAAGGTGTCTTAAATTCATGAAAATGGAATATGTTTTGCTATTAGATCCATGACAGCATTTGAAGGAACAGGTGGCAGTTTTGAAAAATACAGCAAAATGCAAGCCACAAGTATGTTCAGGAATGCAGCTGGGTAAAGAATGAGTGAGGTTGTCTTCACAGCTGCAAATCCAGAGATGGTCAGTCAGGTTGAAACGCCCAACCAGTGAAAGAAGTAACATTTTTAGAGACAACATTTTGGAAAATGAAGAGGAGGAAGAGAGAAACATGTTAGATTGGAATTAAAAATAGACTATGTTTCAGTATTGCATCCAGAATTCTTCATATGCTTCTTCATAACAAACAAACAAAACAGTGGTGGGCTCCAAAAAATTTTTACTACCACACTGTGGCCGTAGTATGGTGGGCGTGGCCAGGGGAAAAGCCCTGTGTTTCACCGAGATTTGGACTACTTTATTTCAAAACTTGGATGGGCGGGGCCAGCCAGAATTTCTGCTAACACTTCTGGCGAAATGGTGCGACCCTGCTGATGCCCACCACTGAAACAAACTGTACCATTTCACAGAGGCAGACAGTAATATCTGGCTATATCATACAATAGAATGAAGCAGACTTAAGTATTAGATTTTACATGTTATGAATAGGCAGCATACTTCCCTTGTCATTACTGCATATTTATTGGAAAACAAGGTGGAGAGAGCTTATAGATTTTGAGTTAGTGGCAAAACAACTTGATAGGTTTAAAAAACACACACGTGTTTTGGTGCATGGATTTGACACCTTTTACTGCTCTACTGCTGGCAGTAAACTCTCTTGCTCAGCCCTGGTGTTGTGAGGACAATGTCACAAAGACTGAAGAAAAATGTAATAATGCTATGTTTACTGCCACTTCTAGCATTTCCTTGTGATTACTTTCAATTAAATAATGCTAACAAGTCAAAACTGGCTGGATAGCTTAGTGATTTAGGTATCTGGCTGTGGAGTTCAGTTCTTCCCTGGTTCCTTTCACCCCCACCTCTGGAGAAGAGCCAACCTATATAGTCATGTAAACTGTACAGTTCCAGGTTATTCCTGAAGAAGGGAATAGCAAACCACATTTGTATACTGTCTACCTAGATATCCCTGGAAAGGGTTGTCATAGGCCAGATGTGACATGAAGGCACACAGTTCAAACTAAATGAGTCAGAGGACTGACTTCATCTTTGTTCGCCTCATAAAAAGCTGATAATTGGGGAGGGAAGATTTTTCCTCACTTCAGTGGCACAGAGTGCCACTTCAGTGGCACAGAGTGCCTGGTTCCCTCCATCAATGGGAGAGCGCGGGCTGATGGGGCTTAGATAGAGAAGGCTTTGCTTTTCCGGAGTCCTATTCCTTCTTGCTACACTGTGTGTTGGAAGTAAGGAATGCAACGAAATTTACACTAAGACTTATGTCCCTATAGAGGTTAATAAATAGTAGTTGCAGCCAGCTGTCAAATGTTTTCCCACTGAAATTCTCACAAATAACTTATTGACTCTCATTCTGTTATGTATGTTAACTGTGTTTTCTGACAGGAGTGGAATGTATCTTTTCTCATGTATCTATTCTTATGCAAATAAATGGATCGAAAATGTGCACACTCTGTTAGCCAATGGGCTTGTTGTATTATTGTTACTGTAACTGTTTATAGTGTATATAAGTCCAGGTTTTACCCCATCAAAACTGTGTTCAAACCCCACCAATAAAGAGCTGAATTTCACTACTTCACTCGTCTGCTTCTTCATTCCCTGAACACGAAACTGGCGATGGGATGGCGTCCCCACATGGCAGCAACATCGGCCCATTTGACCCAGCACGTCCAGAGAAATGGGCAACATACAAACGGCGATTCCGCCATGCAATGGCCTCGCAGAAGATCACCAACGAAGACCAGAAGTGCTCCTGTTTCCTCGCTCAGTGCGGTTCTGAGACGCTTGAGCTGGCAACCCACCTCGTTCTCCCAAGGGACGTGGATGTGGTACCACTCGCAGAAATCATGTCCGCACTGAGGAAACACTTGCAGCCAGAAGTCTCGATCTTCCCGGCCAGGGTGGACTTCCACAGAAGGGAGCAGTGACCTGGGGAGTCCATTGCAGACTACACCGCTGCTCTGCGCATTGCTGCCACCTCATGCAAGTGGGACAACATCGAAGAAGCACTCCGGGACCATCTGCTGGCCGGCATGAGGGGCGAAGATGCTCAATGTCGCCTCATGATCAGAAAGATGCTAACTTTCAAGGCTGTCCTAGAAGAGGCGGTAGCGTCTGAGGCCGCACGGTCTGGCATCAAGCTTGTCCGGCATCGCCACTCCACCACCAGTGCCACCGACTCAGCTGTGCATGTTCAGCAAAATTAATCTTTATCCTCCTCAGCATCGCCTGGTTCCACCTCTTCATTGGAGTCCAGCGATGCAGAGGGAGAAGTCCGAGCAGTCTGACGAAAGCACCGAGAGCACCGTGACAATCGGGAGAAGAAATTCCTTCGCAAGTGTGATGGCTGCAGAGCCCGGCATGACCGCAAGAAGTGCCCCTTCCATACCGCAGAATGCCACAACTGCAGGTGACGAGGGCACATTGCTAAAGTATGCCGACAGCGAAAGCAAAGAACTCCAGCACCTGAGTCCAAGAAGAGTCATCACCACAAAACGTCCATCGCCAAAGTGTCACCCGAGCCTGAGCCATACCAAGTGGGCATCGTCAGCGAGTATTACTTCGCAGACCTGAGCCTGCAGGATGTCCCCTTCAAGATGGAGGTGGATTCAGGTAATACCTTTTCCATAATCCCACAGCGGGAGTTTTTGAGAATTCCCCCTGCCTCTCGGCCCAAGCTCAAATCTTTTAAAAATTCCCTCCAGGATGTGCAAGGTTGCCAGATTCCGGTCCTGGGGGTGGAAAATTTCTTGGTTAAATTCAAAAACATTCACACCTCCTTTCCATTGGTTGTAGTTAAGCAGGGCACTAACTGTCTTATTGGGACCCAATGGTTTAGGCCCCTGGAAATCCGGCTTTCTGGCATTCAGGCAATAGACTCCAACCCAATCCAGGACATTTGTGCTGCACATCCTGAGGTATTCAAAAAGGGTTTAAGTTTATACAAAGGACCCCCTGTTGACTTTGAGCTTGACCCAACCATCCGGCCCATCTGGATGAAGCCACTCCAGGTACCCTTTGCTTTAAAGGAGAAGATAGAAGCCGAGCTGGACAAACTGGTGGGGCAGGGCATCCTAGTGCCAGTGGACTCCACAGAGTGGGAGACACCAATAGTGACTACTTTGAAAGTAACGGGGAGGTCAGGATATGCGCTGACTACAAGTGTACCATCAATAAAGCTATTCGCCTGAATGCATATCCTGTGCCCATGGTAAGCCACCATCTTGCCTCCTTGCATGGAGGAAATTGCTTTGCAAAACTTGCCCTTGCCCAGGCTTACCAACAATTGGCTGTGTCTCCTGCTGCTGCCATAGCCCAAACCATAGTAATGCATTGGGGGGGCATTTAAGGTAACTAGACTACAATTCAGGGTGAATGAGGCCCCCAGAATATTTCAATCTCTTGTAGAACATATTTAAAAAGGTTTGCCCAGTGTCCTGCCATATTTTGACTATGTCCTGATCCCCACTAAGGACACCGTCGAACTAGCGGCCAGGCTCGATCGAGTCCTGTCACGTTTCGAGAGGGCCGGTCTACGTCTCAGAAGAGACAAATGTGTGTTTTTGGCACAGGAAGTTGAGTTCCTGTGGTACCGAATAACACCCCAAGGTATCATGCCCTCTGACTCCAAGGTGGCGGCCGTGCGATATGCGGGCCAAAATGTAAAGCCGAATTGCAATCTTTTTTAGGATTGTTAAACTTCTATCACGCTTTTTTCCATCGCCAAGCCTCAGTTGCCGAACCATTACATTGGCTTCTTAAGAAATATACTGTTTGGCACTGGGGCCATTGCCAGGAGAAAGTGTTTCTAGAACTTAAAAGGCTGCTATCTTCAGATGCTGTATTAATTCATTTTGATCCTAACAAAGATGTTGTACGTGTGTGATGCATCCCCTGTGGGGGTGGGAGCTGTGTTATGCCATGTACTAAATGATGGGAGGGAAGCCCCCGTAGCATTCTATTCCCGTTCACTCTCAAAGCCTGAGAAAATCTTTTGCTCAGACAGACAGGGAGGCGTTGGCAATCGTGGCTGGCACTAAGAAATTCCACGATTACCTTTACGGAAGACCTTTTACCATCGTAACTGACCACAAGCCCCTCCTTGGAATCTTTGTGAACGGGAAACCCACGCCTCAAATTCTGTCCCCAAGGATGTTGCGTTGGGCAATTTTCCTAAATGCATACAATTTTACTTTGGTGCACAGGCCAGGTAAGGATATCAGCCATGCTGATGCCCTATCACGTTCTCCACTGCCAGGGGTCAGGGAAGCTGATTGCAAGATCAAAATCGACTACCAGGTCCTCATGATTGAGGCTTTCGACTCATCCCCAGTCGTCCCCTCAGATATAGCCAAGGCTACGGCCAAGGATGTAACATTGCCTAAAGTAATGTCTTGGGTACAAAAAGGCTGGCCTGTCTCTCCTCTAGCCAAGGAATTCAGAACATTCCACCTCAAGCGTTTGGAACTGTCAGTGGAACGAGGTTGCCTTCTATGGGGCCAGCAGGTGGTCATTCATGTCACTCTCAGGAAAAAGGTTTTACATCTACTTCATGCAAGTCACCCGGGAATTGTCCGTTCCAAAGCCCTTGCCCGTAGCTACTTTTGGTGGCCTCAACTGGACCAAGACATAGAACAAATGGTCGGCACTTGTGCCAGTTGTCAATCCTCTCACCCAGAGCAATCCCACCTTCCCTCTCGGGAATAGGATTCTGCTAGGGGCCCATGGTCCAGGTTGCACATAGATTTTGCAGGTCCATTTAGGGGTGCCCTATTCTTGTTGGTTGTGGATTCATTTTCTAAGTGGCTGGAAGTGATTAGGGTACCTAATACCACTCCAGCCACCATGACAATGTACCTAAGAAGGCTGTTTGCAGCATTTGGACTTCCAGATGTGCTGGTGTCCGACAACACATCCACGTTCACATCTGCAGAATTCCAATCCTTCATGGAAAGGAATGCAATTAGGCACATCACTGCCGCCCCATTCCATCCAGCGACCAATGGTCAGGTAGAGTGTCAGGTGCGTACAACTAAAGAACGCTTCGGCGTATGGGTGAAGGAGATTTGGAGCTGCAGCTATTCAAGTCCAGTGTAGAGTGTTCAGGTAGATTGAAATATTTCGAAACCGTTTTCAATATGTTGCCATTTCTGATGTCTTATTTGTGTCCATTAATTATTTTGTGAAGAGATTGTCCTGTTTGACCTATGTAGAGCACAGAAGGGCATTTTTGGCAGAAGATGGCATAAATAACATTGTTCCTCTGCTAATATACCTGGTTGACCTCCTGCGGTGAGGCCATGTACTATCTTATAGAGCTCTGCTTCTGGCTCCTGAATTCACTGGATATTACAGGTTTTCCTCAGTCTCTTCACATGTTGCAAATAAATGGAGGCCACTTGCTTTACTAACCCCAAGTTCTTATCCAAGGGAGTTTCCCCCCACCCTAATCTCTAGCCTTCTCCTTCACTGCTTTATTGGTCAAAATTCCTCCATGAACCATGGTAACTCCCGAGCTCTGCAGCAGAGAGGACATTTAGGAGCGATTGTGTCAGCTGCCAGGGTTATCTCCATATACAATCTGGCAACCTATGCTTCAACAGTAGCACTGGCCAAGTCACCTGGAAACCCACTGGAGGCTGCTTGGAAACTCACTGGATCCAGCAGCCTTCATGGGTGGACCATCTTAACTGGTTTTACTTTTTTAAAATCATAACAAAAAACCCTTCACCCCACTTCTCTAAATTTGGTACAGAGAAAGAACAGACTGTCTGCTATCTCTGTGAATATATTTTTGGTGTATGCAAACCAAGACACGGGACACAGCCTCGGGCTGGGTTAACTCAGGTTTATTGCATCGTGGACAGAGGGAACATGAGGTAATGGCGGATCAATAGCTCTTTATATACAGCAGTAATACATTTGAACGTGGTGCCATGGTAGCCCATTGGCTACTGTCTGCGTGACGTCATTGCAGGTCACGCCCTTCTTGTCCAGGTGTAGGTAGTGGCGGGAAAACTTCCCGCGCTGTTGCCTTTGATGAGTTCGGACCAAGAGAGCTTGGACGCTCGCTGCTGCCAGCTGGTGGTCATTAGCTCGCGTCCTATTACAGGGCTTATATGATACAGCTGAAGGTTACATTGTTGCTATAGGCAAGGTTACATTGACTCAGATACATTGCAATCCATGTGTACAGTAAAACCATCAGAACACAACATCCCTCCCCCCTAGGACGAGACAAAGTCTCGAGCCCACCTTAACACACTCCCCCCCCCTTAGGAGACAAAGTCTCTCAGCCAAGATGGCTTATTTCGAACACGCTGGGGTCTCGGTGCGGGCTGCCTCTCCCCGGGTTTGCTACCTTCTCTTTGTCCCCTGGTCTCCTGTCCTGCAATATGAGAGGGAGACTCGTTAGTGACTTTCCGCGGCTCCGCGGCGCTGTTGGGAGGTGTGCTCTTTCTTAGGGAGGAACCGGGGGCACTGGGGGCTAACGAAAAACCCCTCTTCTCGCTTGGATGGGTGGGGGAACACTCCTGAAAACCCCCCCGGCTCGCCAAATCAAAATCAAAATCACTATCGGGGGCAGCGGTCGCGAACTCCTCTCCCCCTTCCCCGGCCCCTGCTAGAGCTGGCGTATCAAAAGGATATGAGTCGGGGCCGCTGCTTCTGCTTCCTTCCCCCCATGCTTGGGACTGTTGTCCACTGCTGTCTCCCCCTTGGGTTAAGCGGGTGGGGGAGAACCCTAACGCTGAATCCTGTTTCTGAGCTCCACTGACTGGCCCAATCACTCGGTGCCTCAGTTGATCTGCGTGCCTCCTCCAGAGGAGGCCGGTGTTCGTCTCGACCCGGTACGACACTGGTCCCGTCTGTTCTACAACCGTCCCTGGTACCCAGGCTGGCCCTGCGCTGGAATAGTTCCTGCAGTGAACAGGGTCACCGGCAGCGAAACCTTTCGAGACTGCCAACCCCACGTTTTTCCCTTTATCCTCGACTCTCGTTGGGTCTAGCCTGGACAGGAGCGTGGTCAGTTTTCGCCGCATCAAGAGCTCTGCCGGCGAGTAGCCGGACGCCAAAGGGGTCACCCTATACGCTAAGAGGAATTGGCACACTTGGTGATTCAGGTCCCCCGGGCCCATGCGCCGCAGCGCCTCCTTCGTTGTACGCACCAACCGTTCCACTTGGCCATTCGTGGCCGGGTGAAACGGTGCGGACGTGATATGCCGAATGGCGTTTGTCTCCATGAATGCCCCGAACTCAGCGGAGGTGAAACAACTAGCGTTATCGCTGACTAAAGTGTCGGGTAAACCGAACGTGGAAAAGACTCTCCGTAGCCGGCTAATTGTCGTGGCGGAGGACGTGCTTTTTACCGGGATAACCTCCAGCCACTTGGAGAACGCATCCACGACTAGGAGAAACATGGTTCCTCGGAATGGGCCAGCGAAATCTACGTGCACCCTGGACCATGGTCCCCGTGCTGTGTCCCATTCCCTATGTGGAAGACGGGCCGCCTCAGGGCGGGACCCCTGGCAAGCCTCGCAAGTGCCAACCATGTGCTCAATATCCGTGTCCAGCTGCGGCCACCAGAAGTAACTCCGGGCCAGCGCCTTTGAACGAACTATGCCCGGGTGGCTGACGTGCAGCAGTTCGAGCACCCTCGTCCGCAGGGGCGCAGGGACCACCACCCGTTGGCCCCACAGAAGGCACCCCCTCTCTAGGGACAACTCTAGCTTTTTCCTAAAGAATGGGTCGAACTCCGTACTCGGGGACGAACCCGGCCACCCCTTCTGCACCCACGAGCAAACCTTCGCCAGTGTCCTGTCCTTGCCTGTCGCCCTAGCAATGTCGGCTGGTACTATTGGGGGAGCGTCTAAAACCTCAATTAGCAACACCTGGCGGTCCTTTTCTGCTCTCGCCTGTTGGGCGTCCGACAATGGCAAAGGGGATCTCGAAAGCGCATCAGCATGGCTGATTTCCTTTCCGGGCCTGTACTCCAACTCATGTTGGTACGCGTTGAGGAAAATAGCCCATCGCAGCATTCTCGGGGACAGGATCTGCGGCGTGGGCTTGTGCGCCGTGAAAATCCCTAACAGCGGTTTGTGATCGGTCACGATTTTGAACGGGCGGCCATACAAAAAATCGTGAAATTTTTTGGTCCCCGATACGATTGCTAATGCTTCCCTGTCGGTTTGCGCGTAATTCCGCTCCGCTTGGGACAGGGACCTTGAGTAAAATGCTACCGGGGCCTCCCTTCCGTCCTCCAACACGTGGCAAAGCACCGCCCCCACCCCCACCGGGGATGCATCACAAACTAGGACCACAGGCCGTTTGGGGTCGAAATGCGTCAGGATTGCCTCAGATGTTAGGAGTTGCTTTAGCTCTTTGAACGCCCTCTCGTGCTCATCACCCCACATCCACGGCTCCTCCTTTTTCAGCAACCGATGGAGCGGTTCGGCCACGGACGCCTTCCGCGGGAGGAATGTATGGTAAAAATTTAGGAGCCCCAGGAAAGATTGCAGCTCGGTCTTGGATGTGGGGCGAGGGGCCTTTTTAATGGCTGCTACCTTGGATTTCGACGGCTTAATCCCCTCGGGTGTGATTCGGAACCCTAAAAACTCGACCTCTGTTTCGAAAAAAACACATTTATCCTTCCTCAATCTCAGCCCCGCTTTCTCGAACACGGTCAGTACCTTGTCCAACCTTTTCGCTAGTTCAGCCTCACTCCCCCCTGTTATCAACACGTCATCAAAATAAGGCAACACCCCCTCCAGGCCCTTTAGGAGGCGTTCCACGAGCGATTGAAAAAGACCGGGTGCCGAGTTCACGCCGAACTGTAACCGCGACACCTGGAACGCTCCCTTATGTGTAACTATCGTTTGTGCCGCGGCCGTGGCGGGGGTCACAGGAAGTTGCTGATAGGCTTGTGCCAAATCGAGCTTGGCGAAACACTTTCCCCCATTTAGCCTGGCCAAAAGGTGGCTTATCACTGGCACCGGGTATGCATTAGGGCGGATCGCCTTGTTAATTGTACACTTATAATCTGCGCAAATGCGCACCTCCCCGTTAGCCTTTAGAGCCGTTACAATTGGAGTTTCCCACTCCGCGGAATCAACAGGAATAAGAATCCCCTGGCCCACCAGTTTGTCCAATTCCGCCTCTATCTTGTCCTTGAGTGCAAACGGCACCCTGTGTGGTTTGAGTCTTATCGGGCGGACCTCCGGGTCTATGTCGAAAGCTACAGGGGGTCCCTTGAACTTTCCGAGTCCTTTCTCAAAAACGGCGGGATGCGCATCGCAAACCGCTTGTATTGGGTCCCCCCCCACGGTATGCACCCCCCCTATGAACAACCCTAAGGGCTGAAACCACTGTGTTCCCAGGAGGCTACAGCTTCCCCCTTTCAGGACAACTAGGGGCAGTTCCGCAGAATGTCTCTTAAAATTGACCCGAAACTTCCCAACCCCCAATACCGGAATGTTGTTTCCCTGTACGTCCCGTAGTGTGGACCTCAACGCTTTAAGCTTTGGCCGCACGTGGGGGTCGATTTTCAGGAACTCTTTCTGGGGAATTATGGAAAAGGAGGACCCCGAGTCAATTTCCATCTTAATAGGGGCCCCTTGTACTAATACCTCAACGAAGTAATGGGACTGTCCCGCGGACACGCTGAACACTGAGGCGTCGTCCTCGCTGCTGTCCGAGACGCGGCCCACGCCGTCCTGCTTCCTCGTGGTCTGGGCGCCATCTTTGGGCCTTGCTGGACGGTCCGGCCTGGCCGCGCGGTCTTGTGATTGCCTCCGGCCCTCTTTCCTCTTTCTGCACGCCTTGGCGATGTGCCCCCGACGGCCGCAGGTGTAACACTCGGCCTTCCTGAACGGGCATCTCGCGCGCTCGTGGGCCGCTCCGCAACCCTCGCAGCGTCGACCGCCCTTCCGGACCTTCTGGACCTCCTCGCCGTCGCTGCCTTCCGTAGACGACTTTGAGGCCCGCCGAGTCGCGTGCACCGACTGTCCGGCCTTCCCGTGCACCGAATTTTCCGCCTTGCCGGCTTTAGGACGCCACTCACGCCACTGATGCATCTCGTCCACTCCGGCATTCGTGGACTCTGCGGCTTCCGCGGCCTCTATGACTTCGGCCAGCGTGGGTGGCGGCTCCTTATTCATCAAGCTGCGCTGCACCTCCTTGTCTTTCAGGCCACATAACACGCCGTCCCTGAGGACCATCTCCAGGATATCGCCCCATTTACAGGGGGCGGCGGCTATCCTCATGGCGGCCACGAATGCCTCGACCGACTCGTCTGGCGCTTGGACTCGCCTCCAAAACGCGCTCCGAGCGGGAAACATTGCCCTCGAGGGGCAGAACCGCTCTCGCAGCAGCTTCATGATGTCGCTCGCCTTAAAGTCGCTCACCTTCTTCGGAGCGATTATGCCCACCAGCGTCCGCTTGGTTTCCATCCCGAGCATTCTGGTGAGGATGGCCCTCTTCCTCTCCTCGTCGTCTTGTTTGACTCTGAGTTCCACCAGTGCCGCCTGGAAGTCCATCTCAAGCAGCTCCCAGTCTTGCGGTTTGGTGATGTTGAACCCGCTCTGTGCCCTGGCTGTTCCGTGGGGATCCATCATCCCATCCTCGTCGCCAATTTGGTGTATGCAAACCAAGACACGGGACACAGCCTCGGGCTGGGTTAACTCAGGTTTATTGCATCGTGGACAGAGGGAACATGAGGTAATGGCGGATCAATAGCTCTTTATATACAGCAGTAATACATTTGAACGTGGTGCCATGGTAGCCCATTGGCTACTGTCTGCGTGACGTCATTGCAGGTCACGCCCTTCTTGTCCAGGTGTAGGTAGTGGCGGGAAAACTTCCCGCGCTGTTGCCTTTGATGAGTTCGGACCAAGAGAGCTTGGACGCTCGCTGCTGCCAGCTGGTGGTCATTAGCTCGCGTCCTATTACAGGGCTTATATGATACAGCTGAAGGTTACATTGTTGCTATAGGCAAGGTTACATTGACTCAGATACATTGCAATCCATGTGTACAGTAAAACCATCAGAACACAACAATATTGGTGCTGAAATATTCAGTTTTAAAGTTACATTTTTTTGGGGAGGGTACCTCCATTTTTAGAATTGCCTTGTTGAACATTGTTTTTGCTCTGCGAGCAAAATACATAAAAAATGTATGAATACATTGAGACAATATAAGGCAGGTACCTATGTACTTAATGGGCCTGGTATCACTATGCTATGCTTATTGGGAGTCACTTTGCTCTATAATGGTTGGTACGTGTCAGGCAAAAGCGGCCACACCCGGCCCAACCATCCTGTAGAAAGCTGCTTGCACTTACCTTACTATCCTGTGAGGGTCACCACAAGGGTCCAGCCTCCAAGAGTGGGGCAACCGCCCCACAAACTGGACCACAAAAACAAACTGCAGTTCCCAGCATCCTCTGCGCCATGCCAATCAGGCTGAAGGGCGTGAGCGCATAGCATGCTGGGAAAGCCGGCGTGCGCATTAAAAAAAACAGCTGATGCACGCGCTGTTCCAAGATAGCTTCCCTCAATGAGGTGAAGAAGGCGGAGTGCCATTCCACCTTCTTCACCTCATGGAGGGAAGCTATAGCTTCCATCGGTTGGGGTGGGGGAGAAAGATTTTGTCCCACCCCAACCCAGGAAAGCGAGCCACTTCACTCCGTGAGGTGAAAAAGGCGGAACGGCGCTTCACCTTCTTCGCCTCACTGAGGGAAGATATTGCTACCATCGGTTGGGGGGGAGATTTGCCCCCCCCCCAACCGAGGAAAGCAAGCCACTTCACTCCATGAAGTGAGGCCGTGCCTTCGCCTCCCGGAGAGAAGGACTCGCCTTCCATAGAGGGGGTTATCTTCTCTCTTGGTTGGCTGGGGACGAAGCTTCCATCCCCAGACAACAAAGAGAGAAGCAAATCCCCTCTCTCTGGAAGACCCGCACCTCCGGCGTGTGTGTGTTTGTGTGTGTGTTTGTGTTGTGTGTGGCCTTGCCGAGGCTACAGGGGAGGAGGGGGAAGAGCCCCTCCTCGACCCCCGCACCTCTGGCGCATTGTGTGTTTGTGTGTGTGTGGTCTCACCGAGGCTACAGAGGGGAGGAGGAAGAGCCCCTACTCTCCCCCTGCACCTCCAGCGTGTGTGTGTATGTGCTCGTGTGTGGCCTCACCGAGGCTACAGGGGGGAGGAGGAAGAGCTCCTCCTCTCCCCCCGCACCTCTGGTGTGTTTGTGTGTTTGTTTGTATGTGTATGTGTGTGGCCTCGCCGAGGCTACAGGGGCGAGGAGGAAGAGCCCCTCCTCACCCCCTGCACCTCCGGCATGTGTGTGTGTTTGTGTGTATGTGGCCTTGCCGAGGCTACAGGGGGAGGAGAAGAGCCCCTCCTCTCCCCGCGCACCTTTGGCGTGTGTGTGTGTGTGTCTGTGTGCGTGCACCCCAAAATCACCTCTACCACCAACACCCATAAAAAAGCTGCCCGGCTTGCTGGGCAAAAAAATGCTAGTAGATCATATAACTACTTAAAGATCACCACTGAAGTGATCACATAAACACACACAAACAGAGAACTGTGATTATTCAGATACCAGAATTATCACATATATTTCCCAAAACAAACTAGTACTTGCATGTGATTGTTATCCTGAGCCATCAATTCACTTCTGGTTTACAGAAATCTGATCAATTAATGACCTCTGAAAGGCCCTATTATTAATAGACCTGCTCAGTTTAATTCTTTTTATGCTAGATTGATTATTAGATTCATTTACATCTAGTCCTACAATCAGTGATAGATTCTCTCATAAGCCATTATGAATTAACGCAGAGAATATGAGTTCAGTATACTTGATTTTATTAAATATATACATGTTATTAATGTTTGAACAGGAAGATATATTTCCAGGATCTGCAAAACTTCTCTTTAGGCATAGAGAAATACAGCAGGGCCTGCATTAATGCTTGTTTGAAAGCTGTAAGCTGAGTCTTTGAAGGTTAAAATTGAATTGCCTGTGAAAGCAACACTTCACTTCATTCACTGCATGTTTTAATTACAGCACAAATCATGTATTTCCTGAAATAACGTATCTAGCCACTTCTTTCTTTGAAAAACCAAGTCCTTACTATGTCCATCATGTTGTACAGAAGCAAAAAAAGCTTGTAAGGATTTCAGAATTGAAGAAAGGGTTTCGTACCAGAGACAATGGAAGTTGAAAGCTTCAATAAGATAGAGATGAGATGAGGATACAAGAAGCTTAATAAAAGCCATGTTGTTCAGCAACTCTATTGCTCAGTTCAATCCACATGTCTTTATTATTTGGATATTGGACTCTGGGCTCTTGTTCAAAGAGGATAGTGCTTTCTATCCATGCCACCTCTTCCCATCACCTCACCACTGAATTGATATGTCAACTTCTTCTTGACTTTCTTGACTTCTCCAGTCTTCCCATAATTCCGCAGTGCCCGTGCCATTTTCTGGTAGGTCATTTTCTTGCGGTTGCCCTTCTGGACACCCCAGCGATGAGCCAGTGCTTCCTTGTGTTTGGAGGAGAACTGGAAAGTGCCTTTTTCCTTATCCACCCACCAGATGCTATCTTTCATATCTCCACTCCGAAGCAGGTCAAGAAGGAACTGATACAGTCGGATTTTCTTCTTATTGCCTATAAGAAGAAACAGAGAAATAAATGTGAGAGGTCCTCTGAGGGGAAGAATGATACAGTGGTGACAGTACTTAAAGGGTTAAAATGTCCAGACTTTCTGAGTAAGAGAGACCTTAATATCATCCACCAACCTCATTTGGCTTTCATTTCCTCTCAGCTTAGTTGTAATTTTCATAGTAGCTGAGAGAGACATGGATGTTCCCACAAAATATATATTTGATAGGCTACCTTTGTTGTAATGCAAAGTATCTGAGGTAAATTTGTGTTTAAATAGGCAATTGAGAGACATTAACTTTACAAAGGACCTGTCTCTCATTTGTTGGTATAGATCCGTGATGGCGAACCTTGGCACTCCAGATGTTCTTAGACTACAATTCCCAGAAGCCCAAGCCCCCTGTGAATCCACACGAATGGGTTTACTGTGATTCATCCAGCCCGCACTGCCCTTGTTGCTCCCGGAAGTGGAAGTAAAATGCGCCCATATGGCCATGTGACTGGCCTGCTGAACCACGTGACCGACCTGTAGCCCGAAAAGTTTGGGCACCCCTGATTTAACAGAACAGAAGGCTTCCTCAGTAATAGAGATAGATGATCACAGACAAGGTCAGATAAAACATAAAACAAAGAATGAGAGGTAGCAGAGGGCAAAGTGCTGCACAGTATCACTTTGGTTTATGTACTGACCTGCTTCTGCACTCAAAATCCCAGGAACAGGTTCCCCTATGTCTGTCTCACCATCTGAGACTTCCAGTGGCGGACTCTGTCTCTCTAGATCTTCCTCATCAGAACTGCGTGGATGAGATGGGTACACACACATGCGAGGCACAAAAGTAACCTGTGGAAGACAAGAAGAGTGATAGAGTTCAAGAACAATGCTTCCACAGCTCCTTCTCCCAGTCAGGCATTGGCCACGGGAAAAGTGGGAGCAGGTGGAGGGGCGGCGGGGACTTTAAAACCTGCCCTGAATGCGGACGCCACCACGGCTCCTTCTCCCGGTCAGGCATTGGCCGTGGGAAAAGTGGGAGCAGGTGGAGGGGTGGTGGGGACTTTAAAATCTGCTCCGAACACGGATGCCGCCATGGCTCCTTCTCCCAGTCAGGCATTGGCTGCAGGAGAAGTGGGAGCAGGTGGAGGGGTGGCGGGGACTTTAAAATCTGCCCCGAATGTGGACACTGCCACGACTCCTTCTCCTAGTCAGGCATTGGCCGCGGGAGAAGTGGGAGCAGGTGGAGGGGCGGCAGGGACTTTAAAATCTGCCCCGAACGTGGACGCCGCCACGGCTCCTTCTCCTGGTCAGGCATTGGCCGCGGGACAAGTTGGAGCAGGTGGAGGGGCAGCGGGGACTTTAAAACCTGCCCCACAGCTCCTTCTCCCGGTCAGGCATTGGCCGTGGGAGAAGTGGAAAGATGCTCATGTTTCTGTTCCTTGAGACTTACTATGGTTGAGAGGGGGCTATATTGTTTTGTGTAACTTTGTAATTGTTGTGCATTTGGATATATTGTATTTTAGATATTTCTATGTAGCCTTGCCTCCAGCTGAGACACATTGTATTATTGTATACTTATGTATTTTACTTGTATTTTTTCTATATATTTTGTACTTTATATGTATTTGTTTTGCATTTCATATTTTGTATGTAAACTCTTTGGGGGTATGTATATGTTGTTAGCGGCCCTGAGTCAGCCTGTGCTGAATAGGGCGGGGTATAAATTGAATAAACATAAACAGGAAAGAGTGCCAAGTGAGTGTACTAACAAGAGTGACCAAGTTACTTGGAGATATAATTGATTATTAAACATATACCCCGGGTTTCTATTAATACACTCTCTTAAGTGAGCAGGCATAAATGGAAAAAACCCCATAGTGCTGTGAACATGTTTTGAACTCCCCCTTTAAAATGCACGTGGCCATAGCCTTTCTGTCATATTTCTCATAAATATCTGTAGAAACCTGATATTCTGAGTGATAGATTTTCAAATTAACTTAATTGTGTAGCATGTCCTTTTTTCATATACAGTGGAATCTCAGTTAACGTAATTAATGTTTCCAGAATGTTTCTTTCAGCGAAAATTACTTTAACTGAATTTCCCATAGGAATGCAATGAAAACCAAAATACTTTAACCAAAATGTGGTTTCCCATAGGAATGCATTGAAAACCAATTAATCCGTTCTGAAAAAAATTCCATAAGCCGAGCCACTATTTACTTTGGATTTCCTTTTGTTATGCAATTTTTACATTAACCGAGCCATTTGTTAACTGAGGTTCCACTGTATTCTTGCCTGTCTCCTTTGTATGTAGGAGCAATGTCTGATCTTTTTTTTTGTTCATGTGGACTGAGGTGGCTTAGTGGTTAAGGCACTGAACTTGATGACTGGAAGGTCAGCAGGTTGGCAGTTCGAGACCCGAGTGCTGCATTACAGAGTGAGTGCCCATCTCTGTCCTAGCTCCGACCAACCAGCAGTTAAAAAGCAAGAAATTGCAAGTAGATAAATAGGTACTACATTGGTGGGAAGGTAACAGCCAGACATTACTGGCTTTCAAGCAAGGGCGACCTTTACCTTTGCAGGACATATGTGACACATAGGCCTCAAATAAAAATGAATACCTTGAAATATAAGACAGAATTCTGTATTATCCTTGATTTTTTTCACTCACTTTATAATATTAAAAGAAGAAACAGGAAATGAGTTTTGCATGGGTACAAAATTGATCAGAACCAAGGAATTCTTGTGCAAAATATTATATACTAGCATATTTTGCCCAGCAAGCCGGACATGTTTAATGTGTGTTTTGGTGGTTAGGGGTGGTTTGGGTGGTATTGACTAAATTTGCAAGAATGGTTTTGTTTTAGTTTTGTTTGTTGTTGTTTGTTTGTGGGGAGAGTTTTTCTAAAATAAATTAGCTTTTCTAGTTGGGGATTTTATATTTTTTGTTTTTATTTTATTTTTATTAATTTGGCTAAATGGTATTTGGATTTTTAAAAAATTTTCATTTGCCTATAGGATACTCTTCCGGCCTCTTGGTGGGGCTGTGATTAAGAGTTTTTTTCCCTTTCTTTGTTTCTTCAGTTCTGCCGGGGAAGGCACGGTGAGAGGACGTGTTTTGTAAGTTGTCTTGGGTAATTATTATTTTTTCATTTTGTTGGGATTTTGGGGTGCTGGGCTGGTTGGTTTAAGTAGTGTGTTTGTTTATTTAATTTAGTGTTTTGGCTTGGTGTTTAGTATTGTTTTTGGATTTTCTATGTGTTTTTTTGGTTTTTATTTTTCTGGTTGTTATTTCTTAGTTTGAATTTGTTCGTATTTATTTTTGTACATTGTGTTGTTTTTCGATTTTGAGTAAGGTTTTTTCGTGTTGTTATGTTGTAGATAGGTGGTTTTAGTGAGTTTTTCATGTTTTTTGTTAGCTTTTTGTATTTCAGATGTTTTTTGTTGTTTATTGTTTTGTTGTTTACTTGTTTTGTTGTTTATTTATTTGTGTTTGTATTTTTTAGGTTGGGTGTTTCTGGGAGGGGAGGGCGGTTTGGCTGGTGCCCAGGTCCTTCGGCCCTGCATTCCCGGGCGAACAGGTAGTGCACTGTGGGCACCTTTGGTGCTCTTGTGTTTTCCGCTACCTGGGGAGGACGCATAGCTGAAGGATTCGGCCATGGTCTCCTCACCGGGCTAACGAACCAGCTGGCAAAAGGTAAGGGGGGTAGGGATTTGGGGGTCAAGGGTGGGTGGTATGGTTTCTGCCCCCCCCAGTCCCTGCTCTCCCCCTTACCTTTTGCTGGCTGGCCTGTTCCCCCTGGCGAGGCCTTCTGAGTTTGGATGCGCACTGGTCTGTACTCCGATCCTGCCGGCATTGAGGCCTCAACGCGTCCCAGCGGAGAAGACCATGTCGTGGGGAAAGGCCCAAACCGCAAAAGGTAAGGTGGGGGGTTATGAATTGGGGAGGCAAGGTGATGGGGCAGGTGGGCAGCGTGGTTCCTGGGCACTGCCCCCCCACAGTCCCTCTCCTTCTCCCCACTTACCTTTTTGTGGCTTGGGCTTTTCCGTGGTGCGGTTTTTTAAAAATGGCCACGCCGGCTGCCCAGCCTCCTCTGTGGTCATGCCCTTCAGCCTCATTGGCTGAGGGGTGGTGTGGCACAGAGGATGCTGGGCCTTGTAGTTTTTTTGCCATGTTTGTGGGGCGGTTGCCCCACTGGCAACTGCTGGACCCTTTCGGTGATGGTTGGTCGGGGTGAAGGCAAGTGTAGGCGGCTCGGTAGGGGATAAGGACGGGGGTGAACGGGCATGCCAGAATCCAACGGTTAACATACGATTTTATAGGTATTAGATAGGTAGTTGGCATAAGAGAGCAAGTGTGGTGTAGTGGATAGACTGCTGGACTAGGAGTCAGTTGACCCTGTGTGCCTACAGATGTCAGGTATTTTATTTTCATTTTCTGCTGTACTTATTTGGTTGTTTGTTTTACTTCGTTGTTTGTTTTATTATGTTATTTTGTTACTTGTCATTGCACTGCCCAGAGTGAGAAATATCCCAGGTGGGTGGTATAAAAATACAATCAATCAATCAGACCTGGACGCTTTGTCCGTGACTCAGGTTGCCCAGTAGATCAGGCTCTGAGCATCTGATGTTTTTCTGTTGATGTTGAAGTTATTCCGAAATGCCTCAGAAAAGAATGCGCAACTGGGTTGCTTCAGGGGGTAGGGTGATGAGCGGTTAATGAGTTGGCAGCCTGACTGGAGATGAGTAGGACAGGAAGGACTGGGATTGGGTAAGAGTGTGTGTACATTTCCTGCCAAATCCTCAAGTGTAAAAGTAATGACTTTAACCACTGAGCCACAGTGAACATTTTATAACCAGACAAAACTCCGTCCCAAGGAACTTGATAAAATGTAGGGACATGGTTCTGAGTTGCCACCAAAATGCAGCCTAAAGCAAAATTGAAAGCAAAATTCATCTTCATACCATATATTTGAGAAATGTCAAGGGAAGTTAAGAGCTTCTTTAAGGGTGGTATAGTTTTCTACCAGACTGCATTATACTACATTTTCAGGACAGTGAAATCAGATGGCAAGTTGCAAGTTTTTCCATAACTGAAATACCAAGGATATTTTGAAAAAATTAAAAGAGCTTAAGTAAGGCAGCTTATATATATACACACAGTACATCTAAATAAGTGTTTCCCAACCTTTGGGTTTTGGACTTCAATTTCCAGAAGCCTAAGTCAATCCTCCAAAGCACTGATCAGCCAATGTACTGATAGGTTTCTGGGAATTGAAGTCCCCCCATGGGGCGTGTGTCCCACATTAAGAACCACTGATCCAGATATTTATGGATAACCCATCATTAGAAGGAGAAATTCCTTAGCTGCAAAAAGCACGAGAGTCACAATAGGAAATTTTCTCACTTCTTCTATCATGCTTTATGTAGTATATGTATGCATACATTCTTAGATGATTGGTTTTTTTTTAAAAAAATATGATGGTTTTAAATTTTAGTGCTTCAGTCTTGGATAAATAAATAAAATGTTACTTTGATTTTCGTTTGGTCTCTGTGATTTAAGCATGAGTTTTGTCTGAAGATCTGATTTCTCAAACACAAAGGTCTGCCTGAATCATATGTTCTGCAACATAAACATGGCTCCATCACCAGTGACAGGTTATTGGTGCATGAATTGTTTGGCCCTGAAATGTTTCCATTGTGTATTTTACATCCATAGCTTTGCATAATGTTGGATGACCTAATACACATACCTAACTTGTAATATACATACCTAACATTCTTTTTAAAGTGCTATAGTACATATTCCCTGCTCTAATACATACTTAATTTTCCCTCCACTTCCTTGGCCCCTTCATGGAGCTAAGGAAGTACAGTAATACCCCAGATAATGTTAAAGCTTGGTTCCACAAGCTCTAACGTTATGCAGTTTTTAACGTTGTGTGATACATTTATCGCACAATATTAAACCAAAGCCCATGGTGGCCTCTTTGAGTTGGGAAGAGCTGGGCTGGAACCCAGCGCCAGCCAGGGCAGCTTCTAGGCACCCCTCCCCTGCCCTTGAAGTCAAAGCAGCCACCATGGGCATGTCCACCACTGGCCACTTTGACTTGGGAAGGGCCGGGGTTAGCACCTAGAAGCTGCCCTGGCTGGCGCTGGGTTGCCCCCGGCCCTACCCAACTCAAAGTGACCTGCTTGCATGCCTCAGAAAGGGAACTGGGGATTGGATGCTCCAGTCCCCGATTCCCTTTCCAAAGAGGCAGGCAACATGCTCAGCCCCAGATGAGACTTGTCCTGAAAGGGAACGGGCCAAGCGCTTGGCCTCTTCCCTGCCAGGATGGGCTGCAGGTGAGTGCAGACACACCCACAGCACGTCCTGGAAGGGAACCAGTCAAGTGCTTGGCCCCTTCCCTGCTAGGACGGGCTGAGAGTGTGTCTCCACTCACCTGCAGCCAGTCCTGGCAGGAAAGAGGCCAAGTGCTTGGCTCCTTTCTCTCCAGGACAGGCTGCAGGTGAGTGCAGATGCACCCACAGCTCATCCTGGAAGGGAAGGAACCGTGCGCTTGGCCCATTCCCTTCCAGGACAAGTTGTGGGTCCACCTGCACTCACCTGCAGCCCGTCCTGGAAGGGAAGGGGCCCAGTGCTTGGCCCCTTCCCTTCCAAGACAAGCCTCGTCTGGGGCCGAGTAGGTCGCCTGCCTCTTTGGAAAGGGAACTGGGGATCTGAGCATCCGATCCCTGGTTCCCAGTCCAAGGAGGTAGGTGAGAGGAGAGCCAAGCCCCAAAGCCGACAGGGCTGTTCTCTGCCTGGGAAGCGCCTTCCCAGGCGGAGACCAGCCTTGCAGGCTTTGCGGCTTGGATCTCCGGTGGTGCCCTTGGTGTTTTGAGGCAAGCCTTGAAACAGCAAGGGCACCTCAGAGATCCCTACCCTAAAGCCGGCACAGCTGGTCTCCCCCTGGGAAGGCGCTTCCCAGGCAGAGAGCAGCCCTGCCGGATTTGGGGCAGAGATTTCAGGAAGAAATCTGAGGGGAAATGGATGCACCGCACAATGTTAACTTAACGTTGTGCGGTGCAATCCCCCCCCCCCCGATTTCCCAACGTTATCCGGTTTTAACATTGTGCGGTGCAAACGTTAACCGGGGTATTACTGTACTGTAGTTAATTTGCCAATATCCTGCATTGACTCTCTTCTTAGGTCACTCCACAATATGGACAAATAACATCATGCTGCTGTGGATCAAATGCACACACTTCCAAATGTCATCTCTATTTAGCCCATTCCTGCCTGTTCCAATTGAAACATGTAAAGAACACCAATTTCTCTCTTGCTAGGGTTCAGTGCTCATCTCTGTTTCATAGCCGAAGAGCCAGCGCTGTCTGCTTCTGCAGACGTTTCGATGATCATGTGGCAGGCATAACTAGACACGGGAGCGCATGGAACGCTGTTTACCTTCCCACCAAAGTGGTCCCTATTTATCTACTTGCAATTTCTTGCTTTCAAACTGCTCGGTTGGCAGGAGCTGGGAGAAAGACGGGAGCTCATTCCGTCCTACAGTATTCGGGTTTCAAACTGCTGTCCTCCTGCCTTCCAGTTAGCGTCTTAGCCACTTGAGCCACTGCAGCCCATAGTATAATTCAAATATTACATGAGAGGGGCACAACTTAATGTATTAATTCTTTTTATAGTACAGGATATTGTGTCGTTCTGGCTAAAATCTTTTACAAGGGGAACTTGAGTGGTAAATAAAAATTCTTTCAACCTTTGTTTAGGGCATTAAATTAGCCTTTTTTTGCTCAGATTATCTGAATTTTCATGCCAAGTTATTTAAAATGTTTTTGTACCACCTTCCAGAAATTCAGCACAACATACAATCTAACACTGAATTGGACTTTTTCTCTATTTCAATTACTATTCTTTTCAATGAAAAGGAAATTCACTAGCTAAAACAGAGGAGCAGTAAAAAACCTAGTTACACCCAGTAGTGGTCATGAAATTCAGCTGCACTATGAGTCACTGTCCAGACTAAAAGAATGACTTCCCTAAATTATGGGGGAGGGCAGGATATAAATACTTTTATCTTGTCCCCTGTGGGAAAGACAAAGGAGAAAAGATTAACCAGATCTTTGTCCACTCAATAAAGTATAAGTTTTCTCCTAAATCTTAACTGGTACTTGGGCAAGAGGGAAAGGTTTCTTCTTTCTCCTCTTCCCATGCCCTTGCCTAGAAGAGGCTAAGCCCATGATGGTGAACCTTGGTACTCCAGATGTTCTTGGACTTCAATTCCCAGAAGCCCAAGCCCCCATGAATCCACATGAATGGGTTTGCTGCGATTCATCCGGCTCACACCACTCCGCCCTCATCACTCCTGGAAGCGGAAGTAAAACGTGCCAGTACAGTTAAGGCTCTTCCGGCTTAACCCTTCCTCTGTACAGGTGCATTTTACTTCTGCTTCCAGGAGTGACGTCGTCGTCATGGCGTGGGCTGGATGAATTGCAGCAAACCCATTCGTGTGGATTCACGGGGGCTTGGGCTTCTGGGAATTGAAGTCCAAGAACACCTGGAGTGCCAAGGTTCGCCATCATGGGGCTAAGCATTACTCGTTTCCATGCCTGTTATTGCTAGTAAATGAGAGAATGATAAAGTTGATGGGATAAAGATGCTTTATGCAAGTTCAGTTAGTATGTGATATGTTGGCATATAAACTGACTTTTTCATGAGGCTCTTCTCTGCATTATCCAGTTAGATAATTTTCTGAAATACTATCCTAAAGGCAGGCAGGCAAGCAGGCAGGCAGACAGACAGACAGACAGACCACACTACTACATATCTGGGCACTGAATCTACCTGGTGGTTGTGGTTGACCCCAAAATGGGTCACAGGGGTCACAGAATCTAGAACATGCATCTGCTCGATCTCCATATGCCGGTAGAGCTGTTGTAGCTGAGGCGGCTGTACACTCTGGAGCTCTTGGAAGTGGTTCTCTCCAAAGTTCTCAAACTCAGTATGCAAGTGGTGGGGGTGATATTCCCAGTAGTGGTCAGAGGAAGGTAAGAGCAATTCACCTGCTAACATAGAAGAAAGAAGGTCAGCCTTTGTTCCTGCCAGTTAAAACATCCAGCCAACTCAGTTTGGTTTAGTTTCATTCCACAATGATCTGGTTCTTCCATGGAATACATGGGATTAGAATTTGATTCCAGTATCTGAGGGAGTATTTCTGCAGAATTCAAAAGGGCAAGATGCTGGTTCAGAGTTCCAATATCTAACCAATCAGCTTCCCTGCTAAAAGCAAATCTAGTTACAGTACTTGTTTCTGCTTTGAGCCGATTATCATTTAAAAGTTACCACGATGCACCAAGGTAGCATTACTCAAGGGAACTATGGGGGATTAAAAATGACTAGAAACTCACAACCAACCACTCAGTTGAGGGACAACAGGTAAGTGGGAAAACACAATCCAAAAGGACCCATGAGTACTCTGACACTGTTGGCATAGCTGTTTGATATCGTCTTCGAGCCCAATTTCCAATTTCTGGTTGTGAGAGGACCAGCTTTTAGCATTGATGATTAATGACAATCTTAGTAAATAACAGCTCTGGATACAGTAATATCCTATAAAAAATAATTATGTGCTATCAAGTTTATTCCAACTTGACGGCAATCCTCCCAAAGGTTTGTACAGCTACATAAAAAAATCAATGTTACTGCAACACAGTTGTGCCTCAGCTATCTTGCTAAAGGATTGAAACAAATAACATTTACCACCCAGTAGTAGCATTTAAGTACTGCAAAGCACATGTGAGCAGCCAGCTGGATAGATGGACACCTGGTAACTAATTTAATTTGGTATCATCCTCATTGCCCAGAGAGCTCTGAAAAAATAAATCTATGAATTCTGAGCCTGTAAAATGAGCCTATAACATTTTCAACCACAACAGCCATAACTCGGTTTTTTGTAACTAGTAAATGAATAAACATGCTAATATTCTTGAAAAGACTAATGAAAACCTTTCTCTTTCATGCTTTCAAAAGCTAAGCACAAATTATAACATATTCCTTAACTGTAAAATTATCTGCTTTGATCAGTAGCAATTCAATTGCTTTGATCAGTAACTTTTCAGATGCATAATCAGTTATACATAATGATGCAAAATAACTATAATCTTGCTTAGGTAGGATACCAAACAGGGAATTCTAAGTCTGAAAGCGCTCCAACACAGCTCTTTGGTATTTCTGCTCATTCCTGAAAATAAACTTCTAGAAGTTGTTGTTTACCATTGGGTACAACATGGTTCAAGCTGACAGGTATCTGGCTGTAGAGGCAGATGTTGCAAATTCAGTTCCCCACTATGCCTCTTAGAAGAATAGCCAGCCTTTGTACTTGTGGGCAAGCTCCACAGTCCCAGAGTAACCCCAGAAGAAGGAACTACTAAACCATTCCTGTGTATTCTCTACGTAGAAAACCCTGGAAAGGGTTGCCATAAGTCATGCAAAACACACATACCACATGGCTCAATCTTGTTTGCCTGAACAACGTTGTTAAATATACACATGAAACTACAGGGGCTGTGGAGGCACTCAATGATTGACTTTAGTTCTCCCTGTCTTGGTGATCTTCCCTTTGGAATTGGATCATTGTCAATAATGTCATGATAGAACTAGCTGGTACTCTTAGCAAGTTGTTTGAAATGGAGTTCTGTCATGCATGAGTTTTCCTCAGCTTCAAACTGACTTGCTTTCATGTTGTGATGAGCAAGGTACTGATAATTTATTTAATTAATCGTTTTCTTGCAATTTGATAGAAATTCCATTTAAAATATTAGAAGAAAAGAAATTATGGCAAAATTCACATGACTGAGGGATTACACTCATATCAGCCACTGCACAACCAACCTCTGGGCAGCTGGCAGTCTCCATGCCTTTACCTCAGCTTTCTACATGCCAACTGAAGCTGAGGGGAAGCTTCTTATACTTTCAGAAGATAACTCTTTCCACAAGGCTCTTCAGATTAGGAGGTCTGAGTAGCCAAGAAAGATAAATAGTGATGAAGAAATATATAGAAAGAAATGACACATATATTTGGCCATCTTGCAGTGCCATTGTGCAGTGTACAGAAAAAGCCTCCTTGAAGATTGTGGTATTTTTGAGCCACAATCGGGCGTATCCTGGGCAACGGTAACATTGTTATGCTCGCTAATCTATCTCACACTAGGTTAGGCAAAAGGAACTACGGAATGAATTTACCAAAAGATGGCTTTGTTTTGGCTTTTAAAAGTCTGACCTAGACACAAAAAAAGAAGTGCCATGGTAAGTTTTTTTAAAAAAAGATAGCTAACTCCAAATAATCAGACAGGGAAATAGCTTGCATTCTGGACTGCTTATAGCTTGGTCTGTAGAAGCTGTCTTCCAGTAAATGCAAAATGTACAGGAAATAGTGACCCAACCCAGTCTCAACTGTGCCCATACTTGGTCTTTTTGGGATGGGTTGGGTTGAGTTGAGTTGGAGTGATTCCCATGCTGATGGAAGGGTCACTTCAAGGGATATTTGTCTCTACAAAGCAGCTCTTTCTGGTTCAATTAGACATCTTTCTTGCCTTCTGATTCTGCCCTTTAAAGGCCTTTGAGAATGAGGCACAAATAAAATTTCATGTCACAATACTACCAGTTTTTTTCCTCCAGCAGGACATAATGTTGCCCTTTTTCTCACCCACTGCCAGGCTGACTGGGAAAATGCTTTATTATAGACAAAATGTACTCACAAACTCTCTAAATAGGATATTTGGAAGGTCTGGGAAAGGTGCTGAATCCTGAAGAATTATAAGTGTTGAGCCAAGATTTGGAAAGACATTTTTTCTGATAAATGTTCTGAGATTTTTGTCTTTCCCCTCTCCCCTAAACATAAAAAAACATTTAGAACACTTGTTTCCATTTCCTTCCAATATTTTTGAAGGTTTCTGCCACCTAACCACTAACACTCCAATGCTCGAGAAATGCACTAGATAAAAGGAACAGGCAAAACTAAAAACAATGAATTACTGATTAAAATGCAATTAAATCATACTTTTATGTAAGGTCGTAGCCAGGGGGCAGGGGCGGCGGCAAAAAAACCTCCTGGGCTAATAGCCCTACCAACCCGCCCCCCTTGGTGCCAATGTTATCTATGTGACACTGTTGTCCCTCATGGAATTTTTTTCCCTCCTGAAAAAAAATTCATCCCCCCCTCCCCCAATCTAGAATCCTGGCTATGGCCCTGCTTTTATGAGAAGAGAAGATTCACTGGGCATAATGCTGGGAAGAGGTGAAAACAGCAGAGAAAGAGGAAGACTGAACAGAAGATGGATTGAGTTCATAAAGCAAGACACAGCCTTATGTTTGCAAGACTTGAATTTAGCTGTTCCTGATAGGACCTTTCAAGGTTATTAATTCATTCACAGAATAACAATATAGGACAAGCTACAACTGCTGAAATTTCTTCTTCTATACAAATATTAAATGTACAGAGGCCCTGTTTCATGTGGACACAGCTTATTACTAAATAAACTTTAGGGTCACCTAGCCCAATATTATTTACTGTGTCTGGTAATAACTTTGCGAAGACTTGGGTTATTTCCCAGTGTTTCCAACCAAAATTCTGCCAACTGTTTGGAACTGAATCTGAAATCATTAATACATAAACCATGCACTCTGTCACTAAGTTATCATTCTTATTTACAATACATTATCTGTATATTCATAGTATTTATTAGGTTTCTTTTCTCTAGCTTTCAATTTTCAAACACAGGAGCCACTTATTATTGAAGGGAATTGTGTGGAACAGGTCTCGGTGTTTTGATTTCTGGGAATGGAGCTGAGGGATGATCTAACATGGGGAACAAACACCAAAGATCTGATGAAGAGAGCACAGCAGAGATTATACTTCTTGAGAATCATCAGGAAGGACAATCTTTCAAAGGACCTGCTGTTGGCATTCTAACACTGTACCATAGAGAGTGTGTTAACCTATGGTCTGTGTGTATGGTTTGGAAGTTGTACAGCTAGGGAAAGAACAATGCTGTCCAGGGTCGTAAAGACTGCGGAGGGTATAATCGGGCGTACTCTTCCCACTCTAGATCAAATCTATGCTGCCAGGTGTTATAAGAAAGCTGTAGAGATTGCGCAGGATAGTACGCACCCCGGAAATGATATCTTTCAGCTTCTGCCTTCTAGAAGAAGGTATAGGGTCATAAAGACCAGGACCAGCCACTTGAGAAATAGTTTCTACGCAAAAGTGGTTCTGGCTATGAATGCAGTGCAATGCAGTCTATGAGGGAACTTCTGTATATAGTTTTTAGAGTTTTTAGAGTCTTAGAGTTTTAGAGCTTTTTAGGGGTTAAATGTGTAAATGTGGGGTGGGAGTATGTTGATAAATTTGTATAGTTGTATTTTGTTTAGGTTTTGTTGGGTTGATAAGTGTCTCCCCCCCCCCCCCCATCTCGTTCTGTGCAGGACAATGACAATAAAGATTTATCTATCTTATGGCTGCTAACCATGACAGGATCACATTCAGCATCACTTGGATTATTTGTGAATATCACTGCTGTGGAACATAAGTGAAACAGCGCATGGTATCCCCATCTTACTTATGGGCCTCTCCCACATCAGGTTATCCACTTGGGCAGAAAATGTTGGACGTGATTGGGAAGTTTCTTCTAAGACTATTATGTGGGTGAAAGATGTTGGTGTTTTTGCTCAAAGGAATCTTGGTGGCTTTTTTTATGTTGGACTCATTCTGAAAAATATTAGGTGAAGTGAAAGAGGATGTGAAATAACTCTTTGTTGTACTGACAAGAAGAGTGCCTTTTAATGTTGTGAAAAGATTAAAGAAAGGACATGACTCACTTCTCTGTCATTATATACACAAGATGGAGTATCTGCTAAGACAAAGAACTAAGTCGTGGAGTGAAAAGATTTATGTTATTTACTTGTACTCTTTGGAAATCAAACTGTATGTGGGAAGACTAATTTTTCTTCCATTGATTAACTATTAGCTACCAGCTAAGACAGTCATCAGAGTCGTGTGTGTTCTTTGTGTTGCTGTCTTGATTTCATCACACTTTAATAAAAAGATTTATAAAATAATCTGAAATGAAAATGTGAATTTAGTTATCTGTGATAAACCACAGACTTTCTTCTAAATTAGTGATCTCCACCTCCATTATTTGTGATTTGCATGCTGACTACCATTTTAAGCCACAATTCTCTTTTAATGAAATTGTGCCAATTTCTAGTGAATAGATTTCGCTGTAGAGGAAAGACCAAATTACAAAGAAAGTGAGAAGAATTTGAAGAATTTATCTGAACCTGCTTTTCTGCTTCCCCCCTCTCTCTTTGTTCTGAGACTTATGCTTATTTCTTTAAAAGTATTTTGGTTGACCTTAAAGGGTTAAAGTTTCTCAAGAGATGTAGTTATTCCACTTGTACTAAAATTACTGTACAAAGATGCAACTTAGATGCCTTGTTTCTTGATTTAAAACACAAAATTACAACATTGCATACACTCTGACCTTGAAATGTCTTAGAATCATGGGATCACATGAATAGAGAAGTTGTTTTGGGCAGGGGAACTCCATGTTTTATAAACTGGGACTTTCACTGAAGTGCAATATAATGTCAATTCTGGCTGCCTTGTGGCAACCTTTTTCAAGGTTTTCCAGGTACAGAACATACAGAAGTGGTTTAACATCCCATTCTTCTGGGGGCATCTTGGGAATGTGCAGCTGTTGTGTCCTAAAGCCTGTGCCTTTAAACAATGTACCTATCCATGTGTATCCAATGTAACCTTTTCTATGTGTAACATTGTAACCTCCAGCTGCATCACTGTAACCTTAATAGGACGCGAGCTAGTGACCACTAGATGGCAATAGCGAGCGTCCAAGCTCATTGGTCCAAGACTCACCTAGAACAACAGCGCGGGAAGATTCCCGCCACTACCTTCACCTGGACAAGAAGGGCGTGACCTGCAATGATGTCACGCAGCCTGTAGCCAATAGGCTATCAAGGAGCCACATTCAAATGTATAGCCACTGTATATATTGAGCTGTTCGTCCGCCATTACCTCATGTTCCCTCTGACCAGCATGTAATAAAGTTGTGTTAAGCCAGCTCTTCGGCTGTCCTGGTGTCCTTGGTCCCATACACTAAATTGGCGACGAAGGTGGGATCATGGCTGCCCACGGGACCAAGACGTACGCAGGTTTCGACATCAAGAAACCGCAAGACTGGGAACTCTTCGAAATGGATTTCCAAGGCGCGCTGGTGGAGTTCGAGGTGACGGACGAGGCGAAGAAGAGAGCCATCCTCACCAGAATGCTCAGGCACGACGGCAAGAGGGTATTGATTGACCTCATCGCACCCAAAAAGGCGGCTGAATTCAAGGCAAAGGAGCTCCTGACGGTGCTGCGAGACCATTTCCGGCCCTCGGTAGCGATGTTTCCCACTCGGAGCGCGTTTTGGAGGCGAGTCCAAGCGCCTGATAAGTCGGTCGCCGCTTTCGTAGCGGCCCTGCGCCTGGCTGCCGGCCCGTGCAAATGGGAGAATTTGGAAGTCACCCTTAGGGACTGCGTGCTATGCGGCCTGAAGGACGCCGAGATTCAGCGCACGCTAATGAATCAGGAGCCGCCCCCCACGTTGCAGGAGGTCCTGAAAGCGGCACAGGCCGCGGAAGCCACGAAGGCCGGGGTGCAAGAGCTCCAGGACTGGCGGCCGAAGGCCGACAAAGCAGAAAGTTCGGTGCACACAGCCCGGCGAATTTCGAAATCGTCCGCCGAAAGCAGCGACGACGAGGACGTCCGGAGGGTCCGGAAGGAGGGCCGGCGTTGCGACGGCTGCGGGGCGGCTCACAACTGTGCCAGGTGCCCATTCAGAAAGGCCGAGTGCCACAACTGTGGGCGACGCGGGCACATAGCCAAAGTCTGCAGACAACGGCGCAAGGACCGGAGAAGCTCGCCCGACCGCCAAGCGAGGGACCGGAGGAGCTCGTCTGACCGCTCAGCGAGGCCAGACTGCTCGACGAGACTAAAGGATGGCGCCCGGCCCATGAGGAAGCAGGGCGGCGTGGGCCACATCTCCGACGACAGTGACGACGACGCCCCGGTTTTCAGCGTGTCCATGGGACACCCCCGTTACTTTGTTGAGGTACTGGTGCAAGGGGCCCCTGTTAGGATGGAGATTGACTCTGGCTCCTCTTACTCAATCATTTCCCAGAGGGAGTTTTCGAGAATTGCCCCCCGCGTACGGCCCAAGCTCAAAGCGTTGAGGTCCACGCTTCGGGACGTGCAAGGGAACAGTATCCCGGTGTTGGGGGTTGGGAATTTCCAGGTTCAGTACAAGCGGCACGCCGCGGAACTCCCCCTAGTCGTTCTTAAGGGGGTAATTGCAGCCTCCTCGGGACTCAATGGTTTCAGCCCCTGGGTCTGTTCATTGGGGGGGGTGCACGCCGTTGGGTCTGACCCGATACAGGAGGTGTGCGACGCGCACCCCGAAGTCTTCAAGAAGGGACTTGGGAAATTCAATGGACCCCCAGTAATGTTCGACCTGGACCCGGAGGTCCGCCCAATCAGACTCAAACCGCGCCGGGTGCCTTTTGCACTCAAGGACAAAATAGAGGCGGAACTGGACAAATTAGTGGGCCAGGGGATTCTTGTTCCTGTTGATTCCGCGGAGTGGGAAACTCCAATTGTCACAGCATTGAAGGCCAATGGGGAGGTTCGCATTTGCGCCGATTATAAGTGCACCATTAATAAGGCAATCCGCCCTAATGCGTACCCGGTGCCGGTGGTCAGCCATTTGCTAGCCAGGTTACATGGGGGAAAGTGTTTCGCTAAGCTCGACCTGGCACAGGCCTATCAGCAACTCATGGTAACCCCTGCCGCAGCTGCTGCACAGACCATAATCATGCATAAGGGGGCGTTCCAGGTGACGCGCCTCCAATTCGGCGTGAACTCGGCGCCTGGAATTTTCCAGTCGCTCGTGGAACGCCTCCTCAAAGGGCTGGACGGCGTTTTACCATATTTTGATGACATATTGATAACGGGGGGGGGAGTGAGGTTGAGTTGGCTGAAAGGCTAAACAGGGTCCTGGCGGCGTTCGAACAGGCGGGGTTGAGGTTGCGAAAAGACAAATGCGTCTTCTTCACAAAGGAGGTTGAGTTCTTAGGGTTCCGAGTAACACCTGAGGGGATCAAACCGTCCAAATCCAAGGTGGCCGCCATCAAGAAAGCTCCTCGCCCCACATCCAAGCCCGAGTTGCAGTCGTTCCTAGGGCTCTTAAATTTCTACCACTCCTTCCTTCCACGGAAGGCTGCGGTGGCTGAGCCGCTTCACAAGTTGCTCAAGAAAAATGCGGCATGGAAGTGGGGCGATGACCAGGAGAGGGCATTCACGGAACTGAAACAACTCCTGGCGTCTGACGCCATTCTGACCCATTTCGACCCCAAAAGGCCGGTGGTACTGATCTGTGATGCATCCCCGGTGGGGGTGGGGGCAGTGTTATGCCACGTGTTGGAAAACGGGAGGGAGGCCCCAATAGCGTTTTACTCTAGGTCCCTGTCCCAAGCAGAGAGAAACTACGCCCAGACAGACAGGGAGGTGCTGGCGATAGTTGCGGGGACCAAGAAATTTCACAATTTTCTGTATGGCCACCCTTTCACCATCGTGACTGACCACAAGCCCCTACTAGGCATTTTTACCGCAGATAAGCCCACGCCACAGATCCTGTCCCTGAGAATGCTCAGGTGGGCCATTTTTCTCAACGCCTACCAGCACGCGTTGGTGTACCAGCCCGGGAAAGAGATCAGCCATGCGGACGCCCTATCAAGGTCCCCCCTTCCCCTAACGCAGAGCCAGATGGGCGGAGAGGGGCGTGACCGCCAGGTGCTCATGATAGAGGTTTTGGATTCGCCCCCCATAGTGCCCGCCGACATTGCCACAGCGACAAGGAAGGACAAGACGTTGGCGGCGGTTTGCTCCTGGGTACAGAAAGGGTGGCCGGCGTCTTCCCCAGCAGAGGAATTCGCCCCATTTTTTAGGAAGAAGCTGGAACTGTCCCTAGAGAGGGGGTGCCTCTTGTGGGGGCAGCGGGTGGTGATCCCTACATCCCTTCGACCGCGGGTGCTTAAACTGCTGCACGTCAGCCACCCCGGAATTGTGCGCTCCAAAGCGCTGGCCCGGAGTTACTTCTGGTGGCCCCAGTTAGACGCCGACATCGAGCACATGGTCGGCACTTGCAAGAGCTGCCAATGCTCCAGACCGGAGGAGGCCCGCCTTCCCCACAGGGAATGGGACGCGGCTAAGGGGCCGTGGTCCCGGGTGCACATAGATTTCGCGGGCCCGTTCCGAGGAACCCTGTTTCTCCTTGTTGTGGACGCTTTCTCCAAGTGGTTGGAGGTCATCCCAGTCACGAGCACCTCCTCGGCCGCGACAATTAAGCATTTGCGGAGGATTTTTTCCACGTTCGGCATACCCGACACTCTAATTAGCGATAACGCTAGTTGCTTCACGTCCGCTGAGTTCAGGGCATTCACAGAGATCAACGCCATCCGGCATATCACCTCCGCCCCTTTCCATCCGGCCACCAATGGCCAAGTGGAGCGCCTCGTACGCACCACGAAGGACGCGCTGCGGCGCATGGGCCCCGGGGACCTCAACCTGCAAGTGTGTCAGTTTCTGCTAGGGTACAGGGTGACCCCGCTAGCGTCAGGCTACTCCCCTGCGGAGCTTTTAATGCGCAGGAAGCTGACCACCATACTCACTAGACTAGATCCCACGAGAGTTGAGGACAAGGGGAGGAACATAGGGTTAGAAGCCACCAAGAGTTTCAGCGTGGGTGCCCCGGTACATTGCAGGAACTACGCCAGCGCGGGGCCAGCCTGGGTGCCGGGGGTGGTCGTGGAGCAGACCGGTCCCGTATCGTACCACGTGGAGACCAACACAGGTCTACTGTGGCGGCAGCACGCGGACCAGCTCCGGAGCCGGGTCCCAGGGAATCAGGGCGCCGGAAACACGGATACAAATTCAGCGTTAGGGTTCTCCCCCACCCGTTTAGCCCAAGGGGGAGGAGAGGGGGGTCGAGAGTCCCCACCAAGGGGGGAGGAGAAGGAATTTGTCCTCGTAGATATCCCGCGGGATCCCCCAACAGAGTTTGATTTTGATTTTCAGAACCGGGGGGGTTTTTCGGAGTGGTCCCCCACCCATCCAAGCGAGAAGAGGGGTTTTACGTTAGCCCCTGGTGCCCCCGGTTCAACCACAACGGAATCTACCCTTTCCCCTAAAGCTGCAAAACCGCAGCAAGCCTCTAACAAGTCTCCCTCTCCCATTACAGGACAAGGGTCCAGGGAACAAGGAAGCGGGAGCGGCCCCCGGGTGGGCCAACCCACATCGCGGCCCAAACGCGAGTGCAATAAACCATCTTGGCTAAGAGACTTCGTCTCATCCTAGGGGGGAGGGGTGTTGTGTCCTAAAGCCTGTGCCTTTAAACAATGTACCTATCCATGTGTATCCAATGTAACCTTTTCTATGTGTAACATTGTAACCTCCAGCTGCATCACTGTAACCTTAATAGGACGCGAGCTAGTGACCACTAGATGGCAATAGCGAGCGTCCAAGCTCATTGGTCCAAGACTCACCTAGAACAACAGCGCGGGAAGATTCCCGCCACTACCTTCACCTGGACAAGAAGGGCGTGACCTGCAATGATGTCACGCAGCCTGTAGCCAATAGGCTATCAAGGAGCCACATTCAAATGTATAGCCACTGTATATATTGAGCTGTTCGTCCGCCATTACCTCATGTTCCCTCTGACCAGCATGTAATAAAGTTGTGTTAAGCCAGCTCTTCGGCTGTCCTGGTGTCCTTGGTCCCATACACTAAAGCAGCTTATAAATGTATAAATCTTTTAACAAATTTTTTTTAAAAATGTATTGACATGAAATAAAAAGGTGACTGATTCTTGGGAGACAAGCTATGAGAAACCATAGTTAAAAGTAGAGACATCATATTGCAAACAAAAGTCCGCATTGTCAAAGCCATGGTATTCCCAGTAGTAATGTATGGTTGCAAGAGCTGGACCATAAGGAAAGCTGAGCGCAAAAGAATAAGATGCCTTTGAAATGTGGTGTTGGAGGAGAATTTTAAGAGTACCCTGGACAGCAAGGTGAACAAATAGGTCGGTCTTAAAATAATTTTACCCCGACTGCTCCTTGAAGATGAACCTAAAGTACTTTGGACATCAAATGAGAAGAGAGGACTCCCTTGAGAAAGCCTTGATGTTGGGAAAGGTGGAGGGCAAAAGAAGAAGGGGGTGGAAGAGAATGAGATGGCTAGATGGTATTGTTGACACAATGGGCACAGAGATGGGCAGGTTGAGGAGGATGGTAGATGGTAGAGGATAGAGGTGCCTGGCGTGAGATGATGGTCCATGGAGTCGCAAAAGGTCATACTCAACTATGTGACTGAACAACAACAAAATTTGACATCTGTGTATCCAGAAGTGTTCATGATAACAGTATAAACAGAATGTTGTTGTTTAGACGGGCTTTTGTGAAGTTTTTTTAGTAACCAGAAATGGGAAGATAGGTCATTCAGCAAGTGATCTTCAGTAGCAGGAATCGTGGGAGAGATAGATATTTGGTATAGTTCCTCCCCCCCCTCTTTTTCTAGATCTACTATAGATTGAACTTCCTTCAGCTTTCTCTCTCTGAAGTCACCACCTGTCCATCATTAGCTAGAGAGATACAAAACTGTCTGCCAGCAAATTTAAAAGTGTAGAAGCCAACACTAAATTTAGAGTTATCCTTTCACAATAACTGCCTCAATAACCCAGTGAGTTGGAGCACCTGACTGCACACCAGAAAACATCAGTTTGGTTCCCCCCTGAGGAAAGCTAGCCTATGCAGCTGCGGGCTAGCCAAACAGTTCCTGAGTGCCATCAGAAAAACAGAGTGGTACTCTGAATACTTTATACTTAAGACACCCTAGCAAGATTTGCCATAACTCAGAATCAGCTTTATAGCATACCATTATTATTTGTATTTCTGCATTATCCCTAATGGATAATGGATTTCTCTAAGCATAATAAATGGTAAGCTTATTCTCTTTTTTGCCTAAAACAAGTTTCCATATACAGTAGACCCTCGCATAACAATGTTACTTGGTTCCCCAAGTAGCGTCGTTATGCAGAAAATGTTGTTATTTGAATAAAGACGTAAAAAAGTCATTATTCGAATAACAATGGTAAAAATACCGTCATTATTCGAATAACAATGGTATTTTGGTCGTTATTCGAATGATCACGTGGGGTGCGTCAGTAGCGTTGTTAATTGAAAATGACGCCATTAGAACACGTCATTAGGCAGGGGTTCACTATAACTACATCTCAATAATCAAACACTCTGCACTATGCAGGATTTAAAAATAATAATCCTATCTTCAGTTTGTGAAAGATGGGAGTGGCAGTGATGCAGGGCCTGAAGTTAAATTGCATGGATCTGTACAACATTCTTGCAAATCATATGTGCACAAACTGTAGTTTTAACTGAATCTGTCTTGCGTGTCAGGCGGTGGTTAACTAACCTGACAACCCTGAGGATTAATGGCTTGGGTGCCAAGGTCCACAGGGAAGGGTGATGGTCCCCAAGTAGATTAAATCCTACTTGGATCCATCTTGATGGAGGGCAGCAGCTTCATCAATACTGGTCTGGGGCCAATGAGGACTTTGCATGCCAAAAGGGCTCAAGACCAGAAAGTGACTCACAGAACTGGATCAGTGGTACTGGTGTCAGGCTGTGATGCAGATGGCAGATGGAAGGCCACTGCATTATATTCTCAGGACAGTCTTCATGGCTGATCACCATGATGATTGCCAATATTTGGATTTGGATATGATAGAAGAAGAAGAAGAAGAAGAAGAAGGACAGAGAATGGTTAATAACAGTGGCTGAAAAACATCTGGTTCAAGGAAATAATCCAAGATGATCTGTCTCTTAGCCTAACTCACTGTCCTCAAGACATTGATAAGCAATGTAGCTCAAGTGGACATTGCCATTGGTGTTAGGCATTATGTCATATAGAACAGTAGTTAGAATATGTGGTAAGAGACAGGACAGATCATTGTCCATAAACTCACCACTCTTCTATTCTTACATGTTTTATAATTCACTTACCATGACTGTCTCCATCATTGCTGAGATATTGGTAGCTGTCATGAGACTGTCTGTAGAGGTCTGAATCATAGGATATCAGATCTTCAGAGGGCTGCAGAGGAAGGATTGTCAGACATGAACATCCAGACCAAGACATTGTACTATTCGATCAAAAATGAACAGGACACTAAAGCACTTTAGCTATGTAAGTCTTCCTCCCTTCCATCCATAGTGTCTTTTTCTGTACTGAATACACTCACATTCACCAATTGCTTTTCTCTCAGCATTTTCAATGGTGTCCTAAAACTTCTGTATTTTGTTACAAATGACATCCATCTAAGCTCTGAGCTTTTTTAGTCTGACAAATCATTCTCAGATAGCATGTTCTGTTTGTTTGATGTATATTCTCACAGCTATCACATACATTCAGCTTCAATATCGAGCTATCATCAATTCATGATTCAAATTCCTACTTAAAACACAGAGACCCCCTCAATTGCTTTTAAGCTCACTGCAACAGTTTCTTCTGTTATGAGACTGCAGCGACACTTTGTCCACAAAGAATTGAGCAGAGACAAGGATGGTGTTGCAGAAATGGCCTTGATGCTGGGGAAAAGCCACACTAATATTTTGCTTTCTAATTGCCCTTGAGTATTCTCTTTTAATAGTTTCAAAATCAATTTCTGATCTCAGCAGGAGCCAGAGCCTTAATAGCATTCTTTCTTTCTTATATACAGTATTCATATTTTAACAGTGCTATATGAGAAAAACAAAAGAGAAAGGAAGGAGAGAGGAGACATTAAAACCACCCTTTCTTTTTAGGATGAGGAATTGAAGGCGGGATCACATAAGCAATAGATTGCAATTTGGATCACATGTGGAAAGGTCTGGTGCAAAATATTTCCCAGCAATCACACAACAAATGGGGAAATACACTCCATCCTGGCCCTTATCCACGTGGAAACTGGAACTTTTTGACTCAGCTGTAGGGTTTCTACTTTTGGGGACTGGTCTGGATTGATTCCCTGGCAAATGAAGTCACTTCAAAGGAGATCAGTTTCATTAAAGTGACCTTTTCTGGTGCAATCTAGCATGCACCTTTGCAACCATCTCATTTCACCCTGACATGGGGGTGGGGGTGGGGAACAGGTTTTTACAAATAAATTAAAAGGCTTCTCATCACTAATCACCTGTGTTCATTAGGAAGATAAAATGAAGCAGCTAATTTCTAATGAATTCCCCAGAATTGTAAATATGACTTTGGAATGCCTACACCCAGAGATATGTGTGTTGGGTGCTCACAGCACTGATCAAAATAATTTGTATTTTCACCAACCTAGCAGTTCAAAAGGAAGAAATTGCAAGTAGATAAATAGGGACCACTTCGGTGGGAAGGTAACAGTGCTCCGTGTGCTCCAGTATCCAGTCATGCCAGCCACATGACCACAGAAACGTCTGCAGATGCAGACAGCGCTGGTTCTTCGGCTTTGAAACAGAGAGTCAGATACGACTGGCTTTCGAGCAAGGGAAACCTTAACTTTTTACTTGAAATTCTATTGGCTAAACAAAAGAAGATCCACTTAAGTTAATGCAAGTTAATGCAAGTTTCATGGATATAATGAGTCTACTCCAGTTGGGATTAATAATTGGATTTATCCTTATCCTGGTTTTATGAGGTATTATAAAGTGATTGTTTCATTTTGTGAAATATTTTAGGTTTTCATTTTCATAACTGTTGGATTTTTCTTCTGCTTTTTTAAAAAACAAGTTCTAGTGCTATAAAATAGAATGTTGGTATTTGTGAAATTTGTACTTTAAGCTATTTTTATTGTGTGTATACAGAGAACAAAAGTTATAGCTTGCTTGTTGAGTGAGTAAATAAATGAAAATTTGAAAATCACTTGATCTACACAGAAGTTCTGAATAGATCGAAAAGCAGGTTGCTTACCCACTCTGGAAAGCTAGCACTCCAAATAAGTTTTATCATAAAATAATATTTATTAAAACCCAGGTCTAAAGATAGAAACAGGAAGACAAATATTGAATTGTCATGATTTGGCCTCAGTGCTTGTATTCTATAAAGTAATTGAAAAAAAGATCACAGTTCTATAGAAAAGTGTTAGTGTGGAAATACCTTGTGATTCATAGAGCTATTAAAAACCAATATTGACATTTATAAATATAAAAGAGTCAGACAATAGTGTGCCATAGCTAGTAGTTGCCTCAATATAAATGCAAGAACTCCCAAAATATTATGGTGTATTCCCAAACCTGGAGGAGCTGTGGAAAGCAGCCATGTAAATTGTTGGTGTTGTGTTATCTGCCTGGCAATCATATATTTTACATTAACATCCCAATATAAATCTTTTGTAAACTCCCACATCTGCCACTTGCTGTTTTGTTCCACTACTGTGAGCCACACTGTAGTAGGAAATGAGATTCATAATACAATGGGGAAGAGTTGCTTTTAGAATTGTAACATCTAGAATCCTGCAGCAAAAAGAGTCACTACATTGGACAACTGTTCAATTTCCTTGCACTTGAAGTTGCTACTAAATCCTGGGCTCCCCCTAAGGCAAGATGGAAATTAGTGTCAATAGAGTCAAAATGGGACAACAAACTTTGCTTTCTGGTTTTGTTTTGTTTCTTTGTTCTGCTTTGCTCTGATTGGCTCCAACGCATGAGCTACTCTTGTGGACCTGAATATTGTCTTGACAGCACTATCTGGGTGGGTACCATTATATAACTTTTCCTTATGGGTGTGCTTCTCCATCCACTGATTTTTTTATAAAAATTTGCACTATGTATTCAGATCCACAATTTAAAAATGCAAGGATGACCCAGAACTACTTCAGAGTAACCGGTAACAACACAACAATCTAGACTGAGCTGTGAATATGTTGGCTTACATATTTGAGGTATTTAGTTCATGAAAGCCAACTTATCTTATTTCTGCTTCCTAGTGGGCATCAGATGACATGCTCAGAATATGTGTAAAACCAACGGAACAAGGTAATGTGACAACTGTAATCTCTCAACCTCAATGCCTACCATTTCTAAAATACTACAAGGAGCTGCTCCTGACATTCTCAGCATTGATGGCTTGTATGGTTTCAATATTTCATAGATTCTCAAAGCCATGCAACATGACAATTTGTTCATTTGAAAGCTTTCTGCCTGGACCTGCCTGACTTCTGAAGGGTTGTATCTTTCTGGGTTTTAAACTTTTCAGGGGAGACCTTTTGATTGGTCCTACTTCCCTCAGAGGTGCTCCTGGTGCGGGTGTAACCTCTATGGAACTTTTGTCCAGCCCTATGGATAGGGAAATCCTAGGAAGGGGCTGTGATTCAGGATTTGGGATAGAAAGAGCATGAGAGGGATGTGTTTGAGTATGTCAGTGCACATTCTCGCTTGCTGTCTTGGTTGTTAGCTTGGCGAAGGAAATGTTGCCTTCAGCTTCAGCAGGACAGCCACTTCCCTCCCTCCCTCCCTCCTTCTCTCTCTCTCTCTCTCACACACACACACAAGAGGGAGAAAAGTGGAGATGGCAAATGAAGGATGATTGATAATCACACAGATAATTATAACACCACTTCTTGCTACTTGTCGAACCGCAGGGTGTAACAAAAGCACACAAACCAAACAAAATGCATTATAGTGGTATATATGGAATTGATTCCTTTGTGGTCAATAAATATATCTTGGACTCTGTTCTCTTGGCTTTTGAGTTTGAAAAGGAATTTGAATTCTTCTTTAACTGTTTAAGCAACTCCCACTCTGTTGCTAGTGAAAAGAATTCGGTTTGTATAAGTACTGTCATCCAGGTTTGTTATATCACTACTGTTGCCATTTGTTATACAAGTATGTATATAGAAAAATTACCAGCTACAAGGTGTGAGATGCAAGGTGGTAATGTTATCATACAAGGCCCTATATGGTTTGGGACCTTGCTATCTGTCGGAGTGTCTCTCCCTCAGAGCAACTCCCTGCATCACCTAGTCATCACAGTCAGCACAGCTCCAGGTGCCAACCCCGAAGATGACTCGAAAGTCTTTAACCAGAAATAGAGCCTTCTCGGTGGTGGCGCCAACACTGTGGAATACACTACCGGTGGAGCTGCGCCAGGCCCCATCACTGCTTACCTTTAAAAAAAATTAAAATGCTCTTCTTCAAGGAAGCCTTTCAGGGCATCGATAAATTAACCAGTTAGGTTCAGTCCTGATGTCCTCTGACACCAATTATTTTATGTTATTTTATTTTTGTTTAGTATATGATGTATTTGTTGGTGGGGTTTTTTTATTTGTTGTGGGTATTGTTATTTATTTCTGTTTGTTCACCACCCAGAGTGGGATAACACCCCGATAGGTGGTATAGAAATTCAATAAGTAAATAAATAATTAAATAAAACATTTTGCGAATTTGTGTTTGCAGTAGATACACACACACACACACACACACACACACACACACACACACACACACACACACACACACAGGATAAAGCTATGGAAATCCCTCACAAGAGAGGCCAGGCTTGCTGTCCTTTTGCCAGTATCAAATACCTTTCTGATTTGGCAGGCTATTAGCAAAAACTGCAATTGGTTTCCCAAGGAGGAAATATGGTATTTGTAACATTCTAATGAACTTTTACATTGCTTGAAATGTTTTATGCTGTTTTTATATATACTGTAATTATGTTTAACTGCCTTTTAAATATTATAATTTATAACATTTTAAATATCTATTAATCTATTACAGGGCATAAATAAAAATTATGCATGAATACTATTCCCCTCCCCCGCCCTGCTTGGACCTGAGCTGAGATCAATCTTGCACGCAGTTTATTTATTTTTTATCTTTGGCCAAATCACTATTTCATTTCTTGGCTGTGGATGTCTCTTTTGGAATAGACAGAAAACCAGCTCTGAGATACTCTTGGTTGGAGAACAGCTGTTCACCCAGTGACCAAATCCCAGCATTTCTTTGGGCTCTGACCTCTGTAGATTCAGCTCTGTTCTTAGTGTACGGAAAATGGTGCATTACATCCCTAGTCGAAAACATAAGAACTGTGCACGTGTGCATTTTTCAGCAGTAAGCTGACTGAGTGGAATAGCTCTCTGTCTCCCATCGAAATGTAGAGTACATACCTTAGCTAGGGTATATATATATACTGTATGAGGAAACTGGCTGGAACATATCTGCTTTTCTTTAGTATGAAGAAATGAAAAGAATAAAATATCAAAGACATTACAACTACAAAAAGGGTGTTAGAAGCAAACAGAATTTTAGTTCAAAGCAGCTATGAGTGTAACAAGAATGATTTCTGAAACCTGGCATTAAATGAAACATAAGTTGCCTAAAGTTTGGAACGGAATTTATATTCACCTAGCTCTGTAATTCATTTTGTCTCAGCGGCAGATGTTAAAGCAGGCCAGTACAATTTGTAGTATTGAATGCTTCTATACAAGGCTGTCATAACTTGCCACATGTAGCTGTAGCTAATGGATAGGTTACTGGGGTGTGTTTCAGTCATGTGCTTGGTTATGCGTCTGACTGATCACCAAGATACACCTTGTCAATTAGCTACAATTAGCTACAGCAACTTTCACAAACACCAACAGGCTTTCGGCTATTATCTTCCACTTGCAAAACTCCCAAGTATTTTCTCCCCCACCCTCACCCCATTTCACATTCTATTCTTACCCCCAAAAATCTGTTAAGCAGGGAAAGATGGCATAGCTGTGCTTATCCATCTGGAGGTACCTCCAAACAAGTGCAAAACAATCCACCATGTTGTGCATGTTAACCCACGAAGATCTCAGAAACTGTGTATTCTTCTGACTGAGATTGCAAAAGCAGAGAGATTGCAGATCATCTGTTATGCCACAACCTATAATGGGCTCCATTTGAGTTGATGACTCACAATGTTGTGCTGGCACATATTCAAGGCAGAGATGACCATGACCATAATTTTGCACTGAGGATCACTGATAAGATGAAATAGATGTAAAATACTACTAACCTAAATATACTAAAGCAGAGTCTTGAAGTCTTTTTACTTTTTCATTGAAAGTCTTGAAGTTAACAGGTTGACTGAGCTCACAGACCAATGTCCTAAGCTCTACATAACCATTGGTTACATAATTAAGTAGTTCTTTGTTCAAGAAGGGTTCTCATCTTACGACTGAATTGTACAATATAGATAACTGGTTGCTAGAAAAGGACATTCGTTAAACTAATGGGGTGTTACTATTACAGCAAGAACTCTTTCCATTTCTGTAAACTAGCTTGCTTTGTCTTGTGATTAGTTTTTAGGTCCCAAGCACGTTCTTTGTAAACTTTTCTTTGTAGATAGAAAAAGCTACCTCAGTTACATTTCTTGAATGCTAGCATGATTTCAGTTCTATTACAGATTATTGATAACATATAGTTTGGCCTTCTGACAGCCTCAACTGCCAAGATGTAAGAATGTGACAGTAAACACACCGATATCTTCACTTGCTAATTAGACCACAGTCTGCTATTAAAGATAATGAGCAGGATGGTGATAATCAAACAAAAAGTAAAAACAATATGATATCTATGCTTATATTTCTCCTGTAATCTACTGCCCAGAATTTTTGATTCTACACTTGGATTTATATAGCCAACATTTTATACATTTTAAATCAAGTTATCTTGTTTAGTTCTTCACTACTACTTTCACAACACCCCAGCTAGCATAACTGGCCACTGTATAGTGAGAGAGTCTAGAAGCTGTAGTCCAAAAAATAAAATAAAATCCAATACATATGTTCTGTGGTAGGACATTTCTCCTGTTACAGGCAGAACCAAAATAAAAAAATAAAAGTTAAGTCAGAAGGGGATCTGAAAGTTGCCTGCTGTTTCCTCTCTATGGTCTTGTGGCCAGTCTTTGTGGATTATGGCCCTGTCCAGATGGAGGCTTCTCACGCCAGAACTAGTTTAAAAAATGTGCTGGGAAAAGGCTCACCTCTCTTCTCCTTGGAGAGCCCAGTAGTTACAGAAAGCAAGACATTAGGAAAGTTCAGACTTTGTTGATGGTGCAGTATCTGCACCAGCTGATAGACTGATGAAGATCTTTAGACAGGTATGTATCCTGAGTGAGTGTATTAGATGGTGCTAATATGTTCACTCGAGGCTCCTGTACTTTATGGAGGCTTTGCCTCTAGTTGAGTGAGTTGAGGAAAAGGCAGCAACACTGTACAAGAGAAGCACACAGGGTGTGTTTTGTATTGCCACCAATACAATACCCCCATTAACCCTTCTGTTTATAGGAACACAGGAAGCCAACATATAATGAGTCAGGCCATTGCTTCATCTATCCCCACTGACAGTTGCTCTGTAAGGCTTTGAGCTTCAGACTTAGCTAGAAATGGTAGAGAATGAATCAAAACTCTTTTGCAAGTGAAGCTGATGCTGGTCTCCTCACTCTAGGTCCTGCACATCAGGCACAGAACCCTCTCTACAACAACATTTGTGGAACCCACAAAAAAGTGCAGTCATTTGTAATGAACACAGAGTCTATGTATGAGGTAGTTCCAAGATGTTTTAGACTAGATGAACTAATCCTGTTACTGAGAACTGCCTGAGAGAAACAAACACTATTTTTTTAAAAAAAGTATTCCTCTCCCTTTATTTTCAAGAGGATCCAAGATAGCTTACAATAATAAAACAAACAATATTAAAACAAAAAATAGGTAATTCATACAATGTTAATGAACTTTAATGGATAAACTAAAAACAGCTTAAAACCATTATAAAAATACATTTTTAAAACTGCTCCATTTAAAAGAATCCCCTTTTAGGCAGCAATTACTGAGAAAAGCATGAAGAGAAAGGTATCTCCTTGCTTGTGGGAGGACACCCAAGATGTCTCATGAGATAAAGTTCCACAAAGCCCCATCTCATATTTTCACCAAATGTACCTTTGATAGTAGTGGGATTGAGAAAAAGGTCTCCCTAAATGGTTTAAAAACCTGGGCAGGCTCATAAAACAAAAGATGTGATTTCTCAGTCAACTTGGACCCAAGTTGTTTAGGGTTTGAGAGGTCAGAAACAGTACTTTGAATTGAGCCTAGAAATGAGCTAGTAGCCTGTGAAACTGCTATGACAGAGCAGTTATATGTTCCCTGTACCATTCTTGTGGGAGAAGCGCAATATCATCTAGCACAGGCTCAAATTTATTCCCTGATCTGCCTTTTGACTGACCAGGAACATCTCTTTTTTGTATGGAATAAGATTCAGTTATTCACTCTCATCCACTCCATTACTGAAACCAGATTCCAAAACCAGATACTAAACAAAATCCTGAAGGTTTCCATAGGCCAGTGGCCAGGGTACTGAGCAGGAATCTGCCAGCACCACCCTCTAGGTTCCTATCATCAGGAAGGATCAGAAAACAGTAGAAGCGTCTTCAAACCTCATCCTGGAGAGATAGCCCAGAAGGATACCTTGGCTGATGGACTCAAATGCCACTGAGAAGTCCAGCAGAACACATTCCTCCATGTTCAGTTCCCAACAAAAGTATTTAAAGCAGAGTCTGTCCCATAATCAGGCCTGAACCAAGATTAAATCTGATGTAGAAACCCATCTCATCCTGGACCTCTTAGAGCTGGAAAGCCACCACACACTCCATGAACCTGGCCAGAAATGGAACATTAAAGACTGGCTGGTAATTATCCAATACCATGGAGTTCGAGGAGGGCTTTTTCAGCAGCGGTTTTACTGTTGCCTCCTTTAAGCACATTAAGCTCTTCTCCTAATAGTCAGATGTTATGTGCAAAGAAAAAACCACAAAGAAAAATAAATTTTAAATCTCCCAAAACATGTTTATATAAACATACAGTATTATGATCTGTTGCATGGGGATACAAATGCAAAGTTGCTGCAGAATCATCATAACACATGAGAGAATAATAGACACATAGAAAGAAAATGTGTCAATGAAAGAAGATTCCTCAACAACTTTTTAAGAAGTAGCTGGCCTGATAGGCCTTTATGTAGGATGCAAAAAAACAACAAGGGGCCATAAATGTTTTCTTTAAAACTTTACTGAAGGGGGTCTTAAAGTTGCAAAGTTCAAAACACTGAGTGAAAAGATGGTGGCCATCTCACCTGTTTCTATGAAAGAAAGAAAATCCTATCAAAAGGCTCAGTCTGAGAAAAAGATGTGTATGATACACTTATACACATGACCTATCTTGATAATTCTGTATTGCAGTGATCAAAACAACAGTTAAAATGCAAACCTTACTTCTACATGTCTGAAACCAGTTAGACTAAAATATCTACCAAGCCTTCTGTTGTGTTCTGTAAAGCTGTGCCTTTAACAATGTACCTTTGCCATGTGTTAACAATGTAACCTTCCTGTGTGCAACATTATAACCATCAGCTGTATCAATGTAAACCTGATAAGGGGACGCGAGCTAGTGACCACCAGAGGGCAGTAGCGAGCGTCCAGCTCTCATGGCTCAGATTCACCTGGTTCAGCAGCGCGGGAAGATTCCCCGCGACCTCTTCACCTGGTCAAGAAGGGCGTGACCTTCTACGACGTCACGCAGGCAGCAACCAATAGTCTGTCGACGAGCCACATTCAAATGTATAGCCAGCTGTATATATTGAGCTACTCATCCGCCATTACCACATGTTCCTCCGGATCATCATGCAATAAACCTGTGTTAAGCCAACCCTTCGGCTGTTTCATTGTCTTTGGTCCCTTACACTAAATTGGCGACGAAGGTGGGATATGGCAGCCCACGGGACCAAGACATGCGCCGGTTTCGAAATCAGGAAACCGGGCGACTGGGAGATCTTCGAGATGGACTACCAGGCCGCCCAATTCGCCTAAAACCACGCCGGGTGCCGTTCGCACTCAAGGACAAGATAGAGGCGGAACTGGACAAATTGGTGGGTCAGGGAATCCTTGTGCCTGTTGATTCTGCGGAGTGGGAAACTCCAATTGTAACCGCACTAAAAGCCAATGGGGAGGTCCGCATATGCGCCGACTACAAGTGCACCATCAACAAGGCGATCCGCCCAAATGCATATCCGGTGCCGGTAGTCAGCCATCTGCTGGCCAGGTTACACGGGGGGAAGTGTTTCGCTAAGCTCGACTTGGCACAGGCCTACCAACAGCTTACGGTGTCCCCTGCCGCAGCTGCTGCGCAGACCATAGTCACCCATAAGGGGGCGTTCCAGGTGACGCGCCTCCAATTCGGCGTGAATTCGGCGCCAGGAATTTTCCAGTCACTCGTGGAACGCCTCCTGAAGGGACTGGAGGGGGTGTTGCCTTATTTTGATGACGTGTTAATAACGGGGGGGGAGTCGGGCTGAATTGGCCAAGAGGTTGGGGAAGGTCCTGACAATATTCGAAAAGGCGGGGCTGAGGTTGCGAAAGGACAAATGCGTCTTCTTCGCAACCGAGGTTGAGTTCCTAGGGTTTTGTGTGACTCCTGAGGGAATAAAACCATCCAAGTCCAAGGTGGCAGCCATTAAGAAAGCCCCCCGCCCCACCTCCAAGCCCAAGTTGCAGTCGTTCCTAGGGCTGCTCAACTTTTACCACTCCTTCCTCCCCCGAAAGGCAGCGGTGGCTGAGCCGCTACACAAACTGCTAAAGAAAGACCAGGCATGGAAGTGGGGCGATGACCAAGAAAGGGCATTTAGCGAGCTAAAAAGCCTCCTGGCGTCCGACGCCATACTGACCCACTTCAACCCCAAACGCCCAGTAGTTCTGACCTGTGATGCATCTCCAGTGGGGGTGGGGGCGGTACTGTGCCACGTGTTGGAGAACGGAAGGGAGGCCCCGATAGCATTTTACTCCAGGTCCCTGTCCCAAGCGGAGAGAAACTATGCACAGACAGACAGGGAGGCACTAGCAATATTCGCGGGGACAAAAAAATTTCACGATTTTCTGTATGGCCGCCCCTTCACCATTGTGACGGACCACAAGCCCCTGCTAGGCATCTTTACCGCAGATAAGCCCACCCCTCAGATCCTGTCCCCGAGGATGCTCAGGTGGGCCATTTTTCTCAACGCGTATCAGCACGCGTTGGTCTACCGGCCCGGGAAAGAGATCAGCCATGCGGACGCCCTATCAAGGTCTCCCCTTCCCCTAACGCCCAGCCACGTGAGCAAGGGGGAGCGGGACCATCAGGTGCTCATGATAGAGGTGCTGGATTCGCCCCCCGTAGTGCCCGCCGACATTGCCAAAGCGACAGAGAAGGACAAGACGTTAGCGGCAGTTAGCTCCTGGGTGCAGAAAGGGTGGCCGGCGTCCTCCCCAGCGGAGGAGTTCGCTCCATTTTTCAGAAAAAAGCTAGAACTGTCCCTAGAGAGGGGGTGCCTCTTGTGGGGGCAGCGGGTGGTGATTCCCACTTCCCTTCGGCCGCGGGTGCTCAAACTGCTGCACGTCAGCCACCCCGGCATCGTGCGATCCAAGGCGCTGGCCCGGAGTTACTTCTGGTGGCCCCAGCTGGACGCCGACATCGAGCACATGGTCGGCACTTGTGAAAGTTGCCAATGCTCCAGACCGGAGGAGGCCCGCCTTCCCCACAGGGAATGGGACGCGGCTAAGGGGCCGTGGTCCCGGGTGCACGTTGATTTCGTGGGCCCGTTCAGGGGCACCCTGTTCCTTCTTGTAGTGGATGCCTTCTCCAAATGGTTGGAGGTTATCCCAGTCACATACCCGACACATTAATTAGCGACAACGCTAGTTGTTTTACGTCCTCCGAGTTTAGGGCATTCATGGAGATTAACGCCGTTCGGCACATCACCTCCGCCCCGTTTCACCCGGCCACCAATGGCCAAGTAGAGCGCCTCGTCCGTACCACAAAGGACGCGTTGCGGCGCATGGGCCCAGGGGATCTGAACCTACAAGTGTGTCAGTTTCTGCTAGGGTACAGGGTGACCCCATTGGCGTCAGGGTACTCCCCCGCAGAGCTCTTAATGCGCAGGAAGCTGACCACCATCCTTACTAGGCTAGACCCCACGAGGGTAGAGGACAAAGGAAGGAACATGGGGCTAGAGGCTACAAAGAGTTTCAGTGTAGGCGCCCCCGTGCATTGCAGGAATTACGCCAGCACGGGCCCAGCCTGGGTACCGGGCGTAGTTGTGGAGCAAACTGGCCCCGTGTCGTACCGCGTGGAAACCAGCACGGGGCTCCTGTGGAGGCGGCACGCGGACCAGCTCCGACGCAGGGTCTCTGATGAGCAGGGCACAGACCAAGCAGAGAATAAGTCAGCGTTAGGGTTCTCCCCCACCCGTTCAGCCCAAGGGGGAGGGAAGGGGGACCGCGGGCCCCCACCAAGGGGGGAGGAGGATATCCTCGTAGATACCCTGGGGGATCTTTCCGAGGAGGAGGAACCCGACCCCATACATATCTCGCGGAAGGTCCCCACAAATGCGGATACCCCTACTAAGTTAGATTTTGATTTTCAGAACCGGGGGGGTTTTTCGGAGTGGTCCCCCACCCGTCCAAGCAAGAAGAGGGGTTTTTCGTTAGCCCCGACGGCCCCCGGTCTGCCCACAATGGAGTTTTTCCCTTCCCCTAAGGCCGCCAGACAGCGGCAAGCCACTAACAAGTCTCCCTCTCCCATTTCAGGACAAGGGACCAGGGAACAAAGAAGCAATAACGCCCCCCGGGGGGGCAGCCCTCTTCACGGCCCAAACGCACATGCAACAAGCCATCTTGGCTGAGAGACTTCGTCTCATCCTAGGGGGGAGGGATGTTGTGTTCTGTAAAGCTGTGCCTTTAACAATGTACCTTTGCCATGTGTTAACAATGTAACCTTCCTGTGTGCAACATTATAACCATCAGCTGTATCAATGTAAACCTGATAAGGGGACGCGAGCTAGTGACCACCAGAGGGCAGTAGCGAGCGTCCAGCTCTCATGGCTCAGATTCACCTGGTTCAGCAGCGCGGGAAGATTCCCCGCGACCTCTTCACCTGGTCAAGAAGGGCGTGACCTTCTACGACGTCACGCAGGCAGCAACCAATAGTCTGTCGACGAGCCACATTCAAATGTATAGCCAGCTGTATATATTGAGCTACTCATCCGCCATTACCACATGTTCCTCCGGATCATCATGCAATAAACCTGTGTTAAGCCAACCCTTCGGCTGTTTCATTGTCTTTGGTCCCTTACACTAAACCTTCCTTACTTGAGAGTGTCAAAATGGTCTTTATCCGAGAGGTGCACTGTGACAAAGTACAGGTCTTCAACCTTCATTGATAGTCATGCAACTTTGACATAGAAAGAACTTGTGGAGGCTACTTGTTCAAATGTTAGAAAAGCAGTAAAGGCATTCCAAGTTTCAGCATGTATTTTATAGGAGCTATTGAAGATTCTGAATCATGTCCTCAAAATAAATTCAGCATCTTGCATATCTCCTTTAAAGTTTGGAGTAAAATCTGGCCTCACTGACATCACAGGTAACAGATTCTGTTGGAGGGGTGAAGAACCATAATCTTGCAACAAATTCCCAAAGGCACTGCTGAATACTTTTGGAAAGCAAGATGTCTGTTGAACCTTTGGTCTGATTCAGCCAGTTATATTGTTAAAAATATGTGAAGATGATAAAATGTGGCAGGGGATACATTTCCCTATTTGCTATGTTCTCAATGATTATCATTCCCACGCTTTCCAAACAGCTGAGACTTGCATTTTTAAAAAAGTTTGTGCACATTACATTTTGGCTTCTATTGCTCAACAGCCAACTCCTCCCATAATAACTACATGGGTGTACAGTACTTAGAATTTTTAAAAAGGAGGTTAAATGGCCACCTACCACAGATGTTTTAGCTGTTTAAGATGTTAGTTCTTGCTTTGGCGGAGGTTGAACTCCATGACTCAAGGGGTACTTTCCAGTTCTTTTTTTTAATATTAATTTTTATTAATTTTAATAACAAGATACACAGAAAGAAAAACCAAACAAAATTAAACATAATAACAGTACAATACAAAAAATGCAAAAGAGAAGATATAATCAGACAAAACAAAACAATACTATAAAATATTATCTCAGTTATAATGGGTATACCTCATATATCATAACCTCTAATCAATTTATAACTTGTTGTAATATTTATATTTTCTTATATTCCCTTTATTCACAACCATACTTAATATTCTAATACCCAGTATTTATTTTGATTCTCTTATTATTTCAAAATTATAATAGAAACAAAAACAAATCACCCGTGATATTTACAATGCCGTGGAAAAAGCTGTTTTGTCTGCCATATATATAGGTGAAACTTGGAAAATTAGACTATTGTGCAAATGTTCATTCAGTTCAGTAATGCAACTTAAAAGGTAAAACAAATATATGAGATAGACTCATTACATGCAAAGCGAGATAGTTCAAGCCTTACTTTGTTATAATATTGATGCTTATGGCTTAGTTTATGAAAACCCCAACCCCCCAATCTCATGTACCCCATAATCACCACATAATCTCATGTACACTGTACGCCATGATTATCACAATTATAACGAATTAAGGCATGACATCTCTCGCTTTGCATGTACTCAGGAGGCCTCCTGTTATAATAACAAATTGATTTGTGATTCTCTTCAGCTATCTATGAGAATTTAGGATTTCCCCCCCTTTTGCAAAAATAAATAAACAATTTTAAAAATTAGAAATGCTTTTCAGCGTGGTTTTTTGCCTCACACTGTTGCACCAGTGGTATTTCCTGGATTCTTACCCGGATTTTGTTCTCTTGTTCTGAAATTATGGCCTGGAAGGAGCTGCTTGTTTATCCCCATATAAAGTAGGCTATGAGGACAAAAATGTAGACCACTGTGACTAGCTTCACAATTGGGAAACTGATTTAGAAAGCAACACTTCTCAAACTATGCATTCACAATTTTTGGTGTGAGAATTGTTGATAGCACAACCCTTTCAGTACTGTATTTGAAATTGCTGGCTGTGTTTGTATTACAAAATTCTTGCATTACAAAAAGAACCTGAAATTACCGAAAAAAAATGTTTAACTGTTGCCTGCACTGTTTGGAAACTAGGAACAGGACAGGACTTTACCTGCACTGTGTAGGAACTAGGAACAGGACTTTGGGAGCAATTTAGGATGTAATCCAATATTTTTGAGTGATCCCCATAAATCAACAGTATAAAACTGTTAATGTCAACAATACAGTCCAATATCCAATATCAATATCGATTTGTCATTGCTTTTAGAGGAAATCACCTGAACTCAATAATACATTACTATCTTTTAAATAACCTTTCAGGCAATCCTAACATGCTATCTTTACCACCAGCTGTAAGGTATGCAACAGAAATGTTCTAGAGCTTTTATCCTTGGATAAAATACTTTAGTACAGAACTCTGGTATCAGTTTTATTACTTATCTTGATGCATATAATGAGGGCCATAGCCAGGGGGGCCAAAACCCTCCTGAGCTAACAGACCCCCCCCCCACAGTGCCAATGTATATATGTGAGTGTGACATTGTTGCCCCTCCTAAAATTTTCCCTTCCCCGCCAATATCTAGAATCCTGGCCACACCCCTGCATATAATGCATAATATGCAGGAAAGTTGGCAGTTGCTAACTGTGCATATAGGAATTCCATATTATTTTTCATTAGTGCAATCCATTATATTTAGCAAAGGGTCTGTACATTGGTCAATTCTTATCCCTCCAAAAGAATTGCAGTTTAGAAAATCATTGTGGGGCCAAATTGGAACTTTTTTCAAAAATAATTATTTGGTAGATGGAAGTAAGCATGTGATGTGAATTGGGTATCATATGATCGAGCTAATTCAAATTCTGTTGTTGTTGTTGTTGTTGTTGTTGCTGCTGCTGCTGTTGTTCATTCTCACAGTCAAGTCTGACCCTTTGTGACCCCATGGACCACCACACACCAGGCTTCTCTGTCCTCTGCGATCCCCGATTTGTCCGGGGGGGAGGCGGGGAGTGGAAGCATCTGTGCTGGCTTTTCGTGGACATAAGGACTTCATTGTTGCTGAGGCCGCCGCCGGGTTCGTTGAGCCTCAGTCTTGTTACGTATGCTGTACCATTTTACATTTACTGTATTTTTTATGGATTTGTGATGATGTAACCCTGTAACTTGTAACCATATTCTTATTGTATTTTGTATTATGTATTTGGATGTTTCCTTTCTTATTTGTATCTATATTATAAGAAATTATGTTTATTATGTATTGCACTGTATCTGCATTGTATATTGTGTTTTATCTATTGTTGGAAGCCGCTCTGAGTGGTGCGTGCACTAGTAGAGCGGGGGATAAATAAACAATTCAATTCAATTCAACTATGCAGCCCGCTCAGATCTACACCCATCTCTCCAACAATCCAACAATTTCATTCACCCACCTCATCCTCTGCCTCATCCTTCTCCATTTGCCTTCGATCTTTCCTAGCATTAAAACCTTCTCAAGTGTGTCCTCTTCTCATTTGGTGGCCAAAGTACTTGAGCTTCAGCTTCAGTATCTGTCCTTCCAGTGAGCAGTCAGGGTTGATTTCCTTCAGCATTGACTGATCTCCTTGCTGTCCAGGGGGCTCTCAAGAGTCTCCTCCAGTGCTACAGTTCAATTCTTCTGCCCTCAGCCTTCCTTATGGTCCAGCTCTCACAGCTATACATTACTATTGGGAAGACCATTGCTTTAACTATGTGGACTTTTGTTGGCAGGGTGATGTCTCTACTTTTTATTATGCTGCCTAGGTATCTCATAGCTGTTATAAATTCTGTTATAAGTGTACAATATTCAAATCTAGTCATTTTTATTATGATATAAATATTCTCTGGAAGATGATTCAGAAATACCTATCATGACTCTCCGTGATGTGCAGCTGAGGCTGGTTTAACGGATAGGCTTAACCTCATTTCCTTGGAAAGAATTACAAAATAACTGTATGGCTTTTAGAAAGGGCTGGAAGACCATGTTAAATATCTCTTTTCAGACCATGCTAACTTTCTGGAAATGTTTATTTACTTATTATGTGTACATTTCCCACCATTAATTTTAGATTTCTTTCTTCTCTTATAAGCCTATTGCATTCACTGTATTGGCATAAGCCAAATGTTTTCTCAGGGCAGGTCTACAAGGCAGATTGCTTTAACTCCTGGTTCAAGAACATTTATTTTATTACATTGTACTGTTCCTTTAAAAAAACATTAGATGCAATATACAACTAAGCATTAGCATCTGCACAGACCACAATTAAAATAAAACTTTATGACAGTAAAAGGAAGGCATACCATTAGTATGTAAAAATCAGCAGCAGACCATGTTTGAAACCTATTTGATTCTTTAAAAAAAGTCTTGGTAAACAAAATATGTTTAATTAATTAGAGAAATAAAATACAATAAATAAGCTACTGAACTTCACTAGAGGTTTGGTTTTACAATATGGAACTACTGTACTTCAGGAAGCTTGCCTCTTACTGGAAGGGGAAAGCTGAGTGCTGCTTCCAGATGTTGCCATTCTCCTCCCCACCATGGCATATGGAGAAAGAGGAAGCGAAGACTGAAAAAATGGCAGGAGGATACAGGCTCTCCGGCTCTCCAACTCTTGGCTCTGAGGTATCCTTCAAATAAAGACATGATGAGAAGGGTGTCCTTGGAACTAATCTGTGTGGTGGCTCAGGCCATTGTTCAGGTCACTCCTCCCATCATGTTCCAAGGATCCCTTGGAGTCAAGCATTTCTACAAACAGTTCAATCTTGGGAGCTAACAGGAACAGAAGTAGTTAAAAGATGTAAGGAACAACTGCAAGAGATCAGCAAAGTTTGCTCTGGCTGTGCTTTATCTGATGGAGCAGCTGTTTTACTAGATTTCATGGCAGGACTTGCCTTGCTGCTTTGAATCATAGCTGGAGAAAGCCTGATGCTTTTGCTGTCTGAAGTAGGTAAAGGTAAAAGTAAAGGTCACCCTTGTTTGAAAACTAGTCGTATCCGACTCTAGGGTCCAGTGCTCATCTTTGTTTATAGCCAAAGAGCCAGCAGACGTTTCTGTGGACATATGGCAGGCATGATTAGACACCAGAGTGCATGGAACGGTTTTAACCTTCCCACAAAAGTGGTATCTATTTATCTACTTGCAATTTCTTGCTTTTGAACTGCTAGGCTGGTAGAAGCTGGGTCAGAGATGGAAGCTCACTCCGTTGTGCATCACTCAGGTCTCAACCTGCCAACCTTCCAGTCATGACATTTAGCATCTTAACCACTAAGCCACCACAGTCCCCCTGTCTGAAGTATGGAACATGTCCATAGTCACCTGCCTAGCAGGACAAAGTTTACACTTATACATTACTGTACTAGTGTCAAAACAAGTCCTTGTTAGTAGCTAGCTACTAACTTTTTAAACATGGCAATTGTCAGCTGTAGCAACTGTGAGCCATTGTTTATTTTGCTGGTGATGTCACCCAATAGATGATGTGCCAGTAATCCAGTAATGAAGCAGATTACTTGAGGGTCCCCCCCCCCAGCATTGTGGGGCTGAAAACTCTTTTATTGCCAGTGCTTCTGTACCTTTAAAAGCCATATGATAAATAGGTGAGGATTTCTAAGAGACTGAGTGAGTGAGATGGGATTAAAGAATTCTCATTTCCATAATTCAGAGGGAACACCAAATGAAACTATTACTCCATATAGAGTGTACAGAGGCAGTGTCCATTGAAACACATTCACCATGTGCCTTTGCCAGTCACAGGGAATCCTTATGACTCCCAGTGCAATGGGGCCCTTTTCTAATGGTTTGAAGAAATGGGATGGCAATAGCATGGAGGTGAATGGCTGCTCTAGCTCCTCTGGTTTATTATCTCCCAGTCTCATAATTTGGCCTGGGAGGGGTGTTTTCCTGTCAAATTATGGAGCTGAAAGTTCTTTAATTCTGAAAATCCCATCCCTATTGATAGAAGTCTTGCAGCTTAATGTAGTAAATCACAACTAGAGTAGGCCCACTGAATCAATGGAGATGTGGCAAGTCAACTCCTCTGCAAGTTCCACTGATCCAATGGGCCCACTCTAGTTGTGACTTACTACACTAAACAGTAGAATTTCAACCACTGTATTTTTACATTTCAGTGACAAGAAAAACACCACTTGTTAACTTTCTTTGTACAGTGTAATAGTTAAAGACATATATCTACTGGCCTCGTCTGGGAAATGGGGGAAGCAAACCTACTTCTGCTCATGATCACCTATAAGAAAGGTCATATATAAGAACCATTTCATACAATCAAACTATGTACTTAGTAACTGGAGTAATTGCTTGTTAGACCTGATTGCATGAGGGACTCATTTCTGTCAAAAATGCATAATTATGAAATGTGAGCAAGATGTTATGTTTTGTGACTGAATGATGGTGCCCACCTAGAGAGGAAAGAACTATTAAGGCGTATGTGCTATCGTCTTAGAATCCAACACAATGTGCACGAAAATTATACAAGACATTGATGTTGACGTACTGTATTATAAAATATATGATAGATTGTTGCCTGTATGACCTGTTTTCTGAAACAGATGGCATCTCTAATACGATAATGGAATCTGACAATTAAATAATTTTGGTTGCTCCTCTTTTGATCAAAAAATGTGATGGTATCATTTTGAAAAAAATCAGTTAATCATCATTACAGCTTTTCCCAAGACAACCTATACTTATTTTGAATGAATACAAACATATATTTGGATTAAAATTGTGGCATACTTATATTTGCCATGATGTTGCAAAAAAATGACTGACTTCTATGGTTTAGCTTGAAATGGAATTCTTAAAACATAAAACTTAGTCTTTAAATTAAAAAAGAGAACATATTAGTGACTATCAGTTTCACTGGGAAATCTCAGATGTTCTGTTATGAGGATGGAAGAAATACTTAGATATATGCATTTCTGTCATGCCCTTTCTGATTTAGTATTTTCTTTCTACGTCAAAGAACCTTTAATGATTTTTTGTAATGGCTCTTCTGTCTTCAATCCAGTATTACAAAAGTGCAGTGGCCAGTTTTTCCACTTTTATATGCATTTTATTTTAAAGTACAATGAAATTCTAGATATCCCAACTAGCACAAAGAGGGGTGTTTTCCAGAAATATCAAAAGAAAGTTTAGGAGTTTTGCATATTCAAGAGATTCCAAATGGCAGAGCTGTAAAATTAATGCCCCTACTTCTCAAAGAATGCTGTTGTATTGCATTTCCTGTCAACAACCCTCACCATTGGTCATGCTGGCTGGAATTATGCAAGATTTGACTCAACTGGTATTCAACTTCCCCCTCCCTATTATGATTCATCATTTGTTTATTAAATTTGTGTCTGCCTTTCAACCAAGTGGTGTTGAAGGTAGCATTATAGAGGAATTTGTTATCACAAGTGCTTAATTTGTGATCAAATATAAAGTGTTGAATTTATGTAGATACCTGGATTTAACAATGTCCCTCTGGGAAGAATGTGATTCTCAATTGCACATGCGTCTTCTTAAAGGACCTCTTACACAAATACTGTACACCCATGACCCAAATGTAACATAAAATAAAAACAAAATGTGAGAAGCATTCAGAGCCATGCCTAACGTTTAGAGGAAATTGAAAATATAAAAATACTAATGACAAAACATAAATCCCATCTTGGCCATTCTCTATTTTTCTTTCTATTCAGAGCCATGGATATTTACTTAGAAGCAGATTCCACTGAGTTAAAAGGAACTTATTTTCCATGCAGGGTCCACACAAGTTGCAGCCTTAGTAATACTTTACTGGAAAAAGTAATCATACTTCAAAATAAAAGTGGTGTGCTTCCTCACATATGGAACTGCCTCTCTCTCGCTCTCTCACACACACTGCTTGCTAGATGGAACACAAACACACATGTGAGTTTTTAATCCCAGTCTCATGTAAACACATCTAAGGTTTGAAGACTGTGGGGATTGGGGTGAAGCTATGCATTATAGATAATCATCTTTATCAGAATTTAACCCTTACAATCTTGAACAACAGCAGGGAGTGCGAGCACTCTCACAATTAATACTAGTCACTGTTGAAAAGTGTTTAACTGAGAGGAAATACACCAGTTCTATACTTCTTGTTCCAGGAAGAGCTTGAATTGAACAATATTTGCAAATATGCTGAAATGTGTAGAAACCACCTTAAGCATAGTTGTATTATTTTTACAGTTCTGTTTGATAGGAAATATCACATTTTGACAGATAAAATGGACTAATCTTGACAAGGTGATGTTCTTGGTTTTGTTTCAAAGGCTGTTTACATGAAGAACATTTAGATTTGATATTGCATTTCCTGCATTTAAACCTATTGAAAAACTCCCTCATTTGAAATAACTTTTTCTCTTCAAGTGTCATATTAGTTTTTCATATAATATTTTGCAATAGTCATAAAGTGGCATGTGCCATATTACGAAGAAATGCTTGATATCACATTATTATTATTATTATTATTATTATTATTATTATTATTATTATTATTATTATTATTATTATTATTATTATTATTATTATTATTATTATTATTATTATTATTATTATTATTATTATTAAGTGCAACCTGACCCTACTTATGGTTACTTGGAAGTACGATCGGGAAGAACAGAGCTTACTCTCAAGTTGCTGTAAGTATGATTGCACCCACTCTTTTTTCTTTTTTGTTTCCTTTGGTGGAAATACTATTTGTGTGAAAACAAATCCTTTTTAGTTTAATAAATGTGCTAGAGTAGGCCCATTGAATCAGTGGGAATTTAGTAAGGCAATTCTTCTATAAGTTTCATAGTTGCCTACTCTAACTGCAACGTAGCCTGGTTAGATAAGTAAAAGTAGTTCACATTGACTTTTTTTAAACTGCATCCTAAACAATTTAAGATTCTAAGTACTTTAAATACTTCAAAAAGGACAAAATGAAAAAACAGAGTATATTATTCTTTGTGCTACTCCTTCCCAACTCCACAGTTCTACATAAATCCATTTAAAAAACCTCCTCTGCAAGCACTTGTACATATTTAGGCACTTGTACATATTAATTATAATCTGGGTTTCTCCAAGGTCATTTTAAAATGTATTTGTTACAGCCTGTAATATTTAATATATTTCCAAGGAAGGAAACCACATGGCACTGAGCAGGACCTTTTTCTGAATAATCTTGTTTTGGCTCTGGGTCATCCTCAAACCCTATTATAAAGTTTAAGCCTTCCACCAACCTAATTTCAATGGCAGTTGTGCCAAGTCTGAGTGAAGCCACTATGCTTGTCAAAATTGATAAAACTAAAGCTGTCAGGCTCCACCAAATTAATAGATTGTAGTACATCGAACAAAAGTGGATTGTTAAATAAATAACATTTTGTGCATCCAGGGGGAAAAAGAGTGACACACTTGGACCTAAAATCTAATTTCTTTTGTTTGTTTTCATTCCCTTTGAAATGGAAGAACTGAGAATATTTAATGAATTCAGAGATAGCATATTTTTATTTGAGAGAGAACATTAAAAAAGCACATCAGGAATGTCTCTAGAATAAAAATTCAGTCCCTAAAATGGAAGAACATTCCCAGCATACACATAACACAACTTTCTGCTTTTGGCCATCTAATTTCGGATTCCTGCCCCATTTCATATAATACCTTCTATTTGAACCCTTAGGTTAGCCTGTAGGTTATAGCATTATCTCAGACTTTCAGAAAACCACCCCTTTCAACCACAAAACCATATAAAAGAAAAGTCTACAAAGCTTATTATATTTGTAGAATAACATGCTGTCTTATCAGTGAGTTGAAGCACAGATAAACGAGAGGAAATGTTAATTTCCCATTTTTAAGTAACAAGTCATTTGTCTGATACAGAAAACATAATGAATATCAGATATGTAACACTCTTCAAAACTCATAATTTTTTAGTATTATGATGATAAAACCACTGACACAAATCTGGAAATAATGTGATATACTTACAGGGGAAATGAGGGAAAATCCTTCCATTTTGCAAGCTTGCAACATTCAGCCACTTGGTGAACTAATTTTCTAAGTTTGATTATCCAGCTTTTTGAAAACACATCAAAAAAGAAAAGGAAAAGACAAAAAAAGGAAAAGAAAAGAAATTAAAGGGAAAATAGTTGAATCCCTTGAAGGCCTTTTCCAATGATTAACCACAGGCCAAGAAGGACACTAATTAATTTTCATACTTTCCCTTAAGGTTTCTCAAGTTGTTTTCTTTCCTCTGAAGTATCTACAGTTCCTGATTTCACCAAATATCTGTAGAATGGAGATAACCCTTGAGCTGCAGCAGCCCAGTGTGACATCAGAAGTGCAAACCCGGTTTGCATAAATCTCACTGTGAAAAGTTGTGGCGTGGTTAACAGGAAGTCTGTCACTAGCCTAATCAGCCATTGCCCATGGGCAGGTGCTTGCTAGAAAACCAACAGCAAAGATTATTGCTTCGGTCATGACAAGAACTAGTAAAGTAGCACAGATAGATCAACGTTCTAGATTGGAAATGGAGACTCATCTGTCGTGGCACAATGTGTTCATTACCTTTGCATATGCAGGGCTTCATTTGTGACTCAACCCTCCATGGGAAGTATTCAGGAACAGAAGTCCTGTTGCGATTGTGTTGAGTCCGAACCCAAGAACAGATGTGTCAGCGATAGTTGGGGGAAACAACTCAGTGATTTATTAACAGCTCTGTTCGGACTGGGGAATAAGGGGACGAGGTAGCAACTTATATACAGACAGAACAGCAGTTACAGTGATACATTTGCCCGGGCTTTGAAAATGCAGGAAACCTGTGTTAAACCAATCAGATTACATTGACTGTAATACAATTTGCCATCCAGAGAGGCCAAAGGGGGAGGTGAGTAAAGGATCTTGCCCCTCCCTTCCCATCCAAAGACCTGGGCCTGGAGAGGAAGAAAAGGCTTCAGGAAGGCCCAGCTCTACTGCCCATTCCATCCAGAGAGGCCCACAGGGGAGGTGAGTAAAGGATCGTGCCCCTCCCTTGCCATCCAAAGACCTGGGCCTGGAGAGGAAGAAAAGGCTTCAGGAAAGCCCAGCTCTACTGCCCATTCCATCCAGAGAGGCCTAGGGGGGAGGTGAGTAAAGGATCTTGCCCCTCCCTTGCCATCCAAAGACCTGGGCCTGGAGAGGAAGAAAGGGCTTCAGGAAAGCCCAGCTCTACTGCTCATTTGCCATCCAGAGAGGCCTAGGGGGGAGGTGGGTAAAGGATCTTGCCCCTCCCTTGCCATCCAAAGACCTGGGCCTGGAGAGGAAGAAAAGGCTTCAGGAAAGCCCAGCTCTACTGCCCATTCCATCCAGAGAGGCCTAGGGGGGAGGTGAGTAAAGGATCTTGCCCCTCCCTTGCCATCCAAAGACCTGGGCCTGGAGAGGAAGAAAAGGCTTCAGGAAAGCCCAGCTCTACTGCTCATTTGCCATCCAGAGAGGCCTAGGGGGGAGGTGGGTAAAGGATCTTGCCCCTCCCTTGCCATCCAAAGACCTGGGCCTGGAGAGGAAGAAAAGGCTTCAGGAAAGCCCAGCTCTACTGCTCATTTGCCATCCAGAGAGGCCTAGGGGGGGGGGGTGAGTAAAGGATCTTGCCCCTCCCTTCCCATCCAAAGACCTGGGCCTGGAGAGGAAGAAAAGGCTTCAGGAAGGCCCAGCTCTACTGCCCATTCCATCCAGAGAGGCCCAAGGGGGAGGTGAGTAAAGGATATTGCCCCTCCCTCCCCATCCAAAGACCTGGGCCTGGAGAGGAAGAAAAGGCTTCAGGAAGGCCCAGCTCTACTGCTCATTTGCCATCCAGAGAGGCCCAAGGGGGAGGTGAGTAAAGGATTTTGCCCCTCCCTTCCCATCCAAAGACCTGGGCCTGGAGAGGAAGAAAAGGCTTCAGGAAGGCCCAGCTCTACTGCCCATTTGCCATTCAGAGAGGCCCAAGGGGAAAGTGAGTAAAGGATCTTGACCCTCCCTCCCCATCCAAAGACCCCGGGCCAGAGAGAAGGACACCTCAGGAGACCCCCGACCACCCCCAGGAGATGCCATCCACAACCACCATCACAGCGAGGCCTGAGCCGGCGCCTTTGACCAACTCCATGGGGCCGAAGGGAGGCAAGAGCTGCCGCGTGCATGCAAAGGATAAGTAATCGAACTGAAATAATATAGTTGACTAAACATAGATGGCTTATGGCAACTGACATAGTGACTGTACAAGAAACTGACTTACATAGAGACTTGATATAGTGGACTTTTTCTTTCTTTCTTTCTTCCTTTCTTTAATTAGTTCAACTTTTACTTTGATACTGTGTGATAAACTGTGATATTGTGCATGATAATACTTTGTTTTAAAACTGTTTAAACTGTGATAACATGTGTGATGGAAAAAGACTGGCGTAGAGACTGGCAAGGCATGCCACAAAGTTTTCCAAGAGAACCCTATGGACCAAAAAAAAAAAAGGCAAAACAAGGGGATGCTCAGCACAGCAGATCTGAAAAGGGGAAGGGATACGAAAGGGGAGGAGAAATACAGTGTTGCAGGGAACAATACTGCATAGGGACATGGAATGTGAGGTCTATGAATCAAGGAAAACTGGAAGTAGTTAAAAATGAGATGGAAAGAATAAGCATTGACATCCTGGGCATCAGTGAATTAAAATGGACAGGGATGGGTGAATTCAGCTCTGGAAACCATCATATCTACTACTGTGGGCAAGAAAACCTCAGAAAAAACAGAGTAGCCATAATTGTCAACAAAAGAGTGAGGAAAGCAGTAATGGGATACAACATCAAAAATGATAGAATGATGTCAGTCCAAGGCAAACCTTTCAATATCACTGTAATCCAAGTTTATACACCAACCACTAGTGCAGATGAAGCCACAGTTGACCAGTTCTATGAGGACCTACAACACCTCATAGAACAGACACCAAGAAATGATGTCCACATTATTTTCGGAGATTGGAATGCCAAAGTAGGAAATCAAAAAGTAAATGGAATAACAGGCAAGTTTGGTCTTGGAACACAGAATGAAGCAGGGCAAAGATTGATAGAGTTCTGCCAAGAGAATACACTAGTCATAGCAAACACCCTCTTCCAGCAACACAAGAGACGACTTTACACATGGACATCACCAGATGGCCAGCATCGAAATCAGATTGATTACATACTCTGCAGTCAAAGATGGAGAGCCTCCATTCAGTCAGCAAAAACAAGACCTGGAGCAGACTGTGGCTCAGATCTCAACCTACTGATCGCAAAATTCAGGCTTAGACTAAAGAAAATGGGGAAAACAATTAGACCAGACAGATATGACCTGCACAACATCCCTAAAGAATACACGGTGGAGGTCATGAACAGATTTAATGTCCTGTACCTGATAGACAGAGTACCAGAAGAATTATGGACAGAGACGCGGGACATCATGCAGGAGGCAGCAAGAGAAACCATACCAAAAGAAAAGAAGCGTAAGAAAGCAAAGTGGTTGTCTGATGAGGCTCTTAAAATAGAGGAGGAAAGAAGGAATGCAAAAGTCCAAGGAGAAAGGAAAAAATACAACCACCTGAATACAGAATTTCAAAGAAAAGCAAGGAGAGATAAGGAAAAATACCTGAACGAACAGTGCAAAGAAATGGAGGAAAACAACAAAAGAGGCAAGACTAGTGATCTTTTTAAAAAAATGGGGAAATCAAGGGAACATTTAAAGCAAAAATGAACATGATAAGGGACAAAGATGGAAAAGAGTTAGCTGAAGCAGAAGAGATCAAAAAAAGATGGCAAGAGTACACAGAGGAACTCTACAAAAAGGACCTCAACACTCCTGATAATAACAATAATGAGAAATTTGAACTTGAATCAGACATTCTGGAGAGTGAAATCAGAAAGGCCCTAAAAAGCACTGCAAACAATAAAGCTAGTGGAAATGATGGTATCCCAATTGAATTTTTCAAAGCCCTAAAAGATGATGGAATCAAACTACTGCATTCAATATGCCAGCAAATTTGGAAAACAAAACAGTGTCCACAGGATTGGAAAAGATCAGTGTACATTCCAATCCCCAAAAAAGGCAATGCCAAAGAATGCTCAAATTACCGAACAATTACGCTCATCCCACATGCCAGCAAGGTGATGCTCAAGATAATACAGGATAGACTTCAACAACATGTGGAGAGAGAACTACCAGAGGTGCAGGCCGGTTTCAGAAGAGGCAGGGGGACTAGAGACCACATTGCCAACATACGTTGGATCATGGAGAAAACAAAAGAATACCAGAAACAAGTCTACTTTTGTTTTATTGACTACACCAAGGCTTTTGACTGTGTGGACCACAACAAAATGTGGCAAGTAATTAAAGAGATGGGAATACCAGAACACCTCATATGCCTCATGAGAAATCTGTACACGAACCAAGAAGCAACAGTTAGGACAGAACACGGAATGACAGAGTGGTTTGGAATAGGAAAAGGAGTAAGACAAGGCTGCATTTTATCACCCTGCTTATTCAATCTATACACAGAGCACATAATGTGCAATGCAGGGATGGAGATATCACAATATGGGATCAAAATTGCTGGGAGAAACATCAACAATTTGAAATATGCAGACGATACCACCCTAATGGTAGAAAGTGAGGAAGACCTAAAGAACCTCTTGATTGTATTGAAGGAGGAGAGTGCAAAAGCTGGCTTGAGACTCAATATCAAGAAAACCAAGATAATGGCAACAGGTCCCATCAGTCCCTGGAAAATAGATGGGGAAGAAGTAGAAGCAGTGACAGATTTTACTTTCCTGGGATATAAGATCACTGCAGATGGCGACTGTAGCCATGAAATAAAAAGATGACTGATTATGGGGAGACAAGCAATGAGAAACCTGGGGAATATAGTGAAAAGCAGAGACATCACCTTGAAAACAAAAATTCGCATAGTCAAAGCAATGGTATTCCCAGTGTTAATGTATGGGTGTGAGAGCTGGACCATTAGGAAGGCTGAGCGCAGAATAATAGATGCCTTTGAGATGTGGTGTTGGAGGAGAGTCCTGAGAGTCCCTTGGACAGCAAAGAGAACAAATAGGTCAATACTGGAAGAAATCAATCCTGACTGCTCATTGGAGGGACAAATAGTGAAGATGAAGCTAAAATACTTTGGACATCAAATGAGAAGGGAGGACTCACTTGAGAAGGCCTTGATGCTGGGAAAGGTGGAGGGAAAGAGAAGAAGATGAGATGGATAGATTGTATTGTGGACACAATGGGCACAGAGCTTGGTGGGCTGAGGAGAATGGTGGAGGATAGAGGTGCCTGGAGGAAAATGGTCCATGGGGTCGCAAAGGGTCGGAATCGACTGTGTGACTGAACAACAACAATACAAATTTGGCACCTTACAGAAAAAGGGTGCACTTCTGCAGCAAGACTTAATGGCGTCTTTAACAAAGACATTGATTAAACCTTTGGACACAACAATGCCACAGGAATAAAATATTAAAGATACACTCTTTCCATCAATTGAGTTATGCTTTTGATGAAGTTGAATTACTCTTAGGCCTTGGCAAGAAGAGGCATAAAAACCACAAGTCCTTAAAAAAAATTCAAATACTATGATTGAATGGAAATGACATTTGGGGGAACTGGCGGAAGAGTACTAGAGAGCCATGAAGAGTCAAACCAGGAGTGCTCAACATTATAAATCCATTTTGTCCTTCCTCCACTACATGACACTTCCTGGTGTGGTGGAGGTGGTGGTGGGCCACATGAAATGGTGCCACGGGCTGCATCCCTGCCTGGGGTTAGACCCTAAATACAGAATAAGTGTGTATCAGTGTATGTTGTAATGCTGGTTTTATGCCATTTCAGATGGCAAAGTTTCCTTCAAAAAAATCTTAGGATAGACAGGTTGATCTTCTGTTACAGAAAATGAATTAAAATTGTCAGGCTTTCTTGAAAAACAGGAATGACTTTGCCAAATTATTTTATAAGTGTGTAGGAAGTTTATACCTCCAGTCACTCAAATATTTGATTAGATGTTTGTTGTGCCCTTTTTCTCCAACTACTTTGCATTTATTCATTGCATCAAAGCAAAAAGTCACATTCCTAACAAGGCTTTATAAAATATTTTGGCAATGGTGTTACTGATACTTGAATGTGCCATTCACACTCCCAACAGCTGAGAGGATTTATTAACATGCTTCTACATAGGCCACTGTCAGGTTTCTTAGTATGCTTGCAAGATTCACTTAAGATGAAGAGAAAAAAAGCATTTGGACTTTAAGCTATAGTTGAGGAGACGTGCTCTGATGCCTCCCAGTGTGTCAACTCTAGCATGGAGCTTAGATGACTTTAAGCCTCACGATCTCTTTCATTTAATAAACTGCCATTCATTGGTCTTTTGGTTATTCACATTAATTACAGGATTTCTCCTACAGAGAGTTCTGCTTTTTCATAGGATACCATTCACTATTTACTTGGGTAGTGTGTAAAGGAATATTGGGTGTGGGGGGAGAATGCAAATATTTCAACTAACCCCAGGGATGTAAAGAAATCTTCCAACAACTAAGATTCAGGCTGAGACTGACATGGCAAACTAACTCCTCAAGTACTGTATTATCTAATTCCTACCACTGTGACCTAAGCTTTGATACAAGAATGAAATGTCAAACACTTCCTCCTCTCCACCAGGGTTTTTGCAATTTATGCAAAATAGTTTTGTTTAAAAATTCCTTTGTCTGTGCAAAACTAGTGTCTTATCTCTTTTTGAACTAGTGCCTCTTCTTTTTCCAAGATGTATTTTTTATACTGTGATTTCTGCAATTTGCACAAAATACAATTTTCATGAAACTCCTGTTTCTGCACAAACAAGTATCTTTTTCCCCTTAAAGGTCATATACAATGGAAGCTCAAGAAGATAATCTGAATGATAATAAATATAAAGGAAACAATCCACTTGTTCATATAACAGTTATAGCTTTCTTTCATGCTGCACCTTTTATAAAATAGTGCAAAACATATTTTTTTCATCTCTTCATTTACATTAACTCTAAATATATTTGCTTCATTATTTTGTTTACCCAATGAAGTGCTTTCATATATATATGAAAAGAACAAAAATGGGATCCACCAAAACAACCAAAATGAAAGAAATATAATAATGTTTGCCATGCACAAGGGTGCTAGTTTATTTCCAGGTTAAGTGAAGTGCAGAGGCCCGTAGAGCTCTGAAGAGCCCCTGCCTGGGCCAGTGGATGAGGTTTTTTGTTTGTTTGTTCAATAAATCGCTGCAAATCCCACCTCATGCCTCAATGTGGCGCAGTGGTGATCCTGGCTGTCTGACAGCTATGGTGGTGGGAGTGTATCACCCTAGCAGGTTCAACCATGCTGCAAAGGTGTTCGCTAGTGGTCCAAAACAGTCCTCCATTCTGGAACTGCAGGTCAGCTATGTGGGGTTGGGTACTCGGGCAATGCATTGCTCTAACATGGCCAACTTTGACATAAACCCAGCCAGCTGTGTTGTGATATTTAAAATGGCAAAAGAAGCATAGAAAACATGGGCCTCAGTTCCAAGCACCATATGACCCTGCTACGGTAGTGGTAGGACCTCACAATGGGAGATGATGCTTCAATCCGCCACATCAAACTAGATGTATGAAGTACAGATCAACCAAGTAACCAAGTAAGTAAGTTCAATTTTTATGCTGCCCATTTAGTGTAAAAATTCTAATCTTTCTCACACTAGATCAGGTGAAAGAAACTGCAGAATGAACTCACTTTGGCAGTTTCACGTCTAGCCTAGACATGGAAGAAGAAGACTACTACCTAAAAAACAAAAATTGTTATTTTGCATCAATAGTAATAACTTGCAGCCCAAGCCAACAAATGAAAAATAAATTAAAAAAACAAAATAAATTTAAAAAGAAAAGAAAACCAGATGGCAATAATTAAATTAAACATAGAAGATTATTGGTCTTACTGTGTCAGAGAGTGGCACTGTTATTGGACATCCTGCCTACCTGTCTGCCACATTGGCCCACCTGTTATCTTTCTCTTTCTTCAGTCCTACAGCTTTAAATGGCATGCTTATTGCAGCTCAGGTGGCTGGGCAGCCAAATTCCTTGCACGGAGGTCACATTGATTAGAGTACCTTTGTAGTGAAAAGATCTAATGGGTGGGTGGGGGTTAGCAGAAGAAATAGCAGCAGCAGAGGCAGGAGCTAAATCTGGATCTTAATCCCATGGGAGCTTTGAAGTTTGGTGCTGTCGCCCTAGCATTTGCGAAACTGCTTAGGCTGTAGTACCAGGAGCAGGTACAGGAATGTGTATAAATTTCTTTCTGGGCAATGTTGGCTATTATTGTGCCTGTGCAGCCTAACTACCTTAGCACTAAAGTTAAGTGGTTTTTTTTAAAAAAAGAAAATAAACATTGATTATGATACTGTGATACTGTTTTGACTGTATCCAAAATAGCAATTAGAAATAGAAACAGCAAATGCACTAATATGCCAGCCCATAGCGCTCAATGTAAGGACTGCAGTGGCTCAAGTGGCTAAGATGCTGACTGGGAGGCAGAAGGTCAGCAGTTTGATTCCAGAGTACTGCAGGACGGAATGAGCTCCTGTCTTTGTCTCAGCTTCTACCAACCTAGCAGTTCGAAAGCAAGAAATTGCAAGTAGATAAATAGGGACCACTTAGGTGTGAAGGTAACAGCGTTCCGTGCACTCCGGTGTCTAGTAGTGACCATGGAAACGTTTGCAGAAGCAGACAACACTGGCTCTTTGGCTTTGAAACAGAGATGAGCACTGAACCCTAAAGTCAGATATGACTGGCTTTTGAGCAAGGGAAACCTTTATCCTTTACTAGCGCTTAATGTGCTCTCTGAGTGGAGCACCAGTCAGGCTTGCCAACTGTTTAAGGGAGCGTGACCTGACCCCCGACTTGAAAAGGTCAATGCCATTTCCAGGGAATCCTAAGCAGGTGAAGGCACCTACTTGGGAATACCTGTACCCTGAAGCAAATGGTGAGCCACTGTGTGAGACAGAATGCTGGACTGGATGGGCTGTGGCCTGTTCCAGCAAGGCTGTTCTTATGTTCTAACCCCTGGCGTAGAGACTGTTCTATCAAATGTAACACTCCCATAAAGAGATCAATACATATCAACCTAGTAGTGAAGGCCACCCAAGCAGTGTGTGTTTTAGAGCAAATTGGAGCAAAGTAGTACAAAAAATACACTGTCACCTGGTATAGTGTCAAAGAACAACAACCCCAAAACAACCCTAGATAGCCTCAGTTGACATGGAGCCCCTCCTCCTGGTATGGCAAACCGGGAGATGCGGTAGCACCTGCATCGCCCCCTGTGGGGGATAAAAGAGCTCCTTCCCCGGCATGGCTCTGGCCGCGGGGAAATTGAGCTTACTTGGGTTCCCGGCGGCACAGACAGTATAATATGCCACCACCACCACCTTGTCCAGTTCCTTCCCCGGCCTGGCATGTGCCGCGGGGAAGTTGAGCTCTTTTTTATATTGTATTTTGTTATATTGTTCCTTGTATGGAGCTGTATTGTATAATTTTATTGTATTTATTATGCTGTGGTTTTGCATATATAGATTATTATTATTATTTTCTCTTTCTTAATTGTATATTGTTTCTTTAATATGTTGTAATGCCGCCCTGAGTCGGCCTTGCGCTGAGTAGGGCGGTGTACAAATTGTTGTTGTTGTTGTTGTTGTTGTTGTTCCAGCCTTGTGTCATGTGTGCATGTGGGTGGGGGAAGCACCACTGTCATGCATGCAAGAAAAGTTCAACAAACACTCAGTGTAGACGGGCCTTTAGTTGGTTTTGCTGTACCAAACTAATGTGGCTAGTCAGCTACGTGTACGTCCCTTAAAAATGGTGAAGTGGTGAACATTTTGGGAGTAGAATTTTCATATGTATCATTCCTCTGCCCTTTTGAACCCTCACAGAACCAAAAGTACCAGTGCAGGGCTGCTGAGCTATACACATGTGCCAAATGCTGAGGAATTTGACTAGGAGATCAGGACATCAAGTCAATCATTGTGCATTGCCTCCCAATATAAAACAACAAGGCTAAAGGAAATTAATCAACAGAGCACAGCTTAGAACAGACAAGCAGATGATTCTGGACTGGTTTATTAGACAAAAGCCAGGCACCAGAAGGAACAGATGTACAGTATATTATCAGCTTAAGAAGAAAACTCTCATGTCAAAGGTGATGTTCTATTTCATGGGCAGTCATTTGTCAGTCTAGCTTTCTTGTGCAAGAGAGCCATGGGAAAAAAAGATCAATTCCACACAGTAGTTTGCAAAGAACTCAAGGGTCTGTGAGATTGAATCAAGAATAATGTTGTGATCATATGCAGAAACTGTGGTATTGGCCAGTCTTATAAGGGGCAACAGCAAAAAGAGATCTTATTTATGTTAAGTTTTTTATACACAGAAGTAGGCGGGGCAGAGGAGGGGAAACTAGAAAACTTTCTTATTGTTTGGTTAGATATCTTAACCTATAAAACCAAGGGTTAACCGTTGGAACTTGCTATAGGTTGCTATGCCTCCCCCTACTTGCCTGCACTCACCCTTCGTACACACGGCCGATCTGGGCCCGCAGGTCAACAAAGGATTGAGAAAACAGGCAGTGGGGCAACAGCCCCACAAACGCGAAAAAAGGGAAACAACTTCATTTCCCAATGATCTTTGCGCCACGCCGCATCACAGCCAATAAGGCTGAGAGGCGCAACCACAAAGAACATTAAAAAACGTGCCATGGCCAATCAAAATCGAGCCGCAGGGGAAAAAATGCACCACAACCACATATCACAAACCCATAACTACAAGCCCCAGAGTCCTGCGCGACATAAGCACGCAGAACACCGAGGAAACCGGCGCCCGAAAAATTAAAAAGAAAAACAACTCACTGCCTCACAGCCAAGCAAACACCAGCCGGCTTTCTTTCCCTCACCAACGGCACCTGAAGGTCCCGACTGGAGTTTCCCCTTTAATATCAGTGGGTGGGGGGTGGCGATCCCCCTCTCCGCTGGCTACCCTAGGGTTGGGAGGTTTTTGGGGACAAAAGGGGTATGCCCCCCCAACCCTTCTGGACCCAGAAGACCAGGGAGAGTGGATCGATTCCCCCCTCCTAAAAAAACTCCGTCTTTAAAGAGAAGAAACCAAGCGGTTTCTTCTTTTTAAAAACGGAGTTGTTTTAAGGAGGGGGGGATCGATCCACTCTCCCTGGTCTCCTGGGTCCAGAAGGGTTGGGGAGACATACCCCTTTTGTCCCCCCAAACCTCCCAACCCCAGGGGAGCCAGCGGAGAGGGGGGTCGCAACCCCCCCACCCACTGATATTAAAGGGGAAACCCCGATCTACTTTCACGACTCAACACAATCAAAGCACCATAACACAATAAAGCCCCCCTCCCCACCACCTAGCCCACCCTATTCCCCGCTGACCACGCCCCCTCCCCACCACCTAGCCCACCCTTCCTATCCCCCACCGACCATGCCCCCTCCCCACCACCTAGCCCACCCTTCCTAACCGCACCGACCATGCCCCCTCCCCACCAAGTAGCCCACCCTTCCTATCCCCCACCGACCACACCCCCTCCCCACCACCTAGCCCACCCTTCCTAACCCCAATGACCATGCCCCCCTCCCCACCACCTAGCCCACCCTTCCTAACCCCAATGACCATGCCCCCTCCCCACCACCTAGCCCACCCTTCCTAACCCCAATGACCATGCCCCCCTCCCCACCACCTAGCCCACCCTTCCTAACCCCAATGTCCATGCCCCCTCCCCACCACCTAGCCCACCCTTCCTAACCCCAATGACCATGCCCCTCTCCCCACCACCTAACCCACCCTTCCTAACCCCCAATGACCATGCCCCTCCCCACCACCTAGCCCACCCTTCCTAACCCCAATGACCACGCCCCCCTCCCCACCACCTAGCCCACCCTTCCTAACCCCAACGACCATGCCCCCCTCCCCACCACCTAGCCCATCCTTCCTATCCACCACCGACCACGCCCCCTCCCCACCACCTAGCCCACCCTTCCTAACCCCCAACGACCATGCCCCCTCCCCATCACCTAGCCCACCCTTCCTAACCCCACCATCCACGCCCCCCTCCCCACCACCTAGCCCACCCTTCCTATCCCCCACTGACCATGCCCCCTCCCCACCACCTAGCCCACCCTTCCTAACCCCCAATGACCATGCCCCCCTCCCCACCACCTAGCCCACCTAGCCGACCCTTCCTAACCCCCAATGACCATGCCCCCTCCCCACCACCTAGCCCACCCTTCCTAAGCCCCAACAACCACGCCCCCTCCCCACCAACAAATAAATAAATAATTTTTTAAAAATTACTAAAAACACAGTCAAAAACATCCAAAATACACAAAAACAATACAAAGTAAACAAAAACACAATAAAAAACAAAACAAACAGACAAAAAAAATACAAATGCCAACCCACCCACCCACCAACACAAAAGAAAGAAAACAAGCAAACTTACCAAAAGATGTCCTACCTCCACCAGGACCGGAAAAGAAATGAATAAAGAAAGAGACTACTTACCAGAAGAAGCTCCAACCAGAGGCCAGGAGAGAAAAAACAGTCAAAATACAATAACCCCTACCAGTACCACCTGCTGGCCACAATAGTAAAAACAATTCAAAAACACACAACAGCTCCAAACAAAAGGCCACAAGAGTAAAAACAAATCAAAAACATAACACAAATTCACAATTTTACACAAAAGGTCACACCAATAAAAACAAGTCAAAAAAATTACACAAAAACACACTTTAACACAAATCACAAACATATGTCAATAAAATACAATAGAAACTTTTAAAAATCCTATGCTGAGTTTTAACTCAAATTTAAACCCAAAACATCTAAACACATTTTAAAAACATTGAATGTAAAAAACATTTACTTTTACATTATTAAAATTATTACCTACGGTACAACTTATTAAAAATTTTTTAAAAACTAAAACATTATTCGCTTACATAAAACAATTTGAAAAAATTATATCATACTTTGTTCTTTTATTAATCCTAAAAAAAAAACCAAAAAAGCAGATCACAGATAATAACAGCCAAGCCAAAAAAACAAATTACATAAATAAACATTTAAAAATTTAAAATTACAGACTAAGCAATTTTTAAAAAACATTAACACAATGTAACCTTCCAACACAATTTAAAACAGCCCGGCAAAGCCGGGCAACCTCTGCTAGTAATTTATATTAACAACCCATTGCATGGTGGAGTTGCTTTACTATACAGTACTCAACAATTTACCCATGTGTTCCATTTGAACAGAGACTGTGGTTACTTAGTGGTTAAGATGCTGAGCTTTAAGATTGGAAGTTTGGTGTTTCATACCCAAGTACTTCATGACGGAGTGAGCTCCTGTCTCTGTCCCAGCTCCTGCCAACCTAGCAGTTCGAAAGCAAGAATCAAATTGCAAGTAGATAAATCGAAACCACTTCGGTGGGAAGGTAAACAGCATTCCATGCACTCCAGTGTCTAGTCATGCCTGCCACATGACCACAGAAACGTCTGCAGATGCAGACAGTGCTGGCTCTTTGGCTATAAACAGAGATGAGCACTGAACTCTAGAGTCGGATATGACTGGTTTTCAAGCAAGGCAACCTTTACCTTTACCTTCTATTTGAAAGTGGTCCAGCATGTGATCCTTAATCCAGAACATGCTTCTCTGAACACAATATATCTAACACCATGACTAACACGTATAGAAAATTCAGAGACGTCTCCCAGCAAAATAAATCTGATCACCATACCTTTTCTCTAGTAGACCCACAAAGCAATGGAAATGTAGAGTCAGCAGCAAACCATCAAAGATGCTGATGTTGTCTCAGAACCTGACCTTTATCTGACTCCCTTGTCCAAGTGAAAATTCTTCATTATAAGACTATCAGACAAATCCAGTTGAATAAGAACTTTGTCCTTAATATACCAGGATGTGACAACCCCTCAAATAAGAAAGGACATTGTATGCTGTTGAAGCAGAATACAGTAATACCTCATACAAAGTCCGCTTCATACAACATCGAATTCATACAACATTGCCTAATTTCTTGAAAAAGGTTACCTCATACAAAGTCGCTTGACTTTGTATGAGGCATTGGGTTTTTCCCAGGTTGCATTGTGCCTGGGCACTATAAAAGGCAAGACACATGCGTGCATTGCTCTTGTGGGTTTTGCATGAGGTGAAGAGTGTTTAGGAGTGGTTTTGAGCGTGGTTTTGGATTTTTTTGAATTTTTTCATCAGAATTTTTAGAAGCATTCCTGGGATTTTTGCAGCATTCTTCAGGTTCTTGGACAATCAGGGTTGTTTGACATGTTTTTGTAATGTATTTAGCCTTTAGACAATGATTTCTTAAAGTTCTGTCAGTTTCCTGTCTTTTTCTTTGACTTTGCCCTGAAGTCTGTGCTGTTACAGTACAATGTATCTCTATGGAAATGACGTTGTACGAGGCATTGCGGCAAGGATTTGGACGTTGTATGAGACATTGCGGCTAGGATTTTGCATGCCTCATACAAAGTCCAAATCCGTATAAAGTCCAAACTTGTGGAACCAAGTTTGGACGTTGTATGAGGTATCACTGTATTACAAACTCTTTTCCACAAGCCAAAGAGTTTATACTCAAGCTGTATGGGGACCCCATTCTAGAATGTATCATAAATAAATACTAAGCCTGTTGACATGAATGTGATGACTTTCAATACCTTCTTAGATTATTCTTGTTTGGCAGAGTAAATGCAGTTATTTATTTGCTGAAGGAGATCGAAACACAATCCCTTAGGGCAGTTGTTTTATTCTAAGAAAGAATATCGTTAATTTCATTTCAACTTTTCGAAATAACTTTTTAACCACACGAGCATTCAAGGGGGTTTACAATTCTCTAATAGAAAAATGAGGAAATAGAGCTAAACAGAAATATAACCAAATATAGCTGAAAAGAAAACTAGTATTAATGGTGAACTATAGCTGTAGTAGTCATTATAACTAGCTACATGTTTTTTCTTACCTTGTAGAATGGAAGTATGAAAATATAGAGCCAAGCAATTTGGAAGTAACAGTATCATTTTGCCAGTAATCATTTTTCATTACTGTAATTTCTTTCCTGAGCATCTTCTTCTTCTTCCTCCATGTATACGCTAGACTAATCCATGCATTGCAATTTAGAGAGCTTTGGAAAATGGGATTGTGTGTATGTTTGTATGACTACACAGTGGGAGATATGTAAATAGATATTCTGTGAAGTCATACTCTGGAAGTTGGGTTTCCCTGTGTTAATACATGTCAGCCCACCTCACAGGAGTCAGCAGAGAGAGGGGAAGAAATAGCCATGCAAAAGTTTTGTTTGCAGTTTGTAAAAGTAGCTATTCTCTGTTTTGGCTGTCCATATTTTCAGAAAGCCCAGTTAGCACACAGCTACCTTATCAAACTGGAAACAAGGTTGATTGAAAACTTCTCCTGTCTTGCTGCCAAATCCTTGCTCTTTTTTCTTTTATTTTTTGTTGCCTTGCTGCCCTGATGCTAGATTATCAAGCCTATAAAACAGGGGTTCTCAACCTTTTCAAGTCAGGGGCTGGGTCACACTCCCTCAAACAGTTGGCAGGCCAGACTGGTGCTCTAGCTGCTGCTGCAGACTAATTTACGGCTGTTGTAAACGTGTTTATGACAGCCGCGTACTTATTTACAGGAGTTGTAAACACAACAGCTGTAAACATTTACAACAGCCATAAATGAGTCCATGGCTAATTCTGGCAGTGGCGACTGGAGTGAGGGTGGGGGGCGGATTATTTGGTGCCATGGACCATAGGTTGAGAACCTCTGCTATAAATGGAAATGGGGAAAAAAAGGGGGGGCAGAATGAAACAGAACAGGAAGTGAAAATGAACATAGACACAGGAATCAAATCTGAGGAGGAGAGGATTCAAATGACAGCCAGTTTTTTTCACTGCACTACCCCTCCTCTTACTACTTGTTGTGTTCTGTAAAGCAGTGCCTTTAACAATGTACCTTTGCCATGTGTTATCAATGTAACCTTTCTGTGTGCAACATTATAACCATCACCTGTATCAATGTATGCTTGATAAGGGGACGCGAGCTAGTGACCACCAGAGGACAGTAGCGAGCGTCCAGCTCTAATGGATCATAGCCACCTGAATCAGCAGCGCGGGAAGATTCCCCGCGACCTCCTCACCTGGTCAAGAAGGGCGTGACCTCTACGACGTCACGCAGGCAGCAACCAATAGCCTGTCAACGAGCCACATTCAAATGTATAGCCAGCTGTATATATTGAGCTACCCATCCGCCATTACCACATGTTCCCCCGGATCATCATGCAATAAACCTGTGTTAAGCCAACCCTTCGGCTGTTGTGTTGTCTTTGGTCCCTTACACTAAACTACTACAGTAGCTGCCAGGATCAGCTTCAGATACAATGGTTATAACCCCCTCCATGACCTGAAATGATGCAAATGCATCCAATTCCCAAAAAGTAGAAACCCCAATGTCAGAGGGGAAAGCTACAGATTGTAGGGGAGAAAATCCAGACAGATTCTCATAGGCAGATTCTCATCATGTAGTCAATGGAAATTAATATGAAGCAGACCATCCTAAGCCCAGAGCATTTCCCACGTTCTTTGTCATTGTAGTCACAACTTGTTATTATCTGGAGTATTTTACTGAAAACCACATGTAATATCCTCAGTAAAGTGGGACTCGCTCTGCAAGAAAAGATCCCTGGGAAGAGAGGCTGGACGTAGATGGACTTCACGGCTGAAGAACTTGAGACACTAGTGTGGAATGTCCGCAGAAGAAATGTTTGAGGAGTTGAGAACAGGAAAACTATCACCATGATGAAAGCTAATATCCAGATCGGGTATGGGACCTGATGAAGAAGAAGAAAGTGGGACCCAGTTGTTTCCCTTTTTCTACTTCAATCTAGTTTTTGAATATTCAATTTTCTCTTTCCATTGTAATTTATGTTGAGTGAATCTTAAAGCCTGTAGTATTATTATGTACCTATAACACCTACTACTACTAGTAGTTCCTTCTCATGCTGTGTGGAGCCTGTCTTCCCCACTACAGCATATTAGGAAATGAGGCACCTCATTGCTTCTTCAGCAATAAAGTTGTACGGGGCCAGGGTGCTAACCTGACACCCAATTGTCCTCTTTTCTCATCCGAGCATAGCACCGGCAATAGCGGAGTTATCTAAAGCACCTAAAATAGAAATCAGAAAAACAAACAAACAAACAAAATAATTCAATAAACATTAATCTGTGCAAACATATCAGATAGGAAATAAAACATAACAAACAAATGAAGGCCCCAAATGTTCAGGTCTGAGGGACTTTCTCTCCCGCTATAAGCCTTCTCAGTCATAAAGATCATTGGGGAGACAATTTCCTCAGTCCTCCTACCTCCATGGGCACATCTGGTGGGAATGGGAGATAGGACCATCCCTGTGATTGTTCCCAGATTGTTCCCAGATTGGGGAAGGCCCTTCCCTGGAAACCTAGGTTGGCCCCTCTCTCTTGACCTTTCCATGATGGGTGAGGACCATATTTTCTGGACATGCTTTTAACGACTACATTGGCAGTTTTTCATTTTCTTTCCCAGACACTATAGTTATCTTAGGTGGTTTTTAAATGTGTTTCTAAGGTATTCTAATAGCTTTAACTATTATATGTTTTATTCTTTTTAGTCTCATAATTTATTGCAGTTTTAGTTGGTTTCTTTTTTTAATAACTGATAAGTCATAATTTCCTTAATTTGGAGAAAGGTGCTCTACAAACTAAACTAAATGTAACATACAAACAAACAAACTTTGGCTGTCCTGTCTTCTTTTGGTGAAGTCGTGTCAATAAAACTGGAATAAAATCAATATCAGTCTGTGGTGCAGATGTGCGTCTTGTGAAAGTGGTCTACCCTTTGATACTCAGGGCAGCAAAAGAAAGTGCGCCTCAGAAATAAACAGTCAGTGGTCACCCCTCCTTCATGAGTGCTAGCCACATCAAATGGAACTTATTTCCTCTCAAACCCAACATATTGTTTGAGGTGTTTTCTTTTATCTCCCAGGCAAACTGCAAGCAATATCACCTATTTGAGTCTTTTATGACCTAGTATCCTAGCAATCATACCTTGCTTCTCTCATGCCTTGCATGTATATAATAGAAGTATTTCTCTGTCTGTTAAAAACTAATGCCTCATAACTGAAAAGTATGATAACTCAGAGCATTTCCAGATTGTCCTTTATGGCGACTTTGTTCCTGAAGTCTCCGTTGCAATTTTCTGTCAGACTAATACACATTTAACTGTCATGGCTTCCCCAAGAGATTTATGGGAATTGTCATCTGGTGAGTGTGTACTGGGAATTTTATTTTACAAATTCACTCCCCTGTCATAGAAATCTTTTGTCTGGAGTTCCCTAGGGAGAAATAAATGACTGGTGAACCTGTGTAAGTCTGTAGCATAGATATGCCCTGCCCACCCCACCCCACCCCCTGAACTTTTACTTACTGTTTTGTTAGTATCTGAGCATGGAGAACACTGGCTCACTGGCCTTACATGAAACAGCTGTGAAATGCATGTAATTCTTTTAGTGTAAGGGACCAAAGACAACGAGACAGCCGAAGGGTTGGCTTAACACAGGTTTATTGCATGATGATCTGTAGGAACATGTGGTAATGGCGAATGGGTAGCTCAATATATACAGCTGGCTATACATTTGAATGTGGCTCGTCGACAGACTATTGGTTGCTGCCTGCGTGACGTCGTAGAAGGTCACGCCCTTCTTGACGAGGTGAAGAGGTGGCGGGGAATCTTCCCGCGCTGCTGATCCAGGTGAATCTGAGCCATGAGAGCTGGACGCTCGCTATTGCCATCTAGTGGTCACTAGCTCGCGTCCCCTTATCAGGTTTACATTGATACAGCTGAAGGTTATAATGTTGCACACAGAAAGGTTACATTGTTACCACATGGCTAAGGTACATTGTTAAAGGCACAGCTTTACAGAACACAACAATTCTAGTATTTACAGCTAATACTTGCTTGGTTGCTAGTTACTTCATTGTGTATTGATAATAGTCTGTATGCTAAAGTTATTTCTCTCTCCCAATGCCATGTTTCAGTTTAATTTTAGGAAGAAAGACAGGTCACACATTTCAGCAAACATCGTGGATGTGGGCTGCTGTCATGAAATGATAAATGTTTATTCTTCCTGCAGCATAAGACATGTGAATGTCCCTTAATGCTGTCTGGTTTTTTTTTTTTATGTAGTTGGTGTATGTGTGTATTAGAGAGATGTTTCTTTGAAAACAGCCAATCATTCTGTTTTGAGAATATACTGCCTTATGTGGTCCTAGAGGGCAAGGCATAGAAACATAAGGTTCGAGGTTTGCTCTTGTTATAAGTCTAATCCTTTAAAGAAAGGAATTAGAAGTAACTGAATTCATTTCATGACTTGGGCTCAAGAAAATCATGGATCTATCTATCTATCTATCTATCTATCTATCTATCTATCTATCTATCTATCTATCTATCTATCTATCTATCTATCTATCTATCTATCTATCTATCTATCTATCTATCTATCTATCTATCTATCTATCGAATTTCTTCTTCTATGTCTAGGTCAGTTGTGAAACTGCCAAAATAAAGGCATCTTTAGGTGAGTTCATTCAGCAGTTCCTTTCACCTGACCTAGTGTGAGAAAGATTAGCCGGCAACACAAGGTTGCAGCTACAGAGGTACACCTGATTGTGGTTCAAAAATACCATATTCAAGTATATTTAGCATTTTTAAAAATAGGACAAAATGCACAGCCCTGGGCTGTGTGTGCTGCGTTGTTATCTCATGGCAATAAATTTTCTAAGTAGGGTGGGAGAAATTTTGGCTTGTGAAATATTTTGGATGTTGACTCCCAGAAAGCCTGAATAGGAGGCCCAAAGGTATAGGCTTAGTCAGGGCCAGCACTACCATGATGCCAGTAGCGTAGGGCAGCCTCATCAGACCAAATTTTGCATATCATGAAAGGGCAGCAGATTGTAATTATTAATGAATAATTTTATTTGTATTGCCAGGCTACAGAAAAACATGTTACAGTAGTTGGATATTTTTGACTCAGGTATTGAAATACCGTATTTTCCGGCATATAAGACGACTGGGCGTATAAGACGACCCCCAGTGTTTCTAGTTAAAATGTAGAGTTTGCAATATACTCGCCATATAAGACTACCCCTCTTCCAATGGCGGCAATCTTCGGGGCCTCCCAGGCCGGGGATGGCTCCCTTTATCTCCCCGCCGGTGGAGGGGGCGAGGAGAGCGCAGCTGCGGTGGCAGCGTCGTCTTCGGGGCCTCTCGGGCGGGGGACGGCTCCCTTTATCTCCCTGCTGGTGGAGGGAGCGGGGAGAGAGTGGCTGCGGTGGAGTCGTCATCTTGGGGGGCCCCGGGCCGGGGACGGCTCCCTTTATCTCCCCGCCAGACATATGAAGCAAGCTGCAGGTAAGTACCCAGCGTATAAGACGACCCCCGACTTTGGCACAGATTTTTCGGGGTTAAAAAGTCATTTTATATGCCGGAAAATACAGTAACTTGATTGGTGGCAAGTATGTACCATGACTTTTGAGGAGAGGAGAGGGGCCATGTGTTCTTGCATCTCAGGCCACAAAAAAAGATTTTGGGCTAGTTTAAGTCTAAAACATCTGGAAGGCAAAATATTTCCCATTGCTGCTCTGCCACTTAGAAGCTAGAACTACCTGAGAGTCCTGTTTTGAAGCAGCGGATAACTAATAATGGCCACACTCTCATTGTCTCTCCCATCTTCTCCACTGGTGGGAACAGAATGAGTTAGGTCACTCAGCTTCTATGAAATCTGAGAAAGAAAACACAAAGAAAAGGGAAGTTACAGTATCTTTAGCGTGCTGGACTGGATAATTCTGTGGCTATTCCCAGAATGAGTTAAATCCATGTGGGGGTAAAAGTGAATCAGAATTTGCGCAGCATAGTCTGGAATTTCCCTGAAAGACACATGTGGTTATTGAAAAAAGGGGAACAGTTTGTTTCAGGGCTGGGGATGGTAGGAGACCAAGCGGAGGAACAGTGAAACAAATCAAAGGCTCTATAGTGATAATCTTTTGCTTCTACAAGTGCATAATTAGATAATTAGCTAGTTAAGAAAAATTGAGGTATTTGTTCTCTTTTGGTTTGTCATTTTGCTTTGCTGTCTTACTTGTTTGTTATCATAATCAATAACTAATAAGAAAAGCCCCCCCCTCCCCCAAATCAAATGCTTTGTCCATACATAACTTCTGCTCCCAGTTCTGGATCCAAAGAAAGCATTACTCATTCAACATGCCCAAGGGGCTGCTCACAAAGAAAAACTTCTTTTAAAACAAACGAATAAAAAAAGATTTTCCAAAGCTGTTTGTGATGTGCTGATTTTGTGTGCCTGCAATTCAAAGTGAAAAGTTCAAAAGTCACACTTAGTCTGCTTAAGAAAACCTACATGAGCTCTTTAGATTCCATGATACTAAAGTAAACTTTATGAAATAAATATAATTGTTATTTCCAACAGTGATACTCAGAAATTGCACCTGTTGTGTGACTGGTTCACAATTAACCTAATGTAAGGATGAAAGTTATGAAAGTTCTGGAGGAATTTCTTCAGCAACTCTGTGCCATGAGTCCAAATGACAAAAGAATCATTCATGAATCTGAGGCAAGGGAGAGGTTTCTATATATGGAATTGGAATTGAGGAAGCATTGTTGAAACAAATCTATGTTTTTAAGGTGTCATAAGATTTTGTCCTTTTCATCTCCTCTCCCCCTTTAATTTTGTCAAAATAGATACAGTAACAGAATGCTGAGAAGTTAGGATCTATATTGACATTGTAACATAAGCAGCAATGGGGATTATGATAATATACATTGAAAAAAGCAACCTTCCAGTTTAAACATATTCATCCTTATAACACTACTGTTGGACAGCAGGAGGCTAAGGACAGAGCTGCACATAATGGTACTAACTTCTCCTATTTCACTGTTTTCAGTGTCTTTTGCCAGTAGACCACACTCAAAGACACAGCTCCCCCTCTCTCTCCTGTGGATCTTTCTCAAAAGATAGTTGTACCATATACAACTCAATGATTTCATGACAAGTAGTGGGACCTGGTTGTTTTATGAACCTTTGTGGGTTCCTTTGTTTAGCTTCCGAGAAGCCTTCCATTCAAATTCTGTGTATGTGTGTGACTGTTGTACTACATAAACTGCAGCAATGTGTTTTTTCATTAGTACAGCGTGTAGAAAATGATGTAGTCTATTGAACTCATCTCATACATGGAAAGCACCAGCACTTCAAATCTTACCTCCTGCTGAGATGAAATGCAATTTATAAATTATTTTGTCATTCCTGAAAATAGGATGGCGTCTCCAAACCTGGAAGTTCCTTGGCCACCAGTTTCATAGCGCTGCTATGCTATGGCCCATTAGTTATAGCTGTTAGCAGAGGAGATGTTTCTTACCACCATTGGTTCTAAATTTGGAAGGAACGTATACACACACACACCAAATACTTGTCTCCCGTAGAGTGTTCAGTTGAACTCTGTTCAGCATGTTCTCTTCAGAACTATATATAGGTGAAATCTGCTCTTGTGGTTATTCCTTCCTTAATTTTCTCAAAACGTTTGAGTCAGATTTTGATCAGGATTTTCATCATGAATCAGAACATCAGACAGTGGCTTAGACCAGAAGAGGGGCTTCTGTTGATCCCTGGCCTGACAGTTCATAAAAACTACTACCTCTTTCTCATTCACTTTGCTTTGTAGAATTCTTGGCCTCCTAGCTGTTTGATTCTACACTGCCTAATTAGTAAGACATCAGGTGACATCTTGGAGGTGGTTTATTTTGGGGGATTACAAGGAAGTGCTCCTGCTCCTATACCTCCACCACCTTAGTGCACAACTGCATGGGGATTTGTCTCACAGTGTGGTCTGTTCTGGGGACCGGCTTGTTCATTCTTTCCCCCAGAGACCACAAGATATAAGCGCGAGCATAACCAGAGCATTCCTACTAGCACCTTTTTGACTTCCTGTCAGGGGTTACTTTTTTAAAGGTGTGGGTAAGATCACTCCATTTTAGTTCATTTCCAGTGTGTGTGATTGCTGAGATTGAATCAAAGTGAGTGGCCTGTTGTATCTGAAGCCACATAATGATTTTCTGAAATAGAAAGCTTTCATGTTATTTGCCTTTGGAGGGCAAGGGAGAGGAAGTTTTGCATTTCTTTTAAGTTGTTAATGTATCGGTAATACTTTGAGAGTGTTTTTCTAAAGTATCCCTAATGCAATGGGGGGGGGGGGAGATGCAAAACTTCCTTTTCACTCCAATGGTGAGTGGCAAGGAAGATTTCTGTTTCTTAAGATTATAAAGTGTTTTTCCCCTCTGTGATTTGTTTAAACCACTTAATGATCTTGAGAAATTGGAAGCTTTCTCTTTATAGGAAAGCAAGTCTGAATTATGCTAAGTGGGGTCACTTGAGGTGGGGGTGTAGTTGATCCTTCTATGTGGATGCAATGATTTCACACACACACACACACACACACACACACACACACACACACACACACACACACACACCTTTAATGTGAGAAGAGGAAGAGAAGACAAAACAAAATGGCCTCAAGAAACACTACTGAAAACTATGGATAAGTTGGAAGCTTACCCACTATTTGCATGGCTATCTCCCAATGGTGTATATCTAAGACTGCTTACCAGCTTTAGGAACATCCTGATCTCCTTTGTCAGGTTAAGTATCTCTTTGTAGGTTCTCTCTACTCAGTTAATTTGTCAGATCATTATTCTGGATCTACCTGACTGCATTTAGTGCTATGTATTAAACATGAAGCTCTGTTCTGTATTAATGACATTGGCTAAGAGTTATATTGCTGGGAACCTAAATTACTGTAACTTCACCCAGCCTTCTTACTGTATATGAAGTGACTGTGTGGTAGACATTTTGCACAACAGTGTTTTTGAGTTCCAGGATGAAGCAACAGGAGGGACTCATCCTTTACCAATGCAGCAACATGAATGTGAAATTAAGAGCTATGTGCACTGTAGAGGAAAACTGAATTTTATTTTGAATAGTAGCCATGTTAGTCTGTGTTTCAAGCATATCAGAGAGTAAACAAAACAAAACAAAAACATTGTAGAGGAAAACATGACATTCTTTTATTGCTCCCAGATTTAAGATTTAGTGCTAAACTCACTGTGTAGTGTAATGGTCTAGAAACAAGGACATTGTTTCATACACCCATTTAAATTCTCTCAGGTGGGAGGAAGTCCAGATAAGGGGGGGGGGGTAGGGTGGAGGGCAGTAGGACATTTTGAAGGGGTGACCCAGCCTTCAACCCCAAAAGTAACCTTAGTTTGCCCCAAGAAATTGCCCATAGCCCCCACCAGCTTCTGCAGGGGGGAGGCCAGGTCACAGCCCATGACCTGGGGTCTGTGCCAAAAGGCATGGCCACAACAATCCTTCATGGATGCTCCCCTGACTATGCTGATGAGTGCAAATCCTTATCGGACCCGCAAACAACTCCTGGAGACGTGAACTCTTTATCTTCCCTACTAGACCATTCCCAATTACCCCATTCCACATGCTATTGTTTGCCCCTGTCTCCTGGTTGCCCTCTCTGCCGCATGTACACTTATCAAAGTATGCACACTCGTTAATACATGACCAATGTACATGGAACCCATTGTTTCGAACCCACTTCCTCTTAGCCTGTGCTGGATGTGCGATTGTGCTAGGCGGCACAGACCAAGGAATATTGGCAGGTAATAAATAGAGGTTGCCCAGCACTCCTCGCCGTCGCCTCATCTTGATGCCTTGACCCGCGTGTGTGTCTGATTTCATCCCCACGAGCGGCCACGATCCCTACAACATTTGACCTGGGCTTTACATTCATGTTTTTTAAAGGGCACTGTCAAGGGGATAAATTATTTTTAAAATATATTTCATCGACAAGTCCTCAAAATCTTGCATAATTGCCACCCCACCCACCCCATACTCCTAAAGGGCAAAAGGGGACTTTTTCATCAGTTGGGGAGAGCCTGCAGTCTTGCAACAATGCTTTTTGGAATATCACATGGCACAAAGGCCACATAGAGAAGAAGGTTAGGAATCTTTACAGTTACATATTTTTGCTCTAAAAAGCAGATCCAAACAATTTATACATAACTGAGATTGGTCTATTTGACTAAGAGATTTATTGGCTTCATACCTTCTTTGCTCCACAATCATCTTTCAGGTATCATGCTAAATGACCTTTTGATTTTACATCAGCCTTCGAGCCATAGTTCTTGTGGTGTAAGAAACCAGGATATCACATCATGGTTTGAGACATACATATGCCCTACCTTTGCTGTTATGTTTACATTCACAAACATCTGACAATCAACAGTTACAACTTTTGTTCTTCCTCAAGATGCTGCTGGGTTGGGAATGTATGAATACTGTATGTAAAAAGCTGAGTGCTGTGCTGATGGAAGGTGAGAGCAGGCAAGTAACTGTAAGTTATGATTTGCCTGCTGTATGTCTGGGAGTTTAAACTAAGATGTGGGTTCTTAAGCTATGGTTCATGCTAATTTTGGTTTGCGATTATATCTAAATTGAACCAAAGTGTCTTATGCTGTAGTTGCTTATTTACAGCTAAAGCAACTGACTTAATAGAGGAATATCAGTGTCATAAAGTCTAAAAGCTTCTCATTTAAAAAAAAACCCTGCTAGACTGCACTAGAATGAATTTTAGATCCCATCTTAGCCAAGTGATAATGTCTTAAGTGTACTCCAGATGTTTATAACAAGGGTGCAGTCAATTCTTTCATCAGTGAGGAGAAACTTGGGAAATTCATTTTTATATACTATAATTCCCAGAATCCCCCAGATAGCATGGCTATTGTCCATGCTGGTTGGGAGATACTAGGACTGTAGTCCAAACAGTAATCTAGTCTAGAAAGTATTCCACCACCACCCAGCTCTGGTGGTGAGGTAACACAAAAACAAAAGTGAGAATGTTAAGTGCTGATTTGTGTAACAAGACAGCATGACCTGCAGAAATGATGTGTGATGGGAGTACACCATGCTCACTATGTATCACATTACTCGGGCTGTTTAGAGACTCTTTCTGTGTTGTTGGCTGTTGATATTGTGTTGGGAGTTCAATTCACCAAAATGCCTCCTATGAGAAAAGCCACCCTATGTGGCTTTAGGACAGGGGTAGTGTTGTGTTCTGTAAAGCGGTGCCTTTAACAATGTACCTTTGCCATGTGTTACCAATGTAACCTTTCTGTGTGCAACATTATAACCATCAGCTGTATCAATGTAAACCCGATAAGGGGACGCGAGCTAGTGACCACCAGAGGGCAGTAGCGAGCGTCCAGCTCCCATGGCTCATATTCACCTGGTTCAGCAGCGCGGGAAGATTCCCCGCCACCTCTTCACCTGGTCAAGAAGGGCGTGACCTCCTACGACGTCACGCAGGCAGCAACCAATAGTCTGTCGACGAGCCACATTCAAATGTATAGCCAGCTGTATATATTGAGCTACCCATCCGCCATTACCACATGTTCCTCCGGATCATCATGCAATAAACCTGTGTTAAGCCAACCCTTCGGCTGTTTCATTGTCTTTGGTCCCTTACACTAAATTGGCGACGAGGATGGGATATGGCAGCCCACGGGACCAAGACATGCGCCGGTTTCGAAATCAGGAAACCGGGCGACTGGGAGATCTTCGAGATGGACTTCCAGGCCGCACTGATCGAGTCCGAAGTCACGGAAGAGGCGAAGAAAAGAGCCATCTTCACCAGAATGCTCGGACAAGAAACAAAAAGGACCTTGGTGGACCTGATCGCACCGAGGAGGGTGAGCGAATTCAAGGCCAAGGAACTCATGCAGATGCTGCGTGAGCACGTCCGGCCCGCCACGGCGATGTTTCCCGCTCGGAGTGCGTTTTGGAGGCGAGTCCAAGCGCCCGGGGAGACGGTCGCCGCATTCGTGGCGGCCCTGCGGCTGGCGGCCGGCCCGTGCAAATGGGAGAATGCCGAAATCACCCTCTGGGACTGTGTGCAATGCGGCCTGAACGACGCCGAAACCCAGCGCACGTTAATGAACCAAGAGCCGCCTCCCATGTTGCAGGAGGTCATCAGAGCGGCCCAGGCCGCAGAAGCTACGAAGGCCGGGGTCCAAGAACTTCAGGACTGGCGGCCGAAGTCGAGCAAGGCAGAGGCTCCGGTACAGGCGGCCCGGCGAACTTCGAGGTCGTCCACAGAGAGCAGCGACGACGAGGACGTCCGGGGGGTCCGGAAGGAGAGCCGGCGATGCGACGGCTGTGGAGCGGCCCACGACCGCGTGAAATGCCCCTTCCGGAAGGCCGAGTGCCACAACTGCGGCCGCCGCGGGCACATCGCCAAGGTGTGCAGGAAGAAGCGCGAGACCCGGAGGAGCTCCGCAGACCGTTCCGCCGGACGAGACCGCCCAACGAGACCCAAGGACGGCGCCCAGGCCACGCGGAAGCAGGACGGCATGGGCCACATCGCCGACGGCAGCGAGGACGACGCCCCAGTGTTCAGCGTGTCTACTAGACACCCCCGCTACTTTGTTGAGGTACTAGTCCAAGGGGTCCCCATTAGGATGGAAATTGTCTCGGGGTCCTCATATTCAATCATTTCCCAGAGGGAGTTTTTGGGAATTGCCCCCCACAAGCGACCCAAGCTCAAAGCATTGAGGTCCACACTACGGGACGTGCAAGGGAACAGTATTCCAGTGTTGGGGGTTGGAGAATTTCAGGTCAAATTCAAGGAGCACGCCGCGTCCCTTCCCCTAGTCGTGCTCAAAGGAGGAGATTGCAGCCTCCTCGGGACTCAATGGTTCCAGCCCCTGGGGTTGTTTATTGGGGGGTTGCACGCCGTTGGGACTGATCCAATTCAGGAGGTGTGCGAGGCGCACCCCGAAGTTTTCAAAAAAGGACTGGGGAATTTCAAGGGGCCCCCAGTGACTTTCGGCCTGGACCCGGAGGTCCGCCCAATTTGCCTTAAACCACGCCGGGTGCCGTTCGCACTCAAGGACAAGATAGAGGCGGAACTGGACAAGTTGGTGGGCCAGGGGATCCTTGTGCCTGTAGATTCTGCGGAGTGGGAAACTCCAATTGTAACCGCTCTTAAGGCCAATGGGGAGGTCCGCATATGCGCCGACTACAAGTGCACCATCAACAAGGCGATCTGCCCGAATGCATATCCGGTGCCGGTAGTCAGCCATCTGCTGGCCAGGTTACACGGGGGAAAGTGTTTCGCTAAGCTCGACTTAGCACAGGCCTACCAGCAGCTCACGGTGTCCCCGGCCGCAGCTGCTGCGCAGACCATAGTCACCCATAAGGGGGCGTTCCAGGTGACGCGCCTCCAGTTCGGCGTGAATTCGGCGCCTGGAATTTTCCAGTCACTCGTGGAACGCCTCCTGAAGGGATTAGAGGGGGTGTTGCCTTATTTTGATGACGTGTTAATAACGGGGGGGAGTCGGGCTGAATTGGCCAAGAGGTTGGGGAAGGTCCTGACGATATTCGAAAAGGCGGGGCTGAGGTTGCGAAAGGACAAATGCGTCTTCTTCGCAACCGAGGTTGAGTTCCTAGGGTTTTGTGTGACTCCTGAGGGAATAAAACCATCCGTGTCCAAAGTGGCAGCCATTAAGAAAGCCCCCCGCCCCACCTCCAAGCCCGAGTTGCAGTTGTTCCTAGGGCTGCTCAACTTTTACCACTCCTTCCTCCCCCGAAAGGCAGCGGTGGCTGAGCCGCTACACAAACTGCTAAAGAAAGACCAGGCATGGAAGTGGGGCGATGACCAAGAAAGGGCATTTAGCGAGCTAAAAAGCCTCCTGGCGTCCGACGCCATACTGACCCATTTCAACCCCAAACACCCAGTAGTTCTGACCTGTGATGCATCTCCAGTGGGGGTGGGGGCGGTGCTGTGCCACGTGTTGGAAAACGGAAGGGAGGCCCCGATAGCATTTTACTCCAGGTCCCTGTCCCAAGCAGAGAGAAACTATGCACAGACGGACAGGGAGGCACTAGCGATAGTCGCAGGGACGAAAAAATTTCACGATTTTCTGTACGGCCGCCCCTTCACCATTGTAACAGACCACAAGCCCCTGCTAGGCATCTTTACCGCTGATAAGCCCACCCCACAGATCCTGTCTCCGAGGATGCTCAGGTGGGCCATTTTTCTCAACGCGTATCAGCACGCGTTGGTCTACCGGCCCGGAAAAGAGATCAGCCATGCGGACGCTCTATCTAGGTCTCCCCTTCCCCTAACGCCCAGCCAGGTGAGCAAGGGGGAGCGGGACCATCAGGTTCTCATGATAGAGGTGCTGGATTCGCCCCCCGTAGTGCCCGCCGACATTGCCAAAGCGACAGAGAAGGACAAAACGTTAGCGACAGTCAGCTCCTGGCTGCAGAAAGGGTGGCCCGCGTCCTCCCCAGCGGAGGAGTTCGCTCCATTTTTCAGAAAAAAGCTAGAACTGTCCCTAGAGAGGGGGTGTCTCTTGTGGGGGCAGCGGGTGGTGATTCCCACTTCCCTTCGGCCGCGGATCCTCAAACTGCTGCACGTCAGCCACCCCGGCATCGTGCGATCTAAGGCGCTGGCCCGGAGTTACTTCTGGTGGCCCCAGCTGGACGCCGACATCGAGCACATGGTCGGCACTTGTGAAAGTTGCCAATGCTCCAGACCAGAGGAGGCCCGCCTTCCCCACAGGGAATGGGACGCGGCTAAGGGGCCGTGGTCCCGGGTACACATTGATTTCGCGGGCCCGTTCAGAGGCACCCTGTTCCTTCTCGTAGTGGACGCCTTCTCCAAGTAGTTGGAGGTTATCCCAGTCACAAGCACCTCCTCGGCCCAGACCATTAGGCATTTGTGGAGGCTCTTTTCCACGTTCAGCATACCCGACACCTTAATTAGCGACAACGCTAGTTGTTTCACATCCTCCGAGTTTAGGGCATTCATGGAGATTAACGCCGTTCGGCATATCACCTCCGCCCCGTTCCACCCGGCCACCAACGGCCAAGTAGAGCGCCTCGTCCGCACCACGAAGGACGTGTTGCGGTGCATGGGCCCAGGGGATCTGAACCTACAAGTTTGTCAGTTTCTGCTAGGGTACAGGGTGACCCTGTTGGCGTCAGGATACTCCCCCGCAGAGCTCTTAATGCGCAGGAAACTGACCACCATCCTTACTAGGCTAGACCCCACGAGGGTAGAGGACAAAGGAAGGAACATCGGGCTAGAGGCTACCAAGAGTTTCAGTGTAGGCGCCCCCGTGCATTGCAGGAATTACGCCAGCACGGGCCCAGCCTGGGTACCGGGCGTAGTTGTAGAGCAAACCGGCCCCGTGTCGTACCGCGTGGAAACCAGCACGGGGCTCCTGTGGAGGCGGCACGCGGACCAGCTCCGACGCAGGGTCTCCGATGAGCAGGCCACAGACCAAGCAGAGTATAAGTCAGCGTTAGGGTTCTCCCCCACCCGTTCAGCCCAAGGGGGAGGGAAGGGGGACCGCGGGCCCCCACCAAGGGGGGAGGAGGATATCCTCATAGATACCCTGGGGGATCTTTCCGAGGAGGAGGAACCCGACCCCATACATATCTCGCGGAAGGTCCCCACAAATGCGGGTACCCCCACTAAGTTAGATTTTGATTTCCAGAACCGGGGGGGTTTTTCGGAGTGGTCCCCCACCCGTCCAAGCGAGAAGAGGGGTTTTTCGTTAGCCCCGACGGCCCCCGGTCTGCCCACAATGGAGTTTTTCCCTTCCCCTGAGGCCGCCAGGCAGCAGCAAACCACTAACGAGTCTCCCTCTCCCATTTCAGGACAAGGGCCCAGGGAACAAAGAAGCAATAACGCCCCCGGGGGGGCAGCCCTCTTCACGGCCCAAACGCACATGCAACAAGCCATCTTGGCTGAGAGACTTCGTCTCATCCTAGGGGGGAGGGATGTTGTGTTCTGTAAAGCGGTGCCTTTAACAATGTACCTTTGCCATGTGTTACCAATGTAACCTTTCTGTGTGCAACATTATAACCATCAGCTGTATCAATGTAAACCCGATAAGGGGACGCGAGCTAGTGACCACCAGAGGGCAGTAGCGAGCGTCCAGCTCCCATGGCTCATATTCACCTGGTTCAGCAGCGCGGGAAGATTCCCCGCCACCTCTTCACCTGGTCAAGAAGGGCGTGACCTCCTACGACGTCACGCAGGCAGCAACCAATAGTCTGTCGACGAGCCACATTCAAATGTATAGCCAGCTGTATATATTGAGCTACCCATCCGCCATTACCACATGTTCCTCCGGATCATCATGCAATAAACCTGTGTTAAGCCAACCCTTCGGCTGTTTCATTGTCTTTGGTCCCTTACACTAAAGGTAACCAAACTTTTCAGGCCACAGGCCAGTCACATGGTTGAGTGGGCCGGTCACGTGGTTCCTCACCACTCCCAGAAGCGGAAGTAAAACGTGCCAGCGTACACACAAAACATTGCTGTAAATGCACCTGCGGCTGTCATAGATGTGTTTACGACAGCCTCGGGTGCTTTATGGCAGTGTTTTGTGCAAGTGCATGCATGTTTTACTTCCGCTTCTGGGAGTGGCAAGGGCCGGATTATTAGGTGCCATGGGCCAGATCTGGCCCACAGGCCGTAGTTTGGGCACCCCTGTTTTAGGCAATGCTGCACAGTCCCAGTGTGCCCCCTTTAGTGTATGGGACCAAAGACAACAGAACAGCCGAAGGGTTGGCTTAACACAGGTTTATTGCATGACGATCCGTTGGAGCATGAGGTAATGGCGGTGATACATCTCAATATATACAGTAGCCCTATACATTTGAATCTTGTAGCACGGTAGCTCATTGGCTGCTACCGGCGTGGCCTCGCCCAGGCACGCCTCTTTTCCTGCTGCTGAATGCAGATCTTTCTTCTGCTGCTGAATGCGGGGAAGGTTTTCCCGCGGCTGTCCGTGATTGAGCAATGTGAACCATGTGAGACTGAACGCTCGCAGCTGCCCTCTATGGGCTGTCTGCTCGCGTTCCTTTACAGCTGAGATACCTTGTATTTGGAGTGGTTACATTCTTGCCTTTACAATACAATGAATATGCAATCATACATACATAACATCCCTCCCCCCTAGGATGGGACGAAGTCCCGCAACCATTGTGGCTTGCCGCACGTGCGCTTGGGGCGTGCTTGCGCCTGACCTAGTGCTGGAGAGCCTGTGATCTCTGCCTCCGCGGGTACTTGTCCTGCAACGGGAAACGGGGATTCGTTAGTGGCTCTGTGGGGGGTCCGTGCCTGCCTTGTCCCCGGGGATGGGAATGGAATGAACAGTTGGGAGGTAAACCCCTGCCTGTTGCTCTCGGACCCGGGGGACCCTCCTACTGTGAACCGCGGAACTGATGAGGTCGCCCTTGTGGTTCTGCTACCTTCTGTTCCCCGCTCGGGGGACCTTGAGACTGTGGTGGGCGGACTCGCTGTTGCCTCCTGTCTTGGGGGTGTCGGTCTCCGGAGAATTGGCGCTATGTTGCATTCTAACTCACAGGGGCTACTGGGACTGGAAGTACCAGGGGCTGAACTGAAACCCCTCTTTTCGCTAGGACGGGTGGGGGACCACTCCGCTAACTCCCCCTGGTACTGTAAATTAACGTCTAAACTTCTAGGGGCATCTGTGTTTCGGGGAAACTTCCGAGGGGTATGTGTGAGGTCGGGGCTCTTCCTTTCTGCCGCGAAGTCCCGCAAAAGATCTCTGAGGATCGATTCCCTTTCCTCCCCCCTTGGTGGGGACCCATGTCCCCCTTTCCCTCCCCCTTGGGCTAAACGGGTGGGGGAGAACCCTAACGCTGATTCGTGGCTTTTTCCGTCTTCGTCCTGTTCTCCGGGGACCCTGCGTCTGAGTTGGTCCACGTGTCGCCTCCACAGGAGGCCTGTACTGGTCTCCACGCGGTATGAGACGGGGCCGGTTTGTTCTATTACGGTGCCCGGCACCCAGGCTGGCCCCGCGTCGGCGTAGTTCCTGCAATGCACCGGGGCGCCTATGCTGAAACTCTTTTCGGGTTCCACCCCTATGTTCCGCCCCGTGTCCTCTACTCTCGTGGGGTCTAGCTTGGAGATTACCGTGGCCAGCTTCCTGCGCATTAACAGCTCCGCGGGGGAGTACCCTGACGCCAATGGGGTGACCCTGTACCTTAGCAGGAATTGGCACAATTTCAGGTCGAGGTCTCCGGGGCCCATGCGCCGCAGCGCGTCTTTTGTGGTGCGCACGAGGCGCTCTACTTGGCCGTTGGTGGCCGGGTGAAAGGGGGCGGAGGTGACGTGCCAAATGGCGTTGCGATCCATGAATGCCCCGAACTCGGCGGACGTGAAACAGCTAGCGTTATCGCTGACGAGGGTGTCGGGTAAACCGAACGTGGAAAAGACCCTCCGTAACTGTTTAATTGTAGTGGCCGAGGAGGTGCTCGAGACTGGAATGACCTCCAACCACTTGGAGAACGCGTCCACCACAAGGAGGAAAAGCGTTCCCCTGAACGGGCCAGCAAAGTCTACGTGTACCCGGGACCAGGGCCCCCTTGCTGCGTCCCACTCCCTATGTGGCAAACGAGCCTCTTCTGGCCTGGAGCTTTGGCACGCTTCGCAAGTGCCGACCATGTGCTCGATGTCGGCGTCTAGCTGGGGCCACCAAAAGTAACTACGGGCTAGTGCCTTGGAGCGGACGATCCCCGGGTGGCTGACGTGCAGCAGTTTAAGCACCCTCGGCCGGAGCGACGTGGGGATCACTACCCGCTGTCCCCACAAAAGGCAACCCCTCTCTAGGGACAACTCTAGTTTCTTTTTGAAAAATGTGTCGAATTCCGCTGCTGGGGAAGACACGGGCCACCCTTTCTGTACCCAGGAGCAAACTGTAGCTAGCGTTTTGTCCTTGCCGGTCGCTTTGGCGATGTCGGCCGGTACTACTGGAGGGGAGTCTAGGACCTCTATCATTAAAACCTGGTGGTCCCCCTCTTCCTTGCCCACGTGGCAGCAATCCCGGGGAATGGGGGACCTCGACAGGGCGTCCGCATGGCTGATTTCCTTCCCGGGCCGGTATACCAACGCGTGCTGATACGCGTTGAGAAAAATGGCCCACCTGAGCATCCTCGGGGACAGGATTTGGGGTGTGGGCTTATCTGCGGTGAAAATGCCTAGCAAGGGCTTGTGGTCAGTCACTATGGTGAAGGGGCGGCCGTACACAAAATCATGAAATTTCTTGGTCCCCGCAATTATCGCTAGTGCTTCCCTGTCTGTCTGGGCATAGTTTCTCTCCGCTTGGGACAAGGACCTAGAGTAGAACGCTATCGGGGCCTCCCTCCCGTTCTCCAGTACGTGGCATAACACCGCCCCCACCCCCACCGGGGATGCATCGCATATCAGGACCACTGGGCGTTTGGGATCAAAGTGGGTCAGTACCGCATCTGATGCCAGGAGTCGCTTCAGGTCATTGAAAGCCGTCTCCTGGTCGTCGCCCCACTTCCATGTCCCGTCCTTTTTTAACAATTTGTGTAGCGGTTCCGCCACTGCTGCCTTCCGTGGAAGGAAGGAGTGGTAAAAGTTGAGCAGTCCAAGGAACAACTGCAACTCGGGCTTGGAGGTGGGGCGGGGGGCCTTCTTGATGGCGGCCACCTTGGATTGGGATGGCCTTATTCCCTCGGGAGTAACACGGAACCCTAGGAACTCAACCTCAGTTGCGAAGAAAACACATTTGTCTTTCCGCAACCGCAACCCCGCTTTTTCGAATATTGCCAGGACCTTTCCCAACCTTGTTGCTAATTCGGCCCGGCTCCCCCCTGTGATCAATACGTCATCAAAGTAGGGTAACACCCCCTCTAACCCCTTCAGGAGGCGTTCCACGAGTGACTGGAAGATCCCGGGCGCCGAATTCACGCCGAATTGGAGGCGCGATACCTGGAACGCCCCTTTGTGGGTGACTATGGTCTGCGCAGCAGCTGCGGCGGGGGTGACCGGGAGTTGCTGGTAGGCTTGGGCCAGGTCGAGTTTAGCAAAACACCTCCCCCCGTGCAACCTGGCCAACAAGTGGCTGACTACCGGCACCGGATACGCATTAGGGCGGATCGCCTTATTGATGGTGCACTTGTAATCAGCGCATATGCGGACCTCCCCGTTGGCCTTGAGCGCTGTTACAATTGGAGTTTCCCACTCCGCAGAATCAACAGGAACAAGAATCCCCTGGCCCACCAATTTGTCCAACTCCGCCTCTATTTTGTCCTTTAGTGCGAAGGGCACTCTGCGCGGTTTAAGTCTGATTGGACGTACTCCAGGGTCCAGGTCGAAAGTCACTGGGGGGCCCTTGAATTTTCCGAGCCCCTTTTTGAAAACCTCGGGGTGCGCGTCGCACACGCTCTGTATTGGATCAGTCCCGGCGGCGTGTACTCCCACGGCGGGCACCCCCCCAATGAACAACCCCAGGGGCTTGAACCATTGAGTCCCGAGGAGGCTGCATTTACCTCCCTTGAGGACGACTAGGGGAAGCGTTGCGGTGTGCTTTTTAAACTGGACCTGGAACTTCCCAACCCCCAACACTGGGATGCGGTTCCCTTGCACGTCCTTCAGTGTGGCCCTCAACGCTTTGAGCTTGGGCCGCACGCGGGGGGTGATTTTCATGAACTCCCCCTGGGAAATGATAGAGTAGGAGGAACCCGAGTCCACCTCCATCCTAACAGGGGCCCCTTGGATTACTACCTCAACGAAGTAATGGGGGTGCTCCGTGGAAACGCTGCAAACCGGGGCGTCGTCCTCGCTGTCGTCGGAGATGCGCCCTACTCCGTCCCGGGTCCTCGTGGTCCGGTTGCCGTCCTTTGGCCTCGTGGTGCGGTCCTGCCTCGCCGAGCAGTCTGGGGAACTCCTCTTGGCCTCGCGCCGTTTCCGGCAGACCTTGGCGATGTGCCCGCGCCGGCCGCAGTTGTGGCACTCGGCCTTGCGTAATGGACATTTGGCGCGGGCGTGGGCGGCGCCGCAGCCGTCGCAGCGCCGGCCCTCTCTGTGGACCCGCCGGACGTCCTCGTCGTCGCCGCTCTCCGTGGACGAGTTCGAAACTCGCCGGGCCGTGCGCACCGAGCTCTCTGCCTTGGCGGGTTTCGGGCGCCAGTCCTGCAGCTCTTGCACCCCGGCAGTTGTAGCCTCCGCGGCCTGTGCCGTGTCGAGGACTTGTTGCCACGTGGGAGGCGGCTCCTTTTTCATCAGCGCGCGCTGAGTCTCGGTATCCCTCAGACCGCAGAGCAGGCAGTCCCGGAGGGTGACTTCTGGGGTCTCCCACTTGCATGGGCCGGCGGCCAGCCGCAGGGCCGCGGCGAACTCAGCGACCGATTCCCCGGGCGCCTGGACTCGCCTCCAGAACGCGCTCCGAGCGGGGAACATGGCTATCGCGGGCCGGAGGTGGGTGCGCAGCGCCGCCAGGAGCTCTGTGGCCTTGAAGTCGCTCACCCTCCTCGGCGCGATCAGGTCCACCAAGGTCCTCTTGGTCTCGTGTCCGAGCATGCGGACGAAGATGGCTCTCTTCTTGGCCTCATCTGAGACTTCGAGCTCCACTAGCGCTCCATTGAAGTCTATCTCAAACAGCTCCAAGTCTCCCGGCGTCCTGATCTCGTAGCCGGCGCATGTCTTGGTCCCGTGGGCAGCCATCATCCCACCTTCGTCGCCAATTTAGTGTATGGGACCAAAGACAACAGAACAGCCGAAGGGTTGGCTTAACACAGGTTTATTGCATGACGATCCGTTGGAGCATGAGGTAATGGCGGTGATACATCTCAATATATACAGTAGCCCTATACATTTGAATCTTGTAGCACGGTAGCTCATTGGCTGCTACCGGCGTGGCCTCGCCCAGGCACGCCTCTTTTCCTGCTGCTGAATGCAGATCTTTCTTCTGCTGCTGAATGCGGGGAAGGTTTTCCCGCGGCTGTCCGTGATTGAGCAATGTGAACCATGTGAGACTGAACGCTCGCAGCTGCCCTCTATGGGCTGTCTGCTCACGTTCCTTTACAGCTGAGATACCTTGTATTTGGAGTGGTTACATTCTTGCCTTTACAATACAATGAATATGCAATCATACATACATAACACCCCCAGAAGAAGAGAATGGAAAACCACTTCTATGTATTCTGTATCTAGCAAATTCTGGAACGGGTCACCATAAGTCAGAATTGACTGGATGGCATGTAATTAATATTATTGTATGTATGGAGTGTAAAACAAGCATAGGATTAGGCAATATTATATGTCTGGCTTATGTCAATACACCAAATAGGTGAATCTAATTTCCCTGTTGCCCACCTTTTCATTATGAGCTCTACAAGCTGCTGAACCCAGCTGAACATAACCTTTTAAATCATGCTGACGGCAGGAGGAATAATGGTTTATAAAAAGCAGCTTGCATTGCTGAGTTGGTGAAGAGAAAAGAGGAAGTTAACCACAGAGAGAGCGCCCAGCATTGCTTTTAAATGGCCCTGATTCTGGGCTCGTGTTTTTTTTCAAGCTGTGAAGGCAAAAGACAACCCTTTAGAACCAGTTGTCTCAAAATGTGTTTTCCTTTCCATCACTATAGTAGTTCCTGCTCTATCTTTGACATCAATGGAATGCTCTGTGCAACTATGGAGGCAGAATGTGGTTTTTTTTGCCAGCAATGGAACCAATGCTATTACATTATTATAAGTAAATAGACACAAACATTTGTCAAGTGTTTCTCACAGTCCTTTTCACTCTCACAGGAGACTGTAGGACACACCTCAACTTCTTGGAAAGGAAAATCAGATTCTATCTACCTGGCTGCTGTCAAACTGGTCTCTTAATTCTCTGCTCTATTCTTCCCTCTACAACCTAGGAATGTTACTTTTTTGGGCTATATCTCCCATAATTACTTTATCAGCACAGCCAGTGGTTCCATCTTGGGAGGGGGGGTGGATTCTGAGAACTGCAGACCAAAAGAATTAGCTTCCAGGCTGGTTTTCCCTTTGATCACTACACTGAGTTTGACTCTGTAACAAAGCAGGAAGGATGGCTGTTTAGAAAAGAATGATTTAGCAAGTGAGATGAGGAGAAAGTGGAAGAGGTGAGGTGCACGGACAGGAAGATGGAGGTTTCCGTTTCATATTCTCGCTTTTCTGAAGAGCCAAGAGGCCTGGGAAATCAAAATATGAGAGGGCATTCAGCCATACTAGATGCACAGTAACATGCTACAAACACAAAGTAACTTCAGAATATACCATATATATATTTATATAAAATAGTGTTTTATAATATGCAAACTGTAATCTGAAACAAATTGCATCACACCATCTACTTTAATGAACTTGTGTATAGGTGATGTGTGTGTGTGTGTGTGTGTTTAAATTGCTATTAATTGCCTAGAGATCTCTTTGCATAGCGGGGCTACCAACTTCGATGAAGAAATGTTTCAAGGCTACAGCAACAGTAGCAGATTACAGTAACCTGTGGAAAAGCATGCCATAATCCCAATAATAATGATGATGATGATGATGATGATGATGATGATGATGATGATGATGATAATGATAATAATAATAATAATAATAATAATAATAATAATAATAATAATAATAATTATTATTATTATTATTATTATTATTATTATTATTATTATTATTATTATTATTATTATTATTATTATTATTATTATTATTATTATTATTATTATGGGTTGAAAGGATTTTTGCAGAAGAAACTCTGCTCAGTGAAGATTCCCCGTGCCCGGTTGGGCATCAGTGGCTTCTGGCAGAGGTTAAACCAGTGAGCAAACTCCTGGCCTCTGGCCCTTGTCAGGGCGTAAGGGGGGTGAATTAATGATAGGGATTAATTCGGCCGCTTGTAGCCTGACCGACGATTCTGCCGAGCAAGCATCTCGCAGACCTCAGTTACCCATTAGAGTAATCACTCATCCCCTGGCCAAGGTAATCCCCGGTGTAAATATCGGTCATATTTACCCTTGCCTAAGCCCTAAACAATGGTCTCCCTTGCCCCGTGTTTGTCCAAGTTAATCAACTTCCCTTTGAGAGGTTCCCCATTAACCCAGGTACGTGGGTTAGGTAATTTTCCTGTCCGATGACGGTTTCGCCACCGTTGCGCTTTTCCCCCTATAAATGATGTTGCCTTTTTCCAATAAAGTACTGATCTCATCTCGCTCCATTTGCCTCGTGTCGTCACTTGATCAGTCTCCTCCGGGACCTTAAGGCCACCCCAGTGGCCCCGATTCCTACATCTGGTGACCCCGACGTGATTTACTCGTGAGTAAGCGACCCAGGAGAGGTCTACTCGTGAGTAGCAATCCACGCGGTCCGGTTCTATGCTTGAACCGCGACCCGTCAGCCCGGAGGACAGCGCGGCGCTCTGACCGGCAGCCAGCCTGTCAGAAGGACGGCCAGCGGCGAGGCATTCCAAGAGAGGCATTCCTGCACCTTGCTCCCGGCTTTCGGGGAGACTTGCGCCAAAGGGAAAAACGCGTTCCGCTCAGGGCAGCTGTGAGCCCCTGACAGCGCAGAGGCCGCCGAGGGCCCGTGGCAGGAGGCCACGCTCCGAGCTCCACCCAGACGATCGTCGCCAAAACCAGTTACCTTGCCCCAAGACGCGTCAACCCGTCCCGAGGGGGAAACTTCAGAGGACTACTCGCAGGTAATATGGGGACTTGTGAGGAAGAGTTTAGAATCTGGCCAGGGTATTTAAGTTACGCTTTCACAGCAGGGAACTAGCGAGACTTTTGGCGTACCTTAGGGAACACTGCCTGCTTTACCCAGAAGTAGGTACGTTAACCCTACAGCTCTGGGATCGGATAGGAGACTGCATTCAGCAACCCCCGAAGGCCCCAGGAGGGATAGTTCGCACATGGAGGAAGTGTAGGAAACTCTTAGCTGAGATCGAACCAGTCCGGATAGAAGCGGAAGAACCCTCGTTAGATAAGTCATCAGTTCAGCCAGTCGAGCCGACTGCGCCCACCGCACTCTATCCGACATTCAAGTACCAGCAGAGTAGCGCAGGGAGCCTTCCCGCGGTGACAGCTGCAGACGTCACCGAGGGAATGCAGGGCATGAGAAGCGCCGGCGCTCCTCTGACAGCTTCGGCTCCCCGAGTTACCAAGAGTTACATGCGACCTGCCAGGCACAGTCTATCTGGTCGATTCCCAGTACATGGGACCCCTGCCCAGAGGCTTTATAGGTTTAGTTTTGCCCCGTAGTGTAGCTGGTGCATGCGGAATTTTTATAATTCCAGGAGTCATTGACTCAAATTTTTCAGGCGTTCTCCAAGTTCAGCTTTGGACACACCTGCCCCAAACCATCCCTAAAGGAGACACCTTAGCGCAACTGATCATGGTTCCTTGTCGCTCGCCAGCAGAGAGCCAGGGAGGGCTCAGTGACAGCTTCGAGTCCCGGTCAGAGGACCGCTCGAGCGCCAGTGAGGCAGCGCAAGGATACCAGGTCTTAGCGACAGTGGAGACCAACATAGAGTGGAAACAGCGCCCGGTTATTGAGGTATTTCTGAATAATCGATCATTCTCAGGCCTGTTAGATACCGGAGCAGATGTCAGCGTGATAAGCAGAAACCAGTGGCCAAGGGAGTGGGCCACTGAGCCAGTCTCCGATGTGTGGGGGGTAGGCGGTGTTCAGGAAGCGTTTAGGAGCCGAGAGTGGGTAGAAGTCACAATCCCAAGGGCTGAGGGCACGGTGGTAATTCGACCGCACATTCTTGACGTGCACATCAACCTTTGGGGGCGGGACATTCTGCAGCAGTACGGTGCTACGCTTACCTTCAGGTAATGGCGTTGCCACTTAAATGGCTCACCGATACTCCGGTCTGGGTAGAACAATGGCCGGTAGTGGGGGAGAAATTGGTTGCTCTCAAGCAGCTAGTTAAGGAACAGCTAGACGCAGGACACATAGAACAGTCCACGAGTCCTTGGAATTCGCCAATTTTTGTTATTAAGAAGAAGTCGGGGAAGTGGCGACTCCTCCACGATCTCAGAGAGATCAATAAATGCATACAGCCAATGGGTCCGCTTCAATGCGGCATCCCGAATCCGAACATGATTCCCGAGGGGTGGGAGATCCTAGTCGTAGATCTCAAGGATTGCTTTTATACTATCCCCTTAGACCCCAGGGACCGGGAGAGGTTTGCCTTTACGGTGCCAGTCGTGAACCACAGTGAGCCTACGCAGCGTTACGCGTGGAAATTTTTGCCACAGGGCATGCTCAATTTGCCCACTTTGTGCCAAATTTACGTTCACGACGCACTGGCAAAGTTTCGAAACCTCTACCCACAAGCCTTAGTTTGTCACTTTATGGATGATATTTTGGTAGCGTTGCCAAAACTGGGCAGCGAAGTGTTTTCTGACCTCCAGGCCAGCCTGGGGGACAAAGGTTTACTCATTGCCCCGGAGAAAGTGCAGAGAACCGAGCCCTTCTCATACGTGGGCCATCGGCTTCTCCGCTCTTTCGCAGCACCAGTTTTGCCTCAGATCAATTTACAGGACTCAGTCACCTTGGTAGAATTACAGCAGGTTTTAGGGAATATTAATTGGGCCAGACCGTATTTTCGATTGGATACGGATCTTCTGAAACCGCTCTTCTCGCTGCTAACGCTAGGTAAGCAGCCGGCAGACCGGATAAAAATTTCTCGAGACGCGCACTTGGCGCTCGAGAAAGTTAACCAAGCTCTCAGCCAGAGATGGGTAGATAGGATCGCCCAGGGGCCATATGCCCCAATCCTGAATCTGTACATCGTGCGATCGGGATCCATGTTCACTGGGGCGCTAGGAGTAGACTCAGAGAAGGGAGCGAAAATTGTGGAGTGGGTGTACTTGCCTAACACCTCATCTCGGAACATTGTTCCGCCCCAAGAGCTGGTCTCCACGGTGATCTACCGCGGCAGGCTGAGAGCTAGGGACATTTCTGGGCACGATTTAGCCAAAATCGTGGTCCCGTTCACCAAGGAACAAATTCAGCAGTTGATGCAGCTAGGTGACTCGCTTCCGATAGCCTTGGAAGGATTCACTGGAAGCTTGGCATACCACTTGCCTAAAGACCCCAGACTTGTCTCGCTTCAAACAGGAACGGTCAGCTTGTTCGAATTGCTCTCGCTGGTCCCACTTCAGGGGGCCAGAACAGTTTTTTCTGATGGCGGACGCACCTATGGTGTCCTGACCTGGCAGGAGGGCGAAGCTTGGCACACGCTGTTAACTCTTCCACAGAAGTCCGCGCAGCGGGCGGAGTTGGCAGCCGTGAACCTTGCTTTGCGCACCTTCGCCAAGGAATGTTTAAATATCATAACCGACAGTCTGTATGTTAGGAATTTGCTTCACAGTCTACCGGGGGCATACATCACTCCCGCGATAGACAAGAATCTGCTTAGCCTGTTTCTCACAGCTCAATTTCATTTGCGAAACCGCACAGAGCCGCTCTATATTGCCCACATCCGAAGTCACCAAGACCTGCCGGGTCCGATTTCCGCGGGCAATAGCAGAGCGGACGCGGCGGCAAGGGAAATTCAGCAACGTTCAGTTTTGGGAGTTTTCACTACTCCAATTCAAACTCATGCCTTTTTTCACCAAAACACCAAGGCACTCGCCAGACAGTTCAATTTGCCACTTTCTCAAGCCCAGGGTATAGTACGCTCTTGCCAGCATTGTGCAGGGGCGCCGGGGGGGCCCTCGTGGGGGGTCAACCCACGGGGGACAGAGGCCAATCAGGTGTGGCAAATGGACGTCACGCATGTGCCGCAGTTTGGCAGATGGCAGTACATGCACGTCTGCATAGACACTTTTTCCCAGTTCGTTTGGGCGACGGCGCAGAAGGGGGAGACTGCCTCCCACGTGGAGCAGCATCTCCTGTCCTGCATTGCGGCAATGGGCAAGCCGCGGCACGTGAAAACGGACAACGCCCCGTCCTACTGCTCTAGGCAGTTGGCCGCCTTCATGGCCACCTGGGACATCAAGCATACATTTGGCATTCCCTACAATCCGCAAGGGCAGGCGATTGTAGAACGGGTCAATCGGACGCTAAAGTCCTATATTGACAAACAAACAGAAAGGGGGGAGCCACCAGCCCTCCCCAATTCACAGGGACAAGCACAGTTTTGTCTGAATAAGGTATTGTTCACATACAATCACCTCAATGTTTTTTCGGACTGTACGCCGCAGAAGAAGCACTTCCGCTGTTCGGAAGCTCTCCCGCGACCTATGGTCCGGTACCGAGTGCCACCGGACCCATCTTGGAGGGGCCCGGTGCCGCTCATAACCTGGGGGAGAGGGTATGCTGCAATTATGTCTCCTACAGGTGTCGTTTGGATTCCGGCTCGGTGCGTCAAGCCTCATCTGGAACCTCATGGCGTGGACCCAGACCGACCCGAGTCCGATCCCGGAGATGGAGGACCTCGCTCTGACCGAGGAGACCCACCAGGAGAAGCGGCGGCTGCGGACCCAAGCACAGAGGATCACCTGGGGGATGGTCAAGACCCTTTGCAGAGAGGCCCAGGACGCCCTCCAACGCGAGGAGAAGGAGCCGACACCGGAGCACTTCGTTGCAGCAGTCTTTGCCCAGATTAATGCCAACTCCGTGATCTTCACCATCATCCTGGCCCTCGCCCTGCTTCTGGGGGGAGGCGCTCAGGCCGCCTCGCTTCAGGCCAACGGCCTGCCGCCCGGTGAAGACCTTTCAGCACGGATGCACTACAACTTGTGGGCAAGGTTGGCGGGTCTCGTCAACCAGTCCGATTTTTGCCTGAAGCAGGACATTGGTTCTGCCTCGATCGTCAGCACCTGTCTCATCCCAGTGTGCCACACTCTCGACGCACGCGCCAGGGATGGTGACTGGCTGTTAAAGAAGATTTTCGGACCGCATCTCCCTGCGAGCTTTGCAGCCTACGCTCGCTGGGGGGGATTGCGGCTCACCATGACTTTGCCGGCTGATGCAGCCACTCTCCACACCCCGCGAGTGGCGGCCAGCCCGAACTCTACTTGTGCGCGAATAGTCGGCTGCACCACAGGCGGCCGAACCCAGCGCAGCTGCCTCGATACCGGCAGCAGCAATTGGACTTGTGCAAACCCAGAGACAATTGGCTCGTTGCCGGCCCATGTCACCCTACCCTCAGGGTGGTTCTTCACATGTAATCAGTATACCTTTAACTATATTCCTGCAAATGTATCAGATTCCACATGTTGCCTTAGCCGGTTGACACTGTTGCTCCCCACTAGGGATATGGTTACCCCAAGCACAAATGTTTCTAATGTTCCACATGTTTCAAATGTTCCAAATGTTCCTGCACCCATCAGGCACACTCGCACCACCCAGCTAGACAGCTCATGTGACAGCAGCTTTAGAGTTCTAAGCCCAGCCGAATACGTCTCACTATCAGTCAGTATAGTTGGCGTGCCAGGCTTAGCCGTCGGCAACGCACGGAGAATTGGTTGCTTGGCTTGCGGCTTGGCAAAAGCCATCAACCATACCTCCACAGCGATAGCGCTCCTCAATCAGGAGCAGGCGGAACTTCGCCATGCCATTCTCGATAATCGAGCGGCTATCGACTACCTCTTATTGTTGCACCACATGGGTTGCGAATCCCTTCATGGTATGTGCTGTTTCAACCTTACTGACAACTCCCGCAAAGTACAAAGTCAGCTCACTGATCTCCGCACCATAGTCCAGGGCATCACTGAGGGCTCCGCATGGGGGGCTTGGTGGAGTTCATTATGGAGCTGGATGTGGTCCTGGATCCCCTGGGGGTGGCTCCAGGCGGTGCTTAAAGTGCTGGTGGGGGTAGTCATACTAGGCATAGCGCTATGCTGCTTTGCGCAATGTATTCCCTCACTGATCTCGAAGTGCCGCCCCGAGAAGAAACCCCGCGACGTCATTCCCGATCCACAGCTGATGCCGCTTCTGCGCAGAGTCGCCAGTCAGGCTCTTAATATAAAAAAGTAAGGGGAGATGAAGATTCCCCGTGCCCGGTTGGGCATCAGTGGCTTCTGGCAGAGGTTAAACCAGTGAGCAAACTCCTGGCCTCTGGCCCTTGTCAGGGCGTAAGGGGGGTGAATTAATGATAGGGATTAATTCGGCCGCTTGTAGCCTGACCGACGATTCTGCCGAGCAAGCATCTCGCAGACCTCAGTTACCCATTAGAGTAATCACTCATCCCCTGGCCAAGGTAATCCCCGGTGTAAATATCGGCCATATTTACCCTTGCCTAAGCCCTAAACAATGGTCTCCCTTGCCCCGTGTTTGTCCAAGTTAATCAACTTCCCTTTGAGAGGTTCCCCATTAACCCAGGTACGTGGGTTAGGTAATTTTCCTGTCCGATGACGGTTTCGCCACCGTTGCGCTTTCCCCCCTATAAATGATGTTGCCTTTTTCCAATAAAGTACTGATCTCATCTCGCTCCATTTGCCTCGTGTCGTCACTTGATCAGTCTCCTCCGGGACCTTAAGGCCACCCCAGTGGCCCCGATTCCTACAGCTCAGTGAACACCTAAATTAGGCTCCTTTCATGTCCCTAAGAGCTAGGACAGAGACAGGTGCTCAATCCATCATGCAGTACCTGGGTCTCAAACTGCCAACTTCCCAGCATTCCAGCTAACAAGGCGAGCTTCTTAACCACTGAGCCACCGCAGTTCCTATAATCCCAATGACTGCACTCTGTTTGCCAATTCATCTTTTCCTTTTTAAAATTCCCCTTTCCCACTTGCCCTGTGACAAATGTTCCACCTTCAGATCTTCATTTTACAGATGTGTGCTTTTGAAGACAGCAAACTTCATCGAAATTTTCTCTCTCTTAGGGGTGTGTACATGTGGAGGTACTAGAACACCAGAAGGAGCCAATCATATTGACAACTGTTTGCAGTCATATTATATATCAACAGTAGGAGCAGTAGCAGCTACTGTTGACCCTGCCACAGTTTTCTAGGTGGAGAATACTCAAAAGTGGTTTACCATGCCCTCCTTCTGGGGCACCCTGGGACTGCACGACATGTCCAATGCTACACAGGCTAGTAATTTTCATGGAGCAAGGGCTTGGGAAACTATATCCAGTCAGCTTAATGGCTTAAGACACATTCCTACTGTTCACATACATGGTACATAAGCATGGAGGTAAACCTCTACAAAATTTGAGTTGCAGCTTCAGTAATTTGGGATTTTTGGTGCGTTTGTTGTGTAGATGATGGTGTTGATTCATCATTCCCATCTTGGCTCTCACAAGGCAATCATACAGCTCTTTTTATTTTAAAACCATCAGCCTAGCCAGCTAGACTCCATCAGTCTTGAGAAAACAGGAAGCACCACCACCACAGGAAGCAGTGGGCTCATGCACCCTCCCAGTGAACTGAGCTGCAGAACCGGTTGCAAAACATTAACAGAAGGCTCGGTCAGCTCCACAGAGAACGCCATGAGAAATCTGCTGACCTAACAGCCACTGAGCAATTCCAGGCCTCATCTCTTCAGACCTGTACTAACCTATGTGGTCTGACTGTTCTCACTTGAATATTTTTTAAATTATTAATAATTAAGCACCATAGCTCCATCAGTTCACATGACCATATGTACATGCCCAATATATACAATGTTAATTCTGAAACCTCTCTTTAATTATATTAAATTACCAGCTGATTTCTCAGCCTTGTTTGTTGTATGTGTAGGTTTTCCAGCCCGTGATTAACCCTAACACACAGACTCTCTCTCTCATTCAGGCACACACATCCACACACACACACCAGTGACTGACCCGGTACCCACTGACTCATGCATTTTCTTGCACACACACAGACACACACTTCCTCTCTCTGTCTCTCACTCACTCACATAGCAGTGATGTACATTGAAAGTGTCTCATTCCTGGGCTATAAAGGCTTACATGGAATGGGTTGTTCCATCCGCATCTGTTTTATAAATGTAGGTTTTCTCAGGAATTCCAGGACCTTTCCCTATCAGTCATTCACTCTAAACCAATCACAGTCCAACATGTAAATCAGCCCTCTCCAACATTCTATTTCCAGGCCTTGCTGTTAAACCAATCACAGTCCAACATGCAAATCAGTTCTTTCCAACATTCTATTTCTAGGCCTTGTTGTTAAAGTGCCGTTTTTGCTCCCAAGGCACCTTGGGAGTTGTAGTTCCTGTTCCATTTCCCATTTTGTGGGGCTCAGGGCCCACCTTGGGCCCCGGGACCCACATCTTGACCATCTCTCCTGCATCAGGTAAGTGTGTGCACAATTTGGATGGGGACAGTTAAGGGGTGTGGAAGCCTTTCCAGGACCCACACAGGGACATTTCTCTTTTATAGGTATAGATATGGATAGTTCAGTGCTTTAGATATCTTGTTGCAGAGCCAGAGGTTGTTGGTTCAATTCCCCAATGGGTCTCTGGGGAGAAGAGCCAGCCTTTGTGGCCCTGGGCAAGCCACACAGTCCCAGGGTGCCTCCAGAAGAAGGAAATGGCAAAGCCATGTCTGTGTATTTTCTACCTAGAAAACCTTGGAAAGGGTCACCATAAGTCAAAATTGATTTGAGGGCACACAATTATTATTACATTGCACATTTTATATTAATTAATATGAAATTTCATAATTAATATATTCACCTTACGTCTGATTCCCATATAGATTGGTTATCCATAATGATATAGATTGCACCTCAAACTCCAATCACCATCAATCAAAATAGCCTTTCATTAGGGTTGGGTATGATGGTAAATAAAATATGGATGGTACTAAGTTGGAGAAAACTATAGAAATGGAGGTTATGGTTTCAGAAAAGAATTTGATTTTCTTTTCTTGCATAGTGTAATTAATTAAATAGGAACTTTTGCTTTTAAGAAGTAAAGTAGGTTCTTTGAGTTCTTAATTCCTTGGGCAGAGCTAGAGAAGCCTGGGAAGTGACCTTCAAGGCAGGTGCTGGTTAGTTTATTTTGGATGTAGTCATAACAGGCTGAAAACTGTGAGAATAGGATAGGATTTTATTTGTATACTGCCTTACTCAACCCAATGGGTGACTCAAGGCAGTTCACAAGCATTTCAATATGTGGTATAACAAAAGATAAAAATACAGTATTACAAAACACAATAGAATCCACAATATAGTATGGTACAAATTAGCAAAGTTACATAATTACATGTCAGAATAAATATATAATACTACAACTTACATAACGGAGCCCTGGCTCAATGTACCCAATGGAGATCAGAGCTCAATGTACATGACTAAGCAACAGTAATCAAAGTCCTAAATACAATTACAATTTAACATATCGTGTACCATACACATAATATCAAAAAGACAATATCAATCAACAATATACAAGAAAAAAACATAAAGACACCCCAAGAAAACCCTGACCCAACCACCTCCTTCCACACCAACGGCCGAGAGGGAATCCGACAAGTCCTCATCACCTTCGAAGCCCAGGAAAAGCCAAAAGAGAATGGAACTAAGATGACATTGTATGCTGTGATTTAATTGGTTAAAACCCAGTAAGAGGAGGGATGAGTGATATAAGATGGGTGTTGTTATATTGGAATGTGGGATGATTTTGCCATGACTTTGCCGCGATGTGTGCTTGTGAGTAAATAATAGCAAGATGTAGTCAAATGTGTTAGCAGGCTAGGCTAGGCGAGAGAAATATAACTAGATATGCTTTTCTTGTTTTATTTTGGAAAAGGAGCATGTAAAAATGTTCCTTTTTTCTATTTTGTGCCTGATATTGAACCTTTCTTTTTTTCCATAAACCTGATTGTAACCAAAAGAAGTTGTACTTTTTAAAATAGAGTTTAAGCTGGTGGGAGCATTTCCAGTTCCTTTATTTCATTATTGGTAAAGCTACCATTAAGTTAATTCACATTGCTTGTCCTACCTGATCTGGCTGGTTTGTAAGCATAAATAGTCAGTGATTGACACCTATCATAGATTTCTCTAGCCTGGAGCAGGACTGTAGGTACTCTGAAGCAGCACAAAGAATTATGTGGACTTCCTGAAGGGGTACAGGTCTCTGGAAGGTGGAATGAGTCCTATGATAGTGGATTATGTGGGGTGTGCAGGATGTTGTTGTGGAGATGTCTACTCATACAAGAACTCCTCAATGAATAACAACTTCAAGATATCCAAGATAAGCCAATCTTGAGTGTAATTTGAGTGTTTGTGTTTATCCATGTCTGTTACAATAGCATATTTAAGTGCATATTTGCTGACTATCTCTAGGAGGATTCTGACTTATGGTGACACTTTCTATGGCTTTTTAGGCATAGAGTACTCAGAAGTTAATGTTTTCTTCTTGTGGGCACCCTGGGGCTGTGCAGCTTGCCCAGGGATACATAGGCTGGCTCTTCCCTCTGGAGGCACAGTGAGGAACTAACCTCTTTGCCGGACCCACTCCCCAATAAACAGATGGACACAGTGCTGGGATTGAAACTGGGCCACTTTATTAATAATAATTCACTAATGCAAGCGGGCCGACATAGCACTGGTAAGGAGCGATGGTTATAACCAATTATATTGACCACAACAGAAGCGCAAATGACCAAACCTCTGCTTCTGACGTGTGTCCGGTGAACTAGAAGGCTTTGCATGCTGTGTCTAGCATGGCATCGCCTTGTTCCTGAGCACACCCGATTGGCCACACGACTATCCCTCTATCTAGACCTGCCTGTGGCCAACCGAGTGTGCTCCTGCCGGACTTGTAGGGGTCACCCAGTGCCTCCTTGCCAGTGCTAGCCGCCGAACGTCAAAAATACGAGAAAACTACCCCGTAGCATGCCCGACAGTGTGGGATGGGCGAAAACGACAAGAACCAACAGGCCAATCGAGGTTCAAGCAAAAATTGCCATCCGGCCCCGAAGCAACCAAAACAATCACACTAGGGCGAGGGTGGAGGGCAAACGCTGCTTGGCCCAGTCGGCGAAAAGGAGGAAGGGCAGTCCGAGCCTCTCCCTTAAGGGAAGGCCCAGCCCCCGCCCCTTCCGGCCTCGTCCCGTCTCTCATGGGGCGGGGCCGGCAAAGCGTGCGGCAGTGAATCAGCCCCGCCGCACTTCCCTTATCTTTGGCTCCACACCCTGCAACCAAATTCACTCAGGTATAAGACTACCATTAGGGATATGGAAATTGATATTAGTAAATAAATTGTTCTTTTTGGACATAATTAGCTTGCACTTTATAACTGAATAGCGTAGAAGAACCTGGTAGATCCCTATCTTGTAAGTGGCTTCACCTTCAATTTGGCTATCCTTTAGTCAAAACCTAGGGTCAAATCAGACATTAAAGAGAATTGATGTTCTATACAGGTAAGCTATTTCCCCCTCATATATCAAAATTCCCTCATGCTTTAGCAGCCAGTTAAGCCTTCTCATGATCAACTCTCAAGACACATAGGTGAGAAAAAGTATAAACAATGGCAGCTGAAGCATTTCACTAATTGCAGAATAAAAGAAGCCAAAACAGACGACGTTTAAACATGTTTGTTTGGTTGTTTATACCCCCACCTAAGTACATGAGTTCCTACTGTAGGCGGTGTACAAAATTTTACAATGTTTTTAAAACAACACAGATGTATAAAGATAAAAACCCACATTCAAAATTTGGCAGCTGTATTGTCAATCTTGAATATAATCATAAACTCAAATAGATAGCAAATAAATCAAGTACTTTTAAGCTTGGAAAGAGGCCTCTGGAGACCCAACAATTATTCAAGATTGTTACTTGGTTTAAAAAATTTGCCACATTTTTGTAAGACAAGAACTAAAATCCAAAACGGGCGGGCTGACAGGCAGATGAAATCATGATGAAACTGGGCTTCGCACGGAACTTTTCTTTTTGACAGTAGGAAGGAGAGTTGCATGATTACAACCCTGGAGTTGCTGAACTGTGGTTGGCTTCAGTACACCACAGGAATTTTTTTTTCTCAGATTGTCTTGAAGTGGTACAAGTGGGTGATAACTGGATGCTGAGGCAATGGGACTATTTTATCATAGAGCATTTTACATAGGACTGTTGGTTAATATTTGCAGCAACAGTTTTTGGAATTCTGGATTCCATTTAGTTCCTCTTTTTTTCTAATGTTAGATTTGTACAGAGTTATTTGCATGCTCCTTTGTATTAGGCACTTACTGGCATCATGTTAAATAAGAGGTTAAATACCATGTAGCAAGAAAGGCAACCTGATGCTTCCCAGATGTGTAGGATATCAACTTCCTTAACTGCGGATTCCGCTAGCATAATTGGCATTATACGGCTCCCGCAGAGGCCACTTCAGTCGAGAAAGCTCCTGGCCCGTGGGCTCTGCGGGCACAGAAATGGGGGGGGGGGCAGATTAATAATCATAGGGTTGATTCACCCACATCTGACCTGACCAGTGATTCCGCTGAGAGAAGCAAATCGCTAAACCTCCGTTACGCATTAGGCAATTACTGACTCACGGAAGAGCCTAATCTCTGGTGCAAATAGTGGCCATATTTACCCTGGCTTAAGCCCCGAACAATGGACTTCCCCTGTCAGTGTTTGCCCCAGTTAATTAACTTCCCCAAGAGAGATTTCCCATTAACCCGGGTAAATGGGTGATATGATTTTCTGTCAGATGACAATTCTATCACACGCTGCCTTGAATTCCTATAAATGATGATGTCTTTTCCTCAATAAACCACTGGTCTTCGCTCCATCTTGTCTCGTGTCGTTCCTCGACCAGTCTCCTCCGGGATCCTAAGGGCCTCCCCACGGCCCCAATCCAACATCTGGTGACCCCGACGTGATCTTACCCGAGAGTAAGCGATCAACGCGGTCCGGTTCTACGCTAGAACCGTGTCCGATCATCCCGGAGGACAGCGCGGCAGCCCGGTCGGTAAGCCAGCCGATTGGGAAGATAGCTCAGCGACGAGGCCTTTCAGAGAGGCATCCTACAGCTTGCTCCGACTTTCGCTGCGGCTTGCAGCACGGAAAAACGCGTTCCGCTCAGGGTCGGCTGTGAACCCCTGACAGCGCAGAGTCCACCGAGGGCCCGTGGTGGCAGGCCACGCTCCGAGCTCTACCCAGAGATTCGTCACGCAAAACCTATTGCCTGAACTTCAGACGCATTGACTCGTCCCGAGAAGGAGACTTCAAAGGACCCTCGCAGGTAATATGGGGACTTGTCCTCAGCGGCAACGTCCGTCCGCTAGCCAAATAATTCATGAGGAGGAATTCAAAATCCTGGCCAGGGTGTATCAGATAAGGTTTCACAGTGGGGAGCTAGCGAGACTTTTGGTGTACTTGAGGGAACACTGCCTGCTTTACCAAGAAGCAGGTACGCTAACCCTTCAGCTCTGGGATCAGATAGGAGGCTGCATTCAGCAACCCCCGAAAGCTCCAAAGGGCATAATTCGCACATGGGGCAAATGTAGGAGACTTTTAGCAGAGGTAGACCCAGTCCGGGTAGAGGCCAAAGAACCCCCAGCGCCAGCAGAGCCATCGGCGCCCACGGCGCTCTATCCGTCACTTCAGTTTAAGCAGAGTAGTGTAGGGAGCTTTCCCTCAGTGACAGCTCCAGACGTCACCGGTGGAATGCATGGAATGGGAAGCACAGGCGCTTCTCTGACAGCTCCAGGTTCCCAAGCTACCAAGAGTACCCTTCAGCGCACAGTTGAGGAAGAGATCAGGAAGGGGGAATTGCCAGCAGAAGAACTAGCTGAACTTAGTCAGATTTGTCCAATTCGCTTGGAAATGGATGCCCTCACAGGGCAGCAGCAGGTAGTTCATTCACCAGTCCCGTATAAGCTCCTCATGGCTATACGGAAGGCCATTACAGAGACAGGACTATAGAGTCGGTTCACTAGGGGCACGCTTCAGCAAGTGTGCGAGAACACCATGTTCATCCCGCACGACTGGAAAGCCGTCATGCGGATGATGCTCAACCCCAGCCAGTATTTGCTATGGGACAGCGAGTTTCGCCTCGAGGCTCAGACAAGGGCTGCCAGGATGGGAGGGGCAGTACTTCCTGACCAGTTATATGGTTCAGGTGCCTTCGAATGCATCAATGCGCAGACCAACTTGCCACTTGCCACTCTTCAGATGTCAGCTGAGGCGGCCTTCAAGGCCTTCCTCAAAGTCCCAGCATCTGGTAAAGCGGCCATAAATTACACCGCAGTCAAACAGGACGCCCAAGAGTCCTACATGGACTTTGTCAATCGCTTAGAGTAAGCGATTAGTAGGCAGATCGATAACGAGCAAGCCCAACAAGAGCTCATGATGAAATTGGCCAAAGACAACGCCAATCTCGACTGCCATAAGATCTTGCAGTCACTGGGTAACCGTCCCGACTTGACTCTCACGGATATGATTAGAGCTTGCGCCGATGTTGGCACAGATTCCTACAAAATGGGTCTGCTGGCGGCGGCGGTGCAAGGAGGCAGGAAACCCCGGCCCAAGGGAGCATGTCACAATTGTGGCAAGGTCGGTCACTTCGCTAGGGAGTGCCGATCCAAGAGCGGCGGACAACATTCCGGCAGTTCCAAGGCTCCGACCACCCCATGTCCGAAGTGTAAGAAAGGCTACCATTGGTCCAGATACTGTCCGAATTCGGGAAACCGGAACGCGGGCACGTCTCTAGCCCCGGTCCAAACAGAGGCTTCCCTTGCTCTGGGCGAGCCAGAGCTAGATTAGATTCCATTCACATTCCAGGCATTGCAAAGGCGCAGGCCAGCCCCAAGGGTAGTACAGGGCTAGAATTGACTTGCCAGGTGGACGTCACATGCGACTTGCCAGGCACAGTCTATCTGGTGGATTCCCAGTACATGCGACCCCTGCCCAAAGGCTTCATAGGTTTAGTTTTGCCTCGCAGTGTAGCAGGAGCACGCGGAATTCTTGTAATTCCGGGAGTCATTGGCTCAAATTTTTCGGGCCTTCTCCAAGTTCAACTCTGGACGCACCTACCCCAAACCATTCACAAGGGAGACACATTAGCACAACTGATTATGGTTCCTTGTAACTCGCCAGCAGACAGCCAGGGAAGGCTCAGGGACAGCACAGGGTCCGGGTCAGAAGACCGCTCAAGCGCAAGTGAGGCAGTGCAAGGATACCAGGTCTTAGCGACAGTGGAGACCAACATTAAGTGGAAACAGCGACCAGTTATTGAGGTATTTTTGAATAAAAAATCATTCTCAGGGTTGCTAGATACCGGAGCTGACGTCAGCGTGGTCAGCCGGAGCCAGTGGCCACGAGAGTGGGCCATTGAGCCGGTCTCCGATGTGTGGGGGGTAGGCGGCATCCAAGAAGCGTTTAGAAGCCGGGAGTGGGTGGAAGTCACAATCCCTAAGGCTGATGGCACAGCGGTCATTCGGCCGCACATTCTGGACGTGCACATCAACCTTTGGGGGCGAGACATTTTACAGCAATACGGTGCCACTCTCACCTTCGGGTAATGGCATTGCCACTTAAATGGCTTACCAACACGCCAGTCTGGGTGGAACAATGGCCGGTAGTGGGGGAGAAATTAGTCGCCCTAAAGCAACTGGTTAAAGAACAGCTAGACGCAGGACACATAGAGCAGTCCACTAGTCCTTGGAATTCGCCCATTTTTGTCATTAAGAAAAAGTCGGGGAAGTGGCGACTCCTCCACGATCTCAGGGAGATCAACAAATGTATACAGCCAATGGGTCCGCTTCAGTGCGGCATCCCAAATCCAAATATGATTCCTGAGGGTTGGGAGATCCTGGTCGTAGACCTAAAGGATTGCTTTTACACCATTCCCTTAGACCCCAGGGACCGGGAAAGGTTCGCCTTTACGGTGCCGGTTGTGAACCACAGCGAGCCCACACAGTGTTACGCGTGGAAATTTCTGCCACAGGGGATGCTCAATTCGCCCACCCTGTGCCCAATTTACGTTCACAATGCACTGGCAAAGTTTCGAAACCTTCATCCCACAGCTTTAGTATGCCATTTCATGGACGATATCTTGGTCACAGCGCCGCAACTCGGCAGCGAAATGTTTACAGACCTCCAGGCCAGCCTGGGGGAGAAAGGGTTACTCATTGCCCCGGAGAAAGTGCAGAGAACCGAGCCCTTCTCATACTTGGGTCATCGGCTTCTCCGTTCCTTCGCAGCACCAGTTTTGCCTCAGATCAATTTGAAAGACTCAGTCACCTTGGTAGAATTGCAGCAAGTTTTGGGTAACATTAATTGGGCCAGACCGTACTTCAGACTGGATACGGACCTTTTAAAACCGCTCTTCTCGCTGCTAACTCTAGGTAAGCAGCCGGCAGACCGGATACAAATTCCTCGAGAAGCACGCTTGGCTCTCGAGAAAATCAACCAAATTCTCAGCCAAAGGTGGGTGGACAGGATTGCTCAGGGGCCATATGCCCCGATCCTGAACTTGTACATCGTTCGGGCCGGATCCATGTTCACCGGAGCCCTAGGAGTGGACTCCAAGAAAGGAGCGAGTATCGTGGAATGGGTGTACTTGTCGAACACCTCTTCCCGAAATATCGTTCCTCCCCAAGAATTGGTCTCCGCGGTGATCTACCGCGGAAGGCTGAGAGCTAGGGACATCTCAGGGCATGATTTAGCAAAGATCGTGGTCCCGTTCACCAAAGAGCAAATTCAGCAGCTGATGCAGCTCGGTGACTCGCTTCCAATTGCCTTGGAGGGATTCACCGGATGCTTGGCATACCATTTGCCAAAGGACCCCAGACTCGTCTCACTTCAAACGCAGACAGTCAGCTTGTACGAATTGCTTTCGCTGGTTCCGCTTCAGGGGGCCAGAACAGTTTTTACAGATGGGGGTCGCACATACGGCGTCTTAACTTGGCAGGAGGGCCAGGCTTGGCGCACGCTTCTAACTCTTCCACAGAAGTCCGCGCAGCGGGCAGAGTTGGCAGCAGTGAACCTTGCCTTGCGCACCTTCGCCACAGAGCGCCTCAACATTATTACTGACAGCCAGTATGTTAGGAATTTGCTTCACAGTCTACCGGGAGCATACATCACTCCCGCGATAGACAAAAATTTGCTGAGTCTGTTCCTCACAGCTCAATTTCACTTGCGGAACCGCACGGAAGCGCTCTATATCGCCCACATCCGAAGTCACCAGGACCTCCCGGGTCCGATTTCCGCGGGCAATATCAGAGCGGATGCAGCCGCAAAGGAAATTCAGCAACGGTCAGTGTTAGGTGTTTTCACTACTCCAATTCAGAGTCATGCATTCTTTCATCAGAATGCCAAAGCGCTCGCCAGACAGTTTAACCTGCCACTTTCTCAAGCCCAAGGCATAGTTCGCTCTTGTCAGCATTGTGCAGGGGCACCGGGGGGGGGCCCTCGTGGGGGGTCAACCCACGAGGGACAGAGGCTAACCAGGTGTGGCAAATGGACGTCACACATGTCCCGCAGTTTGGCAGATGGCAGTACATGCACGTTTGCATTGATACTTTCTCGCAATTCGTTTGGGCCACAGCGCAAAAAGGGGAGACTGCTTCCCATGTGGAGCAGCACCTCCTAGCCTGCTTCGCGGCGATGGGCAAACCTCGGCACGTGAAAACCGATAACGCCCCGTCCTACAGCTCTAGGCAGTTGGCTAACTTCATGGCCACTTGGGATATCAAGCATACCTTTGGCGTTCCTTACAATCCGCAGGGGCAAGCGATTGTGGAACGAGTCAATCGGATGCTCAAGTCCTATATTGACAAACAAACAGAAAGGGGGGAGCCACCAGCCCTCCCCAAGTCACAGGGTCAGGCACAGCATTGTCTGAATAAGGTATTGTTCACGTACAATCACCTTAATGTTTTTTCCTATTGCACGCCGCAGGAGAAACACTTCCGCCGTTCGGAAGCTCTCCCGCGACTGCTGGTCCATTACCGAGTGCCACCGGACCCTTCCTGGAGGGGCCCGGCGCCACTCGTAACCTGGGGAAGAGGGTATGCTGCAGTTATGTCTCCTGCAGGTGTCGTTTGGATTCCAGCTCGGTGCGTTAAGCCTCATTTGGAGCTACATGGCGTGGACCCAGGCCGACCTGAGTCCGATCCCGGAGATGGAGGTTCTCACCCTGACCGAGAGGACCCGACGGAAGAAGCGGCCACAGACGACAGCGCCGAAGATCACCTGGGGGATGGTCAAGGCCCTTTGCAATGAGGCCCAGGACGCCATCCGACGCGAGGACAGGGAACCGACACCGGAGAACCTCGTGGCTGCAGTCCTTGCCCTGATCACTACCAACACCGTGGCAGTCACCATCATTCTGACCCTCTCCCTACTTGCGGGGGGAGGCGTTCAGGCAGCCTCACTGAAGGCCAACGGTCTGATGCCAGGCGAAGATCTCTCCGCCCGGATGCACTACAATCTATGGGAAAGGTTGGCGGGTCTCGTCAACCAGTCCAATTTTTGCCTGAAGCAGGACATTGGTCCTGCCTCAATCCTGAGCACGTGTCTCATCCCGGTGTGCCACACTCTGGACGCGCGCACCCGGGATGGCGACTGGCTGCTGAGGCGGATTTTCGGTCCGCACCTCCCTACGAGCTTCACAGCATACGCTTGCTGGGGAATGCAGCCGACTATGACTTTGCCGGCTGATGCAGCCACTCTCCACACCCCTCGAGTGGCGGTCAGCCCGAACTCTACTTGTGCTCGAATGACCGGCTGCTCCGCGGCCGGCCGGACTCGATGCCACTGCCTTGACGTTGGCCGCGGCAACTGGACTTGTAATAACCCAGAGACACTTGGTTCAATGTATGCTCATGTTACCCTACCTTCAGGTTGGTTCTTTACATGCAATCAGTACACTTGGAACTACATTCCTGCAAATGTATCAGATTCCATGTGTTGTATCAGTCGCTTGACATTGTTACTCCCCACTAGGGATATGATTGTTCCAAGCACAAATGTTTCTGCACCCATACGGCGCACTCGTGCCACCCAGTTAGACAGCTCATGTGATAGCAACATTAGGGTTCTGAGTCCAGCTGAGTACGTCTCGCTGGCAGTCAGCATACTTGGCGTGCCAGGCTTAGCCGTCGGCAACGCTTGGAGAATTGGTCAATTGGCTTGCGGATTAGCAAAGGCCATCAACCATACCTCCTCAGCGATAGCGCTGCTCAACCAGGAGCAGGCAGAGCTTCGCCATGCCATCCTAGACAATCGAGCAGCTATCGACTACCTCCTGTTGTTACATCATTTGGGTTGCGAATCTGTCCACAACATGTGTTGCTTTAATCTCACAGACAATACCCGTAAGGTACAGAGCCAGCTCACAGACCTCCACACCCTAGTCAAGAACATCAAGGAAGATTCTTCATGGGGGTGGTGGGACTCCTTGTGGTCGTGGCTCCCATGGGGATGACTCCAGACAACGCTCAAGGTGGTTGCGGGGGTGATAATACTGGGCATAGCAGGATGCTGTTTCATGCAATGTATTCCCTCGCTGCTATCGAGATGCCCCCCGTGGGGGGAACCCCGAAGCGTCGTTCCCGTACATCAGCTGATGCCCCTCTTGCGCAGGGTCGCCTGTCAGGTCCATAAATAACAGAAAAAGGGGGATGCAGATTCCGCTAGCATAATTGGCATTATACGGCCCCCGCAGAGGCCACTTCAGTCGAGAAAGCTCCTGGCCCGTGGGCTCTGCGGGCACAGAAATTGGGGGGGGGGCAGATTAATAATCATAGGGTTGATTCACCCACATCTGACCAGACCAGCGATTCCGCTGAGAGAAGCAAATCGCTAAACCTCCGTTACGCATTAGGCAATTACTGACTCACGGAAGAGCCTAATCTCTGGTGCAAATAGTGGCCATATTTACCCTGGCTTAAGCCCCGAACAATGGACTTCCCCTGTCAGTGTTTGCCCCAGTTAATTAACTTCCCCAAGAGAGATTTCCCATTAACCCGGGTAAATGGGTGATATGATTTTCTGTCAGATGACAATTCTATCACACGCTGCCTTGAATTCCTATAAATGATGATGTCTTTTCCTCAATAAACCACTGGTCTTCGCTCCATCTTGTCTCGTGTCGTTCCTCGACCAGTCTCCTCTGGGATCCTAAGGGCCTCCTCACGGCCCCAATCCAACACTTAACCCTATACAATTGGTCATGCAACCTGGAGTTATAGTCCAAAGTATCTGGAGGATGCTAGGTATCCCTAGCTTAAACTACCACTTTGCAATTATCCACAGCAAAGCTTTTTCCCGTGGGATAATTGCAAACAGGCATGAACCTCCTTGCCACACCCAACAGCTAAGCAAGTCCTAGTCTGTTTTTTAAAAGTGGAGATCGGGGATCATTTTTAAACCACAGTTAGGGCCTTGCATCATGTGTAGTGACAGGAGTCGTAGTGAATTCCATCCAGTTTTTCTATGTTGTTTCAGCTCCTGGCAAAGATAATGTAAACCCAAGCCAGTTTCTAGCCTGAAATAGATGCCAAATGTTGTCCTTTCCCACATGAGGACCACCATTTTGGAAAGTCATACTGTGCCATTCATGGTTTAAAAAATCTACATGGTTTAAAAAATCTACATGGAAGGTAAGGGGACCCAGCCTTGTCAATGCACAGACCAGAATGAATGACAGAAGAGCCATTTTGCAAAGATCTTTTAAATGTTTACCCAACAATATTGCAACAGGAAGAAAAAGTATTGTGTAGTGGATAGAATGCTCTTTTAGAAACCTGGGTTCAAATCCCTGCTGTGTCATGGAAACTCACAGGGGGTGGCAATGGAAAACCACTCCTTGAATATCTCTCATCTCACGTTACAGTCACTGTAACTTGGAAGTCACTTGATGGCATATAACAACACTGTAACATTGCTGTGGGATTCTTGCTGGTACTTAACTGCTTCAAAAATAGCAACATTATCAATAGAACGTCCCTGTCCTGTGATGGTTTGGCACCACAGAGGAGCACACATTCACAAAACAATTGTCAGTCCTTTTGAGAGATCCTAGAAACCATAGTCCCAGAAAGTAAGATCTATGATCTTTATGATTATTTTTTTACCTGCTGTGGTTTGGGCTTAGCGTTGTCTGCTGTTGACTGTATCTCCAGCATGAATATATTTGTGTTTAAATGAATGTCTCAAAACATGAAAAAGGTTATGTTTCATATTCTTTTGTTGATTGCTGAATGATGGCCTCTAAAATACAAATGATTTTTAAAAAGGGTACAAGAAAAGTTCATGTTCTTACACTTTCCCTCTTCTTGTACTACCTTCCTTTCACACTTTTCAATTTAACACTATCCCGAAAACCTTTTCATTTACCATATTTGTCGGCATATAAAATGCACCCCATTATTACCAAAATTGCCCACTATAGGTCACTGTATACAGTATAAGACACACTTCATTTTCCCAGTGTATTTTAGGGGGGGGGGGATGAGTTTTATAAGCCAGAAAATAGTGTAATAGTGTCACAAGGGCTATCACTAGGCAATTAAAACATCTGGGGGAACAGGAATTTTGAATCTTCAAAAGAGCCTGGAAACAGAAAACAGCATAGTTTTATGCTGATTTGAAGTTAAATTGGTTCCAAATTTTGAGATTGAATAATTGGAATAATAAATATTTAAAAGGTGGTTATTTTGAAAGGGATATGACTGATTTTGAAGAGTTATTACTGAAAATAAGACAAGGAGAGATTGGATTAAAGGGTTTGGTAGCTAAAATTTATAAGATTTTAAACAAAGAAGATAATTTGCAAGTTATCTCAAGAAGAATTTGGGAAGAGGATTTAAATATAAGAATTTCAGAAATAAAATGGTGGTCTTTATGGAAACGGAGGATAATGAGAACACTGTCTGTTAGGGTTAAAAAGCATAATTATAAGATGTTATGGAGGTGGTACCTAACTCCAGTGAGATTGAAGCAGCTGGATAAGTCTAGTAATAATTTGTGTTGGAGGTGTAAGAAAAGTGTAGGAAACCACAAACATGTGGTGGGATTGTAAGGAGATTGAAGATTTTTGGAAAGGGATTGAAAAAGAAATACAGTAACAGTGATGATGGGGAAACCGATTAAGATTGATTCTGCTATTGCCATGCTGACGGATTTAGAAAGTTTAGTTTTAAGTAAGGATGACCAAGATTTAATGCCGCGGCTGCTATGGTCCCAGAGCATACACAGGCAACACTATAAAGGAGGACTTGATCCTCGTGGTTGGGACCGTGCCCGGCGGTCAGTGAACAGAGCTGCTGCACGGTTCCTAGTTCTGCAAGGTTCAGGGACATTGGTACCCCGAGACATGCTCCTCTTCCCTTTGGCGCAAGGCTCCCCTGCGCTTTGGGGTACCAGAGGTATGCCCCCCTTTATTTTAGCATGGGGTGGTGAACCCCCTCAGTGTGCCTGAGACACGGCCCTACTCTTTTCGACGTTAGGCTGGGCACCTCATTAGAGTCATCGAGGTACCGGCCTTTTACCTTATGCATGAGGCAGGGCACCTCCTCCGGACGCCCGAGGCATGGTCCTTTTTCATTTTGGCACAAGGTAACTGCCCTCCCTTTTTTTTCAATGTGCCTGCGGCATGGTCGCCTTCCCTGCGGCATGCGGCAGGGCACCTCCTGGGAGTACCAGAGGCATGGCCCTCTTCCTTTGGTCATGAGGCAGGGTGCCTCATGGGTTCACCCAAGGCATGGTCCTCTTAATACGGCATGAGGTGGGGCACCTCATAAGAACATAAGAACATAAGAACAGCCTTGCTGGAACAGGCCACAGCCCATCCAGTCCAGCATTCTGTCTCACACAGTGGCTCACCATTTCCTTCAGGGTATTCCCAAGCAGATGCCTTCACCTGCTTAGGATTCCCTGGAAATGATATTGAGAGATATCCTGCCTATCTCTCCAACCTGGAGGTTGTCCTTAAGTATCCATAATTATAGCCATTGATACCCTTGTCCTCCATGAACTTGTCTAATCCTTTCTTAAAGCTGTCAAGACTGACAGCTGTCACCACTTCTTCTGGCAGGGAGTTCCATAGACCAGTAATCCTCTGGGTGAAAAAGTACTTTCTCTTATTTGTTTGAGAACTAGTACCCAAAAGTTTCATGGAGTGTCCCCTAGTTCTAGTGTTATGCGATAGGGAAAACAGTTTTTCCTTATCTACTTTGTCCACACCGTGCATGATTTTATAAACTTCAATCAGGTCACCTCTTAGACGTCGTCGTTCAAGAGTGAAGAGGCCCAACCGTTGCAGCCTCAGATGGTAAGGAAGGTGTTCCAGTCCCCTAATCATTCTGGTTGCCCTCCTCTACACTTTTTCCAGCTCCATAATATCCTTCTGGAGGTATGGCGACCAGAACTGTACACAGTATTGCAGATGGGGCCTCACCATAGATTTATAAAGAGGCAAAATGACACTTGCTGACTTATTTTCTATACCCTTCCTAATGATCCCTAGCATTGAGTTTGCTTTTTTCACTGCTGGGGCACACTGGGTTGACACCTTCATTGAGTTGTCCACCAGGACACCAAGGTCCCTTTCCTGGTTTGTCGCAGAGAGTTCAGACCCCATCAGTTTATAAATGTAATTGGGGTTCTTTGCCCCAACATGCATCACTCTGCACTTACTAATGTTGAAACTCATTTGCCACTGTTTTGCCCACTCCCCCAGTGTTGAGAGATCCCTCTGGAGCTCCTCACAATCTCTCACAGTTTTCAATACCCTGTATAATTTAGTGTCGTCAGCAAATTTGGCTACCTTGCTTTTTACTCCTACCTCAAGATCATTTATGAAGAGGTTGAAAAGCAGGGGTCCCAGTACTGAACCTTGGGGGACCCCACTCTTTACTTCCCTCCACTTGGAGAAGTGTCCATTTAGTGCTACCCTCTGTTTCCTGTCCCTTAGCCAGTTGCTGATCCAGGACAAGACCTGTCCCTTTATTCCATGACTGGTAAGTTTATTCAAGAGCCTTTGGTGTGGGACCTCATGGGAGTACATAGAACATAAGAACATAAGAACAGCCTTGCTGGAACAGGCCACAGCCCATCCAGTCCAGCATTCTGTCTCACACAGTGGCTCACCATTTCCTTCAGGGTATTCCCAAGGAGATGCCTTCACCTGCTTAGGATTCCCTGGAAATGGCATTGAGAGATATCCTGCCTATCTCTCCAACCCCAAGGTTGTCCTTAAGTATCCATAATTATAGCCATTGATACCCTTGTCCTCCATGAACTTGTCTAAAGTACCCGAGGCATGGTCCTCTTACTGTGGTAAGGGGCGGGTCACCTCATGGGAGTACCTGGGGCATGGTCCTATGACTGCGGCATGAGGCTGGGCACCTCATGCGAGTTCTCAAGGCATGGTTCTCTTACTGCAGCACCCAAGGCGTGGCCCTCTTAAGGCGGCACAAGGCAGGGTACCTCATGGGGGTACTCGAGACATGGTCCTCTTATGGTGGCATGAGGCGGGGCACCTCATGGGAGTACCCGAGGCATGGTCCTCTTACCGTGGCGTGAGGCAGGGCACCTCATGGGACTACCGGAGGCATGGCCCTCTTAAAGTGGCATGAGGCAGGCCACCTCATTGGAGTACCTGAGGCACGGTCCTCTTACGACAGCATGAGGCGGGGCACCTCAGGCGAGTACCCGAGGCATGGTCCTCTTACTGTGGCATGAGGCGGGGCACCTCATGGGGATACACGAGGCACGGTCCTCTTACTGCGGCATGAGGCGGGGCACCACACGGGAGTACCTGAGGCATGGTCCTCTTATTGTGGCATGAGGCAGGCACCTCATGGGAGTAACCAAGGCATGGTCCTCTTCCTTTTGGCATGAGGCAGCACACCTCCTCTGTGTGCCTGTGACATGGTCCTCCTCCTTCCGGTGTGAGGCTGTGCGCCTAATTGGAGTGCCTGAGATATCATCCTCTTCATTGCAGCATGGGTTGTGCGCCCCCTCAATATGCCCGGGGCATGGCACTCACCCCCCCCCCTAGGAATCTGGCAGGGACACGGCTGATTGGCCACCGGATAGGACTAAGGACAGTGAGACTTGGGCTGGCCACTTTAGGGTGGACCAATAAACAAGGTGTGGATATGATCAATACAGCATGTTACACCTTTAACTTTGCTGATGCTTTATCCCGCCTGCAGGTCCCCCGGTTCCGAGTCTGGGCGCCAGACACAGAGGAACTTCCCTCTCCACTTCTGAGCGAGATGTAGACCTTTGGTGAGGAGAGGCGAACCAGGTGATCGGCCCCGTGCACGCGTAAGGCGTCTCTGCACATGTTCCCCCAATTTAGGGCTTTCTGTAGGGAGGTGCAACTGCCTGACATATGGCCGAGCCCGGTTAAACATGCTTTTCAGTACATGGTGCACCTTCATGACCAAGGTCTGGCCCCACGTACCATTGCCGCCAGGCTTTCTGTCTTGGCATTTATGGCTAGGGCACGGGGTTATGCTGCTCACATGGGTGTCTTCCGAATACGCCGTGTATTGGAGGGGTGGACACGTGAACGCGGCTGCCGCCTGGACACACGTCACCCTGTTCCCCTTTTTCAGCTGGCAAGCCTTGCTAGAGGTAGGCATAGCTTTCGCTATGATCCGTACGAAGAGTCTATTTTTAGGCGGCTACCACCGTGGCTTTCTTTGGGGCTCTGAGAATCAGTGAGCTGGTCCCACTTTCAAAATGGGACATGTCCCATAGGGCACTGGAACTGGAAGATGTGTCGCTTGACCAGGAGTGGGCTCTGTGGAGGATTCGCTCCTCACAGGCCTGTCAGCGAGGAAAGGGTAGTAGCATGATGCTCCTACGATGTACATTTGCTGCCATCTGTCCAGTTGGTGCCCTACATGCGTTTGTGGGAGCGCGTGGTTCATGCCCTGGCCTGTTGTTCTGCCACCAGGATGGGTCTCCGCTTAACAAGTTCCAATTTCTGGAGGGTTACCAGGACGGCACTTCACAGCTTAGGGGTCCTTGGGACTCGTTACAGTACCCACTCATTTCAGATAGGTGCCGCATCCGCGGTTGCTGTATTTGGGTACTCGGAGGCCGACATACGTTGGATGGGCAGGTAGGGATCTGCGCATTTCTCTCTGTATGTCCGTCCTCTCACTACATGAGTGCCTTATATGCCCTCACTTTCTTTTCTTTTCTCACAGACCCTGTGTGCTTCTGCACACCGGTGGCAGTGTGGCTGGTGAGCCACAGTTACGTGCACTTGGCAGCACAGTATGCGGCTTCGTCAAAATGGGGACCCCATCTCGGGCTACGTGCAACCACGCGTATGCAGTGGTATGGTGCGCGCAACATGAGGTGGCGGGAACTGTTACCATTCCTGATGTCCATTAGGGACACCGGACCTCTGGATGTTTTAATTATGCACCTTGGAGGCACCAATCTTGTACAGATCACCGGCCTTGCTTTACAGACATCTGTGCGCAGTGACCTGGTGGTTCTCCATCACATGTATACGCGGTTGCTATGGTCAGACATCATGCCGCGACACCACTATAGTGGAGGACTTGATCCGTAGTTTGGACCGTGCCCAGCGGACAGTGAACAGGGCTGTTGTCCGGTTCCTTACTGAGAATGGTTCGAGAACAGCCATTCGTCATCCGGGGATAGGGTTACAGGATTATAGCCTGTATTCTGGAGATGGGGTTCACCTATCAGCGAGTGGTTCTGGACCTCTTTTTGGATGATGTGCAAGCGGGCCTGGTGACCGAATTGACGGTCAGGGGGTAGTGGTGAGTCATCATGGACGCCTCCCCGTGTGGCAGGTAGCACTGGTAAGGTAAAATTGATGACCCATAGGTATCCGGCAGGTTTGCAATTGATTGGCCAACATGAGGATAGGTACAGGGGAAACAGGCTTGGCCGGTCAAGGGCGAACCATGAACGGGGTGATGCTAGGAGCTTGACAGCCTGCATCACCTTGATATTTTACCGGATACACGTCAGAGGGTGGGGTCAATAGATAGCATATTGACTTCGGTCAACAATTTGTTTGTGACAACAAACAAATTGATACAAATTGATACATAATAGCCAATTGCCAAAGGCAATTCTGGGTGGGACCTTACCAGTGCTACTGTGGCCTTCTTGCCTTAAATAGTCACAATTGGATGAAACACCAATTGGAAGTAATAATTCGGACTAGGGCATTATTCAATAAAAGTGGCCCAATGCTTTAAATCCAATACCAGTGTCTGTGTCTTTATTTGGGGGGGGTGCGCCTGCAAGGCAAGCGTGGTGCCAATATGGCCGCCACGCTCTTTGCGGGCGCCCCCACCCCCAGACTCAGACATCCAGCTAGTAGGGGGCATGGCCACCCCCACATAAAAGGGGTGGCCACGAGGCAGCTCACCACCATTTTGAGAGAGCGACGGAGCAGAGAAGTTTTTCCCTCCACCCCCTCCCTAGTGGACAGTGTGATGTTCTTATGGTCGCTTCGGGGCCGGGTGGAATTTTTGCTTGAACCTACAATTGGCAGCCTTGGTTCTTGGCTTTTTTGCCCATCCCACACTGTCGCTAGTGTTTGAGATATGGGGTAAGTTTAATTTTGGTCACTTTTGGCGGGTAGCACTGGTAAGGTAAAATTGATGACCCATAGGTATCCGGCAGGTTCGCAATTGATTGGCCAACATGAGGATAGGTACAGGGGAAACAGGCTTGGCCGGTCAAGGACGAACCATGAACGGGGTGATGCTAGGAGCTTGACAGCCTGCATCATCTTGATATTTTACCGGATACATGTCAGAGGGTGGGGTCAATAGATAGCATATTGACTTCAGTCAACAATTTGTTTGTGATGACAAACAAATTGATACAAATTGATACATAATAGCCAATTGCCAATGGCAATTCTGGGTGGGACCTTACCAGTGCTACTCCGGCCTGCTTGCCTTAAATATTCACAATTGGATGAAACACCAATTGGAAGTAATAATTCGGACTAGGGCATTATTCAATAAAAGTGGCCCAATGCTTTAAATCCAATACCGGTTTCTGTGTCTTTATTTGGGGGGGGGTGCGCCTGCAATGGCAATTGGCCTTGAATGATAAATTGACATGGGAGTTAAATGAAAAGAAAGGGATAGTTAAAGAAAACAAATTTGGGAAGATTTGGAAATCGTATCTTGATTATACATTGAGAAAAAGAGGAGGTTTCATGCCGGTGACGGATCAATTAAATTTTTGGATATAAAGATAGTTTAAGTTGGAGTCCGCAGCTCTCTTTTGGCATCGTACTATACACAGGGTGAAGTATTTTGCTTTTACTAGTAGTATTGTCAGTGAGATGGAGAAGTTTAGCAAATAAAATAATTAATTCATGTGTTTTTTTAATTAATATTGATATTTTGATGCTTGGTTTTGGAAATTCTGATGATAATTCTTAGTGTACTGTTTTCTCTATATTTCTTATATTATTGTATTTGATGTTTTCTGATACCTAGTTTGTAAGTTTTTATTTCTTTGTAATATTATGTATGTCTTAAAAATTCTCAATAAAAAGTTTTTTTTTAAAAAGAGCCTGGAAACAAATCAAGAGTGTTCTTGGCTTCCATTGTTCTTTGTGAATAGAATTACTGTATGCTGAGCTCTAGGTGCTTCCATCTTGGACTGCTGTCTACCTGTTTCTGTGCCTCCATCTTGGACCCTTTCTATCTTTGACTTTTTCTTGATTTTGGAGGGAATACCCACATTTCTTTGGATTATTTCTACTGCTGTCAGGCAGCCTACTTCTGCCAGTGCGTCTCTCCTGGATTATTTTTTTGCATTTCTGCCTGCTTATATTCCTTGAAGGTTTCTCCTTATGTTCTCACTCTGCTCCTTTCCTTTGTTTCTTTTCATTTTACTGTCTACCTGATCTGCCTGCTGCTACTTGTTGGACTCAAAGAAGAGAAGCAAAGGCATCACATGATGTGCATTGGAGGGAGATAAATTTCTCCATATTCATTTGATTTATTTGGGGTAGGGCTTTATTTTTTGCTTTTATTTGCTTGCATTTCTTGGCTTTTTAGAGGAGTTTAGTGTGTGTGTTTTAATTTTGTTATATCCCCCCCCACACACACACACACAAATATATGTGTATGCGTATGTGGTACATTCTTTGCTTGACTGGTTTTTTTAAAAAAAAACTGTTACAGTATTTGGTTATTTATTAGATATTTATTCTGTTAAAGGTGTGTGTTTTGGTGAAGGTTTCTTTGCTTTTGGTGGGGTGAAGGGTATCATACAGAGGGATAGCTTTTGTGATAGTTCTAGTGTGCCATTGGGATGATGTGTAGCATTTTCTCTCCTATTCCTAGTATTGTGTTGTTTTCATGAGTGTGTGTCTCTATGTGTGAGGCATCCCCTGGCTGGTTGCTCCTTGTCTTTTTGCTACTATGCTGCTCAGATGCAGAGTGTCTTTATTGCGCTGCATGGGTAGGTCTATACTGTAGACAAAATAAGTGAGTATTTCACATAGCTCTGATGATGATATTTCATTATGTGCTTTTGTCTGCTTTTGAAGTAGATTAATTCTCTGTTGCCTTGCTTCTCCTTTTTTGGAGTAGTTTTTAATAGGTCTGAGGGGTTTTTCGAATACCAGTAAACATAGACGGGGAAAGCACAAAATGAATGACCAGCAAGAGGCAAAATGAAATGAGTGACATATTTTTTAAAAGGCAAAAAGAAAAGAAAAGAAAAGAGGTTCCCTTTGAAAGAGCCTGAATAAAAGAAATATAGTGGCAACAAAATAGCATAACAATTAGGTTTTGGGGGGAAATGGCGTCCCACATAACAATTTTCCCTATGGAAAAAACCGTACAATGATTTTTCAATGGGAAAAACCGCTTAGCAAAAAAATCATTGTACGATGCATCCCATAGGGAAAATCGCTATACGATGCATGCATCATATAGCATTTTTTCGTACAACAACGTGCCCTGTGGAACGGATTAAAATCATTGTATGAGGTACCACTGTACTAAGATTTTCACCATGCACATCCTTATGCATGATGGCATACTGTCAAAAGGTTTCTATTATCATTAGCATGCATGCTTTTATAACAGGAGACCTGTGATTTCTTGAAGCCTATGAAGTTCTTTGAAACACACATTTTATATGTGAATACAGTGGTACCTCACTTAAAGAGCGTAATGCATTCCACGGGATTGCTCTTTAAGCGAATTTGCTCTTTAAGCAAAACACCATTGTAAGTGACCAATTGTGACTTCTGGCGGGGGGGGGGAGAATTGTGAACCCCAATTTAGTTGTTAAGTGAGTTTTTGGTTGGTTTTAGTTGTTAAGCGAGGCAACCATTCAGAGAAAATTCTGCTCTTTAAGCGAGTTAGTCTCCAAGCGAGGTGCTCTTTATGCGAGGTTTTACTGTAGGTTTAGCAAAAGGGAGTGTGATGTCCTTGATGATAGAATATTGGACTTGGTCTCAGGAAACCTGGTTTCAACCCTGTGTTAGTTTATATGCCGTGGAAACTCAGTTGGAGGTGGCAAACTGAACCACTCCTTGGATATCTCAAAAGACTTACAGTAACTTAGAAGCAATTCAACAGCAAACCACAACCTCCTGCCCAATTTTATCCGGTGTTTCATCAAATGACTTTTTAGTCTGTTTTTTTGTGCACCCATGTATGCATGCACAGGTATTCCCCTTCTGTTTTACTTATTTATCTGTGTCATGGTAATAAATTTGAGTCTTTACGGTGGCAATGTGGTCTGTCTCCTTTTCTTGGGATGGATAAAAAACTGATTCCATTGCCAATAGCTATAAGAGTTGGAAAATAGACTGCTGGTTGCCTTAGTGGAAGAAATACATCAACAATAGTGCTGATCTGTATCACTTAGCCACACTAAGGTTATAGAAGGAGCAGCAAATCCCCTGGGGCCCAACAGTTGGTCTGATCGTAACCTCAGCCTCTTATCTCTCGCAGACAGCTTCCAGTTCCTCCCCGGCCACAATGCTAGTGGCAACGCTATGTAACTTGGATCTACCCCCAGTGGGTACTTAACTGGAGGGGATGAAGACATGTAGCGTATGTCACACATGTCCAGATTAGCATGCAGAATCAACTCGACAGGCTATGAGACGGTGTAAAGAAACTGGCCGATTGTTCTGCACAGGAACAGATCAGGAAACTAGAAGGTTACACACATTTGCATGATGGAAGGAAACTGTTACACCTGGTTTACATTGTGCAAAATAGGGTAAAAAAACACACACAACTGAATTAGCAAGACAGTTAACAACAGGGCAGAACTTTAAGGCAGCAAATTGAGATACTGAACTGTACAGATGTTGCTTTGCCGCCAAACCTATTATAAAATGCTGACTCTACGCTAGCCATTTTTCTGAAATGGCAAAAAGCATATTTTCACAGGCTGAAAGGCAACTTCTCAATTCCAGAATGCTAAAATATTAATTGCAAACATTATGGGAACTGGTGTCTGACTAAAATACAGTGATCAGATAGTTGCTTAAAACAATTTCAGAGAGTAAACGAAACACCAGTTTGGCCAGGTTATCCTGCTAGAGTAGACCATGCTGCCAGTAACTCAATGCCGAGTGTTATGCGATGGTTAACTAACCTGACCGCCATGAGGACTAGCTGCTTGGGTGCTTTTGTGTTCAGGGAATGAAGAAGCAGACGAGTGAAGTAGTGAAATTCAGCTCTTTATTAGTGGGGTTTGAACACACTTTGGATGGGGCAAAACTCAGGCTTATATACACTATAAACAGTAACAGTAACAATAATACAACAAGCCCATTGGCTAACAGAGTGTGCACATTTTCGATCCACTTATTTGCATAAGAATAGATACATAAGAAAAGATACATTCTGCTCCTGTCAGAAAACACAGTTAACATACATAACAGGTGCTTAAGTCCACAGGGAAGGGTGATGGTCCCCAGGTGGACTAACTCCCACTTGAACCCATCTTGGTGGAAGGCAGCAGCTTCATCAATACTGGCCTAGGACTGATGAGGACTTTGCGTGCCAAAAGGTCTCAGGACCAGAAAGTGACTCGCAAAACTGAATCAGTACGGGTGTCATGCTGCAATGTGGAAGGCAGATGAAAGGCCACTGCATTATATTCTCAGAACAGTCTTCATGGTTGATCGCCATGAGGATAGCCAATCTTCAGATTCAGATATGGCACAAGAAGAAGATGATGATGAAGAAGAAATGAAACACACAAAGATTTTAAAAAGTTGTGGCACTTGAAAGGCTAACTGCTGTATTTAAGTACACTTAAGTATTTGTTGCTGTATTTAAGTACACAACATTGTTTTTTCTTTTTTGTTTTGTTTACTCTCTGATATGCTCGCGCAGACTAACACAGCTACCATTTCAGAAATTTGCCTAAAACAAGTAAGGTATGGTATTTCCCTCAGAAAATTTGTTGTTCAGTCACGTAGTCGAATCCGACCCTTTGTGACCCCATGGACCACTGCATGCCAGGCACCCCTATCCTCCACCATCCTCCGCAGCCTGCTCAGTTCTATGCCCATTGCGTCAACAATGCCATCTAGCCATTTCATCTTCTGCTGCCCCGTCTCCTTTTGACTTCGATCTTTCCCAACATCAAGGCCTTCTCCAGTGAGTCCTTTCTTCTCACGTGGTGTCCAAAGTACTTTAGCTTCATCTTCAATATTTGTCCTTCCAATGAGCAGTCAGGGTTGATTTCCTTCAGGGTTGACTTATTTGATCTGTTTGCTGTCCAGGGTACTCTCAAAATTCTCCTCCAGCATCACATTTCAAAGGCATCTATCTATTCTTCTTCGCTCAGCTTTCCTTATGGTCCAGCTCTCACAACCATTCATTACGACTGGGAATACCATTGCTTTGACTATGCGGACTTTTGTTGGCAAGGTGATGTCTCTACTTTTTATTCAGAAAACAGAGCTTGGAAATAATATCCAAAATTTGAATGATGTAAATTTAAAACAGCAGAAGTCAATGACATCATTATTTAGCACTGGCAAAATTTAATTTATCTGAAACCTTTCTATCCCCCTGTTTCAAGTTCTGATGCTCCTCAGGCTTCTTTTTGCCTTACAGTGCTAAGTACTATCTGTCGTGAGCGGGGGGAGGTGTCTCACAGGTATCTGGGGGTCCCCAGATTTGGGATACCCACGAGTGGTGATCCCTCTAGGTTCAGCGGCCTGCCTACCCCGAGAACACCCTCCCTCACTCCCTTTAACTGGGAATGGGAAAGATGGCACTTCTGCACCTTAGGCAAGAATGTGGTAGCAAGTACGGTAGCAAGGCTGAATAACAGTCCGTTATATTGCCACCTTCCCACACATACACAGAGCGGACTCGGCCCTGGGAAGCTGCCCTGCTCGAAAATAGCTTTTACCTTCAAAGACAGAGACATCTCAAAAAGATACTTTCCCAGGCCTGCCAGTGGATCAGAAAGGTTCACTCCCTTTCCATCTCCATAGAGACCTTATCAGCCCTTGAGAAAAGTCCCCTTCCCAAGGCTGTGCTGGTGCAAAGATGTAGCCCCTGGTTTCACCTTATCTCAGGTCTGCTCTGCTCTGCAAAATACTCCCTCCTGGTTCAAAGACAAGGCTTTATTAATGTCTTTGAGGCTTTTTATTGAAGAAGTATTTTCATCCAAAAACATGCAGGATATACATTGAAGCAATAATCTATTCTACTCTAATTTACCAAACTAAGAAAATAGCTAACTTCACCAAGAAAGCATTTGTTCTCTATGGGCTTGAAAGCTCCCATTATGATTTCTTCCCTATGGGTCCATGATGCTGGTTTAAAAGAATGTAGGCTTACGCCAACCCTGGAATAGGTCCCCCCTTCCAAAGGAACATAGGCTTGCACCCACCTCCAATTAGTGCTCCTGAACCCTCAAATTTCAGGGTTTAAATATGTTTTGGGGGTCCTCACATCCCTCCTCCAGAATGTTAATCATGTGAGATTACCTCATTGTTTTGACTAAGTGTTGTTTACCAAACAGGTGTTTATGATGTAACCAAATTCAGAAACATGGAATGATGTAACCTCAAATTCTCAGGCGTCTGTGCAGGTGTTGTTATCACCTGCACAGATGTTGGATATCCCATAATCCACTTATATGTGAAAGTCACCTTTCCCCTTTCTCTAAGGTGGTGGGTGATTGACCAATTGTAACCTTGGGAATCCCCCTTGTTATGCAAGTGTGAGCTCCCTCACAGGTGTCTAAGTGATTGGCATTGCTACTTAGCAACCTAAATACTTAATGACATATTATTGTGTGGAATGTGTTTGGTATGTAGATGACATCAGTGTCTTCCTTTGAGAGTTAACTATTCTCAAACCTACAAAGACTGTACTATATGAATCTTAACACCTAATAAATGTAAAGAAAATTAAAATATGAAATCATCCCTTGTGATTATCATGACACCATCTAAGCCACTTTCTGAAGGAATATAAAAGTGACACGGTTGTATATAAAACCATCAATCTATGTCCTCACCTCACTTGGAAGCCAGTGAGATGCTTGTTCAACACAAAGGTTTGTAAAGGAGTCTATAAGAATAGATGCCTTTGAGATGTGGTGTTGGAGGAGGGTTTTGAGAGTCCCCTGGACAGCGAGGAGAACAAATAGGTCAATCTTAGAAGAAATTAACCCTGACTGCTCATTGGAAGGTCAAATAGTAAAGATGAAGCTAAAGTACTTTGGACATCAAATGAGAAGGGAGGATTCACTTGAGAAGGCATTGATGTTGGGAAAGGTGGAGGGCAAAAGAAGAAGGGGGAGGCCAAGGATGAGATGGCTAGATGGCATTGTAGACACAATGGGCACAGAGCTGGGAGGGCTGAGGGGGATGGTGGAGGACAGAGGCGCCTGGAGGAAAATGGTCCATGGGGTCGCAAAGGGTCGGAGTCGACTGTGCGACTGAACAACAACAAAAAACATATTTAGCTGAATGTTTTTATAGGGTTCCTGTTGTTTGTTTGTTTGTTAATTATATTTATAATGTGCCTTTCCACTTAAAGATAGCACTCACAGTGACTTACAAGTTTCTTACAAATACTGTATAAAAACAGATAAAACCACATTCAAGTAAAAAATTATAAAATTGTTATTGGGTTTCCTGACAAGACAGGGGCTAGAGAACATGGGAATGCTATAACTGCATTTAACTGAACATAAATTACAAGCTCTTCCACCCACCTTTGCTAATATTTTGCTGAATCCCACTGGTGATGTGGGAGCCTACATATGTGGCCTCATTCCCAACTCCCCATGATACCAAACATATAGCTTATATAGAGCTGTACCTCCTGCCAACCTGTGCTTTAAACTTCCCCAAAGAGAGTTTGGTAGTATTACACTGGCATTAATAATATTGAACTGTCTGATCTCCAAAGGTTGTAGTATTTTTTTTGTCTGGGTGAAATTTTTGATCCTTAATTCCTACTGTACAACTTTTTAAAAAAAAAAAACTTTGGGGGATGGTCAGTTCTGGGAGCATTTACAATGGCACCACTACTTCCACATCTAAATATTACAAAAGCATTGTGGGCTTTAATAAAATAACAACAGAAAGATCTTCTTCTTCAAGTGCCATATCCATTCCAGATATTGGCTATTATCATGGCAATAGTCTTCCTGTTCTTAACTCCTTCGACATTCCACACCAGTCTCTCAGGTTCTTTAGCCATGAAGTCTACATTCAGGGCCTCTTTTCCCAGAGATTTTCCTTTGCATAGGGAGTTGGAGTATTATATTTTCCATGTTGTTCCTCATGATATGCCCAAGGTATTGGGGTTTTCTTTGTTTAATGGTCTTAAATAGTTCTTATTCTTCATCCATCTTATGCAACACTTCTACATTAGCCACATGGTCAACACATGATATCCTTAGCAGCCGTCTGTAGATCCAATTGCCACTTAACTTCTTCAACTGCTGGGACTCATTTTCTCTGGTGTTCAAGTGTTTCTCTTTCAAACCACAGACCAAGTCACTTCAATTTTAAGTGAAAGCAAAAATTATCAAACACTTTCATATTCTGCACATATGAAGGTTTGAGCAAGCACCAAGTAGCAAAATATATAGTTGTAAGGGAACATCTACTGCAAAATCAGAAGTAGAGACAAGAGTTGTGAAAAAAGCAAATATCTTGGGAAGCAACAGTTAGGGAGTGGCCTAGCTCCTTTCACAAGTGATCACCTTCATTAACTATGTTTGTAGTGCACATGTAGTGCATATTGTAGTGTGTGTGTGTGTGTGTGTGTGTGTGTGTGTGTGTGTGTGTGTGTGTGTGTGTGTGTGTGTGTGTGTGTGTGCCTCGTTTGGCTGTTGTATCCGGCCCGTGGTGTTGGAAGGTTTTTTGTGATAATGTTTGTAAAGTAGAGGTTAGTCCAGCCGTTGGCAAACTACAGCCCATTTGGCTGTTCTATCCGGCCTGCGGATCTAAAAGAGCGGAGGGTTCTCTTTGCAGGCGCACCCCCCAATAAAGGACTCAGACACCAATGAAAGTGGATAACGGCATTGGGCCACATTTATTGATTCATGCCCTAGTCCGAATTATAAATTTCTATTGGTAATTGACCAATCATAATTCTTAAGGCAAGCAGGCCGAAGTAACACTGGTAAGGTACCACCCAAAATTGCCAACGGCAATTGCTACAATGTATCCATTTGTATCAATTTGTTTGTTGACCACAACAAATTATTGACCGTAGTCAATATCAAACCAATGACCCCACCCTCTGACGCGTATCCGTAAAATCACGGGGTGATGCATGCTGTCTAGCTATAGCCATCACCCCGTCGCCTAGTTCGTCGTTGACCAGACAACGTTTAACCAACTTATGCCTGTCTAGTGTTGTCCAGTCAATTGCGAACTTGCTGGATACCTGTGGGTCATAATGTTTACCTTACCAGTGCTACCCGCCCATGTGACCAAAGTCAACAGTAGCAGCAGAAAAACCCCTATGTCAAACCATAGCAACAGTGTGGGATGGGCGAAAAAACCAGGACCCGGAAGCCAATATGGGTCCCAGCCAAAAATTCCCACCCGGCCCCGAAGCGACCAAAATATCACACTGTTAACTAGGGGGGGGGGGTGGAGGGGAAAAACTTCTCCGTTCCGTCGCTTCGCAAAATGGCAGCTCGGCTGCCTCGTGGCCACCCCTTTTATAAGGGAGCTGGCCACGCCCCTAACTACCTGGATGCCTTCATCCTGTGGGGGGGCCCCCGCAAAGAGCGCGGCGGCCATTTTGGCGCCGCGCTTGCATTGCAGGCGCACCCCCCAATAAAGGACTCAGACACCAATGAAAGTGGATAACGGCATTGGGCCACATTTATTGATTCATGCCCTAGTCCGAATTATAAATTTCTATTGGTAATTGACCAATCATAATTCTTAAGGCAAGCAGGCCGAAGTAACACTGGTAAGGTACCACCCAAAATTGCCAACGGCAATTGCTACAATGTATCCATTTGTATCAATTTGTTTGTTGACCACAAACAAATTGTTGACCGTAGTCAATATCTAACTAATGACCCCACCCTCTGACGCGTATCCGTAAAATCACGGGGTGATGCATGCTGTCTAGCTATAGCCATCACCCCGTCGCCTAGTTCGTCGTTGACCGGACAACGTTTAACCAACTTATGCCTGTCTAGTGTTGTCCAGTCAATTACGAACTTGCCGGATACCTGTGGGTCATAATGTTTACCTTACCAGTGCTACCCGCCACACGGAGGGGCTTCAAAGAAGGCTCGACGCCCCCCCCCAGACCGTCAGCTCGGTCGACAGGCCTGCTCGCCAATCACCCAACAGGAGGTCCACACCTCCTCGCGACAGATGGGCCCCATCCCCTGCATACAAGTCATAACTTTGGAGGCTAATAGCGGGGTGACGACTGACCCTCCCCCAAGCCCTGTAGACAAGGAAACGCACCACTGCCCTATTCACCATGCGTCTAGCACGGTCAAGGGCCAGGAGGTCAACACCCCCTCTGTAGGAATGGCGCGGGACCATGTCCGACCAAACAAGGGTTGTGGCGGGCCAGACGTAATGCAGGTAGGCGAGGTCCTCGCAAATCGCATGTTTCAGCGACAAGCCGGTGACCTGGCCCAAATCATTGCCCCCCAGGTGTATGATCAGAATGTCAGGCGGGTCAGCATTCTGGCCTGAAAAAAGGAAAGGCAGCAGCTCCCGCCATAACATCCCGGGCTTACCATGCCATGTGAGACTTGCGTATGCACCAAGTCCCAGTCGGGGTCCCCACTCTGTCGCCGCAGCATAACGCGCTGCCCTGTGCACATAGCTATGGCCCACCAGCCATACTGTCACCGGCGTAATACGACACCCCGGGTCTGTAAGGAAAAATGAGGGAAAGTAGGTAAGGTGACTGGGTTGGTACTCACGGCGGGAGTGGGCGCACATAAAACTGAAAACATTGCGAACCCCACCGTCCCATGCTACGTATGTCAGCCCCTGAGTACCCAAAAGCAGCTGCGGTTGAGGCCGCCCCTATACGGAATGAACGAGTGCCATAGCGGGCGCCTGGGAGGCCCACACTGGCCAGCGCTTTGCCCGTCACCTTCCAAAATTGAAATTTAGTAAGGAGAGACTCATCTTGGTGACAGAAAAACGGGCCATGGTGCGTGCCATACAGTGCAAGGAAATCCTGTAGGGCACCAACCGGACAGATGTCTGCCGAGGAACATCGTAGCAGTCTACTCCACTGCCTACGCCGTGCTGATACGTTTTAGAGGAGCGTATCCCCAAATGAGCCGAATATTGTTCACTCAGACATCTTCGAGTTCCAGTGCCCTACGACTTGCATCCGCCTTATACAGCATCTCAAGCTCGCCGATGCGGAGCACTCCAAAAAAGGCCACCGTTGTAGCCGCATGAAATGGGCTGCCTCATCTTATCAAAACAGAGGCAAGGCCAGCCCCGGGCCAATTGGGTAAAAACCCCTGGGGAAATCGGGTGGCGGTCGTCCGGGCAATGCCCACGCGCATGCACCCACCCCTCCAAAACATGTCTCACACGGAAGTGAGTGGTGCTGTCCACGACTTGCATCCGCCTTATACAGCATCTCAAGCTCGCCGATGCGGAGCGCTCCAAAAAAGGCGACCGTTGTAGCCGCATAAAATGGGCTGCCTCATCTTATCAAAACAGAGGCCAGGCCAGCCCCGGGCCAATTGGGTAAAAACCCCTGGGGAAATCGGGTGGCGGTCGTCCGGGCAACGCCCACGCGCGTGCACCCACCCCTCCAAAACATCTCTCACACGGAAGTCAGTGGTGCTGTCCACATGACCTCCCACTTTGGCCATAAAAGCCAACGCTGACAGCTTAGATGCTATGGTGCGAGGTGCAAAGCCCTGGGCAAGCAGGTAAACCATGAACCGCAGAACATGGGTTACCGGGATCGGCCAGGTTCCTGGCATTTGGAATTGGGTACAGAATGCTCTGAAAGAGTTAAATGCGTGGTGATACACCTTACGCATGCGTGGCGCTAGTGACAGGCCAATCGCCCGGTTCACCTCTCCTTGCCGATGTTCCATATCCCGTCCGGGAGTGGCGAGGGAAATTCCTCCGCATCCGGGGCCAAGGCACGGAACCGGGAGATCTGCAGGCGGGACAAAGCATCAGCAATATCATTAGTAACCCCTGGGACATGCCTGGCCCTGAAAAGAACGTTGAGGCGCAGGCTGCGCAACGCAAACTGGCGCACTGGGTCCATAACCCTGGGCGATTTAGAGCTCTGTGCATTGACAAAGTGGACAACAGCCGCATTGTCACACCAAAGTGGACAACCGAGTTGGCCTCCTCCTCGCCCCATAGCATCAAAGCACCCAGTATAGGGAAAATTCCAGATACGTGAGACCACGCAGGCGACCCGTGCCTGCCCAGGATGGTGGCCACCTACCATAGGCCCACTTCCAATTGAAGTATATCCCATAACTCAGGGATCCCGGGCATCGGGCTGTATCTTAAAGCAAGGGGAAGCCAGGAGCTCAGACCTCCAAAATGACACCCCATTGAAATCCGTCAGGATCTGTAGCCAGACAAGCACGTCTGCCCTGATACCCCGGGTAAGTCTAACCCTATGGTGGGGCCTGGATAGTCCTGCCATGGCGTCGCACAAGCGCCGCGCAAATGCCCTGCCCGGTGCGACGACCCTGCCAGCGAAATTGAGGTGACCATGTAGCACCAGCAGGTCCCTCGGTAATGCCATGCGCTTGGCCAGCAAGTCCGAGATAAGGGCCACTAGCTTTGACACCTTATCCCGCTGCAACCTAGAAGCCTGTGCTACCGTGTCAATCTCCACCCCCAGGAATACTAGCTGTGTAGGCGGGCCCTCGGTCTTTTCGGGCGCTAAAGGGACACCAAGTTCCTCCATTAGCGTCTGAAATGTGTTGAGGAGACGTGTGGACGTGTCCCAGCCCCGTTCAGCCCCGAATAAAATCATCCAGGGAATGGGCTACAGACCGGGACCCTGATCTGCGAACAAAAGCCCACTCTAGGAAGATGGAGGAACGCTCGAATGCCGAGCCCGAATTGGAACAGCCAAAAGGCATGGCATCAGTGCAATAATATGCTCCCCGGAACGGGGGCGCAGGGACAGGGCCAACGACCCTGCCCGCATAGACCTCCTTATCATTGCTGGCAGGAGCCACCTCCTCCCTCCCCCTAAGGGATAAAGATTGGGGGCATCCTGAGGGGACCTATCACCCATGAAAGGGATACGTAACCCCTGCCTAAAACCCTGAAGGAGATCTTCGCATCCTCTCCCTTCGGGAACAATGTGAGCCAGCGCTCCAACATGTCCACATTAATTGGGGAGGGAGCCCTTTGGTGAACTAGATCCATCTGCGGCAGTCTTGCCAGCCCCCTGTCCACCCCTCCCTCTGCCCCGCATCCCTCCAGGCCTGGGACAGCCAGAGGCCGCATGGGGGCCAGCACAGGGGGGACACTAATGTCTGTATTTGCCAATCTTCCTATTGCAGGAACCATTGGACGAGAAAGTCCAGCACAGCAGGCGGGCTGAAACCCCCCGCCAGCCCCCTGGCAGTGGACCTGTGCTGGGGCCGCCCGCTGGACCGCATGTCCACAATGGTATCTCTCCCCGGGCGTGGGGCACGTGGGCGTCATGTACAAAAGCCACAGCCTCTGGCATGGCTCAACCCACCTAATGTCGGGGTGCCGGGGAATCCGCATATGGAATTACACGTCATAAGCCAACCACGATGGGCCCGGAAAGTCAACCATCGCCCGGTAGATGTTGTCCAAATACTGGACCATCGAAATTGCCAAATCCGGCCGGGCCCTAAGGTACACCGCCATGTATATGAGGTAGGCCGGCAACCAGTCGGCCCACGTACGTGGTGGCTTGCTACGACGTGCCTGCTCCTTATCCTTCTCATCCTGCCCCCCCCTACTCCTTGGTGGGCCCTCTGTTGAGGAGTGAGAAGGTATCCACGTAATCCCCCCGCCAGATCTTCTCTTTGGTGGTCTGTGCCAAATGGACACCCAGCGGTAAGGAATACCCCGCCGTCAGCAAGGCCGACACGGGCACAACAGGAACTGCTGGCATCTGAAAGGGGGCCTGTACTAACCCAGCCACCCCCAAAACATTCCCCACAGGGTAGAAAACACCCCCCACCACGGGGCCCTGAGTGGTAGTTGTCGTCGCCAGGTGGGGCGTCAGCGGCTGGACCGCCGCCCCACCCGCGCGAGGCCAGGCCATTGGAAACCCCCCCAACGTGGCCACGTGTGTAGGTGCACTAGCTTGGACCGCATACTCACGTGCTGCACCCCCGTAGGCCGCCCCCACCGGGGGTTCCGGCCCACTGGGGGCGTCGGAGCTCGCAACCGCCGTCGAGCTCGTCGATGGGGCCTGACCCGCACCGGTCTGATGAATGGGGAGCTGCGAGGCAGTGGCCCAGGTCGTGCCACGCGCCTCAAGCAGCTCGACCCGTCCCGTCGCCTGCCGCTGCCCAGCAGACGACGCGTCGAAACGAACCCCAAATGGAGACCAAGAGTGGCTAGCCCGGGCCAGGGATGTCTCGAGGGCCGCAACGCGGGCCAATAAGGCTTCCACGCTGACATGGGGCAAAGGACCAGCCGGCCCGCCTACTACAGGCATGGGTACAGGTCCCTGCACCCCGGGGCCCGAATAGGGCAACAACCCCACACCCGGGCCCGTTAGGGCCGATGTAGCAACCTGCCAGGGAAGGGGACCGGACCACCCCCCAAGGCTGGAAGGCCTCGGAGCGAGCTACGCTCCTATAAAGGGAGGCCCAGCGGAATGGGCAACACCATGAGAGGTGTCCACCGCTTGCGGGCCGAGGGCCGCGGCCCCTACTGGCCCCGTGCGTGGGCCACCCTCCTCCAGCCAGGGGGAATAGACCCCATTCCACCGGTCCCGGTGGGTGCAAGCAAATGCGGCTGCTGGGGAGGCGCAGCCGCGGTCTTCCGACCCAGATTGCGCCTCCGAACCGCATGAGCCACGCTCGCAGCCGCTTTCTTCTTCGCGGGCCAATCGATGGGAAGCCAAAACGAGAGAATTCAGCAGCCAAAAGGCTTCCCGGTAAAAGCCAAAAGCGACGGAGGTAAGAGGGAAAAACTTCTCCGCTCCGTCGCTTCGCAAAATGGCAGCTCGGCTGCCTCGTGGCCACCCCTTTTATAAGGGAGCTGGCCACGCCCCTAACTACCCGGATGCCTTCGTCCTGTGGGGGGGCCCCCGCAAAGAGCGCGGCGGCCATTTTGGCGCCGCGCTTGCATTATATTAGTTCACACAAACACTCCATCCATGCTTTTGTTCCGGCCCTCCGGTCCAGTTTAAGAACCCATTGTGGCCCTCGAGTCAAAAAGTTTGCCCACCCCGGGTTAGTCTATAATTGAATTTTTAAAAATGTTTATTTATCCCAAAAAAATATTGGCCAAAAAAATTACTTTTTTAAAACTGTGTTTAGATGTTTATTTATTTTTTGAGTGAAAACTGTAAATAGGATTTTAGATATGTTTTAGAAATGTTATTCTTCCAACTCTTTTTGACTGTGTTTTCTCCTGTGTCCTCTTTTATTTTTCCGCGCGGTGGATTTCTCAGAGTTCTGTGCGCTCATGGTGTGCCGAACTCTGGGGCTTGTAAGTTGTGGGTATTTTTCCCTTTGCATGGTGTTTTTTCCCCCCTGCGGCTCGTTTTTGATTGACCGCAGTGCTTTTTCCAATGTTCTTTGTGGTGACGCCTCTCAGCCTGATTGGCTGTGGCGTGGCGCGGCCCAAAGAACGTTGGGAAATGAAGTTGTTTCCCTTTCTTTGCGTTTGTGGGGCTGTTGCCCCACTGGCGGTTTTTTCAATCCTTCGTTGACCTGCGGACCCAGTTCGGCCATGTGCACGAATGGTGGGTGTGGGTCATTAGGGCGAGGCATAGGAACCTATAGCAATATATAATTGTACTTTTGGTGATTGATTTTTTTGCTGTATTTATTGTATGTTATGTTACCGTATTTTGTATTATTGTCTGCTATGTAAACAGGGTGCCCTGAGTCAGGTTCGCCTGAGTGAGAGGTATATAAGCGTAAAAATTAAATTAAATTTAAATTAAACTATGTACCAGTGTGGTGTAGTGGATGAAGTGTCAGGCTTGTATTCAAGATATCTGGGTTCAAATCTCCACTCAGCCATGGAAACTCACATTAGGGTGGGATGGCAATTGTAAACTACTCCTTGAGCATCTGACATACCTGTAGTGATACTATGTGTAACTATTTATTTCTGTCATTTCAGAGAGGTGGCCAATATAGCCTGTGGTGACAAAATCAGCAAGAAACATATAGAATTTTGTATAGAATTATTCTGCTACTGATAATTTATTTTCCAGTTTATACTGCCTTATACCTTCTTTATTAATTAGAGCCTCTATATATCCTTACTTTTTTTTGTCTTACTTTTTTTGCTAAATTTTTCACATCTTTATTATTGAATTCAAAATCATTTCTTTTTAAATATGCCAAATCTACCCTAACCTTTTCAACTTCTACTGCAATTGTTTCCTTTTTAATGCCTGTAATTTATTCCAAATTGAGTTACTTCCTGTAGCTGCGTGCTTCCTTTCTAGTTCTTTTATATCTTTATCTCTTTTAATTACTTGACTTTTCATTTTTTTTCAAATATTGCCTTCTCTTGTATATAATCACCTCTAATAACGTCCCAAAGAATATTGTGTCCCAAAGAATATGTAATTTCACCTCGCCCGTGTCATTATCTTCCCAATTCTTTATCCATTTATTTATTAATCTTTTTTTTCCTCTTCATTTTTTAATAGTTTAGTATCCATCCTCCATACCTTATTTCGATAGGTGCTACTATTCAGCCGCATCTCTATCGAAATAAATGTATGGTCTGAGATATTAAAATTGCCATAATTAAAGTTTTCTAAATTCTTAAGCATATTTTCTGACACAAAGAAATAATCCAAACGAGAGTAAGATCTATGTTTTAAGGAGCAAAAGGTAAATATATTTTTTTACCTGTCAACATTCTCATCGCATCCCGTAATCCTAATTTCCCTATCCATTTGTCAATCAATTTATCTTGAGTCTTTCTAAGATTATTTGTTGTATCTAATCCTGACCTGATTAAATTAAAATCTCCCCCTATAATTAAATTTTCAAGCCTTTCATATAAAGAAATTTACTGATCTTTCTTTTTTTATAATGGGTAGAATTTTATCTAGAAAGATCCCTTGATTCTTATTTGGTGAGTATACGTTAACAAACATATAATCTTCCTCCTCTATTTTACCTTTTATTAGCTGAAACCTTCCCTCCTTATCTTTAATGTTCTTGCTCAATGAAAAATCTAGTTTATTTGATATTAATACAGCAACCCCTCTTGAATTACTTGAACCTAGGCTTTTTTCATATATTTCCATCCCTTTTACATAAATATTATTCTTATTTTCACTTTTCTGATGTGTCTCCTGGAGAAAAATGATATCCGCTTTTTCCCTTCTCAGAACTCCTTCCACATGTTTCCTCTTAATTTGGTTCCCTAGGCCCCTGACATTCCATGAGATAATTTTTAACTTTTAAAGTATACATATTTAGTGCTTTCTCTACTGTTACTGCAGAATTCCCCATAATATGTGAACCAATACCTCAACCCACAACAAGTTATACTCTCCCTCCTCCAGCGCATCTTAAATTAAATAATATACAATTATCTTAAGGGGAAAAAATATACAAAAATAACAAAGCTTAAACAAACCAACAATCAAACAAATGAGAAAGAAGAGGAAAAAAAGAAAAAGAAAAAAGCTCTGCCCTCCCCACTTTCTACTAAAAGTAACCTTTGAAAACCAAAGAGGGGAGGGGGGGTTGTGGGTGGCGAGTGGACCTTAATACTTAACATCCATTTCTTGTTCATTGTTTATTTCTTATTACAAATGGTTATCTTAATTTGTCATAATTTATTCCACGCAGATTCTCTCTTTTTATCCTTTAATGACCTAGTCTTTCCCTCCTTCTGCTCCTTCAACTTCCTCCTCTTCCCGTTCTAACATGGGCGCTACTCCCGCATTTATTAAGGCATCTTTAAGTTGCTTCCATTCTGTAGACCCTTTTTCTATAATCTTAGCTTCCATCAAAATTTCTAAGTCATCAGATTCTTCCCTAATCCAATAATTCTTCCCCTTCACTGTAAAAATTAATTGTTTATGTGGTCTCCATTTATATTGTATGTCTTTCTCACGCAATTTTTTTGTGATTGGCTTAATTTGTAGTCTCCAAATGCGTTCTTCTAACGAAATATCTTTATATATTTCTAGCTGTGCCCCCTCCATTTTTAAAGCATCATCCCCCGAGGAGTTAACATATTTCATTATCCTTAACTTTTGTCCTAGAATGCCAAATCTTAAAAAAACATTTCTAGGTCTTTCTTGGTTCCTTTTTTGTCCTAGTCTGTACACACTGTCTATATCCTCCAATTCCATTTCCTCCCCCATTCCCATTGCGTTAATCCATTCTACCAATCTTTGTCTCAAGTTATCCGGGTTCCGTTCTGGTATATTCCTAATAACCACGTTGCACCTTCTCCCCTGATCTTCCATTCTTTCCAGCCTTTTATCATATTTTTTCTGTTTCTCCTCTTTTAACTGTACCTGCTCCTTGACCTCTCTTAACTCATGTTTCATTTCCCAAACTTCTTTCCCAATAGCATTCACCCCCTCCTTTAGTTCATCTATTTCCTTCAATAAATTGGTACACTCTTTCTTGGTGTTCTTGAATGCTTGTGGGATACTTTCTTTTATTTCTTTTTGAAATTTCTGATTGTCTTTTGCTCACTGATCTTCTAAAGTTTGTAGTTTAGCTTGAAGTTCTTCCTCTAATTTATCAAACCTAAGCTCCAGGTCTCCTCTTAAATCATTTAAATCTGGACTTGGGCCTCTATCACCAACCTGCTCCTCTTCTACCTCTTTAACCCTCCCCTTGTCAAACCCCCTTTTTTTGGTAGCCATCTGTCTTCTTGACTCCTCTCCTATCAGAATCTCTTGACCCCCCCACTCCTATTTGTTTTTCTTTCTCTTCCTGTTCTAAGACTTCTTGCTGTTTAATCTTTAGCCTCCTTTCAGCTACTTTCTTCCTCAGCTCTTCTAGTTCTTGGATCTCGTTAAGTTCTTCCTGCAACGATTTTCTTCTCCTTCCCTCCTGTTCTCTTCTCTCCAATCTATCTACTCTCACCCACTTTAAATCCTGTTCAAAATTATCAATTTTTTTGCTCATTAAACTGCTGCCTTTTAACCACAGGATCCTAAACTAACAGTTCAATAGTGTATTAATATACTTATAATATAATAAATGTAGAATATATCTGATTATATACCAATAGGGAATAATAAATTCAAAATTTAAATGGAGAACAATCAAATACTGCTTTAAGAGAGCCGTTCAATTTTCCCTTTCTTAAATCCCCTCTTTCAAAAAAAAAGAAAAAAACCCAGGTGTTCCAAAACCAAGATAAGGGGAAATATGCAAATTAAATTCCCAACTGGTGAGTCTCTGAGTCCTTGGAGCCTTGCAACCCTATGCTCCTTTTAGTAATGCTGTATCCCTCTGTAGTCCTCTATCCTTCTGCTTTCTACTTCTGCTTGCAAAGTGCACAATCCTGTAACAGTCCGAATTTTAACTGGACACACAATAAAAGACCTTTTTATTAGCTATTTAGTGTCCATAAACCGCTGGGAATCCAATAGTCCGATAATCCAATATTCACTGTTTCTTTACTGCCTCCTTATAGCCACAGTCCCGTCCTTGTAATCCAACAAAAAGAGAGTCTTTTACTGTAATATTTTAATTCTGTTAATTCTGTTAGCCTCAGTCTCTTTTGGAGCTCCGGGATTCCTCACCTTGCTCCCACTCGGTGTCTGTGCCCCGCTTTTATCTACTGTACTTTCCGTTCCTCTCAGTTTCTTACATTCCTTTCATTCCTCTTTAGCCCCCATGTTTCGCTGCATGTTTAATTGTTTATATTCCCCGAAGATGGAGGTCTTCCAACCTTTCGGTCTCGAAGTGTTTCGTAGATTACTGGCACATTTCAAACAGCCTGGGCGTGGAATCGTTTCAACATCAGTTTCTTAGTTCCGCAATTAAATAACAAAGACTGAGTGATTAGCAAGTCTTCTTAGTTCCACACTCATACCCTGCTCCCCTGCAGAGACAGCCCCGAGTTACCTCAGGCTGTCCTTGAGCATGAGAATCTGCGAAGTCGAGTGTTTGTTAAAGTCCTCTTGTTAGATCCCACTGTCCGACTTTTAATCTCCAAAGTTTCAGTATTCCAAAACTTAATACTTAAAGAGAAAGTTCTTAATTCTCCTTTCTTTTTCAAATAGTTTTGTATCCCAAAACTGCAGAGACCGGTAAACTCAGTCAGTCAGTCTTTTCAATCTCGAAACCTTTCGAGCCTGAGAGGAAACACGCCCCAAACTCTTGCGGAGAAAGTATAACAACTTGTCCACGGCCAAATGATCTCTGATTTCTCGGCAACCTCTCTATATTTTACCCTCCAAATTAACCTGGCCGAAGATATTGATCTCACACTCCGTTTAATATACTTTTGAGCCCAAAACGCAACTCCGAAATACCTCCTTTCCCGCTTTTAAGCGGCTCTCCCTTCAGAACAAACGGAAAACGATACCGGTCAGTCCGCCATGATGCTCCGCCCCGAATTGATGATAATGTACTTCAAGTATATTTGGATAGGAACTTGACATACCAATTAAAGGAAGAACATGTAAATATAATGGAACAAGATATTAAAGACAAGGAGATTGAAGAGGTAATTAACAACTTAAAAAAGGATAAAACGCCAGGAGAGGATGGTATCCCTTCAGAATTTTATAAGGAATGTCGAGAGGTATTAATTCCCAAGTTAATATATATATATATATATATATATATATATATATATATATATATATATATATATATATATATATATATATATATATATATATATATATATATATATATATATATATATATATATATATATATATATATATATATATATATATATATATATATATATATATATATATATATATATATATATATATATATATATATATATAATTATATATTGGAAGGGGGAGAGATCCCCAAGTCCTGGAGTAATTCAATAATGGCTCTAATTCCTAAACCTGGAAAGGATAAAGAGAATATAGAAGCATATAGACCAATATCATTATTAAATCAGGATGCAAAAATTTTTACTTCAGTAATTAACAATCGGCTTAATAAATTCATAGACACTTATATTGGAGAAGACCAAGTAGGATTTGTTAAAAGAAGACAAATGGATAAATTAATAAATCGGTTAATTAATATTATTGATAAATTAAAAAATAATAAACAAAAAGTATGTATAGTGGCATTAGACATATATAAAGCATTTGATTCAATTCAATGGAAAACAATAAAAGGAATATGTGAGAAATTACAATTCGGCCCTAAATTTAACCATGTGATAGGACAATTGTATAAAGAAAGTGAATCTAAAATTAAAATGAATAATTGTCTGGGGAAAGAAATTGATATAAACACGGGGACAAGACAAGGATGTCCATTGTCCCCATGTCTATTTATACTGGCAATGGAATTACTAGCAAATGATATAAGGCAAAATGAGAAATTAGTAGGAATAGAAAATAAAAAAATAAGTCTATTTGCGGATGATACTCTATTAGTTGTAAAAGATCCTTTAAATAATTTAAGCAAAATACAAGAACATTTAAGAGCCTTTGACGAAGTAACAGGATTAAAAATTAATTGGACGAAAACTGAGGCTATCACATGCAATTTAACCCAGGTGGAAAAGGAAAAAATTGGAGATAGATTTAGTATTACAATAAGAGATGAATTGAAATATTTGGGAATATTCGTGACGAAGGAACCAAAAGACCTATATAATATTAACTTCAATAAATTAAGAAATAAATTGAAACCATTACTAGAACAGATAAAATGAGCAAAGACTTCATGGTTTGGAAGGATTAATATTTGCAAAATGAAAGTTATAACCAAATTGAATTTTTTGTTTGAAAACTTACCGAATAAAATCAAAGAGTCAGAACTAAATAGATGGCAAAAATTGATAAACAGAATTTGCAATAATAATAAAAAAGCAAGAATTAGTAAAGGATTATGGTACATGAAGAATAAACAGGGAGGGTTAAACATTCCAAACATTAAAGCGTATTTTCAAGCCTTTCATATAAAGAAATTAATTAAATTATTAATTCAGCAAAATGAGGTAATAGGTGACGGGGATCAAGAAGAATTTAAAAAATTAAAAGGTGAAATATTTCTTGCCCAAGTAAATAATAAAACAGAGATTAACTGCTTTTCTATAAAGAATATTTATAACGTATGGAAAGGGGTTAAGAGGAAATTGGCACCAGACATTTCCCCAATTTTAGAAATTTTAGATTTCCAGAGTTGCCCATTATTATCCTCGCAAAAAAATAAGACTTATTCTATTGCAAGAAAAAGTGTTGTTAATAACAGAGTGGATTAAAAATTGCAATATATATCAGAAAAGGAAGGAGGTATATAATAAATTAAAATTAAATTGGCTACAAGAATTGGGGATGGAGAAATGGGACAAATCGATAAGGGGGATTATAGGAGTACCTAGGGCAAAGACGCCCTTTGAAGAATTGGTCTTGGAAATAAGGAAAGGGAAGATAAGATTACAGGGGTTAGTAGGTAAATTGTACCAAATGCTTATCCCAGGGGAAGGATCACACTATACACTTAAACGAATTTGGGAGGAAGATTTAAATATTAAAATTGAAGAAGAAGAGTGGAGGAAAAAGTGGGGAAACAGAATAACAAAAACTATGTCAATCAAGGAAAAGGAGCATGTTTGTAAGGTACTTTGGAGGTGGTACTTTACCCCAATCAGACTCAAGCAAATAGATATTAATAAATCTGATTTGTGTTGGAGATGCAATGAACAAAAGGGGACATATTTGCATCTGTGGTGGTTTTGTAAGAAAACAAATAAATTTTGGAAAGTGGTAGAGAAGGAGATAAACGAGATTCTTGGCATAACAATGATTTTAGAACCCAAACTAGCTATATTAGGAGAAATAGGAAAAATGAGATTAAGTGAGGGTAATAAAGAATTAACTTTGACATTGTTGCTGGTTGCTAGACAGTTGATAGCCCAAGAATGGAAGAGTAACGAAAATCTAAATAAGAATAGGTGGTATAAAGAGGTTTGGCAACTGGCACTAAATGAAAAATTAACTAGCCAAATTCGGCTAAAACAGGGTTTTAAAATCAAAATACAATTTTGGGAAATCTGGAAACCTTTCATACAGCACACGTTAACAAGTGAAGAAGGAAGTAAGCCTGACATGATTCAATTTTGGAAGATTTAAGTATACTGTGCCAATTGAAATTGCTGCAGAATAGGGTTTTGCACGGATTTAAAAGTTGAAAGAGTGAAAGAGTGAACAAGATTTTGAATATATTGTTGTTATTCTTTTCTCTTTTCTTGGTGTTTTTTTCTTTCTTTATTGTTAGTTTTAAGTATTTATATTTTTTATGTTTGTTTGTATTTTATGATTATTAATAAAAAAAATTAAAAAATCAACAAGAAACGTGAAGACTTAGAGATGAAAGGATTTCTATGTCATAAGTGCTCTTTTTATCCAAAGCAGGTTTTTGATGATGTCAGCGCTAGCCCATCTAGGTTTATGGCACATCTATAGCTCTCTCAAAGAGTGCCCAACACTCTTTGCTCCCATGGCCAGGATCCCTTGGTGTACTTTCATTAGATCCTACGTCTTGTACCACAGCCAGCGCCCCTGCAATCTCAATGCATCCGCAAGGTATGAAAACCCATGGAACAGGTTTGAAAACCTCACAGAGAGCTGCAGCAGGAAAGGAAGGGAAGAAAGTCTCAAGCCCGCTGGTATTGATGCCAGAATGCACACACCAGACCTAGGCCATTGAATCCCTTTACATGCTGCAAAGTCAAAAGAGAGGCCAAGGCAGGCTGTAGGCAGGACATGGGCCTCAAAACAGCAACTGCATGGATGTCTGTATTGTTTAAATACCTATTTATATTGTTTTTGCATAGGCATTCTCTCATAAAATATGCATTTCCTATTAAAACATCACATGGATATGGACACTGGCATTTCTAAAGATGTTTTCTCTCATAGTATCCATTCATGACCATGTGGACATTTTGTTAATGGGTTTTTAAAGTTCCTAATGACATTATAACACACAGAGAAGTAAAACACCCAAAGAATAACAGCATTTCTATCCTGAAAGGCGTGGATTATGTTGGCTGTTCAAAACACATATTAAGCGATAGGAACAGCCCCACCCCTTCCCAGCTCATATGACTATCTAAATAACCTACCATTTGGGGATTTTAGTTTAACCATCTAAAGATGTTTTTAACAAGGTGTATTTTAGCTGTTTAAGTTTACCGATTTTAATCATAGCACTGTACTGTGATTTTATTTTATACTGTGACTGTTGTTTTACTGACTGTAAGCCGCCTTCAGTCGCCACAGCGAGCGGGCAGCGATACAAGTCTAAATAAATAAATAAAATATTCCCTAGCAGAGGCATTGCAGAGTTCTAAGGGACTGAGCGCACTGAACACTCCATATTGGTCTGTTTTGATCCCATCCCGAGGTTTCTGTAAAGCTGGTGGGTGAGGGGGACAAGTCAAATAAACCTTCCTTTGATATATCTATACCTATAAAATCAAGAGTTAACCGTTGGAACTTCACATAGGATCCTAAGTCAGGCCCTACTAGCCCGCACAGACCATTCGTGCACACGCCCAAACTGGGTCCGCAGGTCAACAAAGGATTGAGAAATGCACCAGTGGGGCAAGAGTCCCACAAACGTGGAAAAAGGGAAACAACTTCATTTCCCAACGTTCCTTGCACCACGCCAGAGCCAATCAGGCTGAGAGGCGCAACCAAAAGGAATGTTTGGAAACACACCGTGGCCAATAAAAAGGAAACCGCAGGAAAAAATGACGCACAAGCCAAAAACGCAAACACCAAACTACAAGCCCCAGCGTCCTGCACGCCATGAGTGCGCAGAACACTGAGGAAGCTGGCGAGCGAAAAATAAAAATAAAAAACACACCGGGAGCGCATGTCCGCTGCAGCCAGACACAGCGCTTCACAGAAACAAAAACAGGGGGGTCAAGGGGGGAAAAGGCACTGCCCCCCCTTGAAAGTGAACCCATTCCCAGGTAACCAAAGACTTTACTTACCGCAAAAGGGTTTCACTTTCAGCAAGGCCAAGCCATGGGAACCAAAGCCTCCCTCCCCAATGGCGCCTGAAGCTCCTGATCGGAGTTTCCCCTTTAATATCACTGGGGGTTGCGCTCCCCCTCTCTACTGGCTCCCCTGGGGTTGGAAGGGTTGGGGGACAAAAGGGGTCTGTCTCCCCAACCCTCCTGACCCCAGGGGACCCGGCAGAGAGGGAGTTCCCCTCCACACACACACACATACACACACACACACCATATTAAAGAGAAGAAACCAAGTGGTTACTTCTCTTTAAAAACGGAGTTGGGGGGTGAATCCCCCTCTCCGATGTTTCTCCTGGGTCCAGAAGGGTTGGGGAGACAGACCCCTTTTGTCCACCCAACCCTCCCAAACCCAAGGAAGCCAGCGGAGAGGGGGATCACAACCCCCCCTGACATTAAAGGGGAAACCCCAATTGAGATTTCCCTTTTAATATCAGAGGGTGGGCTGGATTCGATCCCCTCTCCTGGGTCCTATGAGTTTGGAAGGTTTGGTGGGACAAAAGGGGTCTGCCCCCCAACCCTTCCAGAGCCAGGGGACCCAGGAGAGGGGATCCCCCCGTAGGACACCCTGTTATTAAAGAGAAGAAACCAAACGGTTACTTCTCTTTAAAAATGGAGTGTTTTGGGGGGAAAACCCCTCTCCGATGGCTCTCCAAGGCCGGCCTGTGGAAAGGAACCCCCCCCAATGCTGCCTGAAGCGGCATGGGGATTCCCGCGGTCCAGACAGCAAGCCAGCCCATAGAAAGGAAACCCCCCAAAGCCACAACAACAAACAAAACTTTTAAAAATAAATAAATAATTTAAATAAAAAATCCTTAAAACAAAAAACACAAAAAACACAAAAAAACAATAAAAAACATCCAAAAGACACACAAAAACAACCAAAAATAACACCAAAAATGCAAAAAAACAAAAACCTTCTAACACCATTTAAAACAGCCCGGGAACACCGGACAACCTCTTCTAGTATGTTATATTTCAGGCTTAACCCTTCTTATTTGAACAAGGCCTCATTAAGAATTCTAGTTGTTGCTGTTACTGTATCTGGTTGGTAATAGACAATCATGGATTTTTCTATATTTCTCATCTTGTTTTGCTCTTTCTTGGCTTTGCCGGGGTGTTGACATATATGTAGATAGGAACCAGCACACTAAAATTAGGACTACAGGCAACATCTGCGTGCCTCAGTGCATATTTATCACAGCTTGTACCTGGATGTGCTTCAATGAATGTATTAGGTTCCTGAGTGTTTTGTGCAGCTGGGCCATCACCTGTATGCTCTGCAGAGTAGGATTAGATCAATCCATTTTAATTTAAGCCGGGGGTGCCCAAATTTTTCAGGCTGCAGGCCAGTCACATGGTTCAGGGGCCCAGTCACATCATTCTTGTTGCAGTCCATTGCCTAAATCAGGGGTGCCCAAACTACTTCCGCTTCCAGGAGTGATGAGGGCATTGTGAGCTGGATGAATTGGCATCAGGGGCCAGATCCGGCCCATGGGCCATAATTTGGGCACCCCTGATTTAGGCAATGGACTGCAACAAGAACGATGTGACTGGAGGTGGGGGTGGTTTCAAATCCCTCACTGTTCCCTCACTCAAAGAAAAATAGCTTCTCTCTACCTCCTACTTCTTCAGAGAGAGAAATGGCATTACTTGAAGATCCAAAACACAAGTATGACATAGTTGTCTTAGCAAGTGCACCAAAGCTGAAAAATAATTATGTGTCCATCATAAATGCATGTTTATTCAGAAACAGTCCTCATTTTGAGGCATGGTGCTTATTCTGCACAAAGCTCACTTATGGTTGGAATTCATAGAATTTGAGGTACAGAGGGATGAGAGAGAGCAAAGAAATTACTTGGTATTTTTAGAACTGGCATGTAAAAAAGAGGGACTGGTTTTACACACACACACACACACACACACACTCAAAACATCCACACATGCAAAACAAGTTGAAATACCTGTTAATGAAGCCATACATATAGTGAGAGAATATCTCAAACCTACACCAGTTGAGAAAATATACCCTTTTGTTGCTATCACTCCACCTAAGATTAGGAGACACATAGCAGTGGATGCCGAGAAAACTAGGCAAGAGAATGATCCTTGACACCCCCTGAATGGATGTGAGCCTCAAGTCTACCGGCTCAGATCCAGAAAGAGCTTTATGACAAGAACAAACATTCTTGAGGGTACACAAGAGCAAAACTAACTTAAAAGATGAAGGAAGGAGCTCACTGGGCAAGGAACATCATTAAAGGAGAATATAGCTGAGGAACTCAACCTCCCCCATGTCACTTGTAGGACCCTGAATAGGCTGAGGATCGGAGTCCCTAAATGTAAGACCAACATGCTCAAGTTGGGGCTTCTGGCAGACAACAACACGCTGTATGATTGTGGAGAGATTCAGAATCCGGCTCATCTACTGGTCTGCCAATTACAGTACTGCCAGAAACATGCACCAATGAGGACTTAAGTTTGGCCAACGACAAAGCCAAGAAAGTGACTTCATTTTGGCAGTCCAGGGTTTGATCTTTTTCTTCCTTTCAAACAATGTCTTTGTGATTTTATGGATGGAAATATCCAGAATCCCATTTGCTATTGTTCAGTCGCACAGTTGATTCCGACCCTTTGCGACCCCATGGACCATTTTCCTCCAGGCACCTCTATCCTCCACCATTCTCCTCAGCCCACCAAGCTCTGTGCCCATTGTGTCCACAATACCATCTATCCATCTCATCTTTGGCCCCCTTCTTCTCTTCCCCTTCTTCCCATTAGAGGTTGTATATTGATATGCAGATACAAGAGGGGAAAAAGCTGTATGTTTTATCTTTTGTGTGTTGTCAAACCTATGTACTAGGAGAAATTTACAATAGTCGCAAATGAACATAACATTTACCTTCTCCTGCAGTGTTCGTCAGAGAAAGGTGCAATCAGAGAAAAGAGCCTATACTCCTGCATCTCTGGGAAGTTATGGAGAACAATCAAAAGGTGCTTATGAATGGCAACCTTCCCAATTTGATTCCTTCCAGACGTGCTGGATAGACTACAAACTTCACCATTCTCAGACACCATACCTATCTGGACATGAAGAGATTTGGAGTTCCATAGATTTGGAGCTGATTGGGTTGAAAAGATTGCATTTCATACTCTCAGATATATTGGGCTGGCTGATGGGAAAAACAACTCCTTTCCACACCCAACAATGGCAAAATATTGCAATTCCAGCTTTTAGGGAATCACACCTTTCTTGGCAACACAAGAATTGCTTGAAAGGGCATGATTTTATTTGTGAAACTTGATTTTTTGACCACAAATAGCCCTGTTATTCGGCATTGGATATATTCAACTGAAATGGCAAAAAAGAAAAGAAAAAGGAATTAATTACAATTTTGCTTAGTGCTAAGTACAGAGAGAATAATTATAGCAAAAAAAAATATTGAATGGTATGAAGGAATTTGGAATATAGGTGTTAATGATGAATTGACATATGAGATTAGGGTAAAAAAAAGGATTGTTAAAAATAGAGTTAAAGCAGTGGTTCCCAAACTTTTGTTTTCGGCCATGCCCCACCTAAGCATCTCTAAAATCCTGATCCCACCCCCCTGTTATGGAATACTGAACTAGACAAAATCGCATTCCACACGCTAAAACAGATTTAAGAGTTTTATTAATATTGTTTAGCCAAACAGATTCAAGAATGCTTTATCAAGCTAATTAATCCCTGAATGAATATACATTTTCAGAGCCATCTTTTTATAGCATAAAATTTGGAAAATTCTACACATTTCATCACTATGGGATAAGCCAAAATTATTAATTAATCTTCTGACATTTCATTGAGTTCAGGTTAGAACATTCAGTAACTGTTATTTAGATCATGTCATATAAGGAACATGTCTCATGTCACATCATGTCATGCCACACAAATATTATTTACGGTTCCCTGTCAGCTGTACAAACTGTGCTGAGCTTGTGGACACAAAGCCTTCTGTTTACTTTAGCCTCATCATCAGTTCTATATGATAGGTCAATCTGATCTGTTTAACTTTACAGAGCACTGAGAAAATAATTTTTACTTTTAAAACAGAATTAATATTATCTTAATATCTTAATTCTTTCACCCCTACTTCATTCCCTGATTTCTTGAAAATTATTAAAGTTTAATAACTTTTTAATATTCTATTGCAATAAATTAACATTTCTATCATGTTGATTGCCGATTCCTCAAGCTTCGGCTGGGCGTTTTGACAGCTTCCGGTCTGTGCCTAACGCCAAGCTGCCGTCTTCTCTCTTGCGTTGATTATTTAAGCAAAATGTATGCATTCCAATCTTTCCAGGGTCTTAAACTGCAAGAAAAAGAATACTACCAACAGTATATAGTTCTTTTGGTTTTGCAATTATCCATCTTATCAATGTTTAACTATAACCGATCTCCTGGCTTAAAGCCATGTGTTGCCGTGGAGATGGGGAGGGCAAGCCTCCTGCACTGATTCACATATTGATTTCTACTGCAGTGACTGAGTTAATAATTTCCTTCTAGCGGGCCAGATCTGGCCATCCCATGTGTTTAGAACAGAAATTCAAATGAGGAAATAGGATACTTTGTACAGAAGGGAGTTCTCATATCATGCATTGTTATTGGCTAAAACCTGGACTTATTGATTTACTTTCATACAATTCCACAATGCTTCCAACAATCTCACTTGCTTTCTCAACCTCTTCCTAACTGTGGATTAAATGAACAAGGATGATTCCACTAAGCCTCCCTGCTTTAAGTAAGTATTCCCTTACTGGCTTTTCATTTTATTTTTGTGTACTTCAGATGTTTTGTATTTTCAAGTCCTCAAATTCTTTAATCAAATACAACTCCTGTGTTTGTTTGGCTGTTTAAACATAGCTGTTTTTTGCTTTGCTTCTTCTGCTCCCTTTTGCCAACTGTGCCTTCTGTTTTCTGATTAATTGCAAGGGATCTAGGCATTCTGGGCAGCTTTGATCAGTCTTTGATTACTAACCCATAAATGTCCCTTGTTTTCCAAATCATCTGGAGGGCATGGCCAGTATGTACCTGTACGTCTGCAGAAAAAGTAAACTTCCTTCTTGCGCAGGCCTTCAAGTTCCTCTGGAGTTAGGCAACTGACCTGTGACATTTACACTTTTATTTCTGCGTACTTTCACATACTGCCTGAAAAAGTTGGGACAAACCTAGTAGCCTTAAAGCTTGGGGCTGACTAGGGATTCAAAATCTTGGGGTTAGCTATCAAGTGCTCAGCTGTTTTTTTTTCTCTTTTTCTTGGATTTCCCAAATTCCTCTGGTTTCTTCAATCATCTCATTCCTCTCTCGGGGCAATTCCTCTGCCAATGGTTCTCTTGCTTGCAGTAAGCACACTGATTGTTGCCTCTTCCCAAAGCATGGGCGATTATCTCAGCTCTTTTATATTCTCTCATATTCTCCTTCTTCTCTTCCTCCTCCTCCCTATTAAAGTAGACCTTCCTCGCAATTTGCACCAGTTCGCTTGTGTTCTTTCCCAATGCTCCTTCCAGCTTTTGTAACTTTTTCTTTATATCCGGTGCACTCTGTGTAATGAATCTTTCATTTAACATCTGGTGGTTTTCAGGATCTTCCATATTAATCTCTGTGTCCACTTTATAAGCCTCAATTAACAATTAGCACCCCTCTCTTTTTAGGGGTGGGTTCTTATTGCTGGTTTTTATCTGTTTTATTTGTTTTTATCTGTTTTTACCCACTGTTGTGAACTGCCCGGAGTCGGCTTTGGCTGAGTGGGCGGTATAAAAATTTAACAATAAATAAATAAAATAAATAAATAAACAGGGCTAAGAAACTTTCAGGGGATTCTTCTTTCTCTTGAATTATATTAGCAGGTTTGCTAAAATTGACAGGACCTTTTGCTGCTTCCTTTAAGCTTTCCAAAATCAAATATCTGTACTGTTGAAGACTTGTCCTGTGTGTTGAATCATTAGGATCCCAATTTGGGTTTTGTTCAGCAGCTGTTGCCATATGCACTACAGTCTGATTTGCATCTGGGAAATTTCTACGAAGGATCCTGTTTTTTGCCAGCTTCAATTTTTGCTTATCTTCCATATTAAGGAGAGTATTTATTATTTGCTGCATATCACTCCATGTGGGGTTATGTGATTGGACTATGGTTCCAATTAGTTCAATCACCTCACTTGGCTTAGTACTAAAAGGTCCATAATGCTGTTTCCAGTTTAATAGGTCTGTTGTAGTAAAAAGGCACACATTGGAAGATTGACTGATTTACTAGTTCATCATCTTCCCTTATATGGCTGGTTATCATCTCCCTCAGTGGGGCCACTATCTCCTTTCTTTCTTTTTTTGGCATGACATGTGCCATTGGGGTGTTCGGAGGTGGCTCCCTACCAGCTTCATTGTTATAGGGAGAAGATTGGCTGTACCTTTTGAATTTTTCTTCTCCCTGTTCAATTACATCTTTCAAGATTTCAGTTACTCTTCTTAGTTTTTCTGTGGTTGGGGAAGTCTCACTTCTGTCTGGGGTCTGAAATCTTCCTGCAGAGTGACTGCTTCTTGCATTTGCTAATGCAAGGTCTGGATAAATATGTGGAACCTGGCCATCTTGTGGCACTGATTTTGGCATGACATAAGGTGGAGGTCTTTGAAACAGAATTTCATCTTTTTCATTTCTGCTTAAAATTCTCAATCTTCCTTCTGTCTGCCATTCTATTTCTGGGGTATTGGGTGTTCTGACCACTTTCCTACCTAATTTAGATTTCTTATCTTTGGATTTCTTTTCCTTTATTAAATATGCTTTTACACATTCAGCCTGGCATTTCTGTAGCCAAGGGGGGGGGGGGTCATGGCTTTATCTGCAACTGTTGCCTGCCATACAGACATATAAGGATACTGATTCCAATGTTTATTCTGCGTTATTCTTCGAAACACTCTATTTATAAGACCCAAATCTAAGGAGCCTTCCAGAGGCCACCCTACTTGGAAACTGGGCCATTCATATTCACAAAACTTTCTTAACTCAATTTTTGTTAAAGGGGGTTCATGTGTGTCTGGTGTAAATATCTCAAAGTTCTCAAGGAAACACCGTAGTGGCGTTCTTGGAACGCTACTACCACCACCCATTCTAAACTAAACACTACCACCAGCCTGGGGCACCCAAAAAATTCAAGGGCTACCATCAGGGAACGAGATGGTTTAACCACCCACACAATATAAATTTTACACAGACAAAAATCAGGTTCACCGCCCTGATTTTTCCAGGAACACTGGGTTACCACCCGTGGTTCTTTAAGGACTTAGGAATCACCGTCCCGTCCCCTTGAAGGTGATCAGGCTCCACTTGCACTCCTCAAATGAGTGGGCACACATAAGTATACTTCTACAGTTTCATACAGTTTCATACAATTTTATACTTGCCTGCAGGCTTTTGAAAATCCACCTCCAGCTCCAGCTTTTGGAGAGTTCTCCATCTGTCTTAGCCTTCCGGATCCTTGACTGGTCTGTTTCTTCTGACAGTTACTCGCCACCTCTTCACTGATTTCCTAGAGTAGATCAAAGGTCTACTATGCTGGCATTTTAGGTTATCCCTGGAGAGGCGTCGTTTTATCCCATCAGGAACAGCCATCTAGAGTGACAATGGCACCTGCTATTTGTCAAGTCAGTCCCCGGCGGAGTTCGCCAAAAATGTTATGGAATACTGAACTAGACAAAATCGCATTCCACACGCTAAGACAGATTTAGGAGTTTTATTAATATTGTTTAGCCAAACAGATTCAGGAACGCTTTATCAAGCTAATTAATCCCTGAATGAATATATATTTTCAGAGCCATCTTTTTATAGCATAAAATTTGGAAACTTCTACACATTTCATCACTATGGGATAAGCCAAAATTATTAATTAATCTTCTGACATTTCATTGAGTTCAGGTTAGAACATTCAGTAACTGTTATTTAGATCATGTCATATAAGGAACATGTCTCATGTCACATCATGTCATGTCACACAAATATTATTTACGGTTCCCTGTCAGCTGTACAAACTGTGCTGAGATTGTGGACACAAAGCCTTCTGTTTACTTTAGCCTCGTCATCAGTTCTATATGATAGGTCAATCTGATCTGTTTAACTTTACAGAGTACTGAGAAAATAATTTTTACTTTTAAAACAGAATTAATATTATCTTAATATCTTAATTCTTTCACCCCTACTTCACCCCTGTAACATATAATTCTTATTATTCAAAAAGTGAACTCCTATTCATGAGGAGGAAGCCTAAAAGGCCATTCACTGCTAATAACTCATTCTCAAATTGCCCCACTTAAAAATCAAAATGCCCCTATGCTGGGAACCACGGATTTAAAGATATACAGTATTGGGATAATTTATAGAGTTCGTCCTATTGAAGGGGAAATTCCAAATGCCAGTTTGTAGAACAATGTTTGTTTTAAAATATAAATGAGGTTGGTAACTAAATGAGATGAAGGAGAAGAAATAGAATAGATATTTTCAAGGTCCCAAAGGTGGTGGTGGTCACACAGTTTGCATTATAATTTGTTTTTATGTTTTTATTTTGTGTATACTGACTTTATGTTTTATGTCAAGTTAATTTTTTAAAAAAATTAAAATTACCTGGGAAAAGCAAACAGATCCTGATTCTATATGATACATGACCTTAAAACTCTGTGAATTCCCCAAGGTTTTTACGTGGCAATAAGGACTTAGGCTTCAGCTGGATATGGTGCCAGAAACTCAATAGTTAATCTACTGGCAGAGAGTTTGAGGTTTAAATCTGGAGAGAGAGAAACAATAACCAACAGATATAAAAATAATGTGATGAGTAAGACTAAAATTCCCTGGTTTGCTTGGAGGGGGGGAGCCGGGGGGGGGAGTGCTTTTCCCGTTCTCTGACATCAACTTCTCCTTTTCTGCTGCCTTGCAAGGGCTGCGTTTTGGGATGAGTCAGAACAAACCACCCAGCCCATAAGTCTTGCAGCACATCATTCCCATGGCCTGCTTTTGAGGGGGCTCTGCAGTTTTGGGGAGATAGAAGGCCATTTTTGCTGGATCTCAATTACGTATCTCCCAATTTTTAAGGAAATGTAGCTGCAGTGGCTGTGAATTAGATCCTGGTAGTAGAGGGTCTTTTAATTGGTTTCCTTTGTGTATTGTCTCCATCAAAACCATGCTCCACTGGCTTCTATTTGCTTGAAGAAAGGGAAATAAAGAAATCTTTATGCCACCTTCTTGGGTCCCTTGGAAGCAATAGGCTTGTAAGTGTGATGTGGTGAATTGAGAGTCTGCCTTTTCCTTTATTGACCAAATGGACTCTGTCTGAGCTCATCTGACGAAATCTTCCTGGGGGTGTCACATGCTCTCAAAATAATTGGGAGCATGGCATTTAGTGCTATGGCATCCACCACACTGAATATTTCTCCTTCTGAAATTCAACATGCTTCAAATGCTTTTACTTTTAGAAACATATTTTTCCTATGTAATCCAATTGGCCATCTACTGCATGAATTTAAATAGATTCAGTTTTTTGTACGTGTATGTTTTATTGTTGTTATGCACTGCTTTAACATCTTCAGATCTAAGTGATTGTGAGCCTCTGCAGTCCCCACACCACAACCTTTGTTAGATTCCCACTTTCATTTGTAAGTCTACATGAGTCGCAGATGAGATCTACAATGGAAAAGGAATTATTATATTTGGGAGGGAAGCAACAACAAACTATCATAGACAGCATCAACAGCCCCAGTTCCAGGCATCAGACCCAGGTCCTTTCTTCCAGTCTGTTCTTCTCTCGTTCCATTCACTGGAAAGGTCTCTGTTCCATCCAAGAGGTCATCAGTTCTGTCTATTGGATTTCAAATTCCCTCAAACTTGCCATTTGGAGGATATCTTCCTCCACCAGCTTCTACTCAGAGGGCAGCTATAGTTGCCCCCCTCCCTTCTCTCCTTTTTCTCTCTTTCTAGTAAGAAGACTTAGGTGATGGTTTGTATTCCTACTTGGAGGCTCTCTCTTAGGTACTCTGAGCTGGACCAAAGCACCTTTGGTGTATGCAAACCAAGACACAGGACACAGCCTCGGGCTGGGTTAACGCAGGTTTATTGCATCGTGGACAGAGGGAACATGAGGTAATGGCGGATCGATAGCTCTTTATATACAGTAGTAATACATTTGAACGTGGTGCCATGGTAGCCCATTGGCTACTGTCTGCGTGACGTCATTGCGGGTCACGCCCTTCTTGTCCAGGTGTAGGTGGTGGCGGGAAAACTTCCCGCGCTGTTGCCTTTGATGAGTTCGGACCAAGAGAGCTTGGACGCTCGCTGCTGCCAGCTGGTGGTCATTAGCTCGCGTCCTATTACAGGGTTTATATGATACAGCTGAAGGTTACATTGTTGCTATAGGCAAGGTTACATTGGCTCAGATACATTGTAATCCATGTGGAAAGGTAAAACCATCAGAACACAACACCCCTCCCCCCTAGGACGAGACAAAGTCTCGAGCCCACACTTACACACACTCCCCCCCCCCTTAGGAGACAAAGTCTCTCAGCCAAGATGGCTTATTTCGAACACGCTGGGGTCTCGATGCGGGCTGCCTCTCCCCGGGTTTGCTACCTTCTCTTTGTCCCCTAGTTTCCTGTCCTGTAATTGGAGAGGGAGACTCGTTAGTGACTTGCCGCGGCTCCGCGGCGTTGTTGGGAGGTGTGCTCTTTCTTAGGGAGGAACCGGGGGCACTGGGGGCTAACGAAAAACCCCTCTTCTCGCTTGGATGGGTGGGGGAACACTCCTGAAAACCCCCCCGGCTCGCAAAATCAAAATCAAAATTACCATCGGGGGCAGCGGTCGCGAACTCCTCTCCCCCTTCCCCGGCCCCTGATAGGACTGGCGTATCAAAAGGATATGAGTCGGGGCCGCTGCTTCTGCTTCCTTCCCCCCTTGCTTGGGACTGTTGTCCACTGCTGTCTCCCCCTTGGGTTAAGCGGGTGGGGGAGAACCCTAACGCTGAATCCTGTTGCTGAGCTCCACTGACTGGCCCACTCACTCGGTGCCTCAGTTGGTCTGCGTGCCTCCTCCAGAGGAGGCCGGTGTTAGTCTCGACCCGGTACGACACTGGCCCCGTCTGTTCTACAACCGTCCCTGGTACCCAGGCCGGCCCTGCGCTGGAATAGTTCCTGCAGTGAACAGGGTCCCCGGCGGCGAAACCTTTCGAGACTGCCAACCCTATGTTTTTCCCTTTATCCTCGACTCTCGTCGGGTCTAGCCTGGACAGGATCGTGGTCAGTTTTCGCCGCATCAAGAGCTCCGCCGGCGAGTAGCCTGACGCTAAGGGGGTTACCCTATACGCTAAGAGGAACTGGCATACTTGGTGATTCAGGTCCCCCGGGCCCATGCGCCGCAGCGCCTCCTTCGTTGTCCGCACCAGCCGTTCCACTTGGCCATTCGTGGCCGGGTGAAACGGTGCGGATGTGACATGCCGAATGGCGTTTGCCTCCATGAATGCTCCGAACTCGGCGGAGGTGAAACAACTAGCGTTATCGCTGACTAAAGTGTCGGGTAAACCGAATGTGGAAAAGACTCTCCTTAGCTGGCTAATTGTCGTGGCGGAGGACGTGCTCCTTACTGGGATAACCTCCAGCCACTTGGAGAACGCATCTACCACCAGGAGAAACATGGTTCCTCGGAATGGGCCAGCGAAATCCACGTGCACTCTGGACCACGGCCCCCTTGCTGTGTCCCACTCCCTATGCGGGAGACGGGCCGCCTCAGGTCGGGATCCCTGGCAAGCCTCGCAAGTGCCGACCATGTGCTCAATGTCCGCGTCCAGCTGTGGCCACCAGAAGTAACTCCGGGCCAGCGCCTTTGAACGAACTATGCCCGGGTGGCTGACGTGCAGCAGTTCGAGCACCCTCGTCCGCAGGGGCGCAGGGACCACCACCCGTTGGCCCCACAGAAGGCACCCCCTCTCTAGGGACAACTCTAGCTTTTTCCTAAAGAATGGGTCGAACTCTGTACTCGGGGACGAAGCCGGCCACCCCTTCTGCACCCATGAACTAACTTTCTCCAGCGTCCTGTCCTTGCCTGTCGCCCTAGCAATGTCGGCTGGTACTATTGGGGGTGCGTCTAAAACCTCAATTAGCAACACCTGGCGGTCTCTTTCTGCTCTCGCCTTTTGGTCGTCCGACAAGGGCAGAGGGGATCTCGAAAGCGCATCAGCATGGCTGATCTCCTTTCCGGGCCGGTACTCCAACTCATGTTGGTACGCGTTGAGGAAAATAGCCCATCGCAGCATTCTCGGGGACAGGATCTGCGGCGTGGGCTTGCTTGCCGTGAAAATCCCTAACAGCGGCTTGTGATCGGTCACGATTTTGAACGGGCGGCCATACAAAAAATCGTGAAATTTTTTGGTCCCCGCTACTATTGCTAACGCCTCCCTGTCGGTTTGCGCGTAATTTCGCTCCGCTTGGGACAGGGACCTTGAGTAAAACGCTACCGGGGCCTCCCTTCCGTCCTCCAACACGTGGCAAAGCACCGCCCCCACCCCCACCGGGGATGCATCACAAACTAGGACCACTGGCCGTTTGGGGTCGAAGTGCGTCAGGATTGCCTCAGATGTTAGGAGTTGCTTTAGCTCTTTGAACGCCCTCTCGTGCTCGTCACCCCACATCCATGTCTCCTCCTTTTTAAGTAACCGATGGAGCGGTTCGGCCACGGACGCCTTCCGCGGGAGGAATGTATGGTAAAAATTGAGGAGCCCCAGGAAGGACTGTAGCTCGGTTTTGGATGTGGGGCGAGGGGCCTTTTTAATGGCTGCTACTTTGGATTTAGACGGTTTAATCCCCTCGGGTGTGATCCGGAACCCTAAAAACTCGACCTCGGTTTCGAAAAAGACACATTTATCCTTCCTCAATCTCAGCCCCGCTTTCTCGAACACGGTCAATACTTTGTCCAACCTCTTTGCCAGTTCAGCCTCACTCCCCCCTGTTATCAACACGTCATCAAAATAAGGCAACACCCCCTCCAGTCCCTTCAGGAGGCGTTCCACAAGCGACTGAAAAAGGCCGGGTGCCGAGTTCACGCCAAACTGTAACCGCGACACCTGGAACGCTCCTTTATGTGTAACTATCGTTTGTGCCGCGGCCGTGGCGGGGGTCACAGGAAGTTGCTGATAGGCTTGTGCCAAATCGAGTTTGGCGAAACACTTTCCCCCATTCAGCCTGGCCAAAAGGTGGCTGATCACCGGCACCGGGTATGCATTAGGGCGGATCGCCTTGTTAATTGTACACTTATAGTCAGCGCAAATGCGCACCTCCCCGTTAGCCTTTAGAGCCGTTACAATTGGAGTTTCCCACTCCGCGGAATCAACAGGAATAAGAATCCCCTGGCCCACCAGTTTGTCCAGTTCCGCCTCTATCTTGTCCTTGAGTGCGAACGGCACCCTGCGCGGTTTGAGTCTTATCGGGCGGACCTCCGGGTCTATGTCGAAAGCTACAGGGGGTCCCTTGAACTTTCCGAGTCCTTTCTTAAAAACGGCGGGATGCGCATCGCAAACCGCTTGTATTGGGTCCCCCCCCACGGTATGCACTCCCCCTATGAACAAACCTAAGGGCTGAAACCACTGTGTCCCTAGGAGGCTACAGCTTCCCCCCTTGAGGACAACCAGGGGCAGTTCCGCAGAATGTCTCTTAAAATTGACCCGAAATTTCCCGACCCCCAACACCGGAATGCTGTTCCCCTGCACGTCTCGTAGCGTGGACCTCAACGCTTTAAGTTTGGGCCGCACGTGGGGGTCGATTTTCAAAAACTCTTTCTGGGGAATTATAGAATAGGAGGACCCCGAGTCAATTTCCATCTTAATAGGGGCCCCTTGTACTAATACCTCAACGAAGTAATGGGACTGTCCCGCGGACACGCTGAACACTGGGGCGTCGTCCTCGCTGTCGTCCGAGACGCGGCCCACGCCATCCTGCTTCCTCGTGGTCTGGGCGCCATCTTTGGGCCTCGCTGGACGGTCCGGTCTGGCCGCACGGTCTTGTGACTGCCTCCGGCCCTCCTTCCGTTTTCTGCATGCCTTGGCGATGTGCCCCCGACGGCCGCAGGTGTAACACTCGGCCTTCCTGAACGGGCATCTCGCGCGCTCATGGGCCGCTCCGCAACCCTCGCAGCGTCGACCACCCTTTCGGACCTTCTGGACCTCCTCGCCGTCGCTGCCTTCCGTAGACGACTTTGAGGCCCGTCGAGTTGCGTGCACCGACTGTCCGGACTTCCCGTGCACCGAATTTTCCGCCTTGCCGGCTCTAGGACGCCACTCACGCCACTGGTGCATCTCGTCCACTCCAGCATTCGTGGACTCTGCGGCTTCTGCGGCCTCTACGACCTCTGCCAGCGTGGGTGGCGGTTCCTTATTCATCAGGCTGCGCTGTACCTCCTTGTCTTTCAGGCCACACAACACGCCGTCCCTGAGGGCCATCTCCAGGATGTCGCCCCATTTACAGGGGGCGGCGGCTATCCTCATGGCGGCCACGAATGCCTCAACCGACTCATCCGGCGCTTGGACTCGCCTCCAAAACGCGCTCCGAGCGGGAAACATTGCCCTCGAGGGGGAGAACCGCTCTCGCAGCAGCTTCATGATGTCGCCCGCCTTAAATTCGCTCACCTTCTTCGGAGCGATTATGCCCACCAGCGTCCGCTTGGTTTCCATCCCGAGCATTCTGGTGAGGATGGCCCTCTTCCTCTCCTCGTCGTCTTCTTTGACTCTGAGTTCCATCCGTGCCGCCTGGAAGTCCATCTCTAGCAGCTCCCAGTCTTGCGGTTTGGTGATGTTGAACCCGCTCTGTGCCCTGGCTGTTCCGTGGGGATCCATTATCCCACCTTCGTCGCCAATTTGGTGTATGCAAACCAAGACACAGGACACAGCCTCGGGCTGGGTTAACGCAGGTTTATTGCATCGTGGACAGAGGGAACATGAGGTAATGGCGGATCGATAGCTCTTTATATACAGTAGTAATACATTTGAACGTGGTGCCATGGTAGCCCATTGGCTACTGTCTGCGTGACGTCATTGCGGGTCACGCCCTTCTTGTCCAGGTGTAGGTGGTGGCGGGAAAACTTCCCGCGCTGTTGCCTTTGATGAGTTCGGACCAAGAGAGCTTGGACGCTCGCTGCTGCCAGCTGGTGGTCATTAGCTCGCGTCCTATTACAGGGTTTATATGATACAGCTGAAGGTTACATTGTTGCTATAGGCAAGGTTACATTGGCTCAGATACATTGTAATCCATGTGGAAAGGTAAAACCATCAGAACACAACAGCACCTGTCCAAGTATTTTTCCCCATCCATCCATCCAGGCCCATGCTGGCCCCGTGGGATACCGGGATGTGTCACCATGCACCCCTACATATAACTTATAACTTAAAGGGCCACACCACCTCAACAGTTTCCACTTCTGCTCCGCTCCTCTCACCGGTCTCCCCTCTGCCCTGTGGGAAAAAGTCCAAAGAACTTTGAAAGCAGTGCAGAGATAATAATAATAAGGCTTGGATTAGGAAAACCCCCAAGAAATTATTATTATATCCATGCCACTGTCGAAATGCTTTGGGCTTCCTCCCACAGGGTGGAGGGGAGCCTGGCAAGAGGAGCCAAAGCAGGAGTGGAAATGCCGAGGTGGTGTGGCCCTTTCTATACCTATAAAATGGTGCATTAACCGTTGGAATGTGACAAAGGATGTTGCATCAGGCCCCACTAGCCCCGTCCGAGTCTCCATTCACTCGCTTGAACGGGGTTCACAGGTAACTGTCGGGTTGAAATTTTCGACCGGGGGGCAGGAGCCCCCCAGTCGTAAACAAAAAAAGGGAACTTTCCCAAAGTTCCTTTCGCCGCGCCGCGCCAGAGCCAATCAGGCTGAGCGGCGTGGCAAAAGGAACGTTCGGAAATGCGCTGCGGCCAATAAAAAAAAGCCGCAAGAAAAAAACCGCCGCAGAAAGCAAACACGCGCAGCCAAAAATACAAGTCCCAGTGACCTGCACGCCATGAGCGTGCAGAACGCTGAAGAAGCCGGCGCGCGAAAAATAAAAACAAACCCACACCGTGAGCGCAAGTCCTCCGCAGGCGGACGCAGCACCCAGAAAACACGCTAACCCCGAAATCACTATACTATGAAACCCACCGGCCATCTTGCACGGAGCAACGGGGAAGAGAGGGACACCCTCTCCCCCACGCTGCCCCGCCGAAGACACGGCGAGCCCAGCGAGACAAACTCACTGGAAAAAAATTCAAACACCCCCCCAACCGCTGCAAAAAACGCCGTGGCGGCAGCAACCAAAAGCAAATCAAAAAAAGGCCAGCAAGCAAACCCCCACCCCCCAAACACACAAACCCCAACCGAGCCAGGGCCACGACAAAACCCTCTCCCAAAAACCGCATGAAGCGGCGAGGCAAACACCCACCCAACAAACAGTCACACCGCAACCCAGCCCGGGCCACGGCAATACCCCCCCCCAAACACCGCATGAAACGGCGATGGTATTTCCATGGGCCAGCCATCAAGACTGGCCCACGAAAATACCCAAAACACAAATCAAAAACATTATAAAAAACCAAAAATATACAAAGACACACACACACAGAAACCCCCACATCAAACCCTAAAAACCAAAAACACTCAAAAAGACACACAAAGAAACCCCCAACCAAAACCCCCAAACATTCAAAAAAAAACACACACACACAAACCCCTACCCAAAACCCAAAACACAAACAGAACGCCCCCAACCCAAAACAACCCCCCCTAAAAAAAACGGCGAGAACTTACCAATAGACGTCTTGCCCCGATGAAAACCGGAACTGAAATGAAGAGAAGAAGAGACTCTCCAGAATAAGCAATACAAACAAATTGCTCAACACCACCACCCAGTGGCCAAAGGAGAAAAAACATCCAAAATATTCCCAAATATTCAATAAATCCCCAAAAATAGGGTAATCAATTCCAAAAACATTCAAAAATATCCAAAAAATAAAAAAATCACAGATAAAAAAATAGATTTTCAATAAAAAATAAAAAACAATGTAAAATACATTCAATTTTAAAAAAACATATATTTACACATTTTAAAAATTATTATCCAAAGTAAAACTATTTACAAAAATTCACAAAGTAACACATTCTTTTTTAGAATACAATAATTAAAAAAAACAACATATCCTCTTTTTAAAATCCAAAAAACAACAACATAACAACACAGTTTAAAACAGTCTGTGTGTATAAATAAACATTTTCACAAACACAAATAACAGACTAACCTCATTTCCATAAACAAAAAACAAAAACCTTTTTTAAAAAACACTTTAAACAGCCCGGCACTGAGGAAGCCAGCACACAAAAAAAATGCAAAAAAAACCCCCACTGGGAGCACAAGTCAGCCACAGGCAGACACAGCGCCTCAAAGCCCAAAAATCAAAAAACCTTACACCACCATTTAAAACAGCACAGCACCATTGGTTCAAGAAAAAAAACGAAACCCTTTACTATCCAACACAATTTTAAAAAGCCCAGCACCACCGGGCAAAATATACTAGTAAGTTATAAGTAGGGGCACGCGGCGACACGTCCCGGTATTCCACTGGGCCAGCATGAGCCTCCATCCATCCATCTAACTCTGTCCTCCTCTTATGTTGTGAGTCTCAGTTTCCTTTTATTCACAGGGGGTTTCCTCCATGTCATCTGAAGCTGGGTCTTCCCTCTTCCTTCCTTTCCATCTGTCTCCTTCCCTCATGGCAGTAATGTCCTATTTATATATCTGTTATGTATGTTAACTGTGTTTTCTGACAGGAGCGGAATGTATCTTTTCTCATATATCTATTCTTATGCAAGTAAGTGGATCGAAAAATGAGCACACTCTGTTAGCCAATGGGCTTGTTGTATTATTGTTACTGTTACTGTTTATAGGAGCAGAATGTATCTTTTCTCATATATCTATTCTTATGCAAATAAGTGGATCGAAAAATGTGCACACTCTGTTAGCCAATGGGCTGGTTGTATTATTGTTACTGTTACTGTTTATAGGAGCGGAATGTATCTTTTCTCATATACCTATTCTTATGCAAATAAGTGGATCGAAAAATGTGCACACTCTGTTAGCCAATAGGCTTGTTGTATTATTGTTACTGTTACTGTTTATAGGAGCGGAATGTATCTTTTCTCCGTCCAATCAGAGCGGACCGGAGGGGCTCTCTAATTGTGCCATCAGCCAGGGGGACTCGCCTCTCTGGCACAAGGAGGAGGGCCTTCTCCGTGTCCGCACCGGCCCTTTGGAACCTCCTGCCTGTGGAACTGCGTCTCCAGACGGAGTTGTTGCCCTTTAGGAAGGAACTAAAGACCTGGCTGGCGGGCCAAGTTTGGGGTGCGGGTGGGGATGGGGGTACCATTGGGTGGTTGGCATAGAGAAGTGTGCCTTCCCCCAAGGTCCCTTTGGTTCTTGCGCACCTTTTAGGGGTGGGTTTTTTAACTTTTAACTTTGTTTTATCATGTGTCTTTTATGTATTTACTGTCTGCTATGTAAACCGCCCTGAGTTGGGTTGTACCTGAGTGGGCGGTATATAAGCGTGAAAAATAAATAAATAAATAAATAAAATATATCTATTCTTATGCAAATAAGTGGATCAAAAATGTGCACACTGTTAGCCAATGGGCTTGTTATATTATTGTTACTGTTACTGTTTATAGTGTATATAAGTCCGAGTTTTGCCCCATTCAAACTCTGTTCAAACCCCACTAATAAAGAGCTGAATTTCACTACTTCATTCATCTGCTTCTTCATTCCTTGAACACTAAACTGGCGACGAAGGTGGGATGGCGTCCCCACACGGCAGCAACATTGGCCCATTCGACCCAGCACATCCAGAGAAATGGGCAACATACGAACGCCGGTTCCGCCACGCAATGGCCTCGCAGAAGATCACCAACAGAAACCAGAAGCACTCCTGTTTCCTTGCTCAGTGCGGTTCTGAGACACTTGAGCTGGCAGCCCACCTTGTTCTCCCAGGGGAAATGGATGTGGTGCCACTTGCAGAAATCATGTCCGCACTGAGGAGGCACCTGCAGCCAGAGGTCTCGATCTTCCCAGCCAGGGTGGCCTTCCACAGAAGAGAGTAGCAACCCGGTGAATCCATTGCAGACTACGCCACTGTGCTGCGCATTGCTGCCGTCCCGTGCAAGTGGGACAACATCGAAGAAGCACTCATGATTGAGGCATTCGACTCACCCCCGGTCATCCCCTCAGATATAGCCAAAGCTACAGCCAAGGATGTAACATTGATTAAAATAATGTCTTGGGTACAAAAAGGCTGGCCTTTCTCTCCTCTAGCCGAGAAATTCATAACATTCCACTGCAAGCATTTGGAATTGTCAATTTTGGTGTATGGGACCAAGACAACCGGACAACCGAAGGGTTGGTTTAACACAGGTTTATCGCATGAGGTTCCAGTGAAGCATGAGGTAATGGCGGTGATACATCACAATATATACAGTAGCTCTCTACATTTGAATCTTGTAGCACGGTAGCTGATTGGCTGCTACCGGCGTGGCCTCGCCCAGGCACGCCTCTTTCTTCTGCTGCTGAATGCGGGGAAGGTTTTCCCGCGGCTGTCCGTGATTGAGCAATGTGAACCATGTGAGGCTGAACGCTCGCAGCTGCCCTCTATGGGCTGTCTGCTCGCGTTCCTTTACAGCTGGTATCGTTTGTATCTGGAGTGGTTACATTCTTGCCTTTACAGTATAATGAACATGCATACATACATACATAACATCCCTCCCCCCTAGGATGGGACGAAGTCCCGCAACCATTGTGGCTTGCCGCACGTGCGCTTGGGACGCGCTTGCGTCTGACCTAGTACTGGAGAGCCTGTGATCCCTGACTCCGCGGGTGCTTGTCCTGCAACAGGAAACGGGGATTCGTTAGTGGCTCTGTGGGGCGTCCGTGCCTGCCTCGCGCCCGGGGATGGGAAGGGAATGAATAGTTGGGAGGTGAACCCCTGCCTGTTGCTCTCTGACCCTGGGGACCCCCCTATTATGAACCGCGGAACCGATGAGGTCGCCCTTGTGGTTCGGCTACCTTCTGCTCCCTGCTCGGGGGACCTTGAGACTGTGGTGGGCGGACTCGCTGATGCCTCCCGTCTTGGGGGTGTCGGTCTCCGGGAAAATGGCGCTATATCGCATTCTAACTCACAGGGGCTACTGGGACTGGAGGTACCAGGGGCTGAACTGAAACCCCTCTTTTCGCTAGGACGGGTGGGGGACCACTCCGCTAACTCCCCCTGGTACTGTAAATCAACGTCTAAACTTCTATGGGCATCTGTGTTTCGGGGAAACTCCCGCGGGGTATGTGTGTGGTCGGGGCTCTTCCATTTTTTCGGGGACCCCCGCAAAAGATTTCTGTGGATCGATTCCCTTTCCTCCCCCCTTGGTGGGGACCCATGCTCCCCTTTTCCTCCCCCTTGGGCTAAGCGGGTGGGGGAGTACCCTAACGTTGATTCGATGCTATTCTCGTCTTCGTCCTGCTCTCCGGGGACCCTGCGCCTGAGTTGGTCCACGTGTCGTCTCCACAGGAAGCCTGTACTGGTCTCTACGCGGTATGAGACGGGGCCGGTTTGTTCTACTACGGTGCCCGGCACCCAGGCTGGCCCCGCGCTGGCGTAGTTCCTGCAATGCACCGGGGCGCCTACGCTGAAACTCTTTGTGGGTTCCACCCCTATGTTCCGCCCTTTGTCCTCTACTCTCGTGGGGTCTAGCTTGGAGATTCCCGTGGCCAGCTTCCTGCGCATCAACAGCTCTGCGGGGGAGTACCCTGACGCTAATGGGGTGACCCTGTATCTTAGCAGGAATTGGCACAATTTCAGGTCGAGGTCTCCGGGGCCCATGCGCAGCAGCGCGTCTTTCGTGGTGCGCACGAGGCGCTCTACTTGGCCGTTGGTGGCCGGGTGAAAGGGGGCAGAGGTGACGTGCCGAATGGCGTTTCGCTCCATGAATGCCCCGAACTCGGCGGACGTGAAACAGCTAGCGTTATCGCTGACGAGGGTGTCGGGTAAACCGAACGTGGAAAAGACCCTCCTTAACTGTTTAATTGTTGTGGCCGAGGAGGTGCTCGAGACTGGAATGACCTCCAACCACTTGGAGAACGCGTCCACCACGAGGAGGAAAAGCGTTCCCCTGAACGGGCCTGCAAAGTCTACATGTACCCGGGACCAGGGCCCCCTTGCCGTGTCCCACTCCCTAGGTGGCGAGCGAGCCTCTTCTGGCCTTGAGCTTTGGCACGCTTCGCAAGTGCCGACCATGTGTTCGATGTCGGCGTCTAGCTGGGGCCACCAAAAGTAACTGCGGGCCAGCGCCTTTGAGCGGACGATCCCCGGGTGGCTGACGTGCAGCAGTTTAAGCACCCTGGGCCGGAGAGGCGTGGGGATCACTACCCGCTGTCCCCACAAAAGGCAACCCCTCTCTAGGGACAACTCTAGTTTCTTTTTGAAAAATGTGTCGAATTCCGCTGCTGGGGAAGACACGGGCCATCCTTTCTGTACCCAGGAGCAAACTGTGGCCAGCGTTTTGTCCTTGCCTGTCGCTTTGGCGATGTCGGCCGGTACTACTGGAGGGGAGTCTAGAACCTCTATCATTAAGACCTGATGGTCCCTCTCTACTTCGCCCACGTGGCAGCAATCCCGGGGAATGGGGGACCTCGACAGGGCGTCGGCATGGCTGATCTCCTTCCCGGGCTGGTATACCAACGCGTGCTGATACGCGTTGAGAAAAATGGCCCACCTGAGCATTCTCGGGGACAGGATTTGGGGTGTGGGCTTATCTGCGGTGAAAATACCTAGCAAAGGCTTGTGGTCAGTCACTATGGTGAAGGGGCGGCCGTACACAAAATCATGAAATTTCTTGGTCCCCGCAATTATTGCTAGTGCTTCCCTGTCTGTCCGAGCATAGTTTCTCTCCGCTTGGGACAAGGACCTAGAGTAGAACGCTATCGGGGCCTCCCTACCGTTCTCCAGCACGTGGCATAACACCGCCCCCACCCCCACCGGGGATGCATCGCATATCAGGACCACTGGGCGTTTGGGATTGAAGTGGGTCAGTACGGCATCTGATGCCAGGAGTCGCTTCAGGTCATTGAAAGCCTTCTCCTGGTCGTCGCCCCACTTCCATGCCTCGTCCTTTTTTAACAATTTGTGTAGCGGTTCTGCCACGGCTGCCTTCCGCGGGAGGAAGGAGTGGTAGAAGTTGAGCAGTCCGAGGAACGACTGCAACTCGGGCTTGGAGGTGGGGCGAGGGGCCTTCTTGATGGCGGCTACCTTGGATTGGGCTGGCCTTATTCCCTCGGGAGTGACACGGAACCCTAGGAACTCAACCTCTGTAGCGAAGAAGACGCATTTGTCTTTCCGCAACCGCAACCCCGCCTTTTCGAATATTGTCAGGACCTTTCCCAACCTTGTTGCTAATTCGGCCCGGCTCCCCCCTGTAATCAATACGTCATCAAAGTAGGGTAACACCCCCTCTAACCCCTTCAGGAGGCGTTCCACAAGTGACTGGAAGATCCCGGGCGCCGAATTCACGCCGAATTGGAGGCGCGATACCTGGAACGCCCCTTTGTGGGTGACTATGGTCTGCGCAGCAGCTGCGGCGGGGGTCACCGGGAGTTGCTGGTAGGCTTGGGCCAGGTCGAGTTTAGCGAAACACCTCCCCCCGTGTAACCTGGCCAACAAGTGGCTGACTACCGGCACCGGATACGCATTAGGGCGGATCGCCTTATTGATGGTGCACTTGTAATCAGCGCATATGCGGACCTCCCCGTTGGCCTTGAGCGCTGTTACAATTGGAGTTTCCCACTCCGCAGAATCAACAGGAACAAGAATCCCCTGGCCCACCAGTTTGTCCAACTCCGCCTCTATTTTGTCCTTTAGTGCGAAAGGCACTCTGCGCGGTTTAAGTCTGATTGGACGTACTCCAGGGTCCAGGTCGAAAGTCACTGGGGGGCCCTTGAATTTCCCGAGCCCCTTTTTAAAAACCTCGGGGTGCGCGTCGCACACGCTCTGTATTGGATCAGTCCCGGCGGCGTGTGCTCCCACGGCGTGCACCCCCCCAATGAACAACCCCAGGGGCTGGAACCATTGAGTTCCGAGGAGGCTGCATTTACCTCCCTTGAGGACGACTAGGGGAAGCGTTGCGGTGTGCTTTTTAAACTGGACCCGGAACTTCCCAACCCCCAACACTGGGATGCGGTTCCCTTGCACGTCCTTCAGTGTGGCCCTCAACGCCTTGAGCTTGGGCCGCATGCGGGGGGCGATTTTCATGAACTCCCCCTGGGAAATAATGGAGTATGAAGAACCCGAGTCCACCTCCATTCTAACAGGGGCCCCTTGTATTACTACCTCAACGAAGTAACGGGGGTGCTCCGTGGAAACGCTGCAAACCGGCGCGTCGTCCTCGCTGTCGTCGGAGATGCGCCCTACTCCGTCCCGCGTCCTCGTGGTCCGGGTGCCGTCCTTTGGCCTCGTGGTGCGGTCCTGCCTCGCCGAGCGGTCTGGAGAACCCCTGGTGGCCTCGCGCCGTTTCCGGCAGACCTTGGCGATGTGCCCGCGCCGGCCGCAGCTGTGGCACTCGGCCTTGCGGAATGGGCATTTGGCGCGGGCGTGGGTGGCGCCGCAGCCGTCGCAGCGCCGGCCCTCTCTCTGGACCCTCCGGACGTCCTCGTCGTCGCCGCTCTCCGCAGACGAGTTCGAAACTCGCCGGGCCGCGCGCACCGAGCTCTCTGCCTTGGCGGTCTTCGGGCGCCAGTCCTGAAGCTCGTGCACCCCGGCAGTAGTGGCCTCCGCGGCCTGTGCCGTGTCGAGGACTTGTTGCCACGAGGGAGGCGGCTCCCTTTTCATCAGCGCGCGCTGAGTCTCTGTGTCCCTCAGACCGCAGAGCAGGCAGTCCCGGAGGGTGATGTCGGGGAGCTCCCACTTGCATGGGCCGGCGGCCAACCGCAGGGCCGCGGCGAACTCATCGACCGATTCCCCGGGTGCCTGGACTCGCCTCCAGAACGCGCTCCGAGCGGGGAACATCGCTATTGCTGGCCGGAGATGGGCGCGCAACGCCGCCAGGAGCTCTGTAGCTTTGAGGTCGCTCACCTTCCTCGGCGCGATCAGGTCCACCAAGGTCCTCTTGGTCTCGTGTCCGAGCATGCGGACGAAAATGGCCCTCTTTTTGGCCTCATCTGAGACTTCGAGCTCCACCAGCGCTGCGTTGAAGTCTATCTCAAACAGCTCCAAGTCTCCCGGCTTCTTGATCTCGTAGCCGGCGCATGTCTTGGTCCCGTGGGCAGCCATATCCCACCTTCGTCGCCAATTTGGTGTATGGGACCAAGACAACCGGACAACCGAAGGGTTGGTTTAACACAGGTTTATCGCATGAGGTTCCAGTGAAGCATGAGGTAATGGCGGTGATACATCACAATATATACAGTAGCTCTCTACATTTGAATCTTGTAGCACGGTAGCTGATTGGCTGCTACCGGCGTGGCCTCGCCCAGGCACGCCTCTTTCTTCTGCTGCTGAATGCGGGGAAGGTTTTCCCGCGGCTGTCCGTGATTGAGCAATGTGAACCATGTGAGGCTGAACGCTCGCAGCTGCCCTCTATGGGCTGTCTGCTCGCGTTCCTTTACAGCTGGTATCGTTTGTATCTGGAGTGGTTACATTCTTGCCTTTACAGTATAATGAACATGCATACATACATACATAACATCATGGAACGAGGTTGCCTTCTATGGGGCCAGCGGGTGGTCATTCCTGTCACACTCAGGAAAAAAGGTTTTACATTTACTTCACACAAATCATCCGGGTTGGATTTTCAGAAGGCTTTTGACAAGGTCCCACACCAAAGGCTCTTGAATAAACTTACCAGTCATGGAATAAAGGGACAGGTCTTGTCCTGGATCAGCAACTGGCTAAGGGACAGGAAACAGAGGGTAGCACTAAATGGACACTTCTCCAAGTGGAGGGAAGTAAAGAGTGGGGTCCCCCAAGGTTCAGTACTGGGACCCCTGCTTTTCAACCTCTTCATAAATGATCTAGAGGTAGGAGTAAATAGCAAGGTAGCCAAATTTGCTGACGACACTAAATTATACAGGGTAGTGAAAACTGTGAGAGATTGTGAGGAGCTCCAGAGGGATCTCTTGACACTGGGGGAATGGGCAAAACAGTGGCAAATGAGCTTCAATATTAGTAAGTGCAGAGTGATGCATGTTGGGGCAAAAAACCCCAATTACATTTATAAACTGATGGGGTCTGAACTCTCTCCGACAAACCAGGAAAGGGACCTTGGTGCCCTGGTGGACAGCTCAATGAAGATGTCAAGCCAGTGTGCCTCAGCAGTGAAAAAAGCAAACTCAATGTTAGGGATCATTAGGAAGGGTATAGAAAATAAGTCAGCAAGTGTCATTTTGCCTCTTTATAAATCTATGGTGAGGCCCCATCTGGAATACTGTGTACAGTTCTGGTCGCCATACCTCCAGAAGGATATTATCGAGTTGGAGAAAGTACAGAGGAGGGCAGAATGATTAGGGGACTGGAACACCTTCCTTACCATCTGAGGCTGCAACGGTTGGGCCTTTTCACTCTTGAACGACGGCGTCTAAGAGGTGACCTGATTGAAGTTTATAAAATCATGCACGGTGTGGACAAAGTAGATAAGGAAAAACTGTTTTCCCTATCGCACAACACTAGAACTAGGGGACACTCCATGAAACTTTTGGGTACTAGTTCTCAAACAAATAAGAGAAAGTACTTTTTCACCCAGAGGATCACTGGTCTATGGAACTCCCTGCCAGAAGAAGTGGTGACAGCTGTCAGTCTTGACAGCTTTAAGAAAGGATTAGACAAGTTCATGGAGGACAAGGGTATCAATGGCTATAATTATGGATACTTAAGGACAACCTCGGGGTTGGAGAGATAGGCAGGATATCTCTCAATGCCATTTCCAGGGAATCCTAAGCAGGTGAAGGCATCTCCTTGGGAATACCCTGAAGGAAATGGTGAGCCACTGTGTGAGACAGAATGCTGGACTGGATGGGCTGTAGCCTGTTCCAGCAAGGCTGTTCTTATGTTCTTATGAATTGTACGTTCCAAAGACCTTGCCTGTAGCTACTTTTGGTGGCCTCAACTGGACCAAGACATAGAGCAGATGATTGGCACTTGTGCCAGCTGTCAATCCTCTCACCCAGAGCAATCCCACCTTCCCTCTTGGGAATGAGATTCTGCTAGGGGCCTGTGGTCCAGGTTGCACATAGATTTTGCAGGTCCATTTAGGGGTGCCCTATTTTTGTTGGTTGTAGACTCATTCTCTAAGTGGCTGAAAGGGATTAGAGTGCCTAATACCACTTCAGCCACCACAATAATGCACTGGAGAAGGCTGTTCGCAGTATTTGTACTTCCAGATGTGCTGGTGTCCGACAAGGCATCCACATTCACATCTGCAGAATTCCAATCCTTCATGGAAAGGAATGCTATTAGGCACATCACTGCCGCCCCATTCCACCATTGGCCCCATTCCACCAATGGCCAGGTAGAGCGGCAGGTGTGCACGGCGTATGGGTGAAGGGGATTTGGAGCCCAGAAGGGTTATGCCAGTTTCTTTTCATATATTGGCTCACCCCCCCTTGCCTCAGGGCTGTCCCCTGCTGAATTGCTCCAGCGAAGGAAACTGTCATCCTTGCTAGACAGATTGGATCCCTCTAGGGTAGAGAACGAAGGCACAAATATAACGATCCAACACCAGAAGGGTTTCTCGTCCAGAGACCCTGTACATTGCCGCAATTATGCAGCTGGTGGTCTTACGTGGGTGCTTGGGTTTGTGATCGATCAAACTGGTCCTGTTTTTTACAGAAATAGCCACTAGTCTGATCTGGAGCAGGCACGCGGATCAATTGAGACCCAGAATACTGGACCCACAGGACAAATACAGACACTCAATGTTAGGGTTTAAACCCATTTAAACCCAGGGGGCAGAGGTAATAGCAGCAAGCTAACTTAGACCCAGAGGTGTGTTCTATGGACCGATTTCAAGGGGAAATTGTGGAATGCTCCCCTACTCCGGCCATGTGTACCCCTACACTGTCCCAGCCTAGCACTCTGGATTCCTTTATTGATGATGACCAATTTTGTTTGGAGTCGCCCTCCACTCTTAGTACACACAGGAGGGACCCTGAGTTGTCTTATTCATCCACAGAATTAGATTTTGTTTTTGAGCGATCCCCTGCTCCTCCATCTGACAAACAGGGCTTTAATTTGGGTTTACAATCCTCCCCCTCTAGTCAATCCCTCACTCCAGTTGGGTCACCCATCCTACGAGCCCCTGAGCCGGCTCAGCCAAGCGTCCAACCCAGAAGGGAAACTAGACCACCATCCTTGTTAAAGGATTTTGTTTTTACCTAGGGGGAAGAATGTTATGTATGTTAACTGTGTTTTCTGACAGAAGCGGAATGTATCTTTTCTCATGTATCTATTCTTATGGAAATAAGTGGATCGAAAAATGTGCACACTCTGTTAGCCAATGGGCTTGTTGTATTATTGTTACTGTTACTGTTTATAGTGTATATAAGTCCAAGTTTTGCCCCATCCAAACTGTGTTCAAACCTACTAATAACTGAATTTCACTACTTCACTAATCTGCTTCCAAGGAGGGGCTTGTGGTCAGTTATGATGGTAAAAGGTCTTCATGAAGATAATTGTGGAATTTCTTAGTGCCTGCCACGATTGCCAACGCCTCCTTGTCTGTCTGAGCATAATTTTTCTCAGGCTTTGAGAGTGAACGGGAATAGAATGCTACGGGGGATTCCCTCCTGTCATTTAGTACATGGTATAACACAGCTCTCACCCCCACAGGGGATGCATCACACACAAGTACAACTTCCTTGTTAGGATCAAAATGAGTTAATACAGCATCCGAAGATAGAAGCCTTTTAAATTATAGGAATGCTTTCTCCTGGCACTGGACCCAGTGCCAAACAGTATCTTTCTTAAGAAGCCGATGTAATGGTTCGGCAACTGAGTCTTTGCGATGGAGAGAAGCGTGATAGCTAGCAATGATTGCAATTCGGCTTTACATTTTGGCCAGGGTGCATTTCGTATGGCTGCCACCTTGGAGTCAGAGGGCATGATACCTTGGGGTGTAATTTGGTACCCCAGGAACTCCACTTCCTGTGCCAAAAACACACATTTGTCTCTTCCGGCGTGGCTTCATCCGGATGGGCAGGACGGTTGGGCCATGCTCAAAGTCCACAGGGGGTCCTTTGTATAACCCTAAACCCTTTTTGAACAACTCAGGATATGCAGCACAAACGTGCCGGATTGGGTCAGCGTCTATTGCGTGAATGCCAGAAAGCCGGATTTCCAGGGGCCTAAACCATTGGGTCCCAATAAGACAGTTAGTGCCCTGCTTAACTACAACCAATTGCAAGGACATGCAAATGTTTTTGAATTTGACCAAGAAATTTCCCACCCCCAGGACCGGAATCTGGCAACCTTGCACAGGAAGTTTTAAAAGATTTGAGCTTGGGCCGAGAGGCAGGAGGAATTCTCAAAAACTCCTGCTGTGCAATTATAGAAAAGGTAGCACCTGAATCCACCTCCATCTTGAAGGGGACATCCTGCAGGCTCAGGTCTGCGAAGAAATGCTTGCTGACGATGCCCACTTGGCACGGCTCAGGCTCTGGTAACACTTTGGTGATGGACGTTTTGTGATGATGACTCTCCTTGCCCTCAGGTGCTGGAGTTCTTTGCTTTCACTGTCAGCATACTTTAGCAATGTGCCCTCGTCGCCCACAGTTGTGGCAGAAGGGGCACCCTGCGGTCATGCCGGGCTCCCCAGCCATCACACTTGCGAAGGAATTTCTTCTCCCGATCGTTACGGTGCTCTCGGTGCTTTCATCGGACTGCTCGGACTTCTCCCTCTGCGTCGCTGGACTCAGATGAAGAGGTGGAACCAGGCAATGCTGAGGAGGATGAAGATGAATTTTGCTGAGCTTGCACAGCTGAGTCGGTGGCACTGGTGGTGGAGTGGCGATGCTGGAAAATCTTGATGCCAGACCGTGCGGCCTCAGACGCTACCACCTCTTCTAGGACAGCCTTGAAAGTTAGCGTCTTCCTGATCATAAGGTGACATTGAGCATCTTCGTGCCTCATGCCGGCCAGCAGATGGTCCCGGAGTGCTTCTTCGATGTTGTCCCACTTGCACGGGGCGGCAGCAATGCGCAGAGCGGCGGCGTAGTCTGCAATGGAATCCCTAGGTCGCTGCTCCCTTCTGTGGAAGGCCACCCTGGCCGGGAAGATCGAGACCTCTGGCTGCAGGTGTTTCCTCAGTGCGGACATGATTTCTGCGAGCGGCACCACATCCACGTCCCTTGGGAGAACGAGGTGGGTTGCCAGCTTAAACATCTTAGAACGGCACTGAGCGAGGAAACAGGAGCACTTCTGGTCTTCATCGGTGATCTTCTGCAAGGCCATTGCATGGCAGAATCGGCGTTCGTATGTTGACCATTTCTCTGGACGTGCTTGGTCAAATGGGCCGATGTTGCTGCCATGTGGGGACGCCATCTCATCCTTGTCGCCAGTTTCATGTTCAGGAAATGAAGAAGGAGACGAGTGAAGTAGTGAAATTCAGCTCTTTATTAGTGGGGTTTGAACACACTTTGGATGGGGCAAAACTCGGACTTATATACAATATAAACAGTAACAGTAACAATAATACAACAAGCCCATTGGCTAATAGAGTGTGCACATTTTTGATCCACTTATTTGCATAAGAATAGATACATGAGAAAAGATACATTCTGCTCCTGTCAGAAAACACAGTTAACATACATAACAGTTGGCTGTGTTTGTTTGTTTTTGCAGAAAAGTGGGGCTAAGAGAACAAGAGGAAGTTCCAACAACAGAGACCTTCCATTTCTAATAAGGAACACTAAATTTACAGAACCACTTGAATTAGTCATCAGTTGTGTTGTGTGTGTGTGTGTGTGTGTGTGTGTGTGTGTGTGTGTGAATATAAAAGTTCAAAATAAATTACAATGACATATATCTACTCATGGTGTTCTAGGATCTGGAAATGCAATACTAACGCAATCTGACCAGATCTTGGCTACAGAGATGATGTCACTATCCAGCTTGAAGACCACTTGAGAAAGCAAGAGACTTCACTGGAGGCTTTTAAATGGAGAATGGTTGGCAAACTGTTAAGGGACACTTAAGCTATGGATTCCTGTCCTGGTTAATGGGTTGGACAAAACAGCTATTGAGGCCACTTTCAACAGCTTCAAAGGGGCAGCCATTTTGTTTTTGAATGCCCTTGGAGGGATGGGGGATTTAGTGTCTTTTCCAGGAGACATAGAAGGAGTCGCAGTATGGACTAACACAGGTTTATTGGTTGATGATCAGAACGAACTAACATGTGGTAATGGCGGAGGTATCTCACATTATATACAGTGGTACAACACATTTGAACTTGGCTGCATGGTAGCTCATTGGCCGCTACCGGCGTGACGTCATCCGGGTCACGCCCATCTTCGGTGGTGGATTAGTAGTAGTTTGTTGCTGCGGGAAGTTCCCGCGGCTGCAGGTGATTTGAGGAATGATAACCATGTGAGTTGAACACTCGCAGCTGCCCTCTATAGGCAGCTTGCTCGCGTTCCTTTAACAGCTGGGTTACATTGTGATTGTGGCTAGGTTACATTCATACATTTCTTAAAGCAATATTGTACATTCATATGAAGCAGCATTGTACATACACAACAGGGGACCACATGAAATGGTGCCGTGAGCCACATCTGGCCCACAGGCCTTAGGTTGGGAACCCCTATTTTAGGATTTGAAGCCAATAAATACTTAGTGGGTGACAAGAAGCAAAGGATACCCAATAACACATATCAAGCAAGTTTCTCCCTTGTGAACTTAAATACATTTTCAACTTTTGCAACAAAGGGCTCACATATTTTCTTTCTCTCTTTCTTTCACATTATGACTTCTGTTATGTATGATAACTCTGTTTACTGAAATGTCAAATATTCAAACCGCCTGGTTCCCGCGCAAACTGATGTCAAACAGTGATGCTGCTTGACAGCCGCAAGATCTCAGCAAATCGTGAAGTATCGCGAGATTTTGGAAAACACGCAGTTTGAAGTTTGACAGGCGTGCTATGTATCCATTTAATGAAAATGAAGGGATTAAGAAGTGTACATAGGTCAACTGACCAATCAGCATTGTTCCTGCTGTAAATGTATCTTTCTGTATGTGTATAAAAGTCCGTATTTCGCCCCATCCAAGTTGTGTTCAGACCCTCCAAATAAAGAGCTGTATTTCACTTTCAATGCTTGTCGTCTCCAATTTCTGAACACCAAAACTGCTAACAGCTTTTATCAGGGAAACGTTTCTGCCAACTTTTCTTGGCTTGGGTCCCAAAACATAGCTGCAAAGAAATGGCAATAACACCAAGCAAGCGGCAAGAAACTCCTTTTTGCACTGCTTTGAATATTTGCTGGCTCTCCCACTATACTCAAAATCTGTGGCTGCTTCGTTCTGCCTCATGTTAAGGAGCTGCCATGCCACTCTTGTTCCCCTGAGCAAGAAAAAGGGAAACCAAACAGATGATATGATACACAGAAATGGCACTCCTTTTGATAGGCTGGTACACTTGAGTGCTAGAGTGGAGCCTGTACATAAGAACATAAGAACAGCCTTGCTGGAACAGGCCACAGCCCATCCAGTCCAGCATTCTGTCTCACACAGTGGCTCACCATTTCCTTCAGGGTATTCCCAAGGAGATGCCCTCACCTGCTTAGGATTCCCTGGAAATGGCATTGAGAGATATCCTGCCTATCTCTCCAACCCGGAGGTTGTCCTTAGGTAGCCATAATTATAGCCATTGATAGCCTTGTCCTCCATGAACTTGTCTAATCCTTTCTTAAAGCTGTCAAGACTGACAGCTGTCACCACTTCTTCTGGCAGGGAGTTCCATAGACCAGTAATCCTCTGGGTGAAAAAGTACTTTCTCTTATTTGTTTGAGAACTAGTACCCAAAAGTTTCATGGAGTGTCCCCTAGTTCTAGTGTTGTGCGATAGGGAAAACAGTTTTTCCTTATCTACTTTGTCCACACCGTGCATGATTTTATAAACACTGTAGTGTTTCCCCATTTGTCCAGTGTGGGGTTGTGCCTGGGAATCAAACCAGGGTTTCCTGTAACTGCCTGTGAGTAAAGTGGGAGGTATTAAGAAGGGCAGATGTCACATTATATGACTGCTTCCTATCCTTCCTGTATAATAATAATAATAATAATAATAATAATAATAATAATAATAATAATAATAATAATAATAATAATAATAATAATAATAATAATAATTCCCTAAGATATGGAAACATTCAAGCCAGGGGCTGGGTGACACTCTCTCAATCAGCTTCGAGGGCCAGGTGGCCATTTTGCCCTGCCTGCAAGATTTTGTCCCAACAGCTTCAAGGGGGAGGCCATTTTGTTTCTTGAATCCCCTTTGAGGGGGGGCACATGAAATCGCACCACAGGCTGAATCCAGCCTGTGGGCCTTAGGTTGGGAACACCTGGCTTAGTCAGTCAACCTAGATCATGCCTTTGGAACACCAGCAGACTTCAGCTTCTAAAGGTATCCTATCTGTAGCATACAAAATTCTTGGGAGGCAAGCTACAAGAAACCTAGGGAGCATATTAAAAAGTAGAGACATCACCCTGCCAACAAAAGTATGCATAGTCAAAGCAATGGTATTCTCAGTAGTAATGTATGGTTATGAAAGCTGGACCATAAGAAAGGCTGAGTGAAGAATACACGCTTTTGAAATGTGGCGCTGGAGGAGAATTTTGAGAGTGCCCTGGACAGCAAAGAGATCAAATAAGTCGATCCTAAAGGAAATCAACCCTGACTGCATCTTGGAAGGACAAATATTGAAGATGAAGCTAAAGAACTTTGGACACCAAATGAGAAGAGAGGACTCACTCGAGAAGGCCTTGACGCTGGGAAAGACCAAAGGCAAAAGGAAAAAGGGCAGCAGAGGATGAGATGGCTAGATAGCATTGTTGACACAATGGGTGTAGAGCTGAGCAGGATGCGGAGGATGGTAGAGGATAGGAGTGCCTGGCGTGCGGTGGTCCATGGGGTCACAAAGGGTTGGACTCAACTATGCGACTGAACAACAATAAAAGGGACCTACTTAGTGAGGCTTATTGTATGGGTTCAAAATGTAGAAGCTCCCTTTCTTTCACTTCTGAGGCTAGCTCTGACATGCCTTTTTATTTTTAAGTGGGTTTAAAAAATAAATGGTAGATTGTCTCCTTGTCCTTGCACCACTCATATTTCCAGCTCCTGCTACCTCTGTCCTGCAGAACAACCCACTGGATCTGGTGAAAAGAGGGGTGTTCTGGTCTGCTTGCCTGGACAGTGCATATGTCAGCATGCCATGATTGGCTGCCTTTGTGCCTACACATCATGCAAATGTTACTGTCAGGGAAGACTGCGATTGGTGAATTGTGATGGCGTTTCCAAGACTACCATAATTGCGTATGTTGTTTCCTCATGATTTATTTATTTATTTATTTATTTATTTATTTATTTATTTATTTTTGTCTTTCGAAGGTCACAGGATTTAACAGAGCTTGGAAATCTTACTTTTGGGGGATAAATAACTCCAGGAGTCCCTTGTCCAGAGATTCCGAGAATGGCAATCTCCAAAAGAGAGACAATCTCTCCGATTCAGCGATTGTTTTTTCTGCCTAGTGGCAGTGTATTAAACAGATTTTTATCTAATTAAATAGACTGAAGGATCACATATAAATCTTAAGAACGCAAGGAGTAAATAAAAAGAATGCAAGGAGTAAAGGGCAAATATGTAGATAAATGATGCCTCTGTGTGGTAATTCTGTGCTAGTGCAAGCAGTTCCTGAAAACTTCCTGTAGAACAGGCCATCTCTGACAGTTATCCTTTTCATTTCTTTAAATAGTGCTTCCTGCCAGTACACTTAAATGTCTCCCTCTGAGAACCTGTAGGGGTGGTTGTTTTTTTTTTATTTAATTGCCCTTCCCTTAATGAAATCAAGGTGACTTATAAGTCTCTGTCCTTTTCTTCAGTCATCACTACTCTGGGAAGTAGGTGAGGTTAAAAGGAGGTGACTGACCCAAGATCACTTTGAGAGTGTGATTCCCTGGTGAGTAAGAGATTTAAACCTGGGACCTACTCCACAGTGTAATAACTGCAGCACCACCATCAGCAGAGACAGAACAGGAGACAAAAGGATCCAACTACCCTTGAGGGAAAAAACAGAGGAATAGAGATAAACTGCCAACTCTCCTACTTTTAGTATAGCCTGGTTTAATGAGGTCCAGTGTTCCAATCCAAATCCCACCACTACTTAGGGCTATTCCTTGACTACCTCTCTTGCAACTTGACCCACCACTGAGATGAAGAAAACACAGCTGATGCCTTCATTCAATCTTGAAATTTTTGAAGGTGTAGCCATGTTAGTCTGTGCAAGCCTATCAGAGAGTAAACAAAACAAAAAGACAAAAAAAATTGTGCCACCTTAAAGAATAACTGCTGTATTTTAATCTTAGCTTTCATGGACCAAGTCCACATCATCAGACATAAGAGTGAGACTTCATGACATCAATTTATACAGATCAGGTACAGAGGCACACAATGGTTGGCTAGCATAACATATATGTTTACAAATCAGTATGGCTATTTACAACCAGTAAATCAATGCCATGAAGTCTCACTCTTATGTATGACAAAGTGGATTTAATCTACAAAAGCTAACATTAAAATACAGTGGTGAGTCTTTAAGGTGCCACAATGCTTTTGTCTTTTGGTTTTGTTTACTCACTGATATTCATTCAACCTGAGCACCCCAAATGTTTCTGGACTTCATCTCCCAGAAGCCAAAGGTAGGGCCCATTGTAAGTGTTGTGTTCTGTTGGTTTTATTGTACACACGGATTACAATGTATCTGAGCCAATGTAACCTTACCTATAGCAACAATGTAACCTTCAGCTGTATCAGATAAACCCTGTAATAGGACGCGAGCTAATGACCACCAGCTGGCAGCAGCGAGCGTCCAAGCTCTCTTGGTCCAAACTCATCAAAGGCAACAGCGCGGGAAGTTTTCCCGCCACCACCTACACCTGGACAAGAAGGGCGTGACCCGCAATGACGTCACGCAGACAGTAGCCAATGGGCTACCATGGCACCACGTTCAAATGTGTTACTGCTGTATATAAAGAGCTATCGATCCGCCATTACCTCATGTTCCCTCTGTCCACGATGCAATAAACCTGAGTTAACCCAGCCCGAGGCTGTGTCCTGTGTCTTGGTTTGCATACACCAAATTGGCGACGAGGATGGGATAATGGATCCCCACGGAACAGCCAGGGCACAGAGCGGTTTCAACATCACCAAACCGCAAGACTGGGAGCTGCTTGAGATGGATTTCCAGGCAGCCCTGGTGGAACTCAGAGTCAAAGGAGAAGACGAGGAGAGAAAGAGGGCCATCCTCACCAGAATGCTCGGGATGGAAACCAAGCGGACGCTGGTGGGCATAATCGCTCCGAAGAAGGTGAGCGACTTTAAGGCGAGCGACATCATGAAACTGCTGCGAGAGCGGTTCTGCCCCTCGAGGGCAATGTTTCCCGCTCGGAGCGCGTTTTGGAGGCGAGTCCAAGCGCCGGATGAGTCGGTTGAGGCATTCGTGGCCGCCATGAGGATAGCCGCCGCCCCCTGTAAATGGGGCGATATCCTGGAGTTGGTCCTCAGGGACGGCGTGTTGTGTGGCCTGAAAGACAAGGAGGTACAGCGCAGCTTGATGAATAAGGAGCCGCCACCCACGCTGGCAGAGGTCATAGAGGCCGCGGAAGCCGCAGAGTCCACGAATGCCGGAGTGGACGAGATGCACCAGTGGCGTGAGTGGCGTCCCAGAGCCGGCAAGGCGGAAAATTCGGTGCACGGGAAGACCGGACAGTCGGTGCACGCGACTCGACGGGCCTCAAAGTCGTCTACGGAAGGCAGCGACGGCGAGGAGGTCCAGAAGGTCCGGAAGGGTGGTCGACGCTGCGAGGGTTGCGGAGCGGCCCACGAGCGCGCGAGATGCCCGTTCAGGAAGGCCGAGTGTTACACCTGCGGCCGTCGGGGGCACATCGCCAAGGCGTGCAGAAAGAGGAAAGAGGGCCGGAGGCAGTCACAAGACCGCGCAGCCAGACCGGACCGTCCAGCGAGGCCCAAAGATGGCGCCCAGACCACGAGGAAGCAGGACGGCGTGGGCCGCGTCTCGGACGGCAGCAAGGACGACGCCTCAGTGTTCAGCGTGTCCGCGGGACAGTCCCATTACTTCGTTGAGGTATTAGTACAAGGGGCCCCTATTAGGATGGAAATTGACTCGGGGTCCTCCTATTCCATAATTCCCCAGAAAGAGTTCCTGAAAATCGACCACCACGTGCGGCCCAAGCTTAAAGCGTTGAGGTCCACACTACGGGACGTACAGGGAAACAGCATTCCGGTGTTGGGGGTCGGGAAATTTTGGGTCAAGTTTAAGAGACATTCCGCGGAACTGCCCCTAGTTGTCCTCAAAGGGGGAAGCTGTAGCCTCCTAGGGACACAGTGGTTTCAGCCCTTAGGTTTGTTCATAGGGGGGGTGCATACCGTGGGGGGGGACCCAATACAAGCGGTTTGCGATGCGCATCCCGCCGTTTTTAAGAAAGGACTCGGAAGGTTCAAGGGACCCCCTGTAGCTTTCGACATAGACCCGGAGGTCCGCCCGATAAGACTCAAACCACGCAGGGTGCCGTTTGCACTCAAGGACAAGATAGAGGCGGAACTGGACAAACTGGTGGGCCAGGGGATTCTTATTCCTGTTGACTCCGCGGAGTGGGAAACTCCAATTGTAACGGCTCTAAAGGCTAACGGGGAGGTGCGCATTTGCGCTGATTATAAGTGTACAATTAACAAGGCGATCCGCCCTAATGCATACCCGGTGCTGGTGATCAGCCACCTTTTGGCCAGACTAAATGGGGGAAAGTGTTTCGCTAAACTCGATTTGGCACAAGCCTATCAGCAACTTCCAGTGACCCCCGCCACGGCCGCGGCACAAACGATAGTTACACATAAGGGAGCGTTCCAGGTGTCGCGGTTACAGTTCGGCGTGAACTCGGCACCCGGCCTTTTTCAATCGCTCGTGGAACGCCTCCTAAAGGGCCTGGAGGGGGTGTTGCCTTATTTTGATGACGTGTTGATAACAGGGGGGAGTGAGGCTGAACTGGCGAACAGGTTGGACAAAGTACTGACCGTGTTCGAGAAAGCGGGGCTGAGATTGAGGAAGGACAAATGTGTTTTTTTCGAGACCGAGGTCGAGTTTTTAGGTTTCCGGATCACACCCGAGGGGATTAAGCCGTCTAAATCCAAAGTAGCAGCCATTAAAAAGGCCCCTCGCCCCACATCCAAAACCGAGCTGCAGTCTTTCCTGGGGCTCCTCAATTTTTACCATACATTCCTCCCGCGGAAGGCGTCCGTGGCCGAACCGCTCCATCGGTTACTTAAAAAGGAGGAGCCATGGATGTGGGGTGACGAGCACGAGAGGGCGTTCAAGGAGCTAAAGCAACTCCTAACATCTGAGGCAATCCTGACGCACTTCGACCCCAAACGGCCAGTGGTCCTAGTCTGTGATGCATCCCCGGTGGGGGTGGGGGCGGTGCTTTGCCACGTGTTGGAGGACGGAAGGGAGGCCCCGGTAGCGTTTTACTCAAGGTCCCTGTCCCAAGCGGAGCGAAATTACGCACAAACCGACAGAGAAGCGTTAGCAATAGTAGCGGGGACCAAAAAATTTCACGATTTTTTGTATGGCCGCCCGTTCAAAATCGTGACCGATCACAAGCCGCTGTTAGGGATTTTCACGGCAAGCAAGCCCACGCCACAGATCCTGTCCCCGAGGATGCTGCGATGGGCTATTTTTCTCAACGCGTACCAACATGAGTTGGAGTACAGGCCCGGAAAGGAGATCAGCCATGCTGATGCGCTCTCGAGATCCCCTCTGCCCTTGTCGGCGGACCAAAAGGCGAGAGCAGAAAGAGACCGCCAGGTGTTGCTAATTGAGGTCTTAGACGCACCCCCACTAGTACCAGCCGACATTGCTAGGGCGACAGGCAAGGACAGGACGCTGGAGAAAGTCAGTGCATGGGTGCAGAAGGGGTGGCCGGCTTCGTCCCCGAGTACAGAGTTCGACCCATTCTTTAGGAAAAAGCTTGAGTTGTCCCTAGAGAGGGGGTGCCTTCTGTGGGGCCAACGGGTGGTGGTCCCTGCGCCCCTGCGGACGAGGGTGCTCGAACTGCTGCACGTCAGCCACCCGGGCATAGTTCGTTCAAAGGCGCTAGCCCGGAGTTACTTCTGGTGGCCACAGCTGGACGCGGACATTGAGCACATGGTCGGCACTTGCGAGGCTTGCCAGGAATCCCGACCTGAGGCGGCCCGTCTGCCGCATAGGGAGTGGGACACGGCAAGGGGGCCGTGGTCCAGGGTGCACGTGGATTTTGCTGGCCCGTTCCGAGGAACCATGTTTCTCCTGGTGGTAGATGCGTTCTCCAAGTGGCTGGAGGTTATCCCAGTAAAGAGCACGTCCTCCGCCACGACAATTAGCCGGCTAAGGAGAGTCTTTTCCACGTTCGGTTTACCCGACACTTTAGTCAGCGATAACGCTAGTTGTTTCACCTCCGCTGAGTTCGGAGCATTCATGGAGGCAAACGCCATTCGGCATGTCACATCCGCACCGTTTCACCCGGCCACGAATGGCCAAGTGGAACGCCTAGTGCGTACAACAAAGGACGCGCTGCGGCGCATGGGCCCGGGGGACCTGAATCACCAGGTATGCCAGTTCCTTTTAGCGTATAGGGTGACCCCTTTAGCGTCAGGCTACTCGCCGGCGGAGCTCTTGATGCGGCGAAAATTGACCACGATCCTGTCCAGGCTAGACCCGACGAGGGTCGAGGATAAAGGGAAAAACATAGGGTTGGCAGTCTCGAAAGGTTTCGCCGCCGGGGACCCTGTTCACTGCAGGAACTATTCCAGCGCAGGGCCGGCCTGGGTACCAGGGAAGGTTGTAGAACAGACGGGGCCAGTATCGTACCGGGTCGAGACTAACACCGGCCTCCTCTGGAGGAGGCACGCAGACCAACTGAGGCACCGAGTGAGTGGGCCAGTCAGTGGAGCTCAGCAACAGGATTCAGCGTTAGGGTTCTCCCCCACCCGCTTAACCCAAGGGGGAGACAGCAATGGACCACAGTCCCAAACAAGGGGGGAAGGAAGCAGAAGCAGCGGCCCCGACTCATATCCTTTTGATACGCCAGTCCTATCAGGGGTCGGGGAAGGGGGAGAGGAGTTCGCGCCCGCTGCCCCCGATAGTAATTCTGAGTTTGATTTTGCGAGCCGGGGGGGTTTTCAGGAGTGTTCCCCCACCCGTCCAAGCGAGAAGAGGGGTTTTTCGTTAGCCCCCAGTGCCCCCGGTTCCTCCCTAAGAAAGAGCACACCTCCCAACAACGCCGCGGAGCCGCGGAAAGTCACTAACGAGTCTCCCTCTCATATTACAGGACAGGAAACCAGGGGACAAAGAGAAGGTAGCAAACCCGGGGAGAGGCAGCCCGCATCGAGACCCCAGCGTGTTCGAAATAAGCCATCTTGGCTGAGAGACTTTGTCTCCTAAGGGGGGGGAGTGTGTTTAAGTGTGGGCTCGAGACTTTGTCTCGTCCTAGGGGGGAGGGGTGTTGTGTTCTGTTGGTTTTATTGTACACACGGATTACAATGTATCTGAGCCAATGTAACCTTACCTATAGCAACAATGTAACCTTCAGCTGTATCAGATAAACCCTGTAATAGGACGCGAGCTAATGACCACCAGCTGGCAGCAGCGAGCGTCCAAGCTCTCTTGGTCCAAACTCATCAAAGGCAACAGCGCGGGAAGTTTTCCCGCCACCACCTACACCTGGACAAGAAGGGCGTGACCCGCAATGACGTCACGCAGACAGTAGCCAATGGGCTACCATGGCACCACGTTCAAATGTGTTACTGCTGTATATAAAGAGCTATCGATCCGCCATTACCTCATGTTCCCTCTGTCCACGATGCAATAAACCTGAGTTAACCCAGCCCGAGGCTGTGTCCTGTGTCTTGGTTTGCATACACCAAAGTAAGCAATTGTGGAGTTGTAACCTGACACCAATACTCAAGCTAGAAAACCACTGCTCCACTACAGCGCATTAGCTCAGATGCACCCTCTCTGTATTGCTGAGAAACTGTTAGAGAGTTTCAGATGGTTCGGCCCAATAACTCCAGGTTCAATCATTTGTCTTTAAAGTCTTTCATTTCCACTGCCCGCATGGCAGTCAGTGATAGTCTCAAGGGTCAGGGATGAAAGTGAGGTCAGCGGGTAAGTGAGGGTCCTTTAATAGGGTTAGGTGAGGTCAGAGGAGCAGGAGTCAGAGGAGTAGGATTACATAGGCAATGCATTGTGGTATATGTGGTTCAGGGCAGTGTGATATTACATCTGACAAAACCCCTTCTAATATCATATGAACTGAACGCATCATGGATAAGGTCGATGTTTTCTCACTCACTAAGACATAGGCTATCAAACAGGTAACCGTGTTGAGCTAATGGGAGTGGCTTGGTCAGAATATCCGCTATCTGCTCTTTGGTCTCACAGTGTATCAGATCTATAAAGCCCTCCCCTATGAGCTCCCTCACATTCCTGTTCTTGATATCTATGTGTCTACAGATATCTACACATTCAGTCTTTGCTATGTCAATGGCTGCTTTATCATCTTTGTGGATGATGGGGAGGTTGGGCCTCTCCCAGATGAGGGAGATCAGTTCTCTTATCCAGATTAGGTCATTTGCAGCGTTTGACAGAAAAACGTACTCTGCTGTGGAGGTGGAGACCAGTTTTTGCTTCTCGGTGCACCAATATATAGGACTGCCGTTTAGCATTACTATGTAGCCAGATGTACTTCTTCCGGTCTTCGTGCACCCGGCCCAGCCAGCATCCACGTAGCATGAAAGATTGATTTCTTCGGCTACCTGAGGAGTGAGCATCAGCTTTGTGTCCATAGTACCTTTCAGGTACCTCAGTAGCCTCTTGATAGCTACCCAATGATGGGTCCTTGGATCGCCGGAGCGGCGTGAGAGAAGGTTCACCGCCAGCGTGATGTCCAGACTGGTCCAGTTGGCGATGTGTAGCAGTGACCCAATGGTGGATCTGTAGAGGCTGATGTCTTCGAAGGGCAATCCCTCCTCATGGGCATTTTTCATGAAGTCAGTTTGCATGGGCGTCCCACATGGGTGGGTGTCAGACATGTTACACTTGTCAAGGAGTTCAGCTATTTTAGTGTCTTGCACGGAAGACAAAGAAGGAGTCGCAGTAAGGACTAACACAGGTTTATTGGTTGATGATCAGGATGAACATGTGGTAATGGTGGAGGTACATCGCATTATATACAGTAGTACAATAAATTTGAATCTGGTTGCGCGGTAGCTTATTGGCTGCTACCGGCGTGACGTCGTGTGAGTCACGCCCCTCTTCCGTAGTAGTTTGCTAGTGCGGGAGAGTTCCCGCAACTGCCAGTGATTTGAGGAATGAGAACCATGTGAGTTGAACGCTCGCAGCTGCCCTCTATGGGCAGCTTACTCTCGTTCCTTTAACAGCTGGGCTACATTGTAATTGTGGTCAGGTTACATTCATTCATTTCTTAAAGCAACATTGTACATACATAACATCCCTTCCCCCTAGGATGGGACGAAGTCCCTCAACCATTGTGGCTTGCCGCACGTGCGCCTGGGGCGTGCGGCCGCTTGACTTAACACAGGGGAGCCTGGTTCTGCGGAGTCCTGTCCTGCAACGGAAAGGGGGGACTCGTTACTGGCTCGGTGTGGGCTCTGTGGTAACCTTGCATTGGGGGACGGGAATGGAATGAACAGTTGGGAAGTGAACCCCTGTTTACCGTTTGGGTAGCTTGGGGTCCCCCCCAGAACGAATCTCGGGACCGACGAAGAGGCCCTCGTGGCCTCGCCACCCCCCGTTACCTGCCCGGGAGTTCTAGAGACTGTGGTGGGCGGACTCCCCCCAGTTGCCTGTCTTGGGGGTGTTTGTCTCAGGGGAGCTGGCGCTATGGTGTATTCCAAAACAAAAGGGCTGGGGAGACTGGAGGTACCAGGGGCTGAACTGAAACCCCTCTTCTTGCTAGGACGGGTGGGGGACCACTCCGCTACACCCCCCTGGTACTGCAACTCATAATCATAATCAAACTGATCCCTCTCTTTCAAAGTATCCTCCTCTGTGGTCGAGAACCCAGGATATGTGTTTGTATCCGCGGGTTCCGCCGTGTCTCCCCCTTGGGTAATGCGGGTGGGGGAGGACCCTAACGCTGATTCCCCTTCACTGGTGACTCGCCTTCTGAGTTGGTCGGCGTGCCTTCTCCAAAGTAGACCCGAGCTAGTCTCGACCCTGTAGGATACTGGCCCCGTCTGCTCAATGATTGTCCCTGGAACCCACGCTGGCCCCGAGGCCGCGTAGTTCCTGCAGTGAACCGGGTCCCCAACCGAAAAGCTTTTGGAGCTATCTACCCCTATATTTATATTTCTCCCTTCATCCTCCACCCTGGACGGATCCATCAGGTCAAAAAGTGTTACCAGACGCCTCCTCATGAGGAGTTTGGCTGGCGAAAATCCTGAAGCTAAGGGGGTTGTCCTGTAGCAGATGAGGAACTGGCACAGATGAAGGTTCAACTCACCGGGACCCATGCGCCGCAGTGCGTCTTTCGTAGTGCGCACTTGGCGCTCTACCTGACCGTTTGTGGCGGGGTGAAACGGGGCAGCGGTAATGTGCCTGATGGCGTTCCGCTCAATAAACGTCTTGAACTCTGCGGACGTGAAGGTACTAGCATTATCGCTAACCAGGACGTCTGGCAGGCCGAAACAGGCAAACAGCTTGCGCAACTGTTTAATGGTTGTCGCAGAGGAGGTGCTGTTCACGGGGATTACCTCCAACCACTTGGAGTAGGAGTCGACTACTAGTAGGAACATGGCCCCGCGGAAAGGGCCAACGAAATCAACATGAATCCGGGACCATGGCCCGCGGGCCGTGTCCCATTCCCTATGGGGTAACCGGGACTCCTCGGGTCGAGAGCTCTGGCAGCTCTCGCACGTGCCCACTAAACGTTCTATATCCGCGTCTATCTGGGGCCACCAAAAGAAACTCCTGGCCAGAGCCTTGGAGCGCACGATCCCGGGGTGACTGGTATGCAATAGCTTCAGTACTTTGGCTCTCAGCTTCTCTGGGATAACTACCCGCTGGCCCCAGAGTAAGCAGCCCCTTTCCAGCGAAAGCTCTGCTCTGCGCCTGACAAATGGCTTGAATTGTTCCTTGGGGGGAGTAGTGGGCCACCCTTTCCTCACCCAGGAGCTAACTTGGGCCAGCATCTTATCGGCCGCCATGGCCTTGGCGAGGTCGGCCGGGAGAATGGGGGGTGAGTCGAGAGACTCGATCAGCAGGACTTGGTGGTCCTGCTCTATCTCGCATGTGGGGTCCCCTACACTTGGGAGGGGAGATCGGGACAGCGCGTCTGCATGGGAGATCTCCTTCCCTGGGTGATAGACCAGCTCATACTGGTAGGTGTTGAGAAAAATGGCCCAACGCAGCATCCTGGGGGATAGAATTTGCGGTGTGGGTTTGCCGGTAGTGAAGACCCCAGAAGTGGCTTGTGATCCATCACTACCGTAAACTCGTGGCCGTATAAAAAGTCGTGGAACTTTTTCGTTCCCGCGATGATGGCCAGGGCCTCCCTATCGGTTTGCGCGTAATTGCGCTCGGCCTTCGAGAGGGACCTTGAGTAGTACGCTATCGGGGCTTCCCGCCCGCTCTCCAACACGTGGCATAGCACCGCCCCCACCCCCACTGGGGACGCATCACAGACTAGAACTACTGGTCTCCTTGGGTCAAAGTGGGTCGGGACAGCATTAGAGGATAGAAGTGCCTTTAGCTCCCTGAAAGCTCTCTCTTGCCTATCTCCCCACCGCCAAACCGCCTCTTTCTTCAATAGTGCATGCAGTGGCTCTGCAACGGATGCCTTCCTCGGCAGGAAGGAATGGTAAAAATTTAAGAGCCCTAGAAATGACTGCAGCTCTGGTTTCGCGGTGGGGCGAGGGGCGTTTTGCACAGCCGCAACCTTGGACTCGGAGGGCTTGATGCCTTCCGGGGTTATCTTGAACCCAAGGAACTCAACCTCCCTCGCAAAGAAAACACATTTGTCCCGTCTCAGTCGGAGGCCCGCTTTCTCGAATATTGAAAGGACCCTGTCTAGCCTTTTCACTAGTTCTGATTCCCCCCCCCCCCCGCTGTTATTAACACATCGTCGAAGTATGGGAGGACGCCTGGAAGCCCCTTTAAAAGGCGTTCCACGAGGGACTGGAAAATTCCGGGGGCCGAATTCACGCCAAACTGAAGGCGCGTTACCTTAAATGCCCCCTTGTGCATCACGATCGTTTGCGCAGCGGCAGCAGCCGGGGTTACAGAGAGCTGCTGATATGCCTGCGCCAGATCTAGCTTGGCAAAACACTTCCCCCCATGAAGCGTGGCCAGTAAATGGCTGACCACGGGTACCGGATATGCATTTGGCCGAATGGCCTTATTAATCGTACATTTATAGTCCGCACAAATCCTAACCTCCCCGTTTGATTTAAGGGCTGTCACAATCGGCGTTTCCCACTCCGCCGAATCAACTGGAACCAAAATCCCCTGTCCCACCAATTTGTCCAGTTCCGCCTCGATCTTGTCCTTGAGGGCGAACGGCACTCTTCTTGGCTTGAGGCGTATGGGTCGGATTTCTGGATCCAAGTCAAAGGAGACTGGGGGCCCCTTGTAAGTCCCAAGCCCCTTCTTGAAAACGTCCGGGTGTGCGTTGCACACGTCCCGCATTGGGTCAGTCTCTATGGCGTTAATGCTGGACAGTTCGATTCCTAAGGGAGCGAACCACTGCATTCCCAAAAGGCAGCACCTCCCCCCCTTGAGGACCACTAGGGGCAGTTTCTCGGAGTAATTCTTGAACTTCACCTTGAAGTTCCCCACCCCCAACACTGGGATCCCGTTCCCTTGCACGTCCCGTAGGTGTGACCTCATGGCCCGCAACTTGGGCCGCGCATCTGGGGGAATGCGCATAAACTCTTTTTGGGACAGGATGGAATAGGACGACCCCGAGTCTATCTCCATCCTCACTGGGAGCCCCTGCAACTGTACCTCTACGAAAAAACGCCGGTGCTCCAGGTCCACGCGGTTCACGCCTGCCATGCTGTGGTCATCTGAGACCTTCCTGGTGCCGGCCGCCTTCCGTTGGTGCGTCTGGGGATGGCTCGAATTGCCCTTGTCCTCGACTCGCCCACGCCTGCACACTCGGGCGATGTGCCCCTTTCGGCCGCAGTTGTGACACTCGGCCTTTCGGAACGGACACCTCGTGCGGTCGTGGGACGCCCCACAACCGTCGCAGCGGCGGTCTTGCCACTCGCGGGTCTGTCGCTTCTCTCCTCGCTTCTTGACCCGCTGGACGTCGTCGTCCTCGCTGGAGCAGGGGTCTGCCGTGGTGGACGACTCCTCGGACGCCGTTGGTGTGCCGGCGGGCGGCTTGGGGGCCCGCCAGGCAGTTTTCGCTGGTGTCCGCCGGGCCGCCTGTACTGGTGACTTGGCCCTTTCGGACGTGGCCGCTCGGGACTTGAACACTCTGACCCCGCTCCTGGCCGCTTCGGCCGCTTGGGCCTCCCGCAGTACCTCGTTGAACGTGAGGCGGTGGTCGCGGGTCATGAGCTTCCGCTGAAGCTCCTCATCCCTCAGGCCACACAGCATGCGGTCTCGGAGAGCCTGGTCCAGGTCGTCCCACTGGCAGTGCACCGCTGCAAGCCTGAGGGCCGCCGCATAGGCGGACACGGATTCGCCCGGTCGCTGGTCTCGCCTGTGGAACGCGACCCGGCCCAGGAAGATCGACACGGGAGGCTGGAAATGCTCGCCCAACAGCACCAGAATGCGGTCGATGGGCACCTCTTCTACCTTCTTGGGGGCCACTAGGCTCATCAGGATGCGCAGCGTGGCCGGCCCCACCTGGGCCAGGAAGTAGGAGCGCATTCTCGCGGCGGCGGCAACGCCCGCGGCTTCCATCGCGTGCCGGAACTGGCACTCGTAGAGCTCCCATTGTTCGGGCTCGCTGACATCGAACTGGTAAGGCTTGACCTTGGGATTCGCCATATCCCATCCTCGTTGCCAATTTAGTTTCTTGCACGGAAGACAAAGAAGGAGTCCCAGTAAGGACTAACACAGGTTTATTGGTTGATGATCATGATGAACATGTGGTAATGGTGGAGGTACATCGCATTATATACAGTAGTACAATACATTTGAATCTGGTTGCGCGGTAGCTTATTGGCTGCTACCGGCGTGACGTCGTGTGAGTCACGCCCCTCTTCCGTAGTAGTTTGCTAGTGCGGGAGAGTTCCCGCGGCTGCCAGTGATTTGAGGAATGAGAACCATGTGAGTTGAACGCTCGCAGCTGCCCTCTATGGGCAGCTTACTCGTGTTCCTTTAACAGCTGGGCTACATTGTAATTGTGGTCAGGTTACATTCATTCATTTCTTAAAGCAACATTGTACATACATAACAGCTATCTTTTCCTTTTGAGATATGGCGAAGCCGTTTGGTATTCTTGAAACTTGTACCCCCAGGTATTTGTTCACTTCTCCCAGACTCTTCAGGGAGAATTCGCTTTGTAGGCCTTGGGCGAACTCATCACATCTGGACTTGCTTTTCCCAAAATACAATAGGTCGTCAACATAAACCAGGACCTTTTCTACCCCTTCCAGTGATTTTCTTAAGAATACACACTTGTCGTCCTTGACTGGGAAAAAGTTCAACTGCCCCATTGCCTTAGCCAGACATTTGTACCATCTCCTGCCAGACTGTTTGAGGCCGTAAAGGCTCTTGCTGAGCAGCCATGTCTCTCCGCTGTTATGTCCAAAGCCGGGTGGTGCCTTGATGTATATTTCTTTATCTAACTGTGCGTGTAGGTACACTGTCTGCACGTTGAATTGATACACTTGTTCTTCAAGTATGGTTGCCATCACTAGGGCGGCCTTGACACTTTCTGGTTTCACCGTTGGGGAATATGTGTCCTCGTAGTCGTCTGGGTATCGTTGGGTGAAACCTTGGACCACTAGTCGGGCCTTGTACAGTGTTTGCTTATCCTCTAGCTGTTTGACTTTGAATACCCACTTTGTGCCTACCGTCTTTTGCCCCTCAGGGACTTTTGCAGGGGTGTATACTTTGAGGGCCTTGAGACTTTCCATCTCCTTTTCCATCACCACTCTCCACTTGTCCTGCTCTTCAGGTGGTAGCTTGGTTATGTCGTCATAACTTGTAGGTGCCTCGGGGTAGGCGCCTATGCCCAATATATAATCTTCTAGCTCTCTGGGGGTTTGTTTTTTGGTTGACCTGGCTGACCTTCTAGGTGCTGCTTCCAGAGAGTTTGGCAATTCAGCATTCCCGACGTCTGTGGTGCTCTGGCATGTTTGCTGTTCCTCACTTTCATCATGTGTTGCATCTCCTGATCCGCTGGGCCTTGTGTTGGGCAATGGTGCTCTGGCTTCTTCACGTTCTAGGTTGCTTGTCAATACTTCATTTGCATGTATTTTGCTCCAGTCTGCGTGTTCATAGAACGTGGCCGATCTGGAAACCACCAACTTCAGGTTGTGGTCTAGGAATCGGTATGCCTTCGAACCTGGTTCGTACCCTAGGAACCTTAGTCTTCTTATTACCTTGTCCCCCTTTTTTCTCAGCTGCCTTGGTATGTGCACGTCTGTGACCACACCGAAGACGTGGAGGTGGGCGAGTTGGGGTTTCTGGTTGTACATGGCTTCATAAGGTGTCCTTCCAATGACGCTGGACAATAATCTGTTCAGCGTATAATTGGAGTACAGCAGCGCTTCCCCCCAATATGAGAAGCTAAGGCCTGCGTCTTCTATCGCGCACCTGATCATGGTCTGGAGTACTCCATTTCTTCATTCAGCGACTCCATTTTGGAAGGCTGAGAATGATGCAGTCTTGAAATGCAGCATCCCCTTCTCAACTATCCAGTTCTTGAACTCTTTGGACAGGAATTCTGAGCCTCTGTCCATCATCAGCTGCTTTATGTTTGTGTTGTGTTTGTACCCTCTTGTAGAATTCCTTGAATTTGCTGAAGGTCTCATCCTTGCTCTTGAAGGGTGTACACGAAGTCGTACTGGCTGAAGTCATCGACTATTGTCAGGAAAAACCTCTTTTGGCCCAGGGACTTCTTAAGTGGTCCTACTAAGTCAAGGTGGACCAACTGGAATGGATGGTCTGACCTTCTCATGGATGTCTTTGGCCGTGGTTCAACCCTTGGTTTGGAACTTTTGCATACGGAGCATTCCAGGTAGTTTTTGCAATTTTTGACCTTTAGCCCTTCTGAGCATTCTAGCATTTTCTTGACTATTGGGAAACCTATGTGTCCCAATTTCCTGTATAGTAGGTGTGCACACTCATCATGTGTGGGTTTTCCTATGGATATCCTTGGCGTCCTTTGCTTTGCCTCGTTGACCCCTTCATTTTTCGTAGTGTTGTGGGGGGTATCCTTCTCCCCTTCTGGGTCCTCATTTCCGTGTTCCCTGGAATCATCGTGGTGCACTCACCTCGTCATCATTGCTGTCAAGTAGTCCTATTGTGACTTGCCTATCGTCAGCTTCCTTGGCTATGAAGTATGGTAGGCCGCCTATGAACTCCAAACTACCTATTTCTTCTCCCCTTCTTTCAATGGATGCCTTCTTGTTTCCAAAGATTATTCTCAAGCTTGGGTCCTCCGTGAGTTTGGTGGTGGCTAGCACGTTGTAAGGAATTCCTGGGAATAAAGCACGATTCCAGGGATGAGTACGTTGCCGCTGCCAGCTACCTTTGCATGCTCCTGGTTAGCAACCTTGATCCTGAAGGAGTCTTCCTCAAAGGAACTAAATATCTCTTTGTGGCATGATGTGTGGGTGGTGGCCCCAGAATCAATCAGCCAGCACTGCAGGTGAGCATCTGTGGGTCTGTCTGCCCTATGGCATCTAGCCCCTTTGCTGTGCTTGGCTACGTTTATGGAGTCTGACTTGCGTTTCTCTTGTTCTCTCTGAGGCCTAAGCTCTCTCCCTGGGTGGGGTGATCTCCACCGCCTGTCATCTTTATCCTTGTCATCTCTGTGCCTGCGTGGGTATTCATCCTGTGACCCATGCCTCGGTCTTGGTGTGCCTTCGTGGTGTGTTCTATCATGTGAGGGGTTGTGTTCTGTGGCCCTCTTATCCTTGTTGTATCTTGGACAATCCCTTCTAATGTGTTTTCTGGATCCGCATGTGTAACATTCTGGGGTTGAGCTCGCTTGTTCAGTGAAACTAACCTTCTTGTGTGGCCTGCATTCTCTGCGCATGATGGCCTTATCCCTTTTAAGGTTATCCTCAGCTATGAGCTTCCTAGTTACATATTCCAATTTGGCATTGTCACCGCCCATATTGTCTATTTGAGTCAGGAAGTAGTCCCAGCTTGGATCAAGAGAGTTGTAGATAATGCTGATCAGGTGCTGCTCTGTAACACTTTCGCCCCTTCTTATGAGGTCAGACCTCATATTGTTTAGTTTCATTAAGTGTTCACTCATGGTTGTTCCCTCTCTAAGTTTGTATGCGAACAGCTCTCTTAATGGCAAGCAGGTCGTACTCCTGTTTCTGCAATAAAACATATTGTACAATTTCCCCCAGACATCATAAACAGTTAGCCCGTTTGGGATACTCCCATACATAGCAGTGTCGAGAGAGCCCAAAAGTAAATAGAATACCCTGTAATGCAGTCTGTCCACCTCCAGGGTCCATGGTCTCTTTGGTGGATTTTGAATCAGGTGCAAAGCCCCCTCCCTCATCAGAATTACCTGGAATTGCTGATCCCAGTCAATGAGGTTCTTTCCAGTCATGCAAAGGATTGGGAAGTTGTTTGGCAGTTGGCTCTGTTGGCCGGCGCTGTTTCCATTGCTTGGGTAGTTCTGGTGTCCTGGACTGTCTTCAAATTGTCAATAAGGGATAGGGACACAGACAGTCGCATTTGAAAGTCCCGCTTGTTCTTTTTCTGATTGCCTACAGGGGGAACTCGTTTGTCTTCTGGTGCTTGAGCGACCTGTCGTGACCTGTTCTTTCTCCTCTTCGGCAGAGGAGGAGCTCTCTTGCCTCATCTGCGCCTGCGCGAGCCTCATTCTTCGCCGGCTGTCAAGGTGAGCGAACCTCTGCTCCGGAGGTCCTGCTTGGAGCGTCGCTGGGAGGGCAGCTTCATCGCTGGAGCTGCCCTCTTCATCGGAGGATCTTGCGATGTCGCCACGAGGAGACTGCCTTCTCCTGCAGTCGGGCTGGGCGAGTGACGGGTCATGGTAGGTTTCGTTTTTTCGCTTTTCTTTGGCGCACATCTCCGGTCCTTCCACGTGGGTGTGTGTTTTGTGGCGTTCATACCCCTCGCGTCTGCAGCTGGGCCTCTCGCGGTGGTCTGTCTCTGTGTGGTGGTCGCGTTCCCTTTGGTCACTGTAGTTTACCTTTGGGGAGAGGTTGCGTCCCCTTCATTTTCTCATTGGATAAAGTTCGTGGTGACTTGCTTTGGGGGACCTGCCATGCTCCTTTCGTCAGTGGTAGCTTGCTTCTGGGGAAAGGTTGCATCCCCTTCGGCTTCTGGTCGTGGAGAGGGCCTCTGCCCTTTGGGGAAGGTGTTCATGTTATTGGTGGCGCCCCTTTCGGGTGCTTGCTGTCTGCTTGGGGCTTCCCACTGAGGGTTGGCATGGTCCGCATTTCCAGGGGCATTTCCACCCCCCAGGGTCCCAGGGCTTTTTCTCTTTTTCGCGTGGCCGGGGCGTGCGAGTCATTTTTGGGCATTGTTAGCTCAATGGGGTTTCTTGCCTGTGTGTTTGAATCTAGGGCCGCCGCTTGTGATTGGTCGGCCATCTTGGCTAGATTCAAAACTGGTGTAGTGCTTGGGGTTCACACCATGGAGGTTCCCGGGGTAGAGCTTACCATGCCATTGGTGAGGGGTTTGCCTCCATTGTCCATCAAGGCTAGTAGCTCTGCCATAGAAATCATTCTTTTTCCCGTTCACTCTATCGCCTTGTAGATTTTGGTTACCAGGATTGCACCTTGGTCGTCACCTTCGGTGAGTGCCCCTCCGGTCCTGCCCTCCATCTGGTCATTTGGGTCCATCTCCACGATGGTCCGGTCAGGGTTAGCCTCTTCCGTTACGGATTGGGGTTGTACGGTCTCTGGTTCCGGAGTTTCGGGTCCTTCTTTGGCCCCTGTGGGTCTGGCTCGTGTCTTGGCCCCCACTCTGTTCGCCCAGGTCTTCCTTTTGGTCATTTTTGTTTGTTCTGGAGTTAATTATGGGCAAACCAAATCCTCTGCTACCATTTTGTCAGAGAGTTTCAGATGGTTCGGCCCAATAACTCCAGGTTCAATCATTTGTCTTTAAAGTCTTTTATTTCCATTGCCCGCATGGCGGTCAGTGATGGTCTCAAGGGTCAGGGATGGAAGTGAGGTCAGCGGGTAAGCGAGGGTCCTTTAATAGGGTTAGGTGAGGTCAGAGGAACAGGGGTCAGAGGAATAGGGTTACATAGGCAATGCATTGTGGTATATGTAGTTCAGGGCAGTGTGATATTACATCTGACAGAAACCATCTCAAAAGCCCTTTTGACACTCCTTTCCATCATTTCGACTGCAGTGGCTCAAGTGGATAAGACGCTGCCTGGGAGGCGGAAGGTCAGCAGTTCAATTCCAGAGTACTGCAGGACGGATTTTGCTCCCGTCTTTGTCCCAGCTCCTGCCAACCTAGCAGTTTGAAAGCAAGAAATTGCAAGTAGATAAATAGGGACCACTTTGTTGGGAAGGTAACAGCGTTCCATGCGCTCTGGTGTCTAGTCATGCCTGCCACATGACCATGGAAACGTCTGCAGAAGCAGACAACGCTGGCTCTTTGGCTTTGAAACAGAGATGAGCACTGCACCCTAGAGTCAGATATGACTGGCTTTCAAGCAAGGGAAACCTTCCATCGTTTCGGTAGACTCATTTTACTTCCTGCTTGTCAGTGGCAAAAATAAACTAGAAAGTTGCCTGAACCATAGAGCCGAAAAAGCTCAGCAAAAACACAGCCTACAGCCTCGAGAAGATTCACAGAACATGCTACGATAGCGCAATGCCCTCTGATGACTACACTGTACGGCAGAGCAACGCCACTTCTGGTCCCCATAGGTGCTGTGGCCGGAAACGTGTCTTCTTCTTTTCGGCTCCCCTCGGGTCACTAAGAGTACGAAATACAAAACGGAATAATTATGTTTTTAAGCGCCGCCTGCAATTTTGTGCTTTGTTTTAGTTTGGCTTGGCTATGCACGCACAGGTTAACACGATTCTGCTTTTTTTGGGGGGGGAGGGGAACTCAGAGTGCGAAGTGTGCTCTGTCTTTTAGTGTCCCCCATAGGGGGGGCTACGTCGGGATGGGTGCGACTTCTAAATATGTCCGCCGGACTGGTGACTTCTGATCCGCCAAGGATGGAACCGACGTGGCTGAGTTTGGGAGGCGGAGCTGAGCTCGCAGGGGCGGGACGAGTCCCGAATGGAGACGCGGCGGCTGGATGGCAGGGGCAAGCCGGAGCTCCCCGTTGGTCGTGCGGTAATGAAACAGTCTCCCTTCCCGCTGGGAGAGGGATCGGGATTGACCGGGTGGGTGGGAAACGAAGGTACTTCCCGCTCTCTGCCCCTATGCATGGAGGGGGTTCCCCCAACTAGTCCGGGCTAGGAGGACCCTGGGGTGCCTGAGGACATGGCGCGGCCGGAGTTGAGATCGGGATGGAGAAGGAGAGGGGAGGAGGGCAGGGGGGAGATGCAGGCGCCGCCCGAGAGCCAAACTAGCCTTTGGGGCTGCAGCGTCCTGACTTTGTCTCACCTCCGTAGCAATTAGCAATAGCAATCACACTTCTATACCGCCCCATTATAGCACTCAGTGCACTCTTTGGGTGGTTCACAAGTTTATTGGCATCTTGCTCCCAACATATTGAGGACTCATTTTACCGACCTCGGATGGATGGAATGCTGCTTAATTTTGTACCCCGTTTGGATCGAACTCACAACGTTTTGGCTTCAGTACAGCAGTTTAACCACTGCACCACTAGAGCCCTTAATCCACCTTGCTTGATGCCCGGGGCCAAGTCCGCTCTGGTCACCTCTTTTCGACCTTTAAGAGTTTCCCCCGTGGTTGAGTTTAGTTGTCCAAATCCCTGTCTTTTATGGCCTCCTGATATTTTCATTTTTGAGTGCTGTGGTCTTGGTGGTGTTCTTGATGTTTGTGTCTGTATAGTCTATAAAAGGCTTGCAGAAAAAAGAGTTTCATTTGCTAAACTTTCTTTGGGCAGGGAACAGAATTTAGGATTCTTCTCCCTCCAAGAAAAATGATCATTGGATCTCCAAATGTTTTGGCCTCTTTTTTTGTCATTGTTAAAGGTAAAAGCTAAAGGTTTCCCTTGCTCGAAGGCCAGTCGTATCCGACTCTAGGGTTCAGTGCTCATCTCTGTTTCAAAGCCGAAGAGCCAGCGCTGTCTGCTTCTGCAGATGTTTCTGTGGTCATGTGGCAGGCATGACTAGACACCAGAACGCACGGAACATTTCATCAAGTCATGTACAAGTTGTGGCAACCCTGCGAATGAGAGATCTCCAAAATGTCCCATTTTCAGCAGCTCTACTCTGTAGCCTGTGACTTTCCTCATGGAGGCAATCCAACTCATGATTGATTTTCATCTTTTCTTGCTAACTTCCACCTTGACAATAACATCTAATGTAGAGGCTAAAATAGAAAGAATGATAAAAACCCATAAGGTTTCACTGTGAACTTTCAGCAGAGGTGTCATTTCATCAAGATTTTTATAAATTACAAACATAATGGGACATATTTATTGGGACTAAACAAAGATGTGCTCAGCTAAGGGAATTGTCTCCACCTCATTTACAGTGAGGTCACGTGTACCTACGGAGTGGATCAAACATCATGTAAGAGTTGCCTGTGATACAAGACACATAACCTGATCTTTTTTGTCCAGAAGGAAACTCATCCTACCAGTTGCCCAACTGGTTTCTGACAAAAAGAGAATGAGTATAGTGGATGATGTGATTACTTGCTTGGTTTTAGGTCTGACATGGGGTGTTTGTGGCATTACTAAGTTTTGTGATGTTTTGAATAGTGTGAGGAAGGTAGCTATAAATGCTCTTCCCATTGGTTCCTCTCTAAAATGTGCTGGCAACGGATTCAAGACAGACCAAAAACAAAAAGAGTATTACATCTTTGTGCAGCGTATATGTTGATTATGGAATTAATGACCACTGAAATGGCATGCAAGGATGTGTTTCACACTAGTGGGCCAGTATTGTTGATAGCCTTTAGAGAGAATTAGATAAAAACCCTGGCTAAGATTGTCAACGGCCTTTGGCTATATTAATTGTAAAACCTTGATAGAGGAACAGGTGAGATACAGTATGATTCTTTCCTCTTTATACAATGGTAGATAGGCTTATGAAATGATCTGTTTCAAGTACTACAAGTTACATAATTGTGTACTAGATGATACCTCTTGCTGAAAAGATCCCAGGCTTTACAGGTAATAACTAGTTCTTTGAATTGTGTCTGGAAGAGTAGCAGTAGTTAGTGATGCTGTTGTCACAGGATGCACCAGTTCCTGCCATAAATGTACTGAAATCTCAGAAGACAGTGAGAAGATTGACTGCGACTTCCAGTGGCTGGACACCGGTGCTATCAAAGTCTTTTCCTCTTTCCTGTGACTAATGTGGCACCTGGATGTAAAGGTACATGCTTGAGATACTGTACAGAAAAGTTTGCATCCGAAGTGGCTTTTGGAAGATGGTGTTTGGAAGACCCAACCCTTTTCTCGATTCACAGTGTGAATTTGAATAAACCAAACCCTTCATTTTATATTCACTTACAAAATTGGAATACTGTATTTTGCTATACAGTTGCATACATTCAGGAGGATTGTGCTAATTTTCATAGTCAGAAATAATGTGATTAAAATATACCGGTACGTTCTTTGACAGGCATTTGTCTTGGTGAGAACAGATGGGTCAATATTTGGGGAGGAGCCTCTATGTAGAAAGTCCTGGGGGGATGTTTTTAATCTCACCCTGAATTAGCTACTGTGATTGGAAGCTGCAAAGGCTTATAGCTATTGGCAGAAAGTCAGGATTTCAAGTCGGACTGCAGGCGCTCACTGCTGGACTCATAAAATAGTTCTGAAAGGGAATGTGCTTGTTGCTATTTCTACTTCCGTTGCAAGGGAGTAAGATGACATTTTGTCTGGACTCACTGGTATAATTAGAGGCCAGCTATGAACTTCCAGCTGAAAATGATTGTAATTTTTCTTCGTAGAGCGGCATGGTGGTGTCATCCAAGGGTGGGGAAAATGTTAGAGCAGTGTGGTCAGTGAGAGCAAAGCCGCTGAGAGAGGAGGCTGGAGCAGAAGAAACTTTGACTCTGTTGAACAACGTTTGCTGGAGGGCGAGCTGAGCTGGACTTTCCGGGTACTTTGGAGGACGGCCATTTCTAAAATAGTTTGGAAATCTTGTGCTGGGGAGGCTTAGGAGTTTCCAGAACATCCCATGTAAACACTCTTGATTTATTGCTACTTCGTGCCTCTTTGTCTTTTGGACTTGGTACACGTCTACACTTTGAGCAGTGTTCACTGCAGAGTTGCTGGGCTAGGGTTAGACCATGTGTTGGAATTGTATGTATATTATGAAGACAGATGCATCGCAATGTGGGCTACGAAGCTGAACCTCAGTGAGGCTGGCTGGATGTTACTCAGCCAGGTGAAAGTCTAAACAGGTTGGTCCATGTACTTTGGGTCTTCAGGCTTAGACAAGGTGTATTGGTGGGCGGAGGGTCCTGCTTAGCACAATCTTTGTCAGGTAAGGTGATTATTTACCTGGGATATATCATCACAGATCAGTGTTTCCCAACCTTTGGTTTTTAGACTTCAATTCCCAGAAGCCTAAGTCAGTACACTGGCTGATCTGTGGTTTGGGAAATTGACTTAGGCTTCTGGGAATTGAAGTCTAAAAACCAAAGGTTGGGAAACACTGGTTTAGACTTTTTGGCATAGGAGATAGACAGGCTCGGCACAGTATTGAGAAGCAGAGACCTGAGCATGTTTACTCAGAAGTATGTGTGTTTAGGATTGTTGTTAGTTCAGCATTGCAATCTTATACCTGTCCTCTCAGATGTTACTCCTGCTGAGTGCAGTCAGATTTTACTCCCAATAAATGTAGGATTGTGAGCTAAATCATGCAGTACCCTTCCTCCCCTTACTAAGTACCATCTGAAAAGTCTACACTTATCTTTTTCTAGTTTTTGTTTGTTTGTTTCCTTCTTTTCTCCACTCCTCCATCATGGCAACACATTCTTTCTGACATAAAGACATCTTAATTATATCAATAACAATGATGATGATGATTTGCAAATTGAAGTTGTTGTTGTTATTATTGTTGTTGTTGTTGTTGTTGTTATTGTTATTATTATGTGCAATCAAATCAGTTCTGACTTCTGGTGACTCTTTCCAGGGCTTTCTTGCTAAAGAATACTCAAAAGTGGTTTTCCATTCCCTTCTTCTGGGGGCATCCTAGGACTGTGCAGCTGGCTCTTCTCCCTGGAGTTGCAGTGGAGAATTGAACTCCCAACATCTGGCGCTGCAGCCAGACACAGAACTATCCACAGAACTATCCAGCCTTCTCATATCACACATACTTCAATCTCTATTGCAGAAGCTTTTTATGATTTGGATAAGAAGCCTCCAAGAAACACAGCTGTTGTCCAGCAAACAATAAGATGAATTCTCCTTTAATGGAATCTCCTTTGACTCAATTTTTCCCCCAGCCAATGGGTCATGACCACAAGCCTAGTCCCTGGGAATTAGGAAGAATCACAAGATCAACAGCTTTTTTCCCTTATGAAATCTGGGTTTAGATATTATTATTATTATTATTATTATTATTATTATTATTATTATTATTATTATTATTATTATTATTATTATTATTATTATTATTATTATTATTATTATTATTATTATTATTATTATTATTATTATTATTATTATTATTATTATTATTATTAAACTTCCGGCAAGTCTTTTTCAGGGTTTTCTAGCTAGATAATACTCAGAAGTGGTTATCTTATTGTTAGTTCATAGAAGACCCATTTGCTTCTCTGTAATGACTTTCAGGTGAAAGTGTGAGTTTTAATCTCTTGAAAAGCATGTGTTCTCAACCTGTGACCCGCAGGCCAAATGTGGCCCACAGCACCATTTCATGTGGCACCACCACCACCTCCACCACACCAGGAAGTGCCATGTGGTGGAGGAAGGGCAAAATGGTGGTCTGCCCCCCCCCCGAAGCTGTTTTAGGGAGCGTGACCCGGCCCCTGGCTTTAAAAGGTTGAGAACTTTTGTGTTAGGGTGATGGCAAAGAACTACAAAAGCTCTCTGTGTGATGTCTGACATGTGGCAGTTCATTTCCCCCATACAGGTCTTTCACTTGATAGTACAACTGTTACTGAATGAACGTGTGTGTAGCAATCATTTGTGAATGGGCTTGTAAAGTACTATCCCATGCAGGTTCATTCTCAGGGATGGGGGCAGGGGTTTGCTTATGTTAGAAGGTTTAGGAGGCATTTTGGTACCACCAACAGATTGAGAGGCTTGTCGTGGGTTGCAGCATGATGAACAAGAAACATTTTATGTCTCCTCTCCACCTCCAAAGACATTTAAGTATATGGGTCAGAGGAGGAAGGAGAACAAAATTCCACTCTGTGTTGCCGTAAATACGATTTAGTAATTTAATTTATTTTTGAAGTTAGCTCTTGAGTTTGTGGAGAACTGCATTGGCTCAAGTGGTTAAGATGCTGCCTGGAAGGCAGCAGGTCGATACCCAAGTACTGCATGACAGAATGAGCTCCCGTCTCTGTCCCAGCTCCTGCCACCCTAGCAATTCAAAAGCAAGAAATTGCAAGTAGATAAATAGGGACCACTTCAATGGGAAGGTAAACAGCTTTCCATGAACTCAAGGCATTCCTGCCACATGTCCATGGAAACGTCTGCAGACGCAGATAGCGCTGGCTCTTTGGCTATAAACAGATGAGCACTGATCCCTCGAGTTGGATACAACTGCCTTTTGAGCAAGGGCAACCTTTACCTTTACCTTACATACACTGATGAGAATTAATTGTTACTTTGCCAAAGGTATCATCAGTCTATCAAGGATAGCATCCTTATGATGACAATGTGAGTTGCTTTCAGTTTTTCTAACTGTTGCCATTGGAAACATTGCACCCACTCTTAGTAAATTCCTTCTGTGAGATGTGTGGTGGAGTCTGCTCAGTTTCTGCCATGGACAGGCAGGGAAGGAGGAGGGCAGTCCTGAACAGATGAAAAAATATTGAGAGTTGAATCACCATTCTTGTAGTGGCCCATGGAGCTCACTGCAATCTTCAGCTGACGGAGCTTGGCTTAGGATTTCTTCTGTATCCGTCCTTTTTTTAAACACTAAGGAGCTCAAGATGACGTACATGGATGGCTCATTCTCCCAGTAGTCCTATGAGGAAGGCTGGTAGATCATGACTGATCACCTGGTGAGCTTTGTGGATTTGAACCACAAAATTCTTCAGCTCATATCTATTTGGTAGCATTAACCAGAGTACAGTAAGCCCATTGAAACAATTGCAGAATATTGAGTCAATACTTATGTAAATCCCTGTGGCCAGTAGTTATTTCATGCTAGCATAATGTAAAGTTACGCTGCTGTAAATGTGCTAAGTACTACACCCAGCAGCAAGGAATTGCACAATTTGGTCACCTGTCCTCTGCACAAATGGCACTGTGCACTGGCAGAAATCCTTCAGGGATAGCACTTCCTCCATGGCACTAAGGCAGCTACCCCAACCTCCGCAGGATTTTGGCCATTGATTCAGTGGGTCTACTGCAGTGGTGGGCTCCAAAAATTTTTACTTCCACACTGTGGGCATGGTGTGTTGGGCGTGGCCAGGGGGAAAGGCCTGCATTGCACCTGAATTAGGACTACTTTATTTCAAAACTTGGATGGGTGGAGCCAGCCAGAATTTCTGCTACCGGTTCTGGTGAACAGGTGCGAACCTGCTGATGCCTACCACTGGTCTACTGTAGTTGGGATTACCAGTTGGATTGAGGCCCCCGTGTTTAACCCAACATAACAGCATGTCATGGACTTGTTTCACATGACAATTTTGAAGAGTTTCCAGCTAGGCTGTTGTTCTTGTGGCAGTAGTTGAGCTCATGCCACGCAGTTCTCTTATATATTTGTACCTCTAGCCAACCTACAGTCAGGTGGCCATTTTGCCTTTGTTCTCATGAGGACATGTATACAATTTGCAATTTACCCAGAAGGGAACACCAATTAACCTTTAGTTTCTCAGCTTGGCAAGGGGAGAGAAATCTGCCCCCCCTAATTGTCTGATTGGATCATATTGCCAAATTCCCATAGAAAATATCTGTGCCTTCTTTCTCTTTTTTAGGACTTAATCATATCTACACCTTTCTGTTGGGTCAGAAGTACAGGTTGGTTAAAAAAAACAATGGTTCTTGAGTGAGATGTGGGGTAATCCCTCTCTTTCATTCTGTGGAGTCAGGCACTGGGTAGCTGTTCAGGAATTGTAGGTACTTCTCACCCTATAGCAGCGGTAGCCAGCCTTGGCACTCCAGGTGTTCTTGGACTTCAATTCCCAGAAACCCAAGTCAGCATACCAGCTGATCAGGGCTTCTGGGAATTGAAGTTCAGAACACCTAGAGTGCCAAGGTTGGCCACCCTACCATATAGTGACCTTATTAAGAAAATAAGTGCCATCCTTATTCTCCCTGGTGGGAATTACAGAAGTTGAAAGGCTGACTCAGAGGAACAAAAAGGAAGCCTCCCGAGGGCTGACTTTCCATCGGTGGTGGTTCAAGAGCGTCTTAGGCACAGACTGCTAATTGTTTGTTCATTTTTTTCATTTGCAGGGAATAACCAGTCTGGCTGAGGCTGCACTGCCATGATGGGACGAGGCCTGTTTCTCCATGGAACGCTGCTCTCCTTACTCCTTGCCATTGTCTGCCAGGCCCAGGATCTTTCCCTTGGCCGTGTGACCGGTGGGGCTAGCCCTCTGTGTGAAAAGGAAGCCAAATCCTGGGGAGCGATATTTAGTGAAGACCGCTTAGACGCCTGGATCTGTTCTCTGATCGGTTCAGTCTTGGTTGGGCTGAGCGGAGTTCTTCCTCTGCTGCTCGTTCCTCTTGAGACAGGAGCAGCTCTGAAGTCAGAAGGTAGGTCCCTTTCCCCCGGGGAACTGGTCTCTGGCTTCTTTTTCCAGCCAGCATGTACTGAAAACGCTACGCATTTTAAATGCAAGAGCCAAGGTCCTACCTATGGCTCGGAAAATGTGCCTACTGAAATTCAGGAACAGTCTGCTCTGTCAGGTCATTCCATAACACTAGACAGGAAGAACTGGAGCTAAATTTAGATACCTAAGAATGCACCAGTGAAGTTTTTTACCAGCATATACTCTTTAACATTTAGAACAGCAGAGATAACCAGTAAAGGTGTCTCCTCTTTTATTTTGTCGGAGTAATCCTGTGCCCTGAATTGATGATGCCAGTTTATCATTTTGTATGATTCTTCTACCACAAATTGTGGGGGCGAGCAAAGTGCTAGACAGTTTACCTGAGGTATTGCCCACTCACTTATTAATTATAAGATCCAGTAAGCTGTACATTGATGAAATCAATTGAAAGGATATTGCTTTCTGTACCAATAACTTTGTTTGTGGCACTTAAGCAACAGTGGGTGATACCCATGGTTTTGCCCTCTTTTCAACACACCCAAGTCTATTGCCTTTGGTCCAGGTGCATCTGGCATGATTTCCCTATGAGAGTACAGCTATTCCTGCTCTGAGAAATGCAGATGTCAAATGATCCTAAATGAATGGGACAGGTCAGTAGTTATTGGCAACTGATTTTCCAGAGTCAATCTTGCTTTGGCAGCATATGGAGCATCACAATCTTGAGTTGTAGGAACTTGAACTACAACTGCATGTCAGTCTCCTTGGATTTCTCCTAAATAGCCCAGGCCTGTGATGGTGAACCTTGGCATGCCCGATTTTCTTGGACCTCAATTCCCCGAAGCCCAAGCACCCTGTGAATCTACACAAATGGGTTTACTGTGATTCATCCAGCCTGCACTGCCCTTGTTGCTCCCAGAAGTGAAAGTAAAATGCACCCGTATGATTAAGACTCTTCTGGCTTAACCCTTCCTCCATACAGGCGCGTTTTACTTCCGTTTCTGGGAGCGACAAGGGCAGCGCGGGCCGGATGAATTGCAGTAAACCCATTCGTGTGGATTCTCAGGGTGCTTGGGCTTCTGGGAATTGAAATCCAAGAACATCTGGAGTGCCAAGGTTCGGCATCACGGGCCTAGGACAGAGTTTCTCAACCTTGGGCCCCCAGATGTTCTTGGACGTCAATTCCCAGAAGCCCTGATCAGCAGATGTGCTGACTTGGGCTTCTGGGAATTGAAGTCCAAGAACACCTGGAGGCCCAAGGTTGAGAAGCCTTGGCTTAGTAGGATGAGGTACCTGGGCTCTGCAGGAACTGATGGTTATTTTGTCTTTCAGAGGGATCTCGTCGAATGAAGCAGCTGCTAAGCTTTGCTATCGGAAGTCTTTTGGGAAATGTGTTTCTGCACCTGCTCCCGGAGGCCTGGTCGTACACCTGCAGCGCTACAGCAGGTAACATCTGACACCTCTTTAGTGCCCTCAAATCAGACACTGGTGAACAAGACTGGCCACAGCTGTCTGTTTCAAATGTGCCTGCTTAGCTGGCAGGTGGATACTGAGGTCAGATGTCATGCTCGGTGCTTTCTCAGACAAGACCAGGTTTCCTCATTTGCCAATAACAGCGTTGGAGGATGATAAGAAGACTTGCTTAGGAAGGGAGAAAGATTAAGCACAACCAGTTTGTTTCCGAAGGCTATCATTCCCTCACTGGGCATCTTCTGGATTCCAGGGTCCACAATGCCATCATCCTTATTTATATTTATTTAATTATTTCATTATACCTTTATGCCACCCACTAGTGGACTATTCTAGGTGGTGAACAGTGACAAGTTAAAACCAAAATGAGCATAAGTGCCTTCAAACCAAAGCCAGAATAGGAAGGCAGCCTAGAACAAACTGGAGGGCACTTAGTTGGCAAAGGCTAATCTGTAGGCATGACAAATTAAAATAGGAGCGGCAGGTCAGCAGTCGAGACCCGAGTACTGGATGACGGAGTGTCCCAGCTCCTGCCAACCTAGCAATTTGAAAGCAAGAAATTGCAAGTAGATAAATAAGTACCACTTCAGTGGGAAAGTAAACAACAGTCCATGCAGTCCAGTCATGCCTGCCACATGTTCACGGAAACGTCTGCAAATGCAGACAGGGCTGGCTCTTTGGCTCTAAACAGAGATGAGCACTGAACCCTAGAGTCATATACGACTGACTTTCGAGCAAGGGTGACCTTTACCTAAGACAATCTCTCATAATGCCCTTGTGAGAACACAGTTCTGTCAAGGTCAAGTTGTATTCTGACAGCCTCCCTGTGCTTCAGCATCCTGAATGGGTGGAGCTGATGTGCCACATAGCCCTATAAAGTAATTAAATGCTTGATTAATAGGAGGGAGCTTTTCTGGGCTTGCTTTCAAGAGCCCAAGAAGCATGGCACCTTACAGTGCAGTAAGCCTTGAGTTTGCAAGAGTGTTTGCTCTTGAAAGCGTCACTCTGGCAGACTCTTCTGGAATGTGTCTGTTTTTTCTTGGAAGCCTTTTATCTCTGGCCTTTGAGTTTCAGGATTGTATTGCCTCTAGCCTACTTGTCTTTCCCACTTATCTGTAGGCAGTTTGAACAGAAGGGTGTGAAGGTGCCCAAAAGGTGCATTTTGTACCCTTAAGCCATGAACTTGGCCGGGTGTGGCGGAAGGATGAACTGTCTTTTCCAAAATGTGGGTTTCGTGTCTGTGCATGCTCTTTAGGGAGGCGTAGCTTCTAAATTTGCCGTGGTAAACATGAATGGCTGTAACAAGAACTCTCAGTTTTTCTCTGCCCAAGAAATCTCAGTTTGGGGTAAAATAAAAAGTCAAAATATTTTAGTTTAGCCCCTTGTTGTTCAAGGAATCACTTTTCTGACACAAGAACTGGGTTGGTAGAGCCCAGGTGTAGTGGGGACACGCAGGAAGAGAAACGTAGAATGGGAGTCAGATAAACAGGGACATTTGGAAGCAGTAAAAGGTGGTGTCGTCTTCACAATTTAGCCACAGCAATAACTAGATTATTGTTATTTGGTGAACCTTTTAGAGACCAAGTGCCCAAACAGAGGAGCGGGGTGAACTCTGTGCTGGGGGAGGGAGGAAGCGCTCCCATTGGGCTGTTGGGCAGAGGGGTGGGGCAAACTGTCCTGGTGCAAGACTCTGTGCCAACAAAGAGGGGTCTGTGTGCCCCTTCTGGCACACGTGTCATAGGTACACCAGCACTGTTCTAGGATGTTATTGCAATGGGAGAGAACTCTCCTGATATGATTTATCACAGCCAATATTCAAGGTTTTCTTATGCATAAGAGTATCTTTTAAAATGAAACCTGATCTTTTGAAGATACATATTCTGTATTAGATGCTATTTTCAAGGCTGAGATGTGGGATTTCCTTTAATTCCTCCTCCTGATCTGAAGTATATGGTATATTTCTGTCTACAAATATTGAATAATTTTCTGCCCTACTCACCCCAGCTCAGTCTTGTGTATTTGTTACTACCTGCTTCTTGAGCAACTTGGAAAAAGGATTTTATGAATGCAAACTCATGCCAGACTCAATCAGTTCATTTCCAAGGCAGGGGTTCACATGTTTGGTGCTCCAGATGTCAAACCAAACCTCCCAGTAACCCTCAAAACTGACTGTGTTGCTTGGAAATGGTTGCTGTCAAATCTCAGGGTTGGGAATTGACAGGAGTGAGACTCCATTTAAAAACAGCAATTGAAGTTTTCATGGTTTACTGTTTCGTATATGTAAAACAAGAGTGCATATGCTGTGACAGATAGGCTTTGACCTGGCCCTTAAAACCTGACTACTTCTAAGTAATCATGTTGGGTAGGATTAGGGACTCAGGTGTATTAGCCCCCAGAAACCCCAAACCCGAACTCCACTAGAACTAGAACTAACTCCCAAACCCATGCGCCTATAGGAAAGACATGAGCTTGGCCCTCCTAATTAGCATACAGCCAATTTTTTTTGTTGTTCAGTCGCACAGTTGATTCCGACCCTTTGCGACCCCATGGACCATTTTCCTCCAGGCACCTCTGTCCTCCACCATTCTCCTCAGCCCATCAAGCTCTGTGCCCATTGTGTCCACAATACCATCTATCCATCTCATCTTTGGACGCCCCCTTCTTCTCTTGCCCTCAACCTTTCCCAGCATCAAGGCCTTCTCAAGTGAGTCCTCCCTTCTCGTTTGATGTCCAAAGTACTTTAGCTTCATCTTCACTATTTGTCCCTCCAATGAACAGTCAGGATTGATTTCTTCCAGTATTGACCTACGGTATTTGTTCTCTTTGCTGTCCAAGGGACTCTCAGGACTCTCCTCCAACACCACATCTCAAAGGCATCTATTCTTCTGCGCTCAGCCTTCCTAATGGTCCAGCTCTCACACCCATACATTACCACTGGGAATACCATTGCTTTGACTATGCGAACTTTTGTTTTCAAGCCAATTAGGGCCCAGGGATTTATAAACACACCCTGGTTCCCATAACAAATGTCTGGTGTTCCCAGGCTCGGGATGTTGACGTAAATGGACATTCCAGACCTGGGGAAGAAGACAAACCATAGGCCTGAAGCTTTGAGAAGCTTCTAAGCCCACCTGCTTGATAAGCGCAACAGAAAGAATTATGAGGCCTTTGTAAAGAAGGAAAGCTACATTCTAAGACAGTTTAAAAACCAAAGAAACTCCATATTGAATAACTTGTGACCCATTTTATCACATATGCATAATCTCATAAAACAGATAATTCATGCCTCTGATTTTTGGTCTTGCTCAGCAACAAAAAATAACTGTCCTGGGTAGATTTAAATCTGACTAGACTACTGATATGAACCCACAGCTCAGGAGCTGGGTGTTTCTATCTGGCCTGCAGGCTTCTTCTGTTATTATCTCTGATCAGCAATTACAGATATGTTATTTAAAAGCATGGAAAAGGTTGCACGAGCTAGGCTTTACATCTTAGATAGCTGTTGCTTGGAACTGAGCTGTGCATTCCAACCCTGGTAGCTGTTTGTTAGAACTGGGTTCCAAACTAATATTTCTTTGGGCGGCGGGGGGGGGGGGGGGGGATTTGCGACCTGTAAGTGCTGCAGCTAGGCAGCCCAGTGGAAATGGTCAGTGATGCACTGGTGGTTTGGAACTTGTAAATAACCAACCCTTGTTATTAGAAGGGGTCCTTTTCCCAAAGCTTACCTAATGGCCCTGGGGGTGCAGTGGTTAAACTGCAGTCAGAACATGGTGAGTTTGATCCTGACCAGGATCAAGGTTGACATAGCCTTCCATCCTTCCAAGGTCGTTAAAACGAATACACAGAAATTTGGGGCAAAATTCTAATTACCTGTAAATCGCACAGAGAGTGCACTAAGCACTATCGGACTGTATATAAGTGTAATTGCTAGTGGCACTTCCTGATGACTTTGTGCGTGGGAAGGTAGATATTTTGTGCTGGGGAAGTGTGTTCTCAAAAGTAGCCCTGATCCCTGTCTTAAGCCTGCTAAGCTTTGTGTGGCAATTGAGATCAACCATCTGTGTCCTGCCAGAACATATTATTTGCAAGAAATGTATGCTCCCAAGTCAATGTGCAAGTCACCCAGCACAGCATGGTGATCCTTGGAGAAAGCTCACATGTGAAAGCCCCATGGGCTCTCATTCATTTGATCAATAAGGGGCTGTGGCACCTCAGTAGTTAAGAAGCTCGCCTTGTTAGCTGGGAGGCTGGCAAGTTGGCATTTCGAGACCCAGGTACTGCATGATGTATTGAACGCCTGTCTCTCTCCCAGCTCCTGCCAACCTTGCAGTTCGAAAGCAAGAAATTGCAAGTAGATAAATGGGGACCACTTTGGTGGGGAAAGATCTTGGGAACATGAAAAGAGCCTCATTCGGGCGTCCCCTGAGCAGAGTTTCTCCAGCAAAAATCCTTTCAACTCAGAATAATTTCTGATGCTAATTATTATTGTTGTTGTCATCATCAACGTTGTTGTTGTTGTTGTTGTTGTTTTTATTATTATTATTATTATTATTATTATTATTATTATTATTATTATTATTATTATTATTATTATTATTATTATTATTATTATTATTATTATTATTATTATTATTATTATTATTATTATTATTATTATTATTATTATTGGTGAGTGAATCACCTCTTCTTTGACACCAGTGGCTAGATTTGGATCCATGTTTAACGCTCTAGGACAGGGGTGCCCAAACTACGGCCTGGGGGCCAGATCCATCTCCCGAAGCCCATTCATCCAGCCCGCAAAGCCCTCATCACTCCTGGAAGCGGAAGTAAAACGCCCCCATCTGGGCGCATTTTACTTCCACTTCCGGGAGCGACGAGGGCTTTGTGGGCCAGATGAATTGGCATTGTGGGCCAGGGCCGTCTCCCAGGCCATAGTGATCAGCTCCTTGAACCACGTGACAGGCCCACAGCCCAAAAAGTTTGGGCATCCATGCTCTAGGATTTTATTGCTTTCCCAGAACTCTGTTGATGTTTTGTGACAACAAAGCAACGAGGGGATATCTACAGAATTAGCTTACTTTTCTTATGTATGCAGGGAAAGGAGACTAGAAGTCCACAATTTTCAACCTTATGTTCTGCATTTTTCTTTTCTCTATTTTTAAACCACTCAAGGAGAAGCACAGAGCTTCCAGCAGCAGAAGCTTTTAGGGCTCTGGGTGATCATCGGTTTGCTGACCTTCCTGAGTTTGCAGAAGATGTTTCCAGATAATGAAAAGCAAGAATATTTCAGCTTGGTGAGTGAACTGTAATAGGTTCAAACCAGCCTGATTTGTATATGGGATGTTATGTGGCTAGTTGATCTTGGAAGTTCTGCATGGTATGTTAATTATGGTCTTTCTTGGTAGGTTTTCTTATGCTTCCCAAAATAATGCCCCTTGTGTTAAGGCCCAGCTAGAGCAGCGTTCCCCAAACTATGTTCCACGGAACACCAGTGGACTTCAATTCCCAGAAGCCTAAGTCAGTCAATCGGCTGATCAGTGCTTTGGGAAATTGACTTAGGCTTCTGGGAATTGAAGCCGAAAAACCAAAGGTTGGGAAACACTGCTCTCTACCCATTACTTTTTTCTGTTCATGGAAGTTGTTCAAGGATTGAGGACGTAACTAACTTGGCCTGTTGGTGCAAAAGCAACAAGTGTGATTCTTGTGACATTTTAAAGACTAACAAGGATTTTTGGCATACACCGCTGTGAAAATCACCAGGTATATGGAAGTGTTGCCTTAGCTGGAAGATATCCATGTCACAGTAGTTGAACTGCTGTACTACAACCAAAATGTTGTGAGTTCATTCTTGACAGGGGACCAAGGTTGACTTAGCCTTACATTTATTCATTTATTTATTGGACTTGTAGGCCGCCTTTCTCGCCTCAGCGACTCACATCAATTAAAAAACATTCTTTACAATAAAACCAATACTAAAACATTTAAAGTGCCTATAAAAACCTGACCCCTCATTAAAACCACAGATAGGGCTAGATGAGCCAGCAGGGGTGGGGTGTGATGTCAGATGCCCCCCACACCTGCTGGCAGAGCCATGTTTTTAATGCCTTCCTGAATGGGGGCAACTCTGCCTGGAGGCGCAATTCTGGTGGCAGGAGGTTCCAAAGGGCCAGAGCAGATACCGAGAAGGCTCTCCTCCTGGTCCCAGTGAGGTGTACCTCTCTTGCTGATGGGACCACCAGAGAGCCCCTATGGCCTGCCCTCGTAGGATGGGTTGAAAACCTTGGGGCAATGCGGTCTCTTAAATATCCTGAACCACTACCATGAAGGGCTTTAAAGGTCAAAAACAGCACCTTGAATTGCACCCAGAAGCAGACTAGCAGCCAATGCAGCTCCTGTAGCAGCGGCGAGGCATGGGCATAACGCCCACACCCCATCACCACCCAGGCAGCTGCATTCTGAACCAGCTGTAGCTTCCGGATGGTCGTCAAGGGCAGCCCCATGTAGAGAGCATTACAGTAATCCAGTCTGGAGGTGACCAGAGCATGGGTGACTGTAAGCAAGGAGTCCTGGTCCAGGAGTGGGCGTAATTGGTGGATGACACGAAGCTGCGCAAAAGTCCTCCTGGCCATGACTGCCACCTGCTCTTCGAACAGGAGTTGCAAGTCCAGGAGGACCCCCAAATTATGCACCAGGTCTGTTTGGGGCAAAGAAGTCCCATCCAGCACCAAAGATGGTAGCTCCCAGGATAACGCGGGGCCCCAAACCCACAGCCACTCAGTCTTGCCAGGATTCAGTTGTAGCCCGTTGTCCCCCATCCAGACCCCCACAGCCCCCAGGCACCTGGATAGGACTTTGACAGCATCGCTTGGATCACCACGGGCCGAGATGTATAGCTGAGTATCATCAGCACATTGATGATACCTCACCCCGTGGGAACAGATGATCTCCCCCAACAGTTTCATGTAGATGTTAAATAGGAGAGGTGAGAGCACCAAGCCCTGATGCACCCCTTACAGGAGAGGCCTAGGGCTCGACATCCCATCCTCCAACAACACCGACTGGGTCCAGCCCTTTAGAAATGAGGATAACCAGGACCACACAGTGCCCTGGCCCCCCAAACCTTGGAGCCGTTCCAGAAGGATACCGTGGTCGACGGTATTGAAAGCTGCTGAGAGGTCAAGAAGAGTGAGGACAGAGGGATTACCAGTGTTTGCTCACACCAGAGATCATCATAAGCACGACCAATGCAGTCTCGGTACCATAACCGGGCCTGAATCCTGACTGAAAAGGGTCCAGATAATTCGTTTCATCCAGAACCCCCTGGAGCTGCCGTGCCACCGCCACCACCTTTTCCAAAACCTTCCCCAAAAAGGGGAGGTTAGAAACAGGTCTAAAGTTGGCCAATACTGTTGGGTCGAGCTATGGTTTCTTCAGTAGGGGATGCACCAACTCATGTTTAAATGCTGCCGGGTATACCCCCTCCCGCAGCGAAGCATTTACCACTGCTCCGATGGTAAAAGGAGTACCATTGGTACTCCAGCATGTTGGGGCGAAATGCAAATTGCCTTGTGAACTGCCCAGCAAGTGCACTAAATGCGGCGGTAAGGTAAAGGTCACCCTTGCTCAAAGACCCATCGTATCTGACTCTAGGGTTCAGTGCTCATCTCTGTTTCCTAGCTGAAGAGCCAGCGCTGTCTGTTTTTGCAGATGTTTCCATGGTCATGTGGTAGGCATGACTAGACACCGGAGCGCACGGAACGCTGTTACCTTCCCACCGAAGTGGTCTCTATTTATCTACTTGCAATTTCTTGCTTTCAAACTGCTAGGTTGGCAGGAGCTGGGATAAAGAAGGGAGCTCGTTCTGTCCTGCAGTATTCGGGTATCGAAATGCTGACTTCCCACCTTCCAGTCAGTGTTTTAGCCACTTGAGCCTTTGCAGGCAGTATATAAGTGTCATTGTTATATATAGGCACATGCTTTGGTGGGAAAGGGCGTAGGGGAATTGAAATATGAAAGGTTCAAATATTGATGATTATTGTAACAGTGATCGTGTAAGAGGCAGGAGAAGTGATGCAGACACCTTAGATAGATAAACAGATTGACAAATGTTGGATGATGGAGAGCAAAGCTGTACTATAAGAGACAGAGATTAATCTCCAAGTGCGCTTGTGGATGTGAGATCATTATCAGTATAGCCAGAAGTAATAGAGATGTAAAAAGTACAAGCAATGAGAACTGCAAAAATAGCAGCTGTTCATTAACAGCTGCAGTTAGGTGGTAATACAGACATCGATTATAAAGGTAAAGGTTTCCCTTGCTCGAAAGCCAGTCGTATCTGACTCTAGGGTTCAGTGCTCATCTCTGTTTCAAAGCCGAAGAGCCAGCGCTGTCTGCTTCTGCAGACATTTCCGTGGTCATGTGGCAGGCATGACTAGACACCGGAGTGCACAGAGCGCTGTTACCTTCCCACTGAAGTGGTCCCTATTTATCTACTTGCAATTTCTTGCTTTCGCACTGTTAGGTTGGCAGACATCGATGATAGGTGTTCATGAAAGCAACAAAGAATCTAGTGACACTTTGAAGACTAGCACCTTTTACTTAGCATGAATGAGTCTTTGAAGTTGCATAATCTTTTGCAGTTACTAAGCATTTTTGTTTTAGCGCTTTAATTGTCAATGAGTTTTGAAGGGTAAAGTAAGATGACTGGAAACATGACACCTATTTGAAGCTTGCGACTCCAATGATTTGTTGTTACAGTAAAAAATAAAGTATGTATATACTTGTATGCTTTTAGTGTGTAAGACTGATGCAGGGATTTCACTGCACGGGAGACTTTAATTTATAAAATTTGCTATTGCTGGTAAAATCATACAGGCAGCAGCAGTTTTCTGAAATTAAAGTCTCACCCACCCATCCTGCAGCCTTCAGCAGCTTCCTCAAGGCTTTTAGAGGAGGAATCAGAAATGTTTTATTTCTGAAACATTGCCATGGCTGGTGACATCATCAGCCTTACACAGGGTAGCTGTGTCAACAGGATTTCAGCCATTGTTTTTAACTAATGAGTAAATTTCTATCTGGCTGTGCTGGCTGGGAGTGATGGGTAATGGCAGTTCAACACATCTGCAGAGTGGTAGAGTTTTGGGGAAGCTAGGCTAATGTCCTTACTTAATTAAATCCTTTAAATGATGGTACTTGGGAATAAGACTGTTCTGTAGGCTGTTCTTTGATGAACTGAGGAAAATAATAGTTCCTTCTCTCTCTCTCTCTTAGAACAATGAACCCAGAACACCTACCGAAAGGATTCCAAATGGGAGCAACTTCCCTGAGAAGGAGGCATCCAACCCAATCCAAAGAAAGATGTTGGGATCGCCACAGTGTAATGGTTCTTCTTACTTGCCTTCACCACCAGCTCAAAAAATCAAGGTAAATGTTTTTCACTGCAGGTCTGCAATTTTTGTAGGACTCCTGGACCAATGATCAGGCATCAGTATCCCTGATCTGACATTGGTTGAATATATATAATTAGCTTTCTAATGGTTTCCCCCTCTCAAAATGAGCCTCTTCCGTGCTCTCCTGTGTTTCTGTTATCTTTAGCTCGTAGGAGTCCCTGATTTTCTTTCTCTTTTATTTTGTAGATCAGTGGATACCTCAATCTTTTGGCCAACACAATAGACAATTTCACACATGGCCTAGCAGTGGCAGCCAGTTTTCTGGTTAGCAGGAAGGTAAGGGCCCTTTGACAGTATAAAGGGCAAGTTGGATCTACTTTGTGGTTGTGGTGCAAACAATTGTGAAAAATAGTCTCGATTAATATGTGGTTTTCTCAAGTGAGGGATTTTTGTAATATTTTCATGGCCTTAACAGAACATCGATGTAATGTGTGAGGGGAAAGACTTCTGCCTTTTTCTATACTCCTCTTAAAAATCCAGCACAAAAGTCTCTTGTGCCATTGAATCATGGCTCCTTGTAGGGCTACATGCATTGTGAGTGTTTTGAACTCTAAAGCTGCGCTGATCATTGTGCAGAGATGGTCAACATTGTGTTTTGTCACATGTAAAAAATCTTGGTAAGTGTCTTTGTACTGTCATAGTCCTGTTGAGATGAGTAGACTATCTTAACTATTTTTTCTCTTTGAATGCAGGTTGGGTTCCTGACCACCGCGGCAATCCTTTTGCATGAAATACCCCATGAGGTGAGGAAGGTCTACCATGGGTTTACATGCTGTTGGATACTGTTGCAGTCTGGGTTAGAGGGTGGAATTTTGTGGGAGGAGAGTATACATATCACCTATACATGCAGCACCATAGATGCTTTGTGTAAATTTGTAAAACACCGTTTAAAAAATTCCTACCTTTCCCATTCATTCATTCATTCATTCATTCCAACTTATATACCACAACATAGTGCTCATACCCTCTGGGAAATTAATTTTACAGTTCAGTTGTTGACAGAGGTTGTGTACTAGATTGCAAAATTGTTGTGCAAAAATACATTTATATACCACAGGCATGCTTTGGTAGGAGAGGGATGTTTGGGAACTGAAATGTAGAAGGATTTGGAATTCTCTAGTAACTTGGATTGTCTCTTGGAATCTGGATTGACAAAGGCTCCAACCACCACCATCAAATACGTATGTTAATTTTCTTATCTCTGCTGTGCTGTCTCCCAACTACTCTTTGTTACAGTGACCACTGTTAACATAGTCAGCAGCACATGTACCTGCACATTCCCTTTCTGGTTGTGTCTATAAATATCTGGCAACTGAGATAACACTTGGCGTATCTGATGAAGTGGGCAGCAGTTCACAAAACCTTAAACCCAATAAAACCTTCAGTGTTTCAGCTGCCACTGGCCTATTTGCAAGGATAAATATTCACCCTTAGGCATCTTTCTGACCTGTTGGGCAGAATCCCTTCTCACCAGTCAATGAACTTAAAAGAGCTGCTCCCTCCTATGTAGTTAGAAGGGTTGAGGTCACCATTGTGGCCCATCTGCAGGTTAATTCTGAGGTTAAAAACCTGGTCCCTGTTCATGAGAGGCTCTCAGTGTAGGACCGTGATGGCGAACCTTGGCACTCCAGATGTTCTTTGACTTCAATTCCCAGAAGCCCAAGCACCCTGTGAATCCACACAAATGGGTTTACTGCGATTCATCCGGCCCATGCTGCCCTCATTGCTCCTGGAAGCAGAAGTAAAATGGGAGCAATGAGGGTAGCGTGGGCAGGATGAATTGCGGTAAACCCATTTGTGTGGATTCGCAGGGTGCTTGGGCTTCTGGAAATTGAAGTCAAAGAACATCTGGAGTGCCAAGGTTCGGCATCATGGGTGTAGGATGATAGGGTGGCAGTAGTGGGCAAGAGCCAGCAGTGCCATTCTAACTTAAATGCATTGCTCCTGAGCGCTCTTTTCTCTCTGTAGGTGGGAGATTTTATCATCCTCCTTCGTGCTGGGTTTGATCGCTGGAGTGCCGCCAAGTTGCAGCTTTCCACTGCCTTTGGGGGAATCCTAGGAGCTTCCTTTGCAATTTGCGCACAGTCACCTAAAGGGACTGGTAAGAGTCTCAGAATGGATGGGGCAAAAGGACTCCTCCTACAATGTCTTAAGTTGCCCCATTATATTGATCTTCCCTTCTGTTTTGGTCACTAATACTTCTCACTGTCCATGCAGGGGAAACCATTGCTTGGATTCTCCCATTTACCTCTGGGGGATTTCTATACATTGCCTTGGTGAACGTGGTGCCTGATCTCTTAGAGGAGAAGAATCCTTGGTAAGTGCTTTTGCCACGGCTATTTATGAAGAAAACTTTTTGGTTAAAAAATCAGTTGTGCAGCACCTCAAAGACCAACAAAGAACTTGTGGCATGACCTTTGCTGGTCAGAGACCACTTCATCACGTATGTAGCATTCAGCTAAGGAAGAAACAACAGAACTCTCGAAATCACAGAGAATTAGAAACAGTGGTGGGCATCAGAAGGTTCACACTGGTTTGCCAGGACCGGTAGCAGAAATTCTGGCTGGCCCCACCCATCCAAGTTTTGAAATAAAGTAGTCCTAATTCGGATGCAATGCAGGGCTTTCCCCCTGGCCACCCCCGCCATACCACACCGACAGAGTAGGTAGTAAAAAAAATTGAATCCCACCACTGATTAGAAAGGCTGATTGTTTTTTTCCATTTTATAATATTTTTATTAATTTTCAAAATATAATTACAAAATCTAAATAAAAAGAAAAAATTACAATACAATACAAAAAAATCATATGACAATATACAATATAATACATAAAATTCCTGCAATAATAAACAATAATAAACAATACTAAAAAATAACACTATAACAATACCTCTACTTGTCAAAGTAATACCTCCCCATCCTTCACTAAATCTTGTTATAACTCAAATAATTATATGCAACTTAAAAATTACATTTGCAATATTTTCTTTTTCTTATAGCAAAATCTCCAGATCAAACTCATTTATATATTTCTATAATATTCATATTTACACCTTTTTTCTACCTAAAACTTATTAGTTAATACTGTATTACCATAATTTTTCCTAAACATAGTATCATGAAAATACAATAATAAAAACATATACACAAAATCAAACTACACACCCAGTGTATCATACAATGCCCTGGAGGATGCAGGATATCAACATTTTTCACTGCTTCCAAAATGTAAATTGATCAGGTACTGGCCCAACCTGGCCCCGCGCCTCCAGCCAATTTTGACTCTACAAATAGTTGCCAAATTTTCCAGAATCTATTTTCTTTAATCAAACCCTTTTTTAATTCAATTCCCATGTTAATTTATCATTTAGTGCAAGATCCCACATTTCCTTATACCAATCTTCAATTTTCAAAATTACATTGTTTTTCCAATTTCTAGCTATACATTGTCTGCCCGTTGTCAGCATTATAGCCAGTAACTCTTTTTTATCAGCATCTAAATTTATATTATCTGTCAGCAAAATGGTACTTGGCCCCAGTTTAAATCTCATTTCAAAAATACTACATATTTCCTTCTCAATTCTTTCCCAAAAATCTTTAACCACATTAGAAAGGCTGGGTTTTAATATAGAAAGTTACCATGAGAGTAAAATCATGTTTCTTGAGATATGGTAGGTGGTTTCCCTCCTCACCGTGCTGTTTTATCTCAGTGTTTCTCTCCTACTGCATTGCATTCCTGTGTTAGCATTCACAATTAGTAGTAGTAGTAGTTCCTTCTCATGCCTTCTCATGCCTGTCTCCACCACTAAAGCATTATCTGGCAACAGGGTTCCTCGATGTTTCTTCAGCAGTAAGGTTTTTATGGGGCCAGAGTGGTAACCCAATGCCCAACCCTCCTCCTTTCTCCTCCGGGCAATGGCAGAGTTATTCACAATTAGCAAGGGCACCAAACTTAGGAGACAAAGACGATTTTCTGAGAGCTATTTTGAAAGGTAGGAAGGGTGTGGAAAGAAAGGCCTGAGTGCAGGGATGAGGAAAGGGGGTTTATTTTTATTGGTGTCCTATGTTTTTAGATTTACCCAGACTGATTTGTAACACTACTCACTAGTGCCAAGTTTAACCAAGGATGTAGAAGTGTGCCTGTAGTCAACGTCAGGCCCTTGGAACATCCTGCTCTAGTGCTAAGAATCTCTCTAGCCGCCAGCTAGATTTTGGGCCAGATTCATGGTGCTGATGCTGGTTGTTAAGATGTCCAAGATGTATTGGAACCAGAGATCCTTGGGTAAAACCTCTCATTCTTCTTCAATGTGGCAGCCAGACAAACTGCCAAAATGAAGGCACCGCTTGGTGAGTTCATTTTACAGTTCCTTTCGCCCGACCTAGAGTGAGAAAGTTTAGCTGGCAACACAAGGTTGCCGTTACCAGGGTACGCCCGATTGTGGTTCAAAAATACCACACCCTTTCTGTGTACCCAAACCTCTCTCATTAGGAAGAGAAAAAGCACAACAAGTGGCTATTTTTTCTGATGGACGTTCTTGCCAGGAGCCTTCTGTGAGCAACCCCCTGGCTGCCCTTCCAACTTTCCTGATGGGGTGTTCTTTTTCAGCAATTAGAGAGACTTACATTTCAAAAGAACAAAGTATTGGTTCCTTTGTTGTCAGAGATAGGGGTGGGCAGACTTCTCAGGCTTGGGGAATCTAACATCAGATTTTTCCTCCATTGAGTCTGTGCCTTAGGTAACGTTTTTCATAGTGTCCTGTTCTATTAATCTGCCTTTAAGATGGAAAAAGGTGAGAACCTTTAGCAACCCAGAGCTTTTTTTTGGGGGGGGGGGGAGCTTCTTTCCTTTTGTATTAGGAGCCCTGGTGGCGCAGTGATTAAACCACTGTACTGCAGCCAAAAACATGAGTTTGATCCTAACCAGGGCTCAAGGTTGACTCAGCCTTCCATCCTTCCAAGGTCAGTAAAATGAAGACCCAACATGTTAGGGGCCCAATGCTAATTAACTAGTGAACCGCCGAGAGAGTGCACTAAGCGCAAAGAGGCAGTAAGGTAAAGGTAAAAATTTCCCTTGCTCGAAAGCCAGTCATATCCGACTCTAGGGTTCAGTGCTCATCTCTGTTTCAAAGCCAAAGAGCCAGCGCTGTCTGCTTCTGCATACGTTTCCGTGGTCATGTGGCAGGCATGACTAGACACTGGAGTGCACGGAGTGCTGTTTACCTTCCCACTGAAGTGGTCCCTATTTATCTACTTGCAATTTCTTGCTTTCAAACTGCTAGGTTGACAGGAGCTAGGACAAAGACAGGAGCTCATTCCATCCTGCAGTACTTGGAATCGAACTGCTGACCTTCCGCCTCTCAGTCAGCGTCTTAGCCACTTGAGCCACTGCAGTATATACGTGTAATTGCTCTAGTGCCATGATGGCGAACCTTGGCACTCCAGGTGTTCTTGGACTTCAATTACTAGAAGCCCAAATCAGCACTCCTGTTGATCAGGGCTTCTGGGAATTGAAGTTCAAGAACAGCTGGAGTGCCAAGGTTTGCCATCACTGCTTTAGTGTGTGTTCCTTTTTGAAGCCTGGACCCAGCACTGAAAAAAGCTTTCTTACCTACCTCTTGCCATGCTGGTTTCTCACTCCGTCTTCTCCCTCCCTCTGCCTAGGAACTCGGTCCAGCAGGTGCTCCTCCTGTGTACCGGCATCATTCTTATGGTTCTCCTCTCACTCACCACCGAATGAGTGGCTCCTGTTCAAGCTTCTTTCTGCTATTTCCCAAAGCTGCCTTTGTGCCGAACTGTTACAGAGCAATAAGGGACACCGTTGGATTTCTATTTGGCAAGTGCCTGTGGATCCGGCTGCTGCTACGAGAGGCTGACAAGGGAAGACTGGTGTTTTTTTCAGGGGAGAATGCTGGACTCCTTTGTTCCCAAAGCGTACCAGACCAGGGCTTCCAGAGATTTGAGAAAAGAAAGAGAGAGTGGCTGTTTTGAGTGTTGTTGTTTTTCTAAAGTTGTGTGTGTGTGTTTTTATAAAGTGATAATTTAAAGCAGAGCAAAAGAATTAACGAAGGGAGGAACTGCTCTTGGTAGAATAAGCAACGTTGCTAATGGAAACAGGGTAAAGAGTTGTGTTGCTCCAAGGCTGAATAAAAAGCAAGATTTTTCTCGCCTGGACTGAGAGGAAAGAATGATCTTCTATGCCAGCCTCAAATGTATCGGGAAAGCATTACAAAACAGCAGCAAAAATACCAAGCCATTTCACATCTGGTGGGAGCAACATAGGAATCTGCATTTGTCCATCCAGTCTCGACAAGATCTCTGACACCGAGGCGTCTTTTGCCTCCCTGTTTCCTGTGACAGCCGGGATTGAAGCAGGACTTTCTGCATGCCACATTTGTGTGCTGCCATTGAGCTATGCTGTCTTCCATAAAGTTAGTTTTTCAGACCTTTTGAGCTAAAGTCTCCTGCTGTCTAATCCTCTCTCTGTTCCTAAACTGGCAGAAGCATCTCCTGTCAGATTGAGGTAGTCCTTTTCGGGCTGGGGGGGGGGGGGTGTCAGTTAACACATAAGTATTATATTGAAGTCAAGATATGTGTAGGAAGCATACAACAAGTCTGTTCTGCCCAAAACGCTTTCCTAAAGAGACTGATTCCCAGAAGTTGGACCAAGTGATCACCTAGCCCAGTCAGCCAGTTTGGCAAATAGTCAGATATGCTGGGCATTGTAATCCAGTGACATCTTAGAACAGAGGTGCCCAAACTTCGGCCTGTGGGCTGGATCCGGCCCCTGATGCCAATTCATCTGGCCTACGCCACCCTCGTCGCTCCCAGAAGCGGAAGTAAAACAAGCCTAAAGTTGTCATGACAGTCACCTACCCTCATCACTCCTAAAAGTGGAAGTAAAATGTGCCCGTACAGGCATGTTTCACTTCCGCTTCCGGGAGTGATGAGCGTGGTGTGGGCCGGATGAATTGACATTGGGGCCAGATCTGGCCTGCTCGCTGTAGTTTGGGCAACCCTGGTTTAAACAGAGAAAATGGCAGCCTAAAATCTATCTCATCCTGTTGCAAAACATATTTGTTGCAAAATAGATTGCAAGGTGTATTTTACTTCTGCTTCCAGTGGGAGGAACCACGTGACTTGCCTGCTGAACCACGCGACTGGCCCGCAGCCTAAAAATTTGGGCACCCCTATCTTAGAATCTGGGGATCACTTGTTTAGGGATCCTATTGCTATTCTAGTTCAGCTCATCCTTTTGAGACATGAAAGCCACAGGTTCAGTATATAGTGATACCTCATACAACATCCAAACTTGGTTCCACAAGTTTGGACTTTATACGGATTTGGACTTTGTATGAGGCATGCAAAATCCTAGCCGCGATGCCTCATACAACGTCCAAATCCTTGCCACGATGCCTCATACAATGTTGTTTCCATAGAGATACATTGTACTGTAACAGCACAGACTTCAGGGCAAAGTCAAGGAAATAGACAGGAAACTGACAGAACTTTAAGAAATCATTGTCTAAAGGCTAAAAACATTACAAAAAACATGTCAAACAACCATGATTGTCCAAGAACCTGAAGAATGTTGCAAAAATCCCAGGAATGCTTCTAAAAATTCTGACGAAAAATTCAAAAAAAAATCCAAAATTGCGCTCAAAACCACTCCTAAACACTCTTCGCCTCATGCAAAACCCACAAGAGCAATGCACACATGTGTCCTGCCTTTTATACTTCCCAGGCACAATGCAACCTGGGAAAAACCCCAATGCCTCATACAAAGTCGCACGACTTTGTATGAGGCAACTTTTTCAAGGAATTAGGCGATTTTGTATGAATCCGATGTTGTATGAAGCGGACTTTGTATGAGGTATTACTGTATGTTACAAGAAGATAGGCAATGCAAAATATAGGCAATGATCCAACTGTTGTTGAACTGCAGTTCTTATTATCCGTTACATTTTATTCTGCATTGTTTGGGGAGCAATCCAAAATTAGTTTTAATAATAAATAAAGTCCCCTCCCATTGTCAGTTCTGCCTGTGATTGATGGGAGTTGCAATCGGACAACATCTGACCATCTTGGTTATAATGAACTTCATTTTCCTGTTTTGATTCACTGCATAGCTACCTAAGGAGTGCTGATCCATGATACATAGCAGAACCCACGGTGGTCAGGAGGCACAGATTAATGTACAAAAGTGGCATGAGAGGAAGGGCAAAATCAACACTGGAAGTCTGGGATAAAAATTAGGAATGTGGGGTCTGGAAATTGTTATAACCACTTATTTGTGGGGGGAATAATGAGGTTGTCATGACAATCACCTACTATGTACTTTAAACTCTTTAAAAATCAAATCCAAGCAAAAACTGAATTGATGCAGTCTGTATATATTTGTAAAATCTGTGTTTGTGTTCTTTATGTTTCCTGCTTCAGTCATGGGAAGATGAAGAACTATGCAAGCACCTTGCAGCTGACCCTCAGTTAAAGCAAGTGTTGCTTGGGGAGGAAAGCCATGGATTTGTTTCACATCCATTTCTAAGATTTCAAGCCCATCCCTGCAACCTTTAGAGTGAAAAAGATAAAGATGCTTTATAGCAGGGATGGACAACTTTGGTGGGTCCAAAGTTCAGTTGTCCCCAGACCTGCCCCTCTGCCAAAATTAAACCACTTTCTTCACTTTGTTGTTGGCCAAACCCTCATCAGTGCATGTCTCTGGCAACAATCGGCAGATCAATAAATGAGCCGGGTTCTGTGTCTCTCCAGTCACACCATTTGTTGTTGTCTGCCAGCAGCCCCCACTTGATTATGTTGGTCTTGCATTTAGGGACTCCAACCTTCAGCCTATTGAGGGTCCTCCAAATGATGTAGGGGAGGTTGAGTTCCTCAGCCATATCCTTCTTTAATGTTGTTCCTTGTCCAGTGAGCTCCTCCCTCCATCTTCTAATTTGGATTTGCTCTTGTGTACCCTCAAGAATGTTTGTTCTTGCCATAAAGCTCTTCCTGGATCTGAGCCAGTAGACTTGAGTCTCATATCTGTTCAGAGGGTGTCGAGGGTCATTCTCTTGCTGCTGAATTTCCATGACCAGTTGGAGAGAACTGCTTAAAAGTTACTGCAGTCACTAAAGTGTGGAGTGTACGTGGCTCTAGTTAACACCAGACCTCCAAGGTGGGATCCCCTTGAAATATTTTTGACAGTTCCATTTTTGATTTTAACAAAAACCAAAGTTGGAACTGCTGTCTCCTCCATCTCAGCCATCAAACATGTCGCAGGATGGAGCTTCTAAGGCAGGGGTGCCCAAACTATGCCCCATGGGCCAGATCTGGCCCCAAATTCCAATTCATCCGTCCCATGAAACCCTTGTCGCTCCTGGAAGCAGAAGTAAAACACGCCCGTCCGGGTGCATTTTGCTTCAGCTTCCAGGAGCAACAAGGGCTTCGTGGGGCAGATGAATTGGCATCAGGGGCCGGATCTGGCCCATGGGCCATAATGACCGGCCCCTTGAACCACGTGTCCAACCAAAGTTTGGGCACCCCTGTTCTAAGGCTTCTACTGCTATTGTTGTTGTTCACTGACAGTCGAGTCCAACCCTTTGCAACCACATGGTCATACTACTGTGATAGTCATATTCAAAACAGCAGTCTAGATGGAGATATTTCTAATTAACCTTGTGTGGAGAGTAAACCATTTTAAGATTTTTGTCATGGCAGTCCTTTCTATCCCAGAGTATTAAAATTTGTTTTAGAATACTGAAAGGTCAAATGGATTCAGTCTGTAATAAGCTGCTGCAGGTTATTTTTGTGTACATCTGACTAGGACAGTACAGTGTCCAGTGGTGGGCAGCAGCATGTTCGCACCAGTTCGCCAGAACCGGTAGCAGAAATTCTGGCTGGCTCCACCCATCCAAGTTTTGAAATAAAGTAGTCCTAATTCAGGTGCAACACAGAGCTTTCCCCCTGGCCACGCCCACCATACCACCCACACAGTGTGGCAGTAAAAAAATTTGGAGCCCACCACTGACGGTGTCCTGTAGCATTAGACTACAGCTCCCATGGCCATACAGCTCCCATGGCCATTGGCCATGCTGGCTGGGGGATGATGGGAGTGATATCAATATAGGCTACACCAGGGATTCTCAACCTGTGGCCTGCGGGCTGGATGCGGCTTGCAGTGCCATTTCATGTTTCCCCCCCCCCCTGCCTCTACCACACCAGGAAGTGCCATGTGGTGGAGGAAAGAGCAAAATGGCTGTCCGGCCCCTGAAGCTGTCTGAGGGAGCATGACCCAACCCCCAGCTTTAAAAGGTTGAGAACTCCTGGGCTACACCTTCATATTTCAGAGATTAAAATCTTCAGATCATTTACATGAGGAATCTCAGTGACTGGCCTCAGATTCCAGTCCCGGAAAAGTGGATGTCTTGTCTCCACACTAGTGCACATCTAGCCTACAGCAATGAATGCAGCTCCTCTGCGTGTCACTGAACCTAATCATGAAGCTGCCCTTCCCTTCCTCCATTTTGCCCTTGGAAAGTTGCCTTTCCCAAGCAGCTGCTCTCAGCTGTTAAAACAGCTAGCTTCAGAAAAGCAGAAAGATAACCCTTTCCTCCTCTCCAGGACCCTGTGAGATTAATTGCTATTAGGCACTCAGCAGCATTCCAGGAGTCTGTTCTGCTACTGTTTGTCTCACTTTGGTATGGGCAGGGTAACTGTCTGACGTAGGGAACAATATCCATTACTTTTCCCTTTTTAAGACGATTTGACCTCCTTCAATCTTTACTTAGGATTGGGAAGAGGCTGTGGTGTGTCCCCAGGATGGCTGCGTAGCCGCCACATGGTATTTGCATCAGGGCCGCTGGGCCTGGCGTAGCCTGCAAGTTCCAGCAGGAATTTTCCGCTCACAGTTTAGGAATGCAGAGTGGGTGACACTGATTCATTATTCGTGGACTGTTGTTGCTTTTGGCTTGCTGCCAGGCTGCCTTGACCATATTTGCAGCTCTGGAGAACTTTTGCCTGAAGTAGCTGTTCAGGGCCCAATGGGAAAGACTCCTGCTGGCTTTTTGGCAGCAAGCTCGCAGTATTACGCACAGGATTTGATAGGAGGACAGCTGCCGTCTCCACAATATTTGTTCCTTCAGCAAACAAAGAGGAAAATCCTATTTGTCTAGCTGTCTTTTGAACTTGCTCTTGTGCATTCTCGTTCATCTGTAATATTCTTGCAGGAGGGGCAACAATGTCACAAACACATATATAATATTGTGGCATTGGGGGGGGGGCTGTTAGCTCAGGAGGGTTTTTGCCCCCCTCTGGCTATAGCCCTGTAATTTCGTGTCAGAAATTATTCTGTGTTGAAAGGATTTTTGCGGAAGAAACTTCGCTCAGGAAATGCCCAAATGAGGCTCCTTTCATGACCCCAAGTGCCAGGACAGAGATGGGTGCTCAATCCGTCTCATTCAGTACCTGGGACTTGAACTGCCAACTTGCCAGCCTTCCATATTCCATATTACAACAAGCTTCTTAAGCACTGAGCCACCACAGCCCCTGAGTCCTCACTGTGCATCCAAGAAGAGTCATGCTGCCTTAAAGCAAGCTGCCCAGTCCCAGGATTTCTTTTAGAAAACCCTGAAAAGAATATAACTCAGTCGACTACTTTAGTATTATTACCTTGTTAATAAGGATAGATAACATCCACTTTTATTTTGGGAACGTGAGTGGTTTTTTTCCGTTCTCTTTTCTGGACAGGAAATTGGATTAGATTATTCCTAACTCTCAACAAGTCTGTTAGTCAACTTGCTTGTTTAATTTATATGCAGAGTACATCACGCGTAATATAGGGATGGAGCACAAACTGGAATTAAGATTGCTGGGAGAAATATCAACAACCTGAGATATGCAGATGATACCCCCTAATGGCAGAAACTGAAGAAGATCTAAAGAACCTATTGATGAGGGTGAATGAAGACAATGCAAAAACTGGATTGAAACTCACCATAAAAAAAAAACAAGATCATGGCATCTGGCTCCATCACTCCCTGGCAAATGGAAGGGAAGAAATGGGAGCAGTGACAGACTTTGCCTTCTTGGGATCTAAGATCACTGCAGATGGTGGCTGCAGCCATGAAATAAAAAGACGCTTACTCCTTGGGAGGCAAGCTATGGCCAACCTAGGCTGCATAAAAGGTAGAGACATTATCCTGCCAACAAAAGTCTGCATAGTTAAAGCAATGGTCTTCCCCCATAGTAATGTATGGCTGAACCATAAGGAAGACTGAGCACAGAACAATAGATGCCTTTGAACTGTGGCACTGGAGGAGACTTTTGAGAGTCCTCTGTACTGCAAGGAGATCAAATCAATCATTCCTGAAGGAAATCAACCCAGACTGCTCCTTGGAAAGACAGGTACTGAAGCTGAAGCACAAGTATTTTGGCCACCAAATGAAAAGAGAGGACTCAGTGGAGAAGGCCCTGATGCTAGGAAAAATTAAAGACAAAAGGAGAAGTGGGCAGCAGAGGATGAGATGGTTAGACAGCATAATTGATGCAGATCTGGGCAGTCTATGGAGGATGGAAGATGACAGGGGAGCCTGGTGTGCTGTAGTCCATGGGGTTACAAAGGGTCAGACTTGACTGTGTGACTGAACAACAACAAAGCTCTCTTCCTATTTTATAGTTCTGTGCTATATGACGCATGATGTATTCTGCACATGTTAAACATGCAGGTTGACTAACAGCCTTGTCGAGAGTTAGAAGTAATCTATTCAAATTTCCTGTCCAGAAAAGAGAACGGAAAAAAAACCACTCAAGTTCCCAAAATAAAAGTGGATGATATCTACCCTTATTTTTGTTTGTAGTAGTCAACTCTGAGTTGTGGCGATTTTTTTCAGGGTTTTCTAAGGGACATCCTGGGACTGGGCAGCTTGCCTAAGCCAGCATGACTCTTCTTGGATGCACAGTGAGGATTCAGGGGCTGTGGTGGCTCAGTGCTTAAGAAGCTCGCCTATACTTATCCACTGTGGAAATCCTTATTATGAGTTCTTAGGGGGAAATTATGGGACTGCAGTGGCTCAAGTAGCTAAGACACTGACTGGGAAGCGGTAGGTCAGCAGTTCGATTCCAGAGTACTGCAGGACGGAAATGAGCTCCCGTATTCGTCCCAGCTCCTGCCAACCTAGCAGTTCGAAAGCAAGACATTGCAGGTAGATAAATAGGGACCACTTCGGTGGGAAGGTAAACAGCGTTCCGTGCGCTCCGGTGTCTAGTCATGCCTGCCACATGACCATGGAAATGTCTGCAGAAGCAGACAGCGCTGGCTCTTCGGCTTAGAAACAGAGATGAGCACTGCACCCTAGAGTCGGATACGACTGACTTTCGAGCAAGGGAAACCTTTAGGGGGAAATCGCCCTTCCTTTTTCCTTAAAGACCATAGATGTTTGGTCATTTCCATAGCACACCTTGGCAGCATCCTTTCTATGGATTAAATGTGACATAAGCATAAAAAGATAAAGATAACAATATAGGTTTCCAAATAATTATTGGATGCAGAGTTTTGAAAATCCATCAAAACTAGAGGAAATGTAACAAATGAAAAGTAAAATTGGAACAACCTGGAGGCTTAAAGTGTTCCGTGTTTGCCAGCTGAAAACAGAAAATCATACTGTTAATGAGGCAAGTCACCAATAATTTTCATTCCTTAGCACTTATTGTTATCTCTCCCCGCCCCCACCACCGGCGGGGAGATAGAGGGAGCCTCCCGTGGCCCGGGAGGCTCCGAAAAGGGACGCCGCCGCAGCCGCAGCCACAGCCGCGCTCTCCCCGCCCCCACCACCGGCGGGGAGATAAAGGGAGCCCCCGTGGCCCGGGAGGCTCCGAAAAGGGACGCCGCCGCAGCCACAGCCGCGCTCTCCCCGCCCCCACCACCGGCGGGGAGATAAAGGGAGCCTCCCGTGGCCCGGGAGGCTCCGAAAAGGGACGCCGCCGCAGCCACAGCCGCGCTCTCCCCGCCCCCACCACCGGCGGGGAGATAAAGGGAGCCTCCCGTGGCCCGGGAGGCTCCGAAGGGGGACGCCGCTGCAGCCGCAGCCACGGCCGCGCTCTCCCCGCCCCCACCACCGGCGGGGAGATGAAGGGAGCCTCCCGTGGCCCGGGAGGCTCCGAAGGGGGACGCCGCCGCAGCCGCAGCCGCGGCCGCGCTCTCCCCGCCCCCACCGCCGGCGGGGAGATGAAGGGAGCCTCCCGTGGCCCGGGAGGCTCCGAAGGAGGACGCCGCCGCAGCCGCAGCCACAGCCGCGCTCTCCCCGCCCCCACCACCGGCGGGGAGATAAAGGGAGCCTCCCGTGGCCCAGGAGGCTCCGAAAAGGGACGCCGCCGCAGCCGCAGCCACAGCCGCGCTCTCCCCGCCCCCACCACCGGCGGGGAGATAAAGGGAGCCTCCCGTGGCCCAGGAGGCTCCGAAAAGGGACGCCGCCGCAGCCGCAGCCACAGCCGCGCTCTCCCCGCCCCCACCACCGGCAGGGAGATAAAGGGAGCCTCCCGTGGCCCGGGAGGCTCCGAAAAGGGACGCCGCCGCGGCCGCAGCCACAGCCGCGCTCTCCCCGCCCCCACCGTCGGCGGGGAGATAAAGAGGCGCTGCCTCTTCCCGGGGCCCACGCCATTCGGCCCGGGAATGGGAGGCAGGTGTGTCTCGCCTCCCTTCGGGCCCTGCCTGTTGGGGGGCCTAAAAGGGAGGCGCCGCCGGAGGCCCGGAAACCATCGCGTTGCCTCTTCCCGGGGCCTTTGCCATTCGGCCAGAGAATGGGAACGGAAGGTAGAAGCAGACAACGCGGGAGTCGCCGCCGCCGCCGCCGCCGCCGCCGCCGCTGCCGCCGCTGCCGCCGCTGCCGCCGCTGCCGCGCAGGATTGGCCCTCCCCGCCCCCTGCCACTGGGTGGGGTGGTTGGAGGGCCCTTCGGGCCAAGGGAGACAGAGACGTCGTAGCCATCGCGCTAGACTGTCCCTCCCTGCCCCTTGCCATCGGGCGGGGAGGCTGGACGGTCTCCCAGGCCAAGGGAGCGGAAGACGTTGCAGCCATTGTGCGAAGTCGTCCCTCCCCGACCTTTGCCACCAGGCGGGGAGGTTTAAAGGGCTCCCGGGACAAGGGATCCGAAGACGCTGCCGTTGCCGTTGCCGCCGCCGTCGCTGCTGCGCAAGGCCGCCCCTCCCCGCCCCCTGCCATCGGGCGGGGAGTTTAGGAGGGCTCCTCGTGGCAGTGGGGAGCCGAAGACGCCGCTGTGAATATTGTCTCCGCACATGGACGTCCCCTCCAGCTCCTTGCCTCCGCCCTCCCTATTTGGGGGGAAGAAAAAGGAGATGTGGACGACTGGCCCCGCCAGCGCTTTCTGTGCGTTCTGGGAGCCCTTGTTCGTTGCTGGATCTGGGGGGGGATGGCGGATGGGGAGTGAAGAGAGAGTGTTGGCCCTACCAGCCAGGAAGGAGGGGCAGCATCCCGTCGAGGGAGGTTCCGGAGATGCATATAGGTGTTGTGACGGGCATGGGGCGGTATGGCGGGTACCGTGGGGCGGGCCGCACTCGGGGAAGGCGGGTCTGATGTTTAAGTGCGGTCCCTCATTCCAGCCCTGCAGGTACATCTCTGGGTCCTGAGCAGCAGATCCGGAGTGACCCCGCCCTTAGGCTGCTGCTGGTGAATGCCAGATCGGTCTGTAATAAGGCCCCCCTGATTCAAGATGCCATCCAGGATGGGCGGGCCGACCTGGCATGCATCACCGAAACCTGGCTGACTCCTGAGGATGGAGTACCTCTTTCGGACATGTGTCCAGCTGGGTTCGGTATTTGGCACCAGCCTAGAGGTGAGGTGAGGGGCGGTGGTGTCGCCATTGTTGCCAGGGAGTCTTTGGGAGTTGCTAGGGCCACTGCTCCACAAGTGTCTGGTTGTGAGGCCCTGCTTCTACGGCTGGGCCCCAAGAGTCAGTTGGGGATCTTGCTCCTGTACCTTCCCCCTTGCAGGGTAAGGGATGCCCTGCCTGAGCTCCTCGAGGCCACCTCGATGCTGGCGTTGGAGTTCCCGAGACTTATGGTTCTGGGGGACTTCAATTTGCCATCGCTGGGGATGGCTTCTGAGGTGGCAAGGGAGTTCATGGCTTCCATGGCAGCCATGGGCCTGACTCAGGTAGTTCGGGGTCCGACCAGGGGCAGTGGTCACATGCCAGACTTAGTTTTCTTGTCGGAGCAGTGGCAGAGTGATCTGAGACTACAGGATTTAGCCATCTCACCTATGCCATGGTCGGATCACTACCTGGTGACTCTTGACTTCCTGGGGGCGACACTTCATCGTAGGGAGGCAGGGCCTATTAAATTGGTCCGCCCTCGACAACTAATGGATCCAGATGGATTCCAGAGGGAACTGGGGGATGTTCCTCTGGATCGGCTACACAATTCACCTGAGGCACTTGTCGACCTGTGGAATAGGACGACAATAGCTGCCTTGGATGAAATCGCGCCACTGCGGCCTCTCCGCGCCCGTGGAACTAGGTCATCTCCGTGGTTCACAGAGGAACTGCGTGAACTCAAACGGGCAAAGAGACGCCTAGAGCGCCGCTGGGGGAAGACCCAGGATGACTCCGATTGGACACTAGCTAGAGCCGCTATTAGGGCCTACCTAGTGGCGATGGGGGTGGTGAGGCGGCAATACTTCACCGCCCATATTGCCTCCGCTGATAATCGCCCAGCCGCCCTGTTCCGGGTAACCAGGTCCCTCCTCGGTAGAGGGAGATCGGTGCCCGGTTGGCAGGGTTCGGCTGAGGACTTCGCTGACCATCTGGTGGAGAAAATCGATCGGATTCGTTCAGGATTGAATCCTGGCGTGGATGGGGAGGGTCGGGGGGGTGCCGGGGCGCAGTCTTGCTGTACGATCTGGGATCAGTTTGATCCTGTTGTCCCTGATGAAGTGGACAGGCTCCTTGCAGATGTTCGTGCCACTACATGTCCTCTGGACCCCTGTCCCACCTGGTTGGTGAAAGCCTCCAAGGAGGTAACAGGGGGCTGGGTTGGGGGGATAATAAATGCTTCATTACGGGAGGGGGTATTTCCTGCACAGCTAAAACATGCTTTGGTGCGCCCCCTCCTGAAGAAAACGTCCCTCGACCCAGCTGTCCTTAACAACTACAGGCCGGTTTCCAACCTGCCCTTTCTGGGTAAGGTTTTGGAGAAGGCGGTGGCGCGCCAGCTGCAGAGTGTCCTGGATGAAGCGGATTATCTAGACCCCTTTCAATCGGGATTCAGGCCCGGATATGGAACGGAGACGGCATTGGTCGCACTGTTGGATGATCTCTGGCGGGAGCGGGACGGGGGTTGTCCATCCGTCCTTGCTCTTCTTGATCTCTCAGCGGCCTTCGATACCGTCGACCACGGTATCCTGCTGGAACGGCTCGAAGGATTGGGGATCCAGGGCTCTGTGTTGTCCTGGTTTTCCTCTTTTCTGGAGGGCCGTACCCAGTCGGTGTGGTTAGAGAGTGAGAGGTCCAGCCCTAGGCCCCTCAAGTATGGGGTGCCTCAGGGCTCTGTGCTCTCTCCTCTCTTATTTAACATCTACATGAAGCCACTGGGTGAGATCATTCGTTCCCACGGGGTGCGGTACCATCAGTACGCGGATGACACCCAGCTGTACATCTCGGCCCGTGGGGACCCCAGTGATGCTGTTGAAATCCTATCCGGATGCCTGGAGGCCATTGGGGTCTGGATGGGGGCCAATGGGCTTCGACTGAATCCCAGCAAGACAGAGTGGCTGTGGATAAGGGGCCCCATGTTATCCAAGGAGTTACCATCTTTGGTACTGGATGGGGCTGTTTTGCCCCAGACAGACCCAGTGCGCAACTTGGGGGTCCTTCTGGACTCACGGCTGCTGCTGGAAGAACAAGTGGCGGCTGTGGCCAGGAGGGCTTTTGCCCAACTTCGGGTGATTTGCCAATTGCGCACGCTCCTGGACCGGGGCTCCTTACTTATGGTCACTCATGCTCTGGTTACTTCCCGACTAGATTATTGTAATGCGCTCTACATGGGGCTGCCCTTGACGACCATTCGGAGGCTGCAGCTGGTCCAGAATGCGGCGGCCCGGGTGGTGATGGGGTGTGGGCGATATGCCCATGCCTCCCCGCTGCTTCGGGAGCTGCACTGGTTACCAGTTTGTCTCCGGGTGCAATTTAAGGTGCTGGTTTTGACCTTTAAAGCCCTATATGGCAGGGGGCCAGGATACCTTAGAGACCGCATCGTCCCAAGAGTGACTGCCCGTCCAACCAGAGCGGACCGGAGGGGCTCTCTAATGGTGCCGTCAACGAGGGGTGCACATTTGTCTAGCACCCGAAGGAGGGCCTTCTCCGTGTCCGCACCAACCCTCTGGAACCTCCTACCAACAGATCTAAGACTTCAAAGTGAACTGCTGCCCTTCAGGAAAGGAGTAAAGACCTGGCTGGCAGGGCAGGTGTGGGGCCCGAACGGGACTATGGTTCCCGCCGGCTGGCTTTTATAAGAACTCTCTCTTCTTGTATGGTGGGTGGGATGGGTGGGTGGGATATGGGTTTTTTAAATGGGGGGGAAGTGGGTTTTTATAGGTTTTTATAATGTTTTATGTATTTTTAGAAGTGTTGTGATGCCGCCCTGAGTCGGGTTCTGCCTGAGTGGGCGGCATATACAAATGTGACTTATAAATAAATATAAATAAATAAATCATCCTCAATATTCCTGAACCCCCGAAATATGATCCGAGTTACATTTTGCTCACACAGCTGTGGCATTTAAGCAGTAATTTGTTTCCTACTATCCCTTTTTGAATGTAATTAGTATATACTAGCAGAGGTGCCCAGCTCCGCCCGGGTTGCGTGTGGGGCGCCCGGTCCTACCTTCCGGGGAGGGGTGGCAGGGGCGGTCCTGGTCTCTGGCCTGGTCCATACGGTGGTGGTGGGGCCATTTGTGGTGGCTGTTCATTTTGGCCTCAGGCGGCCTGTTCGAATGGGTGTGTCATGAAAGCAAGCTCTCCCCTGCCTTTATCCACCAGCGCAGGCAAGAGAACAGTTCACTTTTCACCCCCTTCTCTTTCTCCACCTGGGACACTAAATCTGGGACACTAAATCTGGACACTAAATCTGGAATGGGATAAAAGGGGAGAAGGGATTGAAAAGTGAACAGTTCTGTCTTGGCTGGCTGGAGATTGTTCAAAGGCTGATCAGCAGACCTCGCACTCACCCCCTTTGCTGGCCAGCAACGGATGCTAGCCTGGTAATGTGGGCCCTGCCGAGGAGGCTACGCGAGTCCAGGGATTTCGCAGCCCGCTCTTTCCCCCATTCTTCCTTCTGTCCTCCTCCGCCGCGGCTGTTGGCCCGTCCAAAAAGTAGTAGGGCCCATGCTCGCTTCCTGGGCTGTCCGGCGGCGAGTGCGGTGCCAGCTGCTTTTGTGCTTTTGTGCTTTTGGGCCTGGTTGCCAGTGGTGATGGGGGAGGGAGGGATGTGGAGAAGAGGAGGTGGAGAAATCCCCATCCTCGCATAGCCTCCATGGTGTAGCCTGCGGGGCCGGGGTAGCGTTGGTTGTCATCCAGTCCAGGATGCAAGTGTGGGTTGTGTTGCCGATGGGCCTGGCCGGCGGCAGCGGCATGGGAGGGCAGTGGCCATTGGTGTGTTTTGCGCATGTGGCCATTGCCTCACCCACCCCCTCTACGTGCATGTCAGCCTCCCTGATTGGCTGGGGCATGCCGCAGGGGGTGCTGGGACTTGTAGTTGTCCAGTTTTGTCTGATTTGTGAGGCGCAGGGCCCACCCTCGGCCTTGGGACCCTTGCTGTGTTGACTCTCATTCCAAAAGGTACGTGTGTGCCAGGTATTACGGGATATGCTCCAGGGGTGTGAAAACGCATTCCGCATACGTACGGCCACATCTCTTCCTTATAGCTATAGATTTTATTTTAAGGGACTGTAGTGACTTAGTGGCTAAGATGCTGAACTGTATGACTGGAAAGCTGGCAGGTCAGCAGTTTGAGACCCAAGTACTGCATGATGGAGTGATCTCCCATCTCAGTCTCAGCTCCTGCCAACCTAGCAGTTTGAAAGAAAGAAATTACAAGTAGATAAATAGGTACCACTTTGGTGGGAAGGTAAACAGCATTCTGTGCACTCAGGTATTGAGGCATGCTTGCCACAAGTCCAAGGAAATGTCTGCAGACACAGACAGCACTGGCTCTTTGGCTATAAACAGAGATGAGCACTGAACCCTAGAGTTGGATACGATTGGCTTTCAAGCAAGGGTGACCTTTACCTAATATATATTTACATCCATATGATTATTCTCACAGCTTTCAGGAAAATAATTGATTCATTTGAAATGAAGTGTTGGAGAAGAAGTTTGCAGATACAGTACCATGGACCACCAAAAAAAAATTACTATGTTTCTAGATCAGATCAAAGCTGCACACTCTTTAGAAGCAAAAATTACTAAACTGACAATGTGACACGTGGGGCACATCATGAGAAGAGAAGATTCACTGAAAAATACAGAAATTCTAGGAAAACTTGATGGAAACTTTTGATGGAATGTCAGATAAAACATGGATTTGTTCAGTAAAGGAAGCCACATTTCTGAGATTACAAGGAGAGGCTGTTGAATATAGGATTTTTGGGAGCTCACTCATTCAAAGGATTGCTACATAATAACAACAAATTATAATTCTAGATGAAATTGTACAACAAAGGCATTAACCCTCCAATTCTCCAGATGTTTTGGACCTTAATACCCAGAAGCCCAGCCAGCACAATCAATAGTAAGGTATAATGGGAATAGTGATCCAAAGTATCTGAAAGATGGAAACTTCCGTGCCCACACCATAGAGGGAGAGACTGTGATTTTAGGATTGGTCCATTACCCATTTAACTAATTGACTTGACTGAATTTGTATGCTTTGAACCAACCTTATTTGGATGCAAAACAAATCTGGAATACTACTCCCTGGTCTGGACATATCACAGAAACACACTGAACCAAGATGCCTGTGTCATATCCTGACCTAGATATATAATTATCATCATCAGAGACTGTTATTGATAATAATTAATATTCTGTATTGATATGGAGTTCCAATCCAAGCCAACATCAGGTCTACTTTTCTAACAGGCTCCAAGCCTATTCTAGGCCAGGAGGCATTCCAGCCCAGGTGAGCACAATTTAATTGTAATGTTAGCAGATTAGGACTACATCTGAGATTTGGAGTAAAAAATGAACATCGCATAGTTTTCATTTGCATACCCCTTCCTCCTTTGAATATATGGGTTCCATATAGCCATCAGGTATAGGCAAATGCACTGACCTTCAGCAAAGTCATCTAAGTTAGAGACAATCACCAGACCTTGTGACAGTGCATTCCATCTATCAGGTTGGGTCCAAATTCAGGTGCCTACAGCTGGAGTGGCTGAAGGTGGCTTCCCTGTTCCCCCTTTCTCCACAGCCAAATGAAAACACCACAAATGGTCAAGGCATCTCATTGAATGGAATCAATTTAGGCTTGAAGGAGGAGATGGAGAAGGGGGATAATTGCTGAACACAAAGAACATGGATGGCTCTGCTCAAACAAAAAAACAGAGGTATCACATACAACGATTTTAATCCGTCCCATGGGGCTCGTTGTTGTATGAAACAATTGCTACACGATACAGTACATGCATCGTATAACGATTTTCCCTATGGGATGCATCGTACAATGATTTATTTATTTATTTGCTAAGTGGTTTTTCCCATTAAAAAATTGTTGTACGATTTTTTCCATAGGGAAAATTGTTATGCGGGATGCCATTTCCCCCCCAAAACCTAATTGTTATGCGATTTCGTTGCTATACGGGGTGATTGTTGTATGAGGTTCCACTGTACCTGCATCCCAATTGTCAAGGATCCTTCCTTTCCTCACCTTCTTTCCCAACATACTGCCTACAACCTTCCCCTACTCAACAACATCCTTGCTAATCCAGTGTGCAGCAAAATTAAACAAATGGACTGCAGTGGTGTAGTAGCTAAGACACTAAACTTGAAGATGGGAAGGTCACTAGGTCAGCAGTTTGAGACAAGAGTGCTACATAATGGAGTGAGATCCCATCGTCTGTCCCTGCTCCTGCCAACCTACCAGTTCGAAAGCAAGAAATTTCAAGTAGATAAATAGGTACCACTTTGGAAGGAAAGGTAACAGCGTTCTGTACGCTCTGGCATCTGGTCTAGCCACGTGACCATGGAAACATCTGTAGATGCAGATAGCGCTGGCTCTTTGGTTGTAAATTTATCATTTATTTATTTAATTAATTAATTATATTTCTGGGGGGGCCCTTGCCGAGGTGACTCTAGGCGGCTTACAAATAAAACACTAAAAACTTCACAAAAACATTTACCATTTAAAACATTAAAAACTAGACATATTTAAGGCTAATTTTTTTAAAAAAAGGTTTTTCTATTAAAAATACCCTCCAGTGTCACATAGCAAACTTCCAGGAACTGGCAGCCTGGGCCATCCTAAACAAGCCAGCCCAAGGTGGCTATCTCCCCAGATGCCCCACACACCCGCTGTGCAAGCCAGGTTGATGTTGCAATGGGTCCCAGGTGTTGGAGTGGCTGGTCGCAAGGAAGACATGTGAGACAATCATGCAGTGAAGTCCAGTCCCGATCTGGGTGGGGTGGCACACATTTATTACCCTGCCTTGGGGTGATGCGCGCCTAGGATGCGCGTGACCCCTGATACAGAAGGCTTGAGTACGTGACCTCTTCCGGTGGCCCAGCTGCCATGCCGGTTCTTAGGAAGGTACCTAGGTGTTAATTGGACAACTCGCACTTGATTCCCTTGGGTTGGTGAAACCCATTGTTCCTGCCCTAATCTTGGAGTCCATGTGTATTGACTCTGGGTGCCTAATCCTTCTGCTGTCTAGCGCGCCTTATTTGCCCAACCTAATCTGCAGTCAGAAGTGGAGGATTGTGTATTTCCATTAGAGTCATCACCTTTGACTTTTACCCTAATTCTGTCATAGCCATCAGCCAAGGCCTTATGAATTGCCCCCCAAACTATCTAACTAGCCCGAACCCCAATTGCCTTTCCAGCAAAGTCCGGGCGAACCCATTGGGAAAGGTTTGGCCAATTATACACGCGGGCAGCCCACATTCCCGCTTCTTTTATTAGTTAAATCAGCCTGGCTGAGGCCACGGTAGATGTAAGGCATGATCTGCCCGGGCGTAATGGTCTCTCAGGGTCTCTGCCATGAGGTACACATTGACGAGTGAAGGAATGCACTGTGCAAAGCAGCAAAGCATAATCCACACTGCTATGATGGTGATAATGGTATGGGGTGCAGTCTGCACCCACCTCCAGGGGACCCATGACTACAGTGCTAGCCCAATTATGTCTTCTTGACTGAGGTGTCAAGTTTGGTTACCTGGTCCTGGATTTCGCGAGAGGTGTCCTTCAGGTTGAGACAGCACATGTCCCGGACAGATTCGCAACCCAAATGGTGTCCAAGCAGCAAATAGTCAATTGCTGTGCGGCTGTCTAAGACCACATGTCTCAGTTCAGCCTGCTCTCTGTTTAACATGGCAATGACTGATGAGGTGTAATTGATGGCTTTCACTGGGGGTCGGGGGGGGGCGGCTAACCTCTCCCCCAGTGATAGAAATGGTTTTCCTGAGGTAATCCTTAGCTACCTTGCAAAAGGGCTTCTCTGGCAATTACGCAAACCTTTCCTCACACATAGGGAAGTGCGATTGGCAGAGATATAAACAAACACAAAGTAATTAAAGGATTACAATAGCCAGGGATTTCTTCGTCTGCGAATGATCAACCTTTGTGTAGATGTGGCCAAGTTTGGCTACTTTTCCCCACTCATGGTGAAGACATGATCTCCTAGCAATAGGGGGTATCGGGGTGGCAGATGTGAGGGTAATATGCAATAGGGTGTGTGCAAAATTCACAATCTAGTTCATATGTCCCTTGAAAATCCCACCTTGAGCATTGTACAAAGGCAAAGAATTCAAAGATATGCAAAAACAATACAAGCAATAGCAAATAGTGAACACAAACATTCAACTGCTTCTCCTGACGCTGATTCTTGAAGTGAGGTAAAGCTATGAATTGTCCCAATTGTCCTTTGGTGTGGATTTTATTGTATAACTCAACAAGTCCATTGGTAACTTGAAGAGTCTGTATTTGTGGCAGTCCAAGTTGGCATAAAAGTAAAGCAAGGTTGTGTGTTTCCTTTGAAGTCCCAATTGGTGGGTAACATTGGGTGGCTTGTGTGTATGTGTGTGTGTGTCCATGTGCGTGTGTCCCAAATCCTCCCCCCTTGGGGTAAAAGCATGCCAAAATCATTGATAAATGGATGGCTGGTGTCATCTTTGGCTAATGTCTGCACTTGCTGCGTTTTGGCTGTTGGCTCGGACCTGCTGGCATCACACCTTCTGGACTTCTAGAATTGGGGCCTGGTTTTAGCATCTGAGCCTGGTCTGGCTGGCCTCCAGAAATGGACCTGCAGAACAGATAAAAGCTGGCTGCAGAAGCATCCTTGGAAATCCTGGGAGAAGAAGTCTGAGAGTTTTTGTAATTATATCATCTTAGCTGAGGATCGGGGGGGGGGGCTCCCACCCTTCTTTTAACTGAAGGAAAAGACAGTGTAGGTTAGCTCATTCCACAATTGCTTGACCTGGCATTGTAAAGAGTGCCATTTAGATGCAGAACTTCCTGATTCCTGCTAGGAAGGTCTGCCAGAAAAGAATAATGTTAGATCAAGAAAGAAGGGATTCTAGTGAAATCCTCCATGTCTCAAGGGGAAGCTATGAATGTTGAAAAAACTCAGCAATTAGAATAACATACTGACTATCTGTAACGATATTCAGTGACTCCTGGGCGAACGTTTTCAAAGCGAGGTTCGCTGCTGCCAGCTCCGCTCTCTGTGCTGATTTCTGCGGAAGTGTCAGCAACGTTTTCCAGGCTGTTCTTCGTGCCAAGTGAGAACTCCGTATGATTTTCCCCCATCAGTGAATACTGCCCTGGCTCCCTGGAGAGGGATCAAGGACAGCACTCCCTGCAACTTGATTGCCTGAGTCTGAAGTGAGACTAGTCTGGGGTCCCTTGGCAACCATACCTGTCAATTGTCCTGGATTGGCCAGGATTTCCCATATTTCTGCGCCAATTTTCTCCATTTCCTGCCCGGAGCTGCTGCTATCCCGTAATTTGGCAGCAGGGGAAAAGGGGTTACTGTGCATCCCTTCTGCACAGGTCCTTTCTACGCATGTGTAGAACCCTTCTACGCATGCATAGAACCCTTCTACGCATGTGTAGAAGGCTTCTGTGCAGAAGGGGATGCGTAAAAGCCTTCTACACATGCGTAAAAGCCTTCTACGCATGCGTAGAAGCGACCTGCGTAGAACGTTTCTGCGCAGGTCACTTCTACGCATGTGTAGAAGGCTTTTGCGCATGCGTAGAATTGACCTGCACAGAAACGTTCTGTGCAGGTCCCATAATCTCCGGAGCTGCGCTTGACAGGTATGTTGGCAACTGGTATGCCAGGTTCTCTGTGAATGACTGTGGCCACCAGTTCCTGCAGAGGAACGATGTTCCTAGAAGAGGTATTTGGTAGATATGCCCATTCCACAATCCCCCCCCCCCGCTGTAGTCTATGCCTAGTGCTTCTGCGAACATGGTCCCTGTTTTGATGATGTACAGATTTAGCACGGGGGTGAATGGTCCCTTGCTAATCCTGTCTACCCAACAATGGCTGAGAATGTGGTCTACTTCCTGGAGGGTTTGCTTAGCCTCGTACAGAATTGGTATCCAGTCAGATGGCTGCTTTCCTTGGGTTAGCAGCGAGAAACGTGGCTTTAAGAGGTCTCTATCTTAAAATATGGCCTTGCCCAATTAATGTTCCCTAAAATTTGCTGGAGTTCTACTAGCATGACTGAGTCCTTAATATTGATCTTAGGCAGCACTGACACTGCTAAAGATCAGAGCATCCGATGTCCCAGATAAGAATAGGGTTCGGCTTTCTGCACTTTCTCAGGAGCTATGACTAATCCTTTTTTCCCCAGTGTGCTCTGGAGGTCGCGATGTATGTTGCTGCCTAATTTGGGTGCTGCGATCAATATGTCATCCATGAAATGGCAGACTAAGACTTAGAAGACAAACAAGCTAAAATACAGTCTTTATGCGCAACGCTGTGGTGGAAAAAACTTTAAAAGGAAGAAATGAGTTAAAAATTTCATACAGTGTTACTCTAATGACAAGAGCATGCAGCAAATGAAAAGGTCATAGGATGAAAAAATCAGAGGTTAGCTTCTTATCAGTTAATGAGAATGTAACGTTCCCTTGAGTTCCTGTTTCTATGGAAAGAGATAGCAATCTTGTCAATGAAGAGTTAATTAACTAAGGAGGCTGTGGAAAAACACTACACAATTCACAAAGAAGTTGGAACTTAGTTCCAGGCATGTTATGACTGCAGGAAAATAAATTGCCTTTGAAATGTGGCGTTTAGGAGAGAAGTTTACAACAATTGAAGCGTTATTTAGGTAATGTAAAGCGATTAGACATAGTTATAACAGAGCTGTGGGAATAAACCCAAGTCATTAGGCTTGTTCATAATGTAATGGATTAGTGACATTTTACCTAGATCAAGATTCTATTTAGCTTCAAGTGCCAGTGTCATACTTAATGCAAAACCTGAACCTGTGATTTTGCCTGCTGAGAACCTCAATTTCATACGATCTGACTTTACTACATTCTTAAAACATTTAGACAAGACTAGACAAGACGTACTATTCATTACCTATTATGAGACATGTCGTTTGAAGATAGGGGCCCCATTTTGTGAATATGAACAGAATCTTATCTCTCTCCCCCCCCTTTTTATTTATTTATTTATAGAGCACTCTTGCTGGGTGAGAAACTCAGAGACAATTTTTCAGGTTCGCGAGGCCGTAAAAATTGTCTCTTCCAGTACAAGTCTCTTTAATGTAAATGAATCAATTTCTTCCCCATTTTTCACTCTCCCATTAGCTGTCTGCTTGGTAACAGCACTCATTGCTAAGCAGGCTCAAGAATGTGGAAGTTGCGGCTTAATTCTTTGAAGAGGCCAGCAGCCAGAAAAGAAATCTCCCCTGCACATTTAAAGGCAGGCTTGGCTGAGAGGGAGAGGGGTCACCCTGCCCCTTTTTTGGGCTAGAATTTCCCCCCACTCCTTTTTCCTCCTTTGTCCCTGGTGCTTATGCTACTAGTCAGGCAGCCAGGAAACAAAGAGGTTTTTGCCAACCACTCTTTCTCATACTCTCTCTAGCCCGCTGCTTGAATGAATCAGCGCTGGGGCAACTTTCTTCCTCCCATTGAAAGCAATGTATCCAACCCATGAGTAGAGTTAACTGTCACCTTCCCTATGGCTTCTAGGACACAATACCTGGCATCTCACTTTTAATGTTGCAACACATAACAACTGTCAACAATTCTTCAGTCACACTGGTGCACCATTCATTCACACATCACACATTCCAACCTTGGATATCCGCATTCCTGCCTGGGGACATTCCGCCTCCACAGGTCTGCAATGCTTCACTCTACTCATGAAGAAATGGTTCCTCTCTGCCAGAGTGGCTTTTTACAACCACTCTGGGCTTTTTTGCTTAGAAGTTAGTTTCCTTTCCAGTTCAGTTACCTTCCTATCCAATCTAAATTTTTGGACTTGGCTTCTGGGGGTTCCTACCCAACTCCTTCTGCCCCTCCTGGTTCTGCTCTCTTCCTGAGTTCCCTGGTGAATCGGCTCTGGAGCCCTGTGTCCATAGTGGCTTTGCGGATTTCCGCAAGCAGCCTGCGCGGGATGGGCATGTGGACGGTAGTCTGTTTGCCCGAAAGTGCATCTGCCTCTAGGCAGACTGGACACAACAACTGAGTTTCGGCCAGTTCTGCTGCCGACAATTTCCCCTGGCATAAATCTGCCTCTATCATGTGTTGGGAAGGATTCCTGACTGCCTGGGAAGCGCCTGCGCTTCCGGAGTGCTCCAAGCCCCCATGCTGGAATTTGATGGTCGGGTAGAGACACTCTGGGGCTGATGGTTCTACATAAGCTGGTGGTTTCTCAGTCTCTACCCGGACTGGACCTACTGCTGCAATTATCTGCCTACATTTGCTCCAAGCCCCTATGATTTTAGTGGGCGCTTGGGGTTCCTCTTTGAGGCATTTCCCTACTCTGTCCCAAATCTCTGAATCCATCGTGCCTGCTTCTGGGTAGAACAGACAGTGTTCCCCCAGATGCATCACCAGGTCCGTGAGGCGGTTCCTCCTCACCCCTAGCAGAAACTGCCTGGCCAGGGCTTCGAGGTCTTCCACCTGAGCCCACTGCCTGACGGTTGAGTATTGCCCCCCCAATCGAGCCCCCATTACTACCTGGTTGGGGGATTCCCCGGATGCGCTTCCGTGGGACGAGTCTAGATAGTACATCGGGGCGGGTGATGCACAGGACGATGTCCCTTGGGTCTGGTCAGTGGATTGGGATCACAGCAGCTATGGTTGCTGTCACAGCAGCTATGGTTGCTGTCGCGGGCTTCTGCTGCTCTGCCTCAGTTGTTCCAGGATCACGGCTTTCCCCTGGCTTTGGAACGCGTCCGTTCCGATACGTGGGGTCTGCCTGGCTTGTGGTCGCGTTGGCTTCCTTGCTTCTGGATCGTCATGGCCTCTGCTGGGGACCATGTTGGCCTAGCCTAGAGATTGTGTCAGGTTCTGATCGGGGTAACGTTCTGATCAGAATCACGGTGTGGCTTCAGAGAAGAATCACGTCGGGGTCACCAAATGTTGCAATGGGTCCCAGGTGTTGGAGTGGCTGGACACGCAATGGACACGCGAGACAATCGTGCGGTGAAGTCCAGTCCTGATCTGGGTCAGGTGGCATGCATTTATTACCCTGCCTTGGGGTGATGCGTGCCTAGGATGCTCGTGACCCCTGATACAGAAGGCTTGAGTACGTGACATCTTCCGGTGGCCCAGCTGCCATGCCGGTTCTTAGAAAGGTACCTAGGTGTTAATTGGACAACTCACACCTGATTACCTTAGGTTGGCGAAACCCATTGTTCCTGCCCTAATCTCCGAGTCTATGTGTATTGACTCTGGGTGCCAAATCCTCCAGATGTCTAGCGCGGTTTACTTGCCCAACCTAATCTGCAGCCAGAAGTGGAGGATTGTGTATTTCCATTAGAGTCATCACCTTTGACTTTTGCCCTACTTCTGACATAGCCATCAGCCAAGGCCTTATAAATTGCCCCCAAACTATCTAACTAGCCCGAACCCCAATTGCCTTTCCAGCAAAGTCCGGTTGGTACCCAGATGTGTTCAAGACCGGGCGAACCCATTGGGAAAGGTTTGGCCAATTATACACGCGGGCAACCCACAGGTCTTAAGTTTCTTGCAAAAGGGTAAAAGCTCTGCCTGGAGACACAGTTCAGTTGGCAAGAGGTTCCACAGGGCTGGGGAGATGAGCACTGCACCCTAGAGTCAGATATGACTGGCTCTCTAGCAAGGGAGACATTTAATTTTACCTAAAATCATGGGTTTAGGTAAACTGACCCAAAAAAGGTCTTGTTTGGAGTTGTTAGAATAGATGTTCACATGTAGCTAAAGAGTCAGATCTTCTGACCATTGAATCGCAGGTGGTGTTTATTCCTCCAGCCTTGAAGCAATGGCAAGAACTGTGCAGGATCCAACCACCTTGACCACCAGTTCACCTCCCAACGTGAAGAATATATTTTACAAGTACAGTACTGTACATGTACACATACATCTACACATATAAAGGACAGCTCGAATGCGAATGCGATTCATTCATTGTAAGGCTTTCTACCAAAATGGGACCACCAATCACAAACCCAAGAGCAGACACGGCGCAGACATGTGCGTGGGTAGGGGGCTTGGATGCGCATGCGCACATTGACTTGTCTCTCCCTCTCTCCCCCCCCCAGTAAGCTGGGGAGTGGGGAGGGGAAGGGCCGCTTTCCGTCTGCAGCAGAGGGAGCAGGTGGCCGCAACCTCCTCCCTGCCTGCCAAAAACCCGGACTGAAATGGCTGCTGCTTTCTGATGTTGTTTTAGGATGGGCAAGCCAAGGCCTTGACAGCCCGGGAGGCTTGTGGGAACTGGGAAGGGAAGAGGCTCTTTTCCGCGCCTTGCGCTGGACCAAAGGGAGACAAAAGGGCTCAAAGGGGTGGGTGGGGGGAGAGCCCTAAAACCAAGCCAAGGGAAGGGGGGGGCGACCAAGCGCCCGCAGCGATGCAATTCAGATGGAGGAAGGCGCTCTCGCCTTTGCTTACTTGAAGCTGCGGCGGCTCAGTGGTTAAGAAGCGCGCCTTCCTTGTGAGCTGGAAGGCTGGCCCGTCGGCAGTTCGAGACCCGGGTACTACGTGACGGATTGAGCGAGCGCCCGCCTCTGTCCCATGGGGACATGAAAGGAGCCTCGTTTGGGGCGTATTATATACTGAAGCCCCCTTGCTGAAGGCGAGGCTGAAACAACCAACCCCCCCCCCCTCCGCGAATCCCGTTTCGGGCAAGGTTTGCAAACTGGGACAAACTGGTTTCCCCCAAGAAGCCAAAGCCGGGCTTGCTTTTCTCCCCTAGGACTTCCTTCCAACTCATTCGCCGGGGGGCGGGGCTGCTTTTGTGGGCGCAACTTAGGAGGACGGGGCGTTGCACTCTGCACGTCCACAGAGGCACTCCTGCCTTGCTCCGGCCCTGACCCTGGGAGGACATCTCCTCGCTCTCTTTGGATCCTCGCGTTGGGAAGGGGGGGGACTTGGGGGTCCGAGCAGGTGGGCTGCCTGTGAAACCTGGGGTGAGCCCCCCCCCGGGGGGCCCTGGCCCCGAGCCCCCCCCTCCCGGGACCTGCCGGGCTTGAAGGGGGGGGCAAAGGAGGAAGCCCGGAGCTCCGTCGTCCCTCCCCACCCCAACGGAAGGAAGGGGGCTGGTGGTGGCGTTGGGGGGGGGGCGCTGCGGCCCCCCGGCCGAGCTGCAGGGGGAGCAGTGGCGGGCGAGCGCGGCGGCGGAGGGCGGGCGGTAAGATGGCGGCCGCGGCTCAGGCGCTGAGCTGCTCGGGCTTGCTGCTGGCCGCCGCCGCCCTGGCCCTGCTCGCCGTGGCCATCAGCACCGACGCCTGGTACGAGACGGACGCCCGGCGGCACCGCGAGCGCTGCCGGGGCTACGGCCACAAGCAGCGCCACGCCGGCAGCGACCCGCCGGGCTCCATGTCGGCGCCCATCCCGCACCTGCCCCTCCGAGCAGGAGCCAGAGCCCCCAGGGCCGCCGCCGCCTCCGTGGGGCCCGGAGGACAGCCCCCCCAGCCGGCCCCGCTGCCGCTGCCGCCCGCCGCCCTGGTGCTGGAGTCGCACTGCGGCCGCCGCTTCAACTCCACCGTCTCGGGCCTCTGGCGGCGCTGCCACCGCGACGGGTTCGAGCCCGAGAGCGAGGAGCTCATCCAGAAAGGTGCGGGGCCCGAGGTGCGCCGTGGGGCGGGAGGGGGGTGGGTGGGATGGGATGGGATGGGATGGGGGGGTCTTGCTGGTGCAGGGCCCCCACCCCCCGTGAAGGCGTCCGGGGAAGGATTGGAGGGGGGGGCGGGCGGTCGAGCTGCCGCTGTCCAGGGTGCTGGAGCCACGGCGCCTCTTTCCTTAACTCAGCCATCATGGAGGAGGGCGACCCCCCCCCCCCCACCCCGGGACTCACTCTGCTGCCCAGCCTGTTGGGGTGATCCCTCCAGGGACCCATTCTTCTGCCCAGCCTGTTGGGGCGATCCCCCCAGCGGCCCAGTCTTCTGCCCAGCCTGTTGGGGCAACTCCTCCAGGGACCCACTCTTCTGCCCAGCCTGTTGGGCAATCCCTCCAGGGACCCATTCTTCTTCCCAGCCTGTTGGGGCAATCCTTCCAGGGACCGACTCTTCTGCCCAGCCTGTTGGGGCGATCTCTCCAGGGATCCACTCTCTCTCCAGCCTGTGGAGGGCAAGGACTGGCTTGTGAGGATGATTCCCCGCCACTTCCTTTGAGGGTGGTTTGCACTGTTTGCTTTCCTCCATTGATTCCCAGGGAAAGGGCCTGGGAGCTTATTATTTTCATAAGATGCTAGGAAAGTGGCTCGACATTATGAATTGCCATCTCCCAGATAATTGGCCCCTAGATGGTGGCTACTGATGCTTTCCAGGACCCTTTTAGTCTCAATTCTTCAGGAAGATTTGGCATCCACAATCTTGTTAGCATAGCACAAGTGGCTCTTGGAAGACCTCAGGTGAACCACAGGTACCATTGCAAGGATTCCTTGCTTGCAGCTGTCGAGGAAAGTGACACCAGCTGAAAGTCTAATCTATGGGTTGCTGCAAGATATTTCTCCACAGTCGTGCATAAATCCACCCCCTCGTGATCAAAAGCGCTTGAGACACACGTAAAACATGATGTATTGTAAATCGCTTAGGGAACCCTCCTTAGCAAAACAATAACAAGGTGAAAAAACTCTCAAGTTGTTTAGGGTACATTTCCAGCTACACACGCAGAGACGGGGGTGCTACAGCTTGTGATAGTTGTCGTTCATATTCAAATAGCTGATGCTGAAGACAATTTGTGTGAACTAGGTTGCGATGCAATGAACATCTTCTTGTCCTGAAAGAAAGCTCATATATGTTTTCCAGGAACATTGCTTGCCCTTTGCAGATTGCATTTTCTGAACCAGAAAGTGGGACAGTTGTTGTGATTATGTCATAACTGGCATCTTTTATTTGTTAGTGGCAAACATGATTTACAATGGCAGGTGCCACTATTGCTATGTAGCTGCTCTGTATCCAGCAACTGATCATTGACAAAGTAGTTCCCTGTTATTAGGAAGAAGGGTTTTGTGGTTGGTAACTGGTGTGCCATCTTCTGGCATGAAAATGCTTTTTAAAATGGATCTAGCAATGTTGATGTGTGCTGATTGTTGAATGTTGAAAGCAGCTGTTGCTCAGAGCTACTTAATTGAAAAACTTATGTTTGACAATCTCGAGAAGTCTTGGAAATTGGAGATTGAAGTCTTGGAGAAAGGACAAGGATGGGAATCTTGCAGTGGAAATAAGGGATAAGATTCGTGTTTGGAAATAATACGTAGGGGAGCTGTTTAGTGATGAAAGTGGTGAACTGCCTGTCATAAATGTCAATACTGGACCACCAACACTGAGAGTGAGGTTGTAAGAGCTTTGCAAAGATTCAAAGATGGGAAAGCAAGAGAGCCAGATGACATCCCAGTAGAAATTTTGAAACTTTTGTTTGAAGTTAGCATCAAAAAATTGATGGACCTTTTAAACACCATTTATGACACAGGGATCCTTCCAAGTGATTGGTTACTTTGTTACATTGCCGAAGAAACCAAACACGAAGTCCTGTGAGGAGTACAGAACAATTAGCCTCATGAGTCATGCTCTTAAGGTCTTTTTGAAAATAATCCATAGTAGAATTTATAAGAAGTGTGAAGAAAGCACAGGTGAAACACAATTTGACTTCTGGAATTCTATGGGTACCAGAGAGGCACTGTTTACGATGCAGGTCCTCATACAAAGATGTAGAGACATGAAATGTGATGTGCATGCATGTTTTATAGATTATGCAAAAGCCTTTGACAGGTGCCAGCATGAGAAGATGATTATAGTGCTGAAGAAAATAGGTACAGATGATAGATATCAGAATCATCACCAACCTTTATTGGAATCAGACAGCTCAAGTCAGAATTGAAGAGCAGCTGATCGAACAGGTTCAAATTTGCAGAGGTGTGCAACAAAGCTGTGTGTTGTCCCCAACACTGTTTAATATATATTGGGAGAGTATTTTTTTCAGAAGCATTATCAGATTTAAACGTTGACATTTAAATTAATGGGGAATATCTGAATAACATCTGATATGCTGATGACATGTTTTACGTCTGTCTCAAGGTTTGGCCACAAACCTTGCACATCTTCAGTTGATGCTGGATCGAGTTAGAGCTTCAAGTGCAGAATATGGTTTGGATCTCAATATCAAGAAGACAAAATATCTGGTTATAAGCCGAACTCCAACTCAAGGCAAGCTAATGGCAGGAACACAACTAATCAAAAGAGTGGATACAATTGTCTATTTGGGGAGTATGTTAAATGAAAAGTGGGATCCCAAAGTAGAGATTAAAATACGAATAGAAAAGGCAAGATCCATTTTCATAAAAATGTGACATTTGTTATCCAGTATAGATCTAACTCTTGCTACAAAGAGCCGAATAGTCAAAATTTACATATTCCCAGTGTTGCTATATGGAGTCGAAGCTTGGACATTGACTAAAGCATCTGAAAATAAAATTGAAGCTTTTGAAATGTGGATCTATAGACAGCTGCTAAGGATATCTTGGGTTGACCATGACTAATGTAGAAATGTTACACTGGATAGATAAAGTACAAGAACTGTTTAAGACCATTAAGCAAAGAAAGCTCCAATACTTTGGGTATATCATGAGGAATGATATGAAATATAAAATACCCCAACTTGCTCTACAAGGAAAGATCCCTGGGAAGAGAGGCCCTGGACGTAGATAGACTTCATGGCTGAAGAACCTGAGAGACTGGTGCGGCATGTCCTCGGAAGAACTGTTCTGAGAAGTTAAGAACAGGAAGACTATCGCCATGATGATAACCAATATCCAGAACGGATACGGCACCTGAAGAAGAGGAAGTCCTGAGGTTGCATATGCCTGTCTTTGGACCATGGAGGACAGCACCCTTTCCTGTGATGAAGCCTCCCCATTTTTTTTCTATAGAATTGTTGCTTTTATAATCTTAAAAAGTCTTTTATGACCTCTAGTGGCCAATTTTCTTTGTTTGTCAATTTAATACATTTATATACAGTACTACCCATCTGGGAGGAATTCCCATTCTTTAAAAAAAAACATTTTAAAAATTTGGAGTGTTCCGTCCCCAACACTAAAAAATTTCCATCTTCATCAGCTAGAGATAGTCTTAGGAATCATTAGTCATCGCCACCCTAGAGGTATGATTAGGAATCATTAGTCTTCATCACCAAAGAAGTATGAGTATGTGTCATTAATCATAGGCTCAATTGAATTTTTTGAACTGATTTTAGAAAATGTTTTTATGATAGGGAAATGTATAGGGTGCCTAAGAGACCCTGGAGTGCTCGGGTTGCATTTGAGCCCCTGGTAGGTTGTATGCTACCTTTGGGCTACATGTTGCCCACTGTATATTGACCCACAAACCAAACACTGGGAGCATAAAATCTCTACTAGAAGTACATACACATCAAACTCATCAGCAGTAGATTAGGAATGAAATCCAATTTTTAGTTCCAATAACAGTAGACCAATTGAATGGATGGAACGTGCTGAGTATGTAAGTCACATAGATTCAATGGCTTTATTGTAGTTGTGATTAACATTTGGATTTAGCCCTCGATGTTAAAACACTGAAAGCTTGTCTGTCATTGAGAGGGTCTGGCTGGGACATTTTAGAGACTAGTGAACATGCTTTAGGGTGCAATCCTGTTGGTGGCAGAAAGGGGCAAAGGGTGTTGTTCCTATTGCACCCTGCTGAAATGTCACCTGCTAGAGCAATATTCATGCCATTGGGAAGTTCTGTCAGCATAATTGTTCTGCTGAAAGAGGGAGGGAAGGCTGGGTGTGTTGGGGACATGAAATGAGGAGGTGTGGCTATTTTTTCACATTGCAGTTGGGAGGTGGGTGGAAAGAGGGCAAAACAGCCATCATATCCAATCCTAGTGGTATGCGAATACTGATTCCTCTGCCACAGAGTCTGCTGCTCTTCTGGTAAACTAGCATTGCTCTGCTCTGCATGAAGTGCTATTTAGAGTTCCTATTCTAAACATTGTGTACATTAGTAAACCATACATTATATTTTTCTGGCTGGTCCTTATCTCCAGAACAGACTTCCTTTCATTCTATTGAATGTCTCCTCCAATTCATCTTTTCCAGGAACCACCAATGCTAAAATGTGATTTAATATATTTGTGTCTGGAAGATAAATAATGCCACTTTCTTCCCCTGTTTTCCTCTGCCTTCGTTCTCCCAACTCCTTTCTTGTCTTTCCTGAGCCTGTTTTGGAGATTATAAGCTACTTTGAATAGGGACATGTCTAATGCAGTATCTTCTTTGTAATGGACCGTATACAGTGAAGATTGAAAGAAATGACATAGGAAGAGCGATAACAATGTGCGCAATAATAATGTTAATCTTATGTTTCTATGTGTTATGTACAAGTTATAGCTCTGCCTCCTCTTTACAATACCCATTACTAAATAATCACCAAATTTCCTGCATCTAATCTATTAGGAGCCATGTTCTGCATTTCCAGTTTTCCATGTTAAAAAGCAAACCAATCATTTTTGTTTTATTAATTAGTGTTTTCCAGCCCCAGGATAGTTTTCTTCTCTCTGGTACTCTCTTCTTCCCCTCAAGCCAAATGCTTTCTGTTCCCATTGACCTAAAAACAACTCTACTACTTGTTTGAGGGTGTGTGTGTTTGAAAACCACTTGTAGTGCCAACCCTCAATTTTTTTTGAGATTTGCCTAAAGTCAATGCAAAGTAGACAAGAGCATTACAATTCAACACAGAGTTTGGCATGTATACTCTCTCCAAACCCAAGGAAAAGCACCTAGGTCACAGTAGCTGGTGAAACATTACACTGCTACCTGTGCCACTGTGCACTTGCCACTACACCAGCTAGCCACTGTGCCAGCCAGAAACCACCTGTCAGGATGAATGGGATTTATACTCATGCAGTGAGGTAATAGATATCTCTTTAGACAAGCCTAGAAAAACTTTACTCTTAAAAGGGGTTGTTTGCATAGACTAGGAAGAGAAGATTCTAACCTGTGGACCCCAGCATGCCTTGGTATCGTACAGCTGAAATTTCTTCCCACTTACCTTGGTGCTACAGATTGAAAGGTTGCTAACCTTCTTCAGGATCACTCCTCATAGTACTTTTTGAAAAGCAGGCTTGGAAAGGTGTCACTTTCAAGATATTGTTGGACTGCAAGAGATTGCATTTTTTTTTTATAAAAAAAATTCTGTTATGGCTGGGAGAGACCAGTTATCTCTTAACCTCAGTGTACATCACCTGTAAAATGGGAATACAATTGGGTTGTCATTGACCAGGTTTTTGAGATTTTCTGGTGGCCACCTTAAGAATTTCATGTTTGAAGTTTGGATCTATTGCATCTTGGGATGAGATTTACATTTCACATTAGCTGTATTCAGGAAATAGATAACTTATATTACATAAATATGTGAAAAGAGAGAACATGCCGACCCAGTCTTTCTGACATCACTGGTGTTGCTCTCCACACATGAAGGGTGTTGGTTTGGAGGGGGACCTACTCATCATGGGAAGACTTTTTCAACACGATTGGGAACTGGTATTTCAGGATTTCCCATTGAAGTATAAAAGCTTACCTAGAGAAGACTTTCCTCTTTGGACTACCACTCTCCACACACAAACACTCAGAAAAGATGGTAACAGAGGGGGTGGAAGTACCCACATGTTTGTTTATTTAGACAACTAGGCACTGGGTAGACAATATACAGATATCATGATGTAAAACAGTTGACTGAGTCCACTGTTGCTGCCCAGCATTCATTTGCCTCTGGCTCTTTATTTTTGTAGGCAGAACCCTATTATTTAGTGGCACCAGCATTAGTCACCAGCATTAGTCAGATGGTGTAAATCACAATAGCAAATTGTCACTAAGTTAGGAAGTCAAGGTTTGCAATCCTCGTCATGAGCCAGTCATGTGCCTTGCCAAGCTTTATCTTTTAACCAGTGGCTATTTGCTGCTGCAATTTACACTGCTTGCCTTACTCTAGTGTACTTAAGTGATAGGAATCTGGCTTATAATATATACATTGGGAGATTCTTCTTCTTCTATGTCTAGGCCATACGTGAAATTGCCAAAATGAAACCACTTTTGAGAGTCCATTCTGCAGTTCCTTTGGCCTGACCTAGTGTGAGAAAGATTAGCTGGCAACACAAGGTTACCGTTAGCACGGTATGCCTGATTCTGGTTCAAAATTAACACAATCTTTGAGGAGAAAACAAAATACAGTAGTTCCCCAAGTAGCGTCGTTATGCAGAAAATGTCATTATGTGGGTTTCTATGGAGTTTCCTGCATAACAACGTTTTTAGCGTCATTATCTGGATAATGATGGTTATTTGTAGCGTCGTTATCCAGATAACGACACTAAAACGTCGTTATGCGGGGGAATATGTGGTGCATAACGGCGCGTTGTTAAGCGAAAATTAAGCTATCTGAACACGTCGTTATGCGAGGGTTCACTGTAACTGGAAAGAGATAAAAGGCACTATTTAATTGAATTCTTTTAAAACCCTCAAATTACACTCAACCGAAGAGTTGCAAAATAGTCTGTTTACTTTGACAGATTCTTCTTTCAGTTCAGTGTTGAACAAAAATAGTCAAACAGAAGGTTGTTTTATGGTATGATAGAGGAAACCCAATTTGGGCCAGAATGTAATTTTAGAAAACTAGAAAATGTAATTTCAGAATCAACTGGAAAATATGTCTTTTCTAATAATGAGATGGGATCATGATTTGTCCTACACACTTGTACACCCCACCTCCCAAAATAATGACTCAGATACCATTTAGATATGTACCCCTGATGCACCTGTAATATTGAAAAACTTATATTGATATTTATCATGGTTCCAAACATATTTGTAATGGCCACATTTCTTGATTCAATATATTCATTTCTTGTTACCATTCTTCATTGTGAACAATTAGCAAATATTCATTTTATTTATTCAAATTGTTAAATGTATTATTTGCAGACAGAAATAGAAAAAAATAATCTCGTTAATTATTATTTTTAACTTATTTTCATCAAGATCTCAAAATCTGATTAATGTAAAAATATTCTTGGCCTAAACTTCTTAAAGGAGAGAGTTTTTACAGTAGCACAAAATAATGTTTGCAAAGCATGGCATTTTTGTTCAGGAGGAGGGGGAGCAGTATAATCCATATTGCACAAAATACTGAACCCCTTATTGAGATGATTCATTCATAGGCCAACCAAAATAGGAGAAAAACTGTGCATTGGTACACAAAAATTCTCAGGCTTTAGGGGAAAACTGTTTCTTTACCAGGTGAGAGGTTAAAAGTAAGCAGTATGGAAGGAATAAAAGGGGTCTGGAATGGCTGAGCTTAAATTCATGCAGCTTGCCTGTTGCTCTAGTCGAGGCACTAGAATAGGGTAGAAGTTTAGATTTCTTTTTTCTTTCTTTCTGGGACTGCCCACAGACTCATTGAGGACTCAAAAGTTAAAAACTTCAGGTCTTTCATTTTAAACAATACAAATCATCCATAAGATTCAAAACTGCACCTGTCTGGTCTGAGCCCATTAAAGGAAAATAGAGTTCTTTGCAGTTAATGTAAGGTAAGGGCAATATTGCTGAAACAACCTACAAACTTTTGGTGCCCTTCAATTATACTTGATGTCTCTATATCAAATTTATCAAGATAGAACAAGAAGCTAAGGTTACCTGTTTTTCTGAAATAAATGAAATAATAGCAAACAGTTGAGATAAATACTGCAGAAATAATGCAAAGAAAACATGCTTAACAGTTTACTATATTGAGCTCTAACAAATGTTTCCAGATTCCTTTTTAGATCCATGAAATTCAATTTAAAAATTACTCAAGCCATGGAGAGGTGTTGTGTACTAAACCATTGAAGGTGTGTGATTTGTAATACAACCAAGCATTGTCAACTCTGTGGTTTTACTCCCTGATAATTCTCTAGAGCAGAATAACTTTGCAAAGGTCACCTGTGCAGAGACCTCAAGAACTTTATGAGTTGTGCTGCCAGTAAGTCATAATAGGTTACAATTATGAACAGTGATTCAAGAAACCACAAAAAAGTATGTTATTTACTCAAAACTTTCTCTGTGGCTTTCCTCCAGTTAGTTGTTTGGAAACTTCAAATCCAATTTAAGCTGCTGCCCTTTCACTCCACAGCAGGCACCATCTTATCCTATTTGATTGTGGAATCACAATTATCAGTCTAGCAAATCATGTATCAGTACTCCCTGTTTATGTGATACAGTTAGATATAATATTAATGAATGAATGATTATTTATCTGCACTAGCCATATAGCTTTGCAGATAATACATAAAATGTTACTGTGATGGAAGAGGAACCTACTAAAATCAAGAAGATAAATAGAGAATCATAAACTATACATGCTCAAAAAATTAAATAGATTAATTCTGCAGGGAAATAGTTTAAAAACCATTTTCAAGCTTATTTCAAATTACTACTGTTAAAAATGTGCAGACTCTACCATCACCTGTTTATCTCAATCTGCATGAAGGAAAGATACATAACAATCAAATGAGCAACTAGTATTATTCCCTCAAAACAGACAAATTAAGACTTTGAGCACAACTCTGTAGAAAGAGCAGAACAGCAGTACATTTGCCAGCATTTGAAGACCATCATTGGCATATACAGTTTTGTAATGGAATTCTTCTGAAATAACCTTCCAGGGAAGTCTTGCAAATGAAAAGACCCCAAGGGGGCCCATCAGGACTCCCGTCCCGGGCCGGATATGATGGGGGCCTGGCACCGCCAGGAAACCACTGATGTGTGCATGCACAAGCAAAAGACGCATATGCCGTAAACCAGAGGGGCATGACCAAAATGAGGGGGGGCATGTACCGGGCCTGGAAATTTCTGATGCCGGCCCTGAAAGACCCTTCTGTATTTGGGAACTCTTAGTACTTTCAGATACTGTGCCACTGTATTTGGGGCAAGTTGTTGAGAAGCAGCAATAACAAGGAGACAACTTCTTGAAGGCAGGTCAATTATTTTGATGTTCAGTGCTGCTTTTGCAGATTTCTCACATTGCCATAGCCAGTGGTCAATATATCTGTGGAGGCAAAAGTCCCAAAGTACATTGTTTGGACATAATATCTTTCATTCATTTGCTCTCATGTTGAGTATTGCAGAACAACAGAAAGCAAACGAGATGGAACTAAATTCAGCCATAGTCGAGATGAGCCAGACCTGTGTAGAAACTGAAGTACGGCTACCTTCCAGTCTCAGGAAGAATCTGGAGCACAGCCTGGTTCAGCAAATATTTGCTAAAGAAACTTAGATTGCATAATTATAATTAAAAGGTTGCTCTTGCTTGAAAGCCAGCCGTATCTGACTAAATGGTAGTGGGCCAGGTTATCTAAGAGACCGCATCGCCCTATGGACGTCTGTCCGTCCAACCAGAGCGGACCGGAGGGGCTCTCTAATGGTGCCATCAGCCAGGGGTGCTTGCCTCTCTGGCACAAGGAGGAGGGCCATCTCCGTGTCCGCACCGGCCCTTTGGAACCTCCTGTCATTAGAATTGCACCTCCAGATGGAGTTGCTGCCCTTTAGAAAAGAACTAAAAACCTGGCTGGCGGGCCAAGTGTGGGGTGCAGGTGGAGGGGTGGCTTCCATTAGGTGGTTGGTATAGAGGATTATCCCTTCCCCCACGGTTCCTTCGGTACCTGCACCCTTTTTAGGGGGCGGGTTCTTAATTCTGTTTTATCTGTTTTATCTTTGACTGTGAACCACCCTGATTCGGCCTTGGTCGAGTGGGCGGTATAGAAATCCAACAATTAAATTTAATTTAAATTAAATTATAGGGTCCGGTGCTCATCTCCATTTACAATCAAAGGGCCAGCGCTGTCTGCATCTGCAGATGTTTTCGTGGACATGTAGCAGGCATGACTAGATGGAGAGCGCTGTTTACCTTCCCACCGTGGTACCTATTTATCTACTCACAATTTCTTGCTTTCAAAGTGCTAGATTGGCAGGAGCTGGGTCAGAGATGGGAGTTCACTCCATCAGGTAGCACTCGGGTCTCAAACTGCCGACCTGCCAACCTTCCATTCACCAAGTTCAATGTCTTAACCACTAACCAACCCAGTCCCTAATTAAGAAGAGTAATAATCATTTAGCTTTTAGACAGCATTATTGAATGTTGTTAAGAGCTTCACATACCATCTTTGTCCAACCCTTAAGCAGTAGTGTTTATTTATTAAGTAATGACACTTCTTTCCATTAATAAGTTCAAGGCTGGATTCATGATTCTTTTTTTTAATATATATTTTATTTCCATGATAACCCTTTGGGAGGGAGCAGGCTGAAAGAGAGAGAGTGGCTGCCTTAAGCTTACTCAGCAAGTGTTATAGTGCAGTGAACATGGATTGCCTTAACTCTGTCACCATGCTACGCCAACTGTCCCTGCTAAGGTTGAGAATATGGAACATGGATGAGATTACGTCACAGACAGCAAGCATAACATTTGACAGAATGAAGCAGATGTCTCAGAAAACATGTTGTATAGGTCACTTACTCTTGTACAGTACTTCTTAATTAGTTGCTTATCAAATTTTGTAATTCACTTACTCTTGTACTTACTAATTGTTAACTAGTTGTCTGTCATGTTGTATCTCAGGGGTGCCCAAACTATGACCAGTGGGCCGTACGGGTGCGTTATACTTCCGCTTCCAGGAGCAGCAAGGATGGCACAGGCCGGACAAATTGGTGTGGGGGCCAGATCCAGCCCACTGGCCATAGTTTGGGTACCCCTGTTGTATCTGGACTGTCAAGGATGAAAGGCATGCTTATGTGATTTTCTGGTTTATGCATCAAAATAAGGTGGTCAACTTTGGATACTCTGCACCTTGAGTTGACTATCATTTGTTGCTCTGTCTCAAAGACCCAAGGCCTGTGCTCTGTAGTGAGGTTGCAGCAGAAGTGGGATTTGTGTATTGCCTGTTTGATAGCTCAGTCTTCTAGTCATTGTACTACATCAGTTGCAGAATCAGGATCGTGGTTTAGAGCAAAGCATCACTAACACTAGGCTTCTGATAGCTGGGTCTCCATCTGAAGGCTGTATTTTGGTCTCTTGCAGGAATCATTCAGCGCTGCACAGCGGTGAAATATCACTACACTTCATCTTCCCTGCCACGGAACTTGCCAGTGAATATTACCAATACCATCCGCCAGGATGAGTGGCATGCTCTTCGTAAGTATCCCAGCACTGACCAAACATCCCTGTATTTGTATGATCAGAACTAACCATTCAAGGTACAGGCTTAGTTTAAGCCTGAAACTGGTGACTTATGGGTGACGAGATAAGAGGTTTTTGCCTTCTTCCTCTAAATCGGTGTTTCCCAACCTCGCGTCAACTCCTCAGGGCTTCCATAACATTTCAGACCATGAACCATTCACGTGGTTCAGTGGGCCGGTCATGTGGTTCAGCAGGCTGGTTACATGGTTCCTCCCACCAGAAGTGGAAGTAAAACACGCCATGCAATCTGTTTTGTAACAGGATGAAATAGATTTTTAAACTGCCATTTTCTCTGCTTAAACCAGGGGTACCCAAACTACAGCCCATGAGCTGGATCCAGCCCTCATGTGGCACACACCGCCCTCATCACTCCTGGAAGCAGAAATACAGGTGTGTTTTAATTCCTCTTCTGGAAGTGACGAGGGCGGCGTGGCCTGGATGAATTGGTGTCAGGAGCCAGATCTGGTCCACTGGCCATACCTGTCAAGCGCAGCTCCAGACAATACGGGACCTGCGCAGAACACTTCTGCACAGAAGCCTTCTGCGCATTCGTGGAAGCCTTCTATGCATGCGCAGAAGCCTCCTGCGCAGAAGGGTTCTGTGCAGAAGGGGATGTGCAGTAACAACTTTCCCCTGCCATCAAATTATGGGATGGTGGCAGATGGCGGCGGGAAAGTAGAGGGTTCTACGCATGCGTAGAAAGGACCTGCGCAGAAGGGATGCGCAGAAACTACTTTTCCCCCACTGCCAAATTATGAACAAAAGTAGCACAAAATTACGGGGAAATCCCAGCCATTACGGGGTACTTGACAGGTATGCCAAGAGCCCTCTGGGACCCCTCCTGACACAAGTATAGAGGACGTGGCACTAGACACTTCCCTCATTCCATTTTCACCTGACATGGTTTAATTGCACTATAGTGCAGGTCTGCAGAGGACTGTGGGGGACTCCAGTGGCTTAGTGGTTAAGATGCTGAACTTGATGACCGGTAGGTCAGCAGTTCGAGACTCAATAAGTGCACGACGGCATGAGCTCCCGTCATCTGTCCCGGCATCTTCCATCCTAGCAGTTTGAAAGCAAGAAATTGCAAGTAGATAATAGGTACTACTTCAGTGGGATGGTAAATGTTGTTCCATCATGCCTGCCACATGACCACAGAAACGTCTGCAGACACAGACAGCACTGGCTCTTGGGCTATAAATGGAGATGAGCACCACGCCCTACAATCAGATACGACTGGGTTTTGAGCAAGAGTGACCTTGACCTTACAGCTCTGCAGTTGACAGGCTGTGCAACCTCATAATGAGCTGTCAGCCAGAGGACATTATTTTCCCCAACACAAAGCATCCTGATATTGTATTTATGCCACGGACAGTCCAAGGGAGGGGGAAAATACTGGTGGCATTTCAACAACTTGCAATGTGTTTTCTACCTGACACCATCAAGCCTCTTCCAAAGCGGTTATTAAGTAGACTTTGGTTCAGTCACTGCAGCAAATGATATTTTTCTGTGAGCATGACAACAGTTGCCTTCATAAATCTTTATAATTGGTTTCTCCAATCTGCCCCCCTCCCCCGTGTGTTGGACTACAACACTCCGCCATGTGGATGACAGGAATTGTAATCAAGCTTTTCCAGAGAGCAGCAGATGTGGGGGCCGCTTTAGGAGAGTTTTACGAGATTAAGTGCTCTCCGGTTGGGCAAGCAATTGTGCAGATTCAAGGCTTTGTCTTTTATGTCAGCTCGAGTCCCCAACTTACCTGCTCCTCAAATTACCTGCTCACGGACTTACTCTCCCTTTGCTTCTTTCTTTCACCTTCTTACTTCCTTGAAACACCCTCCCCCCCCCTTTCACTTCCCTTAGATCTGCGGAGAATGACAGCTGGCTTCATTGGCATGGCCGTCTCCATCATCTTGTTTGGATGGATCATTGGCATGTTGGGCTGCTGTAAACAGCACGAGCTCATGCAATATGTCGCTGGGCTGCTCTTCCTGATGGGAGGTGAGAGTTGTTCCTCATTTTAGTCTACAAATCCGTCTTCTGAGCAAAATGTCCTGTGCAATTATGCACAACAGATCAACGTCTTGGCAGTGGGGCTGGATCTCACGGGAGAAGCAACAACCGTGCAAGAGGGAATGCCATTAGTTGCAACCACAGGAGCAGGGGGTGGGGGGAGGACTGCTAGATTTCAACCGGATTTCTGCTCCAGGCATTCCTCCTCTTTAGTTATGCTTCCTGAGGTCGATGGGGATTGCAGACTGACATCACATTGAGGGTCACACTCTGACCCCTTCCAATTAGGCTTCTAAAATGCTTGGTGTCATTTTCAAGCGATAAAAAGAAGTGAATCTAAATGTGTCAGATAGTAGCAATAGCAATCACACTGATATACTTCTCCATAGCGCTTAGTGCACTCTCTGGGTGGTTCACAAATTAATTAGCATTTTGCCCCCAACATGCTGGGTACTCATTTTACCAACATTGGAAGGACAGAATGTTGAGTCAACCTTGGATCCTGTCAGGATTGAACTCAAAATGTTTTGTGGTACAGCAGTTTAACCACTGCGCCACCAAGGCTCATGCCAGTTATCACACTTTGCCTATCTGGTGCTTTAACAGCTATCAAAGATTAAGGCTGTTCCACAGAGATATGAACAGAGTCATGCACAGGGGTTACCTTGGACTCCCCACCCATCCATGCCTAAGTAGACTTTCTATCAGCTATCTGATGATTTGTGGCAATTAATAAGGGCTGCACCACCACCACCACCCCAAAATAGAAATTGTTAAGCATAAGTTGGATGGCTGTAACGCAAGGTTTTCTGTATTGGCTGGAGGCTGGACTTGCCAACCTCTATGACAAGGGGTTCCCAAACTTTTCACGCTGGCTGGCTTGACCACATCTCCCAGACAGATGAGTGGGCTGGTCACGTGGTTCCTCCTACCGTAAACTACATCCACAGCTATCATAAATATGTTTACAACAGCCGTTGGTGTGTTTACGACAGACGCAGGCGCACTTACGCATGTGCGAGCATATTTTACAGCTGTCATAAATGTGCCCACTTCTGCTTCCAGTGGTGGTGAGGGTGGCTGCGGGCCACATGAAACAGTGCCGTGGGCCGGGTCTGGTCCACGGGCCATAGTTCGGTCACCCCTGCTCTATGATGTTGTACCATAATTCTTAGATTTTTAATTCTAAATGGAGTTGCCTCCTTTTCAGCTGTGCCTTAAGAAGGAGCTCAAATTTCAAGAAGAAGCTCTTACTTTCCACAGCAAGGCATTGCTATGCAGAAGAGCCCCCAAGAGTGAATGCAGCTGTTGCTCTCAAATCCCTAAGAATTTTGCCCTCCTGCTTCTTCTTCAGAACCTCTATAGCCGCGATAGCAAACCTTGGCACTCCAGATGTTCCTGGAGTTCAATTCCCAGAATCCATACAGGCGCGTTTTACTTCCGCTTCCGGGAGCAACAAGGGTGACGCGGGCTGGATGAGTCCAGTAAACCCATTCTTGCGGATTCACGGGGGCTTGGGATTGTGGGAATTGAAGTCCAAGAACATCTGGAGTGCCAAGGTTCACCATCATGGCTCTATAGAAAAAAGAAGTACTGTATCAATGGATGCCAGTGTTGTGTAGGTGATAAAGTAACAGACTTGTGCTCAGGAGACCTGGGTTCAAATCCCCTCTTGGTCATTGAAACTGACTGGCGAGTGGCTTTTTATATCTCTCATATACCTTGAAAACTTTATCATGGTTGCCATAGATTTGACGGTACAGAACGTAACATGGGATGCTACTTGTTGTAAACCAAACAGCTGTTAAAGACACAGATGTAGCACCTGGTGTAACAGATGACAACTCTACATTGCAAGATGGAAGAGGAGATACATGGCAATTCCTCCTCTCCACTCCCCAAATTTCCCTCCAGTCCCTCCTGTCTAGGAGGATCATATGGCAAAATGTTAGAATAAATGCAAGAACATCAGTATGCTGATGATACCCAGTTATATATCTCGGCCCATGGGGACACCAGTGTTGCAGTCAATGTCCTATCCAGATGTCTGGAAGTGGTTGGGTCTGGATGGGGGACAACGGGCTACAATTAAATCCCTCCAAGACTGAGTGGCTTTGGATAGGGGGTCCCGCGTTATCCAGGGAGCTGCCATCTTTGGTGCTGGATGGGGCTTCCTTGCCCCAAACAGACCCGGTGCATAATTTGGGGGTCCTCCTGGACTTGCAACTCCTGTTCGAAGAGCAGGTGGCAGTCGTGGCCAGGAGGACTTTTGCGCAGCTTCGTGTCATCCACCAATTACGCCCACTCCTGGACCAGGACTCCTTGCTTACAGTCACCCATGCTCTGGTCACTTCCAGACTGGATTACTGTAATGCTCTCTACATGGGGCTGCCCTTGACGACCATTCAGAAGCTACAGCTGGTTCAGAATGCGGCTGCCTGGGTGGTGATGGGGTGTGGGCGTTATGCCCATGCCTCGCCGCTGCTACAGGAGCTGCATTGGCTGCTAGTCTGCTTCCAGGTGCAATTCAAGGTGCTGGTTTTGATCTTTAAAGCCCTTCATGGTGTGGTCCAGGATATCTAAGAGACTGCATTGCCGCAAGGTTTTCAACCCATCCTACGAGGGCAGGCCATAGGGGCTCTCTGGTGGTCCCATCAGCAAGAGAGGTACACCTCACTGGGACCAGGAGGAGAGCCTTCTCGGTATCTGCTCTGGCCCTTTGGAACCTCCTGCCACCAGAATTGCGCCTCCAGGCAGAGTTGCCCCCATTCAGGAAGGCATTAAAAACATGGCTCTGCCAGCAGGTGTGGGGGGCATCTGACATCACACCCCACCCCTGCTGGCTCATCTAGCCCTGTCTGTGGTTTTAATGAGGGGTCAGGTTTTTATAGGCACTTTAAATGTTTTAGTATTGGTTTTATTGTAAAGAATGTTTTTTAATTGATGTGAGTCGCTGAGGCGAGAAAGGCGGCCTACAAGTCCAATAAATAAATGAATAAATGTAAGGCTAAGTCAACCTTGGTCCCCTGTCAAGAATGAACTCACAACATTTTGGTTGTAGTACAGCAGTTCAACTACTGTGACATGGATATCTTCCAGCTAAGGCAACACTTCCATATACCTGGTGATTTTCACAGCGGTGTATGCCAAAAATCCTTGTTAGTCTTTAAAATGTCACAAGAATCACACTTGTTGCTTTTGCACCAACAGGCCAAGTTAGTTACGTCCTCAATCCTTGAACAACTTCCATGAACAGAAAAAAGTAATGGGTAGAGAGCAGTGTTTCCCAACCTTTGGTTTTTCGGCTTCAATTCCCAGAAGCCTAAGTCAATTTCCCAAAGCACTGATCAGCCGATTGACTGACTTAGGCTTCTGGGAATTGAAGTCCACTGGTGTTCCGTGGAACATAGTTTGGGGAACGCTGCTCTAGCTGGGCCTTAACACAAGGGGCATTATTTTGGGAAGCATAAGAAAACCTACCAAGAAAGACCATAATTAACATACCATGCAGAACTTCCAAGATCAACTAGCCACATAACATCCCATATACAAATCAGGCTGGTTTGAACCTATTACAGTTCACTCACCAAGCTGAAATATTCTTGCTTTTCATTATCTGGAAACATCTTCTGCAAACTCAGGAAGGTCAGCAAACCGATGATCACCCAGAGCCCTAAAAGCTTCTGCTGCTGGAAGCTCTGTGCTTCTCCTTGAGTGGTTTAAAAATAGAGAAAAGAAAAATGCAGAACATAAGGTTGAAAATTGTGGACTTCTAGTCTCCTTTCCCTGCATACATAAGAAAAGTAAGCTAATTCTGTAGATATCCCCTCGTTGCTTTGTTGTCACAAAACATCAACAGAGTTCTGGAAAAGCAATAAAATCCTAGAGCATGGATGCCCAAACTTTTTGGGCTGTGGGCCTGTCATATGTCTGGAAGCGGTTGGGGTCTGGATGGGGGACAACGGGCTACAATTGAATCCCTCCAAGACTGAGTGGCTTTGGATAGGGGGTCCCGCGTTATCCAGGGAGCTGCCAACTTTGGTCTTGGATGGGGCTGTTTTGCCCCAGACAGACCCGGTACGCAATTTAGGGGTCCTCCTGGATTCGGGGCTGCTACTAGCAAATCAGGTGGCAGCTGTGGCCAGGAGGGCTTTCTCACAGCTTCGCGTCATCCGTCAGTTGCGTTCGCTCCTGGACCGGGACTCTCTGCTCAGGGTCACACATGCTCTGGTCACCTCCAGGCTAGATTATTGCAATGCACTCTACATGGGGCTGCCCTTGTCAACCATTTGGAGGCTGCAGTTGGTCCAGAATGCGGCAGCCAGGGTGGTGATGGGGCGCGGGCATTATGCTCATGCTTCACCATTACTTCGGGAGCTGCACTGGCTACCAGTTTGCCTCCAGGTGCAGTTCAAGGTGCTGGTTTTGACCTTTAAAGCCCTTCATGGTAGTGGGCCAGGATACCTTAGAGACCGCATTGTCCCAAGAGTGTCCGCCCATCCAACCAGAGCAGATCGGAGGGGCTCCCTAATTGTTCCATCTGCCAGAGGGGCTCGTCTCTCTGGTACATGAAGGAGGGTCTTTTCCGTGTCCGCACCGGCCTTGTGGAACCTCCTGCCTGAAGAGTTGCGGGAGCAGATGGAGCTGCTACCTTTCAGAAAAGACCTAAAAACCTGGTTGGCAGGGCAGGTGTGGGGCCCAGATGGAAGAGTGGCCCCCACCTGTTGGCTTATAAATTAAACCCCCATTTCTTTTAATTGTCAATGAAGGCAGTTTTTTAATGTGGGTTTTTAAGAGGAATGGGGTAGGGGGGTGGGTATGTTGGGTTTTAATTGGTTGTATTGTTTTATGTGTGTTTTAACTTGTTGTGAACCGCCCAGAGTCGGGTTTACCTGATTGGGTGGCATATAAATTTGAATATAAATAAATAAATAAATAAATAAATAAATAAATAAATAACACACCCATTTCTGTGGCTGTGGCAACTGCAGAAAATACATGATAATGTAATTGTATCCCACCTGGTTTTCAGGTAAGTTCTTTGTCCTGGATCATGTAATGAGAAGTGTGTAAACATGGCCAGTGCCCAGCCTTGCTAGCTGGAATATTCTTGGAGTTGGATCCAAAATGGTAACTTTCCAAGTTTTGATTCATAGATTATGTGTGCTATATATATAGTTCTTCTGGGCCAAAGGCATACATCAAAAATGCTTTGCTTGCTGTTATCAAAACAGTTTATATACATACAGTATATCGGTATTTTTAGCACACTTCAGGCTTTTAGAGAAAATAATGGCAGCAAAACACAGTCCAAAATGTAGTTCTTAATTTTGGTTTGAAAGCAGACAAGGTAGAATCAATAGATGCCAATGTGATGGATAATTTTATTCATCTACAGATGAGCTAAACTGATCGACCCTCAATGGATGAGTTAGAAAGATCAATCAAAATTAAACTAATATCTCTTTCTAGATGTGTTAATGATTCACAGGTGGGGGAAGAGTAGCTCAGAAGGGTACCTGCGCTAGTGGCTTACATTCCCAACAATATGATTGCCAGTGCCAAAAACTGTACGCCCAAGTGTGCCAAAGATGAACAAATGATTACACTTTTGATATCCTTATGTGGCAAGTAGCATGTTGAAGTCCATTTTCTAGTACAGTATTTGGCTGGAGTATTTGATTATTACACAGAAGCAACAATTAGCTTCTCACTACATTGCTTATAGGAAACTGCGGTGGCTTAGCGGTTAAGACACTGAGGTTGACAACCGAAAAGTCGGCAGGTCAGCAGTTCAAGACCCTAGTGCTGCATGACAGCGTAAGCGCCCGTCATCTGTCTCAGCTCCTGCCAACCTAGTAGTTCAAAAGCAAGAACTTGCAAGTAGATAAATAGGTACCGCTTCGGTAGGAAGGTAACAGTGTTCCTTGCGGTCCGGTGTCTAGTCATGACTGCCACATGACCATGGAAACGCCTGCAAACACTGACAGCGCTGGCTCTTTGGCTGTAAACGGAGTTGAGTAGAGTCGGACGCAACTAGCTTATAGTACCAGTCTTGTGTGTCTAGGCCAGACATGAAGCTGCCAAAAAGAAGCCACCTTTGGTGAGTTCATCCCGCACTTCCTTTCACCCAACCTAGTGTGAGAAAGTATAGCCAGCCCAAGGTGGTCATTGCCCACTTGTGGTTAAAAAAAATACCACAATCTTCAAGGAGGCTTTTTCTGTGTACCCTATAGTATCAGTGATCAGTTGCCGTGATGGAATTTATAGTGTAACATTTCTGGATGGTACTATTTTGGGAAAGCGCTCTTAGGGAAGAAAAAGGGAACTGAAGTGTGAAAGCTTTGGATGGATGACGCACAGTGGGATGCAGTAGCAAGAACAGGGAAGAAACTTGATGAACCAGAACACAAACTTGAGAAAATGACAAATATAGCAGATATTGCCTAGAACAATGATGGCGAACCCTGATCAGCAGGAGTGCTGACGTGGGCTTCTGGTAATTGAGATGCAAGAACATCTGGAGTGCCAAGGTTCGCCATCACTGGCCTAGAGCTTGCGAAAGTAGCTTCTTGAATGTAATTCCCAGAATCATCTACCCAGCATAGCCCATCTCTTTAGTTTTACACACACCCACCCAAGAAATACTTTTCCAGGCTCAAGGTCATGCCCAGCTAATGTGGGAATGCCTCATTTTTTTTAATAGGTACCTCCCTCTTTTTATTTGAATAATAGTGAACATTTGACAGCTTATCCTGCCCTCTTCAGGGAAAGTGCACAACATTGACCTTTCTTGTCTTCAATTTCCCTCCCCCTCTTGCTCAGGTACCTGCTGCATCATCTCCCTTTGCACCTGCGTGGCTGGGATCAACTTTGAGCTCTCTCGTTATCCTCGCTACGTCTATGGGCTACCTGAAGACATCAGTCATGGCTATGGCTGGTCCATGTTCTGTGCCTGGGGAGGCCTGGGGCTGACCCTCCTGGCAGGATTCTTATGCACACTGGCGCCCTCTCTCAACAGCACCCGGACTGTTGTACAGAAACCCAGACAGGAAAATGGCGCTGTGTGATGAGAACATACCGAATTCTAGCAAGCACAGTCCAGAACTAGGCTACCAGAGTGTGGGCATCTGAGATTCACCAAGCAAGGTGGGTCCCCCACCACCACCACCGTGGAACAAACTAAGGGATTCAATAGCCTCGGCCAAGTCTTGGGAGACCACCACCCTCCGATTCTTCAGTCCGCCTGTCTCTGTTAAAAACAAATCAGCCAGGTCAATTCTTATTCCTGGCTTGCCTCAAAGAGTTATCTGTTAAATAGGGTGTGTTGCTGTCGGATCTGTGTACCATTTAAACTAAATCAATTTCTGCTAGGAGAAGCCACTGTGAATTCCATTTGGTGTCCAATGCCTTCAAAGAAACGCAGTTCCCGGGAACTCTTGAGGACCAGTTGGAGGTGAAGACCAAAGGGAAATCTATTCTCTCTCAGTATGGGTTCTCCTCTGCAGCAGAGACCTGATGCCTTTTGGGTTGAACATAATCAATTGCATTGAAACCACATGTGACATGTTTACTTTAAGAGATGAAGGTATAGTCATTCAGACAGGGAGGATAGAAAGTTCTTCCTCTGAACCACTCAGTATCTGAATTTTGTCAGCCAAATATGCATACCAGCTCCTAGTGTAGTCTTTGGGTTAATATATAGGATGCTAGGGTATACCTCTAGTTTTCAGATATGTGTAGGATTCCTCCACAAAGGGGGTGGGGGGCAGACCTCAGTAATATAAAGCTTACCAACCCTGCCCAGTGATTCAAGCTTACAGGCAGGTATGGGTTTGTGTGCACCTAATCCCACTACTTAACTCCTTTTGAATATTCCTGCTTGTCAGGTTGAAGCCACATCTTCACTTAATGGGACAACCCCACAGGTTTCATCCTAGGTGAAACCAGAATGGCACCCAGGCCTTGATCTTAGACACAAGGGAGGCATCGCAACCACCCTAAAAACTGAGACTGAATGTGATAGAAATCTTACCATGACAGATGAGCACACAAACGGAAAAGCCAACAGCTCCTTGGTGGCAACCTCTTAAGAAACTGAAGCGCCCTTAAAAGAGAGGCTCGCCCTATGCATATGAACAAGAGCTGGATCTAAACTCAGGAACATCAACAATGGTGCTGAGAGGAAGGACTGGTCTTTCCTCATTGTACTCCTTTTCCGTCTCCCTAAAAGACTGCACAGAAGCTTTCGCCCGAGGGCTGTTTACATTGTATTTTTAAGTGGCATGTAATTAATTACTCAGTGCTAAAGTCAATGTATTCATGGAAAGTGTGGTTTTTAAATGGAAGTTGTACGTTTCAAAAAGCATTAAATTAAAAGGCTTGGTTACAGTGACAGAATAGCCTCTGGGACCCCTGATAGGCTCCTCTCCATTTGCCTTCTTTTACCTGCACAAAAGCCACGGCATCAAAGAAACAATGACACAAGGTAGATAGTTTCAATCATTTTGACAATCTGCCTTTGGCCAATACTCCTGGCAAGACTTCCAGCTGATCAGGCCGAATGAGAATATGGGGCAGGTTTCATCTCAAAGAGAAATACTAGGAGCAGAGATCAAACCAACCAACAAAACATCCGGTGAATTGAATATAACTTGCTTTGAGTGAAATGCTATATAGGGAACTAGGGAAAAAATACCCAGGCATGAATTGTGTCACTAAAGGGGTGAGATGAGCAGCTTTAAAAGATGGTCAAGAATTCAACCACATAATCATAAGTATGGATTGCTAGCGCAAATCTGGATGTTTTGCAGTTCTTTTTCTTCTTCTGTGTCGAGGCCAGACGTGAAACTGCCAAAATGAAGGCATCTTTTGGTGAGTTCATTCTGCAGTTTCTGTTGCCTGACAGTTGGAAAAAACCCAACACAGCTATGGCTCATATGAATGGTCCAGCCTACAAAGTTTAATTCTTTTTCCTGAAAAAATACACAAACAGCTGTTTAGTCAAAGCAAATGCTTTATTTTCCCCCCCCATTAGGTAAAAGAAAGTAACAGTTCAGTTTCAATTGTTTTGATCCTGTTTGGTGAAAGAATCAAGCATAGTACTGTAGATTGGCTTTCTTCTTAGCCTGGACCTCTAAGATGCCTTCCATGTAATCTTCATGGGTGAGCTCCGTTGCTCCATGCCGCAGGGCAATCATCCCCTGACCCAACAAGAGAAAGCAATTCAAGAAATAGGACTTAAAAATGGATTCCATAGTCTGATACTGTTGACTGTGGAAGTAACTCACCAACCCACCCCGGTTCAGTATCAGCTGCTGAAGGCAGTTCCTTGATTCTTCAGTGAAAACCCAACAAGGAAGACAGTTGGCAAAACTTACCGCTTCTACACACACCGCCTTGCATTGGGCTCCATTGAAATCATCTGTGCAACGTGCCAGCTCCTCGTAGTTTACATCAGGGCTGCAGAAAAATTATTTTTTCAAAAAAGTAGAAACCTTCCCACTGGAAACATTACAACACTTAAAATGCCAAAGCTAAGACACTATGTGATCACTTGATAAAAAGAATAATTACATCTTTGCCAGAACGTAAGCCAAATTTTGCAATCTGCATACATTATGTAAATCTGATTTATTTAATGCTGGATGATCAACTCTGGTTTTGCTGGTAACTGACAAGGAACAAAAGAGGGCACTAAACCCTGGCTAGTTGTTTGGTGTTTTTACTCAACTCCCTCTATCATCCCTGTGATTTCAGCAGATATCACTCACAGAGGTGTATCTCTAAAGCCATGAGGACTAGAAAGATACTTCAAAAAAGAAAGCCAAAGTTGTAGCAGCTTATGTGCAAAGTCATATTCTGCGGATATATTGGATCACAGTATATGCCCATGATGATGAATCTTGGCACTCCAGATGTTCCTGGACTTCAATTCACAGAAGCCCAAGCCCACTTGAATCCATATGAATGGGTTGGCTGCGATTCATCTGGCCCGTGCCGCCCTCCTCGCTTCCGGAAGCAGAAGTAAAACGCACCTGTACGGGTGCGTTTTACTTCCGCTTCCAGGAGTGACAAGGGTGCCATAGCTGTGTTGGTTTTTTTCCCAAGCACCCGTGAATCCACGCAAATAGGTTTACTGCAATTCATCCGGCCCACACCGCCCTTGTCGCTCCTGGAAGCAGAAGTAAAATACACCTGTACGGGTGTGTTTTACTTCCGCTTCCGGGAGCGACGAGGGCAGTGCGGGCCAGACGAATCGCAGCCAACCCATTCGTATGGATTCAAGTGGGCTTGGGCTTCTGGGAATTGAATACTAGGAACATCTGGAGTGCCAAGGTTCACCATCATGGGTATATGCTAACCTGCAAAGCACAAAATGAGCAAAGTCTAGAGGATTTGGTAATTGCTTCACAGCACACGGGCATTTCCCATGACAAAGAAGTTTCCTTTTTAATACCTGACATTCATTTTCCGTGAATGGATTTGCATAATCCTGGCTCTGGCTTCCTCATTGGGCATGGGGAACTCAATTTTGCGGTCCAGCCGTCCTGAACGGAGCAGGGCAGGGTCTAGAATATCCACTCGGTTCGTTGCAGCAATCACCTGGATAAAGGAAATCACTCATGAGTTGTGCAAGCAGCAAATTCTATCCTCTGAGATGCTACTGTCCCTGTTAAGGTTTTCTCTTCATTACTATGATTAGTAAAGCTGTAATACCTGCTTGCGGCACTGCACCATATCCTCTCCAGCAAGTGATACCTACCTTTACTTGTGTGTTAGGCTGGAATCCATCAAGCTGGTTCAGCAATTCCAACATAGTCCTTTGTACTTCCCGATCACCTGCCTTTTCACTGTCAAATCTGAAGAAAACATGGCATATTTTTTGCATAAAACTCATTTTCCATTTGACGTACATACATAAAACTATGATCATACCATAATTAAAGAAATCAATCTTTATTGTTCCGCTGTGTATCTCCATAGCAACATGTGAAAGCCTGGATGATGTAAATGTTATCACAAACACCGTTAATTCCTCTACCGGCATTAATGGATCAGTTGAGGTAAGGGCCCAGGTCTGATATTGGAAATAAGGGCTTTATTTAGGATAAATTGGTATTATCCAGTCTTCCACACATTGTTACAGAGAGCTAGCTTGTGGCTTAAGGCTTCTTTCTCAATAGGCATCAGGCAGTGAGACAGACTAAGATACAAAATTTGGTCATCTGGTTCCTATGACACTCCTCACAATGTACTTGGCAATTAGGGGAGAGGGAGAAAGAAGATAAGAGTCATGTTCCCCCTTCCCTAAACAAGAGAGGGAGGGAAAGCAAAGAATCCAGACATCTAAACTATGGACCTCTCTCTCTACTAGTGTAAAAGACTGTATACTGGATGTACAACCCTTCTTCTTTCCAGGATGCATTACTGTTTTTATATCATTTTCCTTCAGCTCAACCCCATGGCAGAAGCATGACTGCTTCCACCTTTTCCAGTCAGAATGCAAAATTCTAGAGCTTAAACCCCCTAATTAGGAACTTTCATCACCAACTCTGTGTTGTCTGGATTAAGCTCCAGAGGGATGATCCTGCTTTATATGGTCATGAGGTTCATTTAATTCAGTTTTCAACACATTATGACATTAACATATACAGGTGAAACTCAGAAAATTAGAATATCATGCAAATGTTCATTCAGTTCAGTAATGCAACTTAAAAGGTGAAACAAATATATGGGATAAACTCATTGCATGCAAAGCAAGATAGTTCAAGCCTTACTTTGTTATATTGGTGTTTATGGCTTACACCTTATGAAAACCCCAACCCCCCAATCTCATGTACCCCATAATCATCACATAATCTCATGTAATTTGATATTTTATTGTATATGCTTTTGACAATTTATATTGTAATTGTATTCTGCTGTATTATTTGTATTATATTTGATTGTTTGGCATTATTGTTGTAAACCGCTTCGAGTTCCCTTTAAGGGAAGGAAAGTGGTATAGAAGTCTAAATAATAAATAAATAAATGTACACTGTACGCCATGATCATCACAATTATAACAAATTAAGGGGCCTGACATCTCTCGCTTTGCATGTAGTGAGTATATCTCATATATTTATTTCACCTCTTTGCATGTAGTGAGTATATCTCATATATTTGTTTCACCTTTTAAGTGAAATGAATGAACATTTGCACAATATTCTAATTTTCCAAGTTTCACCTGCATGGGTTCAAAGAGATGGGCCAGGTACTGAAAACAAGGAACACTTCACTATAATATGAAAATCCAGTGGTGGCAAACCTTGGCACTCCAGAGTCCAGGTGTGCTTGAACTTCAATTCCCAGAAGCCCTGATCAACAGGAGTGCTGACTTGGGCTTCTGGTAATTTAAGTCCAAGAACACATGAAGTGCCAAGGTTTGCCATCACTGTGATAGTCTATTTTCCAATCATGGACTCATTCTCTGGGTGTGTACGTAGTTGAATTATACACTTCACATCCATGGGGGAAGTCATTGGCTGCAACTCAATCCGAGTATATGTTTTTTCCTGCCTCAGGGCACCAGGAGGCCTGGTCTTGGAGGCCAGCTGGTTCTGGGCTGCCGTCGCCCTTCCGAGGCAAGCAGGAAAAATGCCACTGGTGTGAATCTGTTTAAGGTGGATCTCAGCTTGCCATGCACTGACCCACACACTATAATCATGGAGACATCTCCTGGGCAACCCTGTGGCACATATGAAATGAGACATGCAGGATTTAACACCGGGGCTGCAATGGACTGCCGCAGCCTTGAATATATTAATGAGGTGCGCCTTCCCAGCCATTCCATCTGGCATGGCCTCTTCCACCTCCATGACCATTGGGAATCAGAGTAGTAAAGTGGTTCCTCCTCCACTCATTTTGCCGATGGGCCAAGTATAATGGTTTCAAGTGGCATTTCCTTTACTGAGGGGGACTATCACCCCCCCCCCCCCAAATGGCTCATCTGCCCATAGCCATTGGCCCCTTTGGGGAGTCAACTTATTTACCACCACCCATCACTCGGCGCTGAATCACTGGCTGTCAGGTTGCAAGAAGCAGCCATAAAATCTAAGCAATTCCACCCCAATACATTGGTGCTAGCCCACAGTCATTCCAGAGTCAGGAAGGATACAATAAATGTTTATACACAAGCTTCCCTGCACCATTTATGATACTATCATAATATGATGTGAAATAGCTGGGCACTTCATCTCAGATCTTATAAAAGAGAATCCCAAGATCTCACCTCTTTGTGCCAATGGCATCAAGCTCATCAATAAAGATGATAGAAGGTGCTTTTTCCTTGGCCAGTGCAAAGGCATCTCGCACCAACTTGGCTCCATCTCCAATGAACATCTGCACCAGCTGTGGACCAGCCAGCTTCAGGAAGGTAGCCTAGAACACCATTGGGACACAAAATACATTATCAAATGAAATAATATGGAGTCTGAGGCCTCAGGTTCCATGAAGCGGGGGGGGGGGGGGAGGGGGGAATGTAAATTGGAAATAAAATAGTTAAAATAAATGCAACTGTAAATATAAGTCTGGATTTTAGGCATGGACTACATGTGTTTCCCAAACTTTGGCTTTTGGACTTCCAATTCCCCAAAGCACTGATAAGCCAATGTAATGACTGAGGCTTCGGGGAATTGAATTCCACCAGTGTTCCATGGAACATAGTTTGGGAAATGCTCACTATACACAACGGAGAGTAAACAAAAAATAACAGCAAAAATAAAAATAAAAATGTTGTGGCACCTTAAAGACTAACTCCTGTATTTAAATGTGAGCTTTCGTGGATCAAGTCCACTTCATCAGTCATAAGAGTGAGGCCTCATGGCATCAATTTATACATACATCCATTGCTGTTCTGTTTTGTTTACCCTCTGATATAGACTAACACGGCTACCACTACAAACAGCTCACTAACAGTAACTTGAACTATAAAAAACTATGCAACGATATTCCTTCTATGACAAAAGATATAAGCAGTTTCTAGAACTCAGGAAATAACTGTCAGATAACTGTCTTACCTTTGTCTGTGCAGCACATGCTCTGGCTAACAGTGTCTTCCCTGTTCCAGGGGGTCCATACATGAGTACTCCTTTAGGAGGCTGGATACCCAGGTTTTCAAATTTCTCTTTATGATTCATTGGCAAGACAATGGCTTCTACCAGCTGCAAACAGAAACACATATAAATTCCTCCTCTTAATCACTAAAATCCTCCACTATGTGTAAACAGAAAACATGATGCCCAGCAATTTATATTCCAGGACAAATTACAGTAATATATAAAGCACCTGAAACATATACACTGGATAAAAATGGAAGATCATGACAGGGTGTATGTGTTTCTTTTTGCTTTGTTTTGTTACACTGCATCACAAAAAAAAATATTGTCTGCTACTTGGTCTAATCCATGTGCCCTATACTAAATCAAATGCGCTGAATCCAAATCTGAAGTCAGATTCTGCCTAGGACCTCAGGATCCTAAGTTAATTATGTATATAGATGTGATTGTCCGGGTTATTAACAGAGCTATGCCTACTCATGTTTAGCTCAAAACACTATGGCCTAGCTGTACTATCCAATAAGATGGTATCGCACTAGACAAGCCCTTGGTCCATCTCACCTTATATACCTATTTCTGATGTAAGCTCACTGACTTTCTTAGATATGGCCAGCCACTGCTGGAACATGCATGCCACCAGTGGACATGATTCAGCTGAGGTGGCAGCAGGCATAGTGGTAGCTGCAACTGTTATAATGTTCCCATGTAAAAACACATTGCCCAATTACCGGCCATTTGAACAGCTATAACTTAAAATCTGTAAGTGATAGGCAGATTCTGAGTTCAGATTTGGAATCAGCACACTCAATATCATGTAAATCACATATTATTCCCAGTAGCAAAATCATTGTTGTGCATTTTTTTTGGCATATCCTCTTGTTCTCACCTCTTGGATCTGTTTATCCAGTCCTCCAATATCACTGTACTGTTCTGTAGGCCTCTCGTCCACCTCCATGGCTTTGACCCGTGAGTCATACTCTGTAGGCAAGGTCTCCAGAATCAGATAAGAATCCTTGTTCACTCCCTGCAAATATAAATCCATCAAGAGGCCATTTCTACCACAGAAACCCACTTTTTGTGTCCAGTTTAATTTTTAAATATTATTTTGTTTGCTGGACCAAATGTTATCTGTTGACATTCCAAATCTCTTAGCATGTTGCATCTATTGGAGAGTATTATGAAAAGGACAGTGGGGTGAGAAAAAAGACTCAAAAGGTTCCAACGCCTTTGGAAAAATAGTTCATTTTAGACCTGTTTCAAGGCATTACAGAATCTGATAGCCATTGTTGCATTTCTTTCATCTTGATTCTGTTTTCTAATCAGAATAAAGAAATAACCCTCTTAGTAGTGTAAGAAAGGAAAAGCATTTCAAAATGCTGAAAAAGGAACAAAAACTATAAATTGCAAAGTAACAGTATCTTTGTTTAAATTGCAAGAGATTGAGATAGGAGCTGAGAAGAATTTTGCTATGCAACAACCCTAGCTTCACTATTAGAGGCATAAACAAAGCATATATCAGTTAGCTCTTAGCTGAACATAACATAGTTCTTTTTGTGGATTGATACCAGGGTACGTGTGTATACTGTATTTAGGTTTCTGAAATATGCCACATCTAAGAGCACCAATTTACTATGAAGTACTTCTCTGTACAGCATCCACATAATAAAGCAGGGGCACCCAAACTATGGTCTGCGGACCCAATTAGACCTGTGCATATCATTAATACGGCCCGCAGTGAGTACCCAGGCTCACCGCAGACCACCCCTCCACCCGCCCCCACTGCCTGACATCAGCAGTGGTGGTGGTGGCGATCGCGCTTTGTCCCCACTGCCTTTGGCTTCGTCCCATCCCCTCTGCAGCTTTTTGCCAAAGCCAATTGCTGCGTTGGGATAAATTTCTGGAGCCTCCTGTTTCAAAATCAACGGCGCTGGAAGGGTAAGCCTGGCGTGCTGCGCTTACATCAGCCTTGCTGTGCCAAGGGGCTCTCTCAGCGCTGTGGGTTTTGAAACGGAAGAGGCTCTGTAAATTTCCCCAATGTGGCGATTGGCTTTGGCAAAGGCTGCAGAGGGGATGGGACTGAGCCAGAGGTTGCTCAGAGCAGCAGGGACAAAGCGCGATCGCCACCGCTGCTGCTAACGTCAAAACTGTCAGCAGCGGTAGCAACCTGCCTCTGGCCCCCGCAGCTGCCTGTCAAGGGCGGGACCGGCCCAGCAAAAAAAAAAAGTTTGGGCACCACTGTAGTAAAGAGTTTATAACATACCAAATGACCCCCTAAGGTTACCTGGTGTGGGAAATATACTACCACAGTGTCATATAAACACTCAGAAAAATGTTATGGGATGCATCTTTTATGCTAACTCAAAGGATATCTGACACACACACACACACAGTTAGCTGCTCACAATCACATAGAACAGAAAGTACTCACCACTAGGTCTCCAGGCTTCAGCTTTTCAGCATCAACTAACCCAATCACAGGAAGAAAATAAGTCTGTTGGGAAAAGCAGTGGTCTTGACATAACTTCATCTAGTTTCCTTCAGAGTTCTCTCAAAATATGGTGAAATGCAAGGTCCAGAGGCATGCTTTTTGCTCTCTATATAGAATGTCTTTGGGTCAAGATCCAGACAAGGCCTGCTAACAGGAACAAAGGGCTACATCTATGAACGACTATGTTGTTAGAAATTTTAACACAAACTATTGAGAGATGACAACATAAACTACTCAACTGCAGCTGGAGTTGTACAGGCATATAAATGGAAAACAAAATAACAATTCATGATCGGAGATTGGGCAGATGAAATGGAAGAATACACTGTGATTGACCAATTTTATAAAGAAAGGCCATTCAAAGAATTCAAAAACAATAGGAAACATACTATAATTATCATTGAATAAGATAATTTATTTTGCTCTATGATTTATACGAATTAGCCAATCTTGTAGTTTAATATAATTAATTGTATAAGCATCTTAATAGATAGTTATATAGTTAAATAAGAAAAGCAAGTGTTATAACACTTCTGAATCTTCAATAATGAATACATGATGCTCAGACAATTTCTGGATTTTTCAATTAAATTCTCCATATACCTGTAATCCATTTAAAAAGTCTATGGTCTAGTGATATGCTGTACTTGGGAAAATCATTTAAATGCTCTATTTCAAGACTGTTCTTATTATGAGCATTATGAACTTGAGTTTTTTCTGGACTATTAAGGTTTTAAAATTAAAAAAATATAATTAAAAAATAAGGCCATTCTGGCAAATATCTTTTCGGAGGCTGTACCATAAGAACATAAGAACATAAGAACAGCCTTGCTGGAACAGGCCACAGCCCATCCAGTCCAGCATTCTGTCTCACACAGTGGCTCACCATTTCCTTCAGGGTATTCCCAAGGAGATGCCTTCACCTGCTTAGGATTCCCTGGAAATGGCATTGAGAGATATCCTGCCTATCTCTCCAACCCGGAGGTTGTCCTTAGGTAGCCATAATTATAGCCATTGATAGCCTTGTCCTCCATGAACTTGTCTAATCCTTTCTTAAAGCTGTCAAGACTGACAGCTGTCACCACTTCTTCTGGCAGGGAGTTCCATAGACCAGTAATCCTCTGGGTGAAAAAGTACTTTCTCTTATTTGTTTGAGAACTAGTACCCAAAAGTTTCATGGAGTGTCCCCTAGTTCTAGTGTTGTGCGATAGGGAAAACAGTTTTTCCTTATCCACTTTGTCCACACCGTGCATGATTTTATAAACTTCAATCAGGTCACCTCTTAGACGCCGTCGTTCAAGAGTGAAAAGGCCCAACCGTTGCAGCCTCAGATGGTAAGGAAGGTGTTCCAGTCCCCTAATCATTCTGGTTGCCCTCCTCTGTACTTTCTCCAACTCCATAATATCCTTCTGGAGGTATGGCGACCAGAACTGTACACAGTATTCCAGATGGGGCCTCACCATAGATTTATAAAGAGGCAAAATGACACTTGCTGACTTATTTTCTATACCCTTCCTAATGATCCCTAACATTGAGTTTGCTTTTTTCACTGCTGAGGCACACTGGGTTGACACCTTCATTGAGCTGTCCACCAGGACACCAAGGTCCCTTTCCTGGTTTGCCGCAGAGAGTTCAGACCCCATCAGTTTATAAATGTAATTGGGGTTTTTTGCCCCAACATGCATCACTCTGCACTTACTGATGTTGAAGCTCATTTGCCACTGTTTTGCCCACTCCCCCAGTGTCAAGAGATCCCTCTGGAGCTCTTCACAATCTCTCACAGTTTTCACTACCCTGTATAATTTAGTATCGTCAGCAAATTTGGCTACCTTGCTTTTTACTCCTACCTCTAGATCATTTATGAAGAGGTTGAAAAGCAGGGGTCCCAGTACTGAACCTTGGGGGACCCCACTCTTTACTTCCCTCCACTTGGAGAAGTGTCCATTTAGTGCTACCCTCTGTTTCCTGTCCCTTAGCCAGTTGCTGATCCAGGACAAGACCTGTCCCTTTATTCCATGACTGGTAAGTTTATTCAAGAGCCTTTGGTTTGGGACCTTGTCAAAAGTCTTCTGAAAGTCCAGATAAACAATGTCAACTGGATCCCCCTTATCCACATGCTTGTTGACACTCTCAAAAAATTCCAACAGATTAGTGAGGCATGATTTGCCCTTGCAAAAGCCATGTTGGCTCTCCTTTAGCAGCGCCTCCTCTTCTATGTACCTATTAATTCTATCTTTTAGGATGGTTTCCATCACTTTACCTGGGACACATGTCAAACTGACAGGCCGGTAATTTCCTGGATCACCCCTGGATCCTTTTTTGAAAATTGGTGTTACATTCGCTACCTTCTAGTCATCAGGCACAAACCCTGATTTGAGGGAAATATTATATATTTTGGCTAGGAGATCAGCAATTTCATCTTTAAGTTCCCTGAGAACTCGTGGATGGATGCCATCTGGTCCTGGTGATTTGTTAGTGTTTAGTTTAACAAGACATGCAAGGACCTCCTCCCTGGTTATTTCTATCTTGCTTAATTCTTCGGTTTCCCTCCCTACGAAGATAGGTTCTGTTTTGGGCATGTGGTCTATATCTTCTTCAGTGAATACTGAAGCAAAGAATTCATTGAGTCTCTCTGCAATCTCTGTTTCCTCTTTAATAACCCCTTGCCTTCCATTGTCATCTAATGGTCCAATGGCCTTCCTAGTTGGGTTCTTACTTCTAATGTACTTAAAGAAGTCTTTGTTATTCCTCTGAGTATTTTTAGCTATACGCTCCTCAAAGTCTTGCTTTGCTTTCCTGATTGTTGCCTTGCATTTGTTCTGCCAGAATTTATGTTTCTGCCTGCTGTCCTCATTTGGACAAGCCTTCCATCTTCTAAATGAGCTTTTCTTGCTCCTGATCACTTCCCGAACAGCTCCTGTAAGCCACATTGGAGTCCTCTTGGACCTGGCAGTGCCCTTTTTCCTTTTGGGTATGCATTCCAATTGGGCCTCTGTTATTGTTTTTGTAAACAGCCTCCATGCCTCTTGGAGTGTTTGGACTCTCTCAATTTTCCCTTTCAGCTTCTTTTTTACTAGTTTCCTCAACTTTGGGAAATTTCCTTTTTGAAAATTTAAGGTCTCTGTGTTAGATTTTATCAGTGACTTGCGGTCTATGTTCAAGTTAAACATAATTGAGTTGTGGTCACTGTTCCCTATTGGATCAGTCACATTAACATCTTGCACCAGATCCTGAGTATTACTCAGGATCAAGTCAAGGATTCTTGTACCTCTAGTTGGGTCTTCAACCATCTGTCCCAGGGAACAATCATTGAGCATATCTAGGAACTTTATCTCTTTATCATGTGCTGAACAACAGTTCACCCAGTCTATGTGAGGGTAATTGAAGTCCCCCATTATAACCAGGCTTCCCTTCCTGGATGCCTCCTTTACAACATTCTCCAACTGCCAGTCTCCCTCAAGAGTTTGGGTCGGAGGCCGATAGTATATGCCTACTGTTAGACCATCCTTGTGGCCTGGTACTCTTACCCACAGAGCTTCTAATGGTGACTCTAAATCACCTAGATATTCCAATTCATAAGATTTTATCACTTCTTTGACATACAAGGCTACACCACCTCCTGTTTGCCCCTTCCTATCCTTCCTGTACAGTTTGTAGCCTGGGATAACTGTATCCCATTGGTTATCATCCGTCCACCAGGTTTCAGTGATACCAATAATATCAATATTCTTATCTATTGCTAAGTATTCCAGCTCCCCTATTTTGTTCCGGAGGCTTCTGGCATTTGTATACAAGCATTTATATATGCATTTCTGACACAGTCTTTTGTGTCCAGTTGCATTGTTAGACTGCCTCTTGCATCCTTCTGCTAGAATGCTAGTGACTAGCTCCTTGCTCTGCTCAGTAATTTTTGCATCCTCCTCACTACTCAAGTACACACTTTCCCGAACCGGATGCTGCCCAGCTCCTGTCGGCTTTCCCCCAGTTATCAGTTTAAAAGCTGCTCTGCAGCCTTTTTGATGTTGAGTGCCAGCAATCTGGTCCCATCATGGTTTAAATGCAACCCATCCCTCCTGAACAGATTTGGCTTGTCCCAAAATGTTCTCCAGTTCCTGACAAATCTGAAGCCCTCCTCTCGACACCACCGCCTCATCCACGCATTGAGGCTTCTGAGCTCTGCCTGCCTGGTAGGTCCTGCGCGAGGGACAGGCAGCACTTCTGAAAATGCTACCTTGGAAGTCCGGGACTTCAATCTTCTTCCTAACAACCTAAATTTGGCTTCCAGGACAGACCGCTTGGCCTTCCCAACATCATTAGTACCAACGTGTACCATGACAACTGGCTCGTTCCCAGTTCTCTCTAACAATCTATCTAGATTTCTTGTGATGTCTGCAACTTTTGCACCTGGCAGGCAAGTCACCATACGGTTATCATGTGCATCACAAATCCATTTCTCTGTATTTCTAATTATTGAATCGCCTAGTACAAGGAGCCTCTCTCCTGCAATCTGTTCATCTACATGCACCTCATCAACCATATTAAGGGAGAGAACCTCAGTTTGTTCCTGATGTTCATCTTCCTGGATCTCATCAAGTGGGATGAAGGAGAGATCATCAGGTGGAACCAGCTGTTCCTCTGTGTGTTCCTCGTCAGGTGTGATAAGGGAAAGAGCCTCAAATTTATTCTGTAATTTCAGACTCTCAGAGTGATCCCCTACTCTTCTCCTCCTTTGAGTCACATTCCTCCAACCATCTCCCTCCTGAGTTAGTGAAGGGCCTTCTCCCTCAGAACTGTGCCCTGTCTCTTCTTTGTCCAGCATAGTCTGCTCCGCTCTGTCCAAGAACAGCTCAAGCTCCTTAATTTGTTGGTGGTTAGATATGCGGGCCTCTAGCTGCTGGACCTTCTCTTCTAGTAGTGCAACCAGCTTGCACTTGCTGCAAGTGTAGTTCTCCATGTGCTTTGGCAAGAACACAAACATGGCACAAGAATTGCAGGTAACTACAGCTGTTCCTTCAGAATCCATTTTAACAAGTGCAGTATTCTGGGCCTCAAAAATGTACACGTTTACTACCTTTCTACCTAGTAAGACTATATTATTCCTTTGTTACTAGTTTGCAATCGTGCGTGCTGTTAGGCGCGTGGGCCTCTAAAGCAGCTCTACTCCAACTGCAAAACTTACCAGTGCTCACTTCCTTTGTTTGGCTCTCCTCAGCAGCAGCTCTGCTTAAGAGCACATGCAGAGTCAAAATGGCTGACTCTGAAAGAGCTCAGAGCTTTTAAAGGCTAGTGTGGCTCCGCCCCTATGAGTCACAGTTCAGGGAAGGGCCTGGTGTGGCCCTGCCCCCCTGCTTCTGGAAGCTTCAAACTGCTTCCTCTGTTTGAACAGAGGTGGCTCTCAGCAGTTTAAATTATCAATTTAAATTAGTAGAGGCCTCTAAAGCAGCTCTACTCCAACTGCAAAACTTACCAGTGCTCACTTCCTTTGTTTGGCTCTCCTCAGCAGCAGCTCTGCTTAAGAGCACATGCAGAGTCAAAATGGCTGACTCTGAAAGAGCTCAGAGCTTTTAAAGGCTAGTGTGGCTCCGCCCCTATGAGTCACAGTTCAGGGAAGGGCCTGGTGTGGCCCTGCCCCCCTGCTTCTGGAAGCTTCAAACTGCTTCCTCTGTTTGAACAGAGGTGGCTCTCAGCAGTTTAAATTATCAATTTAAATTAGTAGAGGCCTCTAAAGCAGCTCTACTCCAACTGCAAAACTTACCAGTGCTCACTTCCTTTGTTTGGCTCTCCTCAGCAGCAGCTCTGCTTAAGAGCACATGCAGAGTCAAAATGGCTGACTCTGAAAGAGCTCAGAGCTTTTAAAGGCTAGTGTGGCTCCGCCCCTATGAGTCACAGTTCAGGGAAGGGCCTGGTGTGGCCCTGCCCCCCTGCTTCTGGAAGCTTCAAACTGCTTCCTCTGTTTGAACAGAGGTGGCTCTCAGCAGTTTAAATTATCAATTTAAATTAGTAGAGGCCTCTAAAGCAGCTCTACTCCAACTGCAAAACTTACCAGTGCTCACTTCCTTTGTTTGGCTCTCCTCAGCAGCAGCTCTGCTTAAGAGCACATGCAGAGTCAAAATGGCTGACTCTGAAAGAGCTCAGAGCTTTTAAAGGCTAGTGTGGCTCCGCCCCTATGAGTCACAGTTCAGGGAAGGGCCTGGTGTGTGGCCCTGCCCCCCTGCTTCTGGAAGCTTCAAACTGCTTCCTCTGTTTGAACAGAGGTGGCTCTCAGCAGTTTAAATTATCAATTTAAATTAGTAGAGGCCTCTAAAGCAGCTCTACTCCAACTGCAAAACTTACCAGTGCTCACTTCCTTTGTTTGGCTCTCCTCAGCAGCAGCTCTGCTTAAGAGCACATGCAGAGTCAAAATGGCTGACTCTGAAAGAGCTCAGAGCTTTTAAAGGCTAGTGTGGCTCCGCCCCTATGAGTCACAGTTCAGGGAAGGGCCTGGTGTGGCCCTGCCCCCCTGCTTCTGGAAGCTTCAAACTGCTTCCTCTGTTTGAACAGAGGTGGCTCTCAGCAGTTTAAATTATCAATTTAAATTAGTAGAGGCCTCTAAAGCAGCTCTACTCCAACTGCAAAACTTACCAGTGCTCAGAATCAAGTGGAACGGGACATACCTCAATGGACATTTTTTTCCACATAGACCTTCAATTCAATTTTTGGCATTTAATTAAATCCTTACAAGTAAAAAAGGATCTGGCAATAAACGCTTTGGAGAGTTTCTAGACAAGACTGATCTACATGCAGCACAAATGTTACTGAGTATAGTTTCATATACAGTGGAACCTCGCTTAACAAATTTAATGCGTTCTCCGGGACCTTTTGTACTACGAAAAAATTGTAAAGAGAATTTCCCATAGGAATGCATTGAAAACCAATTAATCCATTCCGGGAGGAAATTGTTAACCAAGCCACTATTTTCTGAGCCACTTGTTAAGCAAGGTTCCATTGTCTGTCCATATGCTTCCTTATAGTCATCTTACCTGGCGGGTGGAGGTTTTGATCACAGCACACTTGCCCTTTCGTTGAGAATCTAGGTCAATATTTGCGCCATCTTCTTCTTGGTCATTTGGATCAACATCTAGCAGCTATAGGTGCAAACAGGTTATTAAGAGGGTAGATTCACTGGTTGCCATATCATACGATGGCTGACATTTATGCATAGCAATGACAACGGTTCAAGATATTGAACTATCATTAGCATCATTAGGATCTGTTTGCAAGATTTCTACAATATTGTTGGCCTGTTTTTCATAAAGCACTTTTAAGTCTACAGAAATCTCTCAGGATAAACAGTTGGAAAAATTAAGATAGTTCCTGCACATCTGCAATTAGGAAATGTTATATATTTGCACATTGAGACAAATAAAATGATAATACTGTAAAGAGATCACAGTAATTCTACTTCTTAATTGAGCACCAATAAAAATAAAAATATTTAGGTATATAATTTATTGCATTCCTATAGGACCTTTCCCCAGGCAGTGTATTTTTATATTCAGCAGTTAAACAACTCTCAGTGCGGTCTCACTGTATAATGTGCAGTAAACACTAGTAGCAATTTCAGGATATTCCCAAAGTATTAAAATGAAATGGAGGTGTGTGTGTGTGATTTAGGAACATTAAGGAAGCACACATGTTAAAGGCTTTGCCAAGAAAACATAGGGAACTTCTGCTTTGAATGATTTTTGTGGCATTTAATTTTCAGACTAATGTATTAAAGTACAATCTTATACCTGTCTATTTTGAAGCAAGTCCCAATGGGTTCATTAATGCTTATTTATTCCCCAATGGGCGAAATCCTGTTAGTGTAAAATTATGCTGGGATAATCCAGGTGCAGGAAATACTTAATTTAAACTAATAGAAAGCTTTTTATTCTGCACCTTTCAGTTTCAGAGGTTCCCTAGGGCTCCTAAAGCAGCAAAGTATCCTCTAACATGCATGAGTAAATTGTCTTACCAACATTGTTAATTTCATTTTCAGATTAAGAAACTCACCTCTATGACATTGGAAACCAGGTAAGGCAGGGTTTTGTTCACTTTGATCTTCTCACTGTTCTCTTTGATCTTATCTTTCATGGCCTGTAGCTCATGGGTTACCCTTAACACCTCACTCTTCATTATCTGTAAAGCCCATAATATAAATCAAAGTAAGGCATTTAAATATTAACAACATACTTGTACTCACTGGAATCTGGAAAAATTGCAATTAAGCAGAAATATAAAGGGAAGTCAATTCACCAAGAAGAAAGCAAAACCATGGATCCCATCCCAGCCAAGTCCCAATCTACGGGCAGGATACAATATATAGTACTCTGGAACCACTGTTCTACCTGTTGGCCTTCAACATGCAGGTATACAAAGTTCTACTTTGTCCCCTATCCTATACAACACCTACAGAAAGTGTTGGGTTTAGTCACTTAGAGGTGTAGACTGAACTGTTACCAGCACACAGCTGATGTCCACCTGTCTTTGTTTTGACTGCCGAACACATGAGAGGCAGTGGAAGCCCAGAAGTGATGTTCAGGGAGCGCTCAAGTAGTGGATAAGAGTAAACAAACAAACAAAAAAGTAACACAGGTAAGAAAGAAGTTTTGTCAGCTAATAGATTCTGGTAAGCATAGAGAAAATGCCCATTTTGTTTGGAATAAAGGTTATGCTCCCTCTAAAGCAGTTTCCCAACCTTTGGTTTTTGGACTTCAATTCCCAGAAGCATAAGTCAATTTCCCAAAGCACTAATCAGCCAATGTACTAACTAAGGCCTCTGGGAATTGGATTCCCCCTGTGGGGCGTGTGCCCCACATTGGGAACTGCTGCTCAAAAGCAACTGGCTTGCAATTTGAGGGGACTTGTGACTGTTACTGATCTGAGGTGCAGAGATGACAACACAGGCTAACAGTTTTTATCACCAACATTTACTGTGATTCACTAACTACACCTGTTGATGCAGACCACTGTGCCTGCCGATTCAACTTCTGCCATACTCTTTACATATTGGGGATGCTCTGGCAGATGGTTTGAAAATGCTTTGAGAGACTGGTAATGGGACTAACCAGAACTTGACATGTCAAGTTAATGCGTCAACTGCAAGTGCTATATCAACTTCATTTACAACCTATTTGTCTCTGATTCAATTCAAGCTGAAATTGTGTTTTTTGCCATCAGCCTTTAAGACTATAAACTGGGCAGCACCAGAACAGCCTATCTTCTTCTTTCATGACCAGATCAAACTTTGAAATGCTAAAAGGAAGCTACTTTCTTGGCTTTGTTGTTGGGCAAAATTGAATCTTCATCAGTGCATGTCTCTAGTAGTAATCGGGAGGCCAGCAAATTAGCTGGATTCTGTATTTCCCCACATTCATACAGCATGTTGTCCACTAGCAGTCCATACTTGAGCAAGTTGGTCATACATTTAGGGACTCCAACTCTCAACCTATACAGGGTCTTCCAAGTGACATAAGGGAGACTGAGTTCCTCAGAGTAGCCGACAACTCCACTCTTCCTCAGGAACTTAGGACAAGAATTGGCACCCAGCAATAGGCGAATAATGGCCCTCTTGGCTCACTCTTATGTCTGATGAAGTAGACTTGATCTTGGTTGTTGTTTTTTGTTTACTCTCTGATATGCTTCCACAGACAAACACGACTACCACTTCATTTTTGAAAAACAGTAGCCATGTTTGTCTGTGTTTCAAGCAAAACAAAAAAAAACATTGTAGCACTTTGAAGACTGTTATATTTTAATGTTAGCTTCTGTGGATCAAGTCCACTTCGTCAGACATGGGGGTGAGACTTCACGGCATCAATTTGTACACATGGCATCAATTTGTATACTTTGTTACCTGATGTTACTCCCATGTCCGACGAAGTGGACTTGATCTACAAAAGCTAACATTAAAATATAACAGTCTTCAAAGGGCTACAACGCTTTTGGTTTTGTCTGGTGTCTGATAGGCTTTAAAAATTGTCATTTTTTTGTTTAATTTTCCTTTGCCAGTAAAAAAAGGAGAGCTTTCTCAGGGCATAAACTAGGGAAAAGAAGCATGACAGAAAGGCCTGGAAGAGAGCAATGAGAGGGCGAGGGAGTTCTGACAGCAGGGGTGCCCAAACTGTGGCCCGGGGCCCGGATCCGGCCCCTGACACCCATTCCTCCGGCCCGTGAAGCCCTCGTCGCTCCTGGAAGCGGAAGTAAAACGCACCCATACGGGCGCGTTTTACTTCCGCTTCCAGGAGCGACGAGGGCTTCACGGGCCGGAGGAATGGGTGTCAGGGGCCGGATCCGGCCCCCGGGCCATAGCGACCAGCTCCCTGAACCACGTGACCAGCCCAAGCCTGAAAAGTTTGGGCACCCCTGAAAGGAACCTCACGGAGGAAGGAAATGGCAAACGAGAGTCTCCGGATTATGTTCACCTTGATCTCACTGTCCAGCAGGCGGGTTCGCTGCACGATTTCCTCCGTCGACATCTTCAGCACTTCTTCCCCGACGCCATCCTAAAGGGGGGAGAAAAACACACCGTCATGGCCAACAAGCCCGTCCGTTTGTCCGGCTCTGGCCTCCCTCAAGGAAAGGGCGGTCCGAGAAGAGCAATTTTCTGCCCGTTAACGACAACGGACCCCCCACCTCGACCCTATTTCCCAAGCGCAACCACCACCACCATCGCCCCCAAAGATCTCACCTCTGCCTCATCCCAGACCGACGCCATCTTTCCTGAGATCAGGGAAAAACGTGTTCGAAACAGCAGATTCCAGTTTCACCTCTGAGGCGGATTTTTTTTCCCCTCACACAATTAAGGCTTTTTTGAGAAAAAAAGAAATCCCGGCGTCAGTGATTAAACTTAATTTCGCGGCCCTTCTCTTTTACTCCTCGGGTCGCACAGGACGTGTCGAATCTGCCGACGAATCCCATGATGGGCGACGCGTCGTGGTTGGTTTTCGGAGTGGCACGTGACGACGCTCAAATTTGCTGAGTGATGGGTGGGAGAGAAAGAGTTGATTCGCCATCTTTGTTTTGGGCAGGGGAAAAAAAGGTTCCGATTGGTTAGAACGATAGGGATAAATCTGTGGGAGGGATAAAAGGTAAAGGTTTCCCTGGCCTTGCTCGAAAGCCAGTTGTATCCGACTCTAGGGTACAGTGCTCATCTCTGTTTCAAAGCCGAAGAGCCAGCGCTGTCTGCTTCTGCAGACGTTTCCGTGGTCATGTGGCAGGCATGACTAGACACCGGAGCGCACGGAACGCTGTTATCTTCCCACAGAAAGTGGTCCCTATTTATCTACTTGCAATTACATCCCTTCATTTGAGATTTGTGAGGAAGGAAGGAATTTGTTGTTCAGTCGCACAGTCGATTCCGACCCTTTGCGACCCCATGGACCATTGTCCTCCAGGCAACTCTGTCCTCCACCATCCTCCTCAGCCCGCCCAGTTCTGTGCCCATTGTGTCTACAATACCATCTAGCCATCTCATCTTTAGCCACCCCCTTCTTCTTTTGCCCTCCACCTTTCCCAGCATCACGGTCTTCTCAAGTGAGTCCTCCCTTCTCATTTGATGTCCAAAGTACTTTAGCTTCATCTTCACTATTTGTCCCTCCAATGAACAGTCAGAATTGATTTCTTCTAATATTGACCTATTTGTTCTCTTTGCTGTCCAGGGGACTATTATTATTTATTATTATTATATATATTTACTTTTATATACCACCCACTCAGGTACAACCCAACTCAGGGCGGTTTACATAGCAGACAGTAAATACATAAAAGACACATGATAAAACAAAGTTCAAAGTTAAAAAACCCACCCCTAAAAGGTGCACAAGAACCGAAGGGACCTTGGGGGAAGGCACACTTCTCTATACCAACCACCCAACGGTACCCCCATCCCCACCCGCACCCCAAACTTGGTCCGCCAGCCAGGTCTTTAGTTCCTTCCTAAAGGGCAACAGCTCCGTCTGGAGACGCAGTTCCACAGGCAGGAGGTTCCAAAGGGCCGGTGCAGACACGGAGAAGGCTCTCCTCCTTGTGCCAGAGAGGCAAGCCCCCTTGGCTGATGGCACATTTAGAGAACCTCTCTGGTATGCTCTGGTTGGACAGACAGACATCCTTAGGGCGATGTGGTCTCTAAGATACCCTGGCCCACTACCATGTAGGGCTTTAAAGGTCAAAACCAGCACCTTGAATTGCACCCGGAGACAAACTGGTAACCAGTGCAGCCCCCGAAGCAGTGGTGAGGCATGGGCATAACGTCCACACCCCATCACCACCCGGGCCGCGGCATTCTGGACCAGCTGCAGCATCCGAATGGCCATCAAGGGCAGCCCCATGTAGAGCGCATTACAGTAGTCTAGTCTGGAAGTCACCAGAGCGTGAGTGACTATGAGCAAAGAGTCCCAGTCCAGGAGCGGGCGCAACTGGCGAATCACCCGAAGTTGGGCGAAGGCCCTCCTGGCCACAGCTGCCACCTGTTCTTCTAGCAGCAGCAGTGAATCCAGGAGGACCCCCAAGTTGCGCAACAGGTTGATCTGGGGCAAAACAACCCCATCCAAAACCAAAGATGGTAGCTCCCGGGATAACGCAGGACCCCCTATCCATAGCCACTCAGTCTTGCTAGGATTCAGCTGTAGCCCATTTGCCCCCATCCAGACCTCAACAGCCTCCAGACAGCTGGAAAGGAGTTTGACTGCATCACTGGGGTCCCCACGGGCCGAGATGTACAACTGTGTGTCATCTGCGTACTGGTGGTACCGCACCCCATGGGAACGGATGATCTCACCCAGTGGCTTCATGTAGATGTTAAATAGGAGAGGAGAGAGTACCGAGCCCTGAGGCACCCCATATTTTAGGGGCCTAGGACTCGACCTCTCACTCTCCAACCACACCGACTGGGTCCGGCCCCTCAGGGCTCTCTTTTTTCTCAAAAAAGCCTTAATTGTGTGAGGGCTCTCCTCCAACACCACATCTCAAAGGCATCTATTCTTCTGCGCTCAGCCTTCCTAATGGTCCAGCTTTCACACCCATACATTACCACCAGGAATACCATTGCTTTGACTATGCAAAATTTTGTTTTCAAGGTGATGTCTCTGCTTTTTTCATTTCATTTAATACATATATACCGCCTTACTGAAGCCAATGGCCAACTCAAGGCGGTTTACATAGGAAAAGCATGACAGAGCAAAAATATCATATACAATACAAAATTCCACATTTCAATACACACTTTTCACTATATTCCCCAGGTTTCTCATAGCTTGTCTCCCCATAGACAAGGAATACAGTGGCTATATCATGTGTCAGCATGGAGGGAGGGTTAATTGAGTGGAGAGGAAATAATTCATTTTCCTTTAATGTTAAATGAAGCATGGGTTTTTAAAATCTAAAACGGGTAGTCTTGTTTCCACAAGGCCATTAACTGCTTTCCCTTTCAATCAAAGCTTGGAGCTGATTATTAAAAAAAAAATGATTTTGAATGCGACAGTTTTGAACGTCCGAAATAAACCTCTAAGGTTCTTCAGCCAAGTTCTTTGTATGCTTGTTTTCCCACTTACTTTACCTGGAATGATCAGCTGCAAAAATCATTATATTCGTGCTTTTTGTATTTATGTATTTATGATTTTTCAGTATTTATTCATTTGTTGTGATCACACACATAATGGAAGAAGTCCTGCAAATAATAATAATACATTAATCATCATCATCCCTTTTTCAAAGGTTTCTAATCTGTTCTGTTTTGTAAACAGTAGCCATAAAAGTAGAATCAGAGAACTGGGCAATGCACGTTTTTAAAGCCAGTTTTAAAATTTTATTTTGCATAATATATACAGTAACTCGTATTTAGGAAGATGTTATAAGCCATATCTGTTTGGACTTTTTATTAAATGATAGTAAGAGGGCTAAAAGATTAATGTATAGCTTGTTGCCTGGCCTCTTAAATAGGCAGGGAGGTTGGAGTCAAGGCAATTACAGGGCAAATGCACTGTTAATTTAATTTAAAATGGTGGTTGTGTGATACGTCATTGATATGATTCCTACCTCAAGCTGCAGTGTGGGATTCATACCAGTGGAGTACACTAGACTATGATACAGAAGTACTGTATAATAATATCAGACAGTAAATAAACCAAAAGGGGAAAAAGTCAAAAAACATTGGCATCATAAAGACTACTGTATTTTAATGTTAGCTTTTGTGGATCAAGTCCACTTCTTCAGACATAGGAGTGAGACTATATGTGGCCCCATGATCAGGTGGGGACCCAGAAGTATACAATGGTTGGTTAGTGTAACATATACAATTGCAAATCAGTGTAGCTTTTTACACCTGGTAATGATGGAAGATCTCTGATTGATTTTCAGATTTATTTCTGTGAATTTTGATTCTGTGAAGTGGCAAATAGTTAGTAAATAGATGCAAAATAACCATTGTGACATTACACGATTTGGTAATGAGTTTAGTTTTTAGACCAGGGATAGGCAACCTACGGCCCACAGCTTGGATCCAGCCCATGGTGCCAAATCAACTGGCTCGCTCCAGCCACAGCCGCCACACTCATTTATGGCTGTTGTAAACACATTTACGACAGCTGCAGACTCATTTACGGCTGTTGTAAGCTAGTCCGCCCCATCAACTGTCTAAGGGAGGGTGACCCGGCCCCCAACTTCAAAAGGACGGCAACCCGTTTTAGACCTAGCATTTAGAATTTATGAACTATGTTGCGTGAAAATTGACAATGGTGCCAATAGCCTAGGCTGAAAGGACTTCCTTTGTTCTGTGAGGTGACCTGAGACTATAGATGCATAAGAAACACTAACCATACTGTTGTGTTCTGATGGTTTTATCTTACACATGGATTACAATGTATCTGAGCCAATGTAACCTTGCCTATAGCAACAATGTAACCTTCAGCTGTATCATATAAACCCTGTAATAGGACGCGAGCTAATGACCACCAGCTGGCAGCAGCGAGCGTCCAAGCTCTCTTGGTCCGAACTCATCAAAGGCAACAGCGCGGGAAGTTTTCCCGCCACCACCTACACCTGGACAAGAAGGGCGTGACCCGCAATGACGTCACGCAGACAGTAGCCAATGGGCTACCATGGCACCACGTTCAAATGTATTACTACTGTATATAAAGAGCTATCGATCCGCCATTACCTCATGTTCCCTCTGTCCACGATGCAATAAACCTGAGTTAACCCAGCCCGAGGCTGTGTCCTGTGTCTTGGTTTGCATACACCAAATTGGCGACGAGGATGGGATGATGGATCCCCACGGAACAGCCAGGGCACAGAGCGGGTTCAACATCACCAAACCGCAAGACTGGGAGCTGCTTGAGATGGACTTCCAGGCGGCACTGGTGGAACTCAGAGTCAAAGGAGACGGCGAGGAGAGGAAGAGGGCCATCCTCACCAGAATGCTCGGGATGGAAACCAAGCGGACGCTGGTGGGCATCATCGCTCCGAAGAAGGTGAGCGAATTTAAGGCGGACGACATCATGAAGCTGCTGCGAGAGCGCTTCTGTCCCTCGAGGGCAATGTTTCCCGCTCGGAGCGCGTTTTGGAGGCGAGTCCAAGCGCCGGATGAGTCGGTTGAGGCATTCGTGGCCGCCATGAGGATAGCCGCCGCCCCCTGTAAATGGGGCGACATCCTAGAGATGGCCCTCAGGGACGGCGTGTTGTGTGGCCTGAAAGACAAGGAGGTACAGCGCAGCTTGATGAACAAGGAGCCGCCACCCACGCTGGCAGAGGTCGTAGAGGCCGCGGAAGCCGCAGAGTCCACGAATGCTGGAGTGGACGAGATGCACCAGTGGCGTGAGTGGCGTCCTAGAGCCGGAAAGGCGGAAAATTCGGTGCACGGGAAGTCCGGACAGTCGGTGCACGCAACTCGACGGGCCTCAAAGTCGTCTACGGAAGGCAGCGACGGCGAGGAGGTCCAGAAGGTCCGAAAGGGTGGTCGACGCTGCGAGGGTTGCGGAGCGGCCCATGAGCGCGCGAGATGCCCGTTCAGGAAGGCCGAGTGTTACACCTGCGGCCGTCGGGGGCACATCGCCAAGGCATGCAGAAAACGGAAGGAGGGCCGGAGGCAGTCACAAGACCGTGCGGCCAGACCGGACCGTCCAGCGAGGCCCAAAGATGGCGCCCAGACCACGAGGAAGCAGGATGGCGTGGGCCGCGTCTCGGACGACAGCGAGGACGACGCCCCAGTGTTCAGCGTGTCCGCGGGACAGTCCCATTACTTCGTTGAGGTATTAGTACAAGGGGCCCCTATTAAGATGGAAATTGACTCGGGGTCCTCCTATTCTATAATTCCCCAGAAAGAGTTCTTGAAAATCGACCCCCACGTGCGGCCCAAACTTAAAGCGTTGAGGTCCACGCTACGAGACGTACAGGGAAACAGCATTCCGGTGTTGGGGGTCGGGAAATTTCGGGTCAATTTTAAGAGACATTCTGCGGAACTGCCCCTAGTTGTCCTCAAGGGGGGAAGCTGTAGCCTCCTAGGGACACAGTGGTTTCAGCCCTTAGGTTTGTTCATAGGGGGAGTGCATACCGTGGGGGGGGACCCAATACAAGCGGTTTGCGATGCGCATCCCGCCGTTTTTAAGAAAGGACTCGGAAAGTTCAAGGGACCCCCTGTAGCTTTCGACATAGACCCGGAGGTCCGCCCGATAAGACTCAAACCGCGCAGGGTGCCGTTCGCACTCAAGGACAAGATAGAGGCGGAACTGGACAAACTGGTGGGCCAGGGGATTCTTATTCCTGTTGATTCCGCGGAGTGGGAAACTCCAATTGTAACGGCTCTAAAGGCTAACGGGGAGGTGCGCATTTGCGCTGATTATAAGTGTACAATTAACAAGGCGATCCGCCCTAATGCATACCCGGTGCCAGTGATCAGCCACCTTTTGGCCAGGCTGAATGGGGGAAAGTGTTTCGCTAAACTCGATTTGGCACAAGCCTATCAGCAACTTCCTGTGACCCCCGCCACGGCCGCGGCACAAACGATAGTTACACATAAAGGAGCGTTCCAGGTGTCGCGGTTACAGTTTGGCGTGAACTCGGCACCCGGCCTTTTTCAGTCGCTTGTGGAACGCCTCCTGAAGGGACTGGAGGGGGTGTTGCCTTATTTTGATGACGTGTTGATAACAGGGGGGAGTGAGGCTGAACTGGCGAAGAGGTTGGACAAAGTACTGACCGTGTTCGAGAAAGCGGGGCTGAGATTGAGGAAGGACAAATGTGTCTTTTTCGAAACCGAGGTCGAGTTTTTAGGGTTCCGGATCACACCCGAGGGGATTAAGCCGTCTAAATCCAAAGTAGCAGCCATTAAAAAGGCCCCTCGCCCCACATCCAAAACCGAGCTACAGTCCTTCCTGGGGCTCCTCAATTTTTACCATACATTCCTCCCGCGGAAGGCGTCCGTGGCCGAACCGCTCCATCGGTTACTTAAAAAGGAGGAGACATGGATGTGGGGTGACGAGCACGAGAGGGCGTTCAAAGAGCTAAAGCAACTCCTAACATCTGAGGCAATCCTGACGCACTTCGACCCCAAACGGCCAGTGGTCCTAGTCTGTGATGCATCCCCGGTGGGGGTGGGGGCGGTGCTTTGCCACGTGTTGGAGGACGGAAGGGAGGCCCCGGTAGCGTTTTACTCAAGGTCCCTGTCCCAAGCGGAGCGAAATTACGCACAAACCGACAGGGAGGCGTTAGCAATAGTAGCGGGAACCAAAAAATTTCACGATTTTTTGTATGGCCGCCCGTTCAAAATCGTGACCGATCACAAGCCACTGTTAGGGATTTTCACGGCAAGCAAGCCCACGCCGCAGATCCTGTCCCCGAGAATGCTGCGATGGGCTATTTTCCTCAACGCATACCAACATGAGTTGGAGTACCGGCCCGGAAAAGAGATCAGCCATGCTGATGCACTTTCGAGATCCCCTTTGCCCTTGTCGGACGACCAAAAGGCGAGAGTAGAAAGAGACCGCCAGGTGTTGCTAATTGAGGTTTTAGACGCACCCCCAATAGTACCAGCCGACATTGCTAGGGCGACAGGCAAGGACAGAACGCTGGAGAAAGTTAGTTCATGGGTACAGAAGGGGTGGCCGGCATCGTCCCCGAGTACAGAGTTCGACCCATTCTTTCGGAAAAAGCTAGAGTTGTCCCTAGAAAGGGGGTGCCTTTTGTGGGGCCAACGGGTGGTGGTCCCTACGCCCCTGCGGACGAGGGTGCTCGAACTGCTGCACGTCAGCCACCCGGGCATAGTTCGTTCAAAGGCGCTGGCCCGGAGTTACTTCTGGTGGCCACAGCTGGACGCGGACATTGAGCACATGGTCGGCACTTGCGAGGCATGCCAGGGATCCCGACCTGAGGCGGCCCGTCTTCCGCATAGGGAATGGGACACAGCAAGGGGGCCATGGTCCAGAGTGCATGTAGATTTCGCTGGCCCATTCCGAGGAACCATGTTTCTCCTGGTGGTGGATGCGTTCTCCAAGTGGCTGGAGGTTATCCCAGTAAAGAGCACGTCCTCCGCCACGACAATTAGCCAGCTAAGGAGAGTCTTTTCCACGTTCGGTTTACCCGACACTTTAGTCAGCGATAACGCTAGTTGTTTCACCTCCACTGAGTTCGGAGCATTCATGGAGGCAAACGCCATTCGGCATGTCACATCCGCACCGTTTCACCCGGCCACGAATGGCCAAGTGGAACGGCTGGTGCGTACGACAAAGGAGGCGCTGCGGCGCATGGGCCCGGGGGACCTGAATCACCAAGTATGCCAGTTCCTCTTAGCGTATAGGGTAACCCCCTTAGCGTCAGGCTACTCGCCGGCAGAGCTCTTGATGCGGCGAAAACTGACCACGATCCTGTCCAGGCTAGACCCGACGAGAGTCGAGGATGAAGGGAAAAACATAGGGTTGGCAGTCTCGAAAGGTTTCGCCGCCGGTGACCCTGTTCACTGCAGGAACTATTCCAGCGCAGGGCCAGCCTGGGTACCAGGGACGGTTGTAGAACAGACGGGGCCAGTGTCGTACAGGGTCGAGACTAACACCGGCCTCCTCTGGAGGAGGCACGCAGACCAACTGAGGCACCGAGTGAGTGGGCCAGTCAGTGGGGCTCAGCAACAGGATTCAGCGTTAGGGTTCTCCCCCACCCGCTTAACCCAAGGGGGAGACAGCAGTGGACAACAGTCCCAAGCAAGGGGGGAAGGCAGAAGCAGCGGCCCCGACTCATACCCTTTTGATACGCCAGTCCTATCAGGGGCCGGGGAAGGGGGAGAGGAGTTCGCGACCGCTGCCCCCGATTGTAATTTTGATTTTGATTTTGCGAGCCGGGGGGGTTTTCAGGAGTGTTCCCCCACCCATCCAAGCGAGAAGAGGGGTTTTTCGTTAGCCCCCAGTGCCCCCGGTTCCTCCCTAAGAAAGAGCACACCTCCCAACAACGCCGCGGAGCCGCGGCAAGTCACTAACGAGTCTCCCTCTCCAATTACAGGACAGGAAACCAGGGGACAAAGAGAAGGTAGCAAACCCGGGGAGAGGCAGCCCGCATCGAGACCCCAGCGTGTTCGAAATAAGCCATCTTGGCTGAGAGACTTTGTCTCCTAAGGGGGGGGGAGTGTGTTTAAGTGTGGGCTCGAGACTTTGTCTCGTCCTAGGGGGGAGGGGTGTTGTGTTCTGATGGTTTTATCTTACACATGGATTACAATGTATCTGAGCCAATGTAACCTTGCCTATAGCAACAATGTAACCTTCAGCTGTATCATATAAACCCTGTAATAGGACGCGAGCTAATGACCACCAGCTGGCAGCAGCGAGCGTCCAAGCTCTCTTGGTCCGAACTCATCAAAGGCAACAGCGCGGGAAGTTTTCCCGCCACCACCTACACCTGGACAAGAAGGGCGTGACCCGCAATGACGTCACGCAGACAGTAGCCAATGGGCTACCATGGCACCACGTTCAAATGTATTACTACTGTATATAAAGAGCTATCGATCCGCCATTACCTCATGTTCCCTCTGTCCACGATGCAATAAACCTGAGTTAACCCAGCCCGAGGCTGTGTCCTGTGTCTTGGTTTGCATACACCAAACATACCTCTGAAGTTTGTTCTGTATATGTGGCGTGTGAAATTTCAGCATATAACAACATAATAGTTGTGGCATTTCAAATTTGGTAAAGTCCCTAAGACCCTTGACTAATATTCAAGCCATTGAGATGGGCATCCAGCATATGTGTATATTTTATCCAGTGGCGGGATATTTTATCCAGTGGCGGGATTCAAATTTTTTTACTACTTACTCGGTGGGCATGGTATGGTGGGCATGTCGCTGGGACCATCCCACCATCAGCGTCCTGGGCTCCCGCCTCCTTGTGGGGGGCTCAAAAGGCTGGCAGCTGCGGAAGAACTTCCACCATTGCCCTGGAGAAACCTGCGGCCAGTTTGGAGCTCGCCGGGACCATCCCACCATCGGCGTCCCGGGCTCCCGCCTCTCTGCGGGGTCTCAAAAGGCCAGCAGCCATGGCGGGATTTCCACCCCGCCCTGGAGACACCTATGGTCAGTTGGAGCTCGCTGGGACCACCCCACCATCGGCATCTCGGGCTCCTGCCTCCCTGCAGGGAGCTCAAAAGGCTGGCGGCCACGGAGGAACTCCCACCGCCGCCCTGGAGACACCTGCGGCCAGTTGGAGATTGCTGGGACCACCCCCATCATCGGCATCCCAGGCTCCGCACCGGCCCTTTGGAATCTCCTGCCTGTGGAACTGCATCTTGGAGGCTGCTGTCTTCTGCCGGCCTTTAGTATATGAGAGTCAAGACACAAGGCACAGCCAAAGGCTGGGTTAACTCAGGTTTATTGCATGGTGGACAGAGGGAACATGAGGTAATGGCGGACGAACAGCTCTATATATATGGTAGTAACGTATTTTGAATGTGGCTCCACGGTAGCCCGTTGGCTACTGGTCCGCGTGACGTCATGGCTGGTCACGCCCTTCTTGTCCAGGTGTAGGTAGCGGCGGGAAACTTCCCGCGCTGCGGTCTTTGATGGGTTTGAACCAAGAGAGCTTGGACGCTCGCTGCTGCCAGCTGGTGGTCATTAGCTCGCGTCCTATTGCAGGGTTTATGTGATACAGCTGAAGGTTACATTGTTACTCATAGGCAAGGTTACATTGGTTCAGATACATTGATATCACATGTGGAAGGTTACACTATTAGGACACAACACTCCTCCCCCCTAGGATGAGACGAAGTCTCTCAGCCAAGGTGGCTTATTTCGAACACGCTGGGGTCTCGGCGCGGGCTGCCCTGCCCTGGCTTCGCTCCCTCCTCCTTGCTCCCTGGCTGCCTGCCCTGTAACGGGAGAGGATGACTTGTTAGTGGTTTGCCGCGGTTCTGCGGCTTTGTTGGAAGGTGTGTGCTTTGTTTGGGAAGAACCGGGGGCACTGGGGGCTAACGAAAAACCCCTCTTCTCGCTTGGATGGGTGGGGGAACACTCCAAAAAACCCCCCCGGCTAGCAAAATCAAAATCAAAATCGGCTTCGGGGGAAGCGGCAGCGGCGGCCGCACACTCCTTTTCCCTCCCCCCGGGCTCGGATAGAACTGGGGTATCAAAAGGATATGAGTCGGGCTCACTGCTTTCCCTCCTGGCTTCGGACTGGTGTCCCTCTCTGTCTCCCCCTTGGGCTAAACGGGTGGGGGAGAACCCTATCGCTGAATCCTGTCGCTGAGCCCCACTGATCGGCCCTTCACTCACTCGGTGCCTCAGTTGGTCAGCGTGCCTCCTCCAGAGGAGGCCGGTGCTAGTTTCCACCCGATATGACACTGGCCCCGTCTGTTCTATTATCGTCCCTGGCACCCAGGCTGGGCCTGCGTTGGCATAGTTCCTGCAGTGTACAGGATCGCCTACGCCGAAACCTTTCGAGACCGCTAAACCTATGTTCTTCCCTTTGTCCTCGACCCTTGACGGGTCCAACCTGGACAAAAGCGTCGTCAGTTTCCTCCGCATCAGCAGCTCAGCCGGCGAGTATCCAGACGCTAAGGGGGTCACTCTGTACGCTAATAGAAATTGACAAACTTGGTGATTTAGATCTCCCGAGCCCATGCGCCGCAGCGCATCCTTTGTGGTGCGCACCAACCGTTCCACTTGGCCATTCGTGGCCGGGTGAAACGGCGCGGATGTGACATGCCGAATTGCATTTGCCTCCATGAATGCTGCGAACTCAGCGGACGTGAAGCAACTGGCGTTATCGCTGACCAAAGTGTCGGGTAAACCGAACGTGGAAAAGACCCTCCTTAGCTGGCGAATGGTAGTGGCGGAGGATGTGCTCTTTACCGGAATGACCTCCAGCCACTTTGAGTATGCATCCACCACCAGGAGAAACATGGTTCCTCGGAACGGGCCAGCAAAATCTACGTGCACCCTGGACCACGGTCCCCTTGCTGCGTCCCATTCCCTATGCGGGAGGCGGGCCACCTCCGGTCGGGAGCACTGACATGCCTCACAAGTGCCAACCATATGCTCTATGTCGGCGTCCAGCTGGGGCCACCAGAAGTAACTCCGGGCCAACGCCTTGGAACGGACGATTCCCGGGTGGCTGACGTGCAACAGCTTTAGCACCTTCGGCCGCAGGGACGTAGGAACCACCACCCGTTGGCCCCACAAAAGGCACCCCCTCTCTAAAGACAACTCTACTCGCTTTCGGAAAAATGGGTCGAATTCCGCGCCTGGGGATGACGCCGGCCACCCCTTCTGCACCCACGAGCATACTTTCTCTAGTGTTCTATCCTTTCCGGTCGCCCTGGCAACGTCGGCCGGTACTATCGGGGGTGACTCCAAGACCTCTATTAATAATACCTGGCGGTCTCTTCTTACCCCTGCCTTCTGGTCGTCCGACAAGGGTAACGGCGACCGTGAGAGCGCGTCTGCATGGCTGATTTCCTTCCCTGGCCGGTATTCTAACTCATGTTGATATGCGTTAAGAAAAATAGCCCACCGCAGCATCCTCGGGGACAGGATCTGTGGCGTGGGCTTATTTGCAGTGAATATTCCTAACAGGGGCTTGTGATCAGTAACGACCTTGAACGGCCGACCATACAGAAAATCGTGAAATTTCTTGGTTCCCGCTACTATCGCTAGTGCCTCCCTATCGGTCTGTGCGTAATTCCGCTCTGCTTGGGACAGGGACCTTGAATAAAACGCTATCGGGGCCTCCCTTCCGTCGTTTAACACGTGGCAAAGCACCGCCCCCACCCCCACCGGGGATGCATCGCAGACTAAAACTATGGGCCGTTTGGGGTCGAAGTGAGTCAGGATTGCCTCGGATGTGAGGAGTTGCTTTAACTCTGTGAACGCTCTTTCTTGCTCGTCACCCCACAGCCATTTTTCCTCTTTTTTAAGTAACCGATGGAGCGGCTCGGCAACAGACGCCTTCCGTGGAAGGAAGGTATGGTAGAAATTGAGAAGCCCCAGAAACGACTGTAGCTCGGTTTTGGAAGTGGGGCGAGGGGCTTTCTTAATGGCGGCTACCTTAGATTTGGACGGCCTAATTCCCTCAGGTGTGACACGGAACCCTAAAAACTCAACCTCTGTTTCGAAAAATACACATTTGTCTTTTCTCAGTCGCAGCCCCGCTTTTTCGAACACGGTCAGGACCTTATCCAATCTGCGAGCCAGCTCGGCCTTACTCCCCCCCGTTATCAACACGTCATCAAAATATGGCAACACCCCCTCCAGCCCCTTCAGGAGGCGTTCCACTAGCGACTGAAAAATGCCAGGTGCCGAGTTCACGCCGAACTGTAACCTCGACACCTGGAACGCCCCCTTATGTGTGACTATTGTTTGTGCCGCCGCCGTGGCGGGGGTTACCGGGAGTTGCTGGTAGGCCTGTGCTAAATCGAGTTTAGCGAAACACTTTCCCCCATTTAGCCTGGCCAGAAGGTGGCTGACCACTGGCACCGGGTATGCATTAGGGCGGATTGCCTTATTAATGGTACACTTATAATCAGCGCAAATGCGCACCTCCCCGTTAGCCTTCAGTGCTGTTACAATTGGAGTCTCCCACTCCGCGGAATCCACAGGAACAAGAATCCCTTGACCCACCAGTTTGTCCAGTTCCGCCTCTATTTTGTCCTTTAGCGCGAACGGTACCCTGCGCGGCTTAAGTCTTATCGGGCGGACCTCCGGGTCTAAGTCGAAGGCTACAGGGGGTCCCTTGAACTTTCCCAGTCCACTTTTAAAAACAGCGGGGTGTGCGTCACACACCGCTTGTATTGGGTCCTCGCCTACGGCATGCACCCCCCCTATAAACAGACCTAAGGGCTGAAACCACTGGGTTCCGAGGAGGCTACAACTCCCCCCTTTTAGCACCACTAGGGGAAGTTCCGCAGAATGTCTCTTAAAGCGAACCCGGAATGTCCCGACCCCCAACACTGGAATGCTGTTCCTCTGTACGTCCCGTAGTGTGGCCCTCAACGCTTTAAGTTTGGGCCGCACGTGGGGGTCGATTTTCAAGAACTCTCTCTGGGGAATTATAGAATAGGAGGACCCCGAGTCAACTTCCATCCTAATGGGGGTCCCTTGTACTAGTACCTCAACAAAGTAATGGGGCTGTCCCGCAGACACGCTGAACACAGGAGCGTCGCCCTCGCTGTCGTCCGAGATGCGGCCCACGCCGTCCTGCTTCCTTGTGGCCCGGGCACCATCTTTGGACCTCGCTGGACGGTCCGGTCTGGCTGAACGGTCTTGCGACTGTCTCCGGCCCTCTTTCCATTTCCTGCACGCCTTGGCGATGTGCCCCCGACGTCCACAGTTGAAACACTCGGCTTTTCTGAATGGGCACTTCACGCGCTCATGGGCCGCTCCGCAACCATCGCAGCGGCGCCCGCCTCTCCGGACCTTCTGGACCTCCTCGCCATCGCTGCTTTCTGAAGACGATTTCGAGGTCGGTCGGGTTGCATGCACCGACTGACCGGACTTCCCGTGCAACGAGTTTTCCGCTTTGCCGGCCCTCGGACGCCACTCACGCCACTTGTGCATCTCATCTACTCCAGCATTCGTGGATTCCGCGGCTTCCGCGGCCTCTACAACCTCTTCCAGTGTGGGTGGTGGCTCCTTGTTCATCAGGCTGCGCTGTACTTCCTTGTCCTTCAGGCCACACAGCACTCCGTCCCTGAGGGCCATCTCTAGGAAGTGGTCCCATCTGCAGGGGGCGGCGGCTACCCTCATAGCCGTTACGAAGGCTTCTACCGACTCGTCCGGCGCTTGAACTCGCCTCCAAAACGCGCTCCGAGCGGGAAACATTGCCCTCGAGGGTCGGAAACGCTCACGCAGCAGTCTCATGATGTCACCGGCTTTGAAATCGCTCATTTTCTTCGGTGCAAGAATGCCCACCAGCGTCCGCTTGGTTTCCATCCCAAGCATGCGGGTGAGGATGGCCCTCTTCCTTTCCTCGTCGTCTTCTTTGACTTTGAGTTCCACCAGTGCCGCCTGGAAGTCCATCTCAAAAAGCTCCCAGTCTTGCGGTTTGGTGATGTTGAACCCGCTCTGTGTCCTGGCTCCATGGGGATCCATTTATCCCACCTTCGTCGCCAATTTAGTATATGAGAGTCAAGACACAAGGCACAGCCAAAGGCTGGGTTAACTCAGGTTTATTGCATGGTGGACAGAGGGAACATGAGGTAATGGCGGACGAACAGCTCTATATATATGGTAGTAACGTATTTTGAATGTGGCTCCACGGTAGCCCGTTGGCTACTGGTCCGCGTGACGTCATGGCTGGTCACGCCCTTCTTGTCCAGGTGTAGGTAGCGGCGGGAAACTTCCCGCGCTGCGGTCTTTGATGGGTTTGAACCAAGAGAGCTTGGACGCTCGCTGCTGCCAGCTGGTGGTCATTAGCTCGCGTCCTATTGCAGGGTTTATGTGATACAGCTGAAGGTTACATTGTTACTCATAGGCAAGGTTACATTGGTTCAGATACATTGATATCACATGTGGAAGGTTACACTATTAGGACACAACACGGCCCGACGGCCCTTTACCTCTCCTGGCAAAGGGAGGAAGGGCGGGGCTCACCTCAGCTGGTCGGAGGCTGCTATATACCCCTATATGGTAGTGGGCCAGGTTACCTTAGAGACCACATCGCCCTAAGGACGTCTGTCCGTCCAACCAGAGCGGACCGGAGGGGCTCTCTAATAGTGCCATCGGCCAGGGGGGCTCGCCTCTCTGGCACAAGGAGGAGAGCCTTCTCTGTGTCCGCACGGGCCCTTTGGAACCTCCTGCCTGTGGAATTACGTCTCCAGACGGAGTTGTTGCCCTTTAGAAAAGAACTAAAAACCTGGCTGGCGGGCCAAGTTTGGGGTGCAGGTGGAGGGGTGGCTTCCATTAGGTGGTTAATATAGGGGAGGATGCCTGCACACCTTTCTTTTTAGGGGTGGGTTCTTATTGCTGGTTTTTATCTGTTTTATTTGTTTTTATCTGTTTTTACCCACTGTTGTGAACCGCCCGGAGTCGGTTTTGGCTGAGTGGGCGGTATAAAAATTTAACAATAAATAAATAAATAAAATGTCCAGGGGAAAAGCCCTGCGTTGCACATAAATTAGGACTACTTTATTTCAAAACTTGGATGGGTGGGTCCAGCTGGAATTTCTGCTACCAGTTCTGGTGAACTGCTGAATCCCACCACTGATTTTATCCCTGCTTTCTCTCCAGATCCTTGTCCATGTCCAGGTAGACTGAGAAGATTTAATTTGTGATTTAAACGATTTAATAAGGTGTAATAAGTGCCTAAGCAGAGTGCAGTTGGATTTAATTATATAAAAATATGTGTAGAATTTGTATCTTAGTAAAATATCTCTTTTAGAGAACTTCCTGAGCATTACAAAAGAGTTTAGTCTGGTATGCTAGATATAGGACAGGGCTGAAACAATCAACCTCATGTAATACTTATATTTACTTATGTACTAACACAATTAAAGGGTCTTTTGCCTTTAAAATGTGTTTTAGTGGTATTTTGTCCAAAGGTACCTGTGACAGAAAGAATCAAGAGCCAGTCCAATCTTCTCTTGTCAGAAGATATTCTAATCTTGGGTTCCAGAGAAAAGAAAGATTATTACAATTGGTTTTTTCCCCTTTGCAATGCATAACAAAACCATTTGCAGCCTATGAAACCTACTCAGACATATTCTCTATAGGAGGGGTGGTCAAACTATGGCCCGTGGGCCAGATCCTGCCCACAGCACCATTTCATCCAATCCATGGTGCCCGCAGTGCCCCTGGAAGCAGAATTAAAACACACCCATGCATGCAGAAAACCCTGCCATAAATGACCCGCAGCTGTTGTAAACATGTTTATGATGGCCACAGGTGCATTTACAGCAGCGTTATGTGCATGCACAGGCACGTTTTACTTCCACTTCTGGTGGGAGGAACCACGTGACTGGCTCGTTCAACCACATGACCAGCCCATGGCCCGAAAAGTTTGGTTACCCCTGTTCTATAGTATTTGGGGTTGCTCAATGGCTTTTCCCCACTCTCCACGAAAACAAGGAAGTTTTTTCTGTTCACTGCAGGGCTGTAGCCAGGGGGTGGCCAGGGGGGTGATCAGCCCGCCCTGAGCTAACACACACACCCCCGGCAAAGTTCTAATGTTTTGTGTGTGTGTGTGTGTGTGTGTGTGTGTGTGTGTGTGTGTGTGTGTGTGTGTGTGTGTGTGTGTGTGTGTGTGTGTGACATTGTTGCCCCTCCTGAAAAACACCCACACACACACACACATCTAGAATCCTGGCTACGGCCCTGAACTTCTGCTAACCACACTACCACAGCATATGTTTCTGTGTTAGCAGTTTTCTCACTCATATTGTCTTAGTCAGGCGTGGGTTTGACCTTGTGAAATTAATTTGAAGCACTGAGGTAAATGCTGATATAGCTTTATTGATTCCAGTATAAATAGTTTACAGAAAGTATAAATATTCTGCTGACAACAGTATTATTGATTTTCCCCATGTAACATCACAATACTATGGCAAAGGATATAAGACAAGAAAACATTTCCTAGGAATGCCCAGATCTTGGAAAAGCTACTTTTAACATTATAACTCCCGTAACCTTCTGTGGCTGAAAGTTTTAGGGCAGGGGTGGCCAACCTTGGTACTCCAGCTGTTCTTGGACTTCAGTTCCCAGATGTCCTAATCAGCAGGTGTGCTGACTTGGGCTTCTGGGAATTGAAGTCCAAGAACAGTGGAGCACCAAGGTTGGCCACCCCCGTTTTAGGAAACATGATCCAAAAATTACTTCCCCGAGTTCTGTGACTACTCTGCCTTTGTATCACCTCAACGGCTTCCCATAAAGAAATAGAGTGTTGTGGCAACAATATAGATGGGCTGGATCTCAGACCAAGGGGATCTGATATTCTGGAAAGAATTTGAGGTGTACATCTGCACATTGAAAATGGATACACAACAAAAGCATGCCGCTGAAAGACATGCAGAGACATCACAGAACTGAATGTTGTCAGGTGGAGAAGACTTTAATTTTACATGCAAGGTGAATAAAATAACCCTATATTTTTGATGTTATATTGATTTTCCAAAGCATAGTTACACATGAGGAAGAGTGTATATCACGATATGAAGAGAGAGAGAGAAACTTCCACCAATATCAGGAAAACAATTAACTGGCTGGATAGCTCAGAGAGTTAGGTTTCTGGTTGTGGAGTCATAGGTTGGGAGTTCAATTCCCCACTGTGCATCCCAGAAGAGCCAGCTTGGGCAAGTTGCACAGGCTCAGGGTGCCTCCCCGAAGAAGGGAATGGTAAACCGTTTCTGAATATTTGCTACCTAAGAAATCTTGAAAAAGGTTGCTCTAAGTCAGAGCTGACTTGACAATACACAATCAGCATAACTAAAAAAAGTTCCAATAAAAAACACACCCTTTAATCATGTTGTCATGATCATTTAGTTTTCCTTGAGGAATGAATAAAAACAAAGGTATAGAGACTGAATATATCCAGATTGGCTGTGGTGGGCACTACCAGTAGCAGAAGAACATGAGAACAAGAGAATGGAAATTGTAGGAGAGCAAACTAAACCACTTCCTTGAAGAAACTGAAATGACATGTGGTTTGTGATCATTGGCTACATGGAAGAAGATGCCCAAAGACTCCTGTGGCACAGCTCCATAGGTCCGCGTGTTGCATCCATTCTGCAGTAGACTTTTTGCCTTCTCCGCATCTTGTACCCAAATGCTATAGTGATCTACTTTTTTTTTGTACCTTTCAAATGAGCCCACATCATGGAGTCCAGAGGTCACACAAACCCTGGTTTAACTGATGCACGTCGGCAGTTTGGACAGCCACGTGTCCCGTTGGTCTGCAGGCACCTGCGGTGGAAACAACAGCACAACTCAGGTCGGAGTCCAAGAAATGCATGGAGTTAAGCTAATCCTCAATGAAGGAGAAGATCTAATAACTATATTTTCTGTGGCTGCCTGCATTCATGGGTGTATTTGTTGCACAGAATGATATGAACAATAATTACTATTGTAAGAAGACCCATGACATGTCTTTCTGTTTGCACCAAAAAATAAGGTCACTACCAATCTATTAAAACACACTGGTAATTTAACAAAGCATAATTACAAACACTTTAAAATGTTCATTGAGTTTCCTACTTCGAATTCGATTTAAAAACACTCTCATGCTAACTAACCATCATTCTGTACATGAAACTGTCTGATCTCTTCAACGAGTTTAACTTGTAGCAGATAGAAAGGTTATTTTAACAGACTTGCATGGTTTTAGTATGGGGTGGTATATTTTAGTCATTTTAAACTATGGCTGATAATATTTTGATCTCTTAGGATTTACTTACTTGTCTACAGAATGTTTGGAATTGATAGTAAAGGTAAAGGTTTCCCTTGCTCGAAAGCCAGTCGTATCCGACTCTAGGGTGCAGTGCTCATCTCTGTTTCTAAGCCGAAGAGCCAGCGCTGTCTGCTTCTGCAGACGTTTCCGTGGTCATGTGGCAGGCATGACTAGACACCGGAGCGTACGGAACGCTGTTACCTTCCCACCGAAGTGGTCCCTATTTATCTACTTGCAATTTCTTGCTTTCGAACTGCTAGGTTGGCAGGAGCTAGGATGAAGACGGGAGCTCATTTCCGTCCTGCAGTACTCGGGAATCGAACTGCTGACCTTCCGCTTCCCAGTCAGCGTCTTAGCGACTTGAGCCACTGCAGATAAGATAGGGTATAAATGTGTCAAATGAACATATTGTTACGTGAATGGGTTTCTGCTCTCACTACAGGACTTCCTCTTCTTAATTGTTTTTAATATGTATGTTTTAATCTTGTTGTGAGCCGCCCTGAGTCGGGTTCGCCTGATTGGGCGGCATAGAAATTTGAACCATAAATAAATAAATATAATAATAACCCACCCACCCCCCATTTGCTCCAGATAATGCACAGAAACTGTAGGAGAAAGGAAGAAGTCTGTCATTCAGGTGGTGTATCCTCTGCTGACAGCAAGATACAGTCGATATAACCCTAACAAGCCCTTAGGTGTGATATGGTTTGAGAGGAATCACTCATCAATCAAGGGGGGTTCCCAACAAGCTTCTTCTGTTGTTGTAGCTAATCAGTGATTGGATATTTACTTAAATATTAAGCACGTTTCATACTCACAACTGTGAGAGCCATTGTGGTATAGTGGTTAGAATGCCAGAATAAGATTCAGGAGGCATGGATCCAAATATCTGCTCACCTCAGTGGTGGGATTGCAATGGTATATCACTCCTTGAACATTCAAAACCCGACCATTGCACAGAACAAAAGCCATACTTTTTGAGTAAGAAGGTTTTTTGACTGTACTTTTTCAGGCAGTAACGTTGCTTACCTGGGCCTTTTTGTAGACACTGCATACAAAATGTGCTGTGCTCTGTCCACTTGGTAGGGAAAGTGGGTGAATTGGTAAAAATTACATCTTGCCCCACCTACCTTTCTAAAAATGGGAAATCAGCCCGTCAGCTGAACAGGTGTGGGTAGACAAAGATCAGGGATGGGGTGGTTCACAATGGCCATTCAGTGGTGGCGAACCTTGGCACTCCAGGTGTTCTTGAACTTCAATTTCCAGATGCACTGATCAGCAGGAGTGCTGACTTGGGCTTCTGGTAATTGAAGTCCAAGAACACCTGGAGTGCCAGGGTTCGGCACCACTGGATGTTATGTGGTCTCTGAGAAAAGGAGCAAAACAGTCAATCTCCAGAGCAGACCAAATGGCAGGACAAAGCCTTGTGTGACTGCACTGGAAATTGAATTTAATTACAATTGATTCCAGTGAGACGTGTGATATCAGCAACCTGATTTCAGCTAAAACCAAAGTTCAGCTAAATGTATCTGGATCTAATCTAGTTTCTTCTTCTATAGATTTCCCTGTCCACACTCAGAATTTAGCATATTAATGGAAGTACCAAGTAGGTGGCTTTTTAAAACAGTGATTAATCTCTACCCCTTTTTCTGTAATGCAGTGCCTCATATTAAAAACTGGAGCAGGGACCCTTTATAGAACAATTTGCTCTAACACATACTTAAGGTTGTGTATCAAATTTAAAAAGTTATTTCCATTCATGTTCTATTTCGCTGTTTCTATGTTCCAGAACTATTACATAAGATGTGTTCTTTTTCAGTGAAGCTGAGGAACTTTACTGCAATTTGTTTTTCATGAGCTCACATAAGATGTTAGCATTGGTGGTGCTACTAAACTCTTGACAGATGCTTTGCACTGCTATGAACTACATGCTATAGTTAGCTGTGGCCGCCAAGATCATTCAGCAGTGAGATCATTTGCTATTTTCCTTTTGCTGCTGGCAATGAAGCCCTCTTTGTTTACAATCAGATTTCCAATTTACTCCCTTAACTTTCTTATTTATGTCATAGATCTGTGATGGCAAACCTTGGCACTCCAGATGTTCTTAGACTTCAATTCCCAGAAGCCCAAGCAACCTGTGAATCCACACGAATGGGTTTACTGCGATTCATCTGCCCCGCGCTGCCCTCGTCATTCCTGAAAGCAGAAGTAAAACACGCCCGTACGGTTAAGACTCTTCCTGGTTAACCCTTCCTCCGTACGGGTGCATTTTACTTCCGCTTCCGGGAGTGACAAGGGTAGCGCAGGCCGGATGAATCGCAGTAAACCCATTCATGTGGATTCACCCCAGAGTGGGGTGAGAGGAGGAAGAGGAGGTGGGTGGGGCAGGGTGGGGTATGGGGTTCTCCCGAACCTGTCTGAACCTGCTGGAGCCCACCACTGGCTTTGGGACAGAAGATCTTCAAATAACATATGACTTTATGCTTCTACATATTTATTTTAAGCAAGAAGATACCAAACACAGCCTGTCTGTTACTCTTTCTCCCCATCTCACTATAGTTATGTGATGTAATGGAACTGCAGTGGCTTAGTGGTCAAGATGCTGAATTTGACAACTGGAAGGTCAGCAGGTCGGCAGTTCCATGTCTAGTCGTGCCTGCTCATGTCCATGAAAAGATCTACACACACAGACTGTGCTGGCTCTTTGGCTCTAAAAGGAGATGAGTACCAAACCCTGACCTAGAGTCAGATACAACTGGCTTTTGAGCAAGGACACCACCACTCCCTTACATTATGTGATATAATATAGCTCAGCTCAGCTCCTGCTGTACAATAAACTTCAGTATACAGTACTTCACCCTTTGTCTCCATACAAAGCTGTAGTAATTCCACTAACAGCTATAGTAAGAATGGGGTACTCAAAAAGAGTTGTGGATACAATCGGGGCATACCCTAGGCAACAGAAAGCCAAAGGAATTGCGGCAGTGATGCACTGCAAAAATTTTTTTACTACCTACTCTGTGGGTGGGGCCAAATCTGTGGGCGTGGTCAAACATCCTGCACTATGGGCTATGGAGGTGGGCATGGTCAACCTAGTGGGCGTGGCCTGGGGGAATTTCCGCTGCCAGTTCTGCAGAACCTGCTGTAGTGCATCACTGAACTGAGGAATGAGCTCACCAAAAAGGTCTTTGTCAAGACCAATCTTAACAACGATCTCAATAAATATTGAGGGACTTTCTAGTAATAAGAGTATTCTACTAGAGGACATGTGCAGTATAGTAAAAATGTTTGTTCTTTCCCCTCTCAATCCACATTTGAATTCTTTAACTCCATCCATTCAAACATCTCCAGAATGTGTTTACATTAAGCATAATTGCCGTCCCAAATAGAATCCTAATATCCATTTATTAGTGAGGAGATGCCTTTTCAAAACCACACTTTTGAAAACTTGGGGCTCAGACTCTTGGATTGGGTGGTCAGACATAATTGTTTGGGGTTACGACCTCTAAGGTGAATATTAGGTTGGGGGAGAGTGTCATTCTTGGGAAATTATGCTCCAGGGTCTGATCTCTTGCCCCAAATTTGCCTAGGGTGATTTAACTTTTCCTCTAATTTACATATATGGAATTTCCAGACAATGCAGGAAACTATTCATTTGGCAAATGCTCCCTGGCTACTGACAGCACCAGGGTCAGGGCAGCAGCTTGCTGGCTCAATATGGCCAATAGGTCAGTGCTGAGATAGCTGGGAAGCCAAACCCAATACTGATTGGGCAACTAGACTGTTCTTGCTTTGGGGAGGGGCAGCTCCAGGGGCTCCATTTTTGCCACATGCCAAGTAGGCAAGGTCTCTGCTACTTGGATCTTGGTGCAGGCAACAACTGGGAAGCCTCCCAATATTGGCCAGCCAATGACGTAAACCTAAATACGGCCTTTAAAAGGGCAAAATGGCACCATTTTTAGACCGCAGTACAGCTTGGACTGTGTGCAGTGACAGGGATCTGCTCTGATTTTTTTCCCTGGCAAAATGGTTTCAGCCCATTCTTGCTTAATATTTCCGTGTGAAGGTTTTAATGTTTCTTTTCTTCCAGATCTTTGCCTTATCCTATTTCCTTTCCCAATTCAACTCCCCCCCCTTGCTTACTTTAGGTGGAAGACGTGGGAACAGGGCAACGCCTGGAGTTGGTGGTTCTTGTCTCCAATGGATTCCCCACACATGCCACAATAAAGCTCCATTTCTTCAACATATTCGTGAAACTTGACCACATGGTGGCGAAGCTCCCGTTGCTGCCCTTTGGTGCGATAGATTCTTTCACACAAGCAGTGAATCTTCAGTAGGCCAAGCTGGAAGGAGAGGGAAGATGGGGATGGGGGAGAAAGAAACCTCTGAGGACAAGAATTACAGAAGCCCAGGCAGGCTGAACTTGGATCGAGCTGTCTGAATCTCCGATTATGAATAAATTTATTTCTTCTTTTGGCCTCTTCTCCCTTGATCTAGCAAAAAACATGCTAGTAGTCTCTTGTTGTAAACTTTTGCTGTACCTTTGTTTGTCTTTTTTGCTTATCTATCTATCTATTTATTTATTTATTACATTTATATCCCACCCATATGGGATATTTTTCCACTCTGGGCAGCTTATAACATGTTTTAAAAAATCTTTATAATAAAAATTAGAAAATTGAATAAATTATAAATATTAACAGGAACAAAAATGATGGCTCCCCCCAATTAAAAATAACAACCCAGCAGCAAAGCACATATCTTGGCATCGGGAAAAGTTAATCAAAGCCTATTGCTCAGCTGTTGACAGTATGTCCTTAAAAGCTTCTTTAAAGAGGAACGAAATCAACAGAGATGGGACTTGGCACAGCTCAACCAGTAGTATTGAATTCCACAAAAATGGTACTGCCACTAAGAAGGCTTTTCCCTGCCAGCTCAGATCCAGGAAGAGCTTTATGGCAAGAACAAACATTCTTGAGGGTATGCAAGAGCAAAACCAAATTAAAAGATGGAGGAAGGAGCTCACTGGACAAGTAATAACATTAAAGGAGGATATGGCTGAGGAACTCAACCTCCCCTACATCGCTTGGAAGACCCTGAGTAGGTTGACGGTTGGAGTCCCTAAATGCAAGACCAACATGCTCGAGTGGTGGAGTGGGGGCTGCTGGCAGATAACAACACACTGTGTGAATGTGAAGAGATACAGAATCCGACTCATTTACTGGTCTGCCAGTTACTGTTGGAAACATGTACCCATTAAAGACTTATATTTAGCAAAACAAATCCAAGAAAGTGATTTCCTTTTGCCAGTCCAGGATTTGATCTGGACATGAAAGAAGAAGAAGCAGTTGGAAAAGCAATAGCAGCCAGTGGTGTCTAACCATGGACATGCTATTTCACTGTCTCTTCACAGCCTTCATAAATTACCACTACATATTGAAAAGAATCTGACACGTTCTCGTGTACAGTATATCGATTTCACTTGGTCAGCTGATTTGCTGCCAAGCAAAGTCAATAAATGTACAGTATATGGATTTTCAGTAGATGATCCTGTAGATGCATCATGTAAACAACAAGGATATGGAAGGTGAGAGGATTTACCTTATTCCCTAGTCCCTCTGCCAGCTCATGCGCCTTCTCCAGGCTTTCTAGTGCCTATGGAAAACGAAACAGATTGCATATTACCACTAATGCAGAAAATAGAACTTATCTCCACTGGCAACAGCACTACGCAGCTTATGTTCAGTGCGTGCACCTTGTATGCCAAGATATGCATCAGATGTAAAGGCTGTGGTTTTAGCATGAAATTTAGTTTGAAAATACTTTTCTGTCATGCAGATTCTGTTTGAATGTCTTATCTGTGATTAAGACATTTATGTACACAAAACGTATTCACAGTGTTTGGTATATGAGAGTCAAGACACAAGGCACAGCCAAAGGCTGGGTTAACTCAGGTTTATTGCATGGTGGACAGAGGGAACATGAGGTAATGGCGGACGAACAGCTCTATATATATGGTAGTAACGTATTTTGAATGTGGCTCCACGGTAGCCCGTTGGCTACTGGTCCGCGTGACGTCATGGCTGGTCACGCCCTTCTTTTCCAGGTGTAGGTAGCGGCGGGAAACTTCCCGCGCTGCGGTCTTTGATGGGTTTGAACCAAGAGAGCTTGGACGCTCGCTGCTGCCAGCTGGTGGTCATTAGCTCGCGTCCTATTACAGGGTTTCTGTGATACAGCTGAAGGTTACATTGTTACTCATAGGCAAGGTTACATTGGTTCAGATACATTGATATCACATGTGGAAGGTTACACTATTAGAACACAACACTCCTCCCCCCTAGGATGAGACGAAGTCTCTCAGCCAAGGTGGCTTATTTCGAACACGCTGGGGTCTCGGCGCGGGCTGCCCTGCCCTGGCTTCGCTCCCTCCTCCTTGCTCCCTGGCTGCCTGCCCTGTAACGGGAGAGGATGACTTGTTAGTGGTTTGCCGCGGTTCTGCGGCTTTGTTGGAAGGTGTGTGCTTTGTTTGGGAAGAACCGGGGGCACTGGGGGCTAACGAAAAACCCCTCTTCTCGCTTGGATGGGTGGGGGAACACTCCAAAAAACCCCCCCGGCTAGCAAAATCAAAATCAAAATCGGCTTCGGGGGAAACGGCAGCGGCGGCCGCACACTCCTTTTCCCTCCCCCCGGGCTCGGATAGAACTGGGGTATCAAAAGGATATGAGTCGGGCTCACTGCTTTCCCTCCTGGCTTCGGACTGGTGTTCCTCTCTGTCTCCCCCTTGGGCTAAACGGGTGGGGGAGAACCCTATCGCTGAATCCTGTCGCTGAGCCCCACTGATCGGCCCCTCACTCACTCGGTGCCTCAGTTGGTCAGCGTGCCTCCTCCAGAGGAGGCCGGTGCTAGTTTCTACCCGATATGACACTGGCCCCGTCTGTTCTATTATTGTCCCTGGCACCCAGGCTGGGCCTGCGCTGGCATAGTTCCTGCAGTGTACAGGATCGCCTACGCCGAAACCTTTCGAGACCGCTAAACCTATGTTCTTCCCTTTGTCCTCGACCCTCGACGGGTCCAACCTGGACAAAAGCGTCGTCAGTTTCCTCCGCATCAGCAGCTCAGCCGGCGAGTATCCAGACGCTAAGGGGGTCACTCTGTACGCTAATAAAAATTGACAAACTTGGTGATTTAGATCCCCCGAGCCCATGCGCCGCAGCGCATCCTTTGTGGTGCGCACCAACCGTTCCACTTGGCCATTCGTGGCCGGGTGAAACGGCGCGGATGTGACATGCCGAATTGCATTTGCCTCCATGAATGCTGCGAACTCAGCGGACGTGAAACAACTGGCGTTATCGCTGACCAAAGTGTCGGGTAAACCGAACGTGGAAAAGACCCTCCTTAGCTGGCGAATGGTAGTGGCGGAGGATGTGCTCTTTACCGGAATGACCTCCAGCCACTTTGAATATGCATCCACCACCAGGAGAAACATGGTTCCTCGGAACGGGCCAGCAAAATCTACGTGCACCCTGGACCACGGTCCCCTTGCTGCGTCCCATTCCCTATGCGGGAGGCGGGCCACCTCCGGTCGGGAGCACTGACATGCCTCACAAGTGCCAACCATATGCTCTATGTCGGCGTCCAGCTGGGGCCACCAGAAGTAACTCCGGGCCAACGCCTTGGAACGGACGATTCCCGGGTGGCTGACGTGTAACAGCTTTAGCACCTTCGGCCGCAGGGACGTAGGAACCACCACCCGTTGGCCCCACAAAAGGCACCCCCTCTCTAAAGACAACTCTACTCGCTTTCGGAAAAATGGGTCGAATTCCGCGCCTGGGGATGACGCCGGCCACCCCTTCTGCACCCACGAGCATACTTTCTCCAGTGTTCTATCCTTTCCGGTCGCCCTGGCAACGTCGGCCGGTACTATCGGGGGTGACTCCAAGACCTCTATTAATAGTACCTGGCGGTCCCTTCTTACCCCTGCCTTCTGGTCGTCCGACAAGGGTAACGGCGACCGTGAGAGCGCGTCTGCATGGCTGATTTCCTTCCCTGGCCGGTATTCTAACTCATGTTGATATGCGTTAAGAAAAATAGCCCACCGCAGCATCCTCGGGGACAGGATCTGTGGCGTGGGCTTATTTGCAGTGAATATTCCTAACAGGGGCTTGTGATCAGTAACGACCTTGAACGGCCGACCATACAGAAAATCGTGAAATTTCTTGGTTCCCGCTACTATCGCTAGTGCCTCCCTATCGGTCTGTGCGTAATTCCGCTCTGCTTGGGACAGGGACCTTGAATAAAACGCTATCGGGGCCTCCCTTCCGTCGTTTAACACGTGGCAAAGCACCGCTCCCACCCCCACCGGGGATGCATCGCAGACTAAAACTATGGGCCGTTTGGGGTCGAAATGAGTCAGGATTGCCTCGGATGTGAGGAGTTGCTTTAACTCTGAGAACGCCCTTTCTTGCTCGTCACCCCACAGCCATTTTTCCTCTTTTTTAAGTAACCGATGGAGCGGCTCGGCAACAGACGCCTTCCGTGGAAGGAAGGTATGGTAGAAATTGAGAAGCCCCAGAAACGACTGTAGCTCGGTTTTGGAAGTGGGGCGAGGGGCTTTCTTAATGGCGGCTACCTTAGATTTGGACGGCCTAATTCCCTCGGGTGTGACACGGAACCCTAAAAACTCAACCTCTGTTTCGAAAAATACACATTTGTCTTTCCTCAGTCGCAGCCCCGCTTTTTCGAACACGGTCAGGACCTTATCCAATCTGTGAGCCAGCTCGGCCTTACTCCCCCCCGTTATCAACACGTCATCAAAATATGGCAACACCCCCTCCAGCCCCTTCAGGAGGCGTTCCACTAGCGACTGAAAAATGCCAGGTGCCGAGTTCACGCCGAACTGTAACCTCGACACCTGGAACGCCCCCTTATGTGTGACTATTGTTTGTGCCGCCACTGTGGCGGGGGTTACCGGGAGTTGCTGGTAGGCCTGTGCTAAATCGAGTTTAGCGAAACACTTTCCCCCATTTAGCCTGGCCAGAAGGTGGCTGACCACTGGCACCGGGTATGCATTAGGGCGGATTGCCTTATTAATGGTACACTTATAATCAGCGCAAATGCGCACGTCCCCGTTAGCCTTCAGTGCTGTTACAATTGGAGTCTCCCACTCCGCGGAATCCACAGGAACAAGAATTCCTTGACCCACCAGTTTGTCCAGTTCCGCCTCTATTTTGTCCTTTAGCGCGAACGGTACCCTGCGCGGTTTAAGTCTTATCGGGCGGACCTCCGGGTCTAAGTCGAAGGCTACAGGGGGTCCCTTGAATTTTCCCAGTCCACTTTTAAAAACGGCGGGGTGTGCGTCACACACCGCTTGTATTGGGTCCTCGCCTATGGCATGCACCCCCCTATGAACAGACCTAAGGGCTGAAACCACTGTGTTCCGAGAAGGCTACAACTCCCCCCTCTTAGCACCACTAGGGGAAGTTCCGCAGAATGTCTCTTAAAACGAACCCTGAATGTCCCGACCCCCAACACTGGAATGCTGTTCCCCTGTACGTCCCGTAGTGTGGCCCTCAACGCTTTAAGTTTGGGCCGCACGTGGGGGTCGATTTTCAAGAACTCTCTCTGGGGAATTATAGAATAGGAGGACCCCGAGTCAACTTCCATCCTAATGGGGGTCCCTTGTACTAGTACCTCAACAAAGTAATGGGGCTGTCCCGCAGACACGCTGAACACAGGAGCGTTGCCCTCGCTGTCGTCCGAGATGCGGCCCACGCCGTCCTGCTTCCTCGTGGCCCGGGCGCCATCTTTGGACCTCGCTGGACGGTCCGGTCTGGCTGAACGGTCTTGCGACTGTCTCCGGCCCTCTTTCCATTTCCTGCACGCCTTGGCGATGTGCCCCCGACGTCCACAGTTGAAACACTCGGCTTTCCTGAATGGGCACTTCACGCGCTCATGGGCCGCTCCGCAACCATCGCAGCGGCGGCCGCCTCTCCGGACCTTCTGGACCTTCTCGCCATCGCTGTTTTCTGAAGACGATTTCGAGGTTGGTCGGGTTGCATGCACCGACTGACCGGACTTCCCGTGCGACGAGTTTTCCGCTTTGCTGGCCCTCGGACGCCACTCACGCCACTTGTGCATCTCATCTACTCCAGCATTCGTGGATTCCGCGGCTTCCGCGGCCTCTACAACCTCTTCCAGTGTGGGTGGTGGCTCCTTGTTCATCAGGCTGCGCTGTACTTCCTTGTCCTTCAGGCCACACAGCACTCCGTCCCTGAGGGCCATCTCTAGGAAGTGGTCCCATTTGCAGGGGGCGGCGGCTACCCTCATAGCCGTTACGAAGGCTTCTACCGACTCGTCCGGCGCTTGAACTCGCCTCCAAAATGCGCTCCGTGCGGGAAACATTGCCCTCGAGGGTCGGAAACGCTCACGCAGCAGTTTCATGATGTCACCGGCTTTGAAATCGCTCATCTTCTTCGGTGCAAGAATGCCCACCAGCGTCCACTTGGTTTCCATCCCAAGCATGCGGGTGAGGATGGCCCTCTTCCTTTCCTCGTCGTCTTCTTTGACTTTGAGTTCCACCAGTGCCGCCTGGAAGTCCATCTCAAAAAGCTCCCAGTCTTGCGGTTTGGTGATGTTGAACCCGCTCTGTGTCCTGGCTCCATGGGGATCCATAATCCCACCTTCGTCGCCAATTTGGTATATGAGAGTCAAGACACAAGGCACAGCCAAAGGCTGGGTTAACTCAGGTTTATTGCATGGTGGACAGAGGGAACATGAGGTAATGGCGGACGAACAGCTCTATATATATGGTAGTAACGTATTTTGAATGTGGCTCCACGGTAGCCCGTTGGCTACTGGTCCGCGTGACGTCATGGCTGGTCACGCCCTTCTTTTCCAGATGTAGGTAGCGGCGGGAAACTTCCCGCGCTGCGGTCTTTGATGGGTTTGAACCAAGAGAGCTTGGACGCTCGCTGCTGCCAGCTGGTGGTCATTAGCTCGCGTCCTATTACAGGGTTTCTGTGATACAGCTGAAGGTTACATTGTTACTCATAGGCAAGGTTACATTGGTTCAGATACATTGATATCACATGTGGAAGGTTACACTATTAGAACACAACACAGTGAAACCCACCTTCTTGTCTTGGGCCATCCAATATGGCACTTGCTCCGTGAAATGTACTTGATTGGTTCCCAAAGTTCCCATTTCCACCCCACTATACAGTACAGACAATAACATGCATTATACCAGTATGAACAGGAACTAAGTGGTAAGTGGGAGGGTTGGCTGGTTCCCCAGATCTTTTTGTCTCTCCTCAGCCTGCTCTGAATATTTTAAACTTCATTTTATTATATATTCCATTCCAGTTTGGAACCTTCCTTTTCAATGCTCCCCCCTTCTAGCTGAACCTTTGGACCAAGGGTCATGAAGGAGCTTAGTGGCTCCAGAAGAGGAAAAGATGAAGAAGCCCCTGCTGAGGACACAGGAGCTAAAATGCATCCAACCCACTTCAAGGCAGTTACTGGGCAGGAGCAAGAGCTAAAGGTAACATTGGCAGAGAAGGCAACTGTGGTGCACTCAAAATTTAAGCAAAGGTTTATCACAATGATAAACCTTTGCTTAAATTTTCTTACCATGAAAACCCTATGAGAGACCAAAATGAAACAAGAGGCAGTGCTAGAAGAGGAGACTCCCTGATCAAAAAACAGCTAAGTCAATTACAAGAGAAGAACAAAGCACAAAACGTTGCTCTCGATGTCGACCGTCCAAATCCAAAAGGGAATCGGAAGCCTCTGAAAAATTTGATTCCAATGGTCATCTTGACCCTTCCAGTGTGGGTTTACATACAGCCTGCTTTGATTTTGAAGCCATACGGTGTTGAGATCAACAGTCCTTTTTGGAGTCGAGTTTCTTCAGGGAAAGTGTGTGAGTGTGCTCTCCTTTGCTTGGACGCATTTTTTCTTTTGGTTGAGTGCTGTCTCAGATCCTAATCTGAAGAGGAGTATGAAACCGGAGACCCCAATTTAGGATGCAACGATATAGGTTGCAGGAGCCATAGTCATCAGCATTGAATATGCCTTTGTGCTCTGTTTCGACATTGACGATGGTTCTGCGAAGCAGACAGGCATGTTTCCTGACATTGGAAATTGTACAGGGAAACCCGGAACAGAGCCTCAGAGATTGCCTATGGGCCATTCTCTGGACAAAGCCTTGGAGATTGCCTATGGGCTGTTCTCCATACAAAGGTTGGTGCAATTGCCAGTTAGATCCTGTATAGTACTGCTGCATAGAGCCATACTGTTAATCAGGGAAGTAGTACTGGCCCTCAGGATGGAAGGACACTGGTTGAGCCGCATGAGGCCAACCCTCCCTCACAAGTCCCAGAGCCTCTTTTATGTAGACCAAGAGGAGAAACTGATGGAGATGGGAGAATTGTGGGACCTTTTCCTCAGAAAGGGTTCAGAGACAAATCATCATGCTGAGCCTGACTGGCAGTTGTCTCCTTAGAAGAGGAAACATGATACAGTACTCCACACTAACTTGGAGGTGACACTAAGTAGGGGTGGGGGGAGCTGTCTGTGCATTGCAATGTCTCTTTGCAGGCAGCAATAGAAGAACTGAAGGGAGCCATTAGGTGGGAACACAGACAGGACAGTTGGGAAGGGGAGAGGCCTAATGGCTCCTTTGGCTCTGGATTCTGACAATGCTTGCATGGCTGCGGAGTAAACCCATTAGTCTGCATTCATAGAGACCACAAAGAAACTAGTATCTCCCTTGAGAGGAGGAAGTAAAGAAACAAAGATCTGTTCATTTTGTATGCATAACATACTATGCAGAAAGCCAGACAAGATTCAGATGAAGGAGAGTGAAAACTGGTGGAAGAAACATCAATATTTTAAGATATGCAGATGATACCATTTTACTGACTAAAAGTACCAATGACTTGGAATGACTTTTAGTAAAAGTAAGGGAAAAAGTGACAAAATTTGATTGAAACTGAACCCTAAGAAGACAAAAATCATGACGCAGAAGGACTACACAATTTTAATGTTGACAATGAAGAAACTAAAATATTTAAAGATTTTGTATGGATGTTATGTATGTATGTATGCATGTTCATTATACTGTAAAGGCAAGAATGTAACCACTCCAGATACAAACGATACCAGCTGTAAAGGAACGCGAGCAGACAGCCCATAGAGGGCAGCTGCGAGCGTTCAGCCTCACATGGATCACATTGCTCAATCACGGACAGCCGCGGGAAAACCTTCCCCGCATTCAGCAGCAGAAGAAAGAGGCGTGCCTGGGCGAGGCCACGCCGGTAGCAGCCAATGAGCTACCGTGCTACAAGATTCAAATGTAGAGAGCTACTGTATATATTGAGATGTATCACCACCATTACCTCATGCTTCACTGGAACCTCATGCAATAAACCTGTGTTAAACCAACCCTTCGGTTGTCCGGTTGTCTTTGGTCCCATACACTAAATTGGCGACGAAGGTGGGATATGGCTGCCCACGGGACCAAGACATGCGCCGGCTACGAGATCAAGAAGTCGGGAGACTTGGAGCTGTTTGAGATAGACTTCAACGCAGCGCTGGTGGAGCTCGAAGTCTCCGATGAGGCCAAAAAGAGGGCCATTTTCGTCCGCATGCTCGGACACGAGACCAAGAGGACCTTGGTGGACCTGATCGCGCCGAGGAAGGTGAGCGACCTCAAAGCTACGGAGCTCCTGGCGGCGTTGCGCGCCCATCTCCGGCCAGCAATAGTTCGGTTTCACTTACCAGTGATAACTTTCGTTCTTCGAGTATATAGTTTGTGAATACACACTCATGGGTTATGCGCCTGCGCAGAACGGCCGATCGGAGGCTTGAAAAGCTATTGGTCAAAAGTTTTGGCGGTAAGACCGCCCACCGTACCGCCCACCCTGAGGCGCCCGCGCGCCATTTTACCTCAGTTCCATACTTAAGCCAAGCACAGGATAAACCAACTGATCTCATCCGTGCAGCTCAAGAGGGGAGGCAGGGTGGGTAGTGTGTATTCACAAACTATATACTCGAAGAACGAAAGTTATCACTGGTAAGTGAAACCGAACTTTCTCCTTCGTATAGTTTGTGAATCCACACTCATGGGAGATTAGCAAGCTCACACTTACTTGGTCGGTGGGCAGTCGGATGAGATGATCCCACGATGAGCTGAAGAACCCGTGGGTGGACCCGTCAGGGGCGTTGAGTCCGGAGCCCCCTGGTGAGGACGACACGGCCAAGCCTGGCGTCCGCAGTGGCTCTGGTGTCCACCCTGTAGTGCTGGACAAATGTGGAAGGTCTGGACCAGGTGGCAGCCTTACATATGTCCTCAAGCGGTGTGCCCTCCAGAAAGGCAGTGGATGTGGCAACCGCCCTGGTGGAATGCGCCCTGACATGCGGTGGAGGTGGCAGTGAAGCTGACTCGTAGGCCAGGTAGATGGTAGAGGTGATCCATTTGGAGAACCTTTGAGCAGAGATGGGTTCACCCTTGGACTTTCCCCCATAAGCCACAAAGAGGCGTTGTGACTTCCTGAACTCTCTAGTCCTGCTGGTGTAAAACAATAAAGCTCGTTTCACATCCAGCGTGTGCCAAGTCCTTTCTTGGGCGTTAGTGGGGTTCTGGAAGAAGGTTGGCAAGGAGATAGTTTGTGCCATGTGAAACTTGGAGACCACCTTGGGTAGGAAGGTGATGTCCGCTTGGAGGACGACGCGGTCGTTGAAGAACTGGAGAAAAGGTGCGTCTGCTCGCAGGGCAACCAGCTCACCAGCTCGTCGTGCAGACGTGATGGCCACCAGGAATGCCGTCTTCCATGTGAGGAGACGAACATCGGCGGTAGCCATGGGCTTGAAGGGGGTCCTGGTGAGCGCGTTAAGAACGGTGGACAGTGACCATTGAGCCGTCGGTGTCCGGGCCGGCGGAAAAGCGTTCTTTAGTCCCTTGAGGAAGCGCTTTACCGTTTGGTCGCGGAAGGCCCCGGAAGCGGGCGAGCCAGCAGGAGAGTGCGCTACCACTGCTGCGAGATGCACTCGGATGGAGGTGATGCTGAGGCCAGACTCCGCCAGCTGGAGGAGGTAGGTTAAAATGTCCTGCAGTCCCACCTGCGTGGGGGGTGTTTGCCGGGCGGCCAGGAAAGCACAAAAACGCCTGTATTTGGAAGCGTAGGACTTCCTTGTGGAAGGGCGCCGCGCTAGTTCAAGGATCCTGGCCAGTCTGGGGTTATCCTCCACGCGGTGAGGTGGAGGCTGGGCAGGTCCGAATGGTGCAGCTGGCCCTGCTCCATTTGGAGGAGTGTCGGTGATTCCGGCAGTGTGCGATACTGCGACGACATGCGCAACAGTAGCGGAAACCAGGGTTGGCGCGGCCACGCCGGTGCCACCAGAATTGCATTGGCTCTGTGTTGGTGCATCCTGGTGAGTACCTTCTGGACCAGAGGAAACGGAGGAAAGGCATAGAGATAGTCCTGATCCCACCGTTTCATGAAGGCATCGCCCTCGGAGTTCAGTCCGATGCCTGCTCTGGAGCAGTACCTGCTGAGTTTCCTGTTGGACTCCGATGCAAAGAGGTCGATGCTCGGCGTCCCCCAGACCTCGCACAGGGACTGGAACACTCCGTCGTCCAGCTCCCATTCGTGGGTCGTGGAGGTGAGACGGCTCAGGTGATCTGCCAAAACATTCAGCGTGCCCTGAATGTGCACTCCAATTGGGAAAATGTGCCTCTCCAGACACCATTCCCACAACTGTACTGCAAGGTACAGGAGGGTGGTGGACCGTGTTCCTCCCTGCTTGTTGAGGTACGCCACCGCCGTGGTATTGTCCGAGGCCACCTGAACCGCCTTGCCGGTGAGCAGAGTCTCGAAGGAACGTAGAGCCTTCCAAATGGCCAGCAGTTCCAAGTAATTTATGTGGTACACCGTTTCGTGCGGTGTCCAGGTGTCGTTGACCGTGAGAGTCCCGCAAGCAGCGCCCCAGCCGAGGTTGCTCGCGTCGGTCAGTATCTGCAACGAGGGTTGCGGGGGGTAGAAACTCTTCCCCATGGCCACGTTGAGTGGTGTAGACCACCACAGCAGTTGGTCCCTCAGTTCTGGAGATGGGGTCAACCGTTTGGATTGGCTCTCCCGAAGTGCGTCGAACTCGTGCAGGAGCCACGATTGCAGGGACCTGAATTTCAACTTGGCATGGGGGATCACTGCCGTCGTTGAGGCCATCAGGCCTAGAAGTCTCTGAGCCTTCTTCGCCCGGATGCACGGTTTCGTGCGCAGTTCGCTCACCCCCTGCGCAATGTCCCGTAAGCGTTTCTGGGGGGCGTAGGCTCTCGTAGTAAGCGAGTCGAGTACCGCTCCAATGTACTCGACGCGCTGGGAGGGAGTCAACTTCGACTTGGTGAAGTTGATCCTGAGGCCGAGACTCTCCATGAGGTGAACCGTGTATTGTGTGTCCCGAACGGCCGACGGTTTGGTGGGGGAGACGATCAACCAATCGTCGATGTACGGGAAGACCCTGATGCCCCGTTGGCGGAGGAATGCAGCCACCGGAGCCATGCATTTGGTGAAGACCCGCTGTGCCGTGGCCAGACCGAACGGTAGGCATCGGTACTGGTACACGGAATGGTCGATACGGAAGCGGAGAAACCGTCTGTGTTCCTCGAGGATGGAGACGTGGAAGTAGGCATCCTTGAGGTCTATGACTGTGAACCAGTCCCCTTTGTTGATGAGGGGGAGGACGGTCTGTAGGGTCACCATCCGGAACTTCCTGGTGTGGATGCATTTGTTCAGGCGGCGTAGGTCCAGGATAGGGCGAAGGCCTCCGTCCTTCTTCTGGACCACGAAGTACCTCGAGTAGAAGCCGTTGTCCCAGTCGGACGGTGCTACCCGCTCGATGGCTCCCTTGGAGAGAAGGGTTGCTATTTCTTCCTCCAAATGGGGGGACGAGGTGGTGAGACGATGTTTTCCTACTCGAGGCACCCGCACGAACTCGATGGCGTAGCCAGAGGACAAGATCTTTAAGACCCACTGGTCGTCCGTGATGCCCGACCATGCCTGGAGGAAGTTCCGGAGGGGGAGGTACGGGATGTGGAGCGAGAGAGACTCGGCCGTCGCAGCTTCAAACGCGGGGCTTGGGCCTCGCGGTCGAACGCTTGTCCTGTCCATAGGGCCGGTAGCGGGGTTTGTGTTGTCGCCGCTGTTTATAGGAGCTGGATCTAGGCTGCTCCGTCGGTCCCTGCTGCTGTGGGTTGCCCTGGAACCGCCGTGTGAAGGGCTGGAACCTCGGCCTGGTGGAAGTTGCCGGCGTGGTGAGCCCCAGGAACTTCGCCGTGGAACTGGTCTGGCGCATCTCATTCAGGACCTTATCGGTGTCCTGACCGAAGAGGCCCTGCCCGTCGAAGGGAAACTCCTCGATGAGCTTTTTCATAGCGTCATCGAGGGAGGTGTCCCTGAGCCAAGCATGGCGACGGAGGTAGATTGCGGAGGCCATGTCTTTTGCCGCATAATCGTTGATATGCCGGGCAGTGCGCATCAGCTGCTCGGCGACGAAGTCCCCCTCGGTGGCCAGCGCGTCAATCCTCTTCTGGGCATCGGCGGGCAGTTTAGCCGTCTCAACCTTCACCTGCTCCCAGAGGTGAGATTGGTACAGGCCCATGGCGGCCGAATAGTTTGCGGCCCGAAAGAATAGGGAGCCGGTGGCGTAAAACTTACGCCCCACCGCGTCCAGTTTCTTTCCGTCCGGCGTCGACGGGACCGGGAATCCGCTGGTGGCCGTCCTATGCTGGAAGGCCTTGACCACCAGGGAATTCGGCAGGGGGTGCGCCTGCAAGAACTCGACGTTCTCGTCCAGGACCCGGTACATGCTGTCGAGCCTGGACGAAACGGAGTGTGCCGCCAAAGGTTTCTTCCACGTCGCCCTCGCCGTGGTCATCATGGAGGGGAGCATGGTTATGTGGACCGGCCGCACAGCACGCCTGTCGAGCTTCGCGGTCATCTGATCCTCACCCTCCAACGGCGGTTGGTCGACCTTCAGGTTGAGGGCGGTGCCGAGCCTCGTGAGCATGGCGGTCAGTGAGCGCTGGTCCTCACCACGCGGTGGGTCCACTGAGCCGATGGCCTGTTCCGGCGTGCGCTCGGCGTCGACGTCTCCCTCGTCCTCCTCCGACGACGAGCTGGACTCATCGGAGGACGAGGGAGGCAGTCTTTCGTCCACGTCCGGACCGCGCCAGTACGGCCTGGGCGGGCCGGCGGGATGGGCGTCCACCGCATCAACGTCCGGACCACACCATGACGGGTTGGGTGGGCCGGCGGAGCGGGCACTCGACCCACGGGAGGTCGGTGGGGCCGCGGCAGAGCCGGGATGCCCGGGGCTTGCGGTGGTCGGAACCGGAGCCGCAGAGGCCGCAGGCGTGGAGGTCTGGAACCTGGTCGCAAACGACGCCATGACCTGGAACATCTCTCGGACGAGGGCCATCTGAGACGCGTCCGAGTCCGCTGGCGGTGGAGCTCCGGTGGCCGGCGGGATGGTGGCCCACGAAACGGTGGGAGCCGAAACGGTGGCCGGCGTCAGTGTCGGCGAAACGGTCGTCGGAACGGTGACGACCGCCTCGTCCGTCGGCGTCCTGGGCCGTGGAGAGACGGAGGCCTGCCTCGGCGAGGAATTTCTGCCCCGAGGAGGAGAGGAGAGCACCTGAGGTGGGCGAGCTGGAGCCCCAGCCCTGCGTCCTTTCTCAGGTGACCCGGAAGACGACCGTCCTCCCCAGATGGAGGATCCCGGAGAAGGACATCGGGCAGTCGAGAACGGCGGCGAAGGCCCGGGAGAGGCGGGTGTGCGCGGAGTGGGGGGAAGCGACCGTCTCTTCTCCGACCCACGCTTGCGCTTCTTCTCACCGTTCTTGTCCTTCTTCTTCTTCTTCCTCATCGGAAGCACGGAGGAAGAGGCCGGCGGTGGTTGAGCGGCAGCGGCGGCCGTGGAGGCGGACGCGGCGGGAGCCAGAGCGAGCTCCATCAGGTGAGCCTTGAGGCGATTGCTTCGGTTCTGCACCGCGAGGCGCGTAAACTTTTTGCAATGCGGGCAAGACTGGCTCTGATGCGACTCTAGCAAACAAAAAAGGCACAGGCTGTGTCCGTCGGAAGCCGGAAACTTCTTAAGGCAAGCCGTGCACTGTTTAAACGCTGCAGCCATCAACCGCGGAAAAATTCTTCCAGTGGAAGTTTCTGGAGACGAGTACCCCGAAGGGCCGACCAGCCGCCACCCCCTTGAGGGGGGAGACGGTGATCGATGCGAAAAATTGGCTACTGAATCCACTCAAGAGAAGAGACAGAGCCGGGGTGGCGATCCTGCCCGGAGGACAAGATCACCGAGAAAAATTGTTACGATTTGCCAAAAAGACTTTCCCTCAGAAGGGCGAAAAAATTGAGGAAGCTCTCAACGATCGTCCTGCTGCTACGGCGGAAAGAAGAGAACTGAGGTAAAATGGCGCGCGGGCGCCTCAGGGTGGGCGGTACGGTGGGCGGTCTTACCGCCAAAACTTTTGACCAATAGCTTTTCAAGCCTCCGATCGGCCGTTCTGCGCAGGCGCATAACCCATGAGTGTGGATTCACAAACTATACGAAGGAGAAAGCGATGTTCCCCGCTCGGAGCGCGTTCTGGAGGCGAGTCCAGGCACCCGGGGAATCGGTCGATGAGTTCGCCGCGGCCCTGCGGTTGGCCGCCGGCCCATGCAAGTGGGAGCTCCCCGACATCACCCTCCGGGACTGCCTGCTCTGCGGTCTGAGGGACACAGAGACTCAGCGCGCGCTGATGAAAAGGGAGCCGCCTCCCACGTGGCAACAAGTCCTCGACACGGCACAGGCCGCGGAGGCCACTACTGCCGGGGTGCACGAGCTTCAGGACTGGCGCCCGAAGCCCGCAAAGGCAGAGAGCTCGGTGCGCGTGGCCCGGCGAGTTTCGAACTCGTCTGCGGAGAGCGGCGACGACGAGGACGTCCGGAGGGTCCAGAGAGGGGGCTGGCGCTGCGACGGCTGCGGCGCCGCCCACGCCCGCGCCAAATGCCCATTCCGCAAGGCCGAGTGCCACAACTGCGGCCGGCGCGGGCACATCGCCAAGGTCTGCCGGAAACGGCGCGAGGCCACCAGGAGCTCTCCAGACCGCTCGGCGAGGCAGGACCGTACCACGAGGCAGGACCGCACCACGAGGCCAAAGGACGGCACCCGGACCACGAGGACGCGGGACGAAGTAGGGCGCATCTCCGACGACAGCGAGGATGACGCGCCGGTTTGCAGCGTTTCCACGGAGCACCCCCGTTACTTCGTTGAGGTAGTAATACAAGGGGCCCCTGTTAGAATGGAGGTGGACTCGGGGTCTTCATACTCTATTATTTCCCAGGGGGAGTTCATGAAAATCGCCCCCCGCATGCGGCCCAAGCTCAAAGCGTTGAGGGCCACACTGAAGGACATGCAAGGGAACCGCATCCCAGTGTTGGGGGTTGGGAAGTTCCAGGTCCGGTTTAAAAAGCACACCGCAACGCTTCCCCTAGTCGTCCTCAAGGGAGGTAAATGCAGCCTCCTCGGGACTCAATGGTTCCAGCCCCTGGGGTTGTTCATTGGGGGGGTGCACGCCGTGGGAGCACACGCCGCCGGGACTGATCCAATACAGAGCGTGTGCGACGCGCACCCCGAGGTTTTTAAAAAGGGGCTCGGGAAATTCAAGGGCCCCCCAGTGACTTTCGACCTGGACCCTGCAGTACGTCCAATCAGACTTAAACCGCGCAGAGTGCCTTTCGCACTAAAGGACAAAATAGAGGCGGAGTTGGACAAATTGGTGGGCCAGGGGATTCTTGTTCCTGTTGATTCTGCGGAGTGGGAAACTCCAATTGTAACAGCGCTCAAGGCCAACGGGGAGGTCCGCATATGCGCTGATTACAAGTGCACCATCAATAAGGCGATCCGCCCTAATGCGTATCCGGTGCCGGTAGTCAGCCACTTGTTGGCCAGGTTACACGGGGGGAGGTGTTTCGCTAAACTCGACCTGGCCCAAGCCTACCAGCAACTCCCAGTGACCCCCGCCGCAGCTGCTGCGCAGACCATAGTCACCCACAAAGGGGCGTTCCAGGTATCGCGCACTAGCAATAATTGCGGGGACCAAGAAATTTCATGATTTTGTGTACGGCCGCCCCTTCACCATAGTGACTGACCATAAGCCGTTGTTAGGCATTTTCACCGCAGATAAGCCCACACCCCAAATCCTGTCCCCGAGAATGCTCAGGTGGGCCATTTTTCTCAATGCGTATCAGCACGCGTTGGTATACCGGCCCGGGAAGGAGATCAGCCATGCCGACGCCCTGTCGAGGTCCCCCATTCCCCGGGATTGCTGCCACGTGGGCGAAGTAGAGAGGGACCACCAGGTCTTAATGATAGAGGTTCTAGACTCCCCTCCAGTAGTACCGGCCGACATCGCCAAAGCGACAGGCAAGGACAAAACGCTGGCCACAGTTTGCTCCTGGGTACAGAAAGGGTGGCCCGTGTCTTCCCCAGCAGCGGAATTCGACACATTTTTCAAAAAGAAACTAGAGTTGTCCCTAGAGAGGGGTTGCCTTTTGTGGGGACAGCGGGTAGTGATCCCCACGCCTCTCCGGCCGAGGGTGCTTAAACTGCTGCACGTCAGCCACCCGGGGATCGTCCGCTCAAAGGCGCTGGCCCGCAGTTACTTTTGGTGGCCCCAGCTAGACGCCGACATCGAACACATGGTCGGCACTTGCGAAGCGTGCCAAAGCTCAAGGCCAGAAGAGGCTCGCTCGCCACCTAGGGAGTGGGACACGGCAAGGGGGCCCTGGTCCCGGGTACATGTAGACTTTGCTGGTCCGTTCAGGGGAACGCTTTTCCTCCTCGTGGTGGACGCGTTCTCCAAGTGGTTGGAGGTCATTCCAGTCTCAAGCACCTCCTCGGCCACAACAATCAAACAGTTAAGGAGGGTCTTTTCCACGTTCGGTTTACCCGACACCCTTGTCAGCGATAACGCTAGCTGTTTCACGTCCGCCGAGTTCGGGGCATTCATGGAGCGAAACGCCATTCGGCACGTCACCTCTGCCCCCTTTCACCCGGCCACCAACGGCCAAGTAGAGCGCCTCGTGCGCACCACGAAAGACGCGCTACTGCGCATGGGCCCCGGAGACCTCGACCTGAAATTGTGCCAATTCCTGCTAAGATACAGGGTCACCCCACTAGCGTCAGGGTACTCCCCCGCAGAGCTGTTGATGCGCAGGAAGCTGGCCATGGGAATCTCCAAGCTAGACCCCACGAGAGTAGAGGACAAAGGGCGGAACATAGGGGTGGAACCCACCAAGAGTTTCAGCGTAGGCGCCCCGGTGCATTGCAGGAACTACGCCAGCGCGGGGCCAGCCTGGGTGCCGGGCACCGTAGTAGAACAAACCGGCCCCGTCTCATACCGCGTAGAGACCAGTACAGGCTTCCTGTGGAGGTGACACGTGGACCAACTCAGGCGCAGGGTCCCCGGAGAGCAGGACGGAGACGAGAATAGCATCGAATCAGCGTTAGGGTACTCCCCCACCCGCTTAACCCAAGGGGGAGGAAAAGGGGAGCATGGGTCCCCACCAAGGGGGGAGGAAAGGGAATCGATCCACAGAAATCTTTTGCGGGAGTCCCCGAAAAAATGGAAGAGCCCCGACCACACACATACCCCGCGGGAGTTTCCCCGAAACACAGATGCCCATAGAAGTTTAGACGTTGATTTACAGTACCAGGGGGAGTTAGCGGAGTGGTCCCCCACCCGTCCTAGCGAAAAGAGGGGTTTCAGTTCAGCCCCTGGTACCTCCAGTCCCAGTAGCCCCTGTGAGTTAGAATGCAATATAGCGCCATTTTCCCGGAGACCGACACCCCCAAGACGGGAGGCATCAGCGAGTCCGCCCACCACAGTCTCAAGGTCCCCCGAGCAGGGATCAGAAGGTAGCCGAACCACAAGGGCGACCTCATCGGTTCCGCGGTTCACAATAGGAGGGTCCCCGGGGTCAGAGAGCAACAGGCAGGGGTTCACCTCCCAACTATTCATTCCCTTCCCATCCTCGGGCGCGAGGCAGGCACGGACGCCCCACAGAGCCACTAACGAATCCCCGTTTCCTGTTGCAGGACAAGCACCCGCAGAGTCAGGGATCACAGGCTCTCCAGTACTAGGTCAGACGCAAGCGCGTCCCAAGCGCACGTGCGGCAAGCCACAATGGTTGCGGGACTTCGTCCCATCCTAGGGGGGAGGGATGTTATGTATGTATGTATGTATGCATGTTCATTATACTGTAAAGGCAAGAATGTAACCACTCCAGATACAAACGATACCAGCTGTAAAGGAACGCGAGCAGACAGCCCATAGAGGGCAGCTGCGAGCGTTCAGCCTCACATGGATCACATTGCTCAATCACGGACAGCCGCGGGAAAACCTTCCCCGCATTCAGCAGCAGAAGAAAGAGGCGTGCCTGGGCGAGGCCACGCCGGTAGCAGCCAATGAGCTACCGTGCTACAAGATTCAAATGTAGAGAGCTACTGTATATATTGAGATGTATCACCACCATTACCTCATGCTTCACTGGAACCTCATGCAATAAACCTGTGTTAAACCAACCCTTCGGTTGTCCGGTTGTCTTTGGTCCCATACACTAAAATGCCTTGGTTCAACCATTGATCCATAATGGAGACTGAAGCCAAGAAACCATGTGGGATCCGTGCACACAATTGGCATACTGTCTCTGACAGAACCACGGCTTGGGGGAACACTCCTTGGAGCCTTGATTCCGAAGTTACAGAAATTGGGGAGCGGATTAATAATCATAGTTTAATTCACCGATCGCTGACCTAGCAGGCAGTTCAGACAATAGAGGGCAAAAGATCACCGGGTGATGAACTCGATAAGCATGTAATGGGTAATCTTGTATCCGCAGAAACTCTGAGCCCAAGAGTCAACCTAGGCACATGTTTACTCCCGATAGCAGTAGACAATGCATGTCCCCCGGTAGTAAATTAGATAGATAAGAAACTTCCCCCCGGTGAAGTCATCCCTGATGAGTAACTTGTGTAATCTCAAAGTGCAGACTTGCAGTTTTCCTGTAACGGCCACGTGCAACCTATGCACGCGGTCGAGCTAGGCAGGGTATAAAGATTAGAGGCTTCTGATCAATAAACACTGGACTCTCACCTCATCTTTGCCTGAGTGCCTTCCTTGTGTCCAGTCACTCCGTGACCCAGTGGGCCATTTCTGGCCCACCATTGCAACAAAACCAGAAGAAGATTGAGACTAGGAAAGAGAGCAATCAAGAAATTAGGGTATTTTTTTTAAATCAAGTGTAAGGATATGTCACTGAAGACCAAGGCCAAGATAATCCATATTCTTTTATTCCCAGTCACCATATATGGGTGCGAAAGTGGGACAGTAAAGAAAGTTGACAAGTAAAAGATTGGTGTATATGAAATATTGTGCTTGAGAAGAGATTTTTAGATACTCTGAACTGCCAGGAAGACAAATAAGTGGGTCCAAGAGTAAATTAAACCTAAGATATAAATCTATAAAGCTATAATTTATAAATTTATAATTTATAAAGCTATAAAGCTATAAATCTTCACTGGGTGGATAAAGAAAAATAACTCTTTAAGACCATTAAAAGCAAAGAAAGCTCCAATACCGTGGCCAGTAACATAAAGTATAGAATCCTCCAACTTGCTCTGCAAGGAAAGATCCCTGGGAAGAGAGACCCTGGATATAGATGGACTTCATGGCTGAAGAACCTGAGAGACTTATGTGGCATGTCCTCAGAAGAACTGTTTTGAGGAGTTAAGAACAGGCAGTCTATTGCCATGATGATAGCCAATATCCAGAATGGATACGGCAGCTGATGAAGAAGAGCTATATTTGGAGGCAAAAATGATTAAACATGCTGTCCTACTTTGCACACATCATGAGAAGGCAGGGTTCTCTGGAAAAGACAATAATGCTGAGAAAGGTAGAAGGCAGGAAAAAAGGAAGATCAAGTGCAAGATCGATTGACTTCCTAAAGTAGGGGTGCCCAAACTTTTCAGGCCACGGGCTGGTCACATGGTTTAGGGGGCCAGTCACTATGGCCTGTGGGCTGGATCCAGCCCCGACACCAATTCATCTGGCCCATGAAGCCCTCGTCAATTCCGGGAGTGATGAGGGCTTTGTGGGTCAGATGAATTGGCATCAGGGGCCAGATACGGCCCATGGACCGTAGTTAGGGCACCCCTGTCCTAAAGGAAGAAGAGGCTTGAGTTTGCAAGAGATGAGCAGGGGGACCACTCATTCATAGGCTCACCATAACTTGGAGGTGATGCATGACGACAACAACATTTGGGGAAATAAAGAAATGCTATGTTTTGCTTTGCTTTTGGATAACATTTGCAATGTAAGAAAAATAGATGCAAAGTAAGGGCAATGAGACATTTTTTAAAAAATTGAAAATGCCGTTTCCTGTGTTTCGGGGAAGCAGGTTTGAATGGACATGGCACACAATGAAAAGATACCCCCCTGCCCAGGAAATTTCATGAAAAATGTCAGAAAGGGAGGGGAAAGGTTAGGAGTAGTGTAGAAATCACAGTGGTTACATTTTAAGAAAACAATGCCTTTCATTTTTTGCATAATTTGCATTGAGATGTTTCCTCCAAAAACATCTTTTTCACAGTCTTCCTGTATCTCTTCCAAAACCAGCACAAAAGGAAATTATGGCAGGTTACCCTGTGGTTTCCCCATGCCCCTGTGGCATGGAACGGCCCGCGCAGAGGCCACTTCGGGGGAACGCTCCTTGAGCCGTGGGCTCTGCGGGCAGAGAAATTTAGGGGGGTGGATAAATGATAGGGTTTGATTCACCCAATTTCCTGACCTGACCAGCGGATCTGCTGAGAGAGCGAATAGCTAACCCAGTTACCCATTAGAATAATCACTCATCTCCAAGCTCAACTTTACCCCGGGTGTAAACAGATGCCATGTTTACCCCTGCCTAATCCCCAAACAATGGTGTTTTCCCCAGTCTGTGTTTGGCCAAGTTAATTAACTTCCCTCCGAGAGATTCCCAATTAACCCGAGTAAACAGGTGATGTGCTTTCTGTCAGATGACTGTTTTTGCCACCGTTGCGCTTTTATTCCTATATATGATGATGCCTTTTTCCCAATAAACCACTGATCTTATCCTCCTCCATGCTGCCTCGTATCGTTCTTTGATCAGTCTCCTCCGGGACCTCCGGCCCTCTGCGGCCCCTATTCCTACATCTGGTGACCCCGACGTGATCTACTCGAGAGTAAGCGACCCCCGAGCGGTCTACTCGTGAGTAAGCGATCAGCACAGCCAGGTTCTGCGCCAGAACCTTGTCCAATCATCCCGGAGGACAGAGCAGCAGCCCCAGTCGGAAAGCCATCCGATTGGGAAGACAGCTACGTGGTGAGGCATTACAGAGAGGCATCCTACAGCTTGCTCCCGACTTTCGCGGCGGCTTGCAGGTTACGGAAAAACGCGTTCCGCAGGGACAGCTGTGAGCCCCTGACAGCGCAGTGGCCACCGAGGGCCCGTGGCCGCAGTCCACGCTCCGAGCTCTACCCAGAAAACGACGTCGCCAGAACCTGTTGCCTGCCAAAGACGCGTCGACTCGTCCCGAGGAGGAAACTTCGGAGGACCCAATCGCAGGTAATATGGGGACCTGTCCTCAGCGACAGCGTCCATCCGCTAGCCAAAGAACTCGTGAGGGAGAGTTCAAGATCCTGGCCAGGATATCTAATTTGCGTTTTCACAGCGGGGAGCTAGCGAGACTTTTGGTGTACCTAGGGGAACACTGCCTGCTTTACCCAGAAGTAGGTACGTTAACCCTTGAGCTCTGGGATCAGATAGGACACTGCATTCAGCAACCCCCGAAAGCTCCAGAGGGCATAATTCGCACATGGAGCAAATGTAGGAAGCTTTCAGCAGAGGTAGACCCAGTCCGGATAGAGACCCAGAAAACCCCAGCGCAGTCAGAACCATCAGCCCCAAGGAGTCTCTATTCGTCATTTCAGCTTAAGCAGGGCAGTGTAGGGAGCATTCCCTCAGTGACAGCTGCAGACGTCACTGAAGGAATTCATGGCATGAGAGGCCTTGGCGCTTCTCTGACAGTTAAAAGTTCCCTGCAAAGAAAGAACTCCATTTAGCGCAGGGGTGAGGAAGATCCATTCACGGGGAAATTGCCAGTGGCACAATTAGCTAGCGCCCAACTGCTGTGCTCAGCCTATCTGAAGGCAGACACACGTTCAGGCAGGGCTGCTCAGCGCCCACTGCTCACGGAAATCTGCACGGCCCCTGGCCACGCAGGGCTCCAGAGCAGACCCATTACCACACTCAGGCGCAGAGCAGTGCCAAAACCCCAAGGCGCCTGCTTCCAGTGTGGAAAAGTGAGACACCTTGGAAGAGAAAGCCAATCTAGACCAGGCAGATCTTCAAAAGATTGTCTTAATGCCAAATGGCCACCCTGGCATGCATTTGGCCCAGGCTAGAAAGGAGGCAGCCATCGCCCTGGCTATGCCAGAAGAACCATCCCAGCAACAGTACCCCGAGTTCCCCCAGGGCACAGGCAGAACCTACTTGTCTCACCTTGGGAGTAGCTCAGAGAAACTTGCCCCTAAGTAGAAGCACCCAGATGGCTGTAAATAGCCAGCTGTGTATTAGCCATCTCCTCATGTGTAGTATAGAACGCTGCAGATCAGAGGAGGAATGTGCGAATGCGTAAATAAATGTGTGTATGTGTGGTGCACCACTGAATGTATGTCTGCAAGAACTGTGTATGATTGCAAAAGCCTTGTCTCTATGACCACAGTATGACTGGAAAAGTGTTCCTTGTGTGTAACTGCGTGGTAATGTCACTGTGAAATATGTGTTAAACAATTTGCACTCTGCTCATGGGCAGGAACTATTTAAAGTTTGAGAAAGCATGATGAACAAAGCCCCTTTGCCTTGCCTGCTTCGCAGCTTAAGCAGGGGGGGGGAGAATCCTAACCTGCAATAGGGCGGGGTGATTCCCCCTTCCTCCCTTGAGACTTTTCTTTGTCAAAGGATTAAGCCACTCTTGGAAACCGGTTCTGCAACCCTTACAGATTTTTCTTTTCAGAAGCGCGATCTGAAAACAAAAATCACTTCTATGAGTTTTCCTCACTGTATCATAAGCTATGGGGCCCCTTCCTACGTCTGTGTTCCTCAAACCCCCATCTCTGTGTTTAAGATTTTTTGAATGTCTCTTAGCGTCTGGAAGTCGTATCTCACTAAGAGTGAGAGAATTGCACTGTCTTCATGTGTGTATTGTGTTATCATCTTGTAACCTCGGTTCTCAACCTTTTAAAGTCAGGGGCCAAAGTTCCGGGGCCGCAGGCAGCTTTGGGGGTCCGGACAGTCATCCTGCCCTTCCTGCGCCACACAGCCCTTCTTGGCTTGGTGGGGGTAGTGGCAGGGCAACGTGGGCTCTGGCCCACTCGCCCACATCTGGCCGCAGGTTGAGAATCGTTCTAACTCCCCTTCATTCTCTTAGGAAAGATACTGTTCTGGTATTTTGACTTTAATCTGTGTAAAGTAACTCATTCATTGTACCCCTTTCACAGGAAAAAGTACGCAAACATTCTTGCGCTCTGTATATTCAGAAAATGCTTACCTTTTTTACAGGAACAAAATTCCTTTTCAGGCCTTATTTCTACAGCCTTACACTCCTTCCTTTCACAGGTTAATTACTGATAGGTATTTCTTAACAGGAGGACCCGGTTGCCTTGGTTACCTGACCTAATCTGATTTCGTTATGATAAGAGTTGTTGCATTCTCATTGTGCTAACTTCTGACTTGTCTTTCCTCCTTCCCTCCTTTCGCCAGTGGAACTCCCTGCTGGAAATGTTTAACTTGTGTGTCTTTTCATCTTTGTGTATTATTTCCTTACAGCTGGCACGTCATAGTTGGCTTGTCTTTCATAAGTCTCAGGTCATTTTAAGTATGGCACCTGGCCCACAGCACCCTCTCTAGTGTGCAGACACATTTTGCAAACTCCAGATCACAGAGGAAGGATTAGTCCCTGAGCTCCCGAGCATGTGCAGAGTGCCACCCATTAGCCAGGACTGCCTAGGACCATTTTAAGAGTGCAGTCAGGTCACACCTTTCAAACAGATACAGGCATTTTTAGGCCACCCCTTCCCTTTTTGCTGCTAGTCTAAGCGCAGGCAAAAGGCTAGCCACCATCTGGCACTCTTCTAAACGTGTGCACGCACGCCATGGGCGGATGTGCGCAGGGGGGCCTTCTTGAGAAATTTACCCAAGGGAAGCCTGGCGCTTCATGCGCCAAGGTTTGCCATAAGACCCCAGACTCGTCTCGCTTCAAACGCAGACAGTCACCTTGTGTGGATTGATGTCACTGGTTCCTCTTCAGGGGGCTAGGACAGTTTTCACTTATGGGGGTCGCACATATTAGGTTCTTACTTGGCAAGAGGACCAAGCTTGGCGCACGCTCCTGACTCTTCCGCAAGCGGGCAGAGTTGGCAGCCGTGAACCTCGCTTTGCGCACCTTTGCCAAAGAACGCTTAAACAGAATTGCTGACAGCCAGTTTCCTAGGAATTTGCTTCACAGTCTACCGGGAGCACACATCACTCCCGTGATAGACAAAAATTTGCTAAGTTTGTTCCTCACAACTCCAATTCAGAGTCATGCATTCCCTCTTCAGAATGCCAAAGCGCTCGCAAGGCAGTTCAACCTGCCACTTTCCCAAGCCCAAGGCATAGTCCGTTCCTGTCTGCATCGTGCAGGGACACCGGGGGGGCCCTCGTGGGGGGTCAACCCACGAGGGACAGAGGCCATCCAGGTGTGACAAAGGGACGTCACACATCCCCACATTTTGGCAAATGGCAGTACATGCACGTTTGCATTAATACAAACAAACAGAAAAGGGGGGAACCACGCCCCACAGTTGCACAGCAATTGCTATCCTATAAGTGCAAAAACTAACTAACTCTTTCAGAATTTTTATCTCCCAAACAAGTCTCTTCCCCATGCAGGTCCCAGAGGCCAGAGTCAGACCCGGATGATTGCAAAGAGCGGCACCAGTCACTGTCCTGGATGTCATCAGCTGTCCGTCTTCCTTTATGACTTACATCTCCAAAGACATTTCTATGAACATTTTGCACACTCAGTGCCACTTCTAAGGACTCTTCCAAACTCAAGTTGCACATGAAGCCCCACCAAGAAGGGAAGCCTCAAGAAGCAGCTGAATGTTTTTCATTGCTATTATTACCTGTAGTTGCTCTTTATTTATTCATGCCTTGTACAATGCTTCAGTTGGGATTTGCAAGGGACACTTGAATTTCTGTATATTGCTAATAACGGCCAGCTTCCACCAAAGGAAGCCAGACCGGCCCATGTTTTGCACCGGCCCATTGCTTGGAAAGATTGAGCACCCGGTAGCCGGTAATCCCCAGTTTATCTTCACACCTCCCCATAGGTGCTAGAAAGACATTTGCATAACGCCAGAAGTTGCAGAGAAGCTGCAGAATCACCCCAGGTCACAGTAAATCAATGACACATCTCATTATCTTGCCTTGCTACAGAAAGCAGTCTGGATTCAGACCCACAGCTCTGAACAACCAGGCTGTAGTCAGTATATTCAGCGTGTCAGGCTTAGCCATAGGCTACGCTCAGAGAATTGGTCAATTGGCTTGCGGATTAGCAAAAGCCATCAACCACACCTCCTCAGCAATAGCGCTGCTCAACCAGGAGCAGGCAGAGCTTCGCCATGCCATACTGGATAATCAAGCAGCTATCGATTATCCCCTATTGTTACATCATATGGGCTGCAAGTCTGTCCACAGCACGTGTTGCTTTAACCTCGCAGACAATACCCACAAAGCACAGAGTCAGGTCACTGATCTCCACACCATAGTCCAGGGCATCACAGAAGGGTCTGCATGGGGAACTTGGTGGAGTTCATTGTGGAGCTGGATGTGGTCGTGGATTCCATGGGGGTGGCTTCAGACGGTACTTAAGGTGGTCGTGGGGGTGGTCCTGCTAGGCATAGCAGTCTGCTGCTTGGCGCAATGTATCCCCTCACTGATATTGAAGTGCCGCCCCAAGAAGGAACCCCGAAGCGTCATTCCCGCTCAGCAGCTGATGCCTCTCCTACGCAGCGTCGCCAGTCAGGTCCTTAAATGAAATTAAAAGGGGAGATGTGGTTTCCCCATGCCCCTGTGGCATGGAACGGCCCGCGCAGAGGCCACTTCGGGGGAACGCTCCTTGAGCTGTGGGCTCTGCGGGCAGAGAAATTTAGGGGGGTGGATAAATGATAGGGTTTGATTCACCCAATTTCCTGACCTGACCAGCGGATCTGCTGAGAGAGCGAATAGCTAACCCAGTTACCCATTAGAATAATCACTCATCTCCAAGCTCAACTTTACCCCGGGTGTAAACAGATGCCATGTTTACCCCTGCCTAATCCCCAAACAATGGTGTTTTCCCCAGTCTGTGTTTGGCCAAGTTAATTAACTTCCCTCCGAGAGATTCCCAATTAACCCGAGTAAACAGGTGATGTGCTTTCTGTCAGATGACTGTTTTTGCCACCGTTGCGCTTTTACTCCTATATATGATGATGCCTTTTTCCCAATAAACCACTGATCTTATCCTCCTCCATGCTGCCTCGTATCGTTCTTTGATCAGTCTCCTCCGGGACCTCCGGCCCTCTGCGGCCCCGATTCCTACATTACCCCATAATTAAAAACTAGAACTCTCCATTGAAGAATCATACTCCTTGCATCTGCTTGATATTCTTATTTATGATGAACATTAGGGAAAATGTGTCACATTGAGCAGGAAAGGCATAGAAACACCCTTTCAAACTCTGAAGCCACTAAGAAGCCTGAGGATCAGCCCAGTTTTGCCTTACATGACAATCTGAATAGCTCTGAAGTTGGTTACTCTGCCTCAGATTTGTGTTTCTTCTGAAGCAAGTATTCAGCCATAGCATGCAGTTCAATGACCACATTAATGCAGTATGTCAGCAGCAGAAAAGGCTGATTCCACACTTGCATTGTTAGAAAAAGAAAAGGAAGACAAAAGGGGTATTCAGGATATAGGAATGTGAAGGAAGGATGACCTATTTCAATAAAAAGCATATTATGCTAGCTTTTAGTTTAGGTTTAGTTTGCATGAATAGTGTGAGGAGGCAAAGCCAGGACTTTCCCTATTAGTTCATTGAATATTACAGAGGGAATAACTATGAAGTACTTTCATTGTATGGAAATGTTTCTAATCTGCTCCTCATTTTCCTTGTACAGTATCAGTGGTTCTCAACTCTTTCAATTGGGGTACACAAAAAGAGCCTCCTCGGAGAGTGTGCTATTTTTTAACCACAGTCAGGCATACCCTGGTAATGGCAACCTTGTGTTGCTGGCTAATCTTTCTCACAGTAGGTCCGGCAAAAGGAACTGCAGAATAAACTCACCAAAAGGTGCCTTCATTTTGGCAGTTTCACACCTGGCCTAGACATGGAAGAAGCACTCTTTGAATCAAAGTGCAATTGCTATCTTACATCCTATGAATTGCTCTGTCAAAGATCCGGAGTCCTACTCTGGCTTTGAATGCAGTGCAATGCAGTCTATGAGGGAGCTTCTGTATATAGTTTTTAAAGTTTTTAGAGTTTTAGAGCTTTTTAGGCATTAAATGTGTATATGTGGGTTGGGAGTATGTTGATAATTTTGTATAGTTGTATTTTGTTTAGGTTTTGCTGGGTTGATAAGTGTGTCCCCCCCCATCTCGTTGTTCTGTGCAGGACAATGACAATAAAGATCTATCTATCTATCTATCTATCTATCTATCTATCTATCTATCTATCTATCTATCTATCTATCTATCTATCTATCTATCTATCTATCTATCTATCTATCTATCTATCAGGAAAGGACTTAAAACCTGGCTGGTGTGGCAGGTGTGGGGCACTGATGGAGGTGTGATCCCTGCCTGCTGGCTTGTATAAGATCCTCCTTCTTTTTTACAGGTGGGGTGGGTGGGATTTTAATGGGGATGGTTTTTTAAACGATTTTATTATGGATGTTTTATTATGGATGTTTTATTGTCAGCCACCCGGAGTCGCTTCGGCAAGGGAGTGGCATTACAAATGTAAAAATTAAATTAAATTAAATTACTCTGTTAGAAAACGGCTCACTGTTCTAAGAAGCACATTTATGTGTATCCCAGCATTCTGTTCATATATGACTGATTAATGGTGAACTGATGTATAGAAGAAGAAGAAAAGCTATGTTACTGTTGTGTAACATCAAGTTGGAACCAATTTATAGTGGCCTAATAGGGCTTTCAAGATAAGTGAGATAGGAGTCGTTTTACCAGTCCCACACACCCCTAGTAAGCTTCCATCACTGAGTGGGGATTTGAACTCAGGCCTTCTGAGTCCTAGCCTCCTACTCAATACACTACACCATACTGGGTATCCTAAAGTTACTACCAGCATACAAAAAGCATGGATAGATAACCTGATGGTGGATGAAAGCTAACAGTAAGTTGCAACTAGAGTATATTCAGTGAATCAGTGAGGATTTAGTGAGTCATCATTGTTGATAAAAGTCTATTTTCAGAGAAGGCAAAATTGTATAATTTAAAATCATATGCACAGTTCCAAATGTAGCTATGCTGGACTTTAATGTAAAAGGTATCATAATAATGCACCATAACAAAGCCTATGAAACTTTGGTTGGTGCAAATGTCCATATTTTCTGTAAAATGTGTGTTAAAAGGGCTGTGAAGATCAGCATAAAGTGCATTTATATTAGACAATTAATATTAAATTTACATCAAAGTGATTGGTTGGGCAGATAGAGAAGCAATGTTCCATTACCCTCATTACTCTCTTCTTGTTATGCGGATGTCTGAGAAAGGTTTTTCTTTCATGCAGTTACAATTGGATCACAGATAGTATTGGGTTTGAACAGTCGTGCTTTGTATTATAGAAAATTTGATACAGAACTGCAGCAATCAAATGATTACAGCAGGGATGCCCAAACTATGGTCTGTGGGCTGGATCCATCCCCTGACACCAATTCATCTGGCCCACACCACCCTTGTCACTCCTGGAAGCGGAAGTAAAATGGCCCATTTTACTTCCACTTCTGGGAGTGACGAGGGCGGTGTGGGCTGGATGAATTGGTGTCAGGGGCTGGATCTGGCTCATGGGCTGTAATTTGAGCACTCAAGCTTTAAGCAGAGAAAATGGTTGCTTAAAATCTATCTCATCCTGTTGCAAAAAAGATTGCAAGGTGTGTTTTACTTCCATTTCTGGTGGGAGGAACCACGTGGCCGGCCCATGGCCCGAAAGGTTTGGGCATCCCCGGGTTACAGTTTTGAGGGAAGAAGTGGTATTGAAGGCCCCTAAAGGGAATCCAAAGTCACCAAGCCCATGTCCTTGGTTCAGCCTGTCACTCACCTTGTCCAGTTCCTTCTGAATCATCCAGCACTTGGTCACACCCAGCAGCACCTGAATTTGTCCCAACCGGTTTCCAATCTCTGTCATGATGCTCATTGAAGAATCGTAGCGAGGGAAAGCTGTCTGTGCATAACAGAGATTGTCAGTTGACAGCCAAACTATGCAGCTCTCTCTTCAGAGATCCTTCTCATCATATTTCATAGGTCTAATTCACACCACATACCTGAACATCTCCACGGCTGCGATGGATATCGGCAAAGCAGAGAAGGCACTGTGCCTGCAAAGGACGATCTCCATGCTGAAGGGCAATCTTCATGGACTCCTAGTAAGATATACCTGCAGAGTCAGAATTTGAACCTTTTCTACCATACCCTCTAGATTCTGGTTGTTCTAGGCATCATGCATTTCCTCAAAAGACTGCTATACTTGCCCTTATCACCAGCCTGGAGTAAAGAGAACATCTCTCACCCCCAATGACCTCAACAGATCTGCAAGGAGTAAGGAATAGCAGGAGTGGATGAGTTATAGCAGCCTGCTCTAACATAGTGCTCTCCTTGAGTCTTGGGTTGCCATCCACAGAATTCCAGACCACAGACCATGCTGAGTGGGGTTGATGAGAATTGATATCCAAGACATTAGGTAAAGGTTGCCCTTGCTCGAAAGCCAGTCATATCCAACTCTAGAGTTCAGTGTTCATCTCTGTTTATAGCCAAAGAGCCACTGTTTGCATCTGCAGACGTTTCCGTGAACATGTGCCAGGCATGCCTCAACACGGAACACTGTTTACATTCCCACTGAAGTGGTCCCTATTTATCTACTTGCAATGTCTTGCTTTCAAACTGCTAGGTAGGCAGAATCTGGGACTGCTCAGTCCCTCATGCAGTACCTGGGAATCAAACTCCTACCTTCCAGTTGGCGAGTTCAGCATCTTAACCATTCACCCACTGCATTCTAATACTACATTAGGGAAAATCTAATACTACATTAGGCCAGTGATCGCGAACCTTGGCACTCCCGGTGTTCTTGGACTTCAACTACCAGAAGCCCAAGTCAGCACTCCTGCTGATCAAGGCTTCTGGGAATTGAAGTTCAAGAACATCTCGAGTGCCAAGGTTCGTCATCACTGAGTTAGGCTTTTCTTATTTTAAATGGGAGAAAAGAAATAGAAAATTATTCCATTTTATTTTAAAATGTTTCTCTATTTTTGTATTCTTGAGTTTTACACTTTTTCTAATAAAGCTTTTGAACTTTTTAAAGAAGGCTCATCGTTTTTGAGAAGCACGGGTTAGTGGGAGGGTTTTAAATTGCCTTTAATCAAAGGCCATTGCTAATTTTGTCCTACCTGATTTGGTTGCTGGTGAAGCAGAATCAACCAGGAATTGGAAACTTACCGGGAACTTTCCTAGCTCTGGAAAGGGACCCTAAGAGCCCTGAAGCAGCAAAGGCTTTAAGCTGGCTTTCTAAGGGGGTAATAGGGTCAACAGGAGTGAAACGGGTCCTTGGTAGTGGGAATTAGTTTTTTAGATTCCTGACAATAATGGATTTGCCTTCTCTGGAAGGAGATGCAACTGGAGACTCAGCAGAAGCTTGGGGTGGGGAGAAAGTCCTCCTGGCCACAGTAGCCATATGACCATCCCTTGAGCAAAGACTGTACCTCACAGCATTCCATAGCATCTGACAAGCGACCCAGCTTCCTATAGGCTACAGCCATGTAGAATTGGCTCATGGCACGGTACTTCAGACTCCAGCCCTTTCCATAATCATTCACCAGCTCAGCTGCCTTGCATGGGAAGAATAAAGCCTTCTCATAGTCCTTGAAACAGCAAGAGACAAAAGCAGGGATTTAAGATGGTGTGGTGAGGTAAACCAGTTTTGGTAAAAAAAAAAAATCTGGAACACTAAAAAGCTTGCTCAAATAATAAAGGCCTCCCTATTGTCTGTTTTTGTAGCCAAAAGTATAACTCTGGCTCTTCAAAAGGCACGTTCCTTAACCAGGGTCAAAAAGTATTGTGAACATCACAACAGTGGGGAAACCAACCTATTCCTATCAATCAACCACAGAAGCAGCAACTGTGAGGAGCTTGTTGAACCCCAACCTGCAAGAAAAGGACACTGCTATAATTAACAGTTGTCCTTAAGATACATATTCTAGTTTATCCTTCGGCTAAGGAACCATTGAACAATAGTAGGCTGTAGCCCCATTTCCTGTAGAACATTTCAGCAGGGAAAACACCAACTTGGCCCTGTATGTTTATCAAACAAGAAGAAACTAAAGTTTCTACAAGAAAACATATCCACGACTGCTTTGGAACTACAAAGTTTTGCCTGCTGGCCACATTTGGTTAAAATTGTTAAGCAAATCAACTTGATCTGCACTTCTTGGGTTAATATGTTGACTGAAACTCAATTTTCCTTCCAACTGCATTTCTTTCAATTTTGTGAAATATGTCTTGGTTCTAAAATTGCAGGGGAAAATGTGTATAGTAGAAAATTCAATGTGAAGTTCGCTGCACAGTTTAGTCCTTTTAAAAAACAGATTACTGCGAAAACTGGACATATGATTGAATACAGTACATGGAAAACTGATACAAATCAGAAATAGTGTAGAATGGGTCACTTATCTCTGGTCTGATGGTCAAGGGCAATCATTATTAATTTTGATAAGTGATGAATACTAATTAACAAGTACATCTGCTGTAGACACTTTTTTATTCTTAGCTAAAGTTTAAATGCCACATTTTCTAAATCCACCCACCCCCAATAAATTGGAAGACATTAAAGAGTTATGATTTTTACAAATAGAAATTGGGAAAATCTCCATATTGCTATACATCATTCTTTTTTCATCAAACTTCAAACTGTGTGGATTTTAACTAAGCAACACTGGACTGGAAAAAGACATGCTAGATTCCCTCCTAAACTGGCTATGCAATATCTCAACTTTTAAGTATCTGTTAAAGTAAGCCTCCCTGTATCTGAAGTCCCAGGATATGAATATGTTTGATATTCCCAGAAGCAGAGGGAGTGTAGCTTTCCTTCATGGAATTTAAAACATGAGAAAGAGCTCCCTATGGCAGGGCAGGAAGAGAACATTCACATAATTGAGGTAATAGTGACATATACTTATTTGCTTTATTGACAGGTATAACTTGCCATTGATCTAAAAATGGTATGTGACAAGTGGTTAGAATTAATTATACCACAAGACTGAGCTATTCTACCATTACATAGTATTATTACAAATAATAAGCATACTGTATTAATACAATCCCAGAAATAGTGAGATTGTTTCTTCTATCCTGCTTTTGAGTTGTGAGAAGAGTGACAAATACAATATATGTATATTGCAGTTCCTCAGCATTTCTCTGGTGTTACCCGACATTCTCTCAGAACACATGTATGAATTCACACCTGTTCAGAGACTCACCCATAAGTGATCTCTGAACCATGGCAATAGTGTGTCTTTACTCTATTACACTCATGCAGTTATTCACAAGGGGAGTTTTATTGAACACCAAAGAATAAAAGCATAGCAAGAATTCAACAATAAAGTTGATAACTAATAAGGGGATTAGGGGAAACACACACACACACACACACAGAGGTAAGCAGTAGATTGGGGAGCCACTAATGTGTGCTGGAAATACTCCCAGAAGATTTAATGGTAACAGAGGACCTAGGTTAAAAAAACAGGAATTCTTGGAAATTGTTGAGGAATTTTTCACAAAATTGTATGATGTGAGAGAGGTAGACTCAGTTCTTTTAAAGTCATATTTAGACAAAAATTTAGTAATGAAAATCAAGGATTCATAAGGAACAATTGGACAAGAAGGTTATTGGAAAAAAAATAGAAGATGTGATTAAAAAATTGAAATGTGACAAAGCTCCAGGGGAGGATGGTTTTCCTCTGAATTCTATAAAGAATTTCAAGATTTAATAATCCCTCTATTAAAAAAATATATAACTATATCTTAGAATGGGGTAACATGCCAGAGTCTTGGAATCGTTCAATTACTGTCTTAATTCCAAAACCAGACAAAGATAAAGAAAAAGTTGAGTCATACAGGCCGATTTCACTTCTTAATCAGGACGCAAAGATATTTACCTCCATTATGACACATAGATTGAACAAATTTATGAATTTGTACATACATGAGGATCAAGCAGGATTCTTAAAAGGAAGGCAGATGGAGGGTTTGATAACTAGACTGAATAATATAATAGATTATGTAAAAAAAAGAAAAAAGAAACATTGTGTATTGTAGGAATCGGGGCCACTGGGGTGGCCTTAAGGTCCCGGAGGAGACTGATCAAGTGACGACACGAGGCAAATGGAGCGAGATCAGATCAGTACTTTATTGGAAAAAGGCAACATCATTTATAGGGGGAAAAGCGCCACGGTGGCGAAACCGTCATCGGACAGGAAAATTACCTAACTCACATACCCGGGTTAATGGGGAACCTCTCAAAGGGAAGTTGATTAACTTGGACAAACACGGGGCAAGGAAGACCTTTGTTTAGGGCTTAGGCAAGGGTAAATATGGTCGATATTTACACCGGGGATTACCTTGGCCAGGGGATGAGTGATTATTCTAATGGGTAACTGAGGTCTGCGAGATGCTTGCTCGGCAGAATCGTCGGTCAGGCTACAAGCAGCCGAATTAATCCCTATCATTAATTCACCCCCCTTACGCCCTGACAAGGGCCAGAGGCCAGGAGTTTGCTCACTGGTTTAACCTCTGCCAGAAGCCACTGATGCCCAACCGGGCACGGGGAATCTTCATCTCCCCTTACTTTTTTATATTAAGAGCCTGACTGGCGACTCTGCGCAGAAGCGGCATCAGCTGTTGATCGGGAATGACGTCACGGGGTTCCTTCTCGGGGCGGCACTTCGAGATCAGTGAGGGAATACATTGCGCAAAGCAGCATAACGCTATGCCTAGTATAGTCACCCCCACTACCACCTTGAGTACCGTCTGGAGCTACCCCCAGGGGATCCATGACCACATCCAGCTCCACAATGAACTCCACCAAGCCCCCCATGCGGAACCCTCAGTGATGCCCTGGACTATGGTGTGGAGATCCGTGAGCTGACTTTGGATTTTCCGGGAGTTGTCAGTGAGGTTGAAACAGCACATACCGTGAAGGGATTCGCAACCCAAGTGGTGCAACAATAAGAGGTAGTCGATAGCCGCTCGATTGTCGAGAATGGCATGGCGAAGTTCCGCCTGCTCCTGATTGAGGAGCGCTATCGCTGTGGAGGTATGGTTGATGGCTTTTGCCAAGTCGCAAGCCAAGCGACCAATTCTCCGTGCGTTGCCGACGGCTAAGCCTGGCACGCCAACTATACTGACTGATAGTGAGACGTATTTGGCTGGGCTTAGAACTCTAAAGCTGCTGTCACATGAGCTGTCTAACTGGGTGGTGCGAGTGTGCCTGATGGGTGCAGGAACATTTGAAACATTTGGAACATTTGAAACATGTGGAACATTAGAAACATTTGTGCTTGGGGTAACCATATCCTTAGTGGGGAGCAACAGTGTCAGCCGACTAAGGCAACATGTGGAATCTGATACATTTGCAGGAATATAGTTAAAGGTATACTGATTACATGTGAAGAACCACCCTGAGGGTAGGGTGACATGGGCAGGCAACGAACCAATTGTCTTTGGGTTTGCACAAGTCCAATTGCTGCTGCCGGTATCGAGGCAGCTGCGCTGGGTCCGGCCACCTGTGGCGCAGCCGATTATTCACGCACAAGTAAAGTTCGGGCTGGCCGCCACTCGCGGGGTGTGAAGAGTGGCTGCATCAGCCGGCAAAGTCATGGTGAGCCGCAATCCCCCCCAGCGAGCGTAGGCTGCAAAACTCGGAGGGAGGTGCGGTCCGAAAATCTTCTTTAACAGCCAGTCACCATCCCTGGCGCATGCGTCGAGAGTGTGGCACACGGGGATGAGACAGGTGCTGAGGATTGAGGCAGAACCAATGTCCTGCTTCAGGCAAAAATCGGACTGGTTGACGAGACCCGCCAACCTTGCCCACAAGTTGTAGTGCATCCGTGCTGAAAGGTCTTCACCGGGCGGCAGGCCGTTGGCCTGAAGTGAAGCGGCCTGAGCGCCTCCCCCCAAAAGCAGGGCGAGGGCCAGGATAATGGTGAAGATCACGGAGTTGGCATTAATCTGGGCAAAGACTGCTGCAACGAAGTGCTCCGGTGTCAGCTCCTTCTCCTTGCGTTGGAGGGCGTCCTGGGCCTCTCTGCAAAGGGTCTTGACCATCCCCCAGGTGATCCTCTGCGCTTGGGTCCGCAGCCGCCGCCTCTCCTGGTGGGTCTCCTCGGTCAGAGTGAGGTCCTCCATCTCTGGGATCGGACTCGAGTCGGTCTGGGTCCACGCCATGAGGTTCCAAATGAGGCTTGACACACCGAGCCGGAATCCACACGACACCTGTAGGAGACATAATTGCAGCATACCCTCTCCCCCAGGTTATGAGCGGCACCGGGCCCCTCCAAGATGGGTCCGGTGGCACTCGGTACCGGACCATAGGTTGCGGGAGAGCTTCCGAACGGCGGAAGTGCTTCTCCTGTGGCGTACAGTCCGAAAAAACATTGAGGTGATTGTATGTGAACAATACCTTATTCAGACAAAACTGTGCTTGTCCCTGTGAATTGGGGAGGGCTGGTGGCTCCCCCCTTTCTGTTTGTTTGTCAATATAGGACTTTAGCGTCCGATTGACCCGTTCTACAATCGCCTGCCCTTGCGGATTGTAGGGAATGCCAAATGTATGCTTGATGTCCCAGGTGGCCATGAAGGCGGCCAACTGCCTAGAGCAGTAGGACGGGGCGTTGTCCGTTTTCACGTGCCGCGGCTTGCCCATTGCCGCAATGCAGGACAGGAGATGCTGCTCCACATGGGAGGCAGTCTCCCCCTTCTGCGCCGTCGCCCAAACGAACTGGGAAAAAGTGTCTATGCAGACGTGCATGTACTGCCATCTGCCAAACTGCGGCACATGCGTGACGTCCATTTGCCACACCTGATTGGCCTCTGTCCCCCGTGGGTTGACCCCCCACGAGGGCCCCCCCCGGCGCCCCTGCGCAATGCTGGCAAGAGCGTACTATACCCTGGGCTTGAGAAAGTGGCAAATTGAACTGTCTGGCGAGTGCCTTGGCGTTTTGGTGAAAAAAGGCGTGACTTTGAATTGGAGTAGTGAAAACTCCCAAAACTGAACATTGCTGAATTTCCTTTGCCGCCGCGTCCGCTCTGCTATTGCCCTCAGAAATCGGACCCGGTAGGTCTTGATGACTGCGGATGTGGGCAATATAGAGCGGCTCCGTGCGGTTACGCAAATGAAATTGAGCCGTGAGAAACAGGCTAAGCAGATTCTTGTCTATCGCGGGAGTGATGTATGCTCCCGGTAGACTGTGAAGCAAATTCCTAACATACAGACTGTCGGTTATGATATTTAAACGTTCCTTGGCGAAGGTGCGCAAAGCAAGGTTCACGGCTGCCAACTCCGCCCGCTGCGCGGACTTCTGTGGGAGAGTTAACAGCGTGCGCCAAGCTTCGCCCTCCTGCCAGGTCAGGACACCATAGGTGCGTCCGCCATCAGAAAAAACTGTTCTGGCCCCCTGAAGTGGGACCAGCGAGAGCAATTCGAACAAGCTGACTGTTCCTGTTTGAAGCGAGACAAGTCTGGGGTCTTTAGGCAGGTGGTATGCCAAGCTTCCAGTGAATCCTTCCAAGGCTATCGGAAGCGAGTCACCTAGCTGCATCAACTGCTGAATTTGTTCCTTGGTGAACGGGACTACGATTTTGGCTAAATCGTGCCCAGAAATGTCCCTAGCTCTCAGCCTGCCACGGTAGATCACCGCGGAGACCAGTTCTTGGGGCGGAACAATGTTCCGAGATGAGGTGTTAGGCAAGTACACCCACTCCACAATTTTCGCTCCCTTCTCTGAGTCTACTCCTAGCGCCCCAGTGAACATGGATCCCGATCGCGCGATGTATAGATTCAGGATTGGGGCATATGGCCCCTGGGCGATCCTATCTACCCACCTTTGGCTGAGAGCTTGGTTAACTTTCTCGAGCGCCAAGCGCGCGTCTCGAGAAATTTTTATCCGGTCTGCCGGCTGCTTACCTAGCGTTAGCAGCGAGAAGAGCGGTTTCAGAAGATCCGTATCCAATCGAAAATACGGTCTGGCCCAATTAATATTCCCTAAAACCTGCTGTAATTCTACCAAGGTGACTGAGTCCTGTAAATTGATCTGAGGCAAAACCGGTGCGGCGAAAGAGCGGAGAAGCCGATGGCCCAAGTATGAGAAGGGCTCGGTTCTCTGCACTTTCTCCGGGGCAATGAGTAACCCTTTGTCCCCCAGGCTGGCCTGGAGGTCTGAAAACACTTCGCTGCCGAGTTTTGGCAACGCTACCAAAATATCATCCATAAAGTGACAAACTAAGGCTTGTGGGTAGAGGTTTCGGAACTTTGCCAGTGCGTCGTGAACGTAAATTTGGCACAAAGTGGGCGAATTGAGCATGCCCTGTGGCAAAAATTTCCACGCGTAACGCTGCGTAGGCTCACTGTGGTTCACGACCGGCACCGTAAAGGCAAACCTCTCCCGGTCCCTGGGGTCTAGGGGGATTGTATAAAAGCAATCCTTGAGATCTACGACTAGGATCTCCCACCCCTCGGGAATCATGTTCGGATTCGGGATGCCGCATTGAAGCGGACCCATTGGCTGTATGCATTTATTGATCTCTCTGAGATCGTGGAGGAGTCGCCACTTCCCCGACTTCTTCTTAATAACAAAAATTGGCGAATTCCAAGGACTCGTGGACTGTTCTATGTGTCCTGCGTCTAGCTGTTCCTTAACTAGCTGCTTGAGAGCAACCAATTTCTCCCCTACCACCGGCCATTGTTCTACCCAGACCGGAGTATCGGTGAGCCATTTAAGTGGCAACGCCATTACCCGAAGGTAAGCGTAGCACCGTACTGCTGCAGAATGTCCCGCCCCCAAAGGTTGATGTGCACGTCAAGAATGTGCGGCCGAATTACCGCCGTGCCCTCAGCCCTTGGGATTGTGACTTCTACCCACTCTCGGCTCCTAAACGCTTCCTGAACACCGCCTACCCCCCACACATCGGAGACCGGCTCAATGGCCCACTCTCTGGGCCACTGGCTTCTGCTTATCACGCTGACATCTGCTCCGGTATCTAACAGGCCTGAGAATGATCGATTATTCAGAAATACCTCAATAACCGGGCGCTGTTTCCACTCAATGTTGGTCTCCACTGTCGCTAAGACCTGGTATCCTTGCGCTGCCTCACTGGCGCTCGAGCAGTCCTCTGACCGGGACTCGAAGCTGTCACTGAGCCCTCCCTGGCTCTCTGCTGGCGAGCGACAAGGAACCATGATCAGTTGCGCTAAGGTGTCTCCTTTAGGGATGGTTTGGGGCAGGTGTGTCCAAAGCTGAACTTGGAGAACGCCTGAAAAATTTGAGTCAATGACTCCTGGAATTATAAAAATTCCGCGTGCACCAGCTACACTACGGGGCAAAACTAAACCTATAAAGCCTCTGGGCAGGGGTCCCATGTACTGGGAATCGACCAGATAGACTGTGCCTGGCAGGTCGCATGTAACGTCCGCCTGGCAAGTCAATTCTAGTCCCGTGCTGCCCCTGGGGCTGGCCTGCGCCCTCGCAATGTCTGGGATGGGGTTGGACTCTACTCTAGCTCTGGTGAGTTCTGGGTGAAGGACGCCTCTGTTTGGACTGGGGCCAGAGACATGCCCGTGTTCCAGTTTCCCGAATTCTGGCAATACCTGGCCCAATGATAGCCTTTCTTGCACTTCGGACAGAGGGTGTTCGGAGCCTTGGGACGGCCGGATTTTTGTCCGCCTCCCTTGGATCGGCACTTCCTAGCGAAGTGACCGATCTTGCCACAATTGTGGCATGCCCCTTTGCTCTTACCATTAGGTCTTTTCCCTCCTTGCACCGCTGCCGCTAGCAGACCCATCTTATAGGATTCTGTGCCAACGTCGGCGCAAGCTCTAATCATGTCCGATAGGGTCAAGTCAGGACGATTGCCTAGGGACTGCAAGATTCTACGGCAGTCCAAGTTGGCATTGTCCTTGGCTAACTTAATCATGAGCTCTTCCTGGGCTTGCTCATTATCAATCTGCCTGCTAATGGCTTCTTCCAGGCGATTGATGAAGTCCATGTAGGGCTCCTGGGCTCCCTGCTTAATGGAGGTGTAATTCTTAGCCGCTTTGCCAGTGGCTGGGATCTTAAAGTAAGCCCTAAAGGCTGCCTTGGCTGACATCTCGAGAGTGGTGAGAGGCAGGTTGATCTGAGCATTGATTGACTCGAAATTACCCGAGCCATACAGCTGCTCAGGAAGCACCGCGCCTCCCATCCTGGCAGCCCGAGTTTGCGCCTCTAGGCAGAACTCGCTGTCCCAGATCATGTACTGGCTAGGGGTCAGCATCATCCTCATGACGGCTTTCCAATCATGGGGAATCCACATGGTGGTTTCGCACACTTGCTGAAGCGTGCCCCTAGTAAAACGACTTTGGAGCCCTGTTTCTGCAATTGCCTTCCGCATAGCCATGAGGAGCTTATACGGGACTGGGGAATGAACAATCTGCTGTGCGCCCGTGAGCGCGTCCATTTCCATGCGGATTGGACATATCTGTCTGAGCTCAGCTAGCTCTTCTGCTGGCAATTCCCCCTTCCTAATCTCCTCTTCAATTGTGCGCTGAAGGGGACTCTTGGTAACTCGGGAACCCGAAGCTGTCAGAGGAGCGCCTGCGCTTCTCATGCCCTGCATTCCCTCGGTGACGTCTGCAGCTGTCACCGCGGGAAGGCTCCCTGCGCTACTCTGCTGGTACTTGAATGTCGGATAGAGTGCGGTGGGCGCAGTCGGCTCGACTGGCTGGACTGATGACTTCTCTAACGGGGGTTCTTCCGCTTCTATCCGGACTGGTTCGATCTCAGCTAAGAGTTTCCTACACTTCCTCCATGTGCTAACTATCCCTCCTGGGGCCTTCGGGGGTTGCTGAATGCAGTCTCCTATCCGATCCCAGAGCTGTAGGGTTAACGTACCTACTTCTGGGTAAAGCAGGCAGTGTTCCCTAAGGTACGCCAAAAGTCTCGCTAGTTCCCTGCTGTGAAAGCGTAACTTAAATACCCTGGCCAGGATTCTAAACTCTTCCTCACGAGTTTTTTGGCTAGCGGACGGACTCTGTCCCTGAGAACAAGTCCCCATATTACCTGCGAGTTGTCCTCTGAAGTTTCCTCCTCGGGACGGGTTGACGCGTCTGGGGGCAAGGTAACTGGTTTTGGCGACGATCGTCTGGGTGGAGCTCGGAGCGTGGCCTCCTGCCACGGGCCCTCGGCGGCCTCTGCGCTGTCAGGGGCTCACAGCTGCCCTGAGCGGAACGCGTTTTTCCCTTTGGCGCAAGTCTCCCCGAAAGCCGGGAGCAAAGTGCAGGAATGCCTCTTTTGGAATGCCTCGCCGCTGGCCGTCCTTCTGACAGGCTGGCTGCCGGTCAGAGCGCCGCGCTGTCCTCCGGGCTGACGGGTCGCGGTTCAAGCGTAGAACCGGACCGCGTGGTTCGTTACTCGCGAGTAGACCTCTCCTGGGTCGCTTTACTCACGAGTAAATCACGTCGGGGTCACTAGATGTAGGAATCGGGGCCACTGGGGTGGCCTTAAGGTCCCGGAGGAGACTGATCAAGTGACGACACGAGGCAAATGGAGCGAGATCAGATCAGTACTTTATTGGAAAAAGGCAACATCATTTATAGGGGAAAAAGCGCCACGGTGGCGAAACCGTCATCGGACAGGAAAATTACCTAACTCACATACCCGGGTTAATGGGGAACCTCTCAAAGGGAAGTTGATTAACTTGGACAAACACGGGGCAAGGAAGACCCTTGTTTAGGGCTTAGGCAAGGGTAAATATGGCCGATATTTACACCGGGGATTACCTTGGCCAGGGGATGAGTGATTATTCTAATGGGTAACTGAGGTCTGCGAGATGCTTGCTCGGCAGAATCGTCGGTCAGGCTACAAGCGGCCGAATTAATCCCTATCATTAATTCACCCCCCTTACGCCCTGACAAGGGCCAGAGGCCAGGAGTTTGCTCACTGGTTTAACCTCTGCCAGAAGCCACTGATGCCCAACCGGGCACGGGGAATCTTCAGTGTATCTTGGCTTTGGACATTTACAAAGCATTTGATTCAATTCAATGGAAAACGATAAAGGAGATAAGAAATAAACTAGAATTTGGAAGGAAATTTAGACATGTAATAGAACAGCTATACAAACAAAGTCAAACTAGATAAAATTTAGTGAGTCAGATAGTAAATGTGTAAATCTACCATTTGAGTAAACAAGAAGAATGGCAGACCATTCTAGGTTGCTTGTTCTCCCAGACAAACTTTGTGGCATAAAACCAAAAAAAACAAAGGTAATTCAAAGACAAGGTGTAGTGAATGTTCCTTTTCAACCCTTTACTTTTAGTTCTTCTCTTTGCAGACTATTAATACAAGTCTCAAGAGGGGCTTGTTTTCAGGGAGACAACGCTTGCAGTAAATACAGAAAGTGTAATTCAAATGTCAGCCGCAAGACCCTTCTTTCAGGCATGCATGCTACTTTAGTGGCCCCAACCCTGCCAACTCGGCATGGTGTCCAGTTTCTGCTGGTTCTGTTGGTTGACAAGGACCTGTGTAGCTGGTTTCCAACAGGCTGAGAAAAGTGTCTTCTAACCTTTTAAAAGGAACATTCCCCACATCTCTCTGTATGCACTAAGTGGCCAAACCACTCTATGTACAGCTTTGGGCATGTACCTCAGATTTTCAATGTCTTCCTCTTTCCCATTCTCCATTATTGCACTACTCACCTTGAGGTGTGTGTAGAAATTCCCTAAGCTGCAACAGACACGGCACTCCAGCATCTTGTCGTCATTGTTGTGCGCATAGCGCAGGGCTTTCTCAAAACATTCCAAGGCCTTCTGGAAGACGCTGAGACCGAGGTACGCATTGCCCATACTAAGGCTGACCTGCCCATTCAGTTGCAGGCTCACAGTGGTACCTTGCATGTTTAGGCAGGTTTTGCAATATGAAATGGTCTTTTGGAATTCACAGAGTTTTTCATTGCTCCGTGCTAGATTCAGGTAGCTCTCCGTTAGGTAGTCAGGGTCCTCCAGCTCCCGAGCAGTGTCAATCTGCACAACTGCAAACTTTCAGCAAAAGAACAGAACATTAAAGAAGCACCAAGCCTGTCAGTAAAAGTCAACTCTGAGGTGTTTCAGGGACAGCTAATCATCTAAGTCCATGATGACTAACCTTAGCACTCCAGATGTTCTTGGACTTCAATTCCCAGAAGCCCAAGCACCCTTTGAATCGACATGAATGGGTGTACTGCGATTCATCCAGCCTGCGCTGCCCTTGTCGCTCCTGGAAGTGGAAGTAAAACACGTCCATACAGGCGCATTTTACTTCCGCTTCCAGGAGCGACGAGGGTAGTGTGGGCTGGATGAATCGCAGTAAACCCATTTGTGTGGATTCATAGGGTGCTTGGGCTTCTGGGAATTTAAGTCCAAGAACATCTGGAGTGCCAAGGTTCACCATCACGGATCTAAGTAATCTCTAAGTGAAAAAAGCTACATACCAAGATGGAATTGCTTTAGGATTATGGAGCCCACTTTATTTTTAAATAGGACACTGGGGTCCACTAACTGGAGTTAGATACAAAGTACCAGCTTGGGCATTGGGACTGCAGTGGCTCAAGTGTTGAAGATGCTAAACTTGATGACTGGAAGGTTGGCAGGTCATCAGTTTGAGACCCAAGTACTGCACGATGGAATGAGCTCCCATCTCTGTCCCAGCTCCTGCCAACCTAGCAGTTTGAAAGCAAGAAATTGTAAGTAGATAAATAGGGACCACTTCGGTGGGAAGGTAAACAGTGTTCCGTGCACTCCGGTGACGAGGCATGCCTGCCACATATTCATGGAAACATCTGCAAATGCAGACAGAGCTGGCTTTTGGCTGTAAACAGAGATGAGGGTACTCTGAGTACATGCCTCTGCCTGGGACTTGAAAGCCAGTAGCAGAAAGCTCATAAATTATTGCACAGCCTCCCACACAGTAGCCTCAGTTTTCCCCTATCTATTCTTTCCCACCCCATCTAATTTAGGGAGACAATGTTTTTAAATACTGTACTTGGTTTTGCTATTGTAGCTGTAGTAGAATCCTTTACAATCTACAGCAAATCTATAGCTCTACCAGTAGATCTTGATCTATTTTCTGCCCAACCACCCTATCCTACAGTATACTGTAAGGTCCAGTGAATTAAGCCCAAAAGTGATGGTTTCAGCAGGTATAGATAGACTGAAAGCCTTCTCAAGAGAGTATCTCATAAGTAGGTTGGGTTTGCCAAAAGGTCTCAGAATGAAGCAAAATATAGAGAACCTGTGAGTATATATTGTTAAGTATTTGCCAGTCAATCACACATGTTCTCTTTTATACATCTAACTAGCATATTTTTGCCTGGCACTGCCGGGCTTTTTGTCTGTGTGTGTTTTTGGTGTAGGGGTTACACACACAACACAAGTACACATACAAAAACAACAACAACACAAATACACACACAACCATGCACACACACAATACACACACTGCACACACAACACACACAACACACACACACACACAAAACCACAACCACACACACAACCATGCACACACACAATACACACACACTGCACACACAACACAACACAACCACACACACCACACCACAACACACACACCACAACCACAACCACAACCACAACCACAACCACAACCACAACCACACACACACACACACACACACACACACACACACACACACAAAATCTTGCCGAAGTTGGGGGGAGGAGATCTCCCTCCTCCCCCCCCAATCCTTGGCGAAGACTCCCAGAAGGCTGTGCTGGGGGGAAAGGACCAGGCGGCAAAAGGTAAGTGTGTGTGTGTGTGTGTGTGTGTGGGTTAGAAAGTGGGGGCAAAGTGGTGGGGTGCGTGATGGGGCAGGTGGTGGGGCATACTTACCAGGGCCGTACCTCCCACCACTCCCTCCCCCCTGCATTTACCTTTTGCCAGCTGGGTGTCATCCCCCCCGGCATGGCCTTCTGCATTGGGAGGTGCACCAGCCTTTTCTTTCATCCCTGCAGTTATCGAGGCCTCCACGGCCACAGGGACAAAAGAAAAGGCCAGTGCACCTCCCAATGCAGAAGGCCATGGGGAGGGGGGGAACACCCAGACAGCAAAAGTTAAGTGCAGTGGGGGTTAGGGAGTGGGGGGGGGCAAGGTGGTGGGGCAGTTGGGTGACATGCCCTTCAGCCTCATTGGCTGAGGGTTGGCGCAGTGCAGAGGATGCTGGCCCTGGTAGTTTTTTTGTTGGCCGCATTCGTGGGGCGGTTGCCCCACTGGTGACTGCCGGACCTTTGCAGCGATGGTCAGTCGGGGTGAAGGTAAGTGCGGGCAGCTTGGTACGGGATAATAGGGATGGGTGCGGGCATGTATGCCGGATTCCAACAGTTAATGCCTTCTTATAGGTAAAGATTATTCCCTAGACAGTCCTTGCGGTAGAGTGGATAGAGGTCTGAAGTAAGACTTTGGAGACTTAGATTCAAATCACTGCTCAGCCATGAAAACTCCATGGCAGTGATAAAAACACTCCTTGTATATCATACATGCTTCTAAAATCCTATTTGGTTACTGCCAAGTTAGAAGCAACTTGATGACACACAACAATAACAATGTCATTCCATTCAGAATGCCATAGGTTTAGCTCATGATAATCTCACTCAAGATTCCCTCAGCCTTTCTGTGCACATAACTTAAACGACAGCAAATTTATATGATGCTGTTTTTTTTAATGATGACTATACTGTAGCATTAGTCTTTCCCATCATAACAGGATTACAGACAATAATAGTTACATAATGCATCCCATGAAAATATAGTTACAGTATATCCAAAAGTAGCTCTCTTGCTTGGCCCTCACATCATCTCCCACTTTACAGCCTTTGGGCTTGTCCCAAACCTGTGGGAATCATCTGGGCAGTCATTAAAATGGATTGATTTGTCTTGAGGTTGCTGGGATCCATGCAAGATAAATGTCCCTTCAACTCATCACCTGGACTTCTTGCCAGAAATCTCTCCTTTGAGCGTAACACCTTTCTCAAGATAATTAATATCAGTTGGATTCAAAGCAAATAATTAACTGCTGTCCTGAAGGGAGGTGGATTTGAAGTGATGGTGTATTCTTCTCCCACTGACCATCCACATTTATCACTTTTATATACAGAAATGCTTTGTAAGGCTTTCTGTTTATAAACTGTTTATTTCATAAAGGTTCTTCAAACTCAGTACAAACTGCTTTATTTAGACTTCGAAGTGTCCAAAGCAAGATCTGGATTATTTTCAGTCTCTTGGTGAAGGATGCAATTTCTCTTTTTATACATTTGATGTGATGAAAAAGTCTTTAAGAACCACAAATATCTCTGAAAGAATATTAGCAATTTTAAATGTACACACACACACACACACACACACACACACACACACACACACACATTTTATTTAAATAATTTTATTTGTGACTCATTCATTTATCTGAACTTTTAACAACATCATTTCATCAATTATCTTGGGGCTCTGGTGGCTCAGTGGTTGAGAAGCTCACTTTGTTAGTTGGAAGGCTGGCAAGTCAGCAGTTTGAGACCTGGGTACTGCATGACAGATTGAGCGCCCATCTCTGTCCCAGTTCCTGCCAACCTAGCAGTTCGAAAGCAAGAAATTGCAAGTACTGTAGATAAATAGGGACAACTTCAGTGGGAAATGATCTTGGGAACATGAAAAGAGCCTCATTCCGGCATCCCCTGAGTGGAGTTCCTCCAGCAAAAAACCTTTCAACTCAAAATAATTTCTGACACAAAATTATTATTAATCTCAATTATCTTCAAAAGATGTCATAAATATTTTGATGATTTGGCACGTCACCCACATTTCCTCAGAATTCCGCACAAGAAAATATATGCAACTATAATCCTTCCTGTTCATAAAAATCTTTCATTCTTTAAAAAGGCAGTTTCTTTCCTGCTCTCCTTTTTGATATTGCAAATCCCACAGACCTCTCCTGGCCTGGCTTTGCAGTCTAACTCTCATGATCTGTCACCGGTCACCACCTTAGCTGAATATGATATACTTGCATTCCAAAACATCTGAAAGGGATTCTATTAGGGAAGGTTAACACAGGTTTTAGGCCTATTACTTTACTCATGAAGGTTCCTAATCAAAAATGGAAAGTCGTGTCTAAGTGCCTGTGATAGAGTTGGCAGGGGGAAGTGGGGAACAACATGAGCAAAATTTACTAAAACGATCCCTTCTTTTTCACTGCTGTTACCACTGTGTGACTTGCCTATTAAACCTTTCCCTACGGGCTCAAGGGAGCCTGAAGTCACTAGATCAGGGGTAGGCAACCTACAGCCCATATCCGGCCCATGGCACCAAATAATCCGACCCCTGCCCTCTCTCCAGCCACCACCACTGCTGTAATTGGCCACGGATGTGTTTACAACAGCTGTAAATGGTGGGGGGGGGGGACAGCAGTCCGGCCCCCTCAACTGTCTGAGGGAGCGTGACCCAGCTCCTGACTCAAAAGGTTGCCAACCCTTGCACTAAATGGTGTGGGCAAAGGATGACAAGGCACCTCTTTCTATTTGCTACTGCCACATCTGGAATTCTGACTTTTGTTGCATGGACGGATAGCACAGAAGAGATCGGTATGCTGTGCTACTTCATAGCTCTCATCTGCATGCCAAAATGGCTCTGGGACACTGTACATGGATGGATGAAGAGTTGCCTTGTTCTCATAAAGCAAAAAAGCAATATGTTCACCCAACAAGCATCTGGCCACCATCTCAGGAGGCCTGTTGAAGCCCAAAAAGCCAATAGCTCCATCTGAATATCTTGTTATTTCTTCACTGTTTCTGTGCCTGCCTATTTAGAGCATGCGGTTATTTATTTGTTTGAAAGGTTATTATTGCTTTATTATTACTATTATCATGACATCACCATCACCACCACCACTACCCATTACTATTTTAAGACACTCAAAATCATACATTTTTTGAACCAAAATTCTATCTTTCCAGGCCTCTTTTATAAATCTGTTTAGATTAGCCTTTGTAAATGCGCAGGTCAAGCTCCTATGAAGGTTACCAGACAAAGCGACATCTGTAAGAAGTTTGGTTCCTCAATATTTTACTAAAGGAATTGACTAGATAAAACTGAATCTTTGCTGGAGGCACCTATCTGTTTACACAGCACTTTTCACAACAGCAGTAGAGATAGTGCAGAGTGGCCATTAAGAGGACAATCTGAGAGCCTGGGAGAGACTATTCCAATCTCACCCTCATCGTGGTCCACCAGACTGCCTTTCAGAAGCCACTCAGCTTTATCCTGGAACCTTCCACCCGCAAAAGGAACAGCGCATAAGAGGAAATTAGCTTTCGATCCAACTGAATGCATAATTAATGCTTTGAATGTTTAGGAAACATGCTATAGGTATAGGACAACTCTTCTTTTTCCAATCAATGAAAAAGCCACATAGGATATATATTGACAAGTGAACAAACAAAGAGAGCTGTGTGGTCTATTCACAATACATATGCAGGAACAAGATGATACCTTTATTAGACCACTAATAAATATATATATATATATATATATATATATATATATATATATATATATATATATATATATATATATATATATATATATATATATATATATATATATATATATATATATATATATATATATATATATATATATATATATATATATATATATATATAAAATAACACTGAGCAAACTTTTGTGATTCAGGATCACTTCTTCAGGCACACACCAGTTTCTTATGGCTAATGCAGAAAAAAAATTGATAAATGGTAATAAAAAAATGCCTGGCTGTTGTTTTCTTGATGACCTACTGAAATGAAGGGTAGTCACAAGTGCTGTCTCCTGAACCACACACACACACACACACAAAATCTTCTCACAACCAACTATTGCACTGGAAAATTGAATGATCTCTACAGTTGGAGGCAATGGCTAGCATATCAAAGCACTCTCAAGAATCAATGCTGCAGATGCAGATCATCCCTAGACTAGAGGCTAGGACCGTGATGGCGAACCTTGGCACTCCAGATGTTCTTGGACTTCAATTCCCAGAAGCCCAAGCCCCCATGAATCTGCAAGAATTGATTTACTGTGATTCATCCAGCCCTGTGCTGCCCTCGTCACACCTGGAAGTGGAAGTAAAATGCACCCATATGGGCACATTTCACTTCCGCTTCCAGGAGTGATGAGGGCAGCGTGGGCTGGATGAATCACAGTAAACCCATTTGTTCATGAGGGCTTGGGCTTCTGGGAATTGAAGTCCAAGAACATCTGGAGTGCCAATGTTTGCCATCAAGGGACTAGGAGGAGTAATGAAGGATAGCAATTAAAAAACCTACACAGCTGGTTAAGACTTTCAGATCACCATTTTAAACCAATCACAGCTCATACTATATCTGGCATGTAATGGTAAAACTGTTGTTCAAAGCCCATCCATCCTCATCCCCATTCTTATAGCAAAGAAAAAGAGCATGCATTCAGCCCAGCCTCCTTTACCTTCAGCATATCTTTGTATCTGCCCATTTCTGAATGAGCAGTGATGAGACACCCCAGCACTCGAAACCTGCCGGCAGGATCTGTGCTCTTTTCCAAAACTCTCAACCAGACTTGAAGAGCTTTTTCCGTCTGATTGGACTGGTAGAGTTGGAGTCCTTTTTCAATCTGCTGTTTTGTCTGGTCCTGCCCCATCTTCTTTGGGCTCAAAAGCTTCATATACCAACCTTTCAGGGCAGCAGACACAGAGGGTGGTCGAAAGAAAGGAAAATAGGCACAAAAGAAGAGTACTAAAATTGGGTAGACTGCATGATGTGTTCAGGACCACCAGAGTCGCAGACGATTCGGAGCTCAAGAATGTCAACAGGAGATGGTGAGCAAGGACAGCCAGGTGTTCGGGCAACCATCCTTATCTTCTAAGCTAGCATCTTGTTTACTACTGTCCTATCCCAGGTTGTTATAACTCAAACCCGTGGGAGGCAAAACAAAGCAGACAAGAAAGGGGGGAAAGTCTTAAGTGGTTGGAGTGAGATTCTATCGGAATGGCTCCTCCTGGGTCCGGCCCCTCCCCTCTCCTAGTGACAGCTGTGCCCGCCAATCGTGGTCACATGGCTTCACAGGAATGTCTGTCTTGGTCAACTCCCAAGGTCAGAAAGCAAGCCAAAGCCTGGCCTTGCCCTTCCATGCTTGTTGCTTTTATAAATACACTAGAGAAGCCACAGCTTCTTGATTCAGCACAACACAAAGCAATGCCTGTCTCCAGTAAGCCTCCTCTGAGCCAGTGCCTGGGTCTGGATGGTGTAAATGTGGGCCTTTGCTAGTGGCAACTGGTCTTCAAAAATCCTATCTTTCATGTTGATTGGGTATGAACCTGTAGTGAAAGAACACGGGGATCAACTCAGTTTATATTAGCTGCAAAAAGGGGCTAATTTGGTTCAAAGGAAAAGTGTGTGTGTGTGTGTGTGTGTGTGTGTGTGTGTGTGTGTGTGTGTGTGTGTGTGTGTGTGTGTGTGTGTGAGAGAGAGAGAGAGAGAGAGAGAGTACTGTAGTAACTTGGCACAAATACATTTGTATCACTGGAATATTTTCTGTCATCCCATCTGAAGAACAATAGTGTAAACCGGAACATACACAGAAAGGGTTGGCACGTTCCCTCCCCTACAAGAAAATGCAAAACCATTTAGGGCTTTTTAATGAAGAAAAAGATGTGACTGAAGGGGAGACCATGGTAAAGGGTGATGAAATTATGAATTGTAAAAAAAAATAATGGAAAGAAAAGCTCACTGTCTCTTGAGAACAAAGAAGTGGGAGCAGGAGGAACAACTGGTGAATTGCGACTGCCTCTCATTTTACATCATTCCAGACTCAAGGCATCTCAGTGTTGCTTCCCAATTCTCTAAGCCATTCACCAATTGGCATGGTCCCAACCCAGGAAACAGGAACAGAGGAAACTGCAATCAATCAGTCCATCATCCAGAGCTGTGAAGTGACTATTTGATAACATAAATCATTTTAATATCATGAATCTTCCTAAACTGACAAGAGGCCCTTCTCAAAGTACTGCTGCTCCTGACTGAGCATTAGGAGAGGAAGAGTACAGTATTTACATTACACAGCTGTAACACTTTAATTCCCTTTTAGCTGGGAGCAGTAGCTTCATCCTATTGAATGTTAGGGTTCAGTTTAGTGATATACTTAAGGCTTCTGTGCCAAGGAACTTTAACTGCATTCTCCTCATTATAGACTGCAGTGGCTTAGTGGTCAAGACATTCAACTTGAATGGAAGGTTGGCAGGTTAGCAGTTTGAGACCCGGGTGATGCATGTCAGAGCGAGTTCCCGTGTCTGTCTCAGCTCCTGCCAACCTAGCAGCTCAAAAACAAGAAATTGCAGATAAATAGGTACCACTTTGGTGGGAAAGGTAAGTGTTTTGACAGCGCTGGCTCTTTGGCTTTGAAATAGAGATGAGCACTGAACCCTAGAGTTGGATATAATTGGCTTTCAAGCAACTGTGTAGTATACAGGTATATTCAAGACACTCAATGTTCATCTGGTGGCACTCTTTCATCTTTAAATCTATTGAAGTCAGTTATCAAAGCAATTTTGCACATAGAAAAGATCCAGCATATTGGGGATAGAACAAGGAAACAAGCCTTTGAAAGGCCAGTGAATTCAGAACCTGTAAGGAACAGACATGTGATTCTAAGTGGAATTACTGCTATTCCTGGGAGTACAATAGTGCCATTCTTGTACTTTTCAGCTTTTTGTAAATTATCAGCTGGAATGAAGATATTTTTATGTATACAGGGGAGTACATTTTTACTTACCTGTTTAACAAGGACATTGCATTAAATCTAGAACAATAAAAAATCCTATAGCTCATCAGATGCTGGTGATCCATCATTGCTCACCACTGACTAAGCCTGATGGCCACCGAAATGCAACAACATCTGCATGGCTGAAGTTCTTAGTCCCATGATGGTGAACCTTGGCACTCCAGATGTTCTTGGACATTAATTCCCAGAAGCCCAAACCCCCGTGAATCCACACGAATGGGTTTGCTGCGATTCATCCGGCCCACACCGCCCTCGTCGCTCCCGGAAGCAGAAGTAAAATGTGCCTCCGTACGGACGCGTTTTACTTCCGCTTCTGGGAACGAGGGCAGCCCGGGCTGGGTGAATCACAGTAAACCCATTTGTGTGGATTCACAGGGGGCTTGGGCTTCTGGAAATTGAAGTCCAAGAACATCTGGAGTGCCAAGGTTCACCATCATGTTTCCAGAAGAACTAACCTGTTCATCTTCAGACAAGCTGTATGTCTCAGAATGCCCCAAGATGAAGGGAATGATAAACTATTTCTGTGTATGCTATAGAAAACTCTGGAAGGACTGCCATAAAGATGGAATCAATTTGACAGCAACATGTTATTAAAGTAAAAGGGCATGAAGGCTGAAGGAAGTAACAGAGACAGTGAAGACATGAGGGATGAAGTAGGAAAAAGGATTAACAGGAGAGGGACAGAAGGAAGCAATCTACTGCATAAAGGAGGGAGCTATGGTTGTGTTGAAGAAAATGAGGGACAAAACACTGTTTTTGTTATATATACGGAGCTGTGTTTGGGAAAGAGATTCAATTGATGCAGTGACTTCATGACAGAGGCGGAACTGAAATTAGATTTGCCAGGCCTGACTTTATGTGGTGCCTTACCGTGTATACCTTGGAGTAGTTATTCAGCGAGGAGTCAGTGCATTGGTAGATGTCTCCGCGATGACATCCCACACATGCAAAAGGACCTGAGAAATCAAGTCCATTTGTGTGGTTTTAGCCATTTGGATATCACATTACCTGGTGTCATGACGTGTGCCCACCGCTTTCATCTTGCCCAAGGGATCCGACGAAGGAGGCTTTGGTGAGTTTTAGTCCTGGCCTAACATCATTGACAAGAGATGGGCAACACTGCCTAGTTAGACTGATCAAACTCCCACGCCCTGACAAGGTTCTCACCTAGCAGGGAGCTGACTTTATGTCTAAGTGGTGCTGGCACTAAAATCTATTTCCTTTAAAATATAACATTATCTCCAGCTTTTGCTATGTGCCCTTAAAACAAGGATGGGCAATGTGTGACTCAGCAGACCTGGGACATACAGTACCTCTGCATCCTGATTTTTTAAAAATAGGTTATTTGAAACACGCAAAATTAACATTTTAAATTGGGGGAGGGGCTCAAATAAGGTCCCTTTGTCCATCGATAGGGTGTGGGGCCATTTTGTCATATTTTGAGGACCTATAGCCACAGAGTCGCGTATCAATTGGGGTGGCTATACAAATTGAATGAATGAATGAATAATCTAATTGGCTCCTGGATGATATATGAGAGCTCTTTCAATTTAAAAAAATCCATCTTTGTAAAAACACATCAGAGTGTAAGGAGTGGATTCAAGTGGCCTCTGAAGTTTGCTCAGACCTGCTTTAAATAGCTTATTTGCAGTAACTAGCATGCAACTGTTTAGCTGAAAAAATTTCTTACTAATTTCTGAGCATCAAGCGAGCTGAGGTACTCTGTCTCATTTGGAATATAGCTTCTTTTGAATGTTAAACATTCAAAGGTATGTAGAAGTGTAGCAATAATATTAATATATTAAATCGTGATCCAGTAAAGGGCAAATTTGTTAGTCAAAAGGTGTTTCCATTCAGCTCACTTTGTGGTTTGTTAAATTATTTGCAGCTTTCCATGTTTTATCTGTGACATTTCTTCTGCCCTTTGGGCCAAAAGACCCCAAAGCACCACATGGATATTTCACTTGTAAATACAGTATGATCATGTGTTGCTGCTTGAAAAGACACATGCTATATAAAACAGTAAAACTGTAAACGTGCCACAGCCATGATACATTTCTTTGGCATAAATTCTGTTGTTTAATGCAGCAGCAAGTCACAACTATAAGCAGGTTCATCGAACTGTGGGGATTGGATGGATCAACTCCTCTGTAAATTGATTCAGTGCCCCTACTCTAGTTGCAACTTGTTACACTAATCAATAGGATTTCAGTCATATCAGAATGCAGCACAAGCATTCATCTGTACTTACAGTTATGTTACTATTCTTCACCTTATCCTCAGAGCTACATCTGGATTGTGAGATTTAAAAAATTCCCCATAACATTTAACTGCAAACAATCCACTTGTGAATGCAGTATTTGTAAAGCAGGAAAGCAATGGACAACAAATAACTGCATAGCAAAATGTATTTATGCAATTCTTTTTCTGGTCATGACTTCAATTTGTTTTTAGTGCTTTCAGGCATGGGTTGGAAGAGGGGAAAGAAAAAGGACACATTCTTCTTTGATCTTTGAAAAGTATTTGTGCATATTGTAGCTGGGCAGTGGTATAAGAGTCCCATCTACCCACCAATACGCTATCGCGCCTTTCTGTTCTCAATTTCTTTAAATAGTGCCCTGTTCTAAACTTGTGGAATGAAATGGTAGACTTATTACACTCATAGTCACTTGTTTTAAATACTCACCAGTGCAAAAGAAACATTTTATTACCAATAACAGCTCCCCATTTGGGAGGGTGTCATCTTCTATGTCCAGGATATTTTCTATGTCAAGAAGGACTCAAAATCCTTCTTAAATGGTACAGTTTATTATGCCACCGGGGTTATCTCTTGATGCAATGCAATGTGGCTGTTTACATATATCTCTTCGCTCTTGAGTTTGCACACAAAGCATCTTAGGATCAGCTCCTAAACAACTCCAGATAGGATCCCTTTTCTGAAATTTTGCAGAAGCCAATCAGTCCATGTTCAATACTAAAAAATGGTTCCAGGCCTTTGTAATGTCTAGGATGGCATTAAAAACTAGACGTTTCTTCTTTTATCTAAGGTAGATTTAGGTTATGGTAACTCTTCTTTTCCCAAATCTTCAACAACATAAAGAAATTTAAGAATTTTAGTTTGCAAGCATAAAACTGCAGCAGTTTACAGAAAACACATGAGCTTTTATGAGTTTTGGACTTTTAAAATGTGTTAATAGAAAATACCGTAATTGAAAATGTATTGTAAAAACGAGAGTTGTCTTATTATAAAGTTCTTGCTTGAGGTGCCCATCTCATTCAAGACCTGTGGCTTCACATTGGCATTATAATACAATGGGCATAACTTATCATATCTCACTTATTCTTCCGTTCACCCTGTATATAAGCTACTGGAGTTTGAAACAGCTGATCATTTTTCTGCTGAATTCACTGTATAGGAAAACAGATGACACACAACCCTACTGTGTACTTGATATCATATTGGATGGAATGCAGAACTGAAAACTTGCTATCCTGCATTCAGAATTATAACACTCAAACCAACAAAATTGCTTAAAATGTTTCTGCAGCCTTTTAAGGGGATGAATCAGGAGGTGGGTAGGTTATAAGTACTCTAGAAACAATGTAAATGAAATACCTTTTTTATAAGAAGAATGTGATCGTGTCTTGTCTGACCAGTGCTTTCCTTCAGGGCATTAAAGCTTATGCTCCAGCTGGCTTCTAAATGAATTTCTGTGTAATCCCTATAATCTTATTCCAGTTATTTTGTCATAAAACCACTCATATTACAAAGTCAATATCTGAGGAGTGAAAGCCATTTTTATAAAATAGAGCAGCTGGTTTGAAAGTCATCTTCTGTGAATTTAGAACTGTGCAGTAATTTGAAACAGAAGTTAACAATGATCAAGAGAATAAACATGCAGAATTCTTTGGCCAATACAACTTCATTCTGAAACAAATCTGTTCCATTGCAGGACGGATAATCTTATCTATACTTGTCTACTATGGGGTACAAATTGGCTATTAATAACTTAAGGAGAAGTTATAGTAGCAATTACTATAAAAACACTAATTTGATTTGTTGAGGCACTGAGCAGGCAAATATACTATTAAGAACTAGGAGATAAAAAACCACAACGAGTATTGAAGTGTGACTGTCTAGTTTGTTTTCTATCTTTACCTTTAAGGAGGGATGTTAACAGTTTGAATCCGGCATACACGCCCGCACCCGTCCCTACTATCCCCTACCAAGCCGCCCGCACTTATCTTCACCCCGACCGACCATCACTGCAAGCTACTGGCAGTCACCAGTGGGGCAACCACCCCATGAATGCGGCCAACAAAAAAACCTACCAGACCCAGGATCCTCCATGCTGCGCCACCCCTCAGCCAATGAGGCTGAAGGGTGTGAGTACGGAGGGGGGCAGCCGGCGCTCCGGCTTTTTAAAAAAAACATGCGGGGAAAAACACCCAGCTGGCAAAAGGTAAGTGTGGTGGGGGTTAGGGGGGGAGGGAGGCACGGCCCCAGTAACCACCACCCCCGCCCCACCACCTTGCCACCCCACGCCCTAACCCCCACTGACCGCACTTACCTTTTGCCGGCTGGGTCTTTCCCCGCAGGTGCGGCCTTCTGCGTTGGGAGGCACACCGGCCTTTTCTTTCATCCCTGCGGGCGTGGAGGCCTCGACGCCCGCAGGGACGAAGGACAGGCCACTGCGCCTCCCAACGCAGAAGGCTGCGCCTGGGGGGAAAGACCCAGCCGGCAAAAGGTAAGTGTGATCAGTGAGGGTTAGGGAGTGGGGGTGGGGAGGCACGGCCCTGGAAAGTACGCCCCCCACCCACCCCACCACCTTGCCTCCCTATACTTACCTTTTGCCGGCTGGCCCTTTTCCCCCGGCACGGCCTTCAGGGAGTCGTTGCTGAGGATTGGGGGGGGGAGGAGGGAGATCCCCCTCCCCAACTTCAGCAAGAATGTGTGTGTGTGGTCACCGAGGCTTCCGGGGGAGCCCTTCCTCTCCCCAAAGAGCTACGGCATGTGTGTGTGCATTGTGTGTATGTGTGTGATTGTGTTGTGTGTGTGGTTGTGTGTGTAATGAGTATGTGTGGTTGTGTTGTGTGTCAGTGTGTGTGTGTATTGTGTGTGTGCATGGTTGTGTGCGTGTGTATTGAGTGTGTGTGTGTAGTATGTGTGTGTGTGTACTTGTGTTGTGTGTGTGTAACCCCTACCACCAAAACACACACACACACACACAAAAGCCCGGCAGTGCTGGGCAAAAATATGCTAGTTTATTCTAAGAATGTGACCACTGGTTGACATGTGTTCTACTACTTTAATCTAAAACAGCAAAGCAATTATTATATTGATCAGTGAGAAATTTTGTCTGTCTGATGCCTAAAACAATATTGAGTAAAAGAAGTTACAGTAAAGTGCAACTGAAGTGATCAAGGATGAGACATCAAGAAGCTTAGACATTTACTCCTAACAATTATAAGATCATTATAAGATGCTATCATGTGAACTATAAGAGCTTGAGAAAAAGTAACACAGAATCATTTACAGTAATCATATTTAAGGAAGTACCACTTCTTGCTTCAGTGAGCTTTTCTTCAGAAATATACTGTTGGTTTTTCAAGAACTTTTTGGAGTCATTGTGATTATGGCTTCCTTAGAAGAAAAATGTGTAAATTCCTCAGTTGAAAAACTATAAATGTGGACAAAGTTCATGATGCAAGATAAATGTATAGAGCTCATTTCTTAACATGGGGAAAAATTGTAAGGTGCCAAATAGCTCAATATGTTCAGTATAGTTCAGTTTAGAGATTCTATACCTATTTCTACTATATTGCAGATGTACAGAGGAGTATCAATATTCTGCTTCATTTATGAACTCTCTTGTAATAGCTGATTGGTCACTGACAGAATAAAAGAATGCTGAATGTCATGGATCACAAGACTGTAACAACATGGTATTTCTCATAGTTATATACTGGGCAGGACGAGAAAAAATGAATGACTAAAAGTAGGATAGTGAAGTAGAGGGAATGCACATACAGTAAAACCCCAACTTACATATGCCCGGAGTTACATAAAAGTTCACTAAAACCATGTCCTGATTTACATAAATTTACATAACACAATTTCCTATGGGTTCACTTCGAGTTACATAAAAAACTGATTTTTTCCTATGGGTTTGCTTTGATTTACATAAAAAAATAATTTTTCCTATGGGTTTGCTTCAAGTTACATAAAAAACCGATTTAAGCAAAAGCCTACGGAACGGACTTTTTACTTAAGTAGGGGTTTTACTGTACTAATCTTTTACACTACTGTGAGCAGACAGCATTTTTAGTATGTATGAAGTATTCACCAAACCAAATCTTGTTTGATTCCATCTGATATAGTAGCATTTTGGAAAGTTACTGAAAAGAACTCATCCTTGGACTGGCCAATTTAGCTCTCAGGATACAAAATAACTTTAAAGAGACAAGAAATATCTAAGAGATTAATTTAAAAAAGGTATTGTGTGTGCGCATAGTTGTGTGTGTGGTTGTGTTGTGTGCGTGTTGTAATGTGCTCTACATGGGACTGCCCTTGATGATCATCCGGAGACTGCAGTTGGTCCAGAATGTGGCAGCCCGTGCGATGGTGGGGTGTAGTCGTTTCACCCGCGCCTCGCCTCTGCTGCGGGAGCTGCACTGGCTGCCTATATGTTTCTGGGTGCAATTGAAGTTGCTGGTTGTCACCTTTAAAGCCCTGGTAGCGGACCAGGATGCCTCAGGGACTGTATCATCCCTAGGACATCGACCCATCCTGCAAGAGCAAACTGAGAGGGCACCTTTCAGGTACTATCTGTTGGGAAGGCTCGCCTGTCCAGCACAAGGAAAAGGGCCTTCTCGGTCATAGTCCCCACACTATGGAACCTCCTCCCAGTAGAACTATGCCTCCAGGCCCAGTTGCTACCATTTAAGAAAGAATTGAAGACGTGGTTGGCAAAATGAGTCTGGGGGCTGGGATTGCCAACAAGCTCCCCTTTTTTGGCTCGTATAAGGCTTTCCCACTCCTGTAATTAATTTTTAAAAAGGTTTTTGTAGATTTTATATTTGTTTTTAGATAATAGATGGGACGGCGGGGTGGGGTGGGGTAATATTGTTACGTTTTTAAAGTTTTGTAAAAATTGTTTTACATGTATATTGGTTTTAACTTGTGTACACCGCCCAGAGTCCTTTGCATAGGGCGGTATATAAATCCATTAAATTAAATTAATTAAATTAAAAGGACACCAGAAACAGAATAGCCTAACACACGAGTTCTCCACCCTTTTAAGCCGGTGTCAGTCATGCTTCCTCAGGCCGCATCAGGGGCCAGATGGCCATTTTGCCCTTCCTCCACCACATGGCACTTCCGGGTGTGGTGGAGGCGGTGGGGGTTCACATGAAATGGCACCGTGGGCTGCATCCGGCCTATGAGCCACAGGTTGAGAATACCTGGCCTAACATAAAGATAATAACAAACACTGTATTGTTCTAAATTGGAATGTTTCCCCTTTTGTCTCTTGCATTTAGAACAACCCTTCCCCTTATAAACCAACTAGCAGGAGTACCCGGCTGCGCCTGGGCTGGACTCAATCCTGGGCGAGGAGAGTTCTGTGCCAGGTGCTCCCGCCCCGTTGCCTGTCCTGCAGGCAGTCTGCTTGTCCGGAGGCTCCTGTTGTCACAGCAACAGCAGGCCCTTCACCCCCAGGCCTGCCAGCAAGGTTGCGGCCACCGCCAGTTTGTCTGGGTGTGTGTTTTTTTGAAAGGAGAGGGTGGCAGCTTTTCCTTCCCTCCTCCTCTTTCCCCATTCTCTCTGTGTTTCATTCCCCCCTCCTTCCTCTCCCATCCTCTCCATTTTCATCTTCTTCCCCTTCTCCCTGTCCGAGGCGATTCCAGTGGCACGGTAAGTCCATATAGGTTTTGGCGTTTCGCTCGGTGTTGATAGTGGCCTTGACACAGCGGCTCTGTACCCCGTGGCTAGGGGCACCTGAGGTTTTCTGGCTATTTGAGGGGCATATTCTTGGCCCCCATTGCTGTGCTGGGTGTGGCAACCACCTACGGCAGCCTTGCCGATGCGGCCCTGCGTGTTCCGGCCATGAGCGCCGCTGTGTTTCTTGGCCATGCTATGATTTGTGGGTGGCAGTTGGTCTTTGTGTGTGCATGACCGGCGCCCTGCCGCTCTCGGCCTGGCCTCCCTGTTTGGCCGCATTGCACTGCAGTGTCTGCTGGGAGTTGTAGTTTTTATGTTTTGTTGTATTTGTGGGGTGCAGGCCCCACCCTCGGGACCCTCGCAGTGCTGACCCCGGTTGCGAAAGTTATGTGTGCGCCAAGTATCACGGGATTTGCTCCAGGGGTGTAGAAACATATTCTGCATACGTACGGCCACATCTCTTCCTTATAGGTATAGATATGGATATATCACCTTGCCTGCCGCATGCAAGTAAATACAATAATGACACAGAAAATTTTCTTCTCAAACAATTTAATAGCAAATAAACAAAGGGAGGTACCACACTTGGCATATACAAAATGACTTCTTGTCTGTGTGTCTGTGCAATTAAAACAGCTTTTAATTTCCCCAATGGGACAAAAAGAAACCACACACAAAAGGAAGGAAATTGCTTAGTACATACTCGCTTGTTCCAAACTTATAACAAAACTTTCATTTTTAAATCCACTACACAAACTCCGTGATCAGAAAAGCAGCATGTGCTTCTTTTTTTAAACCATTAAAGTAAAATTCATAATTTCTACAGAGTACAACACAATTTCACGCAAAAAAGACATTTCATTTCGCAAATCAAACAAAGAAAATGAACAGCTCAAACAAGGTAAAGAAAAGCATTGCTACAACAGAATCACGACTCTGATTTGATTAAATCCTGTTACTGCAGAACAGACTCTATATTTGGTCATAGTGGCAATTTGTTTTCTTGTCACATTTGTGAATCACTTTACATTGTTTTCTAGTAGAAAAGGCAAAAAACTGTACAAAACCCCTAGTGTTAAATACAATGTTTGTACCAATAAAAAAGCCCACAGGTTTGTTTCCAAAATGTAAATTTTCTTTTTTTTTAATTATTCACAAAAGCAGCCAGAAATAAAAGGCAGCTGCTGCTTTACTTTCTCAAATCCATTAAAACCACCACAGAATACTTAAAACAACCAAAGGAAAAGGGGAAAAAAAAAAAGAAAAGGAACACCCAATGTTTGGCATTTTGGTTTTTTCCAGAGATTTTTTTCCCCACAGGATTCTCCAGACTTCCTCATGAAACTGTATATGCATTGTAAAGAAATGTATTGGAAAAATTAATAAATATAATGCAGGGTTTCAACTTCCCTGCTGTCAGACATCCCTGTGCATTACGACTGTGAGCCTAATAGTAAGCATTTCATAGATGTAACCCAAATAATGTAGTTTTAAAAAACTCCCATCCTCAAAAGGTGATGATCACAAGGTTGAGAGAAAAGCTACTTATGCACATCTAACAAGAAATGGAAAAATACTTCTCACCCACGAAGAGAATGGCAATCTTTTGTATTCTAAACTGGGGAAAAACTAACTCTGCATGATCAGTCTCTTATACAATCCTATCCTCCAACAGTATAACTTGACATTATTTCTTCTTGTTAGTTCCTTCATGATTTGCCTACCCCTTTGCCCTTCATGATTAGGCACCTACCACAGGATTTTCTTGCAAGCACAGCAAAACCTAGTAGTATACTTCCATAACAGATCATATGGCAGCATGACTGAAGTATGCTTCCTAGAGAAGGAGAATCTGCCCTATTTTTTTTCAATAGGCCAAAATACAAAAAAATAAAGATGGACTGCATGACTCCTTATCCAATTTAAAAACTGAAAAAAAAAAGTCTCCAGAGAGGAGATTCCCCAGCTAAGGCCCCTGAGAAAAGGAGCCGGGGTTGGTACCCTGTTCAGTAACAGCTAGAAAGCTGTTATATTGTGCTTGTCACTAGGAGAAAGAGCCAGCAGTTTTGTTTCTAGGCTTTCAGATTCCTTCTATGGAATACACAGAACATGCTACTTCAAGTTTAAAGGCTGGAGAGCAATCAAGCTTCCAGCCACTGACATCTGATGGTGTTAAAACTCACAAAACAAGCCACATATTAAACAAGAAATACAAATTAAGGCTACCCCAAAAGAGCTTTTAGCTCCAATGGATCTTAGAAACACTATTTTAAGAGTAAGCTCAAGGGCAAATTATTTTACTTGACTTTTATCCCTGCTGCCATCACTGATATATCTTTGTCACCATCATTACCACCATCACCATCAGAACACTGCAACTAAGCTCCCTGAGACCTTCCACAGCTATGATTGATCAGGATGCAGATTCTGTATTGAGCAGTCCAAATGCACAGGAGATATCATTACATAATATGTGATCACAAGTCTGACATCTAAAAAATGATAGCACTGAAACCTATTAAATTGCTCAGTTTTTGCACAAACTATAGGAAACAGAGGTGAAGGGTGTATGTGTTTGTGTGTGTATGTATATATAAATATATATATATATACGGGATTGTGAAGAACACAGCAGGAAACATGCAAAACATTTACAAGGGGATTATTTGAATTTTAAAGAAAAAACAAACAAACAAAATCTCACATTTTGCTGAGGTTGTAGTTACAAAAAACTAAGCATGCTAGGGTTTAACAAAATACAACATCAACATTGATTAAACTTTCACTGCAGACAAGGTTGATAATCACACAAGAAGGAAAAAGCAGTAAGTGCCAGGGCAAAAATGCAGCTACAATCAGGAGAAAGTGTAGTTCAAGTGTTTTCTGCTGAGGCTACTCAAGTCAAAGAATATATGTGGTCTTCCCAATTACAGAAAGTAGAGTCAGCAAAATGTGACTAGAAGTCTCCTGAAAGTTGAAAGTTGCATCATTTTACTTTTTCCTTCAAAGATTTTTTGTTTTAAAACTATGCACACAGAAAAACTAAGCCTAGAAAATGATTGGCTGTATGTTCACATAAATACAAATACTCCACGAGGTATGCTAGCAAGGCTGCTCTGAAGACAATTACAAAGAATCAGAATCACAAAATCAAGTGGTTATCTTACGAAGTTCTAGAAAAATAGAATTCATTTATATTCAAATGCAAGTTTAAATATTCCCCTTCAGCAGTCTTTCTAGCAAAACCAATTTGGCAGAACAAAAAAAGGGAAAAAAGAAAGAAGAAACAAACATAATAAAAATACACATCAGCATCAAAGTCAACACAAGGTCAAAAGGTGAGAGTTCAAGCATCAGAGAAGCTGAAGAGACAAGGATTTGGACGATGTACTTGAACGCCACATCGACATGCTTTAGGCACAACGATGAACAAACGGCAGGAATCTAGAAAAAATAAACAAACCAGAAAGAAGGAGACCCACTGAGTTACACAGAGCAGTACATCCAAACAGAGAGAGAAAGAGAGAGAGAGAGAACGAGGATGGGCACTGTACAATGAGATCTTTTGGGGAGGGGAGTTGACAGGGGAGGGTAGCACATGCCAACAACGAACAAGTAAAAGTTGAAGTGCTTAAGACACTAAATAAATGTCAAATGTCAGAAACCAAATGAATTAAAGTCATGGGACTCCTTTTAGATACTGGCTGTATAATGGGCTACTGCTTAGTGCATTCACCGCAGCTCCAAGCCAGCATTCTTAGCACCTCTGCTTGATGGAGATAGCCTGATGGAGTGAACCCCCACCAGTAGAACCTGACTTTCTTCTATGAGGTTCCAGGGCACTTCAGAATACAAGAAATGGGAGATATAGAAAGAATCCCTAGGCCGATGGCCAACCTTGGCACTCCAGGTGTTCTTGAATTTCAATTCCCAGAAGCCCTGATCAGCAGGTGTGTTGTCTTGAGCTTCTGGGAATTGAAGCCCAAGAACACCTGGAGTGCCAAGGTTGGCCATCGCTGCCCTAGGCAATGGATAGGTGAAATGTTTGCCCTTTCCTATCATAGGACATGCTTAGCTAATGATAGCTCAAGAAATCCTTTGTTTCAGCTACTCTTTAGAGACAGAATCTTAATGGTGCTGGTGTCCATTTTGTGCAACTTGCTGTGCCTAACTGATGACATACTGGGGTACATCTTGGTTCCATGCCTAGTCACGTGCTTGACTATGCAACTGAGATGTGCCCCAGCACTTCATCAATTAGGTGCAAATAGCCATTGCAAATTAATACATGCAGCTTTCCCACTGAGGAAATGAAAAGCCACCAGAGGAAGCCAACCTACTCATGTTATCCATAGGATTACCTTTGAATGCATGTGGAAGAGGAACTGGAGAAGCCACAATGGCTAGTTGACCAGATGCTGCTTACATTGGTTCTGAGCCCTGCACCTTGCCAGTTAGCTGCAGCAGCATCCACAGTTACTCTCCTGTATGTGTGAAAATGCAATAATATTCTGCCCCAGGAAACAAGGGCATTAGTTCTTCATTTAAGAATCCAAAAATGACATAATGGCAAGCATATCAGAGAGTAAACAAAAAAACAAAAACAAAAACACTGTGGCACCTTAAAGACTAACTCCTATATTTTAATATTAGTTGTTGTGGAAGTGGACTTGATTCACGAAAGCTAACATTAAAATATAGGAGTTAGTCTTTAAGGTGACACAGTGGGTTTGTCTTTTTTTGTCTTGTTTACTCTCTGATAATGGACATAAGTGGATTTAAAAACTTCATGAAACAGGAAGGAATTAAGACTTGACTGCAAATTCAGATTTGCCCTGTCTGAGCTCTTTTTACTATTATTCTTGGGAACAAACTTGCTTTTGCATCTCTTTCAATAAATTAATCCTGCTCCCTCAATTGGTGAGGAGGAATTCCAGGTTCTCAAAAGTTCTACAGCCACCGTTAATAGTTAGTGTAAGGCATTTTGTCTGAAACATCTTGAGAAAGATCATTTAGAGCTGACAGAATGGGGGCACAACACAAAAGACATCATTTGAGAAGACAGATACATTGAAGCATTCTGTTAATAAGATGGTATAGCTTGATAGGCCACCTGAGGCAGCATTTGATTACTCAGAAAAGTGTATCTCTTACACCAACCCCAATTTCTATGCCACTTATAGTTAAAAGCATATTACAGCATCGTTTAAGCATACAAGTACATTTCAGCTCAATAATACAGAGGAACCTTCTTTGTGTGTGTGTGTGTGGATTCCCAAAATATGCTGACCTGCAGCTTGTCTACATGCATTGTGTTATATTACAGCTGTTAAATTTAACATTACTTTTGCTGAAAGTCAACAACATTGCCATGATTCAGAGCCTGTGCTCTATAGATGAGAATGCTCGTCCTTGAAGCAGAAAACCTCGGATCCAGGGAGTATTTACATGGATGGAAAGGAAGAAGAGGTCTGCTTCACTTGTCCCCTCCCCATCTTTTAAAATCTGGAGTTTTAAGAGATCCTCCAGAATAGGGTAGAAAGGGATACCATACAATGCAGATGGTGGGAACAGGTGAAAATAACCTGACTTCCTTTATCACTAACATGTTCTGGATGACACTTCAATTAGGGATTGCTCCTGCTGGTGATGGTAAGGACATTAGAGCCAACTCAGCATCTTTGTTAAAAGAATGAAAGATTTACAGAAGTTAACAATGTCAGGCTGCCAAATAAGCAGCATATTTGGGATTTTTGTTATTATCATGAAGTACACTAAATGGAACCCCAAAAGTATTCTCTCTCTCCCACGCACATGCATGGAAATTCATTCACAATAATCAGCTTGATATATACTCAATGATCACAAAGTCACATGGAAAATCCAAATAATCATATGGCAATTTCATCAGCAATTGTCCGGAAGGGGATATTTTCTTTTAAAAAATACTCATTTGAAAAATGAATACTTCAATCTTTGCTTTATGGATTCCAAGTTTGCCCGATGTATTTTTCAGTAAAGCATGTGTCCTTTATTCATTCTAGTCTCATGACTGCATATTACTGAATGCAGCCATTTTATCTTGATAACTTGTTTTACCCAAAAATATCTGGAATTGTCCACATGATTAAGCCAATTTAAATAGAGCTGACAAAATTCACATAGAACTGACTACGTTTTTGAACAATAGTGCACATTTGATCCATTTGTCATTTTGGTCCAAATGAAGATGAGTGATCTGATTTGACCGACAGGACAGCTTTCTGCAAAACTATCGGTTCAGATTTGGAAGGAGGTGCAAGCTACCCAGAAAAAAAAAATGCAAGAATAACCTTCCTGCTAACAAAAAACTTACTTCAGGGACTTAATTTTGTTATTTGTTTTGAAAATCATTATCATATCCACTAAAATTGAAAAGGCATATTTTGGTTCAAGTCTTCTAGCTTAATTTAACATAACAGCACCAAAGGCACAAAAGCTCCGTCAGTGTATTTCAAAGATTTGCATTTGGGAATTTAACCTGGACATAATTGCTTTGGTTACAGTGCCATATGGAATGAGGGCAAAGGAGTCAATCTTCTACTGAGAAAACATTCTAGGATAATCTATGCTGAAGTACAGATTTGTGAATTCAAAGGAGGCAATTTGCCTCACTGTGGACATGATGAAGGCATATAGACAGATTACCAGCATTAAATAAAAACTGACAGAAAAGACTATTCAGAGAAGGCAACACTGCTGACCAAAAGAGTAACAAAAAATGGGACTGAAAGAGAACAAGGGACAGAAGAGATACTGGGAGGAGTGACTATAGAGGAACTTGAGGACAGCTTTCCTCCTCCACTGGTTCACAGCATTAATTCTTCTCCTATTTAGCAGTTTGTCCAGCTGCAAACAGGCCACTGAAGTTCAGTAGTTTCTATCAAGCACATTGATGTATGCATGTGTAACACAATCACATTCAGGATTATGCAAAACCCTGGTCTTTTCCAGTGAAATAATTTAGATAATAAATATCCTCCACCCTGGAGCAGTATAAAACTTCTATAAAAATAGAAACAACATTCTTGGTTATATCAGGTTGCAACTGGAGTAGTTGCTCCTAACCATGACCTTTTTTTCCTGAAAAGTATATTATTTATAAAAAAAAAATCCCGTGACAACTCTGGAAGCCTCAACACTCAAATACTTTCTTCCGCTGCAGAACATCAGGATACAATTTTTCCTAGTGCACAAAATTCAAATGTACACAGTTCACCTAAGTGTATGCACATGCTTTTTGAACAGATCCAAATATTTCAACACAGAAGGGTACCATACGCCAGCATGAATGGGAAATTTGGCAGTCTGACCATTCAGCCTTTTTTGCCACCAATGTGTGTACTTTTTTAATACTGACAGTTCAACATTTAATGTTAGGTTTTACAGATAGGTTTGCAATAATAGTCCCAAATTCAATTGAAAAGATCACTTGGACCTGAGATGGGGGTGGGGGTGTCTTATATAGTTTACAGCCCTGAGGTTTAATACACCAGGAGACTCTGTCTCTGGTTATGCCCAATTCTTGTACTGAGGTTTATTATACTTAGCACACTCTAAAATAACATTGTGACTTTTCTTGATGAAACAAACTGGAAGCCATTTTCTAAAAATCTGCCCCCTCTTTCTTTGAACACCTGGCTTGGAAACCTAAAGACTTGTGGTATGTTGTGCAAAGCACAATAATAAAATATAAACAGAGTAAGACAAGTTGTATACTTGCACTGAATTTTGTAACACAGCAATGTAAACTTCTCCATGGGCAGAAGTGGCCATTTTTGGTGGGTCAGCTGACTGTATTCTACAATGACTTCTTGCCATGGCTCAGGCCAGAATGTCAAATGTTCCCTTTAGTCCCAATGTCAGCAGTATGTACAAACCCCCCCCCCCCCCCACCCCAAGCCTTTAACACTTTTGGCAAATACACTTGAAAAAGTATGTGTGTATTAGATGGGGAAGAAATTTAATTTCAAGTTATTAGGCAGAGGGCTACAGACAATATAAAGGCAGGACCAAGATTATGTGCAGATTCAGCCCTTTGCATGTAGCCCTTCATGTTTTATATTAACACATGCAGTCAAAGGAAAACTGCAATCTAGCTAAATGATAAAAAGTATGAAAAATAAATCTATATTAGGAAAAAAGATCTTTGGGACAATATATTTCTGGATACTTCCTTCTAGAAAGTATATGCAAAAAAAGAAGAATTCCAGAAATCAGAGCAACATGAACTTATTTAAAAGCCATCAATCACTCAAATGAAGGAGGGTTGAAGCTGTACTCCACCCACACTAATTCTATCCACATTGTGTCATATTCTACTGACATTGTGTAGAACTGGGGATAAGAAATCAAAACTGTGATCAAGACAGACAGAACTTGCAGCCAATTTTAAGCTAAACCAAGATTTCCTCATTTATGGCCCATGGTGTATGCTTCTGTATTTAAATGATTATTTCTATCAACAAAGAAATACTGATAGATTTTTAAAGGTTTCTCTGGTTGGACTGTAAGCACCGGCGGTCAAAAACATCAGTAGATCATTTTGTAAGCTACAACTGCACTTGCTGCAAGTGTACTATAGAATTACTGCAGTTTTCCTTTAACACATGAATATTTTTACCCGACTTCTTTTCTCCTGCTCGTGATTCAGAATAAGTCCTTGAATTAATTAAGTAAAGCTGGAGAAACGAGAGTTTGGCAAGATTCCTTGGGCTCTGCTCAATAACCAGCCACAAAGTGGTTTGAGTTCAGATCCTCCCCACCCCCTTTCCCCTTTTCATGAAAAGTTACTCAGTGGATGGCAATAGATTTGTTCCACTTTTCCTTGTCATGTCATTATTTTCCTCTCCTTCCCTCAAGGTGGCTGGCATTGGTCCTTCTCAAAACACACTGGTTACAACACAGCAAACTTTTTTTTAAAAAATAAGACCAGCGATATGGCACCTAAACTCCAAAGTAAAACACTGGAAACAAAAGCACAAACTTGTCCTCCATTTGAAGAATTCCCAGTAGAGGCTGCAGCTGAATCTTCAGGGGAAGAGGTGCCAGAGAGAATGACATCAATTAGCTTCTGCGACTGTAAAAATACAGCCTTCAAGAGTTTTGAATTGCTAAGCACACGCCTCCCCAACTTACCAGAAGATCCTTCTCACTCCAGTTCCAGAGAGGGAGGGGCACTCAGTATGGCTTGCTGTCATTCTTAGAGCGCTTGAGCTGTACTTTCAGTCGCTTCATGCCAATTTGAAATCCATTCATTGACTGGATGGCAGCTTGTGCAGAGACTGGATTGTCATAGCTTACAAAACCTAAGATAAGCAAAAACACACTGTTAGAAATACGTGCAAAAAGCTGTGACCAGGGTGGGAAGAATTGATGATTTGGTGCAGTGGGCCGGATCCAGCCCATGGGCCATAGGTTGAGAACCACTGCTTTAGAGTTTACATCCAAGCTATCTGACAGATTGTAACTCCATGTGTGAACCCCCATGTGTATTAAAATCTGCAAGCAAGCCCTAACACTGTTATATGCACATCTATGAAAGACCTGATACAGTACAGTATATGACTTTTTCTATGGCTGCTCTTACAATATGGAATTCCTTCCCTCAGGAGGTGTGATTTCTTTCTTTCTTTTCTGCTGGCAGATGAAAACATATCCCTTTAGAGAGGCATTTAGGGAGTCAAGAGACAAATGAGATACTGTACAAAGATCTTTTAAAATGTGTTGTTTTAAAATGATGTTTTAAATAAAAATACATTACAGTTTTTAATCTAAATTTATTTGTTGTTTTTAACTAATTGCTAGAAAGAGGGACAAAAATCCACCCGCCCATTACACAAGTAGTGAACTGAAAAATGTCAAAAAGTTAAAGTGAGTCAAGTTTTGCATTATTCTACAAAAGTAGGGGAATGAAAAATGTAAAACATGACACAGCTTTAAGGTCAGAATTTCTTCAAAAAAGGCGTAGGGAAGCCATGGGAGCCCAAAGACGCCGCCGTTGCCATGGGGCTGTCCCTCACCGCCCCCGTCCACCTGACGGGGAGGATAAAAGGGGCTCCCGAAGCCATGGGAGCTGCCGCTGCCACGGGTTGTCCTTCCCCGCCCGGTGGGGCTCCTGAAGCCGGTCGGTGGGGGAGTGGGAAACAGCTGTGGGTGACCCACGCCCTCAAAACGCCGGCACCGGCGAGACTCCATGCGAGGCAGAGAGGTTCCGCAGCGATGGATGCTCCAGGACTCCTGCTTTCCCCTTCCTTCAGCCGGTCGGACCAGAGGGGAGAGTGACTGCAGCTGCGGGAGGACGGCGGGTGCCTTCAGTTTGCGCCGCTGCCATGGCTATGTTCGTCCAGCGGCCATCCGGAGGGAGACCAGCGGCACCCTGAGCTTCCGTCCCTGGTGTGTTTAGCCGTGGGGGAGTGGGAGCAGTTGAGTGCGGTGCTATGGTTTAAAAGGACTTTTGTTGCAGACATTTGGGATGTGAGCTGGGTCTCCATTTGGTAACATTGAGCTGGTTCTGCGTTTGGTAGCATTGAGTATTGGGGCTCCACTGTTCTTGCCATTATGTTATTGTATTTTTGAGATACTATTGCTGTAGATACGTCATTATGAGATATGTCATTATGTAATTATTATTATCTGTGCATTTTTTGTATTTCTAATTCTGCTTTTGTATTAGATATTTGGATTGTACTAATTGTTTGACATGTTGATGCTTATTTTTGAATTTCTGCTTTATGATGATATTTATTCTGAACCCGTGCTATTTTGAGTGCATTGTATTATGGAAATGTTGTCTAGCCGCCCTGAGTCAGAGCAAGCTGAGAAGGGTGGGATATAAATTAAAATCAAAATCAAAATAAGGAAATAGTTAGAAAGCACCTAACAATTAGAAGGGGAGAGGCAAAGGGAAAGCACATTAATGACAAGTTCTGTCTTTAGTGACACAACTAGATCAAGGAAGAAACGTCTAGTAGCTTACATGCAGTGAAGTGAAAGAAAGTCCAATGCTGCAAACATACAATTGGAACATGGAATGTGAGAAATATGAATCAAAGTAAACTGGAAACTGTAAATCAAGAAATGGGACATAGAGACAGTGCAGTGCTTGATATCAATGAATTGAAGTGGACTGGAGTGGGATATTTCTATCAGACAACTACAAAATGTTCTACAGTAAAACTTTGGATAACGATCGCATCACACAACACTAAAATCGGATAATGACCTGAAATTGGGGAATTGCATTGGATATTGCTAAAATCCTATGGGATGCATTGGATAATGTTCACTAAAGCCTGCATCTCTATGGAGTTTTGATGTTATCCAATGCATCCCATAGGATTTTAACATTATTCGATGCATTTATCAGATAACACTAAAAATCGGATAACACTAAGACTTGTGGAGCTAAGTTTTAGCATTATCCGAGGTATTTGGAAATGACAGATTCAGAAGAAATGAAGTTGCTCTTACACTGAGGCAAGATTTAGTACAGGCAGTTAGGTAGTTCTAAAGCAAGATCTAACCAATTACTGTAATATCAATCAAAAACCAAGGAAAACCTATCAACAGAAACATCATTCAATTCTATGCGCTAACTACCAATGCTGAAAAAGTGGAAATTGAAAGCTTTTAAGCAAGCATCCAGGAGAAAACTGATCACACACCAAAAGAAGACATGCTTATAATCATAGGTGACTAGAATACAAAAGCAGAACCAAATGTTTTGGGAAAATGTAGGGAATATAAACAAAGTATGGGAATAAGTTAAAGAGTTCTGTGAATCCAACAATCTGTTTATGCAAGTGAATAGATAACTGCATATGTGAACATCAGCAGAAGTCAATACAGTATAGAAATCAAACAGACTATGTAATTAGAATCAAGAGACAGACAGAGTATTCTTTCTGCCAAAACAAGACCAGGAGCAAATTGTGGTATGATCGTAAACAGTTAATATACAACATTAGAGTAAAGTTGAAAAAGAACACTAAAAGAATTTGAGTGCCAAACTCTAATTTAAACAACATTCCTGATTACTTTAAAGTCCCCATAAGGAACAGATTTGTATTACTAAAATCAATTGACTGTGAACCAGAAGAACTGTAGATTGAAACCAGAGATATTATTAGGGAATAATGTAAAAAGACAATTCCTGAAGTTAAAAGAAAATGTAAACCTAGATGGAAGACATACTTGAAATTGTAAAGGAGAGTCAAGAAGTAAAAGTAAATGGTGACAGAGAAAAGGTCAGAACCCTCAATGCAATTTTCAGTGACTGTTATGTAGAGAAAAGAAGATGACTATTACTACAAATGCAAAGAAACAAAGAAAAGGGGGAAAAATAAATCTCTTCCAGAAAATTCAGGGAATAAAGAATAAATTTAATGGCATTTCTTGCAGTCCAGAATATTATATATGCAATTACTTTCATTATTTCATATTTCTAAATTTTAAAAAAGCATCACATGATGAAAGACCAGGTTTGTGTATTTGGTAGTACTAAAACTAGGCTTTCTCTTATTTCCAATAGTCTTTTTTTACTTAATCCAACATACCAAAACATTTGCTGAGATTGGTCTGCTTATCAATAAAAACCTTGGCAGAAACGACATTCCCAAAAGACGTGAACATCTGCAGCAGGTCTTGGTCCCCAAACTCCTGGGGGAGGTGATAGATGAATAGATTGGCTCCCTCTGGACCTTTAAAATAGCCATTTAAAATGTTGTTAAAGAAAGCACAACTCTTAATTACAGAAATGAAATCAGAAATAAAAGTCCCTTTCAGTCTCACAGAACTCTGCTTAGTTCTACAAAACTACAAAGTCATCTAGACACACCAAAATTGGAGATTCTTCTGCTGACTCTCCTCTGAATCCTCTCCAAGTTTGGTGAAATTTGGAGTTAGGGTGTTTAAATTATGGGCCCCCAAACCACTCTGTTGAATTTTCCCCAAACCAGCTGGTGGTAGCCTAATTGTTTTGCACTGTACCTGACCAGAAAGGAATTTTGATAATAAAACTAGTTGTTAAGTGTTTCTCTGTGGTTACCATGGCTGGAATCCAACTGCTCAGTGTTGTAAGCTGTAATAAGCGCAGGCCCACTGAATCAACGGAACTTATGAAGGAGTTGATACACCAAATTTCCACTTATTCAATGGGACTACTCTTGTTGCAACGTACTATGCTAAGCAACAGGATTTTAGCTAGAGTCTCAAAAATCAGAAAGTGTTAAGGACAATTTCTAAAACAGAATAAAAACTACAGGTATAAAGATGGCATTTATAAAGTTTTTGAAAATAAAATGTGTATCTTTTGGCTAAGTGAAGGGCACTGATTTAATTAGTACCTGAATGCTTACCAAAAGTGCAAAGCCCATCAGAAATAGTTTATGTACAGTAGTCATTTGGTGGAAACGTCCAGACTGATAGTTTAGAGAGATCTGGAGTGTAGAGATTGATAGTTTACAGAGTTTTTGTCCATGGCTTCTATGATTACAGGGCAGTATAAGAGAATGTTCTTCATGTAACACTATGGATTCCACTTCTGAAGTTCAACCATCCAAGAACTATCCTCCACCTACCTTCTTTTTGACTTCCTGCTGCACTAATATTGTGCGGTGTTAACAGACTCTGGTTGTAGAGTGTGGGCAATGCGGCAGCAGCATATTGCTGGATCCCAGAATAGGCCTGAGAGAGGGCTTCCATTGTGTTCCCTGTGCCATTTGAAAGGCCACCACTGCCTAGCCCACCATTTAAGGCTGCAATTCCTATGCAGAAAAAAAATGAGTATCAGCAAATGACTTAGGGATGAATTTTCAAAACTTCTATGTTGGCACTATATTAAGACATGGGGGGGGGGGGACAGGGGACGAGGATGACACAAAATAAATGGCTCCTTCTGAACTCACCTGCTAAAGACCCAACATTGAGACCAGCAGTAGCCCCTGCAAGTGTTTGCAGTGCTCCAAGAGAAGCCATTGGGTTTACAGAAGAGCTGCTACTGGAACTGGGCGATGAACCTGCTATTTATAACGAGAAAGTTAAACACCAATAGCTGTTTCCAACATATGCCTTATTTTTTCTTTAAAATGCTAAATTAATGATACAGTGGAACCCCGGTTAACAAACAGCTCAGTTAATATAAAAACCGCATAACAAAAGGAAACCCAGAGAAAATAGTGGCTCGGTTTATTGACTTTTTCCCCTCTGGAACAGATTAATTGGTTTTCGATGCATTCCTATGGGAAACCGCATTTTGGTTAAAGTATTTTGGTTTTCAAAGCATTCCTATTGGAAATTGCATTCAATGCATTCCTATGGGAAATTTGGTTAAAGTAATTTCCGCTGTAAGAAACGTCCCGGAGAATGCATTAATTATGTTAACTGAGGTTCCACTATATGAACAACGCATAAGGTTAATTTAAAAAAGAAAAAAATCAGTTACATAACTGGCAAATTATGTAACTGAATTTTTGGTTTTTTAAATTAAATTAAAATTTAATTGGTCTTAAATTAATGTTTTTTTTTAGTAAAGGTTTCCCTTGCTTGAAAGCCAGTCATATCCGACTCCAGGGTTCAGTGCTCATCTCTGTTTCAAAGCTGAAGAGCCAGCGCTGTCTGCTTCTGCAGACGTTTCCGTGATCATGTGGCAGGCATGACTAGACACTGGAGCACACAGAATGCTGTTACCTTCCCAGGCCTAACACAAACCTGTTTGGCCTCAAAATGCTTAGATTTTAAAATATTTACTATTATGGCAATGTGAACATTAATGAACACTCATCCTTGGATGCTTACCCGAAATACTGCCTCAATAATGCATAAAAATAAATGGAGGCATCAAGGAACACTGACCATCAATCATCCAAGGTCATCACCAATCCCTAGTAGTGCATTCTCTGGCATGCACAGAAAAGATGACAGGCAGATAGATACAATCTCCTGTCATTCATATATGAAATGGTGCAGGTAAGAAATAGTGGGGCTTTCTCCCATGGTTGGGAAGGATTCTGGTTGTATGTGCTTGGAAACTGAAATGGAAATGAAAGCTCTAGGATAGGGATCTTAGTGAGCTGACAAATGGATATGTCAAAAGAAACTGATTAGAGAAGAATTTTTACCAGGCTAGAGGAAACATTCATATGGGTGCCTTTGTGCCAGATAATGTACACGCTGATCTCCTGGAAAGTGCCTCTTTCCCTATTCTAATGTCATTATCTAAATATTGCCAAAACCTAAATCTAAAAAAGGAGCAACACATAACTCCTAATAAGTTCTGTAAAGCAAAGTCAATAAGTTGCCAGCAAGGGAAAATTTATTTCATTGGTGCAGCAGATTAGTTTACTGGCCATCCATTATTCAAGGTCATCATCAAGTCTTCTAGTGCATTCTCATTAGAGACAGGTTCAGTTTGCTCCTTAATAAGTGCTTGAATAAAACCTTTTATTTTGTAGCTGTCATGCTCTCTCACTCTGTATTTTGTGAAATTAAAATAAAATCCTTCTTAGTCACTGGTATGTAGAGTCATCTACATTGTTTTTCCTCTCAAAAAGTGCACATTGCAGAATTATTCTTTTAGGACAAGAAAATAGTAACATCTTAGCACAGGATAGCTCATGGCTTAATCATTAAACCCTGAGCAGCTAGTTTTGCATCGTTGGTGAAACAGCCTCTAAGATGTACAAAAACAATGTAGTAGATCAAAAAGCCTTCTTACCTGAATTGGTGAGTACACTGAGAGGACTGTTGGAAGAACTGAGTGCAGAAGTACCACTTGGTGTGCTCTGAGCTGCACTGGCTGCAGCTGCTAATGCAGCTAGATTCTGTAACTGCATCGCATTCAACCCTGCAACACATCAATCAATATTGTACCTGTTCCTTTAATTATTAACTACTACATCTTTCACAGAAATAGAGCAATATTACCTAAGAATCCAGGGTTCCTCAAACCTGGCTCTCCAGGTGTTCTTGGACTTCAATTATCAGAAGCCCAAGTCAGCACATCTGTTGACCAGGGCGTTTGGGAACTGGAAGTCCAAGAACATCTGAAGAGCCAAGTTTGAGGAGCCCTGGTCTAATCTGTTAAAGAAATAAGAGCCCAGAGCAGGGATTCTCAACCTATGGCCTGCAGCCAGATGCGGCCAATGGCACAATTTCATGTGGTCCCTCACTGCCTCCACCACACCTGGAAGTGCCGTGTGGTGGAAGAAGGGCAAAATGGTCGTCCAGCCCCCGAAGCTGTCTGAGGGAGTATGACCCAGCCTGTGGCTGTAAAAGGTTGAGAACACCTGGCCCAGAGGTATATTCAGTTTGGGAAAATGAATAACCATTAAAATACAGATGTTCCTAACTGGCCATTCAATTCTGAAAACACAGCTGTCATCCCCCCTCCTTTGCTGATGGTTGGATAGTCACCCTTCTCAGTATCCTAAGTACACATTATCACCATAATTTTACACATTTTAATAGCACTTTCCAAGCATGCTCAAGGTGGCCTGTTCTTGATTAATCTTATCCCATCAATTCTCCTTCCAAATGAAAAACTGATAAATACAGCTTTGTTTCTTCCTTGAGAAAATGTAGCTCCATACTTTTTAAATCCAAGATAACCTACATACTTCATAAACTCTATACTATTTTGTTTTAAATCTTGGAGCGGACTTTGCCTGGAAAGATAGTTTAGGCATACTTAAAATACAAAACATCATCTAACACAGGAAATATGTTAAATTGTACATTAGTTTGGAGAGACAAAGAATAATAATTTTACTATTATTTTTCTAATGTCTGAAACCCACATTTTCTGCTTTCTTTAAAAACTCAGTTACCTGTAAAGATAAAAATAAAAATGTTTGCTCTAACTCAAGAGCGCAGCTAGATATGCTTGGTCTCTACAATAAAACAAAAATCTTAGAAGGCTTGGGATCCCTCCCCTGTACAGGGGAAAGTCTCTGAAAAACAAAAGTCTCTGGGGTTTCTCTTAGGAATGTCTCATTCAACAATATGTGATATGTTAGCATTAAACAGTCTCCAGAAAGGATAGGATATCTAAAGATGTACTGTAATTAGTTTTTACATTTATGTTCCACCTTTCTTTTACTGAGCTCAAAATGACATACATACATGACTTCCATGGTCCATATTTTATCTTCACAACATTAGTTCAAAACAAGAGACTTACTGGCTAGAGGTCACCCTGTAAATTTCATGTTTCAGTGAGGACTAGCACCTGGATAGATATCTGAGTTTCCAGCCTCAAATCTTAATCACTACACCACAGTAACCAGAAACTGTTTCTAAGGAACATGGGAGCTAGTAACAGAAAAATGAATGCACAAGACATTGTGGGGCTGTTTCCGATGTTATACTGCTATTGAATGTGAATGGAGAAAAACAGCAACCTGGGTGACTACTACTGTTGAAGAAACATGCAGCTACACATTAAACACTTCTGAAGCAAGTGTGATATATCTCAGAAGAAGGGACCCAAGTTGTAAAGCTGGCTGACTGCAACCATGTTTTCTACTGTGTTACTTTCTTATGAGATGGAGATGGAACACATTTGATATTAAGGACCTATGGTCCTAGAGAGAATGTGGAAGCAGTGGAGAAAGAAAAGCATCCCCTCTCAATTCTAGCTCTGATATCCATCTTCAATTACATGAGTACATCACACCAACAATCTTAATAGCCTTCTTTATCCTAATCAGAATTTTTCATTTGGATGTCAAACCCGCTTCAGGTTCCAGAAGACAGAGGCAGAAAGAAACTTACCTCCCATTGGGTGAAGGCTACCCAGTGTGTTCAGATTCCCAGAGGAGGCAGCTGCTGTCTGCTGAAGGAGCTGTAAATAAAGCTAGACATTACACCAAAAAACAGAACAAGAGTGAGAATGAGGGCTGGCTCCATTTCCTGGGAGACACTGCACTACACCACAGCCAGAGTGCCGTTACAAGCAGAACTTCCAGCGCTGAGACATCACCAAATCAAGCTACACACAAAGCAACAGCATTCCCAAGAACTAGAGAATGTCTCACAGCACAGGGAACACCTCAGACTTGGGTAGTATAAAAATATTAATGCCATAAAGTGTAACAGCAGCAGTAAAACTGCAGTATGAGTATACTACAAGGGATGACTGTAAATCAATTGCCGCGGGAATGATTCTGCACAACAACCAAACTCACTGCTAAGTACTGCGGTCCAAGTGTATTCAGTCCAGCCAGGTTTCCCCAAACAGAAGCAGCACTGATTTGTTGCATCTGTTGCTGAAGCTGCTGTGCAATTCGTTTCTGTTCTTTATCCTTATGGGTATCCGCAAATTTCACTACAATGGGCGAAGAGCATCCCTGCAATGTAAGTCACATGATTAATCTTTATGTATCACCATACATTCTAAAACAGGCCTGTGTCCTTTATAAAAGAGATGGAGACTTTAGCTGTGAGGGAGCAGTCCTTATTTGGCCTGCAAGCCTCTTCCACTGTTATCTCTAAGCAGTGACCAGATGTACAAGAGTATTTAAAGGCTGGGAAGCTATTGCTTGGAAGCTTTCAGCCTGGGGCTTTTTCCCCTTCAGCAGACATGAACAGACTTGAGCTTGTTTGTATCTTTGGTAAAAATGTGTCCAAGCTGGCAGGAATTATGTCTACCTGTCCCACAGCACTACGGTTCAACTGTGCATTTAGATCCTTCTCCCAAGAAACCGATTCTAAACTGCAATTCAGCTGGCAGCATGAAAAAGGTTCCCCTCCACATCTTAATGGAAACATAGCAATCCTATTCAAACAACCTCCTAGAGTCCAGAATTCCAACTTTGTTGCCCTTCCTAGGCTTTGGACTTCATGTATATCATTATTTTTCTCATGAAACTGGAGAAAGGTGTTTGTGCCTGGAAGTGGTGTGAGTTTGAACTCTTCTGAAAACTGCAGTTTCATAAGTTTGAAACTGATTTATGAAGAACATAGAACAAATTTAAACTACAAGGTCTATACGTATCGATCAACTCACCAAAATGTCACTTCCTACCTCCATGGTCTGTGCTTGATGCATTGCTTTAATTGCTGTTTGTGCCATAGTTCTTGTTGTAAAAGTCACAAAAGCACAACCTGGGGGAAAGAAACAGGATTAAACTCACTCACCAACTAGACTTATCAAGTGATAGATGTTGCCCCACTGCAATTTTTCCCTACAATGTTCAGATTATTTTGCTCCAGAAGCTCTGTTACACTTTCTAGGGGGAATTCTGCCAAACTTTGGGGAGCTTCTGGATCTTGTGCATTATAATGCACAAAAGAACTCTTTTCTGTTATTAAAAGGCCATTATAGCAACTTCTTCAGTGCATAAATACTGTACTTAAAAAAATGTTTTTAGAAAATTAAGTAAGCAAATTGGTCCTTTTAATCCCACCCTTGGGAATGTGGTTCTTGGGATGCTGACAATTCTGAAAAGTGGTTCTCACTCCTACGACAATGGAAACTAGCAGTCACAGATCAATTCTATATACCTCGGCTTAGGCCATCAGGACCCCGCAGAATCCTACATTCTTCAACTTGCCCAAAGGAGGAGAACATTACTCTGATATCATTTTCATTGCACTTCTTGGAGATCATCCCAATGAACAATTTCCTGTCTTCCACTGCTAAAAAAGGAGAAGAAAATCACTTTTATCTACTGTCTAGGGGTACACAGAAAGAGTCTCCTTGAAGACTATGGTATTTTTGAACCAATATTGGGTGCACCCCATACAACAGCAACCTTTTTGTGCCAGTTAATCTTTATCACACTAGGTCAGAAAAGAACTGTGGAATGAGTTCACCAAAAGGTGGCTTCATTTTTGCAGCTTAAAGTCTGACCTAGACACGAAAGAAGAATTTACTGTCTAAAATAAACATACACAATAAATATTGGGGAAAAAAATCATTGTTTAATCTCCTAGGTTTCAAGCCTTACTTTAAAAAAAAAGCAGTAGTGTTAGTTTGTCTTGGCATGTTGACAAATTAAAGGCACAAAAGAAAAGGAAAAAAAGATAAGAGAAAAGCAAAACGTTGTGGCACTTTAACAGATTCATTTTGGTGTGAGCTTTCATGAATTTCATGACTCAAAATATCCGAAGACATGGATTCTGATCTATGCTGAAATAAACATAATAGTCTTAAAGTGCCACAATATTTTTCTCTTTTTCATTTTGTTTTCTCTTTTTGTTTTGCTCTCTTGATTGAACCCCCGAATTAAGCAGAAGTGCCCTTCAAATTTAGCTTTCTTCTGGTTCAAAATTTACCAGTAGAATTTCCCAGAACAGTTTTTAAAGCTTTAGAATAAAAACCATAACCACCATTTTGGACTTAGTATTTTTCTTTTCTTTTGTTTCTTGCCTGATATACTTATACAAACTAGCATAGCTACTACTTTGAAAACAACAACAGTTTCATATGACATAATATATACATTCCTGATAAAGAAATTAGAAACTGTTACCCATAAAAATCTAGAAAAAGTTATGTTTACATGACTACAGAGAAAAATTACTGGGAAAATGTTCTAAAAATGATAATTCTATCAGTATCATAAATGTCTGCTCATTTTACCTTTAGCACAAGGTAATTTAAGAATAGTAGGATAGTAGGTTTGCACAACTATTTTATGTCATAACCTACTTATGGAAAGAAAATATTTATTATATACTAGCAGAGGACCCGGCGTTGCCCAGGGGTGCCCAACCCGGGCTGAAGAGAGACTCGGGGCCGGTCCTACCCAGCCTCCACCCTACCCCACCCACCTTACCTTTTTGTCGGCCCAGTCTCTCTCACACACACCATCTACACATCCTCCCACCCAGTGTCGTACTCTCTCACACACATACACAGAGCCACTCAGTCTCCCACCCAGTCTCTATCTCCCACCCCGTGTCTCCGACTCATACACATACACATACACACACACACACACACTCTCTCTCTCTCTCCCACCCAGTCTCTCTCTCTCATACAGCCACCCTTGGCTTTCTCGGCCCCCACACACTTATTGATAGGGAAGGCTTGGACTACAGGTCCCCAGGACGCATTGTGGGCATGGCTAGGAATCCTGTTGTTCTTTTGCTGTTTCCGGGTTTATTGTAGTGGAACACTTGTTGTTTAAAAATTTCTCCCCACCCCCTGACACACACCAACCTCGATTCCCCCCCTCTCTGTCTCTCTCTCTCTCTCACACACACACACACACAGAGTGAAATGGGTGGTGGACTGGGCATGCATCCCAGCCTCCCCCGGAAGCCCTTCTGTGTCTCCATCTAGATGTCCGCAGTTGTGTGAGCGAAAAGGAGGCGGCGGAGGAAAAGAATTGTGTTAAGGTGCTGTGCTGGCTGACCGGCTACGCAGGAAGTAGATTGGGGAGGAGGGGGCTGACTGGCTAGGTGGGAAGGATCATGGCCGGTCAGGGCTTCCCTTTCACTGCCAGCTGCCCATTTTTTTCTTTGCCCCTTCCCCTGGCCAGACTTATCCCCTCCCCCTGCTCTGCAAGGCAAGGAGGGCCCGGTGGCGGAGGATGCAGAGCCGTGGAAAGGCCCTTTAGGAGGCTTTGCTCCGGGGCTGAGGCCTGAGTTCACTGGGGATGCCGGAAAACCTGGGCTGTGGGGGCCCGGCTGCCAATCCTCATTGTCCCCCTTGGCTGAGCCCCGCTCTTACCCTCCCTCTCTCCTAGCAGTTGCAGGTCGCATCCTCGCCACCTGGTGTCATCTACGCGGCCGCTGGGTAGGTCTGGTCCAGGCCGATGTCCAGAGAGCCGGTGCGTCCGTTGTTCCCGGTGGTCTGCCATGGGCATAGTCGTTGCCTTATGGCCCCTGGCCATTGGTTTTCCGGGATGGTTTCTACCTGGTGTTTGGCTTCTAACCCCTACCTGGCCGCGGGGGTCCTCCCCTGGGGCGCTGGAGTCCAAGGGCGGTGGCATTGGCCTCTCCGCAATGCCCGTGCTCTCCGCTGGTGCCTGGAATGCCGGTCAGACTTTGGCGCATGTGCGGATTTTCGCACATGTGCCACAGTCTGGAACACCGAGCAGGGTTAGGCACATGCATGGATTTTCATGCATGTGCAGTCACCTCCCTCGGTTGTTTCTGCTGGCTGGTGGAGGGGGCGGCGGCTTTGCGGCCCATTTTTGGGGTTACAAACCCCGAAATGGGCTGCCGGTCTCCCGTGCCAGCACTCATGTCTGTTCAATGGTGTCATTTTGCATAAGGAACTCACGTCACAACACCTTGATCTTCCCTTCTGTATCTATCTATCTGTATCTATACACCTCTCTCCACCGGCAGCATGAAATGGCCAGGGAGGGGGTAATACGCATGCGCGTGAATCTGCACAGGCACAAAAGCCTGCCCGGAGTTCCAGGTGGCAGCAGCCACTAGAACTCCGAGCAGGATTCTGCGCCTGCATGGATTCGCGTGAATGCATATTACTGCCTCCCCGCTTGGGAGGCACCGCTGGCTGGCTGCCATTGCAGCCGGAGGATGGAGGGCTACCCTTCTCAGGAATGAATTGGTTGACAGGAGCACCCAATTCGGCCCATGCCTGCCGAAGAAGGGCTTTGCCTTCCCCAATGAGGCCAGCAAGGGAAGGCGAGACTGTGCTTGCACGACAGTCCCAGACCGCCCATCAGACTGCACGCGCCTGCCTGCCATTCCTGGCTGCGGTGCATGTGTGGAATTCCGCACATGTACCAAAGTCTGCCCGGCATTCCAGATGGCCATTATGCCCCCCCCAGCAACTACTGTTGGCGGCTGGCCAATGCAGCCTGGCTCCTCTGCATTCCTGAGGTGTGCCTCAGGGGGAAGTGAGAACCCACAGCCAGGGGGGTGGGGCGGGTGGAGGATGGGACCTGGCCGTCTTCTTCTGCAGACCATGCAGCTGCAGAAGGCGGCAGCCTGGCTCCATCCTCCACCCCCCAAATGGAGCCTCCCTTCCACCTGAGGCGACCCACGGGAGTAGCCAGGCTGTGATGGCTGCCTGCAGACTGTAGTCGCTGGGGAGGGTGCTGCCGCCCCAGCGACTACTGCCGGCAGGCGGCCAACATGGCCTGGCTCCTCTGCACTCCTGAGGCACACCTCGGGGGGAAGGGAGAACCCACAGCTGGGAGGCGGACGGAGGATGGGACCAGGCCGCCACCTTCTGCAGGCCTCGCGGCTGTGGAAGGTAACGGCCCAGCCCTGTCCCCTACCCAATGGAGCCTCCCTTCCGCCTGAGGTGACCCATGGGAGGACGGGGGAGCCGGGCTGTGATGGCTACCTGCTGCCTGTAGTCATTGGGGAGGGCGCTCCCGCCCGAGCAACTACTGACACCGGGCAGCCATTGCAGCCCAGCTCCTCTGCACTCCTGAGGTGCGCCATGGGCGCCAAGGATGACCTGCCGGCAGGGGGCAAGCTGAGGATGGAACCAGGACCAGGCCTCACCAGGCCTACTGGGCCTCGCCCCGAGAGAAGCGGCCACAGTGGAAACGGCCATGGCAGGCCTGCCGGGCCAGCGGAAGGCATTCTGGAGTGGCGGCGGAGCTCTTCTTCCTGCATTTTGTCCACAGGTGAGGCCACGAGGGGGAGGGTGGGGGGGAAGGAGTGTCGCGGAAGGCATTCTGGAGTGGCGGCGGAGCTCTTCTTCCTGCATTTTGTCCACAGGTGAGGCCACGAGGGGGAGGGAAGGAGTGTCGCGGTGTATGTGTGTGTCCTAGGAGGGAGATGGGGGCAAGGAGAGTGTGTGTCTCTGTGTGCGCATGGGGTGGACCGCAAAGGTTGTGCAGCCCCCCCCAACAAGTGTGTGTGTGTGTGTGCGAGACGGGAGGGAAGGGGGCAGTGAGAGGGCAAGGTGTGTGTGTGTGTCTGCTTGCATGTGGGGTAGGAAGCAAAGGGGGCATGTGTGTGTGTGTGTATCCAATGAGGAACAAAAGGGGGTGGTGGGAGGGCGAGGGGGACACGGGGGGGGGGCAAGAGTGTGTGTGTCCAGGGAAGGGGGAAAGGGGGTGGTGAGAGGTCGAGGTGTGTGTGTGTGTGTGTCTGTTTGCGCGTGGGGTGGGAAGCAAAGGGTTCACGTGGGGGGTGTATCTGGTGAGGGAGGAAAGGGGTGGGTAGGAGAGCGAGAGGGATGCCAGCGGGGGGCAAAAAGTGTGTGTGTGTTTCCAGAGAGGGGGGAAGGGGGCGGTGAGAGGCCGAGGGGTGTGTGTGCATCTGTTTGTGCATAGGGTGGGAAGCAAAGGGGGCATGTGGGGCCGTGTCTGTGTGTATCTGGTGAGGGAAGAAAGGAGGGTGGGGAGGCCGGGGGGTGAAGTGTGTGTGTGTGTGTGTGTGTCCAGGGGGGAGGGGGCAGTGAGAGGTCAAAATGTGTGTGTGTCTGATTGCGCGTGGGGTGTGAAGCAAAGGGGGTGTGGGGGGCATATGTGTGTGAGTCCAGTAAGGGAGGGAAGGGGGTGAGAGTGTGATCTGTGTGTGTGCCCAAGGGGGGCCTGTGCCCCACAAAGTGGAAACAACTGTGCACATGGACACCGGGCACATTCGGCGGCGGAAGCAACATCCACACCTACTGTCAAGGAGGCCCCTGGATGGGACGGCGTGGCCCTGCCCGTGTGAAGCCGGGCACCCCTGCTATTTTATATATATATATAGAGATTTATAAGCTGTATAATTTGTAAACCTTAGGAGTTTTAAAAGGTTATCTTTCTTAACTAAATGGCATGGCTGTAACAACTCCTGTAGGAGAAAGCAAGCAAATATACTACTGTTATCTTTTTCTTTTACAATTTGTTTAAAAACCTCCTTATTTGTTCAAGATCTGTTCTAAATCTTACTTTTAACATTCATCTCAGTTCTCCCAAGAACACTTGAACAAGTTTTTCCTAAGTGGAATGTTTAGGCCAGGTGTGCTGACCTGGGCTTCTGGGAAATGAAGTCCATGAACAGCAAGAGCACCAAGGTTGGCCATCCCTTAAACAATGGAAATTAATACCTGCAAAACATGTTGCATTCTTTGTTGCAATAAATGTCAGATTTATATGGCTTAACAATGGACCACAGACCTATTCTCTTAGTTTTCTATCTGTTCAACCACATTTTGTCAAGGGATGATCAGTTCCTTTGGGTCAGCTTCCCCTACCTCTAATACATAGTAGGAACTATAAACTATGCAAAGGAAGCAACAGTAAACAAAGATTGGATAGCTTGCTTACATGGAAGTTGATTACAGCAGATTTCCTTTACTGTACTTACTAAACCAGTTCCCCAGAAAACAGCTGTCAGATCATTTTAAGTAAAATCCTATATTCCCATTACATTTAATGTTAAAACAGGAATTTGGTTCTTGGGCCATTTCAAGTTATATAAATGAAATGGCTGCTCTTTTCATCCCTCTCTCAAAGCTCTCTTCTCTGGTTTCCTTGCTGGCATTTCTCTCCCATCTCTGCTATCTTTCTTCTTTTCCTTCCCACCAGCATTCTGTTGCAATTGGTAATATAAACATGTCATTTTATACTGCTAGTCACAATGTTTGTTAAAGTGAGTTCTGGATGTTGGTAAGCTTAGGTAAAATTGCAATGGTTGTGAAAGTGGGGGTGGTAAAGTGAACCACGAGAAGTCATGATCCTTGTACCATTTCCTAAATCAGAACAAGGAAACATACCTAACGAGATTAAAAAAATACTTGTTTTACAAGAACTCACCATTGTTCTTTTCGCTATCAGCTGGCTTCATTTGGATAGGATGGTGCATCTGTTAGAAAGAAACAATTAGATCCAGGTAAGGAAAAAAATACCAGTTTTCTACAGCAAAACCTCTCCAGACACTCTTCCAAGAAATAGCTCTAGATACATTTGAATCTCCTCCAGTCAGGTAATTTGTAACCTTGCATCTAGTAAGAAATTTATGCTTGTAGAAGGAAAGGCCTCTTTGTCTATGGATTTATTTGAATACAGTATGTTGAAAGATACAGAATATCAAAGAGGGAGAGAGACTGCTTATTGCCTTACCCCTGGCAGGATCTTCATGTTGTGAAGAGCATTCTGTGCTTCTAGTGCAGATTTACGGGTATAAAATGTAACAAAACAGCACCCTATAAAGCAAACAAATTCTGTGAGACAAAGCATATGAAGAAGCAATTATCAGACACAAATCTGGTAGCTGAAAGTATAAAATATTGAAAAGTGCATTAACCAAATCTGAGTCTTTTAAGGATAAGATTTCTAACAAAACAAATGCATTTAATACCTTACCTATGTAGCATATTCAACACTATTTACATGTGAGGTAAAATATTCCAAGTATTTTGGTATCTTAAAGAGTAACAACTTTTATTCAACATAAGAGTCAGTCAAACACAGCCCACTTTAAAATATATGTTAAACAAAATGTGTTAAGTCTTTAGAATGCTGCAAGGTCTTTTGCTGCAACAGATTTCTTTATTTAAAATATTTTACCCTACCTTTCTCCTACAAAAGGACCCAAGATAAACATGGCTGCTACACTTGAAATTATTTAACACTTTAAAGTTTTCATCTGATAGCTGATCGTTTTATACTTGTATATAATACCTTGGTTCCCATGGGGGGAGCAATTTGATTTTTAAGGTGGGGACAATTCGAGAATGAGTGTTAGACAAGTTAATGGCTTTTTAGGCTTTCTCCAAGTGAATAGGAGTTTACTTTTTGAATAATCAGAATTATATACCATGGTGGGGGGGGGGGGGGAGGAATCAGGATTTTAGAGATGCTTAGGTGGGGCATGGCCAAAAAACATTACAGAACCTGAACCAACCAAGAATCAACTCCCCTTATACAGTAACTTTTAAAAATGGCTATAAAGCTTTTAAACGCCAGAGCTTTTGAAAACAATAATCATAGCTTTAATTTATATCCCGCTTCCCTCAGCCTGAAGGTGACTCAAAGTGGCAAACAACAATAGCAAAACAATACAATAAATACACAAGTACAAATAACAATACAGTAATGCAAAAAGCAAATAAATAATACAGAATCAACAATACATATCAAAAGTATCAACAATATATCAGTGAAACAATATATCAGTAAACAATGCCAGCAAAACAATATTACATCAGAACATATCAGAAACATATAATATCAAAGACATCAGCAAACCAATATATCAGCAAACAATATCAGCATGCTATAATCAAGGAACAGAAAATAAAGGTAAGTAAGAGATGCTCTATTTTTCTCTAACCACTATTAGATTATCCTCTAGATGTGGCTTAAAATGATTTCGTTATTTGCTTTTATGCCTAGAGTGTCTACTAAATTTAATTTTAATCTACCCATGATATTGAGTTTGTCATACTTCTGAGTAAACTCTGCTTCTTGCCAAAAAGCAGCTGTATGTTTTAGATACAAGGTAATGGAGCCAGCAATGATCAACAGTTTGCTCTTTGTCTATGGAGATGAGAGACAGACAACTGATCCTAGCTCCCTTTACACAACACAACCTGATATTTCATGCTGGTTCTAAAAGTTTGCAGTTGTACATCTTAGGATTTTGTTTAGTATATCCTAAAGTCTTGACATTAGGCCAAACTAATTTTTGGATTTTAATGCCTCATCCCAAGGAAGCTCTGTAAAGCCCAACTTGAATAAGAGCTCTGAGGGACTTGAAAGCTCACCTGCTTTTGATAGTTCGGTGGGTTTGGTTACTTGATTCTGAATTTCATACAAGGATCACATTGGATTGTTCTCCCTTTACTGAATAGAATGTAAATTACCTAACCATAATATTTAAATACTATGAACTGAATCCAGAGTTACACAAAGTTGAATAGTACAAACTGAATGATCTAGCTCTAGAAAATTACAATACTGTATCCATGAAAACAGTGCAAAGTTGTAATGGGAGTTTTGGCCAACAGGAAAGACTGGCAAAAGACAATTCTGTTTCCATTCTACTGATGGAACTATTCAGTAGATCAGAGTCGTTTTAAAGAGAAGGATACTACTAGATAACATTAAGACACAATTTCCTGTATGAAATGAATGAATCAATTAGATTTTATATACCCAGCAAAGCAAGAACATAACATTAAATATAAAAATAAGACAATCATATTTTTAGTGATTTGTCCCACTTTTAAAATACTGCAATCTGCAAATAAGAAACTCATTTCATGTGGCCCACCCACCTACCGCCTCCACCACACCTGGAAGTGCCATGCGGTGGAAGAAGGGCAAAATGGCTGTCCGGCTCCCAAAGCTATCTGACGGAGCATGACCTGGCCCCCACTTTAAAAGGTTGAGAACTCCTGCTTTATATATTGCAATTTCTGACTTCTAACTTCATCATATATTTAGTGAAGTCAGATTGACTGGGAATTTTATCTGGAACACAATCCAATAATATAATAGTTGGTAAATGAAGGTAAGATTAATGACATCTTCACATTATGGCAAACATATGAATGGAAATGTTTATGTAGATACATCTGAAAAAAAAATCATGAATAATGTTCTCTGATGATTTCTCATTCAGAGACCAAAGCAATCAAGCCAATACTTTTGCAACTCTATTTCCAATAGCTTTGGAGCCATATCTTTCCAACAGCGAAGGAGTCTCTCACCTTTGCTCTGAGGAGGGTTTTGGCTTCTGTCCCGTAGGACATTAATCTCATAGACAGCACCATACTGTTCAAATAGTTCCCGCAGGTCTTTTTCAGACCAACTCCGTGGGACTTGGCCCACAAACATCTTGATAGCATCTATGTCTGGTTGGTCAGGATGATCCAGTGTGCCATTCATTTTCTTTGAGCTGCATGAATTAATGAGAAACATTTGGTAAATAGCTTTCTTCACTGCATCCTGGTCAATCATTTTTCCAATGCATCAAAAGAATGCTAAAACTCCAATGTTGTTGTTTAACTTTAAGAACTTGGTAATGTTACACTCAGAGGAAAAAAAATTATAACCAATTTGACCGCTGAAAATGGTAGGGCTTATTTGATGACTTTCTGACCTCTCAAATGTGTTTTGCAGTTGCTGTATCTTCTAGAACAGCGACCATTTTAGAAAATGGAAAAATGGACACTTGCATAGGAATCATTTACTGTCAGGGAGGAACTGTTCTTGGCAGTAGCTGGGCATTGCCATTCTCATCTAATCAAAATAATTCACCATTCCCTTTAACAATAAACAGCACTGAATGCTAAGAGAAATGGAGTCAACATATAGTCACAGAGAAACAGGTGACATCCTGAAGTGTGCCTCAAGATTTGAAAAAAGGTTGTCAAAAACTGGAACCCTGAGGGAGATGAGCCGCTTTAAAGAAAACAACCAGCTGAGCAAGAGTCAAGCATGCTCAGCAGGCACAGAATGTTGTGCATGAGCTGGAAAAAAAATGAGAAGGCAGAGGAGAGAAGATTGGAACACACTCTCTGCCGGGAGGAATGGCTACTGACATCCTAAAAGGAAGAATTTTTCTTGGAAGATGAGGATAAGCTGTCCAGGATATGGCAAGCTTTTCAAAGCTGTGGTCTTCAGAAGCTAAAAATATCTAGGCATGTTGGTAAGGAGGAGCCTTAATTAAGATCAGAAAAAAAATGGAATCTAATTGTTTATGAATAAAATCTAGCACCTAGAAGTAGCCTGTAAAGATGGGGGAAATGGGAAAAAAGATGGGCAATTATATTATGAAGCCAACACCAAAGCTTTATCATTCTAAGCACCTTTATGTAGAACTAGGGGATGGAGCATCTGATCCTTCACTGTGCCATTCCGACTATGCTAGTGTGAGGGAAATTCTAAATCTATTATACAATCTACCTCCATATCTGAGCTATCTCCTTCTACTTGACTGAATAGGAAAAATACAGATATTTTTATTTCACATTGAGCAAAAGGTCAAAAACAAAACAAAACCCAGTAGCCTTGCTTAGTCCCTGCAAACAAATGTGTTGATCCTAAAATATAATTTGAAAGTAATGAATAATTACTGAAGGCATTTGGACTGAGAATCTGACTGGGTGAAAAAGATTTGTCATTGTGAACTTATGCAAATGACAGAAACAGAATAGTTAGCATTTAGTAGAGAAAACCCAGTAGCCAGTCACAACTAGATTCAATAGGCTTACTATAGTTGTGACTTACTACTGGATTTCTTTTCACAGTGAAACAATAGGTTAGTTGTAGATTTGGCTCTCTGCATTTATAAGGGTAGCTTTAGGTCTCAGAGGAAAAGAGCATCCAGTAGAGGCTTTGTACTAAAGGAAAAGGATGGGCAATAATTTCCGTGGATTACTCCCCCCCCCAACCCGCATCATTACCATCCACACTATTCTAGAGCATTCAATAACCTATCATAGCAGATTTTCAGCATACACAGAAGCTGAAAGGGTTTTACGCTAGCAAAAGTCAACATTCTATCCTCCTTTTCCAACAAGTGGAATTATAGAGAAACTTACTTTTTAACTACATGAAATGTTCACTGAACTGTTTCTGTTTTTTTGCTTTAATCCTTTAAGGTTCATCCTTATAAAATAAAAATATCACTGCACCCAGCAAAATCCTTAGAATCATGGAATATCTGATTAGGATTTTTTTCTCAATGGACATATACTATTTTTAGAGATGGAGGGATCCTATTTAGACTACCAAAATATGGACTTCCACAAGACTTTCATGTTATTCTACTTTAGCCAACAACTGAAGGGCATGGCATTGATTTTGCACATTCAAATTATTATCCTAATTAATGCAAAAAGATGACTGTATCTTATAGACTGTAAATGCTTCCCTGTTGGCCACAAAAATTTATACAGTACTGTATTTCTATTGTCTTCTCACAGATCAAGTCTACCGTATATACTCGAGTATAAGCTGACCCGAATATAAGCCAAGGCACCTAATTTTGACCTGAAAACCCAGGAAAATAGATTGACCCGAGTATAAGATGAGGGTAGAAAATGCAGCAGCTGCTACTGAGTTTCAATAATTGAAATACATGAAAATATGGTAAAAATAATTAAATTTTTGGTGCATCTCAATCCGGCATGGTCTTGGAACTCTTGTGGTCATTGACCTGAGAATAAGCCATGTCCCCTTTTTGGGGCTAAAGAACTTGGCTTATACTCGAGTATATATGGTATATGGTTTCCTCCTTTGGGAATATATATAAAGTAATTGACTGCAGTGAAATTACTAACCACTCTAATCTACACACAGTAGATGAGGCAAGGAATTATCAGAAAACCCTTCACTCCTACAAGTCCAGTGGTCATATTGTCAAAGGATGTCAGAGGTCATTAATGTATTGTTATTTTTAGGAAACAGCAATCTGATTCATTCATAAAATCATATTAGAGTCAATAAAATTAATGACTGTATTGATAACTAACTTTTAAAATTGCCATTTTTAATGGAAAGAGGATTGTAAATTGTTGATCGTATGGAAAGACAAAAATAGTTTGCACTTGTATGATTTGAATGTTTCACAGAAATCAATAAGCCTCACTTTTATTTACTGATTGATACAATGAACACACATCAGCTGAGGCATGGCAAGTTATAAAAAGCATACATGAAGATATGTGCCTTCCATATTTGACAAATATAATCAGATGTATCCATGCTCGTTGAGTTACACTCACAGTCGATGTGTTTAGGACCAAAATATTAACAGGTATACAGTATCTCCATGGCTTTCTGTAACTAACCTGAAATATATGCAACTGAAGCAACATCTCATTTTGCAATTTACTCTCCATTTCAAATACATTTCTTCCTTTATTGTCAAATTACACACATTATAAATTATCAGTACAGTGCCACAACACTGCAGTTTCCAAATAACACATATGTTCTGGTCAATATTACCCATCTTTAACTTTTTCTTCCATGTCTAGGCCAGACGTGAAGCTGGCAAACTGATCATGTAGCAACATTATGGTTGGAATCTGTGGGGATTTGGTAAACTAACTCCTCTGTAAGTTCCACTAATTCAAATGTGCCTACTTTAGTTGCAATTTTCTATGCTAAAATAAATCACAACTAGAATTGGCCTATTTGAATCAATGGAACTTACAGAGGAGCTGACTCATCAAATCCCCACTGATTCAATGGGCCTACTTTAGTTTTGACTACCCTGAGAAACAAGATTTTAGGCTGTGTAGTGGATGCAAAAGCTGATACATTTTATAAAAAAGAACCTGGGATCATTTCTGTCAAAAATTGTAAATGAATAGAGTATACATATTTGCTACACTTACCTGAAACCTTTTCTGAAGGTTATTCCAATTAGATTAATACCTCAAAAATAAATTACGTATATCTGAAAGATGCTTTGATAGCAGTTCCCATAACATAATATAAATGTAATGTTAATATAATTTTTTTACTTTTTAATTTTAACTGTCAAATTGCCATTGCAGGTGGGAAATGGAAGGGCAATTTGTCACACAAATATGTATCAAAAATGTGCAAGAGCTATAATTATTAAGCTATAAAATTGCTCAAGCATCCATAGTGCCTCCTTCTAGAGTTCACAAATCTTCCTGATACAGTAAAGAATTTCTGTTTTAACCAACAAATATATCTTTAAAATCAGCCCACTGTGGGACACAGTCTGATTTTGACATATAATTTTGGCTAAATATATATACTCTAAGCATCTTTCAGGTCTGTTTCATTAGTTAACCCAAGTGTCTTGCACAAGTCTTTTTGTTATTCACTTAATATAGTAAGCAAATCTATCCCATCACCTTCAAGACAAATTAAAAGAATCAGCAGATTAGCTATGAAAACAAAATACTTACATAGGGCTGGCATTCAAGGAGCAATGATCCACCATCATTTCTGGGAGGAAATCCAGCTTAAAAGCAGCCATCACTTCTCTCCTTACCACAAACCACTAATGCTAGATCACTGCCCTGTCGAACCAATTGAACACCACCACTTAAGTTCTGCAGGTCTTAATACACTGATCCACACAAAAACACTCAAACCACAAGAACACAAGCTTGAAGAGACCAGCAATAGACACCACAAAAACAGGCTGGACTGGGAAAGAAACATGGGGACTAGGATTAAAAAGGGGATGTGACCATGTGAAGAGACTCAGCTCAGTTGACAATGAAAATGCTGATGCACTAGGCTTGTTTTGTGCAATTTTCCCTGGCGAAGCAGTACTGGGTGCATTGTCAGATAAACAGTGTGTCAGATCCATGAAGATAGTTGTGTGTAACAGAGCAGAAGGAACACGAACTAGCTTCATAGCTTCCAATCATGTTCTCCATCCAGAAAGTATCAGTTTGAGGCTTTAAAGTAACATTCCTTTAGTTTGATACTTTTGAATCAAGATATGATTATGCTAAGTTCCTGGTTTGAAGTAACAATGCTATTTGCTTCTTTGCAAGGAGTCCAATTCCTGGACATAAATTTTCAGTCTTAAAATCACATTTAAGAGCAGAAAGACACATTACATCTAAATCTATTTGCAAGCCTCCCAAATTTACTTAGGAAAAGAAAGCATTCAGAAAGTTCTACCCTATCAAATTCCATATATTCTAGAATTAAGCCTATGGAAAAAGAGCAAAATAATGTTTGTGTTTTTCCCCAGGCAGATGAAATGTAGAAAATGTCTGCAGATTCTCAAATAGGACTCATAAGCCAACATAATGGTTTAGGTTTTATGCATTGCAACAACTAGGCATGGTAGGACTAGGAGCATGAATGGCAACAGTTTGAGTCTTCTTTTCCAAAAGAAGGAATGTCACTATAAACGCATACGTTCCTTTGTCCCTGGACAATAGTGAATAGCTATGTCTATTTCTTAATACACAACAAAACAGGGATAGTTCATCAGTAGCTTTTTTCACACAATCCAACCAGAAATTAACATATTAAATGTTCCCATCCTGATAAAATGTAGCGCTTTGAATTTTTTATTCTTTCATTTACCTCTACTTTAAATTCAAATTAACCACAGAATTTGCACAGCTCTAAAATGCAGCTGAATATTTTGCATGAGTTAATGTATCTGCATCTATTGCCTGTTCACATAAACATTGTATTTTTCCCAATGTGCCCTAAACTGAATAGTGTTCTGTGCATTATAAAAGAAAACAGATATAGTTTCAGAAAGGAAAGGTATGTTACTTAGTACTTCAGAGGAAAAAACCTTTCTGAAAATAATTGTCAAACTTATCTGCTGTATTTACACCTTTTACTTTCTTGGCATCTGAAAGAGATGGCATAATCTAACAGAACTCATCAATAACAGGGCAGTCTCATTTTAAAAACTTTCAGTTGATGAGTCTCTTTATTTGCATTAAGTTCAACCTCATCAGTGCTTTGGATTCTATAGATAATTCTGCTTTACCCTTCAACTCAATTCTCTCATTAGTAGCGTTTTTTTTAAACAAGCTTGTTTATCTGTTAGCTTCTTCTGCCTTATTGTTTAAGTTCCTTAGACTGGTATACACCCAAAGTGCCTGCCAGTATGATAGGCTATTACAGTACATTATCTGCTGTTTCAACAACAGTAACAAATTCTAAAGGAACCTCCTCATATGATCTATTCTAGAACTAATCAGTACTTACCTGCATTTAATGTGGCAAATACTGAAGTGCTCAAACTTACAATACAGTAACCCATGGCCTTTCATGTGTTGAACAGTGAAGCTGTCTGTACCTTTTCAGTTCATAAATCAGGAAACCATAATAAAGGTTTATATCAGTTATATATAATGAGAACATGGGTAAAAATAAATTTCTCATAATACTAGAATCAAGGGCCATTTACTGAAGATGATTGGCATGAGACCACGGTCAAAGGGCATGATTTTTCACAAAATACGCTGTTCAGTGATAGAATCTGGTACCAAGGGATTTGGCAATAGCTACCAAATTAAATGCCTTTGAAGGGGCCTTAGATAAATTAAGACAATGACACACTAGCTTTTTTTCAGAACAGAAATCTAAGCACTGAGGATGAGAGACAGTGTACCTCTCAAAACAGGTTGCTAGGGAACAGAGGTAAAGTACTTTTGTACCCTTGTGTCCTGCATGTGGACTACCTATAGTAATCTGACTGGCCTATAGTGGAAACTGGATGCTGATCTAGCAGTCTTTACATTCATAACCAAAACTGTGTATTTATTGAAATAAATCTATATATATAATCTTCTCAAGGTTATATCTTTTGATGCAAAAATAGTTCAGTGGGATGAGATCGTTACTCTTTCCCACCTCTGACAAAGTGAACTTGATCCACAAAAGTTAACATTAAAATACAGCAGTTAGTGTACACAATCAATGGGGGGTTCCTCTGCAAGGAAGAAGTCAGCAAGGCCATTAAGACAGCAGTCTATAAATTGACCTTTGCTCCTATGCTCATGTATAGCAGCAAGTCATGGTCGCTCACCTCCAGGCATTACAGCCAAATGCAAGCAATTGAGATGAGATATCTGAAGACTAGGCATGACACAAGTGCAAAACGTGACCATTAGACAGAACCTGAACCAGAACCTGAACTCCTCAACCACTGAGGAGCACAATCGAGAAGGGTCAACTATGCTGGTTCGGCCATGTCAAGTGAATGGCTGATACCAGGATACCGAGGCAGGCCTGGAAGACCCAAGTGCAGGGAGCAAGATCCTGAGGTAGGTCCTGTGTCAAGTGGACTCACAACATCAAGGAGACCCTCCAAGTTGATGGGAGTGACCTGAGGTAAGCCATGGAGTTGTCTAAGGAGAGATCCCAATGGAGATCCTTTGTTGAATCCTCTACATCATAAGGTAGAAGAGGCGGCAAGCAAGTCTTTAAAGTGCCACTTCATTGCAATTTTGTTTTGTTTACTCTCTGATAATCTTTCCCAAGTAAAAACAGCTATATTTTGAGCATGTCTAAAAAGTCAAAGCCAAAGGTGGCCAACCTTGGTGCTCCAATTGTTCTTGAACTTCAATTCCCAAAAGCTCAAGTCAGTACACTTGCTGATCAGGGCTTCTGGGAATTGAAGTCCAAGAACAGCTGGAACACCAAAGTTAGCCACCCTTGGTCTAAGCTTTATGTACAACCACCAGGTAAATTAATTAAAAGCTACACCAGCACATTTGAGAAACTTATTTCAAAAACTCCTTCTTAGACTTCTTTTCCCCATCATGTCTACTTTCTATAATACTTATGTATAAGAATAGGTCAGGAAATTTTAGACCACCAGCATTATGGCTGTTGCAGAATACACACAAAACTAGATCATTCAGTGACACTGACTCATGAAGAATGGTACGTTCTTTGGGAAGCATATGCTCACATTTCAACCATTTGCTGTGGTTAAAAACACACAGAGAGAAATATAAGACAATATGGAAAACTTAACAAATCTATCACATCTTCTATCAGTCAATTTGATGTATTAGAACAAATAAAAACCATGCTTTTGAGGAGCAGGAAGCACAACGTTAAAAAGCATAACTGACATGCTCTGGATGTCTGGAGATTGAGATGCTACAGCAGTAGAATTAACCTTGGCTCAGTGTTAAGGATCTCGCCTTGTTAGCTGGAAGGCCAGCAAGTTGGCAGTTTGAAACCCAGGTACTGCATGACAGATTGAGCACTTCGTCTCTGTCCCAGCTCTTGGGGACATGAAAGGAGCCTCATTTGGGCGTTCCCTGAACAGAGTTTCTTCTGCAAAAAAATCCTTTCAACCCAGAATAATTTCTGACACTGAATTATTGTCCTTTCTGTTGTCTATTGTTATTTTACTGTTATTTGTTGCACTAATTTGTGAGTCCCCCTGAGTCGCCACATCAAGTGGGCGGCTATAAATGTGAATTATAAATGAATGAATGAATGTATGAATGAATAAATAAATACTACGCCGGAACTCTTAGTGGAGTCAGAAATTACAGGACACATATATTATTCCTAACCCCAACCCTACTTCTAATGATGAAAATATGTGCATTTGTCAAGCTGGTTCAAACTTATGAATTAGCGACCTCTAAAAGGTTTTATCATGGACAATCCTGCTCAACTCTTACAAACCCAAGGCCACAGCTTCCTTTACTGGGTCATTCCATCTTATTTTTCACTTTTTCCCTACTTCTTTTAACTTTTTTTAGCATTACCTTGTTCTTCAGCATGTTTTCTCATGCTGTGGTCAAACTTGATGGCCTCAGTTTTGGAATTATGATGGATCAGAAAATAGGCTCAGGATTTTAAAAAATCCTGATGGATTAGGCATAAAACAGCAGGGGGTAAATCACAGGATTATAGTAAAAAGCCCAGTTATATCAATCAAAATATAGCAATCAGAATTGATATATTACCCTCAAGTGGGTATACGGTTCTGCTATGCCATCACATGTAGGATATATGTACAATTCTTACCTGATACATCTTACTTTACATGTTATAAGAAAATGGAAAGCAGAATACTTTCCTGTAGTATCTAAACCAATCAGTAAAGTTTGAAAATCCTAGAAACAACTGACTGACTTTCCATAATAAAAAAGCTGAAATTATGCCTGGCTTTTGCTCTCTGTCCAGTTTTAACTTAAGAAAGTTTTATATTTACTCAACAGTAGCTTTGTTGTTTGTTAAAGCATTTGATATCAGGCTTTAAAATGCAGCAAAGACAACCTTGTGTCCAGTACTCTTGGCAAGCTCAAAAGAGATCTGTCAACATGAGATAATGGTGCACTTAATTAAGCACATTGCAACTTGCAATTCAATCATGTGGGTAAGGTTGTTTTCATTCTAAGCAGTTTTTTTTTAGCACAGTGATATAACACTCATTTCATACTTCTATGATGTTGATCAAAACTGGTCAATTAGTGGTTGTTGGGTTACTTCCTATTCCTGTAGAAATTTTAGCAGGCCTTTGAATCCCACAGTTCTTGCACATTGTCTGAACTGGTCTGTTGTTCTTCTGCAAGTTGAAATCTGAACTAAAGTTCACTTAAAACAAATAAATATGGAATACTTGGGTGATTTAGAATTCTGAATAATTAAATCAGGCTATGGTATAATCTAAGTATGAAATGGAAGATGCAAATTACAGTTTGGTAGACAGTTTGTTCTTACCTTCAAATGGTGTTTCACAGAATGAGGGGTATCATTTAGCTCTTTGAAATCACTTACATTAAGTTATTAAAAAGAAGGGTAGATAAAAATAAATTATGTTTTTAAAAATATAAAATGTTTTTATTTCCGTCAGATTTTTTAAGTTGAATTGGATTTTTCTGAAATTTAAAGTGGATATTTTTAAAAATAAAATACTTTTTCATGAAAATCTATTGAAAGATAGCTTTCTATTTAAAATACATTATAGTCCAAAAGTAATTCATCATGAGAATTAGGATTAGTTTTAATTATGTAGCATGTAATAAATAGATTCAATTAATCTATTCACAATGTCATGTTCATCCAGAGGTTTCTGTAAGATTACTGACCAATTTTTTTCTGTCTAGGAGATATTATCACAGATGCTTGATTTTGCAATTCTTAAAACTCTGAATTTGTCTCTGCAGATATCACATGCCACTTCTTTACCACAAAAAGGTTATAAAATAAACATAGAGAATTGAGAAAGTGAAATCTTTTGAGCCTTTATGAGCCTTCATGTAGAAAATCATTGTAAAAAAATCTAGACTTAATGACTAGTGATTTCAATCATGACTTAAAACAATTTAATTTAAATCAAGTCCATCCTGTTGAAAAGATTAAGAATATAGTTTTTCTAAATTTTTAATATCTTTGACATTATTGTTTCTAATCACATCTTCAACTTTAGGGGCTATATCAGGGGTGGCCAATCCACAGCCTGCACGCTGGACCCAGCCTGCGGCACTATTTCATGGAGCCTGCCGCTGCCCTCGACGCTACTGGAAGTGGGAGCATTTATGAGAGCCATAAATGCATCTGTGCATGCATAAATATGCCCGCACCTACTGTAAATGCACCCGTGGCTGTCATAAATGCATTTATGACAGTCAGAGACACGTTTTATAGCAGCCTTTACAATGGGATGAACCACATGACCAGCCTGCTCAGCTGTCCGGCCCATGGCACAAAAAAATTGGGAACCCCTGGGCTATATGTTCACTAAAAGAGCAAGTCCTTCTCATAAATAAGAGATAAAGAAAACTCACAATGAATAATAATGATTACAATTTAGACCTCTTTTTTAGGTAACTGCTCCACAAGTCAAATGTACTAGTGAACAGTAAAATGCTCATTAGCACTGACAGTGGCAACAACCTACTCACACAATGATGTATATGCTCATGTATATGCTGAGTTTTTTAGCCCCCAAAAGGGGACTTGGCTTATACTCGGGTCAATGACCACGAGGGTCCCAAGACTGTGCCAGATTGAGATTTGCCAACAATTTAATTAAATTTACCATATTTTCATGTATTTGATTATTAAAACTCACTAGCAGCTGCTGCATTTCCTACCTTCGGCTTATACTTAGGTCAATTTATTTTCCTGGGTTTTCAGGTCAAAATTAGGTATCTTGGCTTATATTCGCGTCGGCTTATATTCAAGTATATATGGTACCTTCCAATATAGGCAGTCCGTTTCATGAACAAAACAAACTATAAACAGTTGGATAGAAACACAAAGACTGGAAGGCCTGGTTCACAAGAAAGGTGAACGTAAAGTCTAGCCAGGTTATTCTGCTATGGTAATAGAGTAGATCAAGGGTGGCCAACCTTGGTGCTCCAAGTGTTCTTGGACTTCAATTACCAGAAACCCAAGTAAGCAACCTGCTGGTCAGGGCTTCTGGAAAGTGAAGTCCAAGAACATATGGGTCACCAAGGTTGGCCACCCCTGGAGTAGACTATACTACCAGCAACTCAATGCCAATCATCAGGCAGTGACTAACTAACTTGACAACCCTGAGGACTAACAGCCTTAGGTTACGAAGTCCGCAAGGAAGGGTGATGGTCCCCAAGTGGATTAAATCCCACTTGAATCCATCTTGATTCAGCAGCTTTATCAATACTGGCCTGGAGAGCAGCAGTTTCATCAATACTGGCCTGGGGTCGAGGACTTTCTGTGCCAAAAGGGCTCAGGGTCCGAACGTGACTTGTAGAACTGAATCAGTGGTATAGGTATCGCGCTGCGATGCAGAAGGCAAATGGAAAGCCACTGCATTATATAGTTCCCAGGACATGTCTGATCACTATGATAATAGCCAATATTCAGAATCAGATACGGTACTGGAAGAAGTCACCACTTTGCTGGTTAGCTGCTATACTGCATTTGTATCAAGGGAAAAAATAGTTCTGTACTGGCAACTTGGACTAGCATAATCCTCTAGAGCAGGAGTTTGCAACCTACGGCCTGTGGTCTGGCCCCAGCCCCCGACGCCATTCCATCCAGCCTAGTGATAACCCCAGAAGCGGGCACATTTACGACAGACATAAACGGGCCCACACATGTGCAAACGCATGGCAGCGTTTGCAGCAGGGGGAAACCACATGTCTGACCCACTCAGCTGTCCGAAAGGGAGTTGTCTGGCCCGTGGTGCAATAAGGTTGAGATCCCCTGCTCTAGAGCAGGAGTTCTCAACCTTTTAAAGCCGGGGACCAGGTCACACTCCCTCAGACAGCTTCAGGGGCCAGATGGCCATTTTGCCCTTCCTCCACCACATGGCACTTCCTGGTGTGGTGGAGGCAGTGGGGGGCCACATGAAATGGTGCCGTGGGCCGCATCTGACCCATGGGCCACAGGTTGAGAATCCCTGTTCTAGAGTTTCAGCAACACTCTTTCTAAAATACGTGGGGGTTAAATCAGAGGCCTTCTGTGTAGCAGCACCTCCAAGTAAGCTTAAATAGCTCAACCTAGAAGGCACAGATCATCTTATCTTTGGGAAGAAAAACAAACAAGCATGCAAAGGGAGCAAAAATTAAAACAACTTGATAAACTCTGGTGTTACACTGGTCCTGCAGCAGCACTGTGACAGTATTTTCCTCCCCTCTCCTCTACAGTCACTGCCATCCAAAATAAAACATAGCAAAACCTTTGAGACTAACTCGCTTAAAGAGCAGGATTTTCTCTGAATGGTCTCCCTCGCTTAACAACTAAAAACCAAAATCTTGCTTAACAACTAAACCGGGGTTCGCAACCACCCCCAATATATATATATATAATAATAATCACAATTGGTCACTTACAATGGTAGCGGCAGTGTTTTCCCCAAGTGTTTTGCTTAAAAAGCAACTTGCTTAAAGAGCAATCCCATGGAACGTGTTATGCTCTTTAAGTGAGGTACCACTGCATAACAAAAAAAAAAACAAACAAACAAACAACCCCACAGAGCAGAAGGTTCCCCAAATTTCTAGAGCAGGCTTTCGGTATCCACAAATGATGGTGGATAGGGAAATTGTTGCATTCTGATTCCAGAAGACATCAATAGTTAGAATATGGCCACTAACATACAATCTACAAAAGGTAGCTATGCTGACCACAAGAGCAGTTCCAAAAACCATTGAGCACAATAATTTTACTAGGCTAATTTGCAAGTATAAAAATTTACAGCTTTCAAGATTTCTAGACCTCTCCAGAAGGTATGATGGTTCAAAAAGTATGCAAGAGAAATTAAGGGACGAGAAGCCAAATATAATCTGAAGTACTGTAATGATCTCTGCATACTCAAATGAAATGGGGAGACAAGGATATTGTACGTATTCCAATAGGGTTTGCTAGATCTGCACATCACTGCTATGGCTAAAATCAAAGAAACTATTATTTTGATTTACATTTGATTTTTCCAAAAAATTATCAGCTGTTTACTTTAATTATTATATGCTTTTATTCATGTGGTAATAGTTCTATGATCATATGCAACTAATTTGACAGCTACAAGAAATATATGAAGAGCAAGTACATATTGAAAACACCAGATTTTACATGTGTTGAAGTTTGCCAAGGACATTACGCACTCTGGAGTATCACATTTTACATGGGGCAAAGATCCTTTCCTGAACTCACCAATCATCCTCCAATCTGGGACACAGATTGGATTACCCCTATATTTGCATCAACAGCTATGTGTGACAACAGGCAAGATGTGAACATGCCTTGGACTGGCTACAGAGGGGGAAACATATTCATTTTGGACAGAAAAAATGATCTTCTAATGCAGTTTGAGAAAAAGAAACAAACACCAATTCGAAATGGAAATGGAAGAAATGCTGCCAATCCTTTAAAAGGCACACAGTTAGTTTACTCAGATACAAAACTTCTAAAAAGGAGCATCTATTATATAGGGAGTTTTTTCAAAAATATTCCTGTTGCTTATTTTATAATATTCTATTTTCTTCTCTGAATTGTGTAAAGTTATTATCATTGTACGTGGTTTTCCTTCATTAAAAATAAACAAGTATACAACATCTTAAACTTGGGGTAATGACTAACATGAGTATATTTGATAGGATGTTGAAACAAAAGTGGACAGCAGTGTTCTTTAAATAGTCTAAAAAGCAGAATTATTGAGAACACTATCATCCCATCTACTTCTTAATTGCCCAATATATAACAGTGATAACTGATGGGGGAAAATCAGATGTGAGCCAACTGGTAAATAGGTTCTTATACTTGGAGGAGATAAAGAAAACTCTACCCAGCACAGGGTATTTATTCCATGGGCCATTTTTTATTTCCATGTAAACGGTTCTCACATCTAAGAATCTGGAGGTGACTAGAAAAGTGACATACAGTGGAGCCTCGGGTTACAAATTTAATGCGTTCCCTAGGACATTTTGTGTTATGAAAAATTTGTAATTTGAATTTCCCATAGTAATGCATTGAATGCAATTTCCCATAGGAATGCACTGAAACCCAAAATTCATAACTCGAAAGACGGTTTTCCATAAGAATGCATTGAGAACCAATTAATCCGTTCCAAAACATGTCATAACTCGAGTGATTTAATTTTTATGAAATTTCATTCGTAACTTGAAAATTTTGTGACTCGAACCGTTTGTAACTTGAGGTTCCACTGTACTGGTAAAGAGCAGCAATCAGTCAACATTGTTCCAAAGGCAGAGAAAAGGCCTGTCAGTTACTTTGTTCATATATATCTGTAACTTTCTCAACAGTATCTGAAATATTGAGCTACAGAATCTTTGGAAGTTACATACTATCTTTTTATGGTTGAATAGCATTAAAGCCATCATAAAAAAAGATACAGTACATACAGTACTAGAGTTTCCAAAGATCTTTAGCTCACTAGCTCAGATGGTGCTGAATAGACTGGCTAGATAGCTCAGTGGTTGGGTGTTTATTTGATGCTCCACTCTGGGATTAAAACTAGCCTGAATGGCCTTGGCTAAACTGCAATGGTTTTATTTTAAGAGTGGACAGCTTCTAACACATGCAAACTCATTTTAATCCTTCAATAGGACAGAATTTATTTAAACCCAGTTTCCTTAAATTATATTCAAATGGTTCAGAAAGAGTTGATTTAATTACTGTATATGGGTTTTAATATGAAAAAGTATATTCCTTCTTGCTGCAACTTTAAACCATTATTTTTCACAATGCTCTTGACTAGATTGTAACCACTCTACTCACTGACACTGACCATATTTGACATTTTAGAAAAACAAGGGCTTGCCATTGTCTATACAAAGACACAGATGAACAATAACAAAAATATTATTACAGGTGCTTGATTTTACAATTCTCAAAACTGTGACTTTGTCTCTGCAGAGATCACATGCCTCTTTTTCACAACAGTAACATTATTATACATACAGAGTTGAAAACAACAACAACCTGAATCCCATTTTTGTTGTTGTTCAGTCGCAGTCGATTCCGACCCTTTGCGACCCTATGGACCACTGTCCTCCAGGCACCTCTGTCCTCCACCATCCTCCTCAGCCCACCCAGCTTTGTGCCCATTGTGTCTACAATGCCATCTAGCCATCTCATCTTTGGCCGCCCCCTTCTTCTTTTGCCCTCCATTTTTCCCAGCATCAAGGCCTTCTCAAGTGAATCCTCCCTTCTCATTTGATGTTCCAAGTACTTTAGCTTCATTTTTACTATTTGACCTTCCAATGAGCAGTCAGGGTTGATTTCTTCTATGATTGACCTATTTGTTCTCTTTTCTGTCCAGGGGACTCTCAGGACTCTCCTCCAACACCACATTTCAAAGGCATATATTCTTCTGCGCTCAGCTTTCCTAATGGTCCAACTCTCACACCCATACATTACCACCGGGAATACCATTGCTTTGACTATTCTAATTTTTGTTTTCAAGGTGATGTCTCTGCTTTTCACTATGTTCCCCAGGTTTCTCATAGCTTGTCTCCCCAGAATCAGTCGTCTTTTTATTTCATGGCTGCAGGCACCATCTGCAGTGATCTTAGATCCTAAGAAAGTAAAATCTGTCATTGCTTCTACTTCTTCCCCATCTATTTTCCAGGAGCTGATAGGGCCTGTTGCCATTATCTTGGTTTTCTTGATGTTGAGGAAACCTTTTTAGCCTTTATGTAGAAAAACTTAAGATTTACTAACCAATCACTTAAATTGTGATTTAAATCAAATCTACTCTGATGGCATGCCTACATTACATCCAAGAACACACTCTATAGTATACAGAGTATTTTCTGAAACAGGAATAGATCTCATGCTATCCAGATGTTTGGCCTGCAACTCCTATTAACTAAGCTACTATGGTTAGTTCAAAAGGCAAAGGCAGAACACTTGAAGTATATTATTGCTTTGACACATGGTACATTTCTACCATTTAAAGGTTAGTTATGACTTCCATAATTTATGGTTTGAGAACAAAATTACCCAAAGGATTTCCTTTTCCAATATAAGCTGCCGTGTTCCAGATCAACTGCCAATTTATCTGATTAGTTTGGTGTAGAGAGAGGATATTCTTCTGCAGCTCTGAAAAGGTTTTGGTGCTCCTTGACTAATGAAATTTGCCCCTTTCACTCTCTGACTGCTTTCTATCTCAGAAAAATCAAAACACAATTTGTTTTTAACTCTTTTTTGTGTCTTGTCTGATTGTTTTGTCACTTTTAACTAATGAAGCTGCCCCGCAGGTGTCTTTTTTTATTCATAAGTTTCCCTGCCCCTTTAGAACAGTGGCTCCCAACACCCCACAGGAGGACATGAATTCCCAAAAGCCTAAGTCAGTACATTGGCTGATCAGTGCTTTGGGGAATTGAACTCCAAAAACCAAAGATTGGGAAACACTGATTTAGAATATGACTTTTTTTAAAATAAAAAAAACTGCTACTTGAGTTCAACTGTTAATTTCTTCCACTTACTTCTTCTATTAATTTTGTTTTTAGCTGCCATGGATATTTTATAGAAAAGTGGAGTGGGCATCTTCAATTATGTTTATTGGTCCTAAATTACAGCTAACATGTACAATTTATATTTTAGTGTTGAATAAAAAATATGGGCTTAAAACCTAAAATACCCAGTTGCTCTCTCAGTACACACTCTAAGAACTACTGAAGAACTATTCTGAACTATGTCAGGATATATTACAATCTGCCCTGCACCCTCAGGATAGAACAGGGAAGAAATATAATAAACCTCTTCAGAAACACAGCTCTCTGTGTTTCAAGTCCATACATTCAAATAACAACAAGGAATCACTAGCTATGACATACTTAAAATGGAATTCCATGTACTAGCAGGGAAGAGTTATTCCTGGCTAAATGTCTTGTCGAGGTTTGATATTTGAAGGATGCATTTTAAATACGTATCAGAATTAAGTCATTCTGCTAACTGAGATGCCACTATGATTCATGGTTTACTGTGGTTTTATTTTTGATTTACTGAAATTCAGCCAAACATTATGCCCAAACTCTAAAACAGCCACTCCCAAGTAAAATTCCCTCCAGATCTTCAAATAAGCCCTAGCTAACACTTCTATAACATGCAAGCACTATCAGCATTTTTAGTACAGTACTGGTATGTGGAAGACAAAAATTGGGAAAGACTTCAGTTAATCTTAACTACAGAAGACCAAAATAAATCAATATTATACCAAATGGTTTAATGATGACTTGTTTCAAACACAACAGCCAACAACAATCAAAGTTTGCTGTGGTTAGAAAAAAAAATGAAACCTCCTCTCTCTCTCTCTCTCTCACACACACACACACACACACACACACACACACACACACACACACACACACACACTCTATAGGAGGAGAGGGGAAGAGTGCAAGCCCGAAGATCATAGTAGCCTAATTCCTTATGATTAAACGAATGGTGTCCAAATCAGGTCTATGTTACTTCATTGTACAATTTTCATAATGCACAGACCTCTCATGGAGGGAACTGATACATACAGAAAGATTCCAGAAGCCAAACCTGTCAGCAAATTTTGTTGGTAAATACAACCAAATAAAACAAAAGTAGGAGGCAGCAATGCCTTTAACAGACTACAGTACTATAAAATCAATTAATCATCAAGCATCATACCTTGCATAAGGCACAGAAAAATAAATGTCCCAAAAATTTATGGCAGAAAAAGTAAATACATACAGTGGTACCTCGGATAAAGTCCGATTTGGATAAAGTCCGATTTGGATAAAGTCGTGGTTTTCATGCACACGTGATGCATCGCATAAAGTCCCAAACCGCTAAAAATGGACGTTATCCAAGGTACTTGGTATAGGAACTTCGGGTAAAGTCCATTTTTGGATGTTATCCAATGCATCACCCATTTGATTCGGATAAAGTCCAAAATTGGATAAAGTCCAAACTTGTGGATGGAGTTTGGACTTTATCCGAGGTTTGACTGTAGTTTGTAAAAAAAAATATTTACAGAGTGTACAAAACAAACTTGCTGCTGCTGCCCTAGGAAAAACCTGTAAAATCTGGAGATCGAGGAGACCATTCTGTTTGGAGGCCACTTCCAATTCTCTTCTGCCACACCACCACCACCAGAAGCAGCCATCATCATCATCATAGTACAGGGCACAGACATGAGGATTTACAACTAAGGAAGCAAAGAAGTGGAGTCACAGTCATCTCTTTCCTCATTAACTAATTTCCCTATATTTTCAATCCTGCTGGGGATCAAAGTTGACTCAACCTTACATCTTTCCAAGGACAATAAAATGAGTACCCATCATGTTGGGGGCAAAATGCTGATTACCTTGTGAACCACCCAAGAAGTGCACTAAGTACTATGGGGTGGTATATACATGTGTAACTGCTATTGCTATTTCCCCCCAGATTAAAACAATAAAACACCAGATTAAAACAATGAAACATGTGATTTAGAAAGAATTCATTTGCAAGCTTTTGAAAAAAGCAATGAGCGTAATCAAGGATTTCAAAGCAAATTCCACAATAATCTACTGCAACAACAGTTCTAACTAACATCATATTTACTCAAATGTCAGTTTCCTAAATACAAGGTGACAAATTCAGAGAATTTCCATACCAGAAAATCCAAAGTAAACGGCAGAAGTATTAGTATCTACCGATATTTCTGAAGGAAATCCGTCTCTAGAAAAATAATAATTCCCAATGTTTTCTATGTTATGACCTTGTTTTCTGGGTTTCAAAAGTGCTTCCTTACAGCCCTATCCTACACTGAGGATTAGACACTACTTCAAGATCCCTGCCTAATCTATGTTATTTCCAAGTGTGACCCTGGAAAGGCCATCCAAAACATGAATCTGAGCCAAATTGCCAAAAGAAAGCAAAAGGGTTCTGTAATAAACCAACCAGGCGTTTCTCAAAAGAGTCAGATGTACAATTTATCACGTGGCCAACCTTCGAGGGGTCCCGACTTCCTCTTCTCCTCTCTCCCACCCCCCACTCCGGCCCTATTCAAATACTCCAGAATGGGGTACACAGAATGAACCTCCTCGAAGACGGTTGTGGGGTTTCTGAACCACAATCTGGCGTAACCCGGGCAACGGGAAACCTCGTTGTGCATCGTTGTGCAGGCCATTTTTTTTTTGTCTCACGCTAAATCAGTCAGGCGAAAGGAACTGGGGATTAAAATTCACCAAAAAAGTGGCTTTCGTTTTGTCAGTTTTTTAGAGTCTGACCTAGACACGAAAGGAAGGAAGGAAGGAAGGAAGAGAGAGCGTCAGGAATGAATGGAGCCCACGTTGCCCCTCACTAGGGCTGAGTCAGGGCGGGAGCAGCCGACGACCACCAGCGAGGCTAGTCCAGGCAGGCAGGGCTTCATTTACCGGCGCACGAGGCGGAATGGAAGAGAGGTGGGAGTTTATTCCACGGGTCGACTCTAGGGACTTGTGGCAACGGAGAAGCCCCGGCCGAAGGAAGCGGCCCTCGGGAGGCGAGCGAGTCTCGCCCTGGGATGGCGGCGGTGCTGTTCACTTGCGCCGTCTCACCCAACAAGCCTTGGGGTTGGGGCCCACCTTCCCTCCACAAGCCATCCCCGCCCCCATCATCCTTGCCCTCTCGGGACACGGAGCGCCGACAAGGCCCGAGGCCGGCAGTTATTTCAGGAGCACCAGAACACGAGAAGGAAAGCAGATACAGTACATAGTACAGACCACGCACACACTACACTACACACACACACACCCATGCACCCCCCCCCCAGCAGATGCTTCGTCTTCTTCCGTGCCTAGGCCAGACCCCACCCCACCCCCAACTGCTTTGGGTGAGTTCGTCCCGCAGTTCCTTTTCGCCTGACCTCGTGTGAGAAAGATTCGCCGGCAACGTGACCGTTGCTACCAGGGCTCCGCCCGAGTGTGGTTCAGCAATATGTCACACTCTTCGAGGAGGCTCGAGCTGCCCTGACGCCGTCTGAGGCCAAAAAAAGGGGAGGCCCTTCTTTCTCCCGGAGAGCCTCAGCCACAGGCCCGGCCTGGAGGAGGAGGAGGCCCCCCCCGGCCATACCCAAACCGCCGCCCCCCCCCCCACTCCGGGTGAAGAGGGAAAAGAAGAGAATAATACTCCCAGAGTTTCCTTCTTACATCGAGCCCCCCGCCCAGTCCGAGAAGGCGATGGCGACCCCTCCTCCTGAAATAATAATAATAATAATAATAATAATAATAATAATAATAATAATAATAATAATAATAATAATAATAATAATAATAATAATAATAATAATAATAATAATAATAATAATAATAATAATAAAGGCACAGCCCCCAATCCAGTCGCGTCAGCCTCCCGCGGGGCGGACGGAGTCGAACTCACTCACCGTCGGCTGCCTGGGCGCTGCTGCTGTGTCCCCTCCTCCTCCCTGCCCTTTCCGGGGCTCCTCCTGCTGGCGGCCACCCGCCCTCGCCTCCGCCTGCCCCAGGGGATCCGCCCGCGCCTGCTCCTCCACTCTGCCGCCTCCGCCTCAGGCCGGGTCTCTCAAGATGGCGGCACTTCCGGGAGGGACCATTTCCCAGGGCGACCGAGGGAAAGGAAGGAAGGAAGGAAGGGGGATGGTGGTCCCTTCTCTCTCTCTCTCTCCCTCCCTCCCAACCACCCCCGCGTCCCTTTCGCCGGTGGTCGCGCCCGCCTCGCCTCGCCCCCTCCCCTCCGGCGCGGCCGTTCCTTCCGGGTTCCATTAAGCGGCCATCCACGAAAGGAGCCGGGATGCCCAAAGAGGCGGCAGCGGCGGTGGCGGCCTGGTCCGCGCCTCCTTTCCCTCGGGCGGAATGAGCTGCCCGCGCAGCCCCAACGACGGCCCCTCCTCTACCCCGCCCGCCACCCAGCGGTGCCGTAACGCCGTGGCCGAGCTGGCCATGGTGCTCCTCACCGCCCTGGGGCCCGGAGCTGCCCGGCTCTTCTTCTACCCGACCCTCCTCTACACGCTGGTCCGCGAACGCCTGCCGGGCTCCCAACGGCCCTGGTTCAGCCGCATCGACCACGCCGTCATCCTGGGCGCCCTGCCGCTCAAGGGACGGAGCCGCCAGGTAAGCAAGTGCCGGGCTGGGGGTGAGGCAGGAAGAGGGAGGGAGGGAGGGAGGGAGGGTCGGGGCTTCTTCGCCCTTTTGGGCAGCGGGCCGGTCACTACAGCCCGGGGCCAGATCTGGCCCACAACGCCAATTCATCCGGCCCGCCAAGCCCTCGTCGCTCCAGGAAGGAGAAGTAAAACGCCCCATACGGTATCAAAACGTAGCACTATAGATACTCTGAAAGGAAGAGTTAAAGCAGGGGTGCCCACACTTTTCAGGCAGTGGGCACTATGGCATCAGGGCCCAGATCCGGCCCTGTCGCCAATTCATCCGGCCCACAAAGCCCTCACCACTCCTGCTTACTTCATGGTCCGGATGAATTGATGTCAGGGCTGGATCCGGCCCCAGGGCCATAGTGAACCACGTTACCGGCCCACTGCCTGAAAAGTTTGGGCACCCCTGCTTTAACTTCCTTTCAGAGTACTGTATTTATAGTGCTACATTTGCTGGTAACTTATTGATACACTTATTGTATCTACTTCTGAATAAAGAAACATAGGGACATGCTACACTGTGTCATATTTTACAGTGGAACCTCATACAACAATTGCCCCCTATAGCAATGAAATCACATAACAGTTAGGTTTTTGGGGGGAAATGGCATCCCGCATAACAATTTTCCCTATGGAAAAAATCGTACAACAGCAAAAAATCATTGTACGATGCATCCCATAGAGAAAATCGCTATACAATGCATGCATCGTATAGCAATTGTTTCATACAACAACAAGCCCCGTGGAACGGATTAAAATCCTTGTATGAGGTACCACTGTATTTCTGTTTCTGAATTCATGGCATTCCTGAGGATGACTTTTATATCTGAAGCCATATTTGTCTTAATACGAAACACTGTTTCATTGTCCCTGCTTATTGGCTCTCCCAGCGCCCCGGATTTTGAAATGGAGAAGCCTTGGAAAACTTCTCCGACACGGCGATCCAGCTTGCAAGAGGCTTCTGACGGGCTGGGACTGAGCGGAGGCTGCTTGGACCAGCAAGAGCAAAGGCCGATCATCGCTACCGCGTGTCAGGCGCGGGACCGGCCCACAGGAAAAAAAAGTTTGGGCACCACTGCCCTAGAGAGAATAGGCTTAGGTCTTGTCCAACTTTTTTCCCCCAAGGCATGAAAAGGTGGCATGAAATTAAAGTTTTAAAAAATAATAATTAAAAAGGGGAAAAAATGTTTTCCACATCACTGTAGTGAGTTCAGGGTGGGGATAGTTAGCCAGTCAGCCAATCCCTGGGGGCAGAGGGTTCACCCCTAAGACTTAAGGATATTGACAGGTCTCATTTGCATCTGAATATGTGTATAAACATATTTGTTGACATGAGTTCTATAGTTAGCCTTTGAGCAAAGCTGGGACAGATGTGGAAATAAAGAAAATGTGTTTGGTTGATGTTTCTTGCAGCTAGTGGAGGAAGAGAATGTCAGAGGTGTGATCACCATGAATGAAGAGTATGAGACTCGCTTCCTGTGTTGCTCCCCAGAGGTGAGTCATTTATCAACTCCACTGTACCCTAGACAGGTGGAAATGACCCTGGGAGCCATTCTAGACCTGAAGAGAATGTGGCAGTTAAGTATAGGATACAGTATAGTGTTTTCCCAGTGGCAATAATAAGCATAATCTAACACCTATTGGAATTGCACTGATTTGTGGGTGTTCATACAGAAGTCACTTGAGAGTTCAGCTTCAGATAGGTCAAGGTAAAGCTTGCCCTTGCTTGAAAGCCAATAGTATCCAACTCTAGGGGTCAGTGCTCATTTCCTTTTACAGCCAAAGCGCCAGCGCGGTCGGCATCTGCACATGTTTCCATGCACGGAACAATATCACCTTCCCACTAAAGCGGTACCGTCGCAAGTTCTTGCTTTCGAACTGCTAGGTTGGCAGGAGCTGGGACAGAGACTGAAGCTCACTACATCATGCAGCACTCTAGTCTTGAACTGACCTGCCGACCTTCCAGTCGTCAAGTTCAGCACCTTAACCAGTAAGGCACCACAGTTACATGCAAAACTTAATTTGTAAACTTGTCTTTTAATGACACTTGACTACTGTCCCATTCTGTTGTTGTCATCTTCAGTTATTCTGTCAGCATTTGTACATTATTTTCAATCAGTAATTTACTATTTCACCATCAGATCCCCGAAACGTTTTCCTGTCTAATAGAATAATTGTTTTTGCTTTCCTTCTTTTCATAGCTAATTTTTCTTCTGGGTTAACTGCAGGAATGGAAGGCCATGGGAGTGGAACACCTGCGGCTTAGCACCGTGGACTTGACTGGAGTCCCCTCGCTGGAAAATCTGCACAAAGGAGTTGAGTTTGTACTGAAGCATCGTGAACGTGGGAACAGTGTATATGTGCACTGTAAAGCTGGCCGTTTTCGCAGTGCAACCATGGTCGCTGCTTATTTAATTCAGGTAAGAATACAGGAGCTTCAAGTAAGTGGATGTTAGATAAAGCCAAGCCAAAATGACTAACCTGAGGCTATCATACTTTGGATATATGAGAAAACAACAGTAATTGGAAAAGACATTGCTGAGGAAAAGTGAAGGTAGCAGGAAAGAGAAGAGATTGAACATTAGGAAGTGTTGTTTTAACAAAAGCTGTAGGCTTGAGCTTGCAAGACCTGAGCAGAGCTGTTATCAACATGACCTTTTGGAGGCCACTAATTCAGTGTCTCCATCTGTTGGAAGTAACTTGATAACAAGACATGTTAATGACAGGATAAGTTCCACGTGACTTCAGGTACTGTTGGGTTGCTACAGACCTCAACATTGACGTTCTAGCTAGAGCGGACGGAAAAGCTAGAGATCCACACGCTGACAATTCATGTAGACTATATCCTCCCATAGAAGCCTGGTAGGCTTTTAGGACCTGCTGCAGAAGCCCATCTCATGGTCCCACCACCTTCAGATGCCTGTTTGATGTGGATTTGAGAGAGCTTTCCTGGTGGCCACACCTAGACTCTGGAACTCCTTGCCAAGAGAGATCAGGTTTTCTCCATCCCATCTATCCTTCTGGCAGCAGGCAACAGCATTTTGATTCAGGCAGGCCTTTGGAAATTAAATGACACCAACTAGAAAAATGTACCTACTCTTTTTAAAGATAAACAATTGCTAGTATTTTTAGCCAAATATTTTAAAGCAGTTTAATTTTAATATAAGAAATTTAACCCTACAAACATTACTTATTGTATTTTATTTTCTAGTGTTTAAGTTTTTTATGCAGTGCTGAGCGTCGGTTCTAGAGAAAATGTGGCATATACAGTAACTAATAATTAAATGTTACAGTGACACAGTAAGACAGCTCATTGTTAGTATAAAAAACCTATTCAAAAAGATCTAGAAGTCCTTCTGTGACTAATATTCTGCTCCCAATGCAGATTTAAAGAATAAAATTCTGTTTTACTTGTTGTGACACTTGGGGGCAGGATAAAGCAGTAATTACTAGGATGGATTAAGGTTCAATATATCTTCACTCATGTGAAAATGTTTATAGTTGTAAGATCCTTGATTGAAAGGGGGTGGGGGTGGGTGGGAGAGAAGTTATCCTAAGATGCTGAATGAAAAGGTACAAAGGTTTTGGTAAATTGTAGTTGGTCTAGTTTTGAGAACAGGATCTTGGTCTAAGCTTAGCATCCACTTATCTTGTGACAAGGAAGATGAATGTTTTGATGACTATATGAGACACAATGAGAAAGCTATCCTTCTTGCAGAAGCCAAAAAGAACGTAAACTTAACTTCCAAGCAATCTCTTGTAATACTAAAACCACTTTTAGCGGAGTTATTGTCACAGGTGGTAAGGAAATGGGAGGATAATCATAGAAGCATTCCTTCTTCCTACTATTAGATCCTATAACACCCCTTTTTCCCTTGTGTATTTTCTGCCTTCGTAGGTCCATCAGTGGTCTCCTCAAGAAGCCATTGATGCTATTGCTAAAATCCGTCCTCATATCATTGTCCGCACTAAACAAGTACAGTTGCTAGAAGACTTCCATAAGTGTGTAACTGTTGGAACTCCAGCACAGTCACAAGATGACCTGTGTGACGAAAAGCAGAAACTGCCACAGCGTGCTCGGAACACCCCTCTGAAAACAGCTGGTTCCTAATGTATCATTTAAGGACGGACTGCTGCTGTTTCAGTTACCAGTTAAGCTCCCTGCAGTATTAGAATAAAAGAGTTCTAATAGCTCCCAGCTCTGCCACTGATAAGTGGGCATATTTTGCCCTAGCCTGTTACTCAATCTGAAAGGGATGCATAGGATCATTCATGTCAGTTTTAAATACAAGCAATTATAAAAACAGTGTTGCTCAAATAGAGGCCTTTATTGAGTTTTGTACCCCAAGGGCGTTACAGTATCAACAAGGTTTGACACAAAGTATCAGGGGAGGGGACTGCAGCTCTTAAGGAATGTCATACACCTTGAAAGTAGACTGCAATCCACACTATGGGAGCTGCACATACAATTCCTTTATTTGCATTTGCTGATTGTCAAGGCTTTCTGCACCTAAGAAACCTATTGTCTGTGGGGGTTTGGGACATAAGCTGACCCAGAGAGGACCACAAAATGGTTAGCAGAAACCCAGACAGAACCCTGACTGCACTAATTAAGTGCTAATGACAGCAAGTGTGCAATGTTGCTGCTGCTTGTGAGGAGACCGTGAATAGGAGGAGCTCTCTAACTATAATTGTCTCAAGGAGCACAATGTAGGGGAACTCCCTTGTCAGAGCGCTGAATGCTTCTTTCAGGCCAACACAAACTGCAGATTTGTGAGTAGCACTTTGAGGCCAGCGGTGACTGTCACCACAGAGGTGGCGGGATTGAGTTTGAAGGTGTTTGCATCTCCTTTTTTGTAACGATCCCGAAAGATGTAGATGTTCCCGTTACAACTAGCTATTTTCCAGAGGGATGGCACAGAGCTCCAAGCATCTGGCAGGCAAAGCCGAGTAAAGCTATCTAGTAAGGGGTTATAGCACAGAAGTGAATCTCCCTCTGCTACTATGAATACAAGGTCCTTGTGCACGGCAGCATGCATGCAGCCCGCAAAAGGTAACACGTAAGGCTTCACGAAGCATTTCTCTGTGTTGGTGTCATAGCACTGGATCAGCCGAGAGGGTTTGGTGAAGAAATCCAGGTCATTCTCCTCCCCACCCAGCAAATAAATGATGCCATTGAGATTGACACCTGTAGCCCCAGAGACTGATACTTCCAGCTGGCTGGTCTCTGACCATACATTATCTCTCACTCTGTAGTATATGATGGCATTAGACAGTATATCCTGCAGTGTTTTGCCGCCCAGGGAATAAATTGCATCCTTGCTGGGCACAGAAACCAAAGTGTGTTGGAGCCTGTCCCGGGGCAGGGGAGCACACCACTCCCAGTCTATTGTGGTGTTATTGCATTTCCACATGCGTCGTGGAATTGATCCTCCAACAACATAGAGGTCACTACCATGCTTGCAGGCAGCAGTGATTTGGTGACACAAGCTGTTTTGACCACTAACACTGATGGAGTCATCATCAGCACAGTGGAGTGAGACAGCAAGAGAATGTGTACGAGAGGACTCCTTTCCAATCAGGTAGATGTGAACGTTCTCACCAATTTCCTAGGGAATAAACAGAGCATCCGTTAGTCTTGCATAGGTCTGTGCTCACAAATTTAATCAAGAAACGGTGTACGAAAAGGTATGTAAACCTCGCTATTGCATACAAAGGTATGTAAACCTCGCTATTGCATTAGGTTTCAAGTTGTACAATTCAGGTAAGAACCTCCATTCCAGTAAACTATTGTACATGCTTTAAGAGTTTTACACAATATTAGGCAATCTACCAGCCACATAATGGGTCTAAAGTCTCTCTAAATCTTTTATTTCAGACTAAGTATTAGGTCATATACAAAAGACAGTTGTAGAAGTATTTTCACACTGAACAAACTACCAACGGTGATTTCCAGCATCAATAACACTCCATATTTTCACCTATGGTAACATTTTTACATTTCATTGTAGTTGAAGCATTGAGGCAATGAGTAGATTTAATGTTAGAAGTTATGTGAGATTGGCCAAAGCCTAGCTAGTCCAGTTTTTTGTTCCCACTATTGCTAACCAGGTGTTGATGAGAAATCTATAATCAGAATAGGAGTATATCAATCTGTATATGTATCCCAGCAATTGTAAATAATACATAGGCACCATGACCATATTATCCATCGATGCCCTTACAACTAGTATGTTTCTTTAAAGCTGCAAAGGTTGGTGGTCACCTTGTAATGAATTTATATCTAAGGGATATATGAAGTACCTCCTTTTATCCATTTTGAGTCTCCCACTTTTCAGTTTCACGAGATAACCCAGGAATTTTCTACAATAAAGAGAAAAAAGTCTCCCTATCTACTTTCACCACATAATGAATAATTTTATAAATCTCTATCTTGACTCTCTTGTCTTCTTTCCCAAGCAAAAACCCTTTACTGGATGAGATACCTTTAAGCTTGATCTCAATGTTTCCGAGAAACCTGCACGCTCTTCTTTATTAAATCCAATCCATGTTTCTATGGCGGCTGTTGGACTCTGGGAACACGGCACTCCATCTACATGATTACAAGAGTATAATAGTGAAGTATTCAATTGTCACTGCTTTACTATAACAAGCACCTCTTTTTCCTCACCAGGTTTATCTACTGAAACTAGTTGTGACAATGTGATATAAAGCAGGGTTTACCAAACTTTTCCGGCAGCGGGCCAGTTGCGTGGTTCAGTGGTCATGTGGGTCCTCCCCCTGGAAGCGGAAGTAAACACACCTTGCAATATGTTTTGCAACAGATACGTTTTGTAACAGGATGAGCTAGATTTTAGACAGTCATTTTCTCTGCTTAAATCAGGGGTGCCCAAACTACAGCCCACAGGGCGGATCTGGCCTCTGAGCAGTCGTTTGGGCACCCCTGATCTAAAGAGTTAATGTCTTCCCTAGGAAATACAGCCACAATGCCATCTACTAGACTAACATTCTCTCTCTCTCTCCAGCCACAGATTAGGAAGACCTTCCTTTATTCTGGGATAACTTCAAAGAGGATTTTATACTCCCCCCAAAAAAATAATAATAATAATAAACTATTAAAGATAACGTGTGAAAAGCACCATTACAGCAATTTACATAGGTACCAACATGTACAGTACAGTATATTTTTTGTGACAATACAAAAAATATCCAACTGAGGGTTCCAAATCCTAACATATTTCAAGATGGTGCATTGTTTAGGGATACGAGAAACATTTTGAGAATACGGTGCTACCTCATACAATGATTTTAATCCGTTCCATGGGGCTCATTGTTGTATTAAACAATTGCTATATGATACATGCATCGTATAGCAATTTTCCCTATGGGATGCATCATACGATTATTATTTTTGCTAAGTGGTTTTTCCAATTGAAAAAGTGTTGTACGATTTTTTTTCCATAGCGAAAACTGTTATGCAAGACACCATTTCCCCCAAAACCTAATTGTTATGCGATTTTGTTACCATATGGGGCAATTGTTGTCTGAGGTTCCATTGTATGTACATTTTAGAACCATGGTACATACAGCAGGGGTTCTCAACCTGTGGCCCATGAGCGGATGCGGCCCCCGGTGCCATTTCATGTGCTCCCACACACACTGCCTCTACCACACCAGGAAGTGCCATGTGGTAGAGGAAGGGCAAAATGGCCATCAGGCCCCAAAACAGTCTGAGGGAGGGTGACCTGGCCCCGGGCTTAAAAAGGTTGAGACCTCCTGTACTACAGAATAATTGCCTATAACAACCCAATGATTGCTTCCTAGCTCTCAAAGTAGCAGATTTATATGTCTCTGGAGAAAGCTGGTTCTGTTTTGTTCATCTCATTGCTAGTAATAATATCAGTGGCTGCAGGAGCCAGTAGGTTAATAGGGGTTTCAATTTTTTAAGTGGGTCAGTAAGCTAAGGCAACAGATAAATCTCAAATGTCCAAAATTAATGTTTCCTCTTAAGCCAGGTAGAACACAAACATTTATTTGTAACTTAGAGAAAAATATGCAAACATCATGCACCTATTTATGAGTAAGCATTTTATTTCACAATACTGTATGTCAGAAATTTGGCCATGAAGGGCAGTAAGGTGCAAATTCTTGTCCTCTGGAGTCAAAACAACTTGAGAATGTGAGAATGGAAGGGGAGATGATGGACATTAAAAGTTGGATTCTTACTGGAGAAGAGAGAGAAAAGGTGGGACAAAGGATGGGGGATGGGCTTTGTTAATCTTAGGATAGGGAGAGGAAACGCCATGCTTAGGATGTGACTGCAGATGCTTGTGAGTAGGAAGTAGGGAAATGTAATCCTTATTCAATTAGCTGGCTAGGCCAGGAAATATATATAGATAGTTATACCTTATTTGTTTTAACAACAGGAAAAGGGAAAAAAGAAGAAGGTTCCTCTTTATTTTTATAACGTTTTGTACTCCTGATTTTTAAACTATATTTTTACATATAATAAAGCTTTTGGCTTCTTACAGAATACCTTTTGGGTTTTTATTTGAAGCATAAGCTGGTGGGAGTATTCCACTTCCATTTGAAGCTTTTTGGCAATCGCTACCTAATTCTAAACACCCTGGTTGGTTTGAAAGCATAAGCAACCAGGGATTGAAACCTATCATAGATTTCCCTACCTTGGAGCAGAACCTACCTTGGAGCAGAACGGTACGTACTCTGAAGCTACAAAGGCCTTATGCTGGCTTCCTAAATGAGTTGAAGTCTTTGTCAGGTGGAAAGGGTCCTGTGATAGTGGGATAATGGGTTCAGTTATCTTACCAAGTTCCCAATGAATTTTGGGACTTGGACTTCTTTCTTCCTGTAAACCTCATCATAAACTCAACCACACATTTCTATAGTATAGTGTGACAAATAATATAAAATGCTACTGAGAGGTCCACAGAACCAGGGATGATGCTGATATCTAGTTCATGGTATAGGGTAGGTAACATGGGTAGATACGGTCTGTAGACTACATGCAAATCATCGACATCCCCATTTGTAACCTTTTTAAAAGAAAAAAAAAACCCCTGGTATTGCCTAAGAATAGGTGGCAAATGACATGTTCCCCACCCAGCAGCTACTTTTAGGCCAGAGGGAGTTTTCTGCAAAATTGAAATTTACTTCCTTTGAGGCCAGTGTGTCACCAAAAATACAGCGGAACTCCAGATAACGACAAAACTTGGTTCCTCAGATTTTGACGCTATGCGGCCCCTATGGGAGATGCTCTGCATAAGAACGGAAAACACACACCAAAAAATGCTGTTATCCTGAGCAGCAATTCCCAATGCCCTGCATAAGGACATTTTTTCTGCATTTTTTCGTCCTTATGCGGAGCATCACGTGCATAACGAACGCATCGTTTTGCGGATTTGTTCTTATCCAGTGCTATCGTTATCTGGAGTTCCACTATATAGCAAAATTGTCCTCCCATCTTCTAAAGCAAAGCAATCACTTATATACCGCCCTGTAGTGCTCTGGATGGTTCACAAGGTAATTAGCATTTTGCCCCCAACATGCTAGGGACTCATTTTACTGACCTTGGAAGGAGGGCAGGCTGAGTCAACCTGGAGTCCTGGTCAGGGTTGAACTTACACCCTAAAGGTCAGGAATTGTGGGGCAATACTCTAAAACCATGAGGGGTGAGTGTGCAGCCCCAGACTTTTGAAAACTGCCCACCCCTCTTGTTTGCAAATCATCCAAATTTGTCTGTGTCCCAAAGTGGAACTTGAAATCAGATTTAAATTGTGTAAGAGAAGATGATCTCAGTGAACTATTATAATAACAGACCCCATTCTCCCAAAAGAACTGGAGAAGAGAACTTGGTCCCGCTTGCTATTCTACCTACCTGAGACAATATCTGTCAAGAGACGGAGAGGAAGATGTAGAAACTCCTCTGTTTCTTTCAGCTGGGATAAGTATGACTTGGCACAGTGTTTGGCAGCTGTGTAGAGCTCCATGTCGCTATGCCGATCTGCTAACCACATAATCTGCAAACAGTTCTTTAACTGCACCGTTCGAGCCAAGAAACGAGAACATTCCTCAAAGAGGGCAGTAAGCTGGTACATATCTGCCACCTCGTACGTTTCCTGCAAAATTTCTGCTCTGAGCTTAACCCTTCCATGATAAATATAGTCCACCAGAAGTTGGAAAACACTTTCGCTAACATCTTGTAATTCAATCACCCGGTTGTGTGCCTCCTTCAGATTAGAGGTGAACATAGAACGGAAGAAGCAACTCTGAGCGGAGAGGACTAGCCGGTGAAGTTGGAACTCTTTGCCTTCTACAGAGATGGTGACATCAGCAAAGAGTTCATCCTCTAGGCACAATTTCATAATTCCATGGGCTACACGGCCTGAATGAGAACGGTCAATGAAAGTATAATTCACAAAGTAGTTCTCTTCCATAGAAGAATTTCCAGTTTCCTCTGTTGAGGAACCTCCAGTCTCCTCCACTGAGTCCATGCTGTTGCCTAGATTTGACCTCCAGCAATCTGAAATGCAATGGATAGTGGACAGACTTTAGCACACATTTATTTTGTACTGTATCTTGGCGAAAGAAATCATGTTGTAGGCTAACACAGTTAAAGACTACAAAGACATATGACATGCCAGGAGACCAACTATATCCGTGATGGCGAACCTATGGCACACGTGCCCAAGGTGGCACGCAGAGCCAATTCAATGGGCACACGCTGACGTTGGGGTAAGCCCTGCCCCCACACCACTCCCCACACTGCTAATGGCAGTGCAGCTTCTCCAGCACCCTCTGCCAATGGGGAGGCGTTAGGGGAGGCTGAAATTACACCCAGTAGGCATGGCCAGACATCTTCCTCCTACCTAGGCGATGGGGAGACAGCATGCACACATGCTGCTCCTCTCCCTTGGAGGGGTCTCATCGTCTCACCTTGCCTCTAGGTAGGGATTTCAGTCTCCCCATTGGTTGAGGGAGGCAGGTGGCAGGCACAGGGCTGTGGGCACCGTGGCCTTGTCGGAAGCCCCAAGTGGCGAAGGCACCACCACTGCCTGGGACTTCCAACAAGGCTGCACTGAGATTTCTGGTGTGTGTCACGGTGGACTCATTGGAGCCCCGGGCAGCAGAGGCACCGCCGCTGACCAGGACTTCCAACAAGGCCACACTGAGCTTTCCAGGGGGCTTTGTATTGCGGCCTTGTTGGATCCCCAGGCGGTGCTGCTGCCGCCCGGGACTTCCAACAAGGCCACTGTGCTGGTCTTTGGACAAGGCCTAGCTTCTCTGAGGGTGGCAGGGGTTACCTGTGGCCTGGCGTGTTGGTGGGGGCTTCTCTGGGTGGCGTCGATGTCAATTTGTGGTGCGCATGTGCACACACATGCACAGTTTAGAGGATGCAGTGATGTCACGTGGGTGCGCATGCACTGGAACATCACTGGAATGTGTGATGGCTGTCCCCATCTCCTCCCCCCCCCATTTTGGGCATGTGGGCCCTAAAAGGTTCGCTACCACTGAACTATATCTGGCCATATAGAAAGAGGAATCAGATGATTTTATGTAATTTTGTTTTTGGAATATACTACTGTCATTTTCATGTATCCAGCAAAAATATAATGCAATACAAAATCAATTCCTTATACAGCAAGATATATCATGTTCTATAATGAGATAAAGGTAAAGGTCGCCCTTGCTCGAAAGCCAGTCGTATGCAACTCTAGGGTTCAGTGCTCATCTGTTTATAGCCAAAGAGCCAGCGCTGTCTGCGTCTGAAGACCTTTCTGTGGACACATAGCAAACATGATTAAACACGGGAGTGCACAAAATGATGTTTACCTTCCCACCAAAGTGGTACCTATTTATCTACTTGCAATTTCTTGCTTTCGAACTCCTAGGTTGGCAGGAGCTGGGACAGAGATGAAAGCTCACTCCATCATCCAGCACTCAGGTCTCAAACTTCTGACCTTCCAGTCATCAAGTTCAGCATCTTAACCACCAAGCCTATATTTATCAACCTTAAAAAGTCAGATTAGTTTTCAAAAGTGAGTGGTTACCAATAGCTTAACCTTGCACATTTTGAGAAACATATTATACATGCCAGCTAGTCTGAAGAAAAATATTTGGACATTTTTTTTATTTATTGTAGTATTTATATATACACATAGTTATATTATGCATTCCCAATAACGAATCAATCCATGAAGTTCTATGTCAGGGGAAAGCCATGGTTTTCTAGATGTTGTTGGAACCCATCAGCACCAGGCAGCTCGATAAATAACCTATGGCAGGGGTGCACAAATTTTTCAGGCTGTGGGCCGGTCATGTGGTTCAGGGAGCCGGTTACTACATCCTGGGGCCGGATGCGGCCCCAATGCCAATTCATCCGGCCCATGAAGCCCTTGTTGCTCCTGAAAGCGGAAGTAAAACGCGCCCATACGGGCGCGTTTTACTTCCGCTTTCAGGAGCAACAAGGGCTTCATGGGCCGGATGAATTGGCATCGGGGGCCGCATCCAGCACCCAGGCCGTAGTTTGGGCACCCCTGACCTATGGCATAAAGGGTTGTGATGCTATACACTGAAGCACCACCCTTTCTATTTCAAAATAGCAAAACAGCACGCCCACCATTGCTGAGCACCTAATAGGCACAATCTAATGTAAGCATGCTTCTATCTATCAGTTGTGGCGAACACACCACAACTCTAACTTGCAGAGACAAGAACCCTTTCTATGTCTTTCATAATGATGTATACGCACGCCAGGGAGATTATGAGGGATTGACGCTGCCTAGCTATCATTTCTGGAACAACAACAAGAACAACTGTGCACTGTCAAGCCTATTCCACCTTATGGTGGAAGACTCAGAAGCCGCTTATTATTCCCTACTTCTGGGGGGCACCTGGGAGGGAACTGCAAAATACTGGGCCAGGTCCAAACCAGCAGTTCTTATACACGGCTCACTCAGAATGCAACATAATTTATTATTATTTACAAGTAGGGGCCCATGGTGCCTTAGTGATTAAGACACTGAGTTCAACAACCGGAAGGTCAGCAGTTCAAGACCCGAGTGCTGCACGATGAAGTGAGCAACCCGTCATCTACCCCAGCTCCTGCCAGCCTAGCAGTTCGAAAGCAAGAAATTGCAAGTAGATAAATAGGGACCACTTCCCAGGTAAATAGCATTCCTTGCACTCTGGTGTTAGTCATGCCTGCCAGATGGCGAGAGAAACATTTGCAGACAGAGTACTGGCTCTTCAGCTGTAAACAGAGATGAGCACTGAACCCTAGAGTTGGATACGACTGGCTTTCGAGCAAGAGTGACCTTGACCTTGACCTAGGAGAACCCCAGGGGGCTTGTTTGTTCAGCAACTTGCAAAGAAGATGCGTTTGGACTTGAGTTCTTTATTAAAGAGTTTGCTTCTCGCTTCGGTAAGAATTTCAACTGTTCTGTTTTATTGGGTACAGTTCAAAAGCAATAAATTGCAAGTAGGTTAAATAGGTACCACTTCGGCAGGAAAGGTAACAGCATTCTGCCACCTAGTTATGCCTGCCACATGACCAGGGAAACGCAGATGCGGCTCTGCTGGCTCTTTGGGTGTAAACCCTAAGGATAGGGTGCCCAAACTTTTCAGGCCGTCATGTGGTTTAGGGGGCTGTCGCTATGGCCCACGGGCCGGATCCAGCCCCCAACGCCAATTCGTCCGGCCCACGAAGCCCTCGTCGCTCCCGTGTGGGTGTGGTTTACTCCCTCTTCCAGGAGCGACGAGGGCTTCGCGGGCCTGATGAATTGGCGTCGGGAGCCGGGTCTGGCCCACGGGCTGTAGTTTGGGCACCCTGCCTGCCCTAGTAAGCGATAGGGAAGGACTGGGGGGCGCTGGAAGGGGCTCCCCCCGCCGCCTACCTCCCGGCCCGCCCGGGAGCGCTGCCTTCCCTTGCCCGGGGGCTCCGCCAGGGCTGCCCCTCCCACTTGACCGAGGCTAATAACGAAGCTCCCCCTTCGCCCCCGCCACGGGCAGGGACCGGGCAGCGGCTCTTACTTGCGGCGCCTCTTTTCATCCCACACCGGGAAAGGCGGGGCGTGGATGGTGGGGAGGGCGGGGCCAGAGAGAGAGAGAGACCCCCACCACCCCGCCGCGAGGAGTGCTGTGTAGCGCTTCCTTCCAGACTCCGCTCCCGGCGCGCTTTATCGGAAGCCAGCCAGCCACAGCCACCCGCCCGCAGCAGCAGATCACGCCTTCGTTTCCGGAACAGGGGCGGGAGGGCGTCGCACGGGATTGGTCGGTATCCGCGGCGGAAGTGGCGCGCGCCGCTCCTCGCGCGAACGTCGGCCAATCGAAGCCGCGCCAGCACGCGCGCATGCGCTCTGGCTCGTCCGGGCCAGGTCCCTGTGTCCGCGTCCTTGGGAGCTGCCGCTAGTCAGTAGCCCTGAACTGGGGCTCTATTTGAACAGGCAGGATGCTGGCCGTGGTGGCGGCGGCGCGCGGCCTGGCTCGGGCCGGCCTAAGAGGTGAGCTTGCCTTGCCAACCGGCTGCCATTTTGTGGGGGCGAGGAGTGAGGTGGAGCGCGTCTCTTCGCTTCGGGATCCTTAAGGCTTAAGTGGACTTTGGCATGGCACTCAATTCCCAGAAGCCCAAGTCTCTGAATCCACACGAATGGGTTTACTGCTTAAGCCCGTGATGGCGAACCTTGGCACTCCAGATGCTCTTGGACTTCAGTTCCCAGAAGCCCAAGCCCCCTGTGAATCCACACCAATGGGTTTACTGCTTAAGCCCGTGATGGCGAACCTTGGCACTCCAGATCCTCTTGGACTTCAGTTCCCAGAAGCCCAACCCCCTGTGAATCCACACAAATGGGTTTACTGCGATTCATTTGGCCCACTCCCGGAAGCGGAAGTAAAACACGCCCGTATGGTTAAGACTCTTCCGGGTTAACCCTTGCTTTGTACGGGTGCGTTTTACTTCCGCTTCCGGGAGTGACGAGGGCAGCGCAGGCCGGATGAATCGCAGTAAACCCATTCGTGTGGATTCACAGGGTGCTTGGGCCTCTGGGAATTGAAGTCCAAGAGCATCTGGAGTGACAAGGTTCGCCATCACGGGCCTAGCGCATCTCTTCACTTTGGTATCCTTAAGGCTTAAGTGGACTTTGGCACTCCAGGTGTTCTTGGACTTCAATTCCCAGAAGCCCAAGTCTCTGAATCCACACGAATGGGTCTACTGCTTAAGCACATATTGTTGGGATATGTCTCTCTCTCTCCCCGGCTCCGGTGACCTGTATTCTTCCAGTTTTCCTCCTAAGGAATCCTGAGAGATGTAGTTCTGTAAAGGAGGCTCAGGGCCAGTCCTCTCAGTGCATTTACGAACTACAGTTCCCATTATCTTTAGGGAGCCAACAAAATAGATAGCTTGGCTGCATTAGCACAGTACTAATACAGTATGTTCAAATCCCATTCCCGGTCATTTCCTCGGCTTGGGGATCCCATGCTTAAAGTGTCGTTGGTGAAAGGTCTGTATTGCAACTTTACCCTCTGAATTGGAGGGTCTCAAGGAGAACCCTAGGGACTGCAGTGGCTTAATGGTTAAGATGCTGAACTTGAAGACTCGCAGGTCAGCAGTTCGAGACCCAAGTGCTGGACGACAGAGTGAGCTCCCATCATCTGTCCCAGCTCCTGCCAACCTTGCAGTTCTAAAGCAAGAAATTGCAAGTAGATAAATAGGGACCACTTTGATGGGAAGGTAAATAGCATTCCTTGCACTCTGATGTTAGTCATGCCTGCCACATGTCCACGGAAACATCTGCAGACACAGACAGTGCTGGCTCTTCAGCTGTAAACAGATGAGCACTGATCCCTAGCATCGGATACAACTGGCTTTCGAGCAGGGGCGACCTTTACCTTTATCTAGGAGAAGCCAAAGTGACTTGTTTGTTCAGCAATTTGCAAAGATCCATTTGGACTCGAGGTCTTCTTCATTAAGAGTTTGCTTCTGGCTTCAATGAGAATTTCATTTCTTCTGTTTTATTGGATACATTTCATTTGTTGGCCCAAAGGAGGTTAACATGAGCCATGGCTGCTTTCATCTTTGTGCAGTCTGGCTGTTGCTGTTAATGCGGTCAATCTGGCACCTGTCAGATGGTATAGGGGAGACAATGAAAGGAGTGGCCGTATTGGTTCTTTTTAGGGTGTGTGGATTTTTGAATATCTGTAGCCTAGATTCAAGTACGTAAATCTTTCCTGAGCAAAATATGTTAATGGCTGATTGTGATTGTGTCAGACAGGTTTTGAGATTTTTAGATGAAGTTATTATGTCGATAAGTGTTCTCAGTTATGCACCACTAGTAGGACACAGAAATGTTGATGGGCAGGTGATTTTAGTAACAGTGCTTACTAAATTCACTCTCCTTTAATCCCCATGTCTGCCCTGGATATGAGGAGAGGGCAACCTTAATATACAACTAGGTTGCTAGTGGGAGCTCTGTTTTAGCTGAGTTATCCACATTTGAATCGAGTAACACTACATCCATATTGTTTCTGTGCTCAATTTGAGGTGCTGATGTTAACTTTTCAAATCCCAAACAACTAAGACCACAGATACTGTATGGACTGCTATGGGGTGGGAATCTGCAGCCTGTGGGCCTATTTCAGATCTGTGGAGATTTCCTGTCAATTTCTTTATCCATATATGAGGGGGGAAAGTAAAATAAAAAAAAGGAGAAAGTAGTATGAATACAAGTAGTATGCTGAGGCTCATTGAACTGAAGTATGGAAAATAATGTCACCTGGAGGGTTACAAGCAATGAAGGAGAAGCCAGCAGCAGGTTACCATCTCCAATATGGGAGATGGAAGACACTGAATAGGCTGAGAACTGGGGTGATGTGGTGCAAGGTAAACCTAATAAAGTAGGACTCTATTGACAACGATGAACAATGTGAATGTGGCAAGAGACAACTTTGAACATCTGCTAATCTGTGGCAATTTGAGATTGAGGATTTGTTGGAAGCAAATGTCAGGGCTCTTCAAACTGTGGAATATTGGAAAAGTAGGGTGTAAATCTGTAAACATGTAGCTTATGTATGTAACCATTTTTTAGAAAAATCATGTTTCATTTAAACTGTAGTGCTTCTGACTTGGATAAGTAAATTAATATGTACAGTGGTACCTCGTACAACAATTTTAATCCATTCCACAGGGCTCGTTGTTGTACGGAAAAATTGCCATACGATGCATGCATCGTATAGCGATTTTCCCTATGGGATGCATTGTACAACAACTTTTTTCACTAAGCGGTTTTTCCCATTGAAAAATTGTTGTACAATTTTTTTCCATAGGGAAAATTGTTGTGCAAGATGCCATTTCCCCTAAAACCTAATTGTTATGTGATTTTGTTGCTATACGGGTCGATTGTTGTATGAGGTTCCACTGTATTATTAAAGATTTTTAAAACTCTATTTTTAAAGCTGTATAACATTTCTTTAGCTTGAGTGCAAAGTGCAGTCCTTAGTTCTGGTCTCTACTGAGAGGACGGCTTTCCGGCTGGAAACATTTCTCCATTGAAGAGCTGTGCACATGAAAATTATGTGAAATTTACCAGTTCAGCCTAAAATAACTCCTACATGAAAATGCCTCCTGTAAAATGTGACATAGGCCTGAGTTACTGTAGCAGAGCTTTTGGTAGACAATTGGGGACTTGTAAAGTACATGTGTTCGGTAGTGTCCTATCCAGAGAAAAGGCTTGAGAGGAGGAAGGTTTCCCATTAATGATTAATTCATTTTGCTACTCTAAAGCAAAGTATTTTGGCTGCAGTTCTGCTTCTTCTTAGGCAGGTTAAATGCCATTGAGGTCATGTTTATTACTTGCTTACAGAAGACGAAATACCTTATTATTTTTTCATTTATAGCTGCTGGGCGCCCTGCAATGCTCTTCCAAGCACGGTTTGAAGGGAATGTTACCACAGAGACCTCACGTAAGTCTGATTTACTGTTTTGCTAACTCCTTGTATACACTATAATGAAAGACAGCCTTATAAGGTAGAAACTATGATCTACCTAGTCTAGAACTCTAGCTCTGGCCATTGCTCGAGTTTGGTATTAGAAAAGGGATTTCCAGGGATTTAGCTTCATTCATCCTTAAACCTTAGCTAACCTAGATATTATGTAACTAGGTAACAAAGCAACTCCCAAGTTCACCAAAGCACTGGAATTAACCTAAACTCCAATGACTCTGAGCTAACCTAATCTAAAGCACGAATTTGTGATAATGGGTCTCTAGAGCAGGGATTCCCAACCTGTTTCCTATAGGCCGAATGCAGCCCGTAGCACCATTTCATGTGGGCCCCCACTGCCTCCACCACACCAGGAAGTGCCATGTGATAGAGGAAGAGCAAAATGGCCATATGGCCCCTGAAGCTGTCTGAGGGAGAGTGACCCGGCCTCCAGCTTAAAAAGGTTGAGAACTCCTGCTGTAGAGGTTGTTGGATTACAAATTTTCTTAATTTTTATTATTGGTTATGCTGGCTAGGGATAATAGAAACTGCAATCCAAGAACTTCAATGCACCAAATGTTGACTCCTTTAGAGTCATCATATCATTTTCTAGGTTTTATGTTTATCAAGGTCTTTCTCGTCTGGCGCACGCCAGGGTTCCCTCCGATTCAGAGGCCCACAGGTGCCGCACGCACAGGCGAGAAGCCCTGGTGACTTGGCTAACATGGCCAAGAAGTGTGCCCTTTCTTGAAGCAGGGCCGAGAAAGGCTGGTCCAGCGGAGCTGGGCAACAGGTTCGCAGGGAAATGGCGATCTGTGACTGATGTCGCAGAAGAAATTAAAACTGCAAAGCCCCTTGGGATGGGACTCCAGATTAACATGCAAAAAATACCCTTATCTCTTTTAGGGGAATATAACAGCCTTGGTGCTGTGAAGGTGCGTGGGAGGAAATCTTTCTGTTACCCCTTAGTTGCAATCCGGTAGCTGGATTCCAGGCCTCGAAACAAAGTTTCTCCCTTGTTAGAGGCTCCCACGAAGCAACCCAAAAGTTACAGTCCTTTTCTCAGTCTGCTCTGCAACATGTGGAGCGGAATGAGCACTCTTGACCAAGAAAAGTCCTTTTATGATTTATTGAAGAAAATAACAAAGTCCAATAAATGCGAAATAGCATAGTCTCAGAAGAAAGTTTAAGTATTAAAGTCTCTGCAAAACCTAAGTCCCATAATTTCTGGATTAGTGTCTAAGTGCGGCGGTGCCCCACCGCCCCGTACGAGATGGCATGGAGGGAAGCTTATCTCAGATGGTAAGTGATACAGAGCTCCTGCAGGATTCAAAAAGTGAGTCTCAAACTAAGAAAAAGGTCTGGTTTTTATACCATTTTTCAAGGGAAAGTGTCCTTGAGAAGGTGCAACGTATTTTTGGACCATAAGACGCACCCAGTTTTCAGAGCAGGAAAACAAAAAAAAATTAGTACTGTATTTTGCACCTCCAAACAGTGGTGGCACTGCAGGGGAAATGGGCAGGCAGGCCAATTGCACTGAGAGAGGAAGTGATACTCTAGCTTAGCCTCTTGCTCTCCTTTCAACCAGGAAGCATGTTTTCCCCCTCCATTTTGTCCACGTGGAGTAGAGACAAAGGCATCAAGGTAAGTGAAACCCTTTCTTTTTAAGCACAGGTTTGGTTTCTCACTTAAATGCATTGGGAACATACAAACAGAAAACTTCTGAATACAAGAAATTTATTTCCAATGCATTTAAATGGGAAATTGCGATTTTCGCCCTCTAGTGGCCACTTGTTTTGCATATTTTTTCCCCTGTCCGGGAACAGCTGAACAGCTGAGAGGCGGCAGTAGTAGTCTTCAGCCAGCTACAGCTCTTGTAAAATATCCTTTTACAACAGCCACAGCTGGCCGAAGACCAGCATTTGGACTATAAGACGCACCCTCATTTTCTCCCCACTTTTGGGGGAGAAAAAATGCATCTTATGGTCCAAAAAATATGGTAATTGACTTCTCAAAGTGACAGATTTTGTACGTAGATCAAAGGATGCCAGATGGCTATATTATCTATGTTCCATCTCAGGCCATAAGATAGAACATCTTCCCAGACAATGACCTTGGGAATAAGAACCAAAATGTACTTTCCCAGAGAAAAGGGTTGATGCAATTTAATAGCAGGTGCCAACTCAAATTGGCTCTGTTTAGGCTAAGCAGAGAGTATCATAGAAACAAAAGAAAAATATTTAAAATCCTTACTTAATAACCTATATGAATATGATGTAATAATCATTTTTTAAAATTATGTCATCCCAGATGGAATCACAACAATGTTATAGTACTTCTCAAATATGTAAAATTCTGCTGCAGTTTGAATAGCAATATTTCTGACAGTGGCTTGGTGCTAGTGTCTGCCTATCAACATGTGAGCAGCATTTTAACAAACATCTGCACCAGATTGTGAACTATGTGTACTATGAATATGGATAGTACAGAAAGCAATCACGTTATCTGCAGGGTTGTTTGCAAGCAGTTGTTGACGTATCCTAGTGGTGGTCCAGAGGTAATTGTAGTGGTATTGAGCTTAGTTTTGTTATGTACTGGTGCTGTTCTACCAGAAACCTCCTATTATGAACTTCCTTTGCAGCCACTGTTAGACCAAAGGATGACGTGACACGGAAACAGCTGTCTGCTTTTGGGGAATATGTGTCTGAGATTTTGCCAAAATATGTTCAACAAGTCCAGGTAGGTTCTATTAACACCATCATTTTGTGGTGCAAAGTAAGGTAAAGATAAAGGTCACCCTTGCTCAAAAGCCAGTCGTATCCAGCTCTAGGGTTCAATGCTCATCTCTGCTTACAGCCAAAGAGCCAGCACTGTCTGTGTTTGCAGATGTTTCCATGGACTTGTGGCAGGCATGACTAGATGCCTGTCACCTCCGAGTGCAATTCACGGTGCTGGTGATGACCTTTAAAGCTCTACATGGTAGGGGGCCAGGATACCTAAGAAACCGTGTCACCCCAACAACATCTGTCCGTCCAACCAGAGCAGACCGGAGGGGCTTTCTAATTGTACCATCTGCTAGAGGGGCTCATCTCTCTAGCACAAGGAGGAGGGCCTTCTCCGTGTTTGCTCCAGCCCTATGGAACCTCCTGCCGATAGAGTTACGGCTCCAGACAGAATTGCTGCCCTTTAGGAAAGAACTTAAATCCTGGCTGGCAAGGCAGATGTGGGGCACTGATGGGGAGGTGACCCCCGCCCGTTGGCTTGTATAATTTTCCCTCTTTTGCAGATGGGGTGGGTGGGTTTTTTAATGGGTTGGTTTTAGAAGATTTTTATGGATTTTTTATGTTTTTTACGCCTTGTTGTGAGTCGCCAGGAGTCACTTCGTCGAGGGGGTGGCAATACAAATTTAAAAAAATAAATAACAATAAATAAATAATAGATACTGGAGTGCACAAAATGTTGTTTACCTTCCCACCAAAGCAGTACCTATTTATCTACTTGCAATTTCTTGCTTTCAAATTGCTAGGTTGGCAGGAGCTGGGACATAGATGGGAGCTCATTCCATTGTGCAGTATTTGGGTTTCGAACCTCTGACCTGCCGACCTTCCAGTCTTCAAGTTCAGCGTCTTAACCACTTGAGCCACCACAATCTTGTGATACAAAGTACCTATCCTCTTTTGGAAGATAGCTTATGCTAGATCAGGGATTCGCAACCTATGGCCCATGGCGCCAATTTGGCCTGCGGTGAACATCCTGGAGCTCCTGCTGCCACCGGAAGCACCAGAAGTGGCGAAAATGCCGTGAAAAAAGCTGGCAATGTGGCAAAAATGTACCGCCCTCGCTTCCGCCGCCACAGGAAGCAGCAGAAGCTCACGCCATGAATGCTACCACCACCAGAAACTGCGGAAGGAACCACACCTCTGACCCGCTCACCTGTGTGAGGGGGCATGACTGGCCCGTGGAGCAAAAAGGTTACAAAACCCCTGTGCTAGATGGAGTAGAAAAGTGTAAGGAGGTTCCTTAATCTGCTAATGCACAGCCTGAGGTATTGACTTGAATTTTGGTTAGAAATCATGCTGTTGATTTAAGTTGGACTTAAAGTATTTTTAAAGATCATGGTTATTAGATTTTTATGATTCTTTGAACATAATGACTGGTTTTCTTCCTACTAGGTGGCATATTTCAATGAGCTGGAGATCTTAATTCATCCGGATGGGATCATTCCAGTTCTGACCTTTCTAAGAGATCATAGCAATGCACAGTTCAAGTCCTTAGCTGATCTGACAGCAGTTGATGTCCCATCTCGGCAGAACCGCTTTGAGGTAGGAGCAGCATTTCAAGATGTAACGCAAGGAGGGTTCGAAGATTAAATGGCTGACCTTCTTTTAATATAGCTAAAAATAAATGCAATTTCTTCTTCTGGCTCTTCACCTTGCTGACCACTAACTTCTACTTCTCCACAGTTTTCTGCTGTTATGACATTCTTGTCAATTCTTCTGTGTAGTCACTCATCTAGGACAGGTTGTGCTTACCTCTGGTACAGTGTGATGTTTGTAATAATTGGTTTTATGCAAGAGCTCCCCCCCCAAAAAAAAACACCTGTAGTTGTCTTGGAGTACAATTATACCTTTTTTACAGAGGGGGAGGAAAGGTGACCCAAGGAGCTGTGAACAGCTATTTCTAAAAACACTTGGTTTAAGACTACGTAAGTTGTCTTTTGCTTCTGTAATGGACCACTTTAGATTAAGCTGACAGTCCTTTCTGATCCAACTAAATCCTGGCTTCCTTCCTTGCTTCCAGCCCTGCTTCTTACCTTTTCTAGGGTTTTCTAGCTAGAGAATGCTCAGTAGTAGGTTTAACATTTTGTCTTTATGGAGTTTGTAATATGATACAGAGATAATTTTATTCCATATGATTTAAGGGACTGCAAAGGCTCAAGTGGCTAAGACGCTGACTGGGAGGCGGTAGGTCAACAGTTCAATTCCCGAGTACTGCAGGATGGAATGAGCTCCTGTCTTTGTCCCAGCTCCTGCCAACCTAGCATTTCGAAAGCAAGAAATTGCAAGTAGATAAATAGGGACCACTTCATTGGGAAGGTAACAGTGATCCGTGCACTCTGGTGTCTAGTAATGCCTGCCACATGACCACGGAAACGTCTGCAGAAGCAGACAGCGCTAGCTCTTCGGCTTTGAAACAGATGAGCACTGAACCCTAGAGTCGGATACGACTGGCTTTCGAGCAAGGGAAACCTTTACCTTTACTATGATTTATGAAAGAATAGTAATTGCATTATATCAAGTTGATTTCCAGAGTTTTCTGGGTAAAGACTACAGGGAAGTGGTTGACCATCCACTTCTTCAGGGGGAGCGTCAAGAGACTGTGTAGCTTGCTCAAGGCCACACAGGCTGGCTGTTCTCCCAGGAAGCACACACTCCTGACCTCTGGTTCCTCAGCCAGTTAGCTAAACCACTGAACTATCCAGCCAGTCTGAATAGTAAAGGTCTCCCTTGCTCGAAAGCCCGTCGTATCTGAATCTAGGCTGTTGATCTCTGTTTATAGTGAAAGAGCCAGCACTGTCTGTGTCTGCCACGTGGCAGGCGTGACTAACACCAGAGTGCAAGGAATGCTATTTACCTTCCCATCAAAGTGGTCCCTATTTATCTACTTGCAATTTCTTGCTTTCGAACTGCTAGATTGGCAGGAGCTGGGACAGACACGGGAGCTCACTCTGTTGTGCAGCTCTCGGGTCTCAAACTACTGATCTGCCAACCTTCCAGTTGCCATGTTCAGCATCTTAACCACTAAGCCACCGTGGCCTTCTAGTCTTAATAGGTCATCCTAATTAAAGCAATTCAAATTTGTATCTTGCTTTAAGTGTTTTCCTATAAGTCTAATTGTAGTACAGTAAAACCCCGACTTACATATGCCTTGAGTTACATAAAATTTGACTTACATAATGATTTTGTGCTAAAACCATGTCCCGATTTACACGATTTCCTATTGGTTTGCTTCGAGTTACGTAAAGATTCTTTTTCCTATGGGTTTGCTTCAATTTACATAAAAATCTCATTTTTTCTATGGGTCTGCTTCTAGTTACATAAAAAACCGATTTAACACACCTGAATGCTGCTGAGTGCTTGTGTGTGTGTGTGTGTGTGTGAGAGAGAGACAGACAGACAGCTGGCAAGTTTATAATACTGCTTATATGCTTGCTAGTTATACTGCACACTTCCCGTAGGATTTGGCCATTCAGTCTAGTAGCATTTAAAAGACTAAGAAATTTTATTTGGCACAGGGCTTTGCGGATGGCAGTCCAGTCTATCAGATGCTACAGATCATGTATTTGAAATAGTGGGCTGCTCTAGTTGAAATTTACTTTTGGATTTAGCCATTAATTTCTAATAGTATATTGCAAAGAAAAATCTAAGGTGAAACCATTCCTTAAGTATCTTCCTTAGCTTGAAAGCTCTGTTAGTGTCATTATGTCAGTTCAAGCTTGACTAGATGTAACTAACTAATAAAGATTAACATATGCTGTTTTAAGAGCAATCCTGTCAGTTTCCAGTTGCTTTAACTGAGGGGTGGCCAAACTACGGCCTGGGGGCCAGATCTGACCCCCTGACGCCATACGGGCACATTTTACTTCCATTTCCAGTAGCGACAAGGGCTTTGTGGGCCGGATGAATTGGCATCAGGGTCGGATTCGGCCCCCGGGCCATAGTGACCAGCTCCCTGAACCACATGACCGGCCCATGGTCTGAAAAGTTTGGGCACTCCTGCTTTAACTCTTCCTTTCAGAGTATCTATAGTACTATGTTTGCTGGTAACTTATTGATACCCTTAGTGTATCTACTTCTGAATAAAGAAGCATAGGGACATGCTGTACTGTGTTATATTTTATTTCTGTTTCTGAATTCATTGCATTCCTGAGGATGACTTTTATATCTGAAGCCATATTTGTCTCAATACAAAACACTGTTTTATTGTCCCTGCTTATTGGCCCAATGTGCTTTGGATTATGCTGCCTTCCAAATTCGGTTTATTTAATAAGTGAGGAATGGGGAGTTTCCTCGCCCAGCATCTTTTCGGCCAAGATGATGAACACTGTACAGCTGTCTTCTGCATTTTATGGCTGAATTGTGCTTGAGAATCTTTCCTCTTTGTTCCCTTGCTTTCTAAGTGGTTTAAAAGATTTTGTATTGGGATGAGGTACACCTTTAGCATGTGGGTAAGAATTAAAATAGCAACCTATTGAAACCATTGTTTCACAATGAAGAACTTGAAAAAGCTCGTGCCTTATTGTGTCTCACAAACAGGTTGTAAGTCATCCTAAAATATTTTTCCCCTTTGCAGTGCTCAAATCTGCATCTCTCCATGGCATTGCTGCTTTTCTTTTTCTTTCCTAGATTGTGTACAACCTCCTGTCTCTAAGGTACAACTCCCGGATTCGTGTGAAAACATATACTGATGAATTGACACCAATTGATTCAGCAGTCTCAGTGCACCAAGCAGCAAATTGGTATGAAAGAGAGGTAAGCATCAGGGATGTTGACCTTTGAGAAGTGGGGATGGAGTCAGTTTCTTTTCAAACACAAATGAGAGACCATTTCTGTAAATGATATTTGGCCAGGTCACTGCAGCAAGTATTGTCTTAATGTTCTTGGCAGCATTGAAAGTTTTCTCTATGGTGTTCTTTGGTTGCATTCTGACTCTTGCAGCCAGCAGAACAGTGGTGGTGAACCTATGCCACACGTGCCATAGAGGGCACTCAGAACCCTCCCTGTTGGCAAGCGTGCTGTCACCCCAGCACAGAGTTCACCCCACCTCTCTTCCCAGCAGCCCAATCAGAGCACTTCCTCCCTCCCCCTGACATAAAGTTTGTCCCACCCTCTGCCCAGGAGCCCAATGGGAGCACTTCCGCCTTTCCCCCAGCACAGCGTTCACTCTGCCCAGCAGCCCAATTGGAGCGCTTCCTCCCTCCCCCTGGTATAGAGTTCGCCCCACCCTTTGCCCAGGAGCCCAATCGGAGCACTTCCTCCCGCTGCACAGAGTTCACTCTGTCCCTATGCCCAGTAGCCTAATGGGAGCACCTCCTTCCTCCCCCCAGAAAGGAGTTTGCCCTGCCCCTCTGTTTGGGCACTTGGTCTCTAAAAGGTTTGCCATCACTACTATAGAAGATTTGTGGATCTAATTGGAACTGGTCATTGTTCTTCCTCCTCAGTTTTATTTTAAGACATTCTTGTTGACAGAAATATACATGGCAGGTCACTTGTGTTTATAATTTCTGGATCATCTTCCTCAAATGTTCCTTGTGTGTTTGAAATAAATTCATAGGTCTGATTGTGAATAAGGAGCTGAAGTATCTATAGAATTCTAGCATGTCCTTTCTTTTAAGAACCATGTTGCTTTCGTGACTGTTTTGAAATAAAGGAAAGGAGAATGCAAATGAAAGACGAGCCAAAAGTGAAACTCTCCATCTTGCAAGTTATTATTGCAAACTTTCTGGAAATGTGTTCCAGAGCCTTGTTTTTTCCCCCATTTGACCTATAGTTGTGAAAGAACGTATTTCTCCAGAATTAATGCATGCGATGTGAATGAGTGGAAAGGAGGCCTGAGAAGCATATGGCAGACATGGAGGCCATCCATGTGTCTTTGAGCCCTCTTTAATTTTCAAGTTACATAAAGCTCAAGCATGTCACAGAATGAAAACATCCACTTTCTGTCTGGCAAAGCAGCCTATGTGTCCTGCTGGTTTTCATCTGCTTTCACCAAAGGAAGTTGTTCAGCTTGGAGATTGGTAAATTATAATGTCAGAATTCTTTGTCTTTGGTTTGAAGAGGGCTTTGGCTGAGGTGTGTTCTGGGTGTGACAGTATCCTCACCTTATAGATTCGGGTGTCCAGTCTGGCCAGGTTATCCTGCTATGGTAATAGAATAGACCATACTGCCAGCGACTCAATGCCGAGTGTCAGGCGGCGGTTAACTAACCTGACACCCCTGAGAACTAACAGCCTTCTTGGGTGCTGAAGTCCACAGAGAAGGGTGATGGTTCCCAAGTGGATTAAATCCCACTTAAATCCATCTTGATGGAGGGCAGCAGCTTCATCAATACTGGCCTGGGGTTGAGGAGGACTTTGGGTGCCAAAAGGGCTCAGGACCAGAAAGTGACTCGTGGAACTGGATCGGTGGTATGGGGGTCATGCTGCAATGTGGAAGGCAGATGAAATGCCACTGCATTATATTCTCAGGACAGTCTTCATGGCTGATTACCATGATGATCGCCAATATTCAGATTCAGATTTGGATTGATTGATTGATTAATTCATTCATTCAATTTGTATGCCACCCACTCAGCATATGCCGACTCAGGGCGGCTCACAAGAATCACAACATAAATCAACAATATACAAAGTAAATACACAATAATACAATATACAAAATTCAATCTACAAAAACAACACATTATAGTATACAACAACATAGTACAAAACTATAATATAATAATAGAGTCACAATACGGCAGAAGAAGAAGAAGAAGCTCAGGGAACAGTTTTTGCCACCAGCTTCTCTCTGCACAGCATAGAGCCTGAAAATAGCTGTTTTTCCCATTTGAGGGGTGGGAGTTCAAAAGCTTTTTTTAAAAAAAATTCTGGTGTCTAAATAGGCCTCTGGGACCTTATCAAGGTTCATAAAGGGAAAAATGAAAATCACCTTCTTGTTAAAGTTTTTTGCTCTTTTTTTCCTTTGGGGTGGGGCCTCAAAATACATCTGGAGGGGCTGCAGGCAGTCTACCTTTTACTCACCCCCACTGTAGGATTTTAGATCTTTGATTAAAATGGAACTTTTCATTCCCACTTTTTGTTGCCAGTGCCAAACACAAACACTTCCAACAAAACATAAATGAAAGTTGGTCACCACAGAAATAAGATGTCTGAGGAAGGCTGCTGCAGTGACTAGAAGGGATAAAATCAGGAATTAGATTATAAGGGAAAGAATTGGAATAGAACCAATCTTGCACTACAAATAAAGTGGTTTCCCATTTCGGAGAGAATGTCTTTGAATTCCATACCATACAAGGCTTATGTAGAAAGAGGAGAAGGACAAAGACCATGAGGCAGACCCAGAGGAAGGTGGAGAGATAACATCAAAGTAATATTATAAGAACACCAAATAATGGTAGTGGAGGTCATTAGAAGTGTCAGAACAAGAACCTTGTATCTCCCTTGACACCCAAAGGCAGGGGTTCCCAACCTAAGGCCCGCGGGCTGCATCTGGCCCACAGTGCCATTTCATGTGGCCCCCCACTCCTCCAAGGGAATTCAAGAAACAAAATGGCTGCCCCTCTGAAGCTGTTGGGACAAAATGGCCATCCCCATCATGCAGGCAGGACAAAATGGCCATCTGGCCCTCGAAGCTGTCTGAGAGAGTGTGACCCAGCCCCCAGCTTGAAAAGGGTGGGAACCCCTGCCCAAAGGGGTAAAAGAGGAAGCAAAGAAGATTAAAATGAAAGAACTTTTTATGATGTGGAGGATGGAATATTACTGCTCTTGCTAGAGAAGCTTCAGGAAAGTTGTGGATATCCTTCTGAATCTATTTGTGAGTTCAGTGCATCATGCTTGTTTGCCTCTCAGCAGCTTCCATCTTCCCCCAGCAAGGAATTGTCAGGCATCTTCTCTCACAGACTGCACCTCTTAGCTTGTCTCTTCTCTAAGCTGGTTGCAAAGTTGACCATTTAAGTGGCACCTGCCAGAGGTGAAAAGAGGCTGCTTAATTGCCCTTATGCACATGAGCTACATCAACAGTACTTTAGCAAATATACTTAACCATCTAACTATGTGATTTCCCATATGTCTAGGTCTGGGACATGTTTGGAGTCTTCTTTGCTAACCACCCTGATCTGAGGCGAATCCTGACAGATTATGGATTTGAGGGTCACCCCTTCAGGAAAGATTTCCCTCTTTCTGGATATGTAGAGGTATGAACACAATGATAGGGTCCTTTCCTGGTTTTGCATATGGAAACTACAACCATAACAAGGCTGCTTTTCATTGTGCAGCACGGGAAATAGGATTTATTGTGAAGTTATAGATGGAAGAGTAGACAGGAAAGAGTTAACCTGTCCTCCGAATGAGGTTTATTATTTTCCTGCAGTGGAGGACACCCTCAAGAAATCGGTTATCCCTCTTAATTGCTTCCATGGGCAACACTGAGGAAGCTTCTTCCATATATTTTTGCCCGGCCCTGCCGGGCAGGTATAGATTGTGTTTTGGTGGTTGGGGTGATTTTGGGGGGCGCGCGTGCACACACACACAGAGAGAGAGAGAGAGGGGGGTGGAGAGCTCCGCTTTTGGCCCTTGCCTGTTGGAGAAGGGGTTTGCTTTCTCAGGCAGGCAAGGGCGAAACAGAGCTCCGCATTCGGCTATTGACTGTTGGACAAGGGGCTTGCTTTCTCCACCAGGCAAGGGCCGGACGTGGTGCTCCCTTAGGCCCTTGCCTGTCGGAGAAAACGCGCCCCTTCTCCGGGAGTCAAGGGCCAAATGTGGAGCTCTGTTCTGCAGCCGCCCTTGCCTGCCAGAGAAGGGGCTTGTGCATATCTGGTTTTGCGCACAGCGTTTTTTCTGGGCATGCACAGATAGTGCTGCCCGTGGGATTCCATTTTTCTTTGCACACGCATTTCAACGGTAACGGCACATGAACCTCCCCCCCCCCGTTTTCGCGCACGCTCTCAGGGACAAAAGGTAAGTGTGACCAGCACATTACGGGCTGGGCTGGACATGTGCGCACACGCATGCCGGACATGCACGGCCCAACCCTCTTATAGGTAAAGATACTGTATGGTCGCACCTGTGGTACTTGCACTAGTGCTGAGGTGGAAGTGCTATTCCTAAAGCTATTGATGGGATTCAGCCGGTATGCCTGTACTGGTAGTAGAAATTCCGGCTAGCCCTGCCCATCTGGTTACCAGAGCCTCGGGTTGTAGGCCTGCACCTGCCTCCCACCTAGGCGGTGCAGCCACCCAGGCACATGACCACACCCAACAAGTCACATAGCCACCTGGCCACGCCCACCCAGTCACATGGCCACCTGGCCAAACCCACCATGCCATACCCGCAGAGCAGGTTGTAAATTTTTTTGAATCCCACCACTGCCTAAAGCACTCCCACATGTGTATTTTACCTTCAGACATACTGGAAATTTGTGGCTTTGCAATTACAGAGTGCAATTCCTCATTTATGCTGGTGCAACTTCATGTCATACTGGCTTGAACAGGATATTGGCCAGTGTTGCTAAAGTTATCCCAGTGCATGGAAATTGTACTTTTTGGGAATACCTAGGAAAGTATCCTAGGAATTGCAGTCCAAGGGCTTAAACTTTCTAAACTCTGGCTTATGTATGGGCCATGATTGGTCATATCTACCCACTGCTTAAGGTGGAAGTACTAACTATCTGCCATTTGCCTCCTCTTCTTCTGGTTTCTCTGGAGTGAGCCGGCAGGTGAGAAGTAGTGCCATTCCAGGAATGAGGAATTGCATGCTGTAGCCTGTTCAGCTGAACTCCTGGCTTTAATAATATATGTTAACAAAATACTGCATATTTCCTGGCTAGACAGCATACCATGGAAAATCTTTGAATCGTGACAATCCTTGTACCAGGGTTCTGATTTGTTGACAGAAGTTTTAAATCATATGTTGATCTTTTTACCATTGTGCTAGACAGATTTCTGAAGGGTTCAAAATTTCACACAGCTATTGTGCCACTTTTGCAATATTTCAGTGGTTCTGTTGAAAGGTATGGTCAATTTTTGTGCTTTGTTAATGTTGTGATCTAAATACCTGCGATGATTTAAATTTTGGTCCGGACTGAATCAAAGGGGGTTCCGTTTGTCTGGGTGGAGCTAGGATTCATGCTGAATTGCCAAATTGGCTTTTGGTCCAAATAAGGGGACCTGTCTTATTTTTTAAAAAATTGTATTCTGTATATTTATAGTCCATGCACATAATTTTTATTGATTTGAATGTCCTTTGTCCTCCTCCAGGTCAGATATGATGATGAGGTGAAACGAGTCGTGGCCGAACCTGTGGAGCTGGCTCAGGAGTTTCGTAAATTTGATCTGAACAGTCCCTGGGAGACTTTCCCTGCCTATCATCAGCTTCCAGAAACGCTGAAGATAGAAGCAGGAGGGAAGAAGATAGAAGCAGGAGAAAAGAAGGGAGATGTAAAATAGTTGCTCAAAGATTTGAATGTTCCTCTTTGATCTGATTATTTATGTATAATAAATATAATTAACAACATGACTTATCTGCCTTATTTGTATAGAAATTGCCACTTTCAGATTGGTGGGGAACCAGGCACAAGGCAAAATTAATCCCTTTTTCTCAATGAAACCAAATCACTGATATTGTGCAAGAGTTTGAGGAGGATTCTAGCTAATGGTATATACCAGGGGTTCCCAACCTTTTTGTACTGTGGGTTGGACCATGCCCCCGTAAATGCTTCCATAAAATGCATCTGCAGCTGTCGTAAATACATTTACGATAGCCGTGGGTGCATTTATGGCAGCATTGACGGCAGGCATGGGCACATTTACGCATGCGTGGGTGCATTTTACAGCTGTCGTAAACATGTCCGCTTCTGCTTCCAGTAGCGGCGAAGGTGGTGGTGGGCCACATGAAATGGTGCCATGGGCTGGGTCTAGTCCGTGGGCCATAGGTTGGTGTATACAAAGGAGGAAGAGGATGAGTTAGAGGAAAATAAGCACTATGAGAGAGAGAAACTCAGGGTGTCTTCTGAAGAAAAATAGAGCCTCATGGTCAAGAAAATGCCTGTTTGACCTTAGAATGCTGCAAGCAGTGGATTGCATTTGACATAATGTCTGGAAAGTCTTTCCATCAAGCATAGAACAGTGTCTGGGATCCAGATGTTTGAGTTTTGTTGTCCTTTAATGAGCATTGTTTAGAAAGCTGCAGCAGCTTGTGGGATTTTGGAGTGATAATAGAAACGATGCCAAAGCCCAACACAGAGCTGGGAGCTGCTTGAATTGGACAGATGAGAGGTGACGTGATCATAGATTGGTGTGAGCATTGTCTCTGAGGGAGATGGGTGGGTGACTCTTTCCAAACATCACAGCTATGGAGAAAAATAATTCCTGTGATTCCTGAAGAGGAAGCATTCCTCTCTGCATCTCTCTCAAGATAAATATTTTGGATTATCATGGTTTACTACTCTGATGACCTGTGAAACCAGCATATTGGGCCCAACGGTGAAATGAGCAGAGGAGGAACCACTTTCTGATTCTCAGTGGTCATGGAGGTGGAAGAGGCCATGCCAGATGGACTAGCTGTGAAGGCGCACCTTGTCTATATCCTCAAAGCTGTGGCAGTCCGGGTGTTAAAACCTGCATGTCTCATTTCATATGTGCAGCAGGAGGTGGCTTCGTGATCATAGTGTGTTGGTCGCTTCATGGCAAGCTGGGATCCACCTTAAACAAATTCACGCCAGTGGCATTTTTCCTGCTTCAGGGGAAAAAAATGCATTTTTGGATACGAGTTGCAGCCATGACGACTACTCAAAATTTAATGATAAACTCAAGCCTTGATCAACATTTTGGCAATCCTCAGGCCCTATAATAAAGACACCTAAATGTCAGGAACAGGAGGCTCAAAAGGACAGTAAACCAGAGATTGGGGCAAGAAGATGGACAGTTGGTTTAGATCTTGCTCCCATACGCGACAGGAAATGCTAGCTGCCATAAAAATAGGATGCTAGAAACAACTTTATGGTGTTGCTATATCTTCTTTGAATCTGTACAGAAATTGACACATAACGCATCGGTAAAGGTCCCTTGCTTGAAAGCCAGTCATATCTGACTCTAGGGTGCGGTACTTGTCTCCGTTTACATCCAAAGAGTCTCTGTCCACAGACATTTCCATGGTCATGTGGCAGGCAAAGCTAAATGCCAGAGCGCATGGAACGCTGTTACCTTCCCACCGAAGTGGTACTGTACCTATTTTTCTACTTGCAATTTCTTGCTCTCGAACTGCTAGGATGGCAGGAGCTGGGGCAGATGATGGGAGCTCACTCCACTGCACAGCGTTCAAGTCTCAAACTGCTGATCTGCTGACCTTTTGGTCATCAAGCTCAGTGTCTTAACCACTAAGCCACCACAGCTACATAATGTGTAAAGGTAAAGGTTTCCCTTGCTCAAAAGCCAGTTGTATCCAACTCTAGGATGCAGTGCTTATCTCTGTTTCAAAGCCGAAGAGCCAGCGCTGTCTGCTGCTGCATACATTTCTGTGGTCATGTGGCAGACATGACTACATAATGTGTAGACCTCTGGAAATTTGTTACTCCATGAGCCTGGGATGTTCCTTGTCCAGATATATGGTGCCTGGGGTTATGTCAACCCCTGAAAACAATACAGAACGGTTTCTCACAGGTTGTGTTCCCACCATGTTATTCTCCAGTGAAGAACCATCTTGCGGTTAGCAACTGAGGAAGGAGGTAGAGGAGCCAATTAAAAAGCAGGAAACATTGAGGGTGTCAAGGAACAAAAAATCACTGCATCCCAAGAGAAGCAGCTTTCTCCCCTCAACCTTTTTAAAACTTGGTTCCTGAAATTTTTCTCCTTTGAAAGGAAGAGAGCTTTCCTTCTCCCTGACCCATCCTTCTCCTTATTAAACCTCCTACTAAGCCTTTCCAGGAATTCCCCATGTGGGATCTCAGAGGAGGCCCTGCTGAACCTGCTCCTCCCGACATACGGACCAAGCCTTTTGCACTTGATTAGGCAGAAATAATATTTAAGTTTCTGTTTTAATCATATTTTAATTTGTCATTTTTGCTACCATTTAGTTGAGAACTTTTAGGCAGGCATACTTCTAAAAGTTCTGCCAACCTAGCAGTTCGAAAGCAAGAAATTGCAAGTAGATAAATAGGGACCACTTCGGTGGGAAGGAAACAGTGCTCCGTGCACTCCGGTGTCTAGTCATGCCTGCCACATGACCACAGAAACGTCTGCAGAAGCAGACAGAGCTGGCTCTTCAGCTTTGAAACAGAGATGAGCACTGAACCCTAGAGTCGGATGCGACTGGCTTTTGAGCAAGGGAAACCTTTACTTTACCTTCTAAAAGTCAGGGCTGGATGGAGTTTGGGTGTTGCCAGATAACATTTTAAGAATCTGCTCATTTCACAGGTCTTGATTTTGCATACCATAAATGTCATGTTTAAAGAATTAATTTAGTTTGTTTGGGATTATATCTATTCGGTGGCTTTAGTAGTAACAGAATCATAGTTTACTTTGCATGGGAAAAGTCTTCTATTTAACAATTGATTTGATTTAGCGAATGTTATCTTTCTCTTCATGAAATGTTGCTGTCCTGATTTCTCCTTGAATGTGTCTCATCCATTTTGAACTGAAAACATTTATAATTCTTTTCTTTGTATTAAACTTAAATAAACTTTTCTATTAACAATAACAATTATACTTATATACTGCCCCTCATAGTTGAAATTTTTGAAATGGTAGCTGTGTTAGTCTGTGTTTCATGCATGTCAGAGAGTAAACAAAACAAAAAGATTAAAAAATGTTGTGGCACTTTAAAGACTAACTGCTGTATTTTAATGTTAGTTTTTAAAGTGTTGCAATGTTTTTGTCTTTTTGTTTTAACTACTCAATAAAATACTGCCCCATAACACTTATAGCACTCTCTGGGCGGTTCACAAGGTAATTAGCATTTTTGGCCCCAATGTGCTGGGTACTTGTTTTGACTAATCTTGGAGGGATGGAAGGTTGAGTCAACCTGGAGGCCGTCACAATTGAATTTACAATGTCATCAGTTTTGGCTGCAGTACTGCCAACCTAGCACTCCTGCCAGCCAAGCAGTTCGAAAGCAAGAAATTGCAAGTAGACCACTTCGGTGGGAAGGTAACATCATTCCGTGTGCTCCGGTGTCTAGTCACGCCTGCCACATGACCACGGAAACGTCTGCAGAAGCAGACAGTGTTGGTTCTTTGGCTTTGAAACAGAGATGAGCGCTGCACCCTAGAGTCGGATACGACTGGCTTTTGAGCAAGGGAAACCTTTACCTTTACAGCATTTTAACCACTATGCCACCTAGTCTCATTTCTGGTTATGCTCTCATACCCATTAAGGTAAAAAGGACCTCATTTTCACCTTTCAGACCAGGTTTCAGAATGTACTATTATTTCTTCTGGCTCTTAGGAACTTCAGAATTGTAGGACCTCTGGCTATAATACAGTGAAAATACTGGTCTTTCCTGGTTTCAGAAGCTTTGCAATTTTGAGTCCAGTGGGTTCCTGAATGGGAGACCATCAAGTAATACCTGAGGTCACCTGGAAGGGCTGATGACAAACAGAGATATAAATACTGTACTGGCCTAAGTGGGCCTTTGGTTTGGCTTAGGATAAGGCAACCTCCTGACATTTGTGGAGCAGGGTCATGAAAGGATGTTGGAATATTCTGTACAGTTGATTCTGCTCATACCAGATGTTCAAAAATATATGTAAACATTTTTAAAAGTAGCTCCACTGTTGGATCAGGGCCGCGAAGTGGCAGTTGGGTCCCGGAGGAGACTGGTCAAGCAATGAGACACGAGGCAAGATGGAGCGAAGACCAGTGATTTAATGAGGCAAATCATCAGTATTTATCATGTACAGGCTGCATGCAAAAGAACTGCGATCTGGCAGAATCCATATGCCATGTTTACATGAGTTAATTGGGAAACTCTTCAGGGGAGTTAATTAACTAACTTAATCAATGACAGGGGAACTCCATTGTTCCAAGCTATCTGGGGTAAACATGTGGCTGGTATTGGTTTTAGGACTTAAGGTAATCCGCAGATGCGAGATTACCCATTACATGACTAGCGAGTTAGTCATTAGCTTCCTATTGTCCGAGCTGCTTGTCAGGTCAGCTGTGGGTGAATTAAACCCTATCTAATATTCCGCTCCCCCAATTTCTGTCCCTTCAGGAACCTTTAGTGTAAGGGACCAAAGACAATGAAACAGCCGAAGGGTTGGCTTAACACAGGTTTATTGCATGATGATCTGGAGGAACATGTGGTAATGGCGGATGAGTAGCTCAATATATACAGCTGGCTATACATTTGAATGTGGCTCATCGACAGACTATTGGTTGCTGCCTGCGTGACGTCATAGAAGGTCACGCCCTTCTTGACCAGGTGAAGAGGTGGCGGGGAATCTTCCTGCGCTGCTGAACCAGGTGAATCTGAGCCATGAGAGCTGGGCGCTCGCTATTGCCATCTAGTGGTCACTAGCTCGCGTCCCCTTATCAGGTTTACATTGATACAGCTGATGGTTATAATGTTGCACACAGAAAGGTTACATTGTTAACACATGGCAAAGGTACATTGTTAAAGGCACAGCTTTACAGAACACAACAGAACCCCTGGCAACGAGGTGATCGCCCATCACCGGGGTTCTGTCAGGGCCAGTATACCAATTGTGTGCGCGGTTACCACACTCCACAGTGTGGAGCTGAGCGATAGAAAGCTTGTATAACTGGAGGGTGGTGGTAATTCCACCTGGCAGGTAACACAAGGCAACAAAAAAATTGTATCAGAAACCATTTCATATGGGTCTTATAGCATTCTTCACGCTGATTTCAAATCTGTAAACCATTTTTCTCTAGCACGTCAAGTTTTTATTTTATCAGCAATTATATATTTTGATGGCTTTACTATAAGCCTTGCTGTGTGAGTTCGTGCGCAGCACTGGAAAACTAAAAGAACAAATTTTCATAGGGCCGCAGATTAAGTCTGTTTTGTATGATGAAGAATTTAAACAATCTCTTTCAGTAGAAGAGTTGGAAGCTTGGGAGGCTTTTGTTAGGCTTGTCAAAAACATTTTGGGTAATCACAAGTCTCCTGGGTACAAAGAGGGAGTTCAGAATCTTCTTCGTTCATACCAGAAACTTGGTTGTCGCATGTAATTCAAAATACACTTTTTGCACTCCCACCTAGATTTCCCCCCAGAAAATCTTGGAATGGTGAGTGATGAACAAGGAGAACGGTTCCACAAGGACATTCAGTTAATGGAACATCGATATCAAGGCTCCTGGAACAAAAGTATGATAGCCGACTACTGCTGGATGCTGTACTGTGACAATCCAGATGTTGCTTACACAAGAAAGTCCTATTCTAAGTGCTTCTGAAGAAGCCATTGCAGCTGTTCTACACAGTTATGCGATGTATTTCAAAGAGTAGGCCTGTTTTGACTTTTGTTCTGAGATACTGAGGAATGTACTTAGCTGATGTGCATACATGATTAAGAGTGACGCTTTTATTTATTTATTAATATTTGTGCTTATATACCGCTTTACTTGTCTACTAACAACTCAAAGCGGTTCACAACACAGTTATATAAATACAAAGTAACAGCAAAACAATAAGTACTATAATATATGACACATTGTTCATGACTTTAAAACCTGACGTGATAGGGGAAAACCAATGGCAGTTCTGAATTCAGCATGAAAAACTACTTTAGAAAAATGTGTTTTCATCTCTGATACAGGAAAAAAGTTTCATTCTGTTCCCTAATTAACCTTTCTCCTCCAGGACTAATGCAGTGGAACTAAAGAAATGGTCTTTCTCTGCTCCCAATAATGTGTTCTGGATGCTGTGAAGTCAGTTTGGATTTGTCATCTCCACCCTCCTGCGGTATGTAAAGATTGCTCTTATGTTCCAGTACTGGAAAGCAAATTTTAAGAAAACAGTGAAAGCAAAGTAAGGAGGTAAAAGAAAGAGCGGCGTGCTTCGTACAGGTGGCTTCAACTGGGTTTTTAAGGGGGACTTTTTAATGGATATGCATATCAGATTTTTCAGCATAAAGCCCTTGGCTATTAAAAGCATATTCTTCCCTCTGAAGAACAATAAAACTTGCTGCCATTTATGGGGGGAATAAATCAGAAATCCTTCACATGGTGTGCCAAAATGGAAATAAGGAACAGCCTGATGCTCTAAATGGAAATAAATGAGACTTGTGTTGGAAGAGGGTTTTGAAAATCTGAGCCGAAACTTTTGAGAGAGATGTGTATGGTTTTCTTTTCACGATGATGGGAAGTACCTTTTAGGAACTAGGAATTCAACTGCAAGCCCTTCCCAGGGCTGGAATCTGAAGGGAAGAAAGTATTCCAGCAGTGGTTTCTGGGATTGAAAGGGAGAGAGAGGCAAAGAGAGAGGAAGAAAGAAGCTGCAGTAAACGACATTAAATTTAATCCAAAGTGAGACAAAGACTGTTCTCAGCATGGTCCAGATTTTACAGGGGCACTTTGCAATCTGCCTATGGACAGCACTGGCTCTCTGTGTCTGCGCTGGATCACGGAGACAAACAGGTAGGAAATTCATATGGGCCACTTTGCTGTACTAGCCAGACGAGTCCTATAAGTAATATACACTGGACAAGCTAACAGGGCTGCCTGTAGTTGCTTTCTTTTTTCTTTTGTAAATTTTTGCCTGAATGCCAGTAAAGATTTTTCCACGTGAGTTTCATCTAGGACAGTGATGGTGAGCCTTGGCACTCCAGGTGTTCTTGAACTTCAATTCCCAGAAGCCCAAGCACCCTGTGAATCCACACAAATGGGTTTACTGCATGTACATGCAGTAAACCCATTCGTGTGGATTCACAGAGACTTGGGCTTCTGGGAACTGAAGTCCAAGAACACCTAGAGTGCCAAGACTCACCATCACAGATCTAGGACAAAAGTGATTGGATTAATTAGAATGAAGATTGCTGCGCTTTTAGTAATGACAGTGATGGGAAGTGTTTGGCAAGGGCTTGGCAGACCAGAATATGGGAAAGTGACTGCTTGGACCATAACTCCCACATTTTCCCAGCCAACAGGGTCACTTTCTGTTGTTGGCTAGGCCCATTGGATAGCCAGATATTTTGGAGTTTTAGTCAAAAATGTACTTTTTCCAAGCTTTCACACCATCTTTTAAACTCCATGCCATCTTTTTAATTGTTTATGTTCACCACCTGCAGAAATTAAAGCCAGAGCACACATGTGCTAAATGAGCTCTCAGAACCTTAAAACAGGTACAGACAAAACAATATTTGCATTTGGCAATGGTACCCCCTTTTCCTGAGAGAGCCCTTTACACCAAAGGATTTTGTCAACTTGGAAATCTATGGGTAGAGGGAAATCCTACCTCTGTAGCATTTCTGTTTTTGTGCAGCTCTTAGTGGCATGGTGCTTCTAGTCAGCCCCCCCAAAGAGGCATCAACCTTTGATGAACAAGACAACTGAAGTCTTGTTATAGTCTCTTTTTTGAAACCACATGAAGTGAACAGCTTCTAATGGCTCTAGTACACACCCTCTTCTCAGAAAAGCGATTGAACAGGGCTGCTGAAGTTATAGGGAGTTATTATGCTTTCCTGTTCTCCAGGCTAACATGCAAATCACAGAGGAAACAGTGCTGCCTGAGTCTTTAAGATAGGGAGAAGCAACATGGGACCTGTGGGCTAAATGTGGCTGGCCCCTAAGTGTATTTTGCCCACCCTCCCAAGCCCCCCCTTCACAATGTAAAACAAAAACTTTTGGGGAATTTTTTTTTGATCAAAAAGTTTTCTAGGGAAGGTATGAAGAATTGTGCCATGTTTTGAGGAATCCTAAGTTATCTGTGCCCACAAAATAAAAAAAATAGGGTGCAGTGACTGCTTAGTGCTTAAGGTGCTGAACTTGACAACTGGAAGGTCAGCAGGTCAGCAGTTTCAGACCCGAGTGCTGCATGACAGAGTGAGCTTCCATCTCTGCCCCAGGTCTTGCCAACCTAGCAGTTAAAAAGCAAGAAATTGCAAGTAGATAAACAGGTACTGCTTCGTTGGGAAGGTGAACAATGTTCTGTGTACTCCGGTGTCTAGTCATGCCTACCACATGACCACGGAAATGTCTGCAGACACAGAGGGTGCTGGCTCTTTGGCTATAGGTTTAATAAATAAATAAATAAATATAAACAGAGATGAGCACTGAACCCTAGAGTTGGATATGACTGGCTTTCAAGCTTTGATGTTTATTTTACAATTTGAAAATCTACTTTTAAAAATGTAAATAAATTTTAAGCTAACAAACCCCCGTTATAACAAAACCTATAGTACATACCTACTGTATTAAATGTTTAATACACTTATATATACAGTGGAACCTTGGTTAACAAATGGCTCTGTTAACATAAAAATTGCATAACAAAAGGAAATCTATAGAAAATAGTGGCTCAGTTTACAGAATCCCCCCCCCCCCCGAACGGATTAATTGGTTTCCAATGCATTCCTATGGGAAACTGCATTAATAAAAAGTTAATCATATTAGTTTGGGGTCTATAGGCCTTGGGCTGCCACCAAATCTGAAAACTTGCTCTTGGCCTCACTGAACTCTCCCATCTTTGCTTTAGAGCAGGGTTTCTCAACCTTGGGCCCCCAGATGTTCATGGACTTTAATTCTTTCTTGTCCAGGTGAGGTGAGCGCGGGAATCTTTACTATTAGAGATTGTTACATCCACTCATTCGTGTGGTTACAAATATATTCAATACACAACAAATTCCCAGTAGCCCTGATCAACAGGTGTACTGAATTAGGCTTCTGGTAATTGAAGTCCAAGAACACCTGGGGGTCCAAGGTTGGGAAACCCTGCTTTAAAGCTTGGGTACCCACCTCTACCATTCTAAACTGACCTAGCACAAACCTGTATGTTTATATGTATGAATGCATGCAATTACGATGTTGCAAAAATTGTGTTTAATTGCCACTTAGAAAAGGCTAACCAAATAGTGATCTACCTTCACAAACAGTTGTTTCTTTCCAACTTAATTAAAACACACATATACCTTTATTTTGTTCCTGAAAGCCTTCTTGGACTAACAATTAAGGGGGGAAAGAGAAAGAAATACAGCTGCAAGCCAGGCTTTCTCTGAAATCACAGGCATCTGTCTGGCTTTGGTTGAAGAGCCCATGACCTGGGTCAAGACATAGCTTTCCTTCAGTGAAAGTTCCTGGTTTCTTTCTCTGGGGAACATCCGTGCGCTTTTCTCATCTTCCTTGGAGAGATGTGCTCCAGAATGGAAAACTGTGAAGTTGGCTTCACAAAGAAGAGTTACAGACTGACACAGACATCTGTTTGGCTTATCGCAATACTGTGGTTCCAAAAGCAGAATTTTTTTTTTATAAAACTCTTCTAGCAAGCATGATTTCTGTTAGTGCTTTCTTAATTTGTCCCATTGGTCCCAATTAAGATTTTCTTTTAACCTTTGCACTGCCATTAGTGATCAGAAGTACCCACTTGCTCTTTAAAGTCATCATTACAAAAATTCCTTCTATGCTGTGTTTTATGTTTAACTTCAGATTTCCTAGTGATTCTTTCCTGACATGTGTCTGCATTCATCACCTGTTGTGTTCTGATGGTTTTTATTGTACACATGGATTACAATGTATCTGAGCCAATGTAACCTTGCCTATAGTAACAATGTAACCTTCAGCTGTATCATATAAACCCTGTAATAGGACGCGAGTTAATGACCACCAGCTGGCAGCAGCGAGCGTCCAAGCTCTCTTGGTCCAAACTCATCAAAGGCAACAGCGCGGGAAGATTTCCCGCCACCACCTACACCTGGACAAGAAGGGCGTGACCTGCAATGACGTCACGCAGACAGTAGCCAATGGGCTACCATGGCACCACGTTCAAATGTATTACTGCTGTATATAAAGAGCTATCGATCCGCCATTACCTCATGTTCCCTCTGTCCACGATGCAATAAACCTGAGTTAACCCAGCCCGAGGCTGTGTCCTGTGTCTTGGTTTGCATACACCAAATTGGCGACGAAGGTGGGATGATGGATCCCCACGGAACAGCCAGGGCACAGAGCGGTTTCAACATCACCAAACCGCAAGACTGGGAGCTGCTTGAGATGGATTTCCAGGCGGCCCTGGTGGAACTCAGAGTCAAAGGAGAAGACGAGGAGAGGAAGAGGGCCATCCTCACCAGAATGCTCGGGATGGAAACCAAGCGGACGCTGGTGGGCATAATCGCTCCGAAGAAGGTGAGCGACTTTAAGGCGAGCGACATCATGAAACTGCTGCGAGAGCGGTTCTGCCCCTCGAGGGCAATGTTTCCCGCTCGGAGCGCGTTTTGGAGGCGAGTCCAAGCGCCGGATGAGTCGGTTGAGGCATTCGTGGCCGCCATGAGGATAGCCGCCGCCCCCTGTAAATGGGGCGATATCCTGGAGTTGGTCCTCAGGGACGGCGTGTTGTGTGGCCTGAAAGACAAGGAGGTACAGCACAGCTTGATGAATAAGGAGCCGCCACCCACGCTGGCAGAGGTCATAGAGGCCGCGGAAGCCGCAGAGTCCACGAATGCTGGAGTGGACGAGATGCACCAGTGGCGTGAGTGGCGTCCCAGAGCCGGCAAGGCGGAAAATTCGGTGCACGGGAAGTCCGGGCAGTCGGTGCACGCAACTCGACTAGCCTCAAAGTCGTCTACGGAAGGTAGCGACGGCGAGGAGATCCAGAAGGTCCGAAAGGGTGGTCGACGCTGCGAGGGTTGCGGAGCGGCCCATGAGCGCGCGAGATGCCCGTTCAGGAAGGCCGAGTGTTACACCTGCGGCCGTCGGGGGCACATCGCCAAGGCATGCAGAAAACGGAAAGAGGGCCGGAGGCAGTCACAAGACCGTGCGGCCAGACCGGACCGTCCAGTGAGGCCCAAAGATGGCGCCCAGACCACGAGGAGGCAGGACGGCGTGGGCCGCGTCTCGGACGACAGCGAGGACGACGCCCCAGTGTTCAGCGTGTCCGCGGGACAGTCCCATTACTTCGTTGAGGTATTAGTACAAGGGGCCCCTATTAAGATGGAAATTGACTCGGGGTCCTCCTATTCCATAATTCCCCAGAAAGAGTTCCTGAAAATCGACCCCCACGTGCGGCCCAAACTTAAAGCGTTGAGGTCCACGCTACGAGACGTACAGGGAAACAGCATTCCGGTGTTGGGGGTCGGGAAATTTCGGGTCAATTTTAAGAGACATTCTGCGGAACTGCCCCTAGTTGTCCTCAAGGGGGGAAGCTGTAGCCTCCTAGGGACACAGTGGTTTCAGCCCTTAGGTTTGTTCATAGGGGGGGTGCATACCGTGGGGGGGGACCCAATACAAGCGGTTTGCGAGGCGCATCCCGCCGTTTTTAAGAAAGGACTCGGAAAGTTCAAGGGACCCCCTGTAGCTTTCGACATAGACCCGGAGGTCCGCCCGATAAGACTCAAACCGCGCAGGGTGCCGTTCGCACTCAAGGACAAGATAGAGGCGGAACTGGACAAACTGGTGGGCCAGGGGATTCTTATTCCTGTTGATTCCGCGGAGTGGGAAACTCCGATTGTAACAGCTCTAAAGGCTAACGGGGAGGTGCGCATTTGCGCTGATTATAAATGTACAATTAACAAGGCGATCCGCCCTAATGCATACCCGGTGCCAGTGATCAGCCACCTTTTGGCCAGGCTGAATGGGGGAAAGTGTTTCGCTAAACTCGATTTGGCACAAGCCTATCAGCAACTTCCTGTGACCCCCGCCACGGCCGCGGCACAAACGATAGTTACACATAAGGGAGCGTTCCAGGTGTCGCGGTTACAGTTCGGCGTGAACTCGGCACCCGGCCTTTTTCAGTCGCTTGTGGAACGCCTCCTAAAGGGCCTGGAGGGGGTGTTGCCTTATTTTGATGACGTGTTGATAACAGGGGGGAGTGAGGCTGAACTGGCAAAAAGGTTGGACAAAGTACTGACCGTGTTCGAGAAAGCGGGGCTAAGATTGAGGAAGGACAAATGTGTTTTTTTTGAAACCGAGGTCGAGTTTTTAGGGTTCCGGATCACACCCGAGGGGATTAAGCCGTCTAAATCCAAAGTAGCAGCCATTAAAAAGGCCCCTCGCCCCACATCCAAAACCGAGCTACAGTCCTTCCTGGGACTCCTCAATTTTTACCATACATTCCTCCCGCGGAAGGCGTCCGTGGCCGAACCGCTCCATCGGTTACTTAAAAAGGAGGAGCCATGGATGTGGGGTGACGAGCACGAGAGGGCGTTCAAAGAGCTAAAGCAACTCCTAACATCTGAGGCAATCCTGACGCATTTCGACCCCAAACGGCCAGTGGTTCTAGTCTGTGATGCATCCCCGGTGGGGGTGGGGGCGGTGCTTTGCCACGTGTTGGAGGACGGAAGGGAGGCCCCGGTAGCGTTTTACTCAAGGTCCCTGTCCCAAGCGGAGCGAAATTACGCACAAACCGACAGGGAGGCGTTAGCGATAGTAGCGGGAACCAAAAAATTTCACAATTTTTTGTATGGCCGCCCGTTCAAAATCGTGACCGATCATAAGCCACTGTTAGGGATTTTCACGGCGAGCAAGCCCACGCCGCAGATCCTATCCCCGAGGATGCTGCGATGGGCTATTTTCCTCAACGCATACCAACATGAGTTGGAGTACCGGCCCGGAAAGGAGATCAGCCATGCTGATGCACTTTCGAGATCCCCCTTGCCCTTGTCGGATGACCAGAAGGCGAGAGTTGAAAGAGACCGCCAGGTGTTGCTGATTGAGGTTTTAGACGCACCCCCAATAGTACCAGCCGACATCGCTAGGGCGACAGGCAAGGACGGAACGCTGGAGAAAGTTAGTTCGTGGGTGCAGAAGGGGTGGCCGGCATCGTCCCCGAGTACAGAGTTCGACCCATTCTTTCGGAAAAAGCTAGAGTTGTCCCTAGAAAGGGGGTGCCTTTTGTGGGGCCAACGGGTGGTGGTCCCTACGCCCCTGCGGACGAGGGTGCTCGAACTGCTGCACGTCAGCCACCCGGGCATTGTGCGTTCGAAGGCGCTGGCCCGGAGTTACTTCTGGTGGCCACAGCTGGACGCGGACATTGAGCACATGGTCGGCACTTGCGAGGCATGCCAGGGATCCCGTCCTGAGGCGGCCCGTCTTCCGCATAGGGAATGGGACACAGCACGGGGGCCATGGTCCAGAGTGCACGTAGATTTCGCTGGCCCATTCCGAGGAACCATGTTTCTCCTAGTCGTGGATGCGTTCTCCAAGTGGCTGGAGGTTATCCCAGTAAAGAGCACGTCCTCCGCCACGACAATTAGCCGGCTAAGGAGAGTCTTTTCCACGTTCGGTTTACCCGACACTTTAGTCAGCGATAACGCTAGTTGTTTCACCTCCGCCGAGTTCGGGGCGTTCATGGAGGCTAACGCCATTCGGCATGTCACGTCCGCACCGTTTCACCCGGCCACGAATGGCCAAGTGGAACGGCTGGTGCGTACAACAAAGGAGGCGCTGCGGCGCATGGGCCCGGGGGACCTGAATCACCAAGTGTGCCAATTCCTCTTAGCATATAGGGTGACCCCCTTAGCGTCAGGCTACTCGCCGGCAGAGCTCTTGATGCGGCGAAAGCTGACCACGATCCTGTCCAGGCTAGATCCAACGAGAGTCGAGGATAAAGGGAAAAACATAGGGTTGGCAGTCTCGAAAGGTTTCGCCGCCGGTGACCCTGTTCACTGCAGGAACTATTCCAGCGCAGGGCCAGCCTGGGTGCCGGGGACGGTTGTAGAACAGACGGGGCCAGTGTCGTACCGGATCGAGACTACCACCGGCCTCCTCTGGAGGAGGCACGCTGATCAACTGAGGCACCGGGTGAGTGGGCCAGCCAGCGGGGCTCAGCAACAGAATTCAGCGTTAGGGTTCTCCCCCACCCGCTTAACCCAAGGGGGAGACAGCAGGGGACAACAGTCCCAAGCAAGGGGGGAAGGCAGAAGCAGCGGCCCCGACTCATACCCTTTTGATACGCCAGTTCTATCAGGGGCCGGGGAAGGAGGAGAGGAGTGCGCGACCGCTGCCCCCGATTGTAATTTTGATCTTGATTTTGCGAGCCGGGGGGGTTTTCAGGAGTGTTCCCCCACCCATCCAAGCGAGAAGAGGGGTTTTTCGTTAGCCCCCAGTGCCCCCGGTTCCTCCCTAAGAAAGAACACACCTCCCAACAACGCCGCGGAGCCGCGGCCAGTCACTAACGAGTCTCCCTCTCCAATTACAGGACAGGAAACCCGGGAACAAAGAGAAGGTAGCAAACCCGGGGAGAGGCAGCCCGCATCGAGACCCCAGCGTGTTCGAAATAAGCCATCTTGGCTGAGAGACTTTGTCTCCTAAGGGGGGGGAGTGTGTTTAAGTGTGGGCTCGAGACTTTGTCTCGTCCTAGGGGGGAGGGGTGTTGTGTTCTGATGGTTTTTATTGTACACATGGATTACAATGTATCTGAGCCAATGTAACCTTGCCTATAGTAACAATGTAACCTTCAGCTGTATCATATAAACCCTGTAATAGGACGCGAGTTAATGACCACCAGCTGGCAGCAGCGAGCGTCCAAGCTCTCTTGGTCCAAACTCATCAAAGGCAACAGCGCGGGAAGATTTCCCGCCACCACCTACACCTGGACAAGAAGGGCGTGACCTGCAATGACGTCACGCAGACAGTAGCCAATGGGCTACCATGGCACCACGTTCAAATGTATTACTGCTGTATATAAAGAGCTATCGATCCGCCATTACCTCATGTTCCCTCTGTCCACGATGCAATAAACCTGAGTTAACCCAGCCCGAGGCTGTGTCCTGTGTCTTGGTTTGCATACACCAAATCACCATAGAGATATAGGAGTACAAAAGGTAGCTTCTCTCACAGCAGGGCTGGAGAACACATGATGGAGAACACATGACCCTCCAGACGTTGCTGGACTGCAGTTCTTTTCAGCTTGGACCTGCATAGCCCTAGAGTGGTGTTCCCCACCAGGAGGGTAGGATATAAATTTATAGACAAATTTATTGATAAATAAATAATGGGTAATTGAAACTGCAGTCCATTGATATTTGGGGGTAAGTGATTGTCATGTGCTCCCTGGCCCTGTTTTACAGTCTATTTCCTGCCTCCTACAATTCTTGTTGAAGTAGAGGAAATTAGATGCCACTATCCTGTAAGCTAGAGATAAAGTAACTTTTAACAAACATTTGAGGGGGGCTTGAAAAGGGCACATGAGTTGCAAGTCCGAAAATCAGTGCAAGAAAATTAAATACAGAATCAACTAAGCAAGTGTTCCCATAAATTATGTACAATGACTAGAGAGGCTGTTAATATAACTCAGGGGTGCCCAAAAAATTTGGGCTGCGCCACGTGGTTCAGCAGGCCCGTTATGTGGTTTTTCCCACTTGAAACAGATGTTTATGACAGCCACGGATACATTTATGGCAGCATTTTGCACAAGTGTGTTTAACTTCAGGGAGAGGTGAGAGTGGTGAGGGCCAGATGATTTGGTGCCACAGGCCAGATCTTGCCCATGGGCCATAGTTTGGTCACCCCTGATGTAACTGAATATAGTGAGCTAAAACATGACAGAACAAAATGAACTTGTAGGGAATGTTTTGACTTTAAGATGAGCTTCCTGTCTTACAACAAACTGTAATTCTTTTGGATAAAATCTTTCTGTATTGTTTCTATATTGTTTCTGCAGTCACTCCATCAGCTGTAGCCACGGGTACCAGTCTCAGCTGAAAGTCTGCCTTGACTCACAAACAAGGTTAAATCTCAGCTCATCTAGGCTACAGCCTCAGCTCCTGAAGTAAGACATCTCCATTGAGTGTCTGTAGGGTTAGGATGTTACAGCACTGGGCAGTAAACAGTGGAAAGATACTTCTATCCTTGAGCAAAGTCATAAGCTATGTATTCTTGGTTGCGTCACTTTGTGTCTTTCATCTTCATATAGCTAAACCAAGAGGTAAAATCTTGGAGCATGTGTAAGGTATTTTATAAATCTTGAATGCAGTACCAGTATTGCAGTATATCCCCGCCCCATTAATTTTTAAAACATATCACCCCAAACATCTCAAACAGTAAAAGAAAACTGACACAACTATGTATGTGAAGCAGGTGGGTCAGATGATTTCTTTCTTTCTTTCTGAAATGCCCATTGTTTCCTAAAACTGTTGTTTTCCAGGTGAGCAACTTCCTCTCAAGGATCTTGCAGATACAGGCAGTGGGGAGAATGCTGACATCCTGTTAGAGGTAACAGAAGATAAATAATATCTGCCTACTGCTTCTTTTAACCCGAATGTGCCCTTTTCAAGCCCCCTCAGCTTATGGATCCACTTACCTTCCCATTGTACCTGGCTGATAGAGTTACAACTCTAGCTGTTGAACCAACAACTGCTCCACATCGGAGATTTTGCTGGGGGAAGGGGAATGGTGATGCAATCAATCAATTTTAGACTTGTGACTCATTATTGTGTGCATGTGGCAGTTCAGATGATAATATGTACAACTTCATTTGCTTCAGTACATGATAAACCAGTCTTGCTGAATGGGGACAGCAGTAGTGATACCTCTGTGGGAGGACACATGCTTTGCTACATGCAAAAGTCTCAGATTCTTTGTGCAAGTAGGGCTAGAAAACAGTCCTTTCACATTTGTCTGATTTTCCAAACAAAGCCCACCAGATGGCAGATGTGGGCTAACCCTGCAGGTTAGATCCAGAAGTTGCTGGCTCTGCTTTAAGAAGTGTGAGCTGCTAATCATGGAGACAGCAGTGGCTCAAGTGGTTAAGACGCTGAACTCGATGACTAGAAGGTCAGAGTTCAATTCCCGAGTACTGCATGACGGGAGTGAGCTCCCGTCTCTGTCCCAGCTCTTGCCAACCTAGCAGTTCAAAAGCAAGAAATTGCAAGTAGATAAATAGGGACCACTTCAGTGGGAAGGTAAACAGCATTCCGGGCACTACAGTGTTGAGGCATGCCTGCCACGTGCCCACAGAAAATGTCTGCAGATGGTGACAGCGCTGGCTCTTTGGCTATAAACAGAGATGAGCACTGAACCCTAGAGTCAGATACAACTGGCTTTTGAGCAAGGGCGACCTTTACCTAATCATGGCTGCTTGGGCATTAGCAGGCACATTCCTTAGTGGGCTATCATGTCTATTTCTGATTCTTGGCTAGCTTGCAGAGTCCCCAAAGTCAGGAGTCCTCATTCTTTCAAACTGAGACTCCTCCTTAATTTATTTCCTTATATTCTTCCCACACTTTCTTACTGTTTTTTAAAAATTCTAAATTCATCCAGGTGATAAGCCCTAGTTATATAATCCACCTCACTGAAGCAGTATCCATTCTCATATTTCACCCTAACATCTGGGGAAAACTCTTTTCAGGAGGCAATGCAATATTTTTCACTGGATGCTTCTGAACTAGCATGACATGTACAGGTATCTGAATTCCCTGCCCTTTTGAGAAAGATTTGCTGTTGTTCAGTCACACAGTCGACTCTGACCCTTTGCGACCCCATGGACCATTGCCCACCAGGCACCTCTGTCTTCCACCATCCTCCTCAACCTGCCCAGCTCTGTGCCCATTGCGTCTACAATACCATCTAGCCATCTCATTTTCTGCTCCCTCTTTCTTCTTTTTCCCTCCACCTTTCCCAGCATCAAGGCCTTCTCAAGTGAATCCTTTATTCTCATTTGATGTCCAAAGTACTTTAGCATCATCTTTACTTTTTGACCTTCTAAGGAGCACTTAGGGACCACTTCGGTGGGAAGGTTACAGCATTCCGTGCATGCTGGTGTCTAGTCATGCCTACCACATGACCATGAAAACATCTGCAGAAGCAGACAGCGCTGGCTCTTTGCCTTTTGAACAGAGATGAGCACTGAACCCTAGAGTTGGATACAACTGGCTTTCGAGCAAGGGAAACCTTTACTAAGGAGCACTTAGGGTTGATTTCCTTCAGGGTTGACTTATTTTATCTCTTTGCTGTCCACTCCAGGGTATTCTCAAAACTCTCCTCCAACACCACATCTCAAAGGCATCTATTCTTCTGTGTTCAGCCTTCCTAATGGTCCAGCTCTCACAACCATACATTACCACCGGGAATACCATTGCCTTGACTATGCGAATTTTTCTTTGCAAAATGATGTCTCTACTTTTAACTATGTTCCCCAGGTTCCTCATAGCTTGTCTTCCAAGCATCAGTTGCCTTTTTATTTCATGGCTGCAATCACCATCTGCAGTGATTTTTGATCATAAGAAAGTAAAATCTGTCACTACTTCTACTTCTTCCCCATCTATTTTCCAGGGACTGATAAGGCATGTTGCCATTATCTTGGTTTTCTTGATATTGAGTCTCAAGGAAGATAGGAATACATAAAACAGTCTTCCGAAGACCAGGAATGATGGGGCATTGTACAGTTCAACAAACAGTATGATTTCTGTTTCTGTGTGGACCACATGCTATGATTCTTGCAATATAGCAGTCAAGCATAGATTAACAGTAGACACAGTAGAAAGCACAGAGATAAAATGTGGATCCAGTCTAAAAGTGGATATTGATGCAGCCAACAAAATATTTAAAGGAAAAGTTATTGATGAGGTGATGAAAGGCAGATGGTGAGAATCAAGAAGTTAGGGTGGAATTTTATATTAATCTAGTCCCTTTTCAATTCAGTAGTGCAGAAACAGACAACTAGGAAAGCATTGCACCTCCTTTTAATCACTGTTAAACTTCATCAGATAATTACCATCTGGGTGTTACACGCAGAGAGCAAGCGCAAGGAGCCCTATACAAGGATAGTTTTAATTATTTCAGGAATAGCTGAACACAATCTAGATCAGTGAACCTTGGCACTCCAGCTGTTCTTGGACTTCAATTCGCAGAAGCCCAAGTCCCTGTGAATCCACACAAATTTACTGCATACGTGCAGTAAATCCATTTGTGTGGATTCACAGGGACTTGGGCTTCTGGGAATTGAAGTCCAAGAACAGCTGGAGTGCCAAGGTTCACTATCACTGATCTAGATGATTTAATTTTAGGCAAACAAGCCAAGGAACATGTTACAGCCAGCAGAAGAGAAAATACCATTTTCTTGGATCCTTGCAGGCTACTTTGAACAGCAATTTTCAGTCTTCGAGTGATCAGCAGTTGAAGTCCAGATACAGAGAAAATTGCACATTGAGCTGCATAATTTTACTCATTTTCCCCTCAGATTCTTTGGGGAGGGATTGAAATTATGGCTGATGAGACCATCAAGATTCGGGATGAAGAGCTGGCCTCCTTGCGTCCTGCGAAACGGTTGCTCCAGATCCTCCAGCATGAGGTTTCCAAAACCCCCGCTGGGATTGAAGAACACCTGGATTATCTGTCGCAGTCAGACACCCCTATAACCCCAAAAGAATTTGAGCAACTCATCTTCACCACTGTCTATTGTGCTTACCAAGTTCGTACCATCCAGGGGTTAGAGAAAAATCTATGGATCAACCTTTTCTCCCAGTTGGTCATTGAAATCATCCGTGAGCTTTGCAAACAATACTGTCCTAATGAATCCATGGACTCTATTCAGCTACTGGCCTCTAAACCTTGGCAGGAAATGCCTGCCTATATTAGTGCACTGAAGAAATTCTATCAGTCAAGCCTAGCCATGACCCAAAGAGATCAAGAACACTATCATGCATAAAGAGCAAAACTTGGACCTACAACCCTTTGCTTATGCAAATCAACATATATACATATTTTTATATCAAGAAATCCCTGTAACACTACCCAGGGCCATACACAAAACTATCATCCTTTTCTTCCATCCCCCACCCCACCCCCAAGTGGTAAGGGACATCCTAATCTGGAGTGGTGAATCTCTGGCACTCCAGATGTTTTGAACTATAATTCCCACATTTCTTTATCCTTGGTAATACAGACTGGGGATTCTGGCAGTTGCAGTCCAAAACATTTGGAGTGTCAAAATGTTGCCACTCCTGTTCTACCCTCTTGCTTTGATTTCTATGACTAACTAAATTTCTAAAGCTTTGAGCCATGAGCTAACCATATAAAACCAAAAAGAATCTAGAACAGTGATGGCCAACCTTGGCATGCCAGGTGTTCTTGGACTGTGATTATCAGAAATCCAAATCAGCACTCCTGCTGATCAGGGCTTCTGGGATTTGAAGTCCAAGGACACCTGGAGTGCCAAAGTTGGCCATCACTGCTTTAGAACTACTACTTCTGTATTGTTTATAATATAAACATTTCCCACTGTAGCCTCCTCCTCCTTTGGCCTACAATGTTCATCAACCTCAACTGGTCTAACCAAAGGTAAGAAATTATGAAGCCCAAAAGCATCTTGAGTGCCAGAGGCCAGACATATAATTTAGGTAATACTTTACATCTCTCATTGGGAAATGGGTTGTTAGATTTCAGACAAAAGTGGGACTATTTGCCTCTGCTCGGTGGCTACTGTCAAGAAATATAGGTTCTAAAAATAAAAAAAACACCAGAAAGTGAAAATTGGAATAAACCAGGTATGTCTTAAATATTAGGAAGGGTTTTCTAATTGCAATAAAAGTTCACTAATGAAATAACTGACTACTTAGTTGGAAGATTTTAAGAAAATGGTCAGGTGTTAGGTAAAAAATCCTTGGCCCATGTTATCTATTGTTATCTCAAATTACTCTTGCTAAATGAGCAGCTGTCTCATTGGTGAAAAGTTTTTATAATTTTAAATATAGGAAACTCAAAAATAAAGCTAGACTAAAGGCTTTATTGATATATTTCTATCATAGTGTTTTTGGCTTGTATAATATGAAGGACTGCAAGTGTACTGTGCATTTGCTTTGAAAATTCTGCAAAGGCAGACAAGGGTCTGTTCCATGCTCTTTAGTACCCAGGACATTTGAAGGCAGAAACAGTTTAAAATTACTGTTCTGCTGCCTACAAATGTAAACATTAAAAATCCCATAAGCAGACTGAACTTGCTTGACTGCTTACAAAAGAAGCAGATGCTTTCTGCTATAATCAGTGGAGTGGTGTCTGGGAAAGTTGTTTTTCTAACAACAGATCTAGTAAACAGCCCCTCTCCCCAGCCAGCATGGCCAGTGACCTAGAGGACTCTGGGAGTTGAAGTCCAAAATGATAACATTTCCATAAGCTGCTAACATTGTACAGTAGAACCCCCGGATAACGCTAAAACTTGGTTCCATGAGTCTTAGTGTTATCCGATTTTTAACGTTATGTGATACATGCATCCCATAATGTAAAAATCCTATGGGATGAATCGCATAATGTTAAAACTCCATAGAGATACATTGTAACCAGCACAGGCTTCAGCGAATGCTATGCAATACATCCCATAGGATTTTAACATTGTGCAACGCAATCCTCCCCCCCCCCCCGATTGCTTAATGTTATGTGGTTTTAGTGTTATCTGGTGCAAACGTTATCCGAAGTATTACTGTATCTCAATGTAACATCAGATCTTTGCATGAGTTAACATTCTGAATATTTTGTCAATGATATACTCTTAGATAGGTATCAGTCAGCATGGGATTAGTACATATAGTTTACAAGTGTATGATTGAAACTATCCAGGGTATTGCATATACAGTACTTAACCAGAATCATGTCATAAACAAAAACTGTGTTACATTTAAAAATATGAATGTAAAAGCTTTTGACTTGTATAATTTTAACAAAGAAATATTTTTCTTTTACATTCCACCACTCATTCGTATTTGTTCATCATTCTACCTGCATGTAGCAGGTGCATGTGCTAAAGTATCACAATCATAGGACAAAAATGCAAAAGTGTGTCAGAATAACATGCAGTGGTTTGCCTCTCCTCTACCCAGTCCCTACCCAGTAAAATAACAAGAGACTAGTAGATCCCATGGAGGAACTCAGCAAAGTCCCTTTCATTTTGTTGGCTCTGTTAAGGTACAGTGTAAAGTAGCCACCTCAGATGGCTCCGTGGTGATAGATTTGATTTCAGTAGTTGAAACGATCCGTGTGCTGTCAGCATTTGCTAACCTTTGTTTTTTAGATTTCAATTCCCAGAAGCCTAAGTCAATTCCCCAAAGCACTGATCAGCCAATGTAGGCGTCTGGGAACTGAAGTCCACCAGTTTTCTGTGGAACATAGTTTGGGAAACGCTCTAGACGCCCCAACCTTTTTTGCTCCATGGGCCAGTTTCATGCTAAACATGGGGTTGGTGAGATTGGACGGTGCAAGCACATAATAAAATACAATAAAGTGCAAGGAGGAGGGTCCCAGCCACCTGCCAACTACACCATTTGACGGGCAGTGAGGTATCACACTTCACACAGGCGAGGGCAGAGCCCTGCTGTAGTTAAGCAATGCAGAGGAGGGGTTTGGCCACCTGCCTATCTGCTGTGTCTGAAGCCTGTGTTCTTGCTCTGTTTGCCAGGCAGACCTGGCAGAGCACGTTGAGGGCAGAAGGCTGCCATCAGGGCTCCCAGTGCCCTCACCCCTGCAGCCTGGTTCAAGACAGCCCGTGGCCCAGTGGTTGGGGACCTGCGCTCTAGACTATGCCAAAGTCTCATTAGTATCCTGTTGCTTTTTGCACAATGTAACAGCTTTGTTCATAGAGCACTATGCCTGCGCCTGATGATCTTTGTGGCTTGCAATAAATAAACTAGCTACAGTATCACCTATCTGAGAGTCTTTTAAAGGCAGGTTCTGTATGTGCAAAGGGTTACTGGATTCCTCCCCCCCCCCACACACACACCTGGTGGCTAAAAAGGAACTGTATGCAAAATTGACCATTCCACAGGACATTCTGTTACAACAAGATACTAGCTGAAGAGGTTATTTGCTTTGGAAGCAAATAAATCCTCTGCTGAAGACAACTTGCTGTGTGGTAGCTAATATACAGTATTGCACTTTGTACACATATGCAAATGTATCCACACAGCTATTATAAGCTTTAATCAGTAGATTAATTTACTAGAAACAGCTGATTAATTTTCCAAAAACATTTTTAATTTTTTGGCCACTTAAAGATATACGTACATTTTAGCAATCTGTTTTTTGCACATTAAGAGAGGTAACTCATGGGGGGGGGGGGGTACTGAAGCTGGCCTTCTTTTTCAAACAATGAATCATAGTTAGTGTTTGTTTATTGACTTATACCAGCACTTCCTTAATAATCATACTGAGATATTGGCAACTTGAATGTTTACTTAAACTAGACACTGCTTTGTAAATGGTTAAATGGCAGTTGATCACTTAGCTACTCACATTACTGACAGCTCTAAAGCACAGCACACGTCAACATGTACTGGAAGGTCCTAAAGACCTCTCCATTAGACACACAAGCAAACCAAGTGCCTTATGTCACAGGTTCATTGAGAACCTAGCAGTTCCTGCCAACCTAGCATTTCGAGAACAAGAAATTGCAAGAAGATTCCATAGGGCCCACTTCGGTGGAAACAGATCCTGGGGACATGAAAGGAGCCTCCTATGGGCATCCCCTGAGTGGGGTTTCTCCAGCAAAAATCCTTTCAACCCAGAATAATCTCTGGCATGAAATTATTATTATTGAGTTCATTGTTCTACACATCGTTTGCATTTGCAGAAAATGTTCTTGATCCCCAAAAGCCTTGTAGAGAGGACACACTTTTATAAGTCCTTTTAGCATATTTGCAGCAATTCCTTCACTCCTGTCTCATTTCACCACTCCTATTTCCTCTACTCCCCAAACTACCTCATGCTTTATGCTTAAACTGAACAGCAATTATGAACCAAACACGTACAGCCCGCAAATGTCATTCTACAGATGAGAGAAACAACAATGCTTCTACAGGCAGGATATAGGTGCACAGCATGAGGAATGCACTGGACATACAAAAGCATGCTCTTCACATTGTCATGTAAAGGGTGACATCTGTCCATGACCTGCACCCAAGTCAGCTGCCTCTTGACTTCTTATGCCCTTTTGGTATTTAGAGCCTTGATCCCCAAGACTTGTTAGCATCTGGAGGTGGTTTTGGCTTAGTCTCAGGATAGACCAAGAATCCAGTGAAGGTAATGTACTTGCCATGGTTGCTGTAGGCACCATAGCCATCATGTTGGTGGCTATAGAGCCAGACGGTATCACCATACTCCAGAGACACCATTATGCTTTGGCTCTGCATCTCCCGCCTCTTAGAGTGGTTGTCGTCATAGATCATAGCTTGAACCTCATTGTGGTTCTTCATCAATTTCACCGACATGGTCTTGAAAGGCATCTTGCCAATAGTGAAAGAGAAATAGTAGGCACCTGGGACGCGACACGTGAAGATGCCACTCGAGAAATTGAAATCTTTCCCAATATTCACAAACTCTGTGTCAAAGGTGATGGGTTCGTGCTGAATTTGCTTCTCATCTGATCCAAGGAGGCTTTCAGAACGAGCAGCAGAAAATGCTGAGCGAGGATCAAGTGACCTGATTGGCTGGTCAGAAAGCATGTGCCTTTCTGAGACTTCATTCTGGTTCATGGAAAATTGCTGATGGACATGAGGAGGAGGAGGAGGAGGCGGCCCTGGTGGTTCTCGTAACTCCTGAGAGCCCACAGTGTTTTGAAAGTAGCTTGATGTGTCTGGGTAGATAAGGTACCCATTGAAAGTTGTATAGGGACCCACATTGCTGTAGAGGGCATACTTGGGATCTCCATGTAAACGCAACCAGACTGTGTCACCATAATCCAACTGCAACATTGCACTCTGGCTGGCCACTTTCCGCTCTTTACGGTGATGTTCATCGTATACAATGGCTTGCACCTCATTCTTGTTTCTCATCAGCATGACTGACAAATTTTTCTTAGGGTACTTCCCGACTGTGAAGGAAAAATAATAGGCTCCAGGGACACGGCAACGAAACAACCCAGCTTTGGGATCAAAGTCGCCCCCAATATTCACATAGACTTTATCAAAGGTGATCACCATTTCGGTGCTTCCTTCCATGCTGCTGGTTCGAGCCACTGAGAAAGCAGATCGGAACTCAGTTCCAGAATCAACAGGGAAGCCATTCACAGGAGAGCAGATTGCTTGATACAGGAAGCCAAGTAAAAGCTGAGCTTTCAGTTGAGTCGTCATATCTAGAAGAATGAGGAAGAGGCTTTTTAGTTGAAATATTCTAATACTTCCAGTTTCTTCTACACATTCACAACAGAAACATACTGGAAGAAGACTTTTAAAAGCTAAACATCAAGATTATTGTGGCAATCCATAAAGAATTACAACAGCTAGTCTGGTCATAATTTTACATGTTTACATGATTTAGGGTCACAATTCTATATGCTTCTTTGTAAGTAAGCACTATCAGGCCCAGCCTAAGATATTTGGCTGCCTGAATGGGAGCAGCAAATTCCTACCCTTGTAAGACAGGATGAATAGTACTCAACACCAGCCAAATTATTTTTGTGTTTAGAGAAGAAAATCCCACAAAGACAATTTCTCATCCAGAGCAATAAACAAAAATAGAAACTTTTTTGGTTTACAAATCAAATTAACAATTTGCTGTGTCTTCATAATGTTTAAATCTAAAGCCTGAGCCAGTCTCCTCTCCCCACCTAATGGTAGGTCCAATCCTGTGTACCATTGAAAGAATAATGGAAACAGAGGAATGAGCTCTGTGTGCTTCTGTATGTGGTCTTCCTATAGTCCACTGTTGGCTCTCTGTCTGTCTGTCTGTCTGTCTGAGTGACTCCCTCCTTGCCACCTAAATCTTTCTCTGGACCTTCCCTCTCAGTTTTATAGCAATTTGGTCTCAAGTGCCATGTATGTGTGTTAAGGAATGCACATTAGGCATCCAGGATGTTTTATTAACTGAGGATGACATGTGGAAACTTGTTGGATATAGGGCAGGTAATGTCAACAGCCCAATGGCGTTGAATCTTGATCTAACTTATTCTGTTCTCAGGATTGAGACTAGTGTACGTGGAACTTTGGAGCTGTGCTGAACTGAGACATACTGAGGCTGTAAACTATGTCAAGATGAAGAGGCCCATAACATTACCTACCCCCATGTGCATTCCGTAAAGCTTTAAAATGAGTATGAACAATAAATAAATTGTATTTTAATTATTTTTAAATAGAGGCCCTTTACAATCTATGATTATTTAACTTGTATGTAAATCTGGCACTGTGGAATGATATGCATTTGCTTCCCTGGTAGTTCTAAGAAAGGCTGTCTCACAACCAGCAGTGACTGCTCCCACCCACCCCTGACCAGCCGGGCCAGGGGAGGGAGCCGAGATGGTGCAGCAGCTCCGGTGGTTCCACGGTGACAGCTTTTCATGGCCCTGCCAGGAACGAGGCTCAGCTGGGCTGCTCCCACCCCCTCCACCCCCCGACCAGCTGGGCCAGGGGAGGGAGTCGAGATGGTACGACCATTCCAATGTGTGACCAGAAAATAGATTTTTTAAAAACAAAGAAACCTTCAAAACATGTTTCCTTGAGAAGACCAGACTAATTTACACATCATGAAGACTGCCTCTTTATGAAATCATAGAAAAGAAAAAACATCAGTTGAATGGTAAAAAGCTGTTGCTAACATTAAAATAAATCATTTCAGTCAAGAAATGATGGGACAAGAGTATGTACACTGGAATTAAAACTATAGCCTGGCCCATGCAAAACATCAACAAAGATGGGACCTAATAATTCTCCCCACCCACCCAACACACACAAACGCACACCATGCTCTCACTTCTATCATTCTAATAGCAAGAAGCCAAAGCATGGTCGATTGGTGTTTTCAGTCTGAAAACAAGTCTGGCAGTCACTGCATTGCCCTGTAGCATATTTCACTGTCTTCTTCTTTTTCTTGTGCTCATTAAAACATCGTTCTAAATCTGCCTCGGGGTCTCTTCTTGTCTGCCCTGTCTGTCACTTCAGAGCTGGCTTAATGCCAGATGGCAGGCTTTGAGCATTCAGAAGAGTGTTTTGTGGGAGCCAAAGAGCGTGTAATGCAGAACTCAAGTGTACAGGAGATAAGGGTGAATAAGAAGGCCTTGGGATTTATGGCTGGGGAGGGGCACCTGGAACCTGAAGCCCAGGAAATGAAGAATATGGACTATGGGAGTGCTGACTTGGGCTTCTGGAAATTGAAGTCCAAGACCACCTGGAGTGCCAAGGTTCACTATCATTGCCATAGGTCTTGGGATCCTCAGACAGGAGATGCGCTGCTACATAGAGACAGTATGGAAAGCCATAGAAAAAGAAATATAATTTTTTTAGGTGTTTCAGTAAAAATGACTGCAAAGTTATCGTTACTGGGTGAGATAGAGGATCTTAAGTTGGATAGAAACCAAAAGCAATTAGTCCTAATTTTGCTGACAGTGACAAAATCTATGATTTCCAGAAAACGGAAAAACAAAATCAAGTTTAATAAAAAAAATTGGTATAGGGAGATCTGGCAATTAGTGCTAAATGATAAATTGACAGTAGATTACAAAGCCAGAAAGAGCTTAATAAATAGAGGCACTTTTTGGAACATAAGAACATAAGAACAGCCTTGCTGGAACAGGCCACAGCCCATCCAGTCCAGCATTCTGTCTCACACAGTGGCTCACCATTTCCTTCAGGGTATTCCCAAGGAGATGCCTTCACCTGCTTAGGATTCCCTGGAAATGGCATTGAGAGATATCCTGCCTATCTCTCCAACCCCGAGGTTGTCCTTAAGTATCTAGAATTATAGCCATTGATCCCCTTGTCCTCCATGAACTTGTCTAATCCTTTCTTAAAGCTGTCAAGACTGACAGCTGTCACCACTTCTTCTGGCAGGGAGTTCCATAGACCAGTAATCCTCTGGGTGAAAAAGTACATCTGGAACCCATTTGTGGTTTATGCTACAACTAATGAAGAAGGCATTAAACCTAGTTTAAGATGTAAGAAAGTTCTGGGAACAATAATATAAAGGAGGTAAATTACAAGTTCCAAAACTGTACAGCACTGGGGGAATGAGAGGATACTTTGGAGGAAATTGAGGGCGGAATAGGTGGTTGTGGTAGGTAAGAGGGGGTACAATTTGGGGATACACATGTGATTTATATGTTCTAGTTGTTTTGTATATGTTTTTCACATGTAAAATAATAAAAACTATTTTTAAAAATAGATAGGAGATGCACCCATAATATGATGAAAAGAATACTGAAGCTTAAATTTCAAGCCCACTCCTCTTTACCCTCAGGCCTGTGTCTCAGTTTTTGAATCTAGCTTTCTCACATGATTTAACCTGGCTCTTTTGGACTACAGCTCCAAAAGTTACATTCAGAGCAGAATTACTTTTGGATTATAGTTTGCTTTTTAAGATTACAGTTCCTAGAGACACACCTCCCTTGCTTTGGTATTTTGTAATCCCCAAAAGTAACTTTTCAAAGCTAGGCTTTGATTTTCTGTCTTAATGAATGGTTGTTTGTATCATCAGAAAGGGAAAGATGAGGTCCCTTTTATCCAGCTTTGTGGCAAACTGTATGCTTGTCAAGCAGACACATCTCGGTCTTGCGGGATGCCTTGTACAGCCATGAACTCATGTACAGCCATTGACCACACCTGTACTGATGATGTTCCTGTAGTGCTATGGTCATACCTGTCAAGTATCCCGTATTGGCCAGGATTTCCTATATTTCAGTGCTCGTTCCTTGCCTTTCCTGCCACCATCCTGTATTTTGAACGGCGGGGAAAGGGGTTACTGTGCATGTGCGCCCATCAGAAGCAGTTCTGCACATGCACAAAGGGGTTCTGCACATGTGCAAAGGGGTTCTGCGCATGCATAAAGGGGTTATGCGCATGCGCAAAGGAGTTGTTGCTGCGCATGCGTGCCCGGGCTGGAACAGTTCCCGTATTTTCCGGAGCCGCACTTGACGGGTATGGCTACGGTTGTGACTAGTAAAGGTCACACACAAATTTAAAGTGTATTTGGAGCAAAACCCTAAAAATATTTCACTCAAATCTTCTTTCAACACTTCTTGAAAAGCCTTATGTTTGAACTATCTTAAAAAATGCTTAAATTAAGATACATGTTAAATAAATAATGAATGAATTCTTAATGATCAAATTATACTATTCAATGCAGAGACGTGCAAGCCAAAATTGTCTTATACAATGGGGGTTTCCTACTTCTTAACTCTTACTATATCCTCTTTCCAGTAGTTGCACACAACTGGTGGCACATGTTGGGATAGTGTGGCATATAGTGAGAAGGGGGAAGATTAAAATAATACTTTGTATATTTCAAATGTCTGCTAGTTTTCTAAGTCATTTAGCCATTGAGCAGCAGTGCCCTCAAGCTGATCTGGTTATTGCAGGAGCCAGGGAATCTTTTTGGGGGAGGGGGGGGGGATTCTATCACAATGTGATGTGAAGTTTGCAGGACATACCCACAGTAAATTAGAATTATCAACCAGTTCCATTTTATGTTTCCAATACTGACACGTGCCGTGGTTAATTCGAATCCAGTTAAGCACTGTCTGATATTTCCTTGGAAGATGTACGGTAGACTAGGCTCCTTATGGTGCACCCCAGGTAGCGTGACTTGCCATGGCTAAATAGTCTACACATTTTGGCTGCTGGACTGCACAAGGTCTTCCCAGCAAGAATCAACATGAATACCGAAACTTTACACACTGTGTCAACTCCACTGGCCTGGCAGAAGGCAATTGGCCAATGATCCCTTGAAAAGAATTCTGCTCGGGAAAAGGAAACTTTTGCAGCTCACTAACAGAAAGATTAAAAAAGAGATTTTTGTCAGGGAGAAAGACTATAAGCAAAACATGGCTTCTCCACCTCACCCCCCTTTTTGGAGTAGGAATATCAATGGTTATGGATGTTGTTGCACTGCATACTCGTTGAGTGTTGAATAGAACTAGGTAAGTAACTAGTGAAAACATGGGAGTTGCAACATCCTGACCCCAACTGGGCCTCTTTAATCTTGATTCTAATCGTGTTATGTTTAATGAAGTAAAATTGGGTTGAGAATGGTTTTACATCATCATCATCATTATTATTAATTAAATTTATATCCTGCCTCACTCGACACGACATGCGACTCAAGGCGGCGTACAACATATCTACTATACAATGCAGTTACAATACAATTATAAATAGAAAGAAATTACCAAAAAATACAGAGTGCACAACTTACAAAATTTACAAAACAAGTACATATTATGCAATAACACCGTTTAAATACTAACACAAACAAAATTAGTTGAACACTACCCTCGGCTACACAACATCCATGAACGGAGCCCCATGGCTCAAAACGTCCACAAACGGAGCCTCGTGGCTCAAAACATCTACAAACGGAGCCTCATGGTTTGAACGTCCATGACTGAGCCAGGGAGAAACCAGCCCCAACCCAGTTGAGGCAAAACTGTCCCGGCAGCTCCAGCATCAGTGGCTTTTTTATGGCCTCGCCACGAGAATGATGCTCAGCTGGGCTGCTCCCACCCCCTGACCAGCCAAGCCAGGGGAGGGAGGTGAGATGGTGCAGGGGCTCCGGTGGTTCTGCGGTGGTGGCTTTTCATGGCCCCACCGGGAACGAGGCTCAGTTGGGCTGCTCCCCCCCCCCTCCCGACCAACCGGGTCAGGGGAGGGAACCGAGATGGTACGGCCATTCCAACGTGTGACCAGAAAATAGATTTTTTAAAATAAGGAAATCTTCAAAACATGTTTCCTTGAGAAGACCAGACTAATTTACACATCATGAAGAGCAATCCTTTTTTCAAACCACCCACTTCTCTCTATAAAAATGATATTTTATCTCAGTCTTGGTGCATCAGAATATTATGACAGCAAGTTTGCCCTGGGGCCCATGCCATCTTTGATCCTGCTTAGGCTATGGATGACAGAAAAGGACTGAACTTGATTGGATGTTGCTGGAATTGTTCCAGAATCCATCTTGCTCTCTGTGGGGCAGGTTCAGCATTTCTCAGAGAAACAGCTGGAAGCTATTAAAGGAATGGCCTTGCAGGCTTACAGACATTTCTGGCCTGTGTTGATCATGTGCTGCCTCAAGCAACAATTTATCGCTTCAGAGTTAGGTTCTGTGTATATGGAGATTTTGGAAAGTGCTAAATTAAGGCTTATGTGGCCATTTAGTTTCATGTTTTACAATCTTAGCTATTTCTCAAAAGCTAGAAGAATGTATGAATGTTCTTGAATTCCAAACCATTTAGACAATGTAAGAAACAAGGAAGGTTTCATCTCCTCTCTTAGTCAAAAGTCATCTTTTCAGAAAAAAGGGAATGCTGAGACACTTTTATCTAAAATGCCATTTTAGGTTGCATTAACAGAAGTTTGGTCTCAAAAACCTGTCAGGTACTAGGTAAAGGTAAAGGCCATCCTTGCTCAAAAGCCAGTCATATCCAACTCTAGGGTTCAGTGCTCATCTCTGTTTCATAGCCGAAGAGCCAGCACTGTCTGCTTCTGCAGACGTTTCTGTGGTCGTGTGGCAGGCATGACTAGACACAGGAGCGCAAGAACACTGTTTACCTTCCCAGTGAAATGATCCCTATTTATCTACTTGCAATTTCTTGCTTTCGAACTGCTAGGTTGGCAGGAGCTGGGACAAAGACGGGAGCTCATTCCATCCTGCAGTATTCAGGTATCGAACTGTTGACTTGCTGCCTTCCAGTCAGCGTCTTAGCCACTTGAGCCACTGCAGTCCCCTGCCAGGTACTAGTTCACCTCTGTTCAACATTAGTTAGGTCTCATCTAGTGTCGAGTTCTGGACATTGCACTTTAAGAAGGATGCTGAACAGATTCAGAAAAGGGCAACAAGAATTAATCAGGGGACTGGAAATCAAGCCATATGGCTGTAATGGCAAACATTGGCACTCCAGATGTTCTTGGGCTTCAATTTCCAGAAGTCTAAGCCCCATGAATCCACATGAATGGGTTTACTGCGATTAATCCGGCCCCCGCTGCCCTCGTCGCTCCTGGAAGCAGAAGTACAGGCATGTTTTACATCCGCTTCCAGGAGCGACGAGGGTGGCGCGGACCGGATGAATCGCAGTAAACCCATTTGTGTGGATTCACGGGGGCTTGGGCTTCTGGGAATTGAAGACCAAGAACATCTGGAGTGCCAAGGTTTGCCATCACAGCCCTATGGGGAAAGACTGAATGAACTGGGTATGTTTAACCTTGAGATAAGGAGACTGGGGTGTGGGGGGGAATATGATATCACTTTTCAGGTACTTGGAAAATAGTCAGAAAGAGGAGAGGCAGGATCTGTTCTCGCTAATCCCAGAGTGTAGGACACATAATAATGGACTCAAGTTACAGGATATAGGTGGAAAATATCATAATTTAACTGTTAGAGCAGTACCAGAATGGAACTAACTACCACAAGAGTTGGTGAGTGCTCCAGCACTGCAGGCGTTCAAGAGAAAATTGGACAACCATCTGTCTCATCTGCTTTGATTTGGATTCCTGCATTGAGCAGGGATTGGACTCAATGGCCTCACAGACCCCTTCTAAGTCATTTATTCTATGATCTATATCTTCTGCAAAACAAATCTATTTAACCACAGACTTTTCTTTAATTTTCTTTGTACAGCTACTGATCACCTATTTTTTGTACACCCCATTAACAGAACAGTTGATATGGATGTTTAAGTGCCAGTTTATATCTGAAAAGATCAGAGGCAATCAGACAGAATTTTAAGATGGCACACCATTAATTTCTCTAGCCTATAAAGATGCCTCAAGTGCTGGCTCCTGTAGGAATCGGGGCCGCTAGGACGGCCGTTGTGTCCCGGAGGAGACTGATCAAGAAACGATACGAGGCAGTATGGAGCGAGATCAGATCAGTGGTTTATTGAAGGAAAAGTATCTACATTTATAGATCAGAAGGCAAGGCAGGAAAAAACTGTCACCTGACAGAGAATCACATCACCTGTTTACTCAGGTTAATGAGGAATCCTTCTTGGGGAAGTTAATTAACATGGACAAACATTGACAGGGGAAACACCATTGTCTAGGGTTTAGACTGGGGTAAACATGGCAACTATTTGCACCAAGGATAAGGACAAACTCGGAGATGAGTGATTACCTTAATGGATAACAGAGTCTGGAGAAATGCCTCCTCAGCGGAACCGTCGGTCAGGTCATTAATTGGGTGAATCAAACCCTATTATTAATCCACCCCCCTTAATTTCTCTGCCCGCAGAGCCCACGGGCCAGGGAGCGTTCTCCCGAAGTGGCCTCTGCGCGGGCCGTTCCATTCCATTGGGGCATGGGGAAACCACATCTCCCCTTTTCGTTTTACTTAAGAGCCTGACCGGCGACTCTGCACAAGAGAGGCACCAGCTGATGAGCGGGAATGGTGCTTCGGGGCTCCCTCCGGGAGCGGCACCTTGATATTAGTGAGGGAATACATTGTGCGAAGCAGCATACTGCTATGCCTAGTATAATCACCCCCACAACCACTTTGAGTACCGTCTGAAGCCATCCCCACGGAATCCATGACCACATCCAGTTCCACAATGAACTCCACCAAGCTCCCCATGCAGAACCCTCCCTGATGCCTTCGACTATGGTGTGGAGGTCTGTGAGCTGACTCTGCACCTTACGGGAGTTGTCAGTGAGATTAAAGCAACACATACCATGAAAAGATTCGCAACCCAGATGATGTAGCAATAAGAGATAGTCTATATTGTCAAGTATGGCATGGCGAAGCTCTGCCTGCTCTTGGTTGAGCAGCGCTATCGCCGAGGAGGTGTGGTTGATGGCTTTGGCTAATCCGCAAGCCAGTCGACCGATCCTCCGAGCGTTGCCGACTGCCAAGCCTGGCACGCCAACAATGCTGACCGCCAACGAGACGTATTCGGCTGAACTCATCACTCTAAAGCTGCTCTCACATGAGCTGTCTAACTGGGTGGTGCGAGTGTGCCGTATGGGTGAGGAAACATCTGAAACATTTGTGCTAGGGGTAATCATATCCTTGGTGGGGAGCAACAGTGTCAAACGACTAATGCAACATATAGCATCTGATACATTTGCGGGAATGTAGTTCCAAGTGTACTGATTACACGTAAAGAACCAACCAGAAGGTAGGGTAACATGAGCATACATTGAACCAAGTGTCACTGGGTTGTCACAAGTCCAATTGCCACTGCCAACGTTGAGGCAGCGGCGCCTTCGGCCGACTGCGGAGCAACCGGTCATGCGAGCACAAGTAGAATTCGGGCTGGCCGCCACTCGAGGAGTGTGGAGAGTGGCTGCATCAGCCGGCAATGTCATGGTGAGCCGCATCTCCCAACGGGCGTATTCCGAGGAAGCCGCTGGGTTGTACGGGCTGAAAATCCGTTTCACAAGCCAGTCCCCATCCCTGGGGTGCGTGCCTGGAGAGTGGCACACTGGGATGAGGCAGGTGCTCAAGATTGAGGCAGAACCAATGTCCTGTCTCAGGCAAAAATCGGACTGGTTGACGAGACCCGCCAACCTTTCCCATATGTTGTAATGCATCCTGGCAGAGAGGTCTCTGCCTGGCATCAAGTCGCTGGCCTCCAGTGAGGCAGCCTGAACGCCTCCCCCCGCAAGTAGGGAGAGGATCAGGATGATGGTGACTGCCATGGTGTTGGCATGAATTCGGGCAAAGATTGCAGCTGTGAGGTTCTCCGGTGTCGGTTCCTTCTCCTCGCGCCGGGTGATGCTCTCGGACTCACTGCAAAGGGCCTTGACCATCCCCCAGGTGATCTTCGGTGCTGTCCTCTGTGGCCGTTTCTTCCGACGGGTCCTCTCGGTCAGAGTGAGGTCCTCCATCTCCGGGATCGGACTCGGGTCGGTCTGGGTCCACGCCATGTGGTTCCAAGTGAGGCTTGACGCACCGAGCTGGAATCCAAACGACACCTATAGGAGACATAACTGCAGCATACCCTCTTCCCCAGGTTACGAGTGGCGCCGGGCCCCTCCAGGAAGGGTCCGGTGGCACCCGGTATCGGACCATCGGTCGCAGGAGAGCCTCCGAACGGCGGAAGTGCTTCTCCTGCGGCGTGCAATCAGAAAAAACATTAAGGTGATTGTACGTAAACAATACCTTATTCAGACAATGCTGTGCCTGACCCTGTGACTTGGGGATGGCTGGTGGCTCCCCCCTTTCTGTTTGTTTGTCAATATAGGACTTTAGCGTCCGATTGACCCGTTCCACAATTGCTTGCCCCTGCGGATTGTAAGGAACGCCAAAAGTATGCTTAATGTCCCAGGTGGCCATGAAGGCCGCCAGCTGCCTGGAGCTGCAGGATGGCGCGTTATCGGTTTTCACGTGCCGAGGTTTGCCCATGGCTGCGATGCAGGCTAGGAGGTGCTGCTCCACGTGGGAAGCAGTCTCCCCTTTCTGCGCCGTTGCCCAAACGAATTGAGAAAAGGTATCAATGCAAACGTGCATGTACTGCCATCTGCCAAACTGCGGAACATGTGTGACGTCCATTTGCCATACCTGGTTGGCCTCTGTCCCTCGTGGGTTGACCCCCCCACGAGGGCCCCCCGGTGCCCCTGCACAATGCTGGCAAGAGCGAACTATGCCTTGGGCTTGAGAAAGTGGCAGATTGAACTGTCTGCCGAGCGCTTTGGCATTCTGATGAAAGAATGCATGACTCTGGATTGGCGTAGTGAAAACACCTAACACTGAACGTTGCTGAATTTCCTTTGCCGCCACATCCGCTCTGCTATTGCCCGTGGAAATCGGACCCGGTAGGTCTTGGTGACTTCGGATGTGGGCAATATAGAGCGGCTCCGTGCGGTTTTGCAAATGAAATTGAGCAGTGAGGAACAAACTAAGTTCTTGTCTATTGCGGGAGTGATGTACGCTCCCGGTAGACTGTGAAGCAAATTCCTGACATACTGACTGTCAGTAATGATGTTTAGGCGCTCTTTGGCAAAGGTGCGCAAGGCAAGGTTCACTGCTGCCAACTCTGCCCGCTGTGCGGACTTCTGAGGAAGAGTTAACAGCGTGCGCCAAGCCTGGCCCTCCTGCCAAGTCAAAACACCATATGTGCGATCCCCATCAGTAAAAACTGTCCTGGCCCCCTGAAGTGGAACCAGAGGAAGCAATTCGAACAAGCTGACTGTCTGCGTTTGAAGTGAGACAAGTCTGGGGTCTTTCGGCATGTGGTATGCCAAGCATCCGGTGAATCCTTCCAAAGCTATTGGGAGCGAGTCACCGAGCTGCATCAACTGCTGAACCTGCTCTTTGGTGAACGGGACCACGATCTTTGCTAAGTCGTGCCCTGAAATGTCCCTGGCTCTCAGCCTTCCGCGGTAAACCACCGCGGAGACCAATTCTTGGGGAGGAACGATGTTTCGGGAAAAGGTGTTCGGCAAGTACACCCATTCCACGATACTCGCCCCTTTCTCGGAGTCCACTCCTAGGGCTCCGGTGAACATGGATCCTGCCCGAACTATGTACAAGTTCAGGATCGGGGCATATGGCCCCTGAGCAATCCTGTCCACCCACCTTTGGCTGAGAATTTGGTTGACTTTCTCAAGGGCCAAGCGCGCCTCTCGAGAAATTTGTATCCGGTCTGCCGGCTGCTTGCCTAATGTTAGCAGCGAGAAGAGCGGTTTCAAAAGATCCGTATCCAATCGGAAATACGGTCTGGCCCAATTAATGTTTCCTAAAACCTGCTGCAATTCTACCAAGGTGACCGAATCCTTCAAATTGATTTGGGGCAAAACTGGTGTTGCGAAAGAGCGGAGAAGCCGATGACCCAAGTATGAGAAGGGCTCGGTTCTCTGCACTTTCTCCGGGGCAATGAGTAAACCTTTCTCCCCCAGGCTGGCCTGGAGGTCAGAAAACATTTCGCTGCCGAGTTGCGGCACTGCGACCAAGATGTCATCCATGAAGTGGCAAACTAAGGCTTTGGGGTGAAGGTTTCGAAACTTTGCCAGTGCGTTGTGAACATAAATTTGGCACAGGGTGGGCGAATTGAGCATGCCCTGTGGCAAGAATTTCCACGCGTAACGCTGCGTGGGCTCACTGTGGTTCACAACCGGCACCGTAAAGGCGAACCTTTCCCTGTCCCTGGGGTCTAAGGGAATCGTGTAAAAACAATCCTTGAGTTCTACAACTAGGATCTCCCACCCCTCGGGAATCATATTTGGATTTGGGATGCCGCATTGGAGCGGACCCATTGGCTGTATACATTTATTGATCTCTCTGAGATCGCGGAGGAGTCGCCACTTCCCCGACTTCTTCTTTATGACAAAAATTGGCGAATTCCAAGGACTAGTGGACTGCTCTATATGTCCTGTGTCTAGCTGTTCTTTGACCAGTTGCTTTAGGGTGACTAATTTCTCTCCCACTACCGGCCATTGTTCCACCCAGACCGGCGTGTCGGTGAGCCATTTAAGTAGCAACGCCATTACCCGAAGGTAAGCATAGCACCGTACTGCTGTAAAATGTCTCGCCCCCAAAGGTTGATGTGCACGTCCAGAATGTGCGGCCGAATTACCGCTGTGCCGTCAGCCCTTGGGATCGTGACTTCCACCCACTCCCGGCTCCTAAACGCTTCTTGGATGCCGCCTACCCCCCACACATCGGAGACTGGCTCAATGGCCCACTCCCGTGGCCACTGGCTTCTGCTTATCACGCTCACATCAGCTCCAGTATCTAATAACCCTGAAAATGATCTTTTATTCAGAAATACCTCAATAACTGGGCGCTGTTTCCACTCAATGTTGGTCTCCACTGTCGCTAAGACCTGATATCCTTGTACTGCCTCACTGGCGCTCGAGCGGTCCTCAGACCGGGACTCTGAGCTGTCCCTGAGCCTTCCCTGGCTATCTGCTGGCGAGTGACAAGGAACCATGATCAGTTGCGCTAATGTGTCTCCTTTGTGAATTGTCTGGGGTAAGTGGGTCCAAAGCTGAACTTGGAGAACGCCTGAAAAATTGGAGTCAATAACTCCCGGAATTACGAGAATTCCGCGTGCTCCTGCTACACTGCGAGGCAAAACTAAACCTATAAAGCCCTTGGGCAGTGGACCCATGTACTGGGAGTCCACCAGATAGACCGTGCCTGGCAGGTCGCATGTAACGTCTGCCTGACAAGTCAATTCTAGCCCTGTACTACCCTTGGGGCTGGCCTGTGCCTTCGCAATGCCTGGAATGTGAATGGAATCTAGTCTAGCTCTGGTGAGCTCTGAGCGAGGGAAGCCTCTGTTTGGACCGGGGCCAGAGACATGCCCGCGTTCCGGTTTCCTGAACTCGGACAATTTCTGGCCCAATGGTAGCCTTTCTTGCACTTTGGACACAGGGTGTTTGGAGCCTTGGAACGGCCGGAATTTTGTCCGCCTCCCTTGGATCGGCACTCCCTAGCGAAGTGACCGACCTTGCCACAATTGTGACATGCCCCTTGATTCATGCTTTTGGGTCTCCTACCCCCTTGCACCGCTGCCGCTAGCAATCCCATCTTATAGGATTCTGTGCCAACGTCGGCGCAAGCTCGAATCATGTCCGTGAGGGTCAAGTCGGGACGATTGCCCAGCGACTGCAAGATTTTACGGCAGTCTAGATTGGCATTGTCCTTGGCTAACTTCATCATGAGCTCTTGTTGGGCTTGCTCATTGTCTATCTGCCTACTGATCGCTTCCTCCAAGCGATTGATGAAGTCCATGTAGGGCTCCTGGGCTCCCTGCTTAATTGCGGTGTAATTCTTAGCCGCCTTGCCAGTGGCTGGAACCTTGAAGAAAGCCCTAAAAGCAGCCTCGGCTGACATCTGAAGAGTGGCGAGTGGCAAGTTGATCTGCGCATCGATAGATTCGAAGGCCCCTGACCCATATAACTGGTCAGGAAGTACTGCGCCTCCCATCCTGGCAGCCCTAGTTTGAGCCTCGAGGCGAAACTCGCTGTCCCAAATCAGATACTGGCTAGGGTTGAGCATCATCCGCATGACGGCTTTCCAGTCGTGCGGGATGAACATGGTGTTCTCGCACACTTGCTGAAGCGTGCCCCTAGTAAACCGACTCTGAAGCCCTGTCTCTGAAATGGCCTTCCGTATAGCCATGAGAAGCTTATACGGGACTGGTGAGTGAACTATCTGCTGGGTCCTTGTGAGGGCATCCATCTCCATGCGAATTGGACAAATCTGACTAAGCTCAGCTAGTTCTTCAGCTGGCAATTCCCCCTTCCTGAGTTCTTCCTCAACTGTGCACTGAAGGGCACTCTTGGTAACTCGGGAACCTGGAGCTGTCAGAGAAGCGCCTGCGCTCCTCATTCCTTGCATTCCGTCGGTGACGTCTGCAGCTGTCACCGAGGGAAAGTTCCCTACGCTACTCTGCCTGAACTGTAATGACGGATAGAGCGCCGTGGGCGCCGATGGTTCGGCTGGCGCTGGGGGTTCTTTGGCCTCTACCCGGACTGGTTCTATCTCCGCTAAGAGTTTCCTACATTTGCTCCATGTGCGAATTATGCCTCCTGGAGCTTTCGGGGGTTGCTGAATGCAGTCTCCTATCTGATCCCAGATCTTAAGGGTTAACGTACCTACTTCTGGGTAAAGCAGGCAGTGTTCCCTTAGGTACGCCAAAAGTCTCGGTAGCTCTTGGCTGTGAAACCTTAACTGAAACACCCTGGCCAGGATTCTGAACTCTTCCTCACGAGTTCTTTGGCTAGCGGACGGACCTTGTCGCTGAGGACAAGTCCCCATATTACCTGCGAAGGGTCCTTCGAAGTTTTCCTCCTCGGGACGGGTCGACGCGTCTTTGGGCAAGGTAATAGGTTCTGGCGACGATTCTCTGGGTAGAACTCGGAGCGTGGACTGCGGCCACGGGCCCTCGGTGGCCTCTGCGCTGTCAGGGGTTCACAGCTGACCCTGAGCGGAACGCGTTTTTCCGTAACCTGCAAGCCGCCACGAAAGTTGGGAGCAAGCTGTAGGAAGCCTCTCTGGAATGCCTCGCCGCTTAGGCCGTCTTCCCGACCGGCTGGTTTCCCGGCCGGGCTGCCGCGCTGTCCTCCGGGACGATCGGACGCGGTTCAAGCGCAGAACCGGACCGTGTGATCGCTTACTCATGGGTAAGATCACGTCTCGGGGTCACCAGATGTAGGAATCGGGGCCGCTAGGACGGCCGTTGGGTCCCGGAGGAGACTGATCAAGAAACGATACGAGGCAGTATGGAGCGAGATCAGATCAGTGGTTTATTGAAGGAAAAGTATCTACATTTATAGATCAGAAGGCAAGGCAGGAAAAAACCGTCACCTGACAGAGAATCACATCACCTGTTTACTCAGGTTAATGAGGAATCCTTCTTGGGGAAGTTAATTAACATGGACAAACATTGACAGGGGAAACACCATTGTCTAGGGTTTAGACTGGGGTAAACATGGCAACTATTTGCACCAAGGATAAGGATAAACTCGGAGTTGAGTGATTACCTTAATGGATAACAGAGTCTGGAGAAATGCCTCCTCAGCGGAACCGTCGGTCAGGTCATTAATTGGGTGAATCAAACCCTATTATTAATCCACCCCCCTTAATTTCTCTGCCCGCAGAGCCCACGGGCCAGGGAGCGTTCTCCCGAAGTGGCCTCTGCGCGGGCCGTTCCATGCCATTGGGGCATGGGGAATCCACAGGCTCCAGAACAGCAACACAGTTTATACTCTATAATATGAACACACGTTTCCAGAAGCAGTTAGGGCAAAGAATTCCATGAGTCTAAAAGACAGGATTCTCTATAAACTTTAATTATTCAATCTACTACCCATAGTTGACAGATGGCAAATTTTATGTATCTGAATCTATCAAAGAATTGCTGCACGTGACTTATCCTAGTGCTATAAAATGAATGACCTAAAAGACATCAAACGAATCATTAACAGTTGATCTCCCATCTCCAGCAGAGCCCCATCTCTGTAATCAAGCATTTTCAACCCGTCACCATTTTTCAATCTCAGGGGAAAGAACATGTCAATAGCCCCAGGCGTGTTAGAAAGGATATTTCTGAGATATAGTAAAATCAATACAAAAAACTGTGGTTGGTATCTTACAGAAGCTGAAACTATAACAAAGCAAGCCTTTTTCTAATTATGCTGGACAGGTCTTACTAGAAGAATGAGCAAAATTCTGAACTTGTATCAAGACAGATGTTCCACAAACACAAAGACTCCAGACATATGACTAACGGATTAAGTCTATGAATACAATGAAACAGTGTGACATTATATAGGCTGGGGAAAAATTGGTGTAAGGACTTCCTAACATCTCGGAGCCACATTAAAAAAAAATCCTGCTACTTTTCTAGTTGACTGAGCCATAACACTTCACTTTTCACCCTAATGTGTGAAGACAGCTGCAAGTGTCTCAATTATATGAATCTTCAAAAGCCTGTACAATGAGTAGCTTGCTCGATGGCTAGCTGGGGTGTAATAAAGCTTTTTCTTTCCAGTTTGCCCTGATACTGCATGCTGCCTGTCCCATTCACTGGATTCAGATAACAAGTGTCAGACGAAAATTGTATTATAATTTGTGTGCTATCACCATAGGGAAAAGAGAATAACCTCTCAAAATGCAAAATCAGTTTGAAACTCAGGATTTGTTTGTGGCAGCAGATTTTCCTCTGCCTATTTAATGAACTGCTGGCTGAATAGCTCTGTGAGATGGTGCACTTGGTCTTGACTGTGACTTCTTGCAAAGAGCTGGTCTAGCTGGTCAAGCTATTTGGCCTTAGAGTGGCCTCTCCAGAAGAATGAAATGGTAAATCACTTCTGAGTATAAGCCAGAATTGACTTGCTATAAGTCAGAATTGACTTGATAGCATGTAACCTAATATTTATTGACCTGTTAAGAATATTTAGAAGAGAAAGACCATTACCCCCTACTCTCTACTGAGTGTCATGGAAACACAAACCTCAGTAACAGTCACTTAACATGTGGACTCTAGTGTTGTTGGTGGTCTACTTACCTTAAGGTTAGAAGCAGTTTTTCTTAGTTCAAACAATAAGCACTGTTTGAAGGGCTGTGAAGGGCCCCCAAGATGATGCTATCCCTCATACCTTCCACTTGGAACATTCCCCAGGTGATCTCCCCAGGGCCACTCTATCCTTGGAAGGTGGGCAAAAGGGTTATCCATCAAGCTGCCAACTCTACCACTATTGCCAATGGAAGAGAAAACAAGAGAAGGGAATTGCCCTGAGAGTCCAGAGGGCATGGAAAGAGTGAGGTGCAAGGCAAAGAGTGAGGATCCAAAGGATCTAGATTACAGAAAGGAGCCCCTGAGGTTATAAAAGGGAAGGGAGAAAACAATAGGAAGAGAGCACTAATATTAATAATGTTTTTTTGTGATCTATTTCTCTATGTCCCTTGGGATTAAATTGTGAAATGTATTATTGAATTGTTTATGTATGAAATGTACTATTGAATTGTGCTCAAGTTGTTATTGTATTATTGTGTAAATTTGTATCTTATTTTTGTACCTATTCATATCCTGTATATTATATTTTGTATCTTGTAAACCGCTTTGAGTTCCCTTAGGGGAAGTAAAATGGTATAGAATAATAATAATAATAATAATAATAATAATAATAATAATAATAATAATAATAATAATAATAATAATAATAATAATAATAATAATAATAATAATAATAATAATAATAATAATAATAATAATAATAATAATAACTGGCAGCAGATCATGGAAGAAATAGAGAAGATGGAAGAGGATGATGAAGGGGAGATCTGGCTGGAGGTACTGGAGTGGCCTCATTCCAAGTCACCCTGGGAAGTGCTCCCAACTTGTTTGGGATCATAATACTACACACCCGATCTTTTTAAAAATGTACAGTAAAACCCCGACTTGTATATACCTTGAGTTACATAAAATTTGACTTACATAATGATTTTGTGCTAAACCATGTCCCGATTTACATAATACGATTTCCTATGGGCTTACTTTGAGTTACATTAAAAAAATCATTTTTCCTATGAATTTGCTTTGAGTTACATAAAAATTCATTTCCCTATGGGTTTGCTTCGATTTACGTAAAAATTTCATTTTCCCTATGGGTTTGCTTCCAGTTAAGTAAAAATAATATTTTTTCCTATGGGTTTGCATCGAGTTACATAAAAAACCGATTTAAGTAAACGCCTACAGAATGGACTTTTTACGTAAGTAGGGGTTTTTACTGTACTTTCTATTTTTTGTAAAAGATGTTAAATCAGGAATATTTCATATAATTTGTATACTGTAACAATGAACAAATGAACAAAAACAGGGGTGCCCAAACTTTTCGGGCTGTGGGCTGGCTATGTGGTTCAGTAGTCCAGTCACATGGTTTAGTGGGCCGGCCATATGGTTCCTCCCACCAGAAGCACAAGCAAAACACACCTTGCAATCTGTTTTGCAACAGGATGAGATAGATTCTAAGCTGCCATTTTCTCTGCTTAAACCAGGGGTGCCCAAACTATATCCTGTGGGTCACATCCAGCCCCCAACGCCAATTCTTCCGGCCCATGCTGCCCTCGTTGCTCCCAGAAGCGGAAGTAAAACCTCCGGGAGTGATGAAGGCAGTGTGGGCCGGATGAATTGGCAATGGGGGCCAGATCTGGCCCATAGGCTGTAGTTTGGGCACCCCTGCCTTAGTATGTCATCATTCTTCTAAGCAGATCTTCAGTGATAAATCTTATTTTCTGGAGTCTAATTCCCCAAATTTAGTTTTTCTTGTGCATTTAGTACAAAGTCATTCCAGCAGTTGCTTTGTAGGCTTTGGTCCCAGAGAGACTCTCCCTCTGTATTTCCTCCAGCTTTGGGCTGTTGGAGGAAACACATTTTTATGTCTCCTGGTGACTAAGGATCTCTGGCTTTCCCCCAGGGCTTTCTTCCAATATCACCAAGGGGGTGATGATACCATCTCCCTGGTGAGCATTTTAAAAAACAAAACAAAACCTGTTTTCTACTCAGATGGCCTTCTCTATTTCAAATCCCTTTGGAAGCTTATACTAAACTAGAAACTATCTGATGGCATTAAGCTTCCCTTTCCTTTAGTCCACCTGTATTTTCTTAATTGGGGTTTAAACATTTTCCAGCTTGTATGCGTGTCATATATGTGGCAATGTAAAGTCAGCATACCTAGCAGGTGAGGCTACTCAAAGGCCAATTCTCTGGTACAACATGTGATAACAATCACAGCTCAAGAACTGCATCCAGACATTGCCTTTTTGTAAACAGATGGGCTCCTGATCATCTCAGAGTGTAGGACATATAATAATGGGATCAAGTTACAGGAAACCAGATATAGGCTGAATATCATAGAAAACCTCTTCATTGTTAGAGCAGTATGACAATGGAACCAATTACCTCAGGAGATGGTTATCGCTCCAGCATTTGGAAGCATACAAGAGAAAATTGGACAACCATCTGTCAGATCTGCTTTGATTTGCATTCCTACTTTGATTTAGATTCCTGCATTGAGCAATGGCATCAGTCACCCCTTCCAACTCAATCATTCTATGATTTTATTTTATCCCCCTGAAAGGAAACAACTATTTTATACACTATTTTATTACAGAATGGTTAGTTATTAATATATATTATGCACTACAAAGCCTTAATCTCCATTTAGGACTCCAGAGGTGGACTAGAACTTGTTTATGTTGCCAGGTTTTCCTGTCTCCCTCTTGAGTCTCTCTCTTTGTAATTACTTTGTTTTCTCTACAACAGCCACTTGAAAATCCACAAAAGCATCTCGGGAGGTTGAAGTGTTATGCAACTAGTTATTTTCAGTTCTCATTGCTGATAGCAGGCTGTTGTCAATTCATTCTTTTGCACAGAGATTACTCTGTCTGTCTTACCTGGATTTCAGAAAGGCCCTTCTCACAATAAATGGAAAATATCATGATAGAGATAGAACAAATAAATAAACCCCTCATTTTTGTTGTCAGTCGCACAGTCAAATCTGATATTTGTGAACCCACGGACCAAAGCATGCCAGGCTTCTCTGTCATCCATCATCCTGAGTCTCCCCAGATCCACGCCTATCACATCAATGATGGTGTCTAACCATCTCATTCTCTGCTGCCCCCTTTCCTTTTGCCTTCAATATTTCTTAGCAAAACCCCTCATATTGTGGCTTAAATTATTGGGACCCTAATGGTGTCAACCAGTGTAGATATAGGAAAACAACTAGTATACATTTATGGCAGTGTTTTTGTCTCCATCTCCATGTTGCATTGCATGTTGTGGGTACTTGTTTAACTCTTGGGAGCTACCTGTGGATAATTGTGGGCTGGCTCTCTATCTGGAGAAAAGGATGTTCAGAATGGGCTGTGGGCCACCGATGATATATGCCAGTGGTGGTGAACCTATGGCATGCATGCCAGATGTGGCACTCAGAGCCGTCTCTGTGGGCACCCATACAGTCACCCCAGCACAGTTTGTCCCACCCCTCTGCCCAGCAGCCCAATTGGAGCTCTTCCTCCCTCCCTCAGCACAGAGTTCACCCACCCCTCTGCCTAGGAGCCCAATGGGAGTGCTTCCTCCCTCTCCTGTTGTTGTGTTGCCACTTTGTGATAAATAAGTGAATTTTGGGTTGCAGTTTGGGCATTTGGTCCCTAAAAAGTTTGCCATCACTGATATATGCCAGTGATGGCTAACCTTGGCACTCCAACTGTTCTTGGGCTTCAATTCCTAGAAGCCCTGATCAGCAGTTGTGTTAACTTGGGCTTCTGGTAATTGAAGTTCCAGAACAGCTGGAGTGCCAAGGTTAGCCACCAGGGATTTATATGCTGTTGTCAGTGTGTGCTGGAGATGGAAAAGCCATATATCGGGGGCTCAAAAAGAATGCCTTGGGGGAACACTGAGAGTGCTCCAGCATTACACGTGTGGATGCTGTATAACAAGTGGATCAGCTCCCTTTCCAGCCCTGCTGGACAGGCTCTTTGTCAGTTTGTTTCAATAACAAATCTGTGGGATAGGTCTCCATGATTCCTCTGTCACAGATGACATAATAAATGTGAGGAAATGACCTTGGAAACCTATGCAGTCAATTTAGGAGAATTTCAAGTTTTACAGGTGGTAACTGGTAAAGTTGCTGATGGGCTTCCTAACACACTCTCCCTACTTTTGCACTCCTCATTTTCTATTGATCAGTGAGAGCGCATTAGGTTCCCCTCCAAGTCAAAGATACAAAACAGAATAATTTGTATGATCTACTTCTCTTAACACAAGAATAAATCATTGAGTCTGGAAAGGTGGAGATGCTGGCTGGATTGAACATTTGGCATCATTGAAAATTTATGTACATGGTCCGGGATGCTAGGAAAGAAAAAGTCCAAAAACCACTGGAAGACAAAAGGCTGTGAACCACAAAATTAGGCAAACATGTTTTAGTGTATGGGACCAAGGACAACCGGACAACCGAAAGATTGGTTTACACAGGTTTATTGCATGAGGTTCCAGTGAAGCATGAGGTAATGGCGGTGATACATCTCAATATATACAGTAGCTCTCTACATTTGAATCTTGTAGCACGGTAGCTCATTGGCTGCTACCGGCGTGGCCTCGCCCAGGCACGCCTCTTTCTTCTTCTGCTGAATGCGGGGAAGGTTTTCCCGCGGCTGTCCGTGATTGAGCAATGTGAACCATGTGAGGCTGAACGCTCGCAGCTGCCCTCTATGGGCTGTCTGCTCGCGTTCCTTTACAGCTGGTATCGTTTGTATCTGGAGTGGTTACATTCTTTCCTTTACAGTATAATGAACATGCGTACATACATACATAACATCCCTCCCCCCTAGGATGGGACGAAGTCCCGTAACCATTGTGGCTTGCCGCACGTGCGCTTGGGACGCGCTTGCGTCTGACCTAGTACTGGAGAGCCTGTGATCCCTGACTCCGCGGGTGCTTGTCCTGCAACGGGAAACGGGGATTCGTTAGTGGCTCTGTGGGGCGTCCGTGTCTGCCTCACGCCCGGGGATGGGAAGGGAATGAATAGTTGGGAGGTGAACCCCTGCCTGTTGCTCTCTGACCCCGGGGACCCTCCTATTGTGAACCGCGGAACCGATGAGGTCGCCCTTGTGGTTCGGCTACCTTCTGATCCCTGCTCGGGGGACCTTGAGACTGTGGTGGGCGGACTCGCTGATGCCTCCCGTCTTGGGGGTGTCGGTCTCCGGGAAAATGGCGCTATATCGCATTCTAACTCGCAGGGGCTACTGGGACTGGAGGTACCAGGGGCTGAACTGAAACCCCTCTTTTCGCTAGGACGGGTGGGGGACCACTCCGCTAACTCCCCCTGGTACTGTAAATCAACGTCTAAACTTCTATGGGCATCTGCGTTTCGGGGAAACTCCCGCGGGGTATGTGTGTGGTCGGGGCTCTTCCATTTTTTCGGGGACTCCTGCAAAAGATTTCTGTGGATCGATTCCCTTTCCTCCCCCCTTGGTGGGGACCCATGCTCCCCTTTTCCTCCCCCTTGGGCTAAACGGGTGGGGGAGTACCCTAACGCTGATTCGATGCTATTCTCGTCTCCGTCCTGCTCTCCGGGGACCCTGCGCCTGAGTTGGTCCACATGTCGCCTCCACAGGAAGCCTGTACTGGTCTCTACGCGGTATGAGACGGGGCCGGTTTGTTCTACTACGGTGCCCGGCACCCAGGCTGGCCCCGCGCTGGCGTAGTTCCTGCAATGCACCGGGGCGCCTACGCTGAAACTCTTTGTGGGTTCCACCCCTATGTTCCGCCCTTTGTCCTCTACTCTCGTGGGGTCTAGCTTGGAGATTCCCGTGGCCAGCTTCCTGCGCATCAACAGCTCTGCGGCGGAGTACCCTGACGCTAGTGGGGTGACCCTGTATCTTAGCAGGAATTGGCACAATTTCAGGTCGAGGTCTCCGGGGCCCATGCGCAGTAGCGCGTCTTTCGTGGTGCGCACGAGGCGCTCTACTTGGCCGTTGGTGGCCGGGTGAAAGGGGGCAGAGGTGACGTGCCGAATGGCGTTTCGCTCCATGAATGCCCCGAACTCGGCGGACGTGAAACAGCTAGCGTTATCGCTGACGAGGGTGTCGGGTAAACCGAACATGGAGAAGACCCTCCTTAACTGTTTGATTGTTGTGGCCGAGGAGGTGCTTGAGACTGGAATGACCTCCAACCACTTGGAGAACGCGTCCACCACGAGGAGGAAAAGCGTTCCCCTGAACGGGCCAGCAAAGTCTACATGTACCCGGGACCAGGGGCCCCTTGCCGTGTCCCACTCCCTAGGTGGCGAGCGAGCCTCTTCTGGCCTTGAGCTTTGGCACGCTTCGCAAGTGCCGACCATGTGTTCGATGTCGGCGTCTAGCTGGGGCCACCAAAAGTAACTGCGGTCCAGCGCCTTTGAGCGGACGATCCCCGGGTGGCTGACGTGCAGCAGTTTAAGCACCCTCGGCCGGAGAGGCGTGGGGATCACTACCCGCTGTCCCCACAAAAGGCAACCCCTCTCTAGGGACAACTCTAGTTTCTTTTTGAAAAATGTGTCGAATTCCGCTGCTGGGGAAGACACGGGCCACCCTTTCTGTACCCAGGAGCAGACTGTGGCCAGCGTTTTGTCCTTGCCTGTCGCTTTGGCGATGTCGGCCGGTACTACTGGAGGGGAGTCTAGAACCTCTATCATTAAGACCTGATGGTCCCTCTCTACTTCGCCCACGTGGCAGCAATCCCGGGGAATGGGGGACCTCGACAGGGCGTCGGCATGGCTGATCTCCTTCCCGGGCCGGTATACCAACGCGTGCTGATACGCGTTGAGAAAAATGGCCCACCTGAGCATTCTCGGGGACAGGATTTGGGGTGTGGGCTTATCTGCGGTGAAAATGCCTAACAAAGGCTTATGGTCAGTCACTATGGTGAAGGGGCGGCCGTACACAAAATCATGAAATTTCTTGGTCCCCGCAATTATTGCTAGTGCTTCTCTGTCTGTCTGAGCATAGTTTCTCTCCGCTTGGGACAAGGACCTAGAGTAGAACGCTATCGGGGCCTCCCTGCCGTTCTCCAGCACGTGGCATAACACCGCCCCCACCCCCACCGGGGATGCATCGCATATCAGGACCACTGGGCGTTTGGGATTGAAGTGGGTCAGTACGGCATCTGATGCCAGGAGTCGCTTCAGGTCATTGAAAGCCTTCTCCTGGTCATCGCCCCACTTCCATGCCTCGTCCTTTTTTAACAATTTGTGTAGCGGTTCTGCCACGGCTGCCTTCCGCGGGAGGAAGGAGTGGTAGAAGTTGAGCAGTCCGAGGAACGACTGCAACTCGGGCTTGGAGGTGGGGCGAGGGGCCTTCTTGATGGCGGCTACCTTGGATTGGGCTGGCCTTATTCCCTCGGGAGTGACACAGAACCCTAGGAACTCAACCTCTGTAGCGAAGAAGACGCATTTGTCTTTCCGCAACCGCAACCCCGCCTTTTCGAATATTGTCAGGACCTTTCCCAACCTTGTTGCTAATTCGGCCCGGCTCCCCCCTGTAATCAATACGTCATCAAAGTAGGGTAACACCCCCTCTAACCCCTTCAGGAGGCGTTCCACAAGTGACTGGAAAATCCCGGGCGCCGAATTCACGCCGAATTGGAGGCGCGATACCTGGAACGCCCCTTTGTGGGTGACTATGGTCTGCGCAGCAGCTGCGGCGGGGGTCACCGGGAGTTGCTGGTAGGCTTGGGCCAGGTCGAGTTTAGCGAAACACCTCCCCCCGTGTAACCTGGCCAACAAGTGGCTGACTACCGGCACCGGATACGCATTAGGGCGGATCGCCTTATTGATGGTGCACTTGTAATCAGCGCATATGCGGACCTCCCCGTTGGCCTTGAGCGCTGTTACAATTGGAGTTTCCCACTCCGCAGAATCAACAGGAACAAGAATCCCCTGGCCCACCAATTTGTCCAACTCCGCCTCTATTTTGTCCTTTAGTGCGAAAGGCACTCTGCGCGGTTTGAGTCTGATTGGACGTACTCCAGGGTCCAGGTCGAAAGTCACTGGGGGGCCCTTGAATTTCCCGAGCCCCTTTTTAAAAACCTCGGGGTGCGCGTCGCACACGCTCTGTATTGGATCAGTCCCGGCGGCGTGTGCTCCCACGGCGTGTACCCCCCCAATGAACAACCCCAGGGGCTGGAACCATTGAGTCCCGAGGAGGCTGCATTTACCTCCCTTGAGGACGACTAGGGGAAGCGTTGCGGTGTGCTTTTTAAACTGGACCCAGAACTTCCCAACCCCCAACACTGGGATGCGGTTCCCTTGCACGTCCTTCAGTGTGGCCCTCAACGCCTTGAGCTTGGGCCGCATGCGGGGGGCGATTTTCATGAACTCCCCCTGGGAAATAATGGAGTATGAAGAACCCGAGTCCACCTCCATTCTAACAGGGGCCCCTTGTATTACTACCTCAACGAAGTAACGGGGGTGCTCCGTGGAAACGCTGCAAACCGGCGCGTCGTCCTCGCTGTCGTCGGAGATGCGCCCTACTCCGTCCCGCGTCCTCGTGGTCCGGGTGCCGTCCTTTGGCCTCGTGGTGCGGTCCTGCCTCGCCGAGCGGTCTGGAGAACTCCTGGTGGCCTCGCGCCGTTTCCGGCAGACCTTGGCGATGTGCCCGCGCCGGCCGCAGTTGTGGCACTCGGCCTTGCGGAATGGGCATTTGGCGTGGGCGCGGGCGGCGCCGCAGCCGTCGCAGCGCCGGCCCTCTCTCTGGACCCTCCGGACGTCCTCGTCGTCGCCGCTCTCCGCAGACGAGTTCGAAACTCGCCGGGCCGCGCGCACCGAGCTCTCTGCCTTGGCGGTCTTCGGGCGCCAGTCCTGAAGCTCGTGCACCCCGGCAGTAGTGGCCTCCGCGGCCTGTGCCGTGTCGAGGACTTGTTGCCACGAGGGAGGCGGCTCCCTTTTCATCAGCGCGCGCTGAGTCTCTGTGTCCCTCAGACCGCAGAGCAGGCAGTCCCGGAGGGTGATGTCGGGGAGCTCCCACTTGCATGGGCCGGCGGCCAACCGCAGGGCCGCGGCGAACTCATCGACCGATTCCCCGGGTGCCTGGACTCGCCTCCAGAACGCGCCCCGAGCGGGGAACATCGCTATTGCTGGCCGGAGATGGGCGCGCAACGCCGCCAGGAGCTCTGTAGCTTTGAGGTCGCTCACCTTCCTCGGCGCGATCAGGTCCACCAAGGTCCTCTTGGTCTCGTGTCCGAGCATGCGGACGAAAATGGCCCTCTTTTTGGCCTCATCTGAGACTTCGAGCTCCACCAGCGCTGCGTTGAAGTCTATCTCAAACAGCTCCAAGTCTCCCGGCTTCTTGATCTCGTAGCCGGCGCATGTCTTGGTCCCGTGGGCAGCCATATCCCACCTTCGTCGCCAATTTAGTGTATGGGACCAAGGACAACCGGACAACCGAAAGATTGGTTTACACAGGTTTATTGCATGAGGTTCCAGTGAAGCATGAGGTAATGGCGGTGATACATCTCAATATATACAGTAGCTCTCTACATTTGAATCTTGTAGCACGGTAGCTCATTGGCTGCTACCGGCGTGGCCTCGCCCAGGCACGCCTCTTTCTTCTGCTGCTGAATGCGGGGAAGGTTTTCCCGCGGCTGTCCGTGATTGAGCAATGTGAACCATGTGAGGCTGAACGCTCGCAGCTGCCCTCTATGGGCTGTCTGCTCGCGTTCCTTTACAGCTGGTATCGTTTGTATCTGGAGTGGTTACATTCTTTCCTTTACAGTATAATGAACATGCGTACATACATACATAACACATGTGGAAGCAGCAGAAGTAACCTGCCTTCTTATCCAGGAGGGCTAAATAGACTTGCATGGTTTCTAAAATAGCTGTGCATCTTGGAAACCCCCCTCCTCCACAAATTGTGATCCCTGTTGAAAGTTAAGACAAACATTCTTGTGGATGACAAGAGTTAGAGACTTAAGGGAGGTATCATCATCTTGAAAGATGGAATATTAATTTAATATATTTTATTTTATTCCTACCCTTCCTTTTCCCCAAAGAGAGGTTCAAAGTGATTTATAAATAGTACAATTAAAATCACATGTATGTATGTATGTATGTATGTATGTATGTATGTATGTATGTATGTATGTATGTATGTATCTATCTATCTATCTATCTATCTATCTATCTATCTATCTATCTATCTATCTATCTATCTATCTATCTATCTATCTATCTATGTTAACGAATGGCTTGGTTAATGTAAAAATCGCATAATCTAACCAAATCATCACTCTGAGCAGTGTCAATACAAAAGTACAAAAACAAGACATAATACATAACAACCAAAACAACATGTTTAAGTGGACGAAACCTAACAAAGTAACAATGGTGGGAAAATAAAATATTATATAGCAAAGAAAACCCATTTAATTTAAGGGCAACAAATTTCTAAATACTTCCTTAGATAGCTCTGCCTTAGCTAGCATGCAGAAAGTGAGCAGTGATGGGACTGGATGGATATAAGCTGGAAGCCCATCCCACAGGGTTGGGGCCACCTAAGTAGTTCTTATGCATTTCTCTTGGGGTGGGGCCCCTAAGTAGTCTGGGCATGATTAGTCAAGGAAATTAGAGTACAGTGGAACCCCGACATACAAACAGTTTGACTTATAAAAAATGAACATAGAAATAGAAATCCTGTCTAAAATAAATCCGACATACACATTTTTAATAGGAAAAATGTGACATACCAAAAAAATGCAGTGACATCTAGTGGCCTCTTCTGGTAATGAGAAAGCCTTGATGCTGGGAAAGGTCAAGGGCAAAAGAAGAAGAGGGCAACAGAAAATGAGATGACTAGATGGTATTGTTGATGCAATGGGCACAGAGTTGGGCGGGTTGAGGGGAAAGGTGGAGGATGGGGTGCTTGGCGTGCAAGGGTCCATGGGGTCGCAGGTTTCTGTAATCTTGGCATGCCATGAGAAGAAAATTCACTGGAAAAAGATGGTAATGACGGAAAAACTAAATGCAGCAGGAAAAGAGAAAGGTAGAATATAAGGTGGTTGACTCAGTAAAGGAAAATCTTGCCTTGACTACGGAAAACTTAAGCACACTTATTAAAACCATACCCGTCAATCACTGCTCCGAAAAATACGGGAACTGCTCCGTCCCGGGTGCGCATGTGCAGCAAAAACTCCTTTGCACATGCGTAGAACCCTTTGCACATGCACAGAACCCATTTGCGATGGACACACATGCACAGTAACCCCTTCCCCGCTGTTGAAATACAGCGGGAAAGCGGAGGAACGGGCGCAGAAATACAGAATTTCCCAGCCAATCCGGGATACTTGACAGGTATGATTAAAACTGGGAGGCAACTAATTAAGAGGATTGCCATAAAGGTTGGAAGCTACTTTACAGCACATAATAAAAAATAAAAGCTACTGAAAAAACACAATACACCCTCTACTAAAACCCATTTTTCATATAGGCATTCAGTTGTTGAAGGCCTGCTTCAAAAAAGGAAGGTTTTTGCCTGCTGGCAGAATGACAACCGGGAAGGGGCCAACCTAGCCTTGCTTGGGTGGTAATTCCATTGCCCTAGGAGCATTCATTGGAAATACCTTCTCTTGTTATCACAAAACATGCCTGTGGTTGCAGGACTGAAGGTAAAGGCCACCCCTGCTCGAAAGCCAGTCATGTCTGACTCTAGGGGTTAGTGCTCACCTCTGTTTATAGCCAAAGAGCCAGCGTTGTCAGTGTCTGCAGTCGTTGCTGTAGACATGTGGCAGGCATGACTAAACACCGGCATGCACAGAATGCTGTTTACCTTCCCAACGAAGCGGTACCTATTTATCTACTTGCAATGTCTTGCTTCCGAACTGCTAGGTTGGCAGGAGCTGGGACAGAGACGGGAACTCACTCCATTGTGCAGCACTGAGGTCTCAAACTGCTGACCTGCCGACCTTCCAGTCATCAAGTTCAGAGTCTTTACCACTAAGCCACCGCAGTCCCTTTTGCAGGACTGAAACGAGGGCTCAAAATCCAGGGAGGGTTTAGGTAGAAACATACCCACAGGATATCTTCCCGCTTCCCCCCTTAGCTTCTGCAGTTGATTCTTGTCTCTACAGCATAGATGCATCTCTTTCTGTTTCAGTCTATAATCATTTCCTGCTCCTGGCTGAGTTATTCCCACTGGAAGCCTCAATCTTTTGATCAGACACAGCAAGATATATATTTTTGTCTTAAATTCTTCACTCTTATTACTGTGTGTACATAGATTGGAAAGAACAGATGGGAGACTGCGGAGGACTGTTGAGATACTCAAACTGACATAAGCAAAAATCACACATCAAGTGAAGGCAGGAGGTGATTGCCAGAAAACCTCATCTGGCTGGTTAGATAATCTGAACATTTTTCAGTCGCAATATGAAAAGCTACACAGTATATTATTGCAGAGATCTGTACTCTAGAATTGTTGCAAATTCTAATGTCCACAATTGGCAGCCTTGGATTAATGTTAGGGCTTATATTATTGCTAATAATGAACATGCTGTCTCTGTTCAGGAGTTAGAGTTTGACTCTCAGTGGATCATGTTATCTTGCATGCTAAAAAGAACTAGCATTCTGGAAAGGAATGTTGATTGCTGAATTTAATTTTCTGGAGTGAATTGGATAGGTTCCAATATCTTAAATCCAATGCAGAAGAAATTAACAATAGGATACAAAGGCAGCACTCCTATATTTTGTTTTATTAGATGGTCTATTCGCTAATTTGTGGTAAAATTAAAACATGAAATGATATTGTACAGCCTGAAATTGAACTTCCTAAATTCAAAATCATTTAAAATCCTGATTTTCACTTAAATCTAGGTTGAAATATTCTGAGACTTGAGTTTCTTTATAAATTCCAAAATGAAGCCTAGAATTACCCCAGAGCCATTGTCATCTGCCCTGAATTCAAAATGGAATGATAAGTTAATTGTTCAAAATGCACAAATGTTCTGTCTGTGTGCTATGCTAATCCGTGTTCATTTTAAAACATAAGTAGGTTGTGCATGTAGGCACCAATAGGTTGTCTGGTGCAAATGCAAAATGGAATTCTATAAGAATATAAAGAAATCTTGCACATTGCCCACACAGATTCTAGTCTCTAGTGCAGAGGAAGGCTTGTAGACACATGGTTGATGAAAGCTCAGCCCTCTCTGATTTATTGGAGGTGGTGGAGTGGAGGTGGTGGAATAAACAGTAGCAATGTGATTTTTCTACATGATCCAGATTATTATTTTTAAAAATGTATGCAATTCTGTCTCAGCACATTGCCACTTTCCTGACTTTAGTGACTTAAGTTACTGGAGAACTGTGATCTTGCTGACACTGTTAAGTGCTGTGTAAGGGGTATGTGGAGACTGGTGGTGTGAAATGTGACACATGTTTCTCTAGACTAGAGGCAATTCTAAGAGTTTTAAATGTCAGTTATTAAGGCAGCAATCCTTCTGCACATCTGGCCCGGGAGTATATCTCTCTGAACTCAGTGGAACTTACTTTTGAGGACCTTGCAAACAAAAGTCTGCATAGTCAAAGCAATGGTATTTCTGGTAGTGACGTATAGTTGTGAGAGTTGGACTTTAAGGAAGGCTGAGCACAGAAGAATAGATACCTTTGAAATGTGGTGTTGGAGAAGAGTTTTGAGAGTACCCTGGACAGCAAAGAGAACAAATACTGTAGATTGATCTTAAAAGAAAACAACCCCAACTGCTCCTTGGAGGGTCCAATATTAAAGATGAAATTAAAGTACTTTGGACATCAAATGAGAAGAGAGGATTCACTTGAGAAAGGCTTGATGCTGGGAAAGGTCAAGGGCAAAAAAAGAAGGGGACAGCAGAGAATGAGATGGCTAGATGGCATTATTGACGCAATGGGCACAAAGCTGGGTAGACTCAGGATAATGGTGGAGGATAGGGGTGCCTGGCGTGCGGTGGTCCATGGGGTCGTGAAAGGTCAGAATCGACTGTGAGACTGAACAACAAAAAGGCACATATAGGCCAGAATCCTATTGCTAGTCCTAATTAAAGTAAATCCATTGGCTAACATTTACATTTGAGATTTACATACCGGTAAGTGTTGACTTACCATCCAGCAACTGATTCAATGTCTGTAGTCTTGACACTAGCAATAGGATTGTGGATGTTGGGTGGAAGTGCAAGTAACTTCTCCCCCCCCCCCCCCCCCCCCCCAGTTCTTCCTTTTCTATATTTGAAGGCTGCACACTGCCTCTTTTCAATAGGTGAGCACTGAGAGATTATATTCATATCCATTGCAACTGACCTGGCCAGAACTAGCATTTTCTGCTTCTGGCACCAAAAGAATTTGTCTTGACCTAAGTGACTTAAGTTACTAGAGAAATGTGATCTTCCTGTCATGGTTAAGTGTAAGGGCTATGCGGAAAGTGGTGGGGTGAAATGTGACACGTGGTGAAGGGGTAAAAAAGAGAAGGCTTTACTACTTGGCCTTGAGCAACATATTTATGTGTTTATGTGGGCAAGCCCTGTGTCTCTGCCTTTCTTTCCATCACTTTTTCCCCATCACTCACTTATTCACTGAAACAAAAAAATTATAAAGTCAATCTATTTAATTTTATTGTATAATAGATTCAGGCTATTTAACCTAAATGTCAGAATTGTGACAATAAGTTCCTGAATGTTAGAAGAAGAAATGTGATTAAAGATTGATTGTACTCACACGTAATAAAGATTTTATGCTTAAAACAGATCAATCACCATACAGGAATACTAATAATGTTCTTCAAGTTACTGTAAACACCAAAACTTGTGTGCAGAATTATGCTCTGTTGTTGAAAATCATTATGCTAATAAAGAGTTGTGAAGAGCTATCGATAGAATGCTTTTTAGTTTCAGTTTTATTTTTACTTCTTTTGTTGTCATTGACACAAGTGGGTCCTATGAGTCCAAAAGGATGACAAAGGTGAACTTGTACAGTATATGGTTTCTGAATAACCTTGCCTTTAAATGGTGAAATCCCCCCTGCCCCCCCCCCCCCCAAATTTTAAGGCTGAAATCTGCAGTGCATTTTGGAAACTGATATGCAGTTTTATTTCCCCATTATTCACTAATCATTAATTCTCTGATAGTAAGTACTGTACAGATATATAAAACCATCTGCCATCCGGCTAACTGGGATGATATCCTCAAAAGTAGAGCATGTTACAATCTTGTTACACACCAGGTCCCGGGAGAAGGAAACTGCAGGAAATTATTGTAGCACCAAAATGAATAATTGAAGCAAAGCACATTCAAGATGTGCATAAACACAAAGGCCAGAGTGAAGCCCTCCTAACCCGCTGGCAGTGTAGAAACTCACAAAGAAAGTGCCGGATAGATCTATTTCTCAGGAAATGCTGACCCACTTTCCTAGGAAGACGGGGAAGAGGTCACAGCAAGGACTGTGGAGCAATCATGCTGGATTTGGACAGCATCTCCGTTAAAGAAGAATATCTTCTTGCAGAAAAAAAGAGGGAAGGAAGGAAGATAGATGCGGGTGGGATGTAACCCAGATAAACAAATGAACACAAGTCCCAGAAAAACTGCTTGGGTTTAAAACACACACAGTGTGACTCCATAGAAAGAATAAGGTCTCTGGATCCTGCATGCCTTCTGATGTAACTACTGTATGCACTGCAAGCTCAGATGCACCCCTTCACAGAATCATAGAATCACTGAGTTGGAAGGGGCCTTTTAGGCTCAATGCAGAAATCTGTATTTCTCTCACCCCTCACCCTATTTATTGATACTATCCTATAATCCACCAGTATACAATTTCAAGTCTCCCTGACAGGCTCTGAGAGGAAGAGCAGAGTTTGGGGCTCTCCAGGACCGGCCAACAGGAGCCCTTAGGCAGGGGAATGTGGGTTGCCACATCTTTAGGACTGAAGGGATGGCTCCTACTCTGTTTAACTTAATGGGATCCCCAATTTTCACACTGCAGTAGGTAAGAAAATTGTATTTAATGTTGTGTAAACCAACCAGAGTGGGGATCTCCCCCCATCCAGATGGCGAGGTATATAAATACAATCAATCAATCAATCAATCAATCAATCCTCCACCCCTAAAATATCCTCCCCCCCTTCTTTTGCCTGGAGGTGAGAAAAGGGAGCTGATCAAGCCACACACACTATATGTTGACACATGTCTCTTTCACTCTCTATCATATACGGCCGAGATGGCGAACCTTGGCACTCCAGATGTTCTTGGACTCCAATTCCCAGAAGCCCAAGCCCCCCTGCGAATCCACACAGATGGGGTTTACTGCGATTCATCTGGCCCACGCTGCCCTCGTCGCTCCCGGAAGCGGAAGTAAAATGCACCTGAGCCCTTCCTCCTTACGGGCGCGTTTTACTTCCGCGAGCGACGAGGTCAGCGTGGGCCGGATGAATCGCAGTAAGCCCATTTGTGTGGATTCACAGGGGGTTTGGGCTTCTGGGAATTGAAGTCCAAGAACGTCTGGAGTGCCAAGGTTCGCCATCACGGATATAGGGAGAAGTGAAGCCAACACACACACCCGCAGAGGCTCCCCCGGGATCCCATTTCAGACGAGAACAAAGCTCCCCGGACACAACCCGTGCCTTAGCCCAGCAAGCCCATCATCTATCTACAAACCTCTCGACTGCAGTGCAGAGGAGGAACACCTATTCCGCCCCCCCCCCGCTACCCCAATGCCTCCCCTCCCCTTCACAACGCGCCCCTCCCACTTCCTTATCTATCCCGGGGAGGGAAGAGGCCACTGCAGAGAAAGGGGAAGAGAGGAAAGAAGGGAACCAGCGCCCACCCCCACCCCGCTGCCTCCCCTTTCCAGCCCGGGTCCCCATTCATCACCACCACCACCACCACCACCACCCCAAAAGAGCCCCTCCATCTACCTGCTGCTGGAGCCGCTGCCGTTCTCAAGCGCCTAAAGAGGCGGGAAGAGTTGCCTGTGTACAGGTGCCGCCGCCGCCGCCGCCTCTCCCGCAGTGACAGCTTTGGAGGCGCCGTCGCGGTGGCAGGGCGAGAGAGGGAGGGAGGGAGGGAGGGAGGGAGGCGACCGGGCAAAGGAAGGGGGAGGGGGGCGCAGACGCTGAATCCGTGGCTGGAGGAGGAGTCGGAAGGGGGGCGTCCAGTGGTGAGGGGGAGGTTGGGTTGCCCCCCATCGCGGCTCCTGTCCGTGATACTGGGCACCGAATAGGGCCCTCCTTCCTCTCCACTCTGTCCCTGCACCGAAGGGAAGGGAGGCAACAGCTCAACAGGTGCAGCTGTCACCTGCCAGGGAAACATACTAAAAGGGTGGGGGGGGGGGGAGATGCACCTGCTGGCTTTCTGCCTAGCACAGGGACACCCAAACTATGGCCTGTGGGCCAGATCCAGTCCCCACTGCCAATTCATCCAGCCCACCCCGCCCTTGTTGCTCCTTGAAGCAGAAGTACAGACATGTTTTCCTTCCACTTCCAAGGGTGACAATTGAAGCTGGATGAATTGGCGGCGGGGGCTGGATCTGCCCCCCCCCCAATGGCGATTCATCCGGCCCATGTTGCCCTCATCACTCCCGGAAGTTTTACTTGCACTTCTGGGAGCAACGAGGGCAGCGTGGGCTGGAAGGATTGGCGTTGGGTGCTGGATGTGACCCAGAGGTCATAGTTTGGGCACCCCTGGTTTAAGCAGAGAAAATGGCAGCCTAAAATCTATCTCATCATGTTGCAAAACAGATTGCAAAGCATTATTTTACTACCACTTCTGGTGGGAGGAACCATGTGACTGACCCGCTGAACCACGTGACCGGCCCATGGCCCAAAAAGTTTGGGCACCCCTAGCCTAGCAGAAACATGGAGCCCTTTCCTGCAGGGGTGGGAGATGGCTGCCTTTGTGTCCCATCCCCCTCCCCGCCCCCCCAAAAAACCCTCCCTTGCCCATTTCTTCAGCCACAAATTGACAAGCCTTCAGAAATGGGTTGGGGGTGGTAGGAAATCCCATGGTCCACAGGGTGGGAAAGGTGGGAATGTTTAGTGTAAGGGACCAAAGACAATGAAACAGCCAAAGGGTTGGCTTAACACAGGTTTATTGCATGATGATCCGGAGGAACATGTAATGGCGGATGGGTAGCTCAATATATACAGCTGGCTATATATTTGAATGTGGCTCGTTGACAGACTATTGGTTGCTGCCTGCGTGACGTCGTGGGAGGTCACGCCCTTCTTGACCAGGTGAGGAAGTCACGGGGAATCTTCCCGCGCTGCTGAACCAGGTGGCTATGATCCATTAGAGCTGGACGCTCGCTACTGCCCTCTGGTGGTCACTAGCTCGCGTCCCCTTATTAGGCTTACATTGATACAGGTGATGGTTATAATGTTGCACACAGAAAGGTTACATTGATAACACATGGTAAAGGTACATTGTTAAAGGCACTGCTTTACAGAACACAACATCCCTCCCCCCTAGGATGAGACGAAGTCTCTCAGCCAAGATGGCTTGTTGCATGTGCGTTTGGGCCGTGAAGAGGGCTGCCCCCCCGGGGGCGTTACTGCTTCTTTGTTCCCTGGTCCCTTGTCCTGAAAAGGGAGAGGGAGACTTGTTAGTGGCTTGCCGCTGTCTGGCGGCCTTAGGGGAAGGGAAAAACTCCATTGTGGGCAGACCGGGGGCCGTCGGGACTAACGAAAAACCCCTCTTCTCACTTGGACGGGTGGGGGACCACTCCGAAAACCCCCCCCCGGTTCTGAAAATCAAAATCTAAGTTGGTAGGGGTACCCGCGTTTGTGGGGACTTTCCGCGAGATATGTATGGGGTCGGGTTCCTCCTCCTCGGAAAGATCCCCCAGGGTATCTACGAGGATATCCTCCTCCCCCCTTGGTGGGGGCCCACGGTCCCCTTCTCCTCCCCCTTGGGCTAAACGGGTGGGGGAGAACCCTAACGCTGACTTATTTCCTGCGTGACCCGTGTCCTGCTCATCGGAGACCCTGCGTCGGAGCTGGTCTGCGTGCCGCCTCCATAGGAGCCCTGTGCTGGTTTCCACGCGGTACGACACGGGGCCAGTTTGTTCCACGACTACGCCCGGCACCCAGGCTGGGCCCGTGCTGGCGTAATTCCTGCAATGCACGGGGGCGCCTATGCTGAAACTCTTTGTAACTTCCAGCCCGATGTTCCTTCCTTTGTCCTCTACCCTCGTGGGGTCTAGCCTAGTGAGGATGGTGGTCAGCTTCCTGCGCATTAAGAGCTCTGCGGGGGAGTATCCTGACGCCAATGGGGTTACCCTGTACCCTAGCAGAAACTGACACACTTGCAGGTTCAGATCCCCTGGGCCCATGCGCCGCAACGCGTCCTTCGTGGTGCGGACGAGGTGCTCTACTTGGCCGTTGGTGGCCGGGTGAAAAGGGGCGGAGGTGATATGCCGAACGGCGTTAATCTCCATGAATGCCCTAAACTCGGAGGACGTAAAACAACTAGCGTTGTCGCTAATTAACGTGTCGGGTATGCCGAACGTGGAAAAGAGCCTCCGCAAATGCCTAATGGTCTGGGCCGAGGAGGTGCTCGTGACTGGGATAACCTCCAACCATTTGGAGAAAGCGTCCACTACAAGGAGGAACAGGGTGCCTCTGAACGGGCCCGCGAAATCTACGTGCACCCGGGACCACGGCCCCTTAGCCGCGTCCCATTCCCTGTGGGGAAGGCGGGCCTCCTCTGGTCTGGAGCATTGGCAACTTTCACAAGTGCCGACCATGTGCTCGATGTCGGCGTCTAGCTGGGGCCACCAGAAGTAACTCCGGGCCAGCGCCTTGGATCGCACGATGCCGGGGTGGCTGACGTGCAGCAGCTTGAGCACCCGCGGCCGAAGGGAAGTGGGAATCACCACCCGCTGCCCCCACAAGAGGCACCCCCTCTCTAGGGACAGTTCTAGCTTTTTTCTGAAAAATGGAGCGAACTCCTCCGCTGGGGAGGATGCGGGCCATCCTTTCTGTAGCCAGGAGCTTACTGTTGCTAACGTTTTGTCTTTCTCTGTCGCTTTGGCAATGTCGGCGGGCACTACGGGGGGCGAATCCAGCACCTCTATCATGAGAACCTGATGGTCCCGCTCCCCCATGCTCACCTGGCTGGGCGTTAGGGGAAGGGGAGACCTAGATAGGGCGTCCGCATGGCTGATCTCTCTCCCGGGCCGGTAGACTAACGCGTGCTGATACGCGTTGAGAAAAATGGCCCACCTGAGCATCCTTGGGGACAGGATTTGAGGGGTGGGCCTATCCGCGGTAAAAATGCCTAGCAGGGGTTTGTGGTCCGTCACAATGGTGAAGGGGCGGCCATACAGAAAATCGTGAATTTTTTTTGTCCCCGAGACTATCGCTAATGCCTCCCTGTCCGTCTGTGCGTAGTTTCTCTCTGTTTGGGACAGGGACCTGGAGTAAAATGCTATCGGGGCCTCCCTTCCGTTCTCCAGCACGTGGCACAGCACCGCCCCCACCCCCACTGGAGATGCATCACAGATCAGAACTACTGGGCGTTTGGGGTCGAAGTGGGTCAGTATGGCATCGGACGCCAGGAGGCCTTTCAGCTCACTAAATGCCCTCTCTTGGTCAACGCCCCACTTCCATGCCTGTTCCTTCTTTAACAGCTTGTGTAGCGGCTCAGCCACTGCTGCCTTCCGGGGGAGGAAGGAGTGGTAAAAGTTGAGCAGCCCTAGGAACGACTGCAACTCGGCCTTGGAGGTGGGGCGGGGGGCTTTCTTGATGGCTGCCACCTTAGACTTGGATGGTTTTATCCCCTCAGGAGTCACACAAAACCCTAGGAACTCAACCTCGGTTGCGAAGAAGACGCATTTGTCCTTTCGCAACCTCAGCCCCGCCTTTTCGAATATCGTCAGGACCTTCCCCAACCTCTTGGCCAATTCAGCCCGACTCCCCCCCCGTTATTAACACGTCATCAAAATAAGGCAACACCCCCTCCAGTCCCTTCAGGAGGCGTTCCACGAGTGACTGGAAAATTCCAGGCGCCGAATTCACGCCGAATTGGAGGCGCGTCACCTGGAACGCCCCCTTATGGGTGACTATGGTCTGCGCAGCAGCTGCGGCAGGGGACACCGTAAGCTGCTGGTAGGCCTGTGCTAAGTCGAGCTTAGCGAAACATTTCCCCCCGTGTAACCTGGCCAGCAGATGGCTGACTACCGGCACCGGATATGCATTCGGGCGGATCGCCTTGTTGATGGTGCACTTGTAGTCGGCGCATATACGGACCTCCCCATTGGCTTTCAGAGCAGTTACAATTGGAGTTTCCCACTCCGCAGAGTCTACAGGCACAAGAATCCCCTGACCCACCAATTTGTCCAGCTCCGCCTCTATCTTGTCCTTAAGTGCGAACGGCACCCGGCATGGTTTTAGGCGAACAGGGCGGACCTCCGGGTCCAGGTCGAAAGTCACTGGGGGCCCCTTGAATTTCCCCAGTCCCATTTTGAAGACTTCGGGGTGCGCCTCGCACACCTCCTGAATTGGATCAGTCCCAACAGCGTGCATCCCCACGGCATGCACCCCCCCAATGAACAACCCCAGGGGCTGGAACCATTGAGTCCCGAGGAGGCTGCAATTTCCTCCCTTTAGCACGACCAAGGGAAGGGACGCGGCGTGCTCCTTGAATTTGACCTGAAATTCTCCAACCCCCAACACTGGAATACTGTTCCCTTGCACGTCCCGTAGCGTGGCCCTCAATGCTTTGAGCTTGGGCCGCTTTTGGGGGGCAATTCCGAAAAACTCCCTCTGGGAAATGATTGAATATGAGGACCCCGAGTCAATTTCCATCCTAATGGGCACCCCTTGGACTAGTACCTCAACAAAGTAGCGGGGGTGTCCCGTAGACACGCTGAACACTGGGGCGTCGTCCTCGCTGCCGTCGGCGATGCGGCCCACGCCGTCCTGCTTCCGTGTGGCCTGGGCGCCGTCTTTGGGTCTCGCTGGGCGGTCTCATCCCGCGGAACGGTCTGGGGAGCTCCTCTGGGACTCGCGCTTCTTCCTGCACACCTTGGCGATGTGCCTGCGGCGGCCGCAGTTGTGGCACTCGGCCTTCCGGAAGGGGCATTTCACGCGGTCGTGGGCCGCGCCACAGCCGTCGCATCGTCGGCTCTCCTTCCGGACCCTCTGTACGTCCTCGTCGTCGCTGCTCTCTGCGGACGATCTCGAAGTTCGGCGGGCCGCCTGTACCGGGGCCTCTGCCTTGCTCGACTTTGGCCGCCAGTCCTGAAGTTCTTGGACCCCGGCCTTCGTAGCTTCTGCGGCCTGGGCCGCTCTAACGACCTCCTGCAACGTGGGAGGCGGCTCTTGGTTCATTAATGTACGCTGGGTTTCGGCGTCATTCAGGCCGCACAGCACACAGTCTCGGAGGGTGATCTCGACGTTCTCCCACTTGCACGGGCCGGCCGCCATCCGCAGGGCCGCCACGAACGCAGCGACTGTCTCCCCGGGCGCTTGGACTCACCTCCAAAACGCACTCCGAGCGGGAAACATTGCCGTGGCGGGCCGGACGTGCTCACGCAGCAACTGCATGAGTTCCTTGGCCTTGAATTCGCTCACCCTCCTTGGTGCAATCAGGTCCACCAAGGTCCTTTTTGTTTCTTGTCCGAGCATTCTGGTGAAGATGGCCCTTTTCTTCGCCTCTTCCGTAACTTCGGACTCGATCAGTGCGGCCTGGAAGTCCATCTCGAAGATCTCCCAGTCGCCCGGTTTCCTGATTTCGAAACCGGCGCATGTCTTGGTCCCGTGGGCTGCCATATCCCACCTTCGTCGCCAATTTAGTGTAAGGGACCAAAGACAATGAAACAGCCGAAGGGTTGGCTTAACACAGGTTTATTGCATGATGATCTGGAGGAACATGTGGTAATGGCGGATGGGTAGCTCAATATATACAGCTGGCTATACATTTGAATGTGGCTCGTTGACAGACTATTGGTTGCTGCCTGCGTGACGTCGTGGGAGGTCACGCTCTTCTTGACCAGGTGAGGAAGTCGCGGGGAATCTTCCCGCGCTGCTGAACCAGGTGGCTATGATCCATTAGAGCTGGACGCTCGCTACTGCCCTCTGGTGGTCACTAGCTCGCGTCCCCTTATTAGGCTTACATTGATACAGGTGATGGTTATAATGTTGCACACAGAAAGGTTACATTGATAACACATGGTAACGGTACATTGTTAAAGGCACTGCTTTACAGAACACAACAGAATGGAAATTGCAAATGCTCCCCCCCCCCCCCCGCGCCTTGTGATTTAAGATGGGTATACATTCAGATTGGGTGCAGAGTCTTTTAGTTGAACCTGGAGAAGGGAGGAGCCTGGGAGGCTAAACAAAAAAATTGCCTCACAGGCCAGATGTAGCCCACCCTAGGGAGGGGTCAAAAGAATGGGTACTTTATGGTACTGGTGGAGAGAAGAGGATAAGATTAGGAGAAGTGAGGGGGGGGAGCGACGGGATTCTTGCAAGGGTCCCAGTGATGTAGAAGCTTTCAGAGCAAGAGTGGCTGTTAGTAAGGCTATGGGTGAACACAGTGGAGCATTTTGGCAATTTTAGATTCAGAAAGTATTCACCTGGCCCACCTCTTGAGCTGGTGATGGGTCTAGGTCACCTATTTCAAAATGTGTAAACAAGCTGTGTTGTGTTGAACAGCCATTATGCTGAGTGGAGCCTTGTACTTCACCAAATCTTATTAAGGATCTCTTCCTGTTCATATTTTTGGTGATTCTTCTCCTTGTGTCCTATATGATTCTGAATATTGACGATCATCATGGCAATCAATCATAAAGATTGTGCTGAGAATATAGAGTTGCCATAATTCCCTCCCACAAAACTGGGACAGAAGTAAAGGTTGCCCTTGCTCAAAAGCCAGTCGTATCCGACTCTAGGGTTCAGTGCTCATCTCTGTTTCAAAGCCGAAGAGCCAGCACTGTCTGCTTCTGCAGGCGTTTCCGTGGTCATGTGGCAGGTGTAACTAGACACCGGAGCACACGGAATGCTGTCCCCCCCCCCGAAGTGGTCCCAATTTATCTACTTGCAATTTCTTGCTTTCAAACTGCTAGATTTGCAGGAGCTGGGACAAAGATGGAAGCTCATTCCATCCTGCAGTATTTGGGTATTGAACTGCTGACATGCCGCCTTCCAGTCAGTGTCTTAGTGATGGGGGTACCCCCTCCTACGCAATTTTTTTCTCTTTCTTCCTTGGCCACCAAGATGCTGCTGCTGCGACTACACGGCTGCTGCTACAGACACCACCTGCTGGTGTTTCAATAGAGGTGCCAAGAAAAAGGTGCGATTTTTCTTCTTCAAACCAAGCACGCCCCTTGGTTTGAAAACCGGGAATTTTTGATGTTTTTTATGGAACCAGGCGGGACAGTTACAACCTGGGAAATTCCTGGTCTTCCGTGATGTATGGCAACCCTAAGAGAATATAATACAGTTGCCTTCCATCTTCCTTCCACATGACACCTGTACCACTGATCTACTTCCGCAAGTTACTTTCTGGTCCTGAGCCCTTTTGGCACACAAAGTCTTCCTCATCCCCAGGCTAGTATTGATGAAGTTACTGCCCTCCATCAAGATGGATTCAACAAGTGGGATTTAAACCACTTGGGGACAATCACCCTTCCCTGTAGACTACACTACCCAAGGCCGTTAGTCCATAGGGTTGTGAAGTTAGTCAGGTTAGTTAACCGCCCCTGATGTTTAGTCACTGGCAGTATGGTCTACTCTATTACCTTAGCAGGATAACCTGGCCAGATTGTTTTGATGATCCTTTTAAGAACACTTTGAGCTACCCTTTTTACAGGGAAGATTTACCAATGGAGTACAAATATGTTCTGCAAACTAAAATTATTATCCCAGATTTTGAGCTATAGATTTACTCTTGCACAGACATAGCTTGGTGTCAAACTCTTACAGTTTTGGCAAGTCAGCATCCTAGCAAAAAGCAGAGTGACTGAGAAGGAACAGCTGAACAAAGAATGGTGAAGGAAGCACCATGTGTTATGATCTGTATGCATCCCCTTATTGTGAGATGTGCTACCAACGCCCAAGCTACCGTTTTCCCTATTTACCATCTGGACTTTATACAATCATGATATAGCTTCCAAAAAATTAGAAGTGCATTGAAAATAGCACCACTACTGCTACTTTTGGAGGGATGTACCGTGTGACTATACTGTGATTTTCCTTGTGCAAAGCAGTGAGAGTAGTTAGCTTGTCTTTGTTTTATTAAATCGAGTTGCAACTCTTGAGTCCATCCTACAGCCAGCAAAACAGTAGTGGGCATAGTGCTCTGAGCAGTAATTGCAGTAAGAAATAGATTAAAAGGGAAAGATAATTAATATGAAGACAAATGATTAGACAAACTGGTAAATGTAAGTCATTATATGTAGAAGTGCATTGACCTTCTAAGAAAAAAAAAATCAACTTCCTGAAACTGACATGGAAATGAATTATTTCTGCAATGGATTCAGTAGTAATTTCTGTTGAAGATTTAATAAAAGGTTGTCAAAGATTTATACTCTGTTCATGCACAACTTTTTAAATCTGTTAATATGCAAAGCTGGGGGACTGGGGGAATCCCACACTTTTAGAGTCTCTCAGTATCTGGTAAGAAGCCATAGCTCCTTCAGGCATGCACCAATTTCTTGTGGATAGTGATGATACGTCAACATGTGGGATAAGTCTTGCCTTTCCCTATGTTTGTTCAGAAGGGCTCATTCTGTTACTGCTTTTTCCATTGTCTACTGCCATCTCCAGTATTCTTGGACTTCAGTAACCTTGCTGATCAGGGCTTCTGGGAATTGAAGTCCAAGAACATCTGGAGAGCTGAGTTTGCTGACCCCTATCTAGGCTAGAACTAGCAACTGGTTTCATCTATACCTATAAAATGGTGCGTTAACCGTTGGAATGTGACAAAGGATGTTTAGCCAGGCCCTACTAGCCCGTAATGGGCCTCCGTTCACTCGCCCGAACCCGGTTCGCAGGTAACTGTCGGGTTGAAATTTGCGCCAGTGGGGCAGGAGACCCCCGGATGCAAAGAAAAAAAAGGGAACTTCAATTCCCAATGTTCCTTGCACCGCGCCGCACCAGAGCCCATCAAGCTGAGCGGCGCGAGCAAAAGGAACATTCTGAAACGTGCCACGGCCAATCAAAAAGAAGCTGCAGGAAAAAAACCGCTGCAGAAACTAAAATCGCACACGCCAAACTACAAGCCCCAGCATCCTGCGCGCCATGAGTGCGCAGAACGCTGAGACAGCCGGCGCGCAAAAAATAAAAATAAAAAAGGCAGGCCGCGAAACCACCACAGCGGCAATGGGATTCCCGTGGTCCAGCCACTCAGGCCAGCCCACGGAAATACCCCCACCCCAACGCCGCATGTAAGCGGTGATACAATTTCTGTGGTCCAGCCACTCAGGCTGGCCCACGGAAATACCTCCCCCATGCTGCATCAAGCGGCGATGGGATTCCCGTGGTCCGGCCACCCAGGCCGGCCCATGAAAAAACCCCCACCCCAACGCCGCATGAAGCGACGATGCAATTTCTGTGGTCCAGCCAACCAGGCCAGTCCATGGAAATACCTCCCCCCCATGCCGCATCAAGCGGCGATGGGATTCCTGTGGTCCAGCCATCAAGGCCAGCCCACGAAAAAAACCCCACCCCAACGCCGCATGAAGCGGTGATGCAATTTCTGTGGTCCAGCCAACCAGGCCGGCCCATGGAAATACCTCCCCCCCACACCACATCAAGCGGCGAGGGTATTTCCGCGGTCCAGCCCCCGAGACCAGACCACGGAAATACCCCCACCCCCAACACAAAACAACACCATCCAAAAACAGTCAAAAATAATCAAAACCAAAATAAAAACAAAAAGTAAACACAAAAACATCCAAAAACACAATCCAAAAACAGTCAAAAATAATCAAAAGCAAAAATAAAAGACAGAAAAAGAAAACACAAAAACATCCAAAAACACAATCCAAAAACAGTCAAAAATAATCAAAAGCAAAAATAAAAGACAGAAAAACATCCAAAAACAAACAATAAAAAACACATAACACCCCCCCCCCAAATCCCAAAACAACCCCCCCAAAAAAGAAAACCAGAGACCTTATAAGGAGATGTCCTCATTCCATGACAACCGGAACTAAACTGAGGAAAGAAAGAGACTACTTACCGGAAGAAGAAGCGACACCCAGAGGACAGTAGAAAAAAATAGTAGAATACAAGAAAAGCTCACCAGCCCCACCCAGAGGCCACAAGAGAAAAAACATTCAAAAATATTCAAAATAATTACAAATAATTCTCAAATTACTGAAATAAGTTATCAAAACATTCAAAAATATTCACACTAATCACAAATAATAATAAAAAATAGGTTTTCACTCAAAAAACAAAACAAAACATCTAAACACAGTATAGAAACATTGCTTTTTAAAAAAAACATATTCTTACACATTTTAAAAATTATTATCCAAGGTACAACTATTTAAAAAAAATCACATAGTAACACATTATTTGGTTAAATACAATAATTATAAAAATTAAATCATCCTTTCCTCTTTTTAAAAACCAAAAAACAAATACAAAAAATAAATAATCACAGTTTATAACAGCTCATGCGTAAAAATAAAAATTTAAAAAACCACAATTAAAAACTAACCTCATTTGCATAAACATAAAACAATAACCTTCCAAAATCATTTTAAAGAGCCTGGCACCGCCGGGCAAAATCTGCTAGTTTCCTCTAAATCTTCAGTTGTTGTCATTCTCCTCTGCATCCTCTTCTTTTGCTACTCATAACTAGCAAGACTAAAGGATCTCTCTCTCTCTCTTCTTTTAAAATGCATACTGAACTTATTAATTAACTGTTTCATTATTAGCCAAGAGCTTCTTGCATAAATTATTTCAGCATAAGGAAATGAGGTAGCTTGCAGCAACTGCTGCCTGTTAATTAAAAAGTTCCTGCTACTGTTCCTCATTGCTCAAGCTTAATCTCGTGCATGAGTTGAGTGGCTTCTTGTGGAACCCAAAATCAAAGTGAAGATTCTTTAATAGATCCTTGCTCCTGGAATTCCATCCTCTCCATGCTTTGGCCCCTGAGGATGCTCTGCCATGTCGGATTTCCTGGTCACCTGACTTCTGGCTCGTTTGGACTACACTTTCATCATCTGGACTAATCCTGCATCTCTGGCTTCACTTGGACTTTGGACTCAGATACGGTTACTGTTTGGCCTGTAACCTGGTTGTCCTGGGGCCTGCCATTTGTGTTACCTGCTAGCTGCCCATGCCCTGGACTCTGATAATAACATTTGCTCACCTTGACTCATCTGTGACTTCACCTGTTCCTCAGGAATTCTCAAAGATTAAAGACAGAGGCTTTAAGCTTACTTCTGTAAGATTATATCTTTTAATATCCTTGGATGCAGTTCATATGGCCCAGAAAACCTGAATTTCTTTAAAATAGCTTTACCCATCTTAGGAAACATTGCGGATTCCCCATGCCCATCTGGCATGGAACAGCCCTGCGGAGGCTGCTTAGGTGAGAAGGCTCCTGGCGGTGGCTTCTGCGGGCAGCTAAATTAAGGGGGGTGAATAAATGATAGGGTTTGATTCACCCAATTACATGACCTGACCGACGATTCTGCAAAGTAGGCAGATCGCTAACTCCAGTGACTGATTAGGTAAACACTCATCTCCTGGCCAAGGAAATCTCCGGTGCAAACAGCGAAGATGTTTACCCCTGTCTAAGCCCTAAACAATGGTCTCCCTCATCCCGTGTTTGTCCGAAATAATTAACTTCCCTTCGAGAGGTTTCCCAATTAACCTGAGTAAACAGGTGATGTGATTGACTCCCGGGTGATGGTTTTTTCTACCTGCCTTCTGATCTATAAAAGGTGTATGTATTTTCCCAATAAACCACTGATCTGATCTCGCTCCTGTTGCCTCGTGTTGTCATTGATCAGTCTCCTCCGGGACCTAGCGCCGCCCTAGCGGCCCAACATCGCTACAGCTGGTGACCCCGACGTGATTTACTCGTGAGTAAGAGACCCCGGAGAGGTCTACTCGTGAGTAGCGATTCACGCGGTCCGGTTCTACGCTTGAACCGTGACCCGTCATCCCGGAGGACAGCGCGGCGCTCCGGCCGGCAGCCAGCCGATCGGAGAAGTAGCCTGCGGCGAGGCATCCCATTCCTACAGCTTACTCCCCGCTTTCGAGGAGGGTTGCCATAGAGGGAAACGCGTTCCGCTCAGGGCCGCTGTGAGCCCCTGACATCGCAGAGGCCGTTGAAGGGCCCGTGGCAGAAGGTCCACGCTCTGATGTCTACCCCAGACACCCGACGCCCGAACCTGTTGCCTGCAAAGACGCGTCGACCCGTCCCGAGGAGGAATCTTCCGGAGACCCAATTGCAGGTAATATGGGGACTTGTTCTCATAGACCAGGTCCGTCCGCTAGCCAAAGAACTCGTGAGGAAGAGTTCAGAATCCTGGCCAGGGTATTTAAGTTACGCTTTCACAGCAGGGAATTAGCGAGACTTTTGGCGTACCTCAGGGAACACTGCCTACTTTACCCAGAAGTAGGTACGTTAACCCTGAAGCTCTGGGATCAGATAGGAGACTGTATTCAGCAACCCCCGAAAGCTCCAGGAGGGATAGTTCGTACTTGGAGGAAGTGTAGGAGACTCTTAGCAGAGATCGAGCCAGTCCGGGTAGAGGCCAAAGAACCCCCGTTAGTCGAGCCATCAGGCAAGCCAGTCGAACCGACTGCGCCCACGGCACTCTATCCGTCAATTAGCTATCGGCAGAGTAGCGTAGGGAGCGTTCCCGCGGTGACAGCTGCAGACGCCACCGAAGGAACGCAAGGAATGAGAAGCGCAGGCGCTCCTCTGACAGCTCCAGGCTCCCTAGTCGTGAAGAGTGCCCTTCAGCGCACAGCTGAGATAGAACTTAAAAAGGGGGAATTGTCAGTTGAACAACTAGCTGAACTCAGACAGATTTGTCCGATCCGCTTGGAGATGGACACGCTCACGGGCGCACAGCAGATAGTACACTCCCCAGTCCCGTACAAGCTTCTCATGGCTTTACGGAAAGCAATTTCAGAGACAGGGCTCCAGAGTCGTTTTACGAGGGGCACGCTTCAGCAAGTGTGCGAAACCACCATGTGGATTCCTCATGATTGGAAAGCCGTCATGAGGATGATGCTAACCCCCAGCCAGTACATGATTTGGGACAGCGAGTTCCGCCTAGAGGCGCAAACTCGGGCTGCCAGGATGGGAGGCGTGGTAATCCCTGACCAGTTGTATGGTTCAGGTGCCTTTGAGCCCATCAACGCTCAAATTAACTTGCCTCTCGCCACTCTAGAAATGTCAGCCGAAGCTGCCTACAGGGCATACTTCAAGGTCCCAGCGTCTGGCAAAACGGCAAAAAATTACACTGCTATCAAGCAGGGAGCCCAGGAGCCCTACATGGACGTCATCAATCGCCTGGAGGAAGCAATTAGCAGGCAGATTGATAATGAGCAGGCCCAACAAGAGCTTATGATCAAGCTAGCTAAGGACAACGCCAACCTGGACTGCCGTAAAATCTTGCAGTCCCTGGGCAATCGCCCGGACTTAACCTTAACGGACATGATCCGAGCATGCTCCGACGTTGGCACAGACTCCTACAAGATGGGGCTGCTAGCGGCCGCGGTGCAGGGGGGAAGAAGACCTCAGAGCAATGCAAGATCAAAGGGGCATGCCACACTTGTGGCAAGGTCGGACACTTCGCTAGGGAGTGCCGATCCAAGGGAGGCGGACAAAAATCCGGCCGTCCCAAGGCTCCGAACACCCCCTGCCCGAAGTGCAAGAAAGGCTATCATTGGGCCAGGTATTGTCCGAGTTCGGGAAACCGGAATCCGGGCACGTCTCTGGTCCCAGTCCAAACAGAGGCTTCCTTCACCCAGATCCAGAACTCCCCAGAACTGGACTAGGTTCCAGGCACATTCCAGGCACTGCGAGGGCGCAGGCCAGCCCCAAGGGTAGCACAGGACTAGAATTGGCTTGCCAGGCGGACGTTACATGCGATCTGCCGGGCACAGTCTACCTGGTCGATTCCCAGTACATGGGACCCCTACCCAGAGGCTTTATAGGTTTAGTTTTGCCCCGTAGTGTAGCTGGAGCATGCGGAATTTTCATAATTCCAGGAGTCATTGACTCGAATTTTTCAGGCGTTCTCCAGGTCCAGCTTTGGACACACCTGCCCCAAACAATCCACAAGGGAGACACCTTAGCGCAACTGATCTTGGTTCCTTGTCACTCGCCAGCAGGCAGCCAGGGAAGGCTCAGTGCCAGCTCAGAGTCCGGTTCAGCAGACCACTCGAGCGCGAGTGAGGCAGTGCAGGGATACCAGGTCTTGGCGACAGTGGAGACCAACATTGAGTGGAAGCAGCGCCCCGTTATCGAGGTATTTTTGAACAAAAGAGTGTTCTCAGGGTTACTCGATACCGGAGCGGATGTGACCGTGATAAGCAGAAGCCAGTGGCCGAGAGAGTGGGCCATTGAGCCGGTCTCCGATGTGTGGGGGGTAGGCGGCGTTCAGGAAGCGTTTAGAAGCCGAGAGTGGGTAGAAGTCACAATCCCAAGGGCTGACGGCACGGCGGTGATCCAGCCGCACATTCTTGACGTGCACGTCAATCTTTGGGGTGGGACATTCTACAGCAGTACGGTGCTACGCTTAACTTCGGGTAATGGCGTTGCCACTTAAATGGCTCACCGACACTCCGGTTTGGGTAGAACAATGGCCGGTAGTGGGGGAGAAATTGGTTGCTCTCAAGCAGCTAGTTAAGGAACAGCTAGACGCAGGACATATAGAACAGTCCACAAGCCCCTGGAATTCGCCAATTTTTGTTATTAAGAAGAAGTCGGGGAAGTGGCGACTCCTCCACGATCTCAGAGAGATCAATAAATGCATACAGCCAATGGGTCCGCTTCAATGCGGCATCCCGAATCCGAACATGATTCCCGAGGGGTGGGAAATCCTAGTCGTAGATCTCAAGGATTGCTTTTATACAATCCCCTTAGACCCCAGGGACCGGGAGAGGTTTGCCTTTACGGTGCCGGTCGTGAACCACAGTGAGCCCACGCAGCGTTATGCGTGGAAATTTTTGCCACAGGGCATGTTCAATTCGCCCACCTTGTGCCAAATTTACGTTCACGACGCGCTGGCAAAGCTTCGAAACCTCTACCCACAAGCCATAGTTTGTCACTTTATGGACAACATTTTGGTAGCGTTGCCACAGCTCGGCAGCGAAATATTTTCAGACCTCCAGGCCAGCCTGGGGGACAAAGGCTTACTCATCGCCCCGGAGAAAGTGCAGAGAACCGAGCCCTTCTCATACTTGGGCCATCGGCTTCTCCGCTCTTTCGCCGCACCGGTTTTACCTCAGATAAACTTACAAGACTCAGTCACCCTCGTAGAATTGCAGCAAGTTTTGGGGAATATCAATTGGGCCAGACCGTATTTTCGCTTGGATACAGATCTTCTAAAGCCGCTCTTCTCGCTGCTAACCTTAGGCAAGCAGCCGGCAGACCGGATAAAAATCTCTCGAGACGCGCGCTTGGCGCTCGAAAAAGTGAACCAAGTTCTCCGCCAGAGGTGGGTGGATAGGATCACCCAGGGGCCATATGCCCCGATCCTGAATTTGTACATCGTACGGTCGGGATCCATGTTCACTGGGGCACTAGGAGTAGACTCAGAAAAGGGAGCGAAAATTGTGGAGTGGGTGTACTTGCCTAACACCTCATCTCGGAACATTGTTCCGCCCCAAGAACTGGTCTCCGCGGTGATCTACCGCAGCAGGCTGAGAGCTAGGGACATTTCTGGGCACGATTTAGCTAAGATCATAGTCCCGTTCACTAAGGAACAGATTCATCAGTTGATGCAGCTAGGTGAATCGCTTCCGATAGCTTTGGAAGGATTCACTGGAAGCTTGGCATACCATTTGCCCAAAGACCCCAGACTTGTCTCGCTTCAAACAGGAACAGTCAGCTTGATCGAATTGCTTTCGCTGGTCCCACTTCAGGGGGCCAAGACAGTCTTTACCGATGGTGGACGCACATATGGTGTCTTGACCTGGCAGGAGGGCGAAGCTTGGCACACGCTGTTGACTCTTCCACAGAAGTCCGCACAGCGGGCGGAGTTGACAGCCGTGAACCTTGCTTTGCGCACCTTCGCCAAGGAACGTTTAAACATCATAACTGACAGTCTGTACGTTAGGAACTTGCTCCACAGTCTACCGGGAGCTTACATTACCCCCGCAATAGACAAGAATCTGCTTAGTCTGTTTCTCACTGCTCAATTTCACTTGCGGAACCACACGGAGCCGCTCTATATTGCCCACATCCGAAGTCATCAAGACCTACCGGGTCCGATTTCCGCGGGCAATAGCAGAGCGGATGCGGCGGCAAAAGAAATTCAGCAACGTTCAGTTTTGGGAGTTTTCACTACTCCAATTCAAAGTCATGCATTTTTTCACCAAAACGCCAAGGCACTCGCCAGACAGTTCAATCTGCCACTTTCTCAAGCCCAAGGTATAGTACGCTCTTGCCAGCATTGCGCAGGGGCGCCGGGGGGGCCCTCGTGGGGGGTCAACCCACGAGGGACAGAGGCCAATCAGGTGTGGCAGATGGACGTCACGCATGTGCCGCAGTTTGGCAGATGGCAGTACATGCATGTCTGCATTGACACCTTTTCTCAGTTCGTTTGGGCGACGGCGCAGAAGGGGGAGGCTGCCTCCCACGTGGAGCAGCACCTCCTTTCCTGCATTGCGGCGATGGGCAAGCCGCGGCACGTGAAAACGGATAACGCCCCGTCCTACAGCTCTAGGCAGTTGGCCGCCTTCATGGCCACCTGGGACATCAAACACACATTTGGCATTCCCTACAATCCGCAAGGGCAGGCGATTGTAGAGCGGGTCAATCGGACGCTAAAGTCCTATATTGACAAACAAACAGAAAGGGGGGAGCCACCAGCCCTCCCCAAATCACAGGGAGAAGCACAGTTTTGTCTGAATAAGGTATTGTTCACATACAGTCACCTCAATGTTTTTTCGGACTGTACGCCGCAGGAGAAGCACTTCCGCCGTTCGGAAGCCCTCCCGCGACCTATGGTCCGGTACCGAGTGCCACCAGACCCTTCTTGGAGGGGCCCGGTGCCGCTCATAACCTGGGGAAGAGGGTATGCTGCAGTTATGTCTCCTACAGGTGTCGTTTGGATCCCAGCTCGGTGCGTCAAGCCGCATTTGGAACCACATGGCGTGGACCCAGGCCGACCCGAGTCCGATCCCGGAGGTGCAGGATCTCGCCCTGACCGAGGGGACCCGCCGGGAGAGACAGCGGTCGCAGATGACAGCACCGAAGATCACCTGGGGGATGGTCAAGGCCCTCTGCCATGATGCCCAGGATGCCATCCAGCGCGAGGGGGAGGAACTGACTCCCGAGAGCTTTGCGGTTGCGATTTTCGCCCGAATTCATGCCAACTCCATGGCAGTCACCATCATCCTGGCCCTCTCCCTGCTTTTGGGGGGAGGTGCTCAGGCCGCCTCACTGGAGGCCAGCGATTTAATGCCAGGCGGAGACCTCTCTGCCCGGATGCAGTACAACATTTGGGAAAGGTTTACAACCCTTGTCAACCAGTCCGATTTTTGCCTCAGGCAGGACGTCGGCTCTGCCTCGATCCTCAGCACCTGCCTTGTCCCGGTGTGCCACTCTCCAGGCGCACACCCCCGGGACGGGGACTGGCTGGTGAGGCGACTCTTCAGCCCATACATCCCATCGGCTTCCTCGGAATATGCCCGTTGGGAGATGCGGCTAACCATGACTTTACCGGCTGATGCGGCCACTCTCCACACTCCTCGAGTGGCGGTCAGCCCGAACTCTACCTGCGGCCGAATACACGGTTGCTCCGGACCCGGCCGAGCCCGGCGCCATTGCCTCGATGTAGGCAGCGGCAATTGGACTTGCAATGACCCAGTGCCACTTGGCTCGAAGTATGCACATATCACCCTGCCATCTGGATGGTTCTTTACGTGTAACCAGTATACGTTTAACTACATTCCGGCTAATATTACAGACTCTATATGTTGTATCAGTCGTTTAACACTGTTGCTCCCCACTAAGGATATGATTGCCCCATGCACTAATATCCCCAATGTTTCCAATGGCTCCAATGTTCCCTCACTCATACGGCACACTCGCACCACCCTGTTAGACAGCTCATGTGAAAGCAGCTTTAGGGTAATGAGACCTGCCGAATACCTCTCTTTGGCAGTCAGCATCGTTGGCGTGCCAGGCTTAGCCGTCGGCAACGCAAAGAGGATCGGTCGCTTGGCCTGCGGTTTAGCAAAGGCCATTAACCATACCTCCTCAGCGAGAGCGCTCCTTAATCAAGAGCAGGCAGAGCTTCGCCATGCCATTCTCGATAATCGAGCGGCTATCGACTACCTCCTACTGTTGCACCACCTGGGCTGCGAGTCCTTTCACGGAATGTGCTGCTTCAACCTTACTGACAACTCCCGGAAAATTCAAAGCCAGATCACAGATCTCCACACCATAGTCGCAGGCATCACAGAGGGCTCTGCGTGGGGGGCTTGGTGGAGTTCTCTGTGGAAGTGGATGTGGTCGTGGATCCCATGGGGGTGGCTTCAGACGGTACTCAAAGTGGTGGTGGGGATAGTCATACTGGGCATAGCAATTTGCTGTCTCGCTCAATGCATTCCCTCACTGATCTCGAGGTGCCGCCTCAGAAGGAAACCCCATGACGTCATTCTCGACCAACAGCTGGTGCCGCTTCTGCGCAAAATCGCTGGTCAGGCTCTTAATATTAAAAAGTAAGGGGAGATGCGGATTCCCCATGCCCATCTGGCATGGAACAGCCCTGCGGAGGCTGCTTAGGTGAGAAGGCTCCTGGCGGTGGCTTCTGCGGGCAGCTAAATTAAGGGGGGTGAATAAATGATAGGGCTTGATTCACCCAATTACATGACCTGACCGACGATTCTCCAAAGTAGGCAGATCGCTAACTCCAGTGACTGATTAGGTAAACACTCATCTCCTGGCCAAGGAAATCTCCGGTGCAAACAGCGAAGATGTTTACCCCTGTCTAAGCCCTAAACAATGGTCTCCCTCATCCCGTGTTTGTCCGAAATAATTAACTTCCCTTCGAGAGGTTTCCCAATTAACCTGAGTAAACAGGTGATGTGATTGACTCCCGGGTGATGGTTTTTTCTACCTGCCTTCTGATCTATAAAAGGTGTATGTATTTTCCCAATAAACCACTGATCTGATCTCGCTCCTGTTGCCTCGTGTTGTCATTGATCAGTCTCCTCCGGGACCTAGCGCCGCCCTAGCGGCCCAACATCGCTACAAAACATCCCTCGCAATTCCTCCTTTATTCTTTCTACCTCAATTTTCCTGCACATTCAGAGAGAGAGAGAGAGAGAGAGATTTCTTGTGTCAGAGATTACTCTGGGTTGAAAGGATTTTTGCAGGGAACACCTGAATGAGGCTCCTTTTATGTCCCCCGTCATGCAGCTCTCGGGGAATCAAACCCTGTGCTTTCGGTCTGCAAGCATACTGCTTTTACCCACTGAACCACCGGGGAGCTGCATATTCATAGTGAAGATAAGGCTGAAGAATTAGCAAAATCTTGACAAATGTTTCCAAAACTCCTGTATGTAATTTACAAATTGGGAGAATGAGAATCAAAAAGACTTGTTTCACCACTTGGCAAATGGCACACTGGAGGCATTATCTGTTTGTCTTTGATGCTTTCTATCAGTTCTGTTATGAATGTGTCACAAGTGTTCCAGTTACTGATCCAGAATGAAGCTGAAGTTTGCTTGCCGTTTGCCCCGTCCTGTGGGCCTACTTAAGCAATATGGCTTGAGCTTGCCTTTTCTGATTTTCCAGCTAACAGCAGTTATTCTGGTCAATTGAGCTGAGTTTGTTTGACAGGTTTGCCTTGCATTTGCTGCTGTTTCAATGGAGCAAAACAGACAGTGTTTTCAGAAGTCTTGCATACCACTTTGGTAGGCAAGCAAGGAACAAAGACCGAAGATGTGACTTGCCTAGGCTATAACTCCCAAAATACCCCAGGCTCGCTAGTCAATGGTTATGTTGTATAGAGTATTCTGGGAATTACAATCCCAAAAAAAAGTAGTATCTCCAGTCTCTCTAGTCAAAAGAAATAACACTTACAGTCTCTGCCCCTAAGCAATAGTGGAACAACAGTCAATGAACACTGTGTGATTAGAATTACCAAGGTTAATGGGCAGAATATTGGACATTTCTAACACATAGAATGCCTACAAAAACAATGTATTTCTTGACTGATGTAAATCCCACCCACCCCCACCTCCCAAACCAGAACCTCTGCATGAGTAACAAGCAGGACTAGTCATAGCATTTGGCAGAGTAAGGCAGCTACCCCCATGTGGCAGGCACTTGGACATAAATGTTATGCAGCTAGCCAGTGGGGATACTATGTTGTATTCAGTAGTAATGACCCACAAGCATCGTTATGGGTATTGCAAACATAGTAACAAAAGATATATGTGCAGTTGCTGAAGACTTCATTTGCTACTGGGTTGAAAGGATTTTTGTGGAAGAAACTCTGCTCAGGGAACGCCCAAATGAGGCTCCTTTCATGTCTCCAAGAACTGGGACAAAGTCGGGTGCTCAATTTGTCATGCAGTACTCAGGTCTCAAACTGCTGACTTGTCAACCCTCCAGCTAACAAGGTGAACTTCTTAACCACTGAGCCACCGCAGCCCCTCTCAGCATGGTGATGCTTATTCAATTAAAGGTGATTTCCACTAATTTCAACATTGCAACTATAAGAAAGAAAAAAGAAAAAACACAGACAAATTGTATATATATCCTAAAACTGTTATAAAACAAAGGGAAAAGCAGTATCTAAATTTAATAACACAGTATTTTAATGCTAAGGTGGGAGAAAGAGATTGTGGCAATTTTGTTGGAAAATGTGGGCTAAAACACAAATGGAAAGTGGAGCAGAAATGATAAATTCTGTTAAAGGTAAAAAAACCTTGTTAGTTACTATAAATGTTAGTGCACTAATTAAATGAAGGATCTACAGTGCTACAGCAGGAGGTGGGCAAAAGCTGTTATTGTCATCCTGAGCCCTCCTCCAGCCTCCTCTTTTTTTTAGCAAAATTAGGTGAAGTGCAATCGCTGACAGCTGCTGGTTTGATGTCTTAGGGCTTGATCAAATATACATTTTTGTCCCACTATTTGGTATCCTGAGGATGTCGGCAGCTTGGTCTGCTCTTTATTCCAGTGATCACATCATGTAGTTGCAGGAATAGATCAATTCACCCCAAATGAAACCCTACCCATATCTTTTTGAGTCTTTGCCAGAGGTTTCTATTTTTTTAATGTAGGTAGTTGCACTCTACTTTAGTCCATTCTCAGCACGTGTTATTGCTAGGAATGGGCAAAAACATGCCTTGTAGCTATCAAAGGCTTCTTGCAAAGAAAAAAAATCACTTCTCTGCCCCTCCACAGAAGAGTAAGAGAAGTGTTTAATTTGCTGATATTTTGAAAAGGCTTGTTTATTAAGCCATTTCATGAAACCGGAAATAAGGTTGCTTGAGGTTGATATGCCATTTGGATGTAAGGCTCACACCAAATAGTATACTGTTCCTCCCCTGACCTCAGGCGACCCAATTTAGACCATACAAGGTTGGTTGGCTCGAAAGCCAGTCGTATCCGACTCTAGGCTTCAGTGCTCATCTCTGTTTATATGTCTGCGTAGCCTGCACAAAAAAGTGTCTATTTATAAATAGACGGGAAGCCTCTGCACCATTTAGCATTCCAAAACTGGAAGCAGGCTTCTAGCTACTCTTGATTACATTTTTCTCAGTGTTGGCCTTTTTGGTCTGTGTGCCCCTCCAGAAATTTCTGGTGTCTCTAAAACCCACCAGAGTGCTCATCACTATGATACAGAAATCTGTTGTTTTTGCTGCACATGCTAATGTGGCTGCCCTTCTGGAATATGTTATTCCTTGTAATTATTCAGATTTAATCCAGCTCCATACTCACCAGTCGTTGCTCCCACCAGTTGGCTAAGCAGGTCCTTGCAATTTTACAAGGTCAAAAAATTCTAAACGCATGCCCTGTTTTGGGCGTTTTCTATCAACCAACTATACATTTCAAACCTTCTTAACATTTTCAGAATGTCACTCTTTTAGTCATGCCATCTGTTCCTTCAAGTACAACCACATGGATGCCTTGTAGGGCAAAGCATATGCTGTCCTTATAAGAGTAGATCTCATGTTTTGCTCTGTGGCACAAATTCCTAATTTAGTCTTCCATATCCAGCTGAGGGGAAATGTCAATGGAAACAAAAAGCAACTACATTTCTGTAATGTTAAAATGAGGGTTGCTAACACAGACTTAAGAATACATCAAGCCAACCTATGACTTGTGAGTAAATCAGGCTTTATAATTGGCACTTCGTAATATTAATTAAAGAAAATAAAGTTGATGGTGTTCTTCTTCTGCACATTTGGCCCCTTACAACTTTGGGAAGCAATTATTAAACTGCATACCCTCTATCCACCTTTTATCCAAGCAACACTTTGGGGCTCATCCTGCTTTGCCATTTAATTGCCACTAAGAGTCTGTTTTCCCTTCCTGGGCAGAATTCACAGCCATTACTAATCTGTTGTAATGACTTCACTACAGCAAGGCCTCCTGGCAGCTATTGCTGTGGAAAAATTGCAATTTGTCTTTCATTTCAAAGACTGGCACCTACTGAAAACAGCATTGCTAATGTTGAGAGGTATGTCATAAAACCTTCCTTTACCAATTTGTTCCAGTTTAAAGAATGGATCATTTTCTGGTCCAGAGCCATCCACAGATTTTTATTTCCAGTGGGAGGACAAACAACAATAGCATTATTTCTACTTATAAGATGTTTGACTACCATACAGGGCATCTGCCCATGTATATTAACAATAATAATGAACTTTTTGGTTGCTGAGGGGAAAAGGTCCTCTGGAGATCTGTTCTTGGCCGTTAGTTCCTTAAAGTTAACAATATCTATCTAGCTAGCTGTCCATCTGTCTAAAATATTTAAACATAAGAACATAAGAACAGCCTTGCTGGAACAGGCCACAGCCCATCCAGTCCAGCATTCTGTCTCACACAGTGGTTCACCATTTCCTTCAGGGTATTCCCAAGGAGATGCCTTCACCTGCTTAGGATTCCCTGGAAAAGGCATTGAGAGATATCCTGCCTATCTCTCCAATCCCGAGGTTGTCCTTAAGTATCCATAATTATAACCATTGATACCCTTGTCCTCCATGAACTTGTCTAATCCTTTCTTAAAGCTGTCAAGACTGACAGCTGTCACCACTTCTTCTGGCAGGGAGTTCCATAGACCAGTAATTCTCTGGGTGAAAAAGTACTTTCTCTTATTTGTTTGAGAACTAGTACCCAAAAGTTTCATCGAGTGACCCCTAGTTCTAGTGTTGTGCGATAGGGAAAACAGTTTTTCCTTATCTACTTTGTCCACACCGTGCATGATTTTATAAAGTTCAATCAGGTCACCTCTTAGACGCCATCGTTCAAGAGTGAAAAGGCCCAACCGTTGCAGCCTCAGATGGTAAGGAAGGTGTTCCAGTCCCCTAATCATTCTGGTTTCCCTCCTCTGCACTTTCTCCAACTCAATAATATCCTTCTGGAGGTATGGCGACCAGAACTGTACACAGTATTCCAGATGGGGCCTCACCATAGATTTATAAAGAGGCAAAATGACACTTGCTGACTTATTTTCTATACCCTTCCTAATGATCCCTAGCATTGAGTTTGCTTTTTTCACTACTGAGGCACACTGGGTTGACACCTTCATTGAGTTGTCCACCAGGACACCAAGATCCCTTTCCTGGTTTGTCGCAGAGAGTTCAGACCCCATCAGTTTATAAATGTAATTGTTTTTTTTATGCCCCAACATGCATCACTCTGCACTTACTAATGTTGAAACTCATTTGCCACTGTTTTGCCCACTTCCCCAGTGTGAAGAGATCCCTCTGGAGCTCCTCACAATCTCTCACAGTTTTCACTACCCTGTATAATTTAGTGTCGTCAGCAAATTTGGCTACCTTGCTTTTTACTCCTACCTCTAGATCATTTATAAAGAGGTTGAAAAGCAGGGGTCCCAGTACTGAACCTTGGGGGACCACACTCTTTACTTCCCTCCACTTGGAGAAGTGTCCATTTAGTGCTACCCTCTGTTTCCTGTCCCTTAGCCAGTTGCTGATCCAGGACAAGACCTGTCCCTTTATTCCATGACTGGTAAGTTTATTCAAGAGCCTTTGGTGTGGGACCTTGTCAAAAGCCTTCTGAAAGTCCAAATAAACAATGTCAACTGGATCCTCCTTATCCACATGCTTGTTGACACTCTCAAAAAATTCCAACAGATTAGTGAGGCATGATTTGCCTTTGTAAAAGCCATGTTGGCTCTCCTTTAGCAGCGCCTTCTATTCTATGTGCCTATTAATTCTATCTTTTAGGATGGTTTCCATCACTTTACCTGGGACACATGTCAAACTGACAGGCCGGTAATTTCCTGGATCACCCCTGGATCCTTTTTTGAAAATTGGTGTTACATTCGCTACCTTCCAGTCATCAGGCACAAACCCTGATTTGAGGGAAATATTATATATTTTGGCTAGGAGATCAGCAATTTCATCTTTAAGTTCCCTGAGAACTCGTGGATGGATGCCATCTGGTCCTGGTGATTTGTTAGTGTTTAGTTTAACAAGACATGCAAGGACCTCCTCCCTGGTTATTTCTATCTTGCTTAATTCTTCGGTTTCCCTCCCTACGAAGATAGGCTCTGTTTTGGGCATGTGGTCTCTGTCTTCTTCAGTGAATACTGAAGCAAAGAATTCATTGAGTCTCTTTGCAATCTCTGTTTCCTCTTTAATAACCCCTTGCCTTCCATTGTCATCTAATGGTCCAATGGCCTTCCTAGTTGGGTTCTTACTTCTAATGTACTTAAAGAAGTCTTTGTTATTTCTCTGTGTATTTTTAGCTATATGCTCCTCAAAGTCTTGCTTTGCTGATTGTTGCCTTGCATTTGTTCTGCCAGAATTTATGTTTCTGCCTGCTGTCCTCATTCGGACAAGCCTTCCATCTTCTAAATGAGCTTTTCTTGCTCTTGATCACTTCCCGAACAGCTCCTGTAAGCCACATTGGAGTCCTCTTGGACCTGTCAGTGCCCTTTTTCCTTTTGGGTATGCATTCCAATTGGGCCTCTGTTATTGTTTTTGTAAACAGCCTCCATGCCTCTTGGAGTGTTTGGACTCTCTCAATTTTCCCTTTCAGCTTCTTTTTTTTTTACTAGTTTCCTCATCTTTGGGAAATTTCCTTTTTGAAAATGTAAGGTCTCTGTGTTAGATTTTATCAGTGACTTGCAGTCTATGATCAAGTTAAACATAATTGAGTTGTGGTCACTGTTCCCTATTGGATCAGTCACATTAACATCTTGCACCAGATCCTGAGTATTACTCAGGATCAAGTCAAGGATTCTTGTACCTCTAGTTGGGTCTTCAACCATCTGTCCCAGGGAACAATCATTTTGGTGTCTTGCACGGAAGACAAAGAAGGAGCCGCAGTGGGGGCTAAAACACAGGTTTATTTCATGGTGGTCAAGATGAACATGTGGTAATGGCGGAGGTACAGCTCATTATATACTGCAGTAAATACATTTGAATATCGTTGCACGGTAGCTCATTGGCTGCTACTGGCGTGACGTCATTCTGAGTCACGCCCATCTTCTCCAGGTGATCCTCGCGCGGGAAAGGTTCCCGCGGCTGCTGGTGATTTGGTGAATGTGAACCATGTGAGCTGAACGCTCGCAGCTGCCCTCTATGGGCAGCTTACTCGTGTTCCTTAACAGCTGGGTTACATTGTAATCATTGTCAGGTTACATTCATACATTCTTAAAGTAATACTGTTACATACACAACACTCCTTCCCCCTAGGATGGGACGAAGTCCCTCAACCATTGTGGCTTCCCGCACGTGCGCTTGGGGCGTGCGGCTGCGTGGTTTAGCACAGGGGAACTAGGGGCTCCGAGTTCCACAGAGTCTCGTCCTGCAATGGAAAGGGGGGACTCATTAGCCGTTCGGCGGGGGCTCTGTGACAACCTTGCATTGGGAGAAGGGAATGGAACATACAGCTGAGAGGTAAAACCCGGCCTGTTGCCCGTGGCGCCCGGGGACCCCCCCAGCATGAACCTCGGAACCGACGAGGAGACCCTTGTTTCCTCCGCCCGGTCCGTTGCGCCTGCAACCGGCGTCCTTGCCCCACTCCCTGCTGCCTGACCCGGAGTTCTAGGGGATGGAGAGCGTGAACTTCCCCCAGCTGCCTGGCTCGGGGGGCTTGGTGCTATGGTATACTCTAAAACAAAAGGGCTGGGGGGGACTGGAGGTACCAGGGGCTGAACTGGAACCCCTCTTCTCGCTCGGACGGGTGGGGGACCACTCCGCGACACCCCCCTGGTACGGTAACGTAAAATCAAACTCATCCCACTCTTTCACAGTATCCTCCTCCTCGGGTGAGAATCTAGGGTATGCATTTGTACCCGAGGACGCTGCAGTGTCTCCCCCTTGGGTTACGCGGGTGGGGGAGGACCCTAACGCTGATTCCCCTTCACTAGTGACTCGCCTTCTGAGTTGGTCAGCGTGCCTTCTCCAGAGTAGACCTGTGCGAGTCTCGACACTATAGGACACTGGCCCCGTTTGTTCAATGATCGTTCCTGGAACCCACGTTGGTCCCGAAGCCGCATAGTTTCTGCAGTACACCGGGTCCCCTACCGAAAAACTTTTGGAACTCTCTACCACTATATTCCTCCCTTCATCCTCCACCCTGGTCGGATCCAACCAATCAAAAAGAGTTAACGGCCGCCTCCTCATGAGGAGCTCCGCCGGCGAAAGTCCAGAAGCTAGGGGAGTTGCCCTATAGCAGATGAGGAACTGACACAGTTGGAGGTTCAACTCACCAGGACCCATGCGCCGCAGTGCGTCCTTCGTAGTGCGCACTTGGCGCTCTACCTGACCGTTTGTGGCGGGGTGAAATGGGGCAGCGGTAATGTGGCAGATGGCATTCCTCTCGATAAATGCCTTGAATTCCGCAGACGTGAAGGTACTAGCGTTATCGCTAACGAGGATGTCCGGCAGGCCGAAACAACTAAACACCCTGCGCAAGTGTTTAATGGTTGCGGCAGATGAGGTGCTAGTCATGGGGATCACTTCCAGCCATTTGGAATACGAGTCGACTATCAGCAGAAACATGGACCCGCGGAAGGGGCCAGCGAAGTCGACGTGTATCCGGGACCATGGCCCCCGGGCCGTGTCCCATTCCCTATGGGGTAGCCTGGATTCCTCGGGCTGAGAGCTCTGGCAGCTCTCACACGTGCCCACTAAATGCTCTATCTCAGCGTCTATCTGGGGCCACCAGAAGTAACTCCGTGCCAGCGCCTTGGAGCACACTATTCCCGGGTGGCTGGTATGCAGTAGCCTCAGCACCTTCGCCCACAACTTTTCGGGGATAACCACCCGCTGGCCCCAGAGCAAACAGCCCCTTTCAAGGGAAAGCTCTACTCTACGCCTGAAAAATACCTTGAAATGCTCCTCGGGGGGAGTTGCGGGCCACCCTTTCCTTACCCAGGAACTGACTTGGGCCAGGATCTTGTCGGCCGCCGTGGCTTTGGCGAGGTCTGCCGGGACTATGGGGGGTGAGTCGAGGGACTCGATCAGCAGGACTTGATGGTCCTGCTCTACCTCACATGCGGGATCTCCAAAACTAGGGAGAGGAGACCGGGACAGCGCCTCCGCATGGGAGATCTCCTTCCCTGGGCGATAGACCAGCTCGTACTGGTAGGCGTTAAGGAAAATCGCCCAACGTAGCATCCTGGGGGACATAATTTGTGGGGTGGGTTTGCCTGTGGTAAAGATTCCCAGGAGGGGCTTGTGATCAGTCACAACCGTAAACTCGCGGCCATATAGGAAATCGTGGAACTTCTTTGTTCCCACAATTATGGCCAGGGCCTCCCTATCAGTTTGCGCGTAGTTGCGCTCCGCCTTTGAAAGGGACCTGGAGTAGTATGCAACCGGGGCTTCCCGCCCGCTCTGCAACACGTGGCACAGCACCGCCCCCACCCCCCTGGGGACACATCACAGACTAAAACTACTGGTCTCCTCGGGTCAAAATGGGTCAGGACAGCATCCGAGGATAAAAGCGCTTGAGCTCCTTACATAAGAACATAAGAACATAAGAACAGCCTTGCTGGAACAGGCCACAGCCCATCCAGTCCAGCATTCTGTCTCACACAGTGGCTCACCATTTCCTTCAGGGTATTCCCAAGGAGATGCCTTCACCTGCTTAGGATTCCCTGGAAATGGCATTGAGAGATATCCTGCCTATCTCTCCAACCCGGAGGTTGTCCTTAGGTAGCCATAATTATAGCCATTGATAGCCTTGTCCTCCATGAACTTGTCTAATCCTTTCTTAAAGCTGTCAAGACTGACAGCTGTCACCACTTCTTCTGGCAGGGAGTTCCATAGACCAGTAATCCTCTGGGTGAAAAAGTACTTTCTCTTATTTGTTTGAGAACTAGTACCCAAAAGTTTCATGGAGTGTCCCCTAGTTCTAGTGTTGTGCGATAGGGAAAACAGTTTTTCCTTATCCACTTTGTCCACACCGTGCATGATTTTATAAACTTCAATCAGGTCACCTCTTAGACGCCGTCGTTCAAGAGTGAAAAGGCCCAACCGTTGCAGCCTCAGATGGTAAGGAAGGTGTTCCAGTCCCCTAATCATTCTGGTTGCCCTCCTCTGTACTTTCTCCAACTCCATAATATCCTTCTGGAGGTATGGCGACCAGAACTGTACACAGTATTCCAGATGGGGCCTCACCATAGATTTATAAAGAGGCAAAATGACACTTGCTGACTTATTTTCTATACCCTTCCTAATGATCCCTAACATTGAGTTTGCTTTTTTCACTGCTGAGGCACACTGGGTTGACACCTTCATTGAGCTGTCCACCAGGACACCAAGGTCCCTTTCCTGGTTTGTCGCAGAGAGTTCAGACCCCATCAGTTTATAAATGTAATTGGGGTTTTTTGCCCCAACATGCATCACTCTGCACTTACTGATGTTGAAGCTCATTTGCCACTGTTTTGCCCACTCCCCCAGTGTCAAGAGATCCCTCTGGAGCTCTTCACAATCTCTCACAGTTTTCACTACCCTGTATAATTTAGTATCGTCAGCAAATTTGGCTACCTTGCTTTTTACTCCTACCTCTAGATCATTTATGAAGAGGTTGAAAAGCAGGGGTCCCAGTACTGAACCTTGGGGGACCCCACTCTTTACTTCCCTCCACTTGGAGAAGTGTCCATTTAGTGCTACCCTCTGTTTCCTGTCCCTTAGCCAGTTGCTGATCCAGGACAAGACCTGTCCCTTTATTCCATGACTGGTAAGTTTATTCAAGAGCCTTTGGTGTAGGACCTTGTCAAAAGCCTTCTGAAAGTCCAGATAAACAATGTCAACTGGATCCCCCTTATCCACATGCTTGTTGACACTCTCAAAAAATTCCAACAGATTAGTGAGGCATGATTTGCCCTTGCAAAAGCCATGTTGGCTCTCCTTTAGCAGCGCCTCCTCTTCTATGTACCTATTAATTCTATCTTTTAGGATGGTTTCCATCACTTTACCTGGGACACATGTCAAACTGACAGGCCGGTAATTTCCTGGATCACCCCTGGATCCTTTTTTGAAAATTGGTGTTACATTCGCTACCTTCCAGTCATCAGGCACAAACCCTGATTTGAGGGAAATATTATATATTTTGGCTAGGAGATCAGCAATTTCATCTTTAAGTTCCCTGAGAACTCGTGGATGGATGCCATCTGGTCCTGGTGATTTGTTAGTGTTTAGTTTAACAAGACATGCAAGGACCTCCTCCCTGGTTATTTCTATCTTGCTTAATTCTTCGGTTTCCCTCCCTACGAAGATAGGTTCTGTTTTGGGCATGTGGTCTCTATCTTCTTCAGTGAATACTGAAGCAAAGAATTCATTGAGTCTCTTTGCAATCTCTGTTTCCTCTTTAATAACCCCTTGCCTTCCATTGTCATCTAATGGTCCAATGGCCTTCCTAGTTGGGTTCTTACTTCTAATGTACTTAAAGAAGTCTTTGTTATTCCTCTGAGTATTTTTAGCTATACGCTCCTCAAAGTCTTGCTTTGCTTTCCTGATTGTTGCCTTGCATTTGTTCTGCCAGAATTTATGTTTCTGCCTGCTGTCCTCATTTGGACAAGCCTTCCATCTTCTAAATGAGCTTTTCTTGCTCTTGATCACTTCCCGAACAGCTCCTGTAAGCCACATTGGAGTCCTCTTGGACCTAGCAGTGCCCTTTTTCCTTTTGGGTATGTATTCCAATTGGGCCTCTGTTATTGTTTTTGTAAACAGCCTCCATGCCTCTTGGAGTGTTTGGACTCTCTCAATTTTCCCTTTCAGCTTCTTTTTTACTAGCTTGAAAGCTTTCTCTTGCCGATCTCCCCACCGCCAAACCGCCTCTTTCTTAAGTAGTGCGTGCAGTGGCTCCGCAACGGATGCCTTCCTTGGCAAGAAGGAATGGTAAAAATTTAGGAGCCCTAGAAATGACTGCAGCTCCGGTTTCGTGGTGGGGCGAGGGGCGTTTTGCACAGCCGCAACCTTGGACTCGGAGGGCTTGATGCCCTCCGGGGTTATCTTGAACCCGAGAAACTCAACCTCCCTCGCAAAGAATACACATTTGTCCCTTCTCAGTCGAAGTCCCGCTTTCTCGAATATTGAAAGGACCCTGTCTAGTCTTCTCACTAGTTCTGATTCGCCCCCCCGCTGTTATCAAAACATCGTCAAAATATGGGAGCACGCCTGGAAGCCCCTTTAAAAGGTGTTCCACAAGGGACTGGAAGATCCCGGGGGCCGAATTTACGCCGAACTGTAGGCGCGTTACCTTAAATGCCCCCTTGTGCGTAACGATGGTTTGCGCAGCGGCAGCAGCTGGGGTTACTGTGAGCTGCTGATATGCCTGCACCAGGTCTAACTTGGCGAAACACCTCCCCCCATGCAACATGGCCAGTATATGGCTAACCACTGGCACCGGATATGCGTTTGGCCGAATGGCCTTGTTAATTGTACATTTGTAGTCCGCGCAAATCCTGACCTCCCCGTTTGATTTTAGGGCTGTAACAATTGGAGTCTCCTACTCCGCTGAATCAACTGGAACCAAGATTTCTGCCCCACCAACTTGTCCAGTTCCGCCTCAATCTTGTCCTTGAGGGCGAAGGGCACTCTTCTTGGCTTGAGACGTATGGGCCGGATTTCTGGGTCCAACTCAAAAGAAACTGGGGGCCCCTTGTAAGTCCCGAGCCCCTTCTTGAAAATGTCCGGGTACGCATCGCACACGTCCCACATTGGGTCAGTCTCTATGGCGTTAATGCCGGACAGTTCGATTCCCAGGGGAGCAAACCACTGGGTTCCCAAAAGGCAGCATCTTCCCCCCTTGAGAACCACTAAGAGCAGTTTCTCTGTGTGATTTTTGAACTTCACTGTGAAGTTCCCCACCCCCAACACTGGTATCCCATAGCCCTGCACGTCCCGTAAGTGTGACTTTATGGACCACAGCTTGGGCCGCGCATTTGGGGGAATGCGCATGAATTCTTTTTGGGACAGCATGGAGTAGGACGACTCCGAGTCTACTTCCATCCTCACTGGAACCCCTTGTAACAGTACCTCTACAAAGAAGCGCCGGTGCTCCAGGCCCACGCGGTTCACGCCTTCAGCGCCATCGTTGGCTGAGACCTTCCCGATGCCGGCCGCCTTTCGTTGGTGTGCTTGAGGGTGTCTCGATGCGCCCTTGTCCTCGGTTCACCCGCACCTACAGACTCTGGCGATGTGGCCCTTCCGGCCGCAGTTGTGGCACTCAGCCTTCCGGAATGGGCATCTCGTCCGGTCGTGAGATGCCCCACAGCCGTCGCAACGGTGGCCTTGTCGCTCGCTGGTCTGGCGTCTCTCCCCGCGTTTCTTTACCTTCTGTACGTCCTCATCCTCGCTGGAGTAGGGGTCCGCCGTAGAGGAAGACTCCTCGGAGGTTGCTGGGGTGCCTGCGGGCGACCGGGGTGCCCGCCAGGCCGTTTTTGCTGATGTCCGCCTGGCCGCGTGCACGGGTGACCTGGCCCCCTCAGGTGCGGCCCCTAGGGACTTGAACACCCTGACCCCGCTCCTGGCCGCCTCGGCTGCTTGGGCCTCCCGCAATACCTCATTGAACGTGAGACGATGGTCGCGGGTCATCAGCTTCCTCTGGACCTCCTCGTCCCTCAGGCCACACAGCATGCGGTCTCGGAGGGCCATGTCCAGGTCCTCCCATTGGCAATTGACCGCCACGAGCCTGAGGGCCGCCGCGTAGGTGGACACGGATTCCCCCGGACGCTGGTCCCGCCTGTGGAACGCGACCCGGGCCGGGAAGATTGAAACGGGAGGCTGGAAGTGCTCCCTCAGTAGCGCCAGGATGCGGTCGATGGGCACCACGTGTACCTTCCGGGGGGCCACCAGGTTCATCAGGATACGCAGCGTGGCCGGCCCCACCTGGGCTAGGAAGTGCGAGCGCATCTTCCCGTCGTCGTCGATGCCTGCAGCATCCATCGCGTGCCGAAACTGGCACTCGTACAGCTCCCATTGTTCTGGATCGCTGATATCAAACTGGTGAGGTTTGACCTTGGGACTCACCATGGATCCCATCCTCGTTGCCAATTTAGTGTCTTGCACGGAAGACAAAGAAGGAGCCGCAGTGGGGGCTAAAACACAGGTTTATTTCATGAGGTAGATTTCTCATAGTAACCTACTGTATGTGTTTAAAATAATATTTCTCCTGATCTTGTGGGTCTTTGTATCACATGTATAATCTCTTAATGGAGCTACACAGAGCAAGCTGAACTCAAGATGTATTACTAGTTTTCCAGTTAACATGTGGTAATGGCGGAGGTACAGCTCATTTTATACTACAGTAAATACATTTGAATATCGTTGCACGGTAGCTCATTGGCTGCTACCGGCGTGACGACATTCTGAGTCACGCCCATCTTCTCCAGGTGATCCTAGCGTGGGAAAGGTTCCCGCGGCTGCCGTTGATTTGGGGAATGTGAACCATGTGAGCTGAACGCTCGCAGCTGCCCTCTATGGGCAGCTTACTCGCGTTCCTTAAACAGCTGGGTTACATTGTAATCGTTGTCAGGTTACATTCATACATTCTTAAAGTAATACTATTACATACACAACAATTTGGCACTCATTAGGTCTCATTTACTGTACTGTTTCCAGTTCCAGATATCACATTTTAAGACGGATGCCATCAAACTTGAACAATTTCAGAGGAGTGTAGGAAGGATGGTCAGGGGATTGGAAACAGAGTCCTGGGAGAAAGGACTGAAGGAATTTGGCATGTTTAGCTTTGAGAAAGGAGACTGAGAGGGGACATGATAGCGCTTTTCAAATATTTGAATGATAGTCATAAAGAGGAGGGCCAGAATCTGTTCTTGATCATCCCAAAGTGCAGGATACATAATAACAGGCTCAAACTAGAGGAAGCCATATATAAGCTGATATCAGGAAAATTTTCTTAACTGTTACAGCAGTACTAGAATGGAACCAAGTACCTCAAGAGGTGGTAAATCTCCAATGCTAGAGGCATTCAAGAGAAAATTGGACAACTATCTGTCAGATCTTCATTAATTTGGATTTTTGCATTGAGCCTCATAGGCTCTTCCAAGTCAATTATACTAAGATTTTAAATTCCATAACTAATTTTACACTGTAAAGACATTCTTCTTCTGATCTTTCCTGAATCTTACTCAATTTAGCTTCATCGAATGACCCTACATTGTGGTATTATGCAAGAAACTTCTTTCTCTACTGTACGTTATCAGAAATTGTTTTCCTACATGCAGATTTATGGTTTAGTGCCTCATATCTCCCCTCACATCATATTTGCCTCAAGACCACCTTAAATTTGTGACCCTATTTTCTTAATTTTCCTTAAACAGTATTCATATTATTGCTTTGGGAAATGCTGCAGAAAATAGGTAGATTTCTCATAGTAACCTACTGTATGTGTTTAAAATAATATTTCTCCTGATCTTGTGGGTCTTTGTATCACATGTATAATCTCTTAATGGAGCTACACAGAGCAAGCTGAACTCAAGATGTATTACTAGTTTTCCAGTTAACTAACTCTACAACTTGCACATGTCACTTTGCATCCATTTGACATTTACAGAGCAGACACTTAGAGTTATTTCTCATAACTCTCTGTTTCATCCAGACCACAATGATTTTTGAAGCATTAACACCACATTATTCTATTGACTTACAGTCTCTCTTTGTTGCATGTGCATATAGAAACACAGTTTTTTACTCACAAACATCTAAACTTTGAGTATGGACAAGTTACTCTTTTGAACTACAACTCCCAGAAACATGTAGTCTGAAAATGCAATTTATATACATCAGGCATATACATTAATCTCAGAGACATTCTAAGTCTTTCTAAAAATGGATTAAAGCAAGCCGTAAGCAGTTTGGGACTATGCCAAGTTGCTCATTACATGCATGGAGCATTTATTTATCAATTTAGTAATTTTTTTTACAATTCACCAATACTCCAAAACAATAAAAAAACTAAAGATTAAAACAAATCTGGCCAATTTACCCTGCTATGGTAATAGAGTAGACCATATGGTACTGTACTGCCAATAAGTCAACAAAGATCGTCAGGCAGCGGTTAATTAACCTGACAATTCTGAGGACTAATAACCTTGTGTGGTGAAGTCCACAGGGAACGGTGATGGTCCCCAAGTGGATTAAATCCCTCTTGAATCCATCTTGATGGAGGGTAGCAGTTCCATCAATACTGGCCTGGGGATGATGAGGACTTTGTGTGCCAAAACGGCTCAGGACCAAAAAGTGACTTGCGGAACTGGGGTCATGCTGCAATGTGGAAGGCAAAGGGAAGACTACTTCATTCTACTGTTCACAGGGACAATCTTTATGGCTGATCACCATGATGATAGCCAATTTTAGGAGTTGGATACTGCACTTGAAGAAGAAAGATTAAAATACTCTTTAAAAGAATAACATTGTTTTAAGCTGACATGGCTGTGGTACATGACATCAATTCAGTTAAATCAATATGACCACAATTTTAAAAAAATGTGCTGGAGATGTAAAGAAAGCCTTGGAACTTATTTTCATCTTTGGTGTGAATGTAAGTTTGTGAACAATTTGTGGGTAAAAGTATTTGAAGAAATTAATAATATATCCATGAAACTGTAAATGAGTCCCAAGATTGTGTTGGCAATGGACCTGAGAAAGTGATATAAACATTGATAAGTACAAGAAAAAATGATTGTAATTATGATATGAACTATGAGATTACTAATAGCAAAGAACAGGAAAGTGTATATGCATATTGGTACAAGGAATAAAGAAACCTAGCATTAAATGACAAGCTGACATGCAAACTGAAAAAAGGGGGTGGGGGTGGGGAGAGAAAAGAAGGAATGATAAAGGAAAATTATTTTAAAGAAAATTTGGGGATGCTTTATAGATGATGTATTCCAAAAATCTAGGGGACTCAAGGCAGGTCAAAAATCTATTGCTTTTTGGAAACGTGGGATAAATTACTAATAGACAATGTGGTATTGATAATGATGGATAAAGAAATGTGTTTCTGGGGGTGGAAGGTGCACCTTGCTATGTATTATGTAGTAAGAAGATACAGTGGAACCTCGGCATACAAACGGTTCGACTTACAGAAAATTCAACATACAAATAGAAATCCTGGCTAAAAAAAATCGACATGCAAATTTTTAATAGGAAAAATTTGACATACAAAAAATATGCGGTGACATCTAGTGGCCTTTTTGCCAATGCAATGTACTGTACAAATTTTCCGACATACAAATAACCTCGTGGAACGGGAAAAAATTGTATGTAGAAGTTTTATTGTATGTACTAAAATGTATAATGAGAGTTTTGTAATGTGATTTGAGGTATGTTGTTATGATTTTTATTTAAGAATTTCTTTTCATTTCATTTCATTTTGTTTTTTATTAAATTTTTGACAGACATACAAAAAGAAAAAAACAATAACAATACAATATAATGATAAATCAAAAACAACATCAATACATTGTTAGCTCAAATTCATAGGAGTTAGCACATAATAATACTTAAACTAATTATTTACCATATAACCACCAATACTAGATACCACATTGTAAATTATTACACAATCATAACAATAAAAGCTTTCTGTGCTACCACTATTATTATTTTTTAATAGTTACACATCACCCTGTGAATATATACAATGCCCAGAGAGTTTAGTTTCTATTTCAACTCCAAAAACCTCTTTGAGATGGTACAGGTCCTGAGCTGTCATTTACCATAAGAGAATGATCCACGAACGGTTTCCAAATATTCCAAAACCTATTCTCTTTTAATTTATCTCGTTTTACTTTGATCTCCCATGTCAATTTGTCGTTCAATGCTAAACTCCACATTTCTTTATACCACTCTCCAATCTGTATATCAACATCATTTTTCCAATTTCTAGCTATACATTGTCTACCCGTAGTTAATACAATTTCCAGTAATTCTTTTTCCTCCTTATTCAAACCCAAACCTTCCACATTTGTTAGAAGAATGGTACCTGACACCAACTTAACACTTTTACCCATTATTTCACCAAACTACCCTTCTATTCTTCCCCAAAAATCCCTTTTTTTTTACAACTCCACCACATGTGTTCATATGTTCCATCCGTTTCTTTGCATCTCCAACATAATTTGTCTCTTTTATTATCCATCTGATAAAGTCTTAGTGGTGTCAAGTACCATTGCCACAACATTTTAAAATTGTGTTCTTTGATTCTTACAGACATTGTTCTCATAATCCTCTTTTTCCATTTATTTCTCCATTCAACCTCCCCAATTTTTATATTCAAATTTTGTTCCCACTTCCGTTTCAAATCTTCCTGTGGATCTTTACCCTTATTCAATATAGTATAAAGTTTGCTTACAAGACCCTTAATACTCCTTTCCCCTTTTCTGATCTTTATTACCAATTCTTCAAATTCCGTCTTTGTTCTATCTATCCCTACTTCTCTTCTATATTTTTTATTCCAGTTATCCACCTTTAATTTCTGAAACCAATCCAAATTTAACTTCTCAAATATATTTTTTCTCTTGATATCATCATCACTAGCTTTTAACCAATCCTTCAGTAAGAGCATCTGATTTTTATCCAATATTTCCTTTTTTTTCCTTATCTAATTTTATTGGAAAACACACCATATCAGTCAATTCCAAAATTGGAGAGAGATTTGGGACCATATCTTTCTTTACCTTTTTCCACACCTCCATGAGCCCTCTCATCATAGTATTATTTGACCTTTTCGGCTTGTCCTTTATTCCCAAGAAAATCATATTACCAATATTTCTATACTCTTTCATCTCCAATTCCTCCCAAATTGCCTTTTCTCTTGCCAGAATCTTCACAACATTCTTGATTTGGAATGCTCGGTAGTATGCTAACAAATTTGGCATGCCCAAACCCCCTTCTTTCTGAGACAAATACCAAAGCTTCTTTGAAAGTCTAGATTTTTTACCTCCATTACAGAAACAATTAAACATCTTTTGAAATTCATTAATTTCCTTCTCATTCAAATGGATCGCTAGTGCATCAAATAAAAAATTAATCTTTGGTAGCAAAATCATTTTACAAATTGCAATCCTTCCAAACCATGACAGCTTCAACTTCTGAAACTCTTGTATTTTACTCTTAAATTCGACTTTCAAGCTGTCATAGTTCAATCGTTTAAGTTCTTCTAATTTATTTGAAATAGTTATCCCCAGATATTTCAGCTTATCTTTAATTTGTATATTAAGTGTCTCCACTATCCTTCCCATCTCGCCAACCCCCAAGTTACACAGCATCAATTCTGATTTATCCCAATTTTTCATTAATCCGGTTATAGCTTCAAATACCTGTAGGTGATCTTTAATCCTATCCATTACCAACTCCGGATGTTTCACCATAAGCAATGTATCATCCGCATACATGCTCACTTTATTACCCATTATCCCTTCTATATTTGAATCATCCCTTATATTTTTAGCTAATATCTCCATTGCCATGATAAACAAGATAGTAGATAATGGACATCCCTCCCTAGTACCAGCCTCAAGCTTTACCACATCAGTAACCTCCTCGTTTACTCTGATCCTAGCATTCCCTTTTTGATATAATAAATCTATTACCCTTCTAAATCTGTCCCCAAACCCGTATTTTTTAACTATTTCCTTGATTGAAGACCACTGTAATGAATCAAATGCCTTAAAAATATCTAATGATAATAAACCCACCTTTTCCTTCGTTTGATTAACATTATCAATTAAATCTAATACCCTTCTAGTCAAATCCGCCATGTGCCGACCTTTTAAAAACCCAACTTGATCAACATTTATGTATTCCCCCATAAAACCATTTAGACGATTGGCCAATATTGCTGTGAAGATTTTGGCATCCTGATTTATAAGAGAAATTGGTCTATACGATTCCACTCTTTCCAGGTTTCTTACCAGGCTTTGGCAGTAGAACGATTGTAGTGTTATACCATGAAGTCGGGATTGATCCTCCATCTAAAATATAATTATATAGCTTCACTAATTTTGGAACCACCACTTCTTTGAATTCTTTATAAAACTCTGTCGGTAATCCATCATCCCCCGGGGCTTTCCCCATCTTCAACCCATTAATTACCTCATTAACCTCTTTATCATTGATCCTTTCCTCCATTTTCTCTCTATGTTCTTGTTTTATTCCGTTCCCCAACTGTCTCTCCAATATCTTTTTGAGCCTCTCCGAGTCTACCTCCTTTTTTGCATATAATGCTTGATAAAATTCCCTCACAATTTTACATTTATCTCTGTTCTTATTACACCTTATACCTTGTTTATTAACCAATACCCCAATTTCTCTTTTTTCCCTTTTGGCCTTAGCTGCTCTTGCTAGTAGTTTTGAACTTCTGTTGCTAAATTCAAAGTATTCTCTGTTTAAATAAATCAAGTCTCGTTTAACTTTGTGAATATCTTTACCCATTAATTCTGCTTTAAGTCTTTGCAATTTCATAAAGATTTTTTTATCTTTACTTTTTGCGTGATCCTCCTGTAACTGTTTTATTTCTCTTTCTTTTTCTGTCTGTTCTACCTTATGTCGTTTATATTTAAAACTCGCCAACTTTATGCTTTCCCCCTGAAAACCGACTTCATGGTATCCCATACAACATTGAAATTAACTTCGTTATTATCGTTCCACTGCCAACTTTCTTTCCACCTTTCCATAATCTGCTCTTTACATTTTTGATCTTTAAATAGATTAGGATCATACCTCCAACTTCTTCCACTTCGGGTATCTTTTTGTAATTTCAATTCCAAAAGTACTTTGGCATGATCTGATTCCTTAATGATCCCAATTTCCATTCCTTCTATATCTTTAATCAAGTTTTCCGTAAGAAAGACATAATCTATTCTCGAGTAGGTCCCATGGACATGTGAAAAAAAGGAATATGCCCTTTCAGAGCCCTTAAACTCTCTCCAAGAATCCTTCAAACCCATCGCATCCATCCATTTATCCAACACCTTCCCTTTCAAGCCGGTTCCACTTCTTGCTATATTCGTGCAATCTAACCCCGACCTTGTCAAGTTAAAATCTCCCACCACAATAGTTTTTGCAACATTCTCTAATTCCACTATTTTCCGAACTTTTTCTAGAAAATCCGCTTGATGATCGTTTGGAGCATAAATATTTACCAACATGATTTCCTCATCCTCTATTTTTCCTCTTACAATCAAATATCTGCCCTCTTGATCAACAATACTTTTTGTAATCTCAAATCCTAATTTTTTAGAAATCATGATTGCCACCCCTCTCGCTTTTGAAGTTCCAAACGCCATCTCATAATGTTGGATCCATCCCAAAAAAAGTTTATTCGTGTCCTTTGACTTCTGGTGCGTTTCCTGTAAAAACAATATATCGGGTCTATCTTTCTTCAACGCCAATTCCAACCTCCGTCTCTTAAGAACAGAACCTGTACCCTTCACATTCCATGATGCCTTGTTCTCGGCGGGGACTTTGGAAGCTGCTGCCACCGAGACGCTGAAGCCGAAACACCACCTCGGCTCTCTCCCCTGGCTGTGGTGAGAGGGAGGGCAGGGAGGGAGACGGAGGGACTGAGGCTGATGTTGCCGCAGCTGGGAAAGTTGGGCTGGGCACTATATGGGATGTGAGCTGTGCTTCATCCCTTGGGGATTTTGTTAATATTGATTACTTTTGATGCTTTGTACTTATGTATTATGTGATGTATTGATATTGTGTTTTTCCCCTGAATTTCTTTGATGTAATTGAACTGTATTATTATGTGTCATTGTATTATTATATTGTATTTATTGCCCGCCATGTAAACCGCCCTGAGTTGGGTTGCACCCGAGTGGGCGGTATATAAGCACGAAAATTAAATTAAATTAAATTAAATTAAATGATAATATTTTAATATTTCCCATAACCTATCTCCTTTCTAAACTCTGAACTCTCCGTCGGGCGTGCCACCACCAACCCCTTACTCCCATACCACAAAAAACTACATATAACACACACTATCTCTCTCCCCACCTTCTTCAAAAAAAAAAGCCGCCTTTGACACCCAAAGAGGGGAGAGGGGGGACATGTAAGATGTGCCTTCCTACCAGTGCTACACGCTACTCACCCTTCTGTATCAATTAAAAGCTTTAAATTTTAATAATCTAATTCTCATTGCTCCTTACTTGTCTCCTCCTCCACCATGATCAGCGACAGCTCCTCCTCCTCTTCCCTTCGCTGCGGTGTTCCACCTGTTGCCCCACCGGCCTCCGCCCTCTCATACTCCCTCCCCAAGGCTCCCGATTCCATCAATTCCTTCTTGAGTTTTATCCACTCTTCCGAGTCTATTTTTACCAGCTCCAACAAGCTCAAATACTCCAATGGATTGGCCCCTTCATCAATTACTTGCATTCTTTTGTCATAGTAAAAGCGCAGTTGCTGTGGGAATCTCCAATTATACCTTATATTTTTACTCATCAGCAATTTAGTTACAGGCCTCATATTATATCTCCACGTTCTTTATTTCAATGAAATATCATTATAAACTTCTACATCAGAACCATCAAATTTCAAAGCATCAGGACCAACTCGTTTCAAATGGGCCATTACTCTTAGCTTATCGGCCCAATTTGCAAATTTTACCAAAACATTTCTTTGAATCACCCTCCCTCTTCTTGGGCCCACCCGAAATACACTTACAAGATCTTCCTGAACGAATTCTTTTCCCATATTCAAACCGTTTAACCATTGAACCACTCTTTCTCTTAACAATTCCGGTGTCCGTTCCACCACCCAGCGGATCACAATATTCTGCTTTCTCATCATATCTTCCACAGCATCAATCCTTCTCTCTTGCTCATCCAATTTCAGCTTATTCTCCTGCACCACCTCCTGAGTCCCTTTTATTTCCTTTTTTATGGCAATTACCTCAGTTTGAACCAATTTCACATTTCCCTCTATTTTTTTCAAACTTAAATCCACCTTTTTCAAGAAGTCTGCAACAGATGATACCACCTTATCTTGCTTTTTCATCATTTCATTTCTATCTTTCACCCTTGATTCCTCGTTCTTCTCCAATTTCTGAAACAGCTTGCCAATTTCCACCATAATTTGGGTTTGATCATATGGCTCTGGGGGCGGGGATAAAGACTGAGGGGCTTCCTCCATTGGTGCTTTTTCCTTCCTCTTGGACTTCACGACTGGCTCTTCTTCCTTTGCTTTCCCTCTTGTGCCTTTATCCATAGTAATACAAAATATAAGAGTCCAATGTTGCAGAACATTGTAGAAATTAGTCAGTCAGACAGGACCTGTAACACTGCAACCCCTGGTACCACAAGTCCAAGAGGGAAACTTGTATGGAGGAAGAAATCCAACAGAGAGTTAGATACTGTAATCCACAAAAAAGATAGAAGGAACCGAAGTGTACTCCCAACAAACAGCAAAAAAGGAAAAAAGAAAAAGAAAATAATAATCCACATCAGATCCGTTTCCCCAAGGCACACATTCCAGCTGATCGTCTTCCAAACTGCAAAGGTAAAGGCTCCAAGGAAACAGTCACCCAGAACTTTTCGTTTGAGTCCAAGCCGCCAAAAAAGGGAGGGGGGAATGAAAGGGAGAAAAAACCCAAAATCCAAGCAGGAAGGGAAAAAGATGTGAGAAGCAATGTACTCAAAAAAAGGGTAATATTTGTAATCCACACGGTGAAGGAACAAAAAGAAGACCAATTAATCCTTCTCTTGAGACGGACAAATCAAAACGCCATTTTCCAGCGGTTGCCTTAACTTCAGGGTAAAAGCCCCCCTTCTTCTTCTGTGGAACGGCAAACTTTCCCCACACGCTTTAAGCTGGGAGACACACTGCTGCCTTCCAATACTATAGCCCAAACAAGAACTTTTTAAACCACTTTGTTATCGCCAAAACACACCGCAGTTCTCCTGGGGTGCGAGGAAACCATAGACCCAAACACGATCACTTTCGTTTTCCAGGACCGCCGCCATTAATGAAACAACCACTTGATTTCATCTACTTCCACCCATTTCCATTTCAAAGTCCAGGCTCTTCTAAGCAAAGTCCCCAGCTAACTTTAAACTTTAAACTTTGACTTTCCTTTCATGCACTTACATGCGGTTGTTTTCTTGCCAAACAGTTTCTTGCCAATTCCAGTGCTTCTCCGCTGTCTCGCTGGTCCCGTTCTTGGCTTCTCGGCAGAAAAGCCGCGACTGCCGTCGCAGGCCTCACCCGCCCAGGAAAGCCTCCCGAACTTCGACCATCCGACCTCAAAACTTCCCAAAATTTTCCAAAAAGGCAGGCAGGAGTCTCATCTGCAGGAATTACCACTTTAAAATTTTCCATTTCATTCAATCACATTGATTACCACTTTGCTAGGCGCGAGCGTCCGGATCAAGATGTTACTCGTCTGCCATCTTAGCCATGCCCCCTTAAGAATTTCTTTTAAAGTTTAAAAAAAGTTAAAAAGAATGTAAAGGCCAATTTAAAAGCCAATGTTCTTTAGAAACATATCAGAAACTCTAAAAGCCACTTTTGAAGCCACTTTTAAACTGCAAAGGCCATTTGTAACGGTTCTCTTGGCTGCCTGCTGGGAGCTGATATTGGATGAAGCAAGCATGACTTGGCTTTGAGATGGAGTCACATGATTGCTGTGCTGCTACAAAGATAGCCCTGTCTTGAAGACCAAGTGTTTTAAGGGTGGAGGCAGCACATGCAGTAGAGCTCAGCTAATGATTTCAAATTCTGAGCATGCATGTTCAGGAAGAAGTAGTCTGTCAGATGTACTGGCCTCCAGCTGTTTAGAGATTTATAGATAAAAAGTACATCTTTGACTTAACTTCACAAGTAAACTGGAAACCTGTGCAGTTGGTTCCCCTGGCATCCACATGTGCAGCACAAACATTTGCAAAGAGTGGGCCTTTGCAGATACACCCATATTAACAGAAGCTTTTGCACAATCTAGGTCCATGTGCTGCCATGGATCCAGATCACACAAGAGCCTCTGCCTGCAGTTGTATGTCTGAACAGCCACCCTCTGCTGACATACATATTATGTGTATACACACCTGAGAAGGGGTGAACTGGAGAATGCAGTTTTTTAGGTGGAACTCTTGAGCCATACACAGCTCCCATTTTTAGAATGACTAGACTTCTTCTGCTTCAAGAGAAACCTAGATTTGAATATGTAGTGTAGGGGTTCTCAACCTACTGGCCATGGGCTGAATCTGGCCCACGGCACCATTTCATCTGGCCTATGCCCTCGCTCCAGTTGCCCCAGTTGTCCCTGTGTCCCAAATATTGTTTCACTAAAATTGTTTGTATTTTTTATATATAAATTGGAAAAAGCAGTTTAGTACAGTGCTTGCAGAACAGCACATCTGAAGGTTTGGGGAAGAAGATACAGTGATATAAAATTCAATTATAGTTGCACATACGTCTGTAGCTGATGAAGTCATCATTCGGTGAAGTCATTCCATAGTTCCTTCCACCCGACCTAGTGTGACACTCTTGCATTAGATTGAGAAGAAAGAACTACAGAATGACTTCACTGAAAGGTGGCTTGATTTTGGTAGTTTCATGTCTGGCCTAGACACGGAAGAAGAGTTGCACATTGAGGCTGTGGTTAGATACTAAAATAATTTATTTCAAAACATGTATTTTTCCAAAACAATTTATAGTCGCGTGGAGTATGAATCAATGTCCACATCCATGACTAAATTGCAGCAATTCTTCCTTCTTCTTCTCCCTCTTCCTCCTTTATCACTGTTGCCAGTGGCATGCTGGCTATGCTAAAAGGGCGCTGAACAGGGAGGGAGGGGAAGGCGCCTATGGGGGTACTGCATGACGTCATGGATTGAGCACCCATCTCGGGTCCCAGCTCCTGCCAACCTAGCTGTTTGAAAGCAAGACATTATAAATAGATCAGTAGGGACCACGTCAGTGGGAAAAGATCTTGGGGACATGAAAGGAGCCTCATTTGCCCTCCTCGTGGAGGGGGAGAGTAATGGATGGATGGGAACCAGAGAGAAAGGCACTTCCCTCGCCTTCCTCTCCCTCCACCTCTGCCGGACAATGGGGAGGGGTGGAAAGAAGGAAGAGGCAGCACCAGAAGAAGAGAGAGAGACCTTTAATCTGTTTCAACTGCCTCTCCCACCAATCCCCCATTCTCCCCGGCATTTTGGTTTGGGTATGGTGGACCCTGGCTGCTGGGATGAGGCCTCCAACTCCTGCCTTCTGCCTTCTCCCTCGGAATGTAACCTGGCACTGCCACTGCTGTTGCCACCACTGCAAGTCATGAAGAAACCCAGTGGGTCTTTCCCATACACCAAGGCCATGAGGGGGCAGGGCTGGTTGGTGCACAGCACCAACCAACCCCACCTCCCCATGGCCTCAGCGGATGGGAAAGACTCACTGGGCTTCTTAGCAGCTTGTGGCTTGCAGCTTGCGGCTTGCAGTGGTGGTGACAGCAGCGGCAGCGCCGGGTCGAATTGGTTGGTGCCTAGTGATACCCAACATGCACCAACCAGCCATGGCAGGGGGTGGGGCTGGTTGGTGCACAGAAATACCCACCCCACGGAAACAATGCCCCACCGCCTAGAAGGTTCCGGCTTGGTGGAAATCTAGTGTAGCCGCCAGGTGACATACTTCTGCCCACCTTTGGGGGTGCCAGTCACTGGGTGCACCGGAACTTGTCCCTGTGTCCCAAATGAACAGCACGGGCCTGACTGTTGCCACTGATACCAGGATGCCAAATCCTCTGTCTTTCCACACAGGGTCGGAAGAAGACCCCCTTCCCACCTCTCACTTCTCCCTACCAGCTGGTTTCCTCTCCTTCTTTCCCTCTGTATTTGGCTGAGGGAAAAGGGGATGGTAACTGAAGGGGAGCATCTTTCTCTTCTTTTCCCCATCATTTGCTTGTTTGGTGATACATTTCTTAGAACCCCTTGACACCAGCTACAGACTACACCAGTGGTGGGCATCAGCAGGTTCGCACCAGTTCGTCAGAACCGGTAGCAGAAATTCTGACTGGCCCTGCCCATCCAAGTTTTGAAATAAAGTAGTCCTAATTCGTATGCAACACAAGGCCACGCCCACCATACCACGGCCACAGTGTGGTAGTAAAAGTTTTTTGGAGCCCATTACTGGACTAGACGACAAAAGCCCATCCCAAGCTATCTGTTGGTGGCTTGGAGCCCGGACAAATAACATCCTCCCAACCCCTTTGGAAAGAATGAATTTGGGTGAAAGGCAAATCCATGAAATGAAAAATGGAACCACATGATTTCAAATGACTTTTGTGTAGGCTCCTTGCCAAACCACTGTCAAATCATAGTTCTTATATCTGCTCCAGACTACAAAAAATAATAATCAGGAGTCCATTGGCACATGGCTTTGCAGTGGCGCAAAAACATGGATCGGAGGCATGGATCCACATGATTCTCATTTGTTATCCTACCCAAACCATTGTGAAATCATAAGCCACATCTGTGGACCGCAGAAACATGGGTTTGTTGATGTATGGCACTGCACTGCCCAAAATATGGATCCAAAACATGGATTCTTATGGGTCCACGTGGTTTTTATGTGAAACACAACCAAAACATCTGTTAAATCATAGATCCTTTTGTATCCACAGATTACAGTACAGCTGCTGCTGTTGAATTCTCCCCATCTTTCCACATGCAGTATCCCAATTTACCTGGATGCACACACCCACACAAACTTGGTACAATTTAATGTGACACAAATATCTGATTAAAATAAACAACCCCTTCAAGAATGTTTCAGATAACTCATGTTAGGGGCATATAATGTGAGACTACATGTGTATCACGTAAAGGTGTAAATTTGAATTGATTAACTCTGAGGCAAATGCATTACGGTTTAAGAACATAACAGTACCCTGAGGAAAGCATTTTAAATCTCTGGCTTGGCTAATGTGAGAAGCATTGCTGATATCCTTCCACCACCTACTGGATACTGAGGGGATTGTTTTCAAAAATGCAAGTACTGTACTGTACTGTAGTCAAATATTGAGGTTATTATATTTCTTGACAAGTCAATCTAAGCACTGATGAAAAATATGCAACCTTCTCCCCCTGTTTCCTAGCTTAACTTAAGCAGGGGTAAAGTGCATGAGATGAACTGTTGCCCTTCCAGATGGACTTGAATCCTTCCTAACCATAAATTCATAGATATATCTCTTTATGAGTACAGCTTGATTGTACCACCTCAGTTTTATTGGAACCTGAAAGAAAGGAAGAATCCATGTGAGTGGCTTTTTCTTTGACATACAGAGAGAAATTAAGAGTGAAGCAAATGAGCTCTTGAGTTGAGGTGGGTTTCTTCTAGCATTGATACTCTGGAGGTGCAACCCCTAAAATCTAATTTATTTAAAACTGATTTAAGCAACAGCATACTGTGCTATTAATATTGTTCAGTTACATCACTAGTTTTTGGTCTCACTGTTTTGATATATGATAACAAGCTGCTTTGGTACAGGCTAACAGTGCAAATTAGTTTTTTGATTCTAAAAAAATAATAATAAAACAATTGCAATTACACTTATATACTGCCCAATAGTGCTTAGTACACTCTTTGAGTGGTTTACAGGTCTGCAAAAGTAGTGTATAGTCAAAGCAATGGTATTTCCAGTAGTAATGTATGGCTGTGAAAGCTGGACCATAAGGAAGGCTGAGTGTAGAATAGACGCCTTTGAATTGTGGCGCTGGAGGAGACTCTTGAGAGTCCCCATGTCTGTGAGGAGAACAAATCAGTCGATCCTGAAGGAAATCAACCCTGACTGCTCATTGGAGGGACAAATACTGAAGCTCAAGCTCAAGCTCTTTGGCCACCAAATGAGAAGAGAGGACTCATTTGAGAAGACCTTGATGCCGGGAAAGATAGAAGGAAAAAGGAGAAGGGGATGCCAGAGAATGAGGTGGATAGATGGCATTGTTGATTCAATGGGCGTAGATATGAGTGGGCTGAGGAGGATGGTGGAGGATAGATGAGCCTGGTGTGCGATGGTCCATGGGGTTGCAAAGAGTCGGACTCGAATGTGCGACTGAATAACAACAACAACAAATTGCATTCTAAAGCACTACAACTGTGATTATACTGAGCCAGACTATGCACGCAGCAGATTATGAGGGAGGGGGTCTGCCGGGCGAATCCTCCACGCAGCGCTCCCGGCCCCAGTGGGGGCGAAGAGGCCTTCCGGCCACACCACCGGCCGGCGTTCCGGGCCCCGCCCTCCACCCCTCGCCAGGACTTAAGGCGAGGGGGTCTGCCGGGCGAATCCACCCCGGAGCGCTCCCGGCCCCGGTGGGGGCGAAGAGGCCTTCCGGCCACACCACCGGCCGGCGTTCCGGGCCCCGCCCTCCACCCCTTGCCAGGACTTAAGGCGAGGGGGTCTGCCGGGCGAATCCACGCCGCAGCGCTCCCGGCCCCAGTGGGGGCGGAGAGGCCTTCCGGCCACACCACCGGCTGGCGTTCTGGGCCCCGCCCCCACCCCTCGCCAGGACTTAAAAGGCGAGGGGGTCTGCCGGGCGAATCCACCGCCGCAGCGCTCCCGACCCCAGTGGGGGCGAAGAGGCCTTCCGGCCACACCACCGGCCGGCGTTCCGGGCCCCGCCCTCCACCCCTTGCCAGGACTTAAGGCGAGGGGGTCTGCCGGGCGAATCCACGCCGCAGCGCTCCCGGCCCCAGTGGGGGCAGAGAGGCCTTCCGGCCACACCACCGGCTGGCGTTCTGGGCCCCGCCCCCACCCCTCGCCAGGACTTAAAAGGCGAGGGGGTCTGCCGGGCGAATCCACCGCCGCAGCGCTCCCGACCCCAGTGGGGGCAAAGAGGCCTTCCGGCCACACCACCAGCCGGTGTTCTGGGCCCCGCCCTCCACCCCTCACCAGGACTTAAAAGGCGAGGGGGTCTGCCGGGTGAATCCTCCACGCAGCGCTCCCGGCCCCGGTGGGGGCGAAGAGGCCTTCCGGCCACACCACCAGCCGGCGTTCCGGGCCCCGCCCTCCACCCCTCGCCAGGACTTAAGGCGAGGGGGTCTGCCGGGCGAATCCACCGCCGGAGCGCTCCCGGCCCCGGTGGGGGCGAAGAGGCCTTCCGGCCACACCACCGGCCGGCGTTCCGGGCCCCGCCCTCCACCCCTTGCCAGGACTTAAGGCGAGGGGGTCTGCCGGGCGAATCCACGCCGCAGCGCTCCCGGCCCCGGTGGGGGCGGAGAGGCCTTCCGGCCACACCACCAGCCGGCGTTCCGGGCCCCGCCCTCCACCCCTCACCAGGACTTAAAAGGCGAGGGGGTCTGCCGGGCGAATCCTCCACGCAGCGCTCCCAGCCCCGGTGGGGGCGAAGAGGCCTTCTGGCCACACCACCGGCCAGCGTTCCGGGCCCCGCCCTCCACCCCTCGCCAGGACTTAAGGCGAGGGGGTCTGCCGGGCAAATCCACCGCCGGAGCGCTCCCGGCCCCGGTGGGGGCGAAGAGGCCTTCCGGCCACACCACCGGCCGGCGTTCCGGGCCCCGCCCTCCACCCCTTGCCAGGACTTAAGGTGAGGGGGTCTGCCGGGCGAATCCACGCCGCAGCGCTCCCGGCCCCGGTGGGGGCGGAGAGGCCTTCCGGCCACACCACCGGCCGGCGTTCTGGGCCCCGCCCTCCACCCCTCGCCAGGACTTAAAAGGCGAGGGGGTCTGCCGGGCGAATCCACTGCCGCAGCGCTCCGGCCCCGGTGGGGGCGAAGAGGCCTTCCGGCCACACCACCGGCCGGCATTCCGGGCCCCGCCCTCAACCCCTCACCAGGACTTAAGGCGAAGGATTCTGCCGGGCGAATCCACCGCCGCAGCGCTCCCGGCCCCGGCGGAGGTGAAGAGGCCTTCCGGCCACACCACCGGCCGGCGTTCCGGGCCCCGCCCTCCACCCCTCGCCAGAACTTAAAAGGCGAGGGGGTCTGCCAGGCGAATACTCCACGCAGCGCTCCCGGCCCCAGTGGGGGTGAAGAGGCCTTCCGGCCATACCACCGGCCGGCGTTCCGGGTCCCGCCCTCCACCCCTCGCAAGGACTTAAGGCGAGGGGGTCTGCCGGGCGAATCCACCGCCGCAGCGCTCCCGGCCCCGGTGGGGGCGAAGAGACCTTCCGGCCACACCACCGGCCGGCGTTCCAGGCCCCACCCTCCACCCCTCACCACGACTTAAATGCGAGGGGGTCTGCCGGGCGAATCCACCGCCGCAGCGCTCCCGGCCCCGGTGGGGGCGAAGAGGCCTTCCGGCCACACCACCGGCCAGCGTTCCGGGCCCCGCCCTCCACCCCTCGCCTTGACTTAAAAGGCGAGGGGGTCTGCCGGGTGAATCCTCCACGCAGCGCTCCCGGCCCTGGTGGGGGTGAAGAGGCCTTCCGGCCACACCACCGGCTGGCGTTCCGGGCCCCGACCTCCACCCCTCGCCAGGACTTAAAAGGCGAGGGGGTCTGCCGGTCGAATCCTCCACGCAGCGCTCCCGGCCCCGGTGGGGGTGAAGAGGCCTTCCGGCCACACCACCGGCCGGCGTTCCGGGCCCCGCCCTCCACCCCTCGCCAGGACTTAAGGCGAGGGGGTCTGCCGGGCGAATCCACCGCCGCAGCGCTCCCGGCCCCGGTGGAGGTGAAGAGGCCTTCCGGCCACATCACCGTCCGGCGTTCCGGGCCCCGCCCTCCACCCCTCGCCAGGACTTAAAAGGCGAGGGGGTCTGCCGGGCGAATCCTCCACGCAGTGCTCCCAGCCCCGGTGGGGGTGAAGAGGCCTTCCAGCCATGCCACCGGCTGGCGTTCCAGGGCCCTGTCCTCCCCTTCATAAGACTCTGGAGGCAGGGGTTTTTTGTGGGTGGCTTCGGTTGAATTGTTTTCTATTTTGATCTGGTGCTGATATTTTGTATTTTGTTGATTGTTTTGCTTAATATTGTAATTTGTATTATTGTATTTACTTGAAACATTGTATTTATTTTTGTATTTTGAACATTGTATCTTGTATCTTATATGTAAACCCCTTGAGTTGTCCTGGGGTCATTTATATGTTGTTAGCCGCCCTGAGTCGGCCATGTGTTGAGTAGGGCGGGATATAAATTGAATAAATAATAATAATAATAATAATGAGGTAAAAACTGTGTAAAACTGTGAGACTATGAGGTAAAAACTGTGTTTATGTTCTTTGAGTTCACTCTATGTCACTGCAGGCTTGCAAATATTTCCATGGTTTTCTCTTAAACACAGAGTCTTTTATAATGCCATGGCTGAGATCATGCAATATAAGATAGCAACATTTGTATGTGTACTCATATGTCTTTTCTCTGCATGTCTGTACATCATAGCTGGCTAGATAACCCAGTGGTTTAGGTACGGTATCTGGCTTCAGATTCAATCTTAACCTATAAAACCAAGGGTTAACCGTTGGAACTGGCTATAGGTTGCTATGCCTCACCCTACTTGCCTGCACTCACCCTTCATGCACACAGCCGATCTTGGTCCGCAGGTCAACGAAGGATTGAGAAAACCGGCAGTGGGGCAACAGCCCCACAAATGCAAAAAAGGGAAACAACTTCATTTCCTAACATTCCTTGCGCCACGCCACACCAGAGCCAATCAGGCTGAGAGGCTCTCGCATGGCGCAGTGTTCGGAAATGCACCGCGGCCAATCAAAAGAAAACCATTTTTAAAAAACGCAGCACAAACACAAAGCACAAACCCATAACTACAAGCCCCAGCGTCCTGCACGCCATGAGCGTGCAGAACGCTGAGGAATCCAGTGCCCAAAAAATAAAACAAAAACAAAAACACCGGAAGAGCAAGTCCGCCAAGCCGCGGGAACCAAAGCCCCCCTCCCCAATGGCGCCTAAAGCTCCCGATCGGGTTTCCCCTTTAATATCACTGGGAGGAGGGTGTTGTGCTCCCCCTCTCTACTGGCTCCCCTGGGGTTGGGGGGACCAAAGGAGTCTGTCTCCCCAACCCTCCTGACTCCAGGGGACCTGGCAGAGAGGGGATTCCCTTCCCCCCCCACACACACGCCCCATCTTAAAGAGAAGAAACCAAGCGGTTACTTCTCTTTAAAAATGGAGTTTTTTTGGGGGGGGAATCCCCCTCTCCGATGGCTCTCCTGGGTCCGGAAGGGTGGGGGAGACAGACACCTTTTGTCCACCCAACCCTCCCAAACCTAAGGAAGCCAGCGGAGAGGGGGATCACAACCCCCCTGATATTAAAGGGGAAACCACAATTGAGATTTCCCTTTTAATATCAGAGGGTGGCCTGGATTCGATCCCCTCTCCTGAGTCCCATGAGTCTGGAAGGTTTGGGGGGACCAAAGGGGTCTGTCTCCCCAACCCTCCTGACTCCAGGGGACCTGGCAGAGAGGGGATTCCCCTCCCCACACACTCACACGCCCCATATTAAAGAGAAGAAACCAAGCGGTTACTTCTCTTTAAAAACGGAGTTGGGGGGGAATCCCCCTCTCCGATGGCTCTCCTGGGTCCGGAAGGGTGGGGGAGACAGACACCTTTTGTCCACCCAACCCTCCCAAACCCAAGGAAGCTAGCGGAGAGGGGGATCACAACCCCCCCTGATATTAAAGGTGAAACCACAATTGAGATTTCCCTTTTAATATCAGAGGGTGGCCTGGATTCGATCCCCTCTCCTGGGTCCCATGAGTCTGGAAGGTTTGGGGGGACCAAAGGAGTCTGTCTCCCCAACCCTCCTGACTCCAGGGGACCTGTCAGAGAGGGCATTCCCCTCCCCACACACTCACACGCCCCATATTAAAGAGAAGAAACCAAGCGGTTACTTCTCTTTAAAAACGGAGTTGGGGGGGGAATCCCCCTCTCCGATGGCTCTCCTGGGTCCGGAAGGGTGGGGGAGACAGATACCTTTTGTCCACCCAACCCTCCCAAACCCAAGGAAGCCAGCGGAGAGGGGGTCACAACCCCCCCCACTGATATTAAAGAAGAAACCACAATTGAGATTTCCCTTTTAATATCAGAGGGTGGCCTGGATTTGATCTCCTCTCCTGGGTCCCATGAGTCTGGAAGGTTTGGGGAGACAAAAGGGGTCTGCCCCCCAAGCCTTCCAGAGCCAGGGGAGACGGCAGAGAGAGGATCCCCCCCGTAGGACACCAAAAAACACAAAAACAAACAATCAAAAACATCCAAAAATACACAAAAACAAACAAAAACAACACCAAAAAACAATACAAAGTAAACAACAACAAACATTCCCAAACACACCCAGCACCCAGCCAAACACCACAAAATCCAACCCCCCCCCCCAAATAAAGAAAAACAGCCAACTCACCACCAGACGACCTCACACAACAACTACTGGAAAAGAAATGAATAAAGAAAGAGACTACTTGAAGAAGCTCCACCCAGAGGCCACGAGAGAAAAAACAGTCAAAATACAAGATAACCCCTACCAGCACCACTTGCTGCCCACAATAGTAAATTTTTTTTCAAAAAGACACAACAGCCCCACACAAAAGGCCCCCCAAGAGTAAAAACAAGTAAAAACAAATAACACAAAAGCACAATTTTACACAAATCAAAAACAGATGTCAATAAAATAAAATAAAAACTATTCAAAAATCCTGTGCTGAATTTTTACTCAAATAAAAAACAAAAACATCAATACACAGTTTAAAAACATTTATTGTGAAAAACATGTACTTTCACATTTTTTAAATTATTACCTACGGTACAACAATTAAAAAAATATACTTAAAATTATTGGGTTAAATAATTTTTTTGGAAAAAGTATATCATCCTTTATTCTTTTTTTCATCCACTAAACCAAAACACCAAACAAAACTCATCACTGTTTATAACAGGCCACCAAAGAAATTTGGATAAATAAAATTTTTAAAAATTTCAATTATAGACTAACCTCTTCTTTACAAACATTAACAACAACAACAAAAACTTTCCAACACCATTTAAAACAGCCTGGCAATGCCGGGCAACCTCTGCTAGTGTACCTCTAAGGAGAAGAGCTGGCCTGCATAGCCTTGAGGAAACCACACAGTTCCAGAGCACCCTCAGAAGAAGGAAACGGCAAGCCACTTCTGTGTATTGTTGACCTAGAAAACCCTAACAAGAGTTGCTGTCAGACAAAATCAATTTGATGGCAGATGATGATGATGATTATGTACATCATAATGAAGACAGTCGCAAAAGTATCTTTGCCAAACCTGTAGTTTGTGCCTACAAACTTCTTCCTAGAGACATTCATTTCTTACTCTTATTTTTGCAGACTTCCTAAGAATAAAATATGCTCATTCCTATTAATCTTACTCTTACTTATTCTGCCAAGAAACTGGGGCGATTTTAGCCAAAATCACAGTACTGTACACAACTGAAGATGGAATTAAAGCCAACACAGTTGAGCTTCTCTGCAGCACAAAGCAACTCTCTACATGTCTATCCTAAAATAAACCCTGTTGAATTTACATAGCAATTTTCTTCCAGCTTACAGTCATAATTCCCATTCTATTTGAACTCCTTTCTAGGTGAACATTGAAAAAGGAAAAGACTGTTCAGAATTTATGCTGCTTTTATAACAACCAGATCTTACAGTCCAAAGTAGTAGGGGCCCTTTGGGTTCAATGAGGCTTTTATTGAGATAAGTGGATCTGGTACTGCAGCCGGAAATAATTATTTTGATTTTTCTTCTTTAGCATTAACTGAGATAACTACTGGAGCAAACATGGCCTCAGTGAATATGATTCTCAGGGTTGGTTCTCCCCCTCCCACTTCAAGCTTCTCATATGGTATAACCTGGCCAACAATTAACATCAGAGAATAAAGAGCAAGTGGCTAAAAGTGTACAGCAAATCATAAAAATTGGCTCTGCCTAAAATTAAACATGTTTTTCAGTTGTCATAGTAACCTTAACTGTTAGCCAATTATTTAATTTTCTGGCTTTTTTCTAGGAATTAGATAAAAGCTGAAATGGAAACAAATGGAATGGGACATAATGAGCTGGAATAGGCACCCGATAATCAAAATTAATGTCCAAGCCATCAAGATGTGACAGATACACATTAGGACAATATTTTAGAAAGCAGCCCCATCTATTATTGTTTTGTTAACACTTCAATGCCTGTAAATAAGTCAGAGCAGATCAGAAGGGCATGTAGTGGCAATGTCTGAGTACAACAAGCCTGCCAAAGTCACCAGCTACACATGATTACAAAGTACAGATGCAACAAGCCACAAAACATCCACAGGGACAACATTCCAGTTACTGCTTATTCCTACTCTGCAACTGTTCTTCAATACTATACTGTTCTGTTTTACATGGTTTGGGGGAAGTAAAGAGGTCATACAGAGGTAATATCTGTTTCTTTTCTAAAATATTGTCCTGATGAGTGTCTATCACTTGCCGAGAATTTTGGCATCATTTAAAAAATAATAATCAAGGGCTTGTTTTGGTCCATTCTTTTCCAGGTTCTACCGAGTCCCCTTGTTCCATGTTTCATTTTATCTGTCGTTGACTTCAACTCTTATCCGAGAATGCATTTTTCCCTGAAGCAGGAAAAATAGTATTGGCGTGAATTTGTTTAAGGTGGATCCCAGCTTGCAATGAAGTGACCCACACACTATGATCATGGAGCCATCTCCTGCGGCTCACATGAAATGTGACATTCAAGATTTAACACTGGGACTGCAATGGACTGCTGCAGCATTGAGGATAATATCAAGGCGCACCTTCACTGCCAGTGCATCTGGCATGGCCTCTTCCGCCTCCATGACCATTGGGAATCAGAGTTCCTCCTCTGCTTATTTTGCTGTTGGGCCCAATATGGTGGTTTCCAATGGTATTTCCTCCAGTGAGGGGACCATCACCCCACCTAATCTGCCCATAGCTGTTGGTCCCTTTAGGGAGTCAGGTTAGTTAACTGCCATCTGGCACTCAGCGTTGAGTCACTGGCTGTACGTCTACTCCATTATTGTAGCAGGGTGTCCAGGCCAGACAGACATTTTTAAAATCTATTCTTATTTTATTTATAAGAAACACAATAAGGGCAAGAAATTTTAAATCTCAGCTGCATATTCCTATTCCTTCTTTTTCCCAGGGGCATTACATAACCAGAGTCCTCATGCACAAATAATCTATCCAGAGAGAACTAACAATGTGTTTACAGGAGTTTTATGTGTTCAGCTGAGCACAGTTTGAAGTACAGTGTGTCCTCTTTTGGTTGAACCTTACAACTCGGTTACAGAGGGAACTGCTATTTGTCTTTTGAATTAGAATAACACAGTCACTTTATAGATGCTCATGCACAAAATTTATTATAGATATACAAATGCACTCCCAAACAGGAAATATAGAAAATACTTTCTTTTCTCATGTCTTGGTCAGCTTCTTTGGTCATCAATGGAATCATTTTAGTTGGAGGAATTTAGTAAGTTTATTCTAGAAAAGGGGGAGTAGCAATTTGATAGCCATGTTCCAGTATTTGAAGGTTATCATTTGGGAAATAGAGCAGGCTTGGTATCTACAGCTCAAGAGGATAGAACCAAAAGTGATGTATTCAAGTTACAAGAAAGGAAATTTTAACTAAATGTTAAAAAGAACTTTTAACAGGAAGAGACTTTTGACAATGGAATTGACTGTTTCAAAAGAGTGGTAGAACAAAGGATGGATAGACACCAATCAGGGATGTTTTAGCTGTGGATTTCCTACAATGGTAAAAGTCTGGACTTAATGGCATTGGAATCCCATCCAGTTCTATAATTCTATGACTGTATGATCTCTCAATCCAGTGTGTCACTTTGATGCAGTGGTTAGAGTTTTATATTAGGTCTTGGCATCCTTTAGGCCAATTACTCTCACTTAGTAAAGACAAAAGTGCAGTAATGGGTGTAACCAGGAAGTACACCTCTTTAAACTCATTGGGGGAAAGGGAGGGGAAAAATATCACTGATAAATAAACAATCCAGTGTTGTTATCTGATACTGACTGGGATTAGATTGAGTTAATACTTAAAACTAGAAGCTAGGCATAACCATTCTATATGAGCATAGTCACAATAGCCTATTATTTATTTATTTATTTATTTATTTATTTATTTATTTATTTATTTATTTATAGGTCACATTTGTATATTATTATTATTATTATTATTATTATTATTATTATTATTATTATTATTTGATGAATTAAAGAAGTTGAATTATAACAAATTGGAGAAAGAATTAAAATAAAAGATATTAAGATACAAACAGTTAAATTTATTGTGGTTCAGACGTGTTTCGTTATGTAAAATGAAACTCACCAAAATATATATATATTTTGACACACTGCAAATATATATTAAGGAGAAAGAATTAAAGGTATTCCACAATTATTGTAATGGAGGAAAATACCAAAATCCTTATGGTACTCCTCACAGAAAAAGAGTGGATTAGGAATTCCAAACATTAAAAATTATTATTGGGCATTTCAATTGAAGAACATTTGCAAAATTTTAGCGAGAGAGGAATCGATCTGGAAAAAAATTGAATTGCAGGAAAATTTGGAGAAGAAAAAATAATGTTTCTAGGTAAAGAAAAGGTTAAGATTAGCACTGAGAACAAAATGTTAAAAACTCTTTTTAAAACATGGACAGCATTAAAAAATAAATTGGCTCCAGGATTGTCCCCGATCACAGAGTTGAGGGATTTGAAGTCATTCCCAGTTACATTGGATCGTAGAGTAGAAGAGATATTGATTAAGAATAAAGTAACCTTATTAAAAGATTGGATAGCAGCTTGCAAAGATAGAGGAAGAATGTTAGAAATATGCAGACAGCTCAAGCTGAACTGGCTTCAAATGGTATCTATTAATAATTGGAATAAAAATATATAGAAGAAGAGAGCTTAGATAGAGATGGGACAAAATTTGAGGAATTGGTATATAGCTTAAGAAATGGTCAAATAAAAATTAGAGGTTTAGTAAACAAAATATATAAGGTTTTAAATGATTCGGACCAACATCAGGCAGTACTAAAAGCAAAGTGGGAACAGGATTTAGATATTAAAATTACAGATGAATGTTGGAATGGTAAATGGAAAAAGAGGATAATGACTCTGTCCATAAGAATAAAAGAGCATAATTTTAAACTATTGTGGAAATGGTATCTGACCCCTGTGCGGTTGTCTCAAATTGATAGTACAAAGTCAAAAGCCTGTTGAAGGTGTAAGGATGATACCGGAACATATGAACATATGTGGTAGGGGTGTAAAAAGATGAAACCATTCTGGATGAAAGTAGAATATGAAATTGGGAGAATATTGAACGTAGAAATGAAATTGGATGTAGCTTCAGTACTGTTAACGGATGTGGACAAAGTAGATTGTCAAAAAAGGGAACTATTAGCAATTATGTTGTCAAGTGCTAGACAATGTATAGTGCGATATTGGAAATGTGAAGCTACTCCAAAAATTGAAGAATGGTACAAGGAGTTGTGGAATATCGTGTTAAATGATAAGCTCACATGGGAACTCAACTTCTTCTTCTTCTTCTTCTTCTTCTTCTTCTTCTTCTTCTTCTTCTTCTTCTTCTTCTTCTTATTCTTATTATTATTATTATTATTATTATTATTATTATTATTATTATTATTGTTACTACTACTACTACTACTACTACTACTACTACTACAAATCAGCCTTTTGGTTAACAGTCGAGGACTGGAATAAACTAACAGTTCAAGCCCTAATCAAGGACCTAAGAGCTGTTAAGGTAACATCTGAGTATATATGCAGTCCCCAGTAGACTTGTTTTTTGGAAAGTTAGGATGTTCAAATCAGATACGTCAAAAATTTCCAAATATCTAGGGAGTCCTTTAGGTACTGCTCCAAGGGCTCCGGACACTATGGGAACAACAACAGATTTCTTCCGCCATAGACGCTCAACTTCAATTTGCAAATCACAATATTTTGTGATTTTCTCCAGTTGTTTGTCTTCAATTCATGCATCTCCTGGTACAGCAATGTCAATAAACCAGACTTTCTTCTTCTCCACAACAGAATATCAGGTGTGTTGTGAGGCAGATGACTATTTGTTTGAATTTTAAAGTCCCACAGTATCTTGTCTCTCTCATTCTCTAAAACTTTCTGTACTTGATGTTCCCAATGAATTTTTACTGCATTCAAATTCAAAACTTCTGGCAAAGTTTCAAATGGATAATTTTTGCAACCCTGTTTTGGCATTGGAAGTAATCAGACTGTGAAATTTTGCTGCAAACACTGATCAGATGATTTACTATTCATCCTTTTCATTACAAAACCGACATTTGCAATCGTTGGATACATGCTGTATTTTTGTCTTCATGAAATTTTATTTATTTATTTATTTATTTATTTATTTATTTATTTATTTATTTATTTATTTATTTATTTATTTATTTATTTATATTCAAATTTATATGCCGCCCAATCAGGTAAACCCGACTCTGGGCGGCTCACAACAAGTTAAAACACACATAAAACAATACAACCAATTAAAACCCAACATACCCACCCACCTACCCCATTCATCTTAAAAACCCACATTAAAAAAACTGCCTTCATTGACAATTAAAAGAAATGGGGGCTTAATTTATAAGCCAACAGGTGGGGCCCACTCTTCCATCTGGGCCCCACACCTGCCCCGCCAACCAGGTTTTTAGGTCTTTTCTGAAAGGCAGCAGCTCCATCTGCTCCCGCAACTCTTCAGGCAGGAGGTTCCATAAGGCCGGTGCAGACACGGAAAAGGCTCTCCTTCGTGTACCAGAGAGACGGGCCCCTCTGGCAGATGGAATAATTAAGGAGCCCCTCCGATCCACTCTGGTTGGACGGGCGGACACTCTTGGGACAATGCGGTCTCTAAGGTATCCTGGCCCACTACCATGAAGGGCTTTAAAGGTCAAAACCAGCACCTTGAACTGCACCCGGAGGCAAACTGGTAGCCAGTGCAGCTCCCGAAGTAATGGTGAGGCACGAGCATAACGCCCGCGCCCCATCACCACCCGGGCTGCCACATTCTGGACCAACTGCAGCCTCTGAATGGTTGACAAGGGCAGCCCCATGTAGAGCGCATTGCAATAATCTAGCCTGGAGGTGACCAGAGCATGTGTGACCCTGAGCAGGGAGTCCCGGTCCAGGAGCAAATGCAACTGACGGATGATGCGAAGCTGCGAGAAAGCCCTCCTGGCCACAGCCACCACCTGACTTGCTAGTAGCAGCCCCGAATCCAGGAGGACCCCTAAGTTGCATACCGGGTCTGTCTGGGGAAAAACAGCCCCATCCAAGACCAAAGTTGGCAGCTCCCTGGATAACGTGGGACCCCCCTATCCATAGCCACTCAGTCTTGGAGGGATTCAATTGTAGCCCGTTGTCCCCCATCCAGACCCCAACTGCTTCCAGACATCTGGACAGGACATTGACTGCATCACTGGGGTCCCCATGGGCCGAGATATATAACTGGGTATCATCAGCATACTGATGATACTTTACCCCATGGGAATGGATAACCTCACCCAACGGCTTCATGTATATGTTAAATAGGAGAGGAGAGAGCACCGAGCCCTGAGGCACCCCATACTGTAGGGGCCTAGCACTGGACCTCTCACTCTCCAACCATACTGACTGGGTACGGCCCTCCAGAAATGAGGAAAACCAGGACAGCACAGTGCCCTGGATCCCCAAACCTTTGAGCCGTTCCAGAAGGATACCGTGGTCAACGGTATTGAAGACTGCTGAGAGATCCAGAAGAGCCAGGACGGATGGATGACCCCCGTCCCGCTCCCGCAAGAGGTCGTCAACCAGTGCGACCAATGCAGTCTCAGTACCATATCCAGGCCTGAAACCTGATTGATAGGGGTTGGCAAAACCTGTTCTTGAGCTGCTAAGATAAATCCTTCCATTTCCTTCTTCAAAACTCCTACTCGTAACCATCCCCATGTCAGTTTTGGGTCAGCCTTGCCTTCTATGTTTTTCATATATTGACCATGCATAGTCTTGTTTTTCCAGTTTGCAGCTCAACTGTCTATCCTTTCCTTTCTATATTCAGCTTTCTTCTTCATTGTTTTTAAAAGTCCTCCTTTGTTCACTTCCTGAAGCATAGGCTATTTACTTTTCTTAATGTAGTCATTCAAGCTATACTTTTCTTCCTCTACTGTTTGTTTCACCTCTAGGAGTCCTCTGCCATCCTCGGCTCTTGGTAAGTACAAACGACATCACTTTTTGGGTGCAGGGCATCATGCATGGTCATTAGTTTCCTTGTTTTTCGGTCTAGGCTGTCTAATTCCATTTGGGTCCTATCAATTATCCCAGCTGAATAATGTATAACAAGCATTGCCCCAGGTATTAATTGCCTTAATGATATTGCCTCCACTTAGTTTTGACTTCTGAATTTTTCAGACCCGCTTTATGTATTTTGAAGAAGTAGTTCATTTGACTTGATTGTGTAGTAGGTCAGAAGCTTCCAGAACTCCCAGGTACTTGTATCCCTCTTCTGATGTTATTGCTTTGACATATTCTCCATTATCTAACTCAAATCCATCACCATTGACAATTTTGCCTGCCTTAACAGTAATTGTTGCACACTTATCAATTCCAAATTGCATTCCAATGTCTTTACCAAATTTATTTGTAGTTTCCAGCAGTGCTTTGAATTCAGCTCTTGTCTTTCCAAATAATAATAATAATAATAATAATAATAATAATAATAATAATAATAATAATAATAATAATAATAATAATAATAATAATAATAATAATAATAATAATAATAATAATAATAATAATAATAATAATAATAATAATAATAATAATAATAATAATAATAATAAGCCTACACACACAGTACTTGGCAAGTAACCAGAAAGAATTTAATTAGTCAAACTTTTCACCTCAGACTCACAGTTAGGAGGGGGGGAAGAGAGAAGCAATGTCTATGTAACCTCATCCACTAGATGGGAGGGGGAGTTCAACGTACACTTGCCTTTGGGCATCCATGCATTGATATGTACCATATTTGGCTCAAATGCCAACATTCTATAGCACTAAAAGTACATTAACTATAAGATAATGACGTAGATAGTCTAGTGGAGAATCTTATAAAATACACAAGCAGCTGACAGCCCACAGCTGGGGGAGGAGAAAGCTGAGAAGCTCACAGCTTTGATGAAGGGGGATGCCTCATCAAAATCCCAATGACTTGATGCCACTGCAAACTTCATGGGGGTGTCAGGCCCAATCCAAGAAGCCAATTAGCCAGAGAAAACAGGTAGCTATAAAAGCTGAATTTATTATGTTTCTTTCTTGCACTCATTGAATGCTCAGAGGAGAGAGACAGGATTTTAAGAAGCAAGTTTTTAAATGTTGTTCAAATGCCTATTTTATAGAAAATTAGCATAGGTTGCGCGGCATTGCTGGGATGTTATAAACTATGTTTAGATGTTTTGGGTTTTTTAAAGTTAGAAATTAACATAGGATGCTATAAATCTTTTTATTTTATTTATTTAACATATGTTTGTTATTTGTGTATACTTTTGATTTATTGTTGTTGTTTTTACTTGTTTTTACTCTTGTGGCCTCTAGGTAGGGCTGTTTTGTTTTTGACTTGTTTTTAATATTCTGGCCCGCAGGTGGGGCTGTTAGTAATAGTGTTAGATTTGTTTTTGTTTCACTTGTTTTTTCACTCCTGGCTTCTAGGTGGGGTATCTTCCGGTAAGTAGTCTTTGTTTCTTCATTTCTGTTCCGGTCTCGTGGAGGGAGGACGTGCTGGTGAGTTCTCTGGTTTTATTTATTCTGGGATTTTGAGAGTGGAATGTGAGATAAGAAATTTAACAAGTTCTAAACAAAGAGACTATTCCTTTAATCTCCAAAGACTTGGAAACCAGAAGTCCTGAGAAGAAGGGTAGCAGGCCAGCCTTCACCCTTTAAGGGAAAGGGGACAAAATGAAGGGGGAAACTTCAACAAAGAAGGCACAGGGCCACAACTTGGCACCCAATTATCTCAGAAGGACATACTCATTTACCTTCTATTCTTCCCAGTGCAGCAAGGTGGTAGGGAACAGGCACTTACTTATAGGAGTCAATGGAAACTGACTTCAGTTATAGAGTCACCCTTTACCCAGCTAATAAAAAGAAGCAGGGAAGCCACTTCTCTCACCCAATAATCTAATACAGGCCACGGCAGAAGCTACCAAGGCAAGGCCAACACACTGGGCATTTTGAAAGTTCCACCGTTCCCCTAACTGATGAGATCCAGGGTGGCTAGCAGAAAATTAATCAAGGGTAAATCAGGTTAGAGTGTTAACACGTGGTCACACCACGTTGGGACAGCACAGGCGGAGCGGTGCCAACACCTATTACTCCCCCTCCCCACCCCATACACGGAACTCTGGGCCAGCCAATTTTACTAACCCCCGGCTGAAACGGTGCAGTCAGTGGCCACCACTGCTTTCAAGCAAGGGAGACCTTTACCTAAGGACTACTGTCGCTTAGTGGCTAAGACACCAAACCTGATGACTGGAAGGTCAGCAGGTCAAGAATTTGAGACCCGAGTACTGCATGACAAAGTGAGTGTCCATCTCTGTCCCAGCTCCTGCCAACCTAGTAGATCAAAAGCAACAAATTGCAAGTAGATAAATAGATACCGCTTTGGTTGGAAGGTAAACAGTGTCCTGTGCATGTGTCTTGCCATGTCTGCCACACAATCATGGAAATGTCTACAGACGCAGACAGCACTGACTCTTTGGCTGTAAACAGAGATGAGCACTAAACCCTAGAATTGGATACGATTGGCTCTCAAGCAAGGGAGACCTTTACCTTTTACTTTTACCTAACAAACCTGTAAATATAGGCAAAACTATTTGAATCCGTCTTGATTGTGAAATTAATGTTATTTTGTATTGATAATTCTTTATTGGCATTTACTGTTCTTCAGGAAAAAATAGTTCGTAAGCTCAAGCACCTGAGACTGATGGCACTGGTCACAATCTGGAGAAATGTACAAAGATTCTCTACACATCTGCCAAAATCTGTATAAGAGTTTCTCTTTCAGCTGTTCCCTCATTACATTTGCAAGCTGCACATGAAATATTAAAAAAACACTTCACTGGTGCTGCTGAGAGGAAACATGCACAATTTTTTTTTGGTCTTAACTTACCCTCTCATTTCTCCTTGACCCTTTAGTATTCCCCACTCCTCTGCATTATAAGCTTTATTGACATTTCTTTCTCAATTCTAATGCAAAACTAACCTATAGTAGTACCCACTCCTTGGACAGCCAACTCATCTCCGGAAGCAGTAGGGAGATTCAGACCAGACATAATGCTAAGTATCAGAGCCATCATATTTTATTTATGTTTTGCCTATTAATTGGAGAAATTCTTTGACCAGGTTTCGCTGTGGGATGATAAAAGCTTCAGCTGTTGTGGCAATGTACAAGATCAATAGTTTTGGATAGGGTGCAATCTCTTTATAACTAGGTCTAAGCAGGATGAAAAGATGCTGCTGCTAGGAAAAAGTGAACATAATAGGAAAAGGCAAAAACCTAACATGAAACAGATTGACTCAAAATAACAATAGCAGTAATACCCAAAAGCTTTAATTTGCAAGACCAGCACTGGGCTGGTAATGGTAGAACCTTGTAGAAGTTATCATCATCATCATCATCATCATCATCATCATCTAAAAGAGGTAGTAACTGAATACCGATGAATTAATTAAGGTGGGCTGGCCGTGTTGCACTCATAAATGACAATAGATGCAGTGCCAGAATAATGAATTGATATCCGAGAAATTGCAAAAGACCTAGGGGAAGACCACCTCTGCAAAAGACCTAGGGGAAGACCACTTCGCTGATGGCAAGATTTTCTCAAGAGAAAAGTTGGACCAACATGGAGAAGAACTGCCAGGGACAGATTGCTATGGACAGAAGTTGTGCAGAATATCCCATAATTGGAATGTCAAGGAAAGGGGTTACTGCACATCCGTGCAGGGGTTTCTATGCATGCGCAAAGGGTTTCTGTGCATGCACAAAGGGTTTCTGAACATGCACAGAGGGTTACTGCACATGCATGCGCGAATGGGTTACTGCGCATACATGTGCCAGCGCCCGGAAACCTTCCCTTATTTTAATCGCCGCAACTTGAGAGGTATGTTTAGTACATGATGTAAACATGCAGTAATGAATCAACTGCTCAGTTCCCATAAGAATTTCTCTGCAAAGTAATGGGAAATGACTTCTCAAAGCAAGCAAAACATTATTTTATTTAGGTAAGTCTGCTTCCTCACTTTATTCATTTGTTTATTTTGTATGCTTGGACTTCTGAAATGCATTCTCTAGAATATCCAAAAGGTGGAGACAATGTATGACAAATCTTCTAGTTTGATTCAGTATTTTATATATTTTGCTGGGACACTAAGCTAAAATTGATGCAATACTGAAAATCTGTTATTTTTGTTTGTTTTGGTTATAGTTTTGTGTTTGGAAAATTTTATATATATATAAAAAAACCCAGTCAATCTGACCAGGTTATCCTGCTATGATAATAGAGTAAACCATACTCCCAGCGACTCAATGCCGATTGTCAGGCAGTGGTTAACTGACCTGACAACCTTGAGGACTAATGGCCTTGGGTAGCAAAGTCCACGAGGAAGGGTAATGGTCCCCAAGTGGATTAAATTCCTCTTGAATCCATCTTGATAGAGGGCAGCTGCTTCATCAATATTGGCCTGGGGCTGATGAGGACTCTGTGTGCCAAAACAGCTCAGGACCAGAAAGTGACTCGCAGAACTGGATCAATGGTATGGGTGCAATCCTGCGATGTGGAAGGCCAAGGGAAGACTACTGCATTATATTGTTCCCAGGAGAATCTTGGTGGCTGATTGCCATGACGATAGCCAATATTAGGAATTGAATAAGGCACTTGAATGTAATGAACCAAGGTTCAGTAGTAAAACAATGAAAGTACTGAGATGTAAAATCTGTAACAAACAAAACAAAATCTAAATGCATTTGAACCCATAATGTGGGTTGTCCAAGTCTTTTAATAGATAAAAATGTTGAAAAGTATGTGGCTTTTAAATTACTCCTGTCCTTTGTCTTTATCAAACATGAATCTGTCATGACTGCATGCTAACTCAAAAGAGTTCAGCTTTTCACTGGGTGGCTGGGATTGCCAAAAGAAGAGCAGACAGCTTTCCTGACACCTCAAACAAGAATGGGAATAAATGAAAGCGCTTACTGAAGCTTTTATCCTTGCGGCATACGAAGCTGAAAATACCAGCTCTTTGTAAAATGTGTGTCATTATATCTTCCAGCAAAGGTGTGGCTGAACTCTTATACTGAGGGGGAAGTGCATAGATTCCTACTGCTGTGATGAGAGAGAGAAAAACTGAACAGGAGGCCATGAAATTGTGACATTTTAATGAATAGCACGAAATAACAGAATGTCTGTGCCAAAAGCAATCTTCCATTTGCTACCTTTCAACAAGGAATATCTGTCCGCTAGCAGATTCAGAGCCATCTGGTGAAATCAGTCCTAGTTTTTCACGTCTGGTGTCTTGGACATGAATTTTGCTAACTGGAAAACATTCTTTTTCAGAGAGAGAGAGAGAGAGAGAGAGAGAGAGAGAGAGAGAGAGAGAGAGAGAGAGAGAGAGAGAGAGAGAGAGCGAGGAAAAAGACTGTCTGCCATGACTGTAGTTATCTATTGTCTCTGTATCAAAGGCAACTCACCTGTAAGTCTGAGTTCCAATCACTTGATAACAGCAGAAGGCAGCTATTGCCCTCATGTATGGTTGTGGGCTTCCCATAGGCAAAGACTAATATGTGAATGGAATCCTTGACTAGATGATCCTTTGGTCTGCTCCACAATGGGTCTTCTTCTGCTCTTGTTGTTGTTCAGTTGCACAGTTTAGTCTGATCCTTTGCGACTCCTCTATCATCTGCCATCCTCTGTAGTCTGCCCAGATCTATGCCCACTGTGTCAACAATGCTGTCTAACCATCTCATCCTCTGCCTCCCACTTTTCCTTTTGACTTTGATCTTTCCTAGGATCAGAGCCTTCTCAAGTGAGTCCTCTCTTCTCACTTGGTGGCCAAAGTACTTGAGCTTCAGCTTCAGTATTTGTCTTTCCAAGGAACAGTCAGGGTTGATTTCCTTTAGGATTGACTGATTTGAACTCCTTGCAGTCCAGGGGACTCTCAAGAGTCTTCGCCAGCACCACAGTTCAAAGGTGTCTATTTGTTATGTATGTACAATGTTGCTTTAAGAAATGTATGAATGTAACCTGACCACAATTACAATGTAGCCCAGCTGTTAAAAGGAACGCGAGTAAGCTGCCCATAGAGGGCAGCTGCGAGCGTTCAACTCACATGGTTCTCATTCCTCAAATCACCGGCAGCCGCGGGAACTCTCCCGCAATAGCAAACTACTACGGAACAGGGGCGTGACTCACACGACGTCACGCCGGTAGCGGCCAATAAGCTACCGTGCAACCAGATTCAAATGTATTGTACTACCGTATATAATGTGATGTACCTCCGCCATTACCACATGTTCATCCTGATCATCAACCAATAAACCTGTGTTAGTCCTCACTGCGACTCCTTCTTTGTCTTCCGTGCAAGACACCAAACTATTCTTCTGTGCTCAGCCTTCCTAATGGTCCAGCTCTCACAGCCATACATTACTACTGAGAAGACCATTGCTTTAACTATGCAGACCTTTGTTGGCAGGGTGATGTCTCTACTTTTTATTATGCAGCCTAAGTTTGCCGTAGCTTGCCTTCCAAGGAGTAAGCATTTTTTTTCCATGGCTGCAGTCACCATCTGCAATGGTCTTAGATCCCAAGAAGATAAAGTCTGTCATTGCTCCCATTTCTTCCCCTTCTATTTGTCAGGGAATGATGGGGCCAGATTCCATTATCTTGGTTTTTTGATGTTGAGTTTCAAACCAGCTTTTGCACTCTCCTCTGTCACCCTCATCAAGAGACTCTTTAGGTCTTCTTCACTTTCTGCCATTAGGGTAGTGTCATCTGCATATCTCAGGTTGCTATTTCTCCCAGCAATCTTAATTCCTGCTCGTGCTTCCTCCAGCTCTGCATTATGCATGATGTTATATAAGTTATATAAGTTATATATGCAGGGTGACAATATACAGCCTTGTCATACTCCTCTTCCTATTCTAAACCAATCAGTTGTTCCATATGTGGTCCTAACTGTTGCTTCTTGACCCACATACAGATTTTTCAGAGATGGTCTGGGACTCCCATCTCTTTAAGGACTTGCCACAATTTATTGTGATCCACACAATCAAAGGCTTTCGTGTAGTCAATGAAACAGAAATATACGTTTTTCTGTTACTCCCTTGCATTTTCCATGATCCAGCAAATGTTGGCAATTTGGTCTCTAGTTCCTCTGCCTCTTCGGAACCCAGCTTGTATTTCTGAAAGCCTAGCTTATAGGATCTTGCGCTTAGTCCTTATAATAAAGCGCGACTCATAGGAGTAAGGATTTGTTTTATGATTTTAAAAAGCTTTTTTTGGATTTTCTGTATCTGTTACAGGACTGGTGGATACCTTTGCATCTCACAGCTTTGATCAGTGTTGAGTGGTAGGCAAAGTGCTGTCCTCCAGATATTGCTCGACTACAATGACCAGCATACCGATCCACAGGCTGTGTTTGGCAGGGCTGCTTGGAGTTGAAGTACAACTTCACCTACCCCTGCTTGAGGTATTGAAAGATGTTCTCATTAATAATATAATAGTGCCATCAAGTCAAGTATGACTTATGGTGACCTTTCCAGAGTTTTCTAGGTGAAGAATACTCAGAAGTGGTTTACCTTCCTTTTTTTCTAGGGCCCTGGTGGTGAACCTATGGCACACATGCCAGAAGTGGCATGAAGAGGCCTTTCTTCTGGCACACAGGCAATCGAGGGGAAGCCCTGCCCCACCCAGCCCAGCTGGCGCCACTTCCCCACCATCCCTCTCCCTCCACCAAAGGGGAGGCGAGAGGGGATGTTGAAATCCTGGCTGGGGGGCTGCAGCTGGGCAAGGTAAGGTAGGGAGCACTCGTGGTGGGTGGGAGGCCCCTTGGGGGTGGGGAGAACTTGTGGAGGGATGGGGAGGTCCCATGGGGGATCACCCGCAGGGGGAGTGGGGAGCCCATGTATGGGGGGCAAGCGCACATGTGGTGTCTCTGTCATGCCTCAAGCAGTACACATACACACACACCTACAAGAGTTCGCTGGAGGCATACTGGTGACATCACAAAGGTGTTTGGGCACTCGTGGTGCCTGCCAGCATGCCTCCTCCTCCTTAGGCACTCTGTCTCTAAAAGGTTCGCCATCACTGTTCTAGGGAGTGCTCTGAGACTTTGTAGTTTGCCCAAGGGCCACACAGACTGGTTCTTGTCCTAGGAGGCACAGTGGGAATTAAACTCCAAACCTTTGGTTTTGTAGCCAGATATCTAAACTACTTAATTATTAGTAGTCAAGGGGTACACAGAAAGAGCCTCCTTGAAGATTGTGGTGTTTTTGAACCACATTTGGGCATACCCTGGTAATGACAACTTTGTGTTTTGCCAGCTAATCTTTCTTACACTGGATCAGGTGAAAGGAACTGCAGAAGGAACTCACCAAAAGGTGCCTTCACTTTGGCAGTTTCAGGTCTGGCCTAGACACGGAAGAAGAAAATTCATGGTCAAAAGATGGATGGTATTGTTTCAGCAGGAACGACTCCCAACCGATGTACTTTTTATTTGGTACCAATGCCTGCAGGTGGTAGGGGGAGGTTTTGCTGCCATGCCACCTTCTCTAATTCATGTCTATCATTCTTAACCTGAATATCTGAAAATGTCTATGTTCTAACATTCTTTGGTCAAATCCCCGAGGGGAATGTGTGTTTTTGCTGTTAACAATCTTTGTTCCTTCAAGGCACACAGTTTCATCATAAGTCCAGGATCCTTTATCTGATGAAACAAAAGAAAGTTAGTTACGATGATTGAGATGAGTTAAAGTGTGGCTACACTAGTGGCAGGGAGCAAGCTAGCATGGGCTGCTTTGGAACAGTTGGGCTTGATTAGAACAATATAATCAAGCCTGACAATTCACATGGAAATTGGTCTTGCTAATACTGTATTATGAAGTGGCTTATTAACTGAGACGTATCTGGATAATGGCAAATTAATCACTTCTGTTCAACATAGGGTACAGGAAGTGAATATTTTGACGGTATATAGCAGTGATGGTGAACCTTGGCACTCCAGGTGTTTTTGGATTTCAATTCCCAGAAGCCCAAGTCAGCACTCCTGCTGATCAGGGCTTCTGGGAATTGAAGTTCAAGAACATCTGGAGTGCCAAGGTTCCCCTTCACTGGTATATAGACTATCACTGCATCAGTTATTAAAAAAGAAATGTTTGAAGTGGTAGCTGTGTTAGTCTGTGCTAGCATATCTGAGAGTAAACAAAACAGAACAGCAAAAAAAAAGACGGAAAATGTTGTGGCACCTTAAAGACTAACTCCTGTATTTATAGGGGTTAATACAGGAGTTTTATATACAGGAGTTAATCTTTAAGGTGGCACAACATTCTCTCTCTTTTTCTTCTTTTTTCTTTTTTGCTGTTCTGTTTTGTTTACTCTCACATAAAAAAGAAATAGAAATCTTATCTTTGCCTTCTCTTAAAGGGCCTGTAGAGAAACTGCCTACAGCTGAAGCCACCACCATAGATTCAACTGTGAGTAATTTCTTGATTAGTCTTCTAAGAGAAGACAAAGACAAGATTCCCTACCCCCTTCAAGAAGGGGAAGTGATTAGTTTGCCAATATGCTGAGGTGTCTCACTTATTAGGTTACTTCACAATACTGGCAAATTCAAACTGAGAGGATGTTTTGGATTGGTTTGAGTGATCACCAGGGCCGTAGCCAGAGGGGGCCCAGGGTGGGCTTGTCCCACCCTTAGTTAGCAGTTTGCCCACCATGGCAAGGCATGGTTTCCCATAGGAATGCATTGAAAAGAGGCTTTGTTGTCCACTCTGAAAAAATATTCACCCACCCACATCTAGAATCCTGGCTACGGTTATGGTGATCACCCCTAATGTGGTGAGGTACCAAGTCTACATGCAGTGGTGGGATTCAGCAGGTTCGCACCTGTTCACCAGAACCGCTAGCAGAAATTCCGGCTGGCCCTGCCCATCCAAGTTTTGAAATAAAGTAGTCCTAATTTGGGTGCAACACAGGGCTTTCGCCCTGGCCACGCCCACCATACCACGCCCACAGAGTAGGTAGTAAAAAAGTATGAATCCCACTACTGTCTGTATGTAGTGCACAACTCCAGGTTAAGGTGAAAGCACAGACTGTATGAAATGATGGTTTCATCAACCCTGATTCCCCGAATGAAAAATGGCTATTTACTTCCAAACCCATCTCTTTTGTGTGCCTGACGGAGGACATACTTTGTGGAATAGCATTGCTGTTTGACAGGAGGCAGTGCTTTTCTAACATACCAGTGCTTCTGTAAAGCTATTATCAAATAGTTTCCTAAAAGTTGCCTTGATGTTAAGGAAACAGTGGGATGCAGGCCGAGTTTGATCTAAAATTAATTATGTCAGGTGGTGCCTGGAGCTGTCTCTCTTGCACTCCCTCCCCTCCCGCTCTGTTCGTTCCTCTCTCTATTTTGCTAAGGGAAAGCAACAGAGAGGGCTGTAGATAGGAGGCAATGATAATGCTAGATTTCTCATCTCCCCCCCCCCCTTTATTAGTTTAAGCAAAGCCAGTCAAAGCCCTGGCCTGCAGCTCTCCTTGACCCTTCTGAAGCTTAAATGGCCTCTGCTTCGCAGATGGCTGCTCTCCAGTCACCATGCATCTTCAGCATTTGGTGAAGGTAAGTCCCCTAAAAAAATAAAGAGAACATGCTAGCATTAGGTTTCTAAACCCCGGCCCCATTTTGGGAATACAGTGCAATTCATAAACCATAAACTGCCATCTAGAGTTCTTTCAGAAGGAGCAGATGGGGCTTCATCTTATTTGCTTTCCTTACATGTTTCAGGATTTGCCCAGTGGCCCACTGTAGAAGGTAAAAGGATAGATAAGATTGGATCATATATGCAAGGGCAACTGTGCCATGTGCAAAGTCACAAGCAGTAAGGCTATATTGCCACACCACATCTTCTGCAATGCTGGACTCAGATCAGGAGGTACACTGATTTCATGGCAGTGGTGAATCCCCTGCAGATTTTCATCTGAACATTTCAGGAGTTGGGGCTCAGTGGTTAAGAACCTCGCCTTGTAAGCTGGAAGGCTGGCAAGTCGGCAGTTTGAGACCTGGGGACTGCATGATGGAATGAGTGCCTGTCTCTGTCCCAGGCCCTGGGGACATGAAAGGAGCCTCATTTGGGCATTCTCTAAGTGGAGTTTCTTCCACAAAAATCCTTTCAACCCAGAATAATTTCTGACATGGAATTATTATAGGAGTTATCTAAGATTCTGAGCTTTATCACCTAAATGGGTTTAACATCTTTGTGGATTTCCCACGCCCGTTGGGCATGGAACGGCCCTGGCAGAGGCCACTACGGTAGAGAAAACTCCTGGCTCGTGGCATCTGCGGGCAGAGAAATTAAGGGGGGGTGGATAAATGATAGGGTTTGATTCACCCAACTCCTGACCTGACCCGCGGTTCTGCTGAAAGAGCAAATACCTAACCCAGTTACCCATTAGAGTAATCACTCATCTCCGTGTCTCAGTGTAATCTCAGGCACAAACAGATGCCATGTTTACCCCTGCCTGATCCCTGAACAATGGAGACTCCGAGGTCCATGTTTGCCCCAGTTAATTAACTTCCCCAAAGAGATTCCCAATTAACTTGAGTACACAGGTGATGTAATTTCTGTCAGGCGACAGTCTTGCCACCGTTGCGCTTTTCCTTCCATATATGTTGCAGCCTTTTCTCAATAAAGTACTGATCATATCCTCCTCCATACTGCCTCGTATCGTTCCTTGATCAGTCTCCTCCGGGACCTACGGCCCTCAGCGGCCCCGATTCCTACATCTGGTGACCCCGACGTGATCTACTCATGAGTAAGAGCGGTCTTCCTCAGAGTAGCGATCACACGGTCCGGTTCTGCGCTTGAACCGTGTCCAAATCGTCCCGGAGGACAGCGCGGCACTCCGTCCGGCAGCCAGCCGATCGGAGGGACGGCCTGCGGTGAGGCAGTCCAAAGAGGCTTTCCTACAGCTTACTCCCGGCTTTCGCGGCGGCTTGCACCAAAGGTAAACGCGCGTTCCGCTCAGGGCAGCTGTGAGCCCCTGACAGCGCAGTGGCCACCGAGGGCCCGTGGCCGCAGTCCACGCTCCGAGCTCTACCCAGAAAGCGACGTCGCCAGAACCTGTTGCCTGCCAAAGACGCGTCGACTCGTCCCGAGGAGGAATCTTCCGAGGACCCAATCGCAGGTAATATGGGGACCTGTCCTCAGCGACAGCGTCCATCCGCTAGCCAAAGAACCCATGAGGAGGGGTTCATCATCCTGGCCAGGGTATTTAATTTGCGTTTTCACAGCGGGGAGCTAGCGAGACTTTTGGTGTACCTAGGGGAACACTGCCTGCTTTACCCAGAAGTAGGTACGTTAACCCTCGAGCTCTGGGATCAGATAGGAGACTGCATTCAGCAACCCCCGAAAGCTCCAGGAGGCGTAATTCGCACATGGAGAAAGTGTAGGAAGCTCTTAGCGGAGATAGAGCCAGTCCGGGTAGAGGCCAAAGAACCCCCAAGTCTGCCAGAAGCGCCAGCCAATCCAACGGCGCCTACGGCGCTCTATCCGTCACTCCAATTTAGGCAGGGTAGCGTAGGGTGCTTTCCCCCGGCGACAACTGCAGACGTCGCCGGTGGAATGCAAGGAATGAGGAGCGCAGGCGCTTCTCTGACAGTTCCAGGTTCCCGAGTTACCAAGAGTCCACTTCAGCGTACCATTGAAGAGGAGATTAGGAAGGGGGAATTGCCAGCAGAAGAACTAGCTGAGCTTAGTCAGATATGTCCCATCCGCATGGAAATAGACGCGCTCACAGGCGCACAGCAGATAATTCATTCCCCAGTTCCGTATAAGCTTCTCATGGCCATACGGAAAGCCATCTCAGAAACAGGGCTCCAAAGTCGTTTTACAAGGGGCACGCTTCAGCAAGTGTGCGAGAACACCATGTGGATTCCCCATGACTGGAAAGCCGTCATGCGGATGATGCTCAACCCTAGCCAGTACTTAATTTGGGACAGCGAGTTTCGCCTAGAGGCGCAGACGAGGGCTGCCAGGATGGGAGGCGCAGTACTTCCTGACCAGTTGTATGGTTCAGGTGCCTTCAAGTCCATCGATGCCCAAATCAACTTGCCTCTAGCCACTCTCCAGATGTCGGCCGAGGCCGCCTTTAGGGCGTTCTTCAAAGTCCCAGCAACTGGCAAAGCGGCTAAAAATTACACCGCTATCAAGCAAGGAGCCCAAGAGCCCTATATGGACTTCATCAATCGCCTGGAGGAAGCAATTAGCAGGCAGATTGATAATGAGCAAGCCCAGCAAGAGCTCATGATGAAGTTAGCCAAGGACAATGCCAATCTAGACTGCTGTAAAATCCTGCAGTCACTAGGCAATCGTCCCGACTTGACACTTACGGACATGATTAGAGCTTGCGCCGACGTTGGCACAGAGTCCTACAAGATGGGATTGCTAGTGGCAGCGGTGCAAGGGGGCAAGAGACCAAAAGGAAAGACCCAGGGAGCATGTCACAGTTGTGGCAAGATTGGTCACTTCGCTAGGGAGTGCCGATCCAAGGGAGGCGGGCAAAAGTCCGGCCGTCCCAAGGCTCCGAAAACCCAGTGTCCGAAATGTCAAAGAGGCTACCATTGGGCCCGAGACTGTCCGAATTCGGGAAACCGGAACGTGGGCATGTCTCTGGCCCCAGTCCAAACAGAGGCTTCCCTCACCCAGAGCTCACCCGAGCTAGACTAGATCCCAGCCCCACTCCAGGCATTGCGAGGGCACAGGCCAGCCCCAAGGGTAGTACAGGGTTAGACTTGACTTGTCAGGCGGACGTTACATGCGACCTGCCAGGCACGGTCTATCTGGTGGACTCCCAGTACATGGGTCCACTGCCCAAGGGCTTTATAGGTTTAGTTTTGCCCCGCAGTGTAGCTGGAGCATGCGGAATTTTCATAATTCCAGGAGTCGTCGACTCCAATTTTTCAGGCGTTCTCCAGGTTCAGCTTTGGACTCGCCTGCCCCAAACAATTCACAAAGGAGACACCCTAGCGCAACTGATCATGGTTCCTTGTCACTTGCCAGCAGATAGCCAGGGAAGGCTCAGTGACAGCTCCGAGTCCCGGTCAGAGGACCGCTCGAGCGCCAGGGAGGCAGTACAAGGATACCAGGTCTTAGCGACAGTGGAAACCAACATTGAGTGGAAACAACGCCCGGTTATCGAGGTATTTCTGAATAATAGAATATTCTCAGGCCTGTTAGATACCGGAGCAGATGTCAGCATGATAAGCAGGGGCCAGTGGCCAAGGGAATGGGCCATTGAGCCGGTCTCCGATGTGTGGGGGGTAGGCGGCATTCAGGAAGCGTTTAGAAGCCGAGAGTGGGTAACAGTCACGATTCCAAAGGCTGACAGCACGGCAGTAATTCGGCCGCACATCCTTGACGTGCACATCAACCTTTGGGGGCGAGACATTTTGCAGCAGTACGGTGCTACGCTTACCTTCGGGTAATGGCGTTGCCACTTAAGTGGCTCACCGATACGCCGGTCTGGGTAGAACAATGGCCGGTAGTAGGAGAGAAGTTAGTTGCCCTGAAACAGCTAGTGAGAGAACAGCTAGACGCAGGACATATAGAGCAGTCCACGAGTCCATGGAATTCACCAATTTTTGTGATTAAGAAGAAGTCGGGGAAGTGGCGCCTCCTCCACGATCTCAGAGAGATCAATAAATGCATACAGCCAATGGGTCCGCTCCAATGCGGCATCCTGAATCCGAACATGATTCCCGAGGGGTGGGAGATCCTAGTCGTAGATCTCAAGGATTGTTTTTATACAATTCCCTTAGACCCCCGGGACCGGGAAAGGTTCGCCTTTACGGTGCCAGTTGTGAACCACAGTGAGCCTACGCAGCGTTACGCGTGGAGATTTTTGCCACAGGGCATCCTCAATTCGCCCACCCTGTGCCAAATTTATGTTCACAACGCACTGGCAAAGTTCCGAAGCCTTTACCCAAAAGCTATAGTTTGCCATTTTATGGACGACATCTTGGTCGCGATGCCGCAACTCGGCAGCGAAATGTTTTCTGACCTCCAGGCCAGCCTGGGGGACAAAGGCTTACTCATTGCCCCAGAGAAAGTGCAGAGAACCGAGCCCTTCTCATACTTGGGCCATCGGCTTCTCCGCTCCTTCGCAGCACCAGTTTTGCCTCAGATCAATTTACAGGACTCAGTCACCTTGGTAGAATTGCAGCAAGTTTTAGGGAATATTAATTGGGCCAGACCGTATTTTCGTTTGGATACGGATCTTTTGAAACTGCTCTTCTCGCTGCTAACCTTAGGTAAGCAGCCGGCAGACCGGATACAGGTTTCTCGAGAAGCGTGCTTAGCTATCGAGAAAGTGAACCAAGTTATCAGCCAGAGGTGGGTAGATAGGATCACCCCAGGGCCATATGCTCTGATCTTGAATTTGTACATCGTACGGTCAGGATCCATGTTCACCGGAGCGCTCGGCGTAGACGCCGAGAAAGGGGCGAGTATCGTGGAATGGGTGTACCTTCCGAACACCTCTCCGCGAAACATCGTTCCTCCCCAAGAATTGGTCTCCGCGGTGGTTTACCGCGGAAGGCTGAGAGCTAGGGACATTTCTGGGCATGATTTAGCCAAGATCGTAGTCCCGTTCACCAAGGAACAAATCCAGCAGTTGATGCAGCTCGGTGACTCGCTTCCAATTGCGTTGGAAGGATTCACCGGATGCTTGGCATACCACTTGCCAAAGGACCCCAGACTAGTCTCACTCCAGACGCAGACAGTCAGCTTGTTCGAATTGCTCTCGCTGGTTCCACTTCAGGGGGCCAGGACAGTCTTTACGGATGGTGGTCGCACATACGGTGTCTTGACTTGGCAGGAGGGCCAGGCCTGGCGCACGCTGCTAACTCTTCCACAGAAGTCCGCACAGCGGGCAGAGTTGGCGGCGGTGAACCTTGCCTTGCGCACCTTCGCCAAAGAGCGCCTAAACATCATTACGGACAGCATGTATGTCAGGAACTTGCTCCACAGTCTACCGGGAGCATACATCACTCCCGCGATAGACAAGAATTTGCTTAGCTTGTTTCTCACTGCTCAATTTCACTTGCGAAACCGCACGGAGCCGCTCTATATTGCCCACATTCGAAGTCACCAAGACCTACCGGGTCCAATTTCCGCGGGCAATAGCAGAGCGGATGCGGCGGCAAAGGAAATTCAGCAACGTTCAGTTTTGGGTGTTTTTACTACGCCAATTCAGAGTCATGCCTTTTTTCACCAAAATGCCAAAGCACTCGCCAGACAATTTAATTTGCCACTTTCTCAAGCCCAAGGTATAGTTCGCTCTTGCCAGCATTGTGCAGGGGCGCCGGGGGGGCCCTCGTGGGGGGTCAACCCACGAGGGACGGAAGCCAATCAGGTGTGGCATGTCCCGCAGTTTGGCAGATGGCAGTACATGCACGTCTGCATAGATACTTTTTCCCAGTTCGTTTGGGCCACGGCGCAGAAAGGGGAGACTGCTTCCCACGTGGAGCAGCACCTCCTTTCCTGCATCGCGGCAATGGGCAAGCCACGGCACGTCAAAACCGATAACGCCCCGTCCTACAGTTCTAGGCAGCTGGCCACCTTCATGGCCACTTGGGATATTCAGCATACTTTCGGCGTTCCTTACAATCCGCAGGGGCAAGCGATTGTGGAACGGGTCAATCGGACGCTCAAGTCCTATATTGACAAACAAACAGAAAGGGGGGAGCCGCCGGCCCTCCCCAAGTCACAGGGCCAGGCACAGCATTGTCTGAATAAGGTATTGTTCACTTACAACCACCTTAATGTTTTTTCGGATTGTACGCCGCAGGAGAAGCACTTCCGCCGTTCGGAAGCTCTCCCGCGACCAATGGTCCGATACCGAGTGCCACCGGACCCTTCTTGGAGGGGCCCGGCGCCGCTCATAACCTGGGGGAGAGGGTATGCTGCAGTTATGTCTCCTACAGGTGTCGTTTGGATTCCAGCACGGTGTGTCAAGCCTCACTTGGAACCACATGGCGTGGACCCAGACCGACCAGAGTCCAATCCTGGAGATGGAGGACCTCACCCTGACCGAGAGGACCCGTCGGAAGAGGTGGACACGGATGACGGCACCGAAGGTCACCTGGGGGATGATCAAGGCGCTTTGCAATGAGGCCCAGGACGCCCTCCGACGCGAGGAGAAGGAGCCGACACCGGAGAATTTCTTGGCTGCAGTTTTTGCCCAGATTAATGCCAACTCCGTGGCAGTTCTCATCGTCCTGACCCTTTCCCTGCTTGTGGGGGGAGGCATTCAGGCCGCCCTGCTTGGGGCCAGCGGTTTGATACCAGACAGAGACCTTTCCGCCCGGATGCATTACAACTTGTGGGAAAGGTTGGCGGGTCTCGTCAACCAGTCCGATTTTTGCCTGAAGCAGGACGCAGGTTCTGCCTCAATTCTGAGCACCTGTCTCATCCCAGTGTGCCACACTCTAGATGCACACGCCAGGGATAGCGACTGGTTGCTGAAGAAGATCTTCGGACCGCATCTCCCTGCGAGTTTTGCAGCTTATGCTCGCTGGGGGGGGATTGCGGCTCATGATGACTTTGCCGGCTGACGCAGCCACTCTTCACACCCCGCAAGTGGCGGCCAGCCCGAACTCTACTTGTGCTCGAATAGTCGGCTGCGCTGCAGTCGGCCGAACTCAGCGCCGCTGCTTCGATACCGGCAGCAGCAACTGGACTTGTGATAAACCAGAGACACTTGGTTCTATGTATGCTCATGTTACATTACCATCTGGTTGGTTTTTTACATGTAATCAGTATACCTTTAACTACATTCCCGCAAATGTATCAGATTCCACATGTTGCCTTAGTCAGTTGACACTGTTGCTCCCCACTAAGGATATGGTTACCCCAAGCACAAATGTTCCCAATGTTTCAAATGCTTTAGATGTTCCCGCACCCGTAAGGCACACTCGCACGACCCAGTTAGACAGCTCATGTGATAGCAGCTTTAGAGTCCTAAGTCCAGCCGAGTATGTCTCATTGTCAGTCAGCATAGTTGGCGTGCCGGCCTTAGCCGTCGGCAACGCTCGGAGGATCGGTCGTTTGGCTTGCGGATTAGCCAAAGCCATCAACCATACCTCCACAGTGATAACGCTGCTCAACCGAGAGCAGGCAGAGCTTCGCCATGCCATTCTCGACAATCGAGTGGCTATCGACTACCTCTTATTGCTCCATCATTTGGGTTGCGAATCCTTCCATGGTATGTGTTGCTTCAACCTTACCGATAATTCCCGCAGAATACAGAATCAGCTCACAGATCTCCACACCATAGTGAAGGGTATCAGAGAAGGTTCCGCATGGGAGACCTGGTGGAGTTCATTGTGGAGCTGGATGTGGTCGTGGATTCCGTGGGGGTGGCTCCAGACGGTACTCAAGGTGGTAGTGGGGGTGATCATACTAGGCATAGCGTTATGCTGCTTTGCACAATGTATTCCCTCACTGATCTCGAAGTGCCGCCCCGAGAAGGAACCCCGAAGCGTCATTCCCGCTCAACAGCTGATGCCGCTCCTACGCAGAGTCGCCGGTCAGGTCCTTAAATGAAAATTAAAGGGGAGATGTGGATTTCCCACGCCCGTTGGGCATGGAACGGCCCTGGCAGAGGCCACTACGGTAGAGAAAACTCCTGGCTCGTGGCATCTGCGGGCAGAGAAATTAAGGGGGGTGGATAAATGATAGGGTTTGATTCACCCAACTCCTGACCTGACCCGCGGTTCTGCTGAAAGAGCAAATACCTAACCCAGTTACCCATTAGAGTAATCACTCATCTCCGTGTCTCAGTGTAATCTCAGGCACAAACAGATGCCATGTTTACCCCTGCCTGATCCCTGAACAATGGAGACTCCAAGGTCCATGTTTGCCCCAGTTAATTAACTTCCCCAAAGAGATTCCCAATTAACTTGAGTACACAGGTGATGTAATTTCTGTCAGGTGACAGTCTTGCCACCGTTGCGCTTTTCCTTCTATATATGTTGCAGCCTTTTCTCAATAAAGTACTGATCATATCCTCCTCCATACTGCCTCGTATCGTTCCTTGATCAGTCTCCTCTGGGACCTACGGCCCTCAGCGGCCCCGATTCCTACACATCTTCCTATAAAATTCATAGTAGAACACAGAGCAGTCACATCACTGACAAAAACTGGACTCACCAACCTTCACTAATTCAGAAATGGGACATATTCTTTTTTTTTGGGATGATAACTTCCAGAATCCCACATGTGTAGCCACAGTGGTTGAGGGATTCTGGAAGGTGTCATCTGAAATAGTTGCTTTCCCCATCTCTGGTTGACTGAGGTGCAAGATTTCAGAAAGATGCAACTGCATTCTGCAAGTCTTGGAAAATGTTCAGGTTGAAAAAGGGTTTTTGGCAAAGGAAGCTCAGAAGACCGGGGACAGTGATATAGACTCTGGCGGTGGGAAGACTGGACAGTGCTCCAGCAAACCCAGGCTTGACAGTAGCTTTTGTATTAGTGGGGTGTTGTATCAAGGCCCCCTGTACCTATAGTCTCCACAGAGTGCAGTCATGTACAAATGTCAGTGTTGCCATACATAATGGGCATGCAAGGTGGTCAATCAGGGTTCTGGTCCCCTTGGAACCCTTATGCCCTGAGACCATAAGGAAAGGGCAGTGAGCAGAAAGAACAATAAACAGTAGGGTCCTATCTCATCTGCTAGGCCAAATGAGAATCAAGAGCTTGGTAGCTCTGGCAGCCCTATAGAGGCACCAAGCTCGAAGAGACAGCTAATTTCTCAAGTTGCTTTCTTCTGAAACAGTGATAGCAAAACACAACCAACAAAACTGCAGGCAGACTCTAATCCAGGGGTTCTTAACCTATGGCCCATGGGTCAAATCCGGCCCACGGCACCAAATAATCTAGCCCCCACCCTCGCACCAGCCGCCACTGGAGAAGCCATGCTAATTTCTTGTTCTAGTGATGATATTTTTCATCCTTTTGTCTTATTCTGATATTTAATGAGCATTTGAAAAATAACATCCTTGAGAGTTCATTGCTAACATATTCCATTTTTCTTTAAAAATATTGACTACACTTACAGGTCTGAGTTTTCCTAATGCCTAGATAAACCATTATCATTTTAATATTTTGAGAAGTGGGTGTTTCCATGATATCTGTATTGTCAACAAAAACCCCTCCCCTCTGTTGCACTATTCCAAACATACATTACAATAATGAAGAAAAGAAACACAAAAGAGTATCACATTTAAATATTCAATATTTACATATACCCAAACATTTAAATGTTATGAATAACAATGAGTGTGCTTTCCAGTTTGACTGCTGTTGCTTCAAAGCCAGGAACTAATCTTTATGAGAAGGAATTGGTATCTTGGGCACATTCAGAAAACACAGGGCACAGCAAAGCAATAGATGAAATGAAAAGGTATTCTAATGCTATCTGCCTACAGTCCTCTGGATTTGCTGTTCAGATTGTCCTTTGAAGAAAGCAGAGTCTTCTTTCTTTCATACTTGCCTCCTGCAAAGAGTAAAAACACTCCAACAGGTCAGCATGCTCTGCAGGTTTTCCAACCTCCTCTGCAGGACCTCTGTGTTCTTGGGCGAGGGTTAACTGTGGGGATCTCCTCAGAGCACTCAGTCCACTTTCGAAACACCACTAACATACTGTATGGCTCAGAAAGGCAGCTTATATACTTACAGATGACTTTAAAGATATGATCTCAACAAGTATATATTCATTATTAAGGCCTATTATAATTCTCATTGATCTACATAACTATAACTAAAATAAATAAATTTGATTTCTTAAGAAGGACCCCCTAACTAATACTTTGATTGCTGCACATGGTGATCAAGGAGGAGTGGGCAACCTACAGCCTGCCAGACCAGAGCCTGGAAAGTTACTTTTTAGGACTATAGCAGGGGTCTTCAACCTTTTCAAGCCAGGGGCCAGGTCACACCCCTCAGACTGTTGAGAGGCTGGACTGGTGGTCCCCCTGTGGCAGTAGTGACCACCTTGAGTCCACCACCCCCCCCAAAAAAAACCTACTCTGCCTGCTCCTCTTCTTACTGGTCTGGAAGAACTGTGTTGCATGGGTCAAGGAAATATGCTCATATTTCCAGGAATGTCCCTGCGGCTACTTCCGCCACTGCTTCTGCCTCCTCCTCCTCAATCCTTGTCTCCTCCCCTTGGTTTGGTGTGTTCCTAATGGTGCTCCATAGCAGGGCGGATGTTGCAAGCCTTACAACATCTGCCTTGCTACAGAGCACTGTTAGGGACACACCAACCCAAGTGGAGGAGACAAGGATTGAGGCAGTGGCAGTGGCTGAAGTGAGGGCCAGATGATTTGGTGCCATGGGCTGGATCTGGCCCATGGGCTGTAGATTGAAGATCCCTGGACTATAGCATCAAAACTTTTCAGTCAGCAGTTTATTTCAAGGCTGCTCAGTGCATTATAATAATCAAAACTGTGAGCTTAGAAACACACCATAAAATAAGTACAATTTATGATAGCATTTCTTCAACTGCATATGGGGGTGCAATCGGGTATACCTTGGTAATGGCAGCCTTGTGTTTGTCAGCACTCAGGCTTCCCCTTTGATACCTAGAGTTGAAGAAGAAGATGCCAACAACGACTCAGGTTTTAAAGGAAACTAGTTTAGGAGACTCAAGTGTTATAAAAGTAGGTAAAGTAGGGTGGTCCCCCTCCCCCTGTTTTACACAATCTGTCAGGATTAGGAATATATCAGCCTATGCACTGCATGTTTTCCACCCAAACTTGCAGTTTCTCAGTTATCAATATGAAGCTTAGAATAGTTCAGCTTAATTCACACAAATGGCCATTCTTTATGGTAACTCTCTTGTTGCTGGAAAGGAGAGTATATATGTCTCTTCACACAGAAAAATAAGGAACTATGGAGGTTTTTGCTACCTTTCTCCCTCCTAACTTTGGTGGTTCTGGAGCCCAGCATTATATTAATGTGAGCTCCAATGCTGGTGAATCATCAGCTACTCAAACTTTCCTGGCTAAGAATGTAGTCCTCTGAAACTGTTCCCTTTGCCATGGACTGGATGATCTCTCTCCCTCTATGCTAGGGAAACTATCAATAGGGAAATATCCACCTATCCTCACAAGAGGACAATGGGCTAGTTAATGACTGCAGACAGGCAGAGATTTGCGCATTACTCCAGCAATCATTGAAAACTCAGTACAGATCCATTAGAGCTGTTTCCAACATGCACAGTGTCTAGAAAGATGTATCTGATAACAAGTGTTTTGCTGTTGTGCCTTTCTTTTATTATGTCTCCTGGCATCCTCCCTTTTAAACTTATAGCCTGCTGCTTGGATTCTCAACCAAGGAGGCCAGCTGGAGTACACCGGTGCATAATTGGACAGATGAGGATCTGAATGAGCTCATCGTGGCCAGAACTGAGATGATGAGCTATCAGATGGTTAAAAACACAAATGGTTCCAGTGCCTTTAGTATCAGGTTCAACCAGATGTGGGCTAGCAAAGGCACATTTGTCTGTGGCTTTTGGCATTTTACCATATACTCTGGTGGAACTCATTACTGTTGGTGCCCACCCAGGGTCAAGCAATGGGCAGTGATGGGCCACCATGAAACATTTCCATTCATTCCCACAAAGTGTCTTTCATAGTATTAATCCAAGGCATCATCAAGGGAAATTTTAAACAGTAGCTCCCAGCTCCCTCTCTCGCCTAACATTATCACATAAGTTTACTGCTGGCAATTGGGGGTGGGGGGAGAAGAAGAAGCCCCTCTTGAGATTCTTTTGCTCCCCAACAAAACCTGGATCTGATTCCAGATACAAGATGTCTGTCGTCTCCCCTGCCCCATTTATGCCTTTGTTTAGCAAAGGACAGAGTAAGGTTTTACCTATGTTAGCTTCTTCTTCTTTACTTCCTCTTTTACCTCTTTGGGTCTCAAGGGAAGATAAAAAATTTTTAAAAATCCCTTTGTGGACTGTGTGATGTTCCTAATATGTGCCTATGGGTATTTTTTAAAAAATACATCTTACTATTATTAAACCTACTGCATTATCACCTAATCTAGTTTTCATGCTTTCAAAACGCAGTCATCTACCTGAAAAAAGAGACTGCATCTTTAACACAAAAAGAAATTTGTTAGGCTTATTCTATCACCACATCCCCATCGTGGGAAAAGCTTTACTTATGCCCTGCCAGTTGGCATGAGGTTATTCAAAGGCACAGATCCTTCAGCCGTAAAATGAGTTAGCAACAATTAAATGAGGGCGTAGAATCTTAACAAGATCTTCAGTTCTGTTTTGCTGCAAGGAGTGTTCCCTTCTCATTCATTATATAGCTCTGGATTCCATGTAAGCTTAGCAACCGTCTAGAGCTGTGATGGCGAACATTGTCACTCCAGATGTTCTTGGACTTCAATTCCCAGAAGCGCAAGCCCCCGTGAATCCACACGAAGGGGTTTACTGTGATTCATCCGGCCCATACCACCCTTGTTGCTCCCAGAAGCAGAAATAAAATGCGGCCATACGAGGGTGGCATGGGCTGGATGAATCGCAGTAAACCCCTTCATGTGGATTCATGGGGGTTTGGGCTTCTGGGAATTGAAGTCCAAGAACATGTGGAGTGACAATGTTCACCAAAAATAAAAGAAATGGCACAAAATTTGCTACCATATGCTAAGCACTAGGAGAAAAGCCTCTACTGCATCTTGCTTGTGCGCAGGTTAATGGAGCAAGGCCTGCCCTTATCTTGCAGTAATGACTCCTGTCCACATTATCCTAATAAAACACCAAATATATTGAATGGTATTTTTTGGGGGGGGAGGGGTTCATTTTTAAGATTCTTTGTGGTGGTGGTGGGGAGAATGGAAATTAGAGGCCTAACCTCAAAATTTCCAAAGCAGTGGCTCAAGTGGCTAAGACACTGACTGGGAGGCGGAAGGTCCAGCAGTTCAATTCCCAAGTACTGCAGGATGGAATGAGCTCCCGTCTCTGTCCCAGCTCCTGCTAACTTAGCAGTTTGAAAGCAAGAAATTGCAAGTAGATAAATAGGGACCACTTCAGTGGGAAGGTAAAAGCATTCCATGCGCTCTGGTGTCTAGTCATGCCTGCCACATGACCACAGAAACATCTGCAGAAGCAGACAGCACTGGCTCTTCGGCTTTGAAACAGAGATGAGCACTGAACCCTTGAGTCGTATACGACTGGCTTTCGAGCAAGGGAAACCTTTACCTTTACTTGTTGAGATCAGGCTAAGTAATTAGATGCTGTCTCTGGTTTTCTGTTTTGTGGAGAGGGAAATATATAGATCTTGGAGGCAGACTATGGGCTGTGACAGGTCTTTGTCACAGTCTAAACCAAGAGTTCTCAACCTTTTAAAACTGGGGGCTGGGTCACACTACCTCAGGCAGCTTTGGGGGCCGGATAGCCATTTTGCCCTTCCTCCACCACATGGCATTTCCTGATGTGGTGGAAGCAGTGGGGGCCACATGAAAGACCCTTGAGTGTATGGAGGCACTGGTCTTCTTTGTGCAGCTGCCTAATGCTAAATCAAACCATTTGTTTGTCTGATCTAGTTCAGTCCTGGTGATAATGAGTAGCAGGGGTTCTCTGGAGTTACAGGGAGGAATATCTGTAATCTTATCTGGGAGCTGTCAGAGTTGGGAACTGTGACCTCATGCATACAAATGAAGTGACCTACCAATCAGCTGCAAAATTTTCTCAGCCAGCTTATACTGAAATTATTGTTAGAGAGCTTTTTACGCCCTTGAATTTTGCTCCTAGTTGGAATGACTACATCAGTGTTTCCCAACCTTTGGTTTTTGGACTTCAATTCCAAGAAGCCTATGGCAATTTTCTAAAGCACTGATCAGCCAATGTACTGACTTAGGCTTCTGGGAATTGAAGTCTCCATGTGGGGTGTGGGCCTCATGTTGGGAAACACTGGACTAGAGGGACTTTTCAGAGTTCAGTTTATTGCACTCGGCAACCCGGCCCCTGTCTGCTGCGCTACCTGCAAACACGAGACCTGGCCCCGAGGCGGCCGCTCCTTTACCTTCTCCCGCTGAGCGGCTGGTCTGGTTACCTCGTCCCCGGAATATCAGGATGGTTTGCCGACTTAGTGAGAGAAAGCAAGGCGGCCTTTTGGTAGCGGTGTCAAAGAGTGCCTCGACTGGGTAAACCTGGGCAGGGAAAACCAACGAGAAAGATGGAGTTCTAATGGGTAATAGCGATGCCTTAAAAAGTGTCACAGCCCTCTGCAAAGCCCTCTGGGACTGGTAGCATCTTCGCCCATCAGAACTAACACACCCTTATCAAAATAATATGGTGGGAATTTGGCCTTCAATGTTGCAGCTTAGGTGAAGGGGAGTAAGGCACTGTCCTGGAAAGCTGAGACTCCCGAAATCTCCCCCTTCTAGCTCCCTTTGATTATCAGCTTCAGCTGTGCTGGCTCAAAAAAGCTTTGGTGATGAAGATAACAAGGCCTTATCTGAAAAATTCCCCTTCTGCTCCTTCATGGCTAGAAGGAGACAGAATAACTCTTCTTGATGAAGAAATCATTTAAAAGGTTTACTGGAATAAAAATAGAGAATTCCAACATATAAAAATCCTTACTAAACTACGCTAAGCAAAATACATAGTTCTAAGAAAATAAGAAAGCATTTCAGAAAAGCAATACTTATTTAAAAGTGTGCGGCTGAGTGAGCCGCACATCCAAGTAATGGGTTACGGGTCGGATCGGTTCTGGAAGGCGGAGAGCAGCATCTCGATGTGGTCTGAGATAACTGCCCTATCCCTCTCCTAATCAGGCTAGATCACCACAATATTTATACTGTTTTGGTGAGAATGCGTGCTGAGATGTTCTGATTGACAGACACCTGCTTTTTTTTTTGAAGTCCAGTGTGAGACAGGACATTTAATCAGCGTTCCCATCAGAAAGACGTGCTTCTCATGTCTACCCACAGGTGGTGAGTCAGGGAAGTGTGCTGCTCACAGGTGCTTTGTCTGAGAACAGACACTTTCTCAGGTCCACTGTCTGAGAACAAGGAGCAGGCTGACCTGCAGCTTCTAATTGGTCAGAAGTTGGCTTCTGCGCATAGCAACCTTTTAAAATGGATCCGTTTAAACTAATTAAAGCTAAACATTTTAACAGAATAAAGACGGATTAATTATAAGGCACACTAGGCATTAAGTAAATAAAATAATGAATTAAAATTAATTCTTCCCGAACTATGAAATCCTTTACATGGTTGACTGTCAGCACTAACTAACAGTTGCTTCCCTGCTCTGAATTCAAAGACAGTCCCTGTCTTTCTACTCTGTATTCTTCCCTCTCTCTTGTTGGTTAGTGTCAGTTGCTTGTGGCTGTTGTATTGTTTGGTTGGTTGCTAGCATGTATGCAGTAACACATCTGTAATTCAAGGTAACTGTAAGTAAAGAAACATTTTATTCTTTCTTTTATAAATGTATCTGAGTGAGTTATTGAGACTTTGAGTGCCAGTCCCTGCTTTGGTGGTGTTAATCTTTCTCTATTTTAATAAATGTTTTTATTTTATTTTAATACAAGATAAAGAAAGAAAAAGAAATTTAAAAAAAACAACAACATACAATAATACTATGTGCACTCTTTACCCAGCAGGACAGTATATATAAATCTATACTTTGTTCAAACTACTATCAATTTAATTTACATTTGTCCCCTCTTTCCAGAATGCTATATATTCCTGCCCTGATTTTGTTCTTTTCCCTTTTACTAAAACATAGTGCAGAAATTCTCCCCATATTTCCCTAAAGCAGGGTTCCCAACCTTGGCTCTCCAGGTGTTCTTGGGCTTCAATTTCCAGAAGCCCAAGTCAGCACACCTGCAGATCAGAGGATGGAATGTTCCTTTATATACTCTTAATCTGAATTTAGAAAAATTACCTTTTGTGTGTGAAGAAAATGCCTCAAATTTCTAGTTGGCATATGAGGAAAGACTGAAGGAAATGGGCATGGTTAGTATTGAGAAAAGGAGACTGAGAAGAAATATGATAGCACTCTTCAAATACCTGAAAAGTACCTGAAAAGCCGCTGAAGAGGAGGAAGACGCCGAGCACTGTGGCTCCACTGAGCGCCGCATTTCTTCCCCCTCCCCCCTCTGGCCACTCCACCGCCGAGGGGGCTTTGAAAAGGGCTGCCGGGGACTCCAGGGCTGAGGCAGCTGAAGGGGAGGAAGACGCCAAGCGCCCTGGCACCACTGAGCACCGCGTTTCCTCCCCTCCCCCCTCCGGCAACTCAACCACCGAGGGGGCTTTGAAAAGGGCTGTCAGGGACTCCAGAGCTGAGGCAGCTGAAGAGGAGGAAGATGCCAAGTGCCATGGCTCCAGTGAGTGGCGCGTTTCCTCCCCTCCCCCCTCCGGTCACTCCACCACCGAGGGGACTTTGAAAAGGGCTGTCGGGGACTCCCGAGCTGAGGCAGCTGAAGAGGAGGAAGATGCCAAGTGCCATGGCTCCAGTGAGTGCCGCGTTTCCTCCCCTCCCCCTCCGGCCACTCAACCACCGAGGGGGCTTTGAAGAGGGCTGCTGGGGACTCCAGAGCTGAGGCAGCTGAAGAGGAGGAAGACGCCAAGTGCCGTGGCTCCACTGAGCACCGCGTTTCCTCCCCTCCCCCCTTCGGCCACTCAACCACTGAGGGGGCTTTGAAGAGGGCTGCTGGGGACTCCAGAGCTGAGGCAGCTGAAGAGGAGGAAGACGCCAAGTGCCGTGGCTCCACTGAGCACCGCATTTCCTCCCCTCACCCCTCCAGGCACTTCACTGCCGAGGGGACGTTGAAAAGGGCTGTGGGGGTCTCCAAAGCTGAGGCAGCTGAAGGGGAGGAAGACACCAAGTGCTCTGGCACCACTGAGCACCGCGTTTCCTCCCCTCCCCCCTCCGGCCACTCAACCGCCGAGGGGGCTTTGAAAAGGGCTGTTGGGGACTCCAGAGCTGAGGCAGCTGAAGAGGAGGAAGACGGTAAGTGCTGTGGCTCCACTGAGCACTGCGTTTCCTCCCCTCCCCCCTTCGGCCACTCAACCACCGAGGGGGCTTTGAAGAGGGCTGCTGGGGACTCCAGAGCTGAGGCAGCTGAAGAGGAGGAAGATGCCAAGTGCTATTGCTCCACTGAACGGTGCGTTTCCTCCCCTCCCCCCACCGGCCACTCCACCGCCGAGGGGGCTTTGAAAAGGGCTGTCGGGGACTCCCGAGCTGAGGCAGCTGAAGAGGAGGAAGATGCCAAGTGCCGTTGCTCCACTGAGCACCGCGTTTCCTCCCCTCCCCTCTTCAGCCACTCAACCACTGAGGGGGCTTTGAAGAGGGCTGCTGGGGACTCCAGAGCTGAGGCAGCTGTAGAGGAGGAAGACGCCAAGTGCCGTGGCTCCACTGAGCACCGCGTTTCCTCCCCTCCCCCCTCCAGGCATTTCACTGCCGAGGTTTAGTGTTCAAGAATCAAGACAATAGAAATAGCTGAAGTCTGGCTTAACTCATCTTTATTGCATGATGGTCAGGGGGAACATGTGGTAATGGCGGACGAACAGCTCATTATATACAGTGGCTATACAATTGAATGTGGCTCCTCGGTAGCTCATTGGCTACTGTCTGCGTGACATCACCCTTAGTCACACCCTTCTTGTCCAGGTGAGGCAGTGGCGGGAATCTTCCCGTGGCTGTAGGCATTTGGAGAATTTGTACCATGTGAGCTGGATGCTCGCTACTGCCCCCAGTGGTCACTAGCTTGCGTCCTCATACAGAAGGTTACAGTGTTACTTTTAGAGATTGTTACATTCACTCATTCGTGTGGTTACATTTACTTAAAGGCACATTACAATCCATACACAACACCCCTCCCCCCTAGGATGAGACGAAGTCTCTCATCCAATGTGGTTTACTGCATGAGCTTTTTGGGCGTAAGGCTGGCTGGCTTGTCCCAGGGGAGCTATCGCTTCTGTGTTCCCTGGGCTCTTGTCCTGCAACAGGAGAGGGAGACTCGTTAGCGACTTGCTGCGGTTCTGCAGCTTTTGGGGGTAGGGGTAAACTCCATTGTTTGAAAACCGGGGGCATTGGGGACTAACGAAAAACCCCTCTCCTCACTTGGACGGGTGGGGGACCACTCCGAAAAACTCCCTTGGTTTTGTAACTCAAAGTCAAACTCATGTTCTGGGATATCTGTGGGGGCATCCACCAGGATATCTGCGGGGACAAACTTATTCCCTTCCCCCCTTGGTGTGGACCGCTGGTCCCCCTCTCCTCCCCCTTGGGCTAAACGGGTGGGGGAGAACCATAACGCTGAGTCCTGATGTGCGGTTTCCGCGCCCTGGCTACTGGGAACCCGTCGCCGGAGTTGGTGTGCATGTCGCCTCCAGAGTAGACCCGTGCTGGTCTCAACGCAGTACGACACAGGTCCAGTTTGCCCAATGACTACCCCTGGAACCCAGGCTGGTTCTGCGGTTGCATAGTTTCTGCAATGGACCAGGGCGCCTATTTCGAAACTCTTGGTGTCCGCTATCCCAATGTTCCTCCCAGTGTCTTCCACCTTTGTGGGGTCTAGCCTGGTCAGTATCATGGTCAGCTTCCTGAGCATGAGGAGTTCTGCGGGCGAGTAACCTGACGCCAGAGGTGTCACCCTATAACCCAGCAAGAATTGGCATAACTGTAGATTCAGGTCCCCGGGGCCTATGCGCCTCAGTGCTTCCTTTGTTGTACGCACGAGGCATTCTACCTGTCCATTTGTTGCTGGGTGAAAAGGTGAGGAGGTGATGTGCCGGATGGTGTTTATGTCAATGAATGCCCGGAACTCGGCGGACGTGAAACTACTTACAAGTACATCGGGTATACCGAATGAGCTGAACACCTTGCACAATTGCTTAATGGTTGCGGCTGATGAGGTGTTTGCCACTGGGATAACTTCTAACCACTTAGAATAAGCATCCACTATGAGGAGGAAAAATGAACGTCTGAAGGGACCAGCAAAATCTATGTGCAGGCGAGACCACAGCCCTTTGGCTGCATCCCATTCTCTGTGCGGAAGTTGGGACTCTTCAGGCCGAGAGCTTTGGCAACTCTCGCAAGTGCTCACCATGTGCTCTATGTCAGCGTCTAACTGGGGCCACCAGAAATAGCTCCTGGCCAAAGCCTTGGAGCGGACAATTCCCGGATGGCTGACATGCAGCAGCTTGAGCACCCTTGCTCTCAAAGATTCAGGGACGATGACCCGCTAGCCCCAAAGAAGGCAACCCCTCTCCATGGACAGTTCTAACCTCTTCCTAAAAAATGGGGCAAATTCTGCTACTGGGGAAGATGTTGGCCACCCTTTTTGCACCCAGGAGCTCACTAGGGCCAACGTCTTATCTCTCCCTGTCGCCTTGGCGATATCCGCGGGTACTATTGGGGGTGAATCCAGAACCTCTATCAGGAGTACTTGGTGATCTTGTTCCACCTCACACGCGGGGTTGCCCACGTGAGGCAGAGGTGACCTTGAGATTGCGTCCGCATGGCTTATGTCCTTTCCGGGGCGATAAACCAGCGTGTTCTGGTATGCGTTTAGAAAAATGGCCCATCTCAGCATTCTGGGGGACAGAATCTGCGGTGTGGGCTTGTCTGCAGTGAAAATGCCTAGCAGGGGCTTGTGGTCAGTCATGATGGTGAAGGGGCGGCCATATAGAAAGTCATGAAACTTCTTAGTTCCAGCGATTATTGCAAGTGCCTCCCTGTCTGTCTGTGCATAGTTACGCTCTGACTTTGACAGGGATCTGGAGTAGAACTCCACTGGGGCTTCCCGCCCGCTGTCCAACACATGGCACAAGACCACCCCCACCCCCACTGGTGAGGCATCGCATACCAGAACCACTGGCTTCTTGGGATCGAAATGGGTCAGGATGGCCTCTGAGGATAAGAGTTGTTTCAGCTCATTGAATGCTCTCTCCTGACTCTCGCCCCATTGCCAAACCTCATCCTTCTTTAATAATCTATGAAGTGGCTCTGCCACCGATGCCTTCCTAGGCAGGAAGAAATGGTAAAAATTCAGGAGCCCCAGGAACGATTGCAATTTGGGCTTTGTGGTGGGGCGAGGAGCATTTTGAACAGCGGCCACCTTTGACTCAGAGGGTTTTATGCCAACTGGGGTTACCCGGAAACCTAGGAACTCTACCTCTTTTGCGAAGAACACACATTTGTCTTTTCGCAGCCTCAAACCCGCTTTCTCGAATACTGTCAGTACCCTGTCTAGCCTTTCAGCCAATTCTGACTCGCTCCCCCCGTTATCAATACGTCGTCAAAATATGGCAAGACCCCCTCCAAACCCTTCAAAAGGCGCTCCACTAATGATTGAAAGATGCCTGGAGCCGAATTTACGCCAAACTGTAGGCGCGTCACCTTAAACACCCCTTTGTGGGTGACTATCGTCTGTGCAGCAGCTGCAGCTGGGGTTACCAAAAGTTGCTGGTAAGCCTGCGCCAGGTCCAACTTCGCAAAACACTTTCCCCCATGTAACCTGGCCAACAAGTGGCTGACTACCAGCACCGGATATGCATTTGGGCGTATTGCATTGTTAATTGTACATTTGTAATCAGTGAAAATTCGAACCTCCCTGTTAGCCTTTAGCGCTGTTACAATAGGAGTTTCCCACTCCGCAGAATCAACTGGGACTAGAATTTCCTGGCCCACCAACTTGTCCAGTTCTGCCTCTATTTTGTCCTTTAGTGCAAAAGGCACCCTTTGCGTTTTGAGCCTTATCGGCCGGATCTCCGGGTCCAGGTCGAACGCAACTGGGGGACCCTTGGATTTTCCGAGTCCCTTCTTGAATACCTCGGGATGCGCATTACACACCTCCTGTATTGGATCAGTTCTGACAGTATGCACTCCCCCTATGAACAACCCCAGGGACTTAAACCATTGTGTCCCCAGGAGGCAACAGGCCCCCTCCTTGAGAACAACCAGAGGGAGCTCCGAGGCTTGCTGCTTGTATTGCACCTTGAATTTTCCCACCCCCAACACCGGGATGCTATTTCCCTGCATGTCTCGCAACGTAGACCTCAGTGCTTTGAGTTTGGGCCACACGTTGGGGGAAATTCGCAAAACTCCCTCTGGGAAATAATGGAATAGGAGGAACCTGAGTCTATCTCCATCTTAATGGGGACTCCTTGCAACAGTACCTCAACAAAGTAACGTGGGTGTCCCAAGGACACGCTTTGGACCGCCACGTTGTCGTCGCTGGGGACACGCCGGTACAACCCATGTACCTCGACGTCGCTATTGTCGGAGACTCAGCCCAAGCCTTCCTGTTTCCTCGAGGGCCGGACGCCATCCTGCTTCCTTGGGGGATGGTCTGTTGAGCCCTTGTGGTCTCCGCGCCGTCGCCTGCAAACCTTGGCGATGTGGCCCCGTCGTCCACAGTTGTGGCACTTGGCCTTCTGGAATGGGCACTTGCTACGGTCGTGGGACGCCGTCCTTCTGGATGTCCTCATCCTCGTTGCTCTCCGTGGAGGAGAGTGGCGCCCGCCTGGCCGCTTGCACCGGGGCTGCTGCCCTGTCGGGTTGTAGGGGCCTTGTTCTGAACCCCTTAACCCTGGCTCTCGTGGCTTCTGCCACCCGCGCTTCCTTCAGGACCTCTTGTAACGTTGGGGTGGCTCTTTGTTCATCAGCTTCCGCTGGGTCTCCTCGTCGCACAGGCCGCACAGCATGCGGTCCCTGAGGGCGATTTCTAGGTTCTCCCACTTGCATGGGCCTGCAGCCAAATGGAGGGCCGCTGCAAAGGCAGCCACGGACTCACCAGGAGACTGGACCCTCTTCTAGAAGGCGTCCCAAGCCGAGAACATCGAGACCGTGGGCTGGAAATGGTCCCGCAGGGCTTTCAGGAGCTGCTTGACCAGGACCTCGTCTACTTTCCTTGGAGACACCAGGTCCACCAAAATCTTCATAGCCGGGAAACCGAGCATCCTGATGAGGGTGGCTCTTTTCTTCCCCTCGTCTGAGACGTCGGACACCATCAGTGTGCTTTTGAAATCCATCTCGAACAGTTCCCATTCCTCCGGTTTGTTGATGTCGAAACCGGTCTGTGTTGTCTTGATTCTGTGGGAAGCCATTATCCCACCTTCGTCGCCAGTTTAGTGTTCAAGAACCAAGACAATAGAAACAGCCGAAGTCTGGCTTAACTCATCTTTATTGCATGATGGTCAGGGGGAACATGTGGTAATGGCGGATGAACAGCTCATTATATACAGTGGCTATACAATTGAATGTGGCTCCTCAGTAGTTCATTGGCTACTGTCTGTGTGACGTCACCCTTAGTCTCACCCTTCTTGTCCAGGTGAGGCAGTGGCGGGACTCTTCCCACGGCTGTAGGCATTTGGAGAATTTGTACCATGTGAGCTGGACGCTCGCTACTGCCCCCAGTGGTCACTAGCTCGCGTCCTCATACAGAAGGTTACAGTGTTACTTTTAGAGATTGTTACATTCACTTATTCGTGTGGTTACATTTACTTAAAGGCACATTACAATCCATACACAACATGAGGGGACTTTGAAAAGGGCTGTCGGGGACTCCAAAGCTGAAGCAGCTGAAGAGGAGGAAGACGCCAAGTGCCGTGGCTCCACTGAGCGCAATGTTTCCTCCCCTCCCCCCTCTGGCCATTCCACCACTGAGGGGGGTTTGAAAAGGGCTGCTGGGGACTCCAAAGCTGAGGCATCTGAAGAGGAGGAAGACTCCAAGTGCTGTGGCTCCACTGAGTGCCGCGTTTCCTCCTCTCCCCTTTCCGGCCACTCCACCGCCGAGGGTGCTTTGAAAAGGGCTTTCAAGGACTCCAGAGCTGAGGCAGCTGAAAAGGAGGAATATGCCAAGTGCCGTGGCTCCACTGAGCACCGTGTTTCCTCCGCTCCCACCTCCGGCCACTCCACCACTGAGGGGGCATTGAAAAGGGCTGTAGGGGACTCCAGAGCTGAGACAGCTGAGGAGGAGGAAGACGGCAAGCACCGTGGCTCCACTGAGCACTGCGTTTCCCCCCTCCCCCCTCCGGCCAATCCACCGCTGAGGGGGCTTTGAAAAGGGCTGCTGGGGACTCCAGAGCTGAGGCAGCTGAAGAGGAGGAAGATGCTGAGCACGTGGCTACACTGAGTGCCGCATTTCCTCCCCCCCTCCGGCCACTCCATTACTGTGGGAGCTTTGAAAAGGGCTGCCGGGACTTGCAGCTGGAGCCTCTAGACTTGCCGGTGAGAGCAGGGATGGGAGCGAGAGACTGGCCCCAGGTGCAAGGCGGCCGGTGCGGCCATGGAGACTCTCTTTGCCTTTTTTCCCTTGGCCTTTCCTGGTGTGAGTCATTGCGCCCTGCCTCTGTGAGGACGTCGAGCCTAGGACTCAGCCTAAGACGTGAGCTCCAGACTCTATCTGTAATCTATTGTACTGATTATATTTTTATTGCATTGTTAATTTTTCTTATTTACATTTATATTTTGTATCAAAATGCATTTTTGCTTCTTGCCTCTACATTTGCTTGCTATTGTGTAGTGCTTATAGTGTATATTGTATTTTTGATATATGATATTTGTTATATTGTTCCAGTAGTATTGCTACTACAGTAGTATTGCAGCGTTCCGTGTGCTCCGGTGTCTAGTCATGCCTGCCACATGACCACGGAAACATCTGCAGCAGCAGACAGCGCTGGCTCTTAGGCTTTGAAACAGAGATGAGCACTGCACCCTAGAGTCGGATATGACTGGCTTTCGAGCAAGGGAAACCTTTACCTTTACCTTTTAGTATTGCTGAAATGGTACATTGTACCTTTTACTTGTACAAGGTACAAGTACAAGGTACAATGCTGTATTATGCTGTAATGCAGCCCTGAGTTGGCTTTCGCTGAGAAGGGTGGGGTACAAGTTAAAATTGAAATTGGAATTGGAATTGAAAGATAACCATAAAGAGGAAGGGCAGGATCATTCCACAGTGGAGCCACAGTGCAGGACATGTAATATCAGGCTAAAACTACAGGAGTCCAGATACAGACTGAATATTAGGAAAAAACTTCTAAACAGTTAGAGCAGTATGACAGTGGAACCAACAGCCTCGAGAGGTGGTGTGTGCTCCGACACTGGAAACATTCAAGAGAGAATTGGCCAACCATCTGTCATATTTGCTTTAATTCCTACATTGAACAGGGAGTTGGACTCAATGGCCTAAAGGGCCCCTTCCAACTCAGTTATTTTATGAGTCTATGATATACTTTCTAATTTAATTTAAGGTTGCTTTCCTTGTCAGTCTCCAGTGGCTGAGCCCATGGGAAGCACTTCCACCCCAATCTTGACAAATTATATGGCCTGATCCCTCTCCTCCTTTGCCCGGCCTGTGGGGCACAAATCAAAAGCAATTTGAGGCTCCTTAGTAGCTCCTTTTTAAAATATGCAATACAATATCCTCTCCACAGGTTGCTTCCTGGCAGAAAGAAAAAAAAGATGTATCAAAGAGATGTAGCAGGTTCCCTGCAAGGGAACTGATTGAATGACTAGTTTTACTCAATGTTCTTAAAAGGCACAGGGCACAACAACATAAGAAACAGTGGAAGGGGATTAAGAAAATGAAGTTTCCATGAATATAATGAGGAAAAGGTGTTGCAAGTAGTGGGGGCCAGTGATTCCCATTGTGTGGGTGCTGTAGTTCCTCCCTGGCCTTGGTGTGCACTTTTAGAAGCTTTACAAGGTACTGAATCCTAACCCTTCAAATGCTGTTAGCACCTTGGAGAGCACAAATAAAAATACAGAATGTATTCATAGCCTTTTCCAAATGGGAGTCATTGGCTGACACTGAACTGCAGAGGCAACAGGGCAAAAAACTGAACTGCATTCAAACCAGTAAAAGATTAACACCCTTCCAAGCATTTTCCTTCTTAGGGGAAAATAATACTTCAGAACTTCAAACCAACCAAGTTATTTTGTCAACTTAAGCAGAGAAAATCATAAGCACCTCTCCCTTTTGCTAGCAGTAGCAAATGGCAAACTGTCATTGACTGCAACTCATATCCAAGAATGCTGGTTTTTTTCCTGAAGCAGGAAAAATGTAAATGGCGGGAGTTTGTTTAAGGTGGATCCCAGCTTGCCATGGAAGTGACCTACACATTATGATCATGGAGCCATCTCCTGCGGCACACATGAAATGAGACATGCAGGATTCAACAACAGGACTGCAATGAACTGCCTCAGCCTTGAGGATATTATCAAGGTGCACCTTCACAGCCAGTCCATCTGCTGTCTTTTCAGGATACCCAAAATCAAGTGCTGGAGGCTTCCCTCTCGACCTGCCTAATAGTAGGGGCGACACCGGTTCTTGCAGATTGAAAGTATTTGCCCATTAAAGGCGGAAGATCAAAATGTGTTGAAGGGACAGATAAAAGTGGGGAACCCTATTTTTCTTACCTTTCCAAAGTAGGATGCTGCAAATATTTAGGGGTTAGTACACTGTCTTTCACTGTCTGTCGGCTCTGCAAAATGAGTGCTGTCAAAAGACCAGGGTGCAGGGAACGCAAAGCTTCCTTTGCACTGAGAACAAACAGCCTGGCCTGTAAATCAAGGAGATAGAAGACAAAGCAGTCTTTCAGATCCATGATACACAAGAGATGGGGGAAGCATCCATAACATATTGTGTATACTATTCCAGTTTGAAATGTGGATTGTCAAAGAATTTCCACTGTAGGCTATACCTATATGGCTTTTGTAAAAATGAAACAACTCCCAAAGTAATACTTCCTTTCATGTTCCGGATGGGTATCCCATGGTACTAGCTTTTCACTGATTCATGTTTTCCCTGTAACAATACATTTGGGAATCAGATCAAGATCTCAACAGGGAGGAAAAGAATGAGAATTCTTAAATTGTTGTTCTGTGAGGTTTACCTTCCAGATGATAAAGTTACTAGCAATTCTTTTAACAGTTTGCTTGTGGCAGAAAATAAGGTGATTCACTTTTTGTTATTGATACCATGTTAGAATTAGCATGATAAGTCAAGGAGAACAGTTTTAACCACCTATTTTCAAAAAGGCATTAAAACTAAAACTAAATATATATATATATAAAAATAAACAGAATTAAATTGCTGACTACACTTGTAAAGGGAGAATTATTTAAATGTAATTAGCAAATGCAGCTTATTAATGAAGCGCTGGTTGTATTCTACAGCATGTACCCAATCATATGAGTGGTACATGTGCAGGAATGCAGCTAGTATGTAATTAATGAGCAGCCATTGGCCACCTAGGCTTAAACAGTAACCTGCACCTAGTTAATGAGCAACATCTTGGCACTCAAGCTTAAACAATTTATTTCACATAAGCTGTGAAGTGGACAAGGCCACAAATGCCCCTGTTGGCGTGCTGTCATGCTCTGACCAGGAGTCCAAGGTCTCCACCCCAACTGCTGCCTGCTGGACTACTGTACCCACCCTGCTTATAGCAGGGCATGGTTACCCAAGATCTAATTCTTCTCAGGAAAGCAGGAGCCAAACAGAAGCCCTGGTTGACATGTCCACCATGGGCTTTGGAGGACAAGCCCCTAAGGGAGCAATGTGGATTTGCCTATCCCTGGAAGATGACATAAAAGCTGCCTTGCCTTCAGTGAAGTCAGAAGCCCAACAGGAGCCAAAATCTGAGGAAGCAGGCCATCAAACTGAAGAGGTGCAGAAATGCCGAAGAGAGAGAGGTCACCCCAGAACTGGAACAGTTCCTCAAAGACATGAAATATTTTCATATACAGATGAGTCAGGATCTGCTCTTAATCATTCCAGAGTGCAGGAGACCTAAAAATGAACTCAAGTTACAGGGAGCCAGTTTTCATTCAAATATCAGAAAAAACTTCCTGACAATGCAACTAATTACTTTGGGAGGTGGTGTGTGCTCCAACACAGTGGAGGTGCTCAAAAATTTATATATATAAAATTGAGGGTTAACCGTTGGAACTTGCTATAGGCTCCTTAGCCAGGCCCCACTAGCCTGCACCCTCCATTCGGGAACACGTCCAAACTGGGTACCCACAAACGCGAAAAAGGGAAACAAATTCATTTCCCAACGTTCCTTGTGCCGCGCTGCACCAGAGCCAATCAGCCTCAGAGGCTCTGCCGCGGTGAGGCACAAGGAACGTTCGGAAATGCACCGCGGCCAATCAAAACAAAACAGTTTTAAAAAAACATAGCACAAACACAAAGCATAAACCCATTACTACAACCCCCAGCATCCTGCGCGCCATGAGCGCGCAGAACGCTGAGGAAGCCAGCAACCGAAAAATTTAAAACAAACTCACCACCTCACAGCCACGCAAACACCAGCCACCCTTCTTTCCCTCACCAACGGTGCCTGAAGGTCCCGATTGGAGCTTTGGAGCTTCCCCTTTAATATCAGTGGGTGGGGGGTTGCGATCCCCCCCTCTGCTGCCTCCCCTAGAGTTGGGAGGTTTGTGGGGACAAAAGTGGTATGTCCCCCCACACTTCTGGAACCAGGAGACCAGGGAAAGGGGATCGATTTCCCCCCCCCCCAAACCCGGTCTTTAAAGAGAAGAAACCAAGTGGTTTCTTCTCTTTAAACACGGAGTTTTCTTTAGGGGGGGACCGATCCACTCTCCCTGGTCTCCTGGGTCGAGAAGGGTTGTGGGGACATACCCCTTTTGTCCCCACAAACCTCCCAAACCCCGGGGAGCCAGCAGAGTGGGGGATCGACACCCCCACCGATATTAAATGGGAAACCCGATCTACTTTCACGACTCCACACAATCAAAGCATCATAACACAATAAAGCCCACGGAAATAAACCAACCCCCCCCAAACCACCACCACAACAAAAATTATAAAAATAAATAAATATCCAAAAATATCTTTAAACACAATCAAAAACATCCAAAAATACACAAAAACAATACAAAGTAAACAAAAACAATCAAAAACAAAACAGTCAAAAACAAAACAAAACCCAAACCCCCTCCCCCCCAAAAATAAAGAAAACAAGCCAAATCAACAGCACACGTCCTACCTGCATGATGACTGGAAACGAAATGAATAAAGAAAGAAAGAGACTACTTACTGGAAGAAGCACCACCCAGAGGCCAGGAGAGAAAAAAACAGTACCAGCACCACCTGCTGGCCACAATAGTAAAAACAATTCAAAAACACACAACAGCCCCAAACAAAAGGCCACAACAGTAAAAACAAATCAAAACAATAACAAAAAAAATCACAATTTTACACAAAAAGTCACAATAATGTTGTTGTTTAGTCGCACAGTCGATTCTGACCCTTTGCGACCCTATGGACCATTGTTCTCCAGGCACCTCTGTCCTCCAGCTTCCCCCTCAGCACTCCCAGTTCTGTGCCCACTGTGTCTACAATTCCATCTAGCCATCTCATCCTTGGCCTCCTCCTTCTTCTTTTACCCTCCACCTTTCCCAACATCAAGGCCTTCTCAAGTGAATCCTCCCTTCTCATTTGATGTCCAAAGTACTTTAGCTTCGTCTTTACTATTTGACCTTCCAATGAGCAGTCAGGGTTGATTTCTTCAAAGATTGACCTTTAACCTTCAAACACAATTTAAAACAGCCCGGCAACGCCGGGCAACCTCTGCTAGTCATCTATATTTTGGTTTGGATTCCTGAACTGAACAGGGATTGGACTCAAGGGATTCATAAGTCCCTTCTAACACTTTTATTTTATTATTCTTGTTTTGTGACAAGTAATGACATTCTGATGATCCTTTTTAGGTAATGCAGAGAAGCACCGAACAAGATATTAACCTTTCCTTATTATCATAACACAGAGTCCAAAAGTAAATTTACACATGATAGCATTTTAGACAAGCAGAAAACCCCTGAGATACTACTGTAGATATGTATATACTGTATCTTTGGATTCCAATAAATAGATTGTACTGCACAACTGTGGAAATTAATAATGATTTACTAGTCTCAAGAATGCTTTGGACATTAGCTTTAGCATGCAGTGGCCTATCAGCAGTGTCCAGGCTCGGCAGATGCCACTAGACCTAACTCCAACATTTGTCACCAGCTTTGATTCTCACTGCAGGTAGAAAACTTGGATTGTGCAAATCTGATTTGGGCATCTGATAGGTCTAGGCATAATGCCATGGCAAATGTTGACAACATCTGTTTGGGGATTATACTTGGGACAGAAAATGGGCTACTTCCAGTGTTGAGCTGCTACAGGTGCCCACAGGTGCCTGGGCACTGGTAGCGGAAATTCTCCCAGGCCATGCCCACTTAGCTGGCCACGCTCACCTCCCAACCCAAGCCATGGTGTAGGGAGGCCAAGTGGGTGTGGCTCACAGAGTTAGCCATGCCCACAGAGTTAGTCATGCCCATGGTGGGGGTAGTAATTTTTTTTGCAGCGTATCACTGGCTACTTCATTCATCCTACCAGAAAGGCACAACATGACCTCGGTGTAACTGACAATCCAGTGGATTCTGGCTTAGATACTTGCCAGAACACCATAGCTCCCTGAATTCTTTATTTCATGGGCACAATCAGAAATGATCATAAATAAAACTTATCTAATCTGCCATCATGCACTACTGGTTTAAGAGCAAACAAGGGCCTTAATTTTGCCACTGCCTGTCTTTCTTACAGTTCATTGATACTTGATGTATTTTTGGCTTTTGAATCCTGCTCATTACCAAGCAATAAAATGGCAGTCCTCTTGATGAAAATGATGCATGCGGAGGAAAGATTTTCATCTGGAAGAATGTTCGAGAGGAAATTATGCACTGTGTTCCTAGTCACTTATTCAAGGGAGCACAGCACAGTGACATCTGCTAGCTCAGAAATCCTTAAAAACCACAGCACATAAAATGCATCCTGCAGCAGCAATGGCCACAACACTGTTTTGGGCTTCTGAACTGGAGCCTGCAATAGCAATCATGTATATTAGTGTGGGACCACTAATAGGATTCATCTTGTTCATGTACAAGCTGCTATATGTTTTTTCTATTGATCAAATTTACAGCATAGCCTTTTCTCCATCAGAGCACTCAAGGTAGCCATCAAATGGAAAATTCAGATAATAACAAATGTATAAATAGGTTGGAACAATTAAAGCACATAAAAATAATAAAAAATACAGTTCCCTTCAACTGCAATGCAGCTCAGATGCCAAAGATCCAGCTTTACCTGCCTGCAGAAGGACTCAGAAAGGGCACCAGTCTCAGCCAGGAGAGAAAACTTTCTGAGTGGCCTCTCCCAGACTCTGAGTCTGGGAGAGGCCACTCAGAAAGTTTTCTCTCATGTTTCCCACATCAAATATCCCTCTGTAAATGGAGAGCTAAGAAAAGAGCTGGGCAATGAGGTTGACCAATATGAGCACACAAGATCATGCCCCCACCTGTTGTGCAGTGTGCAACTTCCCCCCAATAGATGGTGGAAATTAGTCAGATGGAAGAAAGTAAATTGATTCCCTTGCTGGCCAATTTTCATATTGGAGGGGTTCATCACACTCTTTTACATATTCCAGCCACAACATATCCTATTTGCAGGGTTCTAACCTGGATTCTCTTTTCCAGTTGGTAAGGTACTTCTACACACATTAATAGGGGTGCTAAAATTTCTCACGAGGCACTCTGCATGCATTACTATTGTATTCGTATTATTGTTGTACAACCTCCTGTACCAGAAAGGCTGAAATGGACTGATTCACAATGGACTGCATTATTTGCTTGCTGTTACTCTTGTTCTGTGTTCCAATTAAGCAGTTCACATGCAAAGGGTCATCCCAGACTTAATTGGTCATTTGCACTCAGAATTACCACAGCTTGGTCTGTAATCACAATAATTACAAATGCATGTTAAGAACTAATTTGCATGTTCCTGCTTGAGTAACTGGGCATTTATTTATTTATTTATTTATTTTAGAATGAACCCTACCACAATTTAAAGGTTTAATTATGTTACATGGGGGCGGGGGAGCAGGGAAGCAGCGGTGATGTGTTCTGACTCATGAATGAAACATTATATAGCATGTTATGCTGGTTTATCAAATGTTTGTGTAACCCCTCATGGCTTCAAACCTAAACAAATTTGTTTGAGAGTAGATTGCACAAAAATCAATATGATTCTCTTTTAAGTAAACTTGTTTAGAACTGGAAAGTGAGTGCCTTTCTGGATTATCCCTGATTATACCAAAAGTACCTCTGGTTATCAGTTGCCATATAAAATTCAAACATTTTTCCTTTGATATTTTCAAAAAATAAAAATGAGTTTAAAGTATAACAAACTAAGACAACAAACACATTGCTTTACAAATTAGGGAATTTTAAAATGTAAGGACATCTCACACTTTCTGAGTAATTCAGCGATAGTATTATCTTACTGGGGGGAGTAGGTTTTAAACGAAGGATTGCAGTCTGTTTTATTATCACATGGAACACAATGCCTGACTCTGATGTGCTTCTGTAAATTACAGTATGTGATGTGGCTAGTGTTAAATAATTCGCATACACAAACGTGAATGTGAAAAAAAACCACTGTAATTGTTTTTGTCATCTTCAGACTTCTTCTTCTTCTGTATCTGAATCTGAATATTGGCGATCATCATGGCGATCAGCCATGAAGACTGTCCTGAGAATATAATGCAGTGGCCTTTCTTCTGCACAATACCCATACCACTGATCCAGTTCTGCGAGTCACTTTCTGGTCCTGAGTCCTTTTGGCATGCAAAGTCCTCCTCAGCCCCAGGCCAGTATTGATGAAGCTTCTGCCCTCCATCAACATGGATGCAAGTGGGATTTAATCTATTTGGGGACCATCACCATTCCCTGTGGACTTCAGCACCCAAGCCATTAGCCCTCAGGGTTTTCAGGTTAGTTAACCGCTGCCTGACACTCGGCGTTGAGTTGGTGGCAGTATGGTCTACTCTATTACCTGGCCAGACTGCAATGTTCAGACTAGGACAAGAAATTAGAATTTTTATTTTTATTTTTATAAGAATCTAGCAGAACTCCTAGCTTTCATCAACATTGCACAAACATAGCGTAAAGAACTTGACATTTAAAAACAAAGATGAAATGAGGCAGGGTGTGTTTAGTTCCCTAGTTTTTAAAAATCCAGATATGAATCCCTTTGGCTCCATTAACTATACATTTAACACTGAATTCAGTTGCCACCCCATTTTTCCTTGACAGGTTCCTCAGCTTTAACAGCAACACAGCAAACAGAAAAAGGTTATGTTGTCAGGTAATTCCTTTATATTCAGTAAGTTTCTTTAAACCACTTGTCCAAATTTGCTCAGGGTGGTAAAGCAGCACTTTATTGATAGTACAATACAGTATCTTCTTTCTGTTTTCTACCTGTTGAGAAGAAGTGTCATAGACACAATCACTCAATTCTTGTATCATGCTCAGACATGTCTGATAAGGACTAAAACAGGAACCTTACCATAACACTTTATTAAACTCCTCGGAACCATTAATTCAAGTATCCTCTCAGGTGTTGGAGTTCAGATTTTTTTTCATCATCTCTGCCCTATCTACCCAATGGTGTTGCTAAATGCTTAGTAGGTTTTCTCTCTGAGGGCCAAATGATAATATGACAATAGAAGTGAGGATTCCTTAAATCTATGTATTTATTTACATTCCTAAAAGACATTTATTTACATTTCTATTTAAATAGGGACTCCTTTGAAGATTTGAAGAGTCAAAAGGATCATATAAGGAGATACTGCTGAGAATATCTTACTTTCTTACAGACAGCCCCTCAATCTCAAGAAACTATTGACAGACTTTACAACAGTGAAACAGAGATGGGAAATAAACTCTGCTACAAACCCAGATGCTAGCTATGCCCACAAATTTTCATCTGTCAATGCAATTTCTGGACCCAACAATATCACACACAAAATTAAAGGCAGTTTTACTTGTTTCTTTGCTAATGTGATTTATGTCATCTTTTGCAACAAAAAATGCCCTTCTGCTCTCTACATAGGAGAAACAGGACAATCTCTTTTCAAAAGAGTTAATGGACATAAATCAGACATCAGGAATAGGAATACACAGAAACCTGTCTCAAGTCATTTCAATCTAACTAGACACTCCACACAAGATTTGAAAATTGCCATTCTTGAACAGATAAATTACAAGACAAGGATACAGAGAGAAACAGCAGGAACAAACTATGTACACATGTTGGACACCCTTCTCAAAGGTTTGAATATTAGTCAAGGGTTTCTGGGACATTGTAAAATTTAAAATGCCACAACAAATAGGTTGTTATATGCTGTAACTCACAAAACCAATTCTGTCTTTGTGTGTGATGCTTTTCACATCACAGAACAGGGTGGATAACAGATCACTCTTACCATCCTCAATTAACTCATTAGCAGATGTGTAATACCAGAATGTTTATTTTGCATCCATCCACTAACCATTTACAACTCAAGAGAAACAAATGTCACAGTAAACAAAGAAAATTAGCCATGTGATCCATATTCAAATTATTAAAAATGCAAAAAATGCAGGAGGAAGGCAATACTTTTATTGGATCACTCAAAAAATAAAAAAATAAAACTTTGCATGAGCTTTCAAGATTTAAAATCTATTCATCAGGCAGACATAATGAAAGTTTGTGGCATGATGTTGTTATGCCCAGTTTTCTTCTTAGTAGTGCATGTTGAACAAACAGCAAAAGGCTTCATGGTATTATCACATCACCCACACAGGAAGCTGGGTGTTCGATCCCACTCCACATGGCCAGCTCTGAAACATTAGGTTCCTTTTGTGGCCAGACAGAGGGAATTCAAAATTCCATGTGTTTTCCATCAGGGAGCAAGACACAGACTGGTAACCTATTTCATTATTAATGAACCATTGCCACACTGTCCATTATCTATATCAGGGGTCCACAACCTTTTCAAGCCGGGGGCTGGGTCACGCTCTCTCAGGCAACTTCAAGGGCCAGACAACCATTTTGCCCTGCCTGCATGATGGTGTGTGTGTGTGTGTGTGTGTGTGGGACATTTTGTCCCATCAGCTTCAAAGGGGTGGACATTTTGTTTCTCAAATGCCCTTGGAGGGATGGGGGGGCACATGAAATGGCACCTCGAGCCAGGTCCAGCCCATGGGCCTTTAGGTTGGGAATCCCTGATCTACATCTTTATCTGATCATGGGGCTATGTATAAATATGACAGTCACAGTGGTGGGATTCAAATTTTTTTTTACTACCTACTCTGTGGCCGTGGTATGATGGATCTGGCCAAGGGGAAAGCCCTGTGTTTCACCCGAATTAGGACTACTTTATTTCAAAACTTGGATGGGCGCGGCCAGCTAGAATTTCTGCTACTGGTTCTGGTGAACTCGGGTGAACCTGCTGAATCCCACCATTGGACAGTCATATAGTTTCAATCTTACATCTATGGAAATGAACTTGATCCATAAAACCTCACATTAAAATATAGCAAGGTGCCACAATGTTTTTTTCCTCCCTCTCTGCTTTTTTTGTCCGATATATACATAAAGTAGGTTACATTTTAAGGTCTTTTGATATGTCTCAATGTTTGGGTTACTCATTCATTAGTGAAGTTGAATAAAAAATCCACCACTGATTAATTGAGAATCAGATATATTTCTAATTCCCATCTCATATTTGTATTAATTATGCCACCAACCACAGGTTCAGGGCTTCTTGATGCTATATTTTATCCCAAGATACACATTTTAATACATTTTGGTACTTTGTGGCAAAGCCATAATTAGCCTTTAACAAGTGATCCCATCTTCTACTCCCTTCACCCTGACGCATGGGCATAAGGCTCCATCAAGATAAGGGAGGAAGAGAATGTGGTACCTCCTGAAGAGAACGTATATGCTTTTGCAAAACTAAAGGTGAACACTGCTGGAAATTGTTGTCCTTCATATTCCTAATACTGTACCTACCAGCCTTCATATCTAGATTCTGGGACCATCTACATTTTGGTGCCCTGTGTCAAACTCCTTCCTCCCACTCTAGCTACAGCCCTGCTTTTTGAACTGAAAACTGTCAAAAATTCCAAAGGGATACAAAATCTGAAGGATTATTATATTTTGATAGGCAAGAGTAAGTGATAATTTTATTAGACTGTTTTTAAAAAATCACACACACAACAGTAATTGGTAGTTTTTGACCCATAAAAGTCTGTCAGGTAAGGTGCCATGGTGTTGAGGATGGTGCAGGAAAAACACACAATAAAAGTTGCAAAGGTCATGGCAGATGTTGGTGCCTAGTGTCTTTCTTAAAACTGAATTTCAAAATATAGGCTACAAACTCAAGTCAGCTGCTGATTGGATTATTCCCTACCACCACCAAACAAAAGAATGAATTTTGATATGTGCATGACTCCTGGAGTGAGAAATAAAGTCCATTCCTTTTGAAATATGGGCTGAATGCAATTGTGGTTATGACATACGCAGGAGGAGATGCCTCTATGACAATGACACCTGCTGTGACAGAAGCATATGTCACCTCAAGATGAAGGAAATATGCTTCTTATTTCAGAATTATTGTTTCTGTCAAGATGCAAATACTGTACAAGCATGCTCCACTTTAACCTACAGACTGATTAATAATCTTAATTTAGTCAGTCAAATTGAATGCATTCAGCATGTTTCTTTGACAATAGCAACTGAAGGAATGCCTGAGACAGCGGTGCCCAAGCTACGGCCCAGGGGCTGGATCCAGCCCCTGACGCCAATACATCTAGCCCACAAAGCCCTCGAATGGGCACATTTTACTTCCGCTTCCGGGAGTGACGAGGGCTTCATGGGCCAGATGAATTGGCGTCAGGGCCCAGATTCAGACCCCAGGCCATAGTCACTGCCCCCCTGAACCACATGACCACCACACGGTCTGAAAGGTTTGGGCACACCTGGCTAACAGGACTGAATAAGATTAGTGGCCATACAGTACAATCCAAAAGAAGTAACTTTTTCAAGCTCTGGACTGGAGCCATGGTCGTATGTGGCTCCCTTTCCCTGGCCATGACAGATCTGTCAGCAATAGCAGCTGAAGCTGTAGTGACAACTTCAAATCTTACCAGTTTTGTATGTGGTAAGCAAAAACTCTGACATGGGTACAGCCAAAATAGGCAATTGTGGGTTGGTCAGATTGGTTGACAGACACACAAGTTGTATGCTTTTTACAGGTTGTGTCCAGAATGTCCCACTTTTGAAGCAGTATTGGCTCTACTGGATTCTCCTGAGCCTACTCATTGATCTCCAAAGGAAGAATGTTAAGATGTTTGTTTTATATATATCTAGCTACCTGGTATCTTCTAGCCTGGGTCTGTGATGGCTAGCGGTTAAGACACTGTACTTTATGAGTGAAAGGTCAGCAGGTCAGGAGTTTGAGACCCAAGTACTGCACAACGGAGTGAGCTCTGGTCTCTGTCCCAGCTCCTGCCAACCTAGCAGTTCGAAAGCAAGTCTTTGCAAGTAGATAAATAGGTACCACCTCGGTGGGAAGGTAAACAGCGTTCTGTGCACTCCGGTGTGTAGGCATGCCAGCCACATGTCCACAGAAATGTCTGCAGACAATGCTGGCGTTTTGGCTGTAAACAGAGCTGAGCACTGAACCCTATAGTCAGATATGACTGGCTTTTGAGCAAGGGTGACCTTTACCTTTACTTTTACCTTTACCTACCTTCTGGCCTATACTTGGCTTTAGCAAAGCATAGACAGTGGTTAAACTATTTAATGAGGAAAATAATGTCAACTCTATGTAAGGAACAGAGACAGTGATTTCCTTTCCCTCACATAAGAATTAGATTCCTGGTATGGGAAGGTCTGGACAAGTTACCTTTGGAAACTACAAATCCTCTATCCTGCATGATCAGTGGTAGTCTGAAAAAGAAACTTTTTCAAGCTCTGTGGCACAGCAGAAATGTGCCATTGTATTTGGATAAAAAGTTAGTTTTACCTAGTTAGTGCACCATTCTGCTTCAAATTTGTTCTAAAATCTAGAATTTAAATGCAATCTACAGCTAGGCAAAATAATCATGAATCACATGAAAGACTTAAAATAGCAAGGAAATATCAGTTGGCTACAAGAGTGGGTGGATGGGTGGGGGATGTACTTCTCTGTACTATAAATCCCACCAAAAAGGCTCCTTGTGTATAGTCTTTCCTTGGACAAGATTAAGATATCAGACATCATAATAAGGCTGGATATAAAAATACTGGCAAAGCAATGAAAAGAATAACAGCCTCTTTCAATCTATAGTGTATTTACTGTCTCTATTATTTCCACACTATTCAACTTACCCATACTGTACATCTATTTTGCCTTGCCCTGCAGGCTGTTCTCTTGTTCTCCTTTCCTAACTATGCCTTTGTTTCTTTTCCATATAGCAACTCAGCATTTGGTACAGCCTCTCAGTTCAATTTTTAATTGAAATTTATTTACTTTCACCAAGGCTTGTGTCAACATTGTGGGGTTTAGTGTCACCAGTGTGCTGAAATCCACCTCTCTCCCCCTCCCTTTCTCTTGATTTCACTGAATTGACAAGAGGCTGTTTTTAGTGTCTTGCACGGAAGACAAAGAAGGAGTCGCAGTGAGGACTAACACAGGTTTATTGGTTGATGATCAGGATGAACATGTGGTAATGGCGGAGGTACAGCTCATTATATACTGCAGTACATACATTTGAATCTCGTTGCATGGTAGCTTATTGGCTGCTACCGGCGTGACGTCATTCTGAGTCACGCCCATCTTCTCCAGGTGATCCTCGCGCGGGAAAGGTTCCTGCGGCTGCCGGTGATTTGGGGAATGTGAACCATGTGAGCTGAACGCTCGCAGCTGCCCTCTATAGGCAGCTTACTCGCATTCCTTAACAGCTGAGCTACATTGTAATTGTGGTCAGGTTACATTCATACATTTCTTAAAGCAACATTGTACATACATAACTGTTGTGTTCTGTAAAGCTGTGCCTTTAACAATGTACCTTAGCCATGTGTTAACAATGTAACCTTTCTGTGTGCAACATTATAACCTTCAGCTGTATCAATGTAAACCTGATAAGGGGACGCGAGCTAGTGACCACTAGATGGCAATAGCGAGCGTCCAGCTCTCATGGCTCAGATTCACCTGGTTCAGCAGCGCGGGAAGATTCCCCGCCACCTCTTCACCTGGTCAAGAAGGGCGTGACCTCCTACGACGTCACGCAGGCAGCAACCAATAATCTGTCGACGAGCCACATTCAAATGTATAGCCAGCTGTATATATTGAGCTACCCATCCGCCATTACCACATGTTCCTCCGGATCATCATGCAATAAACCTGTGTTAAGCCAACCCTTCGGCTGTTTCATTGTCTTTGGTCCCTTACACTAAATTGGCGACGAAGGTGGGATATGGCAGCCCACGGGACCAAGACATGCGCCGGTTTCGAAATCAGGAAACCGGGCGACTGGGAGATCTTCGAGATGGACTTCCAGGCAGCACTGATTGAGTCCGAAGTCACGGAAGAGGCAAAGAAAAGGGCCATCTTCACCAGGATGCTCGGACAAGAAACCAAAAGGACCTTGGTGGACCTGATTGCACCGAGGAGGGTGAGCGAATTCAAGGCCAAGGAACTCATGCAGATGCTGCGTGAGCACGTCCGGCCCGCCACGGCGATGTTTCCCGCTCGGAGTGCGTTCTGGAGGCGAGTCCAAGCGTCCGGGGAGATGGTCGCCGCATTCGTGGCGGCCCTGCGGCTGGCGGCCGGCCCGTGCAAATGGGAGAATGCCGAAATCACCCTCCGGGACTGTGTGCTGTGCGGCCTGAACGACGCCGAAACCCAGCGCACATTAATGAACCAAGAGCCGCCTCCCACGTTGCAGGAGGTCGTCAGAGCGGCCCAGGCCGCAGAAGCTACAAAGGCTGGGGTCCAAGAACTCCAGGACTGGCGGCCGAAGTCGAGCAAGGCAGAGACTCCAGTACAGGCGGCCCGGCGAACTTCGAGGTCGTCCACAGAGAGCAGCGACGACGAGGACGTCCGGAGGGTCCGGAAAGAGAGCCGGCAGTGCGACGGCTGTGGAGCGGCCCACGACCGCGTAAAGTGCCCGTTCCGGAAGGCCGAGTGCCACAACTGCGGCCGCCGTGGGCACATCGCCAAGGTGTGCAGGAAGAGGCGCGAGACCCGGAGGAGCTCAGCAGACCATTCCGCGGGACAAGACCGCTGAACGAGACCCAAGGACGGCGCCCAGGCCATGTGGAAGCAGGACGGCGTGGGTCACATCTCCGACGGCAGCGAGGACGACGCCCCAGTGTTCAGCGTGTCTGCAGGACACCCCCGCTACTTTGTTGAGGTACTAGTCCAAGGGGTTCCCATTAGGATGGAAATTGACTCAGGGTCCTCATATTCAATCATTTCCCAGAGGGAGTTTTTGGGAATTGCCCCCCACAAGCGACCCAAGCTCAAAGCGTTGAGGTCCACACTACGGGACGTGCAAGGGAACAGCATTCCAGTGTTGGGGGTTGGAGAATTTCAGGTTAAATTCAAGAAGCACGCCGCGTCTCTCCCCCTAGTCGTGCTTAAAGGGGGAGATTGCAGCCTCCTCGGAACTCAATGGTTCCAGCCCCTGGGTTTGTTTATTGGGGGGGGGGGTGCACGCCGTTGGGATGCACGCCGTTGGGACTGATCCAATTCAGGAGGTGTGCGAGGCGCACCCCGAAGTTTTCAAAAAAGGACTGGGGAAATTCAAGGGGCCCCCAGTGACATTCGACCTGGACCTGGAGGTCCGCCCAATTCGTCTTAAACCATGCTGGGTGCCGTTCGCACTTAAGGACAAGATAGAGGTGGAACTGGACAAATTGGTGGGCCAGGGAATCCTTGTGCCTGTTGATTCTGCGGAGTGGGAAACTCCAATTGTAACTGCACTAAAGGACAATGGGGAGGTCCGCATATGCGCCGACTACAAGTGCACCATCAACAAGGCGATCCGCCCGAATGCATATCCGGTGCCGGTAGTCAGCCATCTGCTGGCCAGGTTACATGGGGGAAAGTGTTTCGCTAAGCTCGACTTAGCACAGGCCTACCAGCAGCTTACGGTGTCCCCTGCCGCAGCTGCTGCGCAGACCATAGTCACCCATAAGGGGGCGTTCCAGGTGACGCGCCTCCAGTTCGGCGTGAATTCGGCACCTGGAATTTTCCAGTCACTCGTGGAACGCCTCCTGAAGGGGCTGGAGGGGGTGTTGCCTTATTTTGATGACGTGTTAATAACGGGGGGGGGGGGAGTCGGGTTGAATTGGCCAAGAGGTTGGGGAAGGTCCTGACAATATTCGAGAAAGCGGGGCTGAGACTGCGAAAGGAAAAATGCGTCTTCTTCGCAACCGAGGTTGAGTTCCTAGGGTTTTGTGTGACTCCTGAGGGAATAAAACCATCCAAGTCCAAGGTGGCAGCCATTAAGAAAGCCCCCCGCCCCACCTCCAAGCCCGAGCTGCAGTCGTTCCTAGGGCTGCTCAACTTTTACCACTCCTTCCTCCCCCGGAAGGCAGCGGTGGCTGAACCGCTACACAAACTGCTAAAGAAAGACCAGGCATGGAAGTGGGGCGATGACCAAGAAAGGGCATTTAGTGAGCTAAAAAGCCTCCTAGCGTCCGATGCCATACTGACCCACTTCAACCCCAAACGTCCGGTAGTTCTGACCTGTGATGCATCCCTGGTGGGGGTGGGGGCGGTGCTGTGCCACGTGCTGGAAAACGGAAGGAAGGCCCCGATAGCATTTTACTCCAGGTCCCTGTCCCAAGCGAAGAGAAACTACGCACAGACAGACAGGGAGGCACTAGCAATAGTTGCGGGGACGAAAAAATTTCATGATTTTCTGTATGGCCGCCCCTTCACCATTGTAACGGACCACAAGCCCCTGCTAGGCATCTTTACCGCAGATAAGCCCACCCCTCAGATCCTGTCCCCGAGGATGCTCAGGTGGGCCATTTTTCTCAACGCGTACCAGCACGCGTTGGTCTACCGGCCCAGGAAAGAGATCAGCCATGCGGACGCTCTATCAAGGTCTCCCCTCCCCCTAACGCCCAGCCAGGTGAGCAAGGGGGAGCGGGACCATCAGGTTCTTATGATAGAGGGGGTGCCTCTTGTGGGGGCAGCGGGTGGTGATTCCCACTTCCCTTCGGCCACGGGTGCTCAAACTGCTGCACGTCAGCCACCCCGGCATCGTGCGATCCAAGGCGCTGGCCCGAAGTTACTTCTGGTGGCCCCAGTTAGACGCCGACATCGAGCACATGGTCGGCACTTGTGAAAGTTGCCAATGCTCCAGACCAGAGGATGCCCGCCTTCCCCACAGGGAATGGGACACGGCTAAGGGGCCGTGGTCCCGGGTGCACGTTGATTTCACGGGCCCGTTCAGAGGCACCCTGTTCCTTCTCATAGTGGACGCTTTCTCCAAGTGGTCGGAGGTTATCCCAGTCACGAGCACCTCCTCGGCCCAGACCATTAGGCATTTGCGGAGGCTCTTTTCCACGTTCGGCATACCCGACACATTAATTAGCGACAACGCTAGTTGTTTCACGTCCTCCGAGTTTAGGGCATTCATGGAGATTAACGCCGTTCGGCACATCACCTCCGCCCCGTTTCACCCAGCCACCAATGGCCAAGTAGAGCGCCTCGTCCGCACCACGAAGGACGCGTTGCGGCGCATGGGCCCCGGGGATCTGAACCTACAAGTGTGCCAGTTTCTGCTAGGGTAGTACAGGGTGACCCCGTTGGCGTCAGGATACTCCCCCGCAGAGCTCTTAATGCGTAGGAAACTGACCACCATCCTTACTAGGCTAGACCCCACGAGGGTAGAGGACAAAGGAAGGCCACAAAGAGTTTCAGTGTAGGCGCCCCCGTGCATTGCAGGAATTACGCCAGCACGGGCCCAGCCTGGGTACCGGGCGTAGTTGTGGAGCAAACCGGCCCCGTGTCGTACCGCGTGGAAACCAGCACAGGGCTCCTGTGGAGGCGGCACGCGGACCAGCTCCGACGCAGGGTCCCCGATGAGCAGGGCACTGACCAAACAGAGGAAAAATCAGCGTTAGGGTTCTCCCCCACCCGTTCAGCCCAAGGGGGAGGGAAAGGGGGCCGCGGGTCCCCACCAAGGGGGGAGGAGGATGTTCTCGTAGATATCCTAGGGGATCTTTCTGAGGAGGAGGAGGAACCCGACCCCATACATATCTCGCGGAATGTCCCCACAAATGCGGATACCCCTACTAAGTTAAATTTTGATTTCCAGAACCGGGGGGGTTTTTCGGAGTGGTCCCCCACCTGTCCAAGCGAGAAGAGGGGTTTTTCGTTAGCCCCGATTGCCCCCGGTCTGCCCACAATGGAGTTGTTCCCTTCCCCTAAGGCCGCCAGACCGCGGCAAGCCACTAACGAGTCTCCCTCTCCCATTTCAGGACAAGGGACCAGGGAACAAAGAAGCAGTAGTGCCCCCGGGGGGGGGCAGCCCTCTTCACGGCCCAAACGCACATGCAACAAGCCATCTTGGCTGAGAGACTTCGTCTCATCCTAAGGGGGAGGGATGTTGTGTTCTGTAAAGCTGTGCCTTTAACAATGTACCTTAGCCATGTGTTAACAATGTAACCTTTCTGTGTGCAACATTATAACCTTCAGCTGTATCAATGTAAACCTGATAAGGGGACGTGAGCTAGTGACCACTAGATGGCAATAGCGAGCGTCCAGCTCTCATGGCTCAGATTCACCTGGTTCAGCAGCGCGGGAAGATTCCCCGCCACCTCTTCACCTGGTCAAGAAGGGCGTGACCTTCTAGACGTCACGCAGGCAGCAACCAATAATCTGTTGACGAGCCACATTCAAATGTATAGCCAGCTGTATATATTGAGCTACCCATCCGCCATTACCACATGTTCCTCCGGATCATCATGCAATAAACCTGTGTTAAGCCAACTCTTCGGCTGTTTCATTGTCTTTGGTCCCTTACACTAAAATAACACTGTTCAAATTCTGGATGAATGTGTGAATTTGGGTAATAGACTGGCAAACAAATGGAGGCTTAATCCAAACATTGCCAGGGTTGCTTCTGGTCAGTCAGTTGCAAGGGACAACCCACCACCCACCCACCCCGGGTCATGAAGCAAGAAACACAACTGGTGGATGGGGTCACACTCCTTTTAAAGATTCAGCATCAAACTACACAACATGTTGCTTTTCCATTAGAAGCTGATAGCAAGCTTTTCCACCAGCTATCTGCTTTCTCAAGGCTTTTTGTCCCTGAGCATGTCTGCGAACTAGCTTTTGCTTTGTAACTTGTTATCAGGAGACCAGGTTCCCTCCTTTGAAATATTTTTGTGCCTGGAAAGAAGATGGAGAATGTGGAAACAGGTTTCTCTTCAAACATCACTGGCCTTTATTTACAACTCTCTTGGCAAGAAATTGCAAGTAGATAAATAGGGACCACTTCGGTGGGAAGGTAAACAGCAGTGTCTAGTCATGCCTGCCACATGACCACGGAAACACAGAAACATCTGCAAATGCAGATGGCGCTGGCACTTTGGCTATGAAACAGAGATGAGCACTGCACCCTAGAGTTGGATATGACTGGCTTTCGAGCAAGGGAGACCTTGGCTTTACCTTTACGTTTACCTTTACTGGCATTACTTAGAATGGCTTCTCTGTGAGACCCAGAAAATTTGACTGCTCAAGAAGCCTATGGAAATCTTGTGTGACTCTATTGTTGATGTAGTCCTCTTGCTATAAAATGTCACTGGGCACTGGATTGTTCCCAGGCACAATGAAAAAGTTTTCTGAAGACATGTCCTAGTAAAGGTAAAGCTGTCCCTTGCTGGAAAGCCAGTCGTGTCTGACTTTAGAAGGCAGTGCTCATCTCTGTGTGCAGCCAAAGAGCCAGCGCGGTCTACATCTGTAGACATTTCCATGGTCAAGTGGCAGGCATGACTAAACACTGGAGTGCATGGAACGCTGTTTATCTTCACCATGAGGATTGCCAATATTCGCATTCAGATACAGCAAAACAAGAAGAAGCAAGCTAAGTACTGTAATAGAACCTGCCTGAAGGGGGCTTAAAATCAGTGTGTTGGGGTGAGTTGGTCAACTCTGGTACCTCTCGTGTGTAGATGTGGGGTGGGGGGTGGGGGTGGGGGCAGGCCGACTCTATCCCAAAATGCCCTGAACAGTGGGATAAACTCCCATGTAGATAGCCTCAAAGAGAACCTAAGAGTGTCAGAAAGTAATCAGAAGGAACTTAGAAATATCCTCCAGAAAATATATAATATTGCTTTCCCTATTTTAGCTGAATTACTTACCAAAGAAAAGGACTTGAATACAAGGGTAGCCTTTGGAGGGCTAAGTACTAAAATCTAATGGCAATATACAGTGAACATACTGAAGATAATAGTTCAAGGTATGTTTAATTGCAGAAGATCAATACATGTTCAATTCAGCTGGGAGAATGCAATGCTTATATTTTACATCAAAGCAATTTCAACTTGCCTGCATCCGCTGAAGGATATGACATTCTAATATTTTGAAGAATATGATATGACACCAAATCTTCTATGATTGTTTGGAACAATGAACAATTTTGCACAGCAGTCCTAGAAGCAGTTTACCAGCATTCCCCTATGAAAGGATAGCCATCTTTCTCTGTTGGCAAATTCAGCACAAGGCTTCATCTTATATATGTCAACAGTTCAGAACATAATTATCTGATACAATGGCAGAGGAACAGGAAACTGTCTATTGCCCTTTGCCGTGCATGAAAACCTTTCATTCATTTAGAATGATTGCTAAAGGGATGCTAGCAACTTTTCCTTCATGTTTTGACAGAACACACAATGGAAAGGCTGTGTGAAAATTCACTGTATCATCTTGGAAATCTTCGGTCATTTCAGCTGAAAGTGGTGCCAAAATAGTGTATTCATTCATTTTCAGCAGCATGTACTACATACGTGACACTTAACAGGGTTTTATTGTGGGGGAAGATGTGTCTACATGCCCATGTAGCAAATCTGGGCAAAGGGGGAGAGGGAAGGCGGGGGGGGGGGGGGAGGTAATAACAGAGCTTTAGAGTTACCTATAACTGCTTACTGTTGTATAACAAATGACATAATGAGTAGTTGCAAAAATTACTTTTATGTAAGCAAAGCAAACACACTTATATGCCGCCCTATCTTAGCTTAGTGCATTCTCTGGGCGGGTCACAAGTTAATTAGCATTTTGCCCCAACATGCTGGGTACTTGTTTTTCCGACTTCGGAAGGATGGAAGGCTGAGTCAACCTTGATCCCTGGTCAGGATCAAACTCACAACCTTTTGTTTGCAGTTCAGCAGTTTAAACAGTGAGGGATTCAATTTTTTTTACTACCTACTCTGTGGACGTGGTATGGTGGGCGTGGCCATGGGAAAAGCCCTACATTGCACCTGAATTAGGACTACTTTGTTTCAAAACTTGGATGGGCAGGGCCAGCTGGAATTTATGATACTGGTTCTGGCGAACTGGTGCGAACCTGCTGAATCCAACCACTGAGTTTAACCACTGCACCACAAATAAAACCTACATTATTTGAATGCAGTATGCAGGACGTTAAAGGTCACTTTATCAGGCACAATATCAGAATTTGCCATTAGAGGGAACCAGAGAGTAGTTCTTCAAATTCTTTCTTCTGTTTCATTGGTACTGACACTACTATGCATTACCAGCATAGGTCGCCCTTGCTCGAAAGCCAGTTGTATCTGACTCTAGAGTTCACTGTTCATCTCTGTTTACAGATAAAGAGCCAGCACTGTCTGCATCTACAGACATTTCTGTGGACATGTGGCAGGCATGCCTTGACATCAGAGAGCACCAAATGCTGCATACAATGACCCAAATTCAGCCGGCATGCCCCGGTATGCCTGTACCAGTAGTAGAAATTCTGGCTGACCCCACCCATCTGGTTGCCAGAGCCTCAGGTCGTAGGCCTGCGTCTGCCTCCTGTACCGGTGTTGCAGCCTCCCTGGGCTTTCTCCATCAGGTTGCCGGAGCCTCGGGCCACACTCAGCAAGTTACATGGCCATGCCCACCCAGTCACATGGCCACATGGCCACGCCCACCATGCCATGCCTATAGAGTAGGTTTAGTGTATGGGACCAAAGACACCAGGACAGCCGAAGAGCTGGCTTAACACAACTTTACTACATGCTGGTCAGAGGGAACATGAGGTAATGGCGGACGAACAGCTCAATATATACAGTGGCTATACATTTGAATGTGGCTCCTTGATAGCCTATTGGCTACAGGCTGCGTGACGTCATTGCAGGTCACGCCCTTCTTGTCCAGGTGAAGGTAGTGGCGGGAATCTTCCCGCGCTGTTGTTCTAGGTGAGTCTTGGACCAATGAGCTTGGACGCTCGCTATTGCCATCTAGTGGTCACTAGCTCGCGTCCTAATAAGGTTACAGTGATGCAGCTGGAGGTTACAATGTTACACATAGAAAAGGTTACATTGGATACACATGGATAGGTACATTGTTTAAAGGCACAGGGTTTAGGACACAACACCCCTCCCCCCTAGGATGAGACAAAGTCTCTTAGCCAAGATGGTTTATTGCACTCGCGTTTGGGCCGCGATGTGGGTTGGCCCACCCGGGGGCCGCTCCCGCTTCCTTGTTCCCTGGACCCTTGTCCTGTAATGGGAGAGGGAGACTTGTTAGAGGCTTGCTGCGGTTTTGCAGCTTTAGGGGAAAGGGTAGATTCCATTGTGGTTGAACCGGGGGCACCAGGGGCTAACGTAAAACCCCTCTTCTCGCTTGGATGGGTGGGGGACCACTCCAAAACCCCCCCGGTTCTGAAAATCAAAATCAAACTCTGTTGGGGGATCCCGCGGGATATCTACGAGGACAAATTCCTTCTCCTCCCCCCTTGGTGGGGACTCTCGACCCCCCTCTCCTCCCCCTTGGGCTAAACGGGTGGGGGAGAACCCTAACGCTGAATTTGTATCCGTGTTTCCGGCGCCCTGATTCCCTGGGACCTGGCTCCGGAGCTGGTCCGCGTGCCGCCGCCACAGTGGACCTGTGTTGGTCTCCACGCGGTACGATACGGGACCGGTCTGTTCCACAACCACCCCCGGCACCCAGGCTGGCCCCGCGCTGGCGTAGTTCTTGCAATGTACCGGGGCACCCACGCTGAAACTCTTGGTGGCTTCTAACCCTATGTTCTTCCCCTTGTCCTCAACTCTCGTGGGATCTAGTCTAGTGAGTATGGTGGTCAGCTTCCTGCGCATTAAAAGCTCCGCAGGGGAGTAGCCTGACACTAGCGGGGTCACCCTGTACCCTAGCAGAAACTGACACACTTGCAGGTTGAGGTCCCCGGGGCCCATGCGCCGCAGCGCGTCCTTCGTGGTGCATACGAGGCGCTCCACTTGGCCATTGGTGGCTGGATGGAAAGGGGCGGAGGTGATATGCTGGATGGCGTTAATCTCTGTGAACGCCCTGAACTCAGCGGACGTGAAGCAACTAGCGTTATCGCTAATTAGAGTGTCGGGTATGCCGAACGTGGAAAAAATCCTCCGCAAATGCTTAATTGTCGCGGCCGAGGAGGTGCTCGTGACTGGGATGACCTCCAACCACTTGGAGAAAGCATCCACAACAAGGAGAAACAGGGTTCCTCGGAACGGGCCCGCGAAATCTATGTGCACCCGGGACCACGGCCCCTTAGCCGCGTCCCATTCCCTGTGGGGAAGGCGGGCCTCCTCCGGGCTGGAGCATTGGCAGCTCTCGCAAGTGCCAACCATGTGCTCGATGTCGGCGTCTAACTGGGGCCACCAGAAGTAACTTCGGGCCAGCGCTTTGGAGCGCACAATTCCGGGGTGGCTGACGTGCAGCAGTTTAAGCACCTGCGGTCGAAGGGAAGTGGGGACCACCACCCGCTGCCCCCACAAGAGGCACCCCCTCTCTAGGGACAGTTCCAGCTTCTTCCTAAAAAATGGGGCGAATTCCTCTGCTGGGGAAGACGCCGGCCACCCCTTCTGTACACAGGAGCAAACCGCCGCCAACGTCTTGTCCTTCCTTGTCGCTGTGGCAATGTTGGCGGGCACTACGGGGGGCGAATCCAGTACCTCTATCATGAGAACCTGATGGTCTCGCTCCCCCTTGCTCACCTGGCTGGGCGTCAGGGGGAGGGGGGACCTCGACAGAGCGTCCGCATGGCTGATCTCTTTCCCGGGCCGGTACACCAACGCGTGCTGGTAGGCGTTGAGAAAAATGGCCCACCTAAGCATTCTCGGGGACAGGATCTGTGGCGTGGGCTTGTCTGCGGTAAAAATGCCTAGTAGGGACTTGTGGTCAGTCACGATGGTGAAGGGGCGGCCATACAGAAAATTGTGAAATTTTTTTGGTCCCCGCAACTATCGCCAGCGCCTCCCTGTCTGTCTGGGCGTAGTTTCTCTCCGCTTGGGACAGGGACCTGGAGTAAAACGCTATTGGGGCCTCCCTCCCATTTTCTAACACGTGGCATAACACTGCCCCCACCCCCACCGGGGATGCATCACAGACCAGTACCACCGGCCGTTTGGGATCGAAATGGGTCAGAATGGCGTCAGACGCCAGGAGTTGTTTCAGGTCCGTGAATGCCCTCTCCTGGTCATCGCCCCACATCCATGCCGCATCTTTCTTGAGCAACTTGTGAAGCGGCTCAGCCACCACAGCCTTCCGTGGAAGGAAGGAGTGGTAGAAATTTAAGAGCCCTAGGAACGACTGCAACTCGGGCTTGGATGTGGGGCGAGGGGCCTTCTTGATGGCGGCCACCTTGGATTTGGACGGTTTGATCCCCTCGGGTGTTACTCGGAACCCTAAGAACTCAACCTCCTTCGCGAAGAAGACGCATTTGTCTTTTCGCAACCTCAACCCTGCCCGTTCGAACGCCGCCAGGACCTCGTTTAGCCTTTTAGCCAACTCAACCTCACTCCCCCCGTTATCAATACGTCATCAAAATATGGTAAAACGCCATCCAGCCCTTTGAGGAGGCTTTCCACGAGCGACTGGAAAATTCCAGGCGCCGAGTTCACGCCGAATTGGAGGCGCGTCACCTGGAACGCCCCCTTATGCGTGATTATGGTCTGTGCAGCAGCTGCGGCAGGGGTTACCATGAGTTGCTGATAGGCCTGTGCCAGGTCGAGCTTAGCGAAACACTTTCCCCCATGTAACCTGGCTAGCAAATGGCTGACCACTGGCACCGGGTACGCATTAGGGCGGATTGCCTTATTAATGGTGCACTTATAATCGGCGCAAATGCGAACCTCCCCATTGGCCTTCAATGCTGTGACAATTGGAGTTTCCCACTCCGCGGAATCAACAGGAACAAGAATACCCTGGCCCACTAATTTGTCCAGTTCTGCCTCTATTTTGTCCTTGAGTGCAAAAGGCACCCTGCGCGGTTTAAGTCTGATTGGGCGGACCTCCGGGTCCAGGTCGAACGTTACTGGGGGTCCATTGAATTTCCCAAGTCCCTTCTTGAAGACTTCGGGGTGCGCGTCGCACACCTCCTGTATCAGGTCAGACCCAACGGCGTGCACCCCCCCAATGAACAGACCCAGGGGCTGAAACCATTGAGTCCCGAGGAGGCTGCAATTACCTCCCTTAAGAATGACTAGGGGGAGTACCGCGGCGTGCCACTTGTACTGAACCTGGAAACTCCCAACCCCCAACACCGGGATACTGTTCCCTTGCACGTCCCGAAGCGTGGACCTCAACGCTTTGAGCTTGGGCCGTACGCGGGGGGCAATTCTCAAAAACTCCCTCTGGGAAATAATGGAGTAAGAGGAGCCAGAGTCAATCTCCATCCTAACAGGGGCCCCTTGCACCAGTACCTCAACAAAGTAACGGGGGTGTCCCATGGACACGCTGAAAACCGGGGCGTCGTCGTTGCTGTCGTCGGAGATGCGGCCCATGCCGTCCTGCTTCCTCGTGGGCCGGGTGCCATCCTTTAGTCTCGTCGAGCGGTCTGGCCTCGTTGGGCGGTCGGGCGAGCTCCTCCGGTCCCTCGCTGGGCGGTCGGGCGAGCTCCTCCGGTCCTTGCGCCGTTGTCTGCAGACTTTGGCTATGTGCCCGCGTCGCCCGCAGTTGTGGCACTCGGCCTTTCTGAACAGGCACCTGGCACGGTCGTGAGCCGCCCTGCAGCCGTCGCAACGCCGGCTCTCCTTTCGGACCCTCCGGACGTCCTCGTCGTCGCTGCTTTCGGCGGACGATTTCGAAATTCGCCGGGCTGCGTGCACCGAACTCTCTGCTTTGTCGGCCTTCGGCCGCCAGTCCTGGAGCTCTTGCACCCCTGCCTTCGTGGCTTCCGCGGCCTGTGCCGCTTTCAGGACCTCCTGTAACGTGGGGGGCGGCTCCTGATTCATTAGCGTGCACTGAATCTCGGCGTCCTTCAGGCCGCATAGCACGCAGTCCCTGAGGGTGACTTCCAAATTCTCCCATTTGCACGGGCCGGCAGCCAGGCGCAGGGCCACTACGAAAGCGGCGACTGACTCATCAGGCGCTTGGACTCGCCTCCAAAACGCGCTCCAAGCGGGAAACATCGCTACCGAGGGCCGGAAATGGTCTCTCAGCACCGTCAGGAGCTCTTTTGCCTTGAATTCAGCCGCCTTTTTGGGTGCGATGAGGTCAATCAGTACCCTCTTTCCGTCGTGCCTGAGCATTCTGGTGAGGATGGCTCTCTTCTTTGCCTCGTCCGTCACCTCGAACTCCACCAGCGCACCTTGGAAGTCCATTTCGAAGAGTTCCCAATCTTGCGGTTTCTTGATGTCGAAACCAGCATATGTCTTGGTCCCGTGGGCAGCCATGATCCCACCTTCGTCGCCAATTTAGTGTATGGGACCAAAGACACCAGGACAGCCGAAGAGCTGGCTTAACACAACTTTACTACATGCTGGTCAGAGGGAACATGAGGTAATGGCGGACGAACAGCTCAATATATACAGTGGCTATACATTTGAATGTGGCTCCTTGATAGCCTATTGGCTACAGGCTGCGTGACGTCATTGCAGGTCACGCCCTTCTTGTCCAGGTGAAGGTAGTGGCGGGAATCTTCCCGCGCTGTTGTTCTAGGTGAGTCTTGGACCAATGAGCTTGGACGCTCGCTATTGCCATCTAGTGGTCACTAGCTCGCGTCCTAATAAGGTTACAGTGATGCAGCTGGAGGTTACAATGTTACACATAGAAAAGGTTACATTGGATACACATGGATAGGTACATTGTTTAAAGGCACAGGCTTTAGGACACAACAGTAGGTAGTAAAAAAAAACTTGAATCCCACCACTGCTGCCTAAATTACTTGCATGGTTGGAGCTGTGGTAACACTGACTATCTGGCAGCTCATGTAATGTGTAACACAACAAAGTCCTATTGAAGTGTTATTTTCTCAGCTTTGTGAAAAAGGAAGGCAGAAACAAGGATGGCAAGCAATGAACATAAGCAAATAAAGTTACAGTTTTAGGTCTGGTTAAAGTCTGAATTAGGAGTATATGAAGCTATCATATTGTGGATCACACCTTTGTTCATGTCAGCATTGCCTACATCAGGTGGCAACTTATTCCTCCTTCAGATATAGTTCCCATCATGCCTAACTAAGAGATCAAATGATGAGGGATGATGAAGGTTGCAGTCCAACAATACTTCCAGGGTCATACATCTCTCATTCTTGGCCTGTCCAAGATGTCAGGCAAAGGACTTTCTTGGCCCTCCTTGGAAATGCCAAGGATTGAACCTGGTAAATTTTCCATACCACCGAGTTACAGCTCTTCCCAGAATGTAATTAGAGAAATTTTGTTTATGCCTGCCTTTCTGAGCTTAATGGGTGGCAAACAAAAATGTAAAATCTACAAATAAAACTTCAGTAATATAATATTGTGAAAACTTTGACAGATTACAGAAGTCGAAAACCCAACAATACATAAAAAACCATTCAAGTGTTTTTTTTGTTTTTTTTGTTTTTGCTGTTTTGCTTGATGCTGACTGACATTTGCCCAGCATCACATTCTGAGATCAACCTTCCTCCAAGTGGCCTCTTGTAACAGTGTCATAGCTAGTCTGACTTCCCGCAGCAGTGAATCCAATAAATAAATGATGGGTCGTGTGGAGAAGTGCTTCTTATTGTACATGGTGAACTACTACCTATCAATTTCATTAGATGATTCTGAGATCTAATATTATGAAAGAATACAAAATATCTCCCTCTCTACCCACAGCCACCATAGTTAATAATTTAGTACTGTTATACTCTGAGTTTTCCCATCATAGTCATGAATGTGGAAATGCAAGGTGGTTTCCCATGGCTCAAGTGGCTAAGATGCTGACTGGTAGGTGGAAGGTCCAGCAGTTCGATTCCTGAGTACTGCGGGACGGAATGAGCTCCCATCTTTGTCCCAGCTCCTGCCAACCTAGCAGTTCGAAAGCAAGAAATTTCAAGTAGATAAATAGGGACCATTTCGGTGGGAAGGTAACAGCGCTCCGTGCGCTCCGGTGTCTAATCATGCCTGCCACATGACCACGGAAACATCTGCAGAAGCAGACAGCGCTGGCTCTTCGGCTTTGAAACAGAGATGAGCACTGAACCCTAGAGTTGGATACGACTGGCTTTCGAGCAAGGGAAACCTCCCATGGAGACATGGACAAGACCCTAGCCTTCTTGACAGAAGCAAGATGGTCAGGGTTGTGTGGCTATTCCTTGGGGGCTCAAACATATACTTCCATCAAACCATTCCTTATCTTGTTTTAAAACCGTACCATATTTAATTCTGGTTTTTCATTGAAAAAATAGCATTGTGGTGGCTTACAGCCATCAGTAAGATCAATTTGAACAGTAAATAATACTATTATCAAAGCAATTTGAAAGGCTAGATTGAAAAACTGCAAAACCAAAGAAAGTGGGAATTTATCATAGCTTGGAAGGGAATGTATTCCACCCTTTGAAAAGAACAGAAGAGAATGCTGTTTTCCTCCTGAAGGAGGCCACATTAAAGACCACAGAATAACTTTTACTTACTGTTTAAGAGCCCATTTGTGGCCATTATGAGAAACTTTTAGGTAAGATTTATACATTAAGATTAATACCTGCTGCTATACAGTGATTGTTAAATGACCCTTAATGACCACAAGAACAGCACCATGCCATTATCTCTACACCAGGGGTGCCCAAACGTTTTGGGCTGTGGGCCAGTGATGTGGTTCAGTGGACCAGTCATGTGGTTCATCCCACCGGAAGCAGAAGTAAAACACGTCTTGCAATTTGTTTTGCAACAGGATGAGGTAGATTTTTAGGCTACCCTTTTCTCTGCTTAAGGCAGGGGTGCCCAAACTATAGCCTGGAGGCCGAATATGGCCCTCGGCACCAATTCATCCGACCCACGTTGCCATTGCTGCTCCTGGAAGCAGAAGTAAAACGTGCCCATATTGGCATGTTTTACTTCTGCTTCCAGGAGCAGCAAGGGCAACATGGGTCAGATGAGTTGGTGTTGGGGACCAGATTCTGCCGATGTTATGTATGTACAATGTTGCATTAAGAAATGTATGAATGTAACCTGACCACAATTACAATGTAGCCCAGCTGTTAAAGGAACGTGAGTAAGCTGCCCATAGAGGGCAGCTGCGAGCGTTCAACTCACATGGTTCTCATTCCGCAAATCACCGACAGCCGTGGGAACTCCCCCGCACTAGCAAACTACTACGGAAGAGGGGCGTGACTTGGACGACGTCACGCCGGTAGCAGCCAATAAGCTACCGTGCAACAAGATTCAAATGTATTGCACTACTGTATATAATGTGATGTACCTCCGCCATTACCACATGTTCATCCTGATCATCAACCAATAAACCTGTGTTAGTCCTCACTGCGACTCCTTCTTTGTCTTCCATGCAAGACACTAAATTGGCGACGAAGGTGGGATAATGGCGAATCCCAAGGTCAAGCCTTACCAGTTCGATGTCAGCGAGCCCGAACAATGGGAGCTCTATGAGTGCCAGTTCCGGCACGCGATGGAAGCCACGGGCGTCGACGCCGCCGCGAGAATGTGCTCCTACTTCCTGGCCCAGGTGGGGCTGGCCGCGCTGCGCATCCTGATGAGCCTGGTGGCCCCCAAGAAGGTAGAAGAGGTGCCCATCGACCACATCCTGGTGCTGTTGGGCGAGCATTTCCAGCCTCCCATGTCAATCTTCCCGGCCCGGGTCGCGTTCCACAGGCGAGACCAGCGACCGGGCGAATCCGTGTCCGCCTCAGGCTTGCAGCGGTGCACTGCCAGTGGGACGACCTGGACCAGGCCCTCCAAGACCGCATGCTGTGTGGCCTGAGGGACGAGGAGCTTCAGCGGAAGCTCATGACCCGCGACTACCGCCTCACGTTCAACGAGGTACTGTGGGAGGCCCAAGCGGCCGAAGCGGCCAGGAGCGGGGTCAGAGTGTTCAAGTCCCGAGGGGCCACGTCCGAAAGGGCCAAGTCACCAGTACAGGCGGCCCGGCGGACACCAGCGAAAATGGCCTGGCGGGCCCCCAAGCCGCCCGCCGGCACACCAACGGCGTCCGAGGAGTCGTCCACTACGGCAGACCCCTGCTCCAGCGAGGACGACGATGTCCAGTGGGTCAAGAAGCGAGGAGAGAAGCGACAGACCCGCGAGCGGCAGACCCGCGGGCGTCCCACGACCGCACGAGGTGTCCGTTCCGAAAGGCCGAGTGTCACAACTGCGGCCGAAAGGGACACATTGCCCGAGTGTGCAGGCGCGGGGGAGTCGAGGACAAGGGCAATTCGAACCATTCCCAGACGCACCAGCGGAAGGTCTCAGACGACCACAGCATGGCAGGCGTGAACCGCGTGGGCCTGGAGCACCGGCGTTTTTTCGTAGAGTTACAGGGGCTCCCAGTGAGGATGGAGATAGACTCGGGGTCGTCCTATTCCATCCTGTCCCAAAAAGTTGCGGGCCATGAGGTCACACCTACGGGACGTGCAAGGGAACGGGATCCCAGTGTTGGGGGTGGGGAACTTCAAGGTGAAGTTCAAGAATTACTCCGAGAAACTGCCCCTAGTGGTCCTCAAGGGGGGGAGGTGCTGCCTTTTGGGAATGCAGTGGTTCGCTCCCCTAGGAATCGAACTGTCCGGCATTAACGCCATAGAGACTGACCCAATGCGGGACATGTGCAACGCACACCCGGACGTCTTCAAGAAGGGGCTCGGGACTTACAAGGGGCCCCCAGTCTCCTTTGACTTGGATCCAGAAATCCGACCCATACGCCTCAAGCCAAGAAGAGTGCCGTTCGCCCTCAAGGACAAGATCGAAGCGGAACTGGACAAATTGGTGGGGCAGGGGATTTTGGTTCCAGTTGATTCGGCGGAGTGGGAAACGCCGATTGTGACAGCCCTTAAATCAAACAGGGAGGTTAGGATTTGTGCGGACTATAAATGTACGATTAATAAGGCCATTCGGCCAAATGCATATCCGGTACCCGTGGTCAGCCATTTACTGGCCACGCTTCATGGGGGGAGGTGTTCTGCCAAGCTAGATCTGGCGCAGGCATATCAGCAGCTCTCTGTAACCCCGGCTGCTGCCGCTGCGCAAATGATCGTAACACACAAGGGGGCATTTAAGGTAACGCGCCTTCAGTTTGGCGTGAATTCGGCCCCCGGAATTTTCCAGTCCCTCGTGGAATGCCTTTTAAAGGGGCTTCCAGGCGTCCTCCCATACTTCGACGATGTGTTGATAACAGCGGGGGGCGAGTCAGAATTAGCGCAAAGGCTAGACAGGGTCCTTTCAATATTCGAGAAAGCGGGCCTCCGACTGAGACGGGACAAATGTGTTTTCTTTGCGAGGGAGGTTGAGTTCCTCGGGTTCAAGGTAACCCCGGAAGGCATCAAGCCCTCCGAGTCCAAGGTTGCAGCGGTGCAAAACGCCCCTCGCCCCACCACGAAACCGGAGCTGCAGTCGTTTCTAGGGCTCTTAAATTTTTACCATTCCTTCCTGCTGAGGAAGGCATCCGTTGCTGAGCCACTGCACACACTATTGAAGAAAGAGGCGGTTTGGCGGTGGGGAGATAGGCAAGAGAAAGCTTTCAGGGAGCTGAAGGCACTCCTATCCTCGAGTGCTGTCCTGACCCATTTCGACCCTAGGAGACCAGTAGTTCTAGTCTGTGATGCGTCCCCAGTGGGGGTGGGGGCGGTTCTATGCCACGTGTTGGAGAGCGGGAGGGAAGCCCCGGTAGCGTACTACTCAAGGTCCCTCTCGAAGGCCGAGCGCAATTATGCACAAACTGATAGGGAGGCCCTAGCCATCATTGCGGGAACAAAAAAGTTCCATGACTTTTTATACGGCCGCGAGTTTACGGTAGTGACGGATCACAAGCCACTTCTGGGGATCTTCACTACTGGCAAACCCACACCGCAAATTCTCTCCCCCAGGATGCTGCGTTGGACCATCTTCCTCAACGCCTACCAGTACGAGCTGGTCTATCGCCCAGGGAAGGAGATCTCCCATGCGGACGCACTGTCCCGATCTCCCCTCCCAAGTGTAGGGGAACCCACATACAAGGTAGAGCAGGACCACCAAGTCCTACTGATCGAGTCTCTCAACTCACCCCCCATTCTCCCGGCCGACAAGATGCTGGCCCAAGTTAGTTCCTGGTCGAGGAAAGGGTGGCCCACTACTCCCCCCGAGGAACAGTTCAAGCCATTTGTCAGGCGGAGAGTAGAGCTTTCTCTGGAAAGGGGCTGCTTACTCTGGGGCCAGCGGGTAGTTATCCCAGAGAAACTGAGGGCCAAGGTACTGAAGCTACTGCATACCAGTCACCCGGGGATCCTGTGCTCCAAGGCTCTGGCCAGGAGTTTCTTCTGGTGGCCCCAGATAGACGGGGATATAGAACGTTTAGTGGGCATGTGTGAGAGCTGCCAGAGCTCTCGGCCCAAGGAGTCCCGGTTACCCCATAGGGAATGGGACACGGCCCGCGGGCCATGGTCCCGGATTCATGTTTACTTCGCTGGCCCTTTCCGCGGGGCCATGTTTCTGCTGGTAGTCGACTCCTACTCCAAGTGGTTGGAGGTAATCCCCATGAACAGCACCTCCTCTGCGGCAACCATTAAACAGTTGCGCAAGCTTTTTGCCTGTTTCGGCCTGCCAGACGTCCTTGTTAGCGATAACGCTAGTACCTTCACGTCTACAGAGTTCAAGACGTTTATTGAGCGGAACGCCATCAGGCACATTACCGCTACCCCGTTTCACCCCGCCACAAACGGTCAGGTAGAGCGCCAAGTGCGCACTACGAAAGATGCACTGCTGCGCATGGGTCCCGGTGAGTTGAACCTTCATCTGTGTCAGTTCCTCATCTGTTACAGGACAACCCCCCTAGCCTCAGGATTTTCGCCAGCCGAACTCCTCATGAGGAGGCGTCCGGTAACACTTTTTGACCGGATGGATCCGTCCAGGGTGGAGGATGAAGGAAGGAATATAAACATAGGGGGAGAGAGCTCCAAAAGTTTTTCGGTAGGGGACCCGGTTCACTGCAGGAACTACGCGGCCTCGGGGCCAGCGTGGGTTCCAGGGACAATCATTGAGCAGACGGGGCCAGTATCCTACAGGGTCGAGACTAGCTCGGGTCTACTCTGGAGAAGGCACGCCGACCAACTCAGAAGGCGAGTCACCAGTGAAGGGGAATCAGCGTTAGGGTCCTCCCCCACCCGCATTACCCAAGGGGGAGACACGGCGGAACCCGCGGATTCAAATGCATATCCTGGGTTCTCGACCACAGAGGAGGATACTTTGAAAGAGAGGGATCAGTTTGATGATGACTATGAGTTGCAGTACCAGGGGGTGTAGCGGAGTGGTCCCCCACCCGTCCTAGCGAGAAGAGGGGTTTCAGTTCAGCCCCTGGTACCTCCAGTCCCCCCAGTCCTTTTGTTTTAGAATATACCATAGCGCCAGCTCCCCGGAGACAAACACCCCCAAGACAGGCAACGGGGGGGAGTCTGCCCACCACAGTCTCTAGAACTCCCGGGCAGGTAACGGGGGGTGGCGAGGCCACGAGGGCCTCTTCGTCGGTCCCGAGATTCGTACTGGGGGGGACCCCAAGCTCCTCAAACGGTAGCCAGGGGTTCACTTCCCAACTGTTCATTCCATTCCCGTCCCCCAATGCAAGGTTACCGAGCCACTAATGAGTCCCCCCTTTCCGTTGCAGGACAGGACTCCGCAGAACCAGGCTCCCCTGTGTTAAGTCAAGCGGCCGCACGCCCCAGGCGCACGTGCGGCAAGCCACAATGGTTGAGGGACTTCATCCCATCCTAGGGGGGAGGGATGTTATGTATGTACAATGTTGCTTTAAGAAATGTATGAATGTAATCTGACCACAATTACAATGTAGCCCAGCTGTTATAGGAACGCGAGTAAGCTGCCCATAGAGGGCAGCTGCGAGCGTTCAACTCACATGGTTCTCATTCCGCAAATCACCGACAGCCGCGGGAACTCCCCCGCACTAGCAAACTACTACGGAAGAGGGGCGTGACTTGGACGACGTCACGCCGGTAGCAGCCAATAAGCTACCGTGCAACAAGATTCAAATGTATTGCACTACTGTATATAATGTGATGTACCTCCGCCATTACCACATGTTCATCCTGATCATCAACCAATAAACCTGTGTTAGTCCTCACTGCGACTCCTTCTTTGTCTTCCGTGCAAGACACTAAAGCCCCTCAGCCATAGTTTGGGCACCCTTGCTCTACACTAATATGTTCAAGTCTCTTCAGTAAAGCTACACTCCATGCATATGAAGAAGTGGGCTGAAGTCCACAAAAGCTTATGCAACATGGGGACTGAAATCCTGTGCTCAATTCACACCATAAAAGACTGATTGTGTCATCAGCTATGGTGATTTCTTGGAAATTAAACGTTTCTGATTCCTCCTTGAAAGTTCAACGATCCCCTCAGGATCTCTTTCATTGTGGGACAATGCCTCTGGCGGTGGCTGGACAAGGGAAGTATTTCATTTCTGAAAATTGTGGCTGGTGGTAAAATTATTCATGTGGTGGCAATCTTCAGAAATGGGAGACTTTGCCACTGTTGCCTTAGTACCAAATGGCTTCTCCTCATTGAAAAAGAGAGATTAGAAAAAGGAAGATTAGAAATGTTTAACTTCTGAAAAATTGGCACAGTTGATGATATTGCTAACCTTATGTGGTGTCAGCCAGATATTGCTAACCTCTGGTGTCAGCCAGATTTTGTTATTCCTTAAAATGTTATCAAGCACAATGGAAATGTCCTGAAGATTTCAGCATCCAGAAGAGTTCATAACAAATTTGGCAGTTCCTCAGATATTTTCCTAACCAGGGTTTCCTCCATGCCACCACCTATGCCACCACCTATGCTTAAACTAAGAGTCTCAAGAGTCAATGTAGCATAGTTGGTAGATTGTCAGTTTAGGACCAAGGGATATTTGGTTCAAATCCCTGCTCAGCCAAAGAAACTCACTAAGTTGGCAATGGTAAACCAATTCAAACATAGTTGGTGGGGTTAGGTTTATGATGTTTTTCCGTGTATTGTTTTTTGAAGAGTTTTTTGTATCATGATAATTCGATATTTTGTAATTGTAATTGGGATATTTTTTGAAACGTTTGAAATGTTTTTATATTATGATAATGTGGTAACTTGTAATTGTAATTGTAATTGTAACTGTATATTTTGTATCTTTGTTAGCCACCCAGAGTCGCTCTGCGAGTGCGGTGGCATACAAATCAAACAACAACAACAACAACAACAACAACAATAATAATTCTTCTTTCAATATATTATATATCCTGAGAACCTATTAAGGTCACCAAATATCAAAAGCAACAACAAGCTAAAGCTTGCTTTGATCCTCTTCTGAGTCTTGTGTTTTGTTTTTGCTGAGCATTTGTTGGTGTATCTTTGACAATGCACTTGCCCATTGTCCCTATGAGTTTTCACAGACAGGAGTATATTGGACAACAGGGGCAGAAGGACTGTATGGGAGGCAAGCTAATGGAGAGCTTAAAAGGCAATTTAATCTAAACAAAGAGAGTTCTTGTGTATTTCAGAAGACCTTTCTATTTCCCATTCATAGGGCACTTTGTAGTATTAATGGTAGCGTCATTTCCAGGAGATGCCTACCTAAGTGGACCTTCTTGCTGTTGAATCACCCTGAGTAGGCATAACAAGTGTACACAAAGAGCACTGGCTCATCACTGTTAGGAAGCTAAACATCATTGTGGACTGATTCATCAAAATGTTTCCCAAACTTATATAAGAATACAATGCATAAGATCAAAACTATTTCCCCACTTTCCTGCAATCAATATTATGATGGTGATTTCAAGATGGAAAAAGGAATCTAGGTCAACTGACAATTTTAATAATCCTCACGTTTTCTGAAAAGGTTCAGTCACAGTTATATTTCTAATCAAGTCTGAGACATCATTATGTGAGAAATCTATGGTGACTGTTTTCAGGTCTTTTTTCTTTTAAGAAGGAGGGAGAAATACTACTACCTGTATCTCATCTTGTTTGGTTTGCTTTCCATATTAAACTGAAGGTTGTCTTCCCTCTGACCAGCTCCTTGAGGACAAAGTAGCTCTCATTTTTTTAATCTCAAGAGGTTGCCTCTTTGTCATGGAAAGAAAAGACATATCTGCAGTTTCTATAGGCTTGTTGTCTCTTTCTCTTCTCAGATAACAGCCAATTACAGTATTTTAAAACTCCTTCTCATTTCAAGGAGATGGAGAATGATAGGAAAGGAATTGGTGGAAGAAGAGCAGGACTGTCAGAAATAAGACAGCCTAGGAAGCTTCTGTAGTTTAAACGAAACTTCTGATGTGAAAAAGCTGGCAGGGAAAGCATTTTATGGCATGGAATTAAAATTCATCTCCTGTTAATTACTACAGATCAAAAGTGTTGGATTATGTGGTTAGCCGCGGATAGCAGAGTGGAACGCAGCGGCCCACTACAGATGCACACTTGGTGAAGTGGTTCCTTCTCTTGTGAAGCAAACAGCTGAATCAGGTAGAAATCAGCAATGTAGATTAGGTAGCAATATGTAGCATTGTCAATCTTTATTAAATGAAGGGGAAAAGTATAAAAAGAAAAAAGAACATTTTCACCCTTTGAAATAAAAAGACGATTAATTCTTGGGAAGCAAGCTGTGAGAAACCTAGGGAACATAATAAAAAGTAGAGACATCACCCTGCCAACAAAAGTCTGCATAATCAAAACAATGGTATTTGCAGTATTAATGTATGGTTGTGAGAGCTGGACCAGAAGGAAAGCTGAATGCAGAAGAATAGACACCTTTGAGATGTGGTGCTGGAGGAGAATTTTGAGAGTACCCTGGACAGCAAGGAGCTCAAATAAGTTGATCCTGAAGGAGATCAAACCTGCCTGCTGCCTGGAAGATGAAGCTAAAGTATCTTGGTCACCAAATGAGAAGAGAGGATTCACTTGAGAAGGCCTTGATGCTGGGAAATATCAAGGGCAAAGGAGGAGGGGGTGGAAGAGGATGAGATGGCTAGATGGCATTGTTGACACAATGGGCGTACAGTTGAACGGGCTACAGAGGATGATGGAGGATAGGGGTTTCTGGCGTGTAGTGGTTCAGGGGCTGCAAAGGATCGGACTCAAGTGTGGAATGAACAACAACAACTTTCCCTGGTAAAACAAGAAATCTCTCTCTCTCTCTCTCTCTCTCTCTCTCTCTCTCTCTCTCTATCTATCTATCTATCTATCTATCTATCTATTCTGGCATAGCCAGTTAACACAATCAGAATTACATTTTCTACTGTTCTACTCACAAGCAAGCATAGGTAAGCTCTTTCCTCCTCCTTTGAACATGCTTAACAATAATTTTGTTTCTCCTCTACCATTCTAAGATAACCAAACCATATTTCATCCTTTGTCCCTCCTTTCCCTCTCTGTCACCCAATAAGGCTTCACATTTCAAATTCCATCAAACATTCCCTTCCATTCCCACAGTCCCAGATTGAAAAAAAGGAATGCACTCCTATTTCAGGAAGGAAAGCAACAACAGCATCCATTTTAAACTTCCAAAAGCAAAGCCTCCATTTCAATTCATTACAAGGAAATTAGGTGGGGTGGAATAAATTTGAGTCTTAACTTAAAGAGCAGAAAATGATGAAAATACCTAGGCACCATGTAACAGATGTCCAAAAGACTTGCCATGCCATCAACTAGCATCTGGTAGTCATGAATTCTTCTTTGACAGTAGAGATGACAAATTACCAGAAAGAACCAAACTGCCTGCTCTTTTGCCGGTGTCAACAGTCCACCATGCAGAAAAAGCAGGTGAAACCCTTCTTGACATGGATAAAAATTAGTCAGTAGAGAAATTGCATGTGGCTGCAGTCCTCCTACATTTTAGCCTTGTCTTGAAGGTGCAGGATCAGCTGTTAGTGAGCAACCAATTAGGGTTGCCAATGTTTGTTTACTAGTACCTGTCTTTAATAGCAGACTAATATACAGAAATTAGTAGTCAAACATTTTGGCAAAAATAATTTTCTTCTTAATTCATTGCAAGCTTCTCGCTGTGTCCACTTAAACCAACATCCATCCACAATTTTGAAGAAAATAACATATTCAGCTTTGTTCAACAACTTGAACAGTGACCAAGAAAGGAAAGCAATCCTCATCTCAGGATGAAGAGAATGAGAAGCTGATGTTAAACCAAGAAAAAGGAATGACAGGAAGGGATAGATCAAGCTATCTAAGTGTTGAGTCCGATAACAATATGCAACGGGACAGCAAGTTCAGTAACCAACAGTGATTTATTTACAGCTCAGTTCGGACTGGGGAATAAGGGACAAGGTGGCCACTTATATACAGACAGAACGGCAGTTACAGAGATACATTTGCCCAGGTAACTGAAACATGGGAAACCTGTGTTAGAGCCAATCAGCTTTCATTGACGAATTTAGCGCCTTAGAGAAAGGGCGCGCTTTTTGCTGCAAAGACTTAATGGCGTCTTAAGAATTAAAGCAATATAATGTTTGAACACAACACTAAGGGAGTGTCTCTTCCTCAGAATCATAACCAAAGTACCCAGACATGTAATCTCCAAGTGGTCATATCTGGAGAAGCAAAGAAAGCATTGATCATATTGAAGACTTGATTCACCACATCCCCCACCCTCTGGAATGATCTGCCAGTCAGGATGAGAAGGCTCCTTCACTGCAGTATTTTTATTGCTGTCATAGTGTGACTTCATGATGATGATGATGATGATGATCTTTTTATGAGGTTATTACTGTCTGGCCCTAATTGGTTGAGATAGGTGCAGTTAGTTTTTCTTATCTCTTATTTTTCAGGTTGATTATTATTATGTTTGGGTTATATATATTATTTTTATGATATTGTTTTTTTGTTGTTTGTTTATTATGTTTTATATGATTGTAAGGAAATAGCATTCCATGCGCTCCAGTGTCTAGTCATCCCTGCCACATGACCATGGAAACGTCTGCAGCAGCAGACAGCGCTGGCTCTTCGGCTTTGAAACAGAGATGAGCACTAGAGTCGGATACGACTGGCTTTCGAGCAAGGGAAACATTTACCTTTAATCTTTAAGCCGCCCTGAGCTGTGCTTGCACCAATAGGGTGTAGTATAAATGCAAATAATAAATAAATAAGATATAGAAAAGGCAGGCTCTTCATAATCAGGATAGATGTGGAGCAAGAATAGTCAACAAGAGAGCCTTCACAGCCACCCCTTCCCCCTAAACCAGCCAGTCACACTTCTTGTTTCTAACATAAACCTTTTAAAGACTAAAGTGGGGATTATGCTCAAATTGTGCCACCCAAAAGCCTCTGAAAGGGATGCTATTTGTAATTTTTCAATATAATTCTTTTTCGTGTGCTCAGTCACTGATCTTTGATGGAGTAAAAAGAGCTTTCCCAGGAACAGCCAATCAAATATAACACAGAAATCAGGTCGTATCAGTTACAACAGATCTGTACCAGAATAATAAGGCAATTATTTGAAACATAGGGAATATAAGTATAAAATAATACCCAGCTGGGGCAGAGCAAAGTTAATCATTGCCAGTTGCTGATTAATCAACTGTTAAATGTGCCGGCCCACATACTAGTTAGTACATGGAAAATAATGAAAGTGGCAATTCTAATTAGCAGATTGCCATTCAATGTCGATCTACTAGCAACCTGATTAATAGATTGCCCTTAAATGGATATCATCATGTGCCTTTAACAGCAGCCTGTGGTGCAGAAATGAAATGGGTGAAGCTTTTTCTGACATGATGGGTGAGAAATGTCCACTACCCTCATTTTTTCATGTCAAGCTTCTGCAAGAAGAGACAGAGGTTGTGGCCCTTCCAGGAGTCATCTGTCCAGTGCATACAGAACAAGATCCACTCTTTTTTTGGTGGTGGTGGTGGTGGTTTCTTCATATGACATCTGTACTACTAATTATAGCAGGCATGCTGGCCTTGACTAACTCTTCAAGGAATGCATCTTTTCATTCTGCCATCTAATCTGTCCTTCATCAACCTTTCTAGACTCTTTTGTACAGTGTATTCTGTTCCTGCAACATCTAATCATCCTACATAAAGAAAGTTGAAGAAATGTTTCCAAGCCAACCTGCTACTAATATGACCAACTGACCTTACACTTTGGACTTACTGGGAGAGTTCTTAAAATAATTAACTCCAAAGTGTAATAAAACGATAAAACATTAATCATTTCCTCCTCCAGGTTAGGTAGAGATTACAGAGTATTGCTAGTTCCTGCCCTTGCATTTCTGAAGGAGGGGCAGGTTCGGACTGTGCCCTGTGAAGAACCTTACACTGCCCACCTGAGATATAGCCTGGGTCAGCTTTGATCCTTCAGAGTTTTAAGTGTGGACTTCCCAAACCCCTGACTGTTTGCTGTATTGCTAGCTGACATCTGGAGGACCAAAGGTTGAGAACCATCCTTCGTGGTCAGTGTTGTGTATGTAACATTGTATCTTTAAGAATGTAACCATATAAAGGAGTCTCTGTGTAACAATGTAACTCAATGTAAATGAGCTGCGATTACAAGCGATTCAGCTGCCTGTAGATGACAGCTGCAATGGCTCAGTTCACATGGTCCAGATCACCCAATCACAGTGTAACACGGGAAACATTCCCACCTCAGGTATACCTTATAAAGTATGCAGTACGTCCCAATGACGTCACTGATACCACAGCCAATGGGTGCTCTTGGAGCAGAATTCAAATGTACTGTACAGTATAAAAGGAGCTGCGCCTCCGCCATTACCGCATGTTCGGATTGCATACCTTGCAATAAAGATGTGTTTGGCCCCCTGAATGCTGCCTACTGCGTATCAATCTATAAACATCAAATTGGCGACGAAGGTGGGATTATGGTTTCCCACAGCATCAAGCTACCTCAGTTCGGCATCAAGAAGCCAGAGAAATGGGCTCTGTACGAGTGCCAGTTCGAGCACGTGATGGCCGCCGAGCGCATCGAAGATGAGGGACAAATGTGCTCCTGCCTTTTCACCCAGATTTGCCACCCCAAGTTAGAGCTGGTGATGCACATGAAGTTGCCCCGGAATATCAAGACAGTCCCACTCACGGAGATTCTGGAAGCACTGTGGAACCACTTTCAGTTGAAAGTGTCCATCTTCCCGGCCCAAGTCGCGTTCCACAGGTGAGACCAGTACCCGGGTGAGTCTGTGGTGGATTACAACAATGCCCTCAGGCTAGCCGCTGCCCCTTGCCGGTGGGGCAACCTGGAAGAAGCCCTGAGGGACCGCCTGCTGTGCAGACTGTGGGACGAGGAAGTCCAGAGGAGACTGATGGCCCGCGAGCACCTCTCCTTTGGCTCCGTATTGCGGGAGGCTCAGGCGGCCAAAGTAGTGAGGTCCGGGGTGCGAGCCTTCAGAGGGAAGCCTGCTGCACCCGGGGGTGGGGCGGGGGGCAGGTCCGCAGTGCAGGCTGCCCGGCGCACGCCCTGCCATTTTTCCAGCTCATCTTCCTCTCCGGAGGCCTCTGTATCATCGGGGTCTGGTTCCAGCAATGACAATGACGTCCAGAAGGTCTAGAGGAAAGCATCCCGGTAACACACCAGCGACAAGGTCCATCACTGATGCGATGGCGGTGGGGCGTCCCACGACTGGAAAAAGTGCCCTTTCCGGAAGGTTGAGTGCCACAGCTGCAGACGCTGAGGCCACATCGCCAAGGTTTGCAGGTGACAGCGGAGAGAGGACCAGGAGCCAGCTGAGTGCCCTCGATGAAAGGGAGACGGCATCAGGAAGGTTTCCGCGGATGAGCCAACCGTGAGCCGTGTGTCCAATGCACACCGATGCTTCTTTGTTGAGGTACTGTTACAGGGGGCCCCGGTTAGGATGGAGGTGGACTCGGGTTCGTCCTATTCCATCGTGTCACAGAAGGAATTTCTGCGCATTTCCCCCAATGCATGCCCGAAACTTAAGGCCCTAAAGACTACTTTGCGGGATGTTCAGGGCAACATGATTCCTGTTTTGGGGATGGGGGAGTTCCAAGTAAAGTTCAAAAGCTTCACGGAGAAGCTGCCCCTAGTGGTACTGAGACGGGGTTCCAGCTGCCTCCTCGGGAACCAGTGGTTCGCTCCTCTGGGTATTGAACTGTCCGGCATAAATGCCATAGAGGCTGATCCAGTGCGAGACGTGTGCGATGCACACCAAGCGGTTTTCGAGAAGGGACTCAGAAAGTATAGCGGGCCCCCAGTCTTGTTCAACCTGGATCCAGCAATCCAACCCATCCGGCTCAAGCCACGACGAGTGCCATTCTCCGTCAAGGACAAGATTGAGGCGGAACTGGACAAACTGGTGGGTCAGGGGATTTTAGTTCCAGTGGACTCTGTGGAGTGGGAAACTCCAATTGTGACTGCCATGAAAGCTAACGGGAGGTTAGAATTTGTGCGGACTATGAATGTACCATTAACAAGGCTATTCACCCTAATGCATACCTGGTGCCGGTAGTTAGCCATTTACTAGCCACGTTACATGGGGGTAAGTGTTTCGCTAAGTTGGATCTGGCACAGGCCTATCAGCAGCTTACAGTCATGCCTGCTGCTGCAGTGGCACAGACGATCGTAACGCACAAAGGTGCCTTTAAGGTAACACGCCTACAGTTCGGTGTGAATTCAGCCCCAGGATTTTTCAATCTTTAGTGGAACGCCTCCTCAAGGGTCTCCCTGGGGTTCTCTCCTATTTTGACAATGTTTTAATTACTGCGGGGAGCGGGGAGTCAGAACTTGCCAAAAGACTGGTTAAGGTTCTTACAGTATTCGAGAAAGCGGGGCTAATATTGAGACGGGATAAATGTGTGTTCCTGGCAAGGGAGGTAGAATTCCTGGGGTTTAAGATAACCCCCGAGGGAGTCAAACCCTCCGACTCAAAGGTTGCGGCTGTTTGAAATGCCCCTCGCCCCACCGCGAAACCAGAATCGCAGTCCTTCTTAGGGCTCCTAAATTTATATCATTCCTTCTTGCCAAGGAAAGCTTCCTTAGCGGAGCCTCTCCATCGTCTTTTAAAGAAAGATGCGGTTTGGCGGTGGGGGGGACAGCCAGGAAAAGGCTTTCAAAGAGCTGAAACAGCTCCTCTCCTCAGAGGCAATCTTAACCCATTTTGACCCCAGGAAGCCCGTGGTGCTAGTGTGTGATGCCTCACCAGTGGGGGTGGTGGCAGTGCTGTGCCACGTGATAGAAAATGGGTGGGAGGCCCTGGTTGCCTTTTACTCAAGGTCCCTTTCAAAAGCAGAGCGCAACTATGCACAAACAGATAGAGAGGCTCTTGCGATAGTCGCTGGAACCAAGAAATTCCATGACTTCATCTATGGTCGGGAGTTCACCATTATGACCGACCATAAGCCTCTGCTGGGTATTTTCACCACGTGCAAGCCCACACCCCAGATTCTGTCCCCAAGAATGCTTCGGTGGGCCATATTTCTAAATGCTTACCAGTACACACTGGTCCACCACCCGGGCAAAGAGATCCTGGTACCCCCTCCCAGAGTTAGGGGAACCCAGGTGCAAGGTGGAGCAAGATCACCAGGTGTTGCTGATCGGGTCCCTCGATTCACCACCCATAGTACTCACAGATCTTGCCAAGGCCACAGCGAGGGACAAAGTTCTGTTCCTAGTAATTTCATGGGTAAAGAAGGGCTGGCCCATGACTCCGCCAGCTGAGGAGTTCAAAGCATTTTTCTGGAAAAGCGTCGAACTCTCGTTAGAGAGGGGTTGCCCCCTCTGGGTCCAATGGGTGGTCATTCCCAAGGCACTGCATGCAAAAGTGCTCAGATTGCTGCACATCACTCACCCGGGAATCGTGCGCTCAAAGGCTTTGGCCAGGAGCTATTTCTGGTGGCCCCAGATAGATGCTGACATTGAACACATGGTGGGCACTTGCAAAAGTTGCCAGAGTTCTTGACCTGAGGAGTCCCGACTTCCCCACAGAGAATGGGACACAGCCATGGTCTCAATTACACATCGACTTTGCTGGTCCTTTTCGAGGCTCCATGTTCCTCCTAGTGGTCAATTCTTTTTCAAAATGATTGGAGGTCATTCCAATGTCCAATACCTCCTCTGCCGCAACCATTAAACACGTGCGGAAGCTGTTTAGTTGTTTTGGGTTACCTGATGTGCTTGTCTCCGATGCCGCCAGTACTTTCACTTCTGCTGAATTCCAGGCATTCCTAGCGAGGAATGCGATTCGGCACATTACTTCAGCCCCTTTTCACCCCGCAACGAATGGCCAGGTTGAGCGCCAAGCGCGAACAACTAAGGAGGCACTTCGGCGAATGGGCCCTGGAAATTTAAATTTGCAATTGTGCCAATTTCTCATCTGATACAGAGTAACTCCCCTGGCATCCAGGCTCTTGCCTGCAGAGCTTCTCATGCACAGGAGACTAGTCTCCCTTTATGATCGGTTGAATCCAACCAGGGTCGAGGATAGGGGGAGGAATATAGAAATTGTGCACACCAAGGTATTTGAGGTAGGGGACCCAGTATATTGCAGAAACTATGTGGCCACCAGCCCAATGTTGGTCCCAGGGGTTGTGATTGAACAGATGGGACTGGTGTCCTACCAGGTAGAAACAAGTACGGGTTTACTGTGGAGGCGACACACCGACCAGCTCAGGCGTCGGGTCACAAATGCACAGGGAGATGAAGGTATGGGTGAGTCAACATTAGGGTTCTCTCCCACCCGCTTATCCCAAGGGGGAGATATGGTGAACAGCCCACAAAGGGATCCTTATATCAATTCCTTCCACGCCAGTCAAAGGAATCCGAATCCCCATCTCTTTCACCCATGGCAGGCGGGCTCTGAGGTCTGCAAGAGCCCAGACCCCGACATAAGAACATAAGAACAGCCTTGCTGGAACAGGCCACAGCCCATCCAATCCAGCATTCTGTCTCACACAGTGGCTCACCATTTCCTTCAGGGTATTCCCAAGGAGATGCCTTCACCTGCTCAAGATTCCCTGGAAATGGCATTGAGAGATATCCTGCCTATCTCTCCAACCCGGAGGTTGTCCTTAAGTATCCATAATTATAGCCATTGATACCCTTGTCCTCCATGAACTTATCTAATCCTTTCTTAAAGCTGTCAAGACTGACAGCTGTCACCACTTCTTCTGGCACGGAGTTCCATAGACCAGTGATCCTCTGGGTGAAAAAGTACTTCCTCTTATTTGTTTGAGAACTAGTACCCAAAAGTTTCATGGAGTGTCCCCTAGTTCTAATGTTATGCGATAGGGAAAACAGTTTTTCCTTATCTACTTTGTCCACACCGTGCATGATTTTATAAACTTCAATCAGGTCACCTCTTAGACGCCATCGTTCAAGAGTGAAAAGGCCCAACCGTTGCAGACTCAGATGGTAAGGAAGGTGTTCCAGTCCCCTAATCATTTTGGTTACCCTCCTCTGTACTTTCTCCAACTCGATAATATCCTTCTGGAGGTATGGCGACCAGAACTGTACACAATATTCCAGGTGGGGCCTCACCATAGATTTATAAAGAGGCAAAATGACACTTGCTGACTTATTTTCTATACCCTTCCTAATGATCCCTAGCATTGAGTTTGCTAGGTGTAGCTTTTGAGTTGCAGGACTGGAGGGAGTTTTCAGAGTGTTCCCTCACTCATCCAAGCGAGAAGCGAGGCCTTGAGTTCACCCCAGTAACCCCCCGTCCTTTGGTTTTCGAGTCTTCCTCTACTCCAGGCAAAAGAGGCAATTTTCTGTTGAGTCGCCCACCACTCTGAGCAACAGGCGGGACTTTTCGTTAAGGTATTCTTCTCCCCTTCCAGGTTTTGATTTCGAGCAATCCCCTGCTCCTCCTGAAACAAAATGGGGTTATGATTTACAGTTTGCCCTCCCAAGTTCCTCTTCTGAATTGGACCAAGCCTTCTGACATGCCGCTAACAAGTCTCGTTTTCCCATTGCAGGACGAGAGTCTGCGGAACCCAGATCCCCTAGTTCTCCCGAGCTTGGCCAAGCTGCCGCATGGCCCAAACACACATGCAGGCCACCATGATGGTTGAGGGACTTCGTCCCATCCTAGGGGGGAGGGATGTTGTGTATGTAACATTGTACCTTTAAGAATGTAACCGTGTAATGGAGTCTCTGTGTAACAATGTAACTCAATGTAAACCAGCTGCGATTACAAGCGATTCAGCTGCTGGTAGATGGCAGCTGCAATAGCTCAGCTCACATGGTCCAGATCACCCAATCACAGTGAACGCGGGAAACATTCCCGCCCCAGGTATACCTTATAAGGTATGCAGTACGTCCCAATGACGTCACTGATACCACAGCCAATGGGCGCTCTTGGAGCGGAATTCAAATGTACTGTACAGTATAAAAGGAGCTGCGCCTCCGCTATTACTGCATGTTCGGATTGCATACCTTGCAATAAAGATGTGTTTGGCCCCCTGAATGCTGCCTACCGCGTATCAATATGTAAACATTAAAGTCATTTAGACAGAATGTGCATACCTCATGGACAGTAAGAAAATAGTAGCACCTCTCATTATGTTTTAAAGAAGTAATTTAGGAATTAGAATTGGATTAGGTTCCCTTTGTATACTGATGGCATTCTATCTTGAATTTTTGTCTGCATTCTCTCTTGAATGACGCTTAGACCGCCCGTTTCCTTGGGGGGAGAGCGTGCACACGGGCTCTCACCCCAAGGAAACCGGCGGCCTGATGCTCAGGCCACCCGTTTCCTTGGGGGAAGAGCACACGGTGAGGGCTCTCACCCCAAGGAAACCGGCAGCCCAATGCTCAGACCACCCATTTTCCTTGGGGAGAGAGTGGCCGAATGCGCTCTCACCCCAAGGAAACCGGCAGTCCATGCTTGACTCTACGGAGGCCCCCTTGCCCCCCAGCAAGGGGGCCTCCGGAGATCTCTGCCCCAACGCCAGCAGGGCTGGTCTCCAGCCCTGCAAGCTTTGGGGCAGAGATCAACGTCTGGGAATATGAGGAAAACTTTTGCATCACACAATGTTATCTTAACATTGTGCAGTGCAAAAGTGTTCCTCAAATTCCCTAATGTTATCCAATTTTAGCGTTGTCCGATGCATTCGTTATCCGAGGTATTACTATACAGTAAATCCATTTGTGAGCCACAGTTTTCAAAGGCTAGAGGGGGAATCAATATGGATAGTGGGTACATACTCAAACTAATTATTGGTTCAAATCTAGTTGCTTAGAGTAGTAAGTTATGACTAGAGTAGGCCCGTTTGAATAAAAGGAATTTATTGAGGAGTTGAGTCACCAAATTGCCACTAATTCCATGGGTCCACTGTAGTGTAACTTACTATGCTGAACGACAGAATTTCAGCCAGTGCCATCTAACAAATCATACTCGGTTGCAGGTAGGCCTTTTAAAACACTGACAGAAGATGTGCTAGTCTCACCTTAGAAATGTAAGCCATTTGTTGATATTAGCCCTAACCCAGGGTGCCACAGAGATGTGAAGTCTAACTGCAACATTTGGGACTAAATACATGAGTGCACTGTGTCAGGCTTTTTACCATCTTTATTTTCATTGCCTTGCCCTTGTCTGTGATAGGGAATCTCTTGTGTCCGTTGTGGCTTTTCACGCGATTCCAAGCTGTAGTTTTCCATTTCAAACCCCATTTATAAGAAAAAAGGCTGTCAACTTTTGCTGGAATGGTGGGCTGTGAAAATCACAAGAGCTTCTGCTTTAATAGATTTGTTAGTTTTAAACCAACTCACATACAACTTTGCTATTTTGCTGAAATAACTAACACATCCCTGCGAAAAAAGCTCTGATTGCCCGCATACATATTTAACAATGAGCTCAAGTGGCCTGCTAAAGCAAGAAAGAAAGATAATGCATGAGAAGCACAAATACTGTATAGTTGCTGGATTTTAATATTGAGGGGCTCACACATTTCCCAATGATTCAGAGCAGTAGGCATTGATGCACCTGTGAATCTCTTCGTTTGCTTCTTTGCTGAACTTTTCATATATGATGCAGTATAGCATATAGCAGTGATGGCGAAGCTTTTAGAAAGTGCCTAAGGAGGAGGAGGCGGTGCGTGGGCAGGCACCATGCGTACCCATGCACCCATGTGACATCACCAGCGTGCCTCCGGTGACATCACATGGGTGCGTACACCCCCAGATGCATGCACACGTTCCCCTGTGTGTGTGCCGCCACAGCCTCGCCTTCTAGGAAGGGTGCGTAGGGGTATCTGGTCGCCTCACCTCATCCCTGCTGCTGCCTCCTAGATGGGATTTCAGCCTCCCCACTCGCCTCCCCATTGGTGGAGGGAGAGGGGTGGATGAGGAAGTGCTGTTGCCATTGGCGCCAGCAGCATGGCATGGGACTTGCCACTGGCATGGGGTGGGCTTACCCATGATGGTGCACATGCCATAGGTTCACCTATAGTTCGTTTTTATTGTTCGTTTTTAGAGTCACCACTATGAGAGTTCTCATTATTGTTGTTGTTCAGTCGCACAGTCGATTCCGACCCTTTGCAACCCCATGGACCATTTTCCTCCAGGCACCTCTGTCCTCCAACATCCTCCTCAGCCCGCCCAGCTCTGTGCCCATGGTGTCTACAATACCATCTAGCCATCTCATCTTTGGATGCCCCCTTCTTCTCTTGCCCTCTACCTTTCCCAGCATCAAAGCCTTCTCAAGTGAGTCCTCCCTTCTCATTTGATCATACCTGTCAACCCGCAGCTCCGGAAAAACGGGACCTGAACAGATCGCTTGTGCGCAGGTTGCTTTCCACGCATGCGTGAAAGCGCTATGCCGCTTGCGCAGCCCCTAATTACGGGGTTTTGGCAGTGCGGGGCGGGTTATGACGTCAATCGACATCAAATTACGGGGTAATCCCGGCCAAATCAGGATGGTTGACAGGTATGCATTTGATGTCCAAAGTACTTTAGCTTCATCTTCACTATTTGTCCCTCCAATGAACAGTCAGGGTTGATTTCTTCCAGTATTGACCTATTTGTTCTCTTTGCTGTCCAAGGGACTCTCAGAACTCTCCTCCAACACCACATCTCAAAGGCATCTATTCTTCTGCATTCAGCTTTCCTAATGGTCCAGATCTCACACCCATACATTACCACTGGGAATACCATTGCTTTGATTATGTGAATTTTTGTTTTCAAGGTGATGTCTCTGCTTTTCACTATATTCCCCAGGTTTCTCATAGCTTGTCTCCCTATAATCAGTCGTCTTTTTATTTCATGGCTACAGTCGCCATCTGCAGTGATCTTAGATCCCAGGAAAGTAAAATCTGTCACTGCTTCTACTTCTTCCCCATCTATTTTCCAGGGACTGATCGTACCTGTTGCCATTATCTTGGTTTTCTTGATATTAAGTCTCAAGCCAGCTTTTGCACTTTCCTCCTTCAATCCAATCAAGAGGTTCTTTAGGTCTTCCTTACTTTCTGCCATTAGGGTGGTTGTTGTTGTTCAGTCGCACAGTCGGTTCCGACCCTTTGCGACCCTATGGACCATTGTTCTCCATGCGCCTCTGTCCTCCACCATCCCCCTCAGCCCTCCCAGCTCTGTGCCCATTGTGTCTACAATGCCATCTAGCCATCTCATCCTTGGCCTCCCCCTTCTTCTTTTGCCCTCCACCTTTCCCAACATCAATGCCTTCTCAAGTGAATCCTCCCTTCTCATTTGATGTCCAAAGTATTTTAGCTTCATCTTTACTATTTGACCTTCCAATGAGCAGTCAGGGTTAATTTCTTCTAAGATTGACCTATTTGTTCTCCTCGCTGTCCAGGGGACTCTCAAAACCCTCCTCCAACACCACATTTCAAAGGCATCTATTCTTCTGTGTTCCGCCTTCCTAATTGTCCAGCTCTCACATCCGTACATTACTACTGGGAAAACCATTGCTTTGACTATTCTAATTTTTGTTTTCAATGTGATGTCTCTGCTTTTCACTATGTTCCCCAGGTTTCTCATTGCTTGTCTCCCAAGAATCAGTCGCCTTTTTATTTCATGGCTACAATCCCCATCTGCAGTGATCTTTGATCCCAAGAAAGTAAAATCTGTCACTGCTTCTACTTCTTCCCCATCTATTTTCCAAGAACTGATTGGGCCTGTTGCCATTATCTTGGTTTTCTTGATATTGAGTCTCAAGCCAGCTTTTGCACTCTCCTCCTTCAGCCCAATCAAGAGATTCTTTAGGTCTTCCTCACTTTCTGCCATTAGGGTGGTATCGTCTGCATATCTCAGATTGTTGATGTTTCTCCCAGCGATTTTAATCCCATATTGTGATTCCTCCATCCCTGCACTGCGCATTATGTGCTCTGTGTATAGGTTGAATAGGCATGGTGATAAAATGCAGCCTTGTCTTACTCCTTTTCCTATTCCAAACCACTCTGTCATTCCATGTTCTGTCCTAACTGTTGCTTCTTGGTTCATGTACAGATTTCTCAGGAGGCATATGAGGTGCTCTGGTATTCCCATCTCTTTAATTATTTGCCACATCTTGTTGTGGTCCACACAGTCAAATGCCTTAGTGTAGTCAATGAAACAAAAGTAAACTTGTTTCTGGTATTCCTTTGTTTTCTCCATGATCCAGCGTATGTTGGCAATGTGGTCTCTAGTCCCCCTGCCTCTTCTGAAACCTGACTGCACCTCTGGTAATTCTCTTTCCACATGCTGCTGAAGTCTATCCTGTATTATCTTGAGCATCACCTTGCTAGCGTGTGGGATGAGCGCGATTGTTCGATAATTTGAACATTCTTTGGCATTGCCCTTTTTTGGGATTGGAACGTATACTGATCTTTTCCAGTCCTTTGGCCATTGTTTTGTTTTCCAAATTTGCTGACATATTGAATGCAACATTTTGATTCCATCATCTTTTAGGGCTTTGAAAAATTCAACTGGGATACCATCATCTCCACTAGCTTTGTTGTTTGCAGTGCTCTTTTAGGGCCTTTATGACTTCGCTCTCCAGGATGTCTGGCTCAAGTTCTACTTCTTCATCATTGTGATTGTCAGGAATGTTAAAGTCCTTTTTGTAGAGTTCCTCTGTGTACTCTTTCCATCTTTTCTTAATCTCTTCTGCATCAGCTAGCTCCTTTCCTTCTTTGTCCCTTATCATGGTCATTTTTGCTTTAAAAGTTCCCTTGATTTCCCCGATTTTTTTGAAAAGATCTCTAGTCCTGTCTCTTTCGTTGTTTTCCTCCATTTCTTTGCACTGTTTTTATAGGTAGTTTTCCTTATCTCTCCTTGCTTTTCTTTGAAATTCTGTGTTCAAGTGATTGTATTTTTTCCTTTCTCCCTTGACTTTTGCATTCCTTCTTTCCTCTGCTATTTTTAGAGCCTTGTCAGACAACAACTTTGCTTTCTTATGCTTCTTTTCTTTTGGTATGGTTTTATTTGCTGCTTCCTGCATGATGTCCTGCATCTCTGTCCATAATTCTTCTGGCACTCTGTCTAACAAATCGAAGCCATTAAATCTGTTCATCACCTCCACCATGTATTCTTTAGGGATGTTTTCTAGGTGATATCTGTCTGGTCTACTTATTTTCCCTATTTTCTTTAGTCTAAGCCTGAATTTTGCAATCAGTAGGTTGCTATCTGAGCCACAGTCTGCTCCAGGTCTTGTTTTTGCTGACTGTATGGCCATTCTGCATCTTTGGCTGCAGAGTATATAGTCAATTTGGTTTCAGTGTTGATCATCTGGTGATGTCCATGTGTAAAGTCGCCTCTTGTGTTGCTGGAAGAAAGTGCTTGCTATGACCAGTGCATTCTCTTGGCAGAACTCTATCAGTCTTTGCCCTGCTTTGTTTTGTGTACCAAGACCAAATTTGCCTGTTATTCCATTCACTTGTTGATTTCCTACTTTGGCATTCCAATCTCCTAAAATAATTTGGACATCATTTCTTGGTGTCTGTTCTATGAGGTGTTGTAAGTCCTCATAGAACTGGTCCATTGTGGCTTCATCTGCACCAGTGGTTGGTGCGTACATTTGGATCACAGTGACATTGAAAGGTTTGCCTTGAATTCTGACTGAAATCATTCTGTCATTTATGAGATTGTATCCCATTACTGCTTTTCTCACTTTTTTGTTGACAATTATGGCTACTCCATTCCTTCTAAGGTTTTTTTGTCCACAATAGTAGATATGATGGTTTCCAGAGCTGAATTCACCCATCCCCGTCCATTTTAGCTCACTGATTCCCAAGATGTCAATGCTTATTCTTTCCATCTCATTTTTTTACCACTTCCAGTTTTACCTTGATTCATTGATCTCACATTCCATGTCCCTATGCAGTATTGTTCCTTGCAACACTGTATTTCTCCTCCCACTTTCCTGTCCCTCCCCTTCCTCCACTCTGTTGTGCTAAGCATCCCGTATCATCTAGACTGCTCCTTTGTTTTGCCTTTTGTTTTGGTCAATAGGGTTCTCTTGGCAAGCTTTGTGCAATGGTTTGCCAGTTTCTACACCATTTTTCTCCTATCATACATTTTATCACAGTTTTAAAAAGTTTAAAACAGTTTAAACAACATATTAGCATGCATATTATCACACTTTAAAACACAGTCTCTATGTCAGTTGCTATATTAAGTCAGTGTAAAGTCTCTATGTCAGTTGCTATATTAAGTCAGCTACATTATGGCACATCAGCTACTTATCCTTTGCATGGGACTCTGAGTCTCGCCCCCTGGTTTTCCTCCTCTGCCTTCTTCCCTTCTGCCAAGTGGCTCTGGAGGCCTCGCGATGGCGGCGGAGCTGGGGGTGATGGTCTCTGGGCAGCCCCTGGCTCCCGAGGCCTCACGGTGGCGGCGGAGGGTGGTTTTCCTGCCTCTCAGCTGGTCCTCCTCCTCACCCCCCCCGGCTGGGGGTGATGGTCTCCGGGGGGCCCCTGACTCCCGAGGCCTCACGGTGGTGGTGGTGGGTGGTTTTCCCACCGCTCAGCTGGTCCTCCTCCTCACCCCCCTGCTGTTTGTTACGTATATTTATTATTTTCTTGTTTTTTTAAAATCGGTTCATTTTTGTATTATTGTTTTAATGCTGTACAATGCCTAGAGTGGTAACATGTTTCTCCAGAAGGGTAGTATATAAATAAACTACTCACAAATTGACTGGACAATATGTTCTAACAATGATGGTGAACCTTGGCACTCCAGGTGTTCAGGAACTTTAGTTCCCAGAAGGCCTGATCAGCCAGTGCTGACTTGGGCTTCTGGTAATTGAAGTCTAAGAACATTTGGAAGACCAAAGTTCCCTATCACTGTAGAACATCCAAAGATAGACAATGGGCTGTGATGTTCCCAAAAGTACACCCTTGGTCCATCTATCCCTGTATTTTTGTCCCCAGCTGGATGTAGCTCTGCAGTGTTCAGGCAGGAGCCCTTAGAGATCCTGCCTCACATTGAGCCTTAGAGGTCACTCTTTAAGTCACTCTGATAGTCCACTGAGTCCAGACTAATTCAGGAATACCCTCTCTCACAATCTGCTGTCTCTACCTACTAATTTGTGGAGAGCAACTGAACTTTTAGGTGGTGCGGTACATTAAAACTAGCACATGGAGCGAAATGTCAGTCTCAGAATCTACTCTGTTTTAGTTTAAAACACTAAACATGTACTTATTTATGGAACATAACACCCATAACAAGTAGACATTTGGTAAACAATAAATAAATGCTATCCAATAATCTAATCTAACATCACTGATACTGTTATCAACACTTTAAGCCATTTTATTTATTTTTTCCTGTGATCCCATGTACTCTTTTAGGTTTGGTTTATTGGGGAGCAAATGCCAGAGGTGGGAAAAGAACCTTACCAATCAAAAGAACCAATCAGGTTAGTGTCAAAGGACAATCATATTAGGCTGTAAAGTCCCCTCCCACTGTTACCCACTGTTAGTGCATACAAGGTTGCTGTTATCCCAACATGGCCTTCTCCCTGAAGGCTCTGCCTTTAATTAGTTTGTGAAGAATGCCTGCTACATTTCTCAAGGTCTTTGAGTTGGGTTGTCTCAATGAGGCAAGATGTCTTAATCAGGAATTTTCAAGTGCTAAGAGATCTATCACCTCCAGCATGAGAAAGAGAGAAGCATTTTTTCTTGAAGTTTTCAAAATTAGTAGGACACATCTCTGTACAAACTGGTATCTTTTCCCTTTCTGAAGTGAGCACCTACACATTTGGTTTCCAATGTGGGCCCCATGCCCCACTGGTGGACCTCAATTCCCAGAAGCCTGTCAGTACATTGATTTCTTTCTTTATTTATTTGTGTCAGATGCACCACCAGCATATAATTACATACAAAGCTAAAATTAACACATATAAAAACAAAATAGAATTGAAAAGGTCTAGATGACATCCGCCCAATATTGGGCCACATCAACAACATTTCCTCTTGCCAGCATAAGGTTCTCCTCAGTGCTCGTTGAGGGGCATCATGTGCATTGCATCATATGGGAGATAGTTTGTGCTTCTCCGCATTCACACAGGCTGTCATCTACAGGGAAACCCTACTTTCTCAGATTAGCCCTTGATCTTCCTACCCTTGCATGCAGTCTATTTAAAGCTTTCCACACATGGTTGTTCTTGGCCAAGTGGTAGAGAGTCATGTGGTTCTGCCCAGTTATCTGGTAGCTCCTTGCTCGCCTTCCATAATTCTAAGAGTCTGTGGGGACTGGTTGTTCGTAGGGGCAGAACTTGTGAGGAAGCTATGCCTTGATTTCAGTCTCTGCTTTGGTGGTTGGTGATCAAATAGCAGATGTATTTCTGAGGAACTTGCTTTGACCCACTCTTTCTGAGCAGCACTTTCTTGACGGAATTTTGCTGGAGGGATGCTAGTTAAGTAATGCACTTTTTATATCGGGGTTGGTTTTAGGCATCCTGTGACCAATCTCACTGTTTCATTTAGGGCCACATCCACCTGCCCTACATGCTTTGATCTGCACCACACTAGACTAACATACTCTCCCACAGAGTAACATAAAGCTAGCACAGATGTTCTTAATGTGTGTGGTTGGGCACTCCAACTTGTGGCTGTTATTTTTTTCAGAATTGTTCAAACTTAGGCTTCTAGGAATTGAAGACCAAAAATCAAAGGTTGGGAAACACTGACCTACACCAAATGTTCTGTAGCCTCCCTTACTGCCAGTCTTTCTTGCACTCATTCTGTTACATGGGCAGAGTCACAGGGACAATCTCTAGTCTCAGGGGGCCTTTAAACCTACATGCACAACCTCTGGATTAGATGTTTATTGCTGTTATGTGCTGTCAAGTCACTTACAACGACCCTATGAATTAGTCACCTCCAAAAGGTCTTATTTAGATGAGGAGTTGGCAACTCACAATACTGCAGATCATTTCCTGAGAGAAGGACGGGTTATGGTCCAAAACAGTACAGTAATTTCCTTCTCACAAAATTTAATTTGCAATGCTTTGTGTGTTCTTTTCACATGCTGCTTCCATGAGTAGGTCACAGACAGGAGCTGCTGTGTGCTTATCGATGGCTAGAAGTTAGCTGTACTGCTATTCAAACATCACAGGGCTGACAATGTTAGGATTATTTTCAAAAGAACAACAAATAAATAGTATTCAAATGGTAATGCTTCATTCAAACTGAGGATATTTCAAATTGGACCATTGTTTTATAACAAACAAGAAAAGCCCTATGTGATATTTATGCTATTTGGTCACTAATTTTGTAGCAGAAACTGTTCCCAATTATATTTTGCAAATTTCAGTTCATGTGGCTGTGAGTTCCAAAAGGAAAAAACAATGCACCAAAATTGAGGGAGGAAAGAAAGACCTTTTATTTAGAAAAAAAAATTACATTTGCAAACGAGTTCCTCCCCTAGGGTGGGAAGGGAAAGAAAGGGAGGGAGGAAGATAGAAGAAGAGAAGGAGGAGAGGAAAAACAAAAGAGACCCAGACCCTTAATGCTTGGCAGCTCCACCCCTTTCCTTTGTACCACAGTTTGGTTGGGATGGAAAATTCCACTTGAGGTAAGCATGGCAAGGAGAGGAGAGGTTGAGAGGTATGTGGCCCCTAGCACTTAGACAGGGAAGGTGGGAGCACAGCTGGGACTGTTTGCGGCGGGGCTATGAATAGCCGCCGCCACCGAGCCCCGAGAGCCACGCCACATCTTCGGCTCCCTTCCCTGGCCCGCCCGGTCAGGGAAGGTGGGAGCACAGCTGAGACTGCTTGCCGGACGCGGGGCTATGAATAGCCGCCGCCACCGAGCCCCGAGAGCCACGCTACATCTTCGGCTCCCTTTCCTGGCCCGCCCGGTCAGGGAAGGTGGGAGCACAGCTGGGACTGTTTTCCCAATAGTGGGGGGCTTCGGTGAGAATGTTTCGAAGCCAGGGGTTTTTTCTCATGGACGGGAGGGATCTGAGGGTTTGGGCAATTGTTCTTGGGATTCAGTACTGTATTTAATGGTATTTTGTATAATTTATATTTGTATTTGCTTTTGAACTTTGCATTTGGTGTAACTGTTTAATGAATTGTATTGAATATATTGTAATGTATTGTGATATATTGTATTTTTGGTGGGATTATTGTGACATTATTATGCTGTATTATTATGTTGTATGTCTAACTTGTAAACCGCATTGAGTCGGTCCTTGGGCTGGGAATTGCGGTATATAAATTAAAATTTCATTCATTCATTCATTCAGCATGGCATAGGGCAGTGGTGGCAAACCTATGGCATGCATGCCAGCAGTGGCACTCAGAGCCCTCTCTGTGGGCACCAGTGCGGTTGCTGCTCCAGCACAGACTTTGCCCCACCCCTCTACCCAGCAGCCCAATGTGAGCATTTCCTCCCTCTCCTGTTGCTTTGTTGGCACTTTACAAAAAGTAAGTGGGTTTGCGGTTGCAGTTTGGGCACTTGGCCTCTAAAAGGTTCGCCATCACTGGCATAGGGGAGGGGTCAAAGGAGAGAACCTTTTCAAAGCCATCTGGGTCGCCATGGCTATAAGGTAATAATTACTTGGCTAATAAGCTAATCCCAAGAGTTAGACTGAAATGTATGAGGCACAAGTCAAAGTTACTACATGTAATGATGGCCAGAGCCTATTTCCTAAGAATTTTTAAGTCTGGGATCGTACCAGGCAGGATGCTTTTACCTGCAAAGTTTGGCCTGGATTTTTCTAAGCATGAGACAAGCCCTTGGATATTCAATACAGTACCTCTGCTTACCAAATTACAGCTAAGGTTAGCTAATAAACCGTGCTTTGGCCTAGTTGTGGTAGTGTGTAGATAACTAAAAACAAAAACAAAAAAAACTCCCTTTACTTGCGTGAGGAAACACAAGGGCTTCGCTTGTTTTAAAAAGCTTTATTATAACAACACTGAGGTATTTACAAACAGCAACAGTCAGAAGATTTTAAAAAGGGAACTGTTGTGTATTTAATGAAACACATTCGCCATTTTGTCTTCTTCCTCGGAAGTAATGCGAGATTGGGGGTTCGCACCAATTTGCTCTGAGAAGCGCGAGTTTGTTGTGTATGTACAATGTTGCTTTAAGAAATGTATGAATGTAACCTGACCACAATTACAATGTAGCTCAGCTGTTAAGGAACGCGAGTAAGCTGCCTATAGAGGGCAGCTGCCAGCGTTCAGCTCACATGGTTCACATTCCCCAAATCACCGGCAGCCGCGGGAACCTTTCCCGCGCGAGGATCACCTGGAGAAGATGGGCGTGACTCAGAATGACGTCACGCCGGTAGCAGCCAATAAGCTACCGTGCAACGAGATTCAAATGTATGTACTGCAGTATATAATGAGCTGTACCTCCACCATTACCACATGTTCATCCTGATCATCACCCAATAAACCTGCGTTTAGCCCTCACTGCGGCTCCTTCTTTGTCTTCCGTGCAAGACACTAAATTGGCGACGAAGGTGGGATCAATGGCGAATCCCAAGGTCAAGCCTTACCACTTCGATATCAGCGACCCGGAGCAATGGGAGCTGTACGAGTGCCAGTTTTGGCACGCGATGGAAGCCGCGGGAGTCGACGACGACGCGAAGATGCGCTCACACTTTCTGGCCCAGGTGGGGCCGGCCGCGCTGCGCATCCTGATGAACCTGGTGGCCCCACGGAAGGTGGACGTGGTGCCCCTCGACTGCATCCTAGAGTTACTGCGCGATCATTTCCAGCCCCCCGTCTCGATCTTCCCAGCCAGGGTCGCGTTCCACAGGCGAGACCAACGCCCGGGAGAGTCCGTGTCCGCCTACGTGGCAGCCCTCAGGCTGGCAGCAGTGCACTGCCAGTGGGAAGACCTGGACACGGCACTCCGAGACCTTATGCTGTGTGGCCTGAGGGACGAGGAGGTCCAGAGAAAATTGATGACCCGCGACTATCGCCTCACGTTCAACGAGGTACTGCGGTAGGCCCAGGCAGCCGAGGCGGCCAGGAGTGGGGTCAGAGTGTTCAAGTCCCAAGGGGCCACATCCGAAAGGGCCAAGTCACCAGTGCAGGCGGCCCGGCGGGCACCGGTGAAGATGGCCTGGCGGGCCCCCAAGTCGCCCGCCGGCACACCAGCGACGTCTGAGGAGTCGTCCGCGACGGCAGACTCCTGCTCCAGCGAGGACGACGACGTCCAGAGAGTAAAGAAACGTGGGGAGAAGCGACAGACCCGCGAACGACAAGACCGCCGCTGCGACGGGTGTGGGGCGTCCCACGACCGGACGAGGTGCCTGTTCCGGAAGGCCGAGTGTCACAACTGCGGCCGAGAGGGGCACATCACCAGAGTATGCAGGCGCGGGCGACCTGAGGACAAGGGCGCCTCGAGCCACCCCCAGGCACACCAACGGAAGGCGGCCGGCACCAGGAAGGTCTCAACCAGCTACAGCGAGGAAGGCGTGAACCGCGTGGGCCTGGAGCACCGGCATTTTTTCGTAGAGGTACTGTTACAGGGGGTCCCGGTGAGGATGGAGATAGACTCGGGGTCGTCATATTCCATCCTGTCCCAAAAAGAGTTTATGCGCATTCCCCCAGATGCGCGGCCCAAACTGCGGGCCATGAGGTCGCACTTACGGGACGTGCAGGGAAATGGGATCCCAGTATTGGGGGTGGAGAACTTCAAGGTGAAGTTCAAGAGCTACTCCGAGAAACTGCCCCTAGTGGAACTCAAGGGGAGAAGGTGCTGCCTTTTGGGAACGCAGTGGTTTGCTCCCCTGGGAATTGAACTGTCCGGCATTAACGCCATCGAAACTGACCCAATGCGGGACGTGTGCAATGCACACCCGGACGTTTTCAAGAAGGGGCTCGGGACATACAAGGGCCCCCCAGTATCCTTTGAGCTGGACCCAGAAATCCGGCCCATCCGCCTCAAGCCAAGGAGAGTGCCCTTCGCCCTCAAGGACAAGATCGAGGCGGAACTGGACAAATTGGTGGGGCAGGGGATTTTGGTTCCAGTTGATTCGGCGGAGTGGGAAACGCCGATTGTTACGGCTCTTAAATCAAACGGGGAGGTCAGGATTTGTGCGGACTATAAATGTACGATCAATAAGGCCATTCGGCCAAATGCATATCCGGTGCCCGTGGTCAGCCACTTACTGGCCACGTTACATGGGGGGAGGTGTTTTGCCAAGCTAGATCTGGCGCAGGCATATCAGCAGCTCTCCGTAACCCCAGCTGCTGCCGCTGCGCAAACCATCATCACGCACAAGGGGGCATTTAAGGTAACGCGCCTACAGTTCGGCATGAATTCGGCCCCCGGGATCTTCCAGTCCCTCGTGGAACGTCTTTTAAAGGGACTTCCAGGCGTCCTCCCATATTTTGACGATGTGTTGATAACAGCTGGGAGCGAATTAGAGTTAGCAAAGAGGCTAGACAGGGTCCTTTCAGTATTCGAGAAAGCGGGATTTCGACTGAGAAGGAACAAATGTGTATTCTTCGCGAGGGAGGTTGAGTTCCTTGGGTTCAAGATAACCCCAGAGGGCATCAAGCCCTCCGAGTCCAAGGTTGCGGCTGTGCAAAACGCCCCTCGCCCCACCGCGAAACCGGAGCTGCAGTCATTTCTAGGGCTCTTAAATTTTTCCTGCCAAGGAAGGCATCCGTTGCGGAGCCACTGCATGCGCTTTTAAAGAAAGAGGTGGTTTGGCGGTGGGGAGATAGGCAAGAGAAAGCGTTCAGGGAGCTAAAGGCCCTTTTATCCTCGGATGCCGTCCTGACCCACTTTGACCCGAGGAGACCAGTAGTTTTAGTCTGTGATGCGTCCCCAGTGGGGGTGGGGGCGGTGCTGTGCCACGTGTTGGAGAGCGGGCGGGAAGCCCCAGTTGCATACTACTCCAGGTCCCTTTCAAAGGCCGAGCGCAACTACGCGCAAACAGATAGGGAGGCCCTGGCCATAATCGCTGGAACCAAGAAGTTCCACGATTTCTTATACGGCCGCAAGTTTACGGTGGTGACTGATCACAAGCCTCTCCTGGGAATCTTCACCACAGGCAAGCCCACCCCTCAAATCCTGTCCCCCCGAATGCTACGTTGGGCGATTTTCCTTAACGCCTACCAGTATGAGCTGGTCTATCGCCCAGGGAAGGAGATCTTCTTCCATGCGGACGCGCTGTCCCGGTCTCCCCTCCCTAGTTTATGAGACCCCGCATGCGAGGTAGAGCAGGACCACCAAGTCCTGCTGATCGAGTCCCTCGACTCACCCCCCATCGTCCCGGCCGACCTCACCAAGGCCACAGCGGCCGACAAGATGCTGGCCCAAGTTAGCTCCTGGGTTAGGAAAGGGTGGCCCACTACTCCCCCCGAGGAACATTTCAAGCCATTCTTCAGGCGTAGAGTAGAGCTGTCCCTGGAAAGGGGCTGCTTACTCTGGGGCCAGCGGGTAGTCATCCCAGAAAAGCTGAGGGCCAAGGTACTGAAGCTACTGCATACCAGTCACCCGGGAATAGTGCGCCCCAAGGCGCTGGCCAGGAGTTTCTTTTGGTGGCCCCAGATAGACGCGGACATAGAGCGATTAGTGGGCACGTGCAAGAGTTGCCAGAGCTCCCGGCCCGAGGAATCCCGGCTACCCCATAGGGAATGGTCCCGGATTCATGTCGACTTCGCTGGCCCTTTCCGCGGGGCCATGTTTCTGCTAATAGTCGACTCCTATTCCAAGTGGTTGGAAGTAATCCCCATGAACAGCACCTCCTCTGCGGCAACCATTAAACAGTTGCGCAAGGTCTTTGCCTGTTTCAGCCTGCCGGACGTCCTTGTTAGCGATAACGCTAGTACCTTCACGTCTGCGGAGTTCAAGACCTTTATTGAAAGAAACGCCATCAGGCATATTACCGCTGCACCATTTCACCCCACCACAAACGGTCAGGTAGAGCGCCAAGTGCGCACTACGAAAGACGCACTGCGGCGCATGGGTCCCGGCGAGTTAAACCTCCATCTGTGTCAGTTCCTCATCTGCTACAGGACAACCCCCCTAGCGTCAGGGCTGTCGCCTGCCGAACTCCTCATGAGGAGGCGTCCGGCAACACTTTTTGACCGGATGGACCCGTCCAGGGTAGAGGATGAAGGGAGAAATATAGATATCGGGGTAGGAAGCTCCAAAAGTTTCTCGGTAGGGGACCCGGTTCACGTGGCCTCCGGGCCAGCGTGTGTTCCAGGGACGATCATTGAGCAGACGGGGCCAGTATCCTATAGAGTTGAGACTAGCTCGGGTCTACTCTGGAGAAGGCACGCCGACCAACTCAGAAGGCGGGTCACCAGTGACGGGGAATCAGCGTTAGGGTCCTCCCCCACCCGCATTACCCAAGGGGGAGACACGGCGGAATCCGCGGATACAAATGCATACCCTGGATTCCCAGCCACAGAGGAGGATACTTTGAAAGAGAGGGATGAGCTTGATTATGATTTGCGGTACCAGGGGGGTGTAGCGGAGTGGTCCCCCACCCGTCCTAGCGAGAAGAGGGGTTTCAGTTCAGCCCCTGGTACCTCCAGTCCCCCCAGCCCTTTTGTTTTAGAATATACCATAACTCCAGCCCCCCGGAGACAGACACCCCTGAGACAGGCAGCAGGGGGGAATCCGCCCGCCTCAGCCTCTAGAACGCCCGGACAGGCAACAGGGGGTGGCGAGACCACGAGGGCCTCATCGTCAGTCCCGAGATTCGTGCTGGGAGGTACCCCAAGCTCCTCAAGCGGCAGGCAGGAGTTCACGTCCCAACTGTTCATTCCATTCCCGTCCCCCAATGCAAGGTTGTCGCAGAGTCCCCACCGAACCACTAATGAGTCCCCCCTTTCCGTTGCAGGACAGGACTCCGCGGAACCAGGAGCCCCCGGCTCCCCTATGTTAAGTCAAGCGGCCGCGCGCCCCAGACGCACGTGCAGCAAGCCACAATGGTTGAGGGACTTCGTCCCATCCTAGGGGGGAGGAGTGTTGTGTATGTACAATGTTGCTTTAAGAAATGTATGAATGTAACCTGACCACAATTACAATGTAGCTCAGCTGTTAAGGAACGCGAGTAAGCTGCCTATAGAGGGCAGCTGCCAGCGTTCAGCTCACATGGTTCACATTCCCCAAATCACCGGCAGCCGCGGGAACCTTTCCCGCGCGAGGATCGCCTGGAGAAGATGGGTGTGACTCAGAATGACGTCACGCCGGTAGCAGCCAATAAGCTACCATGCAACGAGATTCAAATGTATGTACTGCAGTATATAATGAGCTGTACCTCCACCATTACCACATGTTCATCCTTATCATCACCCAATAAACCTGCATTTAGCCCTCACTGCGGCTCCTTCTTTGTCTTCCGTGCAAGACACTAAAGAGTTGTATCTAGTTCAGGATCACTTCATTCTCTCCTGATGGCTATCAACCAATCCAGTTAATTCCCGCACAAATGTAACTACTATCACCTGTATATAAGTTGTTGTGGCACAGTTGTAATTGTGTTTGGTTTACCAAATAAAGTTATGTGTTTGGCCCGTTATGCTGGCTGCTCCTCGTTACTTCAGGAACACTAAAGGAACAAAGAAAGGCAACATCATCAAACACTCAAAAGCTCTACAATGCAAGACAGATCATCACTCCTAGGCAAAATAATAAACCTATCTTTCTATTCTAAGGGAACCTTCTTACCCCTACTCAGCTGGATGGTTCCAGGAAAACAGCCATTTTCAAAACGCCTCCTTTTTCTTCTTTCTTTCTTCTCCTCAGGGTTCTCCAGATCCTTCCCCATCAATCACTCATTCTCAACCAGTCCCAGTCCAAAGGCAATTCCCACTCCCATCCATTCTGACCTAATACTCTGCACATGCTCTCATACATCCATTTACCCTAAATACATTCATTCCTTACCCTACTGAGCCATGAAACTCACAAGGTCATCCTCTCTTAATTTAGGGGTGTGATCTTGTGGGAATACGGCTTGCATTTTGGACCATGTGTGGCACACTATGGTGCAGACTATTTCCCAGTGAACAGGGCAGGAAACAGCACTCCAGTCCAACCTCAATCTGTGCTCAAGAGTACGGCTACTGTTTTGGGGGCTGGGCTGGAGAGACCTCCCAAAACAACAGAAAGGTTGCTTTAAGAGAGATTGTGCTTCGCAACATGACACCTTCCAGTGCAATCTGACATGCACCTTTCTCACTGTCTGATTGGACCCTAGGATGAAAAGAAACAACAACACCCCCACCATATTATTTCACACAATCACATCCATAATGAAAATGCACACGTGTGTGCAAGCGCACATATGCACAGACAAAAACCCCACCAGAAATGTTACACCTTAAAGATGAGCGAGTATCTTTCAATGTGAACATTTATAGACATACCACATCCATTTTTCAGCCTAAGGTCAGGATGGAAAACACATAAACACAGTTTGAGCTCATAGAAGGAAAAGTGTGATAAAAAGCAGCAAAAATAATGCAAAAAAAAAGGCTAATAGATTAATGTTTGAGAGCAAGGAAGCCTAGTCTTTTTTTAAAAAACCCCAGAGTCCAACATCAGCCTCCTACATGCTTAATTAGGACCTTTGGTGCCTTCACAAACCATATCATTTGGTGCCTTGACAAACCACATGCAGTACTTTATTAGGAGATCCACAGTGTAGGTCAAAATGAATAATTGCCTGGATTTAATTCCCCTCCTCATGTGCCTTTGTTGTGTCTTCTTATTGATTAGAAAAACAGGACCACAGAGACCATGAATGGCACTCCAGAATGCTGTTGGAAAAATGTCACTGAATCACAAAAGGAAACATATGGATTCCCCATGCCCCAATGGCATGGAACGGCCCGCGCAGAGGCCACTTCGGGAGAACGCTCCCTGGCCCGTGGGCTCTGCGGGCAGAGAAATTAAGGGGGGTGGATTAATAATAGGGTTTGATTCACCCACTTCTGACCTGACCTACAGCTCTGCCAAGTAAGCAGATCACTAACTCCTGTTAGATATTAGGCAATCACTCATCTCCGAGTTTAGCATAATCCCTGGTGCAAATAGTGGCCATATTTACTCTGGCGTAAGCCTCAGACAATGGTTTCCCTCTGTCAATGTTTGCCTTAGTTAATTAACTTCCCCGAGAGAGGTTCTCAATTAACCCGGGTAAATGGGTGATGTGATTTTCTGTCAGATGACCATTCTACCATGCGCAACCTTGAACATAATATATACTGATGGTTTTCCCTCAATAAATCACTGGTCTTCTCTCCATCTTGCCTCGTGTCGTTCCTTTGACCAGTCTCCTCCGGGATCCTAAGGGCCTCCTCACGGCCCCAATCCAATATCTGGTGACCCCGAGACGTGATCTTACCCATGAGTAAGCGATCACATGGTCCGGTTCTGCGCCTTGAACCACGTCCACTCATCCCGGAGGACAGCGCGGCAGCCCGGTCGGTAAGCCAGCCGATCGGGAAGACGGCCTAAGCGGCGAGGCATTACAGAAGAGGCATCCTACAGCTTGCTCCCAACTTTCGCGGCGGCTTGCAGGTTACGGAAAAACGCGTTCCGCTCAGGGTCAGCTGTGAACCCCTGACAGCGCAGAGGCCACCGAGGGCCCGTGGTAGGGGACCACGCTCCGAGCTCTACCCAAAGAATCGTCGCCAGAACCTATTACTTGCCCAAGACGTGTCGACTCGTCCCGAGGAGGAAACTTCGAAGGACCCTTCGCAGGTAATATGGGGACTTGTCCTCAGCGACAAGGTCCGTCCACTAGCCAAAGAACTCGTGAGGAAGTGTTCAAAATCCTGGCCAGGGTATTTCAGTTAAGGTTTCACAGCGGAGAGCTACCGAGACTTTTGGTGTACCTAAGGGAACACTGCCTGCTTTACCCAGAAGTAGGTACGTTAACCCTTAAGCTTTGGGATCAGATAGGAGACTGCATTCAGCAACCCCCGAAAGCTCCAGAGGGCATAATTTGCACATGGAGCAAATGTAGGAAACTCTCAGTAGAGGATGACCCAGTCCGGATAGAGACCCAGAAACCCCCAGCGCAGTCAGAACCATCAGCCCCAAGGAGTCTCTATCCATCATTTCAGCTTAAGCAGGGCAGGGTAGGGAGCATTCCCTCAGTGGCAGCTGCAGACGTCACTGAAGGAATTCATGGCATGAGAGGCCCTGGCGCTTCTCTGACAGTTAAAGGTCCCCTGCCAATTAAGAATATTCAGCGCATGGGTGAGGAAGATCCATTCACGGGGAAATTGCCAGTGGCACAATTAGCTAGCGCCCAACTGCTGTGCTCAGCCTATCTGAAGGCAGACACACGTTCAGGCAGGGCTGCTCAGCGCCCACTGCTCACAGAAACCTGCACGGCCCCTGGCCACGCAGGGCTCCAGAGCAGACCTATTACCACACTCAGGCGCAGAGCAGTGCCAAAACCCCAAGGCGCCTGCTTCCAGTGTGGTAAAATGAGACACCTTAGAAGAGAAAGCCAATCTAGACCAGGCAGATCTTCAAAAGGTTGTCTTAATGCCAAATGGCCACGCTGGCATGCATCTGGCCCAGGCTAGAAAGGAGGCAGCCATCGCCCTGGCTATGCCAGAAGAACCATCCCAGCAATAGTACCCCGAGTTCCCCCAAGGCACAGGCAGAATCTGCTGGTCTCACCTTGGGAGTAGCCCAGAGAAACTCACCCCTAAGTAGAAGCACCCAGATGGCTGTGATAGCCAGCTGTGTACAAGCCATCTCCTCATGAGTAGGATAGAACCCTGCAGAGCAGGGGAGGAATGTGCGAATGCGTAAATAAATGTGTGTATGCGTGGTGCACCACTGAATGTATGACTGCAAGAACTGTGTATGATTGCAAAAGCCTTGTCTCTATGACCACAGTATGATTGGAAAAGTGTTCCTTGTGTGTAACTGCGTGGTAATGTCACTGTGAAATATGTGTTAAACAATTTGCACTCTGTTCATGGGCAGGAGCTATTTAAAGTTTGAGAAAGCATGATGTACAAAACCCTTACAAAACCCTTTGCCTTGCCTGCTTAGCAGCTTAAGGGCAGCAGGAGGGGGGGGGAATCCTAACCTGCAATAGGGCAGGGTGATTCCCCCTTCTTCCCTTGAGACTTTTTCTTTGTCAAAGGATTAAGCCACTCTTGGAAACCGGTTTTGCAACCCTTGCCACTCAGGAAAACAGATTTTTCTTTTCAGAAGCGCGATCTGAAAACAAAAATCACTTCGATGAGTTTTCCTCACTAGATCATAAACTATGGGGCCCCTCCCTACGTCTGTGTTCCTCAAACCCCCATCTCTGTGTTTTAAGGTGTCTGAATGTCTCTTAACGTCTCACTAGGAGTGAGAGAATTGCATTGTCTTCATGTGTATACTGTGTTATCATCTTGTAACCTCGGTTCTCAACCTTTTAAAGTCAGGGGCCAAAGTTCCTGGGCCTCAGGCAGTTCTGGGGGTCCGGACAGTCATCCTGCCCTTCCTTCGCCGCACAGCCCTTCTTGGCTTGGTGAAGATAGGGGCAGAGCAACGTGGGCTCCGGCCCACTTGCCCACATCTGGCCGCAGGTTGAGAATCGTTCTAACTCTCCTTCATTCTCTTAGGAAAGATACTGTTCTGGTATTTTGACTTTAATCTGTGTAAAGTAACTCACTCATTGTACCCCTTTCACAGGAAAAAGCACGGAAACATTCTTGCGCTCTGTATATTCAGAAAATGCTTAATTGTTACCTTTTTACAGGAACAAAAATCCTCTCCAGGCCTTAAAAATAACCAATCTGTTTCTTTCTAAGTCTTAAGTTGCTTCCTTTCACAGGCTCCTGAGTTAATTACTGGTAGTGATTTCTCAACAGGAGGACCTGGTTGTCTTAATTACCTGACCTAATCTGATTGATAAGAGTTGTTGCATTCTCATTGTGCTAACTTCTGACTTGTCTTTCCTCCTTTCCTCCTTTCGCCAGTGGAACTCCCTGCTGGAAATGTTTAACTTGTGTGTCTTTTCATTTTTGTGTATTATTTCCTTACAGCTGGCACGTCATAGTTGGCTTGTTTTAATAAGTCTTAGGTCATTTTAAGTATGGCACCTGGCCAGCCCACAGCACCCTCTCTAATGAGCAGACACATTTCGCAGACTCCAGAGCACAGAGGAAGGATTAGTCTCTGAGCTCCTGAGCATGTGCAGAGTGCCACCCATTAGCCAGGACTGCCTAGGACTATTTTAAGAGTGCAGTCGGGTCACACTTCCAATCAGATACAGGCATTTTCAGGCCACCCCTTCCTTTTTTGCTGCTAGTCTAAGCACAGGCCAAAGGCTAAGCCAGCATCTGGCACCCTTCTAAACGTGTGCACGCCCGCCATGGGCAGATGTGTGCAGGGGGGCCTTCATGAGAAATTTACCCAAGGGAAGCCTGACGCTTCATGCGCCAAGGTTTGCCATAAGACCCCAGACTAGTCTCGCTTCAAACGCAGACAGTCACCTTGTGTGGATTAATGTCACTGGTCCCTCTTCGGGGGGCTAGGACAGTTTTCACTTATGGGGGTCGCACATATTAGGTTCTTACTTGGCAAGAGGACCAAGCTTGGCGCACGCTCCTGACTCTCCCACAAGCGGGCAGAGTTGGCAGCCGTGAACCTCGCTTTGCGCACCCTTGCCAAAGAACGCTTCAACATAATTACTGACAGCCAGTGCAGGAATTTGCTTCACAGTCTACCAGGAGCATACATCACTCCCGCGACAGACAAAAATTTGCTAAGTTTGTTCCTCACAACTCCATTTCAGAGTCATGCATTCTTTCATTAGAATGCCAAAGCGCTCGCAGGGCAGTTCAACCTGCCACTTTCCCAAGCCCAAGGCATAGTCCGTCCCTGCCTGCATCGTGCAGGGGCACCAGGGGGGGCCCTCGTGGGGGGTCAACCCACGAGGGACAGAGGCCATCCAGGTGTGGCAAATGGACGTCACACATCCCCACATCTTGGCAAATGGCAGTACATGCACGCTTACATTCATACCTTCCCACAGTTTGTTTGGGTAACAGCACAGAAGGGAGAAACGGCTCCCCATGTGGAGCAGCATCTCCTTTCCTGCGGCCAAGGGCGAACCTTGGCACACGAAGTCCGATGACGCCCCAGCTTACAGCTCCAGGCAGCTGGCCACCTTCAGGGCCACCTGGGATATTAAGCACACCTTTTGGCGTTCCATACAATCCGCAGGGACGAGCGATTGTGGAACGGGTCTATCGGACGCTTAAGTCCTACATTGACAAACAAACAGAAAGGGGGGGGAAATAACATCCCATAGTTGCACAGCAATTGCTATCCTATAAGTGCAAAAACTAACTAACTCTTTCAGAATTTTTATCTCCCAAACAAGTCTCTTCCCCATGCAGGTCCCAGAGGCCAGAATCGGGCACCAGTCACTGTCCTGGATGTCATCAGCTGTCCGTCTTCCTTTATGACTTACATCTCCAAAGACATTTCTATGAACATTTTGCATACTCAGTGCTACTTCTAAGGACCATGCTTTTCCCCAAAACAAGACTTTTCCAAGCTCAAGCTACACATGAAACCCCACCAAGAAGAGAAGCCTCATCCTTCGAAAAGCTGCTGAATGTCTTTTATTGCTATTATTATCTGTAGTTGCTCCTTATTTATACATGCCTTGTACAATGCTCCAGTTGGGATTTGCAAGGGACACTTGAATTTCTGTATGTTGTTAATAATGGCCAGCTTCCACCAAAGGAAGCCAGACCGGCCCATGTTTGCACCGGCCCATTGCTTGGAAAGATTGAGCACCCGGTAGCCGGCTATCTCCAGCCATTGTAAGTTTCACACCTCTCCATAGGTGCTAGAAAGACATTTGCACAACGCCAGAAGTTGCAGAGATAGCTTAGAATCACCCCAGGTCACAGTATCAATGACACATCTCATTATCTTGCCTTGCTACAGAAAGCAGTCTGAATTCAGACCCACAGCTCTGAAAAACCAGGCTGTAGTCAGTATATTCAGCGTGTCAGGCTTAGCCATAGGCAACGCTCGGAGAATGAATTGGTCAATTGGCTTGCACTTTTGCAAGAGCCATTAACCACACCTCCTTGGAAATAGCGCTGCTCAATCAGGAGCAGACAGAGCTTCGCCATGCCATACTGGATAATCAAGCAGCTATCGATTATCCCCTGTGGTTACATCATTTGGGTTGCGAGTCTGTCCACAGCATGTGTTGCTTTAATATCACAGACAACACACGCAAGGTACAAAGCCAGCTCACGGACCTCCACACCCTAGTTAAGAACATCAAGGAGGATGCTTCATGGGGGTGGTGGGATTCCTTGTGGTCGTGGTTCCCATGGGGATGGCTTCAGACGACACTCAAAGTGATTGTGGGGGTGGCAATACTGGGCACAACAGTGTGTTGTTTCGTGCAATGTATTCCCTCACTGCTATCGAGATGTCCCCCATGGAGGGAACCCCGAAGCGTCATTCCCGCTCATCAGCTGATGCCTCTCTTGCGCAGAGTCGCCTCAGGCTCTTAAGTAAAACGAAAAGGGGAGATGTGGATTCCCCATGCCCCAATGGCATGGAACGGCCCGCGCAGAGGCCACTTCGGGAGAACGCTCCCTGGTCCGTGGGCTCTGCGGGGGGGTGGATTAATAATAGGGTTTGATTCACCCACTTCTGACCTGACCTACAGCTCTGCCAAGTAAGCAGATCACTAACTCCTGTTAGATATTAGGCAATCACTCATCTCCGAGTTTAGCGTAATCCCTGGTGCAAATAGTGGCCATATTTACTCTGGCGTAAGCCTCAGACAATGGTTTCCCTCTGTCAATGTTTGCCTTAGTTAATTAACTTCCCCGAGAGAGGTTCTCAATTAACCCGGGTAAATGGGTGATGTGATTTTCTGTCAGATGACCATTCTACCATGCGCAACCTTGAACATAATATATACTGATGGTTTTCCCTCAATAAATCACTGGTCTTCTCTCCATCTTGCCTCGTGTCGTTCCTTTGACCAGTCTCCTCCGGGATCCTAAGGGCCTCCTCACGGCCCCAATCCAACAGAAACAAAAAGTTTGTGTCACACTCTTCAAATGTGCCCTCCAGCAACTGACAGTTTTTCTAGAGAAAGAATAGAAACACTTTGTTTGGGGTGCTGAGGCACTGCAAACATTAAGCAGTATAGCTTAGAGAAACAGAACATTTAAGTGTTATTGGAAAGGAAAAAAGATCTATCATTGTTAAGTTGATGTTTTTATCCTTTCCTCCCAATACATCTCGCTTCCTTATCCATCTAGAGATGTTTCCTGTTCCATCAGGGTCCCCTCTTCTGTGTGAAAAAGTGTCAAAAACCTAGTGCTACCCATTGCACTTTAGCTTTGCCTGAGCAATATTGTATATCATTGCTGATGGCTGCTGACTCTCCCAGAAGAATAAGAACTTCTTTGTTCCAGAGCATTTGTGCTTTTGTGTCTTTTTGCATGGATTATTTCTTCTGTGTTTAAGACCAGTTGCCCACAGTCTCTTTAGGAAAAATATCTGTTCCTGTTCTAAAATCTTTTTTCTCAACTGATTTTCTTCCTCCTCTTAAAGAGGTCAGTTTTCCCTTTGTTTTATCACAAACTACTTAAAAAGTTTTTAGTTTCATTTTCTTCAGCAGTGGTAGTTGGAGCATAGATTTGAAAGCCAGTTCTGTTAATAGGTTTCCCTGGAGTCTGATTGATATAATTCAGTCAGATTTTAGATTATAGCCTGTGGGTTGCCCGCGTTCATGAATTGGCCTTAACCTTTCCCGATGGGTGAGCTCAGCTAGCACACGGGCCGAGTACCAACCGTGCTTTGATGGAAAGGCAATTGGGGTACGGGCTATTGATAGTTGGGGGGCAATTCATATTGCCTTGGCTGGAAGCTCGGAGAGAAGTAGGGCAAATGTCACAAGGTGATGAACCCAAGTTGATGCACAGACACCTAACCCAGGTAACACACAATATCTAACTCACGTCTGCAGGCTTAGGTGGGCAAACAAGCTGCGTTGGACAAGTTAATTAACTTTAGTTGCCCAGAGTCAATATAGCCAAGACTCCCGAGATTAAGGCAAGAACAATGGGTTTCGCCCACCCGGTTAATCAGTTCCTCAGCGGAGGTCCAGGGTACTCAGTAACTTCCGAGTAACTTCCAAGAGCTGACGAATGTAACTTGGTCAGCAAAATGCCACGTATGCAAAAGCCTTCTGTAACGAGGTCACATGCGCCTTAGGCACGGAACCCTCGAGGCAGGGTAATAAATACATCCACCCGAGACAGATCGGGACTGGACTTTCACCGCACACTCGTCTCATGTGCCTTCCCTTGCGGCCAGTCATTCCGAACCTCCGTGGGCCATTACCACATCAGGTGACCCCCTAAATGGGCCATTGCAACATCTGGTGACCCCGACGTGATCCTAAGGGACCCGAAGCAATCCTGAAGGGGCCACGACGTGATTCTACTCTAGAGTCCTAAATGACCCCCTAAATGGGCCATTGCAACAATAGCCCATATCTGCTTGGGCTATAGCTTGTCTCAGTTTTAGAGCAACTCCATTTCTTCTGGGTTTGGAATCACCAGACTAGGACACTTTGTAGTAGTCCGACAGAAAATATCCCTTTCCAGCCCACTTTACTTCATTGACACCAGGTAGTGTAATGTTTTATTTCTTGCTTTATGGTTTCCAGTTTATTTTAATTCATATCTCTTATGTTCCATGTTCAAGTGATATGTGTGGTGCAGCATCAGACTTTCCTTTCTCTTCTGTGCATTTTAGCCAGTAGATGTCTTTTCAACTTTAATCTAGTTGCATCAATAGTGACAGAGCTATTTATACCTGTCATTTGCTCTTCCCCAGAAGCTGATTGAGTGCTTTCTGACCTGGGTGTCTCATCCTCCAGCACTACCTCTTGTTTTATTTTGGGTTGTCTCATCATAGAGTTTTCATGATAAGGAATGTTCAGCCGGAGTTTACCATAGCCACCTTCTGCGCAGTACTAACAAAAGTCAGCTTGAGTATCTCCACTGTTGTTTCCTCCATCAGTGTCACTTTCAGCTACCACAGTTGCCCAGCAGCTGCCTTGAAGAGACTGGATGCATCTCAGTTTGGTGTCTTAGCTGTGACCATTCCTCCTTCAGTGACCCTGCTAGGAGTCCAGGCTCATAATGGAGTCTGACCTCCTGACAGCATTGCTACTAGCTTTACTGACACATTCAAACTGCTTCACCATGTTAAGGTGTGAATCCATAATGGGCAAAGCATAGAATAATTTGCTAAATACTGCACTGCAATATGCATAGCCTGTCATACCTATTAACTTAAAGACAATAGCCTGTAAGAATTTTTGTTAGCAAGTCTCCATTCCAACTTAGTGCAGACTAATTCAAGTGAATGGAACTCTGTGTACTTTATTCTGTCTGTTAGAGACGTGCAGCAATGGGAACATGTTAATTAGATTCAAGGGCATTCTTATCTGGACAACACTGAGCCAAGAAAGGGGGAAGAATCTGAGAATTCTGAATCTTACTCTTACAAGAGTGAAAATAACTCCAGTGCTTTGTTTAAACCTGAAGAGGCCAAAGTCTTTAATTTTAAAACCCATTTCATTTCTTCTTTTTTCAACAGGATTTTATCATTCTGCTTAGTACTTATCCTCTCTAGTGCCCAGGATCTAAGGTCTGCTGTAGAATGATTATATTTCATTAAATGAACAACTACAGGAGCATCTGAGTCATTGGGTTGCAAACATGTGCATTTGCCTGATTTTTAAAGGGGTGTCCTTGTTTTCCTCTCACACAGTTTTTTTTTACTAGGACACAGTGATTGCAAAATTGCTATTACAGATGGTAAAGGTAAAGGTAAAGGTTTCCCTTGCTCAAAAGCCAGCCGTATCTGACTCTAGGGTTCAGTGCTCATCTCTGTTTCAAAGCGAAAGAGCCAGCATTGTTTGCTTTTTTTAATTAAAATTTTTATTAAATTTTTCAAAAAATATATATAAACGTACAATAACATACATCATAAAAATACATATGTTTAACACAAAATAACCAACATATTTGATAGTTGACCCAATACATTTTTATACTCATCTTTATAATAAAACAATCCATAAAAAAAGGAGAAAATTAGTATTAAGAACTGGTTTAGTAGCTAACATCTAACCTACTTCTAAATTTGTTCAAAGAAATCTTTATTTATTACTACCAACAAATCCATTCCCGTTACACCATTCAATAATATTTTAATATTGGTGCAACCATCAAAAAACAAATTACACATATAATTCACCCTGTGATTTATTCACATTGCCCTGGAAAGCTCAGAATATCTCATTGTTTACCTCCAAAAACTGCTTTGTTCCGGTACAGGTCTGTTTCTTTCTGTCCCCACAATAGAGTAATCCACAAAAGGTTTCCAAATATTCCAAAATCTATTCACTTTCAACTTATCCCTTTTTTCTTTTATCTCCCATGTCAATTTGTCATTCAATGCTAAATTCCACATTTCTTTATACCATTCCTCTGTTTGTATGATTACCTCATTTTCCCAATGTCTTGCGATACATTGTCTACCTGTTGATAGCATTATTTCCAATAACTCTTTGCAGGCGCACCCCCCAATAACGGACTCAGACACCATTGAAAGTGGATAACGGCATTGGGCCACATTTATTGATTCATGCCCTAGTCCGAATTATAAATTTGTATTGGTAAAACGACCAATCATAATTCTTAAGGCAAGCAGGCCGAAGTAACACTGGTAAGGTACCACCCAAAATTGCCAACGGCAATTGGTTACAATGTATCAATTTGTATCAATTTGTTTGTTGACAACAAACAAATTGTTGACCGTAGTCAATATCTAACTGATGACCCCACCCTCTGACTCGTATCCGTGAAATCATGGGGTGATGCATGCTGGCTAGCTATCGCCATCACCCCATCGCCTGGTTCGTCGTTGACCGGACAACGTTTAACTAATTTATTCCTATCTAGTGTTGTCCAGTCAATTGCGAACCTGCCGGATACCTGTGGGTCATAACTGTTTACCTTACCAGTGCTACCCGCCCATGTGACCAAAGTCAACAGCAGTCATAGCAGAACCCCTATATCAAACCATAGCAACAGTGTGGGATGGGCAAAAAAAACCAGGACCCGGAAGCCAATGTGGGTCCCAGCCAAAAATTCCCACCCGGCCCCGAAGCGACCACAATATCACACTGTTAACTAGGGAGGGGGTGGAGGGGAAAAACTTCTCCGCTCCGTCGCTTAGCTAAAATGGCAGCTCGGCTGCCTCGTGGCCACCCCTTTTATGAGGGAGCTGGCCACGCCCTAAACTACCCGGATCATTCGTCCTGTGGGGGGGGGCCCGCAAAGAGCGCGGCGGCCATTTTGGCGCCGCGCTTGAATTGCAGGCGCACCCCCCAATAACGGACTCAGACACCATTGAAAGTGGATAACGGCATTGGGCCACATTTATTGATTCATGCCCTAGTCCGAATTATAAATTTGTATTGGTAAAACGACCAATCATAATTCTTAAGGCAAGCAGGCCGAAGTAACACTGGTAAGGTACCACCCAAAATTGCCAACGGCAATTGGTTACAATGTATCAATTTGTATCAATTTGTTTGTTGACAACAAACAAATTGTTGACCGTAGTCAATATCTAACTGATGACCCCACCCTCTGACTCGTATCCGTGAAATCACGGGGTGATGCATGCTGGCTAGCTATCGCCATCACCCCATCGCCTGGTTCGTCGTTGACCGGACAACGTTTAACTAATTTATTCCTATCTAGTGTTGTCCAGTCAATTGCGAACCTGCCGGATACCTGTGGGTCATAACTGTTTACCTTACCAGTGCTACCCGCCACACGGAGGGGCTTCAAAGAAGACCTGACGCCCCCCCCAGACCGTCAGCTCGGTCAACAGGCCTGCTCGCCAATCACCCAACAGGAGATCCATACCTCCTCGCGACAGATGGACCCCATCCCCTGCATACAAATCATAATTTTCCAATCCAATAGCGGGGTGACGACTGATCCGTCCCCAAGCCTTGTCGGCAAGGAACCGCGCCACCGCCTTATTGACCGCGCGCCTAGCGCGGTCAATGGCCATGAGGTCAACTCCTCCTCTGTACGAATGGCGCGGGACAATGTCCGACCAAACCAGGGTTGCGGGAGGCCAGACGTAGTGCAAGTAGGCGAGGTCCTCGCAAATCGCATGCTTTAGCGACAAGCCAGTGACCTGACCCAAATCGTTGCCCCCAAGTGCATGACGAGAATGTCGGGCGGGGCAGCACTTCTGCCTGAAAACAGAAAAGGCAGCAGCTCCCGCCACAACATCCCAGGCTTACCATGCCATGTGAGACTGGCGTGTTCACCCAGTCCCAGTCGGGGTCCCCACTCTGTCGCCGCAGCGTAACGCGCTGCCCTTTGCACGTAGCTGTGGCCCACCAGCCATACTGTCACCGGTGTAATACGACACCCAGGGTCTGTAAGGAAAAAACGAGGGAAATGATGTAAGGTGACTGGGTTGGTACTCACGGGGGGAGCGGGCGCACATAAAACTGAAAACATCGTGAACCCCACCTTCCCATGCTGCATATGTCAGCCCCGGAGTACCCAAACGCAGCTGCTGTAGAGGCTGCCCCGATACAGAATGAATGTGTGCCATAACGGGCACCTGGTAGGCCCACCCTGGCGAGGGCTCTGCCTGTCACCTTCCAAAACTGAAATTTAGTGAGGGGAGACCCATCCTGGTGACAGAAAAACGGGCCATGGTGCGTGCCACGCAGTGCAAGAAACTCCTGTAGGGCACCAACCGGACAGATGTCTGCCAAAGAACACCGCAGCAGTCTTACACCACTGCCTACGCCCTGCTGATCAGTCTTAGAGGAGCGTATCCTCAACTGGGCCCAGTCTTTGGCAACATATACATCTTCGAGTTCCAGTGTCCTACAACTTGCATCCGCCTTAGACAGCATCACAAGTTCGCTGATGCGGAGCGCTCCAAAAAATGCCACCGTTGTGGCTGCATGAAAAAAGGGGGGGGTTTGGCTAAGATGGCCGCTGTGTAACATCTAGTTTCGGACGCTCGCGCTCAACAAAGTGGTGAATGATGTGAAGGAGCGGAATAGAAAATTTTTCAAGTGGTAAAGCTTAAAGTTAAGATCCTTGCCTGTCTCCTTGGAAAGTTTGCTGAGCTTTTGAAGCTGGATGATCGAAGTTCGGGAGGTTTTTCTGGGCGGTGGAACTGTGACGGCAGTCGCGGCTTTCCCGCTGGAGAGCCGAGGAACGGGATCAGCGAGAGGAGAAGGCTATGGAACTGGTTTTGGAAGTGGCAAAAAGCGGCTGGAGGCAATTTGTGTGTAAGTGCCTGAAGGGAGCTACATTCTTAGCTATAAGCTATAAAATCGGCTGAGTTTTTTCAGAAGAAAAAGAAGGGGAGGAAGAGCTGGAGGTACTGTAATGGCGACGGCCAGGGAAAACGAAAGTGATCGTGTATAGACTGTGGTTTTTTTTTTCTACATACCAGAGGACCGCGCCACATTCTGAAATCAATAAGGCGGATTAATTTTCCTTTCTCTTTTTTTTTTCACCTCCTCTCTGGTCTGGAAAAGAGGAGAGCTGTGGGAGTTTGTTTTTTTTCTCTCTCTTCTCTTCTGCCTAAGCTGCCTGCTCATTTAGGGAAGAGGGGGAAGAGGGGGGGCCTCTTCTCACTACAAAGTTAAGGCACTCGCTGGAAAAGGGTGTTTTGATTATCCACTTCAAAGGAAGGATTATGTGGCTTTGATTGAAGGGTTCCATTACTGTGTGGATTACAAATAGCTTCTCAACTTCTCACCTTAACCCCTTGGTGGCTGGATTTCTCTTTCCTTCTGAGCTCCCCCCCCCTCAGCAACCTGATTAACTGTTGTTCTGAAGCCTTTTTGCTGTGGTTGGAAGACGTCATTTGACTGCTGGCTTTGTGGGAAAGGATTATTTGTGGTTAACAAGTTTTACTTTTAAACTGCCTGTTTGGAGAGCTGTTTTCTTTTGTTTTCCTTTGTTCCATCGTTGTGGATTACAGTAAATTTTGGATCTTCTGCTGACATAAGAACTTGACGGTTGTATTGGTGGAACCTATGGCTGCAGTGTAGTAAGCCTTACTATATTGGAACTGTTACAGCGATCTGCAACATTGGGTTTGAAATATATTACATCACTATGGATAAAGGTACGAGAGCGAAAGCAAAAGAAGAAGAACAGGTTGTAAAACCTAAGAAGATTGAAAAAGCACCAATTGATGAATCTGTTCAGCCAACAGCTCTGCCCACAGTGTCATTGGACCAGACTCAAATTATGGTGGAAATTGGCAAGTTGTCGCAAAAAATGGAGAAAAATGAGGCTTCAAGGGTGAAAGATAAAAATGAAATGTTTAAAAGGCAAGAAAAGATGATGTCAACACTGACAGATTATACCAAAAAGGTGGACTTAAGTTTGAATAAATTTGAGGGAATGCTGAAAGTGGTTCAAATCGAGGTGGATGCGGTAAAGAAGGAAGTAAAAGGGACTCAGGAGGTGGTGCGGGACAGTAAGTTAAAACTGCAGGAACAAGAAATGAGGATAGATGCTGTCGAAGACATGATGAGAAAGCAGAACATTTTGATCCGTCAGGTACCGGAACGCACTCCGGATCTGTTAAGAGAGAGGGTGGTTCAGTGGTTAAATGGTTTAAAAATGGGGAAGGAATTTGTTCAAGAGGATTTAGGAAGTGTATTCCGGGTGGGTCCAAGAAGAGGGAGAGTGGCTCAAAGAAATGTGTTGGTTAAATTTGCAAATTGGGCAGATAAATTAAAAGTAATGGCTCATCTGAAAAGTGTTGGTTCAGACGCGTTGAAATTTGATGGCTCAGATGTAGAAGTCTACAATGATATTTCACTAAAAGAAAGAACATGGAGATATAAGATGAGGCCTGTTACTAAATTATTGATGGGTAAAAATATAAGGTATAATTGGAGATTTCCACAACAATTGCGCTTTTTCTATGATAAAAGAATGCAAGTTATTGATGAAGGCATTAATCCATTGGAATACCTGAGTTTGTTGGGATTGGTACAAGTAGATTCAGAAGAATGGAAAAATCTTAAGAAGGAAATGATGGATTCTGGAGCTTTGGGGAGGGAATATGGGAGGGAGGAGTCCGGTGGGGCAACAGGTGGAACACCACAACGAGGGGAGGAGGAGGAGGAGCCGTCTTTGATTATGATGGAGGAGGAGATAGGTAAGGAAGGATGAGCATTAGATAGTAGTAATCTTAATTAGCTAATAGAGGTAGAATGGGTAAGTAGCGCATAGCGCCGGCAGTAGGGCGCATCTTGCAGGTCCCCCCTCTCCCCTCTTTGGTTGACAGAGGCGACTTTTCGTTGGAAGGTGGGGAGAGTGAAAAATGTGTGTTTTATGTAGTGGGTATGGTGAAGGGTTTTTGGTGGCACGCCCGATGGAGAGTTTAAAGTTGGGAGAAGAATTTGGTTATGGATAGTATTAAAATAATATCGTGGAATGTGAAAGGTACAGGCTCTGTTCTTAAGAGACGGAGGTTGGAATCGGCGTTGAAAAAAGATAGACCAGATATTTTATTTTTACAGGAAACACATCAGAAATCAAAAGATACGAATAAACTTTATCTGAGTTGGATGCAACACTATGAGATGGCGTTTGGAACATCTAAAGCAAGAGGGGTGGCAACTATGATTTCTAGGAAGTTAGGATTTGAAATCACAAAAAAGATTGCTGATCAAGAGGGTAGGTATCTGTTCTTAAGAGGAAAATTGGAGGATGAGGAAATATTGTTGGTAAATATTTATGCTCCGAATGACCACCAAGTAGTGTTTCTTGAAAAAATTCGGAAAATAGTGGAGGGGGAAAATGTTGCAAAAATTATTGTGGCTGGTGATTTTAATTTGATCAGGTCAGGAATGGATTGCACAAACATAGCTAGAAGTGGAATGGGTGTGAAAGGGAAGGCGATGGACAAATGGATGAAAGTTATGGGTTTGAAGGATTCGTGGAGAGAGTTTAAAGGCTTGGAAAGGGCATATTCCTTTTTTTCGCATGTACATGGGACCTACTCGAGAATAGATTATGTTTTTCTGTCGGAAAATTTAATTGGGGATATAGAAAGTACGGAAATTGGGATTATTAAGGAATCGGATCATGCTAAAGTATATCTGGAATTGAAAGCACCAAAAAATATTCAAAGAGTTAGAAATTGGAGGTACGATCCTAATTTGTTCAAAGATCAGAAAAGCAAAGAGGCAATTATGGAAAGTTGGAAAGAAAGTTGGCAATGGAATGATAATAATGAGGTTGATTTTAATATTGTATGGGATACCATGAAGTCAGTTTTTAGGGGGGAAAGCATAAAAGTGGCAAGCCTTAAATATAAAAGCTATAAAGCAGAACACATAGAAAAAGAAAGGGAAATAAAACAATTACAGGAAGAACACGTAAAGAGTAAAGATAAAAAAATTCTCTTGAAACTACAAGGACTCAAGGCAGAAGTAATGGGTAAAGATATTGATAAAGTTAAACGAGATCTGATTTATTTAAATAGAGAATATTTTGAATTTAGTAATAAGAACTCAAAACTATTAGCAAGAGCAGCTAAGGTTAAAAGGGAAAAAAGAGAAATTGGGGTGTTAGTTGACAGGCAAGGTTCAAGGTGTAATAAGAATAGCGATAAATGTAAAATAGTTAGGGAATTTTACCAGGTGTTATATGCAGAAAAAGAAATAGATAGGGAAAAGCTTAAAAGGATATTGGAGAGGCAGTTAGGGAATGGGATAAAGCAAGAGCATAGGGAGAAAATGGAGGAAAAGATAACTGATAAAGAGGTTAAGGGGGTAATAAGCGGATTGAAGATAGGGAAAGCCCCGGGGGAGGATGGATTATCAACAGAGTTTTACAAAGAATTTAAAGAGGTGGTGGTCCCGAAATTGGTGAAGTTATATAATTATATATTAGATGGAGGATCAATCCCGACTTCATGGTATAACACTACAATTGTTCTTTTGCCAAAACCTGGTAAGAATTTGGAAAGAGTGGATTCGTACAGACCAATTTCGCTTATAAATCAAGATGCGAAGATCTTCACGGCAATATTGGCTAACCGTTTAAATAGTTTTATGGGGGAATATATAAATGTTGATCAAGATGGGTTTCTAAAAGGACGACACATGGCGGATTTGACTAGAAGGGTATTAGATTTAATAGACAGTGTTAATCAAACAAAGGAAAAAGTGGGATTACTATCATTGGATATTTTTAAGGCATTTGATTCATTGCAGTGGTCTTCAATTAAGGAAATAGTTAGAAAATATGGGTTTGGAGATAAATTTAATAGGGTTATAGATTTACTATATCAAAAAGGAAATGCCAGGGTTAGAGTAAACGAGGAGCTCACGGATGTGGTAAAGCTAGAGGCAGGTACTAGGCAGGGTTGCCCATTATCTCCTATTTTGTTTATAATGGCAATGGAGATTTTAGCTAAAAGTATAAGGGAGGATTTAAATATAGAGGGGATTATGGGTAATAAAGTGAGCATGTACGCTGATGATACATTGCTTATGGTGAAGCACCCTGAACAGGTAATGGACAGGATTAAAGATCATCTACAAGTATTTCAAGCTATAACAGGATTAAAGATAAACTGGGATAAATCTGAATTGATGTTGTGTAATTTGAAATTGAGCGAGATGGGTAGGACGGTGTCGACACTTAATATACAAATCAAAGATAAGTTGAAGTATTTAGGGATAACTATTTCAAACAAATTAGAAGAACTTAAACGATTGAATTATGACAGCTTGAGAATTGAATTTAGGAATAAAATACGAGAACTTCAGAAGTTAAAGCTGTCATGGTTTGGAAGGATTGCTATGTGTAAAATGATACTGTTACCAAAGATTAACTTTTTATTTGACACGCTCGCGATCCATTTAAAAGAGAAAGAAATCAATGAGTTTCAAAAAATGTTTAATGACTTTTGTAATGGAGGAAAAAAATCTAGGCTTCCAAAGAAATTATGGTATTTGTCTCAGAAAAAAGGGGGGTTGGGTATGCCAAACCTCTTAGCATATTATCGAGCATTTCAAGTCAAGAATGTTGTGAAGATCTTGGCAAGAGAAAAGGTAATTTGGGAACAATTGGAAATGAAAGAATACAGAAATATTGGAAACTTGAATTTTCTGGGAATGAAAGATAAGACGAAAAGGTCAAATAATACTATGATGAAAGGTCTCATGGAGGTGTGGAAGAAGGTAAAAAAAGATATGGTTCCGAATCTCTCCCCAATCTTGGAATTGACTGATATGATGTGTTTCCCAATAAAATTAGATAAAGAAAAAATAGAAATATTGGATAAAAATGGGACGTTGTTATTGAAGGATTGGTTAAAAGCATGTGATGTTGATGCCGAGCGGAAAAAAATGTTTGAGATATTAAACTTGAATTGGTTTCAGAAGTTAAAGGTGGACAACTGGAATAAAAAATATAAAAGAGAACTAGGATCAGATAGAGTACTTACGGAATTTGAGGAATTGGTAAGGAAGATTAGAAAAGGCGAAAGTAGTATTAAGGGTCTTGTAAGTAAGCTTTATAATATATTGAATAGAGGTGCAGATCCACAGGAGGATTTGAAACGGAAGTGGGAACAAAATTTGAATATAAAAATTGGGGAGACTGAATGGAAAAATAAATGGAAAAAGAGAATTATGAGAACAATGTCTGTAAGAATTAAAGAACATAATTTCAAGATGTTGTGGCAATGGTACCTGACACCATTAAGACTTTACCAGATGGATAATAAAAGAGATAAGTTATGTTGGAGATGTAAAGAATTTGATGGAACATATGAACATATGTGGTGGAGTTGTAAAAAAATAAGGGATTTTTGGGGAAAAATAGAAAATGAATTTGGTGAAATATTGGGTAAAAATGTTAAGTTGGTGTCGGGTACTATTCTTTTAACGAATGTGGAAGATCTGGGTTTAAACAAGGAGGAAAAAGAACTACTGGAAATTGTACTGACAACGGGTAGACAATGTATAGCCAGAAATTGGAAAAACGATGTAGATATTCAGGTTGGAGAATGGTATAAAGAAATGTGGAGTTTAGCATTGAACGATAAATTGACATGGGAGATTAAAGTCAAAAGAGATAATTTAAAAGAGAATAGATTCTGGAATATATGGAAACCGTTCGTGGATCACTCTATTATGGCAGGTGATAGTTCAGGACCAGTACCATCTCAAAGAAGTTTCTGGACTTGAGTTAAAAATAAACTCTCCGGGCATTGTATATATTCACAGGGTGTTTTTTTTTGTTTTTTTTTTAATTGGTTAAAAAGATTAGTGGTAGTACAGAAAGTTTTTTTTTCCTATTATTTTGGATTTTGAAATAAAGGTTCTTAATATTTGGTGGTTAAATAGTAGTTAATGAATATAGATATTGTTATGTGCTACCATATAGTAATGTTTGTTAGTATGATATTATGGACTCGTTAGTGTAATGTACTGTTAATGTATTGTTAATCTTTTCTTTTCTTTTTTCTGTATGTTTATTAAAGATTTAATAAAAAATTTAAAAAAAAAATTAAAAAAAAATGGCAGCTCGGCTGCCTCGTGGCCACCCCTTTTATGAGGGAGCTGGCCACGCCCTAAACTACCCGGATCATTCGTCCTGTGGGGGGGCCCGCAAAGAGCGCGGCGGCCATTTTGGCGCCGCGCTTGCATTGCAGGCGCACCCCCCAATAACGGACTCAGACACCATTGAAAGTGGATAACGGCATTGGGCCACATTTATTGATTCATGCCCTAGTCCGAATTATAAATTTGTATTGGTAAAACGACCAATCATAATTCTTAAGGCAAGCAGGCCGAAGTAACACTGGTAAGGTACCACCCAAAATTGCCAACGGCAATTGGTTACAATGTATCAATTTGTATCAATTTGTTTGTTGACAACAAACAAATTGTTGACCGTAGTCAATATCTAACTGATGACCCCACCCTCTGACTCGTATCCGTGAAATCACGGGGTGATGCATGCTGGCTAGCTATCGCCATCACCCCATCGCCTGGTTCGTCGTTGACCGGACAACGTTTAACTAATTTATTCCTATCTAGTGTTGTCCAGTCAATTGCGAACCTGCCGGATACCTGTGGGTCATAACTGTTTACCTTACCAGTGCTACCCGCCACACGGAGGGGCTTCAAAGAAGACCTGATGCCCCCCCAGACCGTCAGCTCGGTCAACAGGCCTGCTCGCCAATCACCCAACAGGAGATCCATACCTCCTCGCGACAGATGGACCCCATCCCCTGCATACAAATCATAATTTTCCAATCCAATAGCGGGGTGACGACTGACCCGTCCCCAAGCCTTGTCGGCAAGGAACCGCGCCACCGCCTTATTGACCGCGCGCCTAGCGCGGTCAATGGCCATGAGGTCAACTCCTCCTCTGTACGAATGGCGCGGGACAATGTCCGACCAAACCAGGGTTGCGGGAGGCCAGACGTAGTGCAAGTAGGCGAGGTCCTCGCAAATCGCATGCTTTAGCGACAAGCCAGTGACCTGACCCAAATCGTTGCCCCCAAGTGCATGACGAGAATGTCGGGCGGGGCAGCACTTCTGCCTGAAAACAGAAAAGGCAGCAGCTCCCGCCACAACATCCCAGGCTTACCATGCCATGTGAGACTGGCGTGTTCACCCAGTCCCAGTCGGGGTCCCCACTCTGTCGCCGCAGCGTAACGCGCTGCCCTTTGCACGTAGCTGTGGCCCACCAGCCATACTGTCACTGGTGTAATACGACACCCAGGGTCTGTAAGGAAAAAACGAGGGAAATGATGTAAGGTGACTGGGTTGGTACTCACGGGGGGAGCGGGCGCACATAAAACTGAAAACATCGTGAACCCCACCTTCCCATGCTGCATATGTCAGCCCCGGAGTACCCAAACGCAGCTGCTGTAGAGGCTGCCCCGATACAGAACGAATGTGTGCCATAACGGGCACCTGGTAGGCCCACCCTGGCGAGGGCTCTGCCTGTCACCTTCCAAAACTGAAATTTAGTGAGGGGAGACCCATCCTGGTGACAGAAAAACGGGCCATGGTGCGTGCCACGCAGTGCAAGAAACTCCTGTAGGGCACCAACCGGACAGATGTCTGCCAAAGAACACCGCAGCAGTCTTACACCACTGCCTACGCCCTGCTGATCAGTCTTAGAGGAGCGTATCCTCAACTGGGCCCAGTCTTTGGCAACATATACATCTTCGAGTTCCAGTGCCCTACAACTTGCATCCGCCTTAGACAGCATCACAAGTTCGCTGATGCGGAGCGCTCCAAAAAATGCCACCGTTGTGGCTGCATGAAAAAGGGCTGCCTCATAATGATCAAAACAGAGGCCTGGCCAGCCCCGGGCCAACTGGGTAAGAACCCCTGGGGAAATAGGGTGCCGGTCCTCCGTGCAACGCCCGCGCTCGGGCACCCACCCCTCCAAAACATGTCTCACACGGAAGTCAGAGGTGCTGTCCACATGACCCCCCACCTTGGCCATAAAAGCCAACGCTGACAGCTTAGATGCTATGGTGCGAGGTGCGAGGCCCTGGGAATGCAGGTGAACCATGAACCGCAGCACATGGTCCACCGGGATAGGCCAGGTCTCTGGCAGGTGAAATTGGGCGGAAAATGCCCTATAAGAATTAAAAGCTTGTTGATACGCCTTACGCGTGCGGGGCGCCAGTGACAGGCCGATCGCCCGGTTCACCTCTCCCTGCCAATGGTCCATATCTCGTCCGGGAGTGGTGAGGGAAATTCCTCCGCATCCGGGGCCAAGGCACGGAACCGGGAGATCTGCAGGCGGGACAAAGCGTCGGCAATATCATTATTAACCCCTGGGACGTGCCTAGCCCTGAACAAAACGTTGAGGCGCAGGCAGCGCAGCACAAATTGGCGCACTAGGTCCATAACCCTGGGTGATTTAGAAGTCTGTGCATTGATGATACGGACAACCGCAGCGTTGTCACACCAGAAATGCACGACCGAGTTGGCCCATTCCTCGCCCCACAGCATCAAAGCCCCCAGGATAGGAAAAATTCAAGGTACGTGAGATCACGCAGGCGACCCGTGCCTGCCCATGCCGGTGGCCACCCACCATAGGCCCACTTCCCATTGAAGTACATCCCATAACCCAGGGATCCTGAGGCATCAGACTGGACCTGGAAACTCGGGGAAGCCAGGAGGTCAGACCTCCAAAATGAGACCCCATTGAACTCCCGCAGGAACTGTAACCAGACGAACATGTCTGCCCTGATACCCCGGGTAATCCTGACTCTATGGTGGGGCCTGGATAACCCTGCCATGGCATCGCATAAGTGCCGGGCAAAAGCCCTGCCCGGTGCGACCACCCTGCAGGCAAAATTAAGGTGACCATGTAACACTTGGAGTTCCCTCAGCGATGCCTTGCGCTTGGCCAGCAAATCCGAGATGAGGGCCACTAACCGGGACACCTTATCCCCCGGTAACCTAGACGCCTGCGCTACTGTGTCGATCTCCACCCCCAGGAATACTAGCTTGTTAGATGGGCCCTCGGTCTTTTCGGGCGCTAAAGGGACACCAAGTTCCTCCATTAGCGTCTGAAATGTTTTGAGGAGACGTGGACACGTGTCCCCGCCCAGTTCACCCCCGAATAAAAAGTCATCCAGGTAATGGGCTACAGACCGGGACCCTGACCTGCGCACGAACGCCCACTCCAGGAAGGTACTGAAACGCTCGAATGCAGAGCATGATATGGAACAGCCAAAAGGCATGGCCTTATCAAAATAATATTCACCCCGGAATTTAAAACCCAGCAATTCAAAGTCGCCCGGGTGCACAGGCAAGAGGCGAAAAGCCGACTTAATGTCGCACTTAGCCAGTAGCGCACCCGGGCCACATGAGCGCACCATGCGCAGCGCACGGTCAAAAGACGTATACCTGACTGAGCAAAGGTCATCAGGTATAGCATCATTGACCGATCGGCCGGCTGGGTAGGACAAGTGATGGATAAGGCGAAACTCGCCCGGAGATTTCTTGGGAACCAAGCCCAGGGGCGATACCTTAAGGTTAGTGAACGGGGGTGCAGGGAAAGGGCCGGCGACCCTGCCCGCATTGACCTCCTTATTAATGCTGGCGGCAGCCACCTCCTCCCTTCCCCTAAGGGACAAAAGGTTGGGGGCATCCTGAGGGGACCTGTCACCCATGAAAGGAATACGGAAACCCTGTCTAAAGCCCCGAAGCAGATAATCTGCATCCTCCCCCTTCGGGTACAATGCGAGCCAACGCTCCAACATGTCTACATTAATTGGGGAGGGAGCCTTTCGGTGAAGTAGCTCCATCTGCGGCAGGCTTGCCAGTCCACTGTCCGCCCTTCCCTCTGCCCCGCGTCCCTCCAGGCCTGGGACAGGCAGAGGCTGCGTGGGGGCCCGCACAGGTGGGACACTCATGCCTGTACCTGCAATTTTTCCTATTGCAGGAACCATTAGACGAGAAAGTCCAGCACAGCAGGCGGGCTGGAACCCCCTGCCCCGCCACCTGGCGGGGAACCTGAGCTGGAGCCGCTCGCTGGACCGCATGTCCACAATGGTATCTCTCCCCTGGCGCAGGGCGCGTGGGCGTCATATACAGAAGCCAAAGCCTCTGGCACGGCTCATCCCACCTCATCTCGGGGTGCAGGGGAATCCGCATGCGGAATTCCTCGTCATAAGCCAACCACGAGGGGCCCGGAAAGTCGACCATCGCCCTATAGATGTTGTCCAAATATTGGACCATCGGAATAGCCAAATCTGGCCGCGCTCTCAAGTACACTGCCATGTAAATTAAATAAGCCGGCAGCCAGTTGGCCCAGGTACGTGGTGGCTTGCGACGACGTGCCTGCTCCTTATCCTTCTCATCCTGCCCCTCCCTCTTCTCCTTGGTGGGCTCTCTGTTTAAGAGTGAGAAGATATCGACATACTCCCCCTGCCATATCTTTTCCCTGGTGGCTTGTGCTAGGTGGTCACCCAGTGGCAAAGAATATCCCGCCGTTGGCAAGGCCGAAACTGGGACCGCAGCCAGCGCGGGCATCTGAAAAGGGGCCTGTGCTAGCCCCGCCACCCCCAATAAATTCCCGGCAGGGTAGGGAACACCGGTAACCCCAGCAAGCTGTGCAGCAGTCGACATCGCCGAGTGGGGCGCCGGCGGCTGGGCCACCGCACCACCCGCGCGAGGCCAAGGCCATTGAAAGGCCCCCCAGTAGTGGCAAGGTGTGTAGGTGTATTGGCTTGTACCGGATACTCACATGTCGCACCCCCGCAGGCCGCCCCCACCGGGGGTTCCGGCCCACCGGGGGCGTCGGAGCTCACGACCGCCGTAGAGCTCATCATCGGGGCCTGACCCACACCTGCTTGCTGGCCGGGGAGCTGCGAGGCAGTGGCTGAAGTCGCGCCACGCGCCTGCAGCAGCTCGACCCGTCCCGTCGCCTGCTGCTGCCCGACCGACGGCGCCTCAAAACTAACCCCACCGGTAGCCCCAGCGTGGCTGGCCCGAGCCAAAGAGGCCTCAAGGGCCGCCACACGGGCCAGTAAGGCCTGCACGCTAACCTGGGGCCAAGGGCCGGCCGGCCCACCTGTGAGAGGCGCGGGTACAGGGCCCTGTACCCCAGGACCCGGGTAGGGCCATTGTCCCGCACCGAAGCCCGGGAGGGTCGGTGCCGGCACCTGCCAAGGCAGAGGGCCAGCCCACCCCCCGAGGCTAGAAGGCCCCGTGGGGAGCTGCGCCACCGCCGGTGCAGGCCCAGCAGAATGAGCAGATCCAGAAGCGGTGTCCACCGCGTGTGGGGCGCGGGCCGCAGCTTCCGGCCAAGGGGTGACCGACCCCATCCCGCCGGTCCCGGCAGGTGCCGGCAAAGGCGGCTGCTGGGGAGGCGCCACCGTGGTCCTCCGACCCGGATTGCGCCTCCTGCTCGTGCGAGCCGCGCCCGAAAGTGCCTTCTTCTTCGAAGGCATCTCGCTCAAGGCAAAGGAAGCCGAAAGAGAAGATTCGCCGCCAAAAAGGCTTCCAAGTAAGGAGCGACGGAGACACGGGGAAAAACTTCTCCGCTCCGTCGCTTAGCTAAAATGGCAGCTCGGCTGCCTCGTGGCCACCCCTTTTATGAGGGAGCTGGCCACGCCCTAAACTACCCGGATCATTCGTCCTGTGGGGGGGGCCCGCAAAGAGCGCGGTGGCCATTTTGGCGCCGCGCTTGCATTCTCCTCCTTGTTTAAATTCATACTATCCACATCTGTAAGCATAATGGTACCTGACACCAGTTTGATCTTTTTACTGAGTATTTCATTAATCTCTTTTCTATTCTACCCCAAAAATCCTTTATCATTTTACAACCCCACCACATATGTTCATAGGTTCCTATAGTGTCTTTACATCTCCAACATAAATTATCTTTTTTATTATCAATCTGGTGTAACCTCACTGGTGTCAGATACCATCTCCACAACATTTTATAATTGTGCTCTTTAATTCTAACTGACATAGTTCTCATTATCCTCTTTTTCCATTTATTTCTCCATGCATCTTTTTCTATCTTTATGTTCAAATCCTGTTCCCACTTCAATTTCAAGTCCTCCTGTGGATCACCCTCCCTATTTATTAAGGCATACAGTTTGCTTACTAGGCCCTTAATGTTTCTGTCACCCTTCCTAATTTTTAATACTAATTCTTCGAACACCTTCGGCTCCCTTCCCTGGCCTGCCCGGTCGGGGGAGGTGGGAGCCCAGCTGGAGCCATTTTCCGGACGCGGGGCTATGAATAGCTGCCGCCATCGAGCCCCGAGAGCCACGCAACACCTTCGGCTCCCTTCCCTGGCCCGCCCAGTCAGGGGAGGTGGGAGCCCAGCTGGAGCCGCTTTCCGGACACGGGGCTATGACTAGCCGCCACCATCAAGCCCCGAGAGCCACGCAACACCTTCGGCTCCCTTCCCTGGCCCGCCCGTTCGGGGGAGGTCAGAGTCCAGCTGGAACTGTTTTCCCAGTGGTGGGGGCTTTAGGGCTCCGGTGAGGATGTTTCGAAGCCAGGGGTTTGTCTTATGGATGGGAGGGAGCTGAGGGTTTGGGCAATTGTTCTTCGGATTTCAGTACTGTATTTAATGGTATTTTGTATAATCTATATTTGTATTTGCTTTTGCACTTTGCATTTGGTGTAACTGTTTAATGAATTGTCTTGAATATATTGTAATGTATTGTGATATATTGTATTTTTTGTGTGATTACTGTGATATTATTATGCTGTACTTCTAACTTATAAACTGCATTGAGTCGGTCCTCGGGCGGAGAATTGTGTTATATAAATTAAAATTTCAATTCAATTCAATTCAACTCCGTCCTTTCTCTATCTATATCTAATTCTCTTACATATTTGCAATTCCAATTATTAACCCTCATTATCTGAAACCAATTCAGTTTCAACTGTTCAAACAACTTTTTCTTCTTACTTTCAATTCTACAAATCTGTAACCAGTCTTTCACCAGGAAAGCATCATTTTTTCCCAATATTCATTTTGTTTCTTTATCTATTTTTAATGGAAAACAAGCCATATCTGTTAATTCCAAAATTGGGGAGAAACTTGGGGCCAAATCATTCTTCAATCTTTTCCACACATTCATGACTCCCTTCATCATTGTGTTATTAATAATTGTCTTTCCTACCTTTGCTCCCAAGAAGATCCTTTTGCCTATATTCCTAAAATCTTTCATCTCCAACTCCTCCCATATCGTTTTTTCTCTTGTCAAGATCTTCACTACATTCTTAATTTGAAAAGCACGGTAATATGCTAATAGATTCGGCATTCCTAACCCCCCTTCTTTCTGAGGTAAATACCATAATTTTTTTGGTAATATAGACTTTTTACCTCCATTACAAAAATTATTGAACAACTTTTGAAAGTCATTAATTTCTTTATCTTTCAATTGAATTGCCATTGCATCAAATAAAAAATTAATTCTAAGTAACAACATCATTTTAGTAAGTGCAATTCTCCTAAACCATGACAATTTCAACTTTTGAAAACTTTGCATTCTAATCTTAATCTCCGTTTTTAAACTATCATAATTCAGTCTTTTAAGCTCTTCCAATCTATTTGATATAAGTATCCCCAAATATTTCAGCCTATCTTTGATTTGAATATTACTCAGTCCCTTTATCTTCTTCGCTTCCCCTTCAGACATCATACACAACATCATTTCCGATTTATCCCAATTTATCTTCAACCCTGTGATATCCTCAAACTCCTTAAATTGTATTCTAATCCTATCCATAACCCTCTCTGGATGTTTAACAATTATCACTGTATCATCAGCACACATGCTTATTTTATTACCCATTATCCCTTCTATTTTTACATCTTCTCTTATCATTTTTGCCAATATTTCTATTGCCATGATAAACAGTATAGGAGACAAAGGGCAACCCTGTCTAGTGCCTGCTTCTAAATTTACCTCATCTGTGACCCCATCATTTACTCTAATTCTGGCTGCCCCTTTCTGGTATAATAAGTCAATTATTCTCCTAAATTTATCACCAAATCCATAACTTTTAATAATTTCCTTAATCGAATTCCATTGTAGGGAATTAAATGCTTTAAAAAAATCTAGAGATATTAAGCCCACTTTTTCTCTCGTTTGATTCACATTATCTATTAGATCTAATGCTCTTCTAGTCAAATCTGCCATATGTCTCCCTTTTAAAAAACCCACTTGGTCTTCATTTATATATTCCCCCATGAACTTGTTTAAGCAATTTGCAAATACTGCTGTGAAGATCTTAGCATCCTGATTTATAAGAGAAATTGGTCTGTACGATTCCACCTTCTCCAAATTCTTTCCCACTTTTGGCAACAGAACGATTGTAGTTCTATGCCATGAAGTCGGAATTTGCCCACCATCTAATATATAATTATACAATTTCACTAACTTTGGTACCACAATATCTTCAAATTCCTTATAGAAATGAGCCGGCAAGCCATCCTCACCTGGGGCTTTACCTAACTTCAACCCCGCTATTACCTCTTTTATTTCCTTTTCCAAAACTTGCTCTTCCATTTTATCCCTGTGTTCCTGTTTTATTCCACTCATTGTTTGTCTCTCTAAGAACTTTTTAAGCTTCTCCATATCTATCTCTTTTTTTGCATACAAAGTTTGGTAGAATTCCTTCACAATTTTACATTTATCTGTAATCTTGTTACACCTTGCCCCTTGATCACTAACCAAAACTCCCATTTCTCTTTTTTCTCTTTTAACTTTTGCCGCTTTTACCAATAATCTTGAGTTTTTATTACTAAATTCAAAATACTCCCTATTTAAATAAATCAAATCTTTTTTTACCTTTTCTATTTCTTTGCCGGCCAATTCTGCTTTCAATCTTTGAAGTTTTGCAAAAAAAATCTTATCTTTACTTTTTGAATGTTCTTCCTGTAATTGTTTTATTTCCTTTTCACTTTTATCCTGTGTTAACCTATATTTTTTGTATCTATTACTTGCTAACTTTATACATTCCCCTCTAAAAACCGACTTCATGGCATCCCAAACCATGTTGAAATTTACCTCGTCGTTGTCATTCCATTGCCAACTTTCCATCCAACTTCTTGTAATTTGTTCTTTACACTTTTGATCTTTAAATAAACTGGGATCATACCTCCAATTCCTCCTTCTTCTACCGTCATTCTGTAACCTCAAATCCAGAACCACTTTAGCATGATCTGATTCTTTAAAAATTCCAATCTCAATCTCCACAATATTTTCAACCAAATTTTCAGATACAAATATATAATCTATTCTAGAATAGGAGCCATGAACATGTGAAAAATAAGAATACCCCCTTTCAGACCCCCTAATCTCTCCAAGAATCTTTCAATCCTAATGCATCCATCCATCCAGTTGTCCAAAGTTTTATCTTTAATACCTACACCACACCTTGTTACATTTGTACAACCCAAATTTGATCTCACTAAATTGAAATCACCTGCTACTATCATCTTTGTCAATTTTTCTATTTCTATAATTTTACGAATTTTTCCAGAAAATTAGCTTGATATTCATTTGGAGCATAAACATTCACCAAAGTTATTTCCTCATCATCTATTTTCCCTTTTACTATCAGATATCTGCCTTCTGGATCCGAGATACTTTTTATTATCTCGAATCCTAGTCTAGAAGAGATCAAAACTGCAACTCCTCTTGCTTTTGATGTGCCAAATGCCTTTTCATAATGTTGCATCCACCCTAGAAAAATTCTATTTCTATCCTGTGATTTCTGATGAGTTTCCTGTAGAAAGACTATGTCCGGTCTATCTTTCCTCATAGCCGCTTCTAACCTCCTCCTCTTAAGAACAGATCCTGTACCTTTTACATTCCACGTTAATACTTTAATACTTCTTATATTTTAATTCAACATCATCTCCTCTCTCTTCCCAGCTCTCCATTGGGCGTGCTATCTTTAACCCATAACAATTAAAAAAAACATAAAACATACAAAACCAACCTCCCCACTTTCTTCGGGAAAAAAGCCGCCTTCGTTCTCCAAAGAGGGGAGGGGGGACATGCAAGATGTACTTGGAGGTTAATGCTCTAGTGCATCCTCCTCATTATAAAACCAATTTACAAAAAACTTATATCATATAAGAGTTCATAACCATTTTACCCTCTATCCCTTGCTTATCTCTTCCTCCACCACAATCAATGATAGCTCCTCCTCTTCTCGTCCCTGTTGCCCTCCGCCTGTAGCTCCACCCGCTTCTGCAACCTCATAATCTCTTCTTATGCCACCTGATTCCAACAGATCTTTTCTAAGAGTTACCCAATCCTCAGAGCCCGCCTTAACCAGATCAAACAAGCTCAAATACTCCAGTGGGTCAGTCCCTACATCAATAACCTGTATTTTTTTCGTAGAAAAATCTCAACTGTTGTGGGAATGTCCAATTATATCTTATACCTTTTTTTGTCAACAATTTAATTACTGGTTTCATCTTATATCTCCAAGCTCGCACCTTAATAGAAATATCATTATAAACTTCAACATCAGAGCCATCGATTTTCAGAGCACCAGACCCAGCTTGTTTTAAAAAAGCCATTACTCTAAGCTTGTCACCCCAATTTGCAAATTTAACCAAAACATTTCTGTGAACAACTTTTCCCCTTCTTGGACCCACTCTATACGCACTTACAATATCCTCCTGAACAAAATCCTTTCCCATTTTCAAATTATTTAACTATTGAACAACTCTATCTCTTAACTGGTCTGGTGTCCTTTCAATCAAATGACGTATCACAATATTCTGCTTCCTCATCAATTCTTCCATAGCATCTATTCTTTTTTCATGCTCATCCATTTTCATCTTATTCTCCCTCACACCTTCTTGAGTTTCTTTTATTTCACCTTTCATAATTTTCACCTCATTTTGCATCAACTTCACATTTCCTTCTATTTTTTGCAAGCTTAGTTCAACTTTTTTGGAAAAATCCACAATGGTTGAAACCACCTTATCCTGTTTTTTCAACATTTCATTCTTATCCTTCACTCTTGCCTCTTCCATCTTCTCAAACTTCTGAAACAGTTTATCAAATTCAACCATAATTTGTGTCTGATCATAAGGTTCAGGTGATGCTGAGGAAGGTACTTCCTCCACTGGTGCTTTATCCTTTCTCTTAGATTTCATCACAGGCTCCTCTTTCTTTGCATCCTTTGCCTTTCCTCTTGTAACCTTATCCATGGTAATGTCAAATAAAAGCTTCAATGTCGTGATACTCTTGAATCTAGGTGAAACCTCCCCTTGAGCTTGTTCCAGTGTTGCAAGTGCTGTGATCAATAATAATTGTAATCCTCTGGTTTAAAAAAAAATTTTTTTACAAAGTTTTGGTTGCTCTATTCCACAAACATCAGAAAACCAAAAGCCCAAAATTTCCAATAATGAAAGATTTTAAAAAAAACATAATCCAATTGTTGAGAACCAGTCCTTATATTTAGTATTGCCCAAATAACCTATAGTAGTTATGGTCCTCTTTACTTAATTAAAGATTTAATGAACAGTAAAAAAATAATAAAAAAAGAGAAAGGGGGAACCCAAAAGTACCAGTATGTCCTTAAAAATTTGTAATCCACTTGGTAAAGGACAAATATTTCCGCATCCAATCTTGCTTGTAGAGATATCCTCAAAAGTACAATGGAAAGCCAAATCACGCCACCAGGAACTAATTCACTTGTATTCACAGCTATGAAACTGTTGCCATAACAAGAGGGAAGGGGGGACACTCTGTAACAATATAGAGGAGAGTAACTGTATATATCCAAAGAGAAAAAATCAGAGGAAAGAGATATCAAAGCTTAAAAGTTTAAAAACGTATCCAGCCAACAAATCCGGCGAAAAAGCTCATAATCCGCATCCACGAAGGCTTCCTTATATCCCCGGCCGTGGTAGCATAATCACAGAGCAGCCCTCTCCTTACTCTCGTCCGTCTGCCGTTCAAAACTCGTCCTTGCCTTTGATCTTTTAGTGCCTTTTAGTGCCTTTATAAAGTCCAAGCCACAAACCTTTCACCCTTTATTCCCCCTCTTCTTCCTCCAAACAGCTCCAAAAAACCCACACCATCTCCAAACCTTTCTATACACACCCGTTGTCCGCACTTTCGGCACAGCTTAAGTTTCGTTCTTAAAGAGCCGCCGCCATTACTCAGGCCTCCTCCTCCTTCCTCCTATTCAATTCCACGGCACTTACTGCGACTTTGGGGCCATCAAGCTCCAAATTAGCCCACTCTTTTATCCTCCGCCGATATCACAGCCAGGCTCTTTTATTCCGACCCTCCAATTTTGAATCCATTTGTTCGCCAATGTTCCGATACTCTGATACTCCAAGCTCCTGTCCAACCTCAGGCGCCTCAATCGGCGTGGCTTACACCGCATCTCTCTCGCCACCCGATCTTCAGACTCCGAGGACTTGTAACCACCGCTTAATATCAACCACAAGCGGAGGATCGGGTAACTTAACTTTAAGCCTTTTTAAAGACTTTTTTATCGCCAGTTTGTGGCCAGTTTATCGCTAATAGAGACACTTTTACCGCGTGAGTGAAAAAGTTTGTGCTACTCCATCGCCATCTTAGCCACACCAGTGCTCATCTCTGTTTCAAAGCTGAAGAGCCAGCGCTGTCTGCTTCTGCACACATTTCCATAGTCATGTGGCAGGCATGACTAGACACCGGAGTGCACGGAATGCTGTTACCTTCCCACCGAAGTGGTCCCTATTTATCTACTTGCAATTTCTTGCTTTCAAACTGCTAGGTTGGCAGGAGCTGGGACAAAGATGGGAGCTCATTCCATCCTGCAGTAGTCGGGAATCGAACTGCTGACCTTCCGCCTCCCAGTCAGCGTCTTAGTCACTTGAGCCACTGCAGTCCCATTACAGATGGTAAGACCTCATGAAACAAATCTTTTGTGGTTAAGGTGGTTTGCAGATATTACCATATTAGAAGTACATCAGCAAAAGAGACAATAGCTTCTTTGAAGTCATCAGGAAAAGATATAACCCACAGTTCCAAATACACCTGGCAGAGTGTTCTGTGATGTCTATGTTCCTCGCCTGGGTATAGAGCAAGATTCAAGGAATCTTATGAAAAGAGATGGATTCCCTTTCTGATCCCTTGTTGGCTGGATGACCTCAGAGGCATCGGCATGTCCCCAAAGCAATATGGTTTCGAGTACGGGCGCGTTTTACTTCTGCTTCCAGGAATAACGAGGGCGGCACGGGCCAGATGAGTCACAGTAAACCCATTCATGTGGATTCACGGGGGCTTGGGCGTCTGGGAATTGAAGTCCAAAAACATCTGGAGTGCCAAGGTTCACCATCACAGGACTATACTCTAGTCTAGAGTAATCTGAGCCTTCAATATTTCTTTGAGTAAGGCCTTGTTTGTCATTTAATTAAACACAGACTAATCTAGCCCTTTAAATTCTACAGGAAAAAAGGCCAAACATCAGCCTGCTTCCCATTAGTAAGGCGAATGTGCTGCGCATGCACATCCTGGGTACACAGCATGAATAGCAGAGAGTGATTTAACATAGATTGCTTCATACTCGGCTACTAGATTATACCTCCCCCTTTCAAACAACTCTTCTCTGTCTTTCTTGGAAAAGCTATCTAAACGAAAACACCTCCCCACATCTCACTGCTGCAGTCAATTCTTTTATTTAATTACTCATTCTGTAAAAAAAGAAAAAAAGGAAAAAGAACTATTTGACAACTGACACCATGACTGGTAAGCTGGCAAGTACACATCCTTTCTCTTTATGATATTTGGCATGATAATCAAGGCCCTGATATATCAGAAACTTCTAGACACAAACAAAACCTGTTTTACCTGCCTTCACAGAATGATGGTTTGACTAAAGTGAAAGGGACAGGATCGGTGTGAACAGAAGAGGCATACGTTTGCAGGGGAAGGAATACATTATTAGAGGCACACTGGTGTGCACCTCTGATGTTCCACGACTAGGGAATTGAGCCATCAATTGGGTTTTTGTATTTTTAATATGTGTTCTTTTTTCTTTCTTTTTTTTTAAATTTTTATTGAATTTTCAAAGACATACAAAAAAGAAAAGAAAACAATAACTAACAATACAGTACATAAACAAAACCATAATATCATCTTAACAAACATTACAAAATGTTAGCACATAACAATATCTAGACTCATTAATTTACTGTATAACCACCGAATATTAAAAAAGAAACCATTATTTCAAGATCCAAAATACTAAAAACTTTCTGTGCTACCACTAATCTTAGGAAAAATAATAATCACCCTGTGAATATATACAATGCCCGGAGAGTTTATTTTCTGCTCAACTCCAGAAGCTTCTTTGAGATGGTACTGGTCCTGAACTATCATTTGCCATACAGGAATGGTCCACAAATGTTTTCCATATATTCCAAAATCTATTCTCTTTTATGTTATCTCTTTTCACTTTAATCTCCCATGTCAATTTATCATTCAGTGCTAAACTCCACATTTCTTTATACCACTCTCCAATCTGTATATCTATATCATTTTTCCAATTTCTAGCTACACATTGTCTACCCGTTGTCAATGCAATTTCCAATAATTCTTTTTCCTCCTTGTTTAAGCCCAAACCTTCCACATTCGTTAAAAGAATGGTACTTGACACCAACTTAACACTTCTACCCATTATTTCACCAAGCTCACCTTCTATTTTCCCCCAAAAATCCCTTATTTTTTTACAACTCCACCACATATGTTCATATGTTCCATCAAATTCTCTACATCTCCAACATAACTTATCTCTTTTATTATCCATCTGGTAAAGTCTTAATGGCGTCAAGTACCATTGCCACAACATTTTAAAATTATGTTCTTTAATTCTTACAGACATTGTTCTCATAATCCTCTTTTTCCATTTATTTTTCCACTCAATCTCCCCAATTGTTATATTCAAATTTTGTTCCCACTTCCGTTTCAAATCCTCCTGTGGATCTGCACCTCTATTCAATATGTTATAAAGCTTACTTACAAGACCTTTAATACTACTTTCCCCTTTTCTAATCTTCCTTACCAACTCCTCAAATTCTGTATGTATTTTATCTAACCCTACTTCTTTTTTATATTTTTTGTTCCAGTTGTCCACCTTTAACTTCTGAAACCAATTCAAATTTAATATCTCAAATATTTTTTTCCGCTCAACATCAGAATCACAAGTTTTTAACCAGTCCTTCAATAAAAGCATCCCATTTTTATCCAATATTTCCATTTTTTCCTTATCTAACTTTATTGGAAAACACATCATATCAGTCAATTCCAAAATTGGAGAGAGATTTGGGACCGTGTCCTTTTTTACCTTCTTCCACACCTCCATGAGACCTCTCATCATAGTATTATTTGACCTTTTCACCTTATCCTTTATTCCCCAAAAAATCATATTTCCAATATTTCTATATTCCTTCATCTCCAATTGCTCCCAAATTGTCTTTTCTCTTGCCAAAATCTTCACAACATTCTTAACTTGAAAAGCCCGGTAATATGCTAGCAAATTCGGCATACCCAACCCCCCTTTTTTGGGGGACAAGTACCATAGCTTCTTTGGGAGCCTAGATTTTTTGCCTCCATTACAAAAACCATTGAACATCTTTTGAAACTCATTAATTTCTTTCTCTTTCAAGTGGATCACTAGTGTATCAAATAAAAAGTTAATCTTTGGTAACAATATCATTTTACACATAGCAATCCTTCCGAACCATGACAGCTTTGACTTCTGAAGCTCTTGTATTTTATTCTTAAATTCCACTTTCAAGCTGTCATAGTTCAATCGTTTAAGTTCTTCTAATTTATTTGAAATGATTATCCCCAAATATTTCAGCTTATCTTTAATTTGTATATTAAGTGTCGACACTGTCCTACCCATCTCACTTGGTTTCAAATTACACAACATCAGTTCTGATTTATCCCAGTTTATCTTTAATCCAGTTATAGCTTGAAATACCTGTAAGTGATCTTTAATCCTGTCCATTACCAGCTCCGGGTGCTTCACCATAAGCAGTGTGTCGTCTGCATACATACTCACTTTATTACCCATGATCCCTTCTATATTTAAATCCTCCCTTATACTTTTAGCTAAGATCTCCATTGCCATAATAAACAGAATAGGAGATAATGGACAGCCCTGCCTAGTGCCAGCTTCTAGCTTTACCACATCCGTACGCTCCTCATTTACTCTAACCCAAGCATTTCCTTTTTGATATAACAAATCTATAACCCTATTGAATTTATCCCCAAACCCATATTTTTTAACTATTTCCTTAATTGAAGACCACTGCAATGAATCAAATGCCTTAAAAATATCCAATGATAATAATCCCACCTTTTCCTTTGTTTGATTAACGTTGTCTATTAAGTCTAATACCCTTCTAGTCAAATCCGCCATGTGTCGTCCTTTTAGAAACCCAACTTAATCAACATTTATGTATTCCCCCATGAAACTATTTAAGCGGTTAGCCAGTATTGCTGTGAAGATCTTCGCATCTTGATTTATGAGTGAAATTGGTCTGTACGAATCCACTCTTTCCAAATTCTTACCAGGCTTTGGCAGAAGAACGATTGTAGTGTTATACCATGAAGTCGGAATTGGTCCTCCATCTAGTATATAATTATATAACTTCACCAGCTTCGGGACCACCACCTCTTTAAATTCTTTATAGAACTCTGTCAATAATCCATCATCTCCCGGGGCTTTCCCTGTCTTCAATCCGCTTATTACCTCCTTAACCTCTTTATCAGTTATCTTTCCCTCCATTTTCTCCCTATGCTCTTGCTTTATTCCATTCCCTAACTGTCTCTCCAATATCTTTTTGAGCTTCTCCAAATCTACTTTCTTTTTTGCATATAATACCTGGTAAAATTCCCTAACAATTTTACATTTATCTCTATTCTTATTACATCTTAAACCTTGGCTATCAACCAATACCCCAATTTCTCTTTTTTCCCTTTTAACCTTGGCTGCTCTTGCTAATAATTTTGAGTTCTTATTACTGAATTCAAAATATTCTCTATTTAGATAAATCAAATCTCGTTTAACTTTATCAATATCCTTACCCATTACTTCTGCCTTAAATCCTTGTAATTTCATGAAAAAAATTTTGTCTTTGTTTTTTGCATGCTCCTCCTGTAATTGTTTTATTTCTCTTTCTTTTTCTATCTGTTCTGCTTTATATTTTTTATATTTATAGCTTGCCAATTTTATACTTTCCCCCCTAAAAACTGACTTCATGGTATCCCATACAACGTTAAAATTGACCTCATTGTTGTCGTTCCACTGCCAACTTTCTTTCCAACTTTCCATAATTGCCTCTTTGCTTTTCTGGTCTTTGAACAAGTTAGGATCGTACCTCCAATTTCTTACTCTTCGAATATTTTTTTTGTACTTTCAATTCCAAATATACTTTAGCATGGTCCGATTCCTTAATAATCCCAATTTCCGTACCTTCTATATCCCCAATTAAATTTTCAGAAAGTAAAACATAATCTATTCTTGAATAGGTCCCATGGACGTGTGAAAAAAAGGAGTATGCCCTTTCCGAGCCCTTAAACTCTCTCCACGAATCCTTCAAGCCCATAACACCCATCCAGTTATCCAACACCTTCCCTTTCAAACCAATTCCACTTCTAGCTATGTTTGTACAATCTAATCCTGACCTTATCAAATTAAAATCACCAGCCACAATAGTTTTTGCAACATTTTCCAACTCCACTATTTTCCGAATTTTTTCAAGAAACTCTGCTTGGTGGTCATTCGGAGCATAAATATTTACCAACATTGTAGAAATCTGATTCATGTCTCAATCAGTCTCATGAAGCAGCAGTTTATATCATCAGATCTTTTAAGATAGAAACTTAAGAGTCCACGAAGTCCAGCTTCATTAGGCTCAGAGTAAGGAACGAACAGAGAGAGACAGAAAACACGACTCCAGTCTTTGGCTGAACAAAGGATACTAATGGCTTCTCTTTATTCAAGCAGAGTGTCTCAGAAACGAAACTTAACAGAAACAAAACTTAAGGCACAGACAACCAATCAGAAAGTCAGAACCCAAATAAGGAGAAGAAAGGAGAAATCTTCTCATATTCTACGCATGCCCAAAATCCAGTGTTATCTCTCATGCAGACAAAGAGGACTTTTGTTTACACAATGTGAAGGCAGACAGGAAGACGGAAACCAGATGCCTTCCCACATGTCCTCCTTTTTCATTAAAATTTGAGAGAGGGACGGCTAATCATACCCCTGCATGTCATCATACTCCATAACTACTCCTCCATATACATCATCACTGTCCTCCTGGACATCGTACCCCTCCTGACTCCTGGTACCTTGTTCCGGAGGATGATACCTCATTGAGTACAATTGCCGTCGTGCAAAACTCGATGTCTCCCTTCTACGCAGTGGACATGCGTTACACATAAAAATAAGGTTAGGAATACAATTAATGCAAAAACACAAAGATATAAGGCAGATAATAATAATGAACCCATAAAAGAAAACTTGTCTAAGGACAGATAAATCAGGCAACCAAGAAGTCACCCAATCAAAGAGATTAACATCAGTGCGTACATTGTTAGTAATGCTCTCCTGTAAATTCTGAAGTTCTTTCTCAATAGTATTATTCAGATCCTGGAATTTTACCCGACATCCCTGGTTCCCGACCAGTTTACAAAATCCTCCGGATTTTGCTAACAGGTAATCTATGGCCAGTCTGTCCTGCATTTGGTCTTGATGAAGCTCAGTGATTTCCATTTGAAGATCCCGTATGACCCTCCCTGTGGCATTGATTGATTTCTCCAGCCTACAGGTGAGTCCCAAAATGGACCTTCTATTCTCCTGGGAAATGACACCTGGGTATGATCCCAAGGTGAGTGCTCCAGTGATAGCACTCCCTATAGCTCTCCCCCAGGAGCTACCATCAGAAAGCTGAACATCGATTATCACTTCATCATTGCAATCAGAACCCATCGGGCCGGCAGCAGCTCTCCGGCGCCGTGCATCTGCCCGAAGCGGCATTTGCACTTGTACGGGTAAGGTAAAATAACCCAATGCTGCACATTGATATTGTCCTGGATGGAAATTCGTGGCAACTCCATTAAAAAAGAACCACATGTTAGGATCCTTGATTTGCCATCCATTGCAAATTGAACCACTATCTATAGCAGAATAATCAGGAGTAAACATAGGAAACACATCATATATATCTTCAATAGTAGTGTTAAACAAGGTATAATTAAGCTTATAAGAACTGTTATAACTACCCCATAACCAAAAATAATCATCACAACCCGTATAATTGCCTACATTCTGCAAAACCCTTTTTGCTTGAGTCCAGTACTTCCATTTACTATTCCAGACTCCAGAACTATGACAGCAGAAACAAAGTCCTTTAGTGTATTTCTTGAAAGTCATGCTTCGCCAACGGGTGTTGTTAAATTGTTCTGGAGGATTAGAGAAGAGCGTAGACCTATCAACATGTTGCAAATGTCCAATAACCAACTCAGGCGTGTTGAACAATGCCGGAAGAAAGGCCATTTGAGACACTGCCAGTGGATGCTCATAGTATAACGTTGCATTCTTACCATGAACCTCAAACATATAGTTAGCATGACGAAGCCAAAAGTTGGGGTTGCCCCCATGAGTCATTGTTCTTACAGCTGGAAGCACAGTAAAAAAGAAAAGAACAAATGTCAGCAAATTTAGTCTACTGGTGAACCACCATCCTGGAGCTGAGTAATCTTCTTCTCTCTCCATGGGCGGATCGCTCGACCAGGAATCCTTCCACTCAGAATTCCCTTGTTGCCAATAAACGACCAATGGCTTAGGAAGACACTCCCCTAAGAAACAGGAGCATGCCCTGTTATTACTAGTACCATGTAACTAAACGTGAAACATGAGTGACATATAACACAAATGCAATATCACAAACCCATTTACATGTGTAGGGCACTGAAAACTCTGCCATGTACTTCTGAAGGTACCTTGAGATATGCAGTTTCATAAGGCAATACATAACATAAGCAAAGACAGGTCTTTCTCCTACAAGAGAATAAGCAAACATTTAAGCATAAACAAAACATGAAAATTTCTTTTCTTCCTTACATGAAGGAGGTCTGGTTGCATTTTAGAAAGCATTTCTCACTTCCCCAATTACATGAGTAAGGCATTAAATTTCTTCTTCTCCCACTGGTGTGAGCGAAAGAAGCATTCAATAACTTATAATCAGCATAGCATGGTAACTCAAATACAGTACAAATCTCATTAAAGCATTTCACACTCATAGCCTGAGCAGGTAGACAATTTCTTAAAAAAGGCTGTCAGGTTTTATAATGCAAACAAAGCCAATTCTTCTTTAAAGTCCACACAAACTTTTTTTTCTTTTTAGTCCAATTAAAATGTCCAAATTAAAAGTCCAAATCTTGATTGAAGCTTCCTTAAACACTCTCTTCTCTCCAGCACAGTTCTTGGCATGGCAAAGGTTGAAATTAAGCCATAAATTAAGTCTCACTGAATTCACAAGACAATCCCACACAACCCCCTTTTTCAGCTTTTCTGGCAAACACACATTCCTTCATGCTCCAGCCACACCCATCTGCATTAAGGCAGGCGAAGAGGTGTGAAGGCACAAAGACTTCTCCAGAAGTTGCAAGTAATTTTACACAGAAGAAAATCACAGGGAATTCCAAGTTGCTTTCCCTGCAATCCTGATGCTGAAACTTGGGACAGCTCACTCTGGATCTCTTTGTTTGAGGGTTGGGCAGTTCAAAATCAGCCAAAAACTGCATGTCTTCTCCCTCCTTGTATTTTTGCAACAGCTTGCTGTCCATACAGGACGGATCCACGCCCCTTTTCCTCTGTATTTCTTTCATCTGCAGCTTCTGAATCTCAACTTTATGACAAACTGCATCTGTTAGTTTGTACTTGCACCCCTTTCTGGTCTTGGGTTTTGTGCATTCCTCCTTTGGGCCATCCTTCCATTTCTGCAGGATCTTCCTGCCCAAACATGAGGTATCAAATTTACTGCTCAGCTTCTCCTGCTTTTGTGATGAGGGTTGCTTCACGGGGGGGCTGAGATCCCCTATGCTCTTTGAAACACACTTCTTGCTTCCTGCCACTCTGCATGCATTAATAGCTTCAATCTGTGATGAGGTCCCCACCATTTGTTCCCCATCAGCTGGCACTAGTTGTTTTTCAGACTCGGCAGGCAGTATTGCAGCAGAGAACAGGTCTTTTGTAGGGCTAAAAGTGCTTGATTGCTGCAAGGCAGGATATAATGTCCCATCTCCATTTCCACCTCCACCCCCATCAGGGGGCTGTTGTTTCTCATATGATGGAGGGGCAGTTGCCATAGCCCCCCCCCCTTGGCTGGAGGCAAAAGCTGTGGGAGGGGGCCAGCAAGCCCCTGAGACAACAGAATATTCTTTGGAGTGAGTCTTTGAAGGCAGTCTCTAACTTCCTCCCACGTAAATTGAACTGATACAAAAATTCTCTCATGCTTTTGCAATGCATTTCCTATTTGATTCCACTGTTGTAAGTCCAAACATTCATCAAATTTAACCCAATGACAGTTTTTTTCTATAGCTTTGACCAGCTGTTGTATTTGCTTTTCATCAGCCTTTCGCCCATTGTTATTCAAAAGATCTGAGATATCTTTACAAAGTTCCTGCATTTGCGAAGAAAGCACACACCCCATGATAAAAATAATAATATTTTTCTTTTTCTTTCGTTACTCACCTAATGTGGGACCCAATGTAGAATTGGATGAATTTTGAGCGCTCGAATGACCTTTCCTCTGGTCGTAGGTGAATGAGACCTTCCGGTCGATGAGGTGATAATTAGGTGCTAAATGCTGAAGCAGAGTTCAAAGAAGGCTCTCTCATTGTAGTCCAAAGCGTCACACGGAGCGCCACTTGTAGAAATCTGATTCATGTCTCAATCAGTCTCATGAAGCAGCAGTTTATATCATCAGATCTTTTAAGATAGAAACTTAAGAGTCCACGAAGTCCAGCTTCATTAGGCTCAGAGTAAGGAACGAACAGAGAGAGACAGAAAACACGACTCCAGTCTTTGGCTGAACAAAGGATACTAATGGCTTCTCTTTATTCAAGCAGAGTGTCTCAGAAACGAAACTTAACAGAAACAAAACTTAAGGCACAGACAACCAATCAGAAAGTCAGAACCCAAATAAGGAGAAGAAAGGAGAAATCTTCTCATATTCTACGCATGCCCAAAATCCAGTGTTATCTCTCATGCAGACAAAGAGGACTTTTGTTTACACAATGTGAAGGCAGACAGGAAGACGGAAACCAGATGCCTTCCCACACAACATAATTTCCTCATCCTCTAATTTTCCTCTTAGCAACAAATATCTACCCTCTTGATCAGCAATCTTTTTTGTAATTTCAAATCCCAACTTTCTAGAAATCATGATTGCCACCCCTCTTGCTTTCGAAGTACCAAACGCCATCTCGTAATGTTGCATCCATCCCAAATAAAGTTTGTTCGTATCCTTTGACTTCTGATGTGTTTCCTGTAAAAACAATATATCTGGTCTATCTTTTTTCAACGCCAGTTCCAATCTCCGTCTCTTAAGAACAGAACCTGTACCTTTCACATTCCACGATATTATTTTAATACTTCCCATAACCAAATTCTTTTCCCAGCTTTGAACTCTCCATTGGGCGTGCCACCAACAACCCTACCACAATACCAACTACATAAAACACACACTTTCGCTCTCCCCACCTTCCTATAAAAAGCTGCCTCTGTCAACCAAAGAGGGGAGAGGGGGGACATGCAAGATGCGGCCTCCTTTCGGCGCTACGCGCTACTTGCCCATTCTACCTCTACTAACTACTTAAGGTTACTGAAATCTAATGCTCATTGCTCCTTACCTATCTCCTCCTCCACCATGATCAAAGATGGCTCCTCTTCCTCCTCTCCTCGCTGTGGTGTTCCACCTGTAGCCCCAGTGGCTTCCTCCCTCTCATATTCCCTCCCCAAAGCTCCAGAATCCATCAATTCCTTCTTAAGATTTTTCCATTCTTCCGAATCTACCTTTACCAATTCCAGCAAGCTCAAATATTCCAATGGGTTAGTACCTTCATCAATAACTTGCATTCTTTTATCATAGAAAAAACGCAGCTGTTGCGGAAATCTCCAATTATACCTTATATTTTTACCCATCAATAATTTAGTAACAGGCCTCATCTTATACCTCCATGTTCTTTCTTTTAATGAAATATCATTATACACTTCAACATCTGAACCATCAAATTTCAACGCATCGGGACCAACCCGTTTCAGATGGGCCATTACTTTTAACTTATCTGCCCAATTCGCAAATTTAACCAACACATTTCTTTGAACCACCCTCCCTCTTCTTGTACCCACCCGGAATACGCTTACCAAATCCTCCTGAACAAATTCTTTCCCCATATTCAAACCATTTAACCACTGAACCCTCTCTCTTAACAAATCCGGAGTGCGTTCCACCACCTGACGAATCACAATATTCTGCTTTCTCATCATGTCTTCCACAGCATCTATCCTTCTCTCTTGTTCCTCCAGTTTCAGCTTATTCTCCCGCACCACCTGCTGAATCCCTTTTACTTCCTCCTTTATGGCATTTACCTCAATCTGAACCACTTTCACATTTCCCTCCATTTTTTTCAAAGTGAAGTCCACCTTTTTTGAAAAATCTGCTATTGATGACATCAACTTATCTTGTTTTTTCATCAATTCATTTCTGTCTTTCACCCTTGAATCCTCATTTTTCTCCAATTTTTGAAACAACTTGCCAATTTCCACCATAATTTGAGTCTGATCATATGGCACTGTGGGCGGGGATGAAGACTGAGTGGCTTCCTCCATTGGTGCTTTTTCTTTCTTCTTAGGTTTTACAACTGGTTCTTCTTTCTTCGCTTTCCCTCTTGTACCTTTATCCATAATAATGTAATATATAAGAATCCCAATGCTGCAGTTCATTGTAAAAGATAGTCACTGAAATGAAGCTTATAACACTGCAGCCATTGGTTCCACAAGCAAAAAGTCAAAAAGTTATTGTAATCCCCAAAAATCAAGCCGAAGGAAAAAAAAACTCCCCTAACAGGCAGCTCGGGAGAAAAAAGAAGAGCAAGTAAAAATGTTAATCCACAGCAGGTCCGTTTCCCCGAAGCAGATAATCCAATCAATCGTTTTCCAACTGCGGTAAAAGGGCTTCAAGGTAACAGTCAGCCCAAGCTTCTCCTTTAATAAAAAAAAACCCAAGCCGCCAAAGAGGGAGAAAGAGCCCAAAATCAAATCAGCAAGGAGAAGAGGTGAGGAGCAGTATATTCCACAATAAACAAACGAGTATTTATAATCCACACGGTGAGGGAACCAAAAAGCCAAACCACCTAGTCCTTCTCTTGAAGCGGACAATCAAAATGCCATTTTCCAGGGGCTGCCTTAACTTTTGGGAAAGAACCCCCCCCCTTCTCCTTCTGAGGAACGGAAAACTTTCTCCAAATGGTTTGAGCCGGGGAACTCCCAATCACCTTCCAATATTATAGCCCAGACAGGATAAATAATCCACTTTGTTATCATCAAAACGTGGCGCGGTCTTCTGGTATGTAAGGAAAAACCATAGCCCAAACATGATCACTTTCGTTTTCCAGGACCGCCGCCATTAACGAAACCACCACTTGCTTTCATCCGCTTCCACCCGCTTCCATTTCAAAGTCCGAGCTCATTTAGCAAAAAAACCCAGCCGATTTTAGAATTTAAAGATCCATTCATGCACTTACATGCAGGCTATTTTCGTGCCAAACAACTTCTTGCCAGTTCCAAAGCCTTCTCCGCTGTCTCGCTGGTCCCGTTCTCGGCTCCTCGGCAGAAAAGCCGCGACTACCGTCACAGCTTCAGCCGCCCAGAGAAGCCTCCCAAACTTCGACCATCCAGCCTCAACAGATCACAAAATTTTCCAGAGCGACAGGCAAGGTTCTTATCTTTAAGATTTACCACTTTAAAACTTCCCCATTTTGCTCCGACACATTAGTTACCACTTTGTTAAGCGCGAGCATCCGAATCTAGATGTTACTCGGCGGCCATCTTGGCCACGCCCAATATGTGTTCTTAATATGTGAATTTGTCTTGTTAACTGCCCAGAGTGGGAATACCTCCTAGATGGGCAGGGTATAATAATAACAATAATAACAATAACAATAACAATAATAACAATAACAATAACAATAACAATAACAATAATAACAATAACAATAACAATAACAATAACAATAACAATAACAACAATAACAATAACAATAATAATAATAATAATAATAATAATAATAATAATAATAATAATAATAATAATAATAATAATAATAATAATAATAATAATAATAATAATAATAATAATAATAATAATAATAATAATAATAATAATAATAATAATAATAGAGGAGGAAGAAAATAAAGGAGTAGCTATCCATCAAACCACTTGTCAGTAATAACTAGACTCAACACACATACAAAAGGAGGAAAGAAGGTGTAGGAGTGTGTGTGTTAAAATAATCCCAGTATAACAGGAAAATCTAGGTGCCTGTAATATGAAGGCATATTTTAGAGAACAAGTTGGTTTCTTGCGGTTTCCCCATGCCCAATTGGCACGGAACCTTGGCAGAGGTTAAACCAGTTGAGCAGACTCCTGGCCACTGGCCCTTGCCAGTACGGAAATTGGGGGAGCGAACTAATAGTATAAATCATAAGGGTTTATTCACCCACACCTGACCTGACCGGCGGTTCTGCTGAGAGAGCAGAACGCTAACCTCCGTTACCCATTAAGCAATTACTGACCCACAGATCAGCCTAATCCTTGGTACAAATAGAAGCCATATTTACCCTGGTGTAAGCCTCAGACAATGGTTTTCCCCTGTCAGTGTTTAATTAACTTCCCCAAGAGAGATTCCCCATTAACCCGAGTAAATAGGTGATGTGATTTTCTGTCAGATGACGGTTTTTCCCTGCCTTGCCTTCTGATCTATATATGATTATGCTTTTCCCTCAATAAACGACTGATCTGATCTCGCTCCATATTGCCTCGTATCGTTACTTGATCAGTCTCCTCCGGGACCCAACGGCCGTCCTAGCGGCCCCGATTCCTACAGTTTCTTTGTTTGTTATCTTAATATTTCCTTATTTCCTCTCTGTAAATTTTAGAGCACAAGCATAACAAGAACAAATCATATGCACATGTTCATCAACGTGGCTACAAGAGATTGTAACCCTTTATTTTTACCTTTCTTTGGAATAAACCACAACAAATAAATATAGAGGCATTCAAATATCGTTGTGCAGATTATCATACATAACAGCAGATATCTTAAGTTCCAAGATAAGAACTCTAGCTTTGGAAATTCTGCACCTTGGATGAGGAGGAAGGCTGCAATGTACTGCTCTGCTGCAAAATGTCTTGAGTTGGGCCTGTGATGAGGGCTGATTAATGTTCATCAGTCAGTACGATGCTCTAGGATGTGGGGAACCTCAATTCAGACCCCACTCAGAGGTGAAACTCACTGGATGATGTTGAGATAGTCACATTTCCTTAGCCAGACCATAAGTTGTTAGACAGCTCTGCGTAGAAGTAGAAACTTCAAATGTTCCCCAACTCAGAACAATCCCATCCCATGTTTATACTCCACACACACAGTTTCATTTTAGTAATTTTAGTGCAAGGGACCAAAGACAATGAAACAGCCGAAGGGTTGGCTTAACACAGGTTTATTGCATGATGATCCGGAGGAACATGTGGTAATGGCGGATGAGTAGCTCAATATATACAGCTGGCTATACATTTGAATGTGGTTCGTCGACAGACTATTGGTTGCTGCCTGCGTGACGTCGTAGGAGGTCACGCCCTTCTTGACCAGGTGAAGAGGTGGCGGGGAATCTTCCCGCGCTGCTGAACCAGGTGAATATGATCCATGAGAGCTGGACGCTCGCTACTGCCCTCTGGTGGTCACTAGCTCGCGTCCCCTTATTAGGTTTACATTGATACAGCTGATGGTTATAATGTTGCACACAGAAAGGTTACATTGATAACACATGGCAAAGGTACATTGTTAAAGGCACAGCTTTACAGAACACAACATCCCTCCCCCATAGGATGAGACGAAGTCTCTCAGCCAAGATGGCTTGTTGCATGTGCGTTTGGGCCGTGAAGAGGGCTGCCCCCCCCGGGGGCGTTATTGCTTCTTTGTTCCCTGGTCCCTTGTCCTGAAATGGGAGAGGGAGACTTGTTAGTGGCTTGCCGCTGTCTGGCGGCCTTAGGGGAAGGGAAAAACTCCATTGTGGGCAGACCGGGGGCCGTCGGGGCTAACGAAAAACCCCTCTTCTCGCTTGGACGGGTGGGGGACCACTCCGAAACCCCCCCCCCCGGTTCTGAAAATCAAAATCTAACTTGGTAGGGGTACCCGCATTTGTGGGGACTTTCCGCGAGATATGTATGGGGTCGGGTTCCTCCTCCTCGGAAAGATCCCCTAGGATATCTACGAGAACATCCTCCTCCCCCCTTGGTGGGGGCCCGCGGTCCCCTTTTCCTCCCCCTTGGGCTGAACGGGTGGGGGAGAACCCTAACGCTGACTTATTCCCCGCTTGATCTGTGCCCTGCTCGTCGGAGACCCTGCGTCGGAGCTGGTCCGCGTGCCGCCTCCACAGGAGCCCTGTGCTGGTTTCCACGCGGTACGATACGGGGCCGGTTTGCTCCACAACTACGCCCGGTACCCAGGCTGGGCCCGTGCTGGCGTAATTCCTGCAATGCACGGGGGCACCTACACTGAAACTCTTCGTAGCCTCTAGCCCGATGTTCCTCCCTTTGTCCTCTACCCTCGTGGGGTCTAGCCTAGTAAGGATGGTGGTCAGCTTCCTGCGCATTAAGAGCTCTGCGGGGGAGTATCCTGACGCCAATGGGGTCACCCTGTACCCTAGCAGAAACTGACACACTTGTAGGTTCAAATCCCCTGGGCCCATGCGCCGCAACGCGTCCTTCATGGTGCGGACGAGGCGCTCTACTTGGCCGTTGGTGGCCGGGTGAAAAGGGGCGGAGGTGATATGCCGAACGGCGTTAATCTCCATGAATGCCCTAAACTCGGAGGACGTAAAACAACTAGCGTTGTCGCTAATTAACGTGTCGGGTATGCCGAACGTGGAAAAGAGCCTCCGCAAATGCCTAATGGTCTGGGCCGAAGAGGTGCTCGTGACTGGGATAACCTCCAACCATTTGGAGAAAGCGTCCACTACAAGGAGGAACAGGGTGCCTCTGAACGGGCCCGCGAAATCAAAGTGCACCCGGGACCACGGCCCCTTAGCCGCGTCCCATTCCCTGTGGGGAAGGCGGGCCTCCTCTGGTCTGGAGCATTGGCAACTTTCACAAGTGCCGACCATGTGCTCGATGTCGGCGTCCAGCTGGGGCCACCAGAAGTAACTCCGGGCCAGCGCCTTGGATCGCACGATGCCGGGGTGGCTGACGTGAAGCAGTTTGAGCACCCACGGCCGAAGGGAAGTGGGAATCACCACCCGCTGCCCCCACAAGAGACACCCCCTCTCTAGGGACAGTTCTAGCTTTTTTCTGAAAAATGGAGCGAACTCCTCCGCTGGGGAGGACGCGGGCCACCCTTTCTGCAGCCAGGAGCTTACTGCCGCTAACGTTTTGTCCTTCTCTGTTGCTTTGGCAATGTCGGCGGGCACTACGGGGGGAGAATCCAGCACCTCTATCATGAGAACCTGATGGTCCCGCTCCCCCTTGCTCACCTGGCTGGGCGTTAGGGGAAGGGGAGACCTGGATAGAGCGTCCGCATGGCTGATCTCTTTCCCGGGCCGGTAGACCAACGCGTGCTGATACGCGTTGAGAAAAATGGCCCACCTGAGCATCCTCGGGGACAGGATCTGTGGGGTGGGCTTATCTGCGGTAAAGATGCCTAGCAGGGGCTTGTGGTCCGTCACAATGGTGAAGGGGCGGCCATACAGAAAATCGTGAAATTTTTTCGTCCCCGCGACTATCGCTAGTGCCTCCCTGTCCGTCTGTGCGTAGTTTCTCTCTGCTTGGGACAGGGACCTGGAGTAAAATGCTATCGGGGCCTCCCTTCCGTTTTCCAACATGTGGCACAGCACCGCCCCCACCCCCACTGGAGATGCATCACAGGTCAGGACTACTGGGCGTTTGGGGTCGAAGTGGGTTAGAATGGCGTCGGATGCCAGGAGGCTTTTTAGCTCGCTAAATGCCCTTTCTTGGTCATCGCCCCACTTCCATGCCTGGTCTTTCTTTAGCAGTTTGTGTAGCGGCTCAGCCACCGCTGCCTTTCGGGGAAGGAAGGAGTGGTAAAAGTTGAGCAGCCCTAGGAACGACTGCAACTCGGGTTTGGAGGTGGGGCGGGGGGCTTTCTTGATGGCTGCCACCTTGGACTTGGATGGTTTTATTCCCTCAGGAGTCACACAAAACCCTAGGAACTCAACCTCGGTTGCGAAGAAGACGCATTTGTCCTTCCGCAGTCTCAGCCCCGCTTTTTCGAATATTGTCAGGACCTTCCCCAACCTCTTGGCCAATTCAACCCGACTCCCCCCCCCCCCGTTATTAACACATCATCAAAATAAGGCAACACCCCCTCCAATCCCTTCAGGAGGCGTTCCACGAGTGACTGGAAAATTCCAGGCGCCGAATTCACGCCAAACTGGAGGCGCGTCACCTGGAACGCCCCCTTATGGGTGACTATGGTCTGCGCAGCAGCTGCGGCAGGGGACACCGTAAGCTGCTGGTAGGCCTGTGCTAAGTCGAGCTTAGCGAAACACTTTCCCCCGTGTAACCTGGCCAGCAGATGGCTGACTACCGGCACCGGATATGCATTCGGGCGGATCGCCTTGTTGATGGTGCACTTGTAGTCGGCGCATATGCGGACCTCCCCATTGGCCTTTAGAGCGGTTACAATTGGAGTTTCCCACTCCGCAGAATCTACAGGCACAAGGATCCCCTGGCCCACCAACTTGTCCAGTTCCGCCTCTATCTTGTCCTTAAGTGCGAACGGCACCCTGCGTGGTTTAAGGCGAATTGGGCGGACCTCCGGGTCCAGGTCGAAAGTCACTGGGGGCCCCTTGAATTTCCCCAGTCCTTTTTTGAAGACTTCGGGGTGCGCCTCGCACACCTCCTGAATTGGATCAGTCCCAACAGCGTGCATCCCAACGGCATGCACCCCCCCCCAATGAACAACCCCAGGGGCTGGAACCATTGAGTCCCGAGGAGGCTGCAATCTCCTCCCTTGAGCACGACTAGGGGAAGGGACGCGGCGTGCTCCTTGAATTTGACCTGAAATTCTCCAACCCCCAACACTGGAATACTGTTCCCTTGCACGTCCCGTAGTGTGGACCTCAGTGCTTTGAGCTTGGGTCGCTTGTGGGGGGCAATTCCCAAAAACTCCCTCTGGGAAATGATTGAATATGAGGACCCCGAGTCAATTTCCATCCTAATGGGCACCCCTTGGACTAGTACCTCAACAAAATAGCGGGGGTGTCCTGTAGACACGCTGCACACTGGGGCGTCGTCCTCGCTGCCGTCGGAGATGCAGCCCACGCCGTCCTGCTTTCGCGTGGCCTGGGCGCCGTCCTTGGGTCTCATTGGGCGGTCGTGTCCTGCGGAACGGTCTGCGGAGCTCCTCCGGGTCTCGTGCTTCTTCCTGCACACCTTGGTGATGTGCCCGCGGCGGCCGCAGTTGTGGCACTCGGCCTTCCGGAAAGGGCATTTCACGCGGTCGTGGGCCGCTCCACAGCCGTCGCATCGCCGGCTCTCCTTCCGGACCCGCTGGACGTCCTCGTCGTCGCTGCTCTCTGCGGACGACCTCGAAGTTCGCCGGGCCGCCTGTACCGGAGCCTCTGCCTTGCTCGACTTTGGCCGCCAGTCCTGAAGTTCTTGGACCCCGGCCTTCGTAGCTTCTGCGGCCTGGGCCGCTCTGACGACCTCCTGCAATGTGGGAGGCGGCTCTTGGTTCATTAATGTGCGCTGGGTCTCGGCGTCGTTCAGGCCGCACAGCACACAGTCTCGGAAGGTGATTTCGGCGTTCTCCCATTTGCACGGGCCGGCCGCCAGCCGCAGGGCCGCCACGAACGCGGCGACCGTCTCCCCGGGCGCTTGGACTCGCCTCCAAAATGCACTCCGAGCGGGAAACATCGCCGTGGCGGGCCGGACGTGCTCACGCAGCATCTGCATGAGTTCCTTGGCCTTGAATTCGCTCACCCTCCTCGGTGCAATCAGGTCCACCAAGGTCCTTTTTGTTTCTTGTCCGAGCATTCTGGTGAAGATGGCTCTTTTCTTTGCCTCTTCCGTGACTTCGGACTCGATCAGTGCGGCCTGGAAGTCCATCTCGAAGATCTCCCAGTCGCCCGGTTTCCTGATTTCGAAACCGGCGCATGTCTTGGTCCCGTGGGCTGCCATATCCCACCTTCGTCACCAATTTAGTGTAAGGGACCAAAGACAATGAAACAGCCGAAGGGTTGGCTTAACACAAGTTTATTGCATGATGATCTGGAGGAACATGTGGTAATGGCGGATGAGTAGCTCAATATATACAGCTGGCTATACATTTGAATGTGGTTCGTCGACAGACTATTGGTTGCTGCCTGCGTGACGTCGTAGGAGGTCACGCCCTTCTTGACCAGGTGAAGAGGTGGCGGGGAATCTTCCTGCGCTGCTGAACCAGGTGAATATGATCCATGAGAGCTGGACGCTCGCTACTGCCCTCTGGTGGTCACTGGCTTGCGTCCCCTTATTAGGTTTACATTGATACAGCTGATGGTTATAATGTTGCACACAGAAAGGTTACATTGATAACACATGGCAAAGGTACATTGTTAAAGGCACAGCTTTACAGAACACAACAGTAATGCTGAATTCTTTTGCTAAAAGCTCTCTCTCTCTCTCTCTCTCTCTCTCTCTCTCTCTCTCTCTCTGTGTGTGCACTTCCTCTCAGCTTGATTTCCCTAGTGCTGCCCCCCATTTGACTTCCCCATCTGTTTTTTGATATTTCTGCCTACCCACAATGAGTCTCTCTGTGCCAAGGTCAGCCCTGCCATTTGCATGAGGTATTCGCAAGAGGGGGCCAAATGTTTGGGATAGTAACAGAGCTTCCTGAAGCCTATGTGTCAACACTGGGCCCCCTTCCCACCATTGCTGCTGTTCAGACACACTTCCTGGGAGGAGGACAGGGAAGAAAGGGACAGCAGTTATGGCAGCGGTGGCAACAGCTGGTGCAGCACAACTTGTTTTGAATTGCTGCTGACTGCCTGGTCTCCTTGTGAGCATGGATGCTGCATGGCTGACTGCTTGCCTAAGACCTGGGTCTTTAGAGTTAATAGCAACAGCAATTACACCATCCCATAGCGCTTAGTGCACTCTCTGGTCGGTTTGCAAGGTAATTAGCATTTTTGCCCCCAACATGCTGGGAATAATAATAATAATAATAATAATAATAATAATAATAATAATAATAATAATAATAATAATAATAATAATAATAATAATAATAATAATAATAATAATAATAATATTATTATTATTATTATTATTATTATTATTATTATTATTATTATTATTATTATTATTATTATTATTATTATTATTATTATTATTATTATTATTATTATTATTATTATTATTATTATTATTATTATTATTATTATTATTATTATTATTATTATATTTGAATTTGTATGCCACCCACTTGACATGACTCCGGGCAGCTCACAGAAACAGCAGAGCATCTCAAACACATATACATAGTACATATTACATATTATAACACAGTAAAATAAAATGGAATAATTAGAATAATTAGTTAGAATCAAGTGAAGGATAGCTACTCCTCTATTTTCAAAGCAGTGATGGATGCTTACATTCCATGTTTTCAGTGTTGCTGATCAGAAACAGTTATGGAAACAAGCAAGAAAACCATCAAATAGAAAACAATCTGTTGGGAACTATGCCCAGTGCCACATTTCTCCCATTTGTCTGTCTCATCAGCATCCCGCTTGATGTTCAAGATGGACCTTTGCTTCTGTTGGTGAAAGCGCTCAAGCTTTTAGATGTCTTGGCATTAGAGGGTCCATGTTTCACAGCCATACAATAGCAAGATAACAACAGCTTAGTATACCATGAGCTTAGTCTGAATTGTTAAATTTTGTTCATGAAGACCTGGTGTGATAGACAAGCAAAGGCAAAATGGGCAGCACCAATTCTCTTCACCACATTCTGTTCACAGGTGCAGTTTTTAAACAGGATGCTACCAAGGTAAGAAAAATGATCTACTTGTTCCAGTGTCAAATCTGAAATGGTGATGCAGAACTCCTGAAGGGCTGTCCTTGGGAAAAGTTGTGCATGACCTTGTGGTGAGGCCAAAACGATTACATATTTCCCACTCTGGGAGGTGTACAGACAAATAAACAACAGCAATAATACAAAAACCAACAAAATAAAATGAATGACAAAATTTATTAAGTTAAGCTGTATTATTATTTCTGATCACTATGAATTGATTGTCAAACTAGCAAAGCAATTCTGCCAGCACTGCTAGAATCACAGAATTGCAGTTCTAGAACATGCTCCAGAGGTCACTGAGTACAACCCCATAGCAAAGCAGAACATCCACATCTTAAGGCATCCTTGACAGCAGCCAGCTAACATTCATTTAAAAACCTCAGCAAAGAGTACAGTAATACCTCATACAACGTTCGCTTCATAGAACGTCGGATCCATACAACGTTGCCCAATTCTTGGAAAAAAGATGCCTCATACACTGTCGCCGGACGTTGTATGAGGCATTAGGGTTTTCACATGAGAAAGAAGCTGCGACACCCACCGGACGCTTCCCTTGGTTGTGAGCCGGGTGGGAGCGAAACTGGCCCCAGCTGTGAGGTGGCCAGAGAAGCGACCGTGGGGGAATCCCCCCAAATATCCAAGCGGCCCCGAGCACCCTCACCCGAGGATGGGGAAGCGTCCCTTGGTTGTGAGCGGGGAAGGGAAGCGAGACTCCGGCATGCCTGGTCTTCTTATGTGCCACGCTGCCCACCTCACAGCTGAAACCAGTCTCACTTCCCTTCCCCGCTCTCGCCAGGGAAGCGACCCTTGGTTGAGAGCGGGTAGGTGGGAGTGAGACTTGCCAGCGGGAGCAAGAGAAGCGACCAGTGCCCGAAGAGGAGGAGACTCGTCAGGTCTCCCGCCGCCACCCTGGAAGCACCATTCCTCCTCCTCGCCCCATTCCTCCTGTCCTGGGGCGAGGGTGCTCAGGGCCGCTTGGATATTTTGGGGGATTCCCCCATGGTCGCTTCTCTGGCTGCCTCACAGCGGGTCTCCCGCCGCCGCCCTGGAAGTGCCATTCCTCTTCCTCACCCCATTCCTCCTATCCTCAGGCGAGGGTGCTCGGGGCTGCTTGGATATTTTGGGGGATTCCCCTATGGTCACGTCTCTGGCTGCCTCACAGCTGGGGCCAGCCTTTAGCCCGCGTCTCCCTGCACTCACCAGGGGAACGACGTTATACAAAGCATCAGTGGCAATAATTTGGACGTTGTATGAGGCATCGCGGATAGGATTTTGCATGCGTCATACAAAGTCTGAATTCATACAACGTCCTAATTTGTGGAACCAAGTTTGGACATTGTATGAGGTATTAGTGTATTCAATTCCACTGTCAAACAGTCCTTAGCTGTAGTATAACATCAGGAAGTTCTTCCTAATAATATGATATAATCAGTGATCTACTGACCCACAAAAGAACCAATGTTATTTTTCCTGTGCTGTGAGAGGCTACCTGGGCAGGAATGGGTTAATGTGCTTGCATTCTCCATTACCGGCAAGCAAGACTCCGCCCCCAAGGATGATGCTGCCGGATATGGACTACTGCGCATGTGCGAATGAGTAAAAGTGTCTACTCGTGCTTCCATATAAGGTTATGCTTGCTAGGTTAGATTCTGATAGGTTGCTGAGGTGCCTGATGTATGTGCATCTGATAGGTTAATGAGTATATGATGCATGTATGATGTAGGTAATCTTGTATTCAATAAAACTATTGGGCTGGGTGCAGCCGGGAGACATTTTTAAAGTTTGCACCAAGAAAACGACTGCAGTCTCTTTTTTCTCTTCTTTGTTTCTTGCTTATAATATTTTCTATCAGAACTGGACCTCCAACTAGTTTCTAAAAAGACTTCTCTGACTTTCTCTCACTAAATTTCTACAAGTGGTGCCCCGTGTGAGGCGTTTCGCATTTTATCATCTTCAGCGTTGTTTCGCTACTCACTCATGACCGGCCAGGTCTGAAGAGCACTCTTTCATCCAGTTTGGATCCCGGGTGAGTTGAAAAGGCATGGGAAATTTCCTCACTTCCCCGCAACAGAAATATTGTAAGGGTTTAGTGTATCTCTTGGATAAGAATGGCCATAAAACTACTCCTAAAGAAGTGGAAGAATTAATTAGTGCAATAGCTGATGTCTGCCCCTGGGTTCCAGAGGGGGGCACCCTTGAGTTAAAAACATGGGACAAGATTGGAACTTGCTTCCAGAGCCACCCCAGGGTCTCCATCCCAGTGCAACATGTCTGGTGTAAAGTCAGGGTTTGCCTTCAGAGACTTACTCCAAAGAACATTCTTTTGTCTCAAGGCCCTACCGCCCCACTGCCGCAATTGTTGCCACCTGCGCAGGCACCTCCCCCACTATATAAGACACAACTGCCTGAACCCTCTGATGGAGGTGGATATCCTGCTTTGCAGCAATCAAGCACTTTTAACCCTACAAAAACCCCATTCTCCGCTGCTTTAACTGCGGCTGTTCTGGACTTGGAGCCTGCTACTGCATTTCCAGTCATCAGAGGTGCCCCAGCAGTTGGGAATGCTCTAGCACTCCCTGCCATCTCTAAAAAACCAACTAGTGCCAGCTGATTGGAAACAAATGATCAGGACCTCATCGCAGATAGAAGTTATTACTGCATGCAGAATGGCAGGCAAAAGGGTTCTGATTCCAAGGGCAGCACAGAAGACCTCAGCTCGTCCCTGAAGCAACGCCCATCACGGAAGGCGGAGAAGAGGACCAAGCAGGAGAAGCCGAGCGGTAAGCTTGATTCCTCACTTGTGGGTGGGAATTGGAAGGCTGAGCCAGAGGAGGAAAGCAGAAAACCCAAACTCAGAAAGGGGTCTTCTCGCAAATCCAACCTAGCAGATACAGTTTTTCAATTAGTTAAGATTCAGATGCTGCAGCTGAAAGAAGCCCAGAGAAAACGTGGCGTGGATCCTTCCTCTCTGGACAGCAGGCTTCTGCCAAAATACAAGGTGGGAGAGGATATACTCCAGTTTTTGGCTAATTTTGAATTGCTCAACCCTCAAGCAAAGAGATCAAGAATGGGCTGTTCCAAGTTACAAGCATCGGGACCACAGGGGAAGCAACTGGGAATTCCCCTGTCCTGTCCGTCAGTGTGGAAGTTACTTGCAAATTCTGGGGAAGCTGTTCTTTTGTGTTCCTGCATCATCTGCCTGCTGAAATACAGATGGAAGTGCCTAGAGCGTGAAGGAGTGAGTGTGTTGGCTGAATAGCTGAAGAATTGTTGTGTTGGTATTTGAGGGTGGTTGGTTGCCTTGCTAAGTCTGGGGGCTGGAGGGAAGATGGTATTTAAATTCTAGTCTGAAGAGATCTTCAATCAACATTTGGACTCTTAATTTGGACATTTTAATTCGACTAAAAAGTTTGTGTGGACTTCAAAGATGAATTGGCTTTGTTTGCATTATAAAACCTGAAAACCTCTTTAAAATTGTCTAAATGCTCATGCTATGATTTTGAAATGCTCTGCTGATATTTGTACTGTACCTATTTGATCTACCATGCTATGCTGGGGTTAAGATATCGTATGCCTCTTTCACTTATACCTAGTGAGAGAAGAAATGTAATGCTTTACTCATGTAATTGGGGAGTGGGAAATGTTGTTAAAATGATATGTGTTGCTGTTTGCTAGAATTGCTAGAAAAACTTTCTTGTAAGGAAGAAAAGAAATGTGCTTGCCTGTTTTAAAAGTGCATACAGTGAACGATGCCCCCCCCAACAGATTGCTTTAACTATGTGCTTTTGATCTTTTAGTGGAATGTATTTTGGGACTTTGCTGTGCTTGTAATACAATTATGAAAATGCCTGGAAGAGTTTTTCACTGTAACCCTACATATGTAACTGAGTTTGTTATATTGCAATTGTGTCTATATGTCAGGCATGTTTCATGTCTAGTTCCATGGTGCGAAAAATGAACTTTTCTCTTGTGAAGAGGGTTGTAATAACATGGCACTAGTCATCAAACATGGCATGTTCCTGTTTCTTAGAGAAGCTGGTTGCCCTGTATTGCAGGTGGGCCTCTTGACTCCCTCTTGCAACTTTATGGTGTTGTAAATAGCCAAATGGTGTTAAAGAATGTTGTTTTCTACTCTGGATGAAGATGCTCATCTTTCATCACCTGACATAGATAGTCAATTGATTTGAAAGCCAGATATTGTTTAGATAATTATTGAACCTGATTGGTTTTAGGCCAGATTAAGAAAGAACTCCAGGATCTGCAGGAGACCATTACTAATAATGTGCATAATGATGTATCTCTTTTTGATTGGATGACTTCATGGTTGCCTGATCTGTCCTTCCTCAGGCAGCTTTTCTTTTATGGGGTCATTACTATTATATACCTTATACTTATATGTTGCTGCATTTATTGTATTCCAAACCTTATTTCTGTTTGCCATAACTGACTACTGAATAGAAAGGAAGCCTCTAGTTTTACGAAAAAGCAATTATACTCTGTAAAGTATCATCCTTTGGATCAGCGTGCCAGGAGCAATGAGGGGTCTGACGTCCGGGAGGATAGTGATGGTGACTATGAGGGGGTAGTCATGAACTATGCTGATATGCAGGTATATAATTGGCGGTCCCTCACTCAAAAATAAAAATAAAAAAGGAGGACATGTGGGAGGCTACCTGGGCAGGAATGGGTTAATGTGCTTGCATTCTCCATTACTGGCGAGACTCCGCCCCAAGGATGACGCTGCCGGATATGGACTACTGCGCATGTGCGAATGAGTAAAAGTGTCTACTCATGCTTCCATATAAGGTTATGCTTGCTAGGTTAGATTCTGATAGGTTGCTGAGGTGCCTGATGTATGTGCATCTGATAGGTTAATGAGTATATGACGCATGTATGACGTAGGTAATCTTGTATTCAATAAAACTATTGGGCTGGGTGCAGCCGGGAGACATTTTTTAAGTTTGCACCAAGAAAATGACTGCATACTCTTTTTTTCTCTTCTTTGTTTCTAGCTTATAATATTTTCTATCGGAGCTGGATCTCCGACTAGTTTCTAAAAAGACTTCTCTGACTTTCTCTGACTAAATTTCTACACTGTGCTCAAACAAGACTCATGTAACTTTAGGAGATTCTGCTTGTGTTGTAAAACACCCTATAGTGGGAGGAAAAGGGGAGAGGGACATACAGAAAGAGACAGAGAGGGAGAGGGAGGCATGTTAACAGAATACCAGTATGTGCAGCTCATTTCCCACCCCTGTAGTCGGACATAATGAGATTTAGCACAAGTGCTAACTGCTAGCATGATACCTCCAGAAAACAGCTGTCTCTTGATAGCAGGCTTTCTTTATGTGGGTTAGTACAAATGCACCAAGCAGTACCTCAGAGCAGAGCATTCAGAAACACAATCAACTTTTTACCTGTTGAAAGCTTTTGGCTCCAAAGCATAGTTCTGGTGTACTAAAGATGGTCTGGCAATGTGTTCTTCATTGTGCACTAGAGGGGGTGACCCTGCTGAAATGATGAGTAGAATTGTGTTTACAACTCCACAGCAGATGTTAAGGCACGTAAGAACTGCCAACTGATGTGAGACTCAGATTACTACAGTTTATCCAGATCTTTTTTTGATAGAGTGGAGGAAATATTATGCCAGCCTCCCCTAATAGTTGTACAGCTTAAAATGAGGGGAGCTGTAGTTCCAGGCATCTGGAAGTCACCAGATTGGAGAAGGTTTTTGTTCTTGTCATCAAGCTGCCTATGATTTATGGTGACCCTATGACTGAAGGGGGTGGTGGGCTGCGGGGGGCTTAGTGTTTAGATGTTGAGTTTGACAACCGGAAGGTCAGCAGGTCAGCAGTTCGAGACCCAAATGCTGCATGACAGAGTGAGCTCCCTTCTCTGTCCCAGCTGCTGCCAACCTAGCAGTTCTAAAGCAAGAAATTGCAAGTAAATAAATAGGTAGCACATCAGCAGGAAGACCATGGAAACGTCTCAAAATGCAGACAGGGCTGGTTATTTGGCTGTAAACGGAAATTAGCATCAAACCCTAGCATCAGATGCAACTGGCTTTCAAGCAAGAGAGACCTTATTGTTGACACGAGGGCTTTCTGATCCATTACAGCAGGGGTAGGCAACCTATAATCCACACTGCCAAATAATCTGCCCCCCACCCTCACTCCAGCTGCCAGCGCTGCAATTCACCACAGACCCATTTACGGCTGACATAAACGCGTTTACAACAGACATAAATGAGTCCACGGCTGTCGCAAATGCATTTACAACAGCCATAAATGGCAGGGGGGACCACCAGTACAGCCCCCTCAACTGCCTGAGGGAGCATAACCTGGCCTCTGGCTGAAAAAGGTTGACAACCCCTGCATTCCAGCAACCTTCCATAAGCTGGTGCTCTTCATGGGTTTTGGACTCCAATTGCCCGGCATTCCTGCTCACTGGGAGCACAGGCGAGGCTAATGGGAGCCGATGCCCAAAGAATCTGATGGGAATAATCTGGGTTACAATGATAGGTGCATCAATCTTCTTTCCCATTAGTCAGTCTTCATGATCTGTTACAGTTAAACTGTGCCGTAACATGCCACTGTAGCTTCGAAAGTACACACCTGTCAAGCTTGTTGTATGCAGAAAAAATGTTTCTGCTGGCCAATTAAATAAATGCTATCAAACACATTTTCCTTCCACAGAGTAGGCTTCTTTTTGTTGAACTCAGCATAGAAGTATGATGTTAAAATACAATATTTGTAGTCAAAAGAATGCTACATTTAATTTATAGTTTAATTTATAAATGTGCTGGTGCGATTTACCAGTATGTAGCAGCAACAAATACCAAATCCTTAGGTTTACACACACACCTTTGTTTGTTTTTGCTTCTGAAAACCACAACCTAATAAAGAAAATGTGCTCTGAAAGTTTGGGATGTTAAAAATCACCATGTGGATAAATAAGAGAGTGTTCTATTTGATCTAAGCTTACTTTCTGAAAGACCAAATAACACAGATCACTAAGGGTATGCATATGTATTTGCAGAAAGTACCCTCGGACTGTTTTTTTGTCATGCCAAACTGATGTGACAATGCTGAGTTGTCATATTATGCATATTGTCTTCTTCCCTTTAGGTAGTGGAAAGCAATCAAGAGCAGTCAAGCAGCTTGGAAGTGTTCAAGCTGACAAGCTGGCCAATTTCATGCAGCTATTAAGCTTGAAGGAAACTACATCAGAGTCAGCTCTATAGGAGGCAAAGAGAAGTGCTCTGCTGAATTTTCACAAGTTAACATTTTTACTGAGAAAATGAAGCCTCAAATTATTTCTGACCTACTACCACTATTCTTGCCCTACTTTTTATAGTGTGCTTGTAATTTCCCCTAAATCAGATGCTTTCTTGCTTGCCATATGATCTAGACAGTCAAAGATCTTGTAACTAATGTAATGATGCCACAACGAAATACAATTAATCAAATCCAAATTTGTGAAAATATCATGAAGCCTGTCCAGAACGATGTCAATGTTCCCTGCCTTCCTCATAAATTGGCTTAGGACTGCAGTGGCGAACTTTGGCACTCTAGCTGTTCTTGGACTTCAATTCCCAGAAGCCCTGATGAGCAGGTGTACTGACTTGGGCTTTTGGTATCTGAAGTCCAAGAACAGCTGGAGTGCCAAGGTTTACCACCACTATTAGGCAACACAAACATTCGGTTGAAGCATACCATGTTGTCTTTTCTGACTGACTTACATGGTTGTACTTGCTTTTTAATCATTAGCAGAGATTCTTCATCTTTTCCATCCTTAATGGAACTCTTTTATCATACTCTTCTACATGGTGTATCACCATATTTAATGGTATGGTCAACATGATGGGAATCCAGAGTGGGGAAATGTCATGGAAGAACATTTTTCTGCTTGTAACTGCTCCCTCCCACATATAAAAGTTTCTACTTCTGTTCCAAGGTCTAAGTACAAAATCCACATTACATGAATAGCAATGCACACACGAGTAATTTTTGTAGCTAATTCTATTAAAGTGCTAATTAACAGGATCTTGATCTTTTCTTGGTCAATGCCTAAGTGTAGTTTAAGGGAGAAGGCTATAATTTAAGCACCTGTGTACCCACTGTGTCGGATACAATACATGAAACTACCATCCTCTATATGTGATGCAAAACATAATGGTTTTGTCCTTTGTTAGTAAAACATGAGAGCTGAGCACTGTATGTGTAGTCATAGGCCAGTGATGGGGAACCTTGGCACACAAGGTGCATAGCTGTCAAGTGTCCCATATTGGCCGGGAAATTCCTGTATTTTACCCTCTTTCCTGCCATCCTCTCATATCAGTCAGACTGCAATGCCCTAATACTGCCACTGGAGGGCTGCACGGGCTAAGCATAGCTGTCAAGTTTCCCATTTTGGCTGGGAAATTTCCCTTATTTCCAAATCCAAAACTTGATAGGTATAGCCAGGTGTTCTTGGACTTCAATTACCAGAAGTCCAAGTCAGCACTCCTGCTGATCAGGGCTTCTGGGAATTGAGGTTTATGAACACCTGGAGTGCCAAGGTTAGCCATCACTGTCATAGACAATAGTGAGACACCCCTCCAAGCAGCAAAACTGAGTGCTAAAGACAGAAAGCACAGTGTGGCGTAAAAGTTACAAGAGGCAGGTAGAGTCCTGGCGATAGCCTTCCCCAAGTTGATTGACTCCCAAAAGAAAATCACATCATTTTGTTGACAAGAACTGAGCAAGATTGTTGAGGAGAAGACATTTTTTAACTCATTCACTCACAGGTAAAGATAAAGATCTCCTTTGCTTGAAAGCCACTCGTCTCTGACTCTAGGCAGCAGCTCATCTCCGTTTATAGTCAAAGAGCCAGCGCTGTCTGCATCTGCAGATGTTTCCATGGTCATGTGGCAGGCACAACTAGATGCTGGGGCACACGGAATGCTGTTACCTTTCCTGCCAAAGCAGTACCTATTTATCTGCTTGCTTTCAAACTGCTTTCAAACTTCTTTCTTGCTTTCAAACTGCTAGGTTGGCAGGAGCTGGGACAGATGACAGGAGCTCACTCTGTCACACAGCATTTGGGTCTTCAACTACTGACCGGCCAACCTTCTGGTCATCAAGCTCAACATCTTAACCCAGTGATGGGCAGTCTTGGCCCTCCAGCTGTTCTTGAACTTCAATTCCCAGAAACCCTGACCAGCTGGTGTGTTGACTTGGGCGAGTGGGAATTGAAGTCCAAGAACAGCTGGAGGGCCAACACTGCCCATCACTGTCTTAACCACTAAGCCACCATGATCCTCCCACCAACAGTAGATACTGTGAAATAAAATAACCAAGTTTTTTTGTGGACCACATCTGGAGGGAAGAAAAACTGAAAGCAGGTACTGTATACATGAGTTTGGAATAACAACTCAACACTCATAAGCAATTATAGCTGCAGGCACTGGATATTATTCTGTCTTTCAGTAACATCAGGGGGCAAAATCTGCCAATCTAGGTAAGTATCCAATTCCTCTAAAAAAAAAAAAAACCTCACACAATTCTTTGACAGCTGAAAAAATAGCAAAGGTATTGTAGCAGTGCAAACATTCTTATTCCTTAAGGTGTGGCAGGCCTTTTTGTTGATTTTGCTGCAACAAATAACAAAAGTAACCCTTTGAAGTTGTTTGCTACAGCACAGATAAACCTTTTGGGTTAGCTCACCCGGCTTGTGGTCAGAGGAGGAATGTTGCTTGCTACTATTTTTGATTAGAGTGGTGTATTTTTGTTTGTTTGATGGTTTGCTGCTGCTTGATACCCTTTAACAGTTCAACTATTAAAAACTATAGTGAACTCAAGGTATCTTCTGAAGCTGCAGGAAATAACTTTGGATATAAATGTTACCATGTACAGTATAACAGTGCTGTTAAGCAGCACCCTTCATTTTGATGATGGGAACCTCATATTTTACATTTTATGAATATTCATTGTCACATTAAATGTTCAAGAGTGGTTCATTATCCAAGGTAGGAAAAACAAAGCACTGGTTCTTGTCATGATATTTAACAAAGTCTCATAAAGCTAGGATACCATTTTACTTTAGAAAATTATCTATTTGTTACCTTCAATCCAGAAGCACAATTTATTTAGGGTAAAATAACCCTCTAAACCAGGGGTTCCCGACCTAAGGCCCGTGGGACGGATTTGAAGCCATTCGAGAAACAAAATGGCCACCCCTTTGAAGTTGTTGGGACAAAATGGCCACCCCCGCCGTGCAGGCAGAGCAAAATGACCATCAGGCCTTCAAAGCTGACTGAGAGAGTGTGACCCGGCCCCCAGCTTGAAAACCACTGCTCTAAACCAATGGAAAAAGAGGAATGCTTTTGTCCTTGGTTCTCCTGGAAAGAAATTGAGAGAAGACAGAAGCTCAATTCAGTTTGAAAACAAATCCATTTTATTGAAAGCATAGTCAATAAATGGCTCTGTGACTAAATTGGACACCCACTCCTCTCTAAAAGTGGGAGGGGGAGGGCCCACCACTGACCACAGGCTAGACAGGGGCTTTATACAGCTAAGATGGCACATGAGAATCTGCATGAATGTACCAGGATGTTTGAACTGTGTGCAAACAGAAGCATTGATTTACCTTGTCCTCTGAGTACCAGGATGTTTGAGTCATGTGCAAGCAAGCAGTTTGTGTGCCAAAAAAATTGATACTTGCCTAATTTACCTTTGACCTCCCAGCCTGATTAAACAATAGACCTTAATTGCTGTGAAACCATGGAACAAAAGGTGAGGGGTAACTTCAGAGCAGTACTGGAAGACAATGTTTTTTAAGATCATTCAGGAAACAATGACTTTGGCTAGGTGTTAATCTGCACCACAAGAGGCAGCATCCTGTATGGAAGCAGCCCATGGGGATTGGGAAAAATTAAGTGATTTGCATTGAACTCAGGATGACCTCTCTGAGGCTCTTAGTGGTAAGAATTAAAAATTAACCAGTGGGATTTTAAAACTTTCTTTTATATATCGATAATATTAACATTCATATATTTTTGCTGCAGATTGTTTTCAAGGTTTAAAACGTATTGGAAATATCCAAACATCTCCATTCTTATTAATTAAATCTTTTAAAAATTGATGAAAGTGAATCAATTTTGGGCAAGGTAAAAGGATGTGTGCAAACAATTATGCTACCAAACATCTGGCACAACTTTTGCCCGTCATTGGCAACTGATACATGATAAAATTCCTCCATACCTGTCAACCTTCCTGGATTGGCCGGGATTTCCCGTTTTTCAGCGCCGATTTTCACCATTTCCTGCCTGGAGCTGCTGAAACCCCAGAATTTGGCAGCGGGGGAAAGGCGTTACTGCACATCCCTTCTGCGCAGCTCGCTTCTACGCATGCATAGAAGGCTTTCACGCATGCAAAGAACCCTTCTACGCATGCGTAGAAGGCTTCTGTGCAGAAGGGGATCGTAGAAGCCTTCTACACATGCGTAAAAGCCTTCTATGCATGCGTAGAAGCGAGCTGCGCAGAACGTTTCTGCGCAAGTTGCTTTTACGCATGCGTAGAAGGCTTTTACACATGCGTAAAAAGCGACTTGTTCAGAGCGGTTCTGCGCAGGTCCCAGATTTTCCGAAGCCGCGGTTGGCAGGTATGAATTCCTATGCAACAAAGTGGGGTGCAATTGTTTTTCTTTTCTTTTACTTAAACATGAAAGGCATATCCTTAATCAAGTAAGGATTGTCCATCCAGGTTACTTGATTAAGGATAGGCCTTTCATGTTTACACAAGTATAAGAAAAGAAAACAATTGCACCCCATTTTGTTTCATAGTTCCTGTGTTTTAGATATCTGGCCGCAGAACCAAGTTTAGGAGATCAATTCAATCACTGTGGTTTCTTGACAGGTACATGCTGGATTCCATGATCCATGGGGTCTCTTCCAGTTCTGCAGTTCTAAGATTATTTATTTATTACTATTATCCATAAATAGCTCTGCCATTGCTGGTCCCATGCCTGGAGGAGAACGGACAAAAGTTGGGTATCACTTTAGCACCTTGGCCTCGTAAAACTTTATTGCTGCAGAAGCAATGAGAAGCCTCCTTGCCTTATGTGCTGTAGAGGTGGAGACAGGCACTGCACAGCATAAGAAGGAACTACTACTACTATCCATCAGTTCCAAAAAGCAGCCTCTTAAAGCAATGAAGCAGGGATGTATGGAAATTTTATGGGGTGTTTTGTTTCTTTTCTTCTTTCATTTAACCTTTCTTTCCTATTTTTTCCCTGTCAAATTACCTTGGAAAGATTACATCCAATAGCATTGTGAGAGCTGCTGTTGGTAATCAATCAGAATATCTGGGGGAGTAAGACTTTTACATCTTCAAAAAAGCCTGGATTGTTTGGGGCACATTAAGGTGGAGCGCTCTTTAGCTTTAGGCCTTCCTTGTAAGTGGGATAACTGTAAGCTGCTGCTCAGCTCTTGCTATCTTCCATTTGGGGTTGTACTGTCTGCCAGCTTTTTCTGTCCTGAATGCCTGCTAGCCTATACCTCCAGCTTGGATCTTTTTGTTTTTATGTTTCCCCTGCCTCATTTTTTGGAGGATTACACTCATGCACTCACTCTCTGTCTAATGGACTCAGAAAACCAGAGAAGAAAAGGCATCAAGATAAAGGTTCACTGCAGAATTATTTGGTTTCTTATATCAGTTCAAAATTCTTGAACACATTCATTTTTTGAGCAGTGACTGTCCATGTGTCCAGCAATGCCAATATTTTTTCTTTTACAAGCAATATATCTCAAAGAACTCAACACAATATTTATGGTTTAGTGGTTAAAAACATTAAGCTTGATGACTGGAAGGTCAGCAGTTTGAGACCTGAGTGCTGTAAGAGAGAATGAGCTCCCATCTCTGTCCCAGTAACTGCCAACCTACAGTTCAAAAGCAAGAAATTGCAAGTAGATAAATGAGCACTTCAGTGGGAAAGGTAACAATGTTCAGTGCACTCCGGCCTCTAGTCATGACTGCCACATTTTCGTGTTCAGGGAATGAAGAAGCAGATGAGTGAAGTAGTGGAATTCAGTTCTTTATTAGTGGGGTTTGAACACAGTTTGGATGAAGCAAAACTCGGACTTATATACAATATAAACAGTAACAGTAACAATAATAATAATACAACAAGCCCATTGGCTAACAGAGTGTGCACATTTTTGATCCACTTATTTGCATAAGAATAGATACATGAGAAAAGATACATTCTGCTGCAGTCAGAAAACACAGTTAACATACATAACACACATGACCACGGAAATGTCTGCAGACACATTTAGGGCTGGCTTGAGCAAGGATGACCTTACTGTTGGCAGGAGAGCTTTCTGTCCCATCATAGCAATCTTCCATAAGCAGTTGCCCTTCATGGGTTTTGGACTACAATTGCCCAGCATTTCTGCTTATTGAGGGTGCAGGCGTTGGCTAATTGGAGAAGAGAACCACACCCTAGAGTCGGATACGACTGGCTTTTGAGCAAGGGAGACCTTTACATATCATAGTGATAGCTCATGAGCAGCACAGAGGGATCCCCCAAGTTTTGGGGTGAGGTACTCTCCTCATTCTGGTGCATGAACTGCCTATCCTCTACTAGCAGAGCTTAGGCATGATCCAGTATATTCCCAGTAGCAGCAATTGAAATATCGTGAATGCTGGTAGAAATGGGTCAGTATAACAGCAGTCACACTAGGACTGCGCAAGCACTTGGGCCTTAAATTGAAAGCTGAGTCAGCAGAAGATTTGACTAAAGCCTAATTCTTCTCAGTCTTTGTTATGTATGTACAATGTTGCTTTAAGAAATGTATGAATGTAACCTGACCACAATTACAATGTAGCCCAGCTGTTAAAGGAACACGAGTAAGCTGCCCATAGAAGGCAGCTGTGAGCGTTCAACTCACATGGTTCTCATTCCTCAAATCACCGGCAGCCGCGGGAACTCTCCCGCACTAGCAAACTACTACGGAAGAGGGGCGTGACTTGGACGACGTCACGCCGGTAGCAGCCAATAAGCTACCGTGCAACAAGATTCAAATGTATTGTACTGCTGTATATAATGTGATGTACCTCCGCCATTACCACATGTTCATCCTGATCATCAACCAATAAACCTGAGTTAGTCCTCACTGCGACTCCTTCTTTGTCTTCCGTGCAAGACACTAAATTGGCGACGAAGGTGGGATAATGGCGAATCCCAAGGTCAAGCCTTACCAGTTCGATGTCAGCGAGCCCGAACAATGGGAACTTTACGAGTGCCAGTTCCGGCACGCGATGGAAGCCGCGGGCGTCAACGACGACGCGAGAATGCGCTCCTACTTCCTGGCCCAGGTGGGGCCGGCCACGCTGCGCATCCTGATGAGCCTGGTGGCCCCAAAGAAGGTAGAAGAGGTGCCCATCGACCACATCCTGGTGCTGTTGGGCGAGCATTTCCAGCCTCCCGTGTCAATCTTCCCGGCCCGGGTCGCGTTCCACAGGCGAGATCAGCGACCGGGCGAATCCGTGTCCGCCTATGCGGCGGCCCTCAGCCTTGCAGCGGTGCACTGCCAGGGGGATGACCTGGACCAGGCCCTCCGAGACCGCATGTTGTGTGGCCTGAGGGACGAGGAGCTTCAGCAGAAGCTCATGACCCGCGACTACCGCCTCACGTTCAACGAGGTACTGCGGGAGGCCCAAGCGGCCGAAGCGGCCAGGAGCGGGGTCAGAGTGTTCAAGTCCTGAGGGGCCACATCCGAAAGGGCCAAGTCACCAGTACAGGCGGCCCGGTGGACACCAGCGAAAACGGCCTGGCGGGCCCCCAAGTCGCCCGCCGGCACACCAACGGCGTCCGAGGAGTCGTCCACTACGGCAGACCCCTGCTCCAGCGAGGACGATGACGTCCAGCGGGTCAAGAAGCGAGGAGAGAAGCAACAGACCCGCGAGCGGCAAGACCGCCGCTGCGATGGTTGTGGGGCATCCCACGACCGCACGAGGTGTCCGTTCCGAAAGGCCGAGTGTCACAACTGCGGCCGAAAGGGACACATCACCCGAGTGTGCAGGCGTGGGTGAGTTGAGGACAAGGGCAATTCGAACCATTCCCAGACGCACCAGCGGAAGGCGGCCGGCACCAGGAAGGTCTCAGACGACCACAGCATGGCAGGTGTGAACTGCGTGGGCCTGGAGCACCGGCGTTTTTTCGTAGAGGTACAGTTACAGGGGCTCCCAGTGAGGATGGAGATAGACTCGGGGTCGTCCTATTCCATCCTGTCCCAAAAAGAGTTTATGCGCATTCCCCCAGATGCGCGGCCCAAGTTGCGGGCCATGAGGTCACACCTATGGGATGTGCAAGGGAACGGGATCCCAGTGTTGGGGGTGGGGAACTTCAAGGTGAAGTTCAAGAATTACTCCGAGAAACTGCCCCTAGTGGTCCTCAAGGGGGGGAGGTGCTGCCTTTTGGGAACGCAGTGGTTCGCTCCCCTAGGAATCGAACTGTCCGGCATTAACGCCATAGAGACTGACCCAATGCGGGACGTGTGCAACGCACACCCGGACGTTTTCAAGAAGGGGCTCGGGACTTACAAGGGGCCCCCAGTTTCTTTTGAACTGGATCCAGAAATCCGACCCATACGCCTCAAGCCAAGAAGAGTGCCTTTCGCCCTCAAGGACAAGATTGAGGCAGAACTGGACAAATTGGTGGGGCAGGGGATTTTGGTTCCAGTTGATTCGGCGGAGTGGGAAATGCCGATTGTTACGGCCCTTAAATCAAACGGGGAGGTTAGGATTTGTGCGGACTATAAATGTACAATCAATAAGGCCATTCGGCCAAATGCATATCCGGTGCCCGTGGTCAGCCATTTACTGGCCACGCTTCATGGGGGGAGGTGTTTTGCCAAGCTAGATCTGGCGCAGGCATATCAGCAGCTCTCTGTAACCCCAGCTGCTGCCGCTGCGCAAACGATCGTAACGCACAAGGGGGCATTTAAGGTGACGCGCCTGCAGTTTGGCGTGAATTCGGCCCCCAGAATTTTCCAATCCCTCATGGAACGCCTTTTAAAGGGGCTTCCAGGCATCCTCCCATATTTTGACGATGTGTTGATAACAGCGGGGGGCGAGTCAGAATTAGCGCAAAGGCTAGACAGGGTCCTTTCATGATTCGAGAAAGCGGGCCTCCGACTGAGACGGGACAAGTGTGTTTTCTTCACGAGGAAGGTCGAGTTCCTTGGGTTCAAGATAACCCCGGAAGGCATCAAGCCCTCCGAGTCCAAGGTTGTGGCTGTGCAAAACGCCCCTCGCCCCACCGCGAAACCAGAGCTGCAGTCGTTTCTAGGGCTCTTAAATTTTTACCATTCCTTCCTGCCGAGGAAGGCATCCGTTGCTGAGCCACTGCACACACTATTGAAGAAAGAGGCGGTTTGGCGGTGGGGAGATAGGCAAGAGAAAGCTTTTAGGGAGCTGAAGGCACTCCTATCCTCGAGTGCTGTCCTGACCCACTTCGACCCTAGGAGACCAGTAGTTCTAGTCTGTGATGCGTCCCCAGTGGGGGTGGGGGCGGTTCTATGCCACGTGTTGGAGAGCGGGAGGGAAGCCCCAGTAGCGTACTACTCAAGGTCCCTCTCGAAGGCCGAGCGCAATTACGCGCAAACTGATAGGGAGGCCCTGGCCATCATCGCGGGAACGAAAAAGTTCCATGACTTTTTATACGGCCGCGAGTTTATGGTAGTGACGGATCATAAGCCACTTCTGGGAATCTTCACTACCGGCAAACCCACACCGCAAATTCTCTCTCCCAGGATGCTGCATTGGGCCATTTTCCTCAACGCCTACCAGTACGAGCTGGCCTATTGCCCAGGGAAGGAGATCTCCCATGCGGACGCACTGTCCCGATCTCCCCTCCCAAGTGTAGGGGATCCCACGTGCGAGGTAGAGCAGGACCACCAAGTCCTGCTGATCGAGTCTCTCGACTCACCCCCCATTCTCCCGGCCGACCTCGCCAAGGCCACGGCGGCCGACAAGATGCTGGCCCAAGTTAGCTCCTGGGTGAGGAAAGGGTGGCCCACTACTCCCCCCGAGGAACAGTTCAAGCCTTTCGTCAGGCGCAGAGTGGAGCTTTCTCTGGAAAGGGGCTGCTTACTCTGGGGCCAGCGGGTAGTTATTCCAGAGAAGCTGAGGGCCAAGGTACTGACGCTACTGCATACCAGTCACCCGGGGATCGTGCGCTCCAAGGCTCTGGCCAGGAGTTTCTTTTGGTGGCCCCAGATAGACGCGGATATAGAACGTTTAGTGGGCACGTGTGAGAGCTGCCAGAGCTCTCGGCCTGAGGAGTCCCGGTTACCCCATAGGGAATGGGACACGGCCCGCGGGCCATGGTCCCGGATCCATGTCGACTTCGCTGGCCCCTTCCGCGGGGCCATGTTTCTGCTGGTAGTCGACTCCTACTCCAAGTGGTTGGAGGTAATCCCCATGAACAGCACCTCCTCTGCGGCAACCATTAAACAGTTGTGCAAGCTTTTTGCCTGCTTCGGCCTGCCAGACGTCCTTGTTAGCGATAACGCTAGTACCTTCACGTCTGCAGAGTTCAAGACGTTTATTGAGCGGAACGCCATCAGGCACATTACCGCTGCCCCGTTTCACCCCGCCACAAACGGTCAGGTAGAGCGCCAAGTGCACACTATGAAAGACACACTGCGGCGCATGGATCCCGGTGAGTTGAACCTTCACCTGTGTCAGTTCCTCATCTGTTACAGGACAACCCCCCTAGCCTCAGGATTTTCCCCAGCTGAACTCCTCATGAGGAGGCGTCCGGTAACACTTTTTGACCGGATGGATCCGTCCAGGGTGGAGGATGAAGGAAGAAATATTAACTTAGGGGGAGAGAGCTCCAAAGGGTTTTTGATAGGGGACCCGGTTCACTGCAGGAACTACGCGGCCTCGGGGCCAGCGTGGGTACCAGGGACAATCATTGAGCAGACGGGGCCAGTATCCTACAGGGTCGAAACTAGCTCGGGTCTACTCTGGAGAAGGCACGCCGACCAACTCAGAAGGCGAGTCACCAGTGAAGGGGAATCAGCGTTAGGGTCCTCCCCCACCCGCATTACCCAAGGGGGAGACATGGCAGAACCCGCGGATACAAATGCATATCCTGGGTTCCCAACCACAGAGGAGGATACTTTGAAAGAGAGGGATCAGTTTGATTATGATTATGAGTTGCAGTACCAGGGGGGTGTAGCGGAGTGGTCCCCCACCAGTCCTAGCGAAAAGAGGGGTTTCAGTTCAGCCCCTGGTACCTCCAGTCCCCCCAGTCCCTTTGTTTTAGAATACACCATAGCTCCAGCTCCCCGGAGACCAACACCCCCAAGACAGGCAACGGGGGGGAGTCCCCCCACCACAGTCTCTAGAACTCCTGGGCAGGTAACGGGGGGTGGCAAGGCCACGAGGGCCTCTTCGTCGGTCCCGAGATTCATACTGGGGGGGACCCCAAGCTCCTCAAACGGTAGGCAGGGGTTCACTTCCCAACTGTTCATTCCATTCCTGTCCCCCAATGCAAGGTCACCACAGAGCCCACACCGAGCCACTAATGAGTCCCCCCTTTCCGTTGCAGGACAGGACTCCGCAGAACCAGGCTCCCCTGTGTTAAGTCAAGCAGCCGCACGCCCCAGGCGCACGTGCAGCAAGCCACAATGGTTGAGGGACTTCGTCCCATCCTAGGGGGGAGGGATGTTATGTATGTACAATGTTGCTTTAAGAAATGTATGAATGTAACCTGACCACAATTACAATGTAGCCCAGCTGTTAAAGGAACGCGAGTAAGCTGCCCATAGAGGGCAGCTGCGAGCGTTCAACTCACATGGTTCTCATTCCTCAAATCACCGGCAGCCGCGGGAACTCTCCCGCACTAGCAAACTACTACAGAAGAAGGGGTGTGACTTGGATGACGTCACGCCGGTAGCAGCCAATAAGCTACCGTGCAACAAGATTCAAATGTATTGTACTGCTGTATATAATGTGATGTACCTCCGCCATTACCACATGTTCATCCTGATCATCAACCAATAAACCTGTGTTAGTCCTCACTGCGACTCCTTCTTTGTCTTCCGTGCAAGACACTAAAGTCTTAGAAAAGTTACTTTTTTTACAAACTAAAATTCTATATGTTCTCCAAGACCAGGTACTAAGAACTGTATTTTAAAAAAGCAACTTTTCTAAAGTATATATATATTTCTAAAAGCTGGTCCACACCTCTCAAGTGCTAAACCCATGTTTTGCCTTTGTGCTGGCCCACTTAGGGTTGCCATACATCACGGAAACCCAGGAATTTCCCAGGTTGTAACTGTCCTGCCCGTTTCCATAAAAAACATTGAAAATTCCCGGTTTTCAAACCAAGGTGCATGCTTGGTTTGAAGAAGAAAAATCACGCCTTTTTCTTGCCACCTTAGAGTTGCGCCTCTAAGCACCAGCAGCCAGCATCATTAGCAGCAGCCGCGCAGTAGCAGGAGCAGCAGCAGCAGCAGCTTGGTGACTAAAGAGGAAAGAGATCGGGTAAACTTTTATGCAAATAGAAAATTAGTGTCAAAACAGGAGTTAGTCTTTGAGGTGCCACAACACTTTGGTGTCTTGGAATGCCTGTTGCCACATGTCCACGCAAACGTCTGCAGACGCAGACAGCACTGGTTCTTCGGCTTTGAAACAGAGATGAGCACTGAACCCTAGAGTCGGATACGACTGGATTTTGAGCAATGGAAACTTTTACTTCTGTCCCGGTTTTGTGGGAGAGAATTATAGAAACCCTAGCCCCACTACCAAAAGGGGATTACACAAACATGCTCCACTGATGACCCAGCCATATTTCTACAGCAGATAAAACTTACTGTAAAGTTCCTCTGCATTACTGGGCTGGAAAATCTAGCATGCTTCCCACTCAAATTAATAACATTGGCCACATATCTGTCTACTTGGAAAGGTCAAGTGCTTTATTAAGGCAGAGAGAACATTAGTTTTTCAGAAAATGCCACTGCAAATTCTGAGCTGGTTTGTTTTCTGGTGGGAGTGAATGTGCTACTTGACTGAGATGCTCTGCAGTTGAATTTTGAAAGAGGGATTACCTTCTAAGGCCTGGCTTCATTTCATTTGATTTCATTTATTAGACTTGTATGCCGCCCTACTCGTCAAAGCAACTCAGAGCGGCTAACATACCATGAGTCAACATATATTACAATGTTACAATATCAAATATAAATCCAACAGCATAATATAAATGCAGTCAATACAGCGTATATATTTCTCCCTCAACCTCTCCTCCCCAAAGTATGCAGACCCCAGACAGTTATTTGATAAACATAATTTGTTATTGTCTTAAGTCCAAGGACTCTAAAAGTAGTTATTTAATGTTACTGTCACAATTTTAAAAGTAAATTGAAGATTCCCCGTGCCCGGTTGGGCATCAGTGGCTTCTGGCAGAGGTTAAACCAGTGAGCAAACTCCTGGCCTCTGGCCCCTGTCAGGACATAAGGGGGGTGAATTAATGATAGGGATTAATTCGGCCGCTTGTAGCCTGACCGACGATTCTGCTGAGCAAGCACCTCGCAGACCTCAGTTATCCATTAGAGTAATCACTCATCCTCTGGCCAAGGTAATCCCCGGTGTAAATATCAGCCATATTTACCCTTGCTTAAACCCTAAACAATGGTCTTCCTTGCCCCATGTTTGTCCAAGTTAATTAACTTCCCTTTGAGAGGTTTCCTATTAACCCGGGTACGTGGGTGAGGTAATTTTCCTGTCCGATGACAGTTTCGCCACCGTTGCGCTTTTTTCCCTATAAATGATGTTGCCTTTTTCCAATAAAGTACTGATCTGATCTCGCTCCTTTTGCCTCGTGTTGTCACTTGATCAGTCTCCTCCGGGACCTTAAGGCCACCCCAGTGGCCCCAATTCCTACATCTGGTGACCCCGACGTGATTTACTCGTGAGTAAAAGTGGCCCAGGAGAGGTCTACTCACGAGTAGCGAGCCACGCGGTCCGGTTCTACGCTTGAACCGCGACCCGTCCGCCCGGAGGACAGCGCGGCACTCTGGCCGGCAGCCAGTCGGTCGGAAGGACGGCCAGCGGCGAGGCATTCCAAGAGAGGCATTCCTGCACTTTGCTCCCGGCTTTCGGGGAGACTTGCGCTAAAGGGAAAAACGCGTTCCGCTCAGGGCAGCTGTGAGCCCCTGACAGCGCAGAGGCCGCCGAGGGCCCGTGGCAGAAGGCCACGCTCCGAGCTCCACCCAGACGATCGTCGCCGAAACCAGTTACCTTGCCCCCAGACGCGTCAACCCGTCCCGAGGAGGAAACTTCAGAGGACCACTCGCAGGTAATATGGGGACTTGTTCTCAGGGACAGAGTCCGTCCGCTAGCCAAAAAACTCGTGAGGAAGAGTTTAGAATCCTGGCCAGGGTATTTAAGTTACGCTTTCACAGCAGGGAACTAGCGAGACTTTTGGCGTACCTTAGGGAACACTGCCTGCTTTACCCAGAAGTAGGTACATTAACCCTACAGCTCTGGGATCGGATAGGAGACTGCATTCAGCAACCCCCGAAGGCCCCAGGAGGGATAGTTAGCACATGGAGGAAGTGTAGGAAGCTCTTAGCTGAGATCGAACCAGTCCGGATAGAAGTGGAAGAACCCCCGTTAGAGAAGTCATCAGTTCAGCCAGTCGAGCCGACTGCGCCCACCGCACTCTATCCGACATTCAAGTACCAGCAGAGTAGCGCAGGGAGCCTTCCCGCGGTGACAGCTGCAGACGTCACCGAGGGAATGCAGGGCATGAGAAGCGCAGGCGCTCCTCTGACAGCTTTGGGTTCCCGAGTTACCAAGAGTCCCCTTCAGCGCACAATTGAAGAGGAGATTAGGAAGGGGGAATTGCCAGCAGAAGAACTAGCTGAGCTCAGACAGATATGTCCAATCCGCATGGAAATGGACGCGCTCACGGGCGCACAGCAGATTGTTCATTCCCCAGTCCCGTATAAGCTGCTCATGGCTATGCGGAAGGCAATTGCAGAAACAGGGCTCCAAAGTCGTTTTACTAGGGGCACGCTTCAGCAGGTGTGCGAGACCACCATGTGGATTCCCCATGATTGGAAAGCCGTCATGAGGATGATGCTGACCCCTAGCCAGTACATGATCTGGGACAGCGAGTTCCGCCTAGAGGCGCAAACTCGGGCAGCCAGGATGGGAGGCGCGGTGCTTCCTGAGCAGCTGTATGGCGCGGGTAACTTCGAGTCAATCAATGCTCAGATCAACCTGCCTCTCGCCACTCTCGAGATGTCAGCCGAGGCAGCCTTTAGGGCTTACTTTAAGATCCCAGCCACTGGCAAAGCGGCTAAAAATTACACCTCTATTAAGCAGGGAGCCCAGGAACCCTACATGGACTTCATCAATCGCCTGGAAGAAGCCATTAGCAGGCAGATTGATAATGAGCAAGCCCAGGAAGAGCTCATGATTAAGTTAGCCAAGGACAATGCTAACCTGGACTGCCGTAGAATCTTGCAGTCCCTAGGCAATCGTCCCGACTTGACCCTATCGGACATGATTAGAGCTTGCGCCGACGTTGGCACAGAATCCTATAAGATGGGTCTGCTAGCGGCAGCGGTGCAAGGAGGGAAAAGACCTAATGGTAAGAGCAAAGGGGCATGCCACAATTGTGGCAAGATCGGTCACTTCGCTAGGGAGTGCCGATCCAAGGGAGGCGGGCAAAAGTCCGGCCGTCCCAAGGCTCCGAACACCCTCTGTCCGAAGTGCAAGAAAGGCTATCATTGGGCCAGGTATTGCCAGAATTCGGGAAACCGGAACACGGGCATGTCTCTGGCCCCAGTCCAAACAGAGGCGTCCTTCACCCAGAACTCCCCAGAGCCAGAGTAGAGTCCAACCCCATCCCAGACATTGCGAGGGCGCAGGCCAGCCCCAGGGGCAGCGCGGGACTAGAATTGACTTGCCAGGCGGACGTCACATGCGACCTGCCAGGCACAGTCTATCTGGTCGATTCCCAGTACATGGGACCCCTGCCCAGAGGCTTTATAGGTTTAGTTTTGCCCCGTAGTGTAGCTGGTGCACGCGGAATTTTTATAATTCCAGGAGTCATTGACTCCAATTTTTCGGGCGTTCTCCAAGTTCAGCTTTGGACACACCTGCCCCAAACCATCCCTAAAGGAGACACCTTAGCGCAACTGATCATGGTTCCTTGTCGCTCGCCAGCAGAGAGCCAGGGAGGGCTCAGTGACAGCTTCGAGTCCCGGTCAGAGGACCGCTCGAGCGCCAGTGAGGCAGCGCAAAGATACCAGGTCTTAGCGACAGTGGAGACCAACATTGAGTGGAAACAGCGCCCGGTTATTGAGGTATTTCTGAATAATCGATCATTCTCAGGCCTGTTAGATACCGGAGCAGATGTCAGCGTGATAAGCAGAAGCCAGTGGCCAAGGGAGTGGGCCATTGAGCCGGTCTCCGATGTGTGGGGGGTAGGCGGCGTCCAGGAAGCGTTTAGGAGCCGAGAGTGGGTAGAAGTCACAATCCCAAGGGCTGAGGGCACGGCGGTAATTCGACCGCACATTCTTGACGTTCACATCAACCTTTGGGGCGAGACATTCTGCAGCAATACGGTGCTACGCTTACCTTTGGGTAATGGCGTTGCCACTTAAATGGCTCACCGATACTCCGGTCTGGGTAGAGCAATGGCCGGTAGTAGGGGAGAAATTGGTTGCTCTCAAGCAGCTAGTTAAGGAACAGCTAGACGCAGGACACATAGAACAGTTCACAAGTCCTTGGAATTCGCCAATTTTTGTTATTAAGAAGAAGTCGGGGAAGTGGCGACTCCTCCACGATCTCAGAGAGATCAATAAATGCATACAGCCAATGGGTCCGCTTCAATGCGGCATCCCGAATCCGAACATGATTCCCGAGGGGTGGGAGATTCTAGTCGTAGATCTCAAGGATTGCTTTTATACAATCCCCTTAGACCCCAGGGACCGGGAGAGGTTTGCCTTTACCGTGCCGGTCGTGAACCACAGTGAGCCTACGCAGCGTTACGCGTGGAAATTTTTGCCACAGGGCATGCTCAATTCGCCCACTTTGTGCCAAATTTACGTTCACGACGCGCTGGCAAAGTTTCGAAACCTCTACCCACAAGCCTTAGTTTGTCACTTTATGGATGATATTTTGGTAGCGTTGCCAAAACTTGGCAGCGAAGTGTTTTCAGACCTCCAGGCCAGCCTGGGGGACAAAGGGTTACTCATTGCCCCGGAGAAAGTGCAGAGAACCGAGCCCTTCTCATACTTGGGCCATCGGCTTCTCCGCTCTTTCGTCGCACCGGTTTTGCCTCAGATCAATCTACAGGACTCAGTCACATTGGTAGAATTACAGCAGGTTTTAGGGAACATCAATTGGGCCAGACCGTATTTTCGATTGGATACGGATCTTCTGAAACCGCTCTTCTCGCTGCTAACGCTAGGTAAGCAGCCAGCAGACCGGATAAAAATTTCTCGAGACGCGCGCTTGGCGCTCGAGAAAGTTAACCAAGCTCTCAGCCAAAGATGGGTAGATAGGATCGCCCAGGGGCCCTATGCCCCAATCCTGAATCTGTACATCGTGCGATCGGGATCCATGTTCACTGGGGCGCTAGGAGTAGACTCAGAGAAGGGAGCGAAAATTGTGGAGTGGGTGTACTTGCCTAACACCTCATCTCGGAACATTGTTCCGCCCAAGAACTGGTCTCCGCGGTGATCTACCGCGGCAGGCTGAGAGCTAGGGACATTTCTGGGCACGATTTAGCCAAGATCGTAGTCCCGTTCACCAAGGAACAAATTCAGCAGTTGATGCAGCTAGGTGACTCGCTTCCGATAGCCTTGGAAGGATTCACTGGAAGCTTGGCATACCACTTGCCCAAAGACCCCAGACTCGTCTCGCTCCAAACAGGAACAGTCAGCTTGTTCGAATTGCTCTCGCTGGTCCCGCTTCAGGGGGCCAGAACAGTTTTTTCTGATGGCGGACGCACTTATGGTGTCCTGACCTGGCAGGAGGGCGAAGCTTGGCACACGCTGCTAACTCTTCCACAGAAGTCCGCACAGCGGGCGGAGTTGGCAGCCATGAATCTTGCTTTGCGCACCTTCGCCAAGGAACGCTTAAATATCATAACCGACAGCCTGTATGTTAGGAATTTGCTTCACAGTCTACCGGGAGCTTACATCACTCCCGCGATAGACAAGAATCTGCTTAGCCTGTTTCTCACTGCTCAATTTCATTTGCGAAACCGCACGGAGCCGCTCTGTATTGCCCACATCCGCAGTCATCAAGACCTACCGGGTCCGATTTCCGCGGGCAATAGCAGAGCGGACGCGGCGGCAAAGGAAATTCAGCAACGTTCAGTTTTGGGAGTTTTCACTACTCCAATTCAAAGTCATGCCTTCTTTCACCAAAACGCCAAGGCACTCGCCAGACAGTTCAATTTGCCACTTTCTCAAGCCCAGGGTATAGTACGCTCTTGCCAGCATTGCGCAGGGGCACCGGGGGGGCCCTCGTGGGGGGTTAACCCGCGGGGGACAGAGGCCAATCAGGTGTGGCAAATGGATGTCACGCATGTGCCGCAGTTTGGCAGATGGCAGTACATGCACGTCTGCATAGACACTTTTTCCCAGTTCGTTTGGGCGACGGCGCAGAAGGGGGAGACTGCCTCCCACGTGGAGCAGCATCTCCTGTCCTGCATTGCGGCGATGGGCAAGCCACGGCACGTGAAAACGGACAACGCCCCGTCCTACTGCTCTAGGCAGTTGGCCACCTTCATGGCCACCTGGGACATCAAGCATACATTTGGCATTCCCTACAATCCGCAAGGGCAGGCGATTGTGGAACGGGTCAATCGGATGCTAAAGTCCTATATTGACAAACAAACAGAAAGGGGGGGAGCCACCAGCCCTCCCCAATTCACAGGGACAAGCACAGTTTTGTCTGAATAAGGTATTGTTCACATACAATCACCTCAATGTTTTTCGGACTGTACGCCGCAGGAGAAGCACTTCCGCCGTTCGGAAGCTCTCCCGCGACCTATGGTCCGGTACCGAGTGCCGCCGGACCCATCTTGGAGGGGCCCGGTGCCGCTCATAACCTGGGGGAGAGGGTATGCTGCAATTATGTCTCCAACAGGTGTCGTGTGGATTCCGGCCCGGTGCGTCAAGCCCCATCTGGAACCTCATGGCGTGGACCCAGACCGACCCGAGTCCGATCCCGGAGATGGAGGACCTCACCCTGACCGAGGAGACCCACCAGGAGAAGCGGCGGCTGCGGACCCAAGCGCAGAGGATCACCTGGGGGATGGTCAAGACCCTTTGCAGAGAGGCCGAGGACGCCCTCCAACGCGAGGAGAAGGAGCCGACACCGGAGCACTTCGTTGCAGCAGTCTTTGCCCAGATTAATGCCAACTCCGTGATCTTCACCATCATCCTGGCCCTCGCCCTGCTTTTGGGGGGAGGCGTTCAGGCCGCTTCACTTCAGGCCAACGGCCTGCCACCCGGTGAAGACCTTTCAGCACGGATGCACTACAACTTGTGGGCAAGGTTGGCGGGTCTCGTCAACCAGTCCGATTTTTGCCTGAAGCAGGACATTGGTTCTGCCTCAATCCTCAGCACCTGTCTCATCCCAGTGTGCCACACTCTCGACGCACGCGCCAGGGATGGGGACTGGCTGCTGAAGAAGATTTTCGGACCGCACCTCCCTGCGACCTTTGCAGCCTACGCTCGCTGGGGGGGATTGCGGCTCACCATGACTTTGCCGGCTGATGCAGCCACTCTTCACACCCCGCGAGTGGCGGCCAGCCCGAACTCTACTTGTGCACAAATAATCGGCTGCGCCACAGGCGGCCGGACCCAGCGCAGCTGCCTCGATACCGGCAGCAGCATCTGGACTTGTGCAAACCCAGAGACAATTGGTTCGTTACCTGCCCATATCACCCTGCCCTCAGGGTGGTTCTTCACATGCAATCAGTATACCTTCAACTATATTCCTGCAAATGTGTCAGATTCCACATGTTGCCTTAGCCGGTTGACACTGTTGCTCCCCACTAGGGATATGGTTGCCCCAAGCACAAATGTTTCTAATGTTCCACATGTTTCAAATGTTTCAAATGTTTCTGCACCCATCAGGCACACTCGCACCACCCAACTAGACAGCTCATGTGACAGCAGCTTTAGAGTTCTAAGCCCAGCCGAATACGTCTCACTATCAGTCAGTATAGTTGGCGTGCCAGGCTTAGCCGTCGGCAACGCACGGAGAATTGGTCGCTTGGCTTGCGGTTTGGCAAAAGCCATCAACCATACCTCCACAGCGATAGCGCTCCTCAATCAGGAGCAGGCAGAACTTCGCCATGCCATCCTCGATAATCGAGCAGCTATCGACTACCTCTTATTGTTGCACCATCTGGGTTGCGAGTCCCTTCACGGTATGTGCTGTTTCAACCTTACTGACAACTCCCGGAAAATCCAAAGTCAGCTCACTGATCTCCACACCATAGTCCAGGGCATCACTGAGGGTTCCGCATGGGGGGCTTGGTGGAGTTCATTGTGGAGCTGGATGTGGTCATGGATCCCCTGGGGGTGGCTTCAGACGGTACTCAAGGTGGTAGTGGGGGTGACTATACTAGGCATAGCGTTATGCTGCTTTGCGCAATGTATTCCCTCACTGATCTCGAAGTGCCGCCCCGAGAAGAAACCCCGTGACGTCATTCCCGATCAACAGCTGATGATGCTTCTGCGCAGAGTCGCCAGTCAGGCTCTTAATATTAAAAAGTAAGGGGAGATGAAGATTCCCCGTGCCCGGTTGGGCATCAGTGGCTTCTGGCAGAGGTTAAACCAGTGAGCAAACTCCTGGCCTCTGGCCCCTGTCAGGACATAAGGGGGGTGAATTAATGATAGGGATTAATTCAGCCGCTTGTAGCCTGACCGACGATTCTGCCGAGCAAGCACCTCGCAGACCTCAGTTATCCATTAGAGTAATCACTCATCCTCTGGCCAAGGTAATCCCCGGTGTAAATATCAGCCATATTTACCCTTGCTTAAACCCTAAACAATGGTCTTCCTTGCCCCATGTTTGTCCAAGTTAATTAACTTCCCTTTGAGAGGTTTCCTATTAACCCGGGTACGTGGGTGAGGTAATTTTCCTGTCCGATGACAGTTTCGCCACCGTTGCGCTTTTTTCCCTATAAATGATGTTGCCTTTTTCCAATAAAGTACTGATCTGATCTCGCTCCTTTTGCCTTGTGTCGTCACTTGATCAGTCTCCTCCGGGACCTTAAGGCCACCCCAGTGGCCCCAATTCCTACAGTAAATCATAGCTTTTCTGTTTCTCAGAATTAATTAAAATAAATTATAGTATAAAACACCTTCTCCCATATACCTCTTTGCCACCCTCACATCTACAATAGAGGAAGAGGGCACCGGGGTGCAGAACAAGCCAGTACTTGAACCACAAAAACAGTCCTCCTCCACTATTTACTAAAGCCATGCCTCATAACTATAAAAGTAATTAAAATGTTATAGCTACAGCTCAAAAGGAGAGAAGGTATTCCTTGTTAAGTTAAAATCATACTGTAAGATAATTACAATGTCATTGCTGAAAAAGGAATGAATTAGTTACAGGTAGCCTATGATTTGTAAGTAGGTTCTTCCACACTCTGAAACTACTGTTTGGTAAACCAACTGCTAAGAAGATGGCTGTTCTAACCCAACAGGGTTGCATTTGCTGTTAATAATAAGCCAAATGACAATCCACTGAATCCTTCTGAGTAAGGTTGCATTGGTTGACTGTGTGACTGTTTTAAAAGATTAATGGGAAAAAAATCTTGCTTTCCCTCCTATTCTATGAACAGTTGGACATGATCATAGCTATACTGACTTTGGACGTGGAAGCTCTAAAGAATGATCTGGTGCATTTAAATCAGTCTCCAAGGTTGTTCAGTCAAGAACTTCTTCTTCCTTCACTGCACATCCTATTTATTTTACTTTAAATGGTCAGCAGTCGCAATATACAATTTTCTTTTCTTATTATGTGTTCAAAATATTATAGCTTTCTACATTTTGAGAGTTTTATGATTTCTTGGTCTTTTTTCACTTACTTTAGTACTTCACTAGTCGCCTTCTTGATCTGAAACATTCTTACAATCCTTACAATAAATCTTCATTTCATATGTTTTTAAACATTAAAGTCCATGATTCAAAGGCATACAATAGAACTGATGGTGCCTTCTACTTAAGATGGTCTCCCAACTGAGATCTATCAGGTGGCCTCACTTCAAACTTTCAAGAAACTCTTAAAAATCCATTTGTTTAAGTGGGGCTCTGCAGAGTTTCGGGGGGGGGGGAGTAGTAGGGATGTTTAAAGCAGATTTTTGTTTAATCCCCCCTACCCTTATTTGAAGGATTACTGGATTATGGTCTGCTTGACATTCTGTCAGTATCTGGATGTTATAAATGTGCATTTAGGATGTGAGGTTTGAATTTTTAAAAATGGTTTTTGCTTTATGTTTAAAAAAGGTAAAGGTTTCCCTTGCTCGAAAGCCAGTCGTATCCGACTCTAGGATGCAGTGCTCATCTCTGTTTCTAAGCCGAAGAGCCAGCGCTGTCTGCTTCTGCAGACGTTTCCGTGGTCATGTGGCAGGCATGACTAGACACCGGAGCGCACGGAACGCTGTTACCTTCCCACCGAAGTGGTCCCTATTTATCTACTTGCAATTTCTTGCTTTCGAACTGCTAGGTTGGCAGGAGCTAGGATGAAGACGGGAGCTCATTTCCGTCCTGCAGTACTCGGGAATCAAACTGCTGACCTTCCACTTGGAAGGATGTAATATTGTAAAACACCGTTAGTAGTGCTAGGCACTAATTCAGTGGTATATAAAGATTACAAACAAAGTGAATATGGGAAACAAAATATATCACAGCAGATTTGAAAGCACCCTGACGGAAGGTAGCTAATGGCAGCAGTATTTGGCTCCCTCTCTGTTGTGGCACAATGCTAAAGAACTCCCAGCATACAATTATGTCTGTTTACTTATGAACGAATCTTAAGTCATCTGGAAAATGGAAGAAAGTATCCTTGGCAATTGCAGGTAAGTCATTTCTCATTTAGATGTATCCATAATGTTCCTTTCCAACAAATTGCTTGTCAAGCTCCCTTCAACATAATTAAGCCGAGCTAGTCAGATGAAGTTGCAGTTATTTTTCAAAGAGTGCTTGCAGGTTGCCAACTCCTTCACTTAATTTTTCAAGATGGTTAATCACCATCACTAGTGGAATCTTCCACAAGGCGTTTCACCCCAGTCATAAAAAACTCAGAATTCAAAATGTCTGAATGTTTCTGAAGATATATAGCTCCTTATCTTTCCCAACAACATACCTTTATATCTTTTCTTGTCACCATCACTGTTTAAACCTGTTAGGTCTACAGGGGTTCACAACCTTTCACTCTGTGGGCTGGACCACACCCCCTCAGACAGCTGTGCGGGCCAGAGGCATAATTCCTCCTGCTGCTTCTGCCACTTCTGGTGGTGGCAGCGGCGTGTGCATTCATGGAGCGTTTTCAGATGTTTTTGCTGCTTCTGCCACTTCTTGTGGTGGCAGGAGCAAGGGCAGTGTGTTTTTGTCTGTTTTTCACTGCATTTTCAGGGTTTTCCGGTGGCGGGGTCCTCACCGTGGGCCAGATATGGCCGACAGGCCGTAGGTTGTGAATCCCTGGCTAATAGAATATCTTGATCTTTAGTTTGAAGGAATGTTTCTGGAATGTTTAGTCAAACAGAACTTCATTTGTGGTGCTTCTTTGTGTGTGTGTTAAGGCATTGTGATCAGTGGGGCCAGTTCATTTCTCATCAAGAAAGCTTAAAAGGAGAGCCTTTGTTCCAGGAGTGATTTAATTCGCCTGTGGTCTTTTGGCATCCTACTGTTACAGCCACACAATGCATTTCTCTGTTCCTGCCATGTAGGTGGGTTGGTTGTAATTACCCATGCTGGAATATAGCCAGGAAAAAAGTTGGAACATTCTTGATTTTACAAAATGTTAGGTGGAAACCTGAACAAGTTAAGGCTGTTGGGGGCCCACTTTTACCATTTGTTCCAAACCATCCTACTGACACTATAGCTTCTATCATTACCTACCATGTCGCTGTCTTGACTGGGCTGAAAAGAACTACACTGCTTCATGGATTGCCAGTGTGATTTTTCACCTTTACAGTGTAGCCATCTTTGTATACCATCAATTTTATTTTACTCGTAAGGATTGATGTCTTCTGTCGGTGTACACAGAAAGAGCCTCTTCAAAGATTGTGGTGTTTTTGAACCACAATCAAGGCGTACTCTGGTAATGGCAACCTTGTGTTGCCGGCTAATCTTTCTCACACTGGGTCAGGCGAAAGGAACTGCAGAATGAACTCACCAATAAGTGCCTTCATTTTGGCAGTTTCATGTCTGGCCTAGACACAGAAAAAGAAATGACTTGTGCCTAAGAGTTGGGCTTTTTAAAAACAGGGGTGGGTGTGTTTGGGTTTATATCTAAGCAGCAATTCTATGCACTCCTGTTCTGTACAAAAATCCTAGTTGGTTTGAGTTAATCTTTGCTACCTGGTGAAAAGTCGCAGCAGAAAAACTATTTCATTTGGAAAGATTCCTCTGCAGATTGCTGAGCTCTATTTCTGTGACTACATGGTCAAATGCCATGGGATTTGCTCCACTTATAAAATGGGTGAATTCAAATTATTTTTTACTGACCGCATGATACAAAGGCTGATTTGAATCAGTCCAGCCCTTTTTGCTCCCAAAGTGACTCCCCCTCACTCTGCCATTTGGGGAGCTTCTACTTCTTCAAGTCAGAATGATTTGAGCAAGCTTCTTCTTGTGGGCTTAGTTGTGACATGTTCTAGTAAAGAGGGAGGAGTGTCTCTATAGGTGTGTCTTGGTGACATAGGCTGCCAGGGCATGATGCTGAAGACCCCGGGAACACCCTCCCCATTCTTTCCTCTCTCTCCTAATCGTCTCCTGATTTTTTTTTCATTTTAAAAACATTTCTTACATATAGGAGATTAGTACTAGATTACCCTATTACAGAGAGGACTGTGGTGGTTCAGTGGTTAAGACACTGAACGTGATGACTGAAAGGTCGACAGGTCGGTAGTTCAAGATCCGAGGACTGCATGATGGAGTGAGCTCAGGTCTCTGTCCCAGCTCCTGCCAACTTAGCAGTTTGAAAGCAAGAAATTGCAAGTAGATAAATAGGTACTGCTTTGGTGGGAAAGGTAACAGCATTCTGTGTGCTCTGCTATCTAGTCATGACTGCCACATGACCACAGAAACATCTGCAGATGCCGACAGCACTGGATCTTTGGCTGTAAACGGAGATGAGCACCGAACCCCAGAGTCGGATACAACTGGCTTTTGATCAAGGGCAATATTTCTTTTTATTCTTGTTTCTTGTATATATGCTCCATAAATGGATTAGCAAAGATGGGGCCAGAGGAAGGAAGGAAGGAAAGAAAGAAGGGAAAGGTGTGGAATGAGAATCTCATTGCATTCATCATGAACAGTGAAATACTGAAGCAATCTGCAACTTCTGTGTGAGCACAGAATGTAATACGGGCTCCAAAATAAAAACATGTTGTGCAGTGTAGTCACAGCCTAGTTAAGCATGTGAAACAAAGCAGAGAAGGCAAATAAGAGAGGTGATAATGAGCTCCCATCTTCGTCCCAGCTCCTGCCAACCTAGCAGTTCGAAAGCAAGAAATTGCAAGTAGATAAATAGGGACCACTTCGGTGGGAAGGTAACAGCGTTCTGTGCGCTCCGGTGTCTAGTCATGCCTGCCACATGACCACGGAAACGTCTGCAGAAGCAGACAGCGCTGGCTCTTCGGCTTAGAAACAGAGATGAGCACTGCACCCTAGAGTCGGATACGACTGGCTTTCGAGCAAGGGAAACCTTTACCTTTACCTTTATAGTGTACTTTTAAAGAGTCATGACCAAATTTGGTTGTACAGCACATCTCTTAAAGCAGGGGTCACCAAACCTTTTAAGCTGGGGGCCATTTCATGCCCCTTCAGACTGTTGAGGGGCCATACTGGTGGTGTTGCCGCTGCCCTGAGCTCCCCCTCCCCCCCACTGCTTCCCTGCTTCCCAACTTGGAGGAGCTGCATGGCATGGGTGAAGGTATGGCATGGGTTCAGGCTGTCCTTCTCGCCCACAGCTCCTGGGAAAACGGCTCAGCCAGAGTGGCCCCCCGGGAAAGAGCCCGCGTCTGCCTGCGTCCACTTGCATTTGCCCCTTCCGCCTCAATCCTTGTCCCCTCCGCTCGGCTTGGTGTGTGTCAGTGCTCCATAGCAGGTTGAATGTTGTAAGGCTCACAATATCCACCCTGCTATGGAGCACCATTAGGGACACGCCAAGCCAAGTGGAGGGGACAAGTATTGGGGTGGAGGCAGTAGAAGCAGGAAAGACACACACGGACACCCGTGGACACCAAGAAAGCCATGCTTTGCCAGAGTGGCCCCCAGAAAAGACACATGCAGCCGCCCACTCCTGTTGTCTCCAGCTTCATTCTTGTCCCTTCCGCTTGGCTTGGAGTGTCCCAAACAGCACACCATAGCAGGGCCGATGTTGTGAACCTTACGACATCCACCCTGCTACGGAGCACTGGCAGGGACATGCCAAGCTGAATGGAGGAGACAAAGATTGAGGAGCCGGCACCAGCAGCTGGAGCAAGGGCACAGAATGTAGTTTGGGGACCTGTTATGTTTGTATGTATGTATGTATGCATGTTCATTATACTGTAAAGGAAAGAATGTAACCACTCCAGATACAAACGATACCAGCTGTAAAGGAACGCGAGCAGACAGCCCATAGAGGGCAGCTGCGAGCGTTCAGCCTCACATGGTTCACATTGCTCAATCACGGACAGCCGCGGGAAAACCTTCCCCGCATTCAGCAGCAGAAGAAAGAGGCGTGCCTGGGCGAGGCCACGCCGGTAGCAGCCAATGAGCTACCGTGCTACAAGATTCAAATGTAGAGAGCTACTGTATATATTGAGATGTATCACCGCCATTACCTCATGCTTCACTGGAACCTCATGCAATAAACCTGTGTTAAACCAACCCTTCGGTTGTCCGGTTGTCTTTGGTCCCATATACCAAATTGGCGACGAAGGTGGGATATGGCTGCCCACGGGACCAAGACATGCGCCGGCTACGAGATCAAGAAGCCGGGAGACTTGGAGCTGTTTGAGATAGACTTCAACACAGCGCTGGTGGAGCTCGAAGTCTCCGATGAGGCCAAAAAGAGGGCCATCTTCGTCCGCATGCTCGGACACGAGACCAAGAGGACCTTGGTGGACCTGATCGCGCCGAGGAAGGTGAGCGACCTCAAAGCTACAGAGCTCCTGGCGGCGTTGCGCGCCCATCTCCGGCCAGCAATAGCGATGTTCCCCGCTCGGAGCGCGTTCTGGAGGCGAGTCCAGGCACCCGGGGAATCGGTCGATGAGTTCGCCGCGGCCCTGCGGTTGGCCGCCGGCCCATGCAAGTGGGAGCTCCCCGACATCACCCTCCGGGACTGCCTGCTCTGCGGTCTGAGGGACACAGAGACTCAGCGCGCGCTGATGAAAAGGGAGCCGCCTCCCACGTGGCAACAAGTCCTCGACACGGCACAGGCCGCGGAGGCCACTACTGCCGGGGTGCACGAGCTTCAGGACTGGCGCCCGAAGCCCGCCAAGGCAGAGAGCTCGGTGCGCGCGGCCCGGCGAGTTTCGAACTCGTCTGCGGAGAGCGGCGACGACGAAGACGTCCGGAGGGTCCAGAGAGAGGGCCGGCGCTGCGACGGCTGCGGCGCCGCCCACACCCGCGCCAAATGCCCATTCTGCAAGGCCGAGTGCCACAACTGCGGCCGGTGCGGGCACATCGCCAAGGTCTGCCGGAAACGGCGCGAGGCCACCAGGAGTTCTCCAGACCGCTCGGCGAGGCAGGACCGCACCACGAGGCAGGACCGCACCACGAGGCCAAAGGACGGCACCCGGACCACGAGGACGCGGGACGGAGTAGGGCGCATCTCCGACGACAGCGAGGACGATGCGCCGGTTTGCAGCGTTTCCACGGAGCACCCCCGTTACTTCGTTGAGGTAGTAATACAAGGGGCCCCTGTTAGAATGGAGGTGGACTCGGGTTCTTCATACTCTATTATTTCCCAGGGGGAGTTCATGAAAATCGCCCCCCGCATGCGGCCCAAGCTCAAAGCGTTGAGGGCCACACTGAAGGACGTGCAAGGGAACCGCATCCCAGTGTTGGGGGTTGGGAAGTTCCAGGTCCGGTTTAAAAAGCACACCGCAACGCTTCCCCTAGTCGTCCTCAAGGGAGGTAAATGCAGCCTCCTCGGGACTCAATGGTTCCAGCCCCTGGGGTTGTTCATTGGGGGGGTGCACGCCGTGGGAGCACACGCCGCCGGGACTGATCCAATACAGAGCGTGTGCGATGCGCACCCCGAGGTTTTTAAAAAGGGGCTCGGAAAATTCAAGGGCCCCCCAGTGACTTTCGACCTGGACCCTGGAGTACGTCCAATCAGACTTAAACCGCGCAGAGTGCCTTTCGCACTAAAGGACAAAATAGAGGCGGAGTTGGACAAATTGGTGGGCCAGGGGATTCTTGTTCCTGTTGATTCTGCGGAGTGGGAAACTCCAATTGTAACAGCGATCAAGGCCAACGGGGAGGTCCGCATATGCGCTGATTACAAGTGCACCATCAATAAGGCGATCCGCCCTAATGCGTATCCGGTGCCGGTAGTCAGCCACTTGTTGGCCAGGTTACACGGGGGGAGGTGTTTCGCTAAACTCGACCTGGCCCAAGCCTACCAGCAACTCCCGGTGACCCCCGCCGCAGCTGCTGCGCAGACCATAGTCACCCACAAAGGGGCGTTCCAGGTATCGCGCCTCCAATTCGGCGTGAATTCGGCGCCCGGGATCTTCCAGTCACTTGTGGAACGCCTCCTGAAGGGGTTAGAGGGGGTGTTACCCTACTTTGATGACGTATTGATTACAGGGGGGAGCCGGGCCGAATTAGCAACAAGGTTGGGAAAGGTCCTGACAATATTCGAAAAGGCGGGGTTGCGGTTGCGGAAAGACAAATGCGTCTTCTTCGCTACAGAGGTTGAGTTCCTAGGGTTCCGTGTCACTCCCGAGGGAATAAGGCCAGCCCAATCCAAGGTAGCCGCCATCAAGAAGGCCCCTCGCCCCACCTCCAAGCCCGAGTTGCAGTCGTTCCTCGGACTGCTCAACTTCTACCACTCCTTCCTCCCGCGGAAGGCAGCCGTGGCAGAACCGCTACACAAATTGTTAAAAAAGGACGAGGCATGGAAGTGGGGCGACGACCAGGAGAAGGCTTTCAATGACCTGAAGCGACTCCTGGCATCAGATGCTGTACTGACCCACTTCAATCCCAAACGCCCAGTGGTCCTGATATGCGATGCATCCCCGGTGGGGGTGGGGGCGGTGTTATGCCACGTGCTGGAGAACGGTAGGGAGGCCCCGATAGCGTTCTACTCTAGGTCCTTGTCCCAAGCGGAGAGAAACTATGCTCAGACAGACAGGGAAGCACTAGCAATAATTGCGGGGACCAAGAAATTTCATGATTTTGTGTACGGCCGCCCCTTCACCATAGTGACTGACCACAAGCCTTTGCTAGGCATTTTCACCGCAGATAAGCCCACGCCCCAAATCCTGTCCCCGAGAATGCTCAGGTGGGCCATTTTTCTCAACGCGTATCAGCACGCGTTGGTATACCGGCCCGGGAAGGAGATCAGCCATGCCGACGCCCTGTCGAGGTCCCCCATTCCCCGGGATTGCTGCCACGTGGGCGAAGTAGAGAGGGACCACCAGGTCTTAATGATAGAGGTTCTAGACGCCCCTCCAGTAGTACTGGCCGACATCGCCAAAGCGACAGGCAAGGACAAAACGCTGGCCACAGTTTGCTCCTGGGTACAGAAAGGGTGGCCCGTGTCTTCCCCAGCAGCGGAATTCGACACATTTTTCAAAAAGAAACTAGAGTTGTCCCTAGAGAGGGGTTGCCTTTTGTGGGGACAGCGGGTAGTGATCCCCACGTCTCTCCGGCCAAGGGTGCTTAAACTGCTGCACGTCAGCCACCCGGGGATCGTCCGCTCAAAGGCGCTAGCCCGCAGTTACTTTTGGTGGCCCCAGCTAGACGCCGACATCGAACACATGGTCGGCACTTGCGAAGCGTGCCAAAGCTCAAGGCCAGAAGAGGCTCGCTCGCCACCTAGGGAGTGGGACGTAGCAAGGGGGCCCTGGTCCCGGGTACACGTAGACTTTGCTGGCCCGTTCAGGGGAACGCTTTTCCTCCTCGTGGTGGACGCGTTCTCCAAGTGGTTGGAGGTCATTCCAGTCTCGAGCACCTCCTCGGCCACAACAATTAAACAGTTAAGGAGGGTCTTTTCCACGTTCGGTTTACCCGACACCCTCGTCAGCGATAACGCTAGCTGTTTCACGTCTGCCGAGTTCGGGGCATTCATGGAGCGCAACGCCATTCGGCACGTCACCTCTGCCCCCTTTCACCCGGCCACCAACGGCCAAGTAGAGCGCCTCGTGCGCACCACGAAAGACGCGCTGCTGCGCATGGGTCCCGGAGACCTCGACCTGAAATTGTGCCAATTCCTGCTAAGATACAGGGTCACCCCGTTAGCCTCAGGGTACTCCCCCGCAGAGCTGTTGATGCGCAGGAAGCTGGCCACGGGAATCTCCAAGCTAGACCCCACGAGAGTAGAGGACAAAGGGCGGAGCATAGGGGTGGAACCCACAAAGAGTTTCAGCGTAGGCGCCCCGGTGCATTGCAGGAACTACGCCAGCGCGGGGCCAGCCTGGGTGCCGGGCACCGTAGTAGAACAAACCGGCCCCGTCTCATACCGCGTAGAGACCAGTACAGGCTTCCTGTGGAGGCGACACGTGGACCAACTCAGGCGCAGGGTCCCCGGAGAGCAGGACGGAGACGAGAATAGCATCGGATCAGCGTTAGGGTACTCCCCCACCCGCTTAGCCCAAGGGGGAGGAAAAGGGGAGCATGGGTCCCCACCAAGGGGGGAGGAAAGGGAATCGATCCACAGAAATCTTTTGCGGGAGTCCCCGAAACAATGGAAGAGCCCCGACCACACACATACCCCGCGGGAGTTTCCCCGAAACACAGATGCCCATAGAAGTTTAGACGTTGATTTACAGTACCAGGGGGAGTTAGCGGAGTGGTCCCCCACCCGTCCTAGCGAAAAGAGGGGTTTCAGTTCAGCCCCTGGTACCTCCAGTCCCAGTAGCCCCTGTGAGTTAGAATGCGATATAGCGCCATTTTCCCGGAGACCGACACCCCCAAGACGGGAGGCATCAGCGAGTCCGCCCACCACAGTCTCAAGGTCCCCCGAGCAGGGATCAGAAGGTAGCCGAACCACAAGGGCGACCTCATCGGTTCCACGGTTCACAATAGGAGGGTCCCCGGGGTCAGTGAGCAGCAGGCAGGGGTTCACCTCCCAACTATTCATTCCCTTCCCATCCCCGGGCGCGAGGCAGACACGGACGCCCCACAGAGCCACTAACGAATCCCCGTTTCCCGTTGCAGGACAAGCACCCGCGGAGTCAGGGATCACAGGCTCTCCAGTACTAGGTCAGACGCAAGCGCGTCCCAAGCGCACGTGCGGCAAGCCCCAATGGTTGCGGGACTTCGTCCCATCCTAGGGGGGAGGGATGTTATGTATGTATGTATGTATGCATGTTCATTATACTGTAAAGGAAAGAATGTAACCACTCCAGATACAAACGATACCAGCTGTAAAGGAACGCGAGCAGACAGCCCATAGAGGGCAGCTGCGAGCGTTCAGCCTCACATGGTTCACATTGCTCAATCACGGACAGCCGCGGGAAAACCTTCCCCGCATTCAGCAGCAGAAGAAAGAGGCGTGCCTGGGCGAGGCCACGCCGGTAGCAGCCAATGAGCTACCGTGCTACAAGATTCAAATGTAGAGAGCTACTGTATATATTGAGATGTATCACCACCATTACCTCATGCTTCACTGGAACCTCATGCAATAAACCTGTGTTAAACCAACCCTTCGGTTGTCCGGTTGTCTTTGGTCCCATATACCAAAGGACCCCTGTCTTAAAGTATGTAAAGTTAAGGTAATTTTATATAGAGTAAATATCCTGTTGCTATTCCTGTTGATATCTTGTTGCTGATCTGTCGTAGTCCAAAAGTTCGTGAAAGAGAATTTATCTTCCAGCCTTCCAAATTGGTTTCTGTGACTGTGAGTATAAAAGGAGGCAGCAATAGTTCTCCAGGCAGCCAAATAGAGATGATTGTTACATGAAAGAGAACCAGACTTGTACAAAAGTCAGAGTGCTGGTCTGGGACTTGGATGATGTAGGTCTAAGTATCCACTGAGCTGTGCAACTAATGGGGTGACTGCAGGTCAGCTTCTCTCTCTTCTCTGGGCCTGGTTTACCTTCTTCATGTTGCAAAAAAAACAGGCTGAAAACCATGCTTGCCATTTTGAGTTCATTGGGGTGGAAAGTGGGATGTAGATTGTGAAGATGTGGAACTATGTTCGCACTCCGGCCAGGGAGAAAGCTCTCTGCCCCTCTCACTCCTTTCTATTCCTTTGCTTGGAGTGTGTCTCCCCAAAAGGGAAGGACTGTTGGGCTCAGTCTTACGTACGCCTGCCCTTCCTTTTAGGAAACTGATCTAGGCAGTTGCCATTCTCCATATTCAGCTAGATGTCTGAGAACCAGGAACCAGACTGAGCACTCCAGAGCACACTGAAATTGGCTTAACACAGCAAAGTTTTTATTGTTGAAAACAAAATGGAACAGAACTGGAAAGCAGGGTAGAACACACATCCAAAAGAAAAGTACCTTCACCCACACAAGGACTCAGGGGTGGAAAGTAAAATGGCCAAATTGTAAACCAAAAGAAAGATGGAAACGAATATAGATGTAAGTGGCAATCAAGTTGAAAGGATCAGGTTGCTGGGCCAGGATACCTTAGAGACCGCATCGTCCCAAGAGTGTCTGCCCGTCCAACCATAGCGGACCGGAGGGGCTCACTAATAGTGCCATCAACTAGGGGTGCACATCTATCCAGCACCCGAAGGAGGGCCTTCTCCGTGTCCACACCAACCCTCTTGAACCTCCTGCCAACAGATCTAAGACTTCAAAGAGAATTGCTGCCCTTCAGGAAAGGATTGAAGACCTGGCTGGCAGGGCAGGTGTGGGGCCCGAATGGGAACACGGTCCCCGCCTGCTGGCTTATGTAAACAATTAAGAACTCTCTCTTCTTTTTTATAGTGGGTGGGTTGGGTGGGTGGGATATGGGTTTTTTGAAGCGGGTGGGATATGGGCTTTTAAAGTGTTTTTATGTGTTTTTAGAACTTGTTGTAATGCCGCCCTGAGTCGGGTTCTACCTGAGTGGGCGGCATATATAAATATGACTATTAAATTAAATTAAAAATTAAATTAAAAGGACAGACCTCTGAAAGGGCACATCAAGATCAGTTTGTCAGTGGCTCTACACATCGCAGCATGACCCCCGTACCACTGACCCAGTTCCATGAGTCACTTTCTGGTCCTGAGCCCTTTTGGCATGCAAAATCCTCATTAGCCCCAGGCCAGTATTGATGAAGCTGCTGCCCTCCATCAAGATGGATTCAAGTGGGATTTAATCCACTTGGGGACCACCACCCTTCCCTGTGGACTTCGGCATCCAAAGTCATTAGTCCTCAGAGTTGTCAGGTTAATTAACTGCCACCTGACACTCAGCGTTGAGTTGTTGGCAGTATGGTTGTTATGTCCGGCCCTTATAAGCACCAATCCAGACAATGATGAACAAAACAGCAACACGTCTTTATTCAACAGTCTTTTAGAGATGAGCTTACAATCCCAAAGGAATCAGTCCCTCCAGACTCTTGCTGTAGCTGGCAAATACTAGCTAGCATAGAAGCGTAGCATAATGGAGGAGACCCAGGCTTAGCGCGTATCTGGCTACCTGTATGGAGTGGGAAGTGTAGTCTGGTCCAGCTCCACCCTTGTTTACTCGTGGGGCTTATATAGTGTCTCCTCGGTGGTTGCTCCTTGATACAAAGTAGCAACCTGCCAGATAACCATAACTGACCAATCATAACAGGGAATATATGTACTTAACCAATGGAGAACAGGATCCAAAACTGTATCCAATCACAGGGCTTGGATTAGCATAATTAGCGCACCCTGTGCAGGGGTTTTCGCATCACTTTAAGGTCCTAATTTGTATGGCGGGAAACCGCCATTTTCCTATTGCAAGGTGCTGTCCGCGCTACTTGCAAATATGCCTCAATATACAACAATGGTCTACTCTGTTACCATAGCAGGATAACCTGACTCTTAATATCACTTGAGGAGGGAAAATATATGCATTTGGATTTCCTTCCTCTGTATGTAGTCTGTTTAGGATCAGGTTGCTAGACTTCACCTGTGCCTCCTGTGCACCTGCTGGAAGAAGAAACTCACCCACTAATTTTAAATCATGTGTGACTGGCACATTATAATCTGTTGTTTTGTATATAGATGTTAATCTGCCTCTTTCCACCTCCCGCCATTGTGTCTGTTCCAATAGTCACACGGCAGCTCCGTATGCAACTTGCCGTACCAATTAAACCCACCAACAACCTCAGGACATCATTCGCTTTGCTTGGCTGGTGCTAATGGAGCATCTGGATGGAGAACAACAAAGCAGAATCAGGACAATGCTGAGTTGAAAGAGGGGTTGGGCCACAGGAGATGGGATAGAAGAAGCGTGGAGGGGGCACTCGTCTTTCCTTTTGGGGTTTCTTCTCATGAAATATTCAGGCAGCCATGGTCGAATGAATGTAATAGCACAGAGTTTAACTCGGGGAAATGATGCTTTTTGTTTCTTACTCACTTTCAGAAAAAAGCTTTATCTTTTTAAAAACAACAACAACAACATCACAGAGTAAAACAAGCAAAACACTTTTCATCATAAACCTTCAGCACTTTTCTTCATCTATGCAGAGCAATAAATAAATAAGGAGGGATAGAAAATTCCATGCCGGTCAGACGTACATTCTGCTGGATGGTAGCAAAAGAATACAGAATCTGAGGCAAAGGGATCTACCCAAGCCACCTGATGTTTCTGAGGGCAAAACTGTTTGCTGCAGATGGTCCCTCATTAGGGATGGAAATTCACTATTCTTCGAGAATTGTGATTCAGGAGACCTTTGTGTTTGAGTAATTATACGGTGCTCCTCTCCCAATGACCAGTGACAAAACAAAAGAAGCAAATTTGCAAGCTACAGGGTGTGTGAAAAGCTCCTGCTGTAACAATCAGATGCTTCCAGCACTTAAAAAATTATTTCTTCTAATGATGGGTTATCTGTAATGTACCGTTTGGTCCCAAGACCTAAAATCAGCTGGTGCCTTGCACCTTCCTAACAACAGAATCTAGCAATGCTGCATTTGCAACAGAATGTAGCCTCACTGCATGTCTGGACCAGGGACCCCTCTCTGTATGACACAGAAGTGATACTGAAGAGGCTGCCATGGTATGCTCTATAATCATATCTTCTTATAAGGTCTTTGTATTCTTAATGTTATTTTTATTTTGCAAACTCTTGTATATTAACTTGTAATGTCATCAAACAGAAACCAAACTCAGATACTTCTCTGCACAAAAGTCTTCAAGTTCCTTTTGTAATCTTGACAATAGTAACCAAATTCAAATATGTTCTCTTCAACTTCTGTAGGAATCGGGGCCACTGGGGTGGCCTTAAGGTCCCGGAGGAGACTGATCAAGTGACGACACAAGGCAAATGGAGCGAGATCAGATCAGTACTTTATTGGAAAAAGGCAACATCATTTATAGGGGAAAAAGCGCAACTGTGGCGAAACCGTCATCGGACAGGAAAATTACCTAACCCACGTACCCGGGTTAATGGGGAACCTCTCAAAGGGAAGTTGATTAACTTGGACAAACACGGGGCAAGGAAGACCATTGTTTAGGGCTTAGGCAAGGGTAAATATGGCCGATATTTACACCGGGGATTACCTTGGCCAGGGGATGAGTGATTACTCTAATGGGTAACTGAGGTCTGCGAGATGCTTGCTCGGCAGAATCGTCGGTCAGGCTACAAGCGGCCGAATTAATCCCTATCATTAATTCACCCCCCTTACGCCCTGACAAGGGCCAGAGGCCAGGAGTTTGCTCACTGGTTTAACCTCTGCCAGAGGCCACTGGTGCCCAACCGGGCACGGGGAATCTTCATCTCCCCTTACTTTTTTATATTAAGAGCCTGACTGGCGACTCTGCGCAGAAGCGGCATCAGCTGTTGATCGGGAATGACGTCACGGGGTTTCTTCTCGGGGCGGCACTTCAAGATCAGCGAGGGAATACATTGAGCAAAACAGCATAATGCTATGCCTAGTATAGTCACCCCCACTACCACCTTGAGTACCATCTGGAGCCACCCCCAGGGGATCCATGACCACATCCAGCTCCACAATGAACTCCACCAAGCCCCCCATGCGGAACCCTCAGTGATGCCCTGGACTATGGTGTGGAGATCAGTGGGCTGACTCTGTACTTTGCGGGAGTTGTCAGTAAGGTTGAAACAGCACATACCATGAAGGGATTCGCAGCCCAGGTGGTGCAACAATAAGAGGTAGTCGATAGCTGCTCGATTATCGAGAATGGCATGGCGAAGTTCCGCCTGCTCTTGATTGAGGAGCGCTATCGCTGTGGAGGTATGGTTGATGGCTTTTGCCAAGCCGCAAGCCAAGCGACCAATTCTCCGTGCGTTGCCGACGGCTAAGCCTGGCACGCCAACTATACTGACTGATAGTGAGACGTATTCAGCTGGGCTTAGAACTCTAAAGCTGCTGTCACATGAGCTGTCTAACTGGGTGGTGCGAGTGTGCCTGATGGGTGCAGGAACATTTGGAACATGTGGAACATTAGAAACATTTGTGCTTGGGGTAACCATATCCCTAGTGGGGAGCAACAGTGTCAACCGACTAAGGCAACATGTGGAATCTGATACATTTGCGGGAATATAGTTAAAGGTATACTGATTACATGTGAAGAACCACCCTGAGGGTAGGGTGACATGGGCAGGCAATGAGCCAATTGTCTCTGGGTTTGCACAAGTCCAATTGCTGCTGCCGGTATCGAGGCAGCTGCGCTGGGTTCGGCCGCCTGTGGCGCAGCCGACTATTCGCGCACAAGTAGAGTTCGGGCTGGCCGCCACTCGCGGGGTGTGGAGAGTGGCTGCATCAGCCGGCAAAGTCATGGTGAGCCGCAATCCCCCCCAGCGAGCGTAGGCTGCAAAGCTCGCAGGGAGATGCGGTCCGAAAATCTTCTTTAACAGCCAGTCACCATCCCTGGCGCATGCGTCGAGAGTGTGGCACACTGGGATGAGACAGGTGCTGAGGATTGAGGCAGAACCAATGTCCTGCTTCAGGCAAAAATCGGACTGGTTGACGAGACCCGCCAACCTTGCCCACAAGTTGTAGTGCATCCGTGCTGAAAGGTCTTCACCGGGCGGCAGGCCGTTGGCCTGAAGCGAAGCGGCCTGAGCGCCTCCCCCCAGAAGCAGGGCGAGGGCCAGGATGATGGTGAAGATCACGGAGTTGGCATTAATCTGGGCAAAGACTGCTGCAACGAAGTGCTCCGGTGTCGGCTCCTTCTCCTCGTGTTGGAGGGCATCCTGGGCTTCTCTGCAAAGGGTCTTGACCATCCTCCAGGTGATCCTCTGCGCTTGGGTCCGCAGCCGCCGCTTCTCCTGGTGGGTCTCCTCGGTCAGAGCGAGGTCCTCCATCTCCGGGATCGGACTCGGGTCGGTCTGGGTCCACGCCATGAGGTTCCAAATGAGGCTTGACGCACCGAGCCGGAATCCAAACGACACCTGTAGGAGACATAATTGCAGCATACCCTCTCCCCCAGGTTATGAGCGGCACCGGGCCCCTCCAAGATGGGTCCGGTGGCACTCGGTACCGGACCATAGGTCGCGGGAGAGCTTCCGAACGGCGGAAGTGCTTCTCCTGCGGCATACAGTCCGAAAAAACATTGAGGTGATTGTATGTGAACAATACCTTATTCAGACAAAACTGTGCTTGTCCCTGTGAATTGGGGAGGGCTGGTGGCTCCCCCCTTTCTGTTTGTTTGTCAATATAGGACTTCAGCGTCCGATTGACCCGCTCTACAATCGCCTGCCCTTGCGGATTGTAGGGGATGCCAAATGTATGCTTGATGTCCCAGGTGGCCATGAAGGCGGCCAACTGCCTAGAGCAGTAGGACGGGGCGTTGTCCGTTTTCACGTGCCGCGGCTTGCCCATTGCCGCAATGCAGGACAGGAGATGCTGCTCCACATGGGAGGCAGTCTCCCCCTTCTGCGCCGTCGCCCAAACGAACTGGGAAAAAGTGTCTATGCAGACGTGCATGTACTGCCATCTGCCAAACTGCGGCACATGCGTGACGTCCATTTGCCACACCTGATTGGCCTCTGTCCCCCGTGGGTTGACCCCCCACGAGGGCCCCCCCGGCGCCCCTGCGCAATGCTGGCAAGAGCGTACTATACCCTGGGCTTGAGAAAGTGGCAAATTGAACTGTCTGGCGAGTGCCTTGGCGTTTTGGTGAAAAAAGGCATGACTTTGAATTGGAGTAGTGAAAACTCCCAAAACTGAACGTTGCTGAATTTCCATTGCCGCCGCGTCCGCTCTGCTATTGCCCGCGCAAATCGGACCCGGCAGTTCTTGGTGACTTCGGATGTGGGCAATATAGAGCGGCTCCATGCGGTTTCGCAAATGAAATTGAGCAGTGAGAAACAGGCGAAGCAGATTCTTGTCTATCGCGGGGGTAATGTATGCTCCCGGTAGACTGTGAAGCAAATTCCTAACATACAGACTATCGGTTATGATATTTAAACGTTCCTTGGCGAAGGTGCGCAAAGCAAGGTTCACGGCTGCCAACTCCGCCCGCTGCGCGGACTTCTGTGGGAGAGTTAACAGCGTGTGCCAAGCTTTGCCCTCCTGCCAGGTCAGGACACCATAGGTGCGTCCACCGTCAGAAAAAACTGTTCTGGCCCCCTGAAGTGGGACCAGCGAGAGCAATTCGAACAAGCTGACCGTTCCTGTTTGAAGCGAGACAAGTCTGGGGTCTTTAGGCAAGTGGTATGCCAAGCTTCCAGTGAATCCTTCCAAGGCTATCGGAAGCGAGTCACCTAGCTGCATCAACTGCTGAATTTGTTCTTTGGTGAACGGGACCACGATTTTGGCTAAATCGTGCCCAGAAATGTCCCTAGCTCTCAGCCTGCCGCGGTAGATCACCGCGGAGACCAGTTCTTGGGGCGGAACAATGTTCCGAGATGAGGTGTTAGGCAAGTACACCCACTCCACAATTTTCGCTCCCTTCTCTGAGTCTACTCCTAGCGCCCCAGTGAACATGGATCCCGACCGCACGATGTACAGATTCAGGATCGGGGCATATGGCCCCTGGGCGATCCTATCTACCCATCTTTGGGTGAGAGCTTGGTTAACTTTCTCGAGCGCCAAGCGCGCATCTCGAGAAATTTTTATCCGGTCTGCCGGCTGCTTACCTAGCGTTAGCAGCGAGAAGAGCAGTTTCAGAAGATCCGTATCCAACCGAAAATACGATCTGGCCCAATTAATATTCCCTAAAACCTGCTGTAATTCTACCAAGGTGACTGAGTCCTGTAGATTGATCTGAGGCAAAACTGGTGCCGCGAAAGAGCGGAGAAGCCGATGGCCCAAGTATGAGAAGGGCTCGGTTCTCTGCACTTTCTCCAGGGTAATGAGTAAACCTTTGTCCCCCAGGCTGGCCTGGAGGTCAGAAAACACTTCGCTGCCAAGTTTTGGCAACGCTACCAAAATATCATCCATAAAGTGACAAACTAAGGCTTGTGGGTAGAGGTTTCGGAATTTTGCCAGTGTGTCGTGAACGTAAATTTGGCACAAGGTGGGCGAATTGAGCATGCCCTGTGGCAAAAACTTCCACACGTAACGCTGCGTAGGCTCACTGTGGTTCACAACCGGCACCGTAAAGGCAAACCTCTCCCGGTCCCTGGGGTCTAAGGGGATTGTATAAAAGCAATCCTTGAGATCTACGACTAGGATCTCCCACCCCTCGGGAATCATGTTCGGATTCGGGATGCCGCATTGAAGCGGACCCATTGGCTGTATGCATTTATTGATCTCTCTGAGATCGTGGAGGAGTCGCCACTTCCCCGACTTCTTCTTAATAACAAAAATTGGCGAATTCCAAGGACTTGTGGACTGTTCTATGTGTCCTGCGTCTAGCTGTTCCTTAACTAGCTGCTTGAGAGCAATCAATTTCTCCCCCACCACTGGCCATTGTTCTACCCAGACCGGAGTATCGGTGAGCCATTTAAGTGGCAACGCCATTACCTGAAGGTAAGCGTAGCACCGTACTGCTGCAGAATGTCTCGCCCCCAAAGGTTGATGTGCACGTCAAGAATGTGCGGTCGAATTACCGCCGTGCCCTCAGCCCTTGGGATTGTGACTTCTACCCACTCTCGGCTCCTAAACACTTCCTGAACACCGCCTACCCCCCACACATCGGAGAATGGCTCAGTGGCCCACTCCCTTGGCCACTGGCTTCTGCTTATCACGCTGACATCTGCTCCGGTATCTAACAGGCCTGAGAATGACCGATTATTCAGAAATACCTCAATAACTGGGCGCTGTTTCCACTCTATGTTGGTTTCCACTGTCGCTAAGACCTGGTATCCTTGCGCTGCCTCACTGGCGCTCAAGCGGTCCTCTGACCAAGACTCGAAGCTGTCACTGAGCCCTCCCTGGCTCTCTGCTGGCGAGCGACAAGGAACCATGATCAGTTGCGCTAAGGTGTCTCCTTTAGGGATGGTTTGGGGCAGGTGTGTCCAAAGCTGAACTTGGAGAACGCCTGAAAAATTTGAGTCAATGACTCCTGGAATTATAAAAATTCCGCGTGCACCAGCTACACTACGGGGCAAAACTAAACCTATAAAGCCTCTGGGCAGGGGTCCCATGTACTGGGAATCGACCAGATAGACTGTGCCTGGCAGGTCGCATGTAACATCCGCCTGGCAAGTCAATTCTAGTCCCGCGCTGCCCCTGGGGCTGGCCTGCACCCTCGCAATGTCTGGGATGGGGTTGGACTCTACTCTAGCTCTGGGGAGTTCTGGGTGAGGGACGCCTCTGTTTGGACTGGGGCCAGAGACATGCCCGTGCTCCGGTTTCCCGAATTCTGGCAATACCTGGCCCAATGATAGCCTTTCTTGCACTTCGGACAGAGGGTGTTCGGAGCCTTGGGACGGCCGGACTTTTGTCCGCCTCCCTTGGATCGGCACTCCCTAGCGAAGTGACCGATCTTGCCACAATTGTGGCATACTCCTTTGCTCTTACCATTAGGTCTTCTCCCTCCTTGCACCGCTGCCGCTAGCAGACCCATCTTATAGGATTCTGTGCCAACGTCGGCGCAAGCTCTAATCATGTCCGATAGGGTCAAGTCAGGACGATTGCCTAGGGACTGCAAGATTCTACGGCAGTCCAAGTTGGCATTGTCCTTGGCTAACTTAATCATGAGCTCTTCCTGGGCTTGCTCATTATCAATCTGCCTGCTAATGGCTTCTTCCAGGCGATTGATGAAGTCCATGTAGGGCTCCTGGGCTCCCTGCTTGATGGAGGTGTAATTCTTAGCCGCTTTGCCAGTGGCTGGGATCTTAAAGTAAGCCCTAAAGGCTGCCTCAGCTGACATCTCGAGAGTGGCGAGAGGCGGTTGATCTGAGCATTGATTGACTCGAAATTACCAGAGCCATACAGCTGCTCAGGAAGCACCGCGCCTCCCATCCTGGCTGCCCGAGTTTGAGCCTCTAGGCGGAACTCGCTGTCCCAGATCATGTACTGGCTAGGGGTCAGCATCATCCTCATGACGGCTTTCCAATCATGAGGAATCCACATGGTGGTTTCGCACACTTGCTGAAGCATGCCCCTAGTAAAACGACTTTGGAGCCCTGTTTCTGCAATTGCCTTCCGCATAGCCATGAGCAGCTTATACGGGACTGGGGAATGAACAATCTGCTGTGCGCCCGTGAGCGCGTCCATTTCCATGCGGATTGGACATATCTGTCTGAGCTCAGTTAGCTCTTCTGCTGGCAATTCCCCCTTCCTAATCTCCTCTTCAATTGTGCGCTGAAGGGGACTCTTGGTAACTCGGGAAGCCGAAGCTGTCAGAGGAGCGCCTGCGCTTCTCATGCCCTGCATTCCCTCGGTGACATCTGCAGCTGTCACCGCGGGAAGGCTCCCTGCGCTACTCTGCTGGTACTTAAATGTTGGATAGAGTGCGGGGGGCGCAGTCGGCTCGACTGGCTGAACTGATGACGTATTTAACGGGGGTTCTTCCGCTTCTATCCGGACTGGTTCGATCTCAGCTAAGAGTTTCCTACACTTCCTCCATGTGCAAACTATCCCTCCTGGGGCCTTCGGGGGTTGCTGAATGCAGTCTCCTATCCGATCCCAGAGCTGTAGGGTTAACGTACCTACTTCTGGGTAAAGCAGGCAGTGTTCCCTAAGGTACGCCAAAAGTCTCGCTAGTTCCCTGCTGTGAAAGCGTAACTTAAATACCCTGGCCAGGATTCTAAACTCTTCCTCACGAGTTTTTTGGCTAGCGGACGGACTCTGTCCCTGAGAACAAGTCCCCATATTACCTGCGAGTAGTCCTCTGAAGTTTCCTCCTCGGGACGGGTTGACACGTCTTGGGGCAAGGTAACTGGTTTTTGGCGATGATCGTCTGGGTGGAGCTCGGAGCGTGGCCTCCTGCCACGGGCCCTCGGCAGCCTCTGCGCTGTCAGGGGCTCACAGCTGCCCTGAGCGGAACGCGTTTTTCCCTTTGGCGCAAGTCTCCCCGAAAGCCGGGAGCAAGGTGCAGGAATGCCTCTCTTGGAATGCCTCGCCGCTGGCCGTCCTTCTGACAGGCTGGCTGCCGGCCAGAGCGCCGCGCTGTCCTCCGGGCTGACGGGTCGCGGTTCAAGCATAGAACCGGACCGCGTGGATCGCTACTCGCGAGTAGACCTCTCCTGGGTCGCTTACTCACGAGTAAATCACATCGGGGTCACCAGATGTAGGAATCGGGGCCACTGGGGTGGCCTTAAGGTCCCAGAGGAGACTGATCAAGTGACGACACGAGGCAAATGGAGCGAGATCAGATCAGTACTTTATTGGAAAAAGGCAACATCATTTATAGGGAAAAAAGCGCAACTGTGGCGAAACCGTCATCGGACAGGAAAATTACCTAACCCACGTACCCGGGTTAATGGGGAACCTCTCAAAGGGAAGTTGATTAACTTGGACAAACACGGGGCAAGGAAGACCATTGTTTAGGGCTTAGGCAAGGGTAAATATGGCCGATATTTACACCGGGGATGGGGATTACCTTGGCCAGGGGATGAGTGATTACTCTAATGGGTAACTGAGGTCTGCGAGATGCTTGCTCGGCAGAATCGTCGGTCAGGCTACAAGCGGCCAAATTAATCCCTATCATTAATTCACCCCCTTACGCCCTGACAAGGGCCAGAGGCCAGGAGTTTGCTCACTGGTTTAACCTCTGCCAGAGGCCACTGGTGCCCAACCGGGCATGGGGAATCTTCAAACTTTTGAGAGCTAACACGAAACAGCAGAGGGGGTAACACAAAGGCAGCAGCCAGCGATCCGCCAGGGAGAGCGCCTCTCCTGATGGATCGCTGGCTGCCGCATTTGCATTTCCCCCTCAACTGTTTCAAAGGTTGTTTTGTGTCAATCTTCGAAACAGTTGAGGAGGAAATGCAAAGGTGGCAGCCAGCGATCCATCAAGAGAGGTGCTCTCCCTGCTGGATCGCTAGCTGCCTCCTTTGTATTACCCCCACCGCTGTTTCGAGAGCTAACATGAAACAGCAGAGGGGGTAATACAAAGGTGGCAGCCAGCGATCCACCAGGGAAAGTGCCTCCCCTGACGAATTGCTGGCTACTGCCTTTGCATTTCCCCCTCAGGTTGCGTGGAAGGGGCAGCAGGCAGACTGTTCCCTCAGCCCGGGCTCTGTCTGCCTCGGTAAGACAAGGCAGGGCCCTGGGCTGAGCTGGTTTGGGCACGCGTCGACCGTTGTTTTTTATGTGCGTGCTGGCTGTCCCGTCTCCTCTGCGCTCACGTCCTCCTGCCTGATTGGCTGAGAGGTGGCGCGACATGGAGGACGCTGGGAAGCGTATTTTTTTTGTTCGGGTTTGTGGGACGTTGCCCCCACTCTTGGCTTCCGGACCCTTGTGGGAGTGATCTTTGGGAGGTAAGGTAAGTGTACACGGCACATTACGGGATTGGCTGGAGGTGTGCAGACACACATTCCGGGCACGCACGGCCACATCCCATTCTTATAGGTAAAGATCTCTTTACATCATACTTTTGATTATATTTGCATATATTGTGATTTTAACATGATATATACTGGATCCTATTAGGTTGAGTCTGACTAAAGCATTCTATAATCTCTTTTGTAGTCCCACCACAGTATGTTCAATCATGTTCTGAATGTCATGTCTTTATGCTGATCTTTGACTGTAATAATAAATTGATTGATTGATTGATTGATTGATTGATTGATTGATTGATTGATTGATTGATTGATTGATTGATTGATTGACAAAACTGTTGCATTTTACTGACTAACTGCTATATTTTCATGTGAACATTTGCGGATCATGTCCACTTCTTCAGACATAAGGTTGGGACTACAGTCTTTCCGAAAATCAGAACCATGGTGCTCCTTGTAAGTAAAACAGTCAGTACACAGGTGGCAATGTGAGCTTGCAGATTCAGTCAGGAGCAGGCAGCAAGTTGTATTTAAGAGATAGGAAAGGAGGCATACTATATTCATATTCATAGACTAGGAACCATGCATCCTAAGGGTTTAAACTATGAAACTGATTTAACCTGCTTTTTGTAAGTACACAGGAATCAGAACCATGGTGCTCCTTGTAAGTAAAACAGTCAGTACACAGGTGGTAATGTGAGCTTGCAGATTCAGTCAGGAGCAGGCAGCAAGTTGTATTTAAGAGATAGGACTCTAATGGTATGCAACGTCCTTAGCAACCATAGAGAAATTACAGAAGAGACAGAGAGGACACGAAACACAAGAGTGGTAAGCTTGGACTGGATAATGAGCATGGGGGCTTGCAACTGGTTTGAACATATAATATTGTAACAGACATGTGTTTTGTAACCTTTCAGATATTGCAAAAACTCCCCTGATGAAATTTATTGAATGAAATGTCTAATTAACCGGATAGACGTCGGGAGTTTGGGGCCAATTTATATGGGAGTTTGACTTCCCAACTGAATATGAGTTTATGAGCTGTTTTGGACAAGAGATAGAAAGTGTAATAGAGGAATGAATCATTGTTTCATATTGTTACAAAGGACATAGAGAAGAAGTTGAAGAGAACATATTTGAATTTGGTTACTATTGTCAAGATTACAAAAGGAACTTGAAGATTTTTTGTGCAGAGAAGTATCTGAGTTTGGTTTCTGTTTGATGACATTACAAGTTAATATACAAGAGTTTGCAAAATAAAAATAACATTAAGAATACAAAGACCTTATAAGAAGATTCGTTTATTATTATCTTCATCATTTTTGGGCATACACAAACGGTACATTGTGTTTGTATCCTTTTCTCCGTTTGGCCATTTTTTGCTGTGCTATAATCATATCTGTCAACCTTCCCGATTTGGCCGGGATTACCCCGTAAATTGACGTCGATTGACGTCATAACCCGGCCCCCGCTGCCAAAACCCCGTAATTTGGCAGCGGGGGAAATGCTTTCCGCGCATGCGCGGAAGGGTTTTACCCCTTCCATGCATGCGCGAAAGCGCTACGTCACTTGCGTAAGGGCTGCACAAGCGGCGTAGCGCTTCCGAGCATGCGTGGAAGGGGTAAAACCTTTCCATGCATGCGTGGAACGCGACCTGCACACAAGCGATGTGCGCAGATCCCATTTTTCCGGAGCCACAGGTTGACAAGTATGCCTATAATGCTTCCAGTGCCAGATTGCCCTTAAGACCCTTACATGGTGTGCTTTCAAGTTGTGGTTGTTGTCCTATGTTTTCCGTGCAGTCACCTCTAGGCATACCTTCACCTCTTTTATTGGTGCCTTTCTGGACATTATTTTCATCAGTGTATGATGAGTGTATCAGAGTTGAGTTGTCTGCTATTTAAGCAGGTTCTTTCAAAAATCAACATGAGATTCTGGCAGATAGATGGAATTCATATTTACATTGCCTATAAGTGGATACCACATATATGCAAACGTGGAGTGACTTCTCTCTGATCTCTGCAGTTGAACTCAATTTTTCTATAAGTATGATACACCATGCATTTATGTACCACGAGCAAGAGTTAATTTGTTAGAATTTTTCAGTAGGCTGCTGTGACTAATGGAGCCACAGGACACACTGGAGCTATACCTTACTTTAAAAAAGATCTATAATTAGTCAAAAATTCTTAGCTTTAAAAATACACATTAAAATATTTAGACAAAAGCACTTGAATGGGAGAGGGTTCTATCGCATGTTGTGCAAGGAGACTTGAGGAATTCTTTCTTCCCTGCAGCTTCTCAACACTTTCCATATTTGTTTTCAACCTCCAGAGTAGATTTAGGGAAGGGAACAGGACATTGCAGGGAGAACAATAAACTTCCTGCTATAAGAATTTTCACTGGAGACATTAGAATTGCAATTCACTTCTAGTCTTCTATTGTTATTTCATTTCATTATTATTATTTGACCAACAATTTTACTTTATATTGTTGCCATTCTGGCCACAATTTCCCACTTGAATTGAACACAGATATTTGCTAACTTTTAAAAATATGTTATGTCATATTTTTCTTTATTTTTCTTTTATAAAATAAAAACTTTTAAAATATAAAAATATGTTGTATCTTCCCTGTAAACAGGCTGTGGTGCTTACCTTGCTAAGAACATTTATGCAAATTAAACAATGGCACCCATAATTGCTGTGGGACCTTAAAAAATAACTGCTAGTTTTATCTGAGCATTTTCGGAAAGAGTGTAGTCCCAACCTTATGTCTGAAGAAGTGGACATGATCCGCAAATGTTCACATGAAAATATAGCAGTTAGTCAGTAAAATGCAACAGTTTTGTCAATCAATCAATCAATCAATCAATCAATCAATCAATCAATCAATTTATTATTACAGTCAAAGATCAGCATAAAGACATGACATTCAGAACATGATTGAACATACTGTGGTGGGACTACAAAAGAGATTATAGAATGCTTTAGTCAGACTCAACCTAATAGGATCCAGTATATATCATGTTAAAATCACAATATATGCAAATATAATCAAAAGTATGATGTAAAGAGATCTTTACCTATAAGAATGGGATGTGGCCGTGCGTGCCCGGAATGTGTGTCTGCACACCTCCAGCCAATCCCGTAATGTGCCGTGTACACTTACCTTACCTCCCAAAGATCACTCCCACAAGGGTCCGGAAGCCAAGAGTGGGGGCAACGTCCCACAAACCCGAACAAAAAAAATACGCTTCCCAGCGTCCTCCATGCCGCGCCACCTCTCAGCCAATCAGGCAGGAGGACGTGAGCGCAGAGGAGACGGGACAGCCAGCACGCACATAAAAAACAACGGTCGACGCGTGCCCAAACCAGCTCAGCCCAGGGCCCTGCCTTGTCTTACCGAGGCAGACAGAGCCCGGGCTGAGGGAACAGTCTGCCTGCTGCCCCTTCCACGCAACCTGAGGGGGAAATGCAAAGGCAGTAGCCAGCAATTCGTCAAGGGAGGCACTTTCCCTGGTGGATCGCTGGCTGCCACCTTTGTATTACCCCCTCTGCTGTTTCGTGTTAGCTCTCGAAACAGCGGTGGGGGTAATACAAAGGAGGCAGCTAGCGATCCAGCAGGGAGAGCACCTCTCTTGATGGATCGCTGGCTGCCACCTTTGCATTTCCTCCTCAACTGTTTCGAAGATTGACACAAAACAACCTTTGAAACAGTTGAGGGGGAAATGCAAATGCGGCAGCCAGCGATCCATCAGGAGAGGCGCTCTCCCTGGCAGATCGCTGGCTGCTGCCTTTGTGTTACCCCCTCTGCTGTTTCGTGTTAGCTCTCAAAACAGCGGTGGGGGTAATACAAAGGAGGCAGCCAGCGATCCAGCAGGGAGAGCGCCTCTCCTGATGGATCGCTGGCTGCCGTGTTTGCATTTCCTCCTCAACTGTTTCAAAGGTTGACACGAAACAACTTTCGAAACAGTTGAGGGGGAAATGCAAAGGTGGCAGCTAGCAATCCGTCAGGGGAGGCGCTCTCCCTGGTAGAATGCTGGCTGCTGCCTTTGTGTTACCCCCTCCGCTGTTTCATGTTAGCTCTCGAAACAGCGGTGGGGGTAATACAAAGGAAATGGCGGCGGTGGCGGCGGCGGTGGAGAGGCAGCTTTTTAGGGCTGCTGGAGAGACCCTTCATGTTGCAGGTCTCTCCTCCCCACTTTCTTCTACCCCAGCCGAACTGCTGGGCGAACTATGCTGGGGCGGTGGCAGGGAGGCGGCTTTGCATGAGTGTGTTGTGTCAAGTGTGTTGAGTCGGGTGTTGTGTTTGTGGTTGTGTTGTGTGGTTGTGTTGTGTGTGTGTTGTGTGTGTATGGAGTTATATTGTGTTGGCGTGTCCTGTGTGAGTGTGTGTTGTGTGGGTTTGTTGTGTGGGTTTGCTGTGTCGTGTGTGATGTGTATGGTTGTGGTGGGTGTGGGTTGTGTGTCGAGCATGTGTTATGTGTGGGAGTATGTGTTTTGTGTGGGTTTGCTGTGTCGTGTGTGATGTGTATGGTTGTGGTGGGTGTGGGTTGTGTGTTGAGCATGTGTTATGTGTGGGAGTATGTGTTATGTGTGGGGGTGTCGTGTGTGTTGTGTCGTGTGTGATGTATGTGACTGTGGTGGGTGTGGGTTGTGAGTCTGTGTGATGTATGTGACTGTGGTGGGTGTGGGTTGTGAGTCTGTGTGTGTTGTGTCTGCATGTTGTGATTGTGTGTATTGTGTGTTTGGGAAAAACCACCTTTCCTGACGGATCCCTGCCACCAGCACACAAATGCTAGTATGATATAAAATATAATATCATCTAAGATTACAGTGTATAAAAGATTATCATTTTTGTCTTCTTATCTTTTGTTTTTTGTCTGATAAGCTTCGATCAAGCCTCTCCTTCCTGCTTCTGAGGCTCCATCCTTCTTAACCAGTATAGACAGAACATAGTGATACCATATGTATTGAAAGGAGAAAGCACAATGCAGCCAAAAGTATGGAAAGTCAATTCCTGTTCCATTTACTCTTGCCTCCTAAATCTGCCTCCAAATTAGAACTGTTTGTACCTGCTGCTACTTTCTCTTTTATCTCTGTTTCAAAGCTGGGCAGTAGGCTTATTGGGGTACACAAAAAGTACCCCCTTGAAGATTGTAGTATTCTAACACCACAATCGGGTGTACCCTGGTACCGGCAACCTTGTGTTGCCAGCTAATCTCTCTCATACTAGGTCAGATGAAAGGAAGTGCAGAATGAACTCACCAAAAGATGCTTTCATTTTGGCAGTTTCACGTCTGGCCGAGACACAGAAGAATAAGTTTGCTTATCATTCTCTTGTTCAGTACTACATGGTAGTTATGACAAAGGTGTGCCCCTAAGTGGATTGTTAAGAGATGTACAGGTATTTTCTCCTCTGCCAAGGAATAACCAGACAAGAACATGGATAAGCTTAAGAAGCAATTAGAGAAGCAAAAAGATAGCGTTATAAAACAGGAGCACAAGGAAAAAATGGAAGAACAAATAACAGAAAAAGAGGTAAAAGAAGCAATAGCTAGTTTGAAAATGGGGAAAGCACCTGGGGAAGATGGATTACCTGCGGATTTTTATAAGGAATTTAAAGATATGGTGGTACCAAAGTTGGTTAAATTATATAATTATATATTAGATGGTGGACAAATTCCGACTTCATGGTATAGGGCTATGATTGTATTGTTGCCAAAATCTGGAAAGGATTTAGAAAAAGTGGAATCTTATAGATCCATTTCATTGATTAACCAAGATGCCAAGATCTTCACAGCAATATTGGCAAATAGGCTAAATAATTTTATGGGCAATTATATAAAAGTAGATCAAGTGGGGTTTTTGAAAGGGAGACATCTGGTGGATCTGACAAGAAGAATGGTAGACTTGTTAGATACTGTGAGACAAAAGAAGGAAAAAGTGGGTTTAATATATTTGGATATATTCAAGGCATTTGATTCATTACAATGGGTGTCAATTAAGGAAATAATTAAAAGTTATGGATTTGGTGATAAATTTAGAAGGATAATTGATCAACTATATCAACAAGGAACAGCTATTGTTAGAGTGAATGATGAGGTCACGGATGAGATAAAATTAGAAGCAGGTACAAGACAGGGTTGCCCATTGTCTCCAATTTTGTTTATTATGGCAATGGAGATGTTAGCAAACGCCATAAGAGAAGATGGTGAATTAGAGGGGGTTATGGGAACTAAAATAAGTTTATATGCTGATGACACTTTGATAATTGTTAAGCACCCTGAGAAGGCTTTAGATAAGATTCAAACTCAGTTAAAGGTTTTCGAGGATATTACAGGTTTGAGGATAAATTGGGATAAATCGGAAATGATGTTGTGTAATATAAGAAAGGAAGATTAGAAGAAGATAAAAGGGATGGGTAATATTCAAATTAGAGATAAATTGAAATATTTGGGGATAAATATTTCAAGTAGTTTCGAAGAATTTAAGAGATTGAACTATGATAGTTTGAAAATAGAAATTAAAGCCAAAATTAAAAAATTTCAAAAGTTGTAATTGTCATGGTTTGGGAGAATAGCACTTAGCAAAATGATGCTTTTACCCAGGTTAAATTTTTTATTTGATGCTTTAGCAATTCAAATGAAGGAGAAGGAAATTAAGGAATTTCAAAAATTGATTAATTAATTTTGTAATGGAGGAAAGAGAATAAGACTATCAATTTTTTTTGGTATTTATCCCAGAAAGAAGGTGGATTAGGGATGCCGGATTTGTTGGTATATTATCGAGCTTTTCAAATTAAGAATGTTGTGAAGATCTTTGCGGGGGAAAAAGCCATATGGGAAGAAATTGAGATGAAAGATTATAATCGTATAGGAAAAATGTTTTTTTTAGGAGCCAATCTGGGGAAAGTTGTAACCAAAAACAGTATGATGAAGGGATTGATGAGTTTATGGAAAAAATAAAGAAGGTTTTGGCCCTGAACATCTCACCAATTATGGAACTGGAGAACATGGCAGATTTTCCATCAAAGATAGATAAAAGGGTAAAAGAGGTATTGGATAAAAATGAAGTTTTCCTGCTTAAAGACTGGTTACGGACCTGTATAGATATTGAGAAAAGAAAAAAATTGTTTGGTTTCAGATTGTGATGGTAAATAAATGGAATAGTAAATATTTGAGAGAACCAGAAATAGATAGAGAGAAGACGGAATTTGAGGAGTTGATTTTAAAAATAAGAAAGGGAGATGGAAATATTAAAGGTGTAGTTAGTAAATTGTACAAAATTTTGAATAAAGAGGGTGATCCACAGGAGGATTTAAAAGCAAGTTGGGAGAAGGAGCTGAATATAAAGATTGAAAATGATATATGGAGACATAAATGGAAAAAGAGGATAATGAGAACTTTATTGGTTAGAATAAAGGAACATAATTATAAAATGTTGTGGAGGTGGTATCTGACCCCAGTGAGGTTGCACCAAATTGATGATAAAAAAGATAAAATGTGTTGGAGATGCAAGGAGGAAATTGGAACATGTGAGCATCTGTGGTGGAGCTGTATTGTGGTTAAAGATTTTTGGAAAAAGGTTGAGAAAGAGGTTGGTGAAATTATGGGTAAGGGAATTAAACTGGGGTCAGGTATCACTATGTTAACAGATGTGGAATGTTTTAATTTAAATAAGGATGAAAAAGAATTATTAGAAATAATGCTTACAACGGGTAGACAATGTATTGCCAGAAATTGGAAAAATGATATAAATTTAAAGATAGAAGAATGGTATAAAGAAATGTGGAATTTAGCGTTGAATGATAAATTAACGTGAGAGATGAATAAAAAGAAGGGAATTATTAAAGAGAATAGATTTTGGAATATTTGGCAGGGTTTTGTGGATCATTCACTTAGAGGGGAAGAAACAAAGAAATCTGTAACGGATCAAAGAAGTTTTTGGAAGGAAACTACTAAGGCAACCTGATTCCTCCAGGGCATTGTAAATATCACTGGGGGTATTATTTTTCTTTTTCTTATTTTGTTAGTATTATTTAGTATTGTTTTATTATGATTAATGAATCTATGAATGAAATGTTATACTACGCTTAAAGTTAAAATAAAAAGTTTTAATCACCATTTACAAGGATAGGTTAATATGGTATTAGTGCAGTAATGCAATAGATTTAAGCTATTTTGGTGTTAGAATGCAAACAGATATAATGTGTATGTAATGGTATCATGTATTTTTTATGTATGCTTGTTATTTTATATGTTGTAATTCTGTTTGAAAAAGTTAATAAAAATTTATTATATATAAAAAACTATTTTTACGCAATACGAAGCATTCATAAATCGGGGTTTTACTTCATGTTTATACTGAAGAGAACAAGCCTTCATGTGACTCACATTTGTCCCTCCTAAGGTTAGTGGGCTTGGCCACTTGCAACAGCCATCTGTTTCCCCTGCCCCCTTTGGTATTAATTTTGCCAAGGAAAACCTCCCCTTTGATTTCTTCCATAACATCTTGTTAACACTCAACTACTAATACTAATTTCCTAACAAATGGCATGAAGACTGTTTCACTGCCCTGCTTGTTTTGTACCATCTGTTCCCACTCTGCAAACTCTTAGTGCCAGTTACTTATGAGTCTTCTGTCTGCTCTGTCGCCCTTTCCCTCTCCTCCCATTTTGGCTTTTCCCCATCCTTTACTCATTTTCTACTTTCATACATTCCTCACTTTGATACATGAAGCAGAGGTTGTTCTTTTTGAATCATTGTAGGCACCAAGGATTCTTCTCCCTCTTTTATAAACAGAGCCAGACTGCAATGTGATTATATTGGATCATTATGACCACAGTGGAAACACAGCTGTCTTCTTCTCTGCCTCATGTTGCTAAATCTTCATTTGATGTCCCTTGTGCGCTACATCAAGGCTATTTGTTGTGTTTGATTATGCAAAACTGCTAGTTCTGAGGAGTTCTTGACATGCTGAGAGACCAGAACTAATTTCTGAACCTTAGAAATAGCCTTTATTCAAGGCATTGATAAGTACAATTCTTATTTTATTGCTTTATGTGTAATAAATAGTTACTTGTTTCTCTAATATATTATTTTTGAATGGATGGCTGATGTTAACAGCATTCTGTAATTTGAAAAATATATGAGCATTTTTAAATAGCAGGGAAAGGGCAGGAAAGTAATGAGAAAAACAATAAAATGTGAAATGGATTGCTTCATCGCAGAGCCGATAGGAGCATCATGATGAATTTACATGGATAACTCAAGGAGAATTATCTTACTTAAGCCAATAGACATAAGGTGGAAAAGTCCTTTGTATCTTTGACTAAAATTGTGAGGAGGTTCACAGCACGATCGCTGTGGCTCATGGCACACCATGGTCATAAATCATGGGTGATCGTTCTCCTTGCCTCATCTGTTTATACCGTAACTTAGAGGCCCCAGCTTGGGCCTTTAAGCATTACTCCAGGCCTTCTGGCCCTCCCTACCATGCCCAGGGATGGCACACAGTCATTCAGCCAGCACGCAGCTTCTGTCCAATCAGCAAAGTGAGCATGAGGCAGGCATGCTGATATTTAGCCAATTAAGTAACCTTATGCTATCGCAGGTAACCAATAAGGATATATTGCATACCCTTCTCTGGAATTTCTTTGTCCTGTTATTCCTAATAAACTCCGTCCGGGCTATCTTGCCCTATGCCTCTTCATGAATCAAGCCTCCGCTGTCTCCTTGATCCCAAAACACAACATCTGGCGACCCGCAACGTGATTGCTGGATCCCAACTCCCCGACTCACCGGCTGGAATAGCCCCCTGGTGCACCTCTCAGCTTTCGAGCTCCCGATTGTGAGTAGGGGGGGGGACTTTCTTTAGGGCAAAAGACCCATGCAAAAGAATTGCAGAAAATCATCAAGGAGAGCGGATGTCCAGACATCACGCTTAATAGTCTAGAAGACTTCATTAAGGAAGTCGAATGCCAATGTCCTTGGTACCCAGAAATTGGATCACTCAAACGGGATGATTGGCAAAGAATTGGAACAATTTTATTGGAAGAACCGAGGGCAGCGGTTCATCATTTATTGATTTGGCAAAGAGTTAATAAGGCAGTCAGGAAATTGGTACCAGCAGAGGCATCCCTGATCAATCATCTGACTCATCCGCCCGAGGACCCACCACCTCCTTATCCAAAAGTGCTGCCCGCTATTTTACCACCTACGGCACCATTGGTGCTGCCCATCCCGAGCCTGGTTCTCCAGGCGCCCCCTGCCTACCCTGGCGGTGTGATGGGAAATGTTCGCTCTGCTATACATCGAGCCAAGAGCGATGGGGTTTTGTCCCTGGAGGAGGCGGAAGAGTGGCAAGGAGAGAGTCCTTCTGCTTTTCCCATTACGGTTGAGATGGGGGTGGGGGCGGATGGGAATCCAGAGGAACGTATCCATTGGCAAGCTCTGTCGTATACAGTAATTAGGGAACTTAATAAAGCTGTTAGAGAGGCTGGTGTCCGATCAAATTTTGTGCAAGGGTTGCTTGAGGGAATTGGAAACGGGTACACTATGTTACCCCAAGACTGGAAAGATTTGTTTCGAATGATTTTGACTGCTTCACAGTATGTTGTTTGGGATAGTGAATTCCGAGCGGCTGCAGTGGCGGCTGGTATGCCACAAAACACCCCTGAGCAGATTTATGGAGCAGGTGCATTTGCTACCCTCCAACAGCAGATGCAACTCCCTCGGGAGTCTTTCCACCGCACCTTTATGTGCATCATGAGAGCCTTTAAAAGGGTCCCCGTCTCTGGGAAACCCACACGCTCCTTTACTTCCACACGGCAGCAGCCCACTGAACCCTACTCACAGTTCATTGATAGATTGAAGGAAGCCATACAAAGACAGATAGACAACCCTGATGCCCAAGGAGAACTCCTGAAACGGCTGGCTTTTGAGCAGGCCAATGCCGATTGCAAGAAGATTTTGCAAAATGTCATTCACCGCCCTGAGCATAGTTTAGCTGACATGATTCAAGCCTGTATGGAGGTGGGCACTCAAACACATGCAATGGCCCTTCTGGTTTCGTGCCGGAAACAAGCCCACTGGCAATTGTTTCAACTGTCAGAAACCGGGACACTTCAAGAAAGACTGTCATGCCCCCGGAGGGGGAGCGCATAAGGGGGGTGGAAACGATGTCAGGCGCCCCAGCAAGAAGTGCCCCCAGTGTGGCAAAGGCTACCATTGGGCTAGCCAGTGCAGAGTCAACCCCTCACCACAGGGAAACTAGATACCGGGCCCTCCCCGGGCCCCGGAAAAATAAAGGGGACACGGGTCGATCAGCGCAAGGCTGCTACTGCTGGCAGCGCTGGTCTCGATTTCGTTAACACACAGGACATGACAACTGCGTTGCCTGGGGAGCTTATCCTGATGCCTGCCGACCTTACTGGCCCCTTGCCAAAAGGGACCGTTTGTTTAGTACTGCCACGTTCATCAGCGGCCAAACATGGCATCATGATAGTTCCTGGCGTGATAGACGCAGACTACACAGGCATCATTTATGTACAATTTTGGAGTCACCTCCCATTGCAACTGCGCAAGGGGGACTCCTGGGCACAATTGATCATTGTTTCTTATGAGACCCCAGGGGGAGCGGAGCCCGCCCTTCGCAGAGGGGGGTTTGGTTCCACCCGTGCCGGGGCCGATGGAGACACCTATCATCCACAGGTTGCCGCCCTTCAAGAGCAGATAGGACAACAGAAACCGACCCGTAAGTATTGGGTAAATGGTAAGTTGTTGGAAGGATTGTTGGATACGGGGGCGGATATTTCTGTGATAGCCACTGGGCACTGGGATCCCTTGTGGCCAACCGAAACTGCTCCCTCAGTTTGGGGCATCGGTAGTAGCCAGGCCTCCCGGAAAAGTGCTCAGTGGTTATCTGTCAGTCTCCAACCTGGCGGGCCTGAGATCGCTCGCATCAAGCCCTGTATTTTACAAATTGATCTCAACTTATGGGGGAGGGATTTGCTGGCGCAAGTTGGCACCACCCTCATAACTCATGAATAGCCATCAACATTGTGCTCTTCCACTCTCGTGGAAGACCGATCAAGCCGTGTGGGTGGAGCAATGGCCACTTCCGCAAGAGAAGCTGACTGCGCTTAAGCAGCTCGTTCAGGAACAACTGGACGCGGGTCACATTGAACCGACTAGTAGTCCGTTCAATACCCCGGTATTTGTCATCAAAAAGAAGTCCGGGAAGTGGCGGTTGCTCCATGACCTGCGGGAGATCAATAAGATAATTGAGCCGATGGGCTCGCTCCAGTGTGGAACCCCGAACCCAAATTTGATACCCCATGATTATGACATGGCTGTCATTGACCTCAAGGATTGTTTTTATACCATTCCCCTTCAGGAAAAGGACCGGAAGTATTTTGCTTTCACGGTCCCAGTGTTGAATAACTCCCAGCCCACAGTCTGGTACCATTGGAAGGTATTGCCAATGGGAATGCTAAATAGCCCCACCATGTGTCAGTTTTATGTAAATGCAGCTCTCATGCCGTACAGAAAGGCTTACCCTAATTTGGTTATATATCATTACATGGATGACATCTTGGTGGCCGGGACCTCCCTCCCAGAGGGGTGGCTCCCTCGCCTTCAGGAGACCCTGAGCCTTTATGGCCTAATAATCGCCCAGGAAAAGGTTCAGTTAGCTGAACCTTTCTCCTATCTTGGGCACCGCATGATGGCTGCGTATTCTATGCCAGCATTGCCGCGGATTGAAATTCCACCTACTGTCAGTTATGTCACCCTGCAGCAGATACTTGGTGCTGTCAATTGGCTCCGCCCTTATTTTAAGCTTACCACCGCTGCGCTCAGCCCCCTCTTTGACGCTCTTAGAGCAGGGAAGAATCCAGGAGATCTGATCACCCTTACCGCCCCGCAACGGGAGGTCCTTTCCATGGTTAACTCTGCCATGGCCAAGGTCTGGGTTGATAGGGCTGAGCCAAATTGCCCACCCAAGCTCCTTTGCTTGGGAGATGTGAAACAATTATATGCTGTCATACATCAGGAGCCTTCAGATGGGAAAATTCGTATTTTAGAATGGTTGTATCTTTCACACACCACAAAAAATACCATTACACCCTTTTTGAGCATGCTGGCGCAGGTCGTCTCTAAAGGCCGCCGCCGCTGCCTCGCCCTGTTTGCCCTGGATCCCATGGAGATTGTGGTTCCCATTCCCCTCGCAGTTTGGGAAGCGGGACTGCGCTCTTCTACCGAGCTGCAACTTGCTATGGCAGATTTTACAGGCCAGGTAGTGTACCACTCTCCTAAGGATCCTCGACTCCACGTTGCTCAGCATATACCTTTGAAGCTTTTCCACCTCCTCTCTCCCACGCCCCTTTTGCTGGCTCTCACTGTCTTCACTGATGGTAGCCCGAGCCGTGGGGTGGTTGCCTGGCAGGAGCAGGGGACATGGAAAAGTCAATTTACGCTGCCGCAGCGCTCGCCACAGTGCGCAGAGCTTGCGGCAGTTGTCCTTGCCTTTAGTCTGTTTCAGGATCAGCCTGTTAACTTGATCTCTGATAGCCTGTATGTCACCAATGTCGTGTCCAACATTGTGGGAAGTTATGTGTCACCTTCAGTAGATAGCAACTTGCTGTCACTGTTCCTGTCTCTACAGATGCTGCTCCAACGGAGAACAGTACCCTTTTTCATTGCACACATTCGTAGTCATCAGCCATTCCCCGGCCCCTTGACCGAAGGGAATGACCGTGCAGATGGCGCATTACACGCCATGTATTGTTTCCCCATTGAAAGCCATGCTTTGCATCATCAGAATGCCAAAGCTCTTGCTAAAGAGTTTAACATTCCCCTTGCGGATGCAAGAGCCATAATTCAGCAGTGTCCACAATGCTCACAACAGCCCCAGAATCCTGCTGCAGGAGTAAATCCTCGCGGTCTGGGTGCTAACCAGCTTTGGCAGATGGATGTTACCCATTTTGCACCTTTTGCACCATGGAAATATTTACATGTTTGTGTTGACACCTACTCTGGCTATATCTGGGTCACGCCCCAGAAGGGAGAAAAGGTTAAACACATTTGCAATCACCTTGTCCGCTGCTTCGCGGTCATGGGAAAAACTGACCGTTTGAAGACCGATAACGCCCCTGCCTATTGTTCTACTGCCCTAGCAGAGTTTTGTACCCGCTGGCAGATTGTCCACACATTCGGCATCCCTTATAATTCTCAGGGACAGGCCGTGGTCGAGTGAGCCAATAAAACACTGAAAGAGGCACTGGATCGCCAAAAAAGGAAAGGGGGAACTATCCCCCTCTCACTTCCGGAAAAGGAGGAGTGGCTTGCTAGTTTACTGTTTACGCTAAACCACCTTAACTTGTCTCAATTTAATTCTCAATTTTTATCCAGGGCTCAGCGTCACTACCACCAGCTTGAGGTTCTGCCTGCCCCCCAGGTCCAGTACAGACGCCTGCCGGACCCAGAGTGGAAAGGGCCTGTTCCCCTCATTACCTGGGGAAGGGGCTACGCCGCCGTGTCTACGCCAGAAGGTCCTCTTTGGGTCCCTGCCCGGTTTGTTCGACCGTGGAAACATGGCATAGCATCAGGGTCTCAGCAACCCCATTTCAAACTTCAACCTTCACCTGCACGAGCTCCCGGAGAGGAGACGGAACCGAGGGGGAAGGCGAAGGGGGCAGAACCTGCCGATAACCTGGGGCCAGGTGAAAACATTGTCGGATGAAGCCCAGTCCGTGCTGGACGAAATTTGGGTGGAAAAGACTCCTGAGAACTTTGTTGTTGCTATCATAGCTTGTCTGAATGCTAATTCTATAATGATTCTTTGTTGCTACATGCTTCTCTTTCCAGGAGCGCTTGCCGTCCAAGATGAGCTGTCCCAACGCTTTGAGTGTAACCTGTGGTATAAGCTTGCCTGCATTTCTAATCAAACTGAGTTTTGCCTTAAGCAAAGCGTTGACTCCTATCACATGTTAAGCACCTGTCTCATTCCCATTTGCTACACTCCCCAAAACGTCAGTAGGTCAGTGTTGGGTTACGATATGGCCGACTTTAATGACAAGGTCAAAAACAAATATGCTCTTAGCCCCCTTTGGGGAAAGGCAACCAAAAGGCTGCCCATTGATGCCCTGTCTCTCTATACTCCTATTGTAGCTGTTAGTAATACCATTCTGCAGTATGGTTTAATTATTCTTGCCATTCTGATAACTGCCTGTTGCTTTATTCAATGCATACCTTCGTTGCTAGCCACCTGCCTGCAAGGATTTCGCTTCCGGCCTCGTGCACGCAAGGACCAAATTTATTATGCTTATAAGCTTCTTAAAAACAGAAGGGGGGAGATGTGAGGAGGTTCACAGCACGATCGCTGTGGCTCATGGCACACCATGGTCATAAATCGTGGGTGATCGTTCTCCTTGCCTCATCTGTTTATACCGTAACTTAGAGGCCCCAGCTTGGGCCTCTAAGCATTACTCCAGGCCTTCTGGCCCTCCCTACCATGCCCAGGGATGGCATGCAGTCATTCAGCCAGCACGCAGCTTCTGTCCAATCAGCAAGGTGAGCACGAGGCAGGCATGCTGATATTTAGCCAATTAAGTAACCTTATGCTATTGCAGGTAACCAATAAGGATATATTGCATACCCTTCTCTGGAATTTCTTTGTCCTGTTATTCCTAATAAACTCCGTCTGGGCTATCTTGCCCTATGCCTATTCATGAATCAAGCCTCCGCTGTCTCCTTGATCCCAAAACACAACATAAAATGACAAGAGATAAAGAAATCAATCATCACTTGCTGAGTGATAAGGACATGAGACAATAAGAAAACTCCGCCATGAAGCATGTGATTATAAGGAATTTTATAATCACTTTAGAAGTATATTCAGAAAATTTATATAGCAATTTTGGACTTTATGCCAGGAATAAGAAAAAAATTGTTTTTTAACAAAAAACAACCCCCACATATTCCTACAGTATATTCCACAACTGGTGAGGTAACAGCAATGCTCATGTGAGATTTGAGAAGTTTTGGAGCAAAACAAGTTAATGTTTTTCCATCTCTGCCACTATCCTATGAACTGGGGTGGGACGGTTGGGGTGTGTCGAAGAGCACAGAAAGTAAAACACTCCCAAAAATGCAAACAATAGAAGTATATTTAATCAAGGAATAATTCACATGCTAGTCCTAAACTGAGTCGTTCTAGGCGATGGTGTATCAGCTCAGCGCGTCAATGACATGATAATAACAACTGATGTCTTATCCCACGATTCATATCAATATACTAATCCCAAGGTGACTACGCCCAGAACCTCAAATACACCATACACGAATATACAAATATACAAAACATACTGGGATCCCGAAATGAAAACTAACACCCCGTTGTGCCAGACCCTAAAGTTCCCATATGGAATACAGACATGAACGTTAGTTGTAGAACACCGAGGTATCAATCACGTATGGTCTGTGACAGTCCATGTACAAGGATGTACTCGCTTGACTGATCGGGCTGGTGTGGGGGGGGGTGGAAGGTGGCAGTTCAATTTCACAGAAGGGATCCCAGATGACGAGCATCAATAGGCGATGGTAGACACGAAAAAACGATGCCCTTCCGGTATTAGGACATTTCGAATATCTTCCTCAAGTATCTACAATAATATACATATAAAAGGTGTAATGATTAATAGGTATGTAATGTTTCTGTATTATAAGTACCAAGTCACACAGACACAATTGTTAGGTTGTTAGGCTGTGAGATTTTACGTGCATTTTTGGCGTTTTTATGACAGTTAGTATGTGGATTTTACACCTTTTATATTTTATATGTATATTATTGTAGATACTTGAGGAAGATATTCGAAATGGGAACTTTAGGGTCTGGCACAACGGGGTGTTAGTTTTCATTTCGGGATCCCAGTATGTTTTGTATATTTGTATATTCGTGTATGGTGTATTTGAGGTTCTGGGCGTAGTCACCTTGGGATTAGTATATTGATATGAATCGTGGGATAAGACATCAGTTGTTATTATCATGTCATTGACGCGCTGAGCTGATACACCATCGCCTAGAACGACTCAGTTTAGGACTAGCATGTGAATTATTCCTTGATTAAATATACTTCTATTGTTTGCATTTTTGGGAGTGTTTTACTTTCTGTACTATCCTATGAACACCAAGATGGGAGAAAACCAGCTGAGCACTGGGATTTTTTTTAAAGCAAGTTTTCATAAGTCTGCATTATAGCCCAACGCACCACAGACATAGCATGTATTATTACTTCTCTGATGTTAGGTACTGAAAATATTTGTTGAATCATGAATGGTACTAAAGCATCAGCAGAACTGAATGGATTTTCAGTTTTTTTGACTTGCCACATTAGATAGCTGCAAATAGACTTTGCCCTATTCTCAATTTAATCTATCTCATACAGTGGGCATGACCATGGCTAGTGCCCAATGTTCCTTGAGAGGAATCTGGTATCTTACTGAGAGAAAAAATAATAATGAGCCAATTATGAGAACTAAATTATTGTGGTGCCTTAAAGACAAATAAATTTATTTTGGTTGAGTTTGCATGGATTACAATCTACTTTCTTAGAGGCATGGAGCATTACATAGTACATGGTAGTGACTCAGTCAGATGGGGGAAAGGACAACATCTATACCTATAAAACCAGACGTTAACTGTTGGAATTCGGCATACGCTTCCGCACCTGTCCACACTATCCCGTACCAAGGCTCCTGCACTCACTTGAACCCGGCCCGCAGAGTACTGCATGGTTGCCGAAGCCGGCAGTGGGGCAACAGCCCCACAAACATGAACAAAGGGAAACAACTTCAATTCCCAATGTCCTCTGCGCTGCGCCACGCTGCGCCTCAGCCAATCAGGCTGACAGGCGTGAGCAAAAAGAACGTTGGGAAACGCGGCACGCCCAATTGAAACTGAGCCGCAGAAAAAAACACCGCACAAACGCAAACAAAACAAACAAAACTCCAAGTCCCAGTGTCCTACGCACCGTGAGGACTTCAGCCAATCAGGCTGAAGGGCGCGAGCGCGCAGAACGCTGAAAAAGCTGGTGTGCGAAAAATAAAATGAAAAAACGGTGGCATCCCGCAATGGGAGCGCAAGTCCGCCACAGGAGGATGCAGCACCTCACGGCCTCGCAAAACAAACCCCCTAAAAAAACCACAGCAAGACACCCGCCGGCCTTCTTTCCTGGAGCAACAGGGAGAAGAGTGACTCCCTCTCCTCCACACTACCCTGCCAAAGACATGGTGAGACCACCACCAGCCTCAAGGTAAGTTGAGCCGGGGTGGAAAAAAAACCACCAGCAGGCAGCAGTTCGTCAGGGGAAGCACACTCCCTGGCGAATGACTCGCTGGTGCCTTTGTACTTCCGACACCACTGTTTCAAGAACTAACACAAAACAGCAGTGGAGGTAATACAAAAGCAGCAGCCAGCAATCCGCAAGGAAGAGCACCACCCCTTATGAATCGCTGCCTGCCGATCTCCGGTTAGGTAAGCCAGGAGAGAAAGGAGACAGAGAGGAGAGAACCATCGTCAGGCAGATAGCTCTTCTCTGCCTCCTTCTCCCCCGACCTACCTAACGAACCTTATCGGACGAAGAGCGAGCTGACTGCCGGCTCTTCCTTTTCCCCATTGCTGCATCAAAACCAAAATTCAAAGCAGCAATGGGGAAAAGAGGAACCGACAGGCAAGCCATTCTTCACGCAAAAATACACGACAACAAAACCAAACATTTGCCATAAATGCCAAACACCAAAATTAATAAAACACAAATAAATAAATAATTTAAAAATTCATTAATAAACAAAAAAGTAAACAACAAAATCCACAAACAAAAACATCCACAATACCAGAAAAGCACAGAAAAAACACCTAACGACAACACGAAAATACCTAACTCTAACAACACAACTACATAAATTACACAAATAAACACTAATGAAATCACAAAAATAAAAAACCAGAAATAAACAAACCAATTAAACACATCTAAAACCCAACAAAGCCACAAAAGAACAAACAGAAACATCTCCCAGCCCACCACCACAAAAACAAAACAAAGAAAAAACCCAGAAGAAAGAAAACCAGAGAACTCACCAGCACATCCTCCCTCCATGAGACTGGAACAGAACTGAAGAAACAAAGACTACTTACCGGAAGAAGCCCCACCTAGAGGCTGGGAGAGAAAAAACAAGTCAAACAAAAAAGAATCCAACACTATTACTAACCGCCCCACCTGCAGGCCGGAAAATTAAAAACAAGTCAAAAAAATGCAAAGTAGACCTCTTGCTAACAGCCCTACCTAAAGGCCATAAGAGTAAAAACAAGTTTAAAAAAAAGTAAGAATAAATCAAAAGTTTACAGAATAAAAAAATATGTTAAATAAATAAATAAATAATATTTGTAGCATCCTCTGTTTATTTTTTACTCAGCCCCCCCAAACAGCTAAACACAGTTTATAACAGCCCAGCAATGCTGAGCAAACTATGCTAGTGATTCTATATTTAACACTTGCAGTGATGATAATGTTCCAGGAATATATCTGGGGAAGAAGTGCACTAGAACAGGGAAGTCTGCCCTCTCCATTGCCAGAAAGAAATCCCTGGGAAAAAACCTCTTATTTATTTTCCTTCTCAATTTATTCAGTTACTGGCAACTATGGACCTGGCTCAGGTAATTCGGGGCCCTACCAGGGGCAGTGGCCACACACCAGATTTAGTCTTTTTGTCGGAGCAGTGGCAGAGTGATCTGAGTTTACAGAAGCTAGACATAACACCAGTGCCATGGTCAGATCACTATCTGGTGGCTCTAGACTTTCTGGGGGCGACACTTCATCGTAGGGAGGTAGGGTCTATTAAAGTGGCCCGCCCCCGGCAATTGATGGATCCGGATGGATTCCAGAGGGAACTGGGGAATTTTCCCCTGGATCGGCAACACGATTCGCCCGAGGCACTTGTTGACCTGTGGTGTGGGTCAACGACAGCTGCCTTGGATGTAATCGCTCCACTATGGCCTCTCAGAGCCTGTGGAGCTAGGTCATCCCCATGGTTCACAGAAGAACTACGAGAGCTCAAACGGGCAAAGAGACGCCTTGAGTGCCGCTGGGTGAAGACCAGGAACGATTCCGATTGGACACTAGCTAGAGCCGCTATTAGGGCCTACCTAGTGGCAATGGGGGTGGTGAGGAGGCAATACTTCACCTCCCTTATTGCCTCCACTGATAATCGCCCAGCCACCCTGTTTCGGGTGACCAGGTCCCTCCTTGGTAGGGGGAGGGGGCTGTGCCCGGTTGGCAGAGATCGGCTGAGGACTTTGCTGACCATCTGGTGGAGAAAATCGATCGGATTCGCTCAGGGTTTAATCTTGGCATGGATGGGGAGGGTCAGGGGGGAGCCAGTGCACAGTCACTTCAGGTGATTCGCCAGTTGCGCACGCTCCTGGACCGGGACTCTTTGCTCATGGTCACTCATGCTCTGGTGACCTCCAGACTATATTATTGTAATGCGCTCTACATGGGGTTGCCCTTGATGACCATTCGGAGGCTGCAGCTGGTCCAGAATGCGGTGGCCCGGGTGGTGATGGGGTATGGACGTTATGCCCATGCCTCACCACTGCTGCGGGAGCTGCACTGGTTACCCGTTTGCCTCCGGGTGCAATTCAAGGTGCTGGTTTTGACCTTTAAAGCCCTATATGGTAGTGGGCCAGGTTACCTTAGAGACCGCATCGCCCTAAGGACGTCTGTCCGTCCAACCAGAGCGGACCGGAGGGGCTCTCTAATAGTGTCATTGGCCAGGGGGGCTCGCCTCTCTGGCACAAGGAGGAGAGCCTTCTCTGTGTCCGCACCGGCCCTTTGGAATCTCCTGCCTGTGGAACTGCGTCTCCAGACGGAGTTGTTGCCCTTTAGAAAAGAACTAAAAACCTGGCTGGCGGGCCAAGTTTGGGGTGCAGGTGGAGGGGTGGCTTCCGTTGGGTGGTTAATATAGGGGAGGATGCCTGCCCCATGGTTTCTTCAGTTCCTGCAACCCTCTCTTTTTAGGGGTGGGTTCTTATTGCTGGTTTTTATCTTTTTATTTGTTTTTATCTGTTTTTACCCACTGTTGTGAACCGCCCTGAGTCGGCTTCGGCTGAGTGGGCGGTATAAAAATTTAACAATAAATAAATAAATAAATACTGACCTACCTGTAAGGTGAAAAACTGTTCTAGCACAAATCTCTTTTTTTTAAAAAGGCAGACACTCAGGGCTGAGGAAAGAATGTGGATTGTGTTCTCCCAGTCCTGAATTTATTTATTTATTTATTTATTTGATTTCTATACTGCCCATCTGGGTGTTATCCCACTCTGGGCGGTAAACAACAGAAAATGAATAACAACAATACATGCAACAAATCAAAATCCACTACCAACAAATGCATCATAGACTAAACTAAGCTAAAGAAGAGAAAGGAGAGAAAAAACAAGTGAAACAAAAAAAGAATCCAACACTATTACTAACAGCCCCACCTGCAGGCTGGAAGATTAAAAACAAGTCAAAAAATTTCAAAGCAGCCTTCTTTGCTAACAGCCCTACCTAGAGGCCACAAGAGTAAAAATAACTCAAAAAATAAGAATAAATAAGTGTACAGAATAAAAAAATATGTTAAATAAAAAATAAAAAACATTTGTAGCATCCTCTGTTTATTTTTTACTCAAAAAAAACCCCCCAAAACAGCAAAACACAGTTTATAACAGCCCGGCAACGCCGGGCAACCTATGCTAGTTTACAGTACATTACAGTTACCACACCCTTTTTACTATTCCCTGTGGTTTCTACCCATTCTTCCTTGTACTCTGTATAATGTATATAAGTCTGTGGCCTAACTATCACCTTCCATGTGTCTGAGGAAATGGCTTACAATTCACAATAGCACACACTGAAATATGTATTCTGGTTACCACAATATTTCTGTGTTAAAGTTGGTGATACATTCTGAAATGGACTAATGTGGCTAATCTCTTTGAAAATATGTAGCAGTCCTAAAAGTCAAATGCCAACCTTGAGGGCCCAACAATGAGATCCAAATCAATCTTTATACTTCCTTTTAGACATTCAATGCCTAATGTGCACACTTGAGTATTTAACCCCAGTCTCCTCAGATAGTCTACCAAGACAGACTTAAAACATTTTAGCTGATTTTATTTCATACCTAACTTCAGATTTAAAGCATTTTATTTTACCTGGTGCTGAAGGAACTGCAATGAAGTTATTTTTATAACTCACAAGTACAAACAATGACTCATACTTGCCAATGAATCATAGGAAGTGGCCACTTTGATAAACAACTGAGCTGGTTTGGACATTCACCTAATTTCCTTTGAATAGTACTGCAGCGTGAGTACCAAGAGGACCACATAGGCACAAAGTTGGTTACATAGTGTGTAAACTCATGTGATGTGTGTAAACTCTACTCCTCAGCCCTGTGCAGCTGTTCACACAGACTTTCTATACAGTACTACTGAGATCTGTGTACTCCAATAATAATTTAAATATAACTGAGCCCCAATAAAAATAATGGAGTATATATAGTTCAATTATCAAAAATCTTCTTAGTCTACTTGCATATTTATTTAGCACCTAATATCATTTGCAAAATAAATATTTACTTTTGTGGTACATTTCCCCAGTTTTCAAAAATGCCTTTTTTAAAAAATCTTAATATAGATGGGAAGCTGCCAGTGAGACACCCAGGCTAGCTTGTTATCCAAACATCAGAGATATGATGGAGGGTGGGTGTTTTGCAGGGGGGGCACTTTAAAAATGGGTACCTAGAGAAAAATCAAATCATTGCTTCTTCCAGCGCTGCTCCCTCTGAAATCTGTCTCCTTACCTAGAGGACAGAGAAGTATAGTCATTGCAGGCGCACCCCCCAATAAAGGACTCAGACACCAATGAAAGTGGATAACGGCATTGGGCCACATTTATTGATTCATGCCCTAGTCCGAATTATAAATTTCTATTGGTAATTGACCAATTATAATTCTTAAGGCAAGCAGGCCGAAGTAACACTGGTAAGGTACCACCCAAAATTGCCAACGGCAATTGTTACAATGTATCTATTTGTATCAATTTGTTTGTTGACAACAAACAAATTGTTGACCATAGTCAATATCTAACTAATGACCCCACCCTCTGACGCGTATCCGTAAAATCACGGGGTGATGCATGCTGTCTAGCTGTAGCCATCACCCCGTCGCCTGGTTCGTCGTTGACCGGACAACGTTTAACCAACTTATACCTGTCTAGTGTTGTCCAGTCAATTGCGAACCTGCCGGATACCTGTGGGTCATAAATGTTTACCTTACCAGTGCTACCCGCCCATGTGACCAAAGTCAACAGCAGCAACAGAAGAACCCCTATATCAAACCATAGCAACAGTGTGGGATGGGCGAAAAAACCAGGACCCAAGAGCCAATTGTGAGTCCCAGCCAAAAATTCCCACCCGGCCCCGAAGCGACCAAAATATCACACTGTTAACTAGGGAGGGGGTGGAGGGGAAAAACTTCTCCGCTCCGTCGCTTCGCAAAATGGCAGCTCGGCTGCCTCGTGGCCGCCCCTTATATAAGGGTGCTGGCCACGCCCCCTAACTACCCGGATGTCTTCATCCGGTGGGGGGGCCCGCAAAGGGCGCGGCGGCCATTTTGGTGCCGCGCTTGCATTGCAGGCGCACCCCCCAATAAAGGACTCAGACACCAATGAAAGTGGATAACGGCATTGGGCCACATTTATTGATTCATGCCCTAGTCCGAATTATAAATTTCTATTGGTAATTGACCAATTATAATTCTTAAGGCAAGCAGGCCGAAGTAACACTGGTAAGGTACCACCCAAAATTGCCAACGGCAATTGTTACAATGTATCTATTTGTATCAATTTGTTTGTTGACAACAAACAAATTGTTGACCGTAGTCAATATCTAACTAATGACCCCACCCTCTGACGCGTATCCGTAAAATCACGGGGTGATGCATGCTGTCTAGCTGTAGCCATCACCCCGTTGCCTGGTTCGTCGTTGACCGGACAACGTTTAACCAACTTATACCTGTCTAGTGTTGTCCAGTCAATTGCGAACCTGCCGGATACCTGTGGGTCATAAATGTTTACCTTACCAGTGCTACCCGCCACACGGGAAGGCTTCCCAGAAGGCTCACCGCCCCCCCCCCAAGACCGACAGCTCGGTCGACAGGCCTGCTCGCCAGTCCACTAACAAGAGGTCCATAGCTCCCTGCGACAGATGGGCCGCATCCCCTGAGTAAAAGCTCGTAATTTTGCAGACTGATGTCGGGGAGGTGAATGACGCGTCCCCCACCTTTGTCGAAAAGGAACCGGGCAATAGCCCCGTTCACGGAGCATCGGCTCGGCCAAGAGCCTCGAGGCCGCACGCCCCCCTGTAAGCGTACCGCGGTATCGTGTCCGACCAATTGAGGGTTGTGGCAGGCCACACATAACATGAGTGGGGCAGGTCACTGCAAATCGCAAGCTTCCGCGATAGGCCAGTGACCCGCCCTAAGCCATCGCCCCCAAGGTACATAACCAGGACATCCGGCGAGTCAGCATCCCTGATGTAGAAAAGGAATGGCAACGGTTCCCGCCATAACATGCCACGCTTACCATAGCACCTGAGACGTGCGGATGCACCCAGTCACAGTCGGGGTTCCCACTCTGTCGCCACAGCGTAACGCGCTGCCCTGTGCAGCGTAACGCGCTGCCCTGTGCAGCGTAACGCGCTGCCCTGTGCAGCGTAACGCGCTGCCCTGTGCAGCGTAACGCGCTGCCCTGTGCAGCGTAACGCGCTGCCCTGTGCACATGGCTATGGCCCACCAGGCACACTGTCACCAGTGTAATACGACACCCAGGGTCTGTCAAGGAAAAAAAAGGGGGGGAGAAACAGTGCAGTGACTAAACTGGTACTCACAGTTAAAGAGGGCGAACACAAACTGAAAACATTGTGATCCCCACCCTCCCATGCGGCGTATGTCAGCCCCGGAGTACCCAAAAACAGCTGCAGTAGAAGCCGCCCCTATCCTGAATGAATGGGTGCCGCAACGAGCCCCAGGGAGGCCAACACTGGCTAGTGCCTACCGGCACCCTCCAAAATTGAAATTTAGTAAGGGGAGACCCATCTTGGTGACAGAAAAAACGGGCCATGGTGCGTGCCACGCAGTACAAGGAACTCCCGTAGGGCACCAACCGGACAGATGTCTGCCAAAGAACACCGTAGCAGTCTTATTCCACTGCCTACGCCATGCTGATCCGTCTTAGAGGAGTGTATCCTCAACTGAGCCCAGTCTTTGGCCACATAGACATCTTCGAGTTCCAGTGCCCTACGACTAGCATCCCGCCTTAGACAGCATCACAAACTCGCTGATGCGGAGCACTCCAAAAAAGGCCACCGTTGTAGCCGCATGAAACAAGGCTGCCTCATACCTATCAAAACATAGGTCCTGCCAGCCCCGTGCCAGTTGGGTAAGAACCCCTGGGGAAATTGGGTGGCGGTCATCCGGGCTACGCCCACGCTCCCGCACCCACCCCTCCAAAACATGTCTCACACGGAAGTCAGCGGTACTGTCCGCATGTCCGCCTACTTTGGCCATAAAAGCCGGCGCTGACAGCCTGGATGCCATGGTTCGAGGTGCAAGGCCCTGGGACTGCAGGTCAACCATGAATTGAAGTATATGGGCCACCGGGATAGGCTAGGTATCTGGCAGCCGGAATTGGGCACAGAACGCCCTGAAAGAATTGAATGCGTGTTGATACGCCTTACGCGTGCGTGGCGCTAGCGACATGCCGATCGCCCGGTTCGCCTCTCCTTGCCAAAGGTCCATATCTCGTCCGGGAGTGGCGAGGGAAATTCCTCTGCATCTGGGGCCAAGGCGCGGAACCGGGAGATCTGCAGGCGGGACAAAGCGTCAGCGATATCATTATTGACCCCCGGGACATGCCTGGCCCGGAACAGTACATTAAGGCGCAGGCTGCGCAATACAAACTGGCGCACCAAGTCCATCATCCTGGGTGATTTGGAAGTCTGTGAGTTGACAATGTGGACAACGGCCGCATTGTCACACCAGAAATGAATGACCGAGTTGGCCCACTCATCACCCCATAGCATCAAGGCCCCCAGAATGGGAAAAAAATTCCAGGTACGTGAGGTCCCGCAGGCGCCCCGTACCTGACCAGGCTGGTGGCCACCCACCATAGGCCCACTTCCCATTGAAGTACATCCCATAACCCAGGGACCCAGAGGCATCGGACTGTATCTGGAAACGAGGGGAAGCCAGAAGGTCAGACCTCCAAAATGACACCCCATTGAACTCCTTCAGGAACTGGAGCCAGATAAGCATATCTGCCTTAATGCCCTGGGTTAGTCTGACCCTATGGTGGGGCCTGGACAAGCCTGTCATGGCGTCGCACAAGCGCCGGGCAAATGCCCTGCCCGGTGCGACCACCCTGCAAGCGAAATTGAGATGACCATGCAACACCTGCAGATCCCGCAGTGATGCCTTGTGTTTAGCAAGCAAGTCCGAGATAAGGGCCACTATCCTTGACACCTTATCCCCTGGTAACCTAGAAGCCTGCGCTACCGTGTCAATCTCCACCCCCAAGAAGACTAGCTGTGTAGATAGGCCCTCGGTCTTTTCGGGCGCTAAAGGGACACCCAGTTCCTCCATTAGCGTCTGAAATGTGTTGAGGAGACGTGTGCACGTGTCTCAGCCCCGTTCACCCCCGAATAAAAAATCATCCAGGTAATGGGCTACAGACCGGGACCCTGACCTGCGGACAAAAGCCCACTGTAGGAAGGTGCTAAAACGCTCGAAGGCCGAGCACAATATGGATCAGCCAAAAGGCATGGCCTTATCGAAATAATATTCACCCCTGAACTTAAAACCCAGCAACTCAAAGTCACCCGGGTGAACCGGCAGGAGGCGAAAGGGAGACTTAATGTCGCACTTAGCCAACAGCGCACCCGGGCCACATGAGCGCACCATGCGCAGCGCTTGGTCAAAAGATGTATACCTGACCGAGCAAAGGTCATCAGGGATAGCATCATTGACCGATCGGCCGGCTGGGTAGGACAAGTGATGGATCAGGCGGAACTCGCCCGGTGACTTCTTGGGCACCAAGCCCGCATCAACCTCCTTAGAAATGCTGGCGGCAGCCACCTCCTCCCCCCCCTTAAGGGACAAAAGGTTGGGGGCATCTTGGGGGGACCTATCACCCTGGAAAGGAATACGGAACCCCAGTCGAAAACCTTGAAGCAGGTAAACCGCATCTGCCCCCCTCAGGTACGATGCGAGCCAACGCTCCAGCATGTCCACATTAATTGGGGAGGGGGCCTTTCGGTGGACCAGCTCCCTCTGCGGCTGTCTTGCCAGCCCCTTGTCTGCCCCTACCTTTGCCCTGCACCCCTCCAGGCCTGGGGCAGGCGGAGGCCGCATGGGGGCCAGCACAAGAGGGACACTCATGCCTGTACCGGCAATTCTTCCTACTGCAGGAACCATTGGACAAGAAAGTCCAGCACAGCAGGCGGGCTGGAACCCCCTGCCCCGCCACCTGGCGGGGTGTCTGTGCTGGGGCCGCTCGCTGGACCGCATGTCCACAATGGTATCTGTCCCCAGGCGCGGGGCGCGTGGGAGTCATATACAGAAGCCACAGCTTCTGGCAGGGCTCATCCCACCTCATCTCAGGGTGCAGGGGAATCCACATACGGAATTCCTCGTCGTAAGCCAACCACGACGGGCCCGGGAAGTCGACCATCGCCCGGTAAATGTTGTCCAAATACTGGACCATCGGAATTGCCAAATCTGGCCGGGCCCTGAGGTAGACCGCCATGTATATAAGGTACGCCGGCAACCAATTGGCCCACATACGTGGCGGCTTACGACGACGTGCCTGTTTCTTATCCTTCTCATCCTGCCCCTCCCTCTCCTCTTTGGTGGGCTCTCTGTTAAGAAGGGAGAAGATGTCGACATACTCCCCACGCCAGATCTTCTCTTTGGTGGCCTGGGCCAAATGGTCCCCCAGGGGCAAGGAATACCCCACTGTCGGCAATGCTGACACCGGCACAGTGGGAACCACGGGGATCTGAAAAGGAGCCTGGACCAACCCAGCCACCCCTAACACATTCCCAACTGAATAAGAGGTACCACCCAAAACTGGGCCCTGGGTGAGCGGTGAAGTCGCCGGGTGGGACGTCGGCGACTGAACCGTCGCACCACCCATGCGAGGCCACGGCCACTGGAATGCCCCCCCCAACGTGGGTAGGTGTGTGGGTGCACTAGATTGAACCGCATACTCACATGCAGCACCCCCGCGGGCCGCCCCCACTGGGGGTTCCGGCCCGCTGGGGGCGTCGGAGCTCACGACCGCAATTGAGCTCGTCGACGGGGCCTGACCAGCATCAGCCTGTTGAGTGGGGAGCTGCGAGGCAGTGGCCGAAGCCGGCCCACGCACCTCGGACAGCTCGACCCGTCCTGCCGCCTGACGCTGACCAGCAGACAACGGATCAACCTGCACCCCAAAAGGCACCCCCGGGTGGTTAACCCTCGCGATGGATGCCTCGAGGGCCGCGACGCGGGCCAGAAGGGCCTCAACACTAATGTAGCCCCCTAAGCCAAGTGGGGGCAAAGGGCCAGCCGGCCCACTGGGTGCAGGCGCCGGTCCAGGTCCCTGGACCCCGGGGCCCATATACGGCCACGACCCCAGGCCCAGCTCCTGCAGGGCCGGGGGGGTACTCTGCCAGGGGAGGGAACCCAGCCACCCCCCCTGGTTGAAACCCCCCGCAGGAAGCTGCAGACCCATGGAAGAAGGCCCCGCAGAATGGGCCGTGCCAGAGGCAGTGGCCACTGCTTGTGGGCCAGGGGCCGCGGCCCCAGCTGGGCCGGTACGCAGACCCCCCGCCTCAGGCCAAGGGGTAATTAACCCCATCCCACCGGTCCCGGTGGGCTCAAGCAAAGGAGGCTGCTGGGGAGGCGCAGCCGCGGTCCTCCGACCCGGCTGGCGCCTCCGCGCAGAACGAGCCGCATTCACAGTCACCTTCTTCTTTGAGGGCATAGCAGCTAACGATGGGAAGCCTAAAAGTCAAGAAAATCAGCAGCCAGAGGCTTCCCTGAGCAAGGCAAGAGCGACGGAGGTAAGAGAGAAAAACTTCTCCGCTCCGTCGCTTCGCAAAATGGTAGCTCGGCTGCCTCGTGGCCGCCCCTTATATAAGGCTGCTGGCCACGCCCCTAACTACCCGGATGTCTTCGTCCGGTGGGGGGGGCGCAAAGGGCGCGGCGGCCATTTTGGCGCCGCGCTTGCATTCTCTGAGACACCAGCCCATGCTGTCAATTCTAGTGATAAGCATTGGCTTTCTTGATTAGTTTTATATTAGATGGTTCTTCTTCCATGTCTTGGCCACAAATGAAAATGCCAAAATGGAAGCACCATTTGGGTGAGTTCATTTTGCAGTTCCTTTTGCCTGACCTAGTGTGAGAAAGATTAGCTGGCAACACAAAGTTGCCATTACCAGGGAATGCTCAACTGTGGTTCAAAAGTACCACAATTTTCAAGGATTTCCCCCTTCCTTTTCTTTACCAATGGTGACTTAAATGAGGCCAACTACTCAGCTTCTACCACCCTTCATCATTGGCCATACTGGGAAAGAGTTAAGGATATTCAGGATAAACCTTATTCAGCCATTTGTTTGTTCGAGTACAGGCAGCTACAGATGTATGCTTCTGCTCTGACCTATCCATTACCAAACTTTTCCATTGAGGTATTCATACTGAGTGTGGGACGATCAGAGTTGTGCTATGAAAAAATACAGTTTTTCAACTTTCCACTCCCCAAAGCTAATTCTTTCCATCTTGTACTTCCTCTTTCTTTTTAAAAGAAAGCTCCATCAAATATCATCATCTGTTTTACATATCCTACTATATATCTCAGAAGAGTGTTTCATACAGGTACATGGTTAGAAAGATGAAGAAGAGAATGGTCAGAATGGCATATGCTGCCTCGTGCCTAAATATCAGATCCATTTCTGATCCAGCCTTCAGATTCCAGTATTGACATCCCACATCAAGTGTCTGAGCTCTGAGGCTATTGCAGTAGCATTCACTGAATAATATTCCATTTAAATAATCTAGTTTTTGAAAAGCAGTTGTGCTATAGGAGTGCATCACCAAGCAGCAAATTGATGGCTGATGAAATTAAACATTTTGTTACATATGCAACATTTATTTTAAAGGGAGTGAATTTAATTTGTAGTTGTCAGAATTCTTCTCAGTATCTTGTATAAAAAAAATACAGAAGGCAAAGGGCCTTAATTTTAGAACTGCTGGTTATCTTCTTCCATGCCACCAGTTAAAGAATATTCCAACCATCACTCAATCTAGCAGTGAATTGCTAACTAATAAAGCATGTTCCTATTGTACATTGGGGATGTGTCAGGCAATATGATCAAAACAGCATTAATCATTGGCAATTCACCACAGTGAGTTTTAATTTAAATTGCTCATGCATAAATCACCAAATGAATGCTGGTCATTGTTATGCTCCTATCCACTCTTAAGGCTAGTAGTAGTAGTATGGTAAAACCATTTTAAGACAGTGGTATACCATAATCTAACATTTTACTTGCATTTGTTTAAGAAACATGATTTGGATATTAACTCATCCTAGTGCACAATTTGGGCTCTCATATGTATTCTAAATATTCCTATCAACTTCTTATTCAGCTCTACCTAATGCAATGTCACATTTTGCAAATTCACACTGGAAGTATCTTAATTTATTGAACTTTCCCCTTTCTGTATTTTAAAATTTATCCAATGAGGATAGGAATTTAAATACTAACCTCTTTGTGTTAAGCAATTACAAACTGCCCTTTTCTATTTATATTGCCTATCTTTGACCAGGTTTGAGAACAAGGTTTGTACATATATATTACTCTGAGTGAATCATTACCCTTGATTACAGGTGATGAATATGAACCTAATCAGCCCCTTTCCCCCCTGACATTTCTAGGCAATAAAGGTGTGGTACAATCCAGTGAACCACCTCATTGCAAAGTTTTGTTGGATATGATTGCAACAGAAAGGCACTTTCTTGAGTCACCCTTGTGAACATGTACTAAGGAAAGACAATGATACTGATAAGAGCAGCTGCTTTCACAGTTGGACTGCTTTTTACTGGGTGCATGGAATGTTTTACAGTACTGTACTCATAACTACTGCCAAGCCTGACAATATCCATCCTATATTTGAATTCTGATCCTGCTCTCTGAAGAATTAGCTGCTCTGCTACTCTGGTGTCATCTGCACCCTTGAAGAAATCCCCTCTGCTCTTCACCCAAATTGTTCATAAAGACATTCAACAGTAAGCCAAGACACACTCTGCAGTATCCTACCCACTACATCTCTCCAGGGTGATGAAAAACCATCAGTGAGTGGATATAATCCATCAAATGGCTACAAATTGCCCTAACACTAGCATAGTCTTGCACACTTTCCACCAGTTTGTCTACAAGAGTGTAATGGGGGCATTTTCAAAAGCCTTGTTGAAGTCAAATTACCATATATCCACACAATTCCTCTGATTTACCAAGTTTATAACTTAATCAAAAATAAAGATGTAATTAGTCTGGCATGCCTTGATTTTGAGATTCTTACGCTGGCTCATGGTACCCAGTGTGGTGTACTGGATAGTGATGGACGTGCTCTGGAGATCAGGGTTCAAATCTCCATTCAGACATGGAAGCCCACTTGGGGATGGGGTGTTAGAACTAGTAAAAAACACTTATTAAATACAGCATTCCACTTACCTTGAAAACTTTATTAAGGTCACTGCTAAGTCAGTTCCGAATTGGAGGCTCAAAGCAACAAAATGCTAGCTCAGAGTGAAGTGTAGGTTCTTCTCGAAGTTCTCATCAAAGCTCTCCAAGATGAACTATTTAATGATGTATTCTTATTTTGTGTTATCAGCGTGCAAATCACAAACCAGTACTTGCTCTCAGATTCTCTCTCCCAGTCCCTTCTAAATGAAGTGATAAATTTGCCCGTCACCGGCATTTAGGGGCCTCATTTGTTCTGCAAGAATTTCATCTGAATTAACCGGCTTCCAAAGAGGTAAACGTGTCTGTCTGTCTTGTGTTGACAAAATTAATTTTGTGGATCAAAATTCACTTCCTCAGAAATACTTTTGATGTGATATTTTGTATTGTAATTTGATTTTGTAAACTGTTTTTTTTATTGTATTGTATTATATTGTATTGATTGAGATGTTGTTGCCACCTTGAGTCGGCCTCGGTAAAAGAAAGGCGGGGTATAAATTAAATTTGAATTGAATTGAATATCTCTGCAGAACTGGGTTTTGTTCCATGAATGCTTACATCGAAACAAATCTGTTAGGGTTTAAGATGCAACAACACCTTACTCTTTTATACTCAACCCCACCTCCTGAAGTAGATAGGTGTTCTCATTTCACCTCTTACCAATTCTAGGTTAAACACCCCCCTCCCACTGCATCATTGTTTCTTTCTTTCTTTTTTTACTATGCCAACCACTGATTTTCTTTTGGGAAAAGGAAGTAAAATAAGTGTATTTTCTCTTAGTGTGTCCCCATTTTCCCTTCACAGTGGGGATACCACTTTCTTTGTCTTCCTTTTTCTTTCAACATTTTTGAAAGCTCCTTACTGAACTCCTGGCCCAGTTTTTTTTTAAAGACACCTCCCACTGCTCTCTCTTGTGAAGATTATTTCTTACTTCCTTGTATTTCTGACAATGGGATCTCACACAGTAATCCCTTAAACTTCTTGAAATTGGCTTTCTAAAAATTCAGAGCATGTCATACTACCCTCATGTTTCCCAGATCCTAAGCTTGCTCGGCTACTTCGGTTCCCATTCACTGTTGGTAGGCATGAGGTTCAGCACAGCTGACCCCCTCGTTGCTTTTCTCATCTTCTGGAGCCTTAGCAAGTGACAAATTTGTTGAGCTTCACCTTTTTCGAAGTTACATTTCCAAGATATCAATATACAGTAGTTGAAACTTCTCATTATTGCTCTAACTCTCCTGTATAAATGCTTGGTAACTTGGTATAAGAAGGAATCATCCACGTTTTTCTGTCTGGCTAGGTCACAGGGATGGCCAACCAGCAGCCTTGAGGGGAGCTTGGGCTCCTGGGAATTGAAGTCCAAGTACACCTGGAGGCCCAAGGTTGAGAAACCCTGGCCTAGAGAAAACAGGCTAGTCTCCAAGTGTTTTGGAACTTCAATTCCAGAACCCTTCAATTATTACATGCAAATCATGAGTTTCATCCTACATGTTTTCAATAATGCCTATTAAATCATATTTGTGACCCCACGTTCAATGTTCTAGATTATCTTGTTTCCTATCTGTAGAGACATTGTCACAGAGACATTTTAAAACATGGCCCACTTCACCTAACTGCTTCTTTAATGTCTTTTCCTATCCATTGGAGGATTCCTTTACCTTTAACCCAGTTTCTGGTATATCAAAGACATTCTTATCTCTGGTATTTGGTGTCCCCTTGTCCTTTAGATCAAGAGTTCTCAACCTTTTTAAGATGGGGGCTGGGTCACGCTCCCTCAGACAGCTTCAGGGGCCAGACAGCCATTTTGCCCTTCCTCCATCACATGGCACTTCCTGGTGTGGTGGAGGTGGGCCACATGAAATGGCGCCATGCACTGCATTTGGCCCGCGGGCGGCAGGTTGAGAATCCCTGCATTAGATCGCTGTTCTTTTCCATGACAGGGTTCAATGTTAAATCTTCTAGACAAGGTCTCAAGACTCTTATGCATATTCTTTCCAATGCCTATGAAGTGCAACCCATCTCTTGAACAAAAATGGCTTCATGGAAGTGCAAACCAAGGTTCAGACAATGGACAAAATGGTTCGATCTGTTTATTCTTCTTTAAGTAGTTTAACGGGCGAATTTGTGTTGTTTTTCTTAAAGCGGTCATGTAGGAGAAAGAGTATGCCTATGTCTTAAAATAGCAGTTATTTGAAAATGCAGCATGCCATTCACTAAACCGTAGTCATAAAATACTTAGGTACCATTTGCAGGAAATCACTCAATCTGTTTCAAGATTATTTTTTAAAAAAGAAAAGAGCAAACACAAGTTAAAATGCTTTATTTTGGGAGCTCACATTCTAAGAGTGACCTTTCCAATATTTTAAGAAACACCACTGCTGCCTACATGAGAATGGAAAAAGGCTTTATGGAAAATACTGTTCTTCCATCAACCACAAAACATAAGTGTAAAGCCACAATCTGGATTTTCAGCTGACGTGGTCATGTACTCTTCATGCATTTACTATGCAAAATCTATTGTTTAGGTACTCTAACTTTAAAATGAGCTTTTATAACAAAGCAATTAGGATTGTGCTATTCCATAATCTTAACTTGTTTAGGGGTGGTAATCTTGAGGCCACAAAAAGTGTCCTGACAATATTCGTGCACTGTTTCAGAATGTTAGTTGTAACAATAGTTTGGTGTCTATCCATTTTTTTGCAACAGAGACTGGCTCATTTGTCCAATATAAAATGCTTTGCTGGCAAAAGAAGCCCTCTTATACCTTGGATTGCATTATGAGGTTATTTAACTGTGTTTTCTGCATAGCTATGGAGGTAAACCTGCATCTGGATTCTCAGCAGGGCAAGGTTCCGTTATCAGCCTCTCTGTTCCAAGATCTATTGCTGCTTTGAGTATTCTTTTTAGGTTGCATACTGTCTGTATGTGAATATGCCCCCTTCTCAAGGAAGTTTCACTGTGCAGAATTGGATGTGATCACAGATGATACATTAGAGCAGGGGTTCCCAAACAAGGCCCATGGCTACCCCCAGCTGTTGGATGTGGCCCACGCTGCTGCTGCCACGCTGGAAGCGGACGTATTTACAGCAGCCGTAAATATGCCCACAGCTGTCGTAAATGCATTTATGACAGCCATGGGTGTGTTTATGGCAGCATTTACACCAGGGGAAACCACCAGTTCAGCCTGCTTAACTGTGCAGGGAGCATGGACTGGCCCATGGTGTAAAAAGTTTGGGAACCCCTGCATTAGTGAAAGAACTCTATAAACAATATGATGAAGGAAACAAAACCTGAGAAATTTGTATTGCTTTTTTGACTTGTAGTTTATAATTTTGTATCTGTACTGTAACTGTATTCTTTACTGTATTTGTTGCATTGCATTTTGACACTGTATACTGTATATATTTTTTCATGTTGTAAAGTCCACTTTGGGTCGCCCATTGGGTCGAGGAAAGCAGGATATAAATAATAAATGAAATGAAATTAGAGTGTCTTTAGCTGGAAACTATAGGCTACAACCAAAGTTTATCTGTTGTTTCCTTTTCCTTGTTTAAAACACTTTCTTTCAGTCTTTGATTCTATGATCATGTGAAAAAGCACATTAGCTGTGCTGTCCCATGAAGAAAAATAAATCCAAAGGCCAGAGTTGAGGTATGTGTTTATTATTCCAGCCAATTTACCATAAGTGGTTCTACAATGATCCTATTAGAGACATTGTCCAGTCATGAATTTTGGATAAGCATATAAGCAGCTATGAAGTGAAAGAACTCTATAAACAACATGATGAAGGCAACAAAACCTGAAAAACTATCATGACGCTGAAGCTTCTTATTTATTCAGCTTGTTCAAAATTCTTTAATATGGAAATACTGAATTATTGACCATTTTAACAGTACTTAATGGAATCTTGCTATATGTTGTTCAACTGAGCTTTCAGTTCATTACTTGTGTTACCATTTGAAACCTGTTGAAATCTGAAATGACTGTCTTCTGAAAAATGGTAATGAAATATTATTGCCTTTTGCAACAAATACTTTAAATCCAACATAAAGTGGTTTTGCTCAGCTTTAATTTTACCATTCTTGTTTTTTTTTTACTCTGTTTTGACCAACAGTCAACAAAAGAATACTAAAACACAATTTGTTCTTTAGACAAAATCCTGGAATGTATCTAAGATAAAAGGTTCTTGCCGTAAGGTTAATTAATTGTGGCCATTAGCCAAAAGTGGAACTGTTTTAATGAGATAAAAGCAGGCTACTATGCTGCTGTGTTTTTTTAGTGCTACAGACTAAAAGGAAATTGCCCAGCTAAATTATCTCATTTTCTGTTGAATTTGTTCTGAACAGTCACTGAAAATTTCTGCCTAGCTACACAGAAAATGTAGGAATCAATAAGCATTACAGACAAAATTTAAAAAGCTGGGGAAAGTTTAAAATTTCTGGGTGGGAAAAGATCCACTTTCCTCTATTTTTTAAAGATAACCTCATTATCCAGCGATGTGGGAGTGGGCTGTGTCATTAATAAAAGCTGCTGTAGTTGAGAAGACCACACTGGAAACCATTAAATTACTGCTGGAGGACTCGGTGGCCACCAGACTTAAATCCAGTTGCAGCAGAAAAATAGAAAATATTTGGCAAGTATAGAATAAAGTAATCTAAAACTGCAACTCAAAACTTATTAGACCAGCGTGACCAGTGGCAGGCCTGCTGTGAAGCAGAGTGACGTGGCTCCCTCAGACAGCGGATTCTGGATACAGTGGAACCCTGCACTATGGCGCGTTCGGGCAATGACATTTTCGCCTAACGATGCGTTTTTTCCTCCAAAGTCTTACCCAAAACAAACCACCCTCCGGACCTCTGGTGGGAAACAGCCTCGCATTTGGCTGCTTCTCTCCCCGGAAGGCCAGAGGGCGAAAGCAGGGCCACCCTACGGACCTCCGGTGGGAGGAATGGCCACGCATTTGGCCGCTTCTCTCCCGGGAAGGCTGGAGGGTGAGGGCACCACTGGGCAATGACAAAATGCGTACAACGATGCAACGCTTGGAACCAAGCTTTGTTGTTGTGCAGGGGTCCAGTGTATTGGGAAATGACAGAACATTATTTATCTGTTACTACTTTTTATCATCGTATTCTTGCTCCAAGGTACGCGAGTAATGGTGCAAACCTGCTGATGCCCACCACTGTAAAGTACTGTATGTCTTTTTCATTTTTTGCAAAATCAAAAGGAAGCAACAGACTTCAAAAGGCATCCTTTGCTTTCAAGTCCTGAAGGTCAGTCACCAAACAAACTAAAATGGATACCCGAGTCCAAAACAACTCTCACTATGACACATGAAGATGCTTTCATTTTAAAAATGGATTTTCTCCTTCTAATCATGGCTCCTTCTAGCATGTCCCTGTCCTGATTTACCACTAACAGGACTGTACACTAGATCAATGCTGGCAGTGAGGACAAAACATGCCTGAGGAAAGGGCAGCATCTGGAAAGGATGGGTGGGGAGTCATTTCATACTGACACATCTCCCAGAATCGATGGCTGTTTCCCAACGTTTTCTGTCAAATGCCATGTTAACCAGGGAGCACAAGATTTCCCTTCTGAAGAACAGCTTGTTACCTATACCCCTGATGGCGAACCTTGGCACTCCAGATATTCTTGGACTTCAATTCCCAAAAGCCCAAGCCCCCTTGAATCCACATGAATGGGTTTGCTGCGATTCATCTGGCCCGGGCACGTTTTACTTTTGCTTCCAGGAGCGAGGAGGGCGGCGCGGGCCAGATTAATCGCAGCAAACCCATTCGTGTGGATTCAAGGGGGCTTGGGCTTCTGGGAATTGAAGTCCAAGAATATCTGGAGTGCCAAGGTTCGCCATCACGGACCTATACTGTTGTTTTATTAGCATTATGTTGTGTTTGGAATATTGTGCCCTTAAGTAATATAACATTCGAATGAGTGGATATAATAATCATCAGCTGTAACACTGTAACCTTCTGTATCAGGACGCGAGCTAGTGACCACTAGGGGCAATAGCGAGCGCCCAGCTCACATGGTTCCAATTCCCCAAATACCTACAGTGCGGGAAGATTCCCGCCACCACCTCACCTGGACAAGAAGGGCGTGACGGGGAATGACGTCACGCAGACAGTAGCCAATGGGCTATCGAGGAGCCACATTCAAATGTATAGCCACAGTATATATTGAGCTGTTCATCCGCCATTGCCACATGTTCCCCCAGACCATCATGCAATAAAGATGTATTAAGCCAACCTTTCGGCTGTTTCTATTGTCTTGGTTCTCATACACTAAATTGGCGACGAAGGTGAGATAATGGATCCCCATGGAATCAAGACAACGCAGGCCGGTTTCAACATCAACAAACCGGAAGAATGGGAGCTGTTCGAGATGGACTTCCAAAGCGCACTGATGGTGTCCGACATCTCAGACGAGGGGAAGAAGAGGGCCATTCTCATCAGGATGCTCGGGTTTCCCGCCATGAAGGTATTGGTGGACCTGGTGTCTCCGAAGAAGGTGAACGAAGTGCCAGTCAAGCAGCTCCTGAAAGCGATGCACGGCCATTTCCAGCCCTCGGTTTCAATGTTTTCGGCTCGGGACGCGTTCTGGAAGAGAGTCCAGGCGCCTGGTGAGTCCGTGGCTGCCTTTGTGGCGGCCCTCCGTTTGGCCGCCGGCCCATGCAAGTGGGAGAACCTGGAAATCGCCCTCAGGGACCGCATGCTGTGCGGCCTGTGGGACGAGGAGGTTCAGCGAAAGCTGATGAATAAGGAGCCGCCTCCGACGCTGCAAGAGGTCGTGAAGGAGGCGCAGGCGGCGGAAGCCACGAGGGCCGGGGTTAAGGGGTTCAGAGCAAGGCCCCCACAACCTGACAAGGCAGGGGTCGCGGTGCAAGCGGCCAGGCGGGCCCCACACTCCTCCACGGAGAGCAGCGAGGACGAGGACATCCGGAAGGTGCGGAAGGATGGCCGGTGTTGTGATGGCTGCGGGGCGCACCATGACCGCATCAAGTGCCCGTTCAGGAAGGCCGAGTGCCACAACTGCAGGCGCCGAGGCCACATAGCCAAAGTTTGCAGACGGCGGCGCAGAGACCAGAAAGCCTCAACAGACCGCTCACCGAAGAACCAGGAAGGCGTCCGGCCCTCGAGGAAGCAGGATGGCGTGGGCTGTATCTCCGACGACAGCAACGACGACACGGCAGTCCACAGCGTGTCCTTAGGACACCCACGTTATTTTGTTGAGGTACTGGTGCAAGGGGTCCCCGTTAAGATGGAGATAGACTCAGGTTCCTCATATTCCATCATTTCCCAGAGGGAGTTTTTGGAAATTTCCCCCAACGTGCGGCCCAAGCTCAAAGCACTGAGGTCTACGCTGCGGGACGTGCAGGGAAATAGCATTCCGGTGTTGGGGGTTGGAAAATTCAAGGTCCAATACAAGCAGCATGCCGCGGAACTTCCCCTGGTTGTTCTCAAAGGGGGGAGTTGTTGCCTCCTCGGGACTCAATGGTTTAAGCCCCTGGGTTTGTTCATTGGGGGGGGGGGTGCATGCCGTTGGGACTGACCCAATACAGGAGGTGTGTGACGCGCATCCCGAAGTGTTCAAGAAGGGACTCAGAAAATTCAAGGGGCCCCCAGTTGCGTTCGACCTGGATCCGGAGGTCCGCCCAATAAGACTCAAACCGCGAAGGGTGCCTTTTGCACTTAAGGACAAAATAGAGGCGGAACTGGACAAATTGGTGGGCCAGGGGATCCTTGTTCCTGCTGATTCCGCGGAGTGGGAAACTCCGATTGTAACAGCGCTTAAGGCCAACGGGGAGGTTCGAATATGCGCTGATTACAAATGTACCATTAATAAGGCGATACGCCTAAATGCGTATCCGGTGCCGGTAGTCAGCCACCTGTTGGCCAGGTTACATGGGGGAAAGTGTTTCGCAAAGCTTGACCTGGCGCAGGCTTATCAGCAGCTCTCGGTAACCCCAGCTGCAGCTGCTGCACAGACGATAGTCACTCATAAGGGGGCGTTTCAGGTGACACGCCTGCAGTTTGGCGTGAATTCGGTGTCAGGCATCTTCCAATCGTTAGTGGAACGTCTCTTAAAGGGTCTGGAGGGGGTCTTGCCATATTTTGACGATGTATTGATAACGGGGGGGGGGGAGTGAGTCAGAATTGGCTGAGAGGCCAGACAAAGTGCTGACGGTATTTGAAAAGGCGGGGTTGAGGTTGCGGAAAGACAAATGCGTCTTCTTCGCAAAAGAGGTCGAGTTCCTGGGTTTCCGGGTAACCCCTGCAGGCATTAAACACTCCGAATCAAAGGTGGCCGCCGTTCAAAATGCTCCTCGCCCCACCTCCAAGCCCGAATTGCAGTCGTTCCTGGGGCTCTTAAACTTCTACCATTCCTTCCTGCCTAGGAAGGCGTCGGTAGCAGAGCCGCTTCATAAGTTACTAAAAAATGACGAGGCGTGGAAATGGGGCGAGAGCCAGGAGAGGGCATTCAATGAGCTGAAACAACTCTTATCCTCAGACGCCATATTAACCCATTTTGACCCCAAGAAACCAGTGGTTCTGGTATGTGATGCATCTCCAGTGGGGGTGGGGGCGGTCCTGTGCCACGTGTTGGAAAACGGGCGGGAGGCCCTGGTGGCGTTCTACTCCAGGTCCCTGTCTAAGGCAGAGCATAACTACGCACAGACAGACAGGGAGGCATTAGCGATAATTGCTGGGACGAAGAAGTTCCACGATTTCCTCTATGGCCGCCCCTTTACCATCGTGACTGACCACAAGCCCCTGCTAGGCATTTTTACCGCAGACAAGCCCACGCCACAGATTCTGTCCCCTAGGATGCTCAGGTGGGCCATTTTTTTAAACGCGTACCAGAACGCTAGCGCAGGGCCAGCCTGGGTTCCGGGCGTAGTCATTGGGCAAACGGGTCCCGTGTTGTATTGCGTAGAGACCAGCACAGGTCTACTCTGGAGGCGGCACGCGGACCAACTCCGACGCCGGGTTCCCGGCGACCAGAGCACGGAAAGCGCGAAACAGGATTCAGCGTTAGGGTTCTCCCCCACCTGTTCAGCCCAAGGGGGAGGAGAGGGGGGCCAGTGGTCCCCACTAAGGGGGGGAAGGGAATAAGTTTGTCCCCGCAGATATCCTGCAGGATGCCCCCACAGATATCCCAGAAGATGAGTTTGAGTTTGAGTTACAAAACCGGGGTTTTTTTCGGAGTGGTCCCCCACCCATCCAGGCGAGAAGCGGGGGTTTTCGTTAGCCCCCAGTGCCCCCGGTTTTCCCACAATGGAGTTTACCCCTACCCCAAAAACCACAGACCCGCGGCGAGTCTCTAACGAGTCTCCCTCTCCCATTGCAGGACAAGAGACCAGGGAACAGAGAAGTGATAGCGCCCCCGGGACAAGCCAGCCAGCCTTGCGCCCAAAACGCGCTTGCAATAAACCATATTGGATGAGAGACTTCGTCTCATCCTAGGGGGGAGGGATGTTGTGTTTGGAATATTGTGCCCTTAAGTAATGTAACACTCGAATGAGTGGATATAATAATCAGCTGTAACACTGTAACCTTCTGTATCAGGACGTGAGCTAGTGACCACTAGGGACAATAGCGAGCGCCCAGCTCACATGGTTCCAATTCCCCAAATACCTACAGCACGGGAAGATTCCCGCCACCACCTCACCTGGACAAGAAGGGCATGACGGGGAATGACGTCACGCAGACAGTAGCCAATGGGCTATCGAGGAGCCACATTCAAATGTATAGCCACAGTATATATTGAGCTGTTCATCCGCCATTACCACATGTTCCCGCGGACCATCATGCAATAAAGATGTGTTAAGCCAACCTTTCGGCTGTTTCTATTGTCTTGGTTCTCATACACTAAACATTAAGAACCACCTTCTCCAGAGTTGGACAACCAAACCTAGGCTTGGATGCTGATGAGTAATAATACTGAGACATATGACAGATGGAGCAGCATGTGACCTCACAACTCTTTCCCACTATGCTTGGCTGAGCCCAGAGAAAACTGTGTTTCATCCTGACTTGCAGTAATACTCTGATGAAAAATGAGGAGAGGGCCTCCCAAAGTTTCTTTATGTTGTTAAGCCATAACAGGGAGCCACGGCAAAGCATTATTCCTTAAATCAGTACATATATGCTCAATTTTTAAAGTACATTCATGTGCCATATGTTTGCCGTTGCGAACTCCTCCAGACGACTGCTGTCCCCAGGCTGCCATACAAAATGTGGAATGACACCTTCTACCTGTTGTCTTACAAAAGCAAGAGAAAAGAGTAAAGGCACCGAAATAAAGATAGGACTCATGGGTTTTTAACTTAGGCAAGGCTAGGCACATTTGCTAGTTATTATGTTTTATAATGGATATTTTACATAGTGAAATTGGAAATTTGATGGTATTTTATCTATGTACATTCCACTGAGATTATGAAGCACGGAAGTATGTACTTTCAAATTATACTATCAAATAACTATTTCTCAAAAGCAAACTCAGGCTCCTTGGCATGGATTTAAGTAGCTTGATCCTTGCCCTGAGAAAATAAACACTAGCCAGGGGTAGAAGCATTTCCCCTTAGGCTATAATATTTTTACCACAGAACCTTTACAATCATTGTAGGATGAACATTTAGTGAGTGCCTACAGCGGAGATTACAGGTCTTTGTTTCCAATCCACACAAATGTGCCAAGAGGTTTGGTTTTACATATGTATACCAAGCCTCAGACACAGGCAGCATTTTTATTCTGGAAAATCTGACACCAAACCAGTGTTGTCTTAAAATGGAATTAGAAGAAAACTAATTATGGCTAAGGGTTTTTTTCCTTCTCTTCTGGGTTTTAAACGCAACTGGTTTGATTGCATGACAACACAGAGCAGAAATTTGTTACTTGACTGCAACAGAGCTCCACACAACTTGTTAAGGCTGAACTATAAGCAAGCCATCAAAGGAAAGGCAGAATGAGGGAGCCAGGAACACTGTTTCTCAGAGAAAGTCATAATTAAAACAGATGTTTTCATAGTTATTTCTTGCCTAGAAGACACCTCTACCTGGATGGGGGGAGCTAATCTATCGACACAGAATTCTTCATTACTGAGGGAAGTCTCCCAAATAAGTTTAAAGTCCTAGTATATGATGGGACTGTGGTGGCTTAGTGGTTAAGATGCTGAACTTGATGACTGGAAGGTCAGCAGGTCAGTAGTTTGAGACCCGAGTACTGCACGACAGAGTGAGCTCTTATATCTCCCCCAGCTTCTTTCAACAGTTTGAAAGCAAAAAATTGCAAGTAGATAAATAGATACCATTTCTGTGGGAAGGTAAACAGCATTCCATGCACTCTGGCATCTAGTCATGCCTGCCACATGACCACAGAAACATCTGCAGACACAGACAGCGCTGGCTCTTTGGCTATAAACAGAGATGAGCACCGAACCCTAGAGTCGGATATGACTGGCTTTCGAGCAAGGGCAACCTTTACCTTTTGCTAGTATATGAAACAGCTGTAAATAAGGGACAGGAATGAGTGCCTGGTTTGAGGAGTCTTTGGCCAAGATTCAGTTGTTGGGCCTCCTCCGATACTCGTGGTTTTACTTTCCAACAGCGGTAAGAACAGCAGATAGCTCCTTGAATTTCTCACAAAACTTTCACGCAACTCTACATTAGGGGCATTATGGGAAATTAAAGTGTCCCCTCACAAACTGGGATGCTAAAGCAGATATCAGTAGAGTTTTGTCTAAGGCATGGCAATTTCCAGCCATTGATGCCAGGCTTTTTTCTAACTGTGTTAGCTTCTGAAACAGATAAATAATGCATTGACTCATCAAAACGCAAATTCGTCAGCTGTGCAATGCATTCTTCTGGTCTTTTAATTCCAAATTATTTATTTATATAAAAGTGCATCTTGCCTTTTAGGAGACTCCCAGGATTGTTCAGAGAAACAATCAAATCAACACATCAAGCAATTTTTTTAAAAAACAGAAGTAAATTAAAGCAGCAAAAGGAAGAGAGCAGCAAGACAGAAGGTAATTAGAAGACCTGAAGTACATTTCAAAAAGCCTTTGCCTTGAGTTACAAGAAATAGCTAACTAGGCACCGGAAGGTCAGGACAAGAGGAGAATGGCCCTGAAGATTATTTTCATGTATGGGCAGATTATTTTCATGTATTTTGCCAAAGGGCAAAATCTGATGTAATGACAAATCAATGTGTTTTGACATGTATTTTGGCCACGGTGAACAGGTAGAAAGTACACAGTGGTGTATGATTTCTTTTCTGAATCTTCCCCTTCCTCATTCTCCCTTTTCCACTATTTTTTTCTTTTGCAGAGCTTGCTTCTAAGATTGCATGCAGAAGCATACACTTGTTCAGAACAAACAGACAGATAGACACAGACTCACACATACAATCTTCTTTTGGGTAGCTGCTCACTTTAGATTTATGCTTCATACCGACAGCAGGCAGCACAGTGTGACAGTTTAAAATGTTACGCCAGGACTAAGGAGACTTGGCTTGGATTCCTACTTTGCTCTGAAGCTCAGTGGGCACCAGTCATAAAATTATCAGCCTGATTCACCCCTCCGGATTGTTGTGCAGTTAAAACGGGGAGCAAGAGGGGCATGTAGACCACCATGAACTTTCTGAAGGAAAATGTGAGATAGGTGACAAATAAAATGTCAGTACAATTCAGATTCAAAGAGGACTCTTACATAGGGTTTCCATCTTCCATGTTGACAATGAAAAAAAATTAACTGGCATCACAATTTTTGACAGAAATTGATGGAATTTTTAACTGTAGCATTGTACTCTGAAGGGATGAAGCCTATGAAATCTGAGACAAATAAAGAGAGGCACCCCCTCCCCCCAGGATGACTGATTAATGAATTGAAAGAAGTGCCCTATCATCTTTGTGATTTTGTGCACCACATGCAAAATTTCAGAAGGACACTTGCAAAGGCTAGGGAGTTATGATGACGTAAAACCAGCATTTTAAGGGCCTGATTGAAACACCTCTGTTGTGTCCACCACTATTCTTTCTGAAATGACCTTGAGGGAACAATGAGCTTGCCAGACTCTTGCATCCTCATTTCAAACATAATAGTGCAGACAACACTTTAGTCAAATCCAAAATATAGTCTCCAGTCTACATACTCCAACAAGTAAAAGTAAGTGACACAACATTCTCACAGAATGAAGAACTCAACCAGACACACACTGTTAATCATTTTTCTGTGTCCCTCTCACACATACATACTCATATATACACTACTAATAATACTGGGACTATGTGCAACTTAACTCCATACAAGCAATGAGCATTGCTCATTGCACCTGAGGGCAGGAGGCAAGCATAGGAGTAACAGGTCAGAACAGCTCCCTCCCATCTCTCCCAATCCCCAAGTGAAAAATTTCCTTACTAATGTTACACTTCCCAAGTCCTTGAGAAGAAACAAAAGTCAAACACCTCATCTGCTGATGGACAGTTTTGAGATTTGGAGGAAACATGAAAGAAGGCTAGACAGCATAAGCCTTCCTGGATACTTCCTTGTGCTATTTCATTACTGAGATAATTTCAATTTGCCTAAAAGGCAACATTACCTCCAGGGAAATTAACTCCCTGAGTAAGATCAAGCACTGATCTAACAGAGCATGAGCAACGCAAGCAAAGGATGGCTTAGGAGTTTCAGATACAAGCTTGGCACAACCAAGTTCCCTTTCATGTTCCAAAATGAGCAGTCATATTACAGCTGACCAGTGGGACATCCATCCCTAAGCATGGGCAAAAATTATAAGAATTTTGCAAAATGGAAAATATTTTATTTTATATCTTGGTTGGAAAGAAATGAGATTTTAAAAATTCAAATATGGAACAAACAGGAAGAGATATAGCTTCACACATCTAGGTTTAGGACTTTGAAAGCTTAACTGTTAAAAAAAACTTGGTTTGAATCTCTACGTTAATGCTGAAGTAGAGCTGCCACTTGTTTTTTTTAATGAGCATTCATCTTTAACTCCTACATGGTGGGCAGATACAAAATGATGCTTCCTCCCTCTGCCTGAAATAACTATATCTTCTGAATTTGGCTGTTGACACATGGAAAAGTTCACTTCAATTTGTTTTTGAAAATATATCCAAACTCCTGCCTTTAAATACTGTATATTTAATTTTACACTCTCCAAGCATAATGTGACAGATTCTCTGCTTGGTTTTCCCCAGACCTTTCTGTGGACTGACAAAGTCATTTGTTTGAAAAATGCCTATGAAGATGCGTTCTCATATAACTGACTAGATTGATGTCTCTCTTTTCTTCTCTGTGACATTTAAGAATTCCAGAACGCCTTTTAAAAATTATATACAGTAGAGAACATATCTGGGAAAGTGAAAGCAGCCATTAAGTTTGGAGACAAGATTCCAATGAATCCAAAATAATGTCATTTTGGAGGTACCTTTTGTTATTTCCTCAGCCAGTGTTAGCATAGTGGGATAAAAAAAGTCAGATAATACAAGTAATCAGAATTAAGGGTCATTTTTCTCATCAGCAAGCTTACAGTACTGTATAGCGCATCAGCAAGCTTACAGTACTGTATAGCGCTTCTGGATAGGAATCATTAGCCGGCTGTAAGCCGTTGCCCAGGGGATACCTGAATGTACTTGCAACACTCCTCAGAGAAGCTCCTCCTATGTCCCAGCATATAGAAAATAGTTTTGAAACACATACAATAACTGGAGAAGCATTTGTCAACCTTACAGCGGCATTTGACACTCTCCATCATAAATTGCTGCCCAAAAGAGTTCTACCTCCTTACTAAAGACCACAGACTAACAGAAATGGTCGCTGTTCTACTTCAAAACCAAAGATTATTTTTTGAACTAAAAGGGAGACCCAGTAACTAGAGAAATCAGAGGACCATTCTTCCACAGGTAGTATCCTTGCACCGTGACTTTTTAACATTTACACAAATGGTCAACCAATGTTTCCATGTGCCAGGAGTTTCATCTATGCTGATGATGTCACCTTTGAGTCCACTGAGTACCAGCTAGCCTCTGCATTAGAAAATCTTTCCTTATATCATAAAAACAACAAGCTGAAAAAGTCTATCTCTTCTACTTAAAGAACAGAGAAGAAGAAAGGAAGATCTGAGTTAGCAAGGAAGGCAGATTTTTGGAAAATATTTGGAGATAATTTTGGATTGAACCCTGATCTACAAAAACACTGTTTAATATTTTAATTGTCTAACATTTTTATCCAACAATATAATTGAATTTTAATATTCATTTGTGTGAATGCAATTTATGCCCTAGTTTTTACCTATAAAAAAGGATGTTAACCGTTGGTGTCTGGCATGCACGCCCGCACCCGTCCCTACTATCCCGTACCGAGTTGCCCGCACTTACCTTAACACCATCCAAGCATTGCCACAAGGGTCCACCAGGCGCAAGTAGGGCAACCACCCCACAAACACAAACAAAAAATAAAAACTACAAGGCCCAGCATCCTCCGCGCTGCACCACCCCTCAGCCAATGAGGCTGAAGGGCGCGAGCATGGAGGAGGCGGGGCAGCCGGCATGCCGGCTTAAAAATAAACCACGCCGGGGGAACACCCAGCTGGAAAAAGATAAGTTTGGGGGGGGAGTTGGGGGGGGAGGCATGGCCATGGTAACTACGCCGCCCAACCGCCCCCCCCACTCTCTAACCCCCACCACACTTACCTTTTGCCGGCTGGGTGTTTCCCCCCCCCGGCACAGCCTTCTGTGTTGGGAGGCCCACCAGCCTGCCCTTCATCAATCTGCATGTTATTGTATGCCAATACTAAAAGTAATAAAATGACTTTTCTTTTGGCTTCTATGGTGGAAACATTGTTATTATTTTTGATGTCTTGTAACTTTTATCTTACTTTGTATACAAAATAGTGGTACCTCATACAATGATTTTAATCCATTCCTCAGGGCTTGTTGTTGTACGAAACAATTGCTATACTATGCATGCACCGTATAGCGATTTTCCCTATGGGATGCATCGTACAACGATTTTTTCGCTGTGGTTTTTCCCATTGAAAACTTGTTGTACAGATTTTTTCCATAGGGAAAACTGTTATGTGGGATGCCATTTCTCCCCAAAACCTAATTGTTATGCGATTTCGTTGCTATATGGGGCGATTGTTGTATGAGGTTCCGCTGTAATCACAACAAGGTGATCTTCACAATATAGAAGGAATAGATACTCTTTGTTTGATAGTTGCTGGGATATCTCAGCCCTAAATGATACTAATCTATATAGCATTTTCAAAGTTGCCTCTGGAACAAAGGAAGCCAGAAGGAGCTTATGTTTACATTATGTATTTTATTCGAAATGCAGGTTAACAGCTTAGTGGAAATGTGGGATTTGTTCAGCGGGCAAATGAATGGGCAGAATCTTGCTGCTTAACTTTGTGCTTGTGTTGGCGTAATCCAGATGAGGTGCCAGAAGTATTTAATTTAAACTAATGGGAAGCTTCCTAGTCCCTTGATTCCCTAGAGCTCCCTTTTGCCCTGGAGAATTGGGGGGCGGTGGGGGGCGGGGCGCGGGGCTTTAAAATCAGCAACTGCCATTGGATTATGGCTGTCAAGATCAGGATTGTTGGTGGCAATGATGCAGTGAAGTTTTAAAACATTTTTAATATTAAAGATTCCCCAACCCACTGCTCTGAGGCTTACACAGGCTTCCTTAGAGCCAAAGGGAGCCTCACAACCCAAAACAAGGGATACAATGTTTTTAATTAATGTCAATTAGATGTTTCTGGTACTGGATCCCAGTTATGCCAGCACAAAGTTATGCCAACTGAATTTTGCCCAATATGTAACAGCACCTATACGTATCTGAAGTGTGAATGTGTCCTTACTTGTTCAAATGTAGTAGAAAGTATACAAGAGAGAGCAACCTGTTAGTGCATGCTCAAAAATAATCTAATACAGAATCTGATTCTTGAATGGTACTGAAGTAAAAACAATTACAGTACTGTAATTGCACTTCCTCAATTCACCTACTTGAGGGCAGGATTCTGTTGACATAAGCTGTTTCTGACACTAGAAATAATGTTCACTTAAATGAACTGAAAGGTCCTATCTCATCCCCTTTCAGGTTCCAAGGTTCCCTAGGGTTCCTTTTTACTCTGCGGAAGTCTTTGGGAGCCTTAGCACTTTAATAGTAAAAAAATGCCATTGGCCAAAGAAAGCTTTGTATTGTGTTCTCAACAAACAAACTTCCCAAATTGTGGGGAACTGGAACAAGACCTATGAGCAGACACATATTGGAGGAAATGACCTTTGTTACATAAATGTTCCTGGCATTTATATATTTGTACAGTGAAGAAATTCAAGTAGTGTATATAAAACAATAAAACACATTAATAAAACTTAGAAAAAAATCAGGGATAAAATTTCATGTCCACTTAAAGCTCGAAGGTCTGATAGAAATGCTCCCACTTGTCTTCCAAGCGAGACCAAGGTGGTAGGCGGAAGGGAGTTCTGAAGTAATGTAGTCTACAAATGAAAAGAATCTGGCTGGAATTTGTCCAACATCAGCAAAACACAAAAGTCCTCTTGGCACAGCAATGTGGGATCTCCCACTGCACAAGCAAAGCCTTATATAAACAGAGGTTCCCTTCACAAACAGCTGGTTTACATCTCTACAAAAACACCCTGGGCACCTTTCTGCATGAGCTCCAAAAAAAACCAAACCACTCTTGATACTGTCATAAACTGTTTAAAAGAACAGGATGAAGTCCTCTGTTCCAAATACAAACAGGTATTGGGAAGAGAGCAGTTGGGGTAGAACTTTGCACCTACAGCTTATGTTTTCAGCTGTGGGTCGCTCACCCCTCCATTTGGGCTGAGTTGTCTTCAGTAGAGGAACTTCATAACCAGAACCTAAAGCATAACCAGAACCTAACTGCAGCCATGAAATAAAAAGGCGACCGATTCTTGGGAGACAAGCTATGAGAAACTTGGGGAACATAGTAAAAAGTAGAGACATCACCTTGCAAACAAAAATTTGCATAGTCAAAGCAATGATATTCCCAGTGGTAATGTATGGTTGTGAGAGCTGGACCATTAGGAAAGCTGTTGTGTTCTGTAAAGCTGTGCCTTTAACAATGTACCATTGCCATGTGTTAACAATGTAACCTTTCTGTGTGCAACATTATAACCTTCAGCTGTATCAATGTAAACCTGATAAGGGGACGCGAGCTAGTGACCACTAGATGGCAGTAGCGAGCGTCCAGCTCTCATGGCTCAGATTCACCTGGTTCAGCAGCGCGGGAAGATTCCCCGCCACCTCTTCACCTGGTCAAGAAGGGCGTGGCCTCTACGACGTCACGCGGGCAGCAACCAATAGTCTGTCGACGAGCCACATTCAAATGTATAGCCAGCTGTATATATTGAGCTCCCCATCCGCCATTACCACATGTTCCTCCGGATCATCATGCAATAAACCTGTGTTAAGCCAACCCTTCGGCTGTTTCATTGTCTTTGGTCCCTTACACTAAATTGGCGACGAAGGTGGGATATGGCAACCCACGGGACCAAGACATGCGCCGGTTTCGAAATCAGGAAACCGGGCGACTGGGAGATCTTCGAGATGGACTTCCAGGCAGCACTGATTGAGTCCGAAGTCACGGAAGAGGCAAAGAAAAGGGCCATTTCCACCAGGATGCTCGGACAAGAAACCAAAAGGACCTTGGTGGACCTGATTGCACCGAGGAGGGTGAGCGAATTCAAGGCCAAGGAACTCATGCAGATGCTGCGTGAGCACGTCCGGCCCGCCACGGCGATGTTTCCCGCTCGGAGTGCGTTCTGGAGGCGAGTCCAAGCGCCCGGGGAGACGGTCGCCGCATTCGTGGCGGCCCTGCGGCTGGCGGCCGGCCCGTGCAAATGGGAGAATGCCGAAATCACCCTCCGGGACTGTGTGCTGTGCGGCCTGAACGACGCCGAAACCCAGCGCACATTAATGAACCAAGAGCCGCCTCCCACGTTGCAGGAGGTCGTCAGAGCGGCCCAGGCCGCAGAAGCTACAAAGGCCGGGGTCCAAGAACTCCAGGACTGGCGGCCGAAGTCGAGCAAGTACAGGCGGCCCGGCGAACTTCGAAGTCGTCCACAGAGAGCAGCGACGACGAGGACGTCCGGAGGGTCCGGAAGGAGAGCCGGCGGTGCGACGGCTGTGGAGCGGCCCACGACCGCGTAAAGTGCCCGTTCCGGAAGGCCGAGTGCCACAACTGCGGCCGCCGCGGACACATCGCCAAGGTGTGCAGGAAGAAGCGCGAGACCCGGCGGAGCTCAGCAGACCGTTCCGCGGGACAAGACCGCTCAACGAGACCCAAGGACGGCGCTCAGGCCACACGGAAGCAGGACGGCGTGGGCCGCATCTCCGACGGCAGCGAGGACGACGCTCCAGTGTTCAACGTGTCTGCAGGACACCCCCGCTACTTTGTTGAGGTACTAGTCCAAGGGGTTCCCATTAGGATGGAGATTGACTCGGGGTCCTCATATTCTATCATTTCCCAGAGGGAGTTTTTGGGAATTGCCCCCCACAAGCGACCCAAGCTCAAAGCGTTGAGGTCCACACTACGGGACGTGCAAGGGAACAGCATTCCAGTGTTGGGGGTTGGAGAATTTCAGGTTAAATTCAAGAAGCACGCCGCGTCCCTCCCCCTAGTCGTGCTCAAAGGGGGAGATTGCAGCCTCCTCGGGACTCAATGGTTCCAGCCCCTGGGTCTGTTTATTGGGGGGGTGCACGCCGTTGGGATGCACGCCGTTGGGACTGATCCAATTCAGGAGGTGTGCGAGGCGCACCCCGAAGTTTTCAAAAAAGGACTGGGGAAATTCAAGGGGCCCCCAGTGGCATTCGACCTGGACCCGGAGGTCCACCCAATTCGCCTTAAACCACGCCGGGTGCCGTTCGCACTCAAGGACAAGATAGAGGCGGAACTGGACAAATTGGTGGGCCAGGGAATCCTTGTGCCTGTTGATTCCGCGGAGTGGGAAACTCCAATTGTAACCGCACTAAAGGCCAATGGGGAGGTCCGCATATGCGCCGACTACAAGTGCACCATCAACAAGGCGATCCGCCCGAATGCATATCCGGTGCCGGTAGTCAGCCATTTGCTGGCCAGGTTGCACGGGGGAAAGTGTTTCGCTAAGCTCGACTTAGCACAGGCCTACCAGCAGCTTACGGTGTCCCCTGCCGCAGCTGCTGCGCAGACCATAGTCACCCATAAGGGGGCGTTCCAGGTGACGCGCCTCCAGTTCGGCGTGAATTCGGCGCCAGGAATTTTCCAGTCACTCGTGGAATGCCTCCTGAAGGGACTGGAGGGGGTGTTGCCTTATTTTGATGACGTGTTAATAACGGGGGGGGGGGGGGGTCGGGTTGAATTGGCCAAGAGGTTGGGGAAGGTCCTGACAATATTCGAAAAAGCGGGGCTGAGACTGCGAAAGGACAAATGCATCTTCTTCGCAACCGAGGTTGAGTTCCTAGGGTTTTGTGTGACTCCTGAGGGAATAAAACCATCCAAGTCCAAGGTGGCAGCCATTAAGAAAGCCCCCCGCCCCACCTCCAAGCCCGAGCTGCAGTCGTTCCTAGGGCTGCTCAACTTTTACCACTCCTTCCTCCCCCGGAAGGCAGCGGTGGCTGAACCGCTACACAAACTGCTAAAGAAAGACCAGGCATGGAAGTGGGGTGATGACCAAGAAAGGGCATTTAGTGAGCTAAAAAGCCTCCTAGCGTCCGATGCCATACTGACCCACTTCAACCCCAAACGCCCGGTAGTTCTGACCTGTGATGCATCCCCGGTGGGGGTGGGGGCGGTGCTGTGCCACGTGTTGGAAAACGGAAGGGAGGCCCCGATAGCATTTTACTCCAGGTCCCTGTCCCAAGCGGAGAGAAACTACGCACAGACAGACTGGGAGGCACTAGCAATAGTCGCGGGGACGAAAAAATTTCACGATTTTCTGTATGGCCATTGTGATGGACCACAAGCCCCTGCTAGGCATCTTTACCGCAGATAAGCCCACCCCACAGATCCTGTCCCCGAGGATGCTCAGGTGGGCCATTTTTCTCAACGCGTATCAGCACGCGTTGGTCTACCGGCCCGGGAAAGAGATGAGCCATGCGGACGCTTTATCAAGGTCTCCCCTCCCCCTAACGCCCAGCCAGGTGAGCAAGGGGGAGCGGGACCATCAGGTTCTCATGATAGAGGTGCTGGATTCGCCCCCCGTAATGCCCGCCGACATTGCCAAAGCGACAGAGGACAAGACGTTAGCGGCAGTTAGCTCCTGGGTGCAGAAAGGGTGGCCGGCGTCCTCCCCAGCGGAGGAGTTCGCCCCATTTTTCAGAAAAAAGCTAGAACTGTCCCTAGAGAGGGGGTGCCTCTTGTGGGGGCAGCGGGTGGTGATTCCCACTTCCCTTTGGCCGCAGGTGCTCAAACTGCTGCACGTCAGCCACCCCGGCATCGTGCGATCCAAGGCGCTGGCCCGGAGTTACTTCTGGTGGCCCCAGCTAGACGCCGACATCGAGCACATGGTCGGCACTTGTGAAAGTTGCCAATGCTCCAGACCAGAGGAGGACCGCCTTCCCCACAGGGAATGGGACGCGGCTAAGGGGCCATGGTCCCGGGTGCACGTTGATTTCGCGGGCCCGTTCAGAGGCACCCTGTTCCTTCTTGTAGTGGATGCCTTCTCCAAATGGTTGGAGGTTATCCCAGTCACGAGCACCTCCTCGGCCCAGACCATTAGGCATTTGCGGAGGCTCTTTTCCACGTTCGGCATACCCGACACATTAATTAGCGACAACGCTAGTTGTTTCACGTCCTCCGAGTTTAGGGCATTCATGGAGATTAACGCTGTTCGGCATATCACCTCCGCCCCGTTTCACCCAGCCACCAATGGCCAAGTAGAGCGCCTCGTCCGCACCACGAAGGACGCGTTGCGGCGCATGGGCCCAGGGGATCTGAACCTACAAGTGTGTCAGTTTCTGCTAGGGTACAGGGTGACCCCGTTGGCGTCAGGATAATCCCCCGCAGAGCTCTTAATGCGTAGGAAACTGACCACCATCCTTACTAGGCTAGACCCCACGAGGGTAGAGGACAAAGGAAGGAACATCGGGCTGGAGGCCACAAAGAGTTTCAGTGTAGGCGCCCCCGTGCATTGCAGGAATTACGCCAGCTCGGGCCCAGCCTGGGTACCGGGCGTAGTTGTGGAGCAAACCGGCCCCGTGTCGTACCGCGTGGAAACCAGCACAGGGCTCCTGTGGAGGCGGCACGTGGACCAGCTCCGACGCAGGGTCTCCGATGAGCAGGGCACAGAGAAAAAATCAGCGTTAGGGTTCTCCCCCACCCGTTCAGCCCAAGGGGGAGGAAAAGGGGACCGCGGGCCCCCACCAAGGGGGGAGGAGGATGTTCTCGTAGATATCCTAGGGGATCTTTCTGAGGGGGAGGAGGAACCCGACCCCATACATATCTCGCGGAATGTCCCCACAAATGCGGATGCCCCTACTAAGTTAGATTTTGATTTTCAGAACCGGGGGGGTTTTTCGGAGTGGTCCCCCACCCGTCCAAGCGAGAAGAGGGGTTTTTCGTTAGCCCCGATTGCCCCCGGTCTGCCCACGATGGAGTTTTTCCCTTCCCCTAAGGCCGCCAGACCGCGGCAAGCCACTAACAAGTCTCCCTCTCCCATTTCAGGACAAGGGACCAGGGAACAAAGAAGCAGTAGCGCCCCCGGGGGGGGGTCAGCCCTCTTCACGGCCCAAACGCACATGCAACAAGCCATCTTGGCTGAGAGACTTCGTCTCATCCTAGGGGGGAGGGATGTTGTGTTCTGTAAAGCTGTGCCTTTAACAATGTACCATTGCCATGTGTTAACAATGTAACCTTTCTGTGTGCAACATTATAACCTTCAGCTGTATCAATGTAAACCTGATAAGGGGACGCGAGCTAGTGACCACTAGATGGCAGTAGCGAGCGTCCAGCTCTCATGGCTCAGATTCACCTGGTTCAGCAGCGCGGGAAGATTCCCCGCCACCTCTTCACCTGGTCAAGAAGGGCGTGGCCTCTACGACGTCACGCGGGCAGCAACCAATAGTCTGTCGACGAGCCACTTTCAAATGTATAGCCAGCTGTATATATTGAGCTCCCCATCCGCCATTACCACATGTTCCTCCGGATCATCATGCAATAAACCTGTGTTAAGCCAACCCTTCGGCTGTTTCATTGTCTTTGGTCCCTTACACTAAAAAAGCTGAGCACAGAAGAATCGAGGCTTTTGAAATGTGGTGTTGGAGAGAGTTTTGAGAGTAACCTGGACAGCGAGGAGAACAAATAGGTCAATCTTAGAAGAAATCAACCCTGACTGCTCCCTAGAAAGTCAAATAGTAAAGATGAAGCTAAAGTACTTTGGACATTAAATGAGAAGAGAGAATTCACTTGAGAAAGCCTTGATGCTGGGTAAGGTGGAGGGCAAAAGAAAAATGGGGCAGTCAAAAATGAGATGGTTAGATGGTATTGTAGATGCAATGGATACAGAGCTGGGCAGATTTGAGGAGTATGGTGGAGGACAGAGGTGCCTGGAGGGCAATGGTCCATAGGATTGCAAAGGGTCGGAATCGACTGTGTGACTGAACAACAACAACAAAAAGCAAGTGTGGCCAACCTACAGCTGCGGCCCGGACCCGGTTCATGTGGCCCACCACCGCCCTCGCTGCTACCAGAAGCGGAAGAGTTTACGACAGCTGTAAAACACACACGCACCTGCATAAATGCACCTGTGCCTGCCATAAATGCGTTTATGACAGCTGCGGACACGTTTTATGGCAGTATTTATGGAGGGAGGAACCAATTAACCGGCCTACTCAGCTGTCCGGGGTGGTGGTAGTCCGGCCCGTGGCATGAAAATGTTGGGAGACCCTGAGCAAAAGCCTTAAAAGCCTCCATATAGGAGAAGACATTCCTGCAAAAACTCAGATCCCAGGTTAAGATTTATATAATTCAGCACCTGTATTGGAAACAAATCCACTGCAAAATGTAGGTAAGAAAGAAGCCGGAAGGAGAGACTATCTAGTCCTGTCAGGCCATCCAACATGGCAAGCCATTGTGCACATTAGAAAATATAGGAGTAACATTAACTTGTAGACTCAGCTCTTTGAGACCTAAAATGGTTATGGATTTCCACGAGGGTAGAGTTTAAGATTATTCTAATCAAACCCATCATCCAAAGCCAATATCATGAAGTGGCTTATTAAATGAGCCACTTCTGGTTATTGGAAAATTAATCACACCCCATGCTTGGCAGAGAGCAGGGGAAGTGATTTTTTTTTTGTTTAGCACATTGCTGATGCAGTATGTCTGTTATAAAATAAAAAAAAAACCCTTTTCTTTGCTTTGCAGTCTTTGACCACAAAGAAAGGATGATACATGAAAAGGAGGGATGAGTTGGGGGAAATAAGAGGGGAGGGGAGGAGGCAGACTGTGGGGTGAGGATAGGAAAGGAGGAAGGCAAGGAAGTAAGCCCAACCAAGTGGTGCTGGATGCAGCAGCCAGGAGTGGAAGAGCCATGATAGGGTTTTTAAATAAAAAAACTTAAACAAGCGGAAGTAAAACGTGCCCATACGGTTAAGGCTCTTCCGGGTTAACCCTTCCTCTGTACGGGTGCGTTTTACTTCCGCTTCCGGGAGTGACAAGGGCAGCACGGGCCAGATGAATCGCAGTAAACCCATTCATGTGGATTCACAGGGTGCTTGGGCTTCTGGGAATTGAAACCCAAGAACATCTGGAGTGCCAAGGTTCACCATCACTTGTCTAAATGTAAGTCGAACATGCTCAAGTGGAGGCTACTGGCAGACAACACTCTTGTGTGAACGTGGAGATACAGAATTCGGCTCATTTACTGGTCTGCCGATTATTACTAGAAACTTGTACTGTGCCAATGAAGATTTAATTTTGGCGAACGACAAAGCCAAGAAAGTGGCTTCCTTTTGGCAGCCTAGGGTTTGATCGGGGCATGAAAGAAGATTCATTGGAAGAAGCTGGAAGATGCTAATTTAGGTAGAAGTAGAACATCATTTGAAGACTTGATACACAGTTTAAGGACAGATCGAATAACAATTAAAGGAATAGTTAGTAAAATATATAGGATATTGAGCAATGATGATAAAACACAGGATACATTAAAGTTAATATGGGAGCAAGATTTGAATATTAAAATTAGTGATGTAGGTTGGAAAAGTAAATGGAAGAATAGAATTATGCGCACCCTTTCAGTTAAAGTAAAAGAACATAACTATAAATTAATATGGATATGGTATTAAACACCGGACAGGCTATTTCAGATGGATAGAACGAAGCCAAATTATTGTTGGAGATGTAATGATATCCCAGGGTCATATATACATATGTGGTGGAAATGTATAAAATTGAAGCCCTTTTGGACAAAAATTAACAGGGAAATTAATGAAATATTGGATACTGGTTTCAATTTGGATGCAAGTACGGCAATATTATCTGAGATTGATAACTTGAAGTTGGATAAATACAGAAAAAAATTATTATTAATCATGTTAACTATAGCAAGACAATGTATAGCTAAAATTGGAAAAGTGAAATTATAATAAAAATAGAAGATTGGTACAAGGAAATGTGGACATTAGCAGTGAATGATCAATTAACATGGGAGTTAAACATAAGGGTACAATAAAAGAAAACAAATTTCATGAAATTTGGAAATGCTTTTGTTGTTGTTCAGTCGCACAGTCGGTTCCGACCCTTTGCGACCCTATGGACCATTGCTCTCCAGGCGCCTCTGTCCTCCACCATCCCCCTCAGCCCTCCCAGCTCTGTGCCCATTGTGTCTACAATGCCATCTAGCCATCTCATCCTTGGCCTCCCCCTTCTTCTTTTGCCTTCCACCTTTCCCAACATCAATGCCTTCTCAAGTGAATCCTCCCTTCTCATTTGATGTCCAAAGTATTTTAGCTTCATCTTTACTATTTGGCCTTCCAGTGAGCAATCCGGTTTAATTTCTTCTAAGATTGACCTATTCGTTCTCCTCGCTGTCCAGGGCACTCTCAAAACCCTCCTCCAACACCACATTTCAAAGGCATCTATTCTTCTGCGTTCAGCCTTCCTAATTGTCCAGCTCTCACATCCATACATTACTACTGGGGAAACCATTGCTTTGACTATTCTAATTTTTGTTTTCAGTGTGATGTCTCTGCTTTTCACTATGTTCCCCAGGTTTCTCATTGCTTGTCTCCCAAGAATCAGTCGCCTTTTTATTTCATGGCTACAATCCCCATCTGCAGTGATCTTTGATCCTAAGAAAGTAAAATCTGTCACTGCTTCTACCTCTTCCCCGTCTATTTTCCAGGAACTGATTGGGCCTGTTGCCATTATCTTGGTTTTCTTGATATTGAGTCTCAGGCCAGCTTTTGCACTCTCCTCCTTCAGCCCAATCAAGAGATTCTTTAGGTCTTCCTCACTTTCTGCCATTAGGGTGGTATCGTCTGCATATCTCAGATTATTGATGTTTCTCCCAGCGATTTTAATCCCATATTGTGATTCCTCCATCCCTGCACTGCGCATTATGTGCTCTGTGTTTAGGTTGAATAAGCATGGTGACAAAATGCAGCCTTGTCTTACTCCTTTTCCTATTCCAAACCACTCTGTCATTCCATGTTCTGTCCTAACTGTTGCTTCTTGGTTCATGTACAGATTTCTCAGGAGGCATATGAGGTGCTCTGGTATTCCCATCTCTTTAATTACTTGCCACATCTTGTTGTGGTCCACACAGTCAAATGCCTTAGTGTAGTCAATAAAACAAAAGTAAACTTGTTTCTGGTATTCCTTTGTTTTCTCCATGATCCAGCGTATGTTGGCAATGTGGTCTCTAGTCCCCCTGCCTCTTCTGAAACCTGCCTGCACCTCTGGTAATTCTCTCTCCACATGCTGCTGAAGTCTATCCTGTATTATCTTGAGCATCACTTTACTGGCGTGTGGGATGAGCGCGATTGTTCGATAATTTGAACATTCTTTGGCATTGCCCTTTTTGGGGATTGGGACGTATACTGATCTTTTCCAATCCTGTGGCCATTGTTTTGTTTTCCAAATCTGCTGGCATATTGAATGCAGTAATTTGACGCCGTCGTCTTTTAGCGCTTTGAAAAATTCAACTGGGATACCATAATCTCCACTAGCTTTGTTGTTTGCAGTGCTCTTTAGGGCCTTTATGACTTCGCTCTCCAGGATGTCTGGCTCAATTTCTACTTCTTCCTCATTGTGATTGTCAGGAGTGTTGAGGTCCTTTTTGTAGAGTTGCTCTGTGTACTCTTTCCATCTTTTCTTAATCTCTTCTGCATCAGCTAGCTCCTTTCCTTCTTTGTCCCTTATCATGGTCATTTTTGCTTTAAATGTTCCCTTAATTTCCCCGATTTTTTTGAAAAGATCTCTGGTTCTGCCTCTTTTGTTGTTTTCCTCCATTTCTCTGCACTGTTCTTTTAGGTAGTTTTCCTTATCTCTCCTTGCTTTTCTTTGAAATTCTGTGTTCAAATGATTGTAGTTTTTCCTTTCTCCTTTGACTTTTGCGTTCCTTCTTTCCTCTGCTATTTTAAGAGCCTCATCAGACAACCACTTTGCTTTCTTACTCTTCTTTTCTTTTGGTATGGTTTTCTTTGCTGCTTCCTGCATGATGTCCCTCATCTCTGTCCATAATTCTTCTGGCACTCTATCTATTGAGTCTAAGCCATTGAATCTGTTCATCACCTCCACCGCGTATTCTTTAGGGATGCTGTCTAGGTGATATCTTTCTGGTCTCCGTGTTTTCCTTATTTTCTTTAGTCTAAGCCTGAATTTTGCGATCAATAGGTTGTGATCTGAGCCACAGTCTGCTCCAGGTCTTGTTTTTGCTGACTGTATGGAGGTTCTCCATCTTTGGCTGCAGAGTATGTAGTCAATCTGGTTTCGGTGTTGGCCATCTGGTGATGTCCATGTGTAGAGTCGCCTCTTGTGTTGCTGGAAGAGAGTGTTTGCTATGACCAGTGCGTTCTCTTGGCAGAACTCTATCAATCTTTGCCCTGCTTCATTCTGTACTCCCAGACCAAATTTCCCTGTTATTCCCTCCACTTTTTGATTTCCTACTTTGGCATTCCAGTCTCCTAATATAATTTGGACATCATTTCTTGGTGTCTGTTCTATGAGGTGTTGTAAGTCCTCATAGAACTGGTCCATTGTGGCTTCATCTGCGCCAGTGGTTGGTGCGTATATTTGGATCACAGTGACATTGAAAGGTTTTCCTTGAAATCTAACTGACATCATTCTGTCATTTTTGAGATTGTATCCCATTACTGCTTTTCTCACTCTTTTATTGACAATTATGGCTACTCCATGTCTTCTAAGGTTTTCTTGTCCACAGTAGTAGATATGATGGTTTCCAGAGCTGAATTCACCCATCCCTGTCCATTTGAGCTCACTGATGCCCAAGATGTCAATGCTTATTCTTTCCATCTCGTTTTTTACCACTTCCAGTTTACCTTGGTTCATTGATCTCACATTCCATGTCCCTATGCAGTATTTCTCCTTGCAACATTGCATTCCTCCTCCCTCCTTCCTGTCCCTCCCCTTCCTCCACTCTGTGGTGTTAAGCATCCTGTATCACCTAGCCTGCCCCTTTGTTTTGCCTTTTGTTTTGGTCAATAGGGTTCTCTTGGCAAGCTTTGTGGCGTGGTTTGCCGGTTTCTACGCCATTTTTCTCTCCTCATACATTTTATCACAGTTTTAAAAGTTTAAAAACATTTAAGACAACATATTATCATGCATATTATCACACTTTAAAGCACAGTCTCTATGTCAGTTTCTATGTTTAGTCAGTATAAAGTCTCTATGTCATTTGCTATATTAGGTCTTCTACATTTACATATCTGCTACTTATCCTTTGCCTGGAGCTCTGGCTCTCCTCCTCCTTCTCAACCCCGGCTGGGGTGGTTGTCCGGCGGCGGCGGCGGCGGCAGGCCCCTTTGCCGCTCGTCCCGGCTCTCCTCCTCCTCTTCACCCCCGGCTGGGGTGGTTGTCCGGTGGCGGCGGCGGCAGGCCCCTTTGCCGCTCGCCCCGGCTCTCCTCCTCCTCTTCACCCCCGGCTGGGGTGGTTGTCCGGCGGCGGCGGCGGCAGGCCCCTTTACCGCTCGCCCCGGCTCTCCTCCTCCTCTTCACCCCCGGCTGGGGTGGTTGTCCGGCGGCGGCGGCGGCAGGCCCCTTTGCCGCTCGTCCCGGCTCTCCTCCTCCTCTTCACCCCCGGCTGGGGTGGCTGTCCGGCGGCGGCGGCGGCAGGCCCCTTTGCCGCTCGCCCCGGCTCTCCTCCTCCTCTTCACCCCCGGCTGGGGTGGCTGTCCGGCGGCGGCGGCGGCAGGCCCCTTTACCGCTCGCCCCGGCTCTCCTCCTCCTCTTCACCCCCGGCTGGGGTGGTTGTCCGGCGGCGGCGGCAGGCCCCTTTGCCGCTCGCCCCGGCTCTCCTCCTCCTCTTCACCCCCGGCTGGGGTGGTTGTCCGGCGGCGGCGGCGGCAGGCCCCTTTGCCGCTCGTCCCGGCTCTCCTCCTCCTCTTCACCCCCGGCTGGGGTGGCTGTCCGGCGGCGGCGGCGGCAGGCCCCTTTGCCGCTCGCCCCGGCTCTCCTCCTCCTCTTCACCCCCGGCTGGGGTGGCTGTCCGGCGGCGGCGGCGGCAGGCCCCTTTACCGCTCGCCCCGGCTCTCCTCCTCCTCTTCACCCCCGGCTGGGGTGGTTGTCCGGCGGCGGCGGCAGGCCCCTTTGCCGCTCGCCCCGGCTCTCCTCCTCCTCTTCACCCCCGGCTGGGGTGGTTGTCCGGCGGCGGCGGCGGCAGGCCCCTTTGCCGCTCGTCCCGGCTCTCCTCCTCCTCTTCACCCCCGGCTGGGGTGGCTGTCCGGCGGCGGCGGCGGCAGGCCACTTTGCCGCTCGCCCCGGCTCTCCTCCTCCTCTTCACCCCCGGCTGGGGTGGCTGTCCGGCGGCGGCGGTGGCAGGCCCCTTTGCCGCTCGCCCCGGCTCTCCTCCTCCTCTTCACCCCCGGCTGGGGTGGCTGAACATGTTAATTAAGAAACAAGGTTGTACACCGACCATACCCATCAACCTTCCCGGATTGGCTGGGATTTCCTGATTTTCGGTGCCGATTTGTGCCATTTCCCGCCTGCAGCTGCCAGAACCCCGGAATTGGCAGTGGGGGAAAAAGGGGTACTGCGCATCCCTTCTGTGCAGATCGCCATCTACGCATGCGTAGAAGGCTTTTACGCTTGCGTAGAACCCTTCTATGCATGCATAGAAGGTGATCTGTGCAGAACCGTTCTGCCCAGGTCCCATATTTTCCGGAGCCGCGGTTGACAGGTATGACACCGACGCCCGAGTAGCGTCCATTTTGGATGCAAAATAGCAATAAATAACAAACTCATTCTCCAATAGCAATGTAAATATCACTGGGCGGTGAATGTAATTGTCTCTGGATATATATAGCAAAAGATGGTACAGTTGAGTGAAAAAGGCAGCGATGAGTAGATATTACATATAGTTTTAAAAACAAAGATTAGTTTACATTGAAAGTACTGTGATATTTTACTTTCTAATTTTCTATCTCGCTGTAATTTGAATTTGTATGGCTTGTGTTGCCTTCCAATTTTTGTTATGTGTTATTCTGTTTGTTGAAATAGTTTTTCATCCCCCCCCCCCCCTATATTGTCATTTGATAATAAAATTTAATTTTAAAAAAAGAAGTTTCCTTGTATGGACTTCTCCTCCTCTGAGTCTGTGCTGCTAGAGAAAGACTTCCAAACAGGGCCAAAAGGCAAGAATTAAATACCCGACGTTGGAAATTTGCGAATATGTTTTTGTTTGTTCCCATTCAGGGGCACTACCAAGGCTAATAAAAGCCATCGGATTCATCATTACAAGCAAATGGGACGAGAAACCACGTCAATCAGCAACCAGACAGCAGCTGGTAAGCCCTGTTAAGGCGAGAGGATCTCCTCCGATGACTAGAGAGAGAGTAAACAGCCGAAAGGGCCAAGGAAGGAAGGAAGGAACTGGCACCTGGTGGCGCCGCTTGGAGATCACCAGAGCCCTTCCTGCCCACGCTCCGGCCCGAGATGGCTCCTCAGGGCTCCGTCCTCCTCCTCCTCCTCGCTGGGGCGCAACAACTCGCGCCGCCGCCGCCGCCGCCGCCTTCCAGCGTTATTAAGGCGCTGCTTGAGAGAGGAGGACGGGCAGAATGGATCGAGGCCGAACTACGCATGCGTCCCGAGCACCCTTTCCTCCCCGGGGTCGCTGCTGCTTTCAGTGCTCTTTGCCTCATTGTGAGGCTAACGTTCCGCCAGCATGGAGATTTCACCCGCAGGCGGCGCCGCCTCTCATTGGCCGCTTGCTCTTAACCAGGAGGCTTGAGCGGCTAACGCCACGCCCCCTCTGGGGCTTCTATCTCGCCTCTCTTCCCTTTCTTCGAGGCGCCGGCCGTGCGAGCCAATGCCAAAAGGCGTCTCTTTTCGTGTCAGCTCGCGCGCCCTCGTTTTCTTTCGTGCCTCGGCTCAGATTACTTCCTCCCCCCCCCCCCCGCTTTCCTGGCTTTGGCGCGCGCGCGCGAGCGCGAGAGTGAGTTTGCGCGCGCCGCTCGTTCCTCTCCTCCCTCCCTCCCTCCCCCCCCGCCCTTTCCATTTCTCCTCTTCTTCGGTTTCCTCAGGGCTCCCGCCCGGCTCTCTGTCAGTCAGTGTCTCGCGCGCTCCTCCCGTCCATTGGAGGCTCCGTTAAACAGCGCCGGGGTCCTATTTCCGCCTTTCCATCTCCCCCCCCCGCCCCCGCGCTTCTGTCTCCTCGTTTTGCCACCCCCCAAACCGCCAACCGTCCAACCCGTTACCTCACTAACGCTGGTACTGATTGTGGACTAGAGTAGACGGAGGTGACCAGCCAGCCAAGCCAGCCGAGTCTGCCGGCGGGCAGGGCACAGCACCGTGGCCGGCCGGGGCTTCGGGTAAGGAGGCCATGTGTGGGGGGAACCTGAGGGGAACTTGGGGAAGAGGATGCTGTGCCGGGAGGGAGGGAGGGAGGGAGGACAGGCGTTGGGGTTTTATCTCTCGCCTCCACCCCACCATCCTTCGTGAGGGGCCTGGTGTACCAGCAGCAGCTTCTGATGGCAGAGGCGACGGGGGGGGGGGGAGGAGGAAGGGGGTTGGGGGGAGGCTCCGTGGTGTATGTGTGTGTGAGAGAGAGAATCCTGGTTTGCTGGGGACGAAGTGTGTGTGTGTGTGTGTGTGTGTGTGAATCTTGGTTTGCTGGGGACGAAATTCTCGGGAAAGGGAGGAAAAAAGGGGGTGTCGTCTTTCTCCACCAGGGCCTCGATTCACCCGGAAGGCAAGCAAGGATGCCTGAGGCCGAGAGGGGGTAGGTAGCCGGCGGGTTGGTTCGGTGTGGTTAAGAAACTCGCTTTGTGAGCTGGCCTGGCAGGAGGTCGGCAAGTCGCTCAGGTCAGTTCCAAGACCCGAGTACTGCATGACGGGATGAGAGCCCGTCATCTCTGCCCCAGCTCCTGCCAACCTAGCAGTGTTGTTGGAAAGCAAGACATTGCAAGGAGATCAAACAGGGGCCACTTCGTTGTTGTTGTTTTTTTTTTGGGGGGGGGAGTTCTTGAGGACAGGAAAGGAGCCTCATTCGGGCGTCGTCCCCTTGAATGACCAAAAATATATATATATCCTCTCAACCCAGAAAGCACCTTTTTGTGTGCTTCTGACACCGATTAAAAAAAAAAAAGCCGGCGGGTTGGCTCTGGCTGAGCCGGGGCAGCGGCGTTGCTACGTGGGAAGAAGGAGGAGGAGGAGAAGAGCGGCCGGGAAGCGCCGGTACCCGTCTGTGTGACAGCGGCCAGAGCCGAGGCTGGCGGGAAGAGGGGGAAGAAGGAAGACCGCCGCGCCACAAGCCCCAGCGACGTCGCGGATGAGAGTCGTGGCTGTGGTGGAAATGCAGCAAAGCGCGGTCGGATGGATAGCGGCGGGGAAGAGGTGGGATTTACAGTGATCTAGTAGGCAGTGGATGGGAGGGGGTCGGAGAAAGCTGCGTTTATAAGCCCTGCGAGGGCGGATTTCGTTTCCTCCTTCTCCCCCCTTCTCCGTGCACCGATTTGGAAGTACAGTTCTTCAAACTTTACTTTTGTCAGCTGCATAGCTAGTCGTTGTGTACTTTTGAATGTGGGGTTGTGTGTGTTGTAAACAGATGGAATGCTTCCTTTCATTTTAGGTGCTCCGCACTGCGAGATGAATAAAAGATTGCTTTTTGCAATATACCAACAGCATTCTGTCCTTTGGGTTTGGCGCATTATCTTGTCCCACTTCCTCCTTCTCCCCTGCTTTGCATGAGTTGAGAATCAAATTGGATGAAATCATTTGAAACTTTATAATACGCAGTTTTATTAAAATATGAAATTGTTAAAAGATGGCATAAGCCACTGTGTTGCTCAACTGAATTACTGCTTTTTTTGCTTTTCCCATAAAACTATTGCAAAAAAAAAAAAATTTATCATGCCAGCCAAAAATATGTTCCAATTCACAACAAAGCTCAAGGGAATCAAATACAAGGCCTGTGAGCCATTAAATAAACATGAATGCAGTTTTTGAAGTGGTAGCCGTGTTAGTCTGTGCAAGCATATCAGAGAGAGAGACAGAGAGAGAGAGACACACACACAAAAAGGCACCTTAAAGACTAGTAACTGTATTTTAATGTTAGCTTTCGTGGATCAAGTCCACTTCGTCAAACATAAGGTATTACCAGACATTAGGTAGTAACCATTTCTTTCTCTTTCACGGGCTTAGTTGAGGAACAGTATGTTGTTCATCTACTCAGAGGGTCGCTGGTAGTCATTTCTTGTTTGGCTTAACTGTTGTGTGTTAATGCACCTGCATTTGACAGCATGCTAACTAAAACAGATGGGGTTTGTGTGATTTATATAATTTATGGTGCTTGCCCATGGGTATTATTTTAACATTTAATTGTTTGGATTTAAGTTCTCCTGTCTTGTTACTCTCTTTCAAAATAATGTTGAATAGTGAATGTCTTGATTGTATTTCTGCTGTTACATGCTTTCGAAAGTTCAGGAACCATCCATGTGGAAAAAAGTCAGAAAAAAATGAAAGTATAGATTAGAAGGTTGTCAAGGCTTCTGACAGTTAAATTAAATTAATTATTTTTTCTTCCTTTTTAGTTCTGGTAGCCTCTTGATACAGTCAGTTGTTTCATAAGTGGATAGTATTGTTGAGCCTCCCTACTATGTTCTAGGGAGGCCTTAAGTATGCAAATATTTACAAGTATTTTAATCTTGACTTTTATAGTTTAACTTTTGGGAGTGTTAGCAATAAAGCAGAAGGTGTGTGTTTGACCATTAAATATTAACATTTTAAAGGGCTTCCATGCTTCAAACTGCCTTCTATAAGGCTTGACCTTGGGATGGAACAGATAAGATAACTCATTGCTTAATGGAGCTTGTTATTGTTAATACTACTGCAAATACTTGCTAGAAAATTTTCTTGTATCTCATATGACAAAAACCTTAATATGCAATCGGTACACATTTTATAAAACTTTAAAATTGATAAAACTGCAAACATTGTTCATATTCATAATACCTTAATAATGCACTATAACTAACTAGCTAACTAACTAACTAAATAAATAACTAGCTAGCTAGTTACAGGAAAGCCTACTGGTACTGCAGTGGTATATATATTTGCTCAGAAGTTAGTTTCATTAAATTCAGTGAGATTGACAAATAAGTAATATGTATAGTAAGACAAGACAATGCGTATAATAAACAACTTACTGAAAAATATGATAATGCTAGTAGATGTTGGAGGTACTGTAATAGGAAGTGGGGGGGGGAGAGATTGAACAAGTGATGGATTGGCTCCCTATGGAAAGTCAGTACCTTTAATGTGGAATACCTGAACAGTTGGTTAATAACAAGACTTTTGATACTCTGTCACCATAAATTTGAAATGATTTGACAGCACATAAAAACAAACTAATGAACATAGCATTCATTTTTGAAATGTATTTTAGAAGGAGATTAATGTGTAACATCTAATTGTAGATATTTGTTGTGTTTGTAAGATAATTATTTAAATGGCTAAGAAACATTAATTTCTAAACAAACATCTAAACAATTTATATATTTTATTGCACCAGGAGTCACCCTTAGAAAATCTTCACTTTTGCCCTATTACTATTACTGGAAATCAGGACTACTAAAACTCGATAAAAACAAATCAATCTCATAATTTTTATTTGCTTAGATACTACAGAATAGTGATGGGAAATACAGGATGCATGGGCCATTGTTAACTTGGCAAAACAGCCAAGTGGGCTATGTTTATGTAATAACATTTTGAGCATAGTCAATTGTACAGAGTTCCTTGATTATTTAATTATGTAATTTTAACAGATTATTATTACTTTGAGGGTACAGATTAACATGTCAGTCTTGTGTATGATAGAAATGAGTAGGTATTTCTTACTCTTATATTTGAGTGTTTACAGTTAAAACAAATATGAAGGAGTGTCAGCACTTTTCTAAATGGAAGAAGTTTCTATTTTATAGATGTGGACAGTACAAATAACATCTATTTTAAAAAAGTGTTTGCTGTCATTTTTAGATAGTGTTGTCATTTCTAGATAGTGTTATCATATACAGTAGAACCTCCGTTCCACAAGTTTGGACTTTATCCGATTTTGGACTTTATCCAAATCAAATGGGCGATGCATCAGATAATGGTTTCTTATACCAAATACCTTGGATAAAGCCCATTTTAGCGGTTTTGGACTTTATGCGATGTATCACATGTGCATAAAAACCGCGACTTTATCCGAATTGGACTTTATCCGAATTGGACTTTATCCAAGGTACCACTGTAGTTTGAAAGGTTTGAAATATTTTTTACACCTGTAGACAGTGTAGCTATATATTTAGAATGGAAAATGTAATCACATTTTTAAGTTGGTCTGGAGGGGGAGCTAGTGCCAAAGCAAAACAAAACTCAAATTTAGGTTTAGAACATTTGAGATCTTACAGATTGTTTCCAATTTGATTATGGAATGGTCACATAAATATAAATACATTTCAGTGGAAATGCTATTTGTATTGTACTGTTTTAAAAGTACACATTAAGCAAAATATGTTCATATGTTTATATGTTGCATAAATAAATTATGTGCTTGGGATAATGTCTGTGGACAGTTACAAATTGATTTTTAAATATATATATATACAGTACTGTGTATCATGACTGCCAGTTTCAGTTTAAAAGTTATCAGTGTAAGGATTTTTGAGCAGTTTTTGCAGCTTTATCTAAAATTTATCAAAGTTATTGTTATTTGAGTTTAAACTGATTTAGATTGAAATCCTAAACATGCTTATTAATCAGTAATATTTTCACCACTGTGGTACTTATGAATAGGCAGACATAAGATTGTAGTGTTTGTGTTGTTTACCTTAGTGGAACAAATATTCTTAAATCTACTTGTGGACTGATTGTATATCAATGGCAATTTCTTGACAGTACAAACCTGTATATGTATACAGTATTTAAAAGTAAACTCCACTGAACTTGAATGAAACTTGCTTCTGAGGAACATGCAGTTACCTTTGAAGTTTCATGAAGAAGACAGAAGCGTTTAACAGTGGGTAAAGTTTAGATCTGAGTACATCGTACTCCCTATTTTTTCCATTCAGATTTCCTCAAAGTGGCTTCCTTGTTTTAAAGGGGTGGGGAAAAGCTTCCTCCAATTCTCCACACAGTAACATCATGTAGTAGTGGAATTTACTCAAGACATTGCATTTAGCATGGTGCCATGCAACACTCCCTGTTTTTTTAAACTTATATTCTCAATATTGTTTTAAGGTAGAATTTTGCTTGCAGATATTGCTACTGAAAATGGAGTTGGCAACAAGATCTTCTACATCTAACAGTTGTAGTTACACTGATGGTACATTTAGCATCCACAAGCTCCCATCAGTTTCCATGTCTGGAGTAAATCCTACTGAGGTATATTTCTTAGGGTCGGAATCGACTGTGCGACTGAACAACAACAACACATATTTCTTAGTAACCATACATGGATAGTACTACACGCCAAGTATCCAACCTTACTAATTCCTTGATGTGCTTCAGCCACTAAAATAATTAGTCTGTACTTTGGACTATACAGAAACCTTAAAGCAGAAATAGGAATTATAAAATTTGTGGATTACAAGCAATTTTTAAAGACCATCCCTTTACAATTGTCCAGATTAGGCCTAAATAATCTGGATAACTTGATGCTGCACATCATCATCCAGCAATCAGAATATTTAATTTAAACAATTTGAAAACTACCTATCATTCTGTTTTAGGTTCAGAGACTCCCAAGGGCTCCCTTTGAAAGTGTCTGGATGGGGTTTTAATGCTTCTGGCTGTCCCAGAGCTAATGACAGCCTTCTTATAACAATTATTGCCTTTTCTTCTACTTTTTCAGTCTCTAGGCCAGATGTGAAACTGTCTATTAAAGAATCATTCATCCTGAGGCTCCTAAAGGCTTCTCCAGTGCAAAGGGGAACTCTAGGAAGCATCAAGACCTAAAATCATGGCAGAAGGATAGGAAGCTTTAATTTAAATTAAATATCCTGGTTAAATAAAAGCTAATTTTCAGCCTACTTTTCTAAGCCCATGTATATCTCTGTCCCATTCCCCAGTCAGTCAGTCACATTCAGCAGCAGTGGTTTTCGACGTGGGGCACACGCCCCATAGGGGGACTTCAATTCCCAGAAGTCTAAGTCAGTACATTGGCTGATCAGTGCTTTGTGGAATTGACTTAGGCTTCTTGGAATTGAAGTTCAAAAACCAAAGGTTGGAAAATACTGTCCAGCAGGATTCCAAGAATTCCAAAATACTGTATAACAGCGCTCCGTGCGCTCCGGTGTCTAGTCATGCCTGCCACACGACCATGGAAATGTCTGCAGAAGCAGACAGCGCTGGCTCTTTGTCTTTGAAACAGAGATGAGCACTGAACCCTAAAGTCAGATATGACTGGCTTTTGAGCAAGGGAAACCTTTACCTAATCTTATTTATTTATTTTTGTGTACTGTATTTATATCCCACCCTATTGGTGCGGCTACCAGCATAAAAGAAATACAATAAAATACAGAAACAATAAAAACAATGAGAGATAAAAACATCACTGAAACCACTACAATCTGCTATGACTTTGTAATATGTCTCCAAGCAGGAAACGTCTGCCATCTCAGTTGTCTTTAACGGTTCTCTCTCTTTTTGTACCCTAGAGTTTCTGATGTACAGGTATATGTTAAGTATGTGAGATGCTCATGTGTACAAAAGGGCATTAGGTCCATGCTACTAGACAGCTAAAACAATGCGTGGCATCGTGGTCCTGCCTGTATCACCCAAACATAAGGCAAAGTGTTTATGTGTATGTTTCCACACAAACTGGAACTCTAGGTGTGCCTAAGTTTTCCATATGTAGATGTTTATGCTTTATCTATGGATGATAAAAGTATGACTCAATGATGAGGCAATATTGGGACAGGACTTTGCTGTGCTTTGTACATGTGGAAACCTTTCATGCAATTAATTGTAATTAGAAGCAGCATTTAGAAATAATTGTACAGTATTTGAGAATTTTAAAATTGTAGTAGCTGTGTGTTGATTTTGCCCTTTCTAATCCTTCATGTAAGAATGTATTTATAATGAACAATAACAAGTTTCTATGGGAATAGCTTTGAATACTATGAGGTGGGTGTACGTGGACAAAGTGGTAGTGTGATTAGCAGCTCAGTGTTTGAATTTAGCATGATTGGAATGTGATAAGGAAAAGTCTGGTCTGAGTGAGCAGATTTTTAAAAGTAGAGTTGGTGAGAATTGAGAGTTGAGAAAGAAAAATAAGTCAGTTTTAGTCAGGAGATGTCTGTGCTAAAATTCATTAAAAAGTTATTTTGATCTTGAAGTATGGATTTTTATGGATACTGTAACATTTTACTGTTGTTTTGAGCTTTATCGGTCATATCTTAAAATCTATCTTTAACAATTACACCTGGTCTGTTGCTTAAAGTCTTTTTGTTTAAATCAAACTAAGAAGTTAAGTAGACCAGAAGCAGACAACTGTATATTCATGTCAGATGAAGTTATATGTTACTAGAAGAACAAAATAAAAATGACCCTCTCACTAAATATCAGAATAATAAAAATTACCAGCTTTGGTCAGGGAGGCTCTGGCTGGGAGAGAATAAAAGGGACTATCCCAATATTAGGCTAGAGATTTGGGAAGGTGGTACCAAGAAGGTGCCTGTAAGTGCCCAAGTAGTTTATGACTCCTAGTTTGAAAATGAGTGGAAAAGTCATCACCTCCTTGGGAAGTGAGATTGCCACAAACAGTACAGCTGATCAAGGGCTTTCAAGTGTCTCAGTGCAGAGAACAGTGGTAGATATGCTGTGTGAAAGCAGTGAAATCATGGCAGTTCAAAAATGTCAGGGAAGAGCCAGGGTATTACTAACCTAAATTTTACACAAAAAAGGAAGCCTCAAATTCTATTCTACTTAGATTTGATTTTTAATATGACTTGGTGTTTTTTGCAATGCTGGGTAGCTGCTAAATACCAAATCGGACCATTTGTCCATACATTGCCTGTCAGGTTTCCAGGATTTCTTACCAGAGTCTTTTTTAGTCCTACAGACATGCAGAGGGTTGGATTTGGGACATAGTGACTGAAAACCTGTTACTTAGTATAGTGAGTGGCACTAGAATGGGCCCATTGAATCATTAGTGAAGTGCTGAGTCAACTCCTTCATAAGCTCCACTGATTCAAAATAACTTATTCTAGTTGCAACTTACTTTAACATATTTGAATTAGTGGAACTTACAGATACTGTATGACTAAATCTCAGTTGATTCAGGGGGCAACTCTAGTGAAGCTTACTATTGCTAAGTAATAGGATTTCTTCCATTAACTATGGAACTTTGGGTGGTCAAAACAATCAACAAATTAGTGAAGAATAAGGTTATCAATGGCTTCTGAATATAGCGGCTGTATACTACTTCCGCCTGTATCGCCAGGTTACCCTGCTATGGTAATAGAGTAGATCAGTGATGGCGAAACCTTTAGAGACTGAGTGCCCAAACTGCAACCCAAAACCCACTTATTTATTGTAAAGTGCCAACACGACTGGGCAAACTCTGTGCTGAGAGGAGGGAGGAAGCACTCCCATTGGGCTGCTGGGCAGAGGGGCGGGGTGAACTCTGCTGGGGGAAGGGAGGAATCACTCCCATTGGACTGTTGGGCAGAAGGGTGGGGTGAACTCTGTGCTGGGATGGGGAGGAAGCTCTCCCATTGGGCAGCTGGGCAAAGGGTGGGGCAAACTCTGTGCTGGGAGAGGGAGGAAGTTCTCCTATTGGGCTGCTGGGCAGAGGGGTGGGGTGAACTCTGTGCTGAGGCAATGGCATGTGTGCCCACAGAGAGGGCTCTGAGTGCTCTTTCTGGCACGTCTACTATAGGTTCACCACCACTGGAGTAGACCATACTCAATGCCAAGTGTCAGGTGGTGGTTAACTAACCTGACAACCCTGTGGACTACTTAGGCCTTGGGTACTGAAGTCCACAGGGAAGGGTGATGGTCCCCAACTGGATTAAGTTCCACTTGAATTCATCTTGATGGAGGGCAGCAGCTTCATCAATACTGACCTGGGGCTGAGGAGGACTTTGCGTGCCAAAAGGGCTCAGAACCAGAAAGTGACTCATGGAATTGGATTGGTGGTAAGGGTGTCACACTGGGATGTGGAAGGCAGATGAAAGCCCACTGCATCATATTCTCCGGACAGTCATCATGGCTGATCACCATGATGACGGCCAATATTCAGATTCAGATATGGAAGAAGAAGACGGTGACAGCGGTGGTGGTGAATTCTTCCAGTATTGTAGTTTGTCTATATAAGCTAGAGGTTGGAGAACATTAATCGCTTATATCCGGTGGGTTTTACATGTGCACCTAGTTGGTTACTCTACAAAAAAAATGTTGGACTATTTAAGTGTTTGATCTAGCCCAGGCAATCTTTTTTTTCCTAATGAACCCATCAATTCTTAATCAAGAAAACATTAAAGCATAATTAAATATAATATTCATATGTAAAACGATATATCCTTGTTGATTTTAATCTTATCTTTTTAATTGAAGGTTGTGTGGGTGTTTTAATTGTAAATGTTCTGGTTGTTTTTATATAACAGAAACAAGCTGCTAGTCACTAATAGTTAACCTATTAATTTTATTATCTGAGAAAAGAGATTCCTTTTCATTGATAAAATAATATTAATCCCTTCAAAATAAAAGTATGGCAGCTGTGATAGAGACTCTGAAGTATTTTAAACTTCAAAAGGATTTGAGACCCTGTTCCTTAATTTTGCTATAGGATTTGAGGACTGTGGCACAAGAAAGACGGTAGTTTGTAAGTACTGTATCTTGTTCTGTTTTTACTTCAGTTAATATGTTGATGTTGTTCATTCTTAGCCCTTGAGATCAGGATAGTTAAAATGTATATAATAACATGCAGCCTCTTCTGTTTCTTTTCATCATGTTTATGTTCTTTTGACCAGCTGGCAAATTGGTCTCCTGAGCATCCTTGCCACACCAGCATATGGGAAAATCCTATGTCTCTGGCAACTTGGGCAACAAATGTTATTTCCATTTTTTTAAAAAAGTTTTAAAAAAAATCTGGCAGCTAACAATTGATCAGAAAAAATATAGAACAGATCATTAAACCATCTGTCTGTGAGCAGCTACACAAGAATGCTGTGATTACAAATACCTAGTATTGACTGCAAAAACAAGTCATGCCAGCCCAATTTTAGAATTTTAAAAAATAGTGTTACCACCTTATCAGCAAAATCATCCTTCTCCTAATCATGATATTCTCTAATCTTGAGGAAAAGGTGATCAAAACAGGATAGATTATATTACTTTTTGGTGGTTCTTAGCTAGTTGAAGGATTGTACCCAAAAATGCTCACCAATGGTTTTTTGTAATGCTGCAGAGAAATAATAGATAGGTTACTACAGAGTACTGTCCTGGGCCAAGTGTTGTTCAATATACAGTATTTATCAATTACTTGGAGGATGGAATAAAAGGGATGTTTGTCAGATTTGTAGAGGACCTCATCTTGGGAAGGATATCTAATACTGTACTTCTAAAAATAAAATCATTGTTCAAGATGACCTTCACAGGTTGGAGAACTAGACCAAAACAAAATTAATTTTGGCAGGAAACAATGTTCTACAGTTAGGCAGGGAGAGCCAGACAAAAAATGATACAATAGTTGATATCTTGGCTGACAGTATATTGTACAGAAAAGATTTAGTAGACAACAAGCTAACAACAGTGTGATCTGGTGGCAAACAACAACAACCACCTAACACACTTCTAGGTTGCAACAAGAGAATTATATCCACAGCAAGAGTAATAATGCCATTCTCTTCTGTTTTAGTCAGCCTCACTTGGAGCACTGTGTATAATTTTGGATATCACATTTAAAAGAAGGATATGGAGAGACTAGAACATGCCCAGAGAAGGGCAATCAAGATGATAGAGAGTTTGGAAACCAAGCCCTGTAGGAAATAAGGGGCTTGAATATATTTAGCCTAGAGAACAGATTGAGAGGTGATACAACAGCCATGTTTAGAGGTGGCATGATAACCATGTTCAAGTAGGTGAAGGGCTGTCATTGGAAGATGAAACAAGCTTTGTGTTCTCTTTCTCTGGCAGTAGCCAAAATATAGAAACTACTGACTACTGTATTTTCTGGCGTATAAGACTACATTTTAACCCCGAAAAATCTGTGCCAAAGTCGGGGGTCGTCTTATAGGACAGGTACTTAACTGCAGCTTGTTTCCCCTTGCTTCATATGTCCGGCGCATATGGTGGGGGGGTGCTGCGGCCGAGTCCCTGCTCTGTGCGGGGAGTATGAAGCAAGGGGAAGCAAGCTGCACACATCTTCCTGTACCTCGAGAACGTGAGCGTGGATTGGCTCTCCACCAGAACCTGCCCATTCGACTTGGAGGGCTGCGCGTCTTCGGGTTGAGTGTGGGTTAATTTTTATTTGGTGTGCATTGGAAGGGAGGTAGTCTTATACGGCAAGTATATTCCAAACTCTATATTTTAACTGGAAAAGTTGGGGGTCGTCTTATACGCCCAGTCGTCTTATACGCCGGAAAATATATATATATATAAATTACTAACTCCCAGGACCTCACCCAGTTACTGACTTCCAGGACCTCACTATTCTGCAAGGACTGTAACATGGCAATGATGGAGTGGAACAAATTCCCACTTTTTCATGCTGGCTGCCTGTGTAAGAGTCTGTAGTATTTTTTTTTGTTCCAGCATACTCTGAAAAATATTTTTAAAAACTCATTAAACATAAAAGGAACAGATAGCTGCTACCTAGTCATCTGTTGACTCCCTGCCCTGCAGACACTGCAAAAGTATAAAAAGAGTTACAAGTTTAAAAATCACATTCCTCCTCCTTTTCTCTTGGCTCCCTATACTGCCTCTTGTTGGCACTGTAACACCAAGGATTGGACCCATAGGGCTACCATGAGGCAGTTATTTTGACTGCAAAATACAGTATCTGCTGATTCACTGTTTGACCTTCAGATAGTTACAGGACAGAGGAACACTGACAATTTCTTCAGGCCTTCCTTTGCTATACCAAAGAAACATAGGCAGGACAACTTGAAATAATTATGCAAGCAAGCAGGCATTACAGACTTGCTAATGAAGCAAAGAAAGAACAGTTCTACATTTCACTGGGTTTCATCTTATTGTCAGGATCTGAGGCAACTTTACTATTTACAGGTTGAGTTCCCCAGTAGTAGCTTTGATGCACAATTAGACCCCCCCCCCACAGCCTAGAAAGCAGCTCTAGTACTTGCAGGGTTAAACCCTCACCCTGCTTCAGCTGCTAGGCCACATCTGAAAGCCCTAGGGGAGGTTCTGGACCATCATAAGCTCCACTTGGAGGCCCTGGGACCCTGAGCTGGCTCTCCCCTCAGAAGCTGCCTCAGCAATGAAGGTCATTGGGTTGCAGTTTCTTGGCTCTTGAATTATTACTGCTTCCAAAGATCTCTTGCCTTGTTCTTATTTCCTGCCTCTGAAGATCTCCTGCCTTGTTCCTGGTACCCAAAGACTTCCTGTCCAGTTCCCAGTTCCTGTGGACTGTTTTTGTGCCTCACCCAGATTATCTGTTCTTGATTATCTGTTCTTACTTACATTAGTAAGTGCAGAGTGATGCATGTTGGGGCAAAGAACCCCAATTACATTTATAAACTGATGGGGTCTGAACTCTCTGCGACAAACCAGGAAAGGGACTTTGGTGTCCTGGTGGACAACTCAATGAAGGTGTCAACCCAGTGTGCCTCAGCAGTGAAAAAAGCAAACTCAATGCTAGGGATGATTAGGAAGGGTATAGAAAATAAGTCAGCAAGTGTCATTTTGCCTCTTTATAAATCTATGGTGAGGCCCCATCTGGAATACTGTGTACAGTTCTGGTCGCCATACCTCCAGAAGGATATTATGGAGCTGGAAAAAGTGCAGAGGAGGGCAACCAGAATGATTAGGGGACTGGAACACCTTCCTTACCATCTGAGGCTGCAACGGTTTTGCCTCTTCACTCTTGAACGACGACGTCTAAGAGGTGACCTGATTGAAGTTTATAAAATCATGCACGGTGTGGACAAAGTAGATAAGGAAAAACTGTTTTCCCTATCGCACAACACTAGAATTAGGGGGCACTCCATGAAACCTTTGGGTACTAGTTCTCAAACAAATAAGAGAAAGTACTTTTTCTTCCAGATGATCACTGGTCTATGGAACTCCTTGCCAGAAGAAGTGGTGACAGCTGTCAGTCTTGACAGCTTTAAGAAAGGATTAGACAAGTTCATGGAGGACAAGAGTATCAATGGCTATAATTATGGATACTTAAGGACAACCTCCAGGTTGGAGAGATAGGCAGGATATCTCTCAATGCCATTTCCAGGGAATCCTAAGCAGGTGAAGGCATCTGCTTGGGAATACCCTGAAGGAAATGGTGAGCCACTGTGTGAGACAGAATGATGGACTGGATGGCCTGTGGCCTGTTCCAGCAAGGCTGTTCTTATGTTCTTATGAACCCTGTCTTTGCCCATCACTAACCCTGAAGGTACTTGCCTCACCTGATCTGTTAGTCACCTGATTTCTGGCTTGCTTAAACTATGCCCAGTTGTCTAGACCAACGTTGTATCCTTGTCTACCTTGGGTTTTATTTTGGATTCTAGACTGTGATATTGTTACTGGTTGGCCTGTTGTCTGTTTTCCCTGGGTCCGAATGCTTGTGTTACTTGCCAACTGCCCATATTCTGGACTCTGACACCTATCAAGGACTTTTTACTATTTCCTAATTCCAATTCATCTCCAGATATTCTGATTGGCTGCTATCAGCAGTCCTTACAATGCAATTGATGAAAAATTTCTAAGGTAATTTGACAAAGGGTAAAGGATATGCTTAACAGATGAAGAAAATGATATCACAACATGTTTATGTACTCTTCTTTCTGTAAATGAAGCACTTCTAGTTAAATCTCTTTCAAAAGTTTGTAGAAAAAAGGAAAGTTGTCACCATACTTCCTGGGAGTCATCATTCTTTAGAAGGCACTTTTTATAGAGCTGAATGAGCAATGAGATTACAACTCCTAAGAAACATTGTGGAAAATTCCAAAAACATGAAAGAACATGCCCTTGTTTTAACCAATTGTGGCTTTGATGTTGGGAATAGCTTTTAAACTTTGTATACTTGCTCATGTACAAGTGTTACGATGAAATATGACTGAGCTTTTAACTTTGAGCAGTAAGTACTGGTAGTATGTTTGCAATCCACTGCATAAGTTTATGGTGTCAATTACATGATCAACTTGAATCTTAGTTTTGTGCAGTTGTACAGAGGACCAGATTGCCATAACTTGTGAAATAAACTAGTTTACTATATAACTTTACTAAGGTAAAGCAGGAGGTTGGCCTCATTGACCCCTTTCCAACTCAATGATTCTGTGAGAAATAGAGGAATATTTCCTGATAGATCACATTTGTACAATCAGGAAAAACTGTGTAATGAAGGATAATTGTTTCTGCTGCTTGAATGACATTGTTTCACGTTGCAGTAGAATCTGAAGAAGTTAAGAGGAAGGATTCTCAACCTGTAGCCCAGGGGCTGGATGCAGCCCATGGCACCATTTCATGTGGTCCCCCACCGCCTCCACCATACCAGGAAGTGCCATGTGGTGGAGGAAGGGCAAAATGGCCATTTGACCCCCGAAACTATCTGAGGGAGTGTGACCCAGCCCCCGGCTTAAAAAGGTTGAGAACTCTCTGGTTTAGAGGAAGACACATAGCTATTTCAAACTCTACAAATTTTATCTATTCCAGTTTGCTTTTTTTTAAAAAAACCTTGACATTTATTAAAACAAATAATCATTTCAGTCAGTCTGCCTCAATTTGGGATCCAGTAATTGATTATTACAGCTTAGTATAGCAGATGTTGAGGTGGGAAGGTATAACACTACCATGAGGGATTTGATGGGAAACTGGAGTTTTAAAAACTCTTAAACAACATCCTATCAGAGACTTCAAAGTCCTGAAATCTTTACCTATAAAATCTTGCGTTAACCGTTGGTGTCCGGCATACACGCCCTCACCAGTCCCTACTATCCCGTACCGAGCCGCTTACACTTCCCTTGAATCATCCATGTAGCTTTTGCCTTGGAAAGAGGAGGAAAAAAAGGATTCTCCTTTCTTCCGACTCAGAATGAAAATGTCCAGTGCCAGCAAGGGACACGCCTCCTCACTCACTTTGTCAGCCCTTCCGGTAGCAGTTTACAGCCAGAAGGGCTGGGCAAGTGAGGAGGTGGGCACAGCAAAGGCGGGGTTGGATTTTTCTTTTCAGAAGCCAGTTCTTTGCATTTAAACACATGCTCACTCACCCACGGCAAAACAAGTGGAGGGCATGGGCAGGATTATTTGATGCTGTGGGCTGGACCTGGACTGTTGGCTGTAGTTTGGGCACCCCTGTTTTAGACAATGATGAACTATCAGTAGGAAACTTAATTTAAATTAATAATATAAATTAGCTCACCCTCTATTTATTTATTTATCGTAAGATGAACTTCAGTTGTCTACATTAATGTTGATATACCCCTGAGTAAAAAAAATGACTTAAACTCCCTTCACTTCTCTCTGTCTTTGGTTTTCGGACTTCAATTCCCAGAATCCTAAGTCAGTTCTCCAAAGCACTGATCACCCAATGAACTGACATAGGCTTCTGGGAATTAAAGTTCCCTTGTGGAGTGTGAGCCCCATGTTGGGAACCACAGGTCTGGACAGTTTTGGACCACATCAGGTTCAGTTCAGGATAGGTTGACCTGGAGTGATTTGGACAGATTCATTGATCTGAACTCCAACATTCAAAAGACAGCCATAGATGTCCTGGATTTTGTACAGTATAAGTATAAAAACAGTTCAGGGGATTTAACTTTGATAATTGACTATACCTGATTCTGATCTTAGGAAAAAATATCACCAGCATTCTCTAATTTTAGGGGTATGGACAATAAAACATAAGGAATCACCTTCTCTTTTGTGCTCTTATGCTTGTTCAGTATTAGTAGCAGGAACATCTTTGAAAGAATTTTGTTGGAGTTGGTGGCAGTTTTCTGTTTACTTTCGCTACCACTTATGTTCTAATACATCTAACATAAAATATGCATCCATTGGTTTGCTACCATTCTGCTCTTCCCTGATTAAAAGGAGAAAGGTCCCCCCTCCACCCCCCAGAATATCTGTGAATTTTGAAGGAACCACAGAGAATGCTAGGACTATTAATGTAGAAAGAAAGAACTACTCAACTCTTAAGGTGGGTGGAACACAAGAAAATCTAGCTCCCTGTCAAAAGTAAAAGTGAGTTACATTATTTATTTATTTATTTTCCCAATTTGTATAGCTGCCCAACTCAAAACGACTCTGGGCTGCTCACAACATTAAAAACAGCACAGCAGTCCAAAACATTAAAAACCCAATTAAAAAATGCTACAAAGATTACACGGAAGTCGCTTAATATACTATTGACTATGTCAGTGTACAGTACTGTACTCTCAATATGTACTCTTATGTTCATATTGCATGCGTCTTTTACAGCAATATTGCACAAGCAGCACGTGTACCTTGACAAAAATCTTCATACTCTATTAGCAAACCTTATGCAAATTAAAATAACTTTTAGAGGCAGCTAGGTTCTGAAGGAGAGAAATGAGATTATTAATACACGCATACTGTAATATACAGTGAATAATACTGCTATTACATGTATTCAAAAAACAACAAAATTTAATTAATGTAATAACTTGCTTACATGTAACTAAACCCACTTTTGTTGGTAGCTTTCTAGGTGAGTGTGATTTATTTTATGTCAATATTCCTGTAGTTGGGGTTTTGTGATCAAAATGCATTTTTAAAACTTAGGTAAGACAAATTGTACATTAACATTTTAGGTTATACATAGGAGAAGTTTGCAAAATTTGGTTGATTTGCTTCCTAAATACCTTCTTTTTCCATGTTTAGGCCAGACGTGAAACTTCCAAAATGAAGGCACCTTTTGGTGAGTTGGTTCTGCAATTCCTTTCACCTGACTGAGTGTGAGAAAGATTAGATTGCAGACAGATTGCTGTTACCAGGGTGCGCCTGATTGTGTTTCATAAATACCACAGTCTTCGAGGTGGCTCTGTGTACCCCAAAATATTAACTATCTGAAATTAAATTACTCTTGTTGTTCTTATGTCCTTGCACATGGGAGTGCATATTGAGTGATCCCTCGGCCAGTGAGTTCAGTTTGCTTCTACATTGGGTACTTCTTCCCAGGGAACTTGTATATTGTTCAAATCCTTTTTAAAATTTGCTTCCCATGTTTTCTTGATCTTCCTGGTTTGTTTTTACTACCGTATTTTTCGCCCTATAAGACGCTCCGGCATATAAGACGCACCCAATTTTAAAGGAGGAAAATCTAGAAAAAAAAGATTCTGAACCAAACACTGTACTAAAAGGGAAGAAAAAAAAACACATCTTTTCAGAAACCCCACATGCCCAGGTACAATAAAGCCACCACAAAAATACTCAAAGTCAAAAACTACCTGCCCTAGTCAACCTCCAAGAGGAACAAAGGGCAGGGAGGGCATGATGCTTCGCAGCAGCGGCGTCTTCGGAGCCACGGAAGGCTCCCTTTATCTCCCCGCCGATGGTGGGGGCGGGGAGAGCGTGGCGGCGGCGGCGTCTTCGGAGCCTCCCGGGCCACGGAAGGCTCCCTTTATCTCCCCGCCGATGGTGGGGGCGGGGAGAGCGCGGCTGCGGCAGCGTCTTTGGAGCCTCCCGGGCCACGGAAGGCTCCCTTTATCTCCCCGCCGATGGTGGGGCGGGGAGAGCGCGTCGTCGTCGTCGTCTTCGGAGCCTCCCGGGCCACGGAAGGCTCCCTTTATCTCCCCGCCGATGGTGGGGGCAGGGAGAGCGCGGCGGCGGCGGCGTCTTCGGAGCCTCCCGGGCCACGGAAGGCTCCCTTTATCTCCCCGCCGATGGTGGGGGCGGGGAGAGCGCAGCGGCGGCGGCGTCTTCGGCTCCCTCGGCCAGGGAGCCCTTTTAACCTCCCCGCCCGGTGGCAGGGAGGGACGGCTTGGCGCGGCTCGGCTCGGCTCGGCTCCCTTTATCTCCCCGCCGATAAAGGGGGCCGCGCCGCGCGAAGCCGTCCCTCCCCGCCCCCTGCCACCGGGCGGGGAGGTTAAAAGGGATCCCTCGGCCAGGGAGCCCTTTTAACCTCACCGCCCGGTGGCAGGGAGGGACGGCTTCGCGCGGCGCGGTGCGGCTCGGCTCGGCGCGGCTCCCTTTATCTCCCCGCCGATAAAGGGAGCCGCGCCGCGCGAAGCCGTCCCTCCCCGCCCCCTGCCACCGGGCGGGGAGGTTAAAAGGGCTCCCTCGGCCAGGGAGCCCTTTTAACCTCCCCGCCCGGTGGCAGGGGGCGGGGAGGGACGGCTTGGCGCGGCGCGGCTCCCTTTATCTCCCCGCCGATGGTGGGGGCGGGGAGAGCGCGGCTGCCGTATATTTGCCATATAAGACGCACCAACTTTCCCCCCCAGTTTTGGGGAAGAAAAAGTGCGTCTTATATGGCGAAAAATACGGTACCTTGTGGCAACCAGTCCATTGTTGGTTTTGAGTGCCAGTGCTCAGGCAATCTCAAGGTATGCTTTGCAAACCGCATTCTTTGTATTGCTATGATGTGTTCAAGGCTACGTGACCCACTTTGATGTAGAAGTTCTTCATTTTAAATCCGATCAAAGTATGTGATGCCGGTAATCTTTCTCAAGCATATCTGTTTGGCTTCTGGGCTATCTACATTGTAATTATCCATGTCTCACTTGCATATATTGCAGTTGATAGGACAATATTATTAAATAAGAGAAGTTTAATAGCTGTATATATTGGTCTAAATGACCAAATATGATTCATTTGTTGCAATGTACCTGCTGTCTTTCCAACCCTGCATTTTACATCTTGTTTGGTTCCCCCGTTGGTGGTCATGATGGTAGGTAAATTTGCAGACCTCTTCAGTTGTTTGGGTCCCAGTTGTAATTCTAACCTTGGTTTGACAATGGATACTCACTATTTTGAATTTTTCACTACTAATTCTCAACCTGACTTTTAGTGCTTCAGTTTCTAAGCTTGTAGTCATATCTTGCAGCATTGGTTTAGTCTTTGCCAGTAAGGCTATGTCAGTGGTGGCTAACCCTATGGCACACGTACCAGTGGGGGTACTCAGAGCCCTCTCTGTGTGCACATGAGCCATTGCCCAGCACAGAGTTTGCCCCATCCCGCTGCCCAGCAGCTCAATGGGAGTGCTTCCTCCATCCCCCCAGCACAGAGTTCGACCTGCTCCTCTGTCCAGCAGCCCAATGGGAGCACTTCCTCCCTCTCCCAACACAGAGTTCGCCCCGCCATGTTGGCACTTTGTGATAAATAAGTGGGTTTTTGGCTTGCAGTTTGGGCACTCGGTCTCTAAAAGGTACACCATCACTGGGCTATGTCATTGGCAAAGTCAAGATCAGTTAACTTTGTATTACTTTTCCATGGAATTTCCCATTGTGGGTTGTCTATCAAAATTCTCATGGCCTAATAGTCTCTAGACACAGTGAAACAAAAAGGGTGAAAGAATACACCCCTTGTTCAACACTATATTCACTATTGAAGAAGTCAGTAATACCACAAGCAGTTTGAACACAAGCAGTTTGAATATTGGTAAAGATTTATAAAGATGTTTGTAAAACGCTATGGGATGCCATAATTTCTCATGATGTTCTATAGTGTATTACAATGGACAATGTCAAAAGCTTTCTGAAAATTGATGAGGTTAATTAACACTGGCTTTTGGAATTCTATACAGTGGAACCTCATACAACAATCGCTCCATATAGCAACAAAATCACAGAACAATTAGGTTTTGGGGGTAAATGGCGTCCCACATAACAATTTTCACTATGGAAAAAATCGTACAACAATTTTTCAATGAGAAAAACCACTTAGCAAAAAAATTGTTGTACTATGCATTCCATAGGGAAAATCGCTATACGATGCATGCATCATATAGCAGTTGTTTCATACAACAACGAGCCCCGTGGAACGGATTAAAATCGTTGTATGAGGTACCACTGTACTTTGTTTTATAATGTTTTGGATGATCATTGGAAGCCTACTTGTTCTTCCTACAGGAGTTTGTCCACAGTTTCTTGTAAGGCACCTAAGCAAAATGATACTAAAAGCTTTGCCAGGGACTGAGGAGTGAGATCCTTCTTCACTTGTTAAATCAGAGGTGTAGCCTTTCCCCTGAAGCTTTACCTTACAATAACTCTTCTCCTCCATTCCTTGGGAACACTTTTTCCTCCATTACTTGCCAGCACTTATTAAACAACCTGATTCACTATGCATTCTCTGCCATTTTAAAAACATTTCTGCAGTTATTTGACCCAGGCCTTGTACTTTATTATTCATTAGTGATTTGATTGTTTCAGCAGTTTAGTAGAACCTCGGATAAAGTCCAAACTCTATTCCACAAGTTTGGACTTTATCCGATTTTGGAATTTATCCAAATCAAATGGGCGATGCATCGGATAACGTCCCAAAAATTGACTTTATCTGAGGTTCCTATACCAAATACCTCGGATAACGTCCATTTTTAGCGGTTTTGGACTTTATGCGATGCATCATGTGTGCATGAAAACCTTGACTTTATCCGAATCGGACTTTATCCGAGGTACCACTGTATCTGTTTCCGTAATCTTGCCAAGGTTAACTTCTAGTCCTTGTACAATGGACTCCTTGTTGACTGCAACTGGTATCCGAGAATGCATTTTTTTTCCTGAAGCAGGAAAAATGTCATTGCCGTGCATTTGTTTAAGGTGGATTACAACTTGCTATGAAGTGACCCACACACTATGATTTCGGAGCCATCTCCTGCAGCACACACGAAATGAGATGTGCAGAAGGGCTTTTGATGGTGTCTGCTGCATGTTTTTTTAAAATGTGAAAAATGTTAATTTGGTTGGCATTATGGTGGTGTCTTGTTTTTCAAATCATGTTGTGAACTATCATGAAGCCTAGTTTTGAGAGGAAGATAGGATGTAAATTAATTAAGAATTTCCCAATGAATTAAAATATTGTTTTCTCCAGCATGGAAGCTGCTATTTCTACCTAGAATCTTTTGTGAACATCAGCAATCCTTTAACACAGGGGTCTCAAGGCTTTCGTGCCATGGACTAGACAACTCCCCCTCAGACAGGTGGTTTCCCCTTGCCAGGATGTGCGTTTGCGCATGCATGGGCACACCTGGTTCTGCTTCCAGGGTTGTCGTCACGGGCCATAGGTTGCAAACCCCTGCTTTAACAGAACAAGGAGGTGTCAAAAATAATTTTGTGTTTGAGGATCTAAGTTATTTGCCCTGTTCCTCTAATCAGAGATGCATAGGTGTATACCTTCTTACCCTTACATATTCTTTTGCTCTGTCCTGGATTTTTAAAATGACCCTTCCTTTAGAAACTAACTATGAGGAATATGCAGCGGGAGAAGTTTTCAGACAGCTGTTGTTAGTTCTTAAGAACATAAGAACATAAGAACAGCCTTGCTGGAACAGGCCACAGCCCATCCAGTCCAGCATTCTGTCTCACACAGTGGCTCACCATTTCCTTCAGGGTATTCCCAAGCAGATGCCTTCACCTGCTTAGGATTCCCTGGAAATGATATTGAGAGATATCCTGCCTATCTCTCCAACCCGGAGGTTGTCCTTAAGTATCCATAATTATAGCCATTGATACTCTTGTCCTCCATGAACTTGTCTAATCCTTTCTTAAAGCTGTCAAGACTGACAGCTGTCACCACTTCTTCTGGCAGGGAGTTCCATAGACCAGTAATCCTCTGGGTGAAAAAATACTTTCTCTTATTTGTTTGAGAACTAGTATCCAAAAGTTTCATCGAGTGTCCCCTAGTTCTAGTGTTATGCGATAGGGAAAACAGTTTTTCCTTATCTACTTTGTCCACACCGTGCATGATTTTATAAACTTCAATCAGGTCACCTCTTAGACGTCGTCGTTCAAGAGTGAAGAGGCCCAACCGTTGCAGCCTCAGATGGCAAGGAAGGTGTTTCAGTCCCCTAATCATTCTGGTTGCCCTCCTCTGCACTTTTTCCAGCTCCATAATATCCTTCTGGAGGTATGGCGACCAGAACTGTACACAGTATTCCAGATGGGGCCTCACCATAGATTTATAAAGAGGCAAAATGACACTTGCTGACTTATTTTCTATACCCTTCCTAATGATCCCTAGCATTGAGTTTGCTTTTTTCACTGCTGAGGCACACTGGGTTGACACCTTCATTGAGTTGTCCACCAGGACACCAAGGTCCCTTTCCTGGTTTGTCGCAGAGAGTTCAGACCCCATCAGTTTATAAATGTAATTGGGGTTCTTTGCCCCAACATGCATCACTCTGCACTTACTAATGTTGAAACTCATTTGCCACTGTTTTGCCCACTCCCCCAGTGTCGAGAGATCCCTCTGAAGCTCCTCACAATCTCTCACAGTTTTCACTACCCTGTATAATTTAGTGTCGTCAGCAAATTTGGCTACCTTGCTTTTTACTCCTACCTCTAGATCATTTATGAAGAGGTTGAAAAGCAGGGGTCCCAGTACTGAACCTTGGGGGACCCCACTCTTTACTTCCCTCCACTTGGAGAAGTGTCCATTTAGTGCTACCCTCTGTTTCCTGTCTCTTAGCCAGTTGCTGATCCAGGACAAGACCTGTCCCTTTATTCCATGACTGGTAAGTTTATTCAAGAGCCTTTGGTGTGGGACCTTGTCAAAAGCCTTCTGAAAGTCCAGATAAACAATGTCAACTGGATCCCCCTTATCCACATGCTTGTTGACACTCTCAAAAAATTCCAACAGATTAGTGAGGCATGATTTGCCCTTGCAAAAACCATGTTGGCTCTCCTTTAGCAGCGCCTTCTCTTCTATGTGCCTATTAATTCTATCTTTTAGGATGGTTTCCATCACTTTACCTGGGACACATGTCAAACTGACAGGTCGGTAATTTCCTGGATCACCCCTGGATCCTTTTTTGAAAATTGGTGTTACATTCGCTACCTTCCAGTCATCAGGCACAAAGCCTGATTTGAGGGAAATATTATATATTTTGGCTAGGAGATCAGCAATTTCATCTTTAAGTTCCCTGAGAACTCGTGGATGGATTCCATCTGGTCCTGGTGATTTGTTAGTGTTTAGCTTAACAAGACATGCAAGGACCTCCTCCCTGGTTATTTCTATCTGGCTTAATTCTTCGGTTTCCCTCCCTACGAAGATAGGCTCTGTTTTGGGCATGTGGCCTCTGTCTTCTTCAGTGAATACTGAAGCAAAGAATTCATTGAGTCTCTCTGCAATCTCTGTTTCCTCTTTAATAACCCCTTGCCTTCCATTGTCATCTAATGGTCCAATGGCCTTCCTAGTTGGGTTCTTACTTCTAATGTACTTAAAGAAGTCTTTGTTATTTCTCTGAGTATTTTTAGCTATACGCTCCTCAAAGTCTTGCTTTGCTTTCCTGATTGTTGCCTTGCATTTGTTCTGCCAGAATTTATGTTTCTGCCTGCTGTCCTCATTCGGACAAGCCTTCCATCTTCTAAATGAGCTTTTCTTGCTCTTGATCACTTCCCGAACAGCTCCTGTAAGCCACATTGGAGTCCTCTTGGACCTGGCAGTGGCCTTTTTCCTTTTGGGTATGCATTCCAATTGAGCCTCTGTTATTGTTTTTGTAAACAGCCTCCATGCCTCTTGGAGTGTTTGGACTCTCTCAATTTTCCCTTTCAGCTTCTTTTTTACTAGTTCCCTCAACTTTGGGAAATTTCCTTTTTGAAAATTTAAGGTCTCTGTGTTAGATTTTATCAGTGACTTGCGGTCTATGTTCAAGTTAAACATAATTGAGTTGTGGTCACTGTTCCCTATTGGATCAGTCACATTAACATCTTGCACCAGATCCTGAGTATTACTCAGGATCAAGTCAAGGATTCTTGTACCTCTAGTTGGGTCTTCAACCATCTGTCCCAGGGAACAATCATTTAGCATATCTAGGAACTTTATCTCTTTATCATGTGCTGAACAACAGTTCACCCAGTCTATGTGAGGGTAATTGAAGTTCCCCATTATAACCAGGCTTCCCTTCTTGGATGCCTCCTTTACAACATTCTCCAACTGCCAGTCTCCCTCAAGAGTTTGGGTCGGAGGCCGATAGTATATGCCTACTGTTAGACCATCCTTGTGGCCTGGTACTCTTACCCACAGAGCTTCTAATGGTGACTCCAAATCACCTAGATATTCCAATTCATACGATTTTATCACTTCTTTGACATACAAGGCCACACCACCTCCCACTTGCCCCTTCCTATCCTTCCTGTACAGTTTGTAGCCTGGGATAACTGTATCCCATTGGTTATCATCCGTCCACCAGGTTTCAGTGATACCAATAATATCAATATTCTTATTTATTGCTAAGTATTCCAGCTCCCCTATTTTGTTCCGGAGGCTTCTAGCATTTGTATACAAGCATTTATATATGCTTTTCTGACACAGTCTTTTGTGTCCAATTGCATTGTTAGACTGCCTCTTGCATCCTTCTGCTAGAATGCTAGTGACTAGCTCCTCGCTCTGCTCAGTAATTTTTGCATCCTCCTCACTACTCAAGTACACACTTTCCCGAACCGGATGCTGCCCAGCTCCTGTCGGCTTTCCCCCAGTTATCAGTTTAAAAGCTGCTCTGCAGCCTTTTTGATGTTGAGTTCTTGTTTTTCTCTGTCCTGAGTTTGGAGATTGTCATGGCTGTTTTGACTTTTGATATGGCAGCTGTGACACGATCTGTGTTGTGTCCAAATCGATCTTCCTTGTTCTTCAGCCTATACATTCTTCTCTTTTTTGTAACCCCCCCCTCCCCAATTTGTCCTGCCTTGAATGACCAGCTGTAATAAACTATACCTCTTATTTCTATTTGTGGACTCAAAGTATCCTGGTTTTCTGTATTGTGTGTTTAGAATTTCTTGATTTTTATTCATTTATTCATTGGTTACATTCTTGATCCAAGGAGTGCTCAGAATACTGCAATACCTCCAGATGTCAAATGGCTCTGTTTTTAAAATAGTTTTCTGTGCTGAAATCAATGGCAATACAGTAAAACCCCTACTTACGAAAAAAAAGTCCGTTCCGTAAGCTTTTGCTTAAATCGGGGTTTTATGTAACTCAAAGCAAACCCATAAGAAAAATTACTTTTTTTACATAACTTGAAGCAAACCTATAGGAAAAATGAAATTTTTATGTAAATCGAAGCACACCCATTGGGAAATGAATTTGTAACTCGAAGCAAACCCATAGGAAATTGTGTAAATTGGGACATGATTTTAGCACAAAATCATTTTGTAAGTCACATTTTATGTAACTCGAAGCATTTGTAAGTCGGGGTTTTACTGTACTACAAAGTATAACTGAGAATACATAGCACTGTACAATGTGCTTATTCAAAATATTGTTTTAGTTTTTGTTAGGCATATTACATTCTTCATTTACATTTGATTTTTTTATTATATTGCTGTGATCTCTCTGTTCATTCAATTGAATGCCAAGGTTCTGTCAGTTAGGAAAAAATACATGTATATTATGCATTCTTTAGTGACAGGTGGTTGGATTATACTCATTGTGAAGAGAGCAAAAGTATCATCTTGAGTAACCAAGAAAGGCCATAGCATGGGTTTACTAGTAGGAAAAAAGAACAGAACAACTTGACAGACTGTCCATAAAACTATTAAATTACAAGAATGTGTGGAGCTACCTTTATATTGAGTCAGATCATTGATTCATGTAACACAGTATTCATCTTTTCTGACAGCAGCTACTTGGTTTTAGGCCAGGGATTCTCAACCTGTGGCCCATGGGACAGATGCAGCCAATGGCACCATTTCATGTGGCCCACCACCACGTCCACCACACCAGGAAGTACCGTGTGGTGGAGGAAAGGCAAAATGGCCATCTGGCCCCCCAAGCTGTCTGAGGGAGCGTGACCCGGCCCCATGCTTAAAAAGGTTGAGAACTCCTGGTTTAGGCAGATAAATTTCTGCTTCTTGAGACTTATTTTAAGAGGAAATGCCAAGAGTGGAATGCAAGCTTCCTTGTTGTGACATTAGATTTAGACTTTGATCTTCCTATGCTGTGTAGCATATCAGGCAGCAAAGAATTTCCAATGGCTTGGGTTTTGGGCTAGTACTTTGGCATCCTCTCATTACATTTTCAGGGTCTTTAAATCTGCCATGAGAATTCTTTGCCATGTATTTCAAGGGCATCCTCGTTGTTGTTTAGGATTAGAAGGGGTCCAACTTAGGGATTCTGTTTTTCTCTATACAAAAAATATGGTCTGCGATTTGGAGTCTTCTTTGTACGACAGTGTTATGTAATTTTCATGAGCCACTCCTTCAAAGCACTTTCCTCATTGGTAATATGGTCAAAATATCAAATCTTTAACATTCAGCGGAGACACCTCTGCTGGAAGACATTAAGTCTCTTGTTGATACTTGCTGATGCCTTCCAAGTCTCACAGGCATAGATGGCTGTCGGGATCACTATGGAGGTGAACAAATGGAGTTTAATTTTCAGCAATATCCAGATCTTATTCATTGTCCGGAAGACAACTGTTGCTTTTCCAAGATGACATTTGACATCAGTCTCTCTATCTCCATTTCGGGTGATGACTCTGCCCAAGTAAGTAAACCTCTTCACTTTCTCTAGCTGCTGTGACCCAAGTATGATTCTCTGTATCCCGGCTGTGGAGTTCACAAGCATGACCTTTGATTTCTTAGCATTTATCTTAAGGCCTTTTTTTTTTTTTGCTTCTCTGTCCAGGGTGGTTGTCGCCCATTGTATTTTCAACTCATCTTCCTCAAGCAAAGTGATGTCATCAGCAAAATCTAAGCTGCCAAGGCAATCTTGGTTAGACCAAATAATGTCTGTTCCAGTGCTTGCTGCTTGTTGCATAACATTGTCAAGAACCATGAGGAAGAGGAACAGAGATAGAATACAGCCTTCCCTAACCCCAGTAGTAATCTCAAAGAAGTTCGTATGGCCGTTCTCAGTCTTCTTGCAGCAGCTTGATTGTAGGTACAAGTCTTTAAACATGTTAATGAAGATTGTTGGTGCAGTATTCCATATGACCAACATAGGACCAAGAGAGACTCTTAGTGGACACTATCAAATTTTTTTCTTGAAATTAATGGTCAGCAGATGCTGATGCTGATACTGTACTTAATACATTGTTCTATGATGTTTCATAAGGTGAAGATTTGTTCACTGCAGGACCTTTGACTGCAGAATGTGGCTTGTTCCTTTCTCAGTCATTGGTTTAGAGCCCTTTGTAGCTGCCTAAGAAGGATTATACAAAAAGCCTACCCAGGCACTGAGAGAAGGGTAATCCCCAGCAAGTTAGTACATTCAGAGATGTTATCCTTTCACCAGTCTTCTGGGACTATGTCATTTTGCTAACATTTGTTGAATAGCTTTGTCAATTCCTTCATCAAAACCTGACTTGTATTTTAAAATCTTAGTCAACTGCCTTGTTGCTTTTAAGGCTTTTAATAACAATCTCTACTTCTTCCATGATGATCTTGCCAGTTTTTACTTAGAGCTCCTGTTGTGCATGCTCATCCTTAAAACTATATGTACTGTAGTGGTTGGGTATGCCTGGTTAAGAGTTTCCTGGAAATATTCAAACCACCTTTTATTCTGCCCTTCTTAGGTGGTCAGGACTTCCTGCTCTTATCCTTGATTGGAACACTAGAATGGTTTCTTGTTCCAGTGAATTCATTGGCAATGTGTTAAAAAGAGTTTTAGCATCATTTCAATTGGCTGATTCTTCCACTTCAGTACCTTTCTGTTCCAATCACTTTTTCTCATCTTCACCATCAAGTGATGAATATCTTCACTTCAAGGTTGGGTTCTGTATATCTTTGGCTTCTTTCTTTTGCTTCTTCCATATCTTTGATGTGTTCCCATTTTAGTTTTGTAACTTTTCTTTCATCAATCAGCTTTCATGTTCTATACTGGATCAACTGTTCCTTCCATTTGCCTTGTCTTCTCCCACATATATTTTGGGCATATTCTATGATGGTGTTCCTAAAGTTGTTCCAGAGGCCTTCCACAACCGTCACATCCTCAGAGGGGTACACAGAAAGAGCCTCCTCGAAGATTGTGGTATTTTGAACCGCAATCGGGCGTACCCCGGGCAACGGCAAACTTGTGCCGGCTAATCTTTCTCACACTAGGTCAGGCGAAAGGAACTGCAGAAATGAATTCACCAAAAGGTGGCTTCATTTTGACAATTTCATGTCTGGTCTAGACATGGAAAAAGACATCCTCGGAGATGTCAAAATGATTTTGCAACTCTAAAGCAAAGGAGTTGGCAATTGTACAGTCCTTGAGATTTGCTGTTGCAAGTGGTCTTTAAGGTATGAATTTTCTTTGGTTTTGGAGTTTAAGCTTGAGTTCTGCTCTAACAAGGTAGTGCCTTAATTCAATATTTTAACCTCCTTCCTACATCTACAGTAAGCTTTAAAGATAATGGTAGCTTAGATTTGCTGATGTTCTATCATAGTTTGGTTTGTCATAAGGAACTGCAGAATGAACTCACCAAAGGTGCCTTTATTTTGGCAGTTTCATGTCTGGCCTAGACATGGAGGGAAAAGTCTGTCCATGTCTCTTCTCATTGAGCCTCCCATAGGCAAGCTAGAATAGTATTTGCAGCAAATACTTAAGAATTGTGGCTCTGGTTGAGTAGTTCTCTATGCACTGTCTATCATAGAATATATTTACATATGTTGAATATGTTTACATGTGCCATCTCAGTGTTAGAGGATGATGTAGCCTGTGTAGAATATTTTTCTTTATTGCTTGGTTAGCAGAGGCTTTGAATGGGTAATTGCAGAAAAGGATGCCCAAAGAAAAACCATGTGAACAACTTGTTTTTCCTCTGTAGCCCTCCATAGGGAGTGCAGAAAACTAAGTGTTTGTGACAAGCCTTTAACATAACAGGTAGTTGCAGGCTTCTGCAATTACTTCCCAAGGGGAAAGCCTGCCTTGACTGGTACCAAAACAAGTCTTGTGTTGACTGACACCCCTAGTAACCTTTTCACAGTTGGGAGGGGATACTTTCACAGGGTGAAAAGAAGGAGCTCTTTCTTTTTCTTGCATCCTAATATTTTGTACTGCATAACTGGAAGGTATTTTGAATTAAATTAAAATTTCAATTTTAGGATAGGCTGAGATGGAAGAACCTTTCTACTCAATTCATGAGTATTTTGGGCACTCATGTGTATAAAATTTTAACAGATGTGGACAGGATAATTCAAGGAACACCTTTCTTCCAGTGGTTATTGATGCCTAGGAAAGTTGGTAGGGAAAGGCAGTCTTATTAAAAACAATGCCAGAGGATCATCAGAGGTGTGGTCAACTAGATCAGGTTTGTCACCTATCCTCTTATCAACGTTTCAAGGACACAAGTATAATATTACTAGCATAAGGCATAGAAATAAACTGAAGAAGAGACTCCTACCTCAATTAAGAAACAGCTGCATTTTCTTGCATTCAGTTCTGTATTGTGCTGTGATGAAAAGTGTGTGTCTTTTACCTCCCCTTACAACCACCTCTATCTCCACTTACAAATTGCCACTCTCAGGACCAGGCTGGTGAAGCTAATGCAGATACACTTAAACAATGTGTTCCAAGTATTGGGCATGGAAGTATGCTGAAGAACAGTAACAACACAATTGACCCACATTGATCCTTAAGAACTCAGAACATGTTCAGACTGCCCCCTTTGACACTAGTCTTCTACTGTATATGATGACAAAGAGAAGCAGGAGAGAGGAAGGGATGGATGGATGCTTCAGCAAACCAGATGCTTACCCCAGAAGCAGCCTTTAATGGCAGCAAGCCTCAATTGTGCACCATTACCAGTGTCCACAGGTGGGGTTGCTGTAAAAGTATCTCGATGGGATCAAAAAGAAGCACCAGGGATGTGGGTGCTCCATTGTCTGCGAAATGTGTATGGATGGAGTCTGGAGTGACTCTCAAGAGCTCAAAAGAACTGTCCAAAAACCAGTCTGGGCACCTTCTTAGTGATAATTTGAATTGGGAATGCAGTCAGGTTCTGAGAGATACAGTATATAAGTGTGTGTGTTTTTGTGTCAGAGATTACTCTGGGTTGAAAGGATTTTGGCAGGGAATGCCCGAATGAGGCTCCTTTCGTGTCCCCTATCAGTCAAATAGATACAAGATGCAATAGTTAGTCAACATTTCACGAATTTCCTTTTAGATTCCTGATTCCAAATTTAATTAGAACATGAGCATGGCATAATCACATGAATTAAAAAACACAAATGAAGGAGCAGCAGAGATAACTTCAACAATTTGACCCAAGTGGTCTGAATTCTTATTATCATACAGTACAGTATTACCATTTTGAATTGGGAACTTCATGAGAGTATAAAGCCATGCAAAAATCAAAGGTTTGTAAATGAAACGTACAGCATAGAACAGATTAGGAAGGCTTGACTCAAGTGGGGAGGATATTTTAAGAACTCAGTGCCAAATTGAACTGGAAACAAAATTATACAAATAAGAGAGTTTCAGATGAAATGTGAAACATGACTGCTACAAGACACATTTACAACATCACTTAACCAATTTGTTCCAGAGCTTTTACAATTTGAGAACTGATATTGGGGGAGGTAGGAGCTGTGGAAGGGTGGTGTCAAAAGAACACAAAATCAGAAGTTTATAAATGAGTGTGTTTTCATGTCAAAGATTACTCTGGGTTGAAAGGATTTTTTGCAGGGGACACCCAAATGAGGCTCCTTTCATGTCCCCCATTGTGCAGCTCTCGGGGAACCGAACCCTGTCCTTTCTGTCTCCAAGCACAGTGCTTTTAACCACTGAGCCACCAGGGAGTTACTGCAAATTAGTACAGCCCACAACAATGGAGGACACTACTTGAACTTGATCAAAATGTATAGCTATAGTAGTTTTACTGGCAACTTAGAAGGATGACCGTAACAAAAGACCACAGAGAAAAAGAATTCTACAAACCGTTCCCCCCTCAATAATAATAATAACAATAATATTCCTCTCTGCTTGTGTACATTCACATGATCAATCTCCTCCCCCTCTTTCTCTTATCTAAAAAAATCCCTTGTAAATGAAATTGGTAGCAAAGAGACAAAATAACTATATAGTGAAACCCCTACTTACGTAAAAAGTCTGTTCTGTAGGCTTTTATGTAAATCAGTTTTTTACTTAAAAAACATCGAAGCAAAACCATAGGAAAAATAAATTTTTACATAACTTGAAGCAAATCCATAGGAAAAATATTTTTTTTACTTAACTCGAATCAAACCCATGGGAAAATGATATTTATGTAAATTGAAGCAACCCCATAGGAAAAACGATGTTTTAATATAACTCAAAGCAAACCCATAGGAAATTGTGTTATGTAAATCGGGACATTTATGTAAATAGGAACATGGTTTTAGTGCAAAAATCATTATGTAAGTTGAATTTTATGTAATTTGAGGCATATGTAAGTTGGGGTTTTACTGTAGTTGTTCTCTTACCGTTTTGGCAAGGAAGGACAGGAATGCAGCAGATTTTATAAAACAGTAATCATAAAGTAATATTGTAGCTACCAGCAACTAAGGAAGTGCATGCTAAAAAAAATTTTTTTTTTTGTTTTTCTTCAGCAAAGCGTTGTTTCTTTCAAGTCTTTTGTCTGTTGGTCTTTGCCTTAAATATGGAAATGGCAAAATTTGGGAGCTCCTTTTATTTTTAACTATACATTTTATATCTTGCACGTCTCCAAAACTGTTAGGAACTTCAGTGGTACCTCACACAATGATTTTAATCTGTTCCATGGGGCTCGTTGTTGTATGAAACAATTGCTATACGATACATGCATCGTATAGTGATTTTCCCTATGGGATTCATCATACAATGATTTTTTTCGCTAAGTGGTTTTTTCCCATTGAAAAATTGTTGTACGATTTTTTCCACAGGGAAAATTGTTATGCCGGTTGCCATCCCCCCCAAAAAACAACAACAACACAAACAAACAAAAAACCTAATTGTTACACAATTTCATTGCTATACGGATCAATTGTTGTATGAGGTTCCACTGTACTAGAAATGACTCTAAAACGGCAGGGGCAAGGTAACAGACAATAATACCATAGAAACAGGCAGCAATAGCAAATGGGACAGAAAAATAATCATCCTCAGACCTGGGTAGGCAGGCATTAGTAGTGTACTTTAGGATCAAATCATTTATCAACCTCTCTACCAGTATCAAATTACTACCATCATCACTGTAACAATAAACTTCATTAGGCAACAATACACATGAGGGAGAAAAATAATCAAATCTAAGTAGGCAGTGGTGGCACAACTCTTCCTGAATGGCACTGTTTCTTAACACTGCTAAGCCTAACTCCCTTGCTTCCCAACCTTTAGTGCACTATACAGCCATGGCACAGTAGTTGTGCTGTGCCTACTACCAATGGTGCCATAAATTTTTCAGACTACTTTGGGTAACTTACCATTGTGATACACAAGGAAGGCTGATGGCTGGCTAGCTTCAGAATGGGTGAGGAGGGAGGAAGTTTGGCAAGCTGGCATCATGCACACCTTTCTTTCTTTCCCCCTATGTTTTGCAGCTAATTCCCAGCAAGTTGACCACATGTCTGATTCTGCTGCACAAACACTACATCTCTCCTGTGACATCAGACAGTTAGGTAAGCTTGGGATCCAGAAGTTCCTTTCATTCCAGGTCTTCCTCGCACCACTCAAGGTTTCCATTTTCTGTAGTTCTCCTCTAACAGTTTCAAACAAGTTTATCCTGCCAAGGCCAATGAGAGGTCAATGAGAGAGACAGCTTTTTAGAATGCCTTTCCTTGTTGCAGTGGGCCACCTATCAACAGTGGGACCCTGGGATTTTTTCCTTTTAAATATCTGTGAGACAGGCAGAGAGCAGAACTTACATTGTTTCTGTTTTGTTTGGTGTTTAAAGAGTGGGCAGAGAAATCACTGCATTTCTTTTGTCTTTCTCAGCAAATCTTTTCATTTTACCTTTTCCCCTATGGCTTTTTAAAATTATATCTCTTCTGTACAGTTCTTTTTATCCTCCTCCCCAATTTTTTTTACAGTTTATCTCTTCTCAGTTTAACCTACAACACTTTTTGTTTTACATTTATTCCTTATATTGTATTAGGACGTTGTCCCTTGGAAGAACCTTTACCGTATCCTCTGTTATTTGCATGTAGCCACCATTGACACTGGGAGCTGCTCGCCTACACTTTTTAAATCTGTGGACTACCATGTTTAGTAACTTTCTCGTTCTCTCAGAAGAGTTCACAGGATTGTAATTTGTGCCGAAGCAATAAATGTTCATATGATGCACACACAAAGTTACATCATAAAGAGTAGAAATTTTTGCTCATTGAATTTGGGGCATAAATTGGAACAGTTTATCAAATGATTATACTGTGTGTTGATTCAAAATCCAGGATTAATGTCAATAATTAGCCCACTAATGAGATTTTTCTTAGAGGAACCAGCCAAGAATGCCTGTTGTCTGCTTTGTAACGGTTTGCTGAAAACAAATGATGGAGCATTTCTGTAATAATATACGTTTATTTTCAAACAGCATTAACCCATCCACCCCAGTCAATAGAGGAAGCAAATAGAGTTTTAGAGTTCTTCCATGTCTAGACCAGATGCGAAACTGCCAAAATGAAGTCACCTTTTGGTGAATTCATTTCCACAGTTCCTTTCGCCTGACCAAGCGTGAAAAAGATTAGCCAGCACAAGGTTGCCATTGCCTGGGGTATGACCGATTGTGGTTGAAAAATACCATAATCTTCAAGGAGTCTCTTTCTGATTAGCCCATAGTATTAGAGTATTGCTACAGTAAAGTGGTGAGGTTTTTTTAATTTTAATAAATCGCCGGCACTTAGTTTTAATTTATCTGAACAATCCATTATTGATATAGATATCTTGTCAGTTCCATTACTGACATAGATGCTGTTAGATATCTTTGTATAATTGTTCCTAAAAAATTATCAAATTTGAAAAAAGTTGATTATAAACCTTCTCAAATAAAATCAGATCTACCTAACTAGACTACATATTTATTTTTGTTAGGGAGAATAGCAGCAATTAATACTACCCTAATTGAATATTTTTCAAGCCCCTTTTCTTTCAACCTCTTCTGATTACAGTGCTTCAAAATAATTTTTAAACCATCCTTCCTTTGTTAGCAAAAGGTGAAGAAAAATGATACAAGAAATAAACAATATGCTTATTAAGTTTGCATAATTATTCCACAATTGGTTTAAAATGAAGTTGAGAACCAGATTTGGGTTGCACACTCACAAATGCATAGTGGGTAACGGCATGCTCATATAAAACCTGCAAATCAGTATCACCTAGTATAAGAGAAACTGCTGTCAAAATTGTTATATAGATGGTGCCTAAAACCAAAAGACATTGAATTTGTATTGCATCTTTGCTGAAAATGTTTCATCTTTATTGGGAATGTTGTTTAGAGGCTGAATTCTCTATAGTTGTTAGTATTATAATAAATAAGATAATTAATCAAACTTATTTAAATCCTGCAGTGGCTCTCTGTTCTCTACCATTGGTTGTTCAACGTTCCTAGTTGAGGCTTAAATTTCCTTTTGATTTCTCCTATCTTCTGAAAGAAATTTCTTGTCCTCTCCCCCCATTATTTGTTCTTGTACTAGTTAATGTAATAGTTTTTCTTTGCTTCTTTTGCTGAAAGGCTGCATTCAGAGTTCTGACTAGAGATGTAATATTTCTGGATATCTTGAAGCTGCCCCCCTGAAAAACACAGACCTTTTGAGAAAAAATTAAATGTAACATTCACACTTTTTTTTATAAATTGAAAGTTACTCTGTCACTCTGTACATGACTACAATTTGATTTGCCATACAATTGTCACAATTAATATATTAAAAGTACAGTATATTCAAACATTTATAAACGGAATTTACTTTTATTTTTATACAGTATATATATTTACTTGTAACTGTAACAAGTGGAGCAACAATCTCCTGAACTGTATGGATGAGACCTCTTTCATTTTGTTAGGCAGACAAAATAATAATAATAATAATTTTTAAAAACCCAGAAGAAACTATCAATAGTAACAAAGAAAAATTATATTTACTCTCCACAGTATCAAATAGACATAAAGTACCCATTCTCATAGACACAATTGAGGGGGCAGGAGAGGAGAAAGTGTGTACTCTCTAAAGATTCAATGAATAGGCAAAAAATTTAACCAGGCTCTTTTTCTGAGCTATACTGTACATAGTTTTTAGAAATAATTTGGAGAATATATGAACACATTGTCTTAAACATATTATTCATCACACTCAAACAAAATATTCCATAATCAATTTTCCTGTTTTTGAATTTTTCAATTCAGAGGGAAAAATCTTTAGGGACAACCTCCCCCCCCCCAAATTTTCTGTCTCCCCCTCCCCCTTCCGGGCCTTCACAGCTCTAGTTCTGAGTTTCTGTCTTGCTTTTGACCTTGCTTTTGCAATTTTAAGTGGTTATCTACATGTATTGAGATGCCTGGGTTGTCCAGCCAGGGAGCTGCAACTCAGAACAATAGGGCCTACTTGAGGATAAGGCACCATATTGTTACAACATCTATTTGCAGTTAGCAGATTAGATACTTCTCAAGTGCAATTATTTAAATTCAAACTGCTATCTAATAGCTGGGGACTGCCGTGGCTCAGTGGTAAAGAAGCTCACCTTATTAGCTGGAAGGCTGGCAAGTTGGCAGTTCAAGACCCAAGTACTACATGAGAGATTGAGCGCCCATCTTTCCCAGCTCCTGCCAACCTAGCAGATCGAAAGCAAGAAATTGCAAGTAGATAAATAGGGACCACTTTGGTGGAGAAAGATCTTGGGGACATGAAAGGATCCTCATTCGTTCGTCCCCATAGCCTCATTCGGACGTTCTCCAGCAAAAACCCTTTCAACCCAGAATAATTTCTGACATGAAATTATCATAACTAATAACCAACTGTAGAGATCTATTGGGAATTATTATTAATTTTCTCTTGTTCTGCCATATCCGAATCAGAATATTGGCGATCCTCATGGCGATTAGCCATGAAGACTGTCCTGAGTGGCCTATTATCTGCCTTCTGCATCGCAGCATGACCCCCGTACCACTGATCCAGTTCTGTGAGTCACTTTCTGGTCCTGAGCCCTTTTGGAATGCAAAGTCCTCTGCCCCAGGTCAGTATTTATGAAGCTGCTGCCTTCCATCAAGATAGATTCAAGTGGGATTTAATCCAGTTGGGGACCACGACCATTCCCTGTGGACTTCGGCACCCAAGCCGTTAGCCCTCAGGGTTGCCAGGTTAGTTAACTGCTGTCTGACACTCAGCGTTGAGTTGCTGGCAGTATGGTCTATTCTATTACCATAGCAGGATAACCTTGCCAGACTGTTTATTAATCTTAATCACTATTCATTATGCAGGAAGTACAAAATATTGCCAACCTGACTATCTTAATCTCTTGTTTAGTATATATTTATACTGTGCTGTGCTGACCATACTGATTATCATAATAGTAACACTGAACCCTTCAACTCCAGATCACGTTTCCAGTGGTAATATCTGTCGCAGAACCGGGGTGGCCTTTATACCCCCAGACCGCTCTGTCTGTGCTAAATGTCTGTGTGGTGTGGCAAAGATGTCTCCAAGTCGCTCCGGGCATTTGGCCTGCGGTGCAAATATTCCATCCAGTTACACTGGCCCATAAGTGGGAAATGGCAACTCTGTGAAGTTGCAGGGATCTGGTAGCAATATTATGTGGTTGGGTCCCGCAAAGGAATGCCTCATCCCACACAACCACACCAATTTTGCAGAAAAGACTAGTTCTGGGAATCTTCAGGGGGTGGCAAGATAAGCTTTACCTTCAAAGCAAAACAAGGCAAGCTGATAGCGCTCTCCATCTCAAAAAAAGAATAAAGATAACTAACTTAAATAAAAGATAAATTCTGGTGGGTTTTCTCGCCCTCATGCGAGAAAGAGATTAAGTCATTATTCGAAATGACAAGGGCTATCGCTGCATTTCAAAAGGTTGCCACGGGCCTCCAAAATCCATGATCTTTTATACTCTTTTTGGGGTCCCCCTCCCACCTTTAGAATGTGGAAGATGTTCCAAAAGACAATTATTTTGACTCTTTTCCTGTTTGCGAACACTAGCAGGTGTTCCTTATCTCAATATTGGTCCATCTCTTTGAGATGTCCCTCTCCTAATTGGCATCCGGAGGCTGACCTTGACTAGTTGGCAGGCTCTGTTCCATTGTTAATGTGGAGTGTGCATAGGTGTTGAAATGCAAACGCCATTACAGCTGCCTCTTGCTCTGAGTTAGACTACTCAAACTAAAGAGAATCAGAAAAAAACTACAGTGTTCTTCTAAGTGAATACAAATTAACTTAAACAGAAAGAAACTTCTCAATGGATTTTCATGACAATATCTATACATTAAATACCATGATGACTTTCAAATTGTACTAGAAAACTCTTAAGTCTAATCTTAAGTCATTCTCAGAAACTTAGTTGTGTACAAAATAGATCTGTTGACTGCATGGCAAACAAATTATACTCATTTCCCAAAGAAACCATGGACCCATCTCAAAGTGATACTAATCATTGTTCACAAGTCTCTGTGAGCTGTCTGTGATTAGTCCAGCTCAGTGACCTGAGAAGATAGTGAAGAGGTAACTGAAAAACATGTGATGATTTCATAGTCTGTCCTTTGCAGTTGAAATACTGCATCTTACTGTAGGATAGAAATTGTATTTGGGAGGCACCTGGTTGAAAGTATGGGATCATAGTGGCCCCAAGTGGCCAAGCAGGAAAAGTACAAAATGAATCTGACTTGAGGCAAACTACTTTTGGTAAACATTGATGTATGTTTTGGTTGTTTTTTTGGTATGTCAAACAAACTCCAAGGATTTTCTTATTGCTAAACCAAACATGCGTTATAAATACCCATGTCATGCTATTTGATCAGGCAAGGTCGACATGTTCTTAAGTTCTTCTTAAGATAATTTTGCTTAATTCTGTCTTCAATAAGGCAACTGATTGCATAATTGTTTCCTATAATGAGACAACAAATTTGTAAGATAATAGGTCCCAGAAAAAAAAGTGACAGGAAAGAGGACTTCATTATGTGTTTATAGGTTCAAGTATTATATAAAAATCTTCCAGCTTAATGCCTGCTTTAAATGCATTGAACTTTGACACTATCTGCTTGACACAGGCAGCCAGTCCAGCTGTGCTTACCTTTTAAAAATGTATCATGAAATTGCATGATGGAGCTGTTTAAATGAATGCTAGAAAACAAAACAAAAACATGTCCCCTCCATTACAATTTGATTTTACTGCTGAAGATAATGAAAAAGATAGACCAGCTTTTCTACAGTGGGTTTTCAGAGTCTAAAACCTGGAAGTATGTTACAGAAACACAAAGGTGTTACTATTTGTGCAAGGAAGTCCCACCTAATTCTCCCAATGCCTCTATCATAAGAACATAAGAACAGCCTTGCTGGAACAGGCCACAGCCCATCCAGTCCAGCATTCTGTCTCACACAGAGGCCATTTCCTTCAGGGTATTCCCAAGGAGATGCCTTCACCTGCTTAGGATTCCCTGGAAATGGCATTGAGAGATATCCTGCCTATCTCTCCAACCCGGAGGTTGTCCTTAAGTATCCATAATTATAGCCATTGATACCCTTGTCCTCCATGAACTTGTCTAATCCTTTCTTAAAGCTGTCAAGACTGACAGCTGTCACCACTTCTTCTGGCAGGGAGTTCCATAGACCAGTAATCCTCTGGGTGAAAAAGTACTTTCTCTTATTTGTTTGAGAACTAGTACCCAAAAGTTTCATCAAGTGTCCCCTAGTTCTAGTGTTGTGCAATAGGGAAAACAGTTTTTCCTTATCTACTTTGTCCACACCGTGCATGATTTTATAAACTTCAATCAGGTCACCTCTTAGACGCCGTCGTTCAAGAGTGAAAAGGCCCAACTATCATGCCACAGTTTCTTGTGACCCATGAGATAGTTTTCAGTAATGTTCCAAAGCCCTCAGGGAATGACTTTTGGAGGTGCACAGGAGTTATTCATGGGGAAGAAAACATGCGAAAGCACAGACATAGGATGCTTAGTGTAAATTAACAGTTTGGCACTCTAATTTTGACAAGTTACAGTTTCTGAATAGGTTTTGAAGGTAGCCTTATTCATTATTCACTGACATAATTTAGATGGGAGGTTAGCAAACCATGAATGGTTGTAGCCAAGCTAACTATATTCATTTAAAATTGTGCATGATATATCAGCCAAACCTGGCAATAGGTGTGGTGAGCCTAAGAGGTCACCGAGACCAATATTGATAATAATGAGCCCACCAAGATTATAAACATGGTCCTTTTCAAGTAAATATAATCTAATCTAAAAGTGATACTAATCATTGTTCACATGTTTATTGGATGAATGAGCCACCATAGGTGGTAGAATGTTTGTCAATGAGGCTGGCTAAGCAGGTGCTGATCCAGCTGAAGGGTTTCAGTTTAACATGTGTCATCCACAGGAAATCTGGTGTGCCTGCAACAGTATTTCTAAAATAGCTTTTAAAAGTACTTTATTTCTTTTATGTATTATAAAAATGTTTAAGAAGTGTTTTTAATCCAACAAAGCAGCTGTTAAATGAATGTGTTTCTGCTCAGCAAAATGCATCTTTTGTTATTTTAAATTATGTTACATGAATGAGAATTACTGTAATTCCGCAACGTTTAACGTATTTTTCTGCTCATTTCATAATGGTACAACAATGCCAATTCAATTGTTGTTGTGCTGCAAGGCAATGAGCATATATATTTGGAACTGAATAAATCCAGGGTTGCATTTGAAAAACTTTATTTTGGTTAATTTGGAGAAACGTTACCTTATTAAAAGAAATTACTTTATTGAAAATGTAGCTGTAATGGTGGCTTTTTTCTGTTTTGGATATTTGAACAATAGCTGTAACTAGTTCCTTTTAAAAATATTCCTTGTGAACTGCTACTCTTATGGAAAGCCAAAGCTTGTGTAAGTGCTCAATAAAAATGTTAAGAACCCCTCCTCAAATGAAAGATATGTATACATACAGAAGGAAATGTTGGTGTTTGGTCCTGAATCATTCTTTCAGCAAAATATTAAGACAAAACACACATTGGGACTGTTATTAGGTGTGAATAAAGAGAAGAAAATAGATCAAATGATAGTATAATCTGTTACAATTACAAGTATATTGTGATGGATACCGGATAAATCCATATCTACTACTGAAGGTTTCTTCTAATTTAGATATTTTCAACTGAATAAAAGAGAAAATGGAAACATACCCAAAAAAAAATATGAAAGTTTTACTGGTTTTAGTTTTAGTTTATTGTCATTCATATGCTTCCTGTTGAGCAAGTATGAGTAGTTGCAGAGAGCCTAGGAGTTGCCCTGCACTACTTTCTTTACCCTCAGCTTATTTGGGCAGTATCTGACCATTTATTTCAAAACCAGGCCACATCCAATTTTTCAGAATTGATACTTAGCGACTAAATTGGCGGTGGCGGGGGGAATAGCCCCATATAGTAATTACATATAGCATTGCATCCTATTGAAGCCTCTGGAAGTAGGTTTCTCTACCCTTGCTCGAAAGCCAGTCGTATCTGACTCTAGGGTTCAGTGCTCATCTCTGTTTCAAAGCCAAAGAGCCAGCGCTGTCTGCTTTTGCAGATGTTTCCGTGGTCATGTGGCAGGCATGACTAGACACCGGAGTGCATGGAATGCTGTTACCTTCCCACCGAAGTGGTGCCTATTTATCTACTTGCAATTTCTTGCTTTCGAACTGCTAGGTAGGCAGGAGCTGGGACAAAGACAGGAGCTCATTCCGTCCTGCAGTACTCAGGAATCGAACTGCTGACCTTCCGCCTCCCAGTCAGTGTCTTAGCCACTTGAGCCACTGCAGTCCCTGTACAGGTTTCTCTACATTTGATTGAATTTGGGAGAGTATAGCAGCAAGGCCTAGAGCAGTGATGGTGAACCTTGGCACTCCAGGTGTTCTGGAACGTCAATTCCCACAATCCCTGATCAGCAGGAGTGCAGACTTAGGCTTCTGGGAATTGAAGTCCAAGAACACCTAGAGCGCCAAGGTTCGCCATCATGGGCCTAAAGGTTCCTGAGAATCACATAAAATGCGCCCTGGGCTGCATGCACTCTGTGGACCAATGAATCCCCATACCTGATATCAAAAGTTTCGATACTACTTTATGAGCTGCTGGGATGTAATGCTATTAATTATCTTGGAGGTCAACAACAATTAAAGTAAACTGTTTTCTACTGTTTTACATGCAGAGAATTTAATTTCATTTTGTTTCTTTCCCACAGGTACAAAACTTGTGAGACTAGAAACTTGGATTATTCATTCTCCAGGATAATTGTTCTGCTGTAGGACAAATACTATGAAAAGCACAATGTGGTGAATCAACAGAACAGACACCTTGGAATATTTGTACTGATTAAGGAGTTAAAATGTTTACATTGTGAACAAGAATTATTTGATTGTGGATTGAACATCTGAAAATGCGGCCATGGACTGGCTCCTGGCGTTGGATTATGCTCATCCTGTTTGCTTGGGGGACCTTGTTGTTTTACATAGGTGGACACTTAGTACGAGATAGTGAGCATCCAGATCACTCTAGTCGTGAACTGTCAAAGATACTAGCAAAACTTGAACGATTAAAACAGCAAAATGAAGACTTAAGGAGAATGGCAGAGTCGCTCAGGTAGGTTTCTAGGTTTGTTTGTTTTTTAAAAAATGAAATGCTACTACTGTATTTCCATGAAAATAAGACCAGATCTTATATTAATTACAAGCATGGGTGCCTGGCTCCGCCCAGGCGATGGAATTCTGGTGGCCATGGGATTCATGGCCGATGGACATGTTACCCGGCCTGGGTGTCTCCCCTGTCCTCCTTTGGTCCTTGGGCGTTCGGGGGCGTAGGATGCTCCCGGTTGTCCGTTGGCTCCCGGAGAAGGCCAGGCGGCCCTGGCGGGTGAAGGGAGTGTTTGTAAGACGGCCCTCTTCCAGAGTAGCCAAGGTGGGCCTTCCGCTTGACCATCTCCAGAGCGGGTGCAGGGGCAGCCTGATCGCCCGGCGGTTTCTGTGGCAGGCCAGGTGGGCAAATGAAGTGCAGGTACGCTGGCAGTCTTCCGGGAACCACCGGTTGTCCAGTGGTTCCCTGAGAAGGTCATGCGGTGCTGGCACTGTGTCGGCTCAGGAAGGCAGCGGGCAAAGGGACTGGCTTCACGCTGGCTGCCTTCCGGAGAAGCCAAGGCGGGTCCTCCTTATGGTCATCTGTGGAGTGGGAGCTGGGCATGGCGGCCACTTGTGCCGCCGTTGGCTGGAACGTTGGCCACGGTTGCTTTGGGCCATGCATGCGCGTTGCCATGCGTGTGCCAGCCAATGGCTCTCCGTGCTGCCATTCCTCCTTTAAGACTACACCCATGTGCAGTCCTTTTTCCCCGTGTTGTGTGGCCCACACCCCATCCTCGGCCTCGTGACCCACCCATCCTGGAAATTGCACACACAAGGTAGATGTGTGCCAAATTTGGGGGCATTTGGGCAAGGGGTGTGGGAGTGCATACCAGACCCAGTCCGTTACATCTCTCCTTTATAGACTAGCAGAGTTGCCCAGCTTCACCGCAGGGGGGGGGGCTTGGGAAGGTGTGCACACTTCTCTGGGTGGGTCCCCCCCTCTCCATCCACACGTGTTGCACCTGTGTCTCTTCTCCGCTCGCCCCCCAACCACCCAAAAAAGGCATTGCTTCCTCACCTCCCAAAGAACATGGTGGGCAAGCTCCGGCTGGAGGAAGAGGAGGAGGAGGAGTGAGGGAAGGAAGGAATGACGCAGGCAGGAGAACACTCACTCACTCACTCACTCACTCTCTCTCTCTCTCTCTCTCTCTCACACACACACACACACACACTGGAGGGGCGGGGGGCAGCCAGGCGCACCCCTGCCCAGCAACTGCCTTCCCTCGCTCTTTGAGCGCATGGCCTCTGCCCCACCCCGCCTGTGCTCGTTTCGGGCTTTTTGATTGGCTGGGGCATGGTGCAAGGGATGCTGGGGCCTGTAATTTTTCATTTCTTTTGCGTTTTGTGGGGCTCATGCCCCACCCACTACCCACAAACTCGGGCTATGCAATCTGTGACGCCAAAGGTAGGCGTGTGCAAGCTTTCAGGGGGGCCCGTTCAGGGGTGTGGAAATGCATTCGGGACACACGGACATACCTTTCCATTTTATTTATATAGATTTACCCCAAAAGACGCATTAGGTCTTTTTTTTTGTCTGTTACAACACACAACAAATTGAATTATGAAGATTCATATTAGACACAACCACATTCGTTTGTTATCAAGTGTGCATGTTATTTGTGCCTTGTGTCTGTACTGTACTCCAATTGGTCATTTGGCAATATGTCTCGAGTTCATCTGTTTACATAGGCATTTACTTCTTGTCCAAAGGCGGCCACTTGGGTATTTACAAATACTTAATTATAATTTATATTATCATTTTGAGTATTAATGTTGAGTATTAATCCATCATGTATTCATACCAGTCAACTTTTGGACTTAAAAATAAGGGAAATTTTGGGCCACGCCCCCACCCCACCAAGCCACGCCCCCTCCTCCCCACAATCCAGGCACATCCAAGAGCATAGAAGAGGAGGAGTTTTGCCCCCCCCCCCAAGTGGAGGAGGAAGCACCTCCTACTATTTAGAACACTGCAGGACATAAATTTCAGCATTCAATTTTTCATATAACATTGGTGCTATAGCAACACTGCAAAATGTATTACTGGCATGAACAACAAATAACTAGGGTTATGGGAAATGGACTATGTAAGTTACCAGAAACCTACAGTGGACACTTACTTTAGCTGCAGCTTATTAGAAAATAGGAAAGGAACAGTGGAAAATGAGAGCCACCCTGGCTCTCTTGTGTGCTCATCCTCGAAGATAGTGGTATTTTTGAACCACAGTTGGGCATGGACAATGGCAACCTTGTGTTGCTGGCTAATCTTTCTCTCATTGGGTCAGGCAAAAGGAACTGCAGAATGATCTCACCCAAAGGTGGCTTCATTTTGACAGTTTCACATCTGGCCTAGACATGGACGACGACAAAGAAATCCCTGAGAAAGGGGTCTGGAAGAGCAGGTACATGAAGTGGCACAATTTGCCCAACGCCAACACTAATTCTAGGGCAGGGGTGCCCAAACATTTCCGGCTGTGGGCCATTCATGTGGTTCAGGGAGCCAGTCACTATGGCCCAGGGCCCAGATCCAGCCCCTGATGCCAATTCATCCGGCCCGTGAAGCCCTCGTCGTTCCTGGAAGTGGAAGTAAAACACTTCCAGGAGTGATGAGGGCTCCACAGGCTGGATGAATTGGAGTTGGGGGGCCAGATCTGACCCCTGGGGCCGTAGTTTGGGCACCCCTTTTCTAGGGGTTTGTGGGGAGGGAAGAGAGAAGGAAAATATCCCAGATCAATGTAATAAATAAATTATTCCCCCAAAAGGATCTCTGCTCCCTCCCTCCCTGCCCAAGATCTCTGGATCTCTCACTCACACACACACACACACACACACACACACACACACACACACACACACACACACACACACACACACACACACACACACACACACACACACACACACACACCCCTCTCTCCAGGTGCCAGCCTGAGGGAAGGGAACGGGAGAAGAGGGGGAGAGACTGCAATTTTGCATAGCAAACCAATTAGAATGCCGTCGCCTTCTCCGTGCTGGGGCTTCAGGGCTCCCCCCACTTCTCACTCTCCTGCCCAACCACTGACATCATCATGGGGACTCCCTTCCCAACAGGCTGGGTGGCTGTTGAAAAAAGAGTTTAAAGTGGGACTCTCAGTGAGTCCCCTGAATGAAGGCTCGGGCTGTTCTAGTCTTCCTTCTTCTTTTCTGCCCCCCCTCCCCCTTGTGCTTCTCTTGCAAGGGAGAAGCCCCGGCTTTAGTCTTGGCGCGATCCCACCAACCAGGAACTAAGCCGGCTCCCGAGCCTCGTGAGACTTGTCCTCACGGGCAGGCAGCTGAATCCCGAAGAGGAGGAGGGGATGGGGAGCTACTGCACTGACACTCATCGCATCGAAAAATCTGATTGGGCAATAGAAGAGGGAGTACCTCCCCCCCCCGCTGCTAAATTACAGGGTTTTGGCGGCGCGGGTCAGGAAATGGCGCAAATCAGCGCTGAATTACGGGGTAACCAAATCGGGATGGTTGACAGGTATGCATATATTGCATCTGGCTGACAATCTCAACCGGCTTATTTTTGGGTAGGGCTTATATTACGAGCATCTTAAAAAATCATGCTGCGGCTTATTTTCTGGTTAGGTCTTATTTTTGGGGAAATATGGTACTTTCCTAGAATTTTATTTTCACCAACAGCATAGATTTAGAAAACTTAAGTCATAACGAAATAATTTCCTGATATTTCCTATAAGCAGCGTAGATGGAACCACAGTCCTGTGATCTATATTTATTCTGGACAAACATATTTCTGATTTGATTTGGTAGTGTTCAAGAGTGAAAATACAATGGTCCTGTTTCTACCTAATAACTTGATAGTTGGCTTTTTGTATTGTATTTGTGAAAGCATATGCTAAACGTTTTAGGCTGCACAACATTATTGGGCATTAATATACATTTTATGGATCAAACAATATGAGCTTTAATTTAAAAACAAAACAAAACACTTCTTCAGGTTTATGCACCAACATTTTATGGATAGTGCAGAAAAATTGTTCCAAAAAGTAATGGCAATGTCTGTGCCAAGTCTGTTTGAGGTGAGTTCAATTCTCTGGCAGCAGATTGCTTCTAGGGGAGGCATTTTCTTAAACCTTACTTCTGGCAGTTTAGTTGGAATTTTCCAAAACCTTCAGGCAAAGATTGTCCAAATTCTAACCCCAACCTATCGATGATGGTTGCTATGTTTCTGTGTTGCCTTTCCCACAGCAAAAAAGGAACATGATGTTTCAGAAGCAAGTAGTGTATAGATATGTATATGGAGAAATTATTACAAAGTACTTATCTAACCTCTACAGCCAAAGTTTAAACTCACCTCAAGCATACTTAGCACAGACATCTGCCATTCACTTTTGTGACATTTTTCTGTACTATCCATAAAATGTAGGTGCATAAGCAGTGGTGGGCATCAGCAGGTTCGCACTAGTTTGCCAGAACCGGTGGCAGAAATTCTGACTGGCCCCGCCCATGATCCAAGTTTTGAAATAAAGTACAGTACTGTAGTCCTAATTCTGTTGCAACACAGGGCTTTCCACCTGGCCACACCCATCATACCACGCCACAATGTGGTAGTATGTTTTTTTTTTTTGGAGCCCACCACTGTGCATAAGCCTGAAGAAATGAATTTCCTCCCCATGAAAGCTCACATTGATTGTTTGATTTCTCTTAGTGGTCCAGTAAAAATATCACATTATCCTACATTTGAATTGTGTAAGGGCCACATGGCTCTCTCTTGTTTCTCCTTTAAAATAATAATAATCAGTAATTCAGTTCTTACACCTGTTTTAGTACTAAATCCAAAAACAACACGGTGCACCCCCTTCCCTTTTTCAAACACATTCTATATATATTTAAATCAATTTGTTTGTAAAATATCTTTAATTTAATTTAATTTAATATTTCAATTTGTTCGCCGCCCACTCAGGCAAGCCCGACGCAGGGTGGCTTACATAATCTAAAACCCCATACAATAAAAGCAGTTAAAAAACCCCACCCACATTAAAAGAATCCCACTCACCCCGAGAAGCAGAGAGAGGGTACATCTCATGGTACAAGCCAGCGAGCAGGAGCCACATTGCCCTCAGGGCTCCATACCTGCCCCGCCAGCCAGGTCTTAAGTCCTTTCCTGAAGGGCAGCAACTTCATCTGCAACCGTAGCTCTACTGGCAGGAGGTTCCACAGGGCCGGAGCGAACACGGAAAAGGCCCTTTTCCTTGTGCCAGAGAGGTGGGCCTCCCTGGCTGATGGAACAATTAGGGAGCCCCTCCGGTCTGCTCTGGTTGGACGGGCAGATGTTCTTAGGACAGACAGGTGTTCTTAATTTCACCCCTCAGCTCAGTTTACAATTACAGTAAAACCTCTACATGCAATTTTTTTCCTCTTCCACAATTTTATTTGAATGTCGAAAAATTTGTATGTCGAAAACACATTGGATTACCAGAAGAGGCCATTAGATGTCACCGTATATTTTTTTGTATGTCGAATTTTTTCTATTAAAAATTTATATGTTGAATTGTTTTTTTAGCCAGGATTTCTATTTGTACGTCACATTTTTTGTAAATCGAACCGTTTGTATGTCAGGGTTCCACTGTAATTTCTATACGCCATATTTCTTTGTACTGATCCTCTGTTTGAAATTTAAACTTAACCTTCTGATTTTGGGCTATAGTGATTTTTTTTACTGTTACCTGATTCATTATCAATTCTTTTCTTTCCCAACTAGTTGGATATCCAAAACTATAAGGAAAAACTGTTTTCCCTATCGCATAACACTAGAACTAGGGGACACTCCATGAAACCTTTGGGTACTAGTTCTCAAACAAATAAGAGAAAGTACTTTTTCACCCAGAGGATTACTGGTCTATGGAACTCCCTGCCAGAAGAAGTGGTGACAGCTGTCAGTCTTGACAGCTTTAAGAAAGGATTAGACAAGTTCATGGAGGACAAGAGTATCAATGGCTATAATTATGGATACTTAAGGACAACCTCCGGGTTGGAGAGATAGGCAGGATATCTCTCAATATCATTTCCAGGGAATCCTAAGCAGGTGAAGGCATCTGCTTGGGAATACCCTGAAGGAAATAGTGAACCACTGTGTGAGACAGAATGCTGGACTGGATGGGCTGTGGCCTGTTCCAGCAAGGCTGTTCTTATGTTCTTATGTTCTATGTTATTTAACAATGCAACCCTTGGATTTTTATTCAGTTTTTGGGCAGTAATTTTATTAATCTCTTTAAACACATTTGTCCATATTTCATTTACAATCCCACCACAAATAGAAAAAAGTAACAAAGACTTGATTACCTCTCCAACATTGAGATGAAATTTCCAATCTCATATTTAGTTTAACAGGAATTAAATATTATCTCCATGTTACTTTGAAATAATTTTCTTTTATTCTTATGGATATCATTTCCCCAATTTTCTTATTCCATATCATCTACCAGTCCTCAGTATTTATTCCCTGTCCTAAATCCTTTTGCCCGACTTCTTTGAGACTTTGATGCTGCTAACACATTTCTCCCAATATTTTGTATAATTTACTGACCATATCTTTAGTTTTCACATTGCTTTGTTCTCTTTCAAATCTATTATTTCTTCAAACTTGCTCAAATCTCTATATTTCCTATATTATTTTCTAAATGTTTGTCCAGCTTTTTAATTCTAAGAAACCATGAAATTATTTCATCCTCCACTCTCTTTTATGGTTTTATGACTATTAATTTTTATTATCCAATCTTGTAGTCTATTAACTTTTCTTTCAATATTCCCAATATCTTTTTAAATATTCCTTGGAATTTTTTCTAATTCTGTGACCTTTGTTAATGGAAAAATTTATGTTCTTAAATTCTTCCTATATTTCTTCCAAAGTTGCATCAGATTTTTAGAGGAAAATTCTAAAAAAATCTTTAGTGTTCTTTCTATGTTCAAGCCTAAAAAATAAATTTTTTAAAAAATTTTTAAATTTTTATTTCTCGATACACATCCAATAATTAAAAAAAACAAGAGATAACACACAGAACAATATAAGAAAATAAAGGACAAAATACACAATAATATAAATAAACAGAGAAGGAGAGAAAAGAGAAGAAAAAAAAAAGAAACAGAGCAAAATATCACCACGTGCTATATACAATGCTACGGAGACAGAATTTCCCCTTTTATCTATTATCATCTCAAAAATGCAATGTAATCCTGCACCGGCAATTGCCCATGACCATTAATCAAGGTATAATCTATCAAACATTTCCAAATTTCCTGAAATTTGCTTTCATTAATTAACCCTTTTCTTAAATTTAACTCCCAGGTAAGCTTATCATTCAGCGCAGTATTCCACAACTCCTTATACCAATCCTCTATTTTTGGGGTAACATCACATTTCCAATATCGCGCTATACACTGTCTAGCACTGGATAACATAATTGCTAACAATTCCCTTTTTTGTTGCTCTACCACCTCCACATCTGTTAACAAAATTAAAATTACATCCAATTTCATTCTTACATCTAGAATTCTCCCAATTTCGTGTTCCACCTTCAACCAGAATGAGTTCGTCTCTTTATACCCCCACCACATATGCTCATATGTTCCAATTTCCCCCTTACACCTCCAACAAAATTTCGACTTTGTATTGTCAATTTGGTGTAGTCGTACCGGAGTCAAGTACCACTTCCACAATAATTTATAATTGTGCTCTTTTATTCTTACAGACAAAGACCTCATTATTCTCCTTTTCCATTTAGCATTCCACTGCTCGTCTGTAATTTTGATATTCAAATCTAGCTCCAATGTTTCTTTTAAAGCTTTCTGATGCTGATCTGAGTCATCTAAAACCTTATATATTTTGCTTACTAACCCCTTAACTTTTACCTGCCCACTTTTTAGACTAAGTACCAACTCTTCAAATTTCGTCCGCTCCCTATCCAAGCTCGTTTCATCTAAATATCTTTTATTCCAACTGTCAATAGACATCAGTTGAAGCCAATTCAATTTAAGTTGTCTACCTAAATCTAACTTTCTTTCCTTGTCTCTACATGCTATTATCCAATCCTTTAATAAAGTTATATTATTCTTATTCAATACTTCTTCTAATCTCCTATCCATTCTCAGTGGGAATGATTTCATATCACTCAGGCCTAATATTGGGGACAAGCCTGGTGCCAATTTATTTTTCAATAATGTCCAAGTTTTTAAAAGAGCTTTTAACAATTTATTTGTAACATTAATTTTTACTTTCCCTTTGCCCAAAAACATTAATATTTCTTCACCCAGTTTCTCTCGCAATTCAATTTTTCCCCAAATCGATTCTTCTTTCACTAAAATTTTACAAATATTCTTCAATTGAAATGCCCAATAATAATTTTTAATATTTGGAATTCCTAACCTGCCCTTTTTTTGTGATGAATACCATAAAAACTTTGGTATCCTGGCCCTTTTTCCACCGTTACAAAAATTATTTAATATAGTTTGAAAAACCTTTAATTCCTTCTCTTTCATGTATATTTGCAGGGTATCAAATAAGAAATTTAATTTGGGTAAAAGCTTCATTTTACATAGCGAAACGCGTCCAAACCACGACAAATTTAGCTTCTTATACCGTAAAATCATTTCTTTTAATTCTTTTTCCAATTTATCATAATTTAACCTCTTTAAATCATCGTATTTATTTGAAATGTTTATCCCCAGGTATTTTATATTATCTCTAATTTGTATTTTAAATTTAGCCTTTAAACTTTCTTGTATGTCCAAATCCACATTAAAAAGAATTGCTTCTGACTTATCCCAGTTTACCTTAAGTCCCGTCACCCTTTGAAAGTCCTCTAAATGCCCATATATCTTCCCTAGTGCATTCTGTGGATTTTTTATTGTTATTAGGGTGTCATCAGCATATTGGCTAATTTTTATACCCTCAATTCCAATTAATTCCTTATCTTCCCTTATTACATTAGCTAACAATTCCATGGCCATTATAAATAAAGATGCTGACAATGGATCTCCTTGCCTTGTGCCCGCTTCCAATTTAATCTCCCCTGTTAATTCCTCATTTAATTTAACCCTAGCCGAGCCTTGCTGATACAACTGCTCAATTACCCCACAAAACTTTTGTCCGAATCCATATTTCTTTATAATTTCCTTTATAGTTATCCATTGGATCGAGTCAAAAGCTTTGAATATATCCAGGGATAAGAAACCCACATGCTCCTCTTGTTCCTGAGCAATAATTGTCAAGTCAACCATCCTTCTCGTCAAATCCGACATATACCGATCCCTCATAAATCCCACTTGATCCTTATTAATGTATTTGCCACCAAAACTATTCAATCTATTAGCTAAAATCGCCGTAAAAATTTTTGCGTCCTGATTCATCAGGGAAATCGGTCTATAGGATTCAATTTTTTCCAGATTTTTCCCTACCTTTGGAATTAAAATTATAATTGTACTATACCACGATTTAGGAACTCTCCCTCCCTCCAAAATATAATTAAAAATCCTTTCCATTTTTGGTAACAACATCTCTTTAAAGTCTTTATAAAACTCCACCGATAAACCATCCTCGCCTGGAGCCTTGCCTATCCTTAACCTTTTTATGACCTCCTTTATTTCCTTTTTTGTTATATTTTCATCCATATAACTCCTATGCTCCAAGCTTAAATTTATTCTTGACCACTTATCTAAATATCGCTCTAATTCATCCTTATTTACGTCCTTCCTCGAATACAATTCCTGATAAAAAGCCTTGACAATTTGAATTTTATCTACTAACTTATTACACCTTCTACCATACTTATCTATCAAAACTGAAATTCCTCTTTTATCTTTCTTTTCTTCAGCCGCTCTAGCTAATAGCTTAGAATTTTTAATACTGTACTCGAAGTAGTCTCTTTTCAAATAAATTAAATTCTTCTTTACCTTTTCAATATCTTTTTCAATAAATTCTCTTTTTAATTTTTGCATTTTATCGAATATGTCCCTATCTCCCGTTCTTGCATGAATATCCTGCAATTTCTTTATTTCGTCCTCTAACTCTTTTTCCTTTTCCTTATTTTACCTATTATTAATACAAGAGAGCCTAATGCTTTCTCCCCTAAATATTGCCTTCATGGTATCCCATAATATTCCATCATTTACATCCTTTGTATCATTAATTTCCCAGCATTCTTCCCATCTTTTTATTATCGTTTCCTTACTCTTTTGATCTCTATATAACCTTGTATCATAGCTCCATGTACCCCTTTTTTGTTTTTCATCACTTAGTTTAAATTCCGTAATTATTTTAGCGTGATCAGATTCCTTAATCATACCAATTTCAATATTTTCAACCTTATCTATCATACTTTCTGAAGCCAAAACATAGTCAATTCGTGAATAAGAATTATGCACGTGCGAAAAAAATGTATATCCCCGTTCTGAGCCTCTAATTTTCCTCCAAACATCCTGTAATCCCGTTATTTTTAACCACCTATCCATCACCCTATTAGCACATGTACGCTTAGCCACATTTGTAGTATCCAAACCTGATCTGATCAAATTAAAATCTCCAACCATTATTAACTTGGACACCCTTTCTGATTCTATACTTTGATACACCTTATCTAAAAATTCCTCCTGTTTTTCGTTTGGCGCGTATACATTAACAAAGGTTATATCCTCATTATTAATAAATCCCCTTGTTATAAGAAATCTCCCTTCTGGATCTACAACTGTCTTTACTTTTGTAAATCCTAACTTTTTTGATATTAATATGGCAACCCCTCTTGCCTTAGACGTACCCAATGCCTTCTCATAATATTCTATCCCCTTTATATACAATTTATTTACATCCTCACTTTTTTGATGCGTTTCTTGCAAGCATATCACATCTGGCCTATCTTTCCTAATTACCGCTTCCAGACGTTTCCTCTTAATAATACTGCCGGTGCCTTTCACATTCCATGATAACACCCTAATCGATTTCATAATTCTTTATTATTTTTCGCTTGCAACAATTCCATCTCCTACAAGCATGTGCTAATCCAACCCACAAAACATAAGCAGACAGCTGAACACAAAACATAAAACAATAAATCATCACCCTCCCCGCCATTTCGAGATGAAAAAGAAAAACACCCCTGCAAAACAAGGGGGGAGGGGGGAGGGGAGACAACACTCACAAACCAAACCACCACTTCTCCTGCCTAATTACCCATTCTAAATACTATTTATTTTTTCATGCCACCAATTCCACATGAGGATTCTATCATCGCTTTATATTGTGCCTTACAGTTACTTCAATTGCAATTTTTACACCGTTGTATCATTCCACACTACCTAGTTCATCCTGGCTAGACAACGCCACCCTCATATCCTTCATCTGCTCTTCCTCTTCCCTGTCATATGTTGTATAAACCCTTGCTATTACCTCTTTAAGATCTTCCCATTCCTTGGAGTTTCGGTCGATTATCTTTGCCTCTGCAAGTATGTCTAAGACATATGACCCATCCCTCAACATGTATGGTTTTCCAGATACTATGAATTTTAGCTTTTTTAAGGCAAGTCAAAAATAAACAATTCCTTTTTCCCTCAACTTCCTGGTTACTGGTTTGATTTGTGTTCTCCATGTTCTCTCGCCAATAGAAATATCGTTATAGATCTCTATACTATTCCCTTCCATTTTCAATATACTTGACCCAGATTTCCTGATATGTCGCATTAACATCACCTTCAAACCTTCACTAGCAAACCTCAATAGCACATTTCTGTCTGCTGTATTATGCTTCTTAGACCCTAATCTATGCACACTTAATACATCCTCAGCCTCGAACTTCCTATCCATACCTAAATCATTTAACCAACTCATTATTCTGGCCTTCAGCTGATCAGGGCGGGCCTCAGAAACATGCCTAATTATATTTCTTTTTCTAGATTGGTCTTCAAGTAACTCCAGTCTCACTTCATGATCATCCACTTTTACTTCTCTCCCTTTAGCTTTTTCCTGCACCTCTTGGACATGTCTCTTTACATTTTCAACCTCCTTTGAAATTGAACCCATTCCTTCTTTTACATCATTCACCTCTTCCATTATCTTGGCAATTTCAACTTTAGCTGATTCCATCAAACCTGTCACCACTGACAGCATTTTTTTGCTGAAAAGCCTCAAAACTCTCTTGCTGCAGTTTAATAAATTCTTGATTATCCCTCGCTCGCTGCTCTTCTAAATTTTGGAACTTGGTCTGAAGGTACTTCTCAAGACTATCTAGTCTCATTTCAATAGAGCCTCTACATTCATTCACATCAGGGCTATCCCCTTCCACACTTTCCTCTACACCTCCTTCTATTACTTTCTTTCTTATAGCTCCCCGAGCATTGGCCTCTTTAAATTCAATTTGCTGATCCTCTTGATTTATATCTAACTGTTGTAATTGCTGTTTCTCTTGTACTTTCTTCTTTGCTGCCATGCTTGCTCTAAGCCTATCTAGCTCCTCAGCTTCCAAAATTTCGTCCTTTAAGGACTTCCTTTGTTCCTCACCACCTGCTCTTACTAATCTACCTGTTCTTAGCCAAATTGGATCTATTTCTATCTCTTCTCTCTGCTGCTTTCTTTTTTCTTTTCGACTCATTCACTCTATTCTAAAATAGTCCTAACCAGGTCTACACAACTTTATCCACGCTTTTAACCAATACCCTATACAATTGTCACCTTATGCCCCAATACATAAACAACCATAGTTTACAATCCCTTTTATAATTAACTTCAACCACTATGGATTCAAGTTAATCCAGCTCATTACTCTACACAAGGCAAGTATACAAAACACAGGTCTTGAAGAAAGAAAAAAAATTGTTCCTATAGTCCAACCAGTTGAGCAGTACACAGCTGCACCTGATGATAAAGCAACTCCAGGGCTAGCCTTGATTTTATCACTGTCCTTGGCACAGCAGCTGTGAAAACTAATTTTCTTTTTTTTTTCTCTTCACTTTCTTTCTTCTTTCTGCCACAGTCAAAATCACAGTCACAAATTGCCCTCCACCGCTTAAGCACCAGCTCTATTTTACACCCCCACAATGGTCCAATGATCAGGGCTCATGGAAGGACCCTGCCCAACAGTCACTCAAACACAATATCCTCTGCCCTTCCAGCACACCACTTGTAAAACAAGTTCAACACAAACCAAGTCCAAGTTCCAAGGATAGAAGAAATAACACGCCTAAAGGACTTCCACACTTTCAGCCAACGCTCAGTAGTATTTTCGGGGGACGCACATCCAACCAATGCACTGGTCAACACGGGCTGCCCAGACTCCTGCTCCGGATTAGGGCCCTTTGGGATCAATTGGGACTCACTTCCGCACCCCCAATTGACTCCCCTCAGACCCCTATCCCCACAGAGTAACGACTCCTTCTCCGCCCGACACAACCAGAGCACTCTCCTGACCACTTTGCGTTTAGCGTCCCCAAACTCTAAGCGGCGCCGAGACTTCAGCCGCCCACAAAAGCGCTTCTCCTTGCCGAGACCTCCCTCCTAAACTCCGTCCTCTGTTCTCCGGCAGCGCCACTCCAGCCGAGACCAAAATCGTTATTTCCTTCCACCCTGGAACTCTGCACGCGAGATCATGCTCGGCTCTCCTCCTCTCTCCTCTGCTCCACTCCGCCACTCGAGCCTCCTCCAAGCACTGCCGAACCCCAGATTTTGCCAAGATTCATTTCTCTCGAACACAGCTATTGCCAGCTCCCAAGGAAGCGCTTCTCTTTGCTGTCACCTCTGCTCGTAAACTCCATTCTCCAACAGCACCACTAACTCGGCTCTCTGCACTTGAGAAACAGCTGCAACAGTTTTACTCTTCCCCGTTGTCCTCCAGGCTCCAAATACCTCCAGTTACAATCTACCAACTTCACATTCCTTCCAGAAACATTTTCCTTCAAAAACGTAACAGTTTAGCATTATATATCCACATTTGTGGCTCCCCTTTCCAAGCAGTGGTGAGAAAAACGATGTGCTCAGTCTACCATGATGCTCCTCCCCTCCCTAAAAAATAAATTTTATATTGGTTGTTTTAATCTGTTACCTTTTATATCCATGCAAATTAAACCTCTAGTTTGAGCAATCATATCTGGAATATTTGATTAGCTAGCAGTAATTTTTAATGTTAGGTGTTCCTAGACCTACTTCTTTCTGCAGCATATAATTATTTTTGTTTAGCCTTGCTTTTTTATTAGCATTACAAAAGGTATTAATCAAATTTTGCCACTCCATGTGTTATCTCTTAGGGTTAAATGCTTTTAATGGAGATTTTAAGCGGGGGGGAAAATTAAGAGATTGGGATTTGGAGATAAAGAATGTATGGTAAAGGTAAAGGTTGCCCTTGCTCAAAAGCCAGTCATATCCAACTCTAGTGTTCAGTGCTCATCTCTGTTTATAGCCAAAGAGCCAACGCTGTCTGCATCTGCAGATGTTTCCATGGACAGGTGGCAGACAGGCAATTTGGATAGCTAAGTGACTTCCTTTGCAAAGTGAAGTTTAGGATCTCGTTATGTTCTGGTGCTTTTCGCGCCTATCTGTCATTTGCAGGCATTTTGTCTCCTTTGCTTATGGTAGAACTTTTGCAAAATTATGGCATTTATCCAGTAAGTTGTGTTTCTCATGCATATGTTCAGACCTAGTAGCTACATTGTCTCTTGATAAGTCTTTGTGCTTTCAGGCAAACACTTAGAACTGTTGAATAGCACTTCTCTTCTGCCCTCATTCTTTTTGGATCTGAATTTGAATTTATGGTTTCAGTGAGAAACAATGTACACAAGATTTCTCACTTCTGTGACATTATACTACCATACTGCTACTTAACTGTTATGCTATAATTTTTGTTGACTTTGGTATTATTTTTGCTGACTTTGGTATTATTTTTGTTGACTTTGGTATAGCTTGCTTGTCTCTTCATTAACTCTTATTTAACAAAGAACTATTAATGCTTCTGTGCATGCCATCATGCTTCTTTCTTTCTTTGCTATAGGATACCAGAAGGTCCTATTGATCAGGGACCTGCTGCAGGAAGAGTACTTGTTCTAGAAGAACAGCTAATAAAGGCCAAAGAACAGATGGAAAACTATAAGCAACAAACAGGAGAGGGTTTGTATATAAATATTTTCTTTTATATTAGAATGGATATGCAGTTTTATAAATGTACAGTGGAACCTCATACTGTACAATAATCGCCCCGCATAGCAATGAAATCGTATAACAATTAGGTTTGGGGGGAAATGGCGTCCTGCATAACAATTTTCCCTATGGTACAAAAATTGTACAACAATTTTTCAATAGGAAAAACCACTTAGTGGAAAAAAAAATCGTTGTACGATGCATCCCATAGGGAAAATCGCTATGCGATGCATGCATCGTATAGCAATTGTTTTTGTACAACAACGTGGAATAGATTGAAATTGTTGTATGAGGTACCACTGTATGCTTTTTTTCAGGGGTGCCCAAACTATTTGGGCCAGGGGAACAGCTGAGCGGGCCAGACCACACCCCCGGACACATGGTGTGTTTGCACATGCGTGGCACGGACGCTTCTGCGCATGCATGAAACAAAATGGCCATTTGCGTGCATGCACCCACGCCAAACCAGAAAATAAAATGGCAGCTTCTGTGCATGCATGAAAGCTGCCATTTTATTTCCTGGTTTGCATGGACGCTTCTGCGCATGCCCGAAAGCGGCCATTTCATTTCCTTCACCAAACCAGGACACAAAATGGCCTCTTTGTGCATGCGCAGAAGCGTCCATATTTACTTCCTGGTTTGACGAGGGTGTTGGGGGCCGGATGAAATGGCTTTGGGGCCAGTGCTGGCCCACGGGCCGTAGTTTGGACATGCCTGCTTTGTTTAGTGGGATAAACAATTTTGATAATTCTTCCCTCTCCTTTCCCCTCTATTTTATTAGTGGGCTTAGGAAAAGATCATGAAATACTGAGGAGGAGGATTGAAAATGGAGCCATGGAACTTTGGTTTTTTATCCAGAGTGAACTGAAGAAACTAAAAAACACGGAAGGAAACGAATTACAAAAACACATTGATGAGCTTCTATTTGACTTGGGTGATCATGAAAGGTAGTATTAACTATTACTTCAAAATTTCTGTACTAAAGATTGGAAGCTGGGCAAAACAGGCCCTAAATATATTTCATTTTTAGGTACTTCTATTTATTTGAGTGATAAATAAAATACGTCATGGCAAATTATATCAGCTGTTTCTGTTAGCTTAAGCTATAAATGAGTGGTGCTTGCACCATTTGGGCAGGATATTAGTCAAACGTATATGTGCATGCATGCATGTGTGCATGCATGCTTTAGTACATAGAATGCATGCAACTTCCCCTCAGCTCCACTGTACAATATCTGACACTTGTGCTTCTATAGCATTTTCTTGCAAATACAGAAGAAGTCATCAGTGTGGAGAAATGTATACCTTTCTGTAGATTTTGTATGTTTAGATTTGGTGTCATTGTGTAAATAGCTTCACTTGATGCAATTTTTACATAGCAAGAAGAATATGATAGGGACCCAGTTGTCTTCCTACTAATCCTCTTTCAGTTTATAGCTAACATATTTAATAACTGAGATTTCTTTGCCCAATATAAGAAAATCTGTAAATAAAAAATTCCTACAGTAATTTTGGGGATGTGTGTTTGCAAGCACCAAGCCAATGTGTTTACATCCCGGTTAATCACTGTGAAGGATCCTTCCCTGCTAACTAAGAATGGGCTGAAAGTTACAAATATTCTTACAGTAAGCAACAGGATGTCTCAAATGGTCCATGGGGTCGCAAAGGGTCAGAATCGACTGTGCGACTGAACAACAACAACAACAACAAAAGTAGAAGCAGCTAAGTGTAGTACAGTGGTACCTTGCATAACAAACGCATCGTATAGCAAACAATTCGCACAATGAAGCATTCACTATTTGTTTGTTTGTTTGTTTATTCATTCATTTATTTATTGTTAGATTTCTATACTGCCCACTTGACCACGGCCGACTCAGGGCGGTTCACAACATGAATAAAACAGATTAAAAACAGAGTTAAGAACCCACCCCTAAAAAGGGGTGCAGGTACCGAGGAACCATGGGGGAAGGCATACTCCTCTATACCAACCACCTAATGGAAGCCACCCCTCTACCTTCACCCCAAACTTGGCCCACCAGCCAGGTTTTTAGTTCTTTTCTAAAGGGCAACAACTCCGTCTGGAGACGCAGTTCTACTAGCAGAAGGTTCCAAAGGGCCGGTGCAGACGCAGAGAAGGCCCTCCTCCTTGTGCCAGAGAGGCGAGCCCCCCTGGCCAATGGCACAATTAGAGAGCCCCTCCGGTCCGCTCTGGTTGGACAGACAGACGTCCTTAGGGCGATGCGGTCTCTGAGGTAACCTGGCCCACTACCATATAGGGCATTAAAGGTCAAAACCAGCACCTTGAATTGCACCCAGAGGCAAACTGGTAACTAGTGCAACTCCTGAAGCAGTGGTGAGGCATGGGCATAACGTCCACACCCCATCACCACCCGGGCCGCAGCATTCGGGACCAGCTGCAGCCTCCGAATGGTCATCAGGCAGCCCCATGTAGAGCGCATTACAATAATCTAGTCTGGAGGTCACCAGTGCGTGAGTGACCATGAGCAAGGAGTTGCGGTCCAGGAGTGGGCGCAACTGGTGAATCACTCGAAGTTGGGCAAAGGCCCTCCTGGCCACAGCCGCCACCTGTTCTTCTAGTAGCAGCCGCAAATCCATGAGGACCCCCAAGTTGCGCACCGGGTCAGTCTGGGGCAAGATAGCCCCATCCAAAACCAAAGATGGTAGCTCCCGGGATAGCGCAGGACCCCCTATCCATAACCACTCAGTCTTACTAGGATTCAGTTGTAGCCCACTTGCCCCCATCCAGACCCCAACAGCCTCCAGACAACTAGAAAGGACTTTGACTGCATCACTGTAGTCCCCATGGGCCGAGATGTACAACTGTGTGTCATCCGCGTACTGATGGTACCGCACCCCGTGGGAATGGATGATCTTACCCAGCGGCTTCATGTAGATGTTAAACAGGAGAGGAGAGAGAACCGAGCCCTGAGGCACCCCATACTTGAGAAGCCTAGGACTGGACCTCTCACTCTCCAACCACACCGACTGGGTCCGGCCCCTCAGAAATGAGGAAACCAAGACCACAGAGTGCCCTGGATCCCCAATCATCGGAGCTGTTCCAGAAGGATACCGTGGTCAACGGTATCGAAGGCTGCTGAGAGGTCAAGAAGAGCAAGGATAGACGGATGACCGCCATCCCGCTCCCGCCAGAGATCATCCATCAGCGTAACCAATGCAGTCTCAGTACCATATCCAGGTCTGAATCCTGACTGGAAGGGGTCCAGATATTCTGCTTCATCCAGTACCCCCTGCAACTGATGCGGCACTGCCTTCTCCAGTACCTTCCCCAAAAAGGGAAGGTTGGAGACAGGTCTGTAGTTGGTTAGGACTGCTAGATCGAGGGACAGCTTCTTCAGGAGGGGGCGCACCAAAGCATGTTTCAACGGTGCAGGAAACATCCCCGGTTACCATTGCTATGCAATGGAGATACCCTGTATAATGAGGGAAAATCATTATGCGGGTTTTTGGTAACCTGGGTATATCCGCTTAATGGGAACCCCAGTTAACAAACTTTTTTCCCGTTATGTGGGGCATCTCCCATAGGGAACCATATAGCGGGAAAAACTGCATAGCGAAGAGCTCCGTGAAATTAAGTTCTTTTGTTATGTGAGGTTTTACTGTATCTTAGAACAAGTTTATTGTAAAGTTGGAGGAAGTAGAGACAGTGAAAGTGGGGAGATTGGAAGAAATTTTTGATAACTAGTGAAATGTTAAAAACAAAACAAAAGTGGGGTTGGAAAATCTTCTGATGCAAGGAAATTTTGGCAGTAAGTATTGGTATGGCAAGACTCAGGATAAGAGAATGAGAAATTTCGCAAGTACTGTATCAGTCATATAAATAGTCCATACTGATGTATGCTTACTGTCAGGATGTTCTTCCAAATACTGTATTTAGATAAAATTTACTTTTTATCATTTAAAATTGTTATTCCTACCCTCTGGAACTGTTTGTATTTTCCAGTAAAACAGAAACACTTTATAGTTTTGTATAGGGTTTTCCAAATTGGTAACATCAGTTTATAAGAGCTGGGCTTAGTGATTGAATCTAGATATCCCTTTCCTATCCCATGCTCTGTTACACATGCATACTTCATCCTTGTTTTCTCAAAACATACGTGTATGAGCTTAATTTGCCAAGATAACACTTTAAGGTAGGCCGCACCAACAGAGTACTAGGTGATTTCAGATTGCATCTCTGAGTTCCTCATTATTGCTTTTGGTAGGTAGAGCTGATGGCAGTTGCAGAGCAAAATCATCTGAAAATTCACATTTGCCTGCTCCTGCTACAAGGATTATTAGAGAGCAGCCTCCTCTCACATAAATAGTTGTAAACCCATACATAAAATCTAATTGTGCAGCAGGGTTTTCTGGGCAGATGGCACGATAATAGGACAACTAAACCTTTGAGCCCTAACACTTTAATACCCTTAACTAGAATAGAATATAGGGAGGTAGGGTGAAATAATTATTTTTCTCCTCTGCTTTTCCTATATTAAATGGCGTGGACTTCACAGTTATGTTAACAGGTGAGATGGCAGGCATTGTACCTGTGGTATTATTCCAAGAATACTACCAGTAGTCTGACTGTAACAGAGAATGCCCTTTGAAAACTAGTAGTAGTTCTGTGCTCAGATAGTGAAGAGAAGTTACTGTAATTCCTTCTACTAAAAATGTAATAAAGCATTATTAACAAGCGGAAGAATAATGGTGTAGTTGTAAGTGTAGTATACGTTACCAGTTTTGGTAAGAAGAGTGTGACAGAATTATTCTTAAATATATGAAATAACTGATAAGTAGTTCAGAACACATCAGAAATAGACATTCTATCTATACCTATAAATCCAAGGGTTAACCGTTGGAACTTGCTATACGTTTCTGCATCCGTCCATCCTATCCCATACCGAGCCTCTTGCACTCGCCCAAACCTGGTCCGGAGGTTACTGCAGGGTTGCGAAATACGCCAGTGGGGCAAGAGCCCCACGAACGCGTAAAAAGGAAAAGAACTTCACTTCCCAAACGTTCTCTGCACCACGCCACACCACACCACAGCCAATCAGGCTGAGAGGCGCAAGCAAAAATAATGTTGGGAAACGCGGCACGGCCAATTAAAATCGAGCCGCAGGGGGAAAAAACGTCGCACAAACGCAAACCAAAAACGCAAAACTACAAGTCACAGCATCCACCGGCGCGTGAAAATTAAAATTAAAAACGCAATGGTAGCGCAAGTCCCCAGCAGGCAGTTGCAGCGCCTTACAGCCTCGCAAAACAAAAAGCCACAAAAAACCACCGCGATACACCCACCGGCCTTCTTTCCTGGAGCAACGGGGAGAAAATGGACTCCTTCTCCTCCATGCTACTCCGCCGAAGACACGGCGAGACCACCGCCGGCCTCAAGGTAAGTTGAGCCGGGGTGGGAAAAAAAACAGCAGCAGGCAGCAGTTTGTCAGGGGAAGCACCCTCCCTGGCGAATGACTGACTGCTGCCTTTGTACTTCCGACGGAGGTAATACAAAAGCAGCAGCCAGCAATCCGCAAGGAAGAGCACCACCCCTTATGGATCGCTGCCTGCCGATCTCCGGTTAGGTAAGCCAGGAGAGAAAGGAGACAGAGAGGAGAGAACCATCGTCAGGCAGATAGCTCTTCTCTGCCTCCTTCTCCCCCGACCTACCTAACGAACCTTACGGGGGGAAGAGCCAGCTGACTGCCGGCTTCTCCTTTTCCCCATTGCTGCATCGAAACCAAATTTTGAAGCAGCAATGGGGAGAAGAAGAACCAACAGGCAGCCTGTTCTTCACGCAAAAGTATACACCAACAACAAACACCAAAATTAATAAAATTAATAAAACACAAATAAATCAATAATTAAAAAAACCATTAATACACAAAAAACAACAAAATCCACAAAAACATCCACAATACCAGAAAAGCACCTAACTACAACACGAGAATCCCTAACTCTAACAACACAACTACCACAAATTACACAAATACTGTAAACAACAAAATCACAAAAATTAAACAAACCAGAAATAAACAAACCAATTAAACAAACCTAAACCCCAACCAAACCACAAAAGAACAAACAGAAAACCTCCCAGCCCACCACCACAAAAACAAAACAAAGAAAAACCCCAGAAGAAAGAAAACCAGAGAACTCACCAGCACGTCCTCCTTCCATGAGATCAGAACAGAAATGAAGAAACAAAGACTACTTACTGGAAGAAGCCCCACCTAGAGGCCAGGAGAGAAAAAAACATGTGAAACTAAAACAAAACCACAGCCCCACCTGCAGGGCGGAATATTAAAAACAACTCAAAAACAAAATGCCCCACCTAGAGGCCACAAGAATAAAAACAAGTCAAAAACATAACAATAAATCAAAAGTTTACACAAATAACAAACATATGTTAAATAAATAAAATAAAAAAGATTTATAGCATCCTCTGTTGATTTTCAACTCAAATAAAACCCCAAAACATCTAAACACAGTTTAAAAACATTGAATGTAAAAAAATGTACTTTCACATTTTTCAAAATATTACCTACGGTACAACTATTAACAAAAAAAAATTCACATACTAAAACATTATTTGGTTAAATAAAACAATTTGAAACAATTATATCATCCTTTGCACCTTTTTTTAATCCACAAAAAAACACCAACAAGCAGATTACAGTTTATAACAGCCCGGCAACACCGGGCAACCTGTGCTAGTTATCAATAAATCTAGTAAAGTTCAGAAGTTGGAACTCATATATGATTGGGACCCTGCCTCTAGATTTCTGCTGTTTCTGTTTTCTTATTTGCATGGTTGGTCACAGTTTTCTGTTGGTATTTCTCGGTAGACTGACTGATTTAATTGAACGCAGCATGCTCGTGGACAAGTTCATGGAAAAATCTATAATTGTACTTTAAAATTATTTAAAGTTTTCATAGCAATAGTAGCGATGGAGCTTGATACTTCAGATGGTATTAGACTCTAGGTCCAATGTCTGGTGGCCAGAGTGCAGACTAGCAATATCTGGAAGGTCAGGTGTGTCTCTGAGACCATCATGGGAATGTGAAAGGCAATTTAGAAATATAAAGAGCTTTCTGCTGGTATACAGTGTACAAATATGTATATATTTCTTCTTTGTTGTCACTGTGAATTACAGAAATGGGTTTTTACAGTAGACCACTCAAAGTACAGATATTACGGGCAACTAATCTATTTTTCTGTTTGATATTATAAACTCCAGTTGGTTAGAGGTGTATACTGTTAAAGAGATCAGTTTCTCCAGGAGTATATTTCATCATAAGAGTCACTGCCACAGTGCAAAGATCTTCTAAAATATAAAAGCCAAATTTAACACAGTTATATACACTGAAGATGATTTATTCTTTGCCAGTCTCAGCCCTAACTAGATTAATTTGTTTGCCATAATGTTCAATAACTGTACATTTCCTTATTTTGACAAGTGGAACATATTAAATTTGCCTCTAATCTAGACCTGGCATTAAAGTGAATTATTTATGTCTCTGTTTATTTTTGTAAAACTGATACTTTAGGTACCATTGGCAAAATAGTATTTTATAAGATGTTTCATAGATGCGATTGGCTTCAGACACAGAATAATTTTTTCAGTTGGTGGAAGCACTTGCTGCTAATGTTTATGACCATGGTGTTATATATTAACACCAATATATTGAGCATGCCAACTATGCTATTTAATATTTAATTACTGTCCGTTTTCCTATGATCTGCATTCATCAAGGGGATGGAAGAAAATCAGTGTACAGGTATCATTTGAACCTGTTGCAGTATATGGATATTGGGAGAAAGTGGTTGAACTCTTGTTGCTTAATGTAAGTCACAACTCAAGTAGGTCTGTTGACTCTCTGGAATTGATGGAAGAGTTAATTCACCCAGTTCCCACTGATTCAGTGGGTTTATTCTAGCTGTTACTTATTATGCTAAACAACAGGATTTTATCCACTACACTGTATTTCCCTTATTTGGGATATGATGCAGTACTGTATATCATGATATATTGGAGATCTGTATGATAACATTATCTGGCCAAGATTAAATTGTTGCTATCATCCGTTATCTCAAGACTCATAGGATCCTACCAGAGATTAAGTCCATCACTTTTCTTCAGGTATCCTCTGTCATGTCCTCTCTAGTAAGGAAATTTTTACTAATAAACAATAGTTTTAATAGTTCAGCATTTGGCATTCATAATACCTATTTCTCTCTCCTGTTTATCAAGCCAACAGTTGTACACCATGCGTTTAGGCTGCAGCATGGTTTAAAGTCTAGTCACCTCTGTCTCCTGATTTTGGGGAGGGCTTGTTTTGGGAAACTGCCATTTCCTGTCCCAAGCCCAGATGGGAAAGGAGGAGGATTGAGGGTGCATGAAGCTACTGTATAAGAATGTTCAAATTAAATAAAGCAGTTGGTTTGGATGAAATGTCAGCCAAACTTTTAAAACATGTAAGTCTGGAATTGATATGTTTTCTGACCAGATTTTGCAATCCTGGGTCAAGTCTCAGGATTGGAGATGGGGTGTTATTGCTAAGTTGTCAAAGAAAGGGAAACCAAAGGAGTGCATGAATTGGAGAGCTATTACATTCTCTTGGTACAAGGGAAGGTTTGTTTGTTTTTTGATTCTCTTAAAATGAATACAAGATGCAGTAGATCATTGGCTATGAGAAGAACAGACTAGTTTTCACTTTGGGAGATCATGTGCAAAGCAAATGTTCATCTTGAGGAATGTAATCAAGGGTACATAGAGTTTAACCGTCTGCTGTGCCTTAATTTTATTGACTTTAAAAAGAAATTGATAGCATCCATTGTGAATCAATGAGGAACATCCTGTGCCTGTGTGGAATTCCTGATCGCTTTATTAGTGTTTTTCAAAACCTGTATCTAGGCTCTAGGTTTGTATAAAAACAGATAAAGGGACCACCCTTTTATGATATACAGACAGGTGTTAGACTAGGGTGCATTCTGTCAACCCTTCCATTGGCATCCAATGAAATGAGAGATCCCAACTTAAAGATCTGGACTTTGCAGATGATATAGTTCTTATAGCAAAAACAAGAAATCTATAACAGATGACCAAAGAACTAGATAGAACGGCTGTTTTTGTGGGGTTATGAATAAATATAGGTAAGACAAATGGCAGGAATAAAACTGACCTGATTCTACAGCAACGGTGTGAGTTTAAGGATGTTGACCTTGGTAGTATTATCTCAAATAATGAGGAACTGGGAGATTTTCAGCAGTTTACAGATGAATGCGCTGCATATGGTTGCCAATTTCAATGGCTACGCTCGTAAAGATAGGGTTTTATGTGCCTATTATTATGCTGATGGCTATATACGTCTGTGAAACTTGGAAAATGTAAGCAAAATCACCACATAAGTTTAATGTTTTTCACGATGGTGCCTGAGACAGATCTTTAAAACATGCTACTGTGATCACATCACAAATGATGAGGTTTTGTGAAGAAGCGGCCTTCGTAGCTTATACACAGTTGTTGCTGAAAGGAGATGAAGATTTGCAGGCCATGTTTTATGGATGAGTAATGAAAAAATTCCAAAAACAGCACTGGTGTGGATACGTCAGAGCAGGCACAGAAGAAGAAGGAGATCAAGCAACACCTGGCGGAGAACGTTCACAAACAGTATTTTACAAATAGGTGTCCACTGGAATGAAGTTGAAAATCTAACAATGAATCAGATTCACTGGATTAATCTCATTGCCCAATATGCTATCTATACCTATAAAATGGTGCGTTAACCGTTGGAATGTGACAAAGGATGTTGCACCAGGCCCCACTAGCCCCATCCGAGCCTCCATGCACTCGCCCGAACGGGGTTTGCAGGTAACTGTCGGGTTGAAATTTTCGGCCCGGGGGCAGGAGCCCCCCGGACGCAAACAAAAAAAGGGAACTTCAATTCCCAACATTTCTTGCTCCACACCAGAGCCAATCAGGATGAGCGGAGCAGCAAAAGGAACGTTCGGAAACACGCCGTGGCCAATAAAAAAAAAGCCACAGGAAAAAACCCGCTACAGTAAGCAAACACGCGCAGGCTAAACTTCAAGTCCCAGCGTCCTGCACGCCATTAGCGCGCAGAACGCTGAGGCAGCCGGTGCGCGAAAAATAAAAGTGAAAAAGCTGCCGCTGCCCTTCCTTCTCACGGGCCAGCCAGCATGGCCTGCGGGGGAAAAGGCCCCCCGCCTCCGCTGCCCTTCCTTTCTATGGGCCAGCCGGCGCGTGAAAAAAAGAAAAAAACCTGCCGCCGCTGTCCTTACTGTTGACGGGCCAGCCATTGAGCCTGGCCCATGAAAAAAAAGACACCCCCGCCCTTTTCTGCTCACGGGCCAGGGAGTGAGCCTGGCCCGCGAACCCCCCCCCAAAAAAGACCACCCTCCACCCTTTTCTGCCCACGGGGCAGGGATCAAGCCTGGCCCGCGAACCCCCCCAAAAAAGACTACCCCCTGCCCTTTTCTGCCCACGGGCCAGGGATCGAGCCTGGCCCGCGAACCCCCCAAAAAAGACCACCACCCCGCCCTTTTCTGCCCATGGGTCAGGGATCCAGTCTGGCCCACAAAGAAAAAGACCCCCCCCCAAAAAAAAGTACACAAAAAACATTCAAAAACAATCACAAAAACATGCAAAACCAGTCACAAAAACAGTCAAAAAGAAACACAAAACATTCAAAAAGTAACAACAAAAACAGCACAAAGACACCCCCCCAAAACCCAACACAACCCACCCCCCCAAAAAAAACCCCACACACCAGAGAGCTTACATGGAGACGACTTCACTCCATGACGGCCGGTACTCAAATGAGAAAATAATGAAAATGCTTACCGGAAGCAACACCCAGAGGACAGAAGAGAAGAATTATAGAGAGGAAGAAAAGCTCAGCACCCCCACCCAGAGGCCACAAGAGAAAAAACATTCAAAAATATTGAAACTTATAAGATTAATTCCCAAATTAATCAAATAAGTTATCAAAAAATTCAAAAATATTCACACTAATCTCAAAAAATACCAAAAAACCCACAAAAAACCCAGAAATCACTTTTCACTCAAAAAATCCAAAAAACCAAAACAAAAAATTAAAATGCATAAAAATAAAGATTTAAAAAAGTAAAAAAATTAATTAACATTAAATAAATTAAATTAAAATAAAATTTGCATTAACATAAAACAAAAACCTTCCAAAATCAATTTAAAGAGCCCGGCACTGAGGAAGCCGGCGCGCAAAAAATAAAAATAAAAACACACAATGGGAGCGCAAATCCACCACTGGCGGATGCAGCGCCTTGAAGCCACAAAATCATAAAACCTTTCAACACCATTTAAAACAGCTCAGCACCATTGGTTCAGAAAAAAAACCTTTATTATCCAACACAATTTTACAAAGCCCGGCGCCACCGGGCAAAATATGCTAGTATAGTATAGGAGGAAGTAAGTCTAAGTTGTTTGGGGATGTAAGTGTTAATGTCTATTTGGTGCAGGAATGAACAGCTTTGTTTGGTATATTCCTGTGGAGCCCCTGGGGCCATGTGAATCACCAAAAAAGTGAAACATGGAAATCTACTTCTAATTTTAAAACTTAATATTTTTGGTATTAAATTGTGCATCAGAACACACCATTTCATATAGGCAAAGGTGTCAAAATGCATTTTATCTCATTAATTGTTTAACCTGTATTCAGAACATATGCAAAAAGTTGGACTATGTTCAGATGAACGAGAAGTGAAAATTTGTTGAACAAACATCAGTAATCTAAAGTATGCAGATGATCTAACTGGCAGAAAGTAACAATGGCTTGAAATGACTTATTTAAAGTGAGGGAATAAAGTGCCAAAGCAGGACTGCACTTGAACATAAGAAAACAATAATCATGGCTACAAATGAACTATACAACTTTAATGTTGTCAATGAAGAAATAGAAATAGTGAAATATTTTACATACCTTCATTCAATCATCAATCCAAATGGTGACTTCAGCCAATAAATCAGAAGAAGACTGAGATTTGGAAGGGCAGCAATAAAGGAATTAGAAAATATTATAAAGTATAAGAATGTGTCACTGGAAGCAAAGACTAAGATTATCCACATTCTTGCATTAATGATCAATTTATATTGGTGTGAAAACTGAACAGTAAAGAAAGCTGATAGGGAAAATTGTTTGAAATACGGCGCTGGAAGATACCCTGATTTACTAGAAAGTTGGACAAGTGAGTTCTAGAGAAAATCAAGCCTGATTATCTCTGGAGGCAAAAAAGATGAAGCTGAGGCTATTCTTTCTTGGGTACATAATGAGAAGACAGGAATCTCTGCAAAAGACAATGCTGGGAAAGATTGAAGGTGGTAGAAAAAGAGGAAAACCAAATGTGAGATGGATTGATTCCTTAAATTCACAGATTAAAATTTATGAGACCTGAGTGGGGTTGTTGAGTACAGAACATTTTGGAAATTTCTCATTCATGAACATAAGAACATAAGAACAGCCTTGCTGGAACAGGCCACAGCCCATCCAGTCCAGCATTCTGTCTCACACAGTGGCTCACCATTTCCTTCAGGGTATTCCCAAGGAGATGCCTTCACCTGCTTAGGATTCCCTGGAAATGGCATTGAGAGATATCCTGCCTATCTCTCCAACCCGGAGGTTGTCCTTAGGTAGCCATAATTATAGCCATTGATAGCCTTGTCCTCCATGAACTTGTCTAATCCTTTCTTAAAGCTGTCAAGACTGACAGCTGTCACCACTTCTTCTGGCAGGGAGTTCCATAGACCAGTGATCCTCTGGGTGAAAAAGTACTTTCTCTTATTTGTTTGAGAACTAGTACCCAAAAGTTTCATGGAGTGTCCCCTAGTTCTAGTGTTGTGCGATAGGGAAAACAGTTTTTCCTTATCCACTTTGTCCACACCGTGCATGATTTTATAAACTTCAATCAGGTCACCTCTTAGACGCCGTCGTTCAAGAGTGAAAAGGCCCAACCGTTGCAGCCTCAGATGGTAAGGAAGGTGTTCCAGTCCCCTAATCATTCTGGTTGCCCTCCTCTGTACTTTCTCCAACTCCATAATATCCTTCTGGAGGTATGGCGACCAGAACTGTACACAGTATTCCAGATGGGGCCTCACCATAGATTTATAAAGAGGCAAAATGACACTTGCTGACTTATTTTCTATACCCTTCCTAATGATCCCTAACATTGAGTTTGCTTTTTTCACTGCTGAGGCACACTGGGTTGACACCTTCATTGAGCTGTCCACCAGGACACCAAGGTCCCTTTCCTGGTTTGTCGCAGAGAGTTCAGACCCCATCAGTTTATAAATGTAATTGGGGTTTTTTGCCCCAACATGCATCACTCTGCACTTACTGATGTTGAAGCTCATTTGCCACTGTTTTGCCCACTCCCCCAGTGTCAAGAGATCCCTCTGGAGCTCTTCACAATCTCTCACAGTTTTCACTACCCTGTATAATTTAGTATCGTCAGCAAATTTGGCTACCTTGCTTTTTACTCCTACCTCTAGATCATTTATGAAGAGGTTGAAAAGCAGGGGTCCCAGTACTGAACCTTGGGGGACCCCACTCTTTACTTCCCTCCACTTGGAGAAGTGTCCATTTAGTGCTACCCTCTGTTTCCTGTCCCTTAGCCAGTTGCTGATCCAGGACAAGACCTGTCCCTTTATTCCATGACTGGTAAGTTTATTCAAGAGCCTTTGGTGTGGGACCTTGTCAAAAGCCTTCTGAAAGTCCAGATAAACAATGTCAACTGGATCCCCCTTATCCACATGCTTGTTGACACTCTCAAAAAATTCCAACAGATTAGTGAGGCATGATTTGCCCTTGCAAAAGCCATGTTGGCTCTCCTTTAGCAGCGCCTCCTCTTCTATGTACCTATTAATTCTATCTTTTAGGATGGTTTCCATCACTTTACCTGGGACACATGTCAAACTGACAGGCCGGTAATTCCCTGGATCACCCCTGGATCCTTTTTTGAAAATTGGTGTTACATTCGCTACCTTCCAGTCATCAGGCACAAACCCTGATTTGAGGGAAATATTATATATTTTGGCTAGGAGATCAGCAATTTCATCTTTAAGTTCCCTGAGAACTCGTGGATGGATGCCATCTGGTCCTGGTGATTTGTTAGTGTTTAGTTTAACAAGACATGCAAGGACCTCCTCCCTGGTTATTTCTATCTTGCTTAATTCTTCGGTTTCCCTCCCTACGAAGATAGGTTCTGTTTTGGGCATGTGGTCTCTATCTTCTTCAGTGAATACTGAAGCAAAGAATTCATTGAGTCTCTCTGCAATCTCTGTTTCCTCTTTAATAACCCCTTGCCTTCCATTGGCATCTAATGGTCCAATGGCCTTCCTAGTTGGGTTCTTACTTCTAATGTACTTAAAGAAGTCTTTGTTATTCCTCTGAGTATTTTTAGCTATACGCTCCTCAAAGTCTTGCTTTGCTTTCCTGATTGTTGCCTTGCATTTGTTCTGCCAGAATTTATGTTTCTGCCTGCTGTCCTCATTTGGACAAGCCTTCCATCTTCTAAATGAGCTTTTCTTGCTCTTGATCACTTCCCGAACAGCTCCTGTAAGCCACATTGGAGTCCTCTTGGACCTGGCAGTGCCCTTTTTCCTTTTGGGTATGCATTCCAATTGGGCCTCTGTTATTGTTTTTGTAAACAGCCTCCATGCCGCTTGGAGTGTTTGGACTCTCTCAATTTTCCCTTTCAGCTTCTTTTTTACTAGTTTCCTCAACTTTGGGAAATTTCCTTTTTGAAAATTTAAGGTCTCTGTGTTAGATTTTATCAGTGACTTGCGGTCTATGTTCAAGTTAAACATAATTGAGTTGTGGTCACTGTTCCCTATTGGATCAGTCACATTAACATCTTGCACCAGATCCTGAGTATTACTCAGGATCAAGTCAAGGATTCTTGTACCTCTAGTTGGGTCTTCAACCATCTGTCCCAGGGAACAATCATTGAGCATATCTAGGAACTTTATCTCTTTATCATGTGCTGAACAACAGTTCACCCAGTCTATGTGAGGGTAATTGAAGTCCCCCATTATAACCAGGCTTCCCTTCCTGGATGCCTCCTTTACAACATTCTCCAACTGCCAGTCTCCCTCAAGAGTTTGGGTCGGAGGCCGATAGTATATGCCTACTGTTAGACCATCCTTGTGGCCTGGTACTCTTACCCACAGAGCTTCTAATGGTGACTCTAAATCACCTAGATATTCCAATTCATAATATTTTATCACCTCTTTGACATACAAGGCTACACCACCTCCTGTTTGCCCCTTCCTATCCTTCCTGTACAGTTTGTAGCCTGGGATAACTGTATCCCATTGGTTATCATCCGTCCACCAGGTTTCAGTGATACCAATAATATCAATATTCTTATCTATTGCTAAGTATTCCAGCTCCCCTATTTTGTTCCGGAGGCTTCTGGCATTTGTATACAAGCATTTATATATGCATTTCTGACACAGTCTTTTGTGTCCAGTTGCATTGTTAGACTGCCTCTTGCATCCTTCTGCTAGAATGCTAGTGACTAGCTCCTTGCTCTGCTCAGTAATTTTTGCATCCTCCTCGCTACTCAAGTACACACTTTCCCGAACCGGATGCTGCCCAGCTCCTGTCGGCTTTCCCCCAGTTATCAGTTTAAAAGCTGCTCTGCAGCCTTTTTGATGTTGAGTGCCAGCAATCTGGTCCCATCATGGTTTAAATGCAACCCATCCCTCCTGAACAGATTTGGCTTGTCCCAAAATGTTCTCCAGTTCCTGACAAATCTGAAGCCCTCCTCTCGACACCACCGCCTCATCCACGCATTGAGGCTTCTGAGCTCTGCCTGCCTGGTAGGTCCTGCGCGAGGGACAGGCAGCACTTCTGAAAATGCTACCTTGGAAGTCCGGGACTTCAATCTTCTTCCTAACAACCTAAATTTGGCTTCCAGGACAGACCGCTTGGCCTTCCCAACATCATTAGTACCAACGTGTACCATGACAACTGGCTCGTTCCCAGTTCTCTCTAACAATCTATCTAGATTTCTTGTGATGTCTGCAACTTTTGCACCTGGCAGGCAAGTCACCATACGGTTATCATGTGCATCACAAATCCATTTCTCTGTATTTCTAATTATTGAATCGCCTAGTACAAGGAGCCTCTCTCCTGCAATCTGTTCATCTACATGCACCTCATCAACCATATTAAGGGAGAGAACCTCAGTTTGTTCCTGATGTTCATCTTCCTGGATCTCATCAAGTGTGATGAAGGAGAGATCATCAGGTGGAACCAGCTGTTCCTCTGTGTGTTCCTCGTCAGGTGTGATAAGGGAAAGAGCCTCAAATTTATTCTGTAATTTCAGACTCTCAGAGTGATCCCCTACTCTTCTCCTCCTTTGAGTCACATTCCTCCAACCATCTCCCTCCTGAGTTAGTGAAGGGCCTTCTCCCTCAGAACTGTGCCCTGTCTCTTCTTTGTCCAGCATAGTCTGCTCCGCTCTGTCCAAGAACAGCTCAAGCTCCTTAATTTGTTGGTGGTTAGATATGCGGGCCTCTAGCTGCTGGACCTTCTCTTCATGGGGTGGCCATGAGCTGGAGGCGACTTGATGGCATGTAACAAAAGCAAACTATGTATCTGTAGTTGTTAATATATTGTAAACATTCAGTATAATGATACATATCCTTTTCTGAAACTGCATATGACTGAGGGTGCCATTATACACTGGTTGGGTAGTGTCTTTTTCTACAAGAAATAATTTGAGTCTATAGATTGTATAAATAATTACAAGTTTACAACTAACTTGTGTTTTCTTTGGTGATTTAGAGTAGCCTATTTTGCTTCTGTTATGAAGGAAACTAAGAAAATATGAAGTGGCTGAATATTAGTTAAAATTTTGGAAATGTGAAGGTTGAAATGTTTATATTGATCTTTAAATTACAATTCTTGACCTGTTATAATGACAGCATGCAGATAGGTCGCCTTTGCTCAAAAGCCAGTCATATCCAACTCTAGGGTTCAGTGTTCATCTCTGTTTATATCCAAAGAGACAGCGCTGTCTGTAGACATTTCCATGGACATGTGGCAGGCATGCCTCAACACCCAAGTTCATGGAACGCTGTTTACCTTTCCCACCGAAGTGGTCTCTATTTATCTACTTGCAATTTCTTGCTTTCGAACTGCTAGGTTGGCAGGAGCTGGGACAGAGATGGGAGCTTACTCCATTATGCAATACCTGGGACTCGAACTCCGATCTTCCAGTCAGCAAGTTCATCATCTTAACCACTTGAGCCATCGCAATCCTTAGCATGCAGTTAGGATGATGGAAACCAGAAGTATTTCTGCCTGGTGTTAGCAAACCTAACAGGTTGCAAAATATGTTGAACAGCAGGAAGCCTGCATAGCAAGCCACTTTTAATATATTTACATCTTTCCTTAGTGCTTGATAGCAGTGACTCGTTCCAGTAAAAGTTGTGATGGCAATCTGCCTATTCTAGAGGATAAACTTTCATATGAAAGCTGCTTGGGAAGAAAAAAATGTACAAGCTTGAGATACATGGGGGAGGGGGAGAGGAGTTGGATTAGGGGAGGTCCACAGCTGGTTTACTTCTCATACCTTAACTGTTAAATATTTCAGCTTGTATCTAGGCCAGAGATTGCTGAATATGTCAAGTGCACGTCAAGTGTATGCACACACAGATAGGTGGCTTTGGCAATAAAATAAAGTGGGGAAAAAAAGATTCTCATTTTAAATATTTTCTGTATATTTGAAAAATAAAATTTCAACCATAAAACATTTAATTTTCATTTTATCATGGATTCTTGTCATTAGTTAAAATAACCACAAATTTTGTGTTCTCCCGTAAAACAGGTCAGTAATGACAGATCTGTACTACCTCAGTCAAACAGATGGAGCTGGTGATTGGCGAGAAAAAGAAGCCAAAGATCTGACAGAGCTTGTACAGAGGAGGATAACTTATCTTCAGGTAAGAATTCTGTAGATATATTCTTACTTAGATGGAAAGTAAGTAGAATTTTCTGGAGTAATGTCAGTAATTCTATTCGCTTGGCATCTGATAGAACCTGATACACAGCACAGCACAGCAGTATTTGAGAATATTTAGTAAGCATGCTTGCTGTGCAGCTATTACCATCATTTTTACTATTATTATTATTATTAGGTTTATTTCTATATCGCCTTTCTTCCCCAACAGGCAACTCAAGGCGGTTCACAACAGTAAAATAAACACTAAAACAAAATACAGCATTACAATATCAGAAAAAATAGCAATAAAAATACAATAATCAGCAAAATAAAAGATAAATACATACAAAATAATACAGTCAAATCCATATAATCAATGACATAGTAACAATAAATAAGATCCCCAGAGATACAATGTACAACAGATCATAAGCCCATACAGTGCGATACAAAGCGTCTTGCCTCACAGACCACAGCCCTAACACAGCACAAGGTATTAACTTGATCTGTTGGTATTCTTTTCACCATGAATGTTGATTTTAGTAGTTTCTACTAAACTGAATGTTACAAAAAGTATGTTTTCTTTGAATGGTGGTCTATTCCTTTGTCTCTAGAAAATATTATGTTACTTTTAATTGTTTTTAATGTACATGATGTCCCAAAAGTTGCCATACATAGACAAAATTGCATAACAACAGATATCTTGGAACATGTTTGCCATGAGTAGTGGGGAAGACTTCGTGGGTGCGTAGAACAAGATGGCCAGTTAGTAGAGAATATTTTGTAAAGATTTTACAAGACTTTGTAATGAGTTTATTTGTCAATAAAGGTACATTTAGCTACAGTTTCCTATTTTCCCTGTGTATGGCGACTTTTGGGACACCCTGTACAGTAGCACCTTACACAGACTACCATGAGTAACTGAAAGTGCAGAAAGTTACAAACTATATACTACATTCTATATAGTGGCTTCTAGTGGCTAGTTCTTATAATTACATCTTGGAAACATTTTTGAATTTTTTTTCATGCACTATTTTCAAGGCATGGGTAACTGAAACCATGGATACTATATTTGTTTTTAATGGTATTGAGAGTGGTTATGATTTCATGTTTTTCAATAAATGTGGCTTTATCTGTTTGTTTGTTTTAGAACTCTTAAGTCCTTTCTTTAAATGGAAGGACAAGGTGTAAATATAGTTGCTGTTGCTGCTGCTGATAACAATAAAAATAACAACAATAATAGCAACCATAAAAGTAATCTCTATCAGGAAAAATATGAAATTGTGTCACAACTCCTCTGTGAATATTTAAGGATGGCAGACAGACAAATTAAAAAGTAAGAAATGATAGAGTTGCAAAATTAATACAACCAAAATGAAAATACATTGGAACCTCGTATAATGAATGCATCATACAATGAAAAAATCGTACAACGAAGAGAATTTTGGAACAAATGGATGCATTGTACAATGAAAATCTCTATGGGAAAAATTATACAATGAAAATTTATTTGTATGATTTTTCCCATAGAGATTTTGTTGTATGATTTCTCCTATAGGGATTCTTGTTGTCCAATTTTTCCCATAGAGATTTTTATGTACGATGCATGCATCGTACACCAAAAAAAGAGGTATAACAAAGTGCCTTGTGGAACCAATTATTTTCGTTATAGAAGGTCCTACTGTACTGTCTTAGCCTTAAACTGAGTAACATCAGGAAAGAGACAAGATGACTGAAAAAAATTGAAAGATGAGACACTAAAAAAAATGAAAAGATCAAAAAGCCAGCAGTAGAAAAATACCAACTAAACATGGTCACAATTAAGGAAGCTTTGGAAAGCAAAACGGGATAACTGCACTTGCAACAAAAATAGAGAGATACAAAACACGAAACAAACAGTTTAATGAAAATATGTTATTCCAATCAGACCAGTGACACTTTTACAAATGCCTGAACAGAAATTACAACAAAAAATAGCAACATGCCAACAGGCAAGGAAGAAACATGCAACATTTTGGAAGGATATATGGGGAATTGCAGTTACTAAGTCCTTGCATACCAGTCTCCTTTCCCCAGAATTGATCCTCTCTTCCAACTCTGGCATTGAAGTCCCCAAGCAGTAAAAGCTTGTCCCTAGCTAGTACCTTAGTGATGGTGGAGTTCAGCTTATTGTAGAACTGGTTTTTAACATATTTATCAACATCCAAAGTGGGGGCATAGGTGGAGGTCAATGTGATGGAGGTATCTCCTGAGAGAGGTATACAGAGATTCATAAGCCTTTCACTAATTGTGATAGGAGTGAGTTGATGGTTATTTACTAACTTTGTCCTCACAGCAAAACCTAAACCATGTACGCGACACTCCTTTCCCCTTCCAAAAGATGGTATATCCCAAACCAGACTCAATGATTTTTCCCTTGCCAGATCGTTTGGTTTCACTCAAGGCAGCAACGTCAATGTTCAACCTAGCAAGCTCATGGGTCACAAGAGCTGTTCTTCTCTCACGTCTGTCATTGTTGTCAAGAGCGAGTAGTGTCCTAATGTACCAGGTGCCGATCGTCATTATCATTTGCTTGTTTTTCATTTTTTGACCACATATGAGGGGTGATCCGCAGGATGTGGCCTCCCTGCTGGACAAAATGTGTGACATCCAGTATTTAGCACATATTTTCTAGGGCCTTCCCCGTGTAGGGTGGGGAGCGGTTCTCCTAAATAGGTCTGCCCAAACACAGATGCAGATCTGAATTCCTAAGTCATACAATTCTCAGAATGATGACTATCACACATCTGCTGCCAATGTGCAGGTATGAACTAGAGACTTCAGTTCCACCCGAAACCTGCCGCCACTGTCCTTATCCCATTGCCATTGGACTTTGAAAGAAGAATGACAAGAAAGATGCCACTGGTGTGAATTTATTTAAGGTGGATACCAGCTTGCCAAGAAGTGACCCACAAACTATGATCACGGAGCCATCTCCTGTGGCACATATGAAATGAGACATGCAGGATTTGATACCGGGACTGCAATGGACTGCCACAGCCTTGAGGATATTGACAAGGTGCGCCTTCACAGCCAGTCCATCTGACATGGCCTCTTCTGCCTCCATGATCGTTGGGAATCAGAATAGTGTAATGGTTCCTCCTCCACTCATTTTGCCGTTGAGCCCAATATGATGGTTTCCAGTGGCATTTCCTCCACTGAGGAGGCCATCACCACACACAAAGGGGCTCATCTGCCTATAGCCATTGGCCCCTTAGGGGAGTCAGGTTATTTACTGCTGCCCAACACTCAGTGTTGATAGCCTAACATATACTTGAATAAATGAAACATTGCAGATTTATGGAATCAACATCATCAGGATATGCCTGACAAGAATGATGAAACAATAGAATGTTGCCCTAATGGCAAATAGAACTAAATTATGTAAACATCAAGATCAGGAGAGGCATATTTCAAGGTGATTCATTATCACTTTTGCTGTTTGTAATAGCCATGTTACAATTAACAATATTGTTGAATAACACAAGTCATGGATATTAAGGACATCCAGAAGGATTTCACACCTGTTGTATATGGACACTCTTAAACTGCCTGTTTATAGGAAAACAAGGCAGTGAATTGTCTGTGTTGTTAGACAACTGTGTCACTTGTGCACAAAATCCAAATATTAAGCAATGATGTCACGATGGAGTATGGACTAGAAATGTGTGTAGCTTTATCAAGGAGGAAAGAAAAATTTGTGAAGTTAGAAAGAATATAGAAAGCAGAGAGAAGAAATCTATAGAATCTTGGACATGATGAAAACTATATTTAGGAATTTTACAAGTAATATCAACATCAAAAAGGCTGCAGAGCAGCTTTTAAACTGAACTGGGGGAAAGCCGACAGGAGCTGGGCAGCATCCGGTTCGGGAAAATGTGTACTTGAGTAGTGAGGAGGATGCAAAGCAAGGAGCTAGTCACCAGCATTCTAGCAGAAGGATGCTAGAGGCAGTCTAATAATGCAACTGGACTCAAAAGACTATATCAGAAAAGCATATATAAATGCTTGTATGCAAATGCCAGAAGCCTCTGGAACAAAATAGGGGAGCTGGAATACTTAGCAATAGATAAAAATATTGATATTATTGGCATCACTGAAACCTGGTGGACGGATGATAACCAATGGGATACAGCTATCCCAGGCTACAAACTGTACAGGAAGGATAGGAAGGGGCAAACAGGAGGTGGTGTAGCCTTGTATGTCAAAGAAGTGATAAAATCGTACGAATTGGAATATCTAGGTGATTTGGAGTCACCATTAGAAACTCTGTGGGTCAGAGTACCAGGCCACAAGGATAGTCTAACAGTAGGCATATACTATCGGCCTCCGACCCAAACTCCTGAGGGAAACTGGCAGTTGGAGAATGTTGTAAAGGAGGCATCCAAGAAGGGAAGCCTGGTTATAATGGGGGACTTCAATTACCCTCACATAGACTGGGTGAACTGTTGTTCAGCACATGACAAAGAGATAAAGTTCCTAGATATGCTAAATGATTGTTCCCTGGTACAGATGGTTGAAGACCCAACTAGAGATATAAGAATCCTTGACTTGACTGAGTAATACTCAGGATCTGGTGCAAGATGTTAATGTGACTGATCCAATAGGGAACAGTGACCACAACTCAATTATGTTTAACTTGATTATAGACTGCAAGTCACTGATAAAATCTAACACAGAGACCTTAAATTTTCAAAAAGGAAATTTCCCAAAGATGAGGAAACTAGTAAAAAAAGAAGCTGAAAGGGAAAAGTGAGAGATTCCAAACACTCCAAGAGGCATGGAGGCTGTTTACAAAAACAATAACAGAGGCCCAATTGGAATGCATACCCAAAAGGAAAACAAGCACTGCCAGGTCCAAGAGGACTCTGATGTGGTTTACAGGAGCTATTCGGGAAGTGATCAAAAGCAAGAAAAGCTCATTTAGAAGATGGAAGGCTTGTCCGAATGAGGACAGCAGGCAGAAACATAAATTCTGGCAGAACAAATGCAAGGCAACAATCAGGAAAGCAAAGCAAGACTTTGAGGAGTGTATAGCTAAAAACACTCAGAGAAATAACAAAGACTTATTTAAGTACATTAGAAGTAAGAACCCAACTAGGAAGGCCATTGGACTATTAGATGGCAATGGAAGGCAAGGGGTTATTAAAGAGGAAACAGAGATTGCATAGAGACTCAATGAATTCTTTGCTTCAGTATTCACTGAAGAAGACAGAGACCACATGCCCAAAAGAGAGCCTATCTTCCTAGGGAGGGAAACCGAAGAATTAAACCAGATAGAAATAATTAGTGAGGAGGTCCTTGCATGTCTTGTTAAACTAAATGCTAACAAATCACCAGGACCAGATGGCATCCATCCATGAGTTCTCAGAGAACTTAAAGATGAAATTGCTGATCTCCTAGCCAAAATATGTGATATAATCTTTCCCTCAAATCAGGGTTTGTGCCTGATGACTGGAAGGTAGCGAATGTAACACCAATTTTCAAAAAAGGATCCAGGGGTGATCCAGGAAATTATTGACCGGTTAGTTTGACATGTGTCCCAGGTAAAGTGATGGAAACCATCCTGAAAGGTAGAATTAATAGGCACATAGAAGAGAAGGCACTGCTAAAGGAGAGCCTACATGGCTTTTGCAAGGGCAAATCATGGCTCACTAACCTGTTGGAATTTTTTGAGAGTGTCAACAAGCATGTGGATAAGGGGGATCCAGTTGACATTGTTTATCTGGACTTTCAGAAGGCTTTTGACAAGGTCCCACACCAAAGGCTCTTGAATAAACTTACCAGTCATGGACTAAAGGGACAGGTCTTGTCCTGGGTCAACAAGTGGCTAAGGTACATGAAACAGAGGGTAGCATTAAATGGACACTTCTCCAAGTGGAGGGAAGTAAAGAGTGGGGTCCCCCAAGGTTCAGTACTGGGACCCCTGCTTTTCAACCTCTTCATAAATGATCTACAAGTAGGAGTAAATAGCAAAGTAGCCAAATTTGCTGACAACACTAAATTATACAGGGTAGTAAAAACTGTGAGAGATTGTGAGGAGCTCCAGAGGGATCTCTTGACACTGGGGGAGTGGGCAAAACAGTGGCAAATGAGCTTCAACATTAGTAAGTGCAGAGTGATGCACGTTAGGGCAAAAAAGCCCAATTACATTTATAAACTGATGGGGTCTGAATTCTCTGCGACAAACCAGGAAAGGGACCTTGGGGTCAACCCAGTGTGCCTCAGCAGTGAAAAAAGCAAACTCAATGCTAGGGATCATTAGGAAGGGTATAGATAATAAGTCAGCAAGTGTCATTTTGCCTCTTTATAAATCTATGGTGAGGCCCCATCTGGAATACTGTGTACAGTTCTGGTTGCTATACCTCCAGAAGGATATTATGGAGCTGGAAAAAAGTGCAGAGGAGGGCAACCAGAATGATTAGGGGGCTGGAACACCTTCCTTACCATCTGAGTCTGCAGCGGTTGGGCCTCTTCACTCTTTAACGACAGCATCTAAGAGGTGACCTGATTGAAGTTTATAAAATCATGCACGGTGTGGACAAAGTAGAGAAGGAAAAACTGTTTTCCCTATCACACAACACTAGAATTAGGGGGCACTCCATGAAACTTTTGGGTACTAGTTCTCAAACAAATAAGAGAAAGTACTTTTTCTTCCAGATGATCACTGGTCTATGGAACTCCCTGCCAGAAGAAGTGGTGACAGCTGTCAGTCTTGACAGCTTTAAGAAAGGATTAGACAAGTTCATGGAGGACAAGGGTATCAATGGCTATAATTATCGATACCTAAGCACAACCTCTGTGTGGGAGAGATAGGCAGGATATCTCTCAATGCCATTTCCAGGGAATCCTAAGCAGGTGAAGGCATCTGCTTGGGAATGCCCTGAAGCAAATGGTGAGCCACTGTGTGAGACAGAATGCTGGACTGGATGGGCTGTGGCCTGTTCCAGCACGGTTGTTCTTATGTAAATAACAAACCATGCAATAATGAAAAGGAAGACTAGCACAGAGTATTTAAGGAGAGTTTTTAAAAATCCTGAAATTGAGACTGAGTGGCGGAACTATAAAAGCAATAAATACCTGGGGGATACCAATGATTGAGATATAGTGATAAGATGATAAGATATAGTGCTGGTATTGTAGATTAGACAGTGACTGAGTTGGATACTTTGGACTGGAGAACAAGGAAGGTGATGAGTGCAAATCATGCTTTCTTTTTACCTCCTTAGGTGTAAGTACCTGCTACTTCATCAGCTGTGTGCTCTGGGTCAAATTTCCCAGGAAGAGGCACTCATGCAGATAACATAGTCTTTGTTATTACTGACCTATGTGCTAATAATTTCCAAGATCTAATGTAATGCTCTCTACATGGGGCTGCCCTTGAGGCTGGTACGGAGGCTTAAACAGTACAAGATGTGGCAACCAATCTGATTTTGGCTTGACCATATTATCCCACTTTTGGCTAGCCTGCATTGGCTTACCAGTGGTGTTCCATCCCAGGTTCAAGGTTCTAATAATGAACTACAAAGCCAATTACATTTTAGGCTGCAATATTGTGGCAGTGCATTACAACCAATTTCTGAACTTCATAAGTTTTTAAAGCCTCCATCCCCTATTGATTCACTGTCAGTTTCCACAATTATAATATAAAACTACACAGTATGCATTATTTGATGTGCACAGTATTACTATCTGGGGACATTGTTTGAATTCTGGTACTATAGCACAAAAGGTACTATAGCACCATCTGAAAAGAGGGAAGTTATATAGCATTCCTTACCTTTGCATTAACATAACTATAAATTGCTTCCAGTGGTTTCTCTCTGACCTTAATTGAAAATTATGTATATTTTAATATATAATATTTATTTATTTACATTCTCCCCCTTTTTTATGCATGCATAACTCAGGTCAGCTTACAAAATAGAAAAAATATAAAACACACATCAATATAGATAGATACACACACACACACACACACACACAGGTACCCCTTATAATGAATGCTTCATAGAACAAAAAGTTTGTACAACAAAGCATTTGTGCGCTATTTGTGATGCACCGTATAATAAAAAAAGTTTGTTATACGGATCACTATTGGCGATACCCCATACAATGGGGGGGGGGATTTCATTGTACGGGGTATCGGCAATAGCGATCTGTATAACAAACATTTTTTTGTTATATGGTGCATCGCCCATAGTGAGCCATATTAAAAAAAAAACATATATCGAGGAGCTCCGTGGAATGGAGTTTTTTCATTATACGGGGTTCTACTGTAATGGCAAATGATTTTGTGAGAGTTCTAAAAGAAAGAAGGACAGGAAATATGAGTGTTATTAATCCTAACAACTAGGTTGATTAATGTAATTGCAAAAGGCCAAGAAAGGGAGATACATTGATCACGAAGGAAATTACATATATTGTATCCTGATTAAATGGATGTACTGAGAACAGGCAATTATATATAAACATGTTTATATAAAATTTAAGCATGAGAATAATCTATACCTATAAAATGGTGTGTTAACCGTTGGAATGTGACAAAGGATGTTGCACCAGGCCCCACTAGCCCGTAATGTGCCTCCGTTCACTCGCCCGAACCCAGTTCGCAGGTAACTGTCGGGTTGAAATTTTCGACCCGGGGGCAGGAGCCCCCCAGTCACAAACAAAAAAAGGGAACTTCAATTCCCAACGTTCCTTGCGCCACGCCAGAGCCAATCAGGCTGAGCGGCACAGCAAAAGGAACGTTCGGAAACGCGCCGCGGCCAATAAAAAAACCGCAGGAAAAAACCGCTACAGTAAGCAAACATGCGCAGGCAAAACTACAAGCCCCAGCGTCCTGCACGCCATTAGCGCGCCGAACTCTGAGGCGGCCAGCGTGCGAAAAATAAAAGTAAAAAAATGCCCGCCGCCGCTGCCCTTCTTCCCCACGGGCCAGCCAGCATGGCCCGTGGGGAAAAAAAAGAAACCCCCCGCCGCTGCTGCCCTTCTTCCCCACGGGCCAGCCAGCATGGCCCGCTGGGAAAAAAAGAAACCCCCCGCCACCGCTGCCCTTCTTCCCCACGGGCCAGCCAGCATGGCCCGTGGAGAAGAAAGCAAAGAAAGCACACATACCCGCCATTGCCCTTCCTTTCCACGGGCCAGCCAGCATGGCCCATGGAGAAGAAAGCAAAGAAAGCACACAACCTGCCATTGCCCTTCCTTCCCACGTGCCAGCCAGCATGGCCCGTGGAGAAGAAAGCAAAGAAAGCACCCCCTGCCATTGCCCTTCCTTCCCACGGGCCAGCCAGCATGGCCCGTGGGAAAGAAAGGCTCCCCCCGCCATTGCCCTTCCTTCCCACGGGCCAGCCAGCATGGCCCGTGGAGAAGAAAGCAAAGAAAGCACACACACCTGCCATTGCCCTTCCTTCCCACGGGCCAGCCAGCATGGCCCGTGGAGAAGAAAGCAAAGAAAGCACCCCCCCCCCACCATTGCCCTTCCTTCCCACGGGCCAGCCAGAATGGCCCGTGGGAAAGAAAGCCATCCCCCCCTGAAAAAGTAAACACAAAAACACAAACCAAAAACACTCAAAAATCCAAAAAGGAAACACAAAAACAGCCAAAAACAAACAAGAAAAAAATACACAGACACCCCCCCCAATCCAAACCACCACCACCCCCCAAAAACCCAGAGAGCTTACCAAAAGACGTCTTCTATCCATGAGGACCGGAACTCAAATGAGAAAATAAAGAAAAAAACTTACCGGAAGCGACACCCAGAGGACAGAAGAGAACAATTATAGAGAGGAAGAAAAGCTCACCACCCCCACCCAGAGGCCAAAAGAGAAAAAACATTCAAAAATATTGAAAATAATAAGATTAATTCCAAAATTAATCAAATAAGTTATAAAAACATTCAAAAATAATCACACTAATCTCAAAAAATACAAAAAATACAAAAAAAAAAACAGAAATCACTTTTCACAAAAAAAAACCAAAACAAAAAATAAAAAATGCGGAAAAATAAAGATTTCAAAAATTAAATTTTAAACTAAATAAAATAAAATAAAATTAATTAAATTAAAATAAAATTTGCATAAACATAAAACAAAAACCTTCAAAACCAATATAAAGAGCTGAGCACACAAAAAAACCAAAAAAAACCCACTGGGAGCGCAAGTCCACCGCAGGCGGATGCAGTGCCTCGAAGCCACAAAATCACAAAACCTTACAACACCATTGAAAACAGCCCAGCACCATTGGTTCAAGAAAAAAAAAACCTTTACTATCCAACACAATTTTAAAAAGCCAAGCACCGCCGGGCAAAATATGCTAGTTTTTAATATAATTGTTAATGTGCTTAATAATATCAACAATGTGTGCACTATGTTCATGTGAATTATTCACAAGCAGTTACTATCTCTCAGCCTAACATACTTCACAGGCTTGTTGTGAGGCTAAAAAAGGGGAGGAGAATCTGACATGTCACCTTGAACTCTTTGAAGGGTAAGCAGGTCGCAGGATATAAATGAAGTAATGGCAAATATTCTGTAAGGTATTTCATAAAGTGGAATGCACTTTAAAGCACTTGACATAATGCTCAATCTCTGGTATTTGTGCTGGAACACCATTCCCGATTTTTGGAGTAGAATAAAGTAATCTGTTTTATCAAGACTGGCGGTAAAAAATTGTGGATGGTACTTTGCAATTTTGGTAGCAGCAAAATATTTGTTTTCTTCAGACACCCTAGCCCAGCTTATTTTAAATATCTTACCTCATTCTCAGCTGCGACAGCATTTTATTATGGTGATTTTTCATGGAACTGTTTTTTACACTTATAACACTTAATTGTCTACTGTCTTAGGCTTGTGTACCCCAATTTCATTTTTAAAACTCTGTGTTTAAGGCAGGGCCATTGAAATATCCTCTTTATATTGTATGCAAATATACTTGAAGCTGATAAGCTCATTGTCTCTTCCCTTTAACACCCTCTTTCCCAGGAGAGAGAAGAGACAATGAGCCAATCGGCTTCAAGTATATTTGCATACAACATAAAGAGGATATTTCAATGGCCCTTCCTTAAACACAGAGTTTTAAAAATGAAATTGAGGTACACAAGCCTAAGACAGTAGACAATTTAGTGATTAAAGTGTAAAAAACAGTTCCATGAAAAATCACCATAATGTGAAATGCTGTTGCAGCTGAGACTGGGGAAAGAGATTTAAAATAGAATTATTACAGTAAGGCTGACCTGTAGGGGCTGGCCTGTTGCCTTATTCTCCGCAAGGGACAGCAGTGGTGCTAAGGGGAGTGGGGAAGTGTCTAGGGGGAGGTTCTTTAAAACATTTTTAAAAGACACAGAAGTTTAAACTGCAATCTTAAAGCAGAAAACATCACCCTTTTAAAAAAGAATAAGACAGTGAAAGAATCATAAGAGAAACAACAAAACACAAGAGAAGCTGCTGCTTGTCTGAAAACAGACAAGACCCATTTTTGTATCAATTTACAAGACATGGTAAAATTATGCAGACTCACCAACATTGTTGGGCACATGGGAGAGGCCAAACCAATGACTATGAGGAAATGAATTTGTGCCTTATAACAAATCGTGACATCAGAAATCTCTCTGATTGTTAGCGAATGTTTGCTTGCTTAGCAAAAGACTGCTTACTGAACTTTTGCAAATAGGTTTTCTGCTTGTTTAAAAGGAGGAGGGGTAATCCTCACTCAGTGCCTTTCTCAATGAAAACAGGAACTGGCTACAGACAGGTTCCATTTTAAACACAGTTTGAGGCTTATTTTCTATGGCTAAATACTGGCCTTTTGAGCTAATGGCCTTTTAGAGACTCAAAGCTTTCTTCAGAATCTGACATGCTTCAGTACTGGATGATGATGTTTAGTGAAAATGCTGGCATATTGACAAGTGAACGGGGCACATTCTGACAATGGGAAGAAGTTTTTAGGAAGATCAATGGGAATTATAAATTGCAGCAGAGGTAGTGCCATGTTATTTTGTTTTTTTCTAGCATCCTAGCTAAAGTAATTGCAGGGAATGACTGCTGAGTGTTGGTATGAAAGCACAGGGAGAAGCATTAGTATTATAATGAAATTACCGTATTTTTTTAACCATAAGACGCACCTGACCATAAGACGTACCCAGTTTTAGAGCAGGAAAACAAGAAAAAATATTCTGAACCAATTAGGGAGCTGGAGCTGGAGCTCACTTCGCCTGGGGCCAAAGGTGCACAGGAAGCATGGAAGGGAAAGCGCACCCAGACTGTGAGGGGCTGACCTGCCAGCAGCGCCTGGCTGCAGAAGACCAGCTGATCTGCAGCAGCTCCCGCAGTGCTTCCAGTGCGCCTCAGCCGGATGGTGAGAGCCCAACCCACCAGCAGTTCCCAGAGGCAGAAGACCAGCTGACCTGCCAGCAGCGACCGCAGCAGCCTCGTCCTTTTGGCCATGCTGCTCTGGCACTCCTCCTTGCCTACGGGAGAACGAGGCTCTTCCTGAGCCCGGCGTCCCAGAGTGGCATGGCTGATAGGACCTCACTGGATGGACAATGAGGTCTTTTCAGCCATGCCGCTCTGGGACATCGGGCTCAGGAAGAGCCTCATCCTGGAGGCGAGGAGGAGGAGTCCCAGAGCAGCATGGCTGAAAGGATGAGGCTGGTCTTCTGCCTCTAGGAGCTGCTTGTGGGTCAGGTTCTCACCATTTGGGCGAGGCACACAGGAAGCGCTGTGGGAGCTGCTGGCAGGTCAGCTGCTCTTCTGCAGCCAGGTGCTGCTAGCGGGTCAGCCCCTCATCATCTGGGCATACTTTCACCTCTGCACTTCCTGTGTGCCTTTGGCCCCAGACGAGGTGCATGGGAAGTGTTGCCGGTGCTGCTGGGAGGTGGGAGGGGCGGGGTGGTGTGCTGGTGGCCTCCCACGATGACACCCCGAGGGAGGGCACGGCACTTCACTCAACATGGCTCCTCCTTGCTGGACAGCATTCAGACTATAAGATGCACCTTCATCCCCACACACACACACTTTTTTTGGGAAAAGTGCGTCTTATGGTCTGAAAAATATGGTAAAAATCTTATATGCTTTTGAGCTACTGCTGCCAAAGATTGCAAACTTTCCAAAATTTAAAGACATCCCCTTCAAATCACCCCTCCCCCTTTAGTAAAGGCAAATTTCACTGAAATACTTTCAATCTTGGCACCAATAAAAACACACTATTACCTTGGTTAACGTGTACACTGCACAGTGTTAAAACCGGATAACATTGGGGAATTTGAGGAAAACTTTTGCACCATACAATGTTAAGATAACTTTGTGCAATGCAAAAGTTTTCTTCAAATTCCCCAACATTGATCTCTGCCCCAAGGCCTGCAGGGCTGGAGACCAGCCCTGCTGGCTTTGGGGAAGAGATCTCTGGAGGCCCCCTTATGGGGGGGGGGGAAGAGACCTTCTATAGACCCAAGCATCAGATTGCCGGTTTCCTCTGGGTGAGAGTGTGCGCACGCGCCGTCACCCCAAGGAAACTAGCGATCGGATGCTCAGAGCGCCGGTTTCCATGGGGGGGAAGACCACGCGCGCATGCCCTCACCCGAAGGAAACCAACGCTCAGACCACCAGAGAACCAAGCCCCAAAGTCGGAGACCAGTCCTGCTGACTTGGGGGCTTGGCTCGATCTGCCTGCCTGTTTGGAAAGGGCAGCGCGGATTCCACACATGGAATCCCCGCTGCCCTTTCCAAACAGGCAGGCGGATTGACCCTCTGTTCCCTTTCTTCTTTGGAAAGGGAACTGGGCTTTTTTTAATGTGCAATCAATGTATCATTCTACATTCAAAACCGGATAACGCTAAGACTTGTGGAACTAAGTTTTAGCATTATCCGAGGTATCACTGTAGTGGGTTTTAATCCAGCTGCAAAATTCTGCTTCATGACACTGGTTTTTACATCATGTTATACCAGAAATTGAAGAAATACATTCTTTCTAACAACTGATCCTTAACGTACATTCATTTTCTCTTGATGTTTTTCCTGGAATCCTTTCAAATGTACTTATTGCTGCTGGATTTTAAAAAATATTTGCATCTGATTTGCTGTACTTACATCTGTTTCATTTCTGTGCTCAATGTACAGGAACATAAGATGGAGTGAAATTGCTTGGTGTTGTAAACAGGTAGAATTGCAAGAATGGGGAGGTTATCTGTGGTCACTGAAGCAAGCTAACAAATTTGGTGCAGAATCCTGTTATGTAGAAAAGTGGAAGAGTAATTGCACAAATGGTTTTCTTCTTTAGTGGAGCATTTATAACACAATTGATTACACAGCAGGCACCCTGCCAAACAGGCTGGTTGATTGTTTTCAGTTTCTCTTTACAGGATTCTGGTATGTATAGTAAACAAATGAGTACAAAGAACATTTCACTTTTGAGCTCTGTTGGTCATGTGTGAGCTATGACCCAAATTCTCTTTCAGATTGATTTAGAATTAAAATAGAAGTCTAAAATCATGTTTATGTTTTTACAAAGTTAGTTTTAAAAGAGCATTTAAATGTGAGGGAGCAGAAGTCTGCTTCTTAACTGCATATGAATGATCAATAATTGTATATATTTCTTATTTATTCTGAGAACAAAAATTATTGTGTGTCTATATTTTTCATATCTACATTATTATTTTTAGAACCCCAAGGATTGCAGCAAAGCCAAGAAATTAGTGTGTAATATCAACAAAGGCTGTGGTTATGGTTGTCAACTTCATCATGTAGTCTACTGCTTCATGATTGCTTATGGTACTCAAAGGACACTAATTTTGGAGTCACAGAACTGGCGCTATGCTACTGGAGGTTGGGAGACTGTTTTTAGGCCTGTGAGTGAGACATGCACTGACAGATCAGGAAGCACTACTGGGCACTGGTCAGGTAAGTCTCAATGTCTTGTAGCTATTTCGTTGCTGTACAACAACAATCAACACACTAAAAAAAGAAATTGGTTAATTAATGTTTCAGTTACAAACAATACTTTAGACCCATGGTTCCCAACGTGGGGCACACGCCCCACAGGGGGGCAATTTGATTTTTTTAAAGGGGGCCAATTTGAAAATAAGTTGTTAACCGTTAATTTTTTGCATTTCTTATAGTTCTAGGGCCTCATATACAGTACATAAATGTATATTGTGACATACACATTTTTAAAATTAAAATTAGAATGCAGGTGGGGAATGGCCAAAAAAGTTTGGGAACCACTGCTTTAGACACTGTTCCTCGCTGCGTCTCTCCTGGGCCCACGCCACCAGCCTGGGATCGGAGACTCAGCTCACCTGTGGCTGCCTGCTTCGCCCCTCCTCGCCCCGCCTGCCAGAGGGGTGTGAAAAGGACGTCGGAGCCGCTGCTGCAGAGGGTCCTCGCTGCGTCTCTCCTGGGCCCACGCCACCAGCCCGGGATGGGAGACTCAGCTCACCTGCAGCTGCCTACTTCGCCCCTCCTCGTCCCTCCTGGCCTCGCTTGCCAGAGGGGTTTGAAAAGGACGTCTGAGCCACTGGGTCAAGGTTCTACCTGGTTCTGCCGTGGATGTTTGAGCCTGGGGCTCCGTCGCAGACACTAGGTGGTGGAGGACATTGCAACTGTGTAACTTTGGTAATGTGACAAACCGTATATTTGCTTGTTATTGTATTGTATATTGTATTTGTTTAATTTGTATCCAGTAATTTGCATTTAGTGTTATTGTATTTTCTGACTTGTAGCTGTAATTTGCATTTGTAACTGTATTCTTTTTTTTTTATTTGTTGTAATTGCATTTTTGATATACTGTATTTTGTATACTTTTTCTATGTTGTAAATGCCACTTTGGGTCACCCATTCAGTTGAGGAAAGTGGGGTATAAATAAAAAATAAAATGAAAATGAAATGATAGATGGAAATGGTAGATATTGTTATTATAATATGAAGGTCAGAATCTTGTTAGCCATTTTCATGTGTATAAGTGAAATTGCTTAAATTGTTGTGGTGAATAGTAATTAATTAACAGGTGTCATATGTGGTGCAGCCACCACCTAGTTAATTAGTGGCAATTTGCATGTTGTCTTACATCATTTCACTTATGCATGCATAAATTGCTATTAGGATTCTGGCCCAGTATTAAAATAGAAAAAATATGCAATATGAATATTATGATATGATGAATATTATGATGTAATACAGTGCCAGAGCAAGAAATTTGTGTCACCCTCCTCGCCCCTCCTATAGTATGAAGTGCAGGTTTTCAGTAAGACTCAGATGTGAGGACCATTAGCCAACTCTCTGATGTTAGTTTTCTTTAGCCCAATAGGCATTTTCTTGAGAACCATTGTTCTTCTGTTCTTTGCTGAACTTGCAGTGCCTGCCATGGATAGATGAGTATTGTTTCTGCTGGGCATAGCCCAAAATAGGCAAAGGATATTATTATTTTTCTCTTTGGTCCTGTATGCCATGTCTTTAAAGTTGCATGGGGGAGAGGGTACTATTGATTTTTATCCTCATTTTAGAGTGAATTAGTAGTGTGACTAATCATGTCTTTGTTGAGGATTTAGAAGAGCAGGATTTTCAGGCAAAACGCAGATGTACATTAGTCTTCATTTATACATAAAGAACATAATATAAAGGAAAATTATTACCTCATAGAAAACTTACTACAAAACACAGCGGGCATTTTCATGTCTTTAAAATGGAAACATAGTTCCAGGTAGGTTAAGGACAAGAGGATCAGTTTGTTTCTATCGTGGAAAAAGTATACAGTAATACCTCAGATAACGCCAAAACTTGGTTCCACAGGTCTTAGCGTTATCCAGTTTTTAGCGTTATCCGATGGATGCATCGGATATCGCTAAAAAAGCCGGCTGCCTCTGGGAGGGTCAGGGGACCCAATCCGCACTGTTTCCGACCTTCGCAGGCGCGGCTGCAAGGCAAAACATCAGGGGAAACTCCTTCCTCGGCTGCAGGTTTTGCCTTGCAGCAGCACCTGGGAAGGTTGGGGAACGTTGGAAGTAGCACGGATCGGGTACCCGACCCTCCCATAGGCAGTGGTGGCGGCGGGTGGATCTGCGTTCACCCGCCAGTGCTGCGGGCAAGGAGCTGGTTAAGCACTTGACCGGCTCCCTGCCCGCAGCGGCGGTGGGTGAGCGCAGAAAAAATGATGCATTGCGTAACACTAAAATAGTGTTATCCAATGTATCCCCCCCCCTAAATAAATAAATAAATAAATAAATAAATAAATAAATAAATAAATAAATAAATATTAGATCATTATCCAATTTTAGCGTTATGCGATGTGGTCATTGTCCAAGGTTTTACTGCACTCCACTTTCCTATACTACTACTACTACTACTACTTTTTGTATCCTGTTTACATTATCTCAGATGTGAAAGTAACATAGATCAAGTAGAAGACTAGGAGACTATTACCAGCTTCCAAACAAATGTTATTAACTAAAGATTAACCAATAATAGTCAAAACATAATAATCATACTGCTTTACTTTCAGGACATCTTACATCTTCAAATGAGTTCTGCGTATTTGCTAACTGAACATGCAGTCACATTCTTAATTCCAGAGTTTCTTCAAACATCTGAAAAAATGCATTCTGTCCTTGTATATTATGGCTAAAGTTTTTATGATTGGCAGCTATGTTAGGAACAGTGTTTAGCCTGGTCTTCAACCTGTACTTTCAATTCAATTTGATAGTTATACTGGGCATGTTTGTTGAGATCCAAAAGAGAATTGATTATGATTTCAAATGATATGGGAATCAAATTAAGATTGGCTAACTGCACTGAATATACAGAGAAGAGGGGAAAACACACCAGAAAATTTTATATTTATGAATAGTTAAAAATAACACCCTTTCTCAACCAGGAAGTCTTCACTGAACCCCATTTGTCTCCACAAATAAAGTCCCATTCACTGACGGCAATTTATGGATCCAATCTATAAATTAAAATTACCCTATGTACCAGGTACATAACACCAGAGTTCTCCTTTGTATAGTTTGTGAATTCCCAATATTGGGTTATGCGCCTGCGCAGAACATCGATCGGAGGCTTTAAAGCTGATTGGTCAAAAGTTTTGGCGGTAAGACCGCCCACCCTTAGGTGCCAGTTCGCCATTTTACCTCAGTTCTCTTCTTTCCGCCTCAGCAGCAGGACAATCGTTGAGAGCTTCCTCAATTTTTTCTTGTCATTTCCACGGAAACGACTATTTTCCACTTAAATTTTTTTCTGGCGATCTTGTCCTTAGGGCAGGATTGCCACCCCAGTGCTGTTTCTTCTAGTAGGACTCAGTCACTTGTTCGCTTAGGTCGCCGGTTCCCCCGGCTTCCAGCACGGCAGTGTTTCTTCACGCCAAACTGAAGTTCCACTCTCTGCAATCGTGGCTTCTCTACGAGTTCGATCCTCTCACGGAAAGTCTGTCCAAATGGTTGTTTCCGTTGCTGGAACTGGTGGGCCAGCTGGTGTGGTGGACCATGCCTCTCAACGTGGCTATGGGCAAGAGCTTTTATCCTCCCAGCCATCTCTTCAAATTTTGACCGACGCAAGCAACCTCGGCTGGGGAGCCGCTTGCGGGACTCTAACGGTCAACAACACCTGGTCTCCGCACGAGATCGTCCACCACATCAACTACCTAGAGTTGCTTGCCATATGGAATGCCATGCAGTCCTTTGAGACATTGTTGTGTGGCAAGGCGATCCAGATCGCTTCAGACAATACCACCGCAATTGCGTATCTCAACAAGCAAGGAGGGACGAGGTCCACTATGTTGCTTTATCTGGCGGTGCAACTTTTGGAATGGTGTCTCGAATGACACATCTTTCCAATCGGAGTCCACATCCAGGGCAAGCTGAATGTACTGGCCGACCATTTGAGCCGCCTTACCTCGACGACTCACGAGTGGGAACTGGACAATGTGGTCTTTCAGTCCCTTTGCCAGGCGTGGGGAACCCCGAGCATCGATCTCTTTGCATTGGAGTCCAACCGCAAGTGTCCTAGATACTGCTCCAGGGCCGGCATCAGACAGAACTCCGAGGGCGATGCCTTCATGAAACGGTGGGATCAGGACTACCTCTACGCCTTTCCCCCATTTCCTCTTGTTCAGAAGGTCCTACCAGCAACGGACGCACGCAATTCTCATTGCTCCGGCGTTGCCGCGTCAACCATGTTATCCACTTCTCTTGCACATGTCACCACAGTCTCTCACACTGTCAGACTCTCCGACTCTTCTGCAAATGGAGCAGGGACAACTTCACCACTCGGACTTGCCCAGTCTCCACCTCACCACATGGAGGATAATCCCAGATTATCCAGGATCTTGGAACTAGCAAGGCGCCCCTCTACGAGGAAGTCCTATGTCTCCAAGTACAGGCGATTTCGTGCCTTACTGGATACTCAACAGGTGCCTCCACTCAACGTTGGTCTGCAACACGTCATGACATATCTCCTCCATTTGATGGAGTCAGGTCTCAGCATTACTTCCATCAGGGTCCATCTGGCAGCAGTAATAGCCCACTCTCCAGCTGGATCACCTGCTTCTGGTGCCTTCCACAACCAAACGGTGAAGCGTTTACTCAAGGGTCTGCGAAACACTTTCCCTCCTGTTAAGACTCTGACCGCGCAATGGTCTTTATCTACCGTCCTGAATGCCCTCACTAGGACTCCCTTCGAGCCAATGGCTACTGCGGACGTTCGTCTCATTACGTGGAAGACTGCATTTCTTGTGGCCATCACGTCTGCTAGATGAGCTGGTGAGCTGGTTGCTTTGCGGGAAGATGCCCCGTTTATCAAATTCTACAATGACCGTGTGGTGCTCCACGCCGACATCACCTTCTTACCAAAGATAGTCTCCCAATTTCACATGGCTCAGACTATATCTTTACCAACTTTCTTTCCAAACCCCAGCAATGCTCAAGAAAGGACTTGGCACACGCTTGATGTGAAACGTGCTTTATTATTTAACATCAGCAGGACCCGTGAGTTCCGTAAGTCACAGCATCTGTTTGTTGCCTATGGGGGAAAGTCTAAAGGTGAACCCATCTCTTCCCAGAGGTTCTCCAAATGGATTACATCAACCATCTACCTGGCCTACAAGTCTGCCTCTCTGCCATCTCCTCTACATGTCAGTGCACATTCTACCAGGGCGGTTGCTACCTCCACTGCCTTTTTGGAGGGCACCCCGCTTGAGGACATTTGTAAGGCTGCCACCTGGTCCAGGCCTTCCACATTTGATCAACACTACAGGATGGACACCAGAGCCACTGCGGACGCCAGACTTGGTCATCTCGTCCTTGCCAGAGGGCTCCAGGCACCTCGCCCTTGAGGGTCCATCCTACCTGACTGACGTACTTCATCATGGAATCATCTCATCCGACTGCCCACTGACCAAGTAAGTGTGAGCTTGCTAATCTCCCAATAGTGGGGATTCCCCAACTATACGAAGGAGAAAGTTAGGTTTCACTTACCAGTGATAACTTTCGTTCTTCAAGTATATAGTTTGTGAATACACACTACCCACCCTACCTCCCCTCTTGAGCAGTACAGATGAGATTATTTGGTTTATCCTGTGCTTGGCTTAAGTATGGAACTGAGGTAAAATGGCGAACTGGCGCAGTACAGTGGGCGGTCTTACCGCCAAAACTTTTGACCAATCAGCTTTAAAACCTCCGATCGATGTTCTGTGCAGGCGCATAACCCAATAGTGTGTATTCACAAACTATATACTCGAAGAACAAAAGTTATCACTCGTAAGTGAAACCCAACTTTTCTAATTAGCAAAATAAATTGTAACTTGTTCTTTGTTGATGGTGAAGCGAAGCAAAGAAAACCTGTTTATTCATTCTTTTATTATCTAATGTCCTTCTGGGAAACAGTATTTACAGTGGCTCCCCATTTGCTTAATAGTATTAAGAATACATTGTTAATACTATTTTTTATTCAATATTTTTTCATTATAATAACTTTCAGTCAACAACACTAAAATGGTAACTAAATTGTTCCTATCAAATAGAGTCCAATTAAAGTTCAACATTTATCTTCATTCTAATGAACTGAACTGTCCCTGCTGGAAAACTTTAATTAATTTTGATTAGTAATTATTTTAGTATGTTCAAAGCCTATGATGACTAGTGTGAAAATAATTAAGTGCTTTATCTGTGATTTAAGAGGATTTTTATTTTCAAACATCATTGTTACTGTCTTTTCCATTTATGTGCACTAGCCATTTCTGTGTATTTCATTGACTAATTAAGTCACTTCTAGAATTAAAGGAAAATAGCATGAATTCTAATAAGGTATTTGACATTAATCCCTTAATCTTTAATAAATTAGTCATTTCCCCCTTGTATTTTTGTGACAAGGATCTATGGGATTTTTCTTGTGAACTTCACTCGATGTACTTTTCTAGCTCAGGCTAGATAAGTTGGGATGGTTGGGGAGAAGATATTAAAAATGCAACTAGATCATGTTAAAATGATACAGGCCACCTTAAAATAATAAAGCAGCTAATGAAACAAATGTGTTCTTTTGAGCATTTTCTAGGATTACTGAGAAAATAGATCATAAATATTAAGACTAACGTCAAATGTAAAAATACTTCTTGATGGTTTCTGTGAATAGTACTTCAGGTTTATTGTGTCTGTGCAAGAACTTTGTCGGAAGCTTCCAGAGCTTTGAACAAACCACTAATTAGCATCATTAGAATATTCGCTGCCCCCAAATATGCACAATTCAGTGCAGAGTAGCTAGCCACCAGTTGGTCCTCCCAGTTTGGAATGGCTTTTGCAATTAATGAACAACTGCATAGAGGAGCTTAAGATTCCTAAATTGTGGAGACAGGCTAGAATCATTGCTTAATTAAAACCTGGCAAAGACCCAGATGACCTGAAAAACTACTGACCAGTGTCACTCTTTTGCCATCTTTATAAAGTACTGGAATGAATTATCTTCAGTCGTATTTCTCAATTTATTGATGAAAAGATCATGAAGGAGCAGCCAGGCTTCAAGTTGGGTAGGTCATGTTGTGGCCAAATTTTTAACTTTACATAACACATTAAGGATGGCTTCGAAAGAAAGCTAATTATAGTGGCTTTCATTGAATCAATACTGTCAATCATAGGATACTGCTCCATAAAATAAATGACCTTACTAGAGATAACAAGTTTACTAGGGTCATTGGCAGCTTCTTCCAGAACCAGAGATTCTATATGACGATGAATGGAAAGAACAGTAGATGGGGGTTGCAGAAGAGTGGACTGCCACAAGGAAGTGTATTGTCTTCAACATTGTATAATGTATACAATAATGATCTACCAAATCCTGATAATACAAAACTCTTCATCTACGTGGATGACACAGCAATGGCTGTTCAAGGATCAAGTTTTGCCAATATACAGTAGCTAGAAAATGTACTAGGGCACTTGAAGAATTAGGACAGTATTACACATCAACCACTTGAAGTCTAATTCCCGAAGCAAGACTCAAGTGTGCACTTTCGACCTTCGAAACCGAGAGGCTGCATACATCAGCTGTGGTCCTGAGCATCTCTATGGCAGAATATGCTGCTCTAGTATGGAGTGCGTCAACAGGCATAAAACACATTGACACCACTGTTAATGAAACAACGCATATAGGGACAGGATGCCTCAAATCTACACGAGTTGAGAAAATATGCCCTCTTGTTGGTATTACCCCACCTAAGATAAGGAGAGAAGTAGCAGCGGACACCGAGAGAACTAAGCAAGAGAATGACCCTTGACATCCTCTGAATGGATATGAGCCTCAAGTCTGCTGGCTCAGATCCAGGAAGAGCTTTATGACAAAAACAAACATACTTGAGGTTACAAAAGAGCAAAATCAAATTAGAAGTTGGAGGAAGAAGCTCACTGGAAAAGGAACATTAAAGGAGGATATAGCTGAGGAACTCAACCTCCCCTACGTCACTTGGAGGACTTTGAATAGGCTGAGGGTTGAGTCCCTAGATGTAAGACCAACATGCTCAAATGGGGGCTGCCGGTGGACAACAACACATGCTGTGAATGTGGAGAGACACAGAATTGGGCTCATTTGTCAGCCTATCGATTATTACTGGAAACCATTACCGATGAGGATTTAATTGTTCCCAACAACAAAACCAGAGCATCTCCTCTGAGATATCAGAGTTCAAATATTAAGACTAGCTTCAAATATAAAAGTTCTTATATTCCAGTCTACATTTGAACTCTGAGCTTTTGTCACATTGTTGCCTGGTTTATCTTATGTACATGTTTTAGAATTAGTGAATGCCATTTTATAATGCATATGTTGATCCTTTAGAAAAAAGAAGTTTTGTTAGTATATCTTTTATAAATCTAGTTCATTGTAATTATGTAAAATCTAGTAGGTAGGAGCCTAAGGTGTTTTTTTAATTAGAGAAGTGCATAGGTGAGGGTACTAAAGCCTCCTTGTGTTCCCATGCAGACTGTTCAAGTCTCTCCTCAGCTATATAATAAATGAAGATTGATTGAAAGATGTTCAGTCTCTCTTCAGCTTTCTAATGAAGCAAGATTGTTTGGAAGATATTCAGTCTCCTCAGCTATCTAATGAAGATTGGTTGGAAGATGTGGTCTGGGTGAGTAGAGGAGGGCAGAGGCTCTAAGGAAGATACAGCTTCTCTTGCTCACTTTGACAACTGAGACACCACTTTGTCTCTGCATGATCAGGGCAGAGCTTCATTTGATTAAACATACAACCATTCTGTTAAATTTAGTGGGGGGGGGGAGGAGAATTTACATTTTAGTATAGTGAGGTAGAACATACACTTTTATTAATCAATAAATATCTCATTTAATGGGGTTAGTTTGAGAATGATATGAGACCGTGGAAGAATGGAGATGCAAAAGTTCCATAATATATTTTATGTGGAGTTCAGGACCTAAAACTTACGCAAGAGAAAAATAATGTTTGTCTCCCATAGAGAATTTCAATTGGCACTTACTTTTTGGAGTTTAGTAGAGCTGGTTCATGAATCATTTGCTTTGAGCGCTAGCTACTTCAAAGATCAGGTCAGAGACTTAGTTTTAGGCATTACATATATGGCTATACATATATTGGATGATAGGCCTGGATGTTTGAATTGGGAATATCTTTATCCATTTCCTAGTAGCTAGCTGTGATTCTGACAAAATTTCAGCAGTGATAGTATTAAAAATCATACTTTAGTTCCATTATTATCATCTAGAAGATAGCATAACATAGTGACGGTCTCTCTGACTAAGGTATTTTATTTATTTAAATGATTTCAGTACTGCCCATCAGGGACTCTAGGCCGTGTCGGTGATGTAAAACCTTTTTTTATTTATTTCAGGATTATTCCTTTTATTAATTTATATAAAAATGTTATGTCATTTTCTGTACAATTATAATGAAATAATTAATTATTATTAATAATAATCAGAATAATTAGCAGTTTATGTTTTAATAGCATTATTTCAAATAATTAATTTGTGTTCTAAAAAATCTGTCTCTTTAAGAAGGATGGTGTAGCCTATTTTAGCTATCACAATAGATATTTATATTGTACTTAAATAAAACCAATTTAATTTGAAGTTTGTTGGTGGATTATTCAATGTGTGTTTAGTAGATCAAAACATGATAACAAGATAGGGATGATAGAAAAAGGACTGCTCCAGACACTGAAGCTACAGTGAAAAATGGTGGGAGGTAGAGATCTTAACCTATAAGAAAGGGGTTGGGCCATGCATGTGCGTAATGCGTTTCCACACCCATCCAGCCTGTCCTGTAATGCGCCGTTCACACTTACCTTTTGTCCCTGGCAGGGAAGGGGGAATGGATCGCGTCCGCCTCCCCCTTCCCTGCCTCCCCTCTTCCCTGCCTCCCCCCGGGCGCTGGCAGGGAAGGGGGAATGGATCACATCCGCCTCCCCCTTCCCTGTCTCTCCCCCAGGTGCACCCCCTTCCCTGCCCCCCCCCAGGCACAGGAAGGAAAGGGGGAACGGATCGTGTCTGCCTCCCCCCCTTCCCTCCGTACTCACCCAGGTGCCGGCAGGGAAGGAGGAACAGATCGTATCCACCTCCCCCTTCCCTGCCGGCACCTGGGTGAGTAGGGAGGGAAGGGGGGCGGATCACGTACGCCTCCCCCACTTCTCTGTCTCTCCCACAGACACACACATACCTTCCCAAAATTAAAAAAAAAATCGCCCCCAGCAAGGCCGGGCAATCAGCTAGTAAATCATCTAAAGGCCTGTGATAGTTAAGGTTACAGGTCATGTCTTTATATCTGCGGTTCACTATCCAAGGTTTCAGTTATCTGTGGATCTAACTCTAAACAATCATGAAATATATAATATATATGTATTTCTATGGTGTATTAACAGCTTGCCTCTACGGGTCACTGTCTGCAATGTACAATATGCAGTAGGGTTCACTGTTATCCGTGGTTTCAGCTATCTGCAGTAGGTCTTGGAATGTATCTCCCTCCAGATATGGGGCTGGGGAACTGGGGGTGGGGAGGCAATCTATACTTATGTTAGTAATGCAGGATTATGGAAATTTTTCCAGCTAAATAGCAGTGCATATAGGAATGTGCATTGCTGTTTGTGATGAGATAGAAAATAGCTATGATCCTGAATAATGCAGGACAAATAGCAGCTGATGGTTTTAATAGCATTCAGCTTTGCTATTATAGATTGCAGTGGGATGCTTTGATACATTTATCAAATGAATTATAAGAATATTTGGAAAATGCATGACTTTGCATGGGAATGTGTAACAAAGGCCAGTTATTTGAATAATTTTACATAGATAAAAGTTACTATTTATGATGTTTGCCTACAAAGTTTGAACTGTTGAAAATAGGTATCAAATGTATTACTAGCTGTGTATACCAGAGATGGTTGATATACCCTTATCAACTTACATTAGCTTTGTAATGAAGGATGGAGATGAATTGGTAAACATGCCTGCAAGATTCAAGTGATCAAGAATATCTCATGTGTTCTCAAATATATTTGAAATTACTCTGACTCTTCTCAAAAACTTTGGATTGGTTAAGTTGTTATTTGCAAGATATTAATCAAAATTGTATAGAGTTTGTTGGATAGTCTCAGGCAGGATACCTGAGAAAGCATTGTTAAAGTCAATATTAATAAAACCCAATAAATGTTTTATTCAGGCTTTGTTTAATATTTCAGTAGTGTTGATCATATATATGACTTTTGGGCTCTTCCATCATCTATTCTTCATGGAGCTTCTACATATATGAATTGTAACTTACTTAAATCGTTACTGTATATGTTCATAGATTTTGCTCTTGCTTAGACAGTTGAATTATGGATTCCATCTGGCACATCTGTCAAGCATATTCAGTCTCTTTAACCAAATATGATCCCATATTTACATTGTATCCACTAAATGTTTTGTTCTCCTTTTCTACCTTATTACATTTTTTAAAAAAAATATGAATGTTGCAATAGTTTTCTAGGTTGAAATTAAAAGGTTTACTGATAGTGCTGTTTATAAGAGCTTAATTCCCTTCTTTTTCTGCAGCTGTTTATCAAGTAGAAAAATTGTTAGGTACAACTGCTCTCCCGTTTAGATGTATAAAATACAAATAGTTTATTTTTTATATTGTTACTTTTTACAGGTGAGGCAAATGACAAAGATGTCCAGGTAATAGAACTACCCATAGTTGACAGTCTACACCCACGGCCTCCATATCTGCCTTTGGCTATCCCAGAAGATTTGGCTGATCGACTGATTCGTGTCCATGGTGATCCTGCAGTGTGGTGGGTCTCACAGTTTGTCAAATATTTGATTCGTCCACAGCCTTGGTTAGAAAAGGAAATTGAGGAAGCTACAAGGAAACTTGGCTTCAAACATCCAGTTATTGGGTAAGATTTTTTGTTATTTGACCAAGATGCAACTATAAATTTATTGTTCATGTTTCTTAATGAAATCAGCAGGATTTACTTTTGAATATACATAAATACCTTAAATCCTACCTTGTTTGGCTTCTGAAATTCAAATATCAGAATACCAGACATACCTCTGAAGGTCATAAATAAATATCTATCAGAAATAATGGATGGTATCTTGCAACACTTCTGGTCCTCTTGGTTTCAAGTCGAAATGTAATTTTTTTATAAATTTTGCAGCCAAGGGAAGAAACCACTTCTTCCCCCCTCTCCCCCCTGGGAAAAACAAGAAAATGAAAAAAAAAGCAACATTAGTACTTTTTCTACAGATTAGAAGTTGCTGTGTTACTTTAGGAGCAAAAAATAAGACTGTACAATTTGATTTAGCACAAAATCATCCATCACAGTTGGTATATTAAAAATAGCATGTATTCAAACAATTATAAACAATTTACTTTTTTTAAAAAAAATTGGTAATTGTAACAAATGGAGTAACAATTTCTTCAACTGTATGGACATAAGCTCTTTGGTTTTGCTAATTTATGTGGCACAAGCAAAAACAACAAGTTTTTTTAAAAAAAATGGAAAAAAACCATTGACATTAGTAACAAATAAAATTATTTATATTCCTCTCCACAGTATCACCCATCCCAACAAAAAAATCTGACATTATGACTTTCTAGGGTTTTCTAGGTAGTTAATACATAGAAGTAAGTGGTTTACCATTCCCTTTTGTCTGATGGCGCCCTGGAGCTGCGCAACTTACCCATGATTATACAGGCTGGCTCTTCTTCCTGGAGGAACAATGGAAATTGAACTCCCAAGCTATGGCTTCACAGCCAGATATCTAAACCACTAAGTTATCCAGCATAGAACTATAAAAAGCTTGGATTGCTATACCCATTCCAGTCCTAAAAGTCAGTGAAATGAAACAATATTTACAAAATCATCAGAAAACCCAAAAATGGGACTTGTACATATTGTCATGATTTTCAGTTGCAGAATCTGACTTCTGCTTCTAAAAGACTCTCTGAAAGAATGCATATCAAAGAGTAAACAAAACAAAAGACAAAAAAAGCTGTGGCATCTTAAAGACTAACTCCTGTATTTTAGTGTTAGCTTTCGTGGACCAAGTCTACTTCATCAGAAATAAGAGTGGATATCATGGAATACTGTACATTTATACATTTTGGGTATTGGAGACCCAGAGTAGCTGTGCATGTTCATTGGACATGGAAATCAATGAGTCGTTTACAACCAGTAATAAAAAGTTTTACAGCAGAAAATCTCTGGTGGAAGTAAGTTGAGGAGTTAGGTTTCTAAAATAAATATTTTGACATTACAATTGGTTTATTGTGGACGTTTTATGGGGTAGGCACAGCTAGCAGTCAACTGCCATGAGAGACATCCCCCTCCCTCCTCCCCACACTTTTAAGACAGTTCTGCAAAGTGAATGTAATTTTTAAATTTGATAATGTCCCAGAAATCCCTTGCTAATGTTCAAACTTTTAAGATGGGTGTCTTCTGCTAAAAATGCCCCTCTGCCCTCTACATTGGTCAAACAGGACAATCTTTTCGGAAAAGAATTACCATATTTTTGGACCATAAGACACACTTTTTCTCCCACAAAAGTGGGGAGAAAATGAGGGTGTGTCTTATAGTCCAAATGCTGGTCTTCAGCCAGCTGTGGCTGTTGTAAAAGGCTATTTTACAAGAGCCACAGCTGGCCGAAGACTGCTACTGATGCCTCTCAGCTGTTGGGGCAGGGGGAAAAACATATGAAAAACAAGTGGCCACTAGAGGGCGAAAATCGCAAATTCCCATTTAAATGCATTGGAAATAAATTTCTTGTATTCAGAAGTTTTCTGTTTGTATGTTCCCAATGCATTTAAGTGGGAAACCAAACCTGTGCTTAAAAAGAAAGGGTTTCATTTACCTTGATGCATTTGTCTCTACTCCACGTGGACAAAATGGAGGGGGAAAACATGCTTCCTGGTTGAAAGGAGAGCAAGAGGCTAGGCTAGAGTATCACTTCCTTCCTCGGTGCAATTGGCCTAGCCTGCCCATTTCCCCTGCAGCGCCACCACTGATTGCTGGTGCAAAATAGAGTATTAAATATATATTTTTTTGTTTACCTGCTCTGAAAACTGGGTGCGACTTATGGTCAGGTGCGTCTTACGGTCCAAAAATGGACACCTGTTTTGAAACATTTTAATTCTCCTGGACATTGTATACTGGATCTAAAAGTTGCAATTTTGGAACAGGGAAATTACAGGACTAGAATTCAGAGAGAGATAGTGGAGAGAAAATATATACACATGCTGTTGTTTTGTTTACTCTGATATTCTTGCACAGATGAACACTGCTACCACTTCAAAAATTTCTATGATGAAAGAATGCAGTGCAACAAGCATACTTTTCCTTCGTGTATTCTGTGAATCCCCACTTTTGGGTTCTGCGCCTGCGTGGAGCTGTTACCGGAGCTGTCAAACTAATTGGATAAAAGTTTCAATGTTAGGGCCACCCACCGTACCGCCCACCCTTTGGCGCCATTTCACACTTTCCTCAGTTCTCTTCTTTCCGCCTTAGCTGCAGGAGACCATTGAGAGTTCTCTTCAATTTTTTTTTGTCGATTCTTCGGAAAAGACTCGCTTTAAATTAAGTTTTTCTTGGTGATCTTGTTCTCAAGGCAGGATCACCCACCTCGGAGCTGTCCCTCCTCGTAGGGGAGCAGTTCTTTGTATTTTTGTCAATTTTTACCTCAGCTGCTTGTCCCTTGCAGGTTGGGCGATGCTTATCTACAATTTTTTCTTGCCTTCGTCGGTCTTTTCTTCGGGAAGGACTGGCACCCCAGCCATTTGCTCGCCTCGCAGTGAGCATTTGGACAGTTTTCTCCTTTACCGTGAGGTAAAAATTTTATGGCATCAGCTGCTTTTAAGTGTTGTACTGTCTGCAACAAGAAATTTCCCTCTTCAGATGGCCACAGTAAGTGTTTTCTGTGTCTTGGGGAGTCCCACCAGACGCAGACGTGTGTTCATTGCAAAAAATAAGTATAGCATCTGAAAAAGAACAGAGACAGACAAAGACAAAGTACATAGCAATAGTTAGTTAATAGGGTTCCTTTTGCTCTGAGGAACGCATCTTGTGTTTGCGTCTTGCCCAGAGAGGAAGTTTGAATCCAGCTAGGGAGATAAGGGTCTTGCCTTCTACCAAGAGAACCAAAGAACAGGGAGATGAGCTCCTATATTTATAGTCAGAAGGAGGGTTTTTTCTCCCAACTTTGGAATGGGGTCTGGACCCTCCTGTCACACCTGTGGAATGAGAAGATTTTCCCTCCTCCCTTTGGAATGACAGGACTGTCCCCTGCCCGAGAGATGAACCTGCAGCTGAAAGGTACATCTGTGTGGCTGGTTGCCCAGGAACTCTTCCCTTGAGAAATATGTGAATGAGTTTAAGGCATCTGGCAGCACAGTGAGAGTTGCTCAGAAAGAAATGACAGAGAGCTACAATAGAGAGCATAAGCAAGATCATGACAGTCCCATCCACATTGCCATGTTGCCTTCTCTTCTGTACTCTGCTAAGGATGTGTGGGAGAAACCCGTTTTCGTCACACATGGTTTCGACGAGGGTTGATGGCCTCTACAGACTCCTGGGAGATAACGTGGAGTTTCTTCAGGCCCATCCCCTACCGAACTCCATGGTCATAAGGGCCTCGCAAAGCAAAATGGCCATCAGTGGTTTCCCCCTGCCATCTTCGCCTGAAGGCAAGAAACTCGACGCTTTGGGGTGCAAGTTGTACACCACCTCGTCGTCGTCTCTCTTGGCGACAAACTACGTGACGGTGATGGGCCTTTACAACTCCCATCTCTGGGAGCGGGCAAAGGCCATCGCAGTCAAGTTACCTGCTGACTTACACGCAGAGTTTAACTCCCTCTGTGATGAAGGGGACTACCTTCAGATGTGGACGTCCTGTCACATGAACGACGCAGTAGCTAAGGACATATTTATGTTGTGACTTCGGCCCCCGGCCCACCTCTGGCCCCCGAACCGGCCCACCTTGGGGATGAAGACTCTGAGAATGAAGGGGAGGAGCTGACAGGACCCTCTCCCTCAGGGATTTCCCCCCCCCAGCACTGCCTCGGCCTCCCTTGGAATTGCAACAGCAGGATGGCTGGCCCCGGTCGACCCGCCATTGCGGGTGGAAACCATCGATGGGCGGGAACTCATGTCGGGGCCCATCAAGACAGCCACCCAACCTTTGTGCCTGGCCATTGGGGCACATGAGGAGGCCATCCAGTTCTACATCACTGCGGACCTCCATTTCCCTTTGGTCCTAGGCATGGCCTGGCTCCGGACCCACGACCCTCAGGTGGCATGGTCATGAAACGCCATCGCTTTTCCGGCCCTGCAGTGCATCGACCACATCCGCCACACCTGCACCAGCCAGACGGTCTCCTTCCTCACAGTCTCCTTGCCCCCGAACTGTCTGACTTTGCTGACGTGTTCAGCGAACGTGAGGCGGACCGTTTGCCCCTGCACCGGCCTTATGACTGCCCTGTGGACCTCAAGCCCGATGCACCGCTGCCGTTGGGGCGCTTGTACCCTATGTCGGGACCTGAATTGGCCGCCCTGTGGGACCTCCTGGACAAGAATCTGGCCCGAGGGTTTATCTGGCCCTTGTCTTCCCCCCTCTCAGCCACGGGGGACCTGCGACTGTGTTGTGACTACCGTGGCCTCAATGCCATCACGGTGCGGAACTGGTACCCCCTACGGCTCATCTCGGAACTCATAGAGCGACTGCAGGAGGCCACCATATTCACCAAGATTGACTTGCGAGGGGCCTACAACCTGGTGCGAATGCGCGCGGGGGACGAATGGAAGACAGCCTTTAGTACCTGCTACGGCCATTTCGAGTATACCGAGATGCCGTTTGGGTTGACCAACATCCCTGCAGTTTTCAAGCATTTCATGAATGACGTGTTCCGGGATGTACTCAATCATTTTGTGGTGGTTTACCTGGACGACATCCTGGTCTACTCCAGAACCCGGGCGGAGCATGTTCGGCAGGTTCGCCTCGTCCTTCAGCGTTTACGGGAGCACCAGCTCTATGCCAAGCTGGAGAAATGTTCTTTTTTTCGAACTTCCATTGAATACCTTGGCCATGTCATTTCTCCCGAGGGTACCGTCATGGACCCACACAAGATAGAGCCCCTGAGTTCTTGGGCACCCCCCTGTCGGGTGAAGGATGTCCAACGTTTTTTGGGGTTCACCAATTACTACCGTATGTTCATCCCTGAGTACGCAACACTGACGGTACCCCTCACCCAACTCCTACGTAAGAAGGTTCCGTTCTGATGGGGTCCGTCCCAGCAGCAGGCATTTGAGGCCTTCAAGCCTTCCTCTCCAAGCCCATTCTGCGCCACGCAGACCCCACCCGGCCTTTTGTGGTGGAGGCAGACGCATCCAACGTGGCCATAGGAGCAGTGCTGCTGCAAGCCCTAAGGGTTGGCGGAACCCTTTTTCCCTGCGCCTATTATTCCCGGAAGCTCACCCCGTCGGAGTGCAACTACACCATCTGGGAGAAGGAGTTGCTGGCCATCAAGGCTGTGTTTGAGGCTTGGCAGCATCACCTTGAAGGGGCTCAGCATCAGGTGGAGGTTCGGCTGGACCACCGGAATCTTGAGCATCTGACAACAGCCAGGCAGCTGAACCAGCGACAAGTCCGATGGTCCCTGTTCTTCAGCCGTTTTTACTTCCGGGTGACCTACATCACAAGCAATGCCAACCGGCAAGCGGACGCCCTTTCCCGTAAGCCGGACTACCTCCACGCCAAAGGACCACCGCCCATGCTGACGATTCTGCCTGCGGCATCCTTGGCTGCGTTCCGCGAGCCGGTGGACTTGCGAGCGCAAGTGCGGGTCGCACAGGTTCTGGGCGCATGGGCTCAGCAACGTAAAGCACAGGTCAGCCCCGCATCCCCATGGTCTTATGAGGAGGGTCTACTCAGGCACCGGGGGCGGCTGTATGTGCCCGTAGGGCCGCTCCGGACTCTTGTCTTGACTCAGTGCTATGACAACCCCGTGGCAGGGCACTTTGGCTTTTTCAAGACCCTCAACTTGGTGCTACGAACCTTCTGGTGGCCTCGGGTGTGGCACGACGTTTATGCCTATGTGACTTCCTGTGTGCCGTGCCGCCAGACAAAAGCTGTCACCGGTGCACCGCCCGGCCTCCTTCAACCTTTGCCAATGCTGGACAGGTCGTGGGGTGCCATCTCGATGGACTTCTTGACGGACTTGCCACCGGCATCGGGGTACACGACCATCTTGGCGGTGGTCAACATGCTGACAAAGATGGTGCACTTCATCCCCTGTCGAGGGCTGCCATCAGCCCGTACGACCGCCCATCTGTTCCTGCCCCATGTATTCAGTCTCCACGGCTTGTCGGATAGGGTGGTCTCAGATCGGGGCTCGCAGTTCACGGCACGCTTTTGGAAAAGCCTGATGGCCGTGCTGGACATACAGGTCTGCCTGTCGACGGCCCACCATCTGGAGACCGACGGGGGCACGGAAAAGGTGATTGGCATCCTGGAACAGTACCTGCGCTGTTTCGTGAACCATCAACAAAATAACTGGGCCGATTACCTGTCCCTTGCGGAGTTTGCTTTTAACAATTCCCAACACACCTCCACCCAGTTGATGCCATTCTACGCCAACGTGGGATACCACCCGCACCTCTTTCCTTTGACTCCCTCCGATTCCCCTGTTCCGGAGGCTCGGGACTTCCTGGAGGACCTACGTGCGGTTCATGAATTGGTGCGCCGCCAGCTGGTACGGGCAAAGGAGGATTTTAAGAGGGTCGTCGACCACTCGCGCCGGGTGTCGCCGCCGCTGGCGGTTGGGGATCATGTTTGGCTCTCCACAAAGCACCTCCCGACTGACCGTCCCACCAAGAAGCTGGACCATAGGTTCATCGGGCCATTTCTGGTCACAGCCGTCATAAATCCCGTTGCCTACCGCCTCGCCTGCCCCGCTCATTGCGTGCCCACCTGGTTTTCCACCGATCCCTCCAGGTACTGGAAGCCCCGGCTTGTCCTCTCCGGCGCCCAGGCACCCCGGTCCTGCCGCCCATGCTTGATGGGGATGGCACAGAGGAATGTGAGGTCGCCAGCATCCGTGACTCTCATTGGCTCAAGGGCCGCTTCCAATACCTGGTCGAGTGGCAGGGGTATGGCCCGGAGGACTTTACCTGGGTGGACGCCGTCGACGTTCATGCCTCGGATCTCGTCCACTCGTTCCATACCCAGTTTCCCTCGTGGCCTCATCCGGACCGTCGGCCCCGGGGGAAGGGTCCTGCGGTGGGGGATATTGTTGTGACTCCAGCCCCCAGCCCACCTCTGGCCCCCGAACTGGCCCACCTTCGGGATGAAGACTGAGGATGAAGGGGAGGAGCTGACAGGACCCTCTCCCTCAGGGATTCCCACCCCAGCACTGCCTCGGCCTCCCTTGGAATTGCAACAGCAGGATGGCAACGAGGTTGTTCTCCAACAGCAGTCTTCATGTTCAGACAGCTCTGGGGACGAGGCGTGGCTAGACGCCAGGCATCGAAGCAGGGCAAAGCGTTGTCTGCAGAGGCTGAGAGGAAGGAGGGGCTGCAGGTAATCAGGAAGCGTCTGGCTACACCCATGGAGGCATATAAGGAACCAGGACGCCGGGTGTGGCTCTGTAATGGACAAAGTTTAGCCTCCCTGCTCTAGTTTGGTACCGTGGCATCTTGACTCTTGGAAACTCTGGTTTTGGGACTTTGGACTGGTTGACTACTCTTTGGAAACTCTGGAATTAGGACTTTGGACTGGACTTAGACTACTCTTTGGATATCCCTTACAGTGAGTGTTTGTTCTGACAGGGAAAAGGGAAGTGAGTGGGGGAGACAAAACAATCTACTTCCATCCTGCTGCGTCATCACACTTGGCTATGCTCCACCAAGCTGGAGGAGCCAACCAAGAAACTTATATTACTTACCATTTGATGGCCAAGGTCTGTTTGCTCAAGATACAAACAAGGCTTTAAATGAGCTGCGTCAGACCAGGACGACTGCCAAGTTCTCCTTCGTATAGTTTGTGAATCCTCACTATTGGGTTATGCGCCTGCGCAGAACGCTGATCAGAGGCTTAAAAAGCTATTGGTCAAAAGTTTTGGCGGTAAGACCGCCCACCGTACCGCCCACCCTGAGGCGCCAGTCCGCCATTTTACCTCAGTTCTCTTCTTTCCGCCTTAGCAGCAGGACGATCGTTGAGAGCTTCCTCAATTTTTTCATCTTTTCTGAGGGAAAGTCTTTGACGAACCTTAACAATTTTTTTCGGCAATCTTGTCCTTTGTGCAGGATTGCCACCCTGGTGCTGTTTCTTCCTTTTGGTGGACTCAGTTACCTTCTCGCTCCGGTCACCGTTTCCCTCCTCAAGGGGGTGGCGGCTGGCCTGCCCTTCGGGGTGCTCGCCTTCTCGAACCTTCCGTCGGAAGAATTTTTTGATGGCTGCAGCCTTCAAGCAGTGTTCTGCTTGCCTCAAGAAGTTCCCTGCCTCTGACGGTCATAGCCTCTGTCTTTTTTGCCTGGGAGAATCGCACCAGAGCCAATCCTGCGCTCACTGTAAGAACTTTACACGACTTGCAGTTCAGAACCGGAGCAACCGGTTGAAAGCGCACCTTATGGAGCTCGCTTTGGCTCCCGCCGCGGCTGCTTCCACCTCCGCTGCTGCCTCCCAGCCCTCTCGGCCTCTGCCGCTACTGCCTTATTCTTCCACTCTCTCCATCAGAAAGAAGAAAAAGAAGGATAAAAATGGGGAGAAGAAGAAGAAACATAGGTCGGAGGAAAGGTGGTCACTCCCACCTACGCCTCACCCTCCTATCTCTCCGGGGCCCTCGCCTCCATTTTCGGTCGCGAGATGTCCTTTACCTGGGTCCTCGATGTGGGGCGGACGATCCTCTTCGGGATCTCCTGCAAAAGGTCGCAGGGCTGGGGCTCCAGCTCGCCCACTGCAGGTACTCTCTTCTCCGCCTCGTGAGAGGGGCCGTCCACCCACGAGGCAGGCTTCTGTCTCCCCGAGGCCTAGGACTCCGACGATAGACGAACCGGCAACCACCATTCCGGCCACCGTTTCGTCTCCGATCATTCCGTCCACCGTTTCGCCGGCCACCGTTTCGTCCCAACCATCGGCGGTGGATTCGTCTCAGGTGGAATTCTTCAAAGGGATGTTCGAGGCAATGGCGAAATCATTCGCCCAACAGTTCAAGGCCTCCATGCCTGCGGCCTCTGCGGCTCCGGTGCCGACCACCGCAAGCCCCAGGGATGTTGGTCCTGCTGTTGCTCCGCCGACCTCTCGAGGGTCGAGCGTTCGCTCCGCTGGCCCACCCATATCGTCTTGGTGTGGTCCAGACATCGATGCAGTGAGCTCCCAGCCCGTCGACCCGCCCAGGCCGTACTGGCGCGGTCCCGACGTGGATACCAGGATTCCTCCCTCGTCCTCCGATGATTCCAGCGCGTCTTTGGAGGAGGACGAGGGAGACGTCGATGCCGACAAGACGCCGGACCAGGCTATCGGCGCGATTGACCCACCGCGTGGTGAGGATCAATGCTCCCTCACGGCGATGCTCACTCGTTTGGGGACCGCTCTTAATCTGAAGGTGGACCAACCGCCACTGGAGGGCGAGGACCAAATGACCGCCAAACTGGACAAAAAGGCGATTCGACCGGTCCACATCACCATGCTTCCTTCCATGTTGACGTCAGCGAAGGCAACATGGAAGAAGCCGGTGTCATCACACTCCGTTTCGTCCAGACTCGATGGAATGTATAGGGTCTTGGACGAGAACGTTGAGTTTCTCCAGGCGCACCCTTTGCCGAACTCTTTGGTGGTCAAGGCCTTCCAGCATAAAACGGCCGTCAGCGGTTTTCCGGTACCTTCGACTCCGGAAGGGAAGAAACTGGACGCGGTGGGCCATAAGTTTTACGCCACTGGTTCCCTCTTCCTGCGAGCCACTAATTATTCAGCAGCCATGGCCTCTATCAGTCCCACCTCTGGGAGCAAATAAAGATCCTTGCTGCTAAACTGCCTGCCGATGCCCAGAAAGGATTCGTCGCGCTGGCTGCGGAGGGGGACTTTCTGGCAGAGCAGCAGATGCGGACGGCCAGGCACATTAACGATTACGCGGCCAAGGACATGTCTTCTGCCATCCTGCTCCGTCGCCATGTTTGGCTCAGGGGCACCTCTCTCGATGATGCCATGAAAAAGCTCATCGAAGAGTTTCCGTTTGATGGGCAAGGCCTGTTTGGACAAGACACCGATAAGGTGCTTAACGAACTGCGGCAGACAAATTCGACGGCCAAGTTCCTGGGGCTCACCATGCCGGCTCAGCCTGCCAAGCCGCGATTCCAACCCTTTATGCATCGGTATCGGGGGAACCCACAACAACAAGGCGGCTCGACTGACCAGGCCAGACCCAATTTCTACAAGCAGAGGCACCAACACAAGCCTCGTTATCAACCTTACGAACAAGGCAAGCGGTCCGACGCAAAATCCAAGTCCCGGGTTTGAAACTACGAAGGCCAAGTCTCTCTCGCTCCACCTCCCATACCTCCCCCTCCGGAACTTCCTCCAGGTGTGGTCAGGCATCACGGATGACCGGTGGGTCTTGAGGATCTTATCCGCTGGTTACGCCATCGAGTTCGTGCGAGTGCCTCGGGTAGGAAGACACCGTTTCACCACCTCGTCCCCCCATTTGGAGGAAGAAATATCAACTATTCTGTCCAAGGGAGCCATCGAGCAGGTAACAGAAGAAGGACGGAGGACTTCGCCCAATTCTGGACCTGCGCCGCCTGAACAAGTGCATCCACACCAGGAAGTTCCGGATGGTGACCCTACAGACCGTCCTTCCCCTCATCAACAAAGGGGACTGGTTCACAGTGATAGACCTCAAGGACGCTTACTTCCATGTCAGCATTCTCGAGGAGCACAGACGGTTCCTCTGGTTCCGAATCGAGAACTCTGTGTACCAGTACCGGTGCCTACCGTTCGGCCTGGCTACGGCACCGAGAGTCTTCACCAAGTGCATGGCTCCGGTGGCTGCCTTCCTCCGTCAGAAGGGGATCAGGGTCTTCCCGTACATCGACAACTGGCTGATTGTCTCCCCCACCAGCTCGTCGTCCATTCGGGACACGCAGTTCACGGTTCACCTCATGGAGAGTCTTGGCCTCAGAATCAACTTCGCCAAATCAAAGTTGATTCCTTCTCAGCGCGTCGAGTACATTGGAGCGGTGCTCGACTCGCTAGTTACCAGAGCCTTCGCCCCCCAGAAACGCTTACTGGACATTGCACAAGGGGTAAGCGACTTCAGGAACAAACCTTTTATCAGGGCGAAAAAGGCACAGAGACTTCCAGGCCTCATGGCCTCAACAACGGCGGTAATTCCCCACGCCAAGTTAAAGTTCCGGTCCCTACAGTCATGGCTCCTCCATGAATTCGACTCGCTCAGGGAGAGCCAGTCCAAACGGCTGACTCCGTCTCCAGAGCTGCTGGACGAGCTACTGTGGTGGACGTTGCCACTCAATGTGGCTACGGGGAAGAGTTTTTATCCCCCACAACCTTCGTTGCAGGTTTTGACCGACACAAGCAACCTCGGCTGGGGGGCTGCCTGCGGGACTCTAATGGTCAACAACGTTTGGTCGCCTCACGAGATAGTGCACCATATCAACTATTTGGAACTGCTGGCCGTTTGGAAGGCCCTACGTTCCTTCGAGGCCCTACTCACCGGCAATGTGGTCCAAGTGGCCTCGGACAATACCACAGCGGTGGCATACCTGAACAAGCAGGGAGGGACAAGGTCCACCATCCTACTTTACCTTGTGGAGCAACTCTGGGAGTGGTGCCTGGAAAGACACATCTTTCCAATTGGAGTACACATTCAGGGCAAGCTGAATGTTTTGGCCGACCCCCTCAGCCGTCTCACATCGACGACCCACGAATGGGAGCTGGACAACGGGGTATTCCGGTCCCTTTGCAGGGCCTGGGGGACTCCGAGCATCGACCTCTTTGCGTCGGAGTCCAACAGGAAATGCCACAGGTACTGCTCCAGGGCAGGCATCGAACTGAACTCCGAGGGCGATGCCTTCATGAAACGGTGGGATCAGGACTACCTCTACGCCTTTCCCCCGTTTCCCTTGGTCCAGAAGGTCCTCACCAGGATGTACCAACACCGGACCAACGCAATTCTCGTGGCCCCGGCATGGCCTCGCCAGCCCTGGTTTCCGCTACTGTTACGCATGTCGTCACAGTATCGCACGCTGCCGGAATCACCAATGCTTCTCCAAATGGAGCACGGCCAGCTCTACCATTCGGACCTACCCAGCCTCCACCTCACCGCATGGAGGATAACCCCAGACTGTCCAGGATCTTGGAACTAGCACGGCGCCCTTCCACAAGGAAGTCTTATGCTTCCAAATACAGACGCTTTTGTGCTTTCCTGGTATCCCAGCAGACGTCCCTTCCACAGGTGGGACTACAGGACATCATGGCCTACCTCCTCCATTTGGCGGAGTCTGGCCTTAGTATTACCCCCATCTGGGTCCATCTCGCAGCGGTGGTGGCTCACTCTCCAGCTGGTTCGCCTGCTTCTGGTGCCTTTTGCGACCATACGGTAAAGCGTTTCCTCAAGGGATTGCGGAACGCCTTCCCGCCGGTCAGGACTCCAACAGCACAATGGTCCTTGTCTGCCATTCTCAACGTGCTCACCAGGACTCCTTTCGAGCCTCTGGCTACCGCGGAGATTCGTCTCCTAACGTCGAAAACGGCATTTCTGGTGGCTATCAAGTCTGCTCGACGAGCTGGTGAACTGGTTGCTCTGCGGGCAGACACACCGTTTCTCCAGTTTTTCAATGACCGCGTGGTGCTCCACACGGATATCACCTTCCTTCCTAAGGTAGTCTCCCAGTTTCATATGGCACAGACTATCTCGCTGCCAACCTTCTTCCAAAACCCCACCAACGCCCAAGAAAGGACTTGGCACACGCTGGATGTGAAACGAGCTTTATTGTTTTACACCAGCAGAACAAGGGAGTTCAGGAAGTCACAGCGTTTCTTTGTGGCCTATGGAGGAAAGTCCAAGGGTGAACCCATCTCTGCCCAGAGGTTCTCCAAATGGATCACGTCTACCATCTACCTGGCCTACGAGTCGGCCTCACTGCCACCTCCGCCGCATTCTACGAGAGCGGTTGCCACATCCACTGCCTTTTTGGAGGGCACACCGCTTGAAGACATATGTAAGGCTGCCACCTGGTCCAGACCTTCTACATTTGTCCAACATTACAGGGTGGACACCAGAGCCACTGCGGACGCCAGGCTTGGTCGTGTCGTCCTCACCAGGGGGCCCCGGGCTCATCGCCCTTGACAGTTCACTCTACCTGATCATCATACTCATCGTGGGATCATCTCATCCGACTGCCCACCGACCAAGTGAGTGTGAGCTTGCTAATCTCCCAATAGCGGGGATTCACAAACTATACGAAGGAGAAAGTTCGGTTTCACTTACCAGTGATAACTTTCGTTCTTCGAGTATATAGTTTGTGAATACACACTACCCACCCTGCCTCCCCTCTTGAGCTGCACGGATGAGATCAATTGGTTTCTCCTGTGCTTGGCTTAAGAATGGAACTGAGGTAAAATGGCGGACTGGCGCCTCAGGGTGGGCGGTACGGTGGCCGGTCTTACCGCCAAAACTTTTGACCAATAGCTTTTAAGCCTCCGATCAGCGTTCTGCGCAGGCGCATAACCCAATAGTGTGTATTCACAAACTATATACTCGAAGAATGAAAGTTATCACTGGTAAGTGAAACCGAACTTTCTTTGGTCTCACATCACCTGGCCCATCTATTTCGCAGCCGCAATACCAGCCATTCTCAAGTTGCTACCAGGGACAAGCCTTCCAGCAGCCAGGCCCTAGGCAGCAGTCGGACACCAACATCCAGCCTTTTACCGCCCACGCTGTCCACACGGTCGTCAGTGGTACTAGCCATACCAACAACATGGCAAGCATTCTGAGAGGAAGTCAAAGCAATGTGTTTGACTTCCCTCTGACCGAGACTCTCCCTCCATCTACCATATATCCACCTCTGGAATTTTCTTCAAGCTTGGATAAGTGTCACGAACGACCGGTGGGTCTTGAAAATTTTATCCGCTGATTACACCATCGAATTCGACCAGGTTCCTCGAGTCGGCAAGTTCCGTTGCACACCTCCATCCTCTCATCTGCAGGAAGAAGTGGCAAGGCTACTGTTGAAAGGAGCAATAGAAACCGTACCTCCATCAAAATGGACCAATGGTTTCTACTCTAGATACTTTGTGGTGGAAAAGGATGGGATTGATTTGCAGTGATAGACCTGAAGGACGTGTATCTCCATGTCAACATCTGCAAGGAGCACAGGAAGTTTCTCCGTTTTCAGATAGGGAACAAGGTCTACCAGTACCGATGTCTTCCCTTCGCCCTTTCTATAGCGGCTTGGGTCTTCATGAAATGCATGGGACCAGTGGCAGCTTCCCTCTGTCAGAATGGCATAAGGGTATTCCCTTATATCGACAACTGTCTGATCACCTCTCCTACAAGATCGAAGTCCATTCAGGACATCGCTTACACAGTACAACATATGGAGAGTCTTGGTCTATGGATCAACTTTGACAAGTCGAAATTGGATCCATCTCAGCACGTTGAGTACATTGGAGCAATACTCGACTTTCTCAACATCAGAGCCTATGCCCCTCCAAAGCACCTACAAGGAAATCACCAAGGTGGTCAAGATGTTTTGGCGCAGGACTTCCATGCGGACAAAGAAGGCTCAGAGACTACTAGGACTTATGGCATCGGCTACGGCTATGGTTCCTTACACCAAACTAAAGATGTGGTCACTCCAATCTTGGCTCCTGCATGGCTTCAGTCCACTGACAGAGAGCCCGTCCAAATGGCTGGTTCCAACTCCAAATCAACAGGGAAGCACTTCTCCTCCTCTCAACAATCAGTACAGATTTTGACCGACATAAGCAGCCTCGGATGGGGAGCTACCTGCGGCTCTCTCACTGTGAACAACCTGTGGGCACAGGAGGAAGCAGTTTTTCTTATAAACTCCCTGGAACTCCTCGCCATTTGGAAGGCTCTGAGGTCCTTCGAAACGGTGCTGTCAATCAAGGCTGTCCAAATCGCATCGGACAATACCACTGCAATAGCCTACGTCAACAAGTAGGGAGGCACAAAATCGATGACTCTCCTCTACCTGTCAGTCCAACTGTGGGAATGGTGCCTGGAGAGGCATATCTTCCCCATAGGAGTCCACATCCAGGGCAAGCTGAATGTCCTAGCTGATGGACTGCAGGTTGAGCTCTATGACTCATGAATGGGAACTGGGCAACCAAGTGTTCCAGTCCATTTGTCATCAGTGGAGGGTTCTGGATCTCAACCTCTTCGCTTCAGAGATGAACCGCAAGTGCCTGAGATATTGCTCCAGAATAGGAATCGGACTAGCCTCCAAAGGCGATGCCTTCATGAAATGGTGGGACTTGGACTATTTCTACGCATTTCCTCCATTTCCTCTCATATAGAAAGTTCTAATCAGGATGTTCCATCTTCGAGCGTGAGCGATTCTGATCGCTCTGGCATGGCCGAGACAGCCATGGTATCCTCTTCTACTACAGCTGTCTTCACAATCTCTCATGCTACCGGATTCTCCATCGCTGCTCAAAATGCTCCTCCACTCCGACCTGTCTTGCCTGTATCTCACGGCATGGAGGATAACCCCAGATTGGCAAGAATATTAAATATGACTAGGAGGCCCTCCACGTGGAGGTCCTACGCCTATAAATACAAATGGTTTTGTGCCTTCCTTGACTCCAAATCTATGAGCCCAAACCGTGACAGCCTCCAGGACATTATGGAGAATACGTTCCATTTGGCAGAGACTGGTTTAGGACTTGTGTCCATCAGACTCCATTTGGCGGCCATTGTGGCATACTTTCCGATGGGCACCGTGGCTTCCACGGCATTCAGGGACCAAACGGTGAAACTGGTTCTGAAAGGCCTCTAACACTTTTCCACCTGTAAAGACTCCTGCAGCACAGTGGTCTTTATCCACTGTTCTGACTGCTCTCGCTAAAGCTCCATTTGAACCGGTGGCTACTGTTGACCTTCGTCTTCTGACATGGAAACCCACTTTTCTGGTGGCCATCACATCTGCAAGAAGATCAAGTGAACTTACAGCACTTCATGCCGACTTACCGTTCACCAAATTCTTTAACGACAGGGTGGTTCTCCATCCAGACATCACCTTCCTACCTAAGGTTGTCTCTGAGTTCCATTTGGGACAGTCTATTTCCCTGCCAACTTTCTTCCCAAACCCAACTTCGGACCAAGAAAGAGCATGGAACACACATGTTGTAAAAAGGGCTTTATTGTTTTACATCAGCAGAACAAAGGAATTCAGAAAGACACTGTTATGTGTTGTGGTCTGGGTTCGAATTGTGCAGAGTTAAGCAGTTAGCTCTCGGCAGCAGTGGCGGTGCCCATGTGGTTTTATCTCTCCCAGACAATAGCAAGCAGTGATGCGGAGTAAAGGTGCAAACAGAAAAAGCTTTTACTCAGCAGAATAGTTCATAAAGATAACATAAACAACAGATTCCTCTCTGAGAACGTAAAGCAGATAAACAGTCTGTAAGTCCTTGCGAGCAGTACTTTAAGTCCCGAGACACAGTAAAAGTACTTACTGCAACTCCAGCCTTGTCCTGGCTGGCTGTAGGTTGGGCAAAACCCTTTTTGTCCTGGCTTGTTCCTTCAGTTGAGTTTCAGTCCTCTGAAGACTGCTCTGGCTCTTCCTCTCCTCCAGAGAGTTTCAGCAAAGCCAGCAGCTTTCACTCCAGGCAAAACAGTGAAGTCCATAAGGCAGTAAACTGGCTAGCAATCCAGCTAGCATCCATTCAGTATGCCATGATGCAATGGCACGAAGCCTATGGCATAAAGCAGTTCTGACATACAGCATTTGGCATAGAAGGGTTTTAGGCATAAAACATTTTGGCATGAAGCAAAGGTGGCTACTGAGAAGCCCTAATTTATACATGATATTCTGCTCAGTCACCCACTCAGTAGATTCAGCTGGGTGCTGCTCTGCAGAGACCCTTAAAGACATAGTTTCATGCATCTTACACAATACTACTTGCACACTGGTCAATATATACGACACCTTTTTGTGGCGTATGGAGCAAAGGCCAAGGGGGAACCCATCACATCACAGAGATTCTCCAAATGAGTCTCAGGTGTCATCCATCTCGCTGATGAGATTGCTTCTCTGCCTCCTCCTCACGTCAGAGCACATTCTACCAGAGCTGTTGCCACTTCCACTGCCTTTTTGGAAGGTACACCACTCAATGACATCTGTAAGGCGGCCACCTGGTCCAGACCTTCTACATTTGTCAAACATTATCGGAGGGACACCAGAGCCACTGCAGATGCCAGACTTGGTTGTGTCTTCCTTGCCAGAGGGCTCCAGGCTCCACGCCCATGAGGGTCCATCCTACCTGCCTGATGTGCCAGTGTGTATGACTGTGGATTCATCTCATCCGGCTGCCCACCTACCATGTAAGTGTGATCTTGCTAATCTCCCAAAAGTGGGGATTCACAGAATACACAAAGGAGGAAGTTAAGTTGTACTTACCAATAATAACTTTCGTTCTTTGAGTATGCTGTGAATTCACACTTTTCCATCCTTCCTCCCCACTTGAGCTGCACGGATGAGATACCTTAATTTATCCTGTGCTTGGCTTAAGTATTAACTGAGGAAAGAGTGTGAAATGGCGCCAAAGGGTGGGCGGTCCTATCATTGAAACTTTTATCTAATCAGCTTGAAAGCTCCGGTAATGGCTCCGTGCAGGCGCAGAACCAAAAAGTGTGAGTTCACAGAATGCATACTCGAAGAACGAAGGTTATTACTGGTAAGTACAGTAAAAACCCTACTTACACAAAAAGTCTGTTCCATAGGCTTTTGCTTAAATTGGTTTTTTACATAATTCGAAGCAAACTCATAGGAAAAATGAAATGTTTATGTATATCGAAGAAAACCCATAGGGAAATTAATTTTTACGTAACTCGAAGTAAACCCATAGGAAAAAGAATCTTTATGTAACTTGAAGCAAACACATAGGAAATCGTGTAAATTGGGACATGGTTTTAGCGCAACATCATTATGTAAGTCGAATTTTATGTAACTCGAGACATATGTAAGTCGGGGTTTTACTGTACAACTTTCTATGATTAAAACTATACAACAGGGATTAGCCTTAAACTGAATAAGAAAATGTTAAAAATAATTCCAAAACTTTTTTTTGTTCTTTAGTATCCATGTCAGAAGAACAGACAAAGTAGGAACAGAAGCAGCATTTCATCCCATTGAAGAATACATGGTCCATGTTGAAGAGCGATTCCAGCTGCTCTCTCGCAGAATACATATTGACAAAAAACGAGTGTATTTGGCTACAGATGATCCTTCATTGTTGCAAGAGGCAAAATCAAAGTAAGGCCATTGTGTATAGTAGGTACAGAATTGATTTTCTATGATGGTTTAATGGTTAAGACACTGAACTTGATGACTAGAAGGTTGGCAGGCCAGCAGTTCAGGACCTGAGTACTGCATGATAGAGTGAGCTCCCATCTCTGTTCCAACCTAGCAGTTTGGAAGCAAGAAATTACAAGTAAATAAATAGTACCACTTAAGTGAGAAAGTAAACAGCGTTCCGTGCACTTCGGTGTCTAGTCATGTCTGTCATATGACCACAAAAACCTCTGCAGAAGCAGACATCGCTAGTTCTTTGGCTATAAACAGAGATAAGCACCGATTGTCCTTTGAGCAAGGACAACCTTTACTAATAAGTATTTAAATAACATGTTTGGTTTATTTATATCTTACTGTTTAACTTTGTGGGGGATTTCTTCCATGTTCATGCTTACCTTGCACTATAAGAAGAAAACATTTTTACTTAATTTATGATCTCAGACATGAATAACTTTTGATTACTCTAAATTTAAAGTTTAAAATAATTGATTTGAGTAGAACTTGCTTTTCTCAGCTGTTTATTATGCTTTATTTATGTCCTGCTTTTTATCTGTGCTGGGAAACAGCATAGTATATATAGAATTTCAAGAAGGTCATACATCTAATCACTAGCCAGGCCATGGTCTGCTTAACACCAGCAATTAGCTATGTACAGTGGAACCTCAGTTAACATAATTAATGCTTTCTCTGGGACGTTTCTTACAGTGATAATTACTTTAACCGAATTTCCCATAGGAATGCATTAAATGCAATTTGCCTTAGGAATGCATTGAAAACCAAACTACTTTAACCAAAATGCATTTTCCCATAGGAATGCATTGAAACCAATTAATCTGTTCCAAAAAAGTTCTGTAATTTTTGAGAAAATCATAAGTAAATTTAAATTCCATGTGGATGAAAAGTTAAGAAGGATTGATTGTGACATAATTCCTATGCAGATCTTTGCACTGAACATGCAAAGGTCAAAATGATTTCTAGGTAATGTGAAGGGATGTGGAGGTAGGAGTTATGTGTGCATCTGTATCTTTACCCTTTGAGCTGTACAATTTTTAAGCTGAATGCCTACAAAAGGCTGTTATTGCCAAGTTGAAATTGTCAAGCACATAACCTAGTAATAATAATACAGGGAAATTGCTTCAAATTTTGGGCTAGATAGTTTCACTCATTAAATTTTATTGAGTTCCTATTTGCCCTTCCACAGATGCAAAGAAACTGGTCTTAAATATGTCTAACTAGATCTTGGTTTATGTTATATTTCATGCTTTATTGTGCAGAGATATAAGTTGCAGTCTAAACAGTTACTAATGGCTTTCATGCACCAGATAGAGATGGAAAGATACCCATGCTACTTCTCATTCTGCTTTTGAATGTCTCTTCCATTTCAGTTAAAAAATGGCACATAGGCTGTGTTCCTACAGCCTCTAAGAATTTGTTGGGTTCTATTCCTGTTGTTCATGTTTGCAAATATGAAATATGGGAAAATAAGACAGACAGGGTTGTTTTCTGAATTTGTAAATTGAGTTTTGTAAAGAGGATTTCCCCTCACATTGTGCTAGAAGTTAATAGATCACCATATCACAGAAAATATTTGTGGCTTGAGGAGGAGAATAAAATTAGAGAGCATCCTGGATTTGTACTTAAAATATTTTCACATTTCCCCCATTTTGTCCTGAGGACCTCTGTTGTCAAAATAGCTTCCTGCTGTAACATTTTCCCTCCCTTGTAATTCTTTCTTCAGTTAAAAGTCCAAGTGATGACACAGTGAAAACATTTGATTGTGCTAGGTTGAAATGGATCATTATATGCTAGAGAAATGGTGATTGCTGATGAACATGTGAAAATGTTTATATTTTCTTAAATAGTTTAGTGTATCTCAATGTGAGGAGGGGCTAAACTGTTAAAAATGTTGAAGCTAAGCAATTTCTTGGGCAGGTAATTTAAATAATTATAAGTAGTTTAGCAGCAATGGCTGCCACACTAGAAATTTGGCAGAAAAATACTTTAGGTTTAGTAGACAGAATGTTGAGCACATGTTCTTGTATTCAGTGTCTTCTGTGTGGATTTGCTGCCTGCCTGAAAGGTTCTGATTAGTTTCAATGTGATACAGTGAACTAACAGATCAAATGATAGTTTTTATGTTGAGCAAACAAGAATAAGAGGCTTAAAAAAGGAAAGCTTCAGAAAAAGATCATATAATGGTGTGTTTATTGTGCATTTCTCTCATTTTAAAAGGGATCTTAGTGAAGCAGAAACTTTTAGAGCAAATATGGGAGGATTACTCCTTATCTATTTGTAAAATCCTAGTGCCAATCCCATATTATAAAACCTGCAGTCATTATATGTTGTCACTGTGACCCCAACCTTCATTGGTGAACTTTACTTTCAAATCCAGTATATTGCCTAAACTTAATTATTACAAGTACAGTATGTCCACCACTTCACATATTACTTTAGTTCCTGAGTTGAAGAAACAGGTATACACAGTGGAACTAGCAATTCAGGACATTTTTGCTTTTTATTACATGTTGTGTTATGTGATCTTTATACTTCATGTGAAATGACAGATGAAATTATGGTTAGAATTCTGTTGGGGACTTATGCCAGTATGGATGTAATTATATTAAACATGGCAATAAACTGCCACTAAGGAACATGTTTTCTCTCATATTCCTAGGTTCACACCAAATCACGTGACTAGCAAAAGATCATGATTAAAAGCAGCAACTTGTTAATTAAACAACAATTTCCCAATGAGATTTATATAGTAACATATATGTCTTGCATGTTGTCAAGTCGATTCTAACTTTCAGGGGGTTTCTAGGTAGAGATGTAGAGAAGTGGTTTACCATTCCCTTCTTCTAGGGGCACCTTGGGATTGTGCAATATACCCATGAATACATAGGCTTGATTTTCTCGCGGGAAGCACCATGAGGAATTGAGCCCCCAACATCGGTCTCTGCAGCTAGATATCTAAACCAGTGAGCTATCCAGCCAGGTCTGCTACATTTACACTGGCCTATGTAATCTGTGATAGGATTCTGTCCTGTACTTATAAGCAAAATTGTTGATATTTCAATATGTTACTTGACTAAAATGTTAATCCTGCATTGTTTTGCTGATCTTCATACCATGCATCAAAAGAGAATCAATCGGTTTATGTTAAATGTTACATATTTCAAAAACAGGAAAAACAGTACTTATGAAATGCAGCTTAATGCTTCTATTGAATTATTAAAATAATTTGATTATTTTGGTATACAGTTTATATAACAAAGTGATTGTTATTCATTGGCTTCTGCTTAGGACAAGTAGATTTAAAAACTTCCAAAATCTTTCATCAGATCTAATGTTTATGATGTCATAGAAACCTCCCTAAAGTAGGGGAGTCAGCTTAATTTAAAAGGTGAAAGTTCAATACTATGTTTTATTTTTCCAGGTATCCAAATTATGAATTTATTAGTGACAACTCCATATCATGGTCAGCGGGTCTCCATAATCGGTATACTGAAAACTCTCTGCGGGGTGTTATTCTGGACATACATTTCCTTTCACAGGCAGATTTTCTTGTTTGTACATTTTCTTCACAGGTAAGCTAGTGTGCTTTATTAAGTTCTGCGGATAAGTATTCTAGGAACATAAAAAGCCTCAAAAACCTGAAGTCCTATGTTTAAATTATCCTCAGCTTTTTAGAATAATATATAAAGTATTAATTACCAGAACATTAGTTTTGTTCAAAAAATTCCCTCTTTATATTTAATAACTGAAATCCTGTTGGTATCAATTTATGCTGCTTAAACCAGATGATATTGCCATCTGGTGACAGATGTCTTCAATTACATTCAAAGTCTCTTACACCCTTCTTCAAGTTCTCCTTCGTATAATTTGTGAATCCCCACTATTGGGTTATGCGCCTGCGCAGAACACTGATTGGAGGCTTAAAAGCTCATTGGTCAAAAGTTTTGGCAGTAAGACCGCCCACCGTAACGCCCACCCTGAGGCGCTAGTCCGCCATTTTACCTCAGTTCTCTTCTTTCTGCCTCAGCAGCAGGACGATCGTTGAGAGCTTCCTCAATTTTTTCGTCTTTTCTGAGGAAAAGTCTTCGACGAACGTTACAATTTTTTCCGGCAATCTTGTCCTTTGGGCAGGATTGCCACCCCGGTGCTGTTTCTTCTTTCTGTGGACTCAGTTCCCAACCTTGCTCCGGTCACCGTTTCCCCCCTCAAGGGGGTGGCGGCTGGCCTGCCCTTCGGGGTGCTCACCTTCTCGAACCTTCCATCGGGAATTTTTTTTCATGGCTGCAGCTTTCAAGCAGTGTTTTGCTTGCCTGAAGAAGTTCCCTGCCTCCGACGGGCATAGCCTCTGTCTTTTCTGTCTGGGAGAATCGCACCAGAGCCAATCCTGCGTTCACTGCAAGAACTTTACGCGGCTTGCAGTTCAGAACCGGAGTAACCGATTAAAAGCGCACCATATGGAGCTCGCCTTGGCTCCCGCCGTGGCTGCATCCACGTCCGCTGGTGCCTCTCAGCCTACTCGGCTTCTGCCTCTACCAGCTTCTTCTTCCACCCTCTCCATCAGGAAGAAGAAAAAAGAAGGAGAAAAATGGGGAGAAGAAAAAGAAACATAGGTCGGAGGAAAGGCAATCACTCCCACCTACACCTCGCCCTCCTATTTCTCCAGGGCCTTCGCCTCCCTTTTCGGTCGGGAGATGTCCTTCACCCGGATCCTCAGTGTGGGGCGGACGGTCCTCTTCGGGATCGCCTGCTAAAGGACGCAGGGCTGGGGCTCCAGCTCACCCACTGCAGGTGGTCGCTTCTCTGCCTCGAGAGAGGGGCCGTCCACCCACTAGGCAGGCATCTGTCTCTCCGAGGCCTAGGACTCCGACGATAGACAAACCGCCAACCACCATTCCGGCCACCGTTTCGTCTCCGATTATACCGGCCACCATTTCGCCTGCCACCGTTTCGTCCCAGCCATCTGCGGTGGATGCAACCCAGGTGGACTTCTTCAAGGGAATGTTTGAGGCCATGGCGAAGTCGTTTGCCCAACAGTTCAAGGCCACCATCCCTGCGGCCTCTGCGGCTCTGGTACTGACCATCGGAAGCCTCAGGGAGGGTCGAGCATTCGTTCCGTTGGCCCACCCATATCGTCTTGGTGTGGTCCAGATGTCGATGCGGTGAGCTCCCAGCCCATCGACCCGCCCAGGCCGTACTGGCGCGGTCCCGATGTGGATACTAGGATTCCTCCCTCGTCCTCCGATGATTCCAGCATGTCTTCGGAGGAGGACGAGGGAGACATCGATGCCGACAAGAAGCCGGACCAGGCTATTGGCGCGGTTGACCCACCGCATGGTGAGGACAAACGTTCCCTCACGGTGATGCTCACCCATTTGGGTACCGCTCTTAATCTGAAGGTGGACCAACCGCCGCTGGAGGGCGAGGACCAAATGACCGCCAAACTGGACAAAAAGGCGATTCGGCCAGTCCACATCACCATGCTTCCTTCCATGTTGACATCAGCGAAGGAAACATGGAAGAAGCCGGTGTCATCACACTCCGTTTCGTCCAGACTCGATGGAATGTATAGGGTCCTGGACGAGAACGTCGAGTTTCTCCAGGTGCACCCTTTGCCGAACTCTTTGGTGGTCAAGGCCTTCCAGCATAAAACAGCCGTCAGCGGTTTTCCGGTACCTTTGACTCTGGAAGGGAAGAAGCTGGACACGGTGGGCCGTAAGTTTTACGCCACCGGTTCTCTCTTCCTGCGAGCTGCGAACTACTCAGCGGCCATGGGCCTCTATCAGTCCCACCTCTGGGAGCAAGTAAAGACCCTTGCTGCGAAACTGCCTGCCAACGCCCAGAAAGGATTCGACTCTCTGGCTACGGAAGGAGACTTTTTGGCAGAACAACAGATGCGGACTGCCAGGCACATTAACGATTACGTGGCCAAGGACATGTCCTCTGCCATCTTGTTCCGTCGCCATGCTTGGCTCAGGGGCACCTCTCTCGATGCCATGAAGAAGCTCATCGAAGAGTTTCCATTTGATGGGCAAGGCCTGTTTGGACAAGACACCGATAAAGTGCTTAACGAACTGTGGCAGACGAATTCGACGGCTAAGTTCCTGGGGCTCACCACACCGGCTCAGCCTACCAAGCCATGGTTCCAGCCCTTTACCCAACGGTATCGGGGGAACCCCCAGCAACAGGGTGGCTCGACCGACCAGCCCAGGGCCAGTTTCTATAAACAGAGATGCCAACACAAGCCTCGCTACCAACCCTACAGACAGGGCAAGCGGACCGATGCAAAATCCAAGTCCCGGGTTTGAAGTCACGAAGGCCAAGGCTCTCTCACTCCACCTCCCGTACCTCCCCCTCCGGAACTTCCTCACGAATGACCGGTGGGTCTTGAAGATCTTGTCCGCTGGTTACGCCATTAAGTTCGTACGGATGCCTCGGGTAGGAAAACACCATTTCACCACCTCGTCCAGGATCTTGGAGTTAGCACAGCGTCCTTCCGCAAGGAAGTCCTATGCCTCCTAATACAGGTGTTTTTGTGCCTTCCTGGCATCCCAGCAGGTGTACCCTCCACAGGTGGGACTGCAGGACATCATGGCCTACCTCCTCCATTTGGCGGAGTCTGGCCTTAGCATTACCTCCATTCGGGTCCATCTGGCAGTGGTGGCGGCTCACTCTCCAGCTGGTTCGCCTGCGTCTGGTGCCTTTCGTGACCAGACGGTAAAGCGTTTCCTCAAGGGATTGCGAAAGCATTTCTGGTGGCTATCACGTCTGCTCGACGAGCTGGTAAACTGGTTGCTCTGCCGGCAGAGCCATCTACCTGGCCTACGAGTCTGCCTCGTTGCCTCCTCTGCCGCATGTCAGGGCGCATTCTACGAGAATGGTTGCCACACCCACTGCCTTTTTGGAGACATCTGTAAGGCTGCCACCTGGTCCAGACCTTCTACATTTGTCTAACATTACAGAGTGGACACCAGAGCCACTGCGGACGCCAAACTTGGTCGTGTAGTCCTTGCCAGAGGGCTCCGGGCGCATCGCCCTTGACGGTCCATTCTACCTGACCAGCATACTCTTCGTGGGATCATCTCACCCGACTGCCCACCGACCAAGTGTGAGCTTGCTAATCTCCCAATAGTGGGGATTCACAAACTATATGAAGGAGAAAATTCGTTTTCACTTACCAGTGATAACTTTCGTTCTTTGAGTATATAGTTTGTGAATACACACTATCCACCCTGCCTCCCCTCTTGAGCAGCACGGATGAGATCAATTGGTTTATCCTGTGCTTGGCTTAAGTATGGAACTGAGGTAAAATGGTGGACTAGCGCCTCAGGCGGGCAGTCTTACCGCCAAAACATTTGACCAATGAGCTTTTAAGCCTCCGAACAGTGTTCTGCGCAGGCGCATAACCCAATAGTGTGTATTCACAAACTATATACTCGAAGAACGAAAGTTATCACTGGAAAGTGAAACCAAACTTTTCAAGGATTCCTGGGGCCCCTTTTGCCCTTGGAGTGCCTTTGGGAGCCAGGATTTGGGGTGGGGGGGATTGGCAGTAGTCAGACTGCCATAGTGGATCTCCCAGAGTCAATGCAGCAGTTGTTTTCCAATATTGAAGGCTCTCCTTCCATAGTGAAACTTTCACAGGCTTCCAAAGGGCAAAGGGGATCTGGAGGAAGCCTTGGACTTTGAAGGGTTGAATAGGAAACTCTGAATTTAACTAAATATGTATGTTGTGGATGATTAAATTTAAGACAATATATAGGAATTGTTTGGAAAATATATCTTTTAAAACTTATTTGAGAAGACTTTTAAAGAGAATAACCATTTTGTAGGTTTGCTGTTTCCCCCCTGAAAAATAAAACTAATCACCTGGCAAAGAATAAGAAAAATTATAGGAAATTCAAAGAAACATTTACAAGTCTATCACTTTTCTGTTTTGATTTTTTAAAAAAGAACATGAACCACCATGATAGAGATTAATTTAAATAATGAAAAGAAATGATGATGGAGAAATAGGTTTTTTCAAACACTAGAATTAAGGGAATCAAAATGACGGAAAGAATTTTAGGACATACTAGCATATGCCGGGCTGTTTTAAATTGTGTTGGAAGGTGGGTTTTTTTGTGTGTTAATGTTTGTACAAAAGAGGTTAGTGTATGATTGAAAGTTTTAAAATGTTTATTTATACACAATTTGTTTTTTTCCTGGCTGTTATAAACTGTGATCAGTTTTTTGGTGGTTTATTTTTGTGGATTAAAAAAAGAACAAAGGATGATTTTTTTTCAGTTTTTTAAATTTAACCAACTAATGTTTTAGTATGTGATTTTTTTTAAAATAGTTGTACTGTAGGTAATAACTTTAGGAATGTGAAAGTAGATTTTTTTACATTCAATGTTTTTAAACTGTGTTTTGATGTTTTTGGTTTTTATTTGAGTTGAAACTCAACACATGATTTTAGAAATCTTTTTATTTTATTTTTTTAACATATGTTTGTCATTTGTGTTAAAGTGTGATGTATTGTTATGGTTTTGATTTTTTTTTTTTACTTTTGTGGCCTTTGGTTTGGGGCTGTTGTGTATTTTTGACTTGTTTTTACTTTTCTGCCCTGCAGGTGGGGCTGCTAGTGGTTCTCTTTTACTTTTGACTGTTTTTTCTCTCTTGGCCTCTGGGTGGAGCTTCTTCCGGTACGTAGTCTCTTGGTTTGTTCATTCTAGCTTTCAGATGCCAGCTATACCTTATTGAACAAAATCCTGTTGAGATTATCTGCCTGTGCGATGGAAATGAATGACATCATCATCATCAGTAGCAGATTGCCATAAAGACTTTCTTTTTTGTTTTAATAATGCATGTGACTTCATCTCATTATTTCTTTACTGTGTAGACCTTGAAATTGAGAAAGGAATTCTTTTATTAGCAATCTGCTGCTGACAGAAACATAATTCCCCTTGTGCAGATAGAATTGTGCAGTAAGATTTTGACCATTGTTGTAAAGACTACTTTGAATATACTAGTATTTTCTGTAAAACACCACTATTGCTCAGTAAGCATTAGACGGAATGTTATTGCCAAGAGAGATGTTAATTTTAATAGCAGTTAAGAGCTGTGAGTTTTCTCTCCCTCTCCCCACAAAACTCTTTGGCCTCATCTTCTAGGCCTAATTCAATGTAATACTATTGGGCTGAAAATTCTAAATAGCACATTTGCACGGAGGCACTGATTGTACAATTAGTTGTATAGTAAAACCCCTACTTACGAAAAAAAGTCAGTTCCGTAGGCTTTTGCTTGAATTGAATTTTTTTGTAACTCGAAACAAACCCATAGGAAAAAAAATTTGTGTAAATCGAAGCAAACCCATTGGGAAATGAATTTTTACATAACTCAAAGCAAACCCATAGGAAAAATAATTTTTATGTAACTAGAAGCAAACCCATAGGAAATTGTGTAAATCGGGACATGGTTTTAGCATAAAATCATTATGTAAAAGTTGAATTTTAAGTAACTCGAGGCATTTGTAAGTCGGGGTTTTACTGTATATTCAGTTGTGCAAGCTCTCCCCCCACTTGATTGTGCTACCACTTACAATGCTGCCTATGCAAAACTGTATTTGATACCATCATTATGCTGAGTTTGAAAATGTACAGCTACTAATGTGATAGCTGATAATACCTCAACCATTACAGACTTTGGTTTTATTTATTTATTAAGTTTATTTCTATACTGCCTTTCTTACCCAGCGGGCAACTCAAGGCGGTTCATAGCATGAAGCAAGACATGAAACAGAAAACAAGATCTAAGCAAACAACAGCAGCAATAACAATACAATGGTTACCAGATAAATAAATACATAACTATACATCATAATCTATACAATCAATCACTACCTTTTTCTTCAAACATAATTCCCCTGCATATTTTAGTTTCAGGTTATTTTTCTCTCAACCTATTGCTTATTTGTTACCTTCCTTCCAACTTTCTCATCTCTGGGTATTTGCTCTTAGTATTAGTATATTATGGGATACCACCCACCTCGACCTCAAATTTCTCTTCTGGCTCCTGCTAGACATTTTTAATTTCATCCAGAAGGCAGATTGGTTTGATGATTCTTTCACTTGTAAATCAAATAGCTTTGAATGGTGAACTGGCTAATTATCATGCAGAGACCTTTAGTACACTACTTTTCGAATCTCATTTTTGTACAGTTACAAAGTTGCATTTTTACACAACATTCACCCCTCTAATTATTTTAGTAATCTATACACACAAAAAATAAAAACCTGACAGCAGAATGGGGGTAGTAGAGTCTTTAATATTTCCAAAGATCGCCACATAGCTGCCCCAATAGGATTTCATCTACCTAATGAGAAATACTTTTTTGTACTAGCCTCTTAGCTTTGAAAGTTAACATTCTTCTTCATGGTCACTGTGAATGTACACAAATGGGTTTTGTTCTGCGCATGTGCAGACCTCCCAGATTATTCCAGAGCAATGACAATGTCATTAGCTCCTCCTATCCCTCCCCGCACATACATTTCTCATCCTCCATCTCTCCAGTTCTTTTCTTAATGCCGCTGCGATAAGATATCTCTTTTTTCCCTATGCTTAATTAGTGTATATAGTTGGGTTAGTAAGCTAGTGTGTTATCCAGTAGTTTAGCCGGGGCCCGGGTCACACTCCCTCAGACAGCTTCAGGGACTGGACAGCCATTTTGCCCTTCCTCTAACACATGGCACTTCTCCTTCGTATAGTTTGTGAATCCACACTCATGGGTTATGCGCCTGCGCAGAACGGCCGATCGGAGGCTTGAAAAGCTATTGGTCAAAAGTTTTGGCGGTAAGACCGCCCACCGTACCGCCCACCCTGAGGCGCCCGCGCGCCATTTTACCTCAGTTCTCTTCTTTCCGCCGTAGCAGCAGGACGATCGTTGAGAGCTTCCTCAATTTTTTCGCCCTTCTGAGGGAAAGTCTTTTGGCAAATTTAAACAATTTTTCTTGGTGATCTTGTCCTTCGGGCAGGATTGCCACCCCGGTGCTGTTTCTTCCTTCTGGTGGACTCAGTTACCTACCCGCTTCGGTCACCGTTTCCCCCCTCAAGGGGGTGGCGGCTGGCCAGCCCTTCGGGGTAACCGCGTTCCAGAAACTTCCATTGGAAGAATTTTTTCTTTGATGGCCGCGGCCTTCAAACAGTGCTCGGCTTGCCTGAAAAAGTTTCCGGCTTCCGACGGGCATAGCCTCTGCCTTTTCTGCCTCGGAGAGTCTCATCAGAGCCAGTCTTGCCCCCACTGCAAGAAATTCACCCATCTGGCCGTGCAAAACCGGAGCTACCGGCTCAAAGCGCACCTAATGGAACTCTCTCTGGCTCCCGTTCTGGCCGCTTCTACCTCGGCTAGCGTCTCTCAGCCTCCGCCGCCTTCGACCTCTTCTTCCGCCACCATCAAGAAGAAGAAGAAGAGGGACAAGAACGGAGACAAGAAAAAGAAGCGCGGGTCGGAGAAGAGGCGATCGCTCCCGCCTACTCCGCACACCCCTGTGTCTCCGGGACCTTCGCCACCATACTCGGTCGCGAGATGTCCGTCTCCTGGGTCCTCCATCTGGGGAGGACGGTCCTCCTCGGGTTCGCCTGAAAAAGGACGCAGGGCTGGGGCTCCAGCTCGCCCACTTCAGGTACTCCCGTCACCGCCTCGTGGGAGGGCCCGCTCGCCTATGAGGCAGGCCTCCGTCTCCCCAAGGCCCAGGACTCCGACGCTCGACGACGCGGCGATCACCATGCCGGCCACCATTTCGTCGCCGATTTTACCGGCCACCGTTTCGTCGCCGACCCAGCCAGCCACCGTTTCGTCGGCCACCGTTTCGTCGCTCCCGACGGTGGGGGACCCATCCCACAGGGAGTTCCTGAAGGAGATGTTTGAGGTCATGGCTCAGACTTTTGCCAACCGGTTTCAGACCTCCATGCCTGCGGCCTCTGCGGCTCCGGTACCGACCACCGCAAGCCCCAGGGATGCTGGCCCTGCTGTGGCCCCACCGACCTCCCGAGGGTCGAGTGTCCGCTCCGCTGGCCCACCCACATCGTCGCGGGTTGGTCCAGTCGTTGAAGCGGTGGACTCCCATCCCGTCGGCCCGCCCAGGCCGTACTGGCGCGGTCCCGACGTGGATGTAAGAGTTCCTCCCTCGTCCTCCGATGACTCCAGCGCCTCTTCAGAGGAGGACGAGGGGGACGTCGACGCCGAGCGGACGCCGGACCAGGCCATCGGCGCGGTTGACCCACCGCGTGGTGAGGATCAACGCTCGCTCACGGCCATGCTGACGCGCCTGGGGACCGCGTTGAACCTGAAGGTGGACCAGCCGCCACTGGAAGGTGAGGACCAAATGACCGCAAAATTGGACAGGCGTGCGGTACGGCCGGTCCATATCACCATGCTTCCATCCATGCTGACGTCGGCGAAGGCAACATGGAGGAAGCCGGTGTCGGCGCACTCCGTTTCGTCCAGGCTCGACGGCATGTATAGAGTCCTGGACGAGAACGTCGAGTTCCTGCAGGCACATCCCCTGCCGAATTCCCTGGTGGTCAAGGCCTTCCAACACAGGACGGCCACCAGCGGGTTCCCGGTTCCGTCGACCCCGGAGGGGAAGAAGCTGGACGCGGTGGGCCGCAAATTCTACGCCACCGGTTCCCTCTTCCTCCGCGCCGCCAACTACTCGGCTGCCATGGGCCTGTACCAGTCTCACCTCTGGGAGCGGGTGAAGGCCGAAACGGCGACGTTACCTGCCGACGCCCAGAAGCGGATCGACGCGCTGGCATCCGAGGGCGATTTCCTGGCGGAGCAACAGATGCGAACCGCCAGGCATATAAATGACTATGCGGCGAAGGACATGTCGTCTGCGATCCTGCTCCGCCGCCACGCCTGGCTTAGGGGCACCTCCCTCGATGACGCTATGAAGAAGCTCATCGAGGAGTTTCCCTTCGACGGGCAACGCTTTTTTGGGCAAGACACGGACAAGGTCCTCAATGAAATGCGGCAGACCAACTCCACCGCCAAGTTTCTGGGGCTCACCACGCCGGCTCCGCCTGCCAGGCCGAGGTTCCAGCCCTTCACGCGGCGCTACCAGGGGAACCCGCAACAACAGGGTGGCCCCGTAGAGCAGCCCAGATCTGGCTCTTACAAACAACGACGCCAGCACAAGCCGCGGTACCAACCCTACGGACACGGCAAGCATTCGGACGCTAAGTCCAAGTCGCGCGTTTGAAGCTGCGACGGCCGAGTCTCTCACGCTCCATCTCCCATACCTCCCCCTCCGGAACTTCCTTCAGGTATGGTCGGGCATCACGGACGACCGGTGGGTCTTAAGGATCTTATCCTCTGGCTACGCCATCGAGTTCGTGCGGGCGCCTCGGGTAGGAAGACATCGTTTCACCACCTCGTCCCCCCATTTGGAGGAAGAAATATCAACTCTTCTGTCCAAGGGAGCCATCGAGCGGGTGGCCCCGCCCGATTGGGACAACGGCTTCTACTCGAGGTACTTCGTGGTCCAGAAGAAGGACGGAGGACTTCGCCCGATCCTGGACCTGCGCCGCCTCAACAAATGCATCCACACCAGGAAGTTCCGGATGGTAACCCTGCAGACCGTCCTCCCCCTCATCAACAAAGGGGACTGGTTCACAGTCATAGACCTCAAGGACGCTTACTTCCATGTCTCCATCCTCGAGGAGCACCGGAGGTTCCTTCGATTCCGCATCGGCGATTCGGTTTACCAGTACCGATGTCTACCGTTCGGTCTGGCCACGGCACCGCGGGTCTTCACCAAATGCATGGCTCCGGTGGCCGCCTTCCTTCGCCAGCGGGGAATCAGGGTCTTCCCAAACATCGACGACTGGTTGATCGTATCCCCCACCAGCTCGTCGGCCAGTCGGGACACGCAGTTCACGGTCCACCTCATGGAGAGTCTCGGCCTCAGGATCAACTTCACCAAATCGAAGCTGATCCCCTCTCAACGCGTCGAGTACATCGGAGCGGTACTCGACTCGCTTGCCACCAGAGCCTTTGCACCCCAGAAGCGCCTGCAGGACATCGCGCAGGGAGTGAACGACCTGCGCACCAAACCGTGCATCCGGGCGAAAAAGGCTCAAAGACTGCTAGGCCTTATGGCCTCAACGACGGCTGTGGTCCCTCACGCCAAGTTAAAGTTCCGGTCCCTACAGTCGTGGCTTCTGCACGAATTCGATGCGCTCCGGGAGAGTCAGTCCAAACGGCTAACTCCGTCCCCGGAGCTGAGGGACCAGCTGGTGTGGTGGACGACACCACTCAACGTGGCAACGGGGAAGAGTTTTTACCCCCCGCAACCCTCGCTGCAAATATTGACCGACGCAAGCAACCTCGGCTGGGGGGCTGCCTGCGGGACTCTCACGGTCAACAACCCTTGGTCGCCTCAGGAGATGGCGTACCATATCAACTACTTGGAGCTGCTGGCCATTTGGAAGGCCCTCCGTTCCTTCGAGACCTTGCTCATGGGCAAGGTGGTCCAAGTGGCCTCGGACAACACCACGGCTGTGGCGTACCTGAACAAGCAGGGAGGAACACGATCCACCACCCTTCTTTACCTCGCTGTGCAACTCTGGGAGTGGTGCCTGGAGAGGCACATCTTCCCAATTGGTGTGCACATTCAGGGCAAGCTGAATGTCCTGGCCGACCATCTCAGCCGCCTCACCTCGACGACCCACGAATGGGAACTGAACGACGAGGTGTTCCAGTCGCTCTGCGAGGCCTGGGGGACTCCGAACATCGACCTCTTCGCATCGGAGTCCAACACGAAATGCCACAGGTACTGCTCCAGGGCGGGCATCGGTGCCAACTCCGAGGGCGATGCCTTCATGAAACGGTGGGATCAGGACTATTTCTACGCTTTTCCTCCGTTTCCCCTGGTCCAGAAGGTCCTCACCAGAATGCTCCAGCACAGGACCAGAGCCATCCTAGTGGCCCCAGCATGGCCTCGCCAACCATGGTTTCCGCTGCTGTTGCGCATGTCATCTCAGTATCGCACGCTACCGGAGTCACCGACGCTCCTCCAGATGGAGCAGGGCCAGCTCCACCACTCGGACCTGCCCAGCCTCCACCTCACCACGTGGAGGATAACCCCAGACTGTCCTGGATCCTGGAGCTAGCCAGGCGCCCGTCCACAAGGAAGTCCTACGCTTCCAAATACAGACGCTTTTGTGCTTTCCTGGCATCTCAGCAGACCCCCCTCTCGCAGGTGGAACTGCAGGACGTCTTGACCTACATCCTCCATCTGGCGGAGTCTGGCCTCAGCATCGCCTCCATCCGAGTACACCTCGCAGCGATGGTGGCTCACTCTCCAGCTGGCTCGCCCGCTTCTGGCGCTTTCCGCGACCAAACGGTGAAACGCTTCCTCAAGGGATTGCGGAATGCCTTCCCGCCGGTCAGGACTCCGACGGCCCAATGGTCACTCTCTACCGTCCTTAACGCGCTCACCAGGACTCCTTTCGAGCCCATGGCTACCGCGGATGCTCGTCTCCTCACATGGAAGACGGCCTTTCTGGTGGCCATCACGTCTGCTCGACGAGCTGGTGAACTGGTCGCCCTGCGGGCGGACGCACCCTTTCTCCAGTTCTTCAATGACCGTGTGGTGCTCCAACCAGACATCACCTTCCTCCCCAAGGTGGTCTCCCAGTTTCATATGGCACAGACTATCTCCTTGCCAACGTTCTTCCAGAACCCCACTAACGCCCAAGAAAGGACTTGGCACACGCTGGATGTCAAACGAGCTTTATTGTTCTACACCAGCAGGACTAGGGAGTTCAGGAAGTCACAACGCCTTTTCGTGGCGTATGGGGGCAAGTCCAAAGGTGAACCCATCTCTGCGCAGCGGTTCTCCAAATGGATCACCTCTACCATCTACTTGGCCTACGAGTCGGCATCGCTGCCACCTCCACCGCATGTCAGGGCGCACTCTACCAGAGCGGTTGCAACGTCCACGGCCTTTCTGGAGGGCACACCGCTGGAGGACATCTGTAAGGCTGCCACCTGGTCCAGACCTTCTACATTTGTCCAGCACTACAGGGTGGACACCAGAGCCACTGCGGACGCCAGGCTTGGCCGTGTCGTCCTCACTCGGTGTCTCCGGGCCCATCGCCCTTGACAGTTCACCCTGCCTGACCGTCATCATCTTCATCGTGGGATCATCTCATCCGACTGCCCACCGACCACGTAAGTGTGAGCTTGCTAATCTCCCATGAGTGTGGATTCACAAACTATACGAAGGAGAAAGTTCAGTTTCACTTACCAGTGATAACTTTCGTTCTTCGAGTATATAGTTTGTGAATACACACTACCCACCCTGCCTCCCCTCTTGAGCTGCATGGATGAGATCAATTGGTTTATCCTGTGCTTGGCTTAAGTATGGAACTGAGGTAAAATGGCGCGCGGGCGCCTCGGGGTGGGCGGTACGGTGGGCGGTCTTACCACCAAAACTTTTGACCAATAGCTTTTCAAGCCTCCGATCGGCCGTTCTGCGCAGGCGCATAACCCATGAGTGTGTATTCACAAACTATATACTCGAAGAATGAAAGTTATCACTGGTAAGTGAAACTGAACTTTCCTGGTGTGGTGGAGGCGTGGGGGCCGCACATGAAATGGCACTGTGGGCCACAGGTTGAGAATCCCTGAACTAGATAGTTCTATGTCCGCCATAGCCTCCTTTAAGAGGCATGGACGGGTGTTTACAAAGTGCATGGCACCTGTGGCAGCGTTCCTAAGAATGAGATGGGTGCACGTCTATTCATACATAGATGAGTGGCTTGTCATCTGGTATGGAAGGCCAAGCTCAACAAGATGAACACACTACCCTAGACCTGTTGTTGATCCTTGGACTATGGATAAATATGGAAAAACCACACCTTCAGCCCACCAGGAGGCTTCAGTTCATTGGTGCTGTCCTAGATGCTTAAGATGGAAGGGCCTATCTTCCTCAAGATCAGAAAATGAAGATCTTGAAGGTGGCATTGACGGTAATTCACAATGGCTGGGTGTCAGCTCATACGGTTCAAAGACTTCCTGGTCTGATGGCTTCTATGTTGGCAGTCCTCCCCTGTGTGATGCTCAGGGTACACCCTCTCCAAGCATAGTTACTGGCACTGTTCAATCATGAGAAGAACCCCCCCCCCCAAAAAAAAAAATCCTCCACCTCACAACTGATCTGAGAGATCAGCGCTGGTGGACATACAACCATAATTTGTCTCTGGGCAAACATTTTCAACCATTATGCCCAACCATCCAGGTATCCATGGATGGCAGCTTGCTTGGATGAAGCACACACTGCTCTGGGACAGACATTCACGCCTTTTGGCTGCCTTCAGAGGCGGGTTTCCATATAAACCATCTGCGCAGCTGCTTGCAATATTCAAGGCATTGGAGGCTTTCCAGCCTGCCATCACCGGGGAGTGGTCCAAGTGACCACGGACAATACCATGGCAATACACTATGTGAATTGCACTCCTTGACTTACCTCAACAAATCTCTTAAACTGTGGGATTGGTGTGTAGATCATCACATTTTCCCTAGACAACCACTTAGCAGATCACCTAAGCACAATGCAATTCGGCATCCACGAGTAGGAATTGTCAACATGGATTTTCGATTACATCGTGACCATGTGATGAATGCCAGCCATAGAGCTCTTCACAATCAAATGGAACATGAAATGCGAGAGGAGGCAGGGGCAAACATTCTCTGAGGGATGTTCTCATGATGTCTTGGATGGGAGTTCCTCTACATGTCCTCCCCTCTACCTCTATAGGGTAGCATAGTCTTTCGCCTACTTTACGAGGAGGTGAATATGATCCTTGTGGCTCCCTGGTGGCCATGCCAACTGTGGCTCATTATTATTATTATTATTATTATTATTATTATATACCACCTTCCTCACCCTAAGGCGACCCAAAGTGGTTTACAAAAATACCATTTACATATAGGACATATGAGCAGAAAGATCAGGTTACAGAATACCAAGTTAGAAAACTCTAAGTTACAATTACAAAATCAAAGTTACAATTACAAGATATCATATACAATATAAATTTCAAAATGAAACACATTTCGAAGCAAACGCCAGAGGGAAAGCGAAGGCATTGCAAGAAACTTAAACTTTTTCAATTTCCTCCAGGCTAACGACCGAGGGAAGGTCCAGCGAGAGCCCCCATTTCCCTCAAGGCCGGGAGCTGGCCTAAAGAGAAAAATCCGATGGCGGCGGCAGCGGTGCTCCCATGGTCATCTGCCCATGCCATACAGTTGCTTCTCATCTCCCTCAAGGCCAGGGCTGGCCGAGATAGGAAGTCCTGTGTGGGCTGTGGGAAGAGGCAGCGAAGTCCTCCATCCCGTGGCCGCCACATCTTTTGAACCCTCCAGCCAAGCGTGGCTGGGAGGGTGGCAGCGGCAGCCACAGCTGTTCTTAATCTGCAGCAGAAAGAGGCTACGAAGTTCTCCTGGCCAAGAAGGGGCTGGCCCCGGGAACAGCTGTGGCGGCGGCCAAGGAGGAGCTGGCTCCGGGAACAGTGGTGGTGACGGTGGTCTTCAGGCCAACCACAACCCAGTGGCTTTTACCCTCTCCCAGACGGGGAGGGTCTAGCCCCAGGAACAGCAGGAACAGCAGCAGCAGCAGCGGTCTTCGGGCCAGCTGCAACCTGGTGGCTTTTACCCTCTCCCGGATGGGAAGTGGCTGGCCCCAGGAACAGTGGCAGTGGTCTTCAGGCCAGCTGCAACCCGGCAGCTTTTACCCTCTCCCGGACGGGGAGGGGCTGGCCCCGGGAACAGCTGCGGCGGCGATGGTAGTCCCTCCTCTGTGGCTGTGGTCCCTCCTCTGACCCTCCCTCCTCTTGACCTTCCTCTGGCTGTCATCGCAGTCCATCCGTCTTCCTTCAATGCCAGACCTCCTCTTGCTCCACCGTCTCTACCTCACTGCGTGGAGACATCACCCTCATTAGCACGCATCCTTTGGGAGTTGCATATTCTGGAATATGGATCTGTTAAATGGCAAACTAAAGGATATCCAAGTGAACTTGTAGTGGTATCAGCAAAGAATTATTACATAGAGAGGGATCACATAACCCTCTGCATGTAACTATTGGACTAAACAATAAAAATGTTTATGACTGCTTTCTTATGCCGCTGTAGCAAAAACGGGGAAGACAAGGACAGCTATCCACAAAGGTATTTACAGTGTCTAGAAGGAAGAATAGATTCTGCAGGAGGATTGCCCAGAAGTAATAATTTAAGATAGGATGTATATATGATGCAGTACAGCAGAATTTTAAGAAGCAAATTTTGTTGTGAAAACAATTTTTTTGTAAAACTGTCACATTCTGTAGTTTCAAGGAAACTAAATTTGTTTGTTTTGTCACTAAACCAAAATTGTAAATGCCTATTCTTTGGTGAAACATGTTAAAAATGGTAATCAGAGTTATGTTCCATTACGTTACTGAAGTAACAGATTTTACATTTCATAGAGAAAAAGCCTGAAAATGATACAATTACTTCAGGAATGCATAACTAACTGAATTGAATATGCTGTATAATACTGCTTTGCTAAAATCAGAACAAATCAAAACTTTTTTCTTTTTCTAGGTTTGTCGAGTTGCCTATGAAATCATGCAGACATTACATCCAGATGCATCTACCTTTTTCCATTCTTTAGATGATATCTATTATTTTGGCGGACAGAATGCCCACAACCAGATTGCTATTTATCCTCACCATCCCAGAACTGCTGATGATATTCCTATGGAACCTGGAGACTTGATTGGTGTTGCTGGAAATCATTGGGATGGTTACTCAAAAGGCATCAACAGAAAATTAGGGAAAACAGGCTTATACCCCTCCTACAAAGTAAAAGAGAAAATTGAGACAGTCAAATACCCCACATATCCGGAGGCTGATAAATAAAGACAAGCAGGACAATTCACAGCAACTATCACTCTGAGACTATTTCGAGAAACCATACTAACTGCTGGCTTTTGTGGGATACGGATTTGCATTTTAACATACAGTTAAAATCAAAGCCTTTTGTTGTTCAGACTGAATATAAAGCTGGAAACAATTGGATTGGCCATTGTTTGGACTTCTTTTGTTCCATGCACTTGCACATATGCACACAGATACACATTCAACAGGGAATCTGTTATTTTATACTATTTGTCTCTTTGAGGATATATCCCTCCCATGAGTCATATATGAGCTTTGGACTCAGTTCTTTGCCATTAATAGACTATAATATTTTTAACATTGCTGCATTGTGTAATTGAGCAACATGATCATATTTTGTATGTGCAGAATTTAAAACATGGTGCCTCTCTTTGAAAGATCAGTGACATTTTAGAAGACCCATGCCTTCTCTTGTTGCTGGACAAGCATCATGCTTGCCTTTAACTGATGTTGTTTTGATCATTGAACATGCTCCAACAAACAGATGGGGAAAAACCAGGCTGGTCCTTTCTTTACAGGGGTTTTATTAGCAATTTCATTGATTAATACATCTCATCATTAATAAAGAGTACATCTAAACATACAATAATTGTCTGGTAGGAACATTTGTAAAACAATGCCATGAACTGATTCTTCAGTACTGTTTCTGGACATTGTCTTTGATAACAAAAATAAATTTAAAAATTAATAGCTGGGGTTCTACAAGTAATTTAATTTTAAGGTTAGAATCATGAGGACCATGTATATTTACAGATCACGTACTTCTTTACATGGAAAATTCTCTGCAATTAAGTTTGAAAACACATAATGGATAAAGTCCCCTTGCATGGTCATTTCAGTGTAATAATGGCTTACATTTTTTAGAGTAATTGCTTCCGATTAAGAAATCACTGTAGTCATTATCTGTTGTGTACTCAGTTGTGTAGCTCAGCACAGCAGATGATGTCTGGTGATCTCTTAGTTTGAGATTAGTTACTTGCAAAACATGCTATTAGTGTTATTTATGCCAGCATAACTATGCAAGAGGATTTTGATCAATATTTTTCCAGATTTTTTGTTAGACTAAGAGGCTAGGGCCTAGCAGGTTTATAATCCATGAAACAGAGAAAGTATAAGTGTTACACAAAACAAATTACGTACAGTACTTATATTTCTGAACTGACATTTCTCCCCATTTCTTTCTTCACAATCATGCAAAGAGCATGTGAGAAATAGTGTTGATTTAAATCTTTCTATATTATAAGGCTGAATATTAATCATTTAGCTTGTTGAGTTCCATGGCAACTGTGTCTAGAATTTATGGTAGACTTGACCATTATTTGAAACAACAGAACTAAAGGGAAAGGAAATTTTCCAGACTGGTTTTTATACTACATTTTCTTCTGAAGACGTGAACTGATGCACTATCAAGTGCAGCAGAATATTTTCATTGCACAGAATGTATTGCCTCACATTTTTTTTATTGCTACAGGTTTCAGACTTCTCTATTCTACCTCCTGGCGAGTATATCATATATAAGTTAAAACAGGTGGGTATACCTGTGGATCTAGCTCCACAGACAAGAACAGTGAAGAAAAATGTCCTTTCTGCATGCTGTGAAGTAGCCCCAGATCTTGGCCAACAAATTCTGGTGAATGTATTACTCCTTTCTCATCAAGAAGATGGAAGCAAGGGAACTTGTTCTAAAACTGCTAGTTCATGCTTTCCTTTGTTTTTACACCATAGTTTATTCAATGTTCCCACTCTTATTCTTTCATTATTTACTGCATTTTACACATTGAAGAAGGCAGACAACACATGTTTTATTATTAAAAAGCAGCAGAATTTATATGCCAAACTAAAGAGACGGAAAATTAAAAAGATTTGTTTGCCTTTCCTTAGATGTTCAATAGGGACTGGTGGCTTAGGGGTTAAGATGCTGAATTTGATGACAGGAGGGTTGGCAGGACAGCAGTTTGAGACTCAAGTGCTGCACAACGGCGTGAGGTTCCATCTTCCAGCTCCTGCCAACCTAGCAGCTCAAATGATAGAAATTGCAAGTAGATAAATAGGTACTAATTCAGTGGAAAGGTAAACAGTGTTACGTGCACTCTGGTGTCTAGGCATGCCTGCCATATGTCCACGGAAACGTCTGCAGACTCGAACAACACTGGCTCTTTGGCTATAAACAGATGAGCACTGAACCCTACAGTTGGATATGACTGGCTTTCGAGCAAGGGCAACCAGATGTTCAAGCAGCAAGAATCACTTTTTTTACTACTACTACCACCACCATCACCACCCTTTTGAGTGTCAAGGAAGATACAAAGTTCTTGCTTTGGCACTTCTATAGCAGCCTTCTTTGACATTACAGTATTTGGTTTTATTGTAATATATCTATGATGTTATCTCTCCATCTTCTTCTGGGTCTGCCTCATGCTCTTTGTCCTTATCCTCTTTTTACATATGCCTTGTATGATAGGGAATTCCATGACATTCTCTCCAAGTGAGCAAACCACTTTATTTGTTGACTCTGTGTGTAGTTTAAGATTGGTTCTATTCTAATTTTCCTTATGATCTCATTTCTGATTTTATCTCTTCTATTCACTCCAGCAGCCTTCCTCAGACATCTCATTTCCATGGTCAACTTTCATTTATCTTTTGTTGTGTCCATGTTTGACACTGTTAACATAAGGTGGGCATGAATATGATTGGTATGAAGAGTTACTTTGTGTTGGTCAGTATTGTCTTATGTTATAAGACCAGAGCTAACTTCTTTTTACTCATACTAATATCTCACTGCTGCTGTCCTAGACCAAGTAGCAAGAGTGTGTTTATCTCTATTCCACTGAAAACACCAACTCTCTGAATAGCCGGCAGAAAATAGAGTCTGTTCATATAACCACCAGCTTTAGAATGCGGGGAAGTATAGGATTACTTTTTAAAATTGTGCTAGAAAACATGAAAGTTCCCAAATGAAATCAGGTTCAAAAATGGAGTGGTGTGTGCACCAAAAGGAGGGTGGGGTATACATTTGAATAAATAAATGCATTTTAAAACTGCATGAGATTAGATTTCCATAGTTGAGTTACTTTGAAAATTGCAACACTGGCTGAAATTTTATTGCGTAGCATAAAAGTCACACTGGAGTAGGCCCGTTGAATCTGGGGATTTAGTGAGTTAATTCCGCCATTGATTCAAATTGCACAGATTCAGTGTTTCTTCTCTTCTGTTCACTATGCTAAGCAACAGGATTTCAGCCACGGAACCTTGTGTTATCACATTTAAACTTTCCAAGAGTGATTCTGCTATTAAAAGGATCTCTCAAATGCATGCAGGGAGGGGGCAGAACACAAAGGATTTGTACTGGCTATGTGACAATGTATTTTTTACAAATGTAACATTCAATAACAGCAAGCAGGTGCCAACATCCTAATCCAATCTTGTCCAAATACTGTATTTTATTTATTTATTTTAACACCAATGTAGGCACAGGACAACTATACCCATGTGAATTGAGATCTGTTTGAGCAACACAGTATAGGAGAGGTAGAAGATAGTAGAAAAAGCTTTGATGAGAGAAGAACCTAACATGTGGAAGAAGATGTGGTGTCAGTTCCAGAACCAGATAGGCCTTTTTGGAAAGACGAATTCTGTGGGTCCATCCTCTTTGCTGCTTGTACTTTTCCTCTATGTCCAGGCTATACCACTAGGTTTCCCTATAGGTAGGGAATCTGTGGCTTTCCATATGGTGTCGGTCTCCCAACTTCCATCGACTAGAACCAGAATAGCCAATGGCCAGAAATCATAGTTCGGTGATATCCTGACGGTCACAGATTTTAAAAACAAGAGCACACCAAGTGGAATCTGTTGTGTTATACCTTTTTCTTGCTTCTTTTTCTGCCAGCTTATTTGAGGCTAATGGATAGGCATTGACAGAATGGTGTGGAACAATAGGATCATAGGTGTGGGCTTCAGTTGGTGTCTCAAAAATGCCCGTCTTAGTCATTTTAACTGGATCAAATACCCAGCAAATTGTCACACTTTGTGAAAAGGGTATTCTAGTGATACAATAACTTTGCAGTATAACAGTATTGATAAAGATATCACAGTTTTTCTTCGTGGACCTGTGTGAGGAGGTTCACAGCACGATCGCTGTGGCTCATGGCACACCATGGTCATAAATCGTGGGTGATCATTCTCCTTACCTCATCTGTTTTTACCGTAACTTAGAGGCCCCAGCTTGGGCCTTTAAGCATCACTCCAGGCCTTCTGGCCCTCCCTACCATGCCCAGGGATGGCACGCAATCATTCAGCTAGCACGCAGCTTCTGACCAATCAGTAAGGTGAGCACGAGGCAGGCATGCTGATATTTAGCCAATTAAGTAACCTTATGCTATCGCAGGTAACCAATAAGGATATATTGCATACCCTTCTCTGGAATGTCTTTGTCCTGTTATTCCTAATAAACTCTGTCCGGGCTATCTTGCCCTATGCCTCTTCATGAATCAAGCCTCCGCTGTCTCCTTGATCCCAAAACACAACATCTGGCGACCCGCGACGCGATTGCTGGATCCCAACTCCCCGACTCACCGGCTGGAATAGCCCCCTGGTGCACCTCTCAGCTTTCGAGCTCCCGATTGTGAGTATGGGGGGGGGACTTTCTTTAGGGCAAAAGACCCATGCAAAAGAATTGCAGAAAATCATCAAGGAGAGCGGATGTCCAGACATCACGCTTAATAGTCTAGAAGACTTCATTAAGGAAGTCGAATGCCAATGTCCTTGGTACCCAGAAATTGGATCACTCAAACGGGATGATTGGCAAAGAATTGGAACAATTTTATTGGAAGAACCCAGGGCAGCGGTTCATCATTTATTGATTTGGCAAAGAGTTAATGAGGCAGTCAGGAAATTGGTACCAGCAGAGGCATCCCTGACCAATCCTCTGACTCATCCACCCGAGGACCCACCACCTCCTTATCCAAAAGTGCTGCCCGCTATTTTACCACCTACGGCACCATTGGTGCCGCCCATCCCGAGCCTGGTTCTCCAGGCGCCGCCTGCCTACCCTGGCGGTGTGATGGGAAATGTTCGCTCTGCTATACATCGAGCCAAGAGCGATGGGGTTTTGTCCCTGGAGGAGGCGGAAGAGTGGCAAGGAGAGAGCCCTTCTGCTTTTCCCATTACGGTTGAGATGGGGGTGGGGGCGGATGGGAATCCAGAGGAACGTATCCATTGGCAAGCTCTGTCATATACAGTAATTAGGGAACTTAATAAAGCTGTTAGAGAGGCTGGTGTCCGATCAAATTTTGTGCAAGGGTTGCTTGAGGGAATTGGAAACGGGTACACAATGTTACCCCAAGACTGGAAAGACTTGTTTCGAATGATTTTGACTGCTTCACAGTATGTTGTTTGGGATAGTGAATTCCGAGCGGCTGCAGTGGCAGCTGGTATGCCACAAAACACCCCTGAGCAGATTTATGGAGCAGGTGCATTTGCTACCCTCCAACAGCAGATGCAACTCCCTCGGGAGTCTTTCCACCGCACCTTTATGTGCGTCATGAGAGCCTTTAAAAGGGTCCCCGTCTCTGGGAAACCCACATGCTCCTTTAATTCTACACGGCAGCAGCCCACTGAACCCTACTCACAGTTCATTGATAGATTGAAGGAAGCCATACAAAGACAGATAGACAACCCTGATGCCCAAGGAGAACTCCTGAAACGGCTGGCTTTTGAGCAGGCCAATGCCGATTGCAAGAAGATTTTGCAAAATGTCATTCACCGCCCTGAGTATAGTTTGGCTGACATGATTCAAGCCTGTATGGAGGTGGGCACTCAAACACATGCAATGGCCCTTCTGGCTGGAGCGCTTCGTGCTGGAAACAAGCCCACTGGCAATTGTTTCAACTGTCAGAAACCGGGCCACTTCAAGAAAGACTGTCACGCCCCCGGAGGGGGAGCGCATAAGTGGGGTGTAAAGGATGTCAGGCGCCCCAGTAGGAAGTGCCCCCGGTGTGGCAAAGGCTACCATTAGGCTAGCCAGTGCAGAGTCAATTCCTCACCATAGGGAAACTAGATACCAGGCCCTCCCCGGGCCCCGGAAAAATAAAGGGGACACGGGTCGATCAGCGCAAGGCTGCTACTGCTGGCAGCGCTGGTCTCGATCTCGTTAACACACAGGACATGACAACTGCGTTGCCTGGGGAGCTTATCCTGATGCATGCCGACCTTACTGGCCCCTTGCCAAAAGGGACCGTTGGTTTGGTACTGCCACGTTCATCAGCGGCCAAACATGGCATCATGATAGTTCCTGGCGTGATAGACGCAGACTACACAGGCATCATTTATGTACAATTTTGGAGTCACCTCCCATTGCAACTGCGCAAGGGGGACTCCTGGGCACAATTGATCATTGTTTCTTATGAGACCCCAGGGGGAGCGGAGCCCGCCCTTCGCAGAGGGGGGTTTGGTTCCACCCGTGCCGGGGCCGATGGAGACACCTATCATCCACAGGTTGCCGCCCTTCAAGAGCAGATAGGACAACAGAAGCCGACCCGTAAGTATTGGGTAAACGGTAAGTTGTTGGAAGGATTGTTGGATACGGTGGCGGATATTTCTGTGATAGCCGCTGGGCACTGGGATCCCTTGTGGCCAACCGAAACCGCTCCCTCAGTTTGGGGCATCGATGGTAGCCAGGCCTCCCGGAAAAGTGTTCAATGGTTATCTGTCAGTCTCCAACCTGGCGGGCCTGAGATTGCTCGCATCAAGCCCTGTATTTTACAAATTGATCTCAACTTGTGGGGGAGGGATTTGCTGGCGCAAGTTGGCACCACCCTCATAACTCATGAATAGCCATCAACATTGTGCTCTTCCACTCTCGTGGAAGACCGATCAAGCCGTGTGGGTGGAGCAATGGCCACTTCCGCAAGAGAAGTTGACTGCACTTAAGCAGCTCGTTCAGGAACAACTGGACGCGGGTCACATTGAACTGACTAGTAGTCCGTTCAATACCCCGGTATTTGTCATCAAAAAGAAGTCCGGGAAGTGGCGGTTGCTCCATGACCTGCGGGAGATCAATAAGATAATTGAGCCAATGGGCTCGCTCCAGTGTGGAACCCCGAACCCAAATTTGATACCCCATGATTATGAGATGGCTGTCATTGACCTCAAGGATTGTTTTTATACCATTCCCCTTCAGGAAAAGGACCGGAAGTATTTTGCTTTCACGGTCCCAGTGTTGAATAACTCCCAGCCCACAGTCCGGTACCATTGGAAGGTATTGCCAATGGGAATGCTCAATAGCCCCACCATGTGTCAGTTTTATGTAAATGCAGCTCTCATGCCGTACAGAAAGGCTTACCCTAATTTGGTTATATATCATTACATGGATGACATCTTGGTGGCCGGGACCTCCCTCCCAGAGGGGTGGCTCCCTCGCCTTCAGGAGACCCTGAGCCTTTATGGCCTAATAATCACCCAGGAAAAGGTTCAGTTAGCCGAACCTTTCTCCTATCTTGGGCACCGCATGATGGCTGCGTATTCTATGCCAGCATTGCCGCGGATTGAAATTCCACCTACTGTCAGTTATGTCACCCTGCAGCAGATACTTGGAGCTATCAATTGGCTCCGCCCTTATTTTAAGCTTACCACCGCTGCGCTCAGCCCCCTCTTTGACGCTCTTAGAGCAGGGAAGAATCCAGGAGATCTGATCACCCTTACCGCCCCGCAACGGGAGGTCCTTTCCATGCTTAACTCTGCCATGGCCAAGGTCTGGGTTGATAGGGCTGAGCCAAATTGCCCCCCCCCAAGCTCCTTTGCTTGGGAGATGTGAAACAATTATATGCTGTCATACATCAGGAGCCTTCAGATGGGAAAATTCGTATTTTAGAATGGTTGTATCTTTCACACACCACAAAAAATACCATTACACCCTTTTTGAGCATGCTGGCGCAGGTCGTCTCTAAAGGCCGCCGCCGCTGCCTCACCCTGTTTGCCCTGGATCCCATGGAGATTGTGGTTCCTGTTCCCCTCGCAGTTTGGGAAGCGGGACTGCGCTCTTCTACCGAGCTGCAACTTGCTATGGCAGATTTTACAGGCCAGGTAGTGTACCACTCTCCTAAGGATCCTCGGCTCCAGGTTGCTCAGCATATACCTTTGAAGCTTTTCCACCTCCTCTCTCCCACGCCCCTTTTGCCGGCTCTCACTGTCTTCACTGATGGTAGCCCGAGCCGCGGGGTGGTTGCCTGGCAGGAGCAGGGGACATGGAAAAGTCAATTTACGCTGCCGCAGCGCTCGCCACAGCGCGCAGAGCTTGCGGCGGTTGTCCTTGCCTTTAGTCTGTTTCAGGATCAGCCTGTTAACTTGATCTCTGATAGCCTGTATGTCACCAATGTCGTGTCCAACATTGTGGGAAGTTATGTGTCACCTTCAGTAGATAGCAACTTGCTGTCACTGTTCCTGTCTCTACAGATGCTGCTCCAACGGAGAACAGTACCCTTTTTCATTGCACACATTCGTAGTCATCAGCCATTCCCCGGCCCCTTGACCGTAGGGAATGACCGTGCAGATGGCGCATTACGTGCCATGTATTGTATCATCAGAATGCCAAAGCTCTTGCCAAAGAGTTTAACATTCCCCTTGCGGATGCAAGAGCCATAATTCAGCAGTGTCCACAATGCTCACAACAGCCCCAGAATCCTGCTGCAGGAGTAAATCCTCGCGGTCTGGGTGCTAACCAGCTTTGGCAGATGGATGTTACCCATTTTGCACCTTTTGCACCATGGAAATATTTACATGTTTGTGTTGACACCTACTCTGGCTATATCTGGGTCACGCCCCAGAAGGGAGAAAAGGTCAAACACGTTTGCAATCACCTTGTCCGCTGCTTCGCGGTCATGGGAAAAACTGACCGTTTGAAGACCGATAACACCCCTGCCTATTGTTCTACTGCCCTAGCAGAGTTTTGTACCCGCTGGCAGATTGTCCACACATTCGGCATCCCTTATAATTCTCAGGGACAGGCCGTGGTCGAGCGGGCCAACAAACACTGAAAGATGCGCTAGATCGCCAAAAAAGGAAAGGGGGAACTATCCCCCTCTCACTTCCGGAAAAGGAGGAGTGGCTTGCTAGTGTACTGTTTACTCTAAACCACCTTAACTTGTCTCAATTTAATTCTCAATTTTTATCCAGGGCTCAGCGTCACTACCGCCAGCTTGAGGTTCTGCCTGCCCCCCAGGTCCAGTGCAGACGCCTGCCGGACCCGGAGTGGAAAGGGCCTGTTCCCCTCATCACCTGGGGAAGGGGCTACGCCGCTGTGTCTACGCCAGAAGGTCCTCTTTGGGTCCCTGCCCGGTTTGTTCGACCGTGGAAGCATGGCATGGCATCAGGGTCTCAGCAACCCCATTCCAAACTTCGACCTTCACCTGCACGAGCTCCCGGAGAGGAGGCGGAACCGAGGGGGAAGGCGAAGGGGGCAGAACCCGCCGATAACCTGGGGCCAGGTGAAAGCATTGTCGGATGAAGCCCAGTCCGTGCTGGACGAAATTCGGGTGGAAAAGACTCCTGAGAACTTTGTTGTTGCTATCATAGCTTGTCTGAATGCTAATTCTATAATGATTCTTTGTTGCTACATGCTTCTCTTTCCAGGAGCGCTTGCCGTCCAAGATGAGCTGTCCCAACGCTTTGAGTATAACCTGTGGTATAAGCTTGCCCGCATTTCTAATCAAACTGAGTTTTGCCTTAAGCAAAGCGTTGACTCCTATCACCTGTTAAGCACCTGTCTCATTCCCATTTGCTACACTCCCCAAAACGTCAGTAGGTCAGTGTTGGGTTACGATATGGCCGACTTTAATGACAAGGTCAAAAACAAATATGCTCTTAGCCCCCTTTGGGGAAAGGCAACCAAAAGGCTGCACATTGATGCCCTGTCTCTCTATACTCCTATTGTAGCTGTTAGTAATGCTAGTAAATGTGCCAAGGTTGTGAGTCTGTGCATAATATGTGTTGCTTTAACTTATCCGATAATTCTAATAAGGTACAAAACCAATTGGATTCTTTAACCAAAATTGTTTCTGATATTAAGCAAAATCCTCTGCCTTCATGGTGGAGCACTCTTTGGTCCTGGCTTCCCAACGGAGCTTGGGTACGGACCATTCTGCAGTATGGTTTAATTATTCTTGCCATTCTGATAACTGCCTGTTGCTTTATTCAATGCATACCTTCATTGCTAGCCACCTGCCTGCAAGGATTTCGCTTCCGGCCTCGTGCACGCAAGGACCAAATTTATTATGCTTATAAGCTTCTTAAAAACAGAAGGGGGGAGATGTGAGGAGGTTCACAGCACGATCGCTGTGGTTCATGGCACACCATGGTCATAAACTGTGGGTGATCATTCTCCTTACCTCATCTGTTTTTACCGTAACTTAGAGGCCCCAGCTTGGGCCTCTAAGCATCACTCCAGGCCTTCTGGCCCTCCCTACCATGCCCAGGGATGGCACGCAATCATTCAGCTAGCACGCAGCTTCTGACCAATCAGTAAGGTGAGCACGAGGCAGGCATGCTGATATTTAGCCAATTAAGTAACCTTATGCTATCGCAGGTAACCAATAAGGATATATTGCATACCCTTCTCTGGAATGTCTTTGTCCTGTTATTCCTAATAAACTCCGTCCAGGCTATCTTGCCCTATGCCTCTTCATGAATCAAGCCTCCGCTGTCTCCTTGATCCCAAAACACAACAGACCTGCATAGTTCACTAAAACTATATAGTAGAGGACAGATGAAGGGCTTAACCTCAGGTACATGCTTTAAAGATAATGGGCAGGTGAAGGAAGCTATAGTACGTCCATTCCTTGAAGGGATGGCATCACAAGTACATCACATTTGCTCCTTCGTATCCCTTTTCATTTTCCCCTGAGTGAAGGATTTTTTGGAATAGTTAGCTGTGTTAGCCTGCGTTTCAATCATTCAGAGAATACTAAAAACAGCACTTTGAAGACTAACTGTTAAATTTTAATGTTAGCTTTCGTAGATCAAGTCCACTTCAACAGACATTAAAATTTAACAGTTAGTCTTCAAAGTGCTACAAATTTTTTGGTTTTGTTTATTCTCTGATATGGGTGAAGGATGCCGCAAAAAAGTCCTCTCACGCAGTGGCACTCAAAAGGATCATAGAAGGCATCAAGTTTGACCTCTGCCATGGGCTAACAAACTCCCACTCCCAGTATGAATTAAAGTTTTAAAAAAATTAAAATCCATCCAGGATAAAGCAAGGGACCTCATGAGCATTAGTAGGGAAGCATATAACTTCCCTGTGTGCAAGTGCTGGAGAGAAAAATGGTGACAGCCTTATGATTTACTATCAACTGCCAATGAAAAGAGATCAAAAAATGTATTATTTTCTCAAAGAAAGGGGAGAAAACTAAAGGCAGAGAGCAATGAAAGTTATATAAGATGTTCCAGCCCACTAGGCCACATATCAGTCTAAGCCCTGCTTCTCTCCACCCAATTATTTAAATACAGTACTGGTGCATTTGTTTACCAAAAACAGTTTACCTCAGGGATTCTCAACCTGACCCCCCACCGCCTCCACCACACCAAGAAGTGTCATGTGGTGGAGGAAGGGCAAAATGGCTGTCCAGCCCCCAAAGCTGTCTGTGGGAGTGTGACCCGGTTCCCGCCTTAAAAAGCTTGAGAACTCCTGGTTTACTTCATACCTGCATTTTTAAAAAAAGTGTAGCCTAAAGCTGACACACATAGGATGATTTGGGGATAAAATGTAGAATGTGAAGAGAGGCAATGAATGTAGTTTACTAGGGAAGGCCCACCACGCTGTGATAAGAGCAGTTCTGCCTCATATATTTTACTATCTGAGACAAAAGCTGCACAGCTTCCCTTCCATCTATTTGGCAGTTTACTCGTATTTCTGGTTACAGTTCAGCATCCTCCACTGCACCTGTACTAAGCTAGTTTAAGAGACACAAAGCAGAAATCAGCTCTGCTCCTCAAAAGGAGGAAACAACCAGAGGGCTGCCATTCCTGTCTCTTCCTGAACCAGCCAGCTCTGGCTACCTGAGGCAATGTGTCAAACCTACTGGAGTGTGTATATTTTTCATTCAGTCTCAGGCATCACCAGCTGAAACAGTCAGGTGGCAAATGATGTGAAAACATTCTGGCCAAGATCCAACCAGAGTAGAAGCTGGCAATCCTGGACCAAATTAACCTATTTTCTTGCTTAGTATAGGCCAGAGGTCAGCAATCCTGGCTCTCCAGATATTCTTAGACTTCAATTACCAAAAGCCGAAGTCAGTATACAGTAAAACCCCTACTTGTGTAAAAAGTCTGTTCTATAGGCTTTTATGTAAATCGGTTTTTTACTTAACTCGAAGCAACCCTGTAGGAAAAATTTATTTTTTACTTAACTCAAAGCAAACCCATAGGAAATTGTATTATGTAAATCGGGACATTTATGTAAATCGGGACATGGTTTTAATACAAAAATCATTGTTGTTGTTGTTGTTCAGTCGCACAGTCGATTCCGACCCTTTGCGACCCTATGGACCATTGTTCTCCAGGCGCCTCTGTCCTCTACCATCCCCCTCAACCCTCCCAGCTCTGTGCCCATTGTGTCTATAATACCATCTAGCCATCTCATCCTTGGCCTCCCCCTTCTTCTTTTGCCCTCCACCTTTCCCAACATCAATGCCTTCTCAAGTGAATCCTCCCTTCTCATTTGATGTCCAAAGTATTTTAGCTTCATCTTTACTATTTGACCTTCCAATGAGCAGTCAGGGTTAATTTCTTCTAAGATTGACCTATTTGTCCTCCTCGCTGTCCAGGGGACTCTCAAAACCCTCCTCCAACACCACATTTCAAAGGCATCTATTATTCTGCGTTCAGCCTTCCTAATTGTCCAGCTCTCACATCCATACATTACTACTGGGAAAACCATTGCTTTGACTATTCTAATTTTTGTTTGCAATGTAATGTCTCTGCTTTTCACTATGTTCCCCATGTTTCTCATCGCTTGTCTCCCAAGAATCAGTCGCCTTTTTATTTCATGGCTGCAATCCCCATCTGCAGTGATCTTTGATCCTAAGAAAGTAAAATCTGTCACTGCTTCTACTTCTTCCCCGTCTATTTTCCAAGAACTGATGGGGCCTGTTGCCATTATCTTGGTTTTCTTGATATTGAGTCTCAAGCCAGCTTTTGCACTCTCCTCCTTCAGCCCAATCAAGAGATTCTTTAGGTCTTCCTCACTTTCTGCCATTAGGGTGGTATCGTCTGCATATCTCAGATTATTGATGTTTCTCCCAGCAATTTTAATCCCATATTGTGATTCCTCCATCCCTGCACTGTGCATTATGTGCTCTGTGTATAGGTTGAATAAGCATGGTGACAAAATGCAGCCTTGTCTTACTCCTTTTCCTATTCCAAACCACTCTGTTATTCCATGTTCTGTCCTAACTGTTGCTTCTTGGTTCATGTACAGATTTCTCAGGAGGCATATGAGGTGCTCTGGTATTCCCATCTCTTTAATTACTTGCCACATCTTGTTGTGGTCCACACAGTCAAATGCCTTAGTGTAGTCAATAAAACAAAAGTAAACTTGTTTCTGGTATTCCTTTGTTTTCTCCATGATCCAGCGTATGTTGGCGATGTGGTCTCTAGTCCCCCTGCCTCTTCTGAAACCAGCCTGCACCTCTGGTAATTCTCTCTCCACATGCTGCTGAAGTCTGTCCTGTATTATCTTGAGCATCACCTTGCTGGCATGTGGGATGAGCGCGATTGTTCGATAATTTGAACATTCTTTGGCATTGCCCTTTTTTGGGATTGGGACGTATACTGATCTTTTCCAATCCTGTGGCCACTGTTTTGTTTTCCAAATCTGCTGGCATATTGAATGCAGTAATTTGACACCATCATCTTTTAGCGCTTTGAAAAATTCAACTGGGATACCATCATCTCCACTAGCTTTGTTGTTTGCAGTGCTCTTTAGGGCCTTTATGACTTCGCTCTCCAGGATGTCTGGCTCAAGTTCAATTTCTTCATCATTGTGAGTATCAGGAGTGTTGAGGTCCTTTTTGTAAAGTTCCTCTGTGTACTCTTTCCATCTTTTCTTAATTTCTTCTGCATCAGCTAGCTCCTTTCCGTCTTTGTCCCTTATCATGGTCATTTTTGCTTTAAATGTTCCCTTGATTTCCCCAATTTTTTTGAAAAGATCTCTGGTTCTGCCTCTTTTGTTGTTTTCCTCCATTTCTCTGCACTGTTCTTTTAGGTAGTTTTCCTTATCTCTCCTTGCTTTTCTTTGAAATTCTGTGTTCAAATGGTTGTAGTTTTTCCTTTCTCCTTTGACTTTTGCGTTCCTTCTTTCCTCTGCTATTTTAAGAGCCTCATCAGACAACCACTTTGCTTTCTTACTCTTCTTTTCTTTTGGTATGGTTTTCTTTGCTGCTTCCTGCATGATGTCCCTCATCTCCGTCCATAATTCTTCCGGTACTCTGTCTACCGAGTCTAAGCCATTAAATCTGTTCATCACCTCCACCGTGTATTCTTTAGGGATGCTGTCTAGGTGATATCTTTCTGGTCTCCGTGTTTTCCCTATTTTCTTTAGTCTAAGCCTGAATTTTGCGATCAGTAGGTTGTGATCTGAGCCACAGTCTGCTCCAGGTCTTGTTTTTGCTGACTGTATGGAGGTTCTCCATCTTTGGCTGCAGAGTATGTAGTCAATCTGGTTTCGGTGTTGGCCATCTGGTGATGTCCATGTGTAAAGTCGCCTCTTGTGTTGCTGGAAGAGAGTGTTTGCTATGACCAGTGCGTTCTCTTGGCAGAACTCTATCAATCTTTGCCCTGCTTCATTTTGTGTTCCAAGACCAAATTTGCCTGTTATTCCCTCCACTTTTTGATTTCCTACTTTGGCATTCCAGTCTCCTAATATAATGTGGACATCATTTCTTGGTGTCTGTTCTATAAGATGTTGTAGGTCCTGATAGAACTGGTCCATTGTGGCTTCATCTGCACCAGTGGTTGGTGCGTATATTTGGATCACAGTGACATTGAAAGGTTTGCTTTGAAATCTGACTGACATCATTCTGTCATTTTTGAGATTGTATCCCATTACTGCTTTTCTCACTCTTTTATTGACAATTATGGCTACTCCATTTCTTCTAAGGTTTTCTTGCCCGCAGTAGTAGATATGATGGTTTCCAGAGCTGAATTCACCCATCCCTGTCCATTTGAGCTCACTGATGCCCAAGATGTCAATGCTTATTCTTTCCATCTCATTTTTTACCACTTCCAGTTTTCCTTGATTCATAGACCTCACATTCCATGTCCCTATGCAGTATTGTTCCCTGCAACACTGTATTTCTCCTCCCCCTTTCGTATCCCTCCCCCTTTTCAGATCTGCTGTGCTGAGCATCTCCTTGTTTTGCCTTTTGTTTTGGTCCATAGGGTTCTCTTGGCAGACTTTGTGGCGTGCCTTGCCGGTCTCTACGCCAGTCTTTTCCCATCACACATGTTATCACAGTTTAAACAGTTTTAAAACAAAGTATTATCATGCACAATATCACAGTTTATCACATAGTATCAAAGTAAAAGTTGAACTAATTAATGAAAGGGAAAGAAAGAAAGAAAGAAAAAGTCCACTATATCAAGTCTCTATGTAAGTCAGTTTCTTGTACTGTCACTCATTGTACTGTCAGTTTCTTGTACTGTCAATCATTATGTAAGTCAAATTTTATGTAACTCGAGGCATATGTAAGTCGGGTTTTACTGTACCTGATGATCAGGGCTTCTGGGAATTGAAGTCCAAGAACATCTGGAGAGCAAAGTTTGTTGACCCCTGATATAGGCCACTTCATCTTCTGGTATGCAGAGCATATGTTTTCCATAGACAGGGAGTAGCATTACAACCAGGCAAGAGAAACCACATTTGTCTCTTGATTTCTTTGATGATTTATGATGAAACAATGCCTTTTGAAAAACCACTTTAGAACTGACTGTTTTCAAGACTTAAAAAAGTTTTAAATATCATCTTGCTCCCCTTCTACTCATAAAGACTACTATATTCCTCTGGATTTTTTATTTGCAAATAATTTAAAACTAGTAAAATCTAACTTTAGATGGAAAAATGAGCTCTCACAGGCAAGATTAAGTTTAATTTGTTTAATTCTTATTATATTTAATAGTGTACAATTGATCATCACAGTTTTCATTTCAAGTATAATTTTTCAAAAAGATAAACACAGATCTGCCGTACACAGATCTTTATGAAATATAGATGCTTTTCCGTGGTCTCTAGATGTTTCTGCTGTTGATTCAGTTCTGAACATTTATTCTACATTATACAAAGCACTTATGGGCCACACAGCTTCATAAATTAACGGAGACAATGAGAATGCTTTCTGACTCACTGCTTGTGTGCATTTTAAATCATACATTTTAATAAAGTTTACCATAATGTGGCTACCATATCACAAATTTAGATCTCTGTTTGTTTGTTTTTTAAAATGTGAGTGGACTGCTAACTTAGTATGATCTCAAGAAAGTGAACTTTTCAAAACATGATGGCTAAATTTGAATTAATCAAATCAGCTAGTGTGCAACAAATTATGAAGAAGGATACAGTACTTGTATAAAATCATCCTGCCTTCTAGAGTGGTTCTATTTTTGCTTATCACCAGTTGTTCAGTAATACCAGTTTTAGGTGACAAAACTTAGTATGAATGCAAGAATAATTCATTTTAGGTTACAAGTGTCTAGCTTGATTTTCTATAGCAGCCTATGCCCAAAGGGGCTCACAATAACCACCAACTTGTCTAGTGCATTACGTTTGAAAAAGAAAGGGAGGCATTTCATAAAACATGTTGGGCAAAACAATAACTGTCAGAGAGGCCATATAAGGGCAATATGTGGGGCTGAATCTGGCAGTGAACCAGGACAAGAGCTCTATATGTGCAAACTTTTCTCTCTTTCTACTTCTACGGCCTTAAGTCATTACAAGGCAGGTAATTCTCAATTTACAACTTGTATTCAACCAATCATTACCTCCTTATCATGAGGCCATGTATCGTCGTCGTTGTTGTTGTCATCGTCATTCCCTCCATGGAACAATACCTTGATGTGAAGGGGCTTGCTTGTTTGTAAGAACCAGATTAAATCTGTTCCACAACCCACCCAGAAATAAACCGCAAAATACACAAACAAAAACTTCCACAATACCACAAAACCACAAACAAAACACCTAACTACAACACAAAAAAACCACAAAGTACACAAACAAACAACAACTAATTACAAAAATAAATAACAACCAAATAAAATAAATTAAACACAACCAGAAATAATCAAACCAATTAAATCAACCTAAAACTAAACCAAAACAAAAAAGAACAAACAGAAACACCTCCCAGCTCACCACCACAAAAGCAAAACAAAGAAAAACCCCAGAAGAAATAAAGCCAGACAACTTACCAGCACGACCTCCCTCCACGACGACCGGAACAGAAATGAAGAAACAAAGAGACTACTTACCGGAAGAAGCCCCACCCAGAGGCCAGGAGAGAAAAAACACGTGAAATGAAAGCAAAACCCCTAGCAGCCCCACCTGCAGGGCAGAATAGTAAAAACAACTCAAAAAGACTCAACAGCCCCACCTGGAGGCCATAAGAGTAAAAACAAGTCAAAAACATAACAATAAATCACAATTTTACACAAATCACAAACATATGTCAAAAAAATAAAATAAAAAGATTTCTAAAATCCTGTGCTGAGTTTAAACTCAAATAAAAACCCAAAACATCTAAACACAGTTTAAAAACATTGAATGTAAAAAAACATGTACTTTCACATTTTTAAAATTATTACCTACGGTGCAACTATTTAAAAAAACACCCACAAACTAAAACATTATTTGGTTAAATAAAACAATTTGAAAAAAATTATATCATCCTTTGTTCTTTTTTTAATCCACACACACACACAAAAACAAAAACAAAAGCTGATCACAGTTTATAACAGCCCGGCAACACACACAAATTGTGCATAAATAATAAAAAAAAGTTTTTTAAAAAAATTACAGAATAACCTCTTTTTCACATACATTACCAAAAAAAAATAAACCAACAAAAGACAAACAAACAAAAAACCAACAACCTTACAACACAATTTAAAACAGCCCGGCAACGCCGGCCAAATTATGCTAGTAATACCATATATATAGCCTTGTGAAATATTTTGGGTAATTTGTGAATACCTGGAAGTGAGTAACCAGGAAAGCAATAGGCATATCTAGGAACTTCTTAAGCAAAATATTTCCTGAATTTGCCATGTAAATAGCTGCTGCAGTGACTCATGTCTCCCAAATGATGCCTAAAACAAAAGAGTATTTGTATATATCCACTTATCAAGATAGTATTTCAGTTCATAACAGAGAGCCATTCATATTACAAACATACATCAGCAAAATAATGTCTCAAAGGGCAATTTCAAGTGTAAACTTGTAATTTACAAAGAACCTGAATAGTTGATTGCATTCAGCAGGGGTTAGCAATTGATGACTCACATTTGAATAAACTAAATGTTAATCCATTTTTAGAAGAGTGACTGTATTAGATGAAGCACACCAATGAATAATTTTTAACTTCCTGTAGACAACAGCATCCTTCAAAAATGTGTGCAAGAATCTAAGATTCCCCCTTCCCCAAATTTGATGCAAGTACGTTATGCAGACTAGCGAGTTAGGTTTACAACCTTTTAATAAGTAGAATAGATACCATCCACATTTTATTATTTCTACTTCATTTATTCTAGATTTTTATTGCTTGGCACTGGAATTTTACCTCTGTTCACAAGAAGTTAAAGCTTTATGCAAAAAAAGTTTTATGTGATTGATTCACACTTTGAAAAAAGAGCAAATCATCTGCCATGAATAAACAGTGTGGAATGTTGTAGCTGGAATATTGGAAGTGACTTGTTTCTCTGAGTATGTCATTCCAGTACTATCGGTATTTGATTTGCCCTGAACTTTGTTTTTGAGCCCAGTTCAAAGTGTCTGTTTATACTTCTACATCTCTAAATATTTAGGAGCTGTTTCAAGGACTACTATTTCAGATTACTTAATATCACATTGCCTCCAGAGGCACAATAGATGATAATGTATGCTGGGACTTTCTTCAGTTTGTAGCACCAAGATTATGAACGTCTTCCCAAAAATATCTTGTCTGCCCCCTTTGTGAGGTTTATTGGATTCTCCTCATCTGAGCCTGCCTTCCACTAGTAATCCCTGATTTCAATTTAGTAATGGCATAGTGATTAAGATGCTGAGTTTGATGACTGGATGGTCAGCATGTCAGCACTGCAAGACCCAAGTGCCAACCTAGCAGTCTGAAAGCAAGAAATTGCAAGTACAGTGGTACCTTGCTTAAAGAGCATAATGTGTTCCAATGGATTGCTCTTTAAGCGAGTTTGCTCTTTAAGCGAAACACCATTGTAAGTGACCAATTGTGACTTCTGGTGGGTGGGTGGGATTGTGAACCCCAATTTAGTTGTTAAGCAGGTTTTTGGCTGGTTTTAGTTGTTAAGCGAAGCGACCATTCAGAGAAAATCCTGCTCTTTATGCGAGTTAGTCTCTAAGCGAGACACTCTTTATGCGAGGTTTTACTGTAGATAAATAGGTACTTCTTTGGTGGGGAAAGGTTCCATACACTCCAGTGTCTAGTCATGCCTGACACATGAGCATGGAAATGTTTGCAGATGCAGACAATGGCTGTAGACGCAGACTCTTTGGCATACTTGTCAAGTTTCGGAAAATTTCTGTCAAATAAGGGAAATTTCTCGGCCAAAATGGGAAACTGGACAGCTATGCTTATCCTGTGCTGGCCTCCAGTCTAATTGCAGTCTAACTAATACGGGATGACGGGGGGGGGGGGGGGAGCGTGTAAAATACGTGGGTTTGACAGAAATTTCCTGAAACTTGATGGGTATGCTCTTTGGCTGTAAGCACCACCCCCTAGAGTCAGACATGACTGGCTTTGCAGTAAGGGAGATCTTTACCTAATGAGGATGATGCTAGATTGCTGTTGATTTCTGCTCTTAAATTCTGGGCACTGAAGATCATATCACCACTATTTAATCTCCCATGTACTTGTTCACTACAACTATTTGCTTACTGTAGAGTTCAGCCAGATCCGCTTCACAGAGTTTATATGAGGACAAAAAGAGGAAGAGGAAAGCCATTTACATTCCCTTGCCATCATTGGAAGAAAAGCAGGACGATGATGTAGCTAATAAATCATTAATATCCTGCCTTGAGGGCCTCTTCTTTGGAGCAGAAAGGGAACTTATATATATTCATATAAATAAATATAAATAAAGATATAGGTTAAGAAGAGATTAAATATCTTCACAAGGCATGCTGTGGAACAGCAAGTGCCTACACTGACTTCTTAACTGTTGCAATTTGCTGTTGGGATTTACACCAATCATATTATTAAAGCAGGCATTACCAACAGGATTTTGGCCTGTTTTACATAAGCTTTCCTACCCCACCAATTTGTTATTCTTCATTCCTCTGATGGTAGTGCTTTCAAGGAAAGACAGTCCCAGTTCTGAGACCAGATGATTCACAAGGCAAATGAAAAACTCTAGATAGATTTGTGAAGCATTGAATGCTGCCTGGATAGAGACTGGATAAGTACTTCCACAACACCTGCTGTACAAGAGGAAACCAGAGTGTTTGGACAAGGATGTTGAGACAACCCTCTGTCTTTTCACCTTGGCAGTTGGCATTTCTTGTCAGAATGAATGAATAAAGAACAAGGGCCAAAAGTACCGTAAATCCCCGAGTTACAGAATTAGTCTGTTCCAGGAGTTTTCCCGTAACTCAGTTTTCTGTAAGTCGATGCACATTTTCCCATAGAAATGCATTGAAAAATAAAAAAGCGGTCCAGACCAGACCTAAAATAATTTTTATAAATCCACCTCACACACCCCAAAAATGCAAGACACGATCTTCTCCCACACTTCCTTCTATCCCACCAGCTGGTGAGGGGTTGGGGTGGAGAAAAGGGGGTGTTCTTAGATGATTACTCTTTTGTATCCCGCACCTCCGCACCTCGACCAATTGATCTCCACTACTGGGGGTCGGCTGGGGTGGAGAAGAGGGGGAGGGTCTTGAGGTGTGGGAGAGAACTGGGAACCTCCTAAGAAAACCCCCTGCTTTCCCTTCCAGCTGATCCCCAGCAGTGGAGATCAGTCAATCTAGGTGCGGAGAAGGTGCAGGGGGGGGAGAAAAACCCCAGAGCAAACAGTGAAAGGAAAAATTAATCACCCGTATCTTTTGCACACTGCTGCTTCTTCCTGAGCAATTTGTCCAGGCACCAGGGGAGGCCACACGGCGGCGTCATATTTGCCACTGTTTCCACAGTGTCCGCTGCTTCTACCAGCAGCAGCAGACTGTGGGGACCTCTTCGTATGAGGTTCCTCCACAGCGCTACAGCTAGGGAGGTGCACCTGGGCACCGGGCACATAACCAGGAAGTTCCAGAGCGGTGCGTGTTCCTGGTTGTAGTACCATGGATGGACCTTGGCAGAAGACTAGAACGGAGCAGATATGGTCCCCACAATCTCCCACTGCCGGTAGAAGCAGCAGACACTGTGGAAATAGCAGCAAAAATACCGCAATCGCCACCGCCACAGTAAGTGACTTCCGGTGGTGGGGGTGGGTAGTGCAGGCCCACCATTTTAAAGTTTAAAATGGCACAGGGCCATCATTTTAGAGTCTAAAATGGTGTGGGGTCACCATTTTAGAGTCTATAATGGCAAGGCTGCCATTTTAGACTCTCCCAGATGCCATTAATTCTGGGGAAATCCATTCCATAAGTCAGGATTTTTCCAGAATTTCCTTCTGTAACTAGAGTTTTCCATAAAATGGGGCATCCTTTAGCCGGGGTTTGACTGTATACATTTTAGGATATATATAATTAGAAATGTAAATATTTAGGGTGAAATGCATTCAGAATGTATCTAAATACAATATTCCAAAAAGTTTTAATTTATTTTTAAAAATAGACAGGAAAATGTGAGTCAATGTAGCTGCTGGATCAGAAGGTCTGATGCCTGGACAGCTTCCTAAGAACCCGAGAAATAGACTACTAAGAAAAATCAACAGCCTGTCTTCATCTCAGTTGGCATTCATCCCAGAATGGGTTATTTCCCATTATGCAGTAAGAAAACAGACAACCTTTTCCAATCATACAAAATTTCATCTGGGCATCAAGGTAAGTTTTGTAATTATTGTAATGATTCCAGATAAATTCTACAGGCTTTATTTCTTTACATTGCTTCTATGCTCTGTATCCGTAGTTCCCATGCCCCATATGGGGGCAATTTGATTTTAAGGGGGGCAATTCAAGCTTGTTTATTCAATTCAATTCAATTCAATTTTTAATTTATATACCGCTCTATCTCAGCCCATTGGGTGACTCAGAGCGGTTTCCAACATGTAATAATACAGAGGTGCAACACAGCAAAAATATACACAATACAATCAATACACAATATATAAAGTCCACAAAAAACATCAGTCAACAAAATACCAGCTAAGATACAATAATATAACAGTATATATATAGGCCAATCAATCATTTTGTTGTTGTTCAGTCGCACAGTCGGTTCCGACCCTTTGCGACCCTATGGACCATTGTTCTCCAGGCATCTCTGTCCTCCACCATCCCCCTCAGTACTCCCAGTTCTGTGCCCATTGTGTCTACAATACCATCTAGCCATCTCATCTTTGGCCTCCCCCTTCTTCTATTGCCCTCCACCTTTCCCAACATCAGGGCCTTCTCAAGTGAATCCTCCCTTCTCATTTGATGTCCAAAATACTTTAGCTTCGTCTTTACTATTAGCCCTTCCAATGAGCAGTCAATGTTGATTTCTTCTAAGATTGACCTATTTGTTCTCCTCGCTGTCCAGGGGACTCTCAAAACTCTCCTCCAACACCACATTTCAAAGGCATCTATTCTTCTGCGTTCAGCTTTCCTAATTGTCCAGCTCTCACATCCGTACATTACTACTGGGAATACCATTGCTTTGACTATTCTAATTTTTGTTTGCAATGTGATGTCTCTGCTTTTCACTATGTTCCCCAGGTTTCTCATGGCTTGTCTCCCAAGAATCAGTCGCCTTTTTATTTCATGGCTGCAATCCCCATCTGCCGTGATCTTTGATCCCAGGAAAGTAAAATCTGTCACTGCTTCTACTTCTTCCCCATCTATTTTCCAGGAACTGATTGGGCCTGTTGCCATTACCTTGGTTTTCTTGATATTGAGTCTCAAACCAGCTTTTGCACTCTCCTCCTTCAGCCCAATCAAGAGGTTCTTTAGGTCTTCCTCACTTTCTGCCATTAGGGTGGTATCGTCTGCATATCTCAGATTGTTTATGTTTCTCCCAGCAATTTTAATCCCATATTGTGATTCCTCCATCCCTGCATTTCGCATTATGTGCTCTGTGTATAGATTGAATAAGCAGGGTGATAAAATGCAGCCTTGTCTTACTCCTTTTCCTATTCCAAACCACTCTGTCATTCCATGTTCTGTCCTAACTGTTGCTTCTTGGTTCATGTACAGATTTCTCAGGAGGCATATGATGTGCTCTGGTATTCCCATCTCTTTAATTACTTGCCACATCTTGTTGTGGTCCACACAGTCAAATGCCTTAGTGTAATCAATGAAACAAAAGTAAACTTGTTTCTGGTATTCCTTTGTTTTCTCCATGATCCAACGTATGTTGGCAATGTGGTCTCTAGTCCCCCTGCCTCTTCTGAAACCGGCCTGCACCTCTGGTAGTTCTCTCTCCACATGTTGCTGAAGTCTGTCCTGTATTATCTTGAGCATCACCTTGCTGGCGTGTGGGATGAGTGCAATTGTTCGGTAATTTGAGCATTCTTTGGCGTTGCCCTTTTTTGGGATTGGGACGTATACTGATCTTTTCCAATCCTGTGGCCACTGTTTTGTTATCCAGATTTGCTGGCATATTGAGTGCAGTAATTTGACGCCATCATCTTTTAGCGCTTTGAAAAATTCGACTGGGATACCATCATATCCACTAGCTTTGTTGTTTGCAGTGCTCTTTAGGGCCTTTCTAACTTCGCTCTCCAGGATGTCTGGCTCGAGTTCAGTTTTTTCATCATTGTGGTTAGCAGGAGTGTTGAGGTCCTTTTTGTAGAGTTCCTCTGTGTACTCTTTCCATCTTTTCTTTATCTCTTCTGCATCAGCTAGCTCTTTTCCGTCTTTGTCCCTTATCATGTTCATTTTTGCTTTAAATGTTCCCTTTATTTCCCCGATTTTTCTGAAGAGATCTCTAGTCCTGCCTCTTTTGTTGTTTTCCTCCATTTCTTTGCACTGTTCTTTTAGGTAGTTTTCCTTATCTCTCCTTGCTTTTCTTTGAAATTCTGTGTTCAGAAGGTTGTATTTTTTCCTTTCTCTTTTGACTTTTGCCTTCCTTCTTTCCTCTGCTATTTTGATAGCCTCATCAGACAACCATTTTGCTTTCTTACGCTTCTTTTCTTTTGGTATGGTTTTCTTTGCTGCTTCCTGCATGATGTCCTTTATCTCTGTCCATAATTCTTCTGGCACTCTGTCTATTGCGTCCAGGCCATTATATCTGTTCATCACCTCCACCGTGTATTCTTTAGGGATGCTGTCTAGGTGATATCTGTCTGGTCTTCTTGTTTTCCCTATTTTCTTTAGTCTTAACCTGAATTTTGCGATCAGTAGGTTGTGATCTGAGCCACAGTCTGCTCCAGGTCTTGTTTTTGCTGATTGTATGGAGGTTCTCCATCTTTGGCTGCAGAGTATGTAGTCAATTTGGTTTCGGTGTTGGCCATCTGGTGATGTCCATGTGTAAAGTCGCCTCTTGTGTTGCTGGAAGAGAGTGTTTGCTATGACCAGTGCGTTCTCTTGGCAGAACTCTATCAATCTTTGCCCTGCTTCGTTCTGTACTCCAAGACCAAACTTGCCTGTTATTCCCTCCACTTTTTGATTTCCTACTTTGGCATTCCAGTCTCCTAATATAATTTGGACATCATTTCTTGGTGTCTGTTCTATGAGGTGTTCTAGGTCCTCATAGAACTGGTCCACTATGGCTTCATCTGCGCTAGTGGTTGGTGCATAGACTTGGATTACAGTGGTATTGAAAGGTTTGCCTTGAAATCTGACTGACATCATTCTGTCATTTTTGAGGTTATATCCCATTACTGCTTTTCTTACTCTCTTATTGACAATTATGGCTACTCCATTTCTTCTAAGGTTTTCTTGCCCACAGTAGTAGATATGATGGTTTCCAGAGCTGAATTCCCCCATCCCTGTCCATTTGAGCTCACTGATGCCCAAGATGTCAATGCTTATTCTTTCCATCTCACTTTTTACCACTTCCAGTTTTCCTTGGTTCATTGATCTCACATTCCATGTCCCTATGCAGTATTGCTCCTTACAACATTGCATTTCCCCTCCCCCCTTCCTGTCCCTCCCCTTTCTCCCCTCTGAGGTGTTAAGCATCCTGTATCACCTAGCCTGCCCTTTTGTTTTGCCTTTTGTTTTGGTCAATAGGGTTCTCTTGGCAAGGTTTATGGCGTGGTTGCCGGTGTCTGCGCCATTTTTCTCTCCTCATACATTTTATCACAGTTTTTTAGAGGTTTAAAACATTTAAGACAACATATTATCATGCATATTATCACACTTTAAAACACAGTCTCTATGTCAGTTTCTGTATTTAGTTAGTATAAAGTCTCTATGTCAGTTTCTATATTAAGTCTTCTACATCTGCATATCAGATACTTATCCTTTGCCAGGGAATCTGAGTCTTGCCCCCTGCTTTTCCTTCTCTGCCCTCTTCCCGTCTTTCAGTTGGTCTTTTCTTGGCCTTTCCGCTGCTCAACCGGCTCTCCTCCTCCTCCTCTTCCTTACCCCCCCCCGGCTGGGGGTGGTTGCCCGGCGGCCGCGCGGCTGGCCCTTCCGCCGTTCGCTCGCCTGGCTGGCTCTCCTCCCCACCTCCCGGCTGGGGGTGGTTGCCCGGCGGCCGCGCGGCTGGCCCTTCTGCCGCTCGCTCGCCCGGCTGGCTCTCCTCCCCACCCCCCGGCTGGGGGTGGTTGCCCGGCGGCCGCGCGGCTGGCCCTTCCGCCGCTCGCTCGCCCGGCTGGCTCTCCTCCCCACCCCCCGGCTGGGGGTGGTTGCCCGGCGGCCGCGCGGCTGGCCCTTCTGCCGCTCGCTCGCCCGGCTGGCTCTCCTCCCCACCCCCCGGCTGGGGATGGTTGCCCGGCGGCCGCGCGGCTGGCCCTTCTGCCGCTCGCTCTCCCGGCTGGCTCTCCTCCCCACCCCCCGGCTGGGGGTGGTTGATTTTATCAATCATAAAAAATTACAAATTACAATACAACACAGTCCCATCTGCGCTCCGGCTGAGGCAGGGCCAGAACGCAAGTGGAAATGCATTCAATAAGTCCAAAGCCTCCCTGTACTATCAGTAGAGCCATTGAGCAGTGACAGAGTCCAGCTGTCTTAAAGTTCTAGCTAAGGTGGGGGCAGGGGTGGCCCTTGAGGGTGGTAGAATGACCCATAAGTGCCACTCATTCCCCAGCAGTTGAGCCGCTGAAGGCATGGGCTCCGGCCAAGCAGGAAGCACTGGAGTGCTGGTGGGCAGCGGCGACTCTTTTTTCACCCCTCGGGTGGGCCGAGCCCGAAGGGCAGAGGCAGCAGCAGCGGCTCCCACTTGCTCCCAATCCCGGGAGCCAATGGCGTGGCTCCAGGCAAGCAGGGAGCACTGGAGGGAAGCGATAGCAGGGCTCCTTTTCCATCCTTTGGGTGGGCCGAGCTTGAAGGGCGGAGGCAGCAGCGGTGTCTCCCACCTGCTCCAAATCCCGGGAGCCGATGGCGTGGCTCCGGGCGAGCAGGGAGCGCTGGAAGGAAGCGGCAGCGGGGCTCCTTTTCTGCCCCTTGGGTGGGCCGAGCCTGAGGGGTGGAGGCATCAGCGGAGGCTCCCACCTTCTCCCAATCCCGGGAGCCTATGGTGTGGCTCCGGGCGAGCAGGGAGCTCTAGAGGGAAGCGGCAGCAGGGCTCCTTTTCTGCCCCTCGGGCGGGCTGAGCCCGAGGGGTGGAGGCATCAGCAGTGGCTCCCACCTGCTCCTAATCCCGGGAGCTGATGGCGTGGCTCCGGGCGAGCAGGGAGCGCTGGAGGGAAGTGACAGCGGGGCTCCTTTTCCGCCCTTCGGGCGGGCCGAGCCCCAAGGGCAGAGGCAGCGGCGGCGGCTCCCACCTGCTCCCAATCCCGGGAGCCAATTGCGTGGCTCCGGGCGAGCAGGGAGTCTAAACCTTGTTTAGACAAGGTTTAAGGCCTTTTAGGTTTCCTCCATGTGAATAAGAGTTCACTTTTTGAATAATAAGAATTATATGTCACGGGAGGTGAGCATCAGGATTTTAGAGAAGCTTTGGTGGGGCATGGCCAAAAAACAGTTGGAAACCATTACTCTATATGCACAAAAATGAAATTTCAAATATTGAAAGCATGTAAATTTTTGGGAAGCTACAAGCACATAACAATTTTATTGAAATCAACCTTATTACCATGAAATACTACAGTCACAAATGTTTAAACAGAAATCCACTCTTGCAACTTGTGGAAAGTAGCAGATGTGACTGCCGCTGTAAAACTATGAAAAGCTGCAAAAATAAATAAATCCAAAAACATAACTTAATGTGTAGGCAGAACATAAGCCATGCTATGCAGGAGCATTAAACTACAGTAGACATATATTTTAAGAATAAAAATGAACAATGAAAATGTTTACATTACAGTGAGCAATCTTTAGCCTTTAAGAATATTACTGGACAAACATGAAAAATATTCTAGGGTTCACTCCACCAAGCCACTTTGAATCAATGGAGGAAAATCCATATTGTCCTTGTCTGTTGCTATCACTGTTGCTGCTACATGATGCATGAAGTTCCTTGTGCTGTTGATATCAGTTGTGTCTGTGTGACATAACATTGTGTTGCATGTAGATGTAACTTGTCTCCCTATACTTATATTTCTGTCAGTTGTTTACATTTGTCCCGGTCATTCTTTACAAGTATACAGTACATTGCCTGAGAGCAACCAAGAAATTGAAGGATGGAATATATTTACATATCTATCCCAACTTTCCCTCAGATAGGTGTGCCCAACCCCAAGTATCATCTTTGCTCAAGATCAATTCAGTGAAAATACACTGCCGTTCCAGAGTTCACTTAAGCATATATAAGACAGGCAAGGATACAAGTTGTTGCTTTTCTTAAATGCCATTAAATTGCCTCTGACCTATAGCAACTCTATGAATGAGCAATCTCCAAAATGTCCTGTTCTCAAAAGTGCTGCTTAGCCTTTGTAAACTCAAAGCTGTGGGTTCCTTTAGTGTGTCAATCTGTCTCGTATTTGGTCCTCTTCCTGCTGCTTTCAGTGTTCCCTATTATAGTCTTCTCGTGAGGTGTTTGAAGTATGATAGCCTTTGGTCAGATCTAGATCATACATGTCAAGTTTTGGATTTGAAAATAAGAGAAACACTGTGGGCGGGGCTACCTCGGTGGGCATGGCCAAATCTATGGGCGTGGCCAAATCTGTGGGTGTGGCCAAATTTGACCATGTGACTTGCTGGGCTCTAGTCATGCCTGCCACATGACCATGAAAACGTCTGCAAACACAGACAGCACTGGCTCTTTGGCTGTAAATGGAGATGAGCACTGCACCCTAGAGTTGGATACGACTGGCTTTTGAGCAAGGAAGACCTTTACTAAGCACTTGCATAAACAGGGTCAAACTTCACAGCAAATTTTCTGTTATTAGGTATAGGTAAAGGTCGCACTTGCTTGAAAGCCAGTCATATCCAACTCTAGGGTTCAGTGCTCATCTCTGTTTATAGCCAAAGAGCCAGTGCTGTTTTCTGTGGTCATGTGGCAGGCATGACTTGACACCGGAGTGCATGGAACACTGTTTTCCTTCCCAGCAAAGTGGTTCCTATTTATCTACTTGCAATTTCTTGCTTCCAAACTGCTAGGTTGGCAAGAACTGGGACTGAGATGGGAGCTCATCACACACACACACACACACACACACACACACACACACACACTCTCTCTCTCTCTCTCTCTCTCTCTCTCTCTCTCTCTCTCTCTCGCTCAATCCTTCATACACAAATGCATGTCTACCCAGGAGACAGACAGACAGACACAGACAGATACACACAGACACACACACTCAAGCAATCTCCCCTGATCCATCACACACAAATGCATGGTGACCCATCTCTCTCTCTCTCTCTCTCTCTCTCTCGCTCAATCCTTCATACACAAATGCATGTCTACCCAGGAGACAGACAGACAGACACACACAGACACACACAGACACACACACTCAAGCAATCTCCCCTGATCCATCACACACAAATGCATGGTGACCCATCTCTCTCTCTCTCTCTCTCTCTCACACACACACACACACACACACACACACACACACACACACCTGATTTGTGCAGCCATGTAAGCAAAACCCCTTCCTGCTCCTTCTCTGTCCCGCCCAGCTTCCTTTCCCCCAGCACTGCAGTCCCTCTCCCACCACAAAGGGCTCTCATCTTCACCTCCATCTCTCTCTCCTCCTCCTCCATTTCCTCACGCTGCCCAAAGGAAACCCAAAGGCCACTGGAAGGTGTAGTCCTGCCCCTCATGCATCTCATTGGGGCTGCCAACCCAAAGAACTTTGGCTCCCAGGATGCACTGGGGCCACTTTGCCCCTGAGCACAAAGGGCACTGGGAGCTGTAGTTCCACTCCCCATTCTTCTTAATGGGGGCCATCCACCCAAAGAACAACAGTTCCCAGGATGCTTCGCCATGTTTTCCTGGCCAGGGGAAGTCTGTGTTGATCATGTGCCAGCAAAATCGTCATCTTTGAACACCCCCCCATTCTTTAAAAAAATAAGGGATAATATTTTTAAAAACATGCGGCCGGGAAGTGGGCTGAATTACGGGGAAATCCTGGCCAAAACGGTGTACTTGACAGGTATGATCTAGATTACAAGTGCAGCAGAATTAATCATTTTGCACACACAGAGTTCATATAAGTGCACTGTGCTGTACTTTAGTGTCTGTTCCAGGAGACATAGAAGGAGTCGCAGTATGGACTAACACAGGTTTATTGGTTGATGATCAGAACGAACATGTGGTAATGGCGGAGGTATCTCACATTATATGCAGTGGTACAACACATTTGAACTTGGCTGCATGGTAGCTCATTGGCCGCTACCGGCGTGACGTCATCCCGGTCACGCCCGTCTTCGGTGGTGGATCAGTGGTAGTTGTTTGCTGCGGGAAGTTCCCGCGGCTGCAGGCGATTTGAGGAATGATGACCATGTGAGTTGAACACTCGCAGCTGCCCTCTATAGGCAGCTTGCTCGCGTTCCTTTAACAGCTGGGTTACATTGTGATTGTGGCTGGGTTACATTCATACATTTCTTAAAGCAACATTGTACATTCATATGAAGCAGCATTGTACATACACAACATCCCTCCCCCCTAGGATGGGACGAAGTCCCTCAACCATTGTGGCTTGCCGCACGTGCACCTGGGGCGAGCGGCCGCTTGGCTTAATACAGGGGAGCCTGGCTCTGCGGATTCCTGTCCTGCAATGGAAAGGGGGGACTCGTTAGTGGCTCGGTGAGGGCTCTGTGGTAACCTTGCATTAGGGGAAGGGAACGGAATGAACAGTTGGGAAGTGAACTCCTGCCTACCGCTTGAGGAGCTAGGGGTCCCCCCCAGCACGAATCTCGGGACCAACGAAGAGACCCTCGTGGTCTCGCCACTCCCCGTACCCTGCCTGGGAGTACCGGGGACTGTGGTGGTTGGACTCCCCCCCGATGCCTGTCTTGGGGGTGCTGGCCTCCGGGGGGCTAGAGCTATGGTGTATTCTAACACAAAAGGACTGGGGGGACTGGAGGTACCAGGGGCTGAACTGAAACCCCTCTTCTCGCTAGGACGGGTGGGGGACCACTCCGATACACCCCCCTGGTACCGTAACTCATAATCGTCAAACTGATCCCTCTCTTTCAAAGTATCCTCCTCTGTGTCTGAGAACCGAGGATATGCCTTTGTATCCCCGGTTTCCGCCGTGTCTCCCCCTTGGGTAATGCGGGTGGGGGAGGACCCTAACGCTGAATCCCCTTCACTAGTGACCCGCCTCCTGAGTTGGTCGGCGTGCCTCCTCCAGAGTAGACCCGAGCTAGTCTCGACCCTGTAGGACAATGGTCCCGTCTGCTCGATGACTGTCCCTGGGACCCACGCCGGCCCTGACGCCGCGTAGTTCCGGCAGTGAACCGGGTCCCCTGCCGAAAAACCTTTGGAGCTCCCTCCCCCTATATGTTTCTCCCTTCATCCTCCACCCTGGACGGATCCATCCGGTCAAAAAGTGTTACCGGACGCCTCCTCATGAGGAGTTCGGCTGGGGAAAATCCTGAAGCTAAGGGGGTTGTCCTGTAGCAGATGAGGAACTGGCACAAATGCAGGTTCAACTCACTGGGACCCATGCGCCGCAGTGCGTCTTTCGTAGTGCGCACTTGGCGCTCTACCTGACTGTTTGTGGCGGGGTGAAACGGGGCAGCGGTGATGTGCCTTATGGCGTTCCGCTCTACAAACGTCTTGAACTCTGCAGACGTGAAGGAACTAGCGTTATCGCTAACAAGGACGTCTGGCAGGCTGAAACAGGCAAAAAGCTTGCGCAACTGCTTGATGGTTGCGGCGGAGGAGGTGCTGTTCATAGGGATTACCTCCAACCACTTGGAATAGGAGTCGACTACCAATAGAAACATGGACCCGCGAAAAGGGCCAGCGAAGTCGACATGGATCCGGGACCATGGCCCGCGGGCCGTATCCCATTCCCTATGGGGCAACCGGGACTCCTCGGGCCGAGAGCCCTGGCAGCTCTTGCACGTGCCCACTAAACGCTCTATATCCCCGTCTATTTGGGGCCACCAAAAGAAACTCCTGGCCAGAGCCTTGGAGCGCACGATCCCGGGGTGACTGGTGTGCAATAGTCTCAGTACCTTGGCCCTCAGCTTCTCTGGGATAACTACTCGCTGGCCCCAGAGTAGGCAGCCCCTTTCCAGCGACAGCTCTACTCTGCGCCTAAAAAATGGTCTGAACTCTTCGTCGGGGGGAGTCGTGGGCCAACCCTTCCTAACCCAGGAACTAACTTGGGCCAGCATCTTGTCGGCCGCCGTGGCTTTGGCGGGGTCGGCCGGGACAATGGGGGGTGAGTCGAGAGACTCGATCAGTAGGACTTGGTGATCCTGCTCTACCTCGCATGTGGGGTCCCCTACACTTGGGAGGGGAGATCGGGACAGTGCGTCCGCATGGGAGATCTCCTTCCCTGGGCGATAGACCAGCTCATACTGGTAGGCGTTGAGGAAAATGGCCCAACGCAGCATTCTGGGGGATAGTATTTGCGGTGTGGGTTTGCCGGTAGTGAAGATCCCCAAAAGTGGTTTGTGATTGGTCACTACCGTAAACTCGCGGCCGTATAGAAAGTCATGGAACTTTTTCGTTCCGGCGATGATGGCTAGGGCCTCCCTATCGGTTTGCGCGTAATTGCGCTCGGCCTTTGAGAGGGACCTAGAGTAGTACGCTACCGGGGCTTCCCTCCCGCTTTCCAACACGTGGCACAGGACCGGCCCCACCCCCACTGGGGACGCATCACAGACTAAAACCACTGGTTTTTTCGGGTCGAAATGGGTCAGGACAGCGTCCGAAGACAGGAGTGACTTAAGCTCCTTGAATGCTGTCTCCTGCCTGTCCCCCCACCGCCAAGCCGCGTCCTTTTTGAGCAGGGCGTGCAGTGGCTCCGCGACCGATGCCTTCCGGGGCAGGAAGGTATGATAAAAATTTAGGAGCCCTAGAAATGACTGTAGCTCCGGTTTTGCAGTGGGGCGAGGGGCGTTCTTCACGGCTGCAACCTTTGACTCAGAGGGTTTGATCCCGTCCGGGGTTACCTTAAAGCCTAGAAACTCAACCTCCCTCGCAAAGAATACACATTTGTCCCTCCTCAGCCAAAGGCCTGCCCTCTCGAACACTGAAAGGACCCCATCTAGCCTCTTTGCCAACTCTAATTCGCTCCCCGCCGTTATCAACACGTCGTCGAAGTATGGGAGCATGCCTGGAAGCCCCTTTAAAAGGCGTTCCACGAGGGATTGGAAAATTCCGGGGGCCGAATTCACTTCGAACTGAAGGCGCGTTACCTTAAACGCCTCCTTGTGCGTCACTATTGTTTGTGTGGCAGCAGCAGCCGGGGTTACAGAGAGCTGCTGATACGCCTGAGCCAGATCTAACTTGGCGAAACACTTCCCCCATGTAACGTGGCCAGCAAATGGCTGACCACGGGCACTGGATATGCGTTTGGCCGAATGGCCTTGTTAATGGTGCATTTATAGTCTGCACAAATCCTGACTTCCCCGTTTGACTTAAGGGCTGTAACAATTGGCGTTTCCCACTCCGCCGAGTCAACTGGAACCAAAATCCCCTGCCCCACCAATTTGTCCAGTTCCGCCTCGATCTTGTCCTTTAGGGCGAAAGGCACCCTCCTTGGTTTGAGGCGGATGGGCCGGATTTCTGGGTCCAGCTCGAAGGAAACCGGGGGCCCCTTGTATTTCCCGAGCCCCTTCTTGAAAACGTCCGGGTGTGCGTTGCACACGTCCCGCATTGGGTCAGTCTCGATGGCGTTAATGCCGGACAGTTCGATTCCCAGGGGGGCAAACCACTGCGTTCCCAAAAGGCAGCACCTCCCCCCTTTGAGGACCACCAAAGGCAGTTTCTCAGAGTAGCCCTTGAACTTCACCTTGAAATTCCCCACCCCCAACACTGGGATCCCGTTTCCCTGCACGTCCCGGAGGTGTGACCTCATGGCCCGCAGTTTGGGCCGCTTGTCTGGGGGAATACGCATGAACTCTTTTTGGGACAGGATGGAATAAGATGACCCCAAGTCTATCTCCATCCTCACTGGGACCCCTTGCAACAGTACCAGGCCCACGTGGTTCACGCCTTCCTCCTCGTAGCTGGCTGCGACCTTCCTGGTGCCGGTCGCCTCCGCTGGTTCGTCTGGGGATGGCTGGAACTCCTCTTGTCCTCGACTCGCCCGCGCCTGCATACTCGGGCGATGTGCCCTTTTCGGCCTCAGTTGTGACACTCGGCCTTTCGAAACGGACACCTCGTGTGGTCATGGGACGCCCCACAACCGACGCAACGGCGGTCCTGCCGTTCTCGGGACTGCCGCTTCTCATCACGCTTCTTGATCCTCTGGACGTCGTCGTCCTTGCTGGAGTAGGGGTCTGCTGTTGTGGACGACTCCTCGGACGACGTTGGTGTGCCGGCGGGCGGCTTGGGGGCCCGCCAGGCTGTCTTCGCTGGTGTCCGCCGGGCCGCCTGTACTGGTGACTTGGCCCGCTCGGACGCGGCCCCTCGGGCTCGCTCACATCGAACTGGTACGCCTTGACCTTGGGATTCGCCATCGATCCCACCTTCGTCGCCAATTTAGTGTGTGTTCCAGGAGACATAGAAGGAGTCGCAGTATGGACTAACACAGGTTTATTGGTTGATGATCAGAACGAACATGTGGTAATGGCGGAGGTATCTCACATTATATACAGTGGTACAACACATTTGAACTTGGCTGCATGGTAGCTCATTGGCCGCTACCGGCGTGACGTCATCCCGGTCACGCCCGTCTTCGGTGGTGGATCAGTGGCAGTTGTTTGCTGCGGGAAGTTCCCGCGGCTGCAGGCGATTTGAGGAATGATGACCATGTGAGTTGAACACTCGCAGCTGCCCTCTATAGGCAGCTTGCTCGCGTTCCTTTAACAGCTGGGTTACATTGTGATTGTGGCTGGGTTACATTCATACATTTCTTAAAGCAACATTGTACATTCATATGAAGCAGCATTGTACATACACAACATGTACCAAATATAAAGGACCAATAAAATGCAATATTCATGAAATGCTGTGGACAGAGGCTTAAAAGCAGTCTCTTAACTCAGTTGAATGCAAATGACAATTAGGAATATTTAAGTTTCTTCAACAGGCAGAATACAGTCAACCCTCACATAACAACATGTTCAGATAGCATCGTTATGCATCACGTGTTCCCCCACATAGCATCGTTATGCATCACGTGTTCCCCCACATAACAACATTTTTAGTGTCGTTGTCCAGACAACAACACTAAAATAACCAGACAACAACGCTAAAAACATCGTTATGCAGGAAACTCCATAGAAACCTGCATAACAACAAAAATCGCTTAGCAATGCTACTTGGGGAACCAAGTAACATCGTTATGTGAGGGTCTACTGTACTGTATTTGCCGGCATATAAGATGCACCAGAGTATAAGATGCACCACATTATTAGCCCACTATAGACCACTATAGGCCAGTATATAGTACAAGATGCACTCCATTTTTCCAGTGTAGTTTAAGAGGGGGAGTGGGTCTTATACACCGGCAGGAAAATTAGCAGGAAATTATACAGTTGGGGCATTCATCCAACCACCTGACGTTCATTTAGGAGCCAACTCCCTCCTCTTCCAGTCCCCATCACTCACCAAGAAGCTCTGAAGGAGGTTTTTGTTCCTACAATCCACACTTTCATTATGTCAGAAAAAAACAAAACAAAAATAAATACAGAAAACCCTGTCACATCTTTAAGACCAACTGCTATATTTTAATGTAAGCTTCAATGGATCAAGCGTGAGGAAACAGACTTGACCCACAGAAGCTCACATTAAAATACAGTAAAACCCCTACTTACGAAAAAAAAGTCCACTCTAGGCTTTTGCTTAAATCTTTTTTATGTAACTTGAAGCAAACCCATAGGAAAAATGAAATTTTTATGTAAATCGAAACAAACCCATAGGGAAATGAATTTTTATGTAACTCAAAGCAAACCCATAGGAAATCATGTAAATCAGGACATGGTTTTAGCATAAAATCATTATGTAAGTCAAATTTTATGTAACTCGAGGAATATGTAAGTCAGGGTTTTACTGTATAGCAATTGATCTCTAAGATGCCACACCATTTTCCTAAGCTTCATTCATTCATTCATTCACCATCATTTTGATGTGAGCACCACTGAGGGCTTATTACCACTCAGGTAGCTTATTACAATATATAAAAAATGCTTCTTTTGCCGTAGCCAAATCTGAATATTGGCGATCCTCATGATGATCAGCCATGAAGACTGTTCTGAGAATATAATGCAGTGGCCTTTCATCTGCTTTCCGTGTCGCAACATGACCCCCATACCACTGATCCAGTTCCGCAAGTAACTTTCTGGTCCTGAGCAATTTTGGCACACAAAGTCCTTATCAAGTCCCAGGCCAGTATTGATGAAGCTGCTGCCCTCCGTCAAGATGGATTCAAGTAGGATTTAATCCACTTGGGGACCATCACCCTTCCTTTTAATCCACTTGGGAACCATTACTTCGGCAGCCAAGGCCATTAGTCCTCAGGGTTGTCAGGTTAGTTAACCACCGCCTGATACTTGGCGTTGAGTTGCTGGCAGTGTAGTCTACTCTTTTACCATAGCAGCAGGATAACCTAGCCAGACTTGCATATATATATATATATATATATATATATATATATATATATATATATATATATATATATATATATATATATATATATATATATATATATATATAATTCAACATAAAAATCCTGGATAAAAAAATGTGACATACACATTTCTAATAGGAAAAAATTGACATACAAAAAATATGGTGACATCTAGTGGCCTCTTCTGGCAATGCACTGTGTTTTGACATACACATTTTTGACATACAAATAACCTTGTGGAACAGAAAAAAGCATATGTAGAGGTATTTCTGTAACTAATAATAACCCAAGAGACAAAACCAGATGGCGTCAGAAAATTGAACAACCATATTATTATAAACTTTTTTTCTTGTCTGATATGTCTGTACAAACTAACATGGCTACCACTTTGAAAACAACTTTCAGTGCAGTTGATGTTATTTCCCAGACCTCTAACTCTCACCCACAGACTATGAGAAATCACTGCCCTGGTTTGTGAATTGCCAAGAGTCAGGATACCTCTATGCTGTTTCCATGAGGTAGTGCCTGAAAGAAGGGACCCCCTTGCCTATGACATTATTTTCTCAGGGTCAATAGCCCTGGTGACCTGCTTCCAAGCAGCTAGTCCTCTTTTTAGAGATGGTGCTCATTGTACAATGAAGACAGTTGCATCTAACTTCTCAATCAACTTCTGACTGTCTTGTTGAAGCCACAAGAGCAAGCAATTTCACTGGAGATCAGAAATCTGTATAGGAAATGAGGCCAGATGATTCAGATCAGCACCTCTCTTTCCCTTATGGTTCTGTCTATTTTATCCACTGTCTTTCATCCTGCCCTAACAAAACTAACAACAGTTCCATTAATCGGCTGCAGAAGAAAAGAATTAAGCTACATGGTCCTGGTAAGCCATCCTTCTTAATGCACGGAGAGTTTCATTCCAGGAACACAGTTAGCAAACACAAACATCATCTATGCTAATCAGGCTTTACTGTCTTTCAGTTTACTTCTGCAACAGGTGGCATTTAGCATGTACTTAACAGGATTACAACTGAGACAGAGGCTCCAACTCAGAAAGAGCCTGATGGCTTTAACAAGACTTTGCCTCTAACTCTGTTCCCACTTACCTAGAGTGAGCCCCTCTGAACTCACTGGGATTTACTTGTGAGCACATTTTTTTATGATTCTGTGGTTAACTAGGTTTTAGGGGACAGAGCTTTAAAAGCAACATTTCCCAAGCTCTGCTACAGCCTTGATTTTCTAAAACCTGTAGTTTTAAGAGGCTCAGCTAAATGGGTCACTGGCGCTGTGGTGTCTTACATGGGAGTGTAACCTAACTAATAAAGGACATTCTTTGGAAGAACATAAGTAGGCTAACAAGGAAGCTGGGGAACAATTGCTCCAACACACCACAGACTATCATCAGAGTGTCAAAAGCTGCTTTTTCAGCCTTGGCACTGGAAATGTATGGCTTCATTATGCAGGTCATCAGATGAGGAGAGGGACGGAAAGGTCTCATCTTGAGTTTTAAGGTTGTGCTGTTTTGCAGGAAAGTTCTCTCCTGCTTCCCAGTACACCTGGGCTGTCCATTTGCATTTCCTGAAGGGTTTCTAGAGAACTTCTTTCCAGCTTACGTTTTATTATTGGTGCATAAATTATCCCTCCAGCTTGCTTAAGCTGCCTAAAAACTGAAGATATGGAACCTGAAAATTACATCTGAGAATAGTCTACCCTCACTACCTAGCAGTCTGAGATCACTTTGAAAACTGTGAGGCTGACCAAGCGGTTCCCTTTTTAATATTGTTAACGTTTTAACTGCTTTGGCAAAGACTGCAACTTCATATTTCCTTTCCTGGGAACACAGAGGGATTTATTTCTGAACAAACTTGCAATAGACTCTATTTTAAAAATTTCCCCTCTTCCTTGCTAGCAATGGAGGGTTTTTTTTGTATGTAGTTAATTTATTAATTCTACTCATTATAATAATTGCTGTTAGCATCAAAAATACTTCTTTGAAATACAACTCCCAGAATTCCCCAGCCACCATGGCCAGTGGGAGCTATGGTCTAAGAAAGTAATTTTTCCAAAGATGATTTTTATGCTGCTGTGAACCACATTATGTGTGCCCATAATGCACACATATGCACACATTTGTAATGCCCTGACCCACAATGGCTTCTCCCATGTACCCCTCTATTAAGCCATGAACACAGAGCCACAAAGGTCTGTGATCACAGATTATATACCTGTACAGGGTGGCCCATAAGTCCCTACCCATCCATATGTATTATTATTTTCTTCTTTTGTTTTGAGAAATGAGGCTGATTTAAGCCCATGTACACTGTACACTTGAAGAGCGTATTGTGACAAGTACATGGGTACTTGAGCGCAAGAATACTGGTGACACCCTGGATACAATAAGTGGTAAATTTAGAGAAAGATTCAATAGGGACTTGCAAACCACCCTGTAGATTGGAGAAAGCTGTTCAATCTTTGTCTTGGATTTTGTACCAGGCCCTTGTTGTCGCTTTGAATGTATAGAGAACACTTGAAGAAGCATTGGCCAACATAGATTCTAGGCTACTAAGATTGTACAAGGAAATTGCAAAGGTGTGGGTTGTGCGCGTGTCCACCTGTGTGTTCTTTCCTTGAATTTCTACAGCAAGCTAGAAGAAGGCTTGCCCCCTAGGTATTATGGATTACAACCCCACCCCCTGCATAATTGATGGTAAGGGATTTTGGACAATGCAATTCAAAATGTTTGGATAGTATTTTGTATTCAGTTTAACAAAAACAAAATGGATGAGAAGCAGCCAGTGTACTCAGGGTTCCATCTCCATAAATGAGACCGAGTTTGAAGAAGTAGCTGATTATGTCTACCTCGGTCAACAAATCCAACCGGATAACATACCATGTGGTGAGTGGATAAGAAGAAACAAAGCAGCTTGGATTGCCTTTAATATAAATCTAACAGTGCTAACAGATGACAGTCTGCCGGTGAATATCAGGGCAAATGTGTTACCAGCAATGTTGTATGCATCCAAAACGTGGGCAAAAACAAAATCAGAGGAAGAAAAATTGGTGGTAACCCAAAGAGCAATGGAAAGATGGATGTGCAGAGTAACAATCAGGGATAAGGTCAGCAATAAGGAATTACACCAAAGAACTGGACTGTGTGATGTGGTTGATGAATTATATGTGGCAAAAAGAAGTTGGGCAGGCCATATCACCCACCTAAAAGATAATAGCTGGGCCTGTAGGCTAAAAGAATGGATACCAAGGGACCACAAAAGACCATTAGGCAGACCCCCATAATGATGGGATGAGTCGATGGTAAAGCTGTTTGGCCAGAGATGGAAACAGAAGGCAAAGGACATAATATTTTGGAGTTCAGTGTATTTGCGCTAAAAGTGACAAAAATCGATATTGGATATTGGGAAACATTTGGACAGCCACAGGTTCCTCATTCCTGTTCCATAGCTGGGATGAGGTGCAGCCCTATCCTATGTGTGTTTGGTCACATGTACATCCCATTGTGTTCCATGGGACTTAATTTGGGCTGAGCATGCATAGGAATAAAGCTTTAATCTCCTTGCTTCTGTTTTATGTCTGTTCACTCAGAAGGATATTCAATGACCTAACCATGCCACTAGAAGCAACTACAGTGCACCTGGCGAGAGCTGGGCATTTTATAATAAACACCCGATGAGTTTCATCTTTCATCTTCCTTCGACATTTCTGGCTACTCTGTAGTAGAGTTAGAGACCAGAAACAATAATTACTACAAGAGGAACCAGCATGGGGCTGACGTCCAGCAGGATTTTATTTCTGATGTTCAAGTATCCCCTCTGTGCCCATGAGAAATGATAAGCTTACCTGCAGAGAAAACCAAAAGAATAGCACACCAAGTAAAGAGATTAGATTTGGTCTGTTATAAAGAAGAGTTTCTCTTGGAGTTTCTCAGAAGGGGTTTTTCTCCTCCCCTCTCCAACTTTTTTTTTAGTTTAAAAAGATGCATTGATTTTTCATGCCATATTTGTTCCAGAATTTGTCACTAAACTTTCAGGGTCTCTTGATTTAAAATGTCGAATTTTTTGCTTTGGTGATAGGCTCCCTACTTGTCCTGTTGTCTGATTTCTTATTTCTGAAAACATTAATCTCCCTCTGCATGGTCCAAGGGAGTAAAATACTCTATTAGGATTCCCTATGCGTGAGCTTTGATTTGACGGCACATAACAATAATAGAATTTTGCTATTCTGTTACTGGGGAAAAGAATTAATGTAACTCATTTGTCATTAATTATCGCCAACTCATTTCAAAAACACAGTGAAATAATGTTTGTTCCCATTGCATGAATCAAATTGAGTTTTCTCCCCCATTATGGACTACAGCAGTAAAGCTGAGATGCTGCCTCGTGCCCAGTCATGCCATCTTATATATCAGATATTGGAAAACACTTGCAAAAGTACTTGCTTTCGTTGAGATAATATCAATACATCAAGACAGTCTGTTGAGAAATCTCTATAACAGTTCTAGCTATCTATAATTTGTGCAAAATAACTCTTCATAAAATTGCTGTGTTTTCCATTAGTGATGGACAATCCCACATACAGGCTGGTTGATCAAAAAATTGGGAACTCTTGTAACTAAGAAGTTAAACAACATAGTGTTTAAAAAATGCATAGTGCCTTCTCGCATAAGAATGAGACAAGAAAAGATCTATATGTATCTGTATAATGATATATTCACTTCAGTAGTCCTCCCAAAAGCAAGGAACTTTTCCAAGCTCTAGTCTAGATCATGAGTTCTCAAACTTTTTAAGCCAGGGGCCAGGTCATGGTCCCTCAGACAGCTCCAGGGGCCAGATGGCCATTTTGCCGTTCCTCCACAACATGGCACTTTTTGATGTGGTGGAGGCGATGGGGGACACATTAAATAGTGTCATGGGCCACATCCGGCCCAGGGGCCGCAGGTTGAGAATCCCTGCTCTTGATTAGCCTTTTGAACACACTAAGGCTTGTGACATTTTCCAACTGAAAAGAAATATGTTGTTGTTTTGTGCCTTCTAGAAATGTCTAGTTTATGGCAGCACCATAAGGGTTTGGGAGATATGTGTGGGATTCAAAGAGGGTTTTGCCATATTCCCCAATGAATTTCCACGGCTGAGAAAGATTTGAATTAATGTTTACTGAGTCTTAGCCTGCCAGTAGTCTAATATACCACACTAGTTCTTTTTTTAAAAAAAGAGAGGGGTATAGCTGACTTACATTAAATGCAGTAGTAAGTTTCTATAAGTGGGAGGCTGGGCAAGAAATGTGCACAAGTTTTACTGATATACCCACTGATATACCCAATTTGAGAACGTTGAAAGACTGAATTGGGACACAAGGGGAAACACCTTTCTTTTTCTTTGTTCATAGAGAAATGTCAGATACAGGAGACATTGGTGATAATTTTCACCCAACTGTGCAGAATTTCAGTTTATTAGTAAGGATGTGCCTGGGTTTCAGAATTTGTTCAAATTGTAAAGAGAAGTAGGGTTAATTTGTCCATTTCTGAAGTGATCTAAAGCAAAGTGAGGAAGCCAGAAGTCATGCTAAAACTGAAGCACTTCTCTCTGAAGTAACAAATATTGCTTTGACACTTTGTGGGTTAAAAAAGCTGAGCTTTGTTGTTGTTGTTATTGTTTTAAAAAAACCTCACTGCTAAGAAGAGAAGAAACAACTGGGAATTTTACCTGCACACTGGAGGTTAAGCAGTAGTTGATGGCTCTGAGTTCCTCTACCCATCCCAGGTTAGATCCAAATTTTACTCCATTTTCATTTCCCCCCACCCTGAACATACAAAAATGCACACAGGTACTTGGTAATATTTGGAAACAAACCCAAGTAGGCAGGCTGCAGATCAGCTTGAAGGAAATTGATTATGATAAGGCAAATAATAAAACAAATAATTCAAGCTGAATTGAAACACATGGTATTTGTACAGCCCTGTTGTATCTTTAGAGCCCTGCAGAAAGACATAGAAATGGGACTTCTTCATGAGCATTTTTTTTAAAAAACGGCGTGTTTTTTTTAAAAAAGAAATGTTTGGGAGGCTTGAGAGACAAGCTGCAGTCTCTTGCGATGGAGCATTGCAATTGAAATAGCATTTTATCCATGCCTTGTTCATGTAGCAGTTGTTTCATTCAATTTTTGGCAGGTGGTCTCTGAACTACACATGCTCAGTGCCGTCAGGCCTTGACGCTTCAGAGATTATAACAAGATAAAGATTGCTATTTTTAATTGCTAGCATATTGGGAAGCATGACAGGAGAGTTCTTCTAGGTCCCCTGCCCTCCTTATTGTTCCACTCCAATACTGCCACATAATGCAATTAACCTAAATTTTGTGTTTTTCTTTCTCCTTTTTTTAAACAAATGAAATCCACAAGAGACTAATAGCTGAAGGTGAAGTAACTTTCTGCTGGATTTTCATCTGACATGTGGCTTAATTTACTTAAGCATCATTATGGTGGCCCATGACTTGAGGAGGGGTGTATGCCCAAAAAGTGAAGCTAACAACTCCTATTACATGGGGTATATGTAAGTAATTGACTTGGGTGTTTGTGAAATGCTCCATATGGGTAGTGTGGATAACCCAGAATCCACTCAAGTAGAGGATGATGAGTGTTCTACCTCTGATAAGAGGCCTGTCGAATTTGAAAAAGAATGAAGTCCAGTCTTGTGGATAGGCCGCATTATTAATTGGCCATAACCTTTCCTGATTGGTCTGCCTGGCTAGAACACGGGCTGGAGACCATCCTGGCTATGCAGGAAAGGAAATTGGATAAACGCTAATAGTGATAGCAGTAGAGACTCCATATTGCCTTGGCTGAGAGCACTGAAAGGAGTAGGACAGAAGTCACCCAAATGTCACAATGCCTAGTAAACAGCTCACAGTATCTCACTCACATCTGCAGAGACACTAAGCTGTTGCCAGACCAAACAATTAAGTGTAGAAGCCTGGAGTTTACAAGGACTCTAAGATAGGATGGGAACAGTGAGTCTCACTACATCTGCTGATTAGTCTGCCTATGGGGAACCTTGGCACGCAATACTTTCTTAGCAACTTCTTAGGCTGGCAAATGTACCTTGGCCAGCAACATGCTACGTAAGCAAGCTTTCTGTAATAGGGGTCATGCACGCTCTATGCACAAGTGATCGAGAATGCAAGTCAATAAATACAGATCACCCGACTTGATCGGGACTGACTTTTCCACCACACGTCCATATCCTGTGCCTTCCTTGTGCCTAGTGGCCCCGATCCTCCAGGGGAGAAGAAACCATTACCACAGTCTATTATACTTGTCAATAGTACTTCAGATTTTGCTTTGTGACAAAAAAAGACAGGGCATACAAACATCTGGTTGTTTTGCTGCTCTGGCTCAATGCAAACAATACATTTATAAACACACTAGCATGGGTACCTGGCTTCATCTGGGGGTCGCTTGTGTGTGTTCCTCCCCCCCGAGGGGTGTCAGGACCCTCACTGCGAACCTCTCCCTGCTGGAGCATACCTGGCCAGGGGGTGTTCACATAATTCGTTGTCTGCGGCACCTGGTCTCTCGCTGAGGCCTCCTGGACATCAGCTTCTGGGAGGCCTGGGCTGTCTGCTCCACCACTGCCTCACCCGTTTTCACTGCCTGCCCCCCTGTGTCGCTTCCCCCGCGTGTCTTCTGTTGGCTCAGCCCTCGCCCAGCCTACCATCCCAGCGTAGGTCTGTCTTCTCTGCCGCTCCCACCACCTGCGCTTCTGCACAGTCCAAGTAGCGCACAGGCTGGGGTCCCGCTTGCTGCTCATGCCGGCCATTGGTTTTCCCCATTCCTGGCTGTCTCGCCTGGTGTTCCCTGGGCCATTGGATTCCCCTGGCGCACCTCACCCTCTCAGGGTCGCTTGTTCGCATTTGCCTCCAGGGCTCCAGCCGCGGCGTTCCAGACCCATTCCGGACCCGCTGTGGGGTCGTCCATCCCCCACCACACTCTCCTCTCGTGGTGTGGCCTGCACGGCCATTTTGCCTTCTGTCTCCACGTTCAGAGGCATGTGAATCTTGTGCACGTGTGCGGATTCTTGCACGTGCACACAACCTTCTTTTCTCAATTTCCATTCCTTTAGGGGGCCCCTTTGTGACCTATTTTTAGGGTGCTTAACCCCCCCCACACACACTGAGGTCCGGGACCCCTTCCATGGACCTCACCGAAGGCCAAGGTAGGTGTGTGGCAAGTTTTGTCAGGATCCGTCCAGGGGTGTGGTAGCCAATTCCAGACATACAAGACCTCATCTCTCTTTTATATATATAGATAGTACAGCTTGGTATATCTTTAACCTCAGTGCATTGCCTGCCTTAACTCAGCTTAGCACCTATCCAGCTCATTGTCCTGGGTGAATGCACAGTTTGCCCACTTCAAGGCCACAACCATGTTTATCATACATGTGGGGAATTCTGGTGCATTTTGTGAGAAGACAGAATGCATAACAAATCCTGTAAATGAAATCAATTACAAAGATCCAGTAAGGAATAGTGGTAAACACATTGAACCAAGGTTGTGATTGTGAGAAAGATTAGCTGGCAACACAAAGCTGCCATGACCAGGTTACGCCTGATTGTGGTTCACAAATACTGCAATCTTCAAGAAGACACTTTCTGTATACACCTTTGTGAAGATCATAAGTTGCTTAATACTATTTCAGTACTATTTTGTACTGTAGAATGAAATCACCAAAAGGTGACTTCATTTTGGCAGTATCACATCTGCCCTAGACATGGAAAGTGGATAAGAATACTCTATTGTGTAAGTATTTTCAAAAATAAATCTTATATAAACCACTCTGAGAGCTCTAGTGACTAGATTAGAGGTGGCCAACCTTGGAGGTGCCCCAGTTGTTCTTAGACTTCAATTCCCAGAATCCCTGATCAGCAGGTGTGCTGACTTGGACTTCTGGTAATTGAAGTCCAAGAACAGCTGGAGCACCAAGGTTGGCCACCCCTGGACTAGATAGTTGGGGGAAATGCTTCAGACAAACAAATGAATAAAAAAGTGATTGTGGAAATGAATGCAAATTAAGTTAAATAGCTTGAGACCAAGCAATGTAGAGGGCCTTTTGATCTTACATGAACCTATGGAGCCACTGAAACCTGTGGGACTATGTTGTACTGTATGTGCTACATATCCTCACTGAACGGAGCCAGGGCTTTTAAAATTCTAGGTCTCTACTACATTTTCCTTCAGAAAGGTTTGTCTGCCATTGTCTTTATTCTTTCTCCTATATCAAGTTGAAAGCCTTTACTTTTTTTTTTGCTCTTATGCTAGAGTTTAATTCCCTGTTATGTTTTTTTAAAAAAAATTGTTTTCATTATACTTTAAAAGAAATGTACTGTGTTTCATTTGTAGGGTGCTTCGGGAGCCTTGCCTGGAGAATAGCTATCAACTTAACGGAACATATAAACAAATATATATATACACACACACCCCACACACACACCCAATGTAGTTCAGCTATTGAGGAGATGGTTGGGTAAACCAGCCTTCCTCAGCACATAGACTTGTAGGCATGATTTTTTTTTTTTGGAACATGGAACATGGAAATGGGACGAAGAGGAACTACAACATAATGTCAAATACAACCATGCAGTCCATTTCATCATAATGTACTTTGCTTCTTTGCACAATGACCATGCGCGGAAGGCTTTAAGAATGGTTTGATTTCAGGGGCCAAAATAAGTAGTTATGAATGCAGCAGAAACACAGAAAAAAGACAAGAAATGTAGGTTACAGATTTCCATAGTTTATAAAGAAGCTTTTAGAGTTTTTGGCTTTACAATATAATGTTGTTACAGGCCACCAATCCATCAAATTGATCTTTATAGTATAATCCTATATGCAGTGTATCTGCCCAGAAGTATGTTCCTCTGACCTGAGTGGAGGATTTGACTCCAACCTGTAAGAGCAACAAATCTGCATGAAGTTTTAATCCAAAGTTTAAATGAGCTAGCAAAAGCATCTAGTCTATTTTGGAGATAGAGCTCAGCAAAATTAATAGACCCTGTAAAGTTCAGACTAAAGTCTGGAATGGACTCAATGGCCTCATTAAATAGGAGTCACCAAGAAAATATATAATTGTAGTCATAGGCTCCACTAAACCTGGCAACAGAGGTTCAGTTTTTCTTTAGACTTAATGTGCTCACCTATTGAATTGTCTACTTTTTTAGAAATTACTTTTGTATTTGGGAAATCCCTGTGTCATCTAGAAAATTATTTGATGACACCATCTCACACCAATGGATCAATGTATGATGAGGTTTTCTGTGTCACAGAAACTCCCAGAACTGGGGCATAATCTAACTGAATTTTGATAAAATCTCGATCTGTTCCAGAATTCCATTCCCTAGAAGGAAGCTGCCAAATTGGCAATCTCCTACATGTAACATAGTTGCCTCTAAATGAGAATGATCAATTGTAAAAAATAAATAAATTCTTAACTTAAAAATGTAACATACAAACTCAAAAAACAAAACTTAATGATACCAACATCAAAAGTCCTAAACAAAGAAAATATTGTCTCTCCCCCATCATGACCACAGGAAACAAAACCATTTCCCCCTTCCTTTTATGGGGCCTGTCCCCTTCCAAAACTGCACTGACATTTGATGTATCCCTTTCCCTTTATTAATGCAAAATCAATACAATCTCTCCAGATATCCAGAAACCTATTTTCCTTAACAATTCTTCTTAACTTTAATGTTACATGTTAATTTATCATTAATAGTGTGTTCCAAATATCTTTATACCATTCACTTTCTTTTCCAATTCCTAGCTATCATTAATCTTGCCACTGTTATTAAATTTGAAATTAATTCTTTAATTGAGCAATTAATTACATTGGACATGACCATATATTGATAAAAGTGCAATTTTAGGGCATACCTTTAAATGTAACTTAATTATTTCATTTATTTATTTAAAAACCAGTTGTCAAAATTTCTATATATTCTCACATTCCCACCAAATATGAAAATATGTACTTATTTTTTTGCATCCTCTATAACTGTAGCAAGAGTGATTTCAAGTCCTAACTGTTAGGCCTGATAACAATTGATAGATATCCTTCAGGAGTTAATATATCCAGAACTGCAATTCCTATAATCATAGTGACCATCACAACACCCTGTAAAAGAGCTGCTTCAAAAATGTTTGTTCTTTTAGCTAAGGGGTAAAAGGCCTGAACAATCACAATCGGCAAGATTTTGCAATTTTCCCTCATGATTTCAAGACAAAGACCTTGATTCGAATGTACTCACACCTGAGAATGTCATTTCAGGTGTTGGGGTTGTGCGGTTTGCCATTTTGCATTAGAGACAGACACAGTTATTATTCCTGGCACAGGTTTCACCCACACATTGAAGGGTTTTACAAATTGTAATTCAAGAAATGTGATTTACATGCTGCTTTGCCCTTGTAACAAATGCTACATTGGGAAAACGAGTAGACCCCTTAAGATGCAGATTTGCGAACACAGATCCTGCATCAGGGGTCAAATAACACATGCCCCTTTGGTAACACATTATCTAGAAAAAGGACATTCTGAAAATGAACTCAAATTTGTAGCCTTGGAGACTATTTCCTCAAGACACTACAAAAGGGTTAATGTTGATAAATTACTTCTCCAGTGAGAGGCATTCTACATACATAGATTTAATACTATGGAACCAATTGGTCTAAATTGTGAGTTTGATCTATCTTGCTTTTTGTAAATTAGTCACTAATCATTGCTAGCACATGTAGCCACCCGGGTAAGGTATATAATTTTCCATGGAACTTGTGGTAAATTAATGTCATGAGTACGGAAAGACGAATGCACTAAATGTGAGGCTCTCAACACGAATCATTGCCAGGTATTTAACTGGATGAATATGTTTTACATCCCTTTTGAATGATTGAACATGATTAGCCTATTTTCTATATGGCACAGTGTATGACTTTGAGTTTAACTGTATTGCCCTTCAACATGTTATAATGTATAGAAATCCATGTTTAAATGTTCAGGACTTTTTTGCGATTATAAATGTTAATAGGAGATCAATTGGTTAATATTTTGTTTTCTAATTATTACCTCTCAGAAATCCTGATGAAGAATTGATGAAAAGCTTGTAAATACTGGCTCAGCTTTGATGACGATAGATGTATATAATAAACGGACATTGTTGATTGGAAATAATTATTCATGATTTTTCTTTGTAATTATTGAAGAAACCTAAGTGACTGAACTCCTTCCTTGTTTCATTGAATTCTAATTATCTATTTTGTCTCAAACGGTATCCTTTTTCTATTGCTACAATACACCGTTTGGCCATTACCTTTTTGATTTTCCACTTGTCGGCTTCCTACGATAAAGGTTTTGCGTTTTCTGATGAAGGTAGAGTTTGAATTCTCAATTACACGACATCACTTCATCCTGATATTGACACTTGAAGTAATGACTTTATGAAACTTGAATCAATGGAAAAGAAAATTATTAGATACAGTCTTCACTCTGCCTTTTTAGCTGACTACCATAGATCATCTCGCATCCCAAGAGGTTTAAGAATCCATAAAGGACCCACCTTGTTTGGTGACAATAAATAATTTACAGATAGATGGGCCACAATCCTGGACAAATGTTCATTTGATCTCATGCTTCTGATAATTGACTATTCAAATAAGGAAATAGAGACTTAAAAAACTGACATTGAAGGATTAAGAGCTACATTGCAACAAAATCATTTGTCCTCCACATTAAAGAATAATTTGGCCAACATGACACAGAAACTTGAAGAATTCAAAAAGACCTATTACAATTTAAGACCAAAAAGTTTGAGAGGGATGCGCAGGATTATAGTAACTCGAGAGTTTACAAATGGCAATTCAATGCTAGGACCCCACAATCAAAGAGAGTAACATGGAAGGAACCAGTGTTAATTTCGGACTTTGAGACTTCCAACAGCGAAGGACTCTCATCTTCCAACGAGCAAGGCAGCTCCAGCACTTACAACTTACGATGTACACGCAATTATCAGGAACCATCCACCTCTTCACGAGCAACCCAGGATGGGCCACAAAGCAGCTTGGGTACTTCTCCATGCAACCCTAATTTTTCTTCTTCAGGTGCCATATCCATTCTTACTATTGGCTATCGTCTTAGTGATAGTCTTCCTGTTCTTAACTCCTCAGAACAGTTCTTCTGAGGACAAGCCACACCAGTCTCTCAGGTTCTTCAGCCATGAAGTCCATCTCAGTCCAGGGCCTCTCTTCCCAGAGATCTTTTCTTGCAGAGCATGTTCGAGTATTCTATACTTTATGTTGTTCCTCATGATTGTTGTTGTTCAGTCGCACAGTCGATTCCGACCCTTTGCGACCCCATGGACCATTTCCCTCCAGGCACCTCAATCCTCCACCATTCTCCTCAGCCCACCAAGCTCTGTGCCCATTGTGTCCACAATACCATCTATCCATCTCATCTTTGGACGCCCCCTTCTTCTCTTTCCCTCCACCTTTCCCAGCATCAAGGCCTTCTCAAGTGAGTCCTCCCTTCTCATTTGATGTCCAAAGTACTTTAGCTTCATCTTCACTATTTGTCCCTCCAATGAACAGTCAGGATTGATTTCTTCCAGTATTGACCTATTTGTTTTCTTTGCTGTCCAAGGGACTCTCAGGACTCTCCTCCAACACCACATCTCAAAGGCATCTATTCTTCTGCGCTCAGCCTTCCTAATGGTCCAGCTCTCACACCCATACATTACCACTGGGAATACCATTGCTTTGACTATGTGAATTTTTGTTTTCAAGGTGATGTCTCTGCTTTTCACTATATTCCCCAGGTTTCTCATTGATTGTCTCCCCATAATCAGTCGTCTTTTTATTTCATGGCTACAGTTGCCATCTGCAGTGATCTTATATCCCAGGAAAGTAAAATCTGTCACTGCTTCTACTTCTTCCCCATCTATTTTCCAGGGACTGATCGGACCTGTTGCCATTATCTTGGTTTTCTTGATATTGAGTCTCAAGCCAGCTTTTGCACTCTCCTCCTTCAATCCAATCAAGAGGTTCTTTCGGTCTTCCTCACTTTCTGCCATTAGGGTGGTATCGTCTGCATATCTCAAATTGTTGATGTTTCTCCCAGCAATTTTGATCCCATATTGTGATTCCTCCATCCCTGCATTGCGCATTATGTGCTCTGTGTATAGATTGAATAAGCAGGGTGATAAAATGCAGCCTTGTCTTACTCCTTTTCCTATTCCAAACCACTCTGTCATTCCGTGTTCTGTCCTAACTGTTGCTTCTTGGTTCGTGTACAGATTTCTCATGAGGCATATGAGGTGTTCTGGTATTCCCATCTCTTTAATTACTTGCCACATTTTGTTGTGGTCCACACAGTCAAAAGCCTTGGTGTAGTCAATAAAACAAAAGTAGACTTGTTTCCTGTATTCTTTTGTTTTCTCCATGATCCAACGTATGTTGGCAATGTGGTCTCTAGTCCCCCTGCCTCTTCTGAAACCGGCCTGCACCTCTGGTAGTTCTCTCTCCACATGTTGTTGAAGTCTATCCTGTATTATCTTGAGCATCACCTTGCTGGCATGTGGGATGAGCGTAATTGTTCGGTAATTTGAGCATTCTTTGGCATTGCCTTTTTTGGGGATTGGAACGTACACTGATCTTTTCCAATCCTGTGGCCACTGTTTTGTTTTCCAAATTTGCTGGCATATTGAATGCAGTAGTTTGATTCCATCATCTTTTAGGGCTTTGAAAAATTCAACTGGGATGCCATCATTTCCACTAGCTTTATTGTTTGCAGTGCTTTTTAGGACCTTTCTGACTTCACTGTCCAGAATGTCTGGTTAAGTTCAAATTTCTCATTATTGTTATTATCAGGAGTGTTGAGGTCCTTTTTGTAGAGTTCCTCTGTGTACTCTTGCCATCTTTTTTGATCTCTTCTGCTTCAGCTAACTCTTTTCCATCTTTGTCCCTTATCATGTTCATTTTTGCTTTAAATGTTCCCTTGATTTCCCCATTTTTTTTGAAAAGATCTCTAGTCCTGCCTCTTTTGTTGTTTTCCTCCATTTCTTTGCACTGTTCGTTCAGGTATTTTTCCTTATCTCTCCTTGCTTTTCTTTGAAATTCTGTATTCAGGTGGTTGTATTTTTTCCTTTCTCCTTGGACTTTTGCATTCCTTCTTTCCTCTGCTATTTTAAGAGCCTCATCAGACAACCACTTTGCTTTCTTACGCTTCTTTTCTTTTGTTATGGTTTCTCTTGCTGCCTCCTGCATGATGTCCCGCGTCTCTGTCCATAATTCTTCTGGTACTCTGTCTATCAGGTACAGGACATTAAATCGGTTCATGACCTCCACCGTGTATTCTTTAGGGATGTTGTGTAGGTCATATCTGTCTGGTCTAATTGTTTTCCCCATTTTCTTTAGTCTAATCCTGAATTTTGCGATCAGTAGGTTGTGATCTGAGCCACAATCTGCTCCAGGTCTTGTTTTTGCTGACTGAATGGAGGTTCTCCATCTTTGACTGCAGAGTATGTAATCAATCTGATTTCGATGCTGGCCATCTGGTGATGTCCATGTGTAAAATCGCCTCTTGTGTTGCTGGAAGAGGGTGTTTGCTATGACTAGTGCATTCTCTTGGCAGAACTCTATCAATCTTTGTCCTGCTTCATTCTGTGTTCCAAGACCGAACTTGCCTGTTATTCCATTTACTTTTTGATTTCCTACTTTAGCATTCCAATCTCCTAAGATAATGTGGACATCATTTCTTGGTGTCTGTTCTATGAGGTGTTGTAGGTCCTCATAGAACTGGTCAACTGTGGCTTCATCTGCACTAGTGGTTGGTGCATAGACTTGGATTACAGTGATATTGAAAGGTTTGCCTTGGATTCTGACTGACATCATTCTATCATTTTTGATGTTGTATCCCATTTCTGCTTTCCTCACTCTTTTGTTGACAATTATGGCTACTCTGTTTTTTCTGAGGTTTTCTTGCCCACAGTAGTAGATATGATAGTTTCCAGAGCTGAATTCACCCATCCCTGTCCATTTTAATTCACTGATGCCCAGGATGTCAATGCTTATTCTTTCCATCTCGTTTTTAACCACTTCCAGTTTTCCTTGATTCATAGACCTCACATTCCATGTCCCTATGCAGTATTGTTCCCTGCAACACTGTATTTCTCCTCCCTCTTTCGTATCCCTCCCCCTTTTCAGCTGCTGTGCTGAGCATCCCCTTGTTTTGCCTTTTGTTTTGGTCCAAATGGTTCTCTTGGTAAACTTTGTGGCGTGCCTTGCCGGTCTCTACGCCAGTCTTTTCCCATGATATGGCCAAGGTATTGTAGCTTTCTTCGCTTAATTGTCTTAAAGAGTTCTGGTTCTTTATCCACTTAGTGCAATATTTCTACATTAGTCGCATGGTCAACCCATTATATCCTTAGCAGCCGTCTGTAGATCTACATTTCAAAAGCTTCAATTCTTTTTTCAAATGCTTTAGTCAATGTCCAAGCTTCAACTCCATATAGCAACACTGGGAATACATAACATTTCACTGTTTGGATCTTTGTAGCAAGAGTTAGATCTCTATTGCATAACAAATGTCACATTTTTATGAAGGTGGATCTGCTTTTTCTATTTGTATTTTAATCTCTAACTCAGGATCCCAATTTTCATTTAGCATACTCCCCAAACAGACAATTTTATCCACTCTTTCGATTTTTTGTGTTCCTGCCATTAGCTTGCCTTGAGCTGGTGTTCATTTTGTAACCAGATATTTCGTCTTCTTAATGTTGAGATCCAAACCATATTCTGTGCTTGAAGCTCTAACTCGATCTAGCATCAACTGAAGATCTGCAAGGTTTGTGGCCAACAACACTGTGTCATCAGCATATTGGACGTTATTCAAGCATTCCCCATTGATTTTAATGCCCATGTTTAAATCCGATAGTGCTTCTGGAAAAAAATACTCTCTGAATATATATTAAACCGTGTCGGGGACAACACACAGTCCGGTCACACATCTCTGCAAATTTGAACCTGCTCTTCAACTCTGGCTTGAGCTGTCTGATTCCAATAAAGGTTGGTGATGATTCTGATATCTTTATCATCTACACCTATTTTCTTCAGTGCTGTGATCATCCTCTCATGCTGGCATTTGTAAAAGGCTTTTGCATAATCTATAAAACATGCATGCACATCACATCTCATGTCTCTACATCTTTGTATGAGGACATGCATTGTAAACAGTGCCTCTCTGATACCCATAGAATTCCGGAAGCGAAATTGTTTCACCTGTGTTTTCTTTGCACTTCTTATAAATTCTACTATGGATTATTTTCAAAAAGACCTTAAGAGCATGACTCATGAGGCTAATCCTTCCGTACTCCTCACAGGGCTTCACTTTTGGTTTCTTCAGCAGTGTAACAAAGGTTGATAGCAACCAATTGCTCGGAAGGATCCCTGTGTCATAAACTGTGTTAAAAAGATCTGTCAATTCTTTGATGTTAACTTCGGGCAGAGGTTTCGAAATTTCTACTGGGATGTTATTCACCCCAATTCCAAATTCACAACCCAAGAAAATGCAAAATCGAATCCCAGAATTACACAGGATTCATCATTTTGTATTCTTTGCTGATGAGGTTGAGGAGAGAGCAAAAACACTGGTAACAAGAAGAGAGTAGAAGAACTGTAACAAGAAGAGTTCCAATGAGTCATATAGTCTGTTTCCTTTGGTGTCTTGCACGGAAGACAAGGAAGGAGTCACAGCAAGGACTAACACAGGTTTATTGGTTGATGATCAGGATGAACATGTGGTAATGGCGGAGATACATCACATTATATACAGTAGTACAATACATTTGAATCTTGTTGCACGGTAGCTCATTGGCTGCTACCGGCGTGACGTTGTCCCAGTCACGCCCCCCCTCGGTTCCAGTAGTAGTTGTTTGCTTGTGCGGGAGAGTTCCCGCGGCTGTTGGTGATTTGAGGAATGAGAACCATGTGAGTTGAACGCTCGCAGCTGCCCTCTATGGGCAGCTTACTCGCGTTCCTTTAACAGCTGGGTTACATTGTGATTGTGGTCGGGTTACATTTATACATTTCTTAAAGCAACATTGTACATACATAACATCCCTCCCCCCTAGGATGGGACGAAATCCCTCAACCATTGTGGCTTGCCGCACGTGCGCCGGGGGCGAGCGGCCGCTTGACTTAAAACCGGGGAGCCTGGTTCTGCGGAGTCCTGTCCTGCAACGGAAAGGGGGGACTCATTAATGGCTCGGTGTGGGGTCTGTGGTAACCTTGCATTGGGGGACGGGAATGGAATGAACAGTTGGGAAGTGAAACCCTGCCTACCATTTGAGGAGCTTGGGGTTCCCCCCAGTACGAATCTCGGGACCGGCGAAGAGGCCCTCGTGGCCACGCCACCCCCGGTTGCCTGCCCGGGAGCTCTAGAGACTGTGGTGGTCGGACTCCCCCCGGTTGCCTGACTTGGGGGTTTTTGCCTCCGGGGAGCTGGCGCTATGGGATATTCCAAAATAAAAGGACTGGGGGGACTGGAGGTACCAGGGGCTGAACTGAAACCCCTCTTCTCGCTAGGATGGGTGGGGGACCACTCCGCTACACCCCCCTGGTACTGCAAATCATAATCACAAACAAACTGATCCCTCTCTTTCAAAGTATCCTCCTCTGTGGTCGAGAACCCAGGATATGCATTTGTATCCGCGGGTTCCGCCGTGTCTCCCCCTTGGGTAATGTGGGTGGGGGAGGACCCTAACGCTGATTCCCCTTCACTGGTGACTCGCCTTCTGAGTTGGTCGGCGTGTCTTCTCCAAAGTAGACCCGAGCTAGTCTTGACCCTGTAGGATACTGGCCCCGTCTGCTCAATGATTGTCCCTGGAACCCACGCTGGCCCCGAGGCCGCGTAGTTCCTGCAGTGAACCGGGTCCCCTACCGAAAAACTTTTGGAGCTCTCTCCCCCTATGTTTATATTCCTTCCTTCATCCTCCACCCTGGACGGATCCATCCGGTCAAAAAGTGTTACCGGACACCTCCTCATGAGGAGTTCGGCTGGGGAAAATCCTGAGGCTAGGGGGGTTGTCCTGTAACATATGAGGAACTGACACAGATGAAGGTTCAACTCACCGGGACCCATGCGCCGCAGTGCGTCTTTCGTAGTGCGCACTTGATGCTCTACCTGACCGTTTGTGGCGGGTTGAAACGGGGCAGCGGTAATGTGCCTGATGGCATTCCGCTCGATAAACGTCTTGAACTCTGCAGACGTGAAGGTACTAGCGTTATCGCTAACAAGGACGTCTGGCAGGCCGAAACAGGCAAAGAGCTTGCACAACTGTTTAATTGTTGCCGCAGAGGAGGTGCTGCTCATGGGGATTACCTCCAACCATTTAGAGTAGGAGTCGACTACCAGCAAAAACATGGCCCCGCAGAAAGGGCCAGCAAAGTCAACATGAATCCGGGACCATGGCCCGCGGGCCGTGTCCCATTCCCTATGGGGTAACCGGGACTCCTCAGGCCGAGAGCTCTGGCAGCTCTCGCACGTGCCCACTAAACGTTCTATATCCGCGTCTATCTGGGGCCACCAGAAGAAACTCCTGGCCAGAGCCTTGGAGCGCACGATCCCCGGGTGACTGGTATGTAGTAGCCTTAGTACCTTGGCCCTCAGTTTCTCTGGGATCACTACCCGCTGGCCCCAGAGTAAGCAGCCCCTTTCCAGGGAAAGCTCTACTCTCCGCCTGACAAATGGCTTGAACTTCTCCTCGGGGGGAGTAGTGGGCCACCCTTTCCTCACCCAGGAACTAACTTGGGCCAGCGTCTTGTCGGCCACCGTGGCTTTGGCGAGGTCGGCCGGGAGGATGGGGGGTGAGTCAAGAGACTCGATCAGTAGGACTTGGTGGTCCTGCTCTACCTCGCATGTGGGGTCTCCTACACTAGGGAGGGGAGATCGGGACAGTGCGTCCGCATGGGAGATCTCCTTCCCTGGGCGATAGACCAGCTCATACTGGTAGGCGTTGAGGAAGATGGCCCAACGCAGCATCCTGGGGGAGAGAATTTGCGGTGTGGGTTTGCCAGTAGTGAAGATCCCCAGAAGTGGCTTGTGATCGGTCACTACCGTAAACTCGCGGCCGTATAAAAAGTCGTTGAACTTTTTCGTTACCGCTATAATGGCTAGGGCCTCCCTATCCGTTTGCGCGTAATTGCGCTCAGCCTTCGAGAGGGACCTTGAGTAGTACGCTACCGGGGCTTCCCTCCTGCTTTCCAACACGTGGCATAGAACCGCCCCCACCCCCACCGGGGACGCATCACAGACTAGGACTACTGGCTTTCTAGGGTCAAAGTGGGTTAGGACAGCACTTGAGGATAGGAGTGACTTCAGTTCCCTAAACGCTTTCTCTTGCCTATCTCCCCACCGCCAAACCGCCTCCTTCTTCAATAAAGTGTGCAGTGGCTCAGCAACGGATGCCTTCCTCGGCAGGAAGGAATGGTAAAAATTTAAGAGCCCTAGGAACGACTGCAGCTCCGGTTTTGCGGTGGGGCGAGGGGCGTTTTGCACAGCCGCAACCTTGGACTCGGAGGGCTTGATGCCTTCCGGGGTTACCTTAAACCCAAGGAACTCGACCTCCCTTGCAAAAAAAAACACATTTGTCCCTTCTCAGTCGGAGGCCCGCCTTCTCGAATATTGAAAGGACCCTGTCTAGCCTTTGCGCTAATTCTGACTCACCCCCCGCTGTTATCAATACATCGTTGAAGTATGGGAGGACGCCTGGAAGCCCCTTTAAAAGGCATTCCACGAGGGACTGGAAAATTCCGGGGGCCGAATTCACACCAAACTGAAGGCGCGTCACCTTAAATGCCCCCTTGTGCATTACAATCGTTTGCGCAGCGGCGGCAGCCGGGGTTACAGAGAGCTGCTGATATGCCTGCGCCAGATCTAGCTTGGCAAAACACCTCCCCCCATGAAGCGTGGCCAGTAAGTGGCTGACCACGGGCACCGGGTATGCATTTGGCCGAATGGCCTTATTAATCGTACATTTATAGTCCGCACAAATCCTAACCTCCCCGTTTGATTTAAGGGCGGTCACAATCGGCGTTTCCCACTCCGCCGAATCAACTGGAACCAAAATCCCCTGCCCCACCAACTTGTCCAGTTCCGCCTCGATCTTGTCCTTGAGGGCGAAGGGCACTCTTCTTGGCTTGAGGCGTATGGGTCGGATTTCTGGATCCAGGTCAAAGGAAACTGGGGGCCCTTTGTAAGTCCCGAGCCCCTTCTTGAAGACGTCCGGGTGTGCGTTGCACACGTCCCGCATTGGGTCAGTCTCTATGGCGTTAATGCCGGACAGTTCGATTCCTAGGGGAGCGAACCACTGCGCTCCCAAAAGGCAGCACCTCCCCCCCTTGAGGACCACTAGGGGCAGTTTTTCAGAGTAGTTCTTGAACTTCACCTTGAAGTTCCCCACCCCCAACACTGGGATCCCGTTCCCCTGCATGTCCCGTAGGTGTGACCTCATGGCCCGCAACTTGGGCCGCGCATCTGGAGGAATGCGCATAAATTCTTTTTGGGATAGGATGGAATAGGACGACCCCGAGTCTATCTCCATCCTCACTGGGACCCCCTGTAACTGTACCTCAATGAAAAAATGCCGGTGCTCCAGGCCCACGCGATTCACGCCTGCCTTGCTGTGGTCGTCTGAGACCTTCCTGGTGCCGGCCGCCTTCCGATGGTGCGTCTGGGGATGACTCGAATTTCCCTTGTCCTCGACTCACCCGCGCCTGCACACCCGGGCGATGTGCCCCTTTCGGCCGCAGTTGTGACACTCGGCCTTCCGGAACGGGCACCTCGTGCGGTCGTGGGACGCCCCACAACCGTCGCAGCGGCGGTCCTGCCGCTCGCGGGTCTGTCGCTTCTCTCCTCGCATCTTGACCCGCTGGACGTCGTCGTCCTCGCTGGAACAGGGGTCTGCCGTGGTGGACGACTCCTCGGATGCCGTTGGTGAGCCGGCGGGCGGCTTGGGGGCCCGCCAGGCTGTTTTCGCTGGTGTCCGCCGGGCCGCCTGTACTGGTGACTTGGCCCTTTCGGATGCGGCCCCTTGGGACTTGAACACTCTGACCCCGCTCCTGGCCGCTTGGGCCGCTTGGGCCTCCCACAGCACCTCGTTGAACATGAGGCGTTGGTCACGGGTCATGAGCTTCCGCTGAAGCTTCTCGTCCCTCAGGCCACACAGCATGCGGTCTCGGAGGGCCTGGTCCAGGTTGTCCCACTGGCAGTGCACCGCTGCCAGCCTGAGGGCCGCCGCGTAGGCGGACACAGATTCGCCCGGTCGCTGCTCTCGCCTGTGGAACGCGACCCGGGCCGGGAAGATCGACACGGGGGGCTGGAAATGGTCGCCCAGCAGCCCCAGCATGCGGTCGATGGACACCTCTTCCACCTTCTTGGGGGCCACCAGGTTCATCAGGATGCGCAGCGTGGCCGGCCCCACCTGGGCCAGGAAGTAGGAGCGCATCCTCGCGTCATGGTCGACGCCCGCAGCTTCCATTGTGTGCCGGAACTGGCACTCGTAGAGCTCCCATTGTTCGGGCTCGCTGACATCGAACTGGTAAGGCTTGACCTTGGGATTCGCCATTATCCCACCTTCGTCGCCAATTTGGTGTCTTGCACGGAAGACAAGGAAGGAGTCGCAGCAAGGACTAACACAGGTTTATTGGTTGATGATCAGGATGAACATGTGGTAATGGCGGAGATACATCACATTATATATGGTAGCTCATTGGCTGCTACCGGCGTGACATTGTCCCAGTCACGCCCCCCTCGGTTCCAGTAGTAGTTGTTTGCTTGTGCGGGAGAGTTCCCGCGGCTGTTGGTGATTTGAGGAATGAGAACCATGTGAGTTGAACGCTCACAGCTGCCCTCTATGGGCAGCTTACTCGCGTTCCTTTAACAGCTGGGTTACATTGTGATTGTGGTCGGGTTACATTTATACATTTCTTAAAGCAACATTGTACATACATAACATTTCCCCTTCCCAAATTTCTGGACAGGATCTCTAAACCTGGGGTGTCCTGGTGCCCAATTTCACTGGTCAACAGTGAAGTTGTTCTGGCAGCAAAGAGCTAAGTTCAGGATTGCTCCACCTGCCTTGGCAGTGATGTTTTTTTAGGCACCCCCATACTAGTCCTACAAACTCTGTATTTCCTTTTCTCTCCCCTCTGTTTTTACTTTGTGTATGTAATTAGCAAACAAGGGAAAGCAGCCACTTATCCTTCCCCACCCAATGCTATTAGAAACCTAAAGAGATATTTCACATCCTGAAAAGTCAAAAGTTGAAGAGCTTGCAAATGGGTTGATTGTATGACTATTTCCACATTTACCACCGAAGAATTGTTCATGTGTGAACACGACTTTTTAATTATTTTCTTAAGTTCACAAAGCTACTTCATGGTAATTAGACTCAGTTGCATTGCTTTTCAGTGCAGGTATATCAGCTGGAAGTAAGTAGCTCTTTTCTGGCATACTGAGCATATCTGATGTTGAATTTTTGAGACATCAGAAACCAGTTAGCTCTTTAAAATATATAGATAAAGGTTGCCCTTGCTTGAAAGCAAGTTGTGTCACATGCTAGGGTGTGGAGCTCATCTCTGTTTACAGCCAAAAAGCCAGTGCTGTCTACACCTGCAGACATTTCTGTGGTCATATGGCAGGCATAACTAGACACTGGAGTGCACTGAACACTGTTAACTTCCTACCGAAGTGGTACCTATTTATTTGCTTGCAATTTCTTGCTTTTCAACTGCTAGGTGGGCAGGATCTGGTACAGAGATGGGAGCTCACTCTGTTGTGCTGCACTCAGGTCTTGCACTGCTGATCTGCCAAAATTCCAGTCACCAAGGTCAGCATCTTAACCACTAAGCCACCACAGTCCCTTTTAAAATACATATAGAGAGCTATATTTTGCATGAAAAATGCTTCACAGACACAGAAACACACAAGGGTCAGGACTAAAATGGTCGCACTGGTTGATGATCTCTTGCAGGAGCGGGACGGGGGTCACCCATCCATCCTGGCTCTTCTTGATCTCTCAGCGGCCTTCAATACTGTTGACCACGGTATCCTTCTGGAACGACTCAAAGGATTGGGGATCCAGGGTACTGTGTTATCCTGGTTTTCCTCATTTCTGGAGGGCCGGATCCAGTCGGTGTGATTGGAGAGTGACAGGTCCAGCTCTAGGCCCCTGCATTATGGGATGCCTCAGGGCTCGGTGCTCTTTCCTCTTCTATTCAACATCGACATGAAGCCACTGGGTGAAATTATCCGTTCCCATGGGGTGAGGTATCATCAGTATGCTGATGATACCCAGCTGTACATCTCGGCCCGTGGGGACCCCAGTGATGCGGTCAATGTCCTATCCAGATGTCTGGAAGCTGTCGGGTTCTGGATGGAGGACAACGGGCTACAATTGAATCCCTCCAAGACTGAGAGGCTATGGATAGGGCCCCCCGCGATATCCAGGGAGCTGCCAACTTTGGTCTTGGATGGGGCCGCTTTGCCCCAGACAGACCCGGTATGCAACTTAGGGGTCCTCCTGGATTTGGGACTGCTACTTGTAGATCAGGTGGCAGCTGTGGCCAGGAGGGCTTTCGCACAGCTTCGCGTCATCCGTCAGTTGCGTTCGCTCCTGGACCGGGACTCCCTGCTCATGGTCACACATGCTCTGGTGACCTCCAGGCTAGATTATTGCAATGCACTCTACATGGGGCTGCCCTTGATGACCATTCGGAGGCTACAGCTGGTGCAGAATGCAGCAGCCCGGGTGGTGATGGGGTGCGGACTTTATGCTCGCGCCTCACCATTGCTTCGGGAGCTGCACTGGTTACCAGTTTGTCTCCGGGTGCAATTCAAGGTGCTGGTTTTGACCTTTAAAGCCCTACATGGTAGTGGGCCAGGATACCTAAGAGACCGCATCACCCCAAGAGTGTCTGTCCATCCAACCAGAGCGGACCGGAGGGGCTCTCTAATTGTTCCATCTGCCAGAGGGGCTCGCCTCTCTGGCACATGAAGGAGGGCCTTTTCTGTGTCCGCACCAGCCTTGTGGAACCTCCTGCCAGTAGAGTTGCGGGAGCAGATGGAGCTGCTGCCTTTCAGAAGAGAATTAAAAACCTGGTTGGTGGGACAGGTGGGGGCTCAGATGGAAGAGGGCCCCCCCGCCTGCTGGCTTATAAAATGAAGCCCCCCATCTTTTTAATGCAGGCAGTTTTAATGTGGTTAGTTTTAATAGGTGGGTGGGTATGTTGGGGTTTTTAATTGTTTTTAATATGTATGTTTTAATCTTGTTGTGAGCTGCCCTGAGTCGGGTTCACCTGATTGGGCGGCCTAGAAATTTGAACCACAAGTAAGTAAGTAAGTAAGTAAGTAAGTAAGTAAGTAAGTAAGTAAGTAAGTAAGTAAGTAAGTAAGTAAGTAAGTAAGTAAGTAAGTAAGTAAGTAAGTAAGTAAGTAAGTAAGTAAGTAAGTAAGTAAGTAAGTAAGTAAGTAAGTAAGTAAGTAAGTAAGTAAATAAATAAATAAATAAATAAATAAATAAATAAATAAATAAATAAATGTATATGCAAAGATTATATCCAGTTACCATTAAACCAATTGCCAGAACAAATCCCTCACCACTTAACTGCTAGACTTTGCCATTCTAAGCAAGGTTTGGGGGCATGATGGCAGCATGATGTTGCATTGCCATTGCAACAAGTTGAGTTCTTTTTTACTCTTTGTTCAAGGAGATAGTCTCCCTCCCTCTCCCCAGGGTGGAACTCCTTGTTCCTCAGATGACTTCATGGATAGATTTCAACAGATAAATTTTAGATGAATACTATTGGATCCTTTTCTCCCTGTGATTAAAAGGCAAATGCTTGCCTAAATCCATCCCAACCCCCCTCCTTCCCCTGCCCAATGTAGGAAGCAAGCTAAAGAAAAACATCATTGATACCCAAAGGGTTGATGTGCCTTGGTCTTGGCCCCTCATAGATTCTGATTCATTTGAATGTACCTGATTATAATAGTTCTCTGTCAGCTTCAAGCTTGGTGAGGCTGTATTTTTTCCCACTTTTAATCCTTTGCGTTCAATGTAAACATCCCACAATTAACACAGCAAGGTTTATTTTTAACTAACCTTTTCAGGATTGCCATCAGCAGCCGGAGCAGCTTCCGCTGCTGCCAGTGTTGCGACTGCCCACTAAGCATTTGGTCCAAGAAGATTTCCTGTCATGCCTCTTTCTCCCAAGGGACTGGAGCCATTCACGGATGTCATTGTGTTTGCCCACAGACAGCTTCTTGCTGCTGCAGGGGATCTTGAGCTCCTTGACACATTTGCTCCGGATTAGCAGTAGCAACAATTATGCCACTCCAGTGTTTCGGGTGGCCTAACATGGCAAAGAAAGCAATCCAGGAATAATAATTAAATAATAATTAAATCTGACAAAATAGTTCAAGTGGCAACAAACAGAATTCTCTCAGAGGCATGGGTTTCATTCCAAGCCCTGCCAAAAGTGCTCCACTACCGTGAGCCAGAAGTACCAGTCCTTTAGTTTGGGCTTTTGTTCCCATCTGTCCAAACATGAAAGGGAAAAAAGAAGAAGTTAAAAGTTCTTTGGCTTCTGGGCCACTAAGCTGCCCCTCCCTCAACACAAATTGATGCTTCTATCCCCTGTGTTATGTTGCAAAAAAGAAGATCAAATAGACAATTCAATGAATATTTCAAAGTTAAATACCTATTATGTTAGTACAGTACTCAGGTGCCAGTTCGCTGTTAAGCGAGGGTCCACTGTACAATGATTTACACTGAGTCACACAACTGGTGGCTTCTATTGCATACTCTGACTGGCAGCTGCTATCTATTGTTGTAAACCGAAAACTTTCCTAACCCTCCCTGGACATGCTGGGGATTAAATCTGGGAGCCTTTGTGCTCATTATCATTGAGATCATGGTCTCTAACGCGCTGGTAGAAAAGAGAATAGAGGAGACAAACTGGTATAAAATTAGAAGTAATAAATATTTTCTAATAAAACAGTGCAAAAAACAAAAGGACAATAGAAAACATTTTAAAATTTAAGAATGACTTTTCTTGGTAGCACTGGTTTATAGAGGTTTTGACCTGTGATTGAAGTTGCCTATGAGCTATGGATTATGCCCTGCATGATGCTTGGTATTTCCCTCTCCATTTTGCAGACTTGAGGAAGAAACAGGCCTCAGGCATTATTTAATGGGTTGTTATTTTTTGCCTCTTCCTCTCTGCCCAAATTTTACACCAGTGTCCAAAGTTGCATTGTTTCTAACTTTTTATTGCCTGCCTTGCGGTCGTATCCAGTAAAAATACCACACAATCCAGAATCTTGTTTGAGGACCTTATAAAGTGGAACTTGGCAGTAAACCATGGTTTGCTACTATGTATTGTCAACAAGTTTTCCTCTTTCAACTGAAGTCACTTTACTTCGGAAATATCGCAATAACAGGCCATTTCCCATATTGCAAATGTAGCCAAAAGAGAAAATAGCTTGCCAAATGTCATTAAATGAATTCAAGGCAGAGAAAGGATTCAAACTGAGGACTTTGTGATCTGTAGCAAAAGTCTCCTTTGCTGCAATCCTTTTCCTGTTTTCCTGGGAGAAAGACCCACTAAATTCAATGGGTCTTATGCCTGAGTAAACATGAATGAGACTACACTGTTTAATTTAATTTAATTTAATTTTTAGATTTATGCGCCACCCACTCAAGCAAGCCTTACTCAGGGTGGCTCACATACAATAAAAACAGATAAAAACCCCACATAAATAAAAACCCACCCACCCCAACCCTAACAAATTCACCCACCCCATTTCTAAACACAGATAAAACCACCCACCCTATACTTAAAAAGGAAGAGAGAAAGAGGATTCTGCTTATTAAATAAGCCAGCGGGCAGGGGGCACACCTCTATCAAGTCCCCATACCTGCCCCACCAGCCAGGTTTTAAGACCCTTCCTAAAGGGCAGCAACTCCATCTGGAGACGTAACTCTGTTGGCAGGAGATACCAGAGGGCCGGTGCAGACACGGAGAAAGCCCTCCTCCTTGTGCTAGAGAGACAGGCCCCTCTAGCAGAAGGCACAGCAAGAGAGCCCCTCCGGTCCGCTCTAGTTGGGCAGACTGACACTCTTAGGGTGATGCGGTCTCCCAGGTAACCTGGCCCACTACCATATAGGGCTTTAAAGGTCATAACCCGCACCTTGAATTGTACCCGGAGGTAAACTGGTAACCAGTGCAACTCCTGAAGTAGTGGCAAGGCACGGGCATAATGCCCACACCCCATCACAACCTGAGCAGCTGCATTCTGGACAAGTTGCAGCCTCCGGATAGTCATCAAGGGCAGCCCCATGTAGACTGCATTGCAATAGTCTAGTCTGGAGGTGACCAGAGCATGAGTGACCATGAGCAAGGAGTCCCTGTCCAGGAGTGGGCGCAACTGGCAAATCACCTGAAGTTGGGCGAAAGCCCTCCTGGCCACAACCGCCACCTGTTCTTCAAGCAGCAGTCGCGAGTCCAGGAGGACCTCCAAGTTGTGCACCGGGTCTGTCTGGGGCAAAATAGCCCCATCCAGAACCAAAGATGGTAGCTCCCGGGATAACGCAGGGCCCCCTATCCATAGCCACTCAGTCTTGCTGGGATTCAGTTGTAGCCCATTGGCCCCCATCCAGACCCCAACAGCCTCCAGGCACCTGGAAAGGACTTTTACAGCATCACTGGGGTCCCCACGGGCCAAGATGTACACCTGAGTGTCATCCGCATACTGATGGTACCGCACCCCATGGGAATGGATGTTCTCACCCAACGGCTTCATGTAGATGTTAAAGTGGAGAGAGGAGATTGGAGAGAGCACCAAGCCCTGAGGCACCCCATACTGAAGAGGCCTAGGGCTGGACCTCTCACTCTCCAACCACACCGACTGGGTCTGACCCTTCAGAAATGAGGAAAACCAGGACCACACAGTGCCCTGCATCCCCAATCCTCAGAGCTGTTCCAGAAGGATACCATGGCTGATGGTATCGAAGGCCGCTGAGAGGTCAAGTTGTCGGTTGTTGTGATGTCTTCCAATTCCTCCCCTTCTTTCCATCCTCAGTTCTCACATCTATCAATCCTTTTATGATTTGCCTCCCCTTCCCCCTGCAGCAGTGATTTAGTACCAGGCTAGTATATTAATGCTGGTGAAAACATTTTGCCAAGGTCACAATGGACACAGGAAGGGAAAAAAATGCCCCCTAAGCAAAATATAAATAAATAAATAAATAAATAAATAAATAAATAATACACAGTAGACACTGTTATCTACCCTTCAGAAACTAGATTCTTTTGACTATTTAAAGTCGCCAAAGAAAAAATGGAATTATTGTATGAGACTTTGGGTTCCTAGCACCTCTGCAAAAAGCATTAATGGATATATATCCTCAATATTAAGAGACAATAAACAATGCAAAAGAAAAAAATCCTTATCATTGATTTAACATGAGTATATGGCATGACTAGTTATTTCAGAAAGTAAGGTTTCATATAAATGACAGGAAAAATCATTTAAAATACTTATGCTTACAGTGGTGATAAAGTGAAATAACAGAAAAAATAATATGACTATGACATAATTATGCAAGAAAATTTCAAATACATCAATACGCTGAATTGTATTGAAGCTCACTTACATACACGCTCAAGAAAGAGTTAATACAGTTTCTAAGGCAAAGCGAGATAAGACATGCTTTGTAGCCTAAAATGAAACAAAACACAGAATTGCACTTGCTAACTGAAACAGCGAAGACAGTTAGAACATTTGCCAAATTATATTCACTCTAAAAATAAATTCTTAACACACTTGACCAAAGTGAAAAACACTGATATTGTAAGAAACAAAATAGAGAAAAATAAGCCACAAAGCAATTACAGTATTATATTTATTGTTAACTGTTTCTGTTCTCAGTGGAGTAACATTATCTTAAAGGAACAGAAAGAAAGCATAACAATTACAGGCAAGCAAGCACATACATTGCCCTTGTAGTTTTGTTTATCTTTTAAGCATAGCTGCATGGCTCACTTCTCTTGTTAGTCTTCTAGCGAGGCTACTGGCAGCACGCACACTACTTAACCCACGAGAAAGGGTCATATTTATACTCTGTAAAGGATGATGTGACTTATGTGCCCCCTTATTATTTTGGCTTATTAGCCTTTGCTTGCTTAAGTAGAGGAATCACAATGCTGGTGAGATGATTGCACACTGGCAGGGATTTTTGCTAGCCCCCCTTTTCTAGTCTTTCTTTTAATAGTATGGCTAAACAGCATTTTTTCTAGTTTTAGATTACAATTGTGGCTATACAAACTACTGCCCCCCTTCAGGAAGGCTTTAAAAACATGGCTTTGCCAGCAGGTATGGGGTGCATCTGGCACCATAACCCAACCCTGCTGGCTCATTTAGCCCTGTCCTGGGTTTTCTTTTCTCCTGCCCAGGTGCCCCTCTTTTAAAAAGAATTGGGGAGGTTTTTATAGATGTTTTTAAAGTTTTAAATAATTTTAGTATTCAGTTTTAACTGTATGGGGGATGTTTTTTTTTACCACTGCTGCGAGCCGCCTTGGGTCACTTAGGCGAGAAAGGCAGCCACATAAATCTAGAAATAAATAAATCAAATAAATAAACAAAGCTTCACAGATTATATTTAAATCTTAAATAATTTCATGCCACCATTTTATAAATGAGATGTCACACTGGTGAATTCACTTATTCAAAAAAGTTAACAAAATAAGATTACTTGCAGAGCATATCATGGAGGCAGGTGTTCCTGCAGTCTTTCAACATCATGTCCTGCCTATGTCACCATTGTGATACTCACAAACCTGCCTCAACTCCATCATTTTGCAGATCAAAAGAATTGATCACACAGAGAAAAGTCTGGTCAAATCATTCCTGCTTGAAAAAAGTTTAAAAAACACACAGCAGGGGAAATAAAAGGACTGGACTAGTCCAAACATAGCTTTGTGTCCTATGATCAGTAAAAAGAAGAGTTTGAGTTCATCTGTATATAATTGGAGGAAATACTGCAGTACTTGAAGATTGTGTAGTCAAACACTGAGATAGACTGAAATACTGTTCCTTGGTATAGTAAGTTGCACTAGAGTAGGTCCGTTGAATCCTCCATAAATGCCATTGATTCATATGGCCTCTTTTAGTTCCAACTTATTTTAGCATAGTAAGTTGCAACAATAGTAGGCCATTTAGATCAATGGAAGTTACAGAGGCATTGACTTACCAAATCTCCACTGATTCAGTGGATCTGGTCTAGTGCAGTTCACTGTGCTAAGCAACAGGATTCCAGCCAATGTTTTGTGGGATAATACAGCAGACAGTAAGTCAACATGCTCATCTTCAAGTATTGCCATTGATTTCTGGCAATTTGACCCTCATGCTTCTTTATTGTGCTGGCTTAAGGAAAAACTGGCTTCTATTCTGTTCTGAAAGCACATCATACATCTAAACTAGTCTGCTGAGACTTTGCAACTGCTAATTAGGCATGCCTCATGCTTGGGATGCAGAGCTCTTAGCAGAGCTGATAAAATGTACAATTAATATTGTATTAATTAACTACTAGTTAAAATTCTTCAAATATGCCCTTGAGGAAACAACAAGTTATAAAAGTTCTTTCATGCACCATTTTTGGGGGGTGAGGTGGAAAAGTTCTCTATTGTTCAGACATGGATTCTTTAGATTGTGATAATGAGTTAGAAGAATTGTAATTTTTTCCCCTTTAACTGAAATGAAAATAGCTTGAAGATCAAAGACCTTAACAGTACCTCGGCTTTCATTCTATGAATGACACGCGTACGCAGACCTTGCCTAATTCTCAAACTGTTTTGAGATATTGCGTTGCATCCAGAGGCACAGATTCTTGACAAAGGGAAAGCACTTATGTATTTTGCTGAAGACTACCAGTCCTTAAATGGGTCCAGATGCGTTTGGTAACTGATTGTGTTGAGGAAGGAACTTTTAATGTGGTATGCTGTATGCTTCATTTTTATTTTTCATGCATTTTCAATTTGTTAACCCAGTCATTGTGTTAATATGGTAATAGAGTTCTAGTATTACAATGTTTGCATGTTAGCAGTATGTGCTTTTTAAGCACTTTGTTTTAAACATTTATTTATTGTCTCCCTGTAATGGAAGAAACACATGACAGAGATGGAATACATGCATACTGTGCATAAATACATATGAGCCAGAGAACTGGTAATTTGGTTTTCTTCCAGTGCAATCTTAACTGAAGGATACAACAGCAGTAGTGAATTTGAAATGGGCAGAAGCCTCTTGTGTTGGCACAATCCCTGTTGTATGAGGCAGGAATGAAGAAGGGCCATAGTGAAGGATGGATGGTCTAAGTTACACCACATCCAAGCTCACTATGGCAGTACAAAAGCAGGTCAAGATAAGGGTAGCCCTAAGTTATTTCCAGCATCAGACTGTGGGAGGAGATGGATTTAGCTCTTAGCCATCTTGTCTAGTTAGGACTAGTTAGGACTTTAATCTTGATCTGAGTCAGTGACATTATATGTTTTCCCTTCCAGTACACACCTTCTCTATCTGTTCTTTTCCTACTCTTTTACCACATCTCTTCTTATTTCATCCTTATTACATTTTGTTGACAGGTCTTCCTGTGTGTAGACCCAGATTTGAAAATAGGGTTATTAAAGCATTACCTGCATAGCCACATGTTTCGCTATGTTACAACAGATGTAATTGCTCTTGCGTTAATACCTTGGGCTCACAGCATGGGAGTTGGTGGGAGAGTGGTTCGTAGTGGGAGAAACTATGCCTTTCAGCAAGTAAGACTGAATAGATTTGTTAATGGATTCTGTCTTCAAGGTTGGAATGCTGTGGATGACTTTTAATGCCCTGAACAGGTGGGGAAAGTAAGCTTAAAGGCTTCAGCATGACTCCAAGCACTGCTCAGAAAAACAAACATAGCATTTACAAAAGTCCTTCAATAAATCACCAAATAAGTTTGAGCTGAGAAAGGCTTTTCATGAATACTTTCCAGCAGTGAGCAGGCAATCTCTTCAAAATATATCAAACATTTTATCTGTTTAGGAAGTATTGTGTTCACTCTGAATTGACTTTGTTGGCTGTCAGTGAAAATCTTCAGTCTGCCCTACTGTCATGTTTCCTGGCTATCTTCAGTCTGCCCTACTGTCATGTTTCCTGGCTATGGCATCTGATTTTCTCTTCAATTCTATCTTCTTGCTGTCCATCAAACATCATTTCCTTTTAGTCCTGGCTATGGGCTTCATCCCATGTCCCTTTACTTTTCTGGATAGCAAAAGCAATTTCACTTATATACTACCCTATAATATACTACCCTAGAAGACCCCTGTGACACAGTGGTTAAACTGCTATACTGCAGTCAAAACACTGTGAGTTCTCTGACTGGGATCAAGGTTGACTCAGCCTTCCATCATTCCGAGGTCAGGAAAATGAGTACCCAGCATGTTGGGGGCAAAATGCTAATTAACTTGTGAACTACCCAGATAATACATTTAGTGCTATGCAGTGGTATATAAGTGTAATTGCTATTGCTATAATGCTAAGAGCATTCTGTACAGTTGACAAAGTAATTAACATTTTTGCCCCCAGCAAGCTGGATACTAATTTTACTGAATTCAGAAGGATGGAAAATTTTGTCAACTTTTAGCCCATTGGGATTGAACTCAGATCATGAGCAAAGTTTTGGCTGCACAGCTTAATCGCTGTACCACAGGAGCTCCTGGACTTGGAGAAAACTCAATAATTAGGTTTTGGAATATTAATCTTTCATCCCCAGTTTTTCTTCTCACCATTATTTATTCAGGCATTCTTTCTTCCCATGTTAGCAACATGGAAGATTTCACCCTATTTGTGTTGTCATGATCTTAAGTTGCCAGCTCATTGTCAGATCCCTGCTTTCTTAGCTCTCAGATTCATATCTCAAATTCTTTAGGGAAGAGGAAAAGACACTTTAGCCATGGAAACTTCTAGAAGCTTCTCCAAGATTGCATCAACCAGGGGTTTTTCCATGAGGTAATGCATTCCTGCTAGGGGTGGAGGAGTCCATCTTTCCCCTATATAAGGAGTGTCTTTTCAGACCCAAATCGGTTCTCTAACCTTGGGCTACCTAGCTCCATTAGCTGAACTCATATTCCCTGGGGGGAATACTAATGATCTCTATATATTCTCTTTTCTGTTCTTTTCACAGGTATTATGCTATACTTATATGAAATTGCATATTGGAAAATAAAGCTCTTTGTGAATTTTACTATATCCAGAGTTGGAGTCTACTTATCAGGCATATCCAGGTAATATTGCTCTCTGCTTAGACATGCTACCGAACCAACAAAATAGCCACAGACTCCCTGTATGGGGCAGGTGGAAATGCGTGGTGACCAGGGTTCCAGGTGACAAAAGGCTGTTGAGGGAGAATGCAGAGTAAAAAGTGGAAATTGAACAGCTGATTGATCACAACCAGCCTCTCGAACCCACGGCAGGGTCAGACCATTGCGATATGTGTTAACAAAAAGAATGCATTAAGCAAGATTGTAATGTAACCCATGAAACTAACTTAATTGATAACATCTCTGAGAGAATATGAATGTAAATTGCAATTGAAATGAATATGTGATGTATTTCCCCCAAAAAACATTGTGAAAAATCATTATAATAGAGGGTCATATTTGAGCTTTACCTGACTGGATCATACCTGTCAAGTACTGTATCCTGTATTGGCTGGGATTTCCCCATTTTTCAGTGCTTGTTCCTTCCATTTCCCGTCGCCCTCCCATATTTGAACAGTGGGGAAAGGGCTTACTGCACATGCATGGCCACAGTGCGCATGCACGAATGGGCTACTGCACATGCACAGCCATGGTGTGCATGCGCAAATGGGCTACTGTGCATGTATGGTGATGGTGCCCATGCGCAGGCGTGTTATTGAGCACACGCTTCCATGCATACACAGTAATTTTCCATATTTTGTGGAGCCGCGCTTGATGGGCATGGACTGCATAGCTCAGTGGTTTATGTATCTGACTGCATAGCCAGATGATATGACTTCCAGGAGAAGAGCCAGCCTATGTAGTCATGGGATAACTGCTTAAATACTGGGTGCTCTTTGTCTCTCCCTACTTGTCCCCCGTAATGTGCTAGATGTTTCTATCTTTGTGCTATCCTGGAAACAGGGTCTTGACAAAGTCCACTGGACCATATGTGGATGAGGTAGATAGCTTGCTTGGGATGGTAGGGCCATCTCCCTTACATCATCCTGTATCCTATCATGGCAGAATACAAAGAACAAGACATGTAACAATTTAAAATATATAAAACAATGTAAACATTTTAAAGACCATGCTTTAAAATTAATATATATGAACAATAAGAGCAATTTGTAACCCCACATTCCAATCAATCCAGGTTTTTATCCAGCCTCCACTGGATAGCTCAGTGCTTCAGGTACAGTATCTGGCTGCTGAGCCAGATTTTGGGAGATCAGTTCCCAACTGTGCCTCCAGGGGGAACAGCCCTACATGGGCAGGCAACATCCTTACCCCTCGAAAAGGGATGGGTCGACCCCTTCTGGTATTTTCCAGATAGAAACCCCTGGAAATGTTTATCAGGAGTCAGAATTGACAATGGCACACAATTATTATTGCTATTTGAGATTTGCCAAATGTTTTACACACCCTTCCACACTTCTGAATACTTATTTATATTGTGTATGTGTGTGTGGAAAGTAAAGCTAAAGAGAACAGAAACAACAATTATGAATGGATGGCTCTTCTCCTTAAATGATATATTTCCATGCTTGAAGGCATTTGAAATTGGGGTGATTGGGAGGATGCATCACCCAGTAGCCTGACTTAATGGGCACCACGTTATTAAAGACCTCGGAGGAAACCAATTAAGAACATAGCAGATTATCAAAGGTTTGCAGTAGTCCTGGTAGCCTTTATTAAGCTAAGGTGTCTTTGTTCACAATCTGCTGGCTGGTGTTGAATATGCTCCTGTGAGGGCAAAAGTCTGTAAAAGTCTCATTGATTTTCTCACAGGTAGCTTTGGAACATTAAAGGTCAGTGCACACCTGAATCAAGATTCTCAGACGTTGCTAAGCATTTGTTTCCACTTATTTAAACATCTTCTCATCTCAGGGTCTGAGTGGGATTTTTGCAATTGTTTTTAACAAATGACATCTAGGTTAACTGTTTAAAACTCATGTTGATTCACTGTCTAACTTTGCTGAAACTTTAATTTATGGGGGGAAAATACTGGAGGAAGCTTATAATTTGTCTTTCATGAAAGAAAACAAACAATTCCACATTTTACTACTACTACAACAATGACAACCCATCCTGTTCCAGAGTTTTCTAGGTATGGAATAGATAGAAATGGTTTGCCATTTTCTTGTTCTGGGATGCCCTATGACTCTGCAGCTTGCTCATGACTACACTGGCTTTTCTTCCTGGAGGCAGTGAATAATTGAACTCCCAGCCTTTGGCACCACAGCCAGATACCCAAGTCACAGAGGGAGAAATTTTTCCCTATTGATTTCTTATGCATCTACATTTTTTAAAAATCCCAAGTTCTTTCTGTCACAAATATGGAGACGTTTCCAAATTTGGGTAAACCTTTTGAAGATTTGGAAATGAAATTCTCCCTCATGTGCAGTAGACAAATTGAATAGGCACAGCAATCTTCAGCGTAAATGAGGCCATGTTGTACCTACTTGAAGTTCAAAATTAGGAGCCTGTCAGAAGCAAGATCTGGTAATCTCAAATAATCACTACTAACATGGATGGCTACACAATGAATCAGGATAGCCTTCTAAGAGATGAACAATCAATGCCTGGACCTGGATTAACAACATATACGGTGCTGTTTTCTCCATGTTTAAATATTTTTAATATAACGTTATTTCCCTCTCATATATGACTTATGCAGTGATGCGCTGCAATTTTTTTTTACTATTCCCACCATGGGTGTGGCTAATTCTATGGGCCATGCCCACTTGGCCTCCCTACACCATGGCCTGGGGTAGGGAGGTGAGCATGGCCGGCCAAGTGGGCATGGCCTGGGGGAATTTCCGCTACCGGTGCCCGGGCACCTGTGGGCACCTGGAGCAGCTCAACACTGGATTTATGTGAATGTTTGTAAAGTCCTATCAGAAGTGAAAGGTAGCCAATTTCTCACCCCTCCCTTTTAAAACCCAACATGGTTTCAGTCCTGAGGCCTGAAGGAACATCTGCTACCCCTAGTGGCCTGCAATGTGAATGATGAAGGAGTTCCTCCCACCATTATCTACAGCCATGCCAATGATGTATATACAGAGCTCATTTGGGATGTCTTCTCCTCACCACCTCAGGTAAGGGAGATGATGATGACCAGAGAAAATTAGATATATTCTGTTTGTAGAATTATTTCTGCAGAAAGATTTTCCTGCTACCAGTAATGTTTGAAATCCACATTCTAGTCCTAATCAGAGTAAACCCATTGAATCAACAGCTGAATGGTAAATCAACAACTTCTGTAAATCCCACTGATTCTATACATCTACATAACTGTAACTAGCCACTCTTGGTTTTTTGATATGAGGCAAATATGCTTTCATTCTCACAGACTTTTGGTTGTCTTTGAACATATGCCTTTTCAATAAAAAAATAATTTTTGATGTTTTATTTGCACTTTCTTGTTTTTGTATTACACTGTGGAAGCCACATTTAATAATAAATAAATAATTCAGCTTTATGAATAAAAGGTTACTATTTGTCAGGATGAAAGACTGTCTTCAATCTATATCTCTTCATTCTGTTTGAAAAACCAAATGTATTTTATATTACAAATATTAGTACTATACTAAAGCCAAGATGGCTTTTATGTAAGGAAAAAAAGTTCAGATTGTATTAGGATGTTTGAAGGTATTAGTTTAAGTGAAGAATTGATGCTGGCTGCAATTCTAGATAGTGAAATGTACCCAGATTGGGAAGAAATATCCACAGGGCCTGATCTATTCTGAATAATTTACTGCTGATAACCTGACAAAATAGGTTGCCTTTTCCCCCTTTTAAAACATATTTGTCTGCTTAGCCAAGTGACTGGAGGCAGTAAAAACAATGACATTTTATGTGTGCATGCATCTCCACTGAAGGAACACCCAAATGAGGCTCTTTCCTACTAGGCCACATATTTGTCTCAGGCACCAGTTGTTGACTTTAGCTTAAGTTCCATTGATCTCCAATTCCTGTAGCCAGTGATGTACTGAAGCCGGTCCTGTCCTGTCCGGGCGTACCGGTAGCAGAACCCCCCCCCCCGGCCATGCCCACTTGGCGGACAGACGGTCAGTCAAGGGCTGAGGCCAAGGTGGTGCAAGCTCCTCTCTCCCCTGCTCCCAGCCATACACGACCTTCTGCCCGCCCGGCGTGAACTCCGTCCATCTGGTGCTGCTGCTGCTGATTCAGGCAGCTCCTCTCCCCCCCGCCACTACCCGCTGCTGGTTCTAGCAGCAGCAACATCTGCTGGGCGGAGTTCGCGCCGGGTGGGCAGAAGGTTGGTCGAGGGCTGAGGCCAAGGCAGTATGTGTGGCTGGGAGGAAGGGAGAGAGGAGCTTGCACCACCTTGGCTTTCTGCTTCTGCAGACGTTTCTGTGGTCATGTGGCAGGCATGAATAGATAGCCCACCCAGTCACATGGCCACCGAGTTGGCCATGACCATTGAGTTGACCACACCCACCGAGTTGGTCATGCCCACCAAGTTGGCCACACCCACAGTGTGGTAGTAATTTTTTAAAGAGTGCATCACTGCCTGTAGTTTGTTTTGCTACAGAAGCTTCAGTTCCAGGTTTCTCATGTTGCCCTGGAATTTTAAAAGACACCACCACCACCACTGTGGGCTTTAGTGACAAACAAGGGGCTGCAGTGGCTCAGTGGTTAAGAAGCTCGCCTTGTTAGCAGGAAGACTGGCAAGTCATCAGTTCGAGACCTAGGTATTGCATGATGGATTGAGCACCTGTCTCTGTCCCAGCTCTTTGGGACATAAAAGGAGCCTCATTTGGGTGTTCCTTCAGTGGAGTTTCTTCTGCAAAAATCCTTTCAACCCAGAATAACTTCTGACATGAAATTATTATAGTGACAAACAAGGAGGAAAGGTATTGCTGGTAGCATCATCATCATCATCATCATCATCATCATCATCATCATCATCATCATCATCATCATCATCATCATCATCATCATCATCATCATCATCATCATAATAATAATAATAATAATAATAATAATAATAATAATAATAATAATAATAATAATAATAATTTCGTGTCAGAAATTACTCTGGGTTGAAAGGAGAAACTCCGCTGAGATGCCCGAATGAGGCTCCTTTCGTGTCCCCAAGATCCGACGTGCAGCACTTGGGTATCGAACCCCAACCTTCCAGTCTTCAAGCTCAGTGTCTTAACCACTAAGCCACCGCAGTGCTGCATAGTTAAAACAATGGTCTTCCCTGTAGCAAAGTATGGCTGTGAGAGCTGGGCCATAAGGAAGGCTGAGTGCAGAAGAAAAGATGCTTTTGAACTGTGGTATTGGAGGAGACTCTTGAGAGTCCCCTGGACTGCAAGGAGATCAAATCAGTTAATCATAAGGAAATTAGACCTAATTGCTCCTTGGAAGGACAAATACTGAAGCAGGAGATCAAGTACTTTGGCCACCAAATGAGAAGAGAGGACTCATTGGAGAAGGCCCTGATGCTAGTAAAGATCAAAGGCAAAAGGAGAATGGGGTGGCAGAGGATGAGATAGTTATACATTATTGATTGATTGATTTATGCAACCACCCATTTTGCCTAAGCAACCCAGGGCGGCTCACAACGTCAGTCAAAACCTATACCCAGCACTAATTAAAACGAAAGACTGTAAAACTATCTAAAAGCATTTATAAAACCTCCCCAATCCCCTTAAAAAGAAGGACACCCAGGCGGGACTAAATAAGGACACAGTGGGCATAGATCTGGGTGGACTATGGAGGACGGTGGATGACAGAGGATCCTAGCATGCTGTGGTCCATGGGATTGCAAAGGGTCAGACTTTACTTTGTGACTGAACAACAACTACAGTATAGGTCTCCATAACTGCAACCAGACCAATAAGCGAGGGAAAGGTCTTTGGGGGGAAGGGGGGGAGGGCTACAATCAGAATTCCATCAGTCATCATGGCCAAATCAGCAATTCAAACTTTAATTGATTATCCCACCAATTAAATTAATGAAAGCTTAAGCTTACATCCATTTGAAATCTTTTGAACTCAAACCTAATTAAAATGTGAGCTAAAATCCCAGCATTAGCTGAGTGAAATGGAGAAAGTATTTTGAAGTTTTCAGAAATATTGCTGCCCGAGATGGCTAGTTTATGTTCTTGGGAGCCTGCAGAAGGGAAGCGTGAAGCTTACTGACATTTTGTGACAGCGATTTCTTACTCTTTGCCCTTTGAAGTGCACTGCTGCATAGGTTTCTAAAAATTATTTTGACACGAGGTTGTTGTTTTTTTTAGCTTCTGCATTATTACAGTCTCACTGTCTTCTGAAACACATCCAGTGGATCTCAGAAACAACGATTAAGACCTTTCTGTAATGAAATTTTCCATGTTGCCATTTCCCACAGGCATGCTTCCACTGTCAGTTCTGCTTTGTAGTGTTTCCCTAGCTATCCCAATGAATACTAGTTTGCCTAGAACAGTGATGACAAACCTTTTAGAGATGGAGTGCCCAAAAAAAGGGGCAGGGTGAATTCTGTGCTGGGGGAGAATGAGGAAGCACCCCCATTGGCCTGCTGGGCAGAGGGGTGGGGTAAACTCTGTGCTGGAGGGAGGGAGGAAGCAACGGCGTGCATGCCAACAGATAGGGTTGGGAGTGGTGTCTCTGGCATGCATGCCATAGGTTTGCCACCACTGGCCTAGAACATTAATGGTCGGGGAACAGCCAATGTGGGAATCTTTTTGTCTGGTTGAAATTTTTGAAGCAGTTGGCATCTTAGTCTATGCAGGTATATCAGACAATAAATAAAACAAAAAGAAAAAATGCAGAAACAGTGTGGCACCTTGAAGACTGACTACTATATTTTAATGTTAGCTTTCATGGATCAGGTCCACGAAATCATGTTCATGGATCATGTTTGAAGAAATGGACTTGATCCACGAAAGCTAACATTAAAATCTAGTAGTCTTTAAGGTGCCAGAACATTTTTGTCTTGTTTTATTTACTGTCTGATATTTGTCTAGTGGACTGCAGTGTTCTAGGATTTAAGATGCTGAACTTGATGACCGGAAAATCTACACCTCAAAACCCAAGTGCTGCATGACTGAGTGAGCTCCCATCTCTGTCCCATCTCCTGTCAACCTAGCAGTTTGAAAGCAAGAAATTAGATAAATAGGTGGGAAAGGTAATGACATCTAGTCGTGCCTGCCACATGACCACAGAAATGTCTGCAAATACAGGCAGCACTATCTCATCGGCTGTAAACAGAGATGATTACCACACTAGAGTTGGAATCACAGGAATTTGGGTGCAAAACATTTGAAAAGCCAGATGGTCTCCAACCTTGGCCTAGAGCAGGGATTCCCAACCTTTTCAAGCTGGAGGCCAGGTCACACTCTCTCAGTCAGCTTTGAGGGCTAGACAGCCATTTTGCCCTGCCTGCACAATGGGTGTGGCCATCTTGTCACAACAGCTTCAATGGGGCAGCCATTTTGTTTCTTGAATGCCCTTGGAGGGGTGGGGGGCAGATGAAATGGCACCAGGGGCCAGATCCAGCCCACGGACATTAGGTTGGGAACCCCTGGCCTAGAGCCATGGTATTTATTGATATAAACTGATGCAATGAGATGGACAAATAATGGCCGCAATGGAACAGGGGCTGCTTAATTAAAATAAAAGATTTGTTTTGTTAAAAAGAACTTGCAACAAGACAAAAGCTGAAGATTAGAATAATTAAAAATGTTTTTCTATGTGGTATGGAGATGATACCATGCACAGAACATGGCACAAGCCAAAAGCTAATGAAATTTGAAGAGGGGCCTGGAGACCGAGAAAAAGATCTAGATAAGTTGAACAGCAGGCAAATCTCCTGAAATTTACTGTTGTGGGGTTTTATGTTTTGTTTGTGTATATTTTTGCCCCTCAAGTTAGGCTTAGAGGGAAGAAGATGACAGATAATATCTACGGGAAACAGATAAGATGGGAAGCATAAAAAAATTAGAAGGGAGGGAAAAGTTGAAATACAGATATGTACTCCTAGTACAAGAAGAAACAATAGGGGTTTAGTCAGAGGTTAGCTGTAACTCTCAGATCTTTATGATGAGCTGAAACACTGGAGGTACCATTAAAGTCCCTCTCCAGTCCTTGAACTCAAAGTATACTTTGTTAAGATCACACAGATGTGATAGATGTTTCCCTTCTGCTTTGACTCCTCTAAGTACAAAATAATAACAATAAAGCTGAGGAAAAGGAGGAGGAATAAGCTTCAGCAAGCAGGAAGTTGCAGGAGATGGATGTGAATGAAAGTACAGTATTGGCAAGGAGGGGTCAAAGAAAAGAGGAAGGTAATAAGTGGAGGGGGATGCTATGATTTAGGCTTCCCACTACTGTATAAGTCTTCCCAAAGAAGGTTTGGTGTGCAGGGCAGGGATCACTCCTGTACTGATGTCTGGGAATCCTGATGCTTTTTGTCAGTTTTCTTTGGCCTGAAGCACTTCCTCTACATAGTCAGTCTAGAACAGTGTTTCCCAACCTTTGGTTTTTGGACTTCAATTCCCAGAAGCCTAAGTTAATTCCTCAAAGCACTGATCAGCCAATGTACTGACTTAGGCTCTTGGGAATAGAATATGCCTTTCAGGGCTTGGTTGGATGATCTTGGCCTCGGTCTTCAATGACACATTCTTACATAAGGATGTTTTCTAATTCTTCCATTGCTGCCTTTCCAAGTTTCACTGTTGTGAGTGAGGCTGCTGTCTCCATTTCATACCTGTCAACCCCGGCTCTGGACAATCCGGGACCTGCGCACAACAGTTCTGCGCAAGTCGTGTTCTACGCATGCGTAGAAGGCTTTTACGCTTGCGTAGAACCCTTTTATGCTTGCGTAGCCTTCTACACAAGTGTAGAAGGGTTCTATGCAAGCGTAAAAGGGTTCTACGCAAGCGTAAAAGCCTTCTACGCATGCGTAGAACGCGACTTGCACAGAAGGGATGTGCAGTACCTCTTCCCCCCTGCTGCCAATTCTGGGGTTTTGGCAGCTGCGGGCGGGAAATGGCACAAATCGGCGCTGAAAATTGGGAAATCCCGGCCAATCTGGGAAGGTTGACAGGTATGCTTCATTTGGATTGATGACTCAATCAAGATACAAACCATCTTTACTCATTTTGATTGCTTCCTTGTTAGCGTTAGGCTAGGCAATTCTTTAGTAGCCCTTCTTTTCATCTTCTTAATTTTGAACTAAAATTTATTTTTATTGTGTCTTCTATTTCCATAGTACTCATTTCAAGTTACAGTAATACCGCATACAAAGTCCACTTCATACAACATCGGATTCATACAACATCTCCTAATTCCTTGAAAAAAGTTGCCTCATACAAAGTCGTGTGACGTTGTATGAGGCATTGCGGTTTTCCCAGGCATTGTGCCTGGGCAGTATAAAAGGCAGGACACATGCGTGCATTGCTCTTGTTTTGCATGAGGCAAAGAATGTTTAGGAGTGGTTTTGAGCGCGATTTTGGATTTTTTCGAATTTTTTTCGTCAGAATTTTTAGAAGCATTCCTGGGATTTTGGGAGCATTCTTCAGGTTCTTGGACAATCAGGGTTGTTTGACAAGTTTTTGTAGTGTTTTTAGCATTTAGACAATGATTTCTTAAAGTTCTGTTAGTTTCCTGACTGTTTCCTTGACTTTGCCCTGAAGTCTGTGCTGTTACAGTACAATGTATCTCTATGGAAACAACATTCTATGAGGCATCGCGGCAAGGATTTGGATGTTGTATGAGGTATCTCGGCTAGGATTTTGCATGCCTCATACAAAGTCCAAATCCATATAAAGTCCAAACTTGTGGAACCATGTTTGGACGTTGTATGAGGTATCACTGTATTGCTATTTTCTGCCACTAATGTTGCATTACTGGTACAGTACATCTTAAATTAATGATGCTTCTTTCACTAATTTTTACTCTTCCTGCATATGAATTTAATCCAGCTTTCCATATCTTTTGCATATCAGTTAAACAGAAAAAGAGATAAAATAAACCCTGGCCTGACATCTTTGCCAATTGAAATCAAGCTGTTTCTCCATATTCTCTCCTAAGAGTAGCCTTGTGTCTAGAACAGTGGTTCCCAACATGGGGCATGGGCCCCACAGAGGGACCTCAATTCCCAGAAGCCTGTCAGTACATTGGCTGATCATTGGGAATTGACTTAGGCTTCCGGGAATTGAAGTCCAAAAACCAAAGATTGGGAAACATTACTCTAGCATATAAGTGAAACAGCAGGACAATTAAATGTCGGGCCTTACCTAGGTTTTTTTCCAGAATGGTCCATAACATCTAATGATCCACAGTCAAAGGCTTTCCTGTAAGATGTAAAGTTCCTATAGCCAACATACTGTATAGCTGCAGAAGATAATACTGTAATGCTAAGAAAGGTTGAAGGCAACAGGAAAAAAAGACCAAATATGAGATGGATTGACTCCCTAGAGCAGGGGTTCCCAACCTATGGTCCATGAGCTGGATCTGGCTCCTGACATCATCCCATTCAGTCAGGTGCTGCCTCTGTCACACTCAGAAGTGGAAGGGGGCATGTTTACATCATCTGTAAAATGCACCCATGCATGCGCAAACTAGCCCACACCTGTCGTAAATGTGGAAGTGGGCACATTTATGACAGCCATAAATGTGCCCACTTCCACTTCCGGTATGTGTGGCCCGGCCTACTCAGCTGTCCGGGGGTGTGGTCAGGCCTGCAGGGGAAAAAGGTTGGTTACCCCTGCCCTAAAGGAACCACAAGTTTTAGTTTCATGAGCTGAGCAGGGTTGTTGAGGGCATCTTGGAGAGATCTCATTCATAGGTCTCCGCCGCTGTGTTCGGCCCCGGCGGGGGCGAAGAGGCTCGCTGGCCTCGCCATCGGCCGGCGTTTCGGGCCCTGCCCGGCAGTTGAGGGTTCAACACAGTTGTGGAAGAATGCCCCACCACTTCCATCACCACCGGAGCCGTGCGGAGGGTGGGGGGGGGAGTGAATGGGGCGGTTTTATATTGGGGTGGAAGGGAAGGAGGGAGAGATTGCCAGGCCAGCCAGGAAGGAGAGGCAGCATTCTGTCCAGGGCAAGCAGGGAGGCTCCGGAGACCAATATAGAGGTTGTGATGGGCATGGGGCGATATAGCGGGTACCGAGGGGCGGGCCGCACCCGGGGAACGCGGGGCAGATGCTTAGTAGCTGTCCCTCGTTCCAGCCCCACGGTTACACCTCTAGGTCCTGAGCAGCTGACCCAGGGTGACCCTGCCCTTAGGCTGCTGCTGATGAATGCCAGGTCGGTATGTAATAAGGCCCCCCTGATACAAGACTCCATTATGGGGGAGCGGGCCGACCTGGCATGTATCACTGAGACCTGGCTGAGACCAGAGGATGGGGTTCCTCTGTCAGAAATGTGTCCAGCTGGGTTCAGTATTTGGCACCAGCCTAGGGATGAGGGTAAGGGCGGTGGCGTTGCCATCATAGCCAGGGAGTCACTGGGAGTCACCAGGGCCACCGCTCCACAAATTCTGGGTTGTGAGGCCCTGCTTCTGCGTCTGGGCTTTAAGGGTCAGTTGGGAGTCTTACTCCTGTACCTGCCCCCTTGCAGGGTAAGGGACTCCCTGCCTGAGCTCCTCGAGGCCATCTCAGCGTTGGCATTGGAGTTCCCTAGATTGATGGTTCTGGGGGACTTCAATTTGCCTTCGCTGGGGACTGGCTCCGGGGTGGCTCAGGAGTTCATGGCTTCCATGGCAGATATGGACCTGATTCAGGTAATTCAGGGCCCGACCAGGGGCAGTGGCCACACACCAGATTTAATCTTTTTGTCGGAGCGGTGGCAGAGTGATCTGAGACTACGGAAATTAGACATAACACCTGTGCCATGGTCAGATCACTATTTGGTGGCTCTAGACTTCCTGGGTACGTCGCTTCACCGTAGGGAGGCAGGGCCTATTAGAATGGCCCGCCCCCGGCAACTGATGGATCCTGATGGATTCCAGAGGGAACTGGGGGATTTTCCTCTGGATCGGCAACACGATTCGCCCGAGGCACTGGTCGACCTGTGGAACAGGATGACAACAGCGGCCTTGGATGAAATCGCACCACTACGGCCTCTCAGAGCTCATCGAGCTAGGTCATCTCCATGGTTCACAGATGAACTGCGGGAGCTCAAACGGGCAAAGAGACGCCTAGAGCGCCGCTGGGTGAAGACCCAGAGAGACTCCGATTGGACACTAGCTAGAGCCGCTATTAGGGCCTATCTAGTGGCGATGGAGGTGGTGAGGCGGCAATACTTCACCACCCTTATTGCCTCCGCTGACAATCGCCCGGCCACCCTGTTCCGGGTTACCAGGTCTCTCCTTGGTAGGGGGACCCCGGTGCCTGGTTGGCAGGGGTCGGCTGAGGACTTTGCTGACCATCTAGTGGAGAAAATCGATCGGATTCGCTCTGGGTTTAATTCCGGCGTGGATGGGGAGAGTCCGGAGGGAGCTGGAGCACAGTCTTGCCATACCATCTGGGACCGGTTTGATCCAGTTGCCCCTGATGAAGTGGACAGGCTCCTTGCAGCTGTGCGCGCCACTACCTGCCCATTGGACCCCTGTCCCACCTGGTTGGTGAAAGCCTCCAAGGCGGTGACAGGTGACTGGGTTGGGGCTGTGATCAATGCATCATTGCGGGAGGGGGTGTTTCCTGCACCTTTAAAACATGCTTTGGTGCGCCCCCTCCTGAAGAAACCTTCCCTCGACCCAGCTGTCCTAACCAACTATAGGCCTGTCTCTAACCTCCCCTTTTTAGGGAAGGTGTTGGAGAAGGCAGTGGCGTGTCGGCTGCAGGGGGTGCTGGATGAAGCGGATTATCTGGACCCCTTTCAGTCAGGATTCAGGCCGGGATATGGTACCGAGACGGCATTGGTCGCACTGATGGATGATCTCTGGCGGGAGCGGGACGGTGGTCACCCATCCGTCCTTGCTCTTCTTGACCTCTCAGCGGCTTTCGATACCGTTGACCACGGTATCCTTCTGGGACGGCTCCGAGGATTGGGAATCCAGGGTAATGTGTGGTCCTGGTTTTCCTCATTTCTGAGGGGTCGTACCCAGTCGGTGTGGTTGGAGAGTGAGAGGTCCAGTCCTAGGCCCCTCAAATGGGGGGTGCCTCAGGGCTCGGTGCTCTCTCCTCTCCTATTTAACATCTACATGAAGCCGCTGGGTGAGATCATTCGTTCCCATGGGGTGCGGTACCATCAGTACGCGGATGACACTCAGTTGTACATCTCGGCCCATGGGGACCCCAGTGATGCCGTCAAAGTCCTTTCCAGATGCCTGGAAGCTGTGGGGGTCTGGATGGGGGCTAACGGGCTACAACTGAATCCCAGCAAGACTGAGTGGCTATGGATAGGGGGTTTTGCATTAACCCGGGAGCTACCATCGTTGGTTCTGGATGGGGCTATTTTGCCCCAGACAGACCCAGTGCGCAACTTGGGGGTCCTCCTGGATTCACGGCTACTGCTAGAGGAACAGGTGGCGGCTGTGACCAGGAGGGCTTTCGCCCAACTTCGGGTGATCCGCCAGTTGCGCCCACTCCTGGACCGGGACTCCTTGCTCATGGTCACTCACGCTCTGGTTACCTCCAGACTAGATTATTGCAATGCGCTCTACATGGGGCTGCCCTTGACGACCATTCGGAGGCTACAGCTGGTCCAAAATGCGGCAGCCCGGGTGGTGATGGGGTGTGGGCGTTATGCCCGTGCTTTGCCACTGCTCCGGGAGCTGCACTGGTTGCCAGTTTGTCTCCGGGTGCAATTCAAGGTGCTGGTTTTGACCTTTAAAGCCCTATATGGTAGTGGGCCGGGTTACCTAAGAGACCGCATCGCCCTGAGGACGTCTGTCCGTCCAACCAGAGCGGACCGGAGGGGCTCTCTAATTGTTCCATCAGCCAGAGGGGCTCGCCTCTCTGGCACAAGGAGGAGAGCCTTCTCCGTGTCTGCACCGGCCCTCTGGAACCTCCTGCCAACAGAGCTACGTCTCCGGACGGAATTGCTGCCTTTCAGAAAAGATCTTAAAACCTGGCTGGCGGGTCAAGTGTGGGGTGCAGGTGGAAGGGTAACCGCCATTGGGTGGTTGGTGTAGAAGAACTCTTCCCCATGGTGCCTTTGGATCCTGCAGCCCTTGTTTTTAGGGGGTGGGTAGTTTTAACTGTTTTAACTGTTTTAACTTGTGTTTTTAATTTTTATTGTGAACCGCCCTGAGTTGGCTTTGGCCGAGTGAGCGGTATATAAATGTGATAATTAAATTAAATTAAATTAAATAGGTCTTCATAGGTCAGAGATAACTTGATGGCACATTACAACAATGAATGGTCTCCAGTGACTTTGGCTTTTGGAATCCTGCTCAAATATTGAACAATTTCTTGTTCTGCATATGCGTATCTGCTATATTTCCTTGCATGTCAAAAATGTTGCTTGATATACCTTGTCAATTCAACATGAAGATCTCTAGAATCAATGAATTAAGATTATACTTTTAAAAGCAACAAATTCCTTTGTTTACCTATCTATCCAAGTCCAAAGTACTATAATTTAAAACAACATAATTTTTACAACCCAGTCATTTGCTGCAAACAAATCCTTGATATTGCACTGTTCAGGCAAGTTGCCACAGATCAGCAGATGTTCAAGGCATACCTGTCAAGTATCCTGGATTGGCTGTGACTTCCCGTATTTTGGCGCCGATTTTCATCCTTTCCCGCCCAGAGCTGCCGCTATCCCGGATCTTGGCAGCGGGGGAAAGGAGTTACTGCGCACCCTTTCTGTGCAGATCCTTTCTACGCATGCGTTGAACTTTTCTACGCATGTGTAGAACCCTTATTCGCATGCGTAGAAGGGTTCTGTGCAGAAGGGGATGCGTAGAACCCTTCTACGCATGCGTAGAACTGACCAGCGCAGAACGGTTTTGTGCAGGTCCGTTGTACGCATGCGTAAAAGCCTTCTACGCATGCATAGAACGGACTTGCGCAGAATGGTTCTGCGCATGTCCGTTGTACGCATGCATAAATGTACTGTCCGGAGCCGTGCTTGACAGGTATGGTTCAAGGTCTTCTGTCTCACCACATTCACATTGTTCACCATTGTTAATATAGCCACACTTCATTAGGTTTGCTTTGCATCATGCCACCCCAGTTCTCAGCCTATTCAGCATCTTCCATGTCCCATACTGGAGATGGTAACCTGCTGCTGGCTTCTCCTTCATTGCTTGTAACCCTCCAGGTGATATTCTCTTTCCATAGTTCATTTCAATGAGTCTCAGCTGAAGATGGAATTGGTGCTGTTGTTTTTAAGAAGCTGTTCCTTGAATTCAACCTTGATGGATTATGTTGAAGTCCAAACATTGGATGCCTTAGGTCTGTTTCTTGCTTTTTCTTCTCAACCTCTGCTGCTACTTGTCTTCTTAAATCTGGAAGTGCTATACCCATGAGTGAGAAGGACTCGGTTGCTTTCACCTCTTCCATACACCCCTTCCTCCTCCTGGTCCCAGCCGGGCGATATGCCCCTTCCTTTCCTCCTCTCGCCGGTTTCCAACGCAGGACAGCCCTTGGCTTCTTCCTTCAAGAGGGGATGCTGGCAATCACCTGCACTCCTTTATGGAGAGGCTTCTCTTCTCTCTCTTCTCCCTCCCTCCTTCCTTCCTCCCCTTCTCTTTTGCTCATGCTCGGCCCTTGTGCCTGCCTGCGTTGCCTCCATGGTTGGCATTTGAAAAGCACAAAGCCGATCTGGGTGGCTGCTTGCAGCACTGGCGGGGAGTTCCCACCCTCCTTCCCATGCCCAGCCAATCAGCTCAGGGTCATCAGACAGAGGAGGAGCCAGAAAGATAGAACTCATTGCTTTTTCTCCTGTCGGTGGGGGTGTCCCCTTTGCATCCCACAAATGGGTTTTGTGACCCCCCACAGTGCTGATCTCGCAAGCCCAAATGTGCTGAATTTCAGCGACATTGGTCCAGGGGTGTGGGTTCCTTTAGAGCACATACAAACCCACACCTCTGTTTTATAGATAAAGATAGATGAGACCCAATAAATTTCTTGGGGAAGGCTATTTTTCTGAACTCTCCAATGGCTCTTTTTGCCCTGCAGGCTCGCAAACAAGCAAACAAACAAATAAAGTCTGCAATAGGCATTGGATGAGCTGTGTCAGTTGGTAGCCCTTAGTAGTTGTGTATACTTTCATTTTCCATTTCTTGTGGTTTACTGTATCATATGCAGGTCAATAAAAGCTATTCCTGTAATTTGCCTCCTTTTATATCCATCCATTATATCCATCCTCTATATCTGGATCCGGCACATACCACTAATTAATCTGGCCCACACTGCCCTCGCCATTCCCGGAAGCAAAAGTAAAACGTGCATCCACATTTTACTTCCACTTCTGGGTGGGAGGGACCACGTGATCGACAAGCTCAACCACATTACTGGCCTGCGGCCCAAAAAGTTTGGGCACCCCTGCTGTATATGCTGGGTTAAAAAAAGTATTTGACCAGAGCTTGACTTTCCTGGTTTGAAGCCTGATTGTTCTTTAATGATCATTCCATCAACCAAATCATAAATTCTGTTCATAATCATTCTCTCCACCGCTTTTAAATAATAGCAAAGGAGCAATACAGGTCGAAGGTTCTTGTGATCTGTCAGTTCTTTTCCTGGCTTAGGTAAAACCACAAATTTTGTTTTGGGATCAGCATCCTATCCACAAAAGTAATCATCAATTTTAGGATCCTGTTAATGGTTATGGGGCCAAAACGTTTCATTTGTTCTGACCTTATGTTATTGAAGCCTGCAGCCTTATTGTTCTTTATCTGTTGGATAGCAGTTCTCTATTCTTCATGTATGAAAGGTGTAGCAAGATTGTCTTTCTCCTCTTTCTACATTTCAGTTTCATTTCTCTGGGTCTTCTTGTAGTTTTGCCATTTAATAACAGATGATGTGCAATTTGGTCAGGAGTGATTTTATTTATTTATTTAGACTTATTTAACTGCCCCCTCGCCAAGATGACTCCGGGCGGTTTACCATGCAGAAAACAACACTAACATAAAACACTCCCTCAACGGGGGCAGAGGGAGGATGTTGGCTCAATCTGGAGGTTCTTTAATAATTTCCGAGCTTGGTGACTATTCCAGTTCATGTCCAAATTTCCCAAGATGTTGCACCATCTCTCTGTTCTTGTTGTTGATATGCTTGGAGAAGCTCTTCACCCATATGTATTATCTCCTTAGAGAAGGGATCAGTTTCAAAAAATTGTTCATACTTATTGAGAAGAACCTTTGAGTCTTTATCCAATCCAGATATATAAGATGTTCTACATCCTCTTAAAATGTATCTAGAAAATATGATCACCAATTCAACAAAATCTCCATAATTTTCTATGCAAGGGTCAACTTTTATCGCTTCTTTATCCAGATCTCAAACAAAATTGTTCCATTAGGTTCTCTTAAAGTTGAATATTTTTTTTTAAATGCAACTCTCTGGTTTGGTAACTACTTCTATATTGCATAGTTCTTGGGAATGGTTCCACAATATTCTTCTAGGCTTGGCAAGCAACATGATCACTGACAAAAATATTGTCTGTGTTATAACCTCACCACCATCAATCACTATTAAAGTTTAGGATCATGTATTAATTGTAAGGCTATACATTGGGCCCAATCTTCAAGCTTTCCTCCATTTATGTCTCCATATCCCCAAGAAGTACTATGGTAATTAAAATAACCTGGGCCGTTTTTGTTGCTTGAAAATAGAAGTTACAAGTTCCTGAAAAATTGTAATCGTTATGTGGTGGCTTATAAACAGAAGTGGTTGTCAGAATTTCAATATTGTCTTCATCAGTCATATCTGCAGACAATATATTGATGTTCAAATTAGTAAAATGTGAACTCCTGTATTGTTCATGTGGTCTTTCTAAAACAAGTTTCATTCCATTTACCCTTGGTTGTCAATCTTTTGGTCCTCTGTGGGTTTCCTGAACAAGCAGTATATCACAATTATGTTGTGAGCAAATGTCAGATAATAGAGCCTCCTCTTCTGTTGAAATACCTTCAGTATTAATGGGCTGGCACTGAAAATGCTATTTTGGGTGAATCATGCCAAATAAATATGCACTGTGTAGCGCTTCAGTAGTAGAAAATTCAATCATTCAGGTTTCCCTCAATATTGCCCGGGGGTATGCCCGACTGTTAATCACAATCTTCAGGGAGGCATCTTCCATTTACCCCAAATCTCTTGGTAACACCTATCAAAAAGTTTGTGAAAATTCAGAGTTTTTTAAATGTCACCATAATGCTCCAACACACTGCATTAAAGGAATCCACATTAAAGATAGCAACCACAAAAAGATAGCATCAGGAAGCAACAAGTATTTGAGGAAAGGTATTTGTTCAAACTGTTGAATAGTGTGGTGCAACCAACCAGACAAATTAAGAGTTAAGCCAAGGGCTCCAAATGACCAGTTTAAAGCAGGAGTTCTCAACTTTTTAAAGCTGGGGGCCGGGTCATGCTCCCTCAGACAGCTTTGGGGGCCAGACAGCCATTTTGCCCTTCCTCCAACACATGGCACTTCCTGGCATGATGGAGGCGGTGGGGGGGGGAAGTGAAATGGTGCCATGGGCTGCATCCAGACCACAGGTTGGGAATTCCTGGTTTAAAGTAACCAACCAGGGAGTTTGGTGTATGCAAACCAAGACACAGGACACAGCCTTGGGCTGGGTTAACTCAGGTTTATTGCATCGTGGACAGAGGGAACATGAGGTAATGGCGGATCGATAGCTCTTTATATACAGCAGTAATACATTTGAACGTGGTGCCATGGTAGCCCATTGGCCACTGTCTGCGTGACGTCATTGCAGGTCACGCCCTTCTTGTCCAGGTGTAGGTGGTGGCGGGAAAACTTCCCGCGCTGTTGCCTTTGATGAGTTCGGACCAAGAGAGCTTGGACGCTCGCTGCTGCCAGCTGGTGGTCATTAGCTCGCGTCCTATTACAGGGTTTATATGATACAGCTGAAGGTTACATTGTTGCTATAGGCAAGGTTACATTGGCTCAGATACATTGTAATCCATGTGTACAGTAAAACCATCAGAACACAACAGGGAGTTAGTTGTTTTCCCCCTCCTATTTCTTAACCTGGGACGGTTACAAGTCCTGTTCAGTGTTTTACCAGTTCTCAATGAGATATTGACAGAATCTGCATGTGTCCCACTGTTCTGTTGTAAATTAAACCCAGCACTGGTCCTGTTTGATGTTAAATGTAACCTCATGGTATGTGAGTAATAAACTATGCAGTAAAGCCACCAATTGTGTTCAAGATAAGTAACTCATCTGTCTGCCTTATTGGAGATAACTAAAGGTTGCTGGGACAACCAACTCTACATTTACAGTTCTCATGTGACTGGCTCTGATCTCACTATTGTTGTGTCTAATTTACTCTACTAATTTAAATATACTCCTTCAGTAGGTCATATGGCTTAAGAAGAGTTTTTTAAACTCAAAGACAAGAGTTTGGCAGGCTACTGTTTTGACATGTTCTCTGGGGTATTACAGGTAAATGAGTATAAACATGTCTACTGTCAGATTTGATCATGTTTCAACATGCTAAATAAATTCAGGATCTTGGTTGCTGTATGACCCACACTCATTTTACATCCTGCATTCAAACGTGACTGTGCTCATTTTTAGTTTTGTATTATGGCTCCAAGAGGTTGTGTTATTTCTCTGGAGAACTTTTGTTTTATTTGTGGTGAATATACTATTACAGTGTAAAAGTTAACAAAGAAACATAAGTGATTTTGTGAAGAAAGTGTATTTTGATTACTTTAAGTTGAAACTTGTGGATCAAGACAAAGCATGGGCTCCTCATAAGGTGTGTAGAAGGTGTGAAGAAGATCTTTGTTTGTGGTTTAAAGGTAAGAAAACCTCATTCTGTTTTGGCATTCCTATGATGTGGTGTCAACAGCAAAACCACACTACCAACTGCTATTTGTGTTCGGTAGATGTGAAAGGCTTTAATACACAAAATAAAAAGAAGATATCTTACCCAAACCTTAATTCAGCTATTTGTCCAATGCTTCATAGCTCTGAAATACCAGTTCTACACCCACCTTCCAGTTTGGATAATTTCCTGAGAGATTCAGAGGATGGAGACACATTGCCTTCCCAGGTCGAATCTAGCTCAGAGTTTTCAGTTGATGAGTTTCCTCAACTTTTTTCTCAGAGTGAGCTCAATGACCTAGTTAGAAATTTAGGCCTTTCCAAAGATTCGGCTGAATTGCTGGGATGAAGACTAACAAATAAAAACCTGTTGTCACCTGGAACATCATTTTTGTGGTATAGGCACTCAGAGAAAGAATTCACTCAGTTTTTCTCCAAAGATGGAAATCTCGTTTATTGGAGTGTTGTTCAAGGGCTAATGAAGTGCTTTGAAATAGAATATGATTCATCTGAGTGGTGCCTATTCATTGATTCATCTAAAACAAACCTCAAAGCAGTCTTGCTGCCTAATGGAAATACATTTGCATCACTTCCTATAGGACACTCGGTGCATTTGGATGAAAACTATGATGATTTAACTGTGATTCTCTACAAAATCACATATCAAGAACACCACTGGATGGTTTGTGGAGACTTAAAATACTATCCATGTTGTTAGGCCAACAGGCAGGTTATACAAAATATCCCTGCTACCTATGTTTGTGGGACAGTCGAGCCAGAGAGCTCCATTGGATAAAAACTGACTGGCCACTTCGAGACGCCTTAATCCCCGGTGGAAAAAAAAATGTCATTAATACGACCTTGGTTCTAACATAAAAGATTTTATTACCACCTCTTCATATTAAATTAGGGCTTATGAAGCAGTTTGTTAAATCACTGCCAAAAGATGGGAAATGTTTCGGATATCTGCGTTCCAAGTTCTCAAAACTGTTTGAAGCCAAGTTGAAAGAGGGAGTTTATACTGGCTTTGACATACAAAAATTGTTATCCAATCCCCTCTTTTTAGAAACAATGGGAGAAAAAGAAAAGGAAGCTTGGGACTCTTTCAAAGACATAGTTCACAAGTTTTTAGGGAATACTAAAGACCCTCACTACAAAACCATTGTACAACACATGTTGAATGCAGATAAAGCTCAAGGATGCAAGATGAGCTTAAAAGTTCATTTCTTACACTCTCATGCCAACTATTTTCCTGAAAACTTGGGAGCCTACAGTCAAGAGCAGGGTGAAAGATTTCACCAGGATGTCTGTGATATTGAGAGATGCTACCAAGGAAGATGGAACGTCAATATGCTAGTTGACCACGGTTGGATGCTCAAACGGGAAACGGAAAATGGAAAGTTTAGTGTATGGGACCAAGGACACCAGGACAGCCGAAGAGCTGTCTTAACACAACTTTATTACATGCTGGTCAGAGGGAACATGAGGTAATGGCGGACGAACAGCTCAATATATACAGTGGCTATACATTTGAATGTGGCTCCTTGATAGCCTATTGGCTACAGGCTGCGTGACGTCATTGCAGGTCACGCCCTTCTTGTCCAGGTGAAGGTAGTGGCGGGAATCTTCCCGCTCTGTTGTTCTAGGTGAGTCTTGGACCAATGAGCTTGGACGCTCGCTATTGCCACCTAGTGGTCACTAGCTCGCGTCCTATTAAGGTTACAGTGATGCAGCTGGAGGTTACAATGTTACACATAGAAAAGGTTACATTGGATACACATGGATAGGTACATTGTTTAAAGGCACAGGCTTTAGAACACAACACCCCTCCCCCCTAGGATGAGACGAAGTCTCTTAGCCAAGATGGTTTATTGCGCTCGCGTTTGGGCCGCGATGTGGGTTGGCCCACCCAGGGGCCGCTCCTGCTTCCTTGTTCCCTGGACCCTTGTCCTGTAATGGGAGAGGGAGACTTGTTAGAGGCTTGCTGCGGTTTTGCAGCTTTAGGGGAAAGGGTAGATTCCGTTGTGGTTGAACCGGGGGCACCAGGGGCTAACGTAAAACCCCTCTTCTCGCTTGGATGGGTGGGGGACCACTCCGAAAAAACCCCCCGGTTCTGAAAATCAAAATCAAACTCTGTTGGGGGATCCCGCGGGATATCTACGAGGACAAATTCCTTCTCCTCCCCCCTTGGTGGGGACTCTCGACCCCCCTCTCCTCCCCCTTGGGCTAAACGGGTGGGGGAGAACCCTAACGCTGAATTTGTATCCGTGTTTCCGGCGCCCTGATTTCCTGGGACCCGGCTCCGGAGCTGGTCCGCGTGCCGCCGCCACAGTAGACCTGTGTTGGTCTCCACGCGGTACAATACGGGACCGGTCTGTTCCACAACCACCCCCGGCACCCAGGCTGGCCCCACGCTGGCGTAGTTCCTGCAATGTACCGGGGCACCCACGCTGAAACTCTTGGTGGCTTCTAACCCTATGTTCCTCCCCTTGTCCTCAACTCTCGTGGGATCTAGTCTAGTGAGTATGGTGGTTAGCTTCCTGCGCATTAAAAGCTCCGCAGGGGAGTAGCCTGACGCTAGCAGGGTCACCCTGTACCCTAGCAGAAACTGACACACTTGCAGGTTGAGGTCCCCGGGGCCCATGCGCCGCAGCGCATCCTTCGTGGTGCGTACGAGGCGCTCCACTTGGCCATTGGTGGCCGGATGGAAAGGGGCGGAGGTGATATGCCCTATGGCGTTGATCTCTGTGAATGCCCTGAACTCAGCGGACGTGAAGCAACTGGCGTTATCGCTAATTAGAGTGTCGGGTATGCCGAACGTGGAAAAAATCCGCTGCAAATGCTTAATTGTTGTGGCCGAGGAGGTGCTCGTGACTGGGATGACCTCCAACCACTTGGAGAAAGCGTCCACCACAAGGAGAAACAGGGTTCCTCGGAACGGGCCCGCGAAATCTATGTGCACCCGGGACCACGGCCCCTTAGCCGCGTCCCATTCCCTATGGGGAAGGCGGGCCTCCTCCGGTCTGGAGCATTGGCAGCTCTCGCAAGTGCCGACCATGTGCTCGATGTCGGCGTCTAACTGGGGCCACCAGAAGTAACTCCGGGCCAGCGCTTTGGAGCACACAATTCCGGGGTGGCTGACGTGCAGCAGTTGAAGCACCCGCGGTCGAAGGGATGTAGGGATCACCACCCACTGCCCCCACAAGAGGCACCCCCTCTCTAGGGACAGTTCCAGCTTCTTCCTAAAAAATGGGGCGAATTCCTCTGCTGGGGAAGACGCCGGCCACCCTTTCTGTACCCAGGAGCAAACCGCCGCCAACGTCTTGTCCTTCCTTGTCGCTGTGGCAATGTCGGCGGGCACTATGGGGGGCGAATCCAGCACCTCTATCATGAGAACCTGATGGTCTCGCTCCCCCTTGCTCACCTGGCTGGGCGTCAGGGGGAGGGGGGGACCTCAACAGGGCGTCCGCATGGCTGATCTCTTTCCCAGGCCGGTACACCAACGCGTGCTGGTAGGCGTTGAGAAAAATGGCCCACCTAAGCATTCTCAGGGACAGGATCTGTGGCGTGGGCTTATCTGCGGTAAAAATTCCTAGTAGGGGCTTGTGGTCAGTCACGATGGTGAAGGGGCGGCCATACAGAAAATCGTGAAATTTTTTGGTCCCCGCAACTATCGCCAGCGCCTCCCTGTCTGTCTGGGCGTAGTTTCTCTCCGCTTGGGACAGGGACCTGGAGTAAAACGCTATTGGGGCCTCCCTCCCGTTTTCCAACACGTGGCATAACACTGCCCCCACCCCCACCGGGGATGCATCACAGATCAATGCCACCGGCCGTTTGGGGTCGAAATGGGTCAGAATGGCGTCAGACACCAGGAGTTGTTTCAGTTCCGTGAATGCCCTCTCCTGGTCATCGCCCCACATCCATGCCGCATCTTTCTTGAGCAACTTGTGAAGCGGCTCAGCCACCGCAGCCTTCCGTGGAAGGAAGGAGTGGTAGAAATTTAAGAGCCCTAGGAACGACTGCAACTCGGGCTTGGATGTGGGGCGAGGGGCTTTCTTGATGGCGGCCACCTTGGATTTGGACGGTTTGATCCCCTCGGGTGTTACTCGGAACCCTAAGAACTCAACCTCCTTCGCGAAGAAGACGCATTTGTCTTTTCGCAACCTCAACCCCGCCCGTTCGAACGCCACCAGGACCTTGTTTAGCCTTTCAGCCAACTCAACCTCACTCCCCCCCGTTATCAATACGTCATCAAAATATGGTAAAACGCCGTCCAGCCCTTTGAGGAGGCGTTCCACGAGCGACTGGAAAATTCCAGGCGCCGAGTTCACGCCGAATTGGAGGCGCGTCACCTGGAACGCCCCCTTATGCGTGATTATGGTCTGTGCAGCAGCTGCGGCAGGGGTTACCATGAGTTGCTGATAGGCCTGTGCCAGGTCGAGCTTAGCGAAACACTTTCCCCCATGTAACCTGGCTAGCAAATGGCTGACCACCGGCACCGGGTACGCATTCGGGCGGATTGCCTTATTAATGGTGCACTTATAATCGGCGCAAATGCGAACCTCCCCATTGGCCTTCAATGCTGTGACAATTGGAGTTTCCCACTCCGCGGAATCAACAGGAACAAGAATCCCCTGGCCCACTAATTTGTCCAGTTCCGCCTCTATTTTGTCCTTGAGTGCAAAAGGCACCCGGCGCGGTTTGAGTCTGATTGGGCGGACCTCCGGGTCCAGGTCGAACGTTACTGGGGGTCCATTGAATTTCCCAAGTCCCTTCTTGAAGACTTCGGGGTGCGCATCGCACACCTCCTGTATCGGGTCAGACCCAACGGCGTGCACCCCCCCCCAATGAACAGACCCAGGGGCTGAAACCATTGAGTCCCGAGGAGGCTGCAATTACCCCCCCTTAAGAACGACTAGGGGGAGTTCCGCGGCGTGCCGCTTGTACTGAACCTGGAAATTCCCAACCCCCAACACCGGGATACTGTTCCCTTGCACGTCCCGAAGCGTGGACCTTAACGCTTTGAGCTTGGGCCGTACGCGGGGGGCAATTCTCAAAAACTCCCTCTGGGAAATGATTGAGTAAGAGGAACCAGAGTCAATCTCCATCCTAACAGGGGCCCCTTGCACCAGTACCTCAACAAAGTAACGGGGGTGTCCCATGGACACGCTGAAAACCGGGGCGTCGGCGTCGCTGTCATCGGAGATGCGGCCCACGCCGTCCTGCTTCCTCGTGGGCCGGGCACCATCCTTTAGTCTCGTCGAGCAGTCTGGCCTCGCTGGGCGGTCAGGCGAGCTCCTCCGGTCCCTCGCTGGGCGGTCGGGCGAGCTCCTCCAGTCCTTGCGCCGTTGTCTGCAGACTTTAGCTATGTGCCCGCGTCGCCCGCAGTTGTGGCACTCGGCCTTTCTGAACGGGCACCTGGCACGGTCGTGAGCCGCCCCGCAGCCGTCGCAACGCCGGCCCTCCTTCCGGACCCTCCGGACGTCCTCGTCATCGCTGCTTTCGGCGGACGATTTCGAAATTTGCCGGGCTGCGTGCCCCGAACTCTCTGCTTTGTCGGCCTTTGGCCGCCAGTCCTGGAGCTCTTGCACCCCGGCCTTCGTGGCTTCCACGGCCTGTGCTGCTTTCAGGACCTCCTGCAACGTGGGGGGCGGCTCCTGATTCATTAGCGTGCGCTGAATCTCGGCGTCCTTCAGGCCGCATAGCACGCAGTCCCTGAGGGTGACTTCCAAATTCTTCCATTTGCATGGGCCGGCAGCCAGACGCAGGGCCGCTACGAAAGCGGCGACCGACTCGCCAGGCGCTTGGACTCGCCTCCAAAACGCGCTCCGAGTGGGAAACATCGCTACCGAGGGCCGGAAATGGTCTCGCAGCACCTTCAGGAGCTCCTTTGCCTTGAATTCATCTGCCTTTTTGGGTGCGATGAGGTCAATTAATACCCTCTTGCCGTCGTGCCCGAGCATTCTGGTGAGGATGGCTCTCTTCTTCGCCTCGTCCATCACCTCAAACTCCACCAGCACGCCTTGGAAGTCCATTTCGAAGAGTTCCCAATCTTGCGGTTTCTTGATGTCGAAACCGGCGTATGTCTTGGTCCCGTGGGCAGCCATGATCCCACCTTCGTCGCCAATTTAGTGTATGGGACCAAGGACACCAGGACAGCCGAAGAGCTGTCTTAACACAACTTTATTACATGCTGGTCAGAGGGAACATGAGGTAATGGCGGACGAACAGCTCAATATATACAGTGGCTATACATTTGAATGTGGCTCCTTGATAGCCTATTGGCTACAGGCTGCGTGACGTCATTGCAGGTCACGCCCTTCTTGTCCAGGTGAAGGTAGTGGCGGGAATCTTCCCGCGCTGTTGTTCTAGGTGAGTCTTGGACCAATGAGCTTGGACGCTCGCTATTGCCACCTAGTGGTCACTAGCTCGCGTCCTATTAAGGTTACAGTGATGCAGCTGGAGGTTACAATGTTACACATAGAAAAGGTTACATTGGATACACATGGATAGGTACATTGTTTAAAGGCACAGGCTTTAGAACACAACAGAAAGTGAAAGTGTTTGGAGGAGCATAAAAGAGAAGAAGAAAAGGTTTCACAGACAAAAAGAGTGAACACGGAATGTTAAGTATATATTATGAAGAAATTGTTTGTTTAATTATAAGAAATAATATGTTTAGTTCATTGTAATAAAATAGTGATTTTCTCATAACTCTTAAGCTTTTTAAAATGCGAAACCCTCATATTTTGCGAAAAAACTGTACGTGATGGGGGAAAATTGAAGTCATGTTTGGATTCAGCACACTAGAAAACATAAAATTTATCAAAAATATCCTATGCAGCTGATTTTTTTTTTTTTTTTGGCAGACCTGTGTTATGAAACCAGTCAAACTTGAATTACTTTGTACCTTATTTCAGAGACTGTTAACTTTTCAAAAATATTAATAGGATCTTCAGAAACTGGATTAACAAAATCCAAGAAAATCAGAATGGCCTGACATAAAAAATATTTTTCTATATGGACACATGCATGGCTCTTTTGTTTCTACCAGGCTATCTTTTAAAATAAGTATTGTGGAGATAATGAATTTCGCAAAGACTGAAAAAATTAAATCAGATAACAAAACCTACAGTAACAATTATACAAACACAAACCAAACTGGGTAACTCAGAAATATATGCCCCCTGAATTCCACAGTGAAGCATCCTACAAAGTATCTTTAATCTGAGAATCTGACCGTCCTGTCTCTTAGCATCTTGTTTTGTAAAAGGATCTAAGGCACAAAGATGCATAGCTCCAAGGGGGAAACTTTAAAGCCCAAAATAAAAAGATAGGTACAAGTGCATAGTATTACCTCATGGAATCTGCCCCTATTGCACTCGGGTATTGACATTCTGTTGCCTGAATCACAGTGAAAAGATCTAATTCCTGCCCCCAGGATAATGAAAGTTCACTTCTTTCAAGCTCTCTCTTTTTCTCAAAAAACATTTTAAAAAACAGCCTCTTTGTAAAGATTTCCCCACCCACTGGGTTAAACCAGACATCATAATGGTTGCAGGTACATGTTAGTGAAATAGACATATACATTTCTCAGGACATAAGAACTCCTTTGAATTATTCTATGACTGACATAAGAATTATGTTTTGTTATAATGCTGAAGACTTTCTGAACATTTTTCTTGGCTATTTGTAGTTCTTTTGATTTCAGGTCTGAGAGTCAACTGCTATATTATTTTAAGGAAGTTAAAGTACCTGTTGAAAATTACCCTGATGATTGCTGATTAACTGATGGAAAAGGTACTGGTATCTTTGTAAATGGTTTTGAACACAAGGGGATATCTGGTATACCATCTTGACTGATGATGTTGGTGCCATCAACATTCATACTGCACTTTGCTATGTAAAGTCTGGCAATTTTTTCCTGCTGCCAACACAGGCATGATATTCTGCAGCAATATTGGGACCTTTCCCAGTATTATGAAGCATAGATAGAAAAGCATAATATCCCATATTCGTAAACCATAAATCTTTTGAAGAATTGAATCTGATATGTAATAATAATTATACTGGCAGTTCCTTCATTATTTAGGGCAGGGGTTCCAAATGTTTTGCTGCCACGGGCTGGACCTGCTCCCGACACTCAGCTGTGCAGACCGGAGGCATGGTTTCTCCCAGTACTTACGTCTTTGATGGTGGCAGCAGGCGCAATCATGCCATTTTTTCAGCTGCTCTGGCAGCCTCCACTGCTTCCCACAGCGGCATGTGTTTGGAACATTTTTGCTCCATTTGGGGAATTTCTGGAGAAGAGAATGGTTGGGAAAAGCACCATACCAGTGCCAGAATTTTAAATGTGTAATGGAAATACCACCTTGATCAACCTCGCAAGATACTAGCAGAGATTGCCCGGCGGTGCCAGGCTGTTTTAAATTGTTTTGGAAGGTTTTTTTGTTATGTGTATTGTTATATAAAAAGACCTTACACTATGAACAAATGGTGCCGGGCTGTTTTAAATGGTGTTGAAAGGTTTTGTGATTTTTAAAATGTTTATTTATACGCACGGGCTGTTATAAACTGTGATCAGCTTTTTTTGGTTTGTTTTTTTTGGATTAAAAAAGAAGGAAAGGATGATATAATTTTTTACAATTATTTTTTTAACCAAATAATGTTTTACTATGTGAATTTTTTTAATAGTTGCACCTTGGATAATAATTTTAAAAATGTGTAAGTATGTGTTTGTTTTTTTAAATTCAATGTTTTTAAACTGTGTTTAGATCTTTATTTGTTTTTTGAGTGAAACCTGTACACATGATTTAAGAATTTTTTTAGAAATTTTAGATTTTTTGTGAATATTTTTGACTGTTTTTTCTCCTGTGGCCTCTGGGTGGTGCTGTTGAGGTTTTCTTTTACTTTGACTGTTTTTCTCTACTGGCCTCTGGGTATCGCTTCTTCCGGTAAGTAGTCTCTTTCTTTCCTCATTTCAGTTCCAGACGTCGTGGAGGAAGGTTGTTTGGGTGAGTTCTCTGGTTTAATTTATTTTGGAGCTTTGTAGTGTGTTTTTTTTTTGGGGGGGGGAGGAATTCTGTGTGTTTCTTCTTGGTGTTATTTTTGGGTTTGATTTTGGTTATTTTTTGATGTTTTTGTTTGTGATTTTTGTGTTGTTGTTTTTTTTAAATTACTGGTTTATTTTTGGGGTAAGTAAAGTCAGCGGGCATAGCGCCGTCCACTGGCTTTGCTTACCTGGGAATGGGTTCACTTTCAGTTCAGGCGAGTTCACGAATGCTCGGTATGAGCTAGTAGGGCCTGGCTAAAGATCCTTTGTCAAATTATAATGGTTAACGCACGATTTTATAGGTATAGATGGATTAGCCTTAATAGAGTATGTACAGGGCAAGGTAGATGTGCGGATTTTCTGCATAAATGGGGGAAACTACCATCAGCAGCATGTAAATGTGGGGCACCAAGACAGACTGTGCAACATATTATACAACAATGTAGCCTTAGAGCATATGTGGGCGATAGAGAAGATTTTTTAAGGGTAACTCCTGGTGCAATCAAATATATATATATTTTTAGATGTTTGTTTATAAATTAACACTTAGTTTATATAGTTTATATACTAAATACTAAACGATTATCAGTTGTTTCTACTTGTAACACTTTACATCTGAGGATCAGCATGAGCTCCCTCTGTCTCTGTCTGTCCCTGGCTATTATAGTCCACCTGTCCCTATTTGGTTTCTGCCCATGTCCATTGCTGGAATCTGCCCCCCCCCCCCGGCAGGTTTTGACCAAGATAAGTGCAAACCATCACATGGAAGAATATTCCCTCTACTTTATGGCCAGACCACACACCCCAGACAGCTGAGCAGGCTAGTCATATGGTTTTCCTGGCGTAAACACTGCCATAAATGCGTGCACATTTATGGCTGTCATAAGCACATTTACAACAGCCATAAATGCATCCTCTTCCACTTCCAGTGCAGCAGTGGTGACACAGGCCACATGAAATGGTGCCGCGGGCCATAGGTTGGGAACCTCTGCTCTAGGGTCATAAAACCTGAGGAAAAATAAACGTGAAGCAAATAACCCCTAGGAATTGGATTGTTGAGCAAAGTTGTGTGCCTTCCAAATCTCCTCTGGGAGTATCAGCTTTCCCCAGTTTTAATTATTGATAATTCTACAATTACAATTGAGATATTCTAGGGGAAAAGTAATTTACACTCTGAATAATTCATATGCTGCATAGGTGGTGACAGTGTGCATTGGTTGGACTGGAGGGAGAGAAGAGGAAAGGGAATACACATTAGGGAATGTTCTGTTCTGGGAATCCTTTGCATTCTGAAATATACTCACTTTTGGGTAGCTCTCCCATTGGTTTCCTAGATTATATTCAAGGGTTCAGCTTCTTATTTTTTCCCCTTTTGCTAGAAATCTTTTTAAACATTATAGCATATTTCTGAGAGAAAGCCTGAGGCTAGGTTTGGGGCACAACAGGTACTTCTTGTACATGACAAAAATATGTGTTTTATTCAGACAGATATGAAAGAGGGGAGATGGAGAAGGAGACAGAAGAAGAAGGAGATGTTTTCAACTTGACACTGGGTGGTATATTTTTAATCCTTTTAAATATCATGCAGCGTTTCTCAAACCATGTTTCATGGAACACTGATGGACTTCAATTCCCAGAAGCTTAAGTCAGTTTCCCAAAGCACTGATCAGCCAATGTGCTAATTTAGGCTTCTGGGAATTGAAGGCTCCCTGTGTTCCACAGAACATTGCTTGGGAAATGCTGGACTATAGAATAAGAACTAATTTATTACTAGGGATTTTCTGATTGCAAGAATGTTCCTTTAAAAACATTTTGTTGTACAGGAAGGGTTAGGAAATAGAGAAATAAAATAGCAACAGCAACTATGAAGTGGTCTGTACAACTTCCTTGTATATACAAAACACAGTAGAAGATTATACAATAGATTGGATGCACCTCATTTTTAAAATCTATGCAACCTTTGTTTATCCCTTCTGTCACATGCTAATTAACTTGTGAACCACTCAGAGAGTGCACTAAGCACTATGGGGTGGTATATAAGTATAATTGCTATTGTTATCATGCTTTCATTCTCTTTATTCTTGTAGAAATCTATGCAGCCTCTTAATAAATTACAGTGAAGGAAATAGCATGTTTATTCAGAAAAAGAATGACAAACAAGCCAGGATGAAAATGGAACTGAAGAAGTAGTGGCTGAGGTAAACAATATGGCTAAAAAGTGAAAAGCCCAAACCTGTTTTAAAAGATACAGTTCTAGTTGCCAAAAAGTGAGTTCAGAATTCTGTTTCTAAATGAGGCTGAAATAGATGGCCTTTACTACAATGGTTTCAAGCAGGGACAGCATTACATTTATTTATTTATATTTTTGCACCTGTCTTCCACAGAGGAGTCAAAGATATGGTCATTATTGTTGCATGCTGTCATGTTGCTTCTGACTTATGGTGGCCCTACAAATTAGTGATCTCTAAAATGTCTTGTCATTAGCAGCCTTGATTAGGTCTTGCTAACTCAAGACTGTGGATCATTTGCTTGCTTGCATCATACAGAGGGTGCACAAAAATGTATATACATTTTAAGAGATGCTATCAATGCCCTACTTTTCAAAGTTGAATTGAATTATGGCAGCAATATGTAGCATGATGTTTGCACAAAAGAATGAATGCTAGCAACAAACACCATGTGACAGGCAGAAAATGGCAGAAGCACAGTTGTTGTTTGAGAAACGCAAGACCATTTTGAAGTGGTATTAATCATGGGTAAAGAAGTCCACAGGGAAGTGTAATAGTACCTAAGTGGATTAAATCCCACTTGAATCCATCTTGATGGAGGGCAGCAGCTTCTGTTAGAGAGTTTCAGATGGTTTGGCCCAATAACTCCAGGATCAATCATTTATCATTAAAGTGTGTGTGTGTGTGTGTGTGTGTGTGTGTGTGTGTGTGTGTGTGTGTGTGTGTGTGTGTGTGTGTGTGTGTGTGTGTGTGTGTATGCCACCTTTTTCCCCATAGAAAACCCAAGGTAGCTCACAATAAGTAAAACTATGCAACCATCAACAGTTTTGAAATACCATATATATGTATCATATTAAAAATAATTAAACATATATCAAGATTTAATTTTTTAAAAAAAATTTGTAAAAATTTAAAACTTTTCAAAATTTCCAAGTTTAATAAACACAAGACTTCTGAGACATTTATGGCTTAAGTGCTTACCTGAAAGGAAGATCTTTGTCTGATGATGGAGGGGGCCATTCTCAGAGGAATGTATTCTACAGCTTGGGAGCACCCATTAAGAAATCACTTTATTGAGTAAAAGATGAAGAGTATCTCTCATGCAAAAAAGAAAGCAACCATATTTCAGCATTAACACAGATGAAAACAAGGATTCAAACCTAGAGTTTTACAAGTTTAATCTGCCAGTTTTAGTTTCTCCCCTATTCAAATGTCAAGTGAATTTCACCTTGAGTATGAAGATTTTGGCAAATAATGGTATGTTTTTATGGGAAGAACACAATTGTTTACATGCCTCAGCCAGAAGGACTAAATAAGACAACTGTGGCCCTGATAGTCTTCCATCCCTAGGAGTTGATCCCCAGTATAATACTGTGCTATCTTAAAGTAGTCTCTAAAAGACTAGGAGGCATAAGTTTTCAAGGGCTGCAAAACAATTCTTCAGAGAATGCAGCATTAATATATAGATACATGGGGAGGGGAGGAATGTGGAATATAATGCAAATGCAAAATATCTAGTACAGCCATTGTCTTAAAAATAGTTATTATGGATTACTTATCAGTACTTGCAAGGAGAAAAGTACAGGTCCGAAGAATGGCTGTTAAAAACCATTCCAAATTTTATTAATAGATTGCAAATGCACTTATCCCATGGAAATCTGAACTGTTTTGACAACTTATTTATAAGAAAATATAATAAGTAGCTTTGTCTTGCCTCACCTCCAACTCTCTGTGTAGTCTAAAATCCAACAGCCATCTGTCCTAGAGCAAGTTCACTCTCTTAGCCATTTGTATGTTTCAGACACTGGTCATCAATATAATTGGAGCACACAGTTTCCTTTTGATCTCTCTGGGCTTGACATGCCTTCTCAAGAATTAGATAAGGTGAAACTCGGAAAATTAGAATATCATGCAAATGTTCATTCAGTCCAGTAATGCAACTTAAAAGGTGAAACAAATATATGAGATAGACTCATTACATGCAAAGCGAGATAGTCCAAGCCTTACTTTGTTATAATATTGATGCTTATGGCTTACATCTTATGAAAACCCCAACCCCACAATCTCATGTACCCCATAATCATCACATAATCTCATGTATGCAGTATGCCATGATCATCATAATTATATCTTGCTTTGCATGTAGTGAATCTATCTCATATATTTGTTTTACCTTTTAAGTGAAATGAATGAACATTTGCACGATATTCTAATTTTCCGAGTTTCACCTTTATGTCAGGGGGTTTCTAGGGGTCCTATGAGGCTTTGGTGGGGGCAGAATACTGTGTATGATGCAGTCTACCACAACTCCCTTTCCCCCAAGCAATTGCCAGCCTCCCAGAAGGACCCAAATCACCTGATCACAGAGAGAGTGGATTTTGCATAGTAGCGTGGATGTCTCATTAGTCTCAGCAGTATGTGTTGGAAGCAGAGAGCCAGGTGCTCATCCAAGTAAAAAATAGAAATCAACAGGGTAAAGTCCTAAAGAGAACTTTATTTTCTATTCCATAAAATGAAGAAGCATAAACTGTAAAGAAAAAAGTCTCAAAGAAATAGTCATCATTCCATCAGAATGTCCATAAAGCTGTGAAGAAAAAGAACTTCCAGAAGTCCCAAAGTCCAGGATAGCCCATAAAATGGCTCAGTGTTGAGATCTTCCAGGCAAAGCATTTTTCAAAGTCCAAATTCTGCCCTTTCAGGGCTCATGCATCTATTGGTAGTGGTTTTATTCCCTCCAGGGAATGTGGAATTTAACTAGCAAGATAGCCTTCTCAAGAGTCCAGTAGAGAACCCATTTGGATCTGAAAAGGTACTGCTTTTATATAGAGAAAAGGAGACACTTTCTCCCTCCCCTCTAGGAAGTCTCCCATGTAAGGAAACCTTCCAGAAGCCTCTGGCTTGATCTACCTCTAGAAGCCTGTGGAAATCCCCCAATTTGAGGAGTATCTCCCTCAAGAATTTGAGAGATAAGAATTAAAACTGCACATCGAGGCAGACAGGGACACCAGAATTCTTACCGCGAGCCCTTCCGAGCACGGGCGCAGCCATCTCCAGCCGGGCCAGGGAAGAGGAGGAGGACCAGCTGGGCGGGGGGAGGCCAGCCATTCGCCCCACCGCGAGCCCTTCCGAGCCCGGGCGCAGCCATCTCCAGCCGGGACAGGGAAGAGGAGGAGGACCAGCCAGGCGGGGGGAGGCCAGCCTTTCGCCCCACCGCGAGCCCTTCCGAGCCCGGCCGCAGCCATCTCCAGCCGGGCCAGGGAAGAGGAGGAGGACCAGCTGGGCAGGGGGAGGCCAGCCATCTGCCCCACCGCAAGCCCTTCCGAGCACGGGCGCAGCCATCTCCAGCTGGGCCAGGGAAGAGGAGGAGGACCAGCCAGGCGGGGGGAGGCCAGCCTTTCGCCCCACCGCGAGCCCTTCCAAGCCCGGGCGCAGCCATCTCCAGCCGGGCCAGGGAAGAGGAGGAGGACCAGCCGGGCGGGGGGAGGCCAGCCATTTGCCCCACCGCGAGCCCTTCCAAGCCTGGGCGCAGCCATCCCCAGCTGCCTGGCACCAACGGAGCGCCGAAGGAGAGGACCAATTGACAGAAGGGAAGAAGGCAGAGGAGGAAAACCAGGGGGCAAGACTCAGAGCCCCATGCAAAGGATAAGTAGCTGACATGCAAAAATTTTGATGACTTAATATAATAACTCACATAAAGACTTTATGCCGACTTAATATAGCAACTGACATAGAGACTGTGTTTAAAGTGTAATAATATGCATGATAATATGTTGTTTAAAATGTTCTACACTTTTTAAAACTGTGATAAACTGTATGAGGGGGGAAAATGGCGTAGAAACCGGCAAACCACGCCACAAAACCTGCCAAGAGAACCCTATTGACCAAAACAAAAGGCAAAACAAAGGGGCAGGCTAGGTGATACAGGATGCTTAACACCACAGAGCGGAGGAAGGGGAGGGACAGGAAAGAGGGGGGATAAATGCAATGTTGCAAGGAACAATACTGCATAGGGACATGGAATGTGAGATCAATGAACCAAGGTAAACTGGAAGTGGTAAAAATGAGATGGAAAGAATAAGCATTGACATCTTGGGCATCAGTGAGCTAAAATGGACAGGGATGGGTGAATTCAGCTCTGGAAACCATCATATCTACTACTGTGGGCAAGAAAACCTTAGAAGAAATGGAGTAGCCATAATTGTCAATAAAAGAATGAGAAAAGCAGTAATGGGATACAACCTCAAAAATGACAGAATGATATCAGTCAGAATTCAAGGCAAACCCTTCAATGTCACTGTGATTCAAATATACGCACCAACCACTGGTGCAGATGAAGCCACAATGGACCAGTTCTATGAGGACCTAGAACACCTCATAGAACAGACACCAAGAAATGATGTCCAAATTATATTAGGAGACTGGAATGCCAAAGTAGGAAATCAAAAAGTGGAGGGAATAACAGGCAAATTTGGTCTTGGAACACAGAATGAAGCAGGGCAAAGATTGATAGAGTTCTGCCAAGAGAACGCACTGGTCATAGCAAACACTCTCTTCCAGCAACACAAGAGGCGACTTTACACATGGACATCACCAGATGGCCAACACCGAAACCAAATTGACTACATACTCTGCAGCCAAAGATGGAGAACCTCCATACAGTCAGCAAAAACAAGACCCGGAGGAGACTGTGGCTCAGATCACAACCTACTGATCGCAAAATTCAGGTTAAGACTAAAGAAAATAGGGAAAACAAGGAGACCAGACAGATATCACGTAGAAAGTATCCCTAAAGAATACACGGTGGAGGTGATGAACAGATATAATGGCTTAGACTCAATAGACAGAGTGCCAGAAGAACTATGGACAGAGATAAGGGACATCATGCAGGAAGCAGCAAAGAAAACCATACCAAAAGAAAAGAAGCATAAGAAAGCAAAATGGTTGTCTGATGAGGCTCTTAAAATAGCAGAGGAAAGAAGGAATGCAAAAGTCAAAAGAGTAAGGAAAAAATACAATCTTTTGAACACAGAATTTCAAAGAAAAGCAAGGAGAGATAAGGAAAACTACCTAAAAGAACAGTGCAAAGAAATGGAGGAAAACAACAAAAGAGGCAGGACTAGAGATCTCTTCAGAAAAATTGGGGAAATAAAGGGAACATTTAAAGCAAAAATGACCATGATAAGGGACAAAGACGGAAAAGAGCTAGCTGATGCAGAAGAGATTAAGAAAAGATGGAAAGAGTACACAGAGGAACTTTACAAAAAGGACCTCAACACTCCTGATAATCACAATGATGAAAAATTGAACTTGAGCCAGACATTCTGGAGAGCGAAGTCATAAAGGCCCTAAAGAGCACTGCAAACAACAAAGCTAGTGGAGATGATGGTATCCCAGTTGAATTTTTCAAAGCTCTAAAAGATGATGGCGTCAAATTACTACATTCAATATGCCAGCAAATTTGGAAAACAAAACAGTGGCCACAGGATTGGAAAAGATCAGTATACGCCCCAATCCCAAAAAAGGGCAATGCCAAAGAATGCTCAAATTATCGAACAATTGCACTCATCCCACACGCCAGCAAGGTGATGCTCAAGATAATACAGGATAGACTTCAACAACATGTGGAGAGAGAACTACCAGAGGTGCAGGCCGGTTTCAGAAGAGGTAGGGGGACTAGAGACCACATTGCCAACATACGTTGGATCATGGAGAAAACAAAGGAATACCAGAAACAAGTTTACTTTTGTTTTATTGACTACACTAAGGCATTTGACTGTGTAGACCACAACAAGATGTGGCAAGTAATTAAAGAGATGGGAATACCAGAGCACCTCATATGTCTCCTGAGAAATCTGTACATGAACCAAGAAGCAACAGTTAGGACAGAACACGGAATGACAGAGTGGTTTGGAATAGGAAAAGGAGTAAGACAAGGCTGCATTTTGTCACCATGCTTATTCAACCTATACACAGAGCACATAATGCGCAGTGCAGGGATGGAGGAATCACAATATGGGATTAAAATCGCTGGGAGAAACATCAATAATCTGAGATATGCAGACGATACCACCCTAATGGCAGAAAGTGAGGAAGACCTAAAGAACCTCTTGATTGGATTGAAGGAGGAGAGTGCAAAAGCTGGCCTGAGACTCAATATCAAGAAAACCAAGATAATGGCAACAGGCCCCATCAGTTCCTGGAAAATAGATGGGGAAGAAGTAGAAGCAGTGACAGATTTTACATTCTTAGGATCAAAGATCACTGCAGATGGAGATTGCAGCCATGAAATAAAAAGGCGAATGATTCTTGGGAGACAAGCCATGAGAAACCTGGGGAACATAGTGAAAAGCAGAGATATCACATTACAAACAAAAATTAGAATAGTCAAAGCAATGGTATTCCCAGTGGTAATGTACGGATGCGAGAGCTGGACAATAAGGAAAGCTGAACACAGAAGAATAGATGCCTTTGAGATGTGGTGTTGGAGGAGAGTTTTGAGAGTACCCTGGACAGCGAGGAGAACAAATAGGTCAATCTTAGAAGAAATCAACCCTGACTGCTCATTGGAAGGTCTAATAGTAAAGACGAAGCTAAAGTACTTTGGACATCAAATGAGAAGGGAGGATTTGCTTGAGAAGGCCTTGATGTTGGGAAAGGTGGAGGGCAAAAGAAGAAGGGGGAGGCCAAAGATGAGATGGCTAGATGGGATTGTAGACTCAATGGGTACAGAACTGGGAGTGCTGAGGGGGATGGTGGAGGACAGAGGCGCCTGGAGAACAATGGTCTATAGGGTTGCAAAGGGTCGGAATCGACTGTGCGACTGAACAACGACGAGGCCTATCCAGGCCTGGCTGCCTTAAAAGGAATGAGAGACAGAGCAAAAAAGGCCAAACTGTATATGTACTTAAATAAGGGGAGGGGGAACCGTTTGAGGTGAAAAAATCAACAAGTCTTCAGTTTTCTTACTTACCGTATTTATTCGTGTATAACGCGCACTCGTGTATAACGCGCACCCCTAATTTTCCATGAAACCTCGGTATAAAATTATATCGGTGAAAAAGCTTGTTCATAAGAGCACGCCTTAAAACATTGAGGGAGGGGGGATAATCAGACCCACCTGTTGCAGGGTAAAGAAAATGCAATCCGAAACGAGCACTTCCGACCCCCAGGAGCCTCGCTTGAACTGCGAGCTACCTCCGGGCCACGCCTCGTCTCCCGCGCCACCCAATCAGATCCCGTCAATTTCTTCAAAGCCACCCCCCGCCTCCCCTTCAATAGACAGCCGACCCAATTCTAAAAAGGAAGTAAAAGAGGCTCGCGACGGGGGTGGGACACCAGTCCTCATTTATAATGCGCACCCCAACTTTGATTTCTTTTTTTTGGTATAAAATTTTGCGCGTTATACACGAATAAATACGGTAGTATTTATATTTGGATGATGTCCCCTGCTGTAGAGTCAAACCTTGGGTTGGCTTTAGAAGAACAAACTCACTTCATAGTATTTTAACTAGCACTGATCTTGACAGCTGTATGCAACCATTGAATAGAGATATTAAAGGGCACTTTAAGTGCCATGACTGTTCAGTGTGTGGATTCACTTCAGATGCAACAACCATTACCATACCAGGGACAGAATATACATATGACATTAAGAGGTTCAGAACCTGTAAAAGTAGAAATGTCGTGTAGAGTTTTAGAGCTTTTAGGGGTTAAATGTGTATATGTGGGGTGGGAGTATGTTGATAATTTTTGTATAGTTGTATTTTGTTTAGGTTTTGTTGGGTCGATAAGTGGTTTTTCAATCTTGTTGTTCTGTGCAGGACAATGTCAATAAAGATCTATCTAATCTAATCTAATTTATGGATTTGCCCCTATGAAAAATGCTATATCGGAAAAACTAGGCGATCTTTGAACACTCGAATAATCGAACACAGGTCTCGTATCAGGAGCCAAACCCCTAACGCACCCTTAGTCTTGCATTATCTTGAGAAGGGACACATGGACAGCCATTTCAGGTTTGTCGCATTAGATACTGCTTTGCAAAACTTGATATTGATAGGAAGCTACTCCAAAGGGAGGTTTATTACATTCACAAATATGGGACCATGGAACCTAAAGGGTTAAATTGTGAATTTGATTTTGCTTGCTTTCTGTAAAGAACTCCTTTCAGCACTGACTTTTCTTGACAATTACGTCCACATGTGCTAAATTTCTACAGTATATTAACACCAGGGTTGCCTAGTCAGATTTAATGTCGTGAGCACTAAAAGAAGTTCACACAAAGAGGCTTGAGACGCTTATAAAATAACTGGTATGGATAAGATTTTTTTTAGTTTAGTTTAATTTCTGGTGTTCATGCTTGCTTTTGGGAACAAGATAGTTGCTACTCGCTATGTAAGAATCTGTTTCATATCGATCATTCTAAGACCTTAGATTTTTGCTTCCCCTTTTGCTTCCCTTTACTGCAGATATTAGTTTTTGACCTTCTCTGTACTTTATGAGCAAATGTATACACTGTGCCATGGTTTATTGGTCTATCTATAACTCAATTGATGTATTTCTTATTATATTATATTATAGTTTTCCTGATGAAAGATCATTCTGAAAAGCTTGTTTAACCAGATCAGCTTTGATCAACCTTATTTTGGATCACTGTATTGTTATGAATTCACTGTGAAGGAACATACTTTATTTCAACTTTATGATACATATCTCAATTCAACTCTATTGTGAAGAAACAGACCATTATTTTGTTTAATAAGTATTTACAAATCAAGAAGACTTTTATTTAAAGACAGTGTTTGAAATACAAATATAAATGCTAAGTAAGAAAACTGAAGACTCTTGTTGATTTTTCACCTTAAAAGGAATGAGGCCTGTCTTTGAGCTGACAGGGCCTAACAGAGGCATAGCTGCTTTAAAGAATTGAGCAGACAACCAAAGATCACGACAAGATAGACCTTTCCTTGGATTTATTCTGCACCTTCTTCACCCAATGTGCAATGGTGTGATTTTCTGTGTTGGTTTTGGCTTTTTTCCATTGGGGAAAAATTGATTATTATTTTTCTGCAAGGAAGGTAAAAGAGGAGACCAGTGTAGCAATTGCTTTCTAATGACACATACAGCTACAGCTAAGAGAATGGAGAAGAAAGGCAAACGCATCCTGAAATGAAATTGTTGGAAACATGACAGGCAGATGATCTTTTCTTAAAGGCCTAAGAAACACATCTGGAGAATAAATGGACATAAGATAGAGCAGGGCACCAGCTTTAAATACTTGGGAGTATTCAGGCTCAAGGAATGCCCATTCCACACACACTGTTCTTACAGCCTAGAGATCTAAGCCAGGGCCCCTATTTTCTTGGCTCCAGTGTCTTGGAGACACATTGTTGCCCCAGCCCCATACCTGCTCCAACTTGAGACACCAGGTCATTGGAGGGCATTTACATTAGCCCAATGTCAGGTTCTCCTTTCTGCAGCCGAGGGAAAGTTCCAAAGAACACCAGTGTCAGAGAGACTAGTCCCCTGTGACACTGGAGAAATCGAAACCATAGAACACATTCTCTGGATCTGCCATTTTTATAGAGACGTTCGGAACAAGTTTGTATTTCTTCTGCTCTGCAAGTATCCTGGCTGGTGAAACAGCACATACACCCACTGGCTGCTATCAGATGAAAGGCCCACCTTCACCCACAACATTGCAAGGTTCTGCGCTGCAGCATGTAAGATCAGAAGAACAATCCTAGCAGGTTCTTCAGCTAAATAAACTACCAGAGCTAGAGTATAGGCTAGTAATAGCTGTAACATTATTGATCTTATGTACCAATTTTACTTCTCCTAACTCTGAGCAGAAATGCTCCTTTTTAAGCATCCCCATTTTAACTTCTGTCTCTTGATATCTTTAAGTACCTTTATTTTAGCTTCTGTTCCTTTTACCATACTATGCTGGTCTTTGACCATAATAGATTGATTGATTGACAGGCAGATGTTGTCACCACTAGTCTCCTAGTGTAACCACCTACAATGATACCAATAGTGATATATTATTTGACTCCAGTGTGGCAGACAGGTGCGCCAATATTGATATATTCTTTGACTCCAGTGTGGCAGACAGGTGCGACATAGTGCTCTCCATGCTGGAAACCACTGTAGCTTTTGAAATTGGCTTATAGAGATGTGTGGTTTGTCTGAAATAAACAAAATCATAAGAAGGGTTCAATTTGAGCCGGAATCAATTCCCAGAGCCCAGTGATGGTTATTCCCATGAGTAGAATGGTCAATATTGAACGTTCCAGCATCAGGTTGGGCAGCAGAATGAAAGGTTTTACAATAGAAATTGGCACAGGATTGGGACCTGATTTCCAGGACCAAGAGGATTCTACATTACAATAATACTGTTGCATCTTGAAATACCTGCAGTTTCCTCAGTCTGAAAAACCTTGGTGGGCAAGGAAGGAAGGGAAGGAGGAAGGGGGTGGGAATGGAGACTTGCTGAAATGTTTGTGGCTGCAACTTTTTAGTCTAGGAGATTTAGGATTTGTGAGTTCACCACAAACATGTTTCTAGGCTCAATATATTATCCAGTAAAGTGCAACAAGAACTGAGGGAAGGCTAAGGAGAAGATTACTTGGGCAAAAAGAAATGGCATGAACTAAATTAGCTTTCTAGCTGTCATACAGATTACCAAACCAGCAGGGAGTATAAAGCATATAGCCTGATTCTCAACCATTTCACTTTGATCTATTCCAGGATCCATCCCCTGAAGAATTGCAAGGCTCAGGAGCCCCTAAGTAATATCTTTGTAATATGTGCAACTGTTGGAGGGGAAATGCAGAGTTCAGAATTGTGTGCTTGGCAAGCATGAGGTTTCCCTTTAAAATATTGATCAGAAAGAAGAACAGTATAATCTTTAAAAAGCAAGCAGCAGAAAGTAGGAAATATGTACAGTATCTCAGAAGAGATCATTAAATAGAGAAAAAGCAATATATATCTAAATTGCAGGGAAATCTCCTCCAGGCAGCATAAGATAAATCCATACATATTGTAAGATCAATATTGAAACTGTGTAATGCAGACTAAGAAAAATGCAACAAATGGATCATTGGGAGGGGAAGAAGTTTTCCCCTAAAGGCTGTACTAGTCAAATACAAACTCACACATACCTGCAAGGGTTGTAAATCCTTGTGTGTCTCTGCATCATAAGTGAGGATGAAGAGCTACAAAAAGTTTAGTCTTACCCTGTGAAGGGGCAGCATATTCTCTGCTGCTAGCACCTTAACTTGTTCACATAAAGTGTGCATTTTGAACAAACTGCAAACCTTATACAATTTGCTCATTTTGCACAAAACTGCAGCAGCACTGCCTTGCTGTGTAATTTTTTAAAAAACAGATTGTTTCCATAATTAAAAACAATAAAAGATGGTCTTTCTATGCTTGTGGTGCATGTGTATGTGATTTCTGTCACAAAAGGAAAAAAACACCAGTTTTGCAGACTATTGTAGAAACATTTTGCAGAAATTGCAGAAACTCTGATAGAGAGCCAGCACAAAGGCTAAAGACTGTCTTCTTTGCTCTTGTGAAGGAGATTCCTGGGCAGTCCTTTATGTGGCTACTCACAAATAAGCTTGCCTGAGAATCGTGGGACTTAATCCAATGGAAACATGTAGGATTGCACCTTGATTATTACAGTTGTGGATTCTTACAGAGCAAAGTTTAGGATGAAATGCCAGATTTTAGCCTGAACAGTCTTGATTTGTTTATTGGTGCAAGGTAAGTTTTAAAAGAGAATAATGTACCATAACAACCTTCTAACTACAGAGCCAAGGAAAATCCATTGTCATACTTTTAGCACCCTTTTTCTTTGTTATTGTATCTCTCTTGCTTTTCTTTCATTTATATAAAACAGCCATCTCTCATCATAGACTGCAGACACTCGGAACATCTTTATTTTCTTTATTACATTTCTGTATCACTCATTTGGATTGTATCCCACTCTGAGTGGCGTAAAAGCAAATATCAATAAATAGAATAAAAATGTAAACCACTGGGACAGCATCTTAGGACCATATTTAAAGGCCATGGAACTAGGGGTGCTTATTGTCTGCAACATAGGTTCAGTTTGTAAGAAACACTGAACTTGAAAAGAAAGCTCTTCAGCCAGTTGAAAAACAACATCTTGGTTATAAATGAGAAATGTAAACAATCTTCTAACAGTTAGCACACTCTGTAGGGTTGGTGGAATAGTGGCCTTCCAGATGTTGTTGGATTTTAAATCCTATCAACCCTAGCTGGAATAATCAATGCTGCGAATTAGAGTTCTACAACATTGGGGCAAATGACTATTGTGACACATGACACAGAAGAAACCCTGACGTGGTAAATACCTGGTTATTGTCCTTACTCTTTGATTTTCCATAAGCTACTGTCTGATACAAAAGAAAAGGAAAAAAGTAAAGAAAAAAGTGGGCAGAGAGGCCTACTTTTAAAGTACTGTAATGTTAAATATTATATATGTTTACATAAAGCTGAAATATTTCATAACTATCTACATATGTTGGTGTGTCTATGAATATTTTCTTCACAAGCTGGAGTTATAAGAAACTATACAGCAGCTAAAGCTTTTTCATTAATATAACTTTCTCACCTAATGAAGAAGGAACGATGCTCTGACATGCGTCAGTTACACATAAATTGTTATGAAATGATCTTACCTTGGAGACATTCTCTTCCTTCAAAAAAAAAACAGTGCTGTTTATCCCTTTCCTGCTCTTTCTGTTCTTACAAATAGAAAAGTAAGCCTCGGTTATGTCTCCATTCCCTGCCACAGCAAGGACAGTCTATTATTGTCGTCTTATGCTGGCAGATGAAGTCATCTCTCCTGCCCTGGAGTTATAATCCTCTGAATTTCCCCTCTAACACACTACTTGGATTTAGGTCATGTAGGTAGATTTTCTGTCAAAGTCCATGCATTTGAAAACAGGACTTTGTATGACACGGTTGCTATTAGTGGCTGGTGATTCTCCATCTGCAGCAGCTTGCACACAGATTGTAGAGTTTCTCCAAACAACTGTGAACATTTTTGGTGTTTTTTTAAAAAGAACTGTGCTGGCTTGGAGGAATGTCTCCCAGTTCTGTGTTCTACTGCTGAGTTCTCACAGAAAAACAGACAGCCCTATAGAAAGAGAGCTACAATGGGAAGCAAGGTATAGCAGCTATTTCCAGTGGACCATCTTATGAGAACAAAGAACACTGGAGATGTTGTCACTTCTGTAAATTGGAATAAAATTAGCAAATTGACAAAGGAAGCTAGTTTTACTCTTCTTAAACTATATGTTGCTTAGCAGAGAACATTCCTAACTTTCAGTCCCTTTCTAACCAGCAAAGAGTGGGTCCCCATGGTGCTTTTTCTCTGACAGTTAGGAAGAGACTAAATGTTACATACAGTAGACCCTCACATAACAATGTTATTTGGTTCCCCAAGTAGTGTTGCTAAGCGATTTTTGTTGTTATGTGAGTTTTTGTGGAGTTTTCTGCATAACAACATTTTTGTCCAGATAATGACAGTTATTTTAGCAATGTTGTCCGGACAACGACACTAAAACATTGTTATGCAGGGGAACACGTGGTGCATAACGATGTGTTGTTAAGCAAAAATGATGCTATCCAAATGTGTTGTTATGTGAGGGTTGACTGTACTAAACAACAGGATTTCAGCCTGTGCATATAACAGTTGTTGTGAGACAGTAGTTAGCTCCTTGGGCTGGGACAAGGGATATCCAATTGATAGTCTTTGCTAAACAACCATGCAGCTCACTGGGGAAACTTGAACCAGTCATTCTTTCTCTGCCTGCCTTTTCCCACAGGGTTGCTGCTGTGAGAATTAAGTAGACCTCGGAATGTAAGGCTTAAATATTGATTAGCTAAAATTAGAAGTTAGAAACTGGGAAATTATTTGGTGGTATCAGTGTTTAAACTTGAAAATTAAACCCATTAAATTAGCATTCAACTGGTTTGGGCACAACAGGAATGGCATTGCCAGAGTCTCAGTAGCTTTGCAGCAGTATAGGAGGAAGGGCTGACTAACTTTATATAAAGTAATGGGTTTCAACCTTGGGAGTCCTGACAGGCTGTTAGCTTCCCTGAAGCCTACAGAAATACTATAGGAAATTAATTGTTTTAATTAAGATTCCTGGGAACTGTACTCTCACTCCCATTTATATCTTAGGGTTCCCAATGAATATAATTTGCAGGAGCTCAGAAAAGTGACACAGATTCTTGGTCGGGTGAACCACAGTTTCTGAGTGTGCTTCTATGCCCAAGCTTGAGTTGCTCAATATAATCTAGTTTTTTGGAGAGAAGCATAGAAGGTTTTTTGTTTTGAGAAGGGATATAACTCCCTCTACAGAGAAGCATACAGCTAATGTTTCAATGAGTTTAAAAATCACATGAAAATTATTTTTTAAAATATTACTTCTCAACATATTTAAAATTAACTAATTTAATATTAATACATTAATTTTAACACATTCCCAAGCTCTGGAATAAAGTAGAGCAGAAGAGAGCAAAGAAAGGTTTGAAATAATTTAACAAGATTACAATTATCAGCCAATGAACTGGGGGAAAATAACAGCAAACCTAAACCCTCCTTTATTTCTAACTAAAACTACTGCACTTTTACAACCAATAAACTGCTACCCATTCTGGACAGCAATAATTTCCTTCACAAGTCTACAGACAACTCTTCAGTCAAGAAGAGCAACAACAGACAATAGACACTATAATTTATTTATTGTTTATTGTTTATTTATGTATTTATTTGATTTCTATACCGCCCATCTGGGTGTTATCCCACTCTGGGTGGTGAACAAACAGAAAATAAATAACAATACCCACAACTGAATACCCACAACTCTATAACTGAAACAGATGCAGGGACCATATCCCACATCAAAACCTAATGCCATAATGGCGAACCTTGGCATTCCAGATGTTCTTGGACTTCAATTCCCAGAAGCCCAAGCACCCTGTGAATCCACACAAATGGATTTAATGCAATTTATCTGGCCCATGCTGCCCTCGCCACCCCCGGGAAGCGGAAGTAAAATGCGCCCGTATGGGGGACAGCATGGGCTGGATGAATCACAGTAAATCCATTTGTATGGATTCACAGGGTGCTTGGGTTTCTGGGAATTGAAGTCCAAGAACATCTGTAGTGCCAAGGTTTGCCATCACGGCCCTAATGCCTACTCTGTCCACCCAGGCAAATGCATACCTAATAATGTTGTGCACAACATGGATATAGTGACCCATGTCACTTAAACTGATGTACACACTTATCTGCCAGCAATGCCTGCCTCCATCTTATACAGGAAAATAGTTTGGTCTGCCTGGAGAATAAGGAATGTTGTAAATGAGACACTAGAAAGGTCAGAAACTCACAGGAGAACAGTTCATTCTCTCAGCACACTTTGCCACTGTTCTTAAGGGGGCCATGTTTGGATGAAGAAAGACTCATGTATGAAACTACTCAGTTACAGTTTATCAGGAAATTCAATTTTGTCGCCTGTGATCAAGATAATGGGTTTCTCCCTCTACAGGCATTAATTAGCTTTTCAGTGCCAGGAAATGTGTTATAATCAACACTGCTAGGGCACATGATTTTAATCTTTTTAAACAACTGGAGCAACACTGAACATAGTCATCAGCAAAAAGTGACGGTGGGTGCTAGTAATTATGTTTTTCCTGGGGCAACCAACAGTTTTAAGGACTATGCTGTAGGAGGGATTGGTTACCTCCTTCTTCCCAACAGACCCCTGTTGCCATGGAATTGATCTTGAATGGCTGAGCACAGCTTCTGTTTTCTAAAGCGATGTAGCCCTCATGAGGCAGTGGTTAAAGAGCACTGGTGGTGCAGCGGTTAAACTGCTGCACTACAGTCAAAACTCTGTTTACAATCTGAGTTTGATCCTGACAGGAATCAAGGCTGACTCAGCTTTCCGTCCTTCCATGTCGGTAAAATGAGTAAAGGTAAAAGTTGGCCTTGCTCGAAAGCCAGTCGTATCCAACTCTAGGGTTCAGTGCTCATCTCTATTCACAGCCAAAGAGCCAGCACTGTCTGTATCTGCAGAGTTTTCTGTGGACATATGGCAGGCATAACTAGACACTGGAGTGAACGAAACGCTGTTTACCTTCCCACGAAAGTGTTATCTATTTATCTACTTGCAATTTCTTGCTTTCGAACTGCTAGTACCCATTAGCAAAATGCTATTTACCTTTGCCCAGAGAGTGCACTAAGCGTCTACCCTCAAATTTATCTTCATGGCTGATTACAGGTTTGAATCAAGGTCAAATCTGCACTCCTAGTATAACTCGCTTTCTGACTATTTAGCAGAAACCACACCTTTGCCTTTTGGTGCACTTTAGCGGCATCCATAGCCAAGTACCAGCCCTCTTCCCGTGAAGTGATGCCATGCGGCTTTGCTTTTCATCCAAACGAGACAGCCACTTTGACGAGGCTCACTGTGTCAGAAGCTCATCTGACAATTCTGTGGCACTTATCAAGTTGTACCATAGGGAAGCAGTGCTCAGAAAAAGCAGCATCTGTACAGCTCTGAGTTGATTTAATTAATAATTAATTATCTGCAGCAACCTCAGTTCTGAGACACAGCAACCCTTGCCAGGATTTCCTATGTATAAAATACATTTGTTATGCTCTGATATTATCTTCTTCTGTGGATGCTCTGGGGTTGTGGAGCTTGTTGAGGACCACACAGGCCACACTGGCTTTTCTCCCCGTAGGCATACTATAGAAATTAAATTCCTGACCCCTGACTCTTCAACCAGGTAATCATATCTCCCCAGCCTTGGCAGGCCTGCACTGGTTACCTGTTGCCCACCATGTTAGATACAAAGTGTTAATTTTATCATAAAAGGCCATATATGGTTTGGGACCTTGTTATCTGTCAGAGCGTCTCTCCCTCAGAGCAACTCCCTGCATCACCCGTTCGTCACCATCTATGCAGCTTTAGGTGCCGACCCCAAGGATGGCTAGAAAATCTATAACTAGCAACAGGGCCTTCTCGGTGCCAGCGCGAAGTGGAGCAGCACCAGGCCCCATCCCTGGATATCTTCAAAAAAACAATTAAAAACTTTTCTATTCAAGGAAGCTTTTTAGAATGTTATCCCATGAGCAAGAAATTAACCAGTCATTATTTTAGGATTCTCTATGTCCATAGACACCAGTTATTTTATTTTATGATGTATTTATTTGGTTGGCTTATTTTTAATTTGTTGTGTGCTTTATTATGTTATTTGATAGTTATATGCACACTGCCCAGAGTGGGAAATTTCCCAGATGGGTGGTATAAAAATGCAATCAATCAATCAATCCAACTCATTTCTCTGGCCAGCAGTTCTCTACCCTCTTAGCTATGCTCCAACATGGTCATCTTAGTCCTTAGTTGTATTATATTCATTTACTCTGGTTTTTTGCTCACTATGTCTGATAGCTTGCTGAGAAAAATAATAACTTAAAGGTGGCTGAAGCTATTCGTTAATATGTATTAAAGGCAAAATTGTGGGTCACTAAGAAGTATAACTATTCTCTTCTGAATTGGATCCCAATTGGATTCTGTTAGACTGCATTTTTCTCTGTAATATTCATCTATGCCTCTTCTTTTCCTTAAGTATTGTAGTAATTAATAACACCAAATGTTTATGAATCTTGGGATCCTATAGATTGAAAGCCTTGATGCTGGGAAAGATCGAGGGCAAAAGAAGAAGGGGGAGGCAGAGAATGAGATGGATAGATGGTATTGTTGACGCAATGGGCATAGAACTGGGCATGTTGAAAAGGATGTTAGAGGATAGGGGTGCCTGGTGTGCAATGGTCTATGGGGTTGCAAATGGTCGGACTCAACTATTCGAACAAACAACAACATAGATTGTTCATTTGCTATAGAATAGCTACATGGAATTTTAAATCAGTTCTCGTTGTTTCATTAGCCTAGAAAAAATTGTGCTAATGTGTCTATGTTCTCCTTTTCCCTAGGTTAGAATTTGCACTCCCCATCAAGTACAATTTTTGATTTGCAAATGAAGAAGATGAGAATGTTGAAAATGAAATGTTTTGCCATGGGTTACAGAGAAATTCATTAGCAGGGCTGGTAATGGAATTGGGCTGCCAGGTTTCCTTCACATGCTTCATCGGTCCAATTTAATATTAGTGCCAAATCAATTCAAAGCTATTTTGACCTTATTTGTTCAGTGCTCCAGAGCTGTCTAAGCCAGAGGCTGCAACAATAATAGAAATGATAAAATGGAGCAAAAATAACAACAGCAAAACATAAAACACACAGATACAAGTTAGAAAAACTGTTACCAGATTAAGCACCTACTGTATACATTGAAAGTTGATTTTCATTGAAAGTTTTCCCTATACATAATGGTAAAATAAATTAGACTTTGCCAGCTTTAGGTACTAAGTCCTTTACAAGCAGAACCAGAATAAACCATGCTTATGATATTGAAACATAGAATAACTGAGTTGGAAGTAGGGTTGCCAGATGTATCCTAAAGGAGGACATGTCCTCCTTTTCTATAATTTGTCCTCCCGTCCTCCCTTACCTACTGTAAGTCCATATGTACATACAGTAGGTAAGGGAGGATGGGAGGACAAATTATAGAAAAGGAGGACATGTCTTCCTTTAGATACCATCTGGCAACCCTAGTTGGAAGGGGCCTTTTAGGCCATTGAGCCCAACCCCGTGCTCAATGAATCAAAGTAGGTCTGAATCAAAATAGATCTGGCAATGGCTGTCCAATTCTCTTTTGAATACTTCCAGTGTTGGAGTGCTCACCACCTCTTGGGGCAATTGGTTCCACTGTTATACTGCTCTAACTATTAAGAGGTTTTTTTCTGATATTCAGCCTTCCTGTAGTTTCAGCCCTTTATTGTGTGTCTTTCACTCCTCTATATCAGGGGGGGGGGGACTTTTCACGCAGCGGGCTGGTCATGTGGTTGAAAGGACCAATCACATGGTTTCTTCCACCATAAAATGCGTCTGTGGCTATTGTAAATATGATTACATCAGCTGCAGGTGCATTTACGGCAGCTTTTAGGGCAGACACAGGTGCATTTACACATGTGCAGGTATGTTTTACAGCTGTTGTAAATGCACCCACTTCCATGAGCAGTGAGGGCGGCGGCAGGTCACATGAAATGCTGCCATGGGCCAGGTCGAGCCCATGGGACATAGTTTGGTCACCCCTGCTCTATATGATTATCTTTCAGGTAAGGGACTGCAGTGGCTCAGTGGTTAAGAAGCTTGCCTTGTTAGGTGTAACGTCGGCAACTCCCAGCTCCTGCCAACCTAGCAATTTGAAAGCAAGAAATTGTGAGTAGATAAATAGGGACCACTTTGGTGGGAAAAGATCTTAGGGACATGAAAGGAGCCTCATTCGGGCATCCCCTGAGTAGATTTTCTCCAGCAAAAATACTTTCAACCCAGAATAATTTCTGACATTAAATTATTATTCTTTCAGGTATTTGAAGAGTGCTATCCTATTTCCTCTTGGTCTCCTTTTCTCAAAGCTAACCATGCCCAGTTCCTTCGATCTTTCCAACCTATGGCTTGGTTTCCAGTCCTCTGATCATCCTTGTTGCCCTTTTCTGTACCTGCCCTAATTTGTTTTCATCTTTCTTAATGTGTGGTGCCCAGAATTGGACACAGTGTACACAGTACTCTAGATGTGGTCTAACTAGTGTTCAAAGTTATATACATTGCTGTTGTTAGTTTTTAGAATTGTTTTATACATTTGTTCTTAAAGAATGCTGGCTTTCTAGAAAGTATTTTTTTAACATTGATCTTAATCTGCATTTAAATATTAGTATTTTATTGCTGCAGGAGCTGTGACGGAAGAAAAACAATTAATAAACACTTTAAATAAATAGAGGAAGGAAGGGAAAGGTTGAAAAATGATGCCTTTGGTACCTTTCAGTGTGAACTGACAGTGAATCTATCCATTTTTATATGGTCCTAGGCTTTGTGGCAATTGCCAGAATATATATACAGAGCAGATTTTGAGAAATTACTTCAAAAATGGAAATAAACTAAACCCTCAGAGCATGTACACCAGGGGTGCCCAAAACGTTCGGGCTGTGGGCCCGTCACATTGTTCAGGAGTGCCCAAACTATGGCCTGGGGGCCAAATCTGGCCCCCGATTCCAATTCATCTGGCCCGCACTCCCCTCATTGCTCCCAGAAGTGGAAGTAACATGTGCCCATATGGGCATGTTTTATTTCCGCTCTCGGAGCAACGAGGGTGGTGTGGGCCGGATGAATTGGCACTGGGGGCTGGATCCAGACCCTGGGCCATAGTTTGGGAACCTCTGATGTACACATTTCCACACACTTTCTATATTGTTGGTGTACAGCAGAGAGATGTACTGATTTCACTTCTTACAAACTCTTAGTGGTTTATCAGTTTAACTGTAAACCACTATCCTACAAGCCAGATAATGGCTTAAATCATGAACCTGAACACAAATGTTAAGCTGGGACTCTACTGACAAAGTGCAAGGCCGTTGCAAATAAATGTATTTGTTTTTACGCTGGCTGCAGTTTAAGCCCTCTGGGTCTACATTTACCCATTGCTTATGTGTTCTGGTCATTATATATTCTGCACGCTGGCAACCAATTTGTATTCCTGTCATCTTTAGTTCTCAGTAGGTAGACAGTTTATCCTGTATTTTTCAGCCTGTGTGTACTGATGCATACCACTTTTCTGTTGATTTTATACCTTCAATGAAGTAGGCTATCGCCTGTGAAAGTTCATGCCACAGTGAAGCAGCTCCTTCAAGGGCAATAGCAATTTTTATGATCTTGCTGCTAAAAACTGAAACACTAGCTCCTGTGTCCTGTGAAGAAGAGGGTTGTAATCTGAGAAATGGAATAAATTCATTAGTTCAAAAGATGCCACAATACCATTTTTGTCTTTGTTTCAGTTTCTGCTGAAACAGACATATTTTGCCTATTCCTCTGAATATCACAATTTTTACAAAATTTTAAAATATGGCATAACTGAAGATGGTAGTCTAACACAACAGAGAGCCAATATAGTGCAGTGGTTAAGAATGGTGAGACTCAGACTGGGGAGAGGAACATTCAAAATCTTATTCTCCTAGAAAATAAGGAAAGTTGCATACTTTCTCTCAGCCTATGTTGGTTCCTCTTTGGCAAATCTTGTTTTTCTAAAACAGAATGGGCAATGCACTGCCTCTGAGCTAAATGTACCCCTGGGCTTTTTCTGTGTTTTCCCCTGTGGAGAACTTACCTTGAAGGAGTTAAGTTCAATATTTTTTTAAAAAATGTAAGAGTGAGGCTAGATGGCCTTGAGGTGGTAATATTGGAGCCAGCTGGAAACACTGGCAGGGACCTCTTTGGTATTACTTATAACAGCTGGGGAGAGATTGATGGCAGGCATCTGGGCAGGTGTGAGCTAACTTATGGGTGGGTTGTATCTGGGGAGAAGTTAGCCTCATGTCCCTGCATCCCCAATTTCCCATTGGCTGGAGTGTCATCAGCAGATTGGATAAGGAGTATAAGTGTCCCCTGGATCAGCATGAAGGTTGGTTAGGGTTTGCATTTCCTGCATGGATCACTGAATGGGGCAGGTTGGCCATCTGTCCCAGACCATTGGCAGCTTCCCAGAAGGGTTGCATCGGAGCACTTGGAAGTTTAGGTAACAACATAGTAGGATAAAGACTGGTATGCTAACCTGGCTAAGAAGCCACAGGACGAGTTAAAGTTTTTGCATGAACTGAAGGTTTCTTCCAACTTTTATATTGGCTTGTTAATTGGCAGTGGCAATAGAGAGAAGATTCTCCTCACTACTCCTGGATTCCACCTCCTTCACACACCCTATTGGGAAATTTTGATTATTTCACTTAGTCAACAACAACAACAACGCTGCTGCCGCCACTGCCGATGACGCCGATGATGAAAGGTGGGGAGAACAGATCAGTCTCATTACCCATCTCTCCCCCCCTGCCCAGTTTCTCAAACATAAACTGGCAGTTTGCATTGATAAAAGTACTCTAGAAGCATTTTACATTTGTTTGTGGCAAATTGAATTTGAGAGTTCCTCTTTAGATGAAGAGATGCCCTATGTGTTAATAGACATTATTGTCATTTGTTGCCCTAAAAAGCACCACTGGAGCATTTGCTCAATAGTAGGTTTACAGTAAGCTTACAGCGCAACATTTTTAGATAAGAATTAGTTCCTGCTCCTGATGCTGAGTACAACACTGTGCCCCTGAGAGCCCTCCATTTTGGTAAAGAGGCTTTATCCTTAGATGACAACATATTATCAACATAAAAGATTTGGACAAGGAAATATATTGATATACTGCTTCCTGTACAGGGAGGTTAACAAAAAGAACAAAGATAGGAAACATACCAGGAGACAGAAGGTTGATTGCACTTGGAACAACTGTCTGTCTGGGTTTTAAAAAAATCTGTACTGGATTACTCACCAGTGCTCAACCCTGGCATAACCTGACTTTGTTTCAGCATTTATACTTGATTTATAGCGTCTGTATTAACTTCATGGGGCCTGTGTAGCTTCTTTACAATGAAGCATTTAAAATAAGAACAACCATTAACCTCATGCAAGTGAGAGGACAAGCAGCAACCATGGATGTTGCCACAAATCATGACTCCAGTCAGAGCAACTCTAGTCCTACAACTTGGCATAATGTTCTTAAGTCTGATCAGGCAATGGCTCTTTGCATCCCAGCAGAAAAAGGGCTCAACCTCTTCTTCGCTCTCTAAAGAGTTTAGTGCCCTGTAAGATGAAGTCAGAGATGCTGAAAGTATCAACATGAATACTCCATCTACAGGAGCCACATTCATCTATTACTAGCAGGGTTGCTTGGCTTCGCCCGGGTGGTCCCAACCCAGCTAGCTGAGTGCCAGTGTTGCCCGGGAAACCCACTGGCCAGAGGTAGGCCTGTGATATGAGCTTGGCGATGACATCACAACCCCCCCCCGGTTGGCCTAACACTGTGCAGACACAAACCTTCCTGTTGACTATACCCCCTTTGCAGATCAATCTAGGGGGCAACCCCCCCCCATGGGCTTCGGGACCCCGACAGTGACCTGCTCATGTGCACAAGGTATGTGTGTGCTGAATTTCATGGGGTTTGGTCAAGGGATGCGGCAGCCCATTCCAGATATGGTACCCATACCTCTGCTTACAGTAGCATGCTTTAAGGGATGGGACAATCCTTCCATCTGCTGGGAAATCAATCTACCTTGGTCCCAAAAAGTAGAAGCAATACAGCTAGACCCAAAAGATCCAGCATGGGCATGCATCAGAGTCAGGCTGGAATGCAATTCCCTATGGCTCGTGTGATCACATGGAAATAGATTGCGCTAGACCATTCCATGAGCTGTCCAACTTGAGGTCCATTTACATGTGCAAGCACACATTAAGGGAGGGAGAGGAAAAACATTCCTTCTGCGAGAATCAGATGATTTAATTATTTAAGGAAATCCATTTTCTAAGTATAGCTTATCTGGACCCTTAGTTATTCCTGTATCCAACTGAACACAGAGAATATTTCTTCATTTACATTATACTGTACACGAGGAAAAAATGGGATGTAAAAAACTGTGAAAATAATACAAGCCCTAGAGAAACTGAATACAAAATATTCACAGATTCTTCTTGGAAACAAAGACATCTTAACCATTTTAGTGTTCTGGAAATAATAGGCAGCAGCCAGCAATACGGGCCAAACACACAACTTTATTTGGAATAACAATAGGTGACCAGAGCTAACCACACACCCTCACATTCCTTAACTATCTCTGATCAGAACTGACAGTTGGAAAAAAAACCGTTAGAACCGTTGACCACTCTGTTCTCATTCAGAACCCTCCCAAAGTCTCGCGAGACTTCAGACCATAGTAAAGCAAATACATATTAAACTCTTTCACAACAAGACAAAATGGCAAACACATTTCCTTAAATACACAACAACCATATATACTCTTTCAGTGAGACATCTTCTTGAATGAGGAACAGATATAGGGTGGGGGAGGACTTGACACCATTTTGTTGCTCTAATTTTCCCCTTCTGTATGACTGGAACTGTGTACAAATCAGACACAACTGCTATTTAGAATTTGCAAGTTTTAAAAATTTACTTCAGTTGTTCCCACCAGTGGGGGAAAAACCCACAAAAACAAATCAAGGGAAGGGAGGAAATTCCCTTCTTGTTCTTTCCTAAACAAAAATGGAAGCAAACTTGGCATATCTGTATCCTGCAGGAGTTTGAATTTAATATTGGCTCACTGCTTCATTTCCTGCACTCATGGTGAGTTCAGGTGGCTCTGGATTCAGTTGCAGTCAGCTTACTAACTGAGTTTGTGACCTCAGCCCAGGTAGCAGGAAGGAAGGTGCTGTCATCAAAGCTGCTTATAGATATGGGTGAAAGAGATGGAGGCATCAGTCGTCATGGTAACTGCCAGGCTATTAAGCTGACTGGCTTCAGAAAGAAACAAGGAAAAACACAGATTTACAAATTTAGACTAAAGGATATAAGACAGCGGCACCCAAAACAGTCCTCTCCCACCATTTTATCTTTTCCTCAGAAAAGCATTTAGGTGTTCCAGAGGTCATTACAGCTCTCTGGCTATACTGCCATTCTCTAAACAAGTTATCTATTATCCCCCTTCATTTTAAAAACATGAACATTGGTATTCCTGCCCATGAATCATTCCAAAGTTTGGTGGGATCTCTGACATGTTGAAACAAAGCTTTCAGCAACACATTTGAATTTTTGCAATGTGTAATAATTGGAAATGAGTTAGGTAACACATTGGAACCAAAATATGCATAAGCCTGATTCTAATGTGTGCTTGATTCTTCTTCTTTTTTTTCTTCTTTGATATTTGGAGCCAAATGCTGATCAACACATTACTCTCCACATTACTAGGATACATCCAGAAATGAAAATGTTTACACCATCAAGAATGGATCCCAAGCATTTAATAATGATTCACTGTTTTCTAGCATCATGTAACAATATTCTTCAGTCACCTTAGCAGAGTCATACACACATTGTGTGATATTCCTGTAGCTTTTTGAGGAACTTGGAAAATTATTTCTTTTAAAAATGAGGGATATGCATCCACTTTCACTGTTTGTTTTGTTTTATCTTTTTGTTTTTTTGGAGAAAGTGTTATAAAAATAACTGTGTCAAACATTGTTACTGTGTTGTGTTCTTAATGTGTTACTTTTTACTTTTCAATTAGAAAAATACTGCCCATCTGGAATATTTTTCCACTCTGGGCAGTGCACAACCAATAAAAATGTATCACATTTTACAGTATAACCAAAGTCAAAACAACAACCAACAGCCCATAAAAAAATAAAAAAAATCAACATCGATGGCATCTGAGGCGTAACAATATCCTCAAGTAACTAAACTATTACTCAGCTATGGGAAGAATTCTTTAAAGGCCTCTTTAAAGAGTAGCATTTTCAGTTGCTTCTTAAATACATCCGGTGATGAGGCCTGATACAGTTAAACTGGTAATGAATTCCATAATGTTGGTGCTGCCACCAAGATGGCTCTTCTCATCATCATAACCTTTCGCTCTATTCTCGAGGGCAGCATCTGAAGCTGTGCAGATAGTGATGAATGGGTGATGCAGGCCAATGTTCTATGGGAAAGATGCTCTGATAGATTACAATGTCCCAAACAGTATAGGGCTTTAAATGTTAAATATAATGCCTTGTACCCGATTCAGAAAGGAACAGGGAGACAGTGCAGATTTGCCAAGGCTGGGGAGATCTTTTCAAATTTCTTTACTCCTGTCACCAGCCTGGCACCTTAATTCTGGATGTGTTGAAGTCTCCATATCAAGGGAAGTCCCACATAGAGAGTGTTACAGTAATCAATCTGTGAGATTACCAATGAGTGGACTAGGGTTGTAAAGGAATGTCTGTCCAAGAAGGGATGCAACTGTGCTATTTGATGTAATTGGAAGAATGCCGCTTTGCTCACCACCCTAATAAGAGTGCCAAGGGACAAAGATGGATCTAAAATGACCCCTAAATTGCACACCTGATCCCTAATAGCAACTTCACCCAACATAGGGACCAACTACACATTGGGAAGTTTGGTAATAGCTGTATGGAGGGTGGCAAATCCCTTCATGCATCTTCAAAGGCTAATAGGATAAAGTAAAAACCTTTATAAAATGCACCAATTCAAGCCTGATTTGTTGTTGTTCAGTCGCACAGTCGATTCTGACCCTTTGCGACCCCATGGACCATTGCCCATCAGGCACCTCTGTCCTCCAACGTCCTCCTCAACCCACCCAGCTCTGTGCCCATTGCGTCTACAATACCATCTAGCCATCTCATTTTCTTCTTCTTTTGCCCTCCACCTTTCCCAGCATCAAGGCTTTCTCAAGTGAATCCTCACTTCTCATTTGATGTCCAAAGTACTTTATCTTTATCTTTACTATTTGACCTTCTAAGGAGCAGTCAGGGTTGATTTCTTCTAAGATTGACCTATTTGTTCTCCTCGCTGTCCAGGGGACTCTCAAAACTCTCCTCCAACACAACATTTCAAAGGCATCTATTCTTCTGCGCTCAGCTTTCCTTATGGTCCAGCTATCACAATCATACATTAGCACCGGGAATACCATTGACTATGTGAATTTTTGTTTGCAAGGTGATGTCTCTACTTTTAACTATGTTCTCCGGGTTTCTCATAGCTTTCCTCCCAAAGAAACAGTCGCCTTTTTATTTCATGGCTGCAATCACCATCCGCAGTGATCTTAGATTCTAAAAAAGTAAAGCCTTTCATTGCTTCTACTTCTTCCCTATCTATTTTCTAGGGACTGATAGAACCTGTTGCCATTATCTTGGTTTTCTTTATGTTGAGTCTCAAGCCAGCTTTTGCACTCTCCTCTTTCAACCTAAGCAGGACTTTCTGCCATTAGGGTAGTATCATCTGCAAGCCTGATATTTTATACCAATAAGCCTCCAAAATGTCAAAACCACCAACTCTTCTAGTTAAAGGGAGGTGCCTACTAAAGTTAGATAATAAAGGAGGAAGGCAAATGGTACAGTCCTTTGCACAAGCAATTGGATGTTGATCCTCCAAAATGTGTGAGATCACCCTAAAGAAAGCATAGAGTGTGGGATGTTTGTCTAGATCAGGAATTCTCAACCTGCGGCCCATGGGCCGGATGCAGCCTACTGCATCCACCACACCAGGAATGCCATGTGGTGGAGGAAGGGCAAAATAGCTGTCTGGCCCCTGAAGCTGTCTGAGGGAGTGTGACCCAGCCTCTGGCTTAAAAAGGTTGAGAACTCCTGGTCTAGATAAACATGCATATGTGTGGAAAATTTCAGTACTAATGTTTTTCTATAATATGCAGGAAATAATAAATGTGCTTGTCTTGTGTGCATGTGGGTGTATCAGTACCGAGGGGGGGGGATCATGTAAGAATGAATTATGTACCTGGGCATATGAGGTGTTTTGGCTCCATGGACAGGAAAGTATGTTTACAATCTGTCCTTTTCTTAGGGGAAAAATATCCTATCCCCTTGTTGCCTCTTTGTCTCTCCCTTTTTTTGGTTTCACCTTTCCATCTTTTCTATCTCGTCAATGTTGTTTGCTGAGTTAGAGTAAAAAATTAAACACCACAAAAGGGAACCTCTTTAGAAATCTGAACTTTAAAATGCAAATATACTTGTGTGTATGTGAGTGTGCACACACACACAACCACTATCAGTGTTCCCAGGCACAGGCTGAGATCCCTGGCTCAGGGCATCCTTGGCCTTGGGTGCAGGCAGAACTGGGCTGGGCATAGGGAGTGCCCCCTGATCCAGGTCCTGTTCAGAGTCGGAGGAGGGCTGGATCACAACAACACTTGGGCAAGAGGAAAGAACACAGGTTGCATTTTCTTAGTCCTGAACACCAAGACCTAATTGCGTTTGTCACCAAAACACAACCTACAGACATACACACATCTTTACAACAAGGAATCATAAGTGATTGCATGAGAAAAAGCCGGATCAGATAAGTAGCTGGCATAAACAATTGCTGCTATCTTATAACCCTTGTGTGAGACAGCAAGGACCTCTCTGGTGCAGATTGGGTGATAAGAAGGGGACAGGATTGGTGCAGAGAGTTTGGTGAGCTGGACTGTGAATGTTTGTGGGCCACATTAGGTTTATAACCTGTAAATTCTCATCCAGTTCCCTAAGACAGAACCATTAAACAACTTCAGTTATGTTGGGTATTGGTTGCTCCTTTAATATTAGAGTGGATCAAGATTAATCATCTATCTTTGAATTGATAAACCAAATATAATCATTTTATGAAAATTGCAATTCCGAGATTTTGTGAAAATATTAAAGAAAGTAGAAGATATACTTTAATGAATAAACCTGTCATTCAAGAAAAGGTCTCTGGATTATTTTCCCAGTCTCCATTATAGTAATATGCCAGAGCTAGAATTTTTTTTTTTAAAGATACCTGTGCTCTAAAATTGGAGCCTCGTTGACAAAAATGTGCCCCTGCTGCTGCTGATTAAGTTATTAGCAGATGCAACATCCAGGAAACGGATGTGCTCTTCTATTCTATGCATGTTTTCTGAGAAGACAATAGCACTGAGCTATTGGGCTTATTGTGTTGTAGCTGTACACAATATGAAACCTGTCGTTCTATTTCTTATGGACATCAAATCCTGGTGGTCAGAAACTATGTGGCAACACTGGTTTGAATCCCGTGATCTTCATTTGTGATGCCCACAATAGAAGAAAAAAGTTTGGAAAAGGAAGTATCTACTCATTTGCCTCCGCAAATATCAGCATGACATTTGCTTACTGCAAACCTAGTAGTCTTACCTAAACCCTTGTGGCAGTGACGGTGGACCTTGACACTTCAGCTGTTCTTGAACTTCAATTCCCAGAAGCCCAAGTCTCTGTGAATCCACACGAATAGGTTTACTGCACAAGTGTTTTTCAAGAACAGCTGGAATCCCAAGGTTTGCCATCACAGCATTATGGCATCCAAGTCTTTTAAGATATATTTTTAAAGGAAACAACTGATAGGTTGCTTCTAAACCTATGTGCAGATTTCAATACAGAGTTATAGTTATGTGCAACATTTTTAAAGCATTCAAGTTGCATATACTGTATGATTTGGGTTGCCAGTCTCACTTAGATGTGTCAGACTGCACTGTTGGATCACCCAGAATAGTATTAGTACCCATTTGGGGGAGAAGTGATTTGTCATTCAGTGTTCTCTTCCCATCCAAACAGGGATCAGTGTATTAATAATTGAACACTTCCGCTGTTAATTAATGATCAGGGGAAGTGATTTTTAAAAATGTTTGGGAAATCATTGCTGAATTGATCAGCAATACACAGAGGGAGCACCGGACCTCAAAATGATTGGGGGGGGGAGGGACGGGGACAGACAACCAATCCCCTTTCTTAGTCCATGAGTCACCTGGGGTCTTATTGAAGCTAGTGCAACCTACCTCCAAACACATCTGTGTCTCTTGGGGGTTTATATTATAATAATACAAATATTACAGCTGACCATAGCTGTCAAGTATCCCTTATTAGTCGGGAAAACCCCTTATTTTACCCTCTTTCCCGCCATAATCCCTTATTAATTAGACTGCAATGCCCTATTGCCACCAAGTATCCCTTATTTGCCGGGAAATTTCCCTTATTTCCAAATCCAAAACTTGACAGGTATGCAGCTGACTCACGCGGTAAAACAGTAGGATTTTTTAAACATCTGGTTGAGAGCAAAGGAAAAACATTATTTTAAGTGTGGCATATTCCCTTTAAACTCTCCAGTTGTTTTTGTGATCTCCTTTTGTACAGGCTGGGTGTTTTCTGTCATATCCTTAATTCATTAACATCTAGCTGTTAATAATAATCTGTTTTCAATTATGAGTCTTTATCAGGACTGACACTGGAAATAAATTAGAAGGAGCAAGATGTAAATCTATCCTATTGGAACCAGTTTTCTGAGACATAAAGAGCATCCTGGCGCCCTTAATAGCTCTTTAATTCTTTATAGCCTCTCTATATTTGCTGGTTCCATGGTCACAATTAGAACCAGCTATTTCTTGTGGCCAATGGAGTGTACATATGACCTCTATGCATTGCCTCATTGTCCTTTGCCTAAATATCCCCTTTCTTGGTGTCATTTGTTTCTATCTGCTCTGTTAGTGTTGCCAGAGAACCACTTGATTAAGAGCCTTTCTCCTCAGCTTCCACTGTTGCTGTTGTTTTTCATTTCAGAGCCTCCTCCACTATGGGGAAATTTGCACTGGATTATTATTTCTGACAATTGAATCTGTCACTATCAGTGCCACCAGCTCTCACCTCTAAGTAACCCATCACGCTATCAGTGTAACTACAATGTGGCCCAACATTCCATTGCAATATCCAATTACCTATTATTAATAATTCATCTAGGAATTACAGGCCCTAATCAAAATATCATCATGCAGTGAAATGTGCTCAGCACCTACTGACCTGTGTACATATAATCTGTCTTTCATTTATTTATAACAATAATATACTACAAGTTTTGGTCAAGCCTGGAGAAGAAGAGCATAGCAGTGAAAGGAATGGAAAGCAAGTTGTGACCAGTAGGAATGCACCCCTTGATAGTCTGGTCAGTGGAGGAATTAAGGAAATATACTGCATTATTTTAAATCAAAATGCCACAGGCTACTTTTTTAAAGATTAAGTCTATTGAGATTACTAGACAATGTAGTTAAAGTATGGAAAATTTACTTTTTTGGACTGCAGTTGTCACGATGCACCAAAGAGCATAGTGCTGATGGTGCTGAGTATGAAATTCTGGCTATAAGCCAAAGAAGTGACCTAAGCACTGAATTTAACTTCATTCTGCTATCTGTAAGATCTGTGCATGCATCACCCAGACCAGTTCAGAGGTGAATGCAGTGCCTCAAGATGGATCACTGTTCAAGACAAAGCAAACTGTGCCCCATTTGATTTGATTTCTAAATTGATTCATAAATTCAGGCCACTAGCCTTCTGTTGACTTGCAATGAAATCCCAACATGGCTATAGTTTTTCTACTTTTCCACTGATGCACATGATACTTGGCAAGATTATAGATCCTAAAGAGGCAACTAAGCCTGTCAGGTTTCATATATTTAACTTCAGGGTTTGCACACAAAGCTTCTTTAAAATTTGCTTTATGTCAACAAATACACACACGTGGGAAATGAAACTCACTGAAAAACTAAATCAAACATCTAACAATTTTGGCCAGTGAGGAAATAGGGGGAATAGAATAAGTTTCACTATCTAAAACACAGACAGACTCAGACAAGATAAAAAGGTCTTGCAGCTTATATAAACAAGTAAAAATGAAAAGGGAAGATTAAGGAAAAGGCTGTTGGCATCACATTCACGAGAGAACTGGAAGAGAGATGACACAAATTGAGATCAGACTACAATCAATACAACTACATTCTCAAAGGCCTTTTGTTCAGGCTACTAAACCTGGCAAAAGAATCAAGATGAGCAGCATGAGATAATTTAATATATCACTTTAGTGACCTCACACAATCCCTGAAGCAGTTGTGATTGGAGAGTGGTGTGATTATTTATTTATTTATTCTAATTTGTATTGCTGCCCAACTCCAAAGACTCTGGGCGGCTCACAGAAAATAAAACCAATGGCAGTTTTTGTTGTTGTTGTTCAGTCGCACAGTCGATTCCGACCCTTTGCGACCCCATGGACCATTTTCCTCCAGGCACCTCTATCCTCCACTATTCTCCTCAGCCCACTAAGCTCTGTGCCTACTATGTCCACAATACCATCTATCCATCTCATCCTTCTTCTCTTTCCCTCCAACTTTCCCAGCATCAAGGCCTTCTCAAGTGAGTCCTCCCTTCTCATTTGATTTCCAAAGTACTTTAGCTTCATCTTCACTATTTGTCCCTCCAATGAACAGTCAGGATTGATTTCTTCCCTTATTGACCTATTTGTTCTCTTTGCTGTCCAAGGGACTCTCAGGACTCTCCTCCAACACCACATCTCAAAGGCATTTATTCTTCTGCGCTCAGCCTTCCTAATGGTCCAGCTCTCACATCCATACATTACCACCGGGAATACCATTGCTTTGACTATGCGAATTTTTGTTTTCAAGGTGATGTCTCTGCTTTTCACTATATTCCCCAGGTTTCTCATTGCTTGTCTCCCCATAATCAGTCGTCTTTTTATTTCATGGCTACAGTCGCCATCTGCAGTGATCTTAGATCCCAGGAAAGTAAAATCTGTCACTGCTTCTACTTCTTCCCCATCTATTTTCCAGGGACTGATCGGACCTGTTGCCATTATCTTGGTTTTCTTGATATTGAGTCTCAAGCCAGCTTTTGCACTCTCCTCCTTCAATCCAATCAAGAGGTTCTTTAGGTCTTCCTCACTTTCTGCCATTAGGGTGGTATCGTCTGCATATCTCAAATTGTTGATGTTTCTCCCAGCAATTTTGATCCCATGTTGTGATTCCTCCATCCCTGCATTGCGCATTATGTGCTCTGTGTATAGATTGAATAGGCAGGTGATAAAATGCAGCCTTGTCTTACTCCTTTTCCTATTCCAAACCACTCTGTCATTCTGTGTTCTGTCCTAACTGTTGCTTCTTGGTTCGTGTACAGATTTCTCATGAGGCATATGAGGTGTTCTGGTATTCCCATCTCTTTAATTACTTGCCGTTTAAAAAGCAATAAAAATCCATTAAAAAACTACTGACAAAAATTTTAAAAAACTTAAAAGAGACAGTGTGTATGTTCTACTAAATTAGCCAGCAGGCTGGGGTTACAACATCGCTGGTGCCCCACACCTGCCGTTACCTCAGGTTGCATGTTTAGAGCTGTCAGTGAGTTTGATGTTCAAAAATCCATCTTTACTTCCTAACACATCACCTCATTGAAGATGCACCTTTGGAATTTCCCAGTTCATTTTGGACATCCTGCATCTCTGGATCAATCTGAAGTGTTCCCTATCTTTTCACACCTCCCAGGAATCAAACTGAGCCATTATTGCAATGCGCTCTACATGGGGCTGCCCTTGACAACCATTCAGAGGTTGCAGTTGGTCCAGAATGCAGCGGCCCGGGTGGTGATGGGGTGCGGTCATTATGCCCATGCCTCACCATTACTTCGGGAGCTGCACTGGTTACCAGTTTGCCTCCGGGTGCAGTACAAGGTGCTGGTTTTGACCTTTAAAGCCCTTCATGGTAGTGGGCCAGGTTACCTTATAGACCGCATCATCCCAAGAGTGTCCGCCCGTCCAACCATAGCGGACCGGAGGGGCTCCCTAATTGTTCCATCTGCCAGAGGGGCTCGTCTCTCTGGTACACGAAGGAGGGCCTTTTCCGTGTCCACACCAGCCTTGTGGAACCTCCTACCAGTAGAGCTGCGGGAGCAGACGGAGCTGCTACCTTTCAGAAAAGACCTAAAAACCTGGTTGACGAGACAGGTGTGGGGCCCAAATGGAAGGATGGTCCCCGCCTATTGGCTTATTAAATAAGTCCCCATTTCTTTTAATTCCAATGCAGGCAGTTTTTAACATGGGTAGTCTTTTAATGATAAATGGGATAGGTGGGTGGGTATGTTGGGTTTTAATGGCTCAACTGTTTTTTATGTATGTTTTAACTTGTTGTGAGCCGCCCAGAGTCAGGTTTACCTGATTGGGTGGCATAAAAATTTGAATTAAAACTAAAATTAAATTAAATTCCATTTTCATCTGGTTTTGGTGCAAATGGATCTGAGTCAGGCTGATTTAGTTACTGTAGTAGTTTATGCTTTAGCTGATGCACAGCCCTGTTATCTACCATGAATGGATGCAGCTTTCCAGGGTTTTAGGCAGAGATAATTAGCCAGATGCCTTTTAACTACCCAACGTCTTTTTAACCCATCAGGGACTGGGCCAAGAATTTCTGCTTATGATGAGCTGTTTAGCTAGAACAGTGGTGGCAAACCTTTTAATGACTGAGTACCTGAACAGAGGGGCAGGGTGAACTCTGTGCTGGGGAGAGGGAGGAAGCACTCCCATTGGGCTGCTGGGCAGAGGGGCAGGGTGAACTCTGTGCTGGGATGATGGTGCATATGCCAACAGAGAGTGCTGGGAGTGCCAAGTCTGGCATGCATGCCATAGGTTTTCCATCACCGAGCTAGAGCAAACCCAAGGCTTCCAAAGTATCCCTCAGTTTTCTTATTCATAATGTTTTTATTTCCCCCTTTTAAAAACTGTATTAAGGAAAGCATACAAACAGCAATCTTAACAACTAAGATAGTTTATGTGCATCCTGACAAGTCATAATGCAATATAAGAATTGACTTACTACATTCTAGCAGGTTCTTTCTAATTGTGAACATCTGCATACAGGTTTGTAATTGCCCAGGATAAAGGTAAAGGTAAAGGTTTCCCTTGCTTGAAAGCCAGTCGTATCTGACTCTAGAGTTCAGTGCTCATCTCTGTTTCAAAGCCGAAGAGCCAGCACTGTCTGCTTCTGCAGACGTTTCTGTGGTCATGTGGCAGGCATGACTAGACACCGGAGTGCACGGAACACTGTTACCAGGATTGCCCAGGATACATGTGCTAATATAATTTTTCCACAGCTCCTGATTTTCAGACTGTTTATTCCCATAGTACTTTGGGAAGTTTTTCTCCACCTTCTTTCCAGAAGCATGCTAGTAAAGGTAAAGGTAAAGGTTTCCCTTGCTCGAAAGCCAGTCATATCCGACTCTAGGGTGCAGTGCTCATCTCTGTTTCAAAGCCAAAGAGCCAGCGCTGTCTGCTTCTGCAGACGTTTCCATGGCCATGTGGCAGGCATGACTAGACACTGGAGCACATGGAACACTGTTACCTTCCCACTGAAGTGGTCCCAATTTATCTACTTGCAATTTCTTGCTTTCGAACTGCTAGGTTGGCAGGAGCTGGGACAAAGACGGGAGCTCATTCCATCCTGCAGTAATGCACTAATCCACTTGGGTTTTGGTCTGTCAGTATAAATCCCTTAGTTGCCTATTAAATAGATATCTGCAGTAATAATGTGAGACTAATATATTTCCTAGTAGGAAATGTTCATACTAAAATATTTGCTTGGTGGAGAGTTGTTCATGTTGTGTCAGAGAAAGTAGGAGATGAAATCAGGAAAGGCAGCCATATCTCTGGGGCCAATGTACGACACTGGCAATTGTAAAGCTCTGCAAGAATGTTTTTTCCCCTGCACACTCCCTCTGAGCAGATCCAGAAAGCATCTTAATTGCCTTGCAGGTCATGCCACTTGCTGTATTTCCATGTTTCTAATTGTCATGACAGAAGTCTTGAAAGTCACATTCTGTTAGTAATGAAGAATAGCTAACCTGAGCTGGCTGATTCAGAAGTAGGACACCTTTATTTATTGAAACATGGGAAGAACAAACGGAGATACATAGCATCTTAATGTGAATATATAATATACTGCACTATATACATGAATGCCTTCAACTCACATTTTTAGCTTCCTGGAATATAGAGCAACATCTGACTTGAAAGAAGCATTCAATGCGGTTTCCTTGGGTCAAACAGATGTGGCCGCAAAGTACTCCAAACTCAGCTTCTTCCCAAAACTGACAGGTTACCCTTCCTTGCTTCCCACAAGATCTGCTATAGGCCTTCTTGGTTTGCTTGCTGAAAAAGCAATGCCAGCAGTTTAAATCAGCTTACGTAACTTACAAAAATTTGAGCGAAGTACATTTAAATGAATAAACTGATATTGTTAGTCAGTTGTTATAATTTTAAGGGCTTTTCAAATGAGCTATTTTGTCCACAGGAGTGCATACAGACATATCAAATCTACATACTCTAACAAGTGATGGGTGGTGTCACTCTTCTCTGTAAAGTGCCTAGAATAACTGTTGTGTATTGAATGTATTTGTAACCACACGAATGAGTGGATGTAACAATCTCTAATAGTAACACTGTAACCTTCTGTATGAGGACGCGAGCTAGTGGCCACCGGGGGCAGTAGCGAGCACCCAGCTCACATGGTACACATTCCTCAAATGCCTTCAGCTGCGCGGGAAAGATTCCCGCGCTCACCTCACCTGAACAAGAAAGGCATGACTAAGGATGACGTCACTTGGACAGTAGCCAATGCCCTGTCGAAGAGCCATATTCAATTGTATAGCCACCGCATAAAAGGAGCTGTTTGTCCGCCATTACCACATGTTCGCACTGTACTCCATGCAATAAAGATGTGCTAGGCTAGTCTACAGCCGTTTCATTGTCTTGATTCCCAAACACTAAATTGGCGACGAAGGTGGGATAATGGATTCCCATGGGGACAAGACACATTCACAGCAACCGGTGTTCGACGTGACCCAGCCCGAGCGATGGGACTGGTTCGAAATGCACTTCAAGAGTACGGTAGCGGTTGCCAGCATCACCGACGTGGGAAAGAAGAGAGGTCTTCTCATCGCGAAGCTCAGTTACCACGCAGTGCAAGCGCTGATGGATCTGGTGGCACCACGAGAAGTGGAACAGGTTTCTGTAACCGAACTGCTGGCGACCCTGAGAAACCACTTCAAGCCCAAGGTATCCTTCTTCTCTGCCAGGGCTGCGTTCGCGAGGAGGGACCAAAAGCCGGGTGAGTCCATATCCGAGTATGCGGCGGCCCTCCATTTGGCGGCAACCCCATGCGAATGGTGGGAAATTATAGACATGGCCCTGAGGGATAGGCTGCTCTGCGGGATGCGAGATGGGGAAACCCAAAGGAAGCTCATGACCCGAGGTCACGACCTCACCTTCAAAGAGGTACTACAAGAGGCCCTAGCCGCTGAGTCCACAAGGATTGGGTACAAGCTTCTCAAAGCAAAGCCACCACAAGTAGAGGCAGCTGCATCCGCAGTCCAGGCGACGTGGAGGGCGCCCCCTGCCCCGCACTCACCCACATCCTCAGAGGCCTCCGCCACCCCAGGCTCCAGTGAAGATGAGGGAGTCCAGAAAGTCAGAAAGGGGCTGAGCGAGAAGAAAGGGAAAGGGGGTCGGCGCTGCGATGGCTGCGGAGCGTCCCACGAGCGGAGCAAGTGCCCATTCCGGAAGGCTGAGTGCCACAACTGCGGACGGAAGGGCCACATCGCCAGGGTCTGCAAGCAACAGCGGGACGATAGCAAGTGCCCCACGAGGAGACGGGATGGCGTCGGCAGAGTCTACGATGGTGGCGACGACCCAGAGGGGGACCACGTGTACCGAGGAGTACATGCGGAAGACGACTTGGCCGTCCACAGTGTGCCTTTAGGGCAACCACGTTTTTATGTTGAGGTACTGTTGCAAGGGGTTCCTGTTAAGATGGAAATAGACTCGGGGTCCATATACTCCCTCATTTCCCATAAGGAGTTTTTGTGCATTCCCCCCAAGGAGCAACCCAGACTCAAAGAGATGAGGTCGAACTTAAGAGACGTGCAGGGAAATGGGATCCCAGTGTTGGGGGTCGGGGATTTTGAAATACAGTATAAGGGACTCAGGAGGAAACTCCCTCTAGTAGTTCTAAGGGAGGGGGGGTGTAACCTCCTGGGAACACAATGTTTCAAACCCCTGGACATTTTCATAGGAGGCGTCCATGCCATCGGGGGGGGGGGGGGGATGAGATTCAGGCAGCATGCGACGCACACCCCGAGGTATTCAAGAAGGGGCTCGGAAAGTACAAGGGGCCCCCAGTTTCTTTCGACCTAGACCCGGAGGTCCGCCCAATTAGACTCAAGCCACATTGGGTCCCATTCGCCCTGAAGGACAAAATTGAGGCGGAACTGGACAAACTGGTGGGTCAGGGGATTTTAGTGCCTGTGGACTCTGCAGAGTGGAAGACTCCTATTGTTACAACGTTGAAAGCAAATGGGGAGGTGCAGATTTGCGCTGACTACAAGTGTACAATTAACAAGGCAATCCACCCTAATGCCTATCCGGTGCCGGTAGTTAGCCATCTGCTAGCTACTTTACATGGGGGAAAGTTTTTCGCCAAATTAGATCTGGCACAGGCGTACCAGCAGCTATCAGTAACCCCAGCTACAGCTGCTGCGCAAACCATTGTAACTCACAAGGGGGCATTCAAGCTAACGCGCCTACAGTTTGGGGTGAACTCGGCGCCGGGGATATTTCAGTCCCTTGTGGAACGTTTGTTAAAGAAGTTACCGGGCGTTTTGCCATACTTCGACGACATATTGATATCTGGGGGGAGCGAATCAGAACTGGCCCAGAGACTAGATAAGGTCCTTACAGTCTTCGAATCCGCGGGGTTGAGGCTGCGGAGGGACAAATGTGTGTTTCTGGCAAGAGAAGTTGAGTTTCTGGGGTTCTGTATAACCCCTGAGGGGGTGAAACCCGCTGAGTCCAAAGTTTCAGCCATCCACAACGCCCCTCGCCCCACCGCGAAACTGGAGCTACAATCTTTCTGGGGCTGCTGAATTTTTACCATTCTTTCCTGCCCAGGAAGGCGTCGATTGCAGAGCCCCTGCATAGGCTGCTGAAGAAGGATGCGGTTTGGCGGTGGGGGGAAAATCAGGAGCGGGTTTTCAGGGAACTCAAGCAGCTCCTCTCCTCAGAGGCTATTCTAACCCATTTCGACCCAAAGAAGCCGGTAGTCTTGGTCTGCGACGCCTCACCAGTGGGGGTGGGGGCGGTCCTTTGCCACATGTTAGAGGGCGGGCGAGAAGCCCCAGTTGCCTTCTATTCGAGATATTGTCCAAGGCAGAACGAAATTACGCCCAAACAGATAGGGAGGCCCTTGCTATTGTGGCGGGCACAAAGAAGTTCCACGATTTCTTGTATGGTCGGTCATTCACCATTGTAACCAACCACAAGCCACTATTGGGTATTTTCACCTCAGACAAGCCCACTCCACAGATCCTTTCCCCAAGGATGCTTCGGTGGGCTAGTTTCCTCAATGCATACAAGGGTTCATTAGAGTACCACCCCGGGAAAGACATAAGCCACGCTGATGCACTCTCAAGGTCTCCTCTTCCCCAGCTGGGAGACCCAAAGTGTGAGATAGAGCAAGACAGCCAAGTCCTCCTCATAGAAGTTCTAGATGCACCCCCCATACTTCCCATGGAAATCGCTGACGCCATGGCAAAGGATAAAACTTTAGCCCTTGTTAGATCCTGGGTACAGAAGGGGTGTCCCATGGCTCCCCCCGCAGACGAGTTTGCTGCATTTTTCAGGAAGAGGGTTGAGTTGTCCACAGAGAGGGGGTGCCTCCTGTGGGGGGAGAGGGTGGTGGTCCCAGAATCATTAAGAGCAAGGGTGCTACGGCTTTTACATGTCAGCCACCCAGGGATCGTGCGCTCTAAGGCGCTGGCCCGAAGCTATTTCTGGTGGCCACAGCTTGATGCAGACATTGAACACATGGTGAACACCTGTGAAAGTTGCCAGAGCTCTCTCCCTGAGGAGTCCCGCCTTCCACACAGAGAATGGGACACAGCCAGGGGGCCGTGGTCTCGCCTCCACATAGACTTCGCAGGTCCATTCAGTGGTTCCTTTTTCCTGCTGGTAGTGGATGCATACTCCAAGTGGTTAGAAGTGATTCCAATGCGCAGCACCTCATCAGCTGCAACCATAAAACAACTGTGCAGGCTGATAAGTACCTTCGGGATAGCTGACGTCATTGTGAGTGACAATGCGAGTACTTTCACGTCGGCCGAGTTCCAGGCGTTCTTGGAGTCCAACGCCATTTGGCACATTACCTCAGCCCCCTTTCACCCTGCAACTAATGGCCAGGCGGAACGCCTGGTGCGCATAATGAAAGAGGGGCTGCGGCGCATGGGACCAGGGGATCTGGACCAGCAGCTCTGCCAGTTTTTGTTGGCATACCAGGTGACGCCATTGGCGTCGGGATTCTCCCCCGCTGAACTCCTCATGAAAAGGAAATTGCATTCATTGTTAACCAGGTTGGATCCCACCAGGGTGGAGGATAGGGGAAGAAACATTGAGCACAGCCCCTCAAAAAACTTCCAGATAGGTGAACCTGTACATTGTAGGAACTACGCAGCTACAGGGCCAGCCTGGGTGCCGGGAGTAGTCATTAATCAAACGGGACCAGTGTTATACTGTGTCGAGACCAACACGGGTCTCCTCTGGAGAAGGCACGCTGACCAACTAAGGCATCGAGTGATTGGGGGGCCGGACAGAGGTTCCCAGCAGCAAAACTCAACGTTAGGGTCCTCCCCTACCCGCTTATCCCAAGGGGGAGAAAACGAAGGGCAACAGTCCCAAACAAGGGGGGGAAGCACAGCCTCAAATCCGTATCCTTTAGATACACCAGTTCTACCCAGCCCTTTGAAAGAGAGGAATGAGTTTGCCCCTGTCGCCCCTGAGTTAGATTTTGAGTTACCAAACCGGGGGGGGGGGTGTTTTCAGAGTGCTCCCCCACCCGTCCAAGCGAAGAGCGGGGTTTTTCTTTAACCCTTAGTGCCCCCGGTTTGCCCACATCCGCATCAAAAACCCATCCTCCCCCTTCTCCTACCCAAACCAAAGCTGCAAGTCCGCAGCGAGTCACTGACGAGTCATCCTCTCCAATTGCAGGAGAAGAGCCAGGAGGACACAGACGAGGGGGCATGGCCAAGTCAAGCATAACGGCCGCACGCCCAAAACGCACATGCGGAAAACCAGTTTGGTTGAGGGACTTTGTCCATCTTAGGGGGGAGGGATGTTGTGTATTGAATGTATTTGTAGCCACATGAATGAGTGGATGTAACAATCTCTAATAGTAACACTGTAACCTTCTGTATGAGGACGCGAGCTAGTGGCCACCGGGGGCAGTAGCAAGCGCCCAGCTCACATTGTACACATTCCTCAAATGCCTTCAGCTGCGCGGGAAAGATTCCCGCACTCACCTCACCTGAACAAGAAAGGCGTGACTAAGGATGACGTCACTTGGACAGTAGCCAATGCCCTGTTGAAGAGCCATATTCAATTGTATAGCCACTGCATAAAAGGAGCTGTTTGTCCGCCATTACCACATGTTCGCACTGTACTCCATGCAATAAAGATGTGCTAGGCTAGTCTACAGCCGTTTCCATTGTCTTGATTCCCAGACACTAAAATAACTGAGTCAGAAGTGGCCAGTGAGGCCATCGAGTCCAACTCCCTGCTCCAAGCACGTTATGTGACTGCAGAAGCCATCCTTCAAATGGTAATGGACAAGTCTCTGCTCCATTGACTCTCTCTGCAATTCAACCCCTCTTGTTCTGTTGTGCATTAAGGCACAAGTGCAAGTTGCATGGGCAGTGCCTTGCAAAGAGAAAATGGCGGTCTCCCGCCATCCAAATTAGGAGCTAAAGTTGGCGCAAAATCTCCCTCTCTAAGCGCGCTCATTATGCTAATCAGAGTTCTGTGATTGGTTACAGTTTTGGATCCTGTTCCTCATTGGTTAATACTTATATATCATGTTATGAATGGTTGGTTATGATTGTTCAGCAGGTTGCTACTTTGTATCAACGAGCCACCACCGAGGAGACACTATATAAGCCCCATGGGTAAACAAGGGTGGAGCCGGACTGGATCTATACTACCCATTCCGTACAGGTAGCCAGTAACGAGCTAAGCCTGGGTCTCTTCCAAATGCTATCACTCAAAGGGTGTAGCTTAGGCATTGCCTCTTCTTTGGCAGATTCCGGAGGGACTGATTTCATGGGATTCGTATAGCCATCTTATGTCTGGAGCACCTTGTAAGCGTAACCTGAAAGACTGTTAAATAAACGCCCGTTGTTGTTCTGTTCATGGTTGTCTGGACTATTACTTATAAGGGCCAGACGCAACATGTTCCCTTTGTTTTTATCATGCCACTGTTGCATTTCCTTCTACTCAGTCAGTGAACTCCAGTGGCAGCAGGGGGGTACAGATGGGGGGGGGGGGGCAAAGTATCTCAGTTTCAGTCTCCCCCTTTTTTTGAATATTGCTGTTGTATTTTAGATACAATTCACTAGGGCTTCATAGGTTGGTAGAGACTGAATAGGAGAGATGTGTGTGTGTGTGTGGGGGGGGGAGGGGGAATATGCTGGGCCCTTAAGCTTCAGTGGCAGTTTTTGAGAGATGTGCCAGTTGGTATAGTCTGCTGGGAATTTCTCCAACACAAGCTCCATCTGCGACCTTGCAGCTTCCCTGCTCATTTCAAAGATGCTTTGGCAGATGTTTCCTGGTAGCTTTTTGGCCTAATGTGATGGAACAGCTTCTATCAAAATCCAGAGGGAAAGACAGAGAGAGAGAGAGAGTGCACACCATTATAATGTCATTATAATGATTGTAGCTTAATTCTGGGGCTTCCTTTTTAAAGAAGTAATAAAAGGAAACAGTGATAGAAGAAATTCTGCTGAAGCCTTATAGTTATAGAACAGTTATAGCATTTATTTCTGTTGCCCTTCTTTGTAGACCCTATGCTTGAGCTCTTGACTAAGGGCCATCTTCTACATTATGTAAACATGCTGGTCAGTCCGTAACACCTAGGTAAAGGTAAAGGTTTCCCTTGCTTGAAAGCCAGTCATATCTGACTCTAGGGTTAAGTGCTCATCTCTGTTTCTAAGCCGAAGAGCCAGCGCTAGTCAATCAATCTTTATTATGGTCCAAGACCAGCACTTTAAGTACTTTCCCTTTACATGCTGTGAAGTCATCTGGTTGTTGATTGCATGGAGCGCTGTTACCTTCCCACCAAAGTGGTCCCTATTTATCTATTTGCAATTTCTTGCTTTCAAATTGCTAGGTTGGCAGGAGCTGGGACAAAGACGGGAGCTCATTCCATCCTGCAGTACTTGGGAATCGAACTGCTGACCTTCTGCTTCCCAGTCAGCGTCTTAGCCACTTGAGCCACTGCAGTCCCTGCACCGTAACACCTACAGTCACTAATATTTAAATAGTAGCTGCTCAGTGAGAGAGGTAAGCAGGTCTCAAATCATAGTGTCTGGGAGGCTCTCACATTCCTGCTCCAAACTCCTACCAGCTGCTATTAGCCCCAGAGGGGGAACCTTCCTTGGCTCCACTGGAAGTTTTCCATCTAGAGCTAATGTGACTTCAAAGTGGGGTTGGAGATTTGGCAGGATTAGCATACATAGGGAAAGGGATTACCCATCTAGGATGTGACATTACACGGCATTCTATTAAAAAATTAAAACATGCACATCAAATGTTTACAAATATTTTGGATGATCTATAGTTTGACCCTAATGTACAAAGGACAGCTTTTTGTTTCCATTTCCTTATTTTTATGTGCTGTCAAGTCACCACCAATTTATAGCAATCCCATGAATTAGTGACTTCCAAATGTCTTATCAATACAGTAATAGTACTGTTCCTTCTTCATGGAGTCAATCCGCCTTATGCTTAGTCTTTCCCTTTTTCTGTTGCCTTCATTTTTTTCTTAGCATTATTGTCTTTTCCAGTGTGTCTTCTCTCTCATAATGTGTCCAAATTATGACAGCCTCAATTTTGTCCTTTCAGCCTCTAGAGAGAATTCAAGCTTGATTTGTCTTTCTGGCAGTCCAGACTATCTGCCAAACTTTCCTTCAGCACCATATTTCAAATGATCAATCAATCAATCAATCAATCAATCAATCAATCAATCTTTATTATGGTCCAAGACCAGCACTTTAAGTACTTTCCCTTTACATGCTGTGAAGTCATCTGGTTGTTGATTGCAAGGAGACCTTGTAGAGAAATGTGTGTTATCTGGAATATTTTGGTATAGAGTTCTTGTGATGTTCTGCAAAATTCGACTCTGGCACTTTGCGGACGTCGCACTAATTTGCAGCTTTGCAATTTCTGGATCTTTAAATATCCATTGAATTGCCAGGTTGTAGAATAGCAGGTGTACTGACTTGAGGAGAAGTCTGGAAGGGATCTCTTTCAAACCGAAGGTCAAGAAAATCCTTTTGTGATTTTGCAGTGATGGAAGAAAATGAAAGCCTGCTCAATTATTGATCCTAGGAGCCGGGTAAGGGAAGAAGTAATTTTCTTTTCATTTGCCCATAAATAGCCATCTTTGCTTGAAGGTTTATTACAATTTGGTCATATTGGAAGATTCTCAGCACCTTGGATTTGTTATGAGATGGCTCCTGATGTATGCTCTTGGGAGCTTCTGGAATTGAAGTTGGGGAGTGGTGTGACGGCCTTCTCTGCACTGTTAACCTTTGTTATAATTTGACTGGGATCTGAGCAAAGTCTATAGATAGGGTTTGTATCTGTTCTTGAATTTTGTTCAGCCTCTCAAATATCACTGGGGCGGGCTGGGCAGAGATCTGGCATGCATCTCTCAGCTGTAATGTGATAATTGTGGCTGTTGTTCAGATTTCCTAGTGATGATGGGTGAATATTCCTCTGGAGAGATTACTTTCTCATTTGGGACTGTTTCTGATGGAGGGGCAGGGATAAGGGCAGAAGATTGATTATTCACATCTCCAGGTGGCTGCAGCTTGGAGTTCCTTCTTCTTCTTGTTGTTGTTCCTGTTCTTGTTCCTGTTTGCTGCGCCCACACCTGTTGAGGGGGGACCTGACAGGCTTTTTTATCTCAGTCTTTTCTTGCCCCTGGGTGGGGGTCTCTCTTGGATTACATGTCTGGGGCTTGAAAATGCTCATACGGTGGCAGGAGCTTGTAGACTGAGCTATTAGCTTTTGGCCATGTTGGCCCCTCCCTCCATATTTCAAATGAATCCATCTTTTCCCTGTTAGTTTACCTCACTGTCAAGCTATCACAACCATATACAGTAATTAGAAGTATAACTATATTGATTATCTTGGTCTTGGTTTTTAACATGTTTCATTTCTTCAAGGTCATGGTCTTAGTTTCATTACACTCCTTTAATGCTCGTTACTCCTACCCATTGGACACTGATATCTGTTTTAAGAAATTTATCTTCTGTGGCCATATTTATAGTTCTTTTACTGCAGCCTGGTGACGTAGTGACAGGGATAGGCAACTTGTGATCCTCCAGATGTTGTCGGACTGCAATTGATATAATCCTTTATCAATAGCTATCCCAACAGCATCTGGAGCTCCACAGTACCTGCAGCATTCAACAACATTTGGAATGTCCAACACATCCTAATAAATTTTATACCCCAAGGCTTGGTGGTGCCACTAATTTAAATATGTTTATTTTAAAACAACTAGACAGACTGATGGAGAAGCTTACCAGTGCCTATATATTGTTTTAATTGTTTCTTTGTGAAGCTGGCCCTGTCATTACATCAAGTGAGGCATCTAGATCTAGGATATAATAAGCATGCAGCAAATTGGTAGTTGTTTACTTTGTGATTGTTGTATTTTTACTCTCAGTGATTGGGGGAGAGAAAGATTGGCTTTTCTCACTCATGAACCAAAAAAGGTTGACTGCCTTAAGTTGTACTATGCACTTTCGCATAGGGTGTGGCTGGGCATTTGCCGCAGGAGCAAAATATCCTGTTGCACATCACTCTGTGCCATTGAAACCCAGATCATGCAGATAAACAAGAACTCATCACTAACAAGTTGTCTTCTGGAGACATGTGGCTAGCTCACACAGAATGCTGAACCAAAGAAGGTATTTCTCCCCCTATAGAAAGGAGTACATTCTATAACTTTCATCCTAGATTGCTTGGAGAGTAATATGATCCCAACATGGTAAGCCTTAAGTTGTGTACAGACCTCTGAAACACCTATTGTAATATGACAGTCTCTAATGCTTTTATCTGCACAACCATCAACTATACCTTTTCTGTTCTTCTCCATAAGCACATGCGCACACACACCAGCCAAAATGAAGCACCCACAAAATCCAACTGACCTTCCATCGCCTCCTCAACTAGATTAAAGTGGTGCCTGAGGCACAGAAGCACTTTCATAATCGCAAAGCCTGTTACCTGCCTTGGGCTGCTAATTGTCTGTGGATTTAAATTGTCTACAGTCTTCCAGATCCACTTATCATTCAGCATAGGCCCAAGCAGCGTGCAATTTGCATAAAGGGAGTCTTATCTTGTGGGTTGCAGACCTGTAATCCCCAGTTTATTCTAGATTGAAAAGTTACATGGGTCCCCATTTCTGCTCTCTAGATGAATATGTAGTAGCAGGAATGGCTCTTTGTTAGTTCTGCACCTTAGTTCTTTCATGGAATTGTTTTTCATTCCTTCTGCTTTTCTATAACCCTTTGATTTCAGATATTTCAATTTTAACAGTTGCATTACTAATAAAGGTAGTTATATGAATATGGTTTTTAATTGATAGTAACTCCTTTTACTGCTGTGGATAGTGTTTTAAATTGATTACTGTTATGGTTTTAATAATTTTTTTATGCTATCTGGCTTTGTTTCCTGTGTTTCCTGTGTTTTATTATATCAGGGGTGCCCAAACTATGGCCCAGGGACAGGATCTGGCCCCTGATACCAACTCATCTGGCCCACGAAGCCCTTGTCACCCTTGAAAGCAGAAGTAAAATGCACCCATAGGGCACATTTTACTTCTGCTTTCAGGAGTGATGAGGGCTTTGTGGGCCGGATAAATTGGCAATGGGGGCTGGATTAAGCCCCCGGGCCATAGTAACCAGCTCCCTAAACCACGTGGCCGGCCCACGGCCTGAAAAGTTTGGGCACTCCTTTATTACAGAATGATGAGTGGTGCTTGCACCAAAAAGGTGGGTATAAATGAGAATTGTGGGATCCGCGCACACAATTGGTATACTGGCCCTGACAGAGCCCCGGTAAGGGGTCATCACATCGTTACCAGGGGTTCCTGAAGGGACAGAAATTGGGGAGCGGAATATTAGATAGGGTTTAATTCATCAATAACTGATCTGACAAACTGCTTGGTCAACAGAAGCTAATGACTAACTCGCTAGTCATGTAATAGGTAATCTCGCACCTGCGGATTACTCTAAGTCCTAAAACCAATACCAGCCACATGTTTACTCTGGATAACACGGAACAATGGATTTCTCCTGCCGTTGATTAAGTTAGTTAATTAACTTCCTTTAGTGTATGGGACCAAAGACAACCGGACAACCGAAAGGTTGGTTTAACACAGGTTTATTGCATGAGGTTCCAGTGAAGCATGAGGTAATGGCGGTGGTACATCTCAATATATACAGTAGCTCTCTACATTTGAATCTTGTAGCACGGTAGCTCATTGGCTGCTACCGGCGTGGCCTCGCCCAGGCACACCTCTTTCTTCTGCTGCTGAATGCGGGGAAGGTTTTCCCGCGGCTGTCCGTGATTGAGCAATGTGAACCATGTGAGGCTGAACGCTCGCAGCTGCCCTCTATGGGCTGTCTGCTCGCGTTCCTTTACAGCTGGTATCGTTTGTATCTGGAGTGGTTACATTCTTGCCTTTACAGTATAATGAACATGCATACATACATACATAACATCCCTCCCCCCTAGGATGGGACGAAGTCCCGCAACCATTGTGGCTTGCCGCACGTGCGCTTGGGACGCGCTTGCGTCTGACCTAGTACTGGAGAGCCTGTGATCCCTGACTCCGCGGGTGCTTGTCCTGCAACGGGAAACGGGGATTCGTTAGTGGCTCCGTGGGGCGTCCGTGCCTGCCTCGCGCCCGGGGATGGGAAGGGAATGAATAGTTGGGAGGTGAACCCCTGCCTGTTGCTCTCTGACCCCGGGGACCCACCTATTGTGAACCGCGGAACCGATGAGGTCGCCCTTGTGGTTCGGCTACCTTCTGCTCCCTGCTCGGGGGACCTTGAGACTGTGGTGGGCGGACTCGCTGATGCCTCCCGTCTTGGGGGTGTCGGTCTCCGGGAAAGTGGCGCTATATCGCATTCTAACTCACAGGGGCTACTGGGACTGGAGGTACCAGGGGCTGAACTGAAACCCCTCTTTTCGCTAGGATGGGTGGGGGACCACTCCGCTAACTCCCCCTGGTACTGTAAATCAACGTCTAAACTTCTATGGGCATCTGTGTTTCGGGGAAACTCCCGCGGGGTATGTGTGTGGTCGGGGCTCTTCCATTTCTTCGGGGACTCCCGCAAAAGATTTCTGTGGATCGATTCCCTTTCCTCCCCCCTTGGTGGGGACCCATGCTCCCCTTTTCCTCCCCCTTGGGTTAAGCGGGTGGGGGAGTACCCTAACGCTGATTCGATGCTATTCTCGTCTCCGTCCTGCTCTCCGGGGACCCTGCGCCTGAGTTGGTCCACGTGTCGCCTCCACAGGAAGCCTGTACTGGTTTCTACGCGGTATGAGACGGGGCCGGTTTGTTCTACTACGGTGCCCGGCACCCAGGCTGGCCCCGCGCTGGCGTAGTTCCTGCAATGCACCGGGGCGCCTACGCTGAAACTCTTTGTGGGTTCCACCCCTATGTTCCGCCCTTTGTCCTCTACTCTCGTGGGGTCTAGCTTGGAGATTCCCGTGGCCAGCTTCCTGCGCATCAACAGCTCTGCGGGGGAATACCCTGACGCTAGTGGGGTGACCCTGTATCTTAGCAGGAATTGGCACAATTTCAGGTCGAGGTCTCCGGGGCCCATGCGCAATAGCGCGTCTTTCGTGGTGCGCACGAGGCGCTCTACTTGGCCGTTGGTGGCCGGGTGAAAGGGGGCAGAGGTGACGTGCCGAATGGCGTTTCGCTCCATGAATGCCCCGAACTCTGCGGACGTGAAACAGCTGGCGTTATCGCTGACGAGGGTGTCGGGTAAACCAAACGTGGAGAAGACCCTCCTTAACTGTTTGATTGTTGTGGCCGAGGAGGTGCTTGAGACTGGAATGACCTCCAACCACTTGGAGAACGCGTCCACCACGAGGAGGAAAAACGTCCCCCTGAACGGGCCAGCAAAGTCTACATGTACCCGGGACCAGGGCCCCCTTGCCGTGTCCCACTCCCTAGGTGGCGAGCGAGCCTCTTCTGGCCTTGAGCTTTGGCACGCTTCGCAAGTGCCGACCATGTGTTCGATGTCGGCGTCTAGCTGGGGCCACCAAAAGTAACTGCGGGCCAGCGCCTTTGAGCGGACGATCCCCGGGTGGCTGACATGCAGCAGTTTAAGCACCCTCGGCCGGAGGGGCGTGGGGATTACTACCCGCTGTCCCCACAAAAGGCAACCCCTCTCTAGGGACAACTCTAGTTTCTTTTTGAAAAACGTGTCGAATTCCGCTGCTGGGGAAGACACGGGCCACCCTTTCTGTACCCAGGAGCAGACTGTGGCCAGCGTTTTGTCCTTGCCTGTCGCTTTGGCGATGTCGGCCGGTACTACTGGAGGGGAGTCTAAAACCTCTATCATTAAGACCTGATGGTCCCTCTCTACTTTGCCCACGTGGCAGCAATCCCGGGGAATGGGGGACCTCGACAGGGCGTCGGCATGGCTGATCTCCCTCCCGGGCCGGTATACCAACGCGTGCTGATACGCGTTGAGAAAAATGGCCCACCTGAGCATTCTCGGGGACAGGATTTGGGGTGTGGGCTTATCTGCGGTGAAAATGCCTAACAAAGGCTTATGGTCAGTCACTATTGTGAAGGGGCGGCCGTACACAAAATCATGAAATTTCTTGGTCCCCGCAATTATTGCTAGTGCTTCTCTGTCTGTCTGAGCATAGTTCCTCTCTGCTTGGGACAAGGACCTAGAGTAGAACGCTATCGGGGCCTCTCTACCGTTCTCCAGCACGTGGCATAACACCGCCCCCACCCCCACCGGGGATGCATCGCATATCAGGACCACTGGGCGTTTGGGATTGAAGTGGGTCAGTACGGCATCTGATGCCAGGAGTCGCTTCAGGTCATTGAAAGCCTTCTCCTGGTTGTCGCCCCACTTCCATGCCTCGTCCTTTTTTAACAATTTGTGTAGCGGTTCTGCCACGGCTGCCTTCCGCGGGAGGAAGGAGTGGTAGAAGTTGAGCAGTCCGAGGAACGACTGCAACTCGGGCTTGGATGTGGGGCGAGGGGCCTTCTTGATGGCGGCTACCTTGGATTGGGCTGGCCTTATTCCCTCGGGAGTGACACGGAACCCTAGGAACTCAACCTCTGTAGCGAAGAAGACGCATTTGTCTTTCCGCAACCACAACCCCGCCTTTTCGAATATTGTCAGGACCTTTCCCAACCTAGTTGCTAATTCGGCCCGGCTCCCCCCTGTAATCAATACGTCATCAAAGTAGGGTAACACCCCCTCTAACCCCTTCAGGAGGCGTTCCACAAGTGACTGGAAGATCCCGGGCACCGAATTCACGCCGATTTGTAGGCGCGATACCTGGAACGCCGCTTTGTGGGTGACTATGGTCTGCGCAGCAGCTGCGGCGGGGGTCACCGGGAGTTGCTGGTAGGCTTGGGCCAGGTCGAGTTTAGCGAAACACCTCCCCCCGTGTAACCTGGCCAACAAGTGGCTGACTACCGGCACCGGATACGCATTAGGGCGGATCGCCTTATTGATGGTGCACTTGTAATCAGCGCATATGCGGACCTCCCCGTTGGCCTTGAGCGCTGTTACAATTGGAGTTTCCCACTCCGCAGAATCAACAGGAACAAGAATCCCCTGGCCCACTAATTTGTCCAACTCCGCCTCTATTTTGTCCTTTAGTGCGAAGGGCACTCTGCGCGGTTTAAGTCTGATTGGACGTACTCCAGGGTCCAGGTCGAAAGTCACTGGGGGGCCCTTGAATTTCCCGAGCCCCTTTTTAAAAACCTCGGGGTGCGCATCGCACACGCTCTGTATTGGATCAGTCCCGGCGGCGTGTGCTTCCACGGCGTGTACCCCCCCAATGAACAACCCCAGGGGCTGGAACCATTGAGTCCCGAGGAGGCTGCATTTACCTCCCTTGAGGACGACTAGGGGAAGCGTTGCGGTGTGCTTTTTAAACTGGACCCGGAACTTCCCAACCCCCAACACTGGGATGCGGTTCCCTTGCACGTCCTTCAGTGTGGCCCTCAACGCCTTGAGCTTGGGCCGCATGCGGGGGGCGATTTTCATGAACTCCCCCTGGGAAATAATGGAGTATGAAGAACCCGAGTCCACCTCCATTCTAACAGGGGTCCCTTGTATTACTACCTCAACGAAGTAACGGGGGTGCTCCGTGGAAACGCTGCAAACCGGCGCGTCGTCCTCGCTGTCGTCGGAGATGCGCCCTACTCCGTCCCGCGTCCTCGTGGTCCGGGTGCCGTCCTTTGGCCTCGTGGTGCGGTCCTGCCTCGCCGAGCGGTCTGGAGAACTCCTGGTGGCCTCGCGCCGTTTCCGGCAGACCTTGGCCGTCGCAGCGCCGGCCCTCTCTCTGGACCCTCCGGACGTCCTCGTCATCGCCGTTCTCCGCAGACGAGTTCGAAACTCGCCGGGCCGCGCGCACCGAGCTCTCTGCCTTTGCGGGCTTCGGGCGCCAGTCCTGAAGCTCGTGCACCCCGGCAGTAGTGGCCTCCGCGGCCTGTGCCGTGTCGAGGACTTGTTACCACGTGGGAGGCGGCTCCCTTTTCATCAGCGCACGCTGAGTCTCTGTGTCCCTCAGACCGCAGAGCAGGCAGTCCCGGAGGGTGATGTCGGGGAGCTCCCACTTGCATGGGCTGGCGGCCAACCGCAGGGCCGCGGCGAACTCCTCGACCGATTCCCCGGGTGCCTGGACTCGCCTCCAGAACGCGCTCCGAGCGGGGAACATCGCTATTGCTGGCCGGAGATGGGCGCGCAACGCCGCCAGGAGCTCTGTAGCTTTGAGGTCGCCCACCTTCCTCGGCGCGATCAGGTCCACCAAGGTCCTCTTGGTCTCGTGTCCGAGCATGCGGACGAAAATGGCCCTCTTTTTGGCCTCATCGGAGACTTCGAGCTCCACCAGCGCTGCGTTGAAGTCTATCTCAAACAGCTCCAAGTCTCCCGGCTTCTTGATCTCGTAGCCGGCGCATGTCTTGGTCCCGTGGGCAGCCATATCCCACCTTCGTCGCCAATTTAGTGTATGGGACCAAAGACAACCGGACAACCGAAAGGTTGGTTTAACACAGGTTTATTGCATGAGGTTCCAGTGAAGCATGAGGTAATGGCGGTGGTACATCTCAATATATACAGTAGCTCTCTACATTTGAATCTTGTAGCACGGTAGCTCATTGGCTGCTACCGGCGTGGCCTCGCCCAGGCACGCCTCTTTCTTCTGCTGCTGAATGCGGGGAAGGTTTTCCCGCGGCTGTCCGTGATTGAGCAATGTGAACTATGTGAGGCTGAACGCTCGCAGCTGCCCTCTATGGGCTGTCTGCTCGCGTTCCTTTACAGCTGGTATCGTTTGTATCTGGAGTGGTTACATTCTTGCCTTTACAGTATAATGAACATGCATACATACATACATAACATCTCCCCTGAAGACTTCCCCAAATAACTCGTGTAAACATGGCATGTGGATCCTGTCAGATCGCAGTTCTTTTGCATGCAGCCTGTACATGATAAATACTGATGACTTGCCTTTATTAAATCACTGGTCTTCGCTCCATCTTGCCTCATGTCTCATTGCTTGACCAGTCTCCTCTGGGACCCAACAGCCGCTTCGCGGCCCCGATCCAACAGAGAATAAATAAATAAATACGTTTGCTAGGTGAAAGGCACAATATTTTGAGTGGTGACAAGTTTATAGTTCTGGAAACATTATCCATTCCTTTCATGACTAAATATATAGTGACATACCGATGGTAGACTCCCCCCAATAATACTTGAAAACCATATCAAAAGTGTATTCCTACAAATGTTTCACTTGATACTAATGGAGCAATTATTTCTGATACTAATGGAGCAATTATTTCTGGAAAAAGTAGTGGATTCTTTTCTGTTAGCTTCCATTTCCCCCCAGCATCCATAATGCAAGTTTGGTCCATTGCAAAGTCTGTTGTAAGGTACAAACCATCTTTAAAAAAGAACCTTGAATAGGAATATTCATTCATTCATTTTTCTTTCTGACGACAATGACAACAACAACATTAACAACAACAACAAATCTGATTTGAAAATCCTAACTCTCCAAAAAACAACTCTACTGGGGACTGCATATATATACTCAGGTGTTACCTTAACAGCTCTTAGGCCCTTGGTTAGGGCTTGAACTGTTAATTTTATTCCAGTCTGCGACTGTGAATCAAATGGTTGATTTGGATCAGGGGTTCTCAACCTATGACACGTAGGCCAGAATGGATCCAGCCCACAACACCAAATAATCCGGGCCCTGACCTCGCTCCAGCTGCAGCCACCACTACCAGAATCGGCTGTAAACAGCAGGGGGCCACCAGTCTGGCCCCCCCAACTGTCTGAGGGAGCGAGACCTGGAGCCCAACTTGAAAAGGTTGAGAACCCCTGATTTGGCCACTGCCACCGCCAATAATAATAATAATAATAATAATAATAATAATAATAATAATAATAATAATAATAATAATAATAATAATAATAATAATAACCCTTAATAATAACCCTTAATAATAATAATAACCCTTAATAATAATAATAATAATAATAATAATAATAATAATAATAATAATAATAATAATAATAATAATAATAATAATAATAATTATTATTATTATTATTATTATTATTATTATTATTATTATTATTATTATTATTATTATTATTATTATTATTATTATTATTATTATTATTATTATTATTATTATTATTATTATTATTATTTAATGTCAGAAATTATCCTGGATTGAGAGGATTTTTGCTGGAGAAGCTCCGCTCAGGGGACGCTCGAATGAGGCTCCTTTTATGGGCCCAAGATCTTTTCCCATGGAAGTGGTCCCTATTTATCTACTTGCAATTTCTTGCTTTCGAACTGCTAGGTTGGCAGGAGCTTGGACAGAGATGAGTGCTCAGTCTGTCATGCAGTACCTGGGTCTTGAACTGCTGAACTTGCCAGTCTCCCAGCTAACAAGGCAAGCTTCTTAACCACTGAGCCACCGCAGCCACTGCCTTTCTGCCACAAAGGATCCAATGCACTGATGTGCTGCAAACATTTTTACTACCCCCTCCATGGGTGTGACTAACTCTGTGGCTGTGGCTAACTCTGTGGGCCACGCCCACTTGGTCTCCCTACACCATGACCTGGGGTAGGGAGATGGGCGTGGCTGGTCAAGTGGGCGTGACCTAGGGGAATTTCCGCTACCGGTGCCCGGGCACCTGGAGCAGCTCAACACTGATCCAATGTGGCTTACTGTATTAAAAGTGATAGAGAAAGCCCTCTCTCATATCCTCAGCAAACACCCCTGTGAAGGTGGTGATACTGAGAGAAAAGCCTCCCCTGATGATCTTAACACCCCAGCAGTCTCATAAAGGGAGAGATATCCTTTGAAATAGCTTGGACCCAAATCTTTAAGGCTTCATAAGTCAAAAGCAACATTGAGTCCAGAAATGGACTGGCACAGCCAGTGGAGCTGATTTATAGTGACTGTAATAGGGTTTTCAAGACAACTGAGGTGGTTTCACCATCTCCACCCCACAGTGAGTTTCTATGCAGAGATGGGGGATTGAACCAAGGTCTCTTGCATCATAGTCCATTACTGTATCCAGAGTAACACACACACACACACACACATTCTTCTCTAATCTGATTTTGGATTGAGTTGGAGTGGGCATTCAATTACAGGTGTGTCTTAAGTAGTTTGTACAGTATGTCATTTTATTTCATCACAGGCAGAAGTCATACTACTTATAGTTTTTATTTCATTACTACACCATGAGCTCCTTAGCCTGTGTCAATCCAACAAAGGCAGTTAGTTTCCCAACAGCACAGAGCCATTTCTATGTCTGGCATCATATATCTGGAGCAGATGGCTGCCAGTGTGCCCAAAGAAGAGATAAATTAGATTTCCAGACAATTGCATGATAACTGTGGTTAGGCTACCATTCATCTTGCTTCCTCTTTCCTAACACAGCCATTTCATCAGAAGAAGTACAAACGCAAATACTCAGCATGAGTGAGGAAGATTGCAAAGGAGAGGAAAGGACGGTTGAATGAGAAACATTTATACTCTTTATCAATCACTTGGCATACAAGGGCTAATTAAAATATGTCTCCTTCCTGAATGAGCAGCCAATGGTGTGTTACCCTAGACAGGAATCAAGCCATTCAGTGTTAAAAGAGATTAAGAACCCATCTTGTTTGATAATTTGCTTCCAGGCTTTCCATCACTGAGTGCTTCAGACTTGCAAGGAATAGCTCTCTTAATATAAGTGTCCAGCTGTCACTTGGGAGGCAAAGCTTTCTTCTGTAGCTCAGTTTCGTATTGAGGAAGACTAATTGCAAATGGAAATGTTCCTAGGAGCAAAGCATTTGGAGTCTCCCATTTTACACAATGTTCCCTAAGCAGTGACAGTTATGTAGCTATTTATTTATTGAAACAATTTATGTCTGATCTTTCCACTTCCTGGACAAGTACTCAAAGTGACTAATAACAGTAAACACACATCAATAATAAAGGAAATTATATATATATATATATATATATAATAGTGGGGAAGTAAAACCGGGCTAGAAACAGGATGAGGTTCCTGTTCCCGGTCAATCCGAGGACTGGATCATAATTTAATTTATATATAATTTATATATATAAATTATGATCCAGTCTTTGGATTGACCGGGAAAAGGAACCTCATCCTGTTTCTAGCCCGGTTTTACTTCCCCACTATTGTGACCTGTCAGTGCAGGATTCAACAGTCACTGAGTCAGAGTCTGACAGTGCTGAACCTTCAACCTAAGAGTGCCGGCAACTCCTGTGCAATGATTTACAGCTGCACCATAAATCAGCCAGAACTCACTTGCAAAGGAGGCTGCCAGCTGAGAGCCCTCTTAAGGGCATTTGCTACAGTTGCCAGTTGTCAGTACAACTTCATTGCAAGCTGACACTGCCTGATTCTTGTGTTATCCTGATCTTCTTCTTGACTGACTGCCTTGACTGGACTTTGGACTTCATTTCTGACCCTGACCACGCTCTCGGACTTTCCTATGGACTGCACATTCACTGAACTGGTAAACGGATTTTGGCTCTCCCTTTCAACTTCATTATTTTGATCTTCCTTAGAAAGACTGTTGCTAGTTATCACCACTCTCTGTGCAGCGCTGCTGTGTGGCTTCCCTACCCTTAGGGGTGGGCCTGCACAATGAGCCCAGTTGAGTGTGTTACTTTGAAGCGTGCTCCCCCCCCCCCCCATCGTATAGCAGGGGCACAACCGAGACTCTGTTTTTTTCTTTTTCATATTTGAGCCTCCCATGCTGAATGTGGCAGAGAGGAAGTGGGTAGCAGAGATAAATACAAAGTTCCACATTTAAGTAGAAAAAGTCAGATGATAAACCATAAATTGGATGATAACAGACTTGGCAGTAGTACATGTTAAAAAAGGATCTAGAGGTCTTAGGTAAAGGTAAAGGTTTCCCTTGTGTTGTGTTCTGTAAAGCTGTGCCTTTAACAATGTACCATTGCCATGTGTTAACAATGTAACCTTTCTGTGTGCAACATTATAACCTTCAGTTGTATCAATGTAAACCTGATAAGGGGACGCGAGCTAGTGACCACTAGAGGGCAATAGCGAGCGTCCTGCTCTCATGGTTCAGATTCACCTGGTTCAGCAGTGCGGGAAGATTCTCCGCCACCTCTTCACCTGGTCAAGAAGGGCGTGACCTTTCTACGACGTCACGCGGGCAGCAACCAATAGTCTGTCGACGAGCCACTTTCAAATGTATAGCCAGCTGTATATATTGAGCTACCCATCCGCCATTACCACATGTTCCTCCGGATTATCATGCAATAAACCTGTGTTAAGCCAACCCTTCGGCTGTTTCATTGTCTTTGGTCCCTTACACTAAACTGGCGACGAAGGTGGGATCATGGCAGCCCACGGGACCAAGACATGCGCCGGTTTCGAAATCAGGAAACCGGGCGACTGGGAGATCTTCGAGATGGACTTCCAGGCAGCATTGATTGAGTCCGAAGTCACGGAAGAGGCAAAGAAAAGGGCCATCTTCACCAGGATGCTCGGACAAGAAACCAAAAGGACCTTGGTGGACCTGATTGCACCGAGGAGGGTGAGCGAATTCAAGGCCAAGAAACTCATGCAGATGCTGCGTGAGCACGTCCGGCCCGCCACGGCGATGTTTCCCGCTCGGAGTGCGTTTTGGAGGCGAGTCCAAGCGCCCGGGGAGATGGTCGCCGCATTCGTGGCGGCCCTGCGGCTGGCGGCCGGCCCGTGCAAATGGGAGAATGCCGAAATCACCCTCCGGGACTGTGTGCTGTGCGGCCTGAACGACGCCGAAACCCAGCGCACATTAATGAACCAAGAGCCGCCTCCCACGTTGCAGGAGGTCGTCAGAGTGGCCCAGGCCGCAGAAGCTACAAAGGCTGGGGTCCAAGAACTCCAGGACTGGCGGCCAAAGTCGAGCAAGGCAGAGACTCCGGTACAGGCGGCCCGGCGAACTTCGAGGTCGTCCACAGAGAGCAGCGACGACGAGGACGTCCGGAGGGTCCGGAAAGAGAGCCGGCAGTGCGATGGCTGTGGAGCGGCCCACAACCGCGTAAAGTGCCCGTTCCGGAAGGCCGAGTGCCACAACTGCGGCCGCCGCGGGCACATCGCCAAGGTGTGCAGGAAGAAGCGCGAGACCCGGCGGAGCTCAGCAGACAGTTCCGCGGGACAAGACCGCTCAACGAGACCCAAGGACGGCGCTCAGGCCACGCGTAAGCAGGATGGCATGGGCCGCATCTCCGACGGCAGCGAGGACGACGCCCCAGTGTTCAGCGTGTCTGCAGGACACCCCCGCTACTTTGTTGAGGTACTAGTCCAAGGGGTTCCCATTAGGATGGAAATTGACTCGGGGTCCTCATATTCTATCATTTCCCAGAGGGAGTTTTTGGGAATTGCCCCCCACAAGCGACCCAAGCTCAAAGCGTTGAGGTCCACACTACGGGACGTGCAAGGGAACAGCATTCCAGTGTTGGGGGTTGGAGAATTTCAGGTTAAATTCAAGAAGCACGCCGCGTCCCTCCCCCTAGTCGTGCTCAAAGGGGGAGATTGCAGCCTCTTCGGGACTCAATGGTTCCAGCCCCTGGGTTTGTTTATTGGGGGGGTGCAAGCCGTTGGGATGCACGCCGTTGGGACTGATCCAATTCAGGAGGTGTGCGAGGCGCACCCCGAAGTTTTCAAAAAAGGACTGGGAAAATTCAAGGGGCCCCCAGTGACATTCGACCTGGACCCGGAGGTCCGCCCAATTCGCCTTAAACCACGCCGGGTGCCGTTCGCACTCAAGGACAAGATAGAGGCGGAACTGGACAAATTGGTGGGCCAGGGAATCCTTGTGCCTGTTGATTCCGCGGAGTGGGAAACTCCAATTGTAACCGCACTAAAGGCCAATGGGGAGGTCCGCATATGCGCCAACTACAAGTGCACCATCAACAAGGCGATCCACCCGAATGCATATCCAGTGCCGGTAGTCAGCCATCTGCTGGCCAGGTTACACGGGGGAAAGTGTTTCGCTAAGCTCGACTTAGCACAGGCCTACCAGCAGCTTACGGTGTCCCCTGCCGCAGCTGCTGCGCAGACCATAGTCACCCATAAGGGGGCGTTCCAGGTGACGCGCCTCCAGTTCGGCGTGAATTCGGCGCCTGGAATTTTCCAGTCACTCGTGGAACGCCTCCTGAAGGGACTGGAGGGGGTGTTGCCTTATTTTGATGACGTGTTAATAACGGGGGGGGGGGGGGGAGTCGGGTTGAATTGGCCAAGAGGTTGGGGAAGGTCCTGACAATATTCGAAAAAGCGGGGCTGAGACTGCGAAAGGACAAATGCGTCTTCTTCGCAACCGAGGTTGAGTTCCTAGGGTTTTGTGTGACTCCTGAGGGAATAAAACCATCCAAGTCCAAGGTGGCAGCCATTAAGAAAGCCCCCCGCCCCACCTCCAAGCCCGAGCTGCAGTCGTTCCTAGGGCTGCTCAACTTTTACCACTCCTTCCTCCCCCGGAAGGCAGCGGTGGCTGAACCGCTACACAAACTGCTAAAGAAAGACCAGGCATGGAAGTGGGGCGAGGACCAAGAAAGGGCATTTAGTGAGCTAAAAAGCCTCCTAGCGTCCAATGCCATACTGACCCACTTCAACCCCAAACGCCCGGTAGTTCTGACCTGTGATGCATCCCCGGTGGGGGTGGGGGCGGTGCTGTGCCACGTGTTGGAAAACGGAAGGGAGGCCCCGATAGCATTTTACTCCAGGTCCCTGTCCCAAGCGGAGAGAAACTACGCACAGACGGACAGGGAGGCACTAGCAATAGTCGTGGGGACGAAAAAATTTCACGATTTTCTGTATGGCTGCCCCTTCACCATTGTAACGGACCACAAGCCCCTGCTAGGCATCTTTACCGCAGATAAGCCCACCCCACAGATCCTGTCCCCGAGGATGCTCAGGTGGGCCATTTTTCTCAACGCGTATCAGCACGCGTTGGTCTACCGGCCCGGGAAAGAGATCAGCCATGCGGACGCTCTATCAAGGTCTCCCCTCCCCCTAACGCCCAGCCAGGTGAGCAAGGGGGAGCGGGACCATCAGGTTCTTATGATAGAGGTGCTGGATTCGCCCCCCGTAATGCCCGCCGACATTGCCAAAGCGACAGAGAAGGACAAGACGTTAGCGGCAGTTAGCTCCTGGGTGCAGAAAGGGTGGCCGGCGTCCTCCCCAGCGGAGGAGTTCGCCCCATTTTTCAGAAAAAAGCTAGAACTGTCCCTAGAGAGGGGGTGCCTCTTGTGGGGGCAGCGGGTGGTGATTCCCACTTCCCTTCGGCCGCGGGTGCTCAAACTGCTGCACGTCAGCCACCCCGGCATCGTGCGATCCAAGGCGCTGGCCCAGAGTTACTTCTGGTGGCCCCAGCTGGACGCCGACATCGAGCACATGGTCGGCACTTGTGAAAGTTGCCAATGCTCCAGACCAGAGGAGGCCCGCCTTCCCCACAGGGAATGGGACGCGGCTAAGGGGCCGTGGTCCCGGGTGCACGTTGATTTCGCGGGCCCGTTCAGAGGCACCCTGTTCCTTCTTGTAGTGGACGCCTTCTCCAAGTGGTTGGAGGTTATCCCGGTCACGAGCACCTCCTCGGCCCAGACCATTAGGCATTTGCGGAGGCTCTTTTCCACGTTCGGCATACCCGACACATTAATTAGCAACAATACTAGTTGTTTCACGTCCTCTGAGTTTAGGACATTCATGGAGATTAATGCCGTTTGGCATATCACCTCCGCCCTGTTTCACCCAGCCACCAATGGCCAAGTAGAGCGCCTCATCCGCACCACGAAGGACGCGTTGCGGCGCATGGGCCCCGGGGATCTGAACCTTCAAGTGTGTCAGTTTCTGCTAGGGTACAGGGTGACCCCGTTGGCGTCAGGATACTCCCCCGCAGAGCTCTTAATGCGTAGGAAACTGACCACCATCCTTACTAGGCTAGACCCCACAAGGGTAGAGGAAAAAGGAAGGAACATCGGGCTAGAGGCCACAAAGAGTTTCAGTGTAGGCGCCCCCGTGCATTGCAGGAATTACGCCAGCACGGGCCCAGCCTGGGTACCGGGCGTAGTTGTGGAGCAAACCGGCCCCGTGTCGTACCGCATGGAAACCAGTACAGGGCTCCTGTGGAGACGGCACGCGGACCAGCTCCGACGCAGGGTCTCCGAGGAGCAGGGCACAGACCAAACAGAGAAAAAATCAGCGTTAGGGTTCTCCCCCACCCGTTCAGCCCAAGGGGGAGGAAAAGGGGACAGCGGGCCCCCACCAAGGGGGGAGGAGGATGTTCTCGTAGATATCCTAGGGGATCTTTCTGAGGAGGAGGAGGAACCCGACCCCATACATATCTCGCGGAATGTCCCCACAAATGCGGATACCCCTACTAAATTAGATTTTGATTTTCAGAACCAGGGGGGGTTTTCGGAGTGGCCCCCCACCCGTCCAAGCGAGAAGAGGGGTTTTTCGTTAGCCCCGACTGCCCCCGGTCTGCCCACAATGGAGTTTTTCCCTTCCCCTAAGGCCGCCAGACAGCGGCAAGCCACTAACAAGTCTCCCTCTCCCATTTCAGGACAAGGGACCAGGGAACAAAGAAGCAGTAGCGCCCCCGGGGGGGGGGTCAGCCCTCTTCACGGCCCAAACGCACATGCAACAAGCCATCTTGGCTGAGAGACTTCGTCTCATCCTAGGGGGGAGGGATGTTGTGTTCTGTAAAGCTGTGCCTTTAACAATGTACCATTGCCATGTGTTAACAATGTAACCTTTCTGTGTGCAACATTATAACCTTCAGCTGTATCAATGTAAACCTGATAAGGGGACGCGAGCTAGTGACCACTAGAGGGCAATAGCGAGCGTCCTGCTCTCATGGCTCAGATTCACCTGGTTCAGCAGCGCGGGAAGATTCCCCGCCACCTCTTCACCTGGTCAAGAAGGGCGTGACCTTTCTACGACGTCACGCGGGCAGCAACCAATAGTCTGTCGATGAGCCACTTTCAAATGTATAGCCAGCTGTATATATTGAGCTACCCATCCGCCATTACCACATGTTCCTCCGGATCATCATGCAATAAACCTGTGTTAAGCCAACCCTTCGGCTGTTTCATTGTCTTTGGTCCCTTACACTAAACCTTGCTTGAAAGCCAGTTGTATCCGACTCTAGGGTTCAGTGCTCATCTCTGTTTCAAAGCTGAAGAGCAGCATTGTTTGCTTTTGCAGACATTTCCGTGGTCATGTACCAGGCATGACTAGACACCGGAGCACACGGAATGCTGTTACCTTCCCACTGAAGTGGTCCCTATTTATCTACAGTACTTGCAATTTCTTGCTTTCAAACTGCTAGGTTGGCAGGAGCTGGGACAAAGACGGGAGCTTATTTTGTCCTGCAGTACTTGGGAATCGAACTGCTGATCTTCCGCCTCCCAGTCAGCGTCTTAGCCACTTGAGCCACTGCAGTCTTTAGTATAGCAAAATATATACTATACTATAGTCAAGGTAAAGGACTCCCTTGTTCGAAAGCCACTCATGTCTGACTATAGGGGGTGGTGCTTATCTCTGTTTACAGCCAAAGCGCCAGAGCTGTTTGTGTCTGTGGACATTTCCATGGCCACGTGGTAAGCATGAATAGATGGCAGCATGCACAGAAGGCTGTTACCTTTCTCACCAAAGTGGTACCTATTTATCTATTTGCAATTTCTTGCTTTCGAACTGCTAGGATGCCAGAATCTGGGAGGGTTGACAGGAGTTCAACCTAGCAATTTGAAAGCAAGAAGTTGCAAGTAGATAAATAGGTAACTCTTCATTGGGAAAGGTAACAGTGTTCTGTACACTCCAGTGTCTAGTCATGCCTGTCAAATTACCATGGAAACACATGTTACCTATCCATTTAAGGAAAATCTGTAACCTTGATAATCAGTAACTCTGTGCTATCAAGTCAATTATGACTTATGGCTACTGTTTCCAAGGTTTTCTAGGTAGATAATACACAGAAAAGAAATGTACCATTCTCTTCTGGGGGTGGGGCTGTCACCCTGGGACTGTGCAGCATGCCTTTCTCCCAGGAGGCACAGTGATGTATTGAAAGTTGTGGAGTATTGGACTGTTGTTCCCGAGGATCATGCATGACTTGCTGCATCAGTCTCATGTCGTAATACATGTGTCACAAATTTCGTTTGATTGCTGTTCCATGCCACTGTGTTCCATTATGGTGGGGTTTGGGACAATTAAGAGTTAACACTTTGGAGGTTTGTGGTCAAAAATATTGTTCTGAGATTTTTCAGAAAAAGTCTCAATTCCATCTCATTCTATTCCATTCTGGCTTTTACTTAGCCCCAACAAAATGAAATGCAAAGGGCCATACTTGATGAAGTCCTTTTCCTGAGCCATGTGGTTTGTTAATTTAATCACAGCATTTAATTCTCCCCTTCTTGTCAAATGCATTTAGTTACCTAGTGTGCTATGATGCTTGATTTTACATCTCTTTGGACTATGGCTTCTCCAGCCACATCCTCAATTCCAAACTCTGGCTGCTTAGGAGCCGGGTCACATCTGTGCAAAAGACAGACTTTCAACATACATTCTCAATGTGTTTTGTTTAGACCCATGGTTCCCAACGTGGAGCACATGCCCCACAGGGGGGCAATTTGATTTGTGTGTGTGTGTTTGTGTGGGGGGTCAATTCAGGAATAGATTCTTAATAGTGAATGGCTCTTTAGGCTTCCTCCACATGAGTAGGAGTTCACTTTTAAAATAATAATTATATGTCATGGGGGCATCAAGATTTTAGAGATGCTTAGGTGGGGCATGGCCAAAAATAGTTGGGAACCACTGGTTTAGACCAACCAAGCAGTGACTTGCTACGTTACTCTCTCTAAGAGCTGATTCCAGGAGTATCTTCCTCAGATGTAGGCAAAGGGCAGAAAATAAATATGTACATAAAAGCTGTTTACTTTGTTTAACTGCCTGCTTTGTATTCAAAAGAAGCGCATTTAAAGCACATCGTAAGAGAGTTTTGCATATAGATTCAAGCAGGTTTGAAAAGCAATGATTTTCAGATTATTATTTTTAAAAACGAAGACAATGATGCCATGCAATTAGAACCACTTAAACACAGACTGCTCCCTTGACTAGTAAGATTGCTGCTCCACCAGTCTCATAATGGATGAGTGCCTTTTACCAGGTTTATAATTTCATTCAATTAAGATTTTAAAGATATACACAATGATGGGTGTAGGATAAAAATGATACAGTATTCAGAGATAGCATGAAGTACTTGCTTGCTGCCGGAGATGAATGCACTCAGGATTAAGAAATATATTTCTTTTATAAACCAAACAAATGACTGGATTAGAATATAGAACAGGGAAAGATAACACCAGGGAGAAATCAGAATAGATTGAAGTTCAGAATTACTATCCAGTGTGATATATCCTTGAAAGAATGCTCATTTCACAGATATCTCCAGTGTTATATTAAAAACTATTGACAGTTTTCTCTTTCTTTAAGAAACAGAATAAGAGATTGTGAGACTCAGGACAAGTAGAACCATCTTCCATCCACTCAACCCTGAGACATGAGTGTGAGCCACCAGTAAAGTAAAGGGGGCAGAATATCACAGACCTTCCCTCTAAAAGAAAGAAAAAGCTTCTGCTTTAAAAAAGGAGAAAGTGAATAACAGTGGCCAGCATTTGTTGTGTATTAAGGCACATGTGCAAGTTGCGCGGGCAGTACCTTGCAAGGAGAAAATGGCGGTTTCGCACCATCCAAATTAGGAGCTATAAGTGACACGAAATCTCCTTCTCTATATATATATAGTGTTATAATTGGTTGGTTATGCTTGTCCGGTGGGTCGCTACTTGTATCAAGGAGCTACCGCCAGGGAGACACTATATAAGCCCCACGGGTAAACAAGGGTGGGGCCGGACTGGATGTATACTACCTATTCTCCGCATGTAGCCAGTACGTACTAAGCCTGGGTCTCCTCCACATGCTAACACTACTAGTGTAGTTTAGTCATTGCCAATCTTCTACGGTAGATTCTGGAGGGACTTATTTCATGGGATTCGTATAGCCATCTTTGTGTCCGAAGCGCCTTGTAAGCTTTATCTGAAAGACTGTTTAATAAACGCCTGTTGCTGTTCTGTTCATCATTACCTCGACTATTGCTTATAAGGGCCAGACGCGACAGCTGTTCATTTCTCTAACAGTCACTAACAGATTCACCTCTAGGTTTCAGTGTACCCTACATATTGGGGGCTGGGGTCAGATCTCAGTTGCCATGGCCTCCCAACAGATTCTGCATCCTTTTTACAAGCAAACAGAACAAACACCCAAGCTGGAATCGTGGTATTTTCATAAATAAATGCTTTTCACCAGTCCAAGAAAGGCATAATGGAAGATCTTCTGTTATTTCTTTGAACAGAAATATTGAGCTCCAGTGAGTCATGTCTGCACAATTGGGTGAAAAAAGAGGCATCTTGTACCCTGTGGTCTTGGAGGGAACCAGGGATGTACTGCTTTCCTGGGCTCCATTGCTTGTTACTGTTTGATGGAGGCACACAGCTCCATATTCTTCTTACTCGACCTTCTAGCAGAACTGGAATCATTTCTCTTTCTTTTTAAATATTTCTAAGCTGGCTTCAAGGGCAGAATGCCTCCTGAGATGGCTTGCCAAGTAAAATCAAAGAAAGAAAAATCTGATGCAAGATCAGCATAGAAAAAATTAACAACTAGCAAACAGAATAAAATATCCAGTCTCTACTGAATGAAAATGTAAAATGCAACTGTAGCTGAAAACTAAGACAATTAACTTTAAAAGTGGAATGTTTTTGCTCCTTAACAACAGATAACTTTAGTTCATACATGTTTGAAATAAATGTCAGAACAAATGATAATCTTGATGTTACAGGTATAAAAGTCTATACCTCTTCTGGAGCCCCTCATTGGTCTCTGGAGCCCACAGGTCACCACCCTCCCTGTTGATTATTGTTTATCTGCTCTCTCCAAGTCAGATAAACAATGAGCAAGATGAAAGAGGATGGACAGAAAAAAACTTACCATATTTTTGGACCACAAGACGCACCTGACCATAAGACGCACCCAGTTTTCAGAGCAGGAAAAAACAAAAACAAAAATAGTACTGTATTTTGCACCACCAACCAGTGGTGGCACTGCAGGGGAAATGGGCAGGCAGGCCAATTGCACTGAAGCAGGAAGTGATACTCTAGCCTAGCCTCTTGCTCTCCTTTCAACCAGGAAGCACGTTTTCCCCCTCCATTTTGTCCATGTGGAGTAGAGACAAAGGCATCAAGGTAAGTGAAACCCTTTCTTTTTAAGCACAGGTTTGGTTTCCCACTTAAATGCATTGGGAACATACAAACAGAAAACATTTGAATACAAGAAATTTATTTCCAATGCATTTAAATGAGAAATTGTGATTTTCACCCTCTAGTGGCCACTTGTTTTTCATATGTTTTTCTTTCCCCTGCTCCAGAACAGCTGAGAGGCGGCATGCAGTAGATTTCTTGTAAAATATCATTTTACAACAGCCACAGCTGGTCGAAGCTCAGCATCTGGTCTATAAGACACACCCTCATCCCCCCCTTTTTTTGGGGAAAAAGTGTGTCTTATGGTCCGAAAAAATCCAGTAACAGTTAGAGTAGTATGACAGTGGAAACCAACTGCCTCGAGAGGCAGTGAACACTCCAACACTGGAAGCATTCAAGAAATAATGGGACAATCATTTGTCAGATCTGTTTTTAGTTGGATTCCTGCATTGAGCAGGGGATTGGACTCAATGGCTTCATCATCCCCTTCCAACTCAGTTGTTCTATGAGTCTCTGATCCAAGTATGTGTGTGTGTGTATACCTTCTCTCTCCCCCCCCCCATTTTGTCTGTCTCATTTGTCTGATCTGGCCTATTGCTGTCTCTCCTTTTTATATGATCTCATATTGTTTAGAAATAGCATTTAAGAGGTTTTATACCTTAACAAGTACTTTTTCTTATTAAGGCAACATAACGTCTGCTTCGATTTAAGATGCTGTCTAAATCATATGCTGTTGGATATGATGCAATTGCTCCTTTATTTTCAAGCATTATTTCATATACCTTTTGTACATACCTGTCAACCTGTGGTTCTGGAAAAACGGGACCTGCGCACATCGCATTGTGCGCAGGTCGCTTTCCATGCATGGGTGGAAGGGTTTTTACCCCTTCCACGCATGCGCGGAAGTGCTACGCTGCCTGCGCAGCCCCTACGCAAGTGGCGTAGTGCTTCTGTGCATACGCGGAAGGGGTAAAACCCTTCCATGCATGCGCGGAAAGCACTACACCACTTGCGTAGGGGCTGTGCAAGTGGCGTAGCGCTTCTGCGCATGCGCAGAAAGCGTTTCCCCCCACTGCCAAATTGCGGGGGTTTGGCAGTGCGGGGCAGGTTATGACATCAATCGATGTCAAATTACAGGGTTTTCCCAGCCAAATCGGGATGGTTGACAGGTATGCTTTTGTGTTGCATCTTAGATTCTTATTTTTGTTCTCCTGTTTGCAATTTTCATATTTTTAGTACATGCCTGCAATCTTCAACAAATGTATATTACTGTCAAGATTTTTGAACCCAAATACCTGTCATATAGTTTCAACACATTTGAAATACTTTGAGGATGCTTATTTTTAGAAGTAAGTTCTTAAAGCTTGTAGAGTAAGACAAATTGATTTGCAACATTGACACCCAGATGAACCGAAATGAGACGGCACATGACCTTTCAAGGATGTAAGCTCCATTGATGACCTTCCTTGTCAGCTGGGATCGCATCAAGACAGTGTTCCCCAACCTTTGGTTTTGGAATTCAATTCCCAGAAACGCTGATCAGCCAATGTACTGGCTTAGGCTTCTGGAAATTGTAGTCTCCCTGTGGGACACAGGCCCCAAGTTGGGAACCACTGCACTAGCACTTCTAAGTTATTCATTGTGATCTGTTACAGAAGAAACGCCAGTGGTAGGTTCAAATTTTTTTTACTACCACAATGTGGGCATGGCCTACTTTGTGGGCTTGCCCTACTTTGTGGGTGTGGCCATGTTACTGGGTGAGCAATCTAGTCATGCCTGTCCAGTGGTGGAATTCACTTTTTTTTTACTACATACTCTGTGGGTGTAGTATGATGCGTGTGGCCAGGGGGGAAGCCCTGCATTGCACCCAAATTAGGACTACTTATTTCAAAACTTGGATGAGGGGGGCCAGCCAGAATTTCTGCTACCAGTTCTGGCAAACTGGTGCGAACCTGCTGAATCCCATCACTAAAGAAACCTGTTGAATTACACGCAGAACATCTTGAAAGGATCTGGTGAGTAACCATCTTTGAATGTTTGCTTTATTATGAAAGAAGACAAAACCCTTGGAATAGAGATTTCACATTTGATATGCCAACTTTTGGGATGGGTCTACAAGTCAGAAATTTAACCCTAACAAGTAGCAGGGGTCCTCCTGCAATTCTTCTGGAGGCTCAGTTCCCCCATCTTCTTGACATGTGATTCTTCTTATGCTCCTAGTGCAATGCTAAGGGTACACTTAGGACTGCACTTTGCACAGCACAGAGACACACACAGAGGTGCTTCCTCTGGCAAGGTATCTGCTCTATATACCTGCAAGAAGAGGAACAACCACAAAGTCAGGAGACCAGGTGTTTCAGCCCCCATGGTTTATTCCCCCTCCCAACAACCTTCCCATTGCCTTTGGCAAGTTCTTATTTTATATGTTCAAACACTTAGCTTTTTTTATCTGAAAAGAATGGTAATTACCTTAGCTCCTTTTTTATTTGCAGCCAATCCACCCTGTAGTTGTAGAAATATTCAAAAGTTAAACACTCTTTTCTAACACAAAATCAGGCACTTAATAATTCAGGAACATGCTCAGTAGAAGCTCTTTGTTCTTAAAGACTAGGCACTGTTTAACAGTCTCCAAAGTCTCATCTATCTCTGCTTTGAACAGCCAAAAATTCCACCAGAACAGCTCTTGCTTTACTAGTCAGGAAGACTGGCTTTTCCTCATATCTCTTCTGCTGGCTTTTCACTTTAAAAATTCTTTCATTTCTTTTGAAAAATGTCACCTTTTCCTCCTTTTCTTCTTGTCCCCCCCTTCCATTGATCACATTTGGAATCATAGAATGGATATGAGAGATCTGTCCCCATGACCTAGTTTACAGGGGTGTTGTGAGGATCATGGGCACTGCCTTCGGTGACTTGGAGAAGTGGGATATAAAATGAACCACAAAGTAAATGACATTTCATTACATGACATTTCATTTCCTCTTAAATAATTGTACAGTGATGTATTTCAGTTGATACCATCCATGGATTGAATGAGTGCCAAACAGAGCTCCAGTGATAATCTTTGTAAAGCTGAGCTTTCACCTATTTCATTTCAAAAGGTGAGGGGGAAATATCACTTGGAAAACATGCAGGTAACATGCTCTCTTAGTCTAATATAGTTTTTCTTCCTTAGGTTGCCAATCTGGAGGAAAGGTCTGGAAATTGGAATATAGGTTTGTTAGGGTTCTTGAAATAACGAGCAGCAGCCAGCATAATGGGCCAAACAGATAACTTTATTTGGTAATATGAACACAATTTCAACTGCACCACAGTGACTTATAAACATGTAAGGGTAGATACAATTAAGCGGGAATCAACTGGTTTGACTAATGGTACTTAGGAGAGAATGGGATGTTCCTGCACTGGATACACTTCACGCTTCTCAAAGTATAATGGCGCGAACCCCAATCTCGCGTTACTTTAAAACTAAAGAAGAACCCAAAACGGCGAATACATTTTTATTACATACACAACAGCTTTCTAATGTGCATTCTGCAGAATGAGCGTGACAACATTCTTCCCTATGTCGCTTGGAGGACCCTGAATAGGCTGAGTATTGGCATCCCTAAATGCAAGTCCAACATGCTCAGTTGGGGGCTGCTGGCAGACAACATGCTGTATGAATGTAGAAAGACACAGAATCTGGCTCATTTACTGGTCTGCCAATTGCTGCCAGAGGCATGCCAGAGGACTTTGGTTTGGGCAATGACAAAGCGAAGGAAGTGGCTTCATTTTGGCAGTCCAGAGTTTGATCAGGACACGAAAGAAGAAGAGGTTTACCAGTGAGGCTAAAGAATGTGAATGTTTCTTTGTTGTATGTGCTGTACTCACTCAGACTTTGAGTACGCTCTAGTCTACAGGGTTTCCAAAAGGTCATCAAACATGGAACAATTGCATAATAACAGCTTATTGGAACATGTCCGCGATGAGTGGGAGAGAAGACTTCGTATGTGCGTAAAAAGAGGTAGAGAACATTTTGTAAATATTTTGTACAAAAAGGTACATTTAGCTACAATTCCTCATTTTCTCTATGTGTGGTGACTTTTGGGACACCCTGTATTTCTTTAGTGTATGGGACCAAAGACAACAGAACAACCGAAGGGTTGGTTTAACACAGGTTTATTGCATGGTGTTCCGGTGAAGCATGAGGTAATGGCGGTGATACATCTCAATATATACAGTAGCCCTCTACATTTGAATCTTGTAGCACGGTAGGTCATTGGCTGCTACCGGCGTGGCCTCGCCCAGGCACGCCTCTTTTCCTGCTGCTGAATGCAGGTCTTTCTTCTGCTGCTGAATGCGGGGAAGGTTTTCCCGCGGCTGTCCGTGATTGAGCACTGTGAACCATGTGAGACTGAACGCTCGCAGCTGCCCTCTATGGGCTGTCTGCTCGCGTTCCTTTACAGCTGAGATCGTTTGTATTTGGAGTGGTTACATTCTTGCCTTTACAGTACAATGAACATGCACACATACATACATAACATCCCTCCCCCCTAGGATGGGACGAAGTCCCGCAACCATTGTGGCTTGCCGCACGTGCGCTTGGGGCGTGCCTGCGTCTGACCTAGTACTGGAGAGCCTGTGATCCCTGATTCCGCGGGTGCTTGTCCTGCAACGGGAAACGGGGATTCGTTAGTGGCTCTGGGGGGCGTCCGTGCCTGCCTTGCGCCCGGGGAGGGGAATGGAATGAATAGTTGGGAGGTGAACCCCTGCCTGTTGCTCTCGGACCCCGGGGACCCTCCTATTGTGAACCGCGGAACCGATGAGGTCGCCCTTGAGGTTCTGCTACATTCTGATCCCCGCTCGGGGGACCTTGAGACTGTGGTGGGCGGACTCGCTGCTGCCTCCCGTCTTGGGGGTGTCGGTCTCCGGGAAATTGGCGCTATATTGCATTATAACTCACAGGGGCTACTGGGACTGGAAGTACCAGGGGCTGAACTGAAACCCCTCTTTTCGCTAGGACGGGTGGGGGACCACTCCGCTAACTCCCCCTGGTACTGTAAATCAACGTCTAAACTTCTATGGGCGTCTGTGTCTCGGGGAAACTTCCAAGGGGTATGTGTGTGGTCGGGGCTCTTCCTTTCTGCCGCGGACTCCCGCAAAAGATCTCTGTGGATCGATTCCCTTTCCTCCCCCCTTGGTGGGGACCCATGTTCCCCTTTTCCTCCCCCTTGGGCTAAATGGGTGGGGGAGTACCCTAACGCTGATTCGACGCTATTGTCGTCTCCGTCCTGCTCTCCGGGAACCCTGCGCCTGAGTTGGTCCACGTGTCGCCTCCACAGGAAACCTGTACTGGTCTCCACGCGGTATGAGACGGGGCCGGTTTGTGCAATTACGGTGCCCGGCACCCAGGCTGGCCCCGCGTTGGCGTAGTTCCTGCAGTGCACCGGGGCGCCTACGCTGAAACTCTTTGAGGGTTCCACCCCTATGTTCCACCCTTTGTCCTCTACTCTCGTGGGGTCTAGCTTGGAGATTCCCGTGGCCAGCTTCCTGCGCATCAACAGCTCTGCGGGGGAGTACCCTGACGCCAATGGGGTGACCCTGTACCTTAGCAGGAATTGGCACAATTTCAGGTCGAGGTCTCCGGGGCCCATGCGCAGCAGCGCGTCTTTCGTGGTGCGCACGAGGCGCTCTACTTGGCCGTTGGTGGCCGGGTGAAAGGGGGCGGAGGTGATGTGCCGAATGGCATTGCGCTCCATGAACGCCCCGAACTCGGCGGACGTGAAACAGCTAGCGTTATCGCTGACGAGGGTGTCGGGTAAACCGAACGTGGAAAAGACCCTCCGTAACTGTTTAATTGTTGTGGCCGAGGAGGTGCTCGAGACTGGGATGACCTCCAACCACTTGGAGAACGCGTCCACCACAAGGAGGAAAAGCGTTCCCCTGAACGGGCCAGCAAAGTCTACGTGTACCCGGGACCAGGGCCCCCTTGCTGCGTCCCACTCCCTATGTGGCGAGCGGGCCTCTTCTGGCCTGGAGCTTTGGCACGCTTCGCAAGTGCCGACCATGTGTTCGATGTCGGCGTCTAGCTGGGGCCACCAAAAGTAACTGCGGGCCAGTGCCTTAGAGCGGACGATCCCCGGGTGGCTGACGTGCAGCAGTTTAAGCACCCTCGGCCGGAGAGACGTGGGGATCACTACCCGCTGTCCCCACAAAAGGCAACCCCTCTCTAGGGACAACTCTAGTTTCTTTTTGAAAAATGTGTCGAATTCCGCTGCTGGGGAAGACACGGGCCACCCTTTCTGTACCCAGGAGCAAACTGTGGCCAGCGTTTTGTCCTTGCCGGTTGCTTTAGCGATGTCGGCCGGTACTACTGGAGGGGAGTCTAGGACCTCTATCATTAAGACCTGGTGGTCCCTCTCTACCTCGCCCACATGGCAGCAATCCCGGGGAATGGGGGACCTCGACAGGGCATCCGCATGGCTGATCTCCTTCCCGGGCCGGTATACCAACGCGTGCTGATACGCGTTGAGAAAAATGGCCCACCTGAGCATTCTCGGGGACAGGATTTGGGGTGTGGGCTTATCTGCGGTGAAAATGCCTAGCAAGGGCTTATGGTCAGTCACTATGGTGAAGGGGCGGCCGTACACAAAATCATGAAATTTCTTAGTCCCCGCAATTATTGCTAGTGCTTCCCTGTCCGTCTGGGCATAGTTCCTCTCCGCTTGGGACAAGGACCTAGAGTAGAACGCTATCGGGGCCTCCCTCCCGTTCTCCAGTACGTGGCATAACACCGCCCCCACCCCCACCGGGGATGCATCGCATATCAGGACCACTGGGCGTTTGGGATTGAAATGGGTCAGTACCGCATCTGATGCCAGGAGTCGCTTCAGGTCATTGAAAGCCCTCTCCTGGTCGTCGCCCCACTTCCATGCCTCGTCCTTTTTTAACAATTTGTGTAGCGGTTCCGCTACTCCTGCCTTCCGCGGAAGGAAGGAGTGGTAAAAGTTGAGCAGTCCAAGGAACGACTGCAACTCGGGCTTGGAGGTGGGGCGAGGGGCCTTCTTGATGGCGGCCACCTTGGATTGGGATGGCCTGATTCCCTCGGGAGTAACACGGAACCCTAGGAACTCAACCTCAGTTGCGAAGAAAACGCATTTGTCCTTCCGCAACCGCAACCCCGCTTTCTCGAATATTGTCAGGACCCTTCCCAACCTGCTTGCTAATTCGGCCCGGCTCCCCCCTGTAATCAATACGTCATCAAAGTAGGGTAACACCCCCTCTAACCCCTTCAGGAGGCGTTCCACGAGTGACTGGAAAATCCCGGGCGCCGAATTCACGCCGAATTGGAGGCGCGATACCTGGAACGCCCCTTTGTGGGTGACTATGGTCTGTGCAGCAGCTGCGGCGGGGGTCACCGGGAGTTGCTGGTAGGCTTGGGCCAGGTCGAGTTTAGCGAAACACCTCCCCCCGTGTAACCTGGCCAACAAGTGGCTGACTACCGGCACCGGATAAGCATTAGGGCGGATCGCCTTATTGATGGTGCACTTGTAATCAGCGCATATGCGGACCTCCCCGTTGGCCTTGAGCGCTGTTACAATTGGAGTTTCCCACTCCGCAGAATCAACAGGAACAAGAATCCCCTGGCCCACCAATTTGTCCAACTCCGCCTCTATTTTGTCCTTTAGTGCGAAAGGCACTCTGCGCGGTTTAAGTCTGATTGGACGTACTCCAGGGTCCAGGTCGAAAGTCACTGGGGGGCCCTTGAATTTTCCGAGCCCCTTTTTGAAAACCTCGGGGTGCGCGTCGCACACGCTCTTTATTGGATCAGTCCCGGTGGCGTGTGCTCCCACGGCGTGCACCCCCCCAATGAACAACCCCAGGGGCTGGAACCATTGAGTCCCGAGGAGGCTGCATTTCCCTCCCTTGAGGACGACTAGGGGAAGCGTTGCGGTGTGCTTTTTAAACTGGACCTGGAACTTCCCAACCCCCAACACTGGGATGCGGTTCCCTTGCACGTCCTTCAGTGTGGCCCTCAACGCTTTGAGCTTGGGCCGCACGCGGGGGGCGATTTTCATGAAATCTCCCTGGGAAATAATAGAGTATGACGAACCCGAGTCCACCTCCATTCTAACAGGGGCCCCTTGTATTACTACCTCAACGAAGTAACGGGGGTGCTCCGTGGAAACGCTGCAAACCGTAGCGTCGTCCTCGCTGTCGTCGGAGATGCGCCCTACGCCGTCCCGCATCCTCGTGGTCCGGGTGCCGTCCTTTGGCCTCGTGGTGCGGTCCTGCCTCGCCGAGCGGTCTGGAGAACTCCTTGTGGCCTCGCGCCGTTTCCGCAGACCTTGGCGATGTGCCCGCGCCGGCCGCAGTTGTGGCACTCGGCCTTGCGGAATGGGCATTTGGCGCGGGCGTGGGCGGCGCCGCAGCCGTCGCAGCGCCGGCCCTCTCTCTGGACCCTCCGGACGTCCTCGTCGTCGCTGCTCTCCGCAGACGAGTTCGAAGCTCGCCGGGCCGCGCGCACCGAGCTCTCTGCCTTGGCGGGCTTCGGGCGCCAGTCCTGAAGCTCTTGCACCCCGGCAGTCGTGGCCTCCGCGGCCTGCGCCGTGTCGAGGACTTGTTGCCACGTGGGAGGCGGCTCCTTTTTCATCAGCGCGCGCTGAGTCTCGGTATCCCTCAGACCGCAGAGCAGGCAGTTCCGGAGGGTGACTTCTGGGGTCTCCCACTTGCATGGGCCGGCGGCCAGCCGCAGGGCCGCGGCGAACTCGGCGACCGATTCCCCGGGCACCTGGACTCGCCTCCAGAACGCGCTCCGAGCGGGGAACATCGCTATCGCTGGCCGGAGATGGGCGCGCAGTGCCGCCAGGAGCTCTGTGGCTTTGAGGTCGGCCACCTTCCTCGGCGCGATCAGGTTCACCAAGGTCCTCTTGGTCTCGTGTCCGAGCATGCGGACGAAAATGGCCCTCTTCTTGGCCTCATCTGAGACTTCGAGCTCCACCAGCGCTGCGTTGAAGTCTATCTCAAACAGCTCCAAGTCTCCCGGCTTCCTGATCTCGTAGCCGGCGCATGTCTTGGTCCCGTGGGCAGCCATATCCCACCTTCGTCGCCAATTTAGTGTATGGGACCAAAGACAACAGAACAACCGAAGGGTTGGTTTAACACAGGTTTATTGCATGGTGTTCCGGTGAAGCATGAGGTAATGGCGGTGATACATCTCAATATATACAGTAGCCCTCTACATTTGAATCTTGTAGCACGGTAGGTCATTGGCTGCTACCGGCGTGGCCTCGCCCAGGCACGCCTCTTTTCCTGCTGCTGAATGCAGGTCTTTCTTCTGCTGCTGAATGCGGGGAAGGTTTTCCCGCGGCTGTCCGTGATTGAGCACTGTGAACCATGTGAGACTGAACGCTCGCAGCTGCCCTCTATGGGCTGTCTGCTCGCGTTCCTTTACAGCTGAGATCGTTTGTATTTGGAGTGGTTACATTCTTGCCTTTACAGTACAATGAACATGCACACATACATACATAACAATTTCATTAAGTAAAAAACAGCCCTTGGTTCAGAGAGACTCCAGCGACATCTACGTTGTTCTTGCTTTTGTCCACCCTCAACAACCATAGTACAGATCACATGCTCAGCTTCTCAGATCATTTGCCATTGGGTAATTCTACAAGAGGGAAGTTTCTGTTGGATGTTTTGTGCAGTGTATGTATACTTAAGCTTCTGTTTTTAAACAGCAGGAAGTTAGTAAAGGTAAAGATAAAGGTTTCACTTGCTCGAAAGCCAGTCTTATCCGACTCTAGGGTTCAGTGCTCATCTCTGTTTCAAAGCCGAAGAACCAGCACTGTCTGCTTTCTGCAGACACTTCCATGGCCATGTGGCAAGTATGACTAGACACAGGAGTGCATGGAATGCTGTTTACCATCTCACTGAAGAGGTCCCTATTTATCTACTTGCAATTTCTTGCTTTCGAACTGCTAGGTTGGCAGGAGCTGGGACAAAGATGAGAGCTCATTCCATCCTACAGTACGCAGGAATTGAACTGCTGACCTCCCACCTTCCAGTCAGTGTCTTAGCCACTTGAGTTTATAAATGTCAGATATTCTCCACCTGTATCCATGATTAAAAACACCAGGAAATGGAACGATTTTGTTGTTCAGTTGCACAGTCGATTCCGAGCCTTTGCGACCCCATGGACCATTGCCCATAAGGCCCCTCTGTCCTCCACCATCCTCTTCAACTCACCCAGCTCTGTGCCCATTGCATCTACAATACCAACAAGCCATCTCATTTTCGGCCGCCCGCTTCTTCTTTTGCCCTCCACCTTTCCCAGCATCAAGGCTTTCTCAAGTGAATCCTCTCTTCTCATTTGATGTCCAAAGAACTTTAGCTTCATCTTTACTATTTGACTAATGAATTGATATTGCTGCACAAAATCATGCCCATGTTGCCAGCAGGAAAAAGATGCCAAGCTTTACATAATAAAGGGCGGCCTGAATGTTAACAACAACAACAGTAGCCATGAAGATGGTTTACACTAGACTAGAGATGGCAAATCTTTTAGAGACCAAGTGGCCAAACAGAAGTGTGGGGGGAACTCTGTGCTGGGGAAACGGAGGAAGCGCTCCTATTAGGTTGCTGGGCAGAGGGACGGAGTGAACTCTGTGCTGATGGAAGGAGGAATGGCTCCCATTGGGCTTCTAGGCAGAGGGGCGAGGTGAACAATGTGCTGGGGGGAGGGAGGAAGTGACGGCAGGTGTGCCAATAGAAAAGGCTGGGCGAGTGACATATCTGGCACACATGCCATAGGTTCGCCACCACTGGTCTACACCATCTTGCTCTCAGTAACATGCACATAGAAACACCAAGTACCAGTTCTCATTAAAAAAAACACTAGTTGTTATGATTGTTCTTTTTCATAAGTCTGAATTGTAACGAGCAGAAGATGGTATCCTGTAGGCCACCTTAACTGCTGACATTGGTGTGCCAACATTCAGGCTGCCAGTTTGATATGTAAAGCTTGGCACCCTATCTTGGGCACAATAGTGTGCAGCAATATCAGGCCATTCCCTGTCATGTTGAATGGTGGCTATAGAAGCACAAATATCCCATACTCGTAAACTGAAGATTTTTTTAAAAAAGAATTGAATTGTTTCCCTGGTTACTGACTGATCAATCCTTTCCACAACTCTCTTTGTGTCTCAGGAGATTAATTCTGTTGTCTTTGCTGTTTGCAAAGGCAATAAAAATCCCAAATATAATATAAAAACTATTAGCACCTTTATTGCCTTTTTGAGATCTCACAGCACAGTCACTTCATCTGAGAAGCTATACCCCAACTTCTTTGGTACTAGACACTCTGCTACATTTTGTAGTGCTTGCCAGTTTCTACCCTTGCTGCTACTAACAACTATATTATTTACTTCTGCTGTATTAAAGTATTCTGTAAGCCCACAAAGAGGGCTGTTAGCCCAAATAACTTGGTTCTGCTTTCTACTCAGCCACCACCAACTGCATTTCAGACACTGCCCCCTCCCTCCTGGAAAAGATCCTCTGTGGGCAGTGACACACTTTAGCCGGTTCTCACCGGTTCTACCGAACCGGTAGTGGAAATTCCTGGCCATGCCCACTTGGCTGGCCACACCTACCTCTCGGCCTCCCCCTCCCAGTGCTGCTGGAAACACGTCCCATTTGCCTCACCCAGGGCCAAAGGTGTGCTTTCATCTCTGCACTTCCCTTGTGCCTTCAGCCCTGGGTGAGGCAAATGGGATGCGTTTCTGGTGGCGCTGGGAAGGGGAGCCCAGCCAGCACCAGCCCACCAACCAGCCCTGCTCACCTCATCTCCCAGCAGTGCCACTGCTCTGGGACTCCTCCGTCCTCCTCTTCATCTTCGTGAAGAAAGAGAGCAAGGCAGTTTTTTCTTTTTTTCTTGGGGGTGGGTGGGGTGGGGGTGGGGTTGAGGCTATGCCCACAGATAGCCATGTCCACAGATAGCCATGCCAACCGAGTGGGTAGTAGAATTTTTCAGAGTGCATCACTGTCTGTAGGTGGACTTATGGGCAAGGTGATATAAGATCAGACTGTATCCCGTAACAACCAAAGACCATGTCCCAAGGAAGGTAACAGCAGATGACATTCCATGACAAATAGTAGATGACATTCAGGAAAGTTTTTGTACTTAGAACAAAGATAGACATTTAGCTGCAGTTTGATCACTCTTGAAACCCAAAAAAGCAGGGTCTTCTCTGTGGAATAAAAAGTCTAAAGGAGCATTCAGCATTCCTTATGGATGATTGAAGCTGTAGGCCTTCAAGTCCTGAGAGACTGCATCCCAGAAATATAATGTTCAGAGATTCATTGTGCAATGTGATCTGCCTGTCAAAATTTTACATTCACTAATGGAGATGTGTGAACCTTTGAGAGAACTAATCTGTAAGGAAGTCATGCAGGACTGGACAAAGGAAGTACACAAAAAGGCTTTTTCAGGGGAAAGAAAAGGGAATATCAGAAACCATCCAGTACACAAGCTTTATGTACCACAAAGAAAAGATTAGCTTACAATATGAAATGGCATATTAAGGATGGTGATAGTTCAGTGAGAACAGCCCTGAAATTTGCACAAAACAGCCCTTTGTAAATATGGTATAAAATAGGTGCAGTTTTTTTTTTAATCCTTAATGGTAGAATTATTTTGCATCAAATTGCCAAGCTGGTTTTTGAAAAATTTATACAAAGTGTCTAATATCCAAACAAATGAGAAACAGAAAAATCAATCCACATTTCCCTTTCTACAACTCAAAAGACACCAACCTGATTCAGTGAGGCTTAATTGCAAGTAACTGAATAACATGGCACCTTTTATGGTGCTGTGGATGCTATTTTCTATAGTCTTCATCCAAGGTGGGGTGTGTGTGCTGTAGTGCTCCTCACTGTCTCTAGTGACCCATTTTCTCCTACTCTGTCTTTGAGCCCATGATGCAGAAGAAAGGGGTAAATAAATAGCAGGCGGTGCCTCTTCTTTTTTCCTCAGAAAAAAGCTGAGCAAAAGATGACACTTCTAGGGGAATGATGGCCTATTGCTCAGTTGTCAAAGTGAAGGAGTGAGGAGAAGGAACCATCGGGGCTTGGCTACCTAAGCTCCTACTCCTGCTGCTGTAACACTGAGATCTGTTTGAGGAGAAAAGCAATAAGAACAGCCAGTGAGAAAGAGCAGGTGAGGGAGAGCAAAATGCCACTTCATCTCCCATGGCATCCTCCTCTTCTATCGACCTTCTCCTAGCCTTTACCCTCAAAACTAGGAAAGTGGGCAACTACATTATAGTGGTTCAGACCTTTGGTCCATCTATCCCAGTAGCACTAACAGATTGATGGAGGCTCTCCTAGGATTCAGGCAGGAATCTTTCCCAGCTCCATGGGTTAATCTGCATGCAAAATACATTATCTATCACAGAGTTATTATCCACCACTGGACGGTGTCAAACAGAAATGATAGGGTTAAAGAACAGCAGAAGGTACAGCAACTGCTGCCCAATAGTGAGGTGGATAATGGGTTAATCCGAGCTTGGAAGGGTTACTTTTTTGGATGATAATTTTCCAACTTCAGCACAGACAATGACCAGCTTGGCTCAGGCATTCTAAGCACTGTAGTCCAACGTTTGAAGGTGAGTGGCAGTAATGGGAAGGAAGAGATGGGCAAGAAAGAAGACCCAGAGACCCACTCCTCCTTCTAATTATGACCAGTGGTGGGCTCCCAAAATTGGTATGGTGGGCATGGCCAGGGGGAAAGTCCTGCATTGCACCCGAATTAGGACTTCTTTATTTCAAAACTTGGATGGGCAGGGCCAGCCAGAATAGTATAGCATAGCTTTTATTTGTATCCCACTTCTCTCAGCCCGAAGGTGACTCAAAGTGGCAAACAACAATAGCAAAAACAATACAATAGATACAATATACAAAATAAATAAATACACAATAGTACAAAAATACCACAATACAATATAATCAATTCACTATCAATAACAAGAGCAAATGAAAGACAAAATACAATGTAATATGACAAATTCAAATGCCCCTCTATGAACTGTCATCCAGATCCGGGCCCCTGGGAGAGGCTCGCAAGTCCTGCTGCTGCGGTGGTGGCGGCACTGGTGTCCTCTTAACTCCCCTGCCCAGACGAGCCAGGGGGAGGGACGCCAGGTGCAGCTGCCTCCCATCCTGGGGCTGATAGCATGGGCCCCGGGAGAGGCTCAGAACAACCTAGGGGTCTGCTACTGGTTCTGGTGAACTGGTGATGCCCACCACTGATTATGACATATCTTGGGGACATGAAAGGAGCCTCATTTGCGTGTCTTCTGAGCAGAATTTTGACCCAGAGTAATTTCTGACACAAAAATTTATTTATTTAGTAATATATCCTTCCACCTTGCACAAATTCACTGCGAGGGGGTTATTTGTCTCTCCCATCCAGAAGTGGTGTCACTTGGGCAGTGCAATTATTGCTTGCCAACTGGCTAGGGGGTTGTTGTGTTCTGTAAAGCTGTGCCTTTAACAATGTACCTTTGCCATGTGTTATCAATGTAACCTTTCTGTGTGCAACATTATAACCATCAGCTGTATCAATGTAAACCCAATAAGGGGACGCGAGCTAGTAACCACCAGAGGGCAGTAGCGAGCGTCCAGCTCTCAGGGATCATATTCACCTGGTTCAGCAGCGCGGGAAGATTCCCCGCCACCTCTTCACCTGGTCAAGAAGGGCGTGACCTCCTACGACGTCACGCAGGCAGCAACCAATAGTCTGTCGACGAGCCACATTCAAATGTATAGCCAGCTGTATATATTGAGCCACTCATCCGCCATTACCACATGTTCCTCCGGATCATCATGCAATAAACCTGTGTTAAGCCAACCCTTCGGCTGTTTCATTGTCTTTGGTCCCTTACACTAAAGGGGTGAAAGGAATCCAGCATCCCATTTAAGTGGGACCCTCCTTCCCAATAGCCTCCCCCCCCCCGAGGTGTGAACAGGAACTCCATTTTGGCTCCCCGCTCGCAGTGGATGACAGGCTGATTCTGCTGGAATACCTGCTCTCTGGCAGCTGGGAGAGTATCAGTCTGTCCCTACCCACCCCATTTCAGCAGATCACAGTGGCTCACCACCACCACCACCACCACCACCACCACCACCACCACCACCACCACCACCACCACCACCACTGGGGATTGTAAAAAAAAAAGTATTATAATAAGTATTAATTTTTAAAAAGAGAGTGAAATTAGGGCAGGGGGGAGTGAAGTGAATTGGGTTTCTTGTAAGGCCCTGGAATACAGTGATATTCAACTCAGTGAAGAGCAATTGACAGTGTGCAATTGTAAGTCTGTAGGGGCAGTGGGAACTCTCTCTGATAGTAGGTATGGGGGGTTGGTACCATCCACTGACTCTGGGCTCAGTCTTCTGCACTAGCTTAGCCCTACTGCAGGATGGGGAAGGTTTTACAAGTTAAATAATTAAGAAAGTTGGGGCCCTGGTTGAAATCAGGCCCAGAGCCAGGGGGGCATGAAAACCCTCCTGAGCTAACAGCCCCTGCATCCCACCCCGTGATGCCAATGTTATCTATGTGAGTGTGACATTGTTGCCCCTCCTGAAAATTTTTGGGCCCCCCTGAATTTTTTTCGCCCCCTCAAATCTAAAATCCTGGCTACGGCCCTGGTTGAAATCCCACAATTGTGTCATTTTTTGTTAGACTTGGTCTCAGCATAATATCAGATGCATTGACGGAAACAAACAACTCTAAAATTCTCACTATCCAAACCTCACAATTATCTGTTACCACAGTCTAAAAGCCGCCAGAAGCAAATCTTAGCTTTAATGAACTGGGCAATTTTACTTACTACCCTAAGCATTAAAGTAATATCAACAATGAAATGCACAAACTAATAGCCCTTTATTGTTCAGTAAAGCTAGGTTAATTTGTTTTTTAATTAGTGGAGTGAAAGTGGTAGCCACCCTAATTGTTATAGTGAGTTTGTGATTACTCTGTGCTATTTATTTACCTCCCATGCTGGCAGGCATATCTGTCTATCCTTTTCCTATAATTACAGTAGGCCTGCATTCTGACCCTTGAAAATTGGATACACTATACAGTGACCCACATGGATTTGATAGCCTTCTTGGTTTTGCTGCCTTGCAAAAATGTAGGGTATGTATTCATGCAGATCATGCTGCCAACAATCCCCTTGGGTTTGTATTTTCTTTGGTTCTACAACATGAGCATAGGAAATGGCAGCCAGAAACAAAGTGTTGCTTTTGTAGCACTGTTCATATTCAGAATGGGGTTCTCTCTGATTCTTGCTACTGTATATCCCAATCATAGCTCCAGGAACAAGTGCCGATATGATGGGCAAATCTGATGTAGATAGGGTTGTATTTGTTCACTTTTTAAAGAGATTTCTGTGTCACTGAAAATTTCTCTAAGAATAATTTACAAACAACAAAATGATTTTTTTTTAAAAAAAAAATCTAAAACTCAAACTGTCTGTGGAGATCCTCTGCTTTCCACCTCCATATAGGGCAGGAGTTCTCTACCTTTTTAAGCCGGGGAATGGGTCATGCTCCCTCAGACAGCTTCGGGGGCCGGACGGCCATTTTGCCTGTCCTCCACCACATAGCACTTACTGGTGTGGTGGAGGTGGTTGGGAGGTCACTTGAAATGATGCCGTGGGCCGCTCCCGGGCCGTGGGCCACAGTTTGAGAATCCCTGATATAGGGTCTGTTATCAATCTTTTTTTATGAGAAGAGATCAGTGCCTTTACTTGCTAAAAACATGCATATTTCTGTGCATGCTTAAAATGTAATGTATTTTCCCCAGACATGTTTAAAGGTAATAATAATTTCATCTCAGAAATTATTCTGGGTTGAAAGGATTTTTGCTGGAGAAACTCCGCTCAGGGGATGCCCGAATGAGGCTCCTTTCATGTCCCCAAGATCTTTTCCCACTGAAGTGGTCCCTATTTATCTACTTGCAATTTGTTGCTTTCAAACTACTAGGTTGGCTGGAGCTGGGACAGAGATGGGCGCTCAATCTGTCATGCAGTACCCAGGTCTCAAACTGCCCACTTGCCAACTCTCCAGCTACCTAGGTGAGCTTCTTAACCACTGAGCCATCACAGCCTCATGAGGACACCCTTGTTCAAAAGCTAGTCGTATCCGACTCTAGGGTCCAGTGCTCATCTCTGTTCACAGCCAAAGAGCCAGCACTGTCTGCGTCTGCAGACATTTTCATGGACATGTGGCAGGCATGACTAGACACTAGAACACTGTTACCTTCCCACGAAAGTAAAACCTGTTTATCTACTTGCAATTTCTTGTTTTCTAACTGCTAGATTGGCAGGAGGTAGGACAGACAAGACCTCATTCTGTCGTGCAGCACTCAGGTCTCAAACTCCTGGCCTGCCAACCTTCCAGTTGTCATGTTTAATGTTTTAACCACTAAGCCACCACAGTCGCTAAACATGTTTATGCATGTAGAAATGTTTGTATGCATATTTTTTGTGTGTGCACACTTTTCAGATGTGTCTACAACTACCACCTACTGTCAGGATTCCAGAGTGCAAATTGCATTTACTTTGCAGGCAGTGTGTGGGGCAGGGTGGAGTAAGACATGGCCACTAACACTCAGATTGTGATCAGTTTCACACAAAACCCTATTTAACGTCAAAAAGCAATTTGTAATACAACAAACTTCAAGTCCTAGCCACTGCCTGGAATAAGTCCAAAAAAAGAACAACAGGTTTGCTCATCAAATTGGGGAGAAATAATATTTCTTTTCTGTGGTCACTAAGATGAAGCAAAATCTAGTCCTCAAGTTATGCCATTGAGTACATTGTGAGGAGCCCCTTGGTGGTGGGTATCCCATGATGACTATAGATATGGAGGCATTAACATTTTTTTTGTGGTGGGGGGGGGCATGGTTCACAAATGATTAGTAACACTTTCTCTCAGCTGCAAAGAATTGTCTCTTCAGGCTAGGGTTGCCATAATTCTGTCCCCCCCAAACCAGGACTCCCTTGCTCAAAAGTCAGTCGTATCAGACTATAGGGTTCAGTGCTCATCTCTGTTTCAAAACTGAAGAGCCAGCGTTGTCTGCTTCTGCAGACGTTTCTGTGGTCATGTGGTAGGCATGACTAGACACCACAAACTCTAAGACCCTTCCTCTCCCTGAGGTCACCCCTACCCCACCCTTCACACACACACCATTGATTTGGACCCACTTTCAAATCCCACACAAGGATCGCTTGGAAGAAAGCTCTAAAAAGTCTGGAATGGAAAAATATGTTAAAAGCTATGGAGGATTCCTTCAGACTGCAAAGGGTTAAATGCATAGAGTCAACATTCCTAGAGAGGAAGGGAAGTGAAGAGTTGGCTTTCTCACTTCCTATCCATAGTGTTCGCTTCCTCTCTAGGAATGCTGACTCTATGCATTTAACCCTTTGCAATCTGAAGGAATCCTTCATAGCTTTTTACATATTTTCCCTTGAACTGGGATTTTTACATGTATTTCCTTGAACTGGACAGGACAGCATGAATCCATGAAAATCACAGAAAAACGGGACATATGGCATCCCTACTTCAGGCAGGCTTTTCTCCAGTAACTGCCTGCATATGACAGGGGGAATTTTATGGAGTTGCAAGTTTTCATATTTTAATGTGTTTTGGAAAAGAAATCTAAATTGTCTTTATGCATTGGTTTTAATGTATATACCAATTTAATTGCTTTTCAATATTGTAATAATTTATTGTATTTTAAAACTTTTAGTGTTGTCTTTTTCTAATATTGTAAACTGTCTTGGGGAGAAAGGCAAGGTATAAAGAATACAAATTAAATGGAATGAACAAAATGTGTGGGATTTATTGAATGTCCCTTGCCAATGGTATGTGGGCTAGCAGTGAACTGGTGCTTCACCTCAACCTTCAGCTTGCCTTGTACTAGAGCTTGTCAGTGTCAAGCAAGTGTCCATTGTTGTTCAGTAAAGGCCCCTGCACTGAACATGTTGAAATTTTGAACAAAAAGATAAAGCTGAAAGTCTTGGCATATGCTCTAGCACTAAATTTCGTTCCCATCACAAAGTGGAGCCAAGCATTTCAGTAGAATTCAGAAAAAGTCTTGGAAGGGATAAAGCAACATGGGAGGAATGCCATTTGGACAATATGACCAGTACAGAAGCCAGAACAAATGGCAGTACAAATGCCCTATTTGAATGGGTTTGGAATTGTACTGTTTCTTCTCTGAAGCTACGTGGACAATTTCAATCTGTTAATGCTGTTCAGTCCATTTCAGTCCTGCTATAATAACAATAATTTTGTGTCAGAAATTATTCTGGGTTGAAAGGATTTTTGCAGAAGAAACTCCACTCAGGGAATGTCCAAATGAGACTCATTTCATGCCCCCCAAGAGCTGGGACAGTGGCGCTCAACCCGTTATGCAGTACCCGGGTCTCGAACTGCTTTGCTTGATAGACTGCTCAATTCACCATATGCTATGGTTGTTTTTTTGTTCTGGGAGGGAAGGCCAGAAGGTTTTTTGGGTGATGTGGCCTCCATGGACCATGACATAGCCAAAGGCCTGTGGTGACAGGAGTTTCCCAGGACCTCAATACTGATTTCATCTTTCACCTATGAATTTCTCAGTATGTATTCAAAAGAAATAATGCAGTTCCCTTAAGTCAGGGGTCCTCAACCTTTTTAAGCTGGGGGCTGGTTCATGCCTCCTCACACTGTTGAAGGGCCAGATGTGTGGTCCCTCCGCCTCTGCTGGGGGGGGGGGAGCGGTGGGGGCTCGGGGTGATCCCACTACTACTGCTACCACCTTTGGTGCCGGTAGTGGGATCACTCCAAGTCACCCACCACTGTGACCCCACCACCACCAGCAGCGACCACCACAAGCCACCTACCGCTCCCCCACACAATGCTTTCCTGCTTACTGACATGGAGGAGCTGCATGGGATGGGTGAAGGAAGGGTCCAGGCTATCCTTCTCACCCACGCTTGTCCAGAGCAGTCCCTAGGAAAGTTGTGGGCAGCCACATGCGTCCTCCACTTCTGCCGCCTCAATCCTTGTCCCCTCCACTTGGCTTGGTGTGTCCCTAACAATGCTCTGTAGCAGGGCAGATGTTGTAAGCCTTTTAACATCTGCCCTGCTATGGAGTGCCAGCAGGGACATGCCAAGCCAAGAGGAGAAGACATGGATTGAGGTGGCAGCAACTGGAGCAAGGGTGCAGGCCAAAACCAGCCCATGGGCCATAGGTTGAGGATCCCTGCCTTAAGCAAATAAAACTGGCAGTAAAAATAGGCTAACATTTGTATTGGATTCCAATAAAAATGTTAAATTATCTTTGTATCTAACAATTTTCTTTACTTGAGCCTGTCTTTGTCCTTTCTTTCTGTGATTTATTTTGTGCCAGTCCTTTGAACACATCACAAACTTCCATGTGCTCTTTCATCACTTCACTTCATTTGAAATAACCTTTTGTCATTTTCTCTTGATAGGTTTTTAAGAGTCCTTCTCTACTTTCATTCTTTGAAACTTAAAATTGTACTTACTCCTTCCTAGATGACTTGTGATCACTTTTGTTCTTTTATCTGAATCAGTTCTTGTGATTACTTGTCTGGAAGGTATAATGGGGAATCCACAGGTGGGCCATGCCTTTATTAGGACCAACTACAGCAGGAGTTATGGGTACTGCAGTGGCTCAAGTCGCTAAGATGCTGACTGGGAAGCGGAAGGTCAGCAGTTCGATTCCCGAGTACTGCAGGATGGAAATGAGCTCTCGTCTTCATCCCAGCTCCTGCCAACCTAACAGTTCGAAAGCAAGAAATTGCAAGTAGATAAATAGGAACCACTTCGGTGGGAAGGAAACAGCGTTCCATCTAGTCATGCCTGCCACATGACCACGGAAACGTCTGCAGAAGCAGACAGCGCTGGCTCTTCGGCTTAGAAACAGAGATGAGCACTGCACCCTAGAGTCGGATACGACTGGCCTTAGAGCAAGGGAAACCTTTACCTTTACCTTTACAGCAGGAGTTATCAACCTTTTTATGCCAGGGGCTGGGTCACGCTTCCTCAGATAGCTTCGGGGGCCAGATGGCCATTTTGCCATTCCTCCACCACATGGCACTTCCTGGTGTGGTGGAGGGCCACATGAAATGGTGCCACGGGCTGCATCTGGCCCACTGGCCGCAGGTTGAGAATCCCTGAACTATAGTATAAGATGTTGTATTCTCTACAAGTCTTCATCAGACAAGGATTTTTTTAAAATGTGGTGAATAAAAGCACATAAAGTAAAAACATAGCTAGATGTTTTAGCCATGAGAGCTACTCTCCTAAGATAAAGAATGCCAGGTTGATGAGTTACTGGTAGGTATGTGGCTATCATATTAACTTATTAAATGTTTTCCAACCTTTCCATTAAAAATCATGCTACCAGCCTGTACTGAATATGAATGAAACAAATTCAACAGTAAAACCATTACTGTTTCCTGCCACTGAAATAATGAAAAGGTTAAAAACACTCAGGTTGAAGAGTCTTCACATACTTTGCTAAAGGCAGCAAGGGGGAGAACTAACTAGAATTCTGAAAGGAATGAATTTCCAAAGTTTGGGAGCAAGAGTGGAGAGGCCTCATTCTTGTTCCCATCCTGATGATGGTAATCTGAAAAGAACCTCTCCTGAAGATATTTACATCTGGTCAAGTTCATAAGAACACTGGCCTCTTTGCATTCAGGAAGGTTGGCCCACCAAATGTAGGGTTCTTATCTCAGTCCACCAATTGAGTTTTGCTGCTGGCTGTAGCTCTCAGATTCTTGAACCTCTCCTACTTACTGAAGTATTAAGTCTCACACAAAACACATAATCTAATAGGAAACAACACAAATGAGTTGTAGGATTTTTTGATTTATTTGTCAAAATTGTACCCCATTCTTCACCAGCCAAATGAAATTCCCATGATGCTTACATGAGTGAACAGATAATGCCTGAATTGCAGAACAATTCAAATATTATCAGCACAGCGCAATACAAAGTGCAAATTAGCAAAAATGTAAAGCAGACTTCACTGTGAGCGCTGAAAGTAAGTAATGTTGAAAAGTTTCTGGGTAAGATATGGATGAACATGTTGTTAGGGTGGGATATATTAAGAAACGTATTGCCTAGCAACAAAAAGATTTCTAGCACTTTAAACACTGGGCAATTTTGTTTATGCAGAAGTGAAAAATAATGTTTAGTAAAATATGCTTACTATAAGTTGCCATGAAATTCTTTGTTGTTTCCCTGCAGCAGATTAACATATCTGCCCACCTGAAAATGGTTAGCACAAAAAACAAGTAACAGAAATACTCTAACTGTAAAAAGTTTTGTATATGGTCAGACCCAAACCACTTGTTCTCAACAGGGGTCTGTGGGTCAATAGGTAGTTAGTTATGGAATCAAAAGAAGGAAAGCAGCCGTGTTTCTGGGTGGGGAGCAATAATTGCTGAGATGAGAAACATCATGAAAATTTCATCCATCTGTAAGTGAGGAATGTTGAAGAAATGATAAATGTTAGGTTAATAAGGTCTTTCTACTGAGAAACATTTAATAGAGATAATTCACAGAAATCTAGTGAGGCACGTCAAACAATTTATCTTGGCTGGTGATTTTACAGTTGTTTTTACCAATGGTAAAAAGTACATGAAAGGCTGCTTGGTGGCAGCTAGACAGGGTGCAAAGTTCTAAATAAACAAATGTTTCATTTTATTTTCAAATTCTGTATACCTAACAATGATATCCTTTATTAATTCATTTCCTTTCAGATACTTTTGTCATGTTTATAATGTGAGTCTGTATCTAATTTAAGAAAAATCCAATTATTTCCTTCATAACATTAATTCTTTTTCTCTTTCTCTTTTTCTTACTCCTCCTCCTCCTCCTGCCATATCTGAATCTGAATATTGGCAATCATCATTGCGATCAGCTAAGAAGACTGTCCTGAGAATATAATGCAGTGGCCTTTCATCTGACTTCTGCATCGCAGCATGACACCCATACTACTAGTCACTTTCTGGTCCTGAACCCTTTTGGTACGCAAAGTCCTCCTCAGTCCCCCCACCCCCCAATCAAGATGGATTCAAGTAGGATTTACTCTTCGTGGGGACCATTACCCTTCCCTGTGGACTTCGCCATCCAAGGCCATTAATCCTTAGGGTGATCAGGTTAGTTAACCACTGTCTAACACTCGACATTGAGTCGCTGGCAGTATTGTCTACTTTATTACCGTAGCCGGATAATCTGGCCAGACTCTAATAACATTAATAGGGATTTGAAATCCTACTTGTTCCTCTTTGTGAATATTTCTGTGTGTAAGAATGAGTCTATGATGCCCAATGTGATGTGGTGGATAAAACGATGGATTAGGACTCAGTAGACCTTTGCTTAGCCATGGAAACTCATTGAAGAGTGACACTCATAAAACAAATATCACAGTTCTCTGGTTGAGGGGCATTCTGAAGCACAGCTTCATCTAGCACTGTTGTAAACTTTTCCCAAATGGCTTTTTAAAAAAAATATACTTCCTATAGATTGGGACACATTGAGGTTGGATGGCTGAGTAGATCTGACATAGAATGGATTTGTGCTGAGTGTTTGGGATTGGGTCATGTTGCTCTTAATGCACTGCTGAACTTTAGCCTCACCAACAAAAGTTAGACCTTGATTGATAATCAAATTGAGCAAATTAAACATTTTGTTCAAAACACAAAGGAAACACAAAAGAAAACAAGCAAACACATTCAAAAAATATAATGGGATACAAATCCAACAAGCACACAAACAAATCATTCATTCATTCATTCTGGGAGTTCCACCTGTCAGACCCACAAACACAGACACCTGAAGAAAATGTTCAGCTGGGAAGGCTTTGAGGTCCTGCATAGGCCTAACTTTCACCATAGCTTCTTTAGTGTATGGGACCAAAGACGACCGGACAACCGAAGGGTTGGTTTAACACAGGTTTATTGCATGAGGTTCCAGTTAAGCATGAGGTAATGGCGGTGATACATCTCAATATATACAGTAGCCTTCTTCATTTGAATCATGTAGCACGGTAGCTCATTGGCTGCTACCGGCGTGGCCTCGCCCAGGCACGCCTCCTTTCCTGCTGCTGTTTGCGGGGAAGGTTTTCCCGCGGCTGTCCGTGATTGCGCAATGTGAACCATGTGAGAGTGAACGCTCGCAGCTGCCCTCTATAGGCTGTCTGCTCGCGTTCCTTTACAGCTGATATCGTTTGTATCTGGAGTGGTTACAATCTTGCCTTTACAGTATAATGCACATGCATACATACATACATAACATCCCTCCCCCCTAGGATGGGATGAAGTCCCGCAACCATTGTGGCTTGCCGCACGTTCGCTTGGGGCGTGCTTGCGCCTGCCCTAATTCTGGAGAGCCCGTGATCCCTGACTCCGCGGGTGCTTGTCCTGCAACGGGAAACGGGGATTCGTTAGTGGCTCTGTGGGGCGTCCGTGCCTGCCTTGCGCTCGGGGAAGGGAATGGAATGAACAGTTGGGAGGTAAATCCCTGCCTATTGCCCTCGGACCCCGGGGACCCTCCTAATGTGAACCGCGGAACCGATGAGGTCGCCCTTGTGGAACAGCTACCTTCTGATCCCTGCTCGGGGGACCTTAAAACTGTGGTGGGCGGACTCGCTGATGCCTCCGGTCTTGGGGGTGTCGGTCTCCGGGACATTGGCGCTATATTGCATTCTAACTCACAGGGGCTACTGGGACTGGAAGTACCAGGGGCTGAACTGAAACCCCTCTTTTCGCTAGGACGGGTGGGGGACCACTCCGCTAACTCCCCCTGGTACTGTAAATCAACGTCTAAACTTCTATGGGCATCTGAATTTCGGGGAGACTTCCGCGGCTTCCGCGGGGTATGAGTGTGGTCGGGGCTCCTCCTCTCTGACGGGGACTCCCGCAAAAGATTTCTGTGGATCGATTGCCTTTCCTCCCCCCTTGGTGGGGACCCATGCTCCCCTTTTCCTCCCCCTTGGGCTAAACGGGTGGGGGAGTACCCTAACGCTGATTCGATGCTATTCTCGTCCGCGTCCTGCTCTCCGGGGACCCTACGCCTGAGTTGGTCTACGTGTCGCCTCCACAGGAAACCTGTACTGGTCTCTACGCGGTATGAGACGGGGCCGGTTTGATCTACTACGGTGCCTGGCACCCAGGCTGGCCCCGCGCTGGCGTAGTTCCTGCAGTGCACCGGGGCGCCTATGCTGAAACTCTTTGTGGGTTCCACCCCTATGTTCCGCCCTTTGTCCTCTACTCTCGTGGGGTCTAGCTTGGATATCCCCGTGGCCAGCTTCCTGCGCATCAACAGCTCCGCGGGGGAGTACCCTGACGCTAATGGGGTGACCCTGTATCTCAGCAGGAATTGGCACAATTTCAGTTCGAGGTCTCCGGGACCCATGCGCAGTAGCGCGTCTTTCATGGTGCGCACGAGGCGCTCTACTTGGCCATTGGTGGCCGGGTGAAAGGGGGCGGAGGTGACGTGCCGAATGGCGTTGCGCTCCAAGAATGCCCTGAACTCGGCGGACGTGAAACAGCTAGCGTTATCGCTGACGAGGGTGTCGGGTAAACCGAACGTGGAAAAGACCCTCCTTAACTGTTTAATCGTTGTGGCCGAGGAGGTGCTCGAGACTGGAATGACCTCCAACCACTTAGAGAACGCGTCCACCACGAGGAGGAAAAGCGTTCCCCTGAACGGGCCAGCAAAGTCTACGTGTACTCGGGACCAGGGCCCCCTTGCAGCGTCCCACTCCCTAGGTGGCGAGCGAGCCTCTTCTGGCCTTGAGCTTTGGCACGCCTCGCAAGTGCCGACCATGTGTTCGATGTCGGCGTCTAACTGGGGCCACCAAAAGTAACTGCGGGCTAGTGCCTTAGAGCGTACGATCCCCGGGTGGCTGACGTGCAGCAGTTTAAGCACCCTCGGCCGGAGAGACGTGGGGATCACTACCCGCTGTCCCCACAAAAGGCAACCCCTCTCTAGGGACAACTCTAGTCTCTTTTTGAAAAATGTGTCGAATTCAGCTGCTGGGGAAGACACGGGCCACCCTTTCTGCACCCAGGAGCAAACTGTGGCCAGCGTTTTGTCCTTGCCTGTCGCTTTGGCGATGTCGGCCGGTACTACTGGAGGGGAGTCTAGGACCTCTATCATTAAGACCTGGTGGTCCCTCTCTACTCCGCCCACGTGGCAGCAATCCCGGGGAATGGGGGACCTCGACAGAGCGTCGGCATGGCTTATCTCCTTCCCGGGCCGGTATACCACCGCGTGCTGATACGCGTTGAGAAAAATGGCCCACCTGAGCATTCTCGGGGACAGGATCTGGGGTGTGGGCTTATCTGCGGTGAAAATGCCCAGCAAAGGCTTATGGTCAGTCACTATGGTGAAGGGGCGGCCGTACACAAAATCATGAAATTTCTTGGTCCCCGCAATTATTGCTAGCGCTTCCCTGTCTGTCTGAGCATAGTTCCTCTCCGCTTGGGACAGGGATCTAGAGTAGAAAGCTATCGGGGCCTCCCTACCGTTCTCCAGCACGTGGCATAGCACCGCCCCCACCCCCACCGGGGATGCATCGCATATCAGGACCACCGGGCGTTTGGGATTGAAGTGGGTCAGTACAGCATCTGATGCCAGGAGTCGCTTCAGGTCATTGAAAGCCTTCTCCTGGTCGTCGCCCCACTTCCATGCCTCGTCCTTTTTTAACAATTTGTGAAGCGGTTCTGCCACTGCTGCCTTCCGCGGGAGGAAGGAGTGGTAGAAATTGAGCAGTCCGAGGAACGACTGCAACTCGGGCTTGGAGGTGGGGCGAGGGGCCTTCTTGATGGCGGCTACCTTGGATTGGGCTGGCCTAATTCCCTCGGGAGTGACACGGAACCCTAGGAACTCAACCTCTGTAGCGAAGAAGACGCATTTGTCTTTCCGCAACCTCAACCCCGCCTTTTCGAATATTGTCAGGACCTTTCCCAACCTTGTTGCTAATTCGGCCCGGCTCCCCCCTGTAATTAATACGTCATCAAAATAGGGTAACACCCCCTCTAACCCCTTCAGGAGGCGTTCCACCAGTGACTGGAAAATCCCGGGCGCCGAATTCACGCAGAATTGGAGGCGCGATACCTGGAACGCCCCTTTGTGGGTGACTATGGTCTGCGCAGCAGCTGCGGCGGGGGTCACCGGGAGTTGCTGGTAGGCTTGGGCCAGGTCGAGTTTGGCGAAACACCTCCCCCCGTGTAACCTGGCCAACAAGTGGCTGACTACCGGCACCGGATACGCATTAGGGCGGATCGCCTTATTGATGGTGCACTTGTAATCAGCGCATATGCGGACTTCCCCGTTGGCCTTGAGCGCTGTTACAATTGGAGTTTCCCACTCCGCAGAATCAACAGGAACAAGAATCCCCTGGCCCACCAATTTGTCCAACTCCGCCTCTATTTTGTCCTTTAGTGCGAAAGGCACTCTGCGCGGTTTAAGTCTGATTGGACGCACTCCAGGGTCCAGGTCGAAAGTCACTGGGGGGCCCTTGAATTTTCCGAGCCCCTTTTTAAAAACCTCGGGGTGCGCGTCGCACACGCTCTGTATTGGATCAGTCCCGGCGGCGTGTGCTCCCACGGCGTGCACCCCCCCAATGAACAAACCCAGGGGCTGGAACCATTGAGTCCCGAGGAGGCTGCATTTACCTCCCTTGAGGACGACTAGGGGAAGCGTTGCGGTGTACTTTTTGAACTGGACCTGGAACTTCCCAACCCCCAACACTGGGATGCGGTTCCCTTGCACGTCCTTCAGTGTGGCCCTCAACGCTTTGAGCTTGGGCCGCACGCGGGGGGCGATTTTCATGAACTCCCCCTGGGAAATAATAGAGTATGAAGAGCCCGAGTCCACCTCCATTCTAACAGGGGCCCCTTGTATTACTACCTCAACGAAGTAACGGGGGTGCTCCGTGGAAACGCTGCAAACCGGCGCGTCGTCCTCGCTGTCGTCGGAGATGCGCCCTACTCCGTCCCGCGTCCTCGTGGTCCGGGTGCCGTCCTTCGGCCTCGTGGTGCGGTCCTGCCTTGTGGTGCGGTCCTGCCTCGCCGAGCGGTCTGGAGAACTCCGGGTGGCCTCGCGCCGTTTCTGGCAGACCTTGGCGATGTGCCCGCGCCGGCCGCAGTTGTGGCACTCGGCCTTGCAGAATGGGCATTTGGTGCGGGCGTGGGCGCCGCCGCAGCCGTCACAGCGCCGGCCCTCTCTCTGGACCCTCCGGACGTCCTCGTCGTCGCTGCTCTCCGTAGATGAGTTCGAAACCCGCCGGGCCGCGTGCACCGAACTCTCTGCCTTGGCGGTCTTCGGGCGCCAGTCCTGAAGCTCGTGCACCACGGCCGTCGTGGCCTCTGCGGCCTGTGCCGCGTCGAGGACTTGTTGCCACGTGGGAGGCGGCTCCCTTTTCATCAGCGCGCGCTGAGTCTCTGTGTCCCTCAGACCGCAGAGCAGGCAGTCCCGGAGGGTGACGTCGGGGAGTTCCCACTTGCATGGGCCGGCGGCCAACCGCAGGGCCGCGGCGAACTCATCGACCGATTCTCCGGGTGCCTGGACTCGCCTCCAGAACGCGCTCCGAGCGGGGAACATCGCTATTGCCGGCCGGAGATGGGCGCGCAGCGCCGCCAGGAGCTCTGTGGCCTTGAGGTCGCTCACCTTCCTCGGCGCGATCAGGTCCACCAAGGTCCTCTTGGTCTCTTGTCCGAGCATGCGGACGAAAATGGCCCTCTTTTTGGCCTCGTCTGAGACTTCGAGCTCCACCAGCGCTGCGTTGAAGTCTATCTCAAACATCTCCACGTCTCCCGGCTTCCTGATCTCGTAGCCGGCGCATGTCTTGGTCCCGTGGGCAGCCATATCCCACCTTCGTCGCCAATTTAGTGTATGGGACCAAAGACGACCGGACAACCGAAGGGTTGGTTTAACACAGGTTTATTGCATGAGGTTCCAGTTAAGCATGAGGTAATGGTGGTGATACATCTCAATATATACAGTAGCCTTCTTCATTTGAATCATGTAGCACGGTAGCTCATTGGCTGCTACCGGCGTGGCCTCGCCCAGGCACGCCTCCTTTCCTGCTGCTGTTTGCGGGGAAGGTTTTCCCACGGCTGTCCGTGATTGCGCAATGTGAACCATGTGAGAGTGAACGCTCGCAGCTGCCCTCTATAGGCTGTCTGCTCGCGTTCCTTTACAGCTGATATCGTTTGTATCTGGAGTGGTTACAATCTTGCCTTTACAGTATAATGCACATGCATACATACATACATAACAGCTTCTTATTCAGAAAGCAAGCTCCCAGATAGCAGTAGGACAGCTTTCTTTCTACATAGGAAGCTCAAGTTCAAATCCTCCCAAGTGAGTGACATTTAGGCATCCATCAATGTGGGTGATCAGTTGGAATTCTCACAATGGAGAATCGTGGGATCTGTGGTCCACTTTTTGTAAATGCCATTTCTAATTCCTGTCTCTGCTGATTCTATATCATGTCTAAAAGTAAAGACAGACTTGCCACTATCACCTCCAATTGCTGGTAGCACTGGGAGTGGTGTTACATTCCACTCTACTTTATTACTGGCCCCCTAGAAGAGAAAGAAAATCAAAAATTACAATTGCATCAGTTGATCTCATTAACAGCAACTATAATTCATTGAAGTGTTTTTCTACCAAATAAAACAAATCAGTTTCTTTTATTTCTTTTTCTCATTATTGGTTTTTCTTATGAAATAAGAAATGTTCCCCTTGGGATCACCCAGTGCTTAAACTCCCTTTAGATTATGTTTGTTAAATATGAGTTCCTGCTTTCTTTTCTTTAAAATCACTTTGTTCTTGCTAATTAAAAATAACCCTGGGTGTAAAATAGTCATTACAGACTGGAGTTGTGCACACACACACACCATACAGAGTTAGGAGTTTTTGTTGGTTTGAACAATGGCAACTAGAGAATTTACAACCTGGAGTGCTAAATGGAGCTTTTAACTATAACTTAAATATGCTATTAAATCTATTTTAATTGGAAACCATAACACGATGATTTCCAGTGACAAATTACAAACTGTTCAAGAGTTACTTGTGTGAAATGGACAGTTAGTATGTTGCTGGGGACTCATTTCCCTTCATGTTACAGGGAAACTTGCAGTGAACCAGAAATGAGTTGTAAAATTGGGCACTCATATTAGCCCTGCTTCTCACATTACTCCAGTAATCACAGTGTTTCAATCTACATAGCTGTTTTGGAAATTGGCAAGGCTCCAGAGATGGTTGTAATTCTATTTGGGGTAATGAGCATTTAAACCCTTTCTTTGAGATGATAAGAGAAAATGTCCTCTATTTTTCAATGTTGAAGGTAGCATACTGAGACTTCCTCTGGGCCTGCCATGCAACCATGCTACTGGTTGCAATAGACCCTTGGTTTTTTCTCACTGGAACATGCCATATCTCAGAACACCTGTGCTTTCATTGGATTTGGCAGTAACTTGGGAGAATAAAAACAATAAGGACCAGACAAAAAGAGCTTTCTCAGTCCAATGGCCTGTTCCCATAATTAGCAATCATTTGCCCTAAACCAGAGTTGGAAGTTATTGTTCCAAAACATAATGTTTCCAAATCCTGCCTTAAACAGGAACGGCATGTGTACAATATGAATGCAAGAGGACCCATCCATTTGATTTTCCCAGTAGTGGTACACAGAGGCATACTGGTATATCTTCTACCAGGGCTATGGACATTTCACAGGGGCAGGAATCACTTAGTATGATGTATGCCATTTGATTTTTGCTGACACCCTGAGATACAGATGTGCACCATGAAGCCCTGTTTAAGAAAAGCAGTGTTGCTACAAATAACTATGCACAGTCTTGTGAATGCCTCATTGTGACATACTGGCAGGTCTCCCCTTAAGGCAGCTATACCTATGTTCAAAAAGAAATGACTCAGCCATTGTTTTGTCTGTATCTCACCTTCTTGGGATGAGATCTTCTATGTTCTTATCTTTTCCTTGACTTCCTCTATTCTGCATTTAGCCCCAAGCATCCCACCTCAATTGTGACCCAAGATCTTCCTAATTAACTTCTATAAAACTTCTATAAATAAGATTTTCAATGTATTTGTCACTTCTTAGAAATTTTGAAGTTCCCCTTCCCTAAAAGATTGAAACAATATTGAAAGAAGGCACCCAGTAAGCTAAAACTTCAGCATTCTACTGCCTCATCTGATCTAAATTATTCTGCTACCCAGGTAAATCCACCCTCCATCTTGTAATGTACCATATTTTTTGGACCAAGACGCACCTGACCATAAGACGCACTCAGTTTTCAGAGCAGGAAAAAATAATGTATTTTGCACCACCAACCAGTGGTGGCGCAGCAGGGGAAATGGGCAGGCAGGCCAATAGCACTGAGGAAGGAAGTGATACTTTAGCCTAGCCTCTTGCTCTCCTTTCAACCAGGAAGTATGTTTTCTCCTCCATTTTGTCCACGTGGAGTAGAAACAAAGACATCAAGGTAAGTGAAACCCTTTCTTTTTAAGCACAGGTTTGGTTTTTTAGTGTCTTGCACGGAAGACAAGGAAGGAGTCGCAGTGAGGACTAACACAGGTTTATTGGTTGATGATCAGCATGAACATGTGGTAATGGCGGAGGTACATCACATTATATACAGTAGTACAATGCATTTGAATCTTGTTGCACGGCAGCTCATTGGCCGCTACCGGCGTGACGTCGCTCCCAGTCACGCCCCTCGGTTCCGTGATAGTTTGCTGGTGTGGGAAAGTTCCCGCGGCTGCCGGTGATTTGAGGAATGAGAACCATGTGAGTTGAACGCTTGCAGCTGCCCTCTATGGGCAGCTTACTCGCGTTCCTTTACAGCTGGGCTACATTGTAATTGTGGACAGGTTACATTCATACATTTCTTAAAGCAACATTGTACATACATAACATCCCTCCCCCCTAGGATGGGACGAAGTCCCTCAACCATTGTGGCTTGCCACACGTGCGCCTGGGGCGAGCGGCCGCTTGACTTAAAACCGGGGAGCCTGGTTCTGCGGAGTCCTGTCCTGCAACGGAAAGGGGGGACTCATTAATGGCTCGGTGTGGGATCTGTGGTAACCTTGCATTGTGGGACGGGAATGGGATGAACAGTTGGGACGTGAAACCCTGCCTGCCGTTTGAGGAGCTTGGGGTCCCTCCCAGTACGAATCTCGGGACCGACGAAAAGGCCCTCGTGGCCACGCCACCCCCGGTTCCCTGCCCGGGAGTTCTAGAGGCTGTGGTGGGCGAACTCCCCCCCGTTGCCTGTCGTGGGGGTGTTTGTCTCCGGGGAGTTGGCGCTATGGGATATTCTAACACAAAAGGACTGGGGGGACTGGAGGTACCAGGGGCTGAACTGAAACCCCTCTTCTCGCTAGGACAGGTGGGGGACCACTCTGCTACACCCCCCTGGTACTGCAACTCATAATCATAATCAAACTGATCCCTCTCTTTCAAAGTATCCTCCTCTGTGGTCGAGAACCCAGGATATGCATTTGTATCTGCGGGTTCCGCCGTGTCTCCCCCTTGGGTAATGCGGGTGGGGGAGGACCCTAACGCTGATTCCTCTTCACTGGTGACTCGCCTTCTGAGTTGGTCGGCGTGCCTTCTCCAGAGTAGACCCGAGCTAGTCTCGACCCTGTAGGATACTGGCCCCGTCTGCTCAATGATTGTCCCTGGAACCCACGCTGGCCCCGAGGCCGCGTAGTTCCTGCAGTGAACCGGGTCCCCTACTGGAAAACTTTTGGAACTCTCTCCCCCTATGTTTATATTCCTTCCCTCATCCTCCACCCTGGATGGATCCATCTGGTCAAAAAGTGTTACCGGACGCCTCCTCATGAGGAGTTCGGCTGGGGAAAATCCTGAGGCTAGGGGGGTTGTCCTGTAACATATGAGGAACTGACACAGATGAAGGTTCAACTCACCGGGACCCATGCGCCGCAGTGCGTCTTTCATAGTGTGCACTTGACGCTCTACCTGACCGTTTGTGGTGGGGTGAAACGGGGCAGCGGTAATGTGCGTGATGGCGTTCCGCTCAATAAACGTCTTGAACTCTGCAGACGTGAAGGTACTAGCGTTATCGCTAACAAGAACGTCCAGCAGGCCGAAACAGGCAAAAAGCTTGCGCAACTGTTTAATGGTTGCCGCAGAGGAGGTGCTGCTCATGGGGATTACCTCCAACCATTTAGAGTAGGAGTCGACTACCAGCAAAAACATGGCCCCACGGAAAGGGCCAGCGAAGTCAACATGAATCCGGGACCGTGGCCCGCGGGCCGTGTCCCATTCCCTATGGGGTAACCGGGACTCCTCGGGCCGAGAGCTCTGGCAGCTCTCACACGTGCCCACTAAACGTTCTATATCCGCGGCTATCTGGGGCCACCAGAAGGAACTCCTGGCCAGAGCCTTGGAGTGCACGATCCCCAGGTGACTGGTATGTAGTAGCTTTAATACCTTGGCCCTCAGTTTCTCTGGGATCACTACCCGCTGGCCCCAGAGTAAGCAGCCCCTTTCCAGGGAAAGCTCTACTCTCCGCCTGACAAATGGCTTGAACTTTTCCTCGGGGGGAGTAGTGGGCCACCCTTTTCTCACCCAGGAACTAACTTGGGCCAGCGTCTTGTCGGCCGCCGTGGCTTTGGCGAGGTCGGCCGGGAGAATGGGGGGTGAGTCAAGAGACTCGATCAGTAGGACTTGGTGGTCCTGCTCTACCTCGCATGTGGGGTCCCCTACACTAGGGAGGGGAGATCGGGACAGTGCGTCCGCATGGGAGATCTCCTTCCCTGGGCGATAGACCAGCTCATACTGGTAGGCGTTGAGGAAGATGGCCCAATGCAGCATCCTGGGGGAGAGAATTTGCGGTGTGGGTTTGCCGGTAGTGAAGATCCCCAGAAGTGGCTTGTGATCGGTCACTACCGTAAACTCGCGGCCGTATAAAAAGTCATGGAACTTTTTCGTTCCTGCGATGATGGCTAGGGCCTCCCTATCCGTTTGCGCATAATTGCGCTCAGCCTTCGAGAGGGACCTTGAGTAGTACGCTACCAGGGCTTCCCTCCCACTCTCCAACACGTGGCATAGAACCACCCCCACTCCCACCGGGGACGCATCACAAACTAGGACTACTGGCTTCCTAGGGTCAAAGTGGGTCAGGACAGCACTTGAGGATAGGAGTGCCTTCAGTTCCCTAAACGCTTTCTCTTGCCTATCTCCCCACCGCCAAACCGCCTCTTTCTTCAATAATGCGTGCAGTGGCTCAGCAACGGATGCCTTCCTCGGCAGGAAGGAATGGTAAAACTTTAAGAGCCCTAGGAATGACTGCAGCTCCGGTTTCGCGGTGGGGCGAGGGGCGTTTTGCACAGCCACAACCTTGGACTCGGAGGGCTTGATGCCTTCCGGGGTTACCTTGAACCCAAGGAACTCGACCTCCCTCGCAAAGAAAACACATTTGTCCCTTCTCAGCCGGAGGCCCGCTTTCTCGAATATTGCAAGGACCCTATCTAGCCTTTGCGCTAATTCTGACTCGCCCCCCGTTGTTATCAACACGTCGTCGAAGTATGGGAGGATGCCTGGAAGCCCCTTTAAAAGGCGTTCCACGAGGGACTGGAAAATTCCGGGGGCCGAGTTCACGCCAAACTGAAGGCGCGTCACCTTAAATGCCCCTTTGTGTGTTACGATCGTTTGCGCAGCGGCAGCAGCCGGGGTTACAGAGAGCTGCTGATATGCCTGCGCTAGATCTAGCTTGGCAAAACACCTCCCCCCATGAAGCGTGGCCAGTAAATGGCTGACCACGGGCACCGGATATGCATTTGGCCGAATGGCCTTATTAATCGTACATTTATAGTCCGCACAAATCCTAACCTCCCCGTTTGATTTAAGAGCGGTCACAATCGGCGTTTCCCACTCCACCGAATCAACTGGAACCAAAATCCCCTGCCCCACCAGCTTGTCCAGTTCCGCCTCGATCTTGTCCTTGAGGGCGAAGGGCACTTTTCTTGGCTTGAGGCGTATGGGTCGGATTTCTGGATGCAGGTCAAAGGAAACTGGGGCCCCTTTGTAAGTCCCGAGCCCCTTCTTGAAAACGTCCGGGTGTGCGTTGCACATGTCCCGCATTGGGTCAGTCTCTATGGCGTTAATGCCGGACAGTTCGATTCCTAGGGGAGCGAACCACTGCGTTCCCAAAAGGCAGCACCTCCCCCCCTTGAGGACCACTAGGGGCAGTTTCTCGGAGTAATTCTTGAACTTCACCTTGAAGTTCCCCACCCCCAACACTGGGATCCCGTTCCCTTGCACGTCCTGTAGGTGTGACCTCATGGCCCGCAACTTGGGCCGCGCATCTGGAGGAATGCGCATAAACTCTTTTTGGGACAGGATGGAATAGGACGACCCCGAGTCTATCTCCATCCTCACTGGGACCCCCTGTAACTGTACGTCAACGAAAAAACGCCGGTGCTCCAGGCCCACGCGGTTCACGCCTGCCATGCTGTAGTCGTCTGAGACCTTGCTGGTGCCGGCCGCCTTCCGTTGGTGCGTCTGGGAATGGTTCGAGTTGCCCTTGTCCTCAGCTCGCCCGCACCTGCACACTCGGGCGATGTGCCCCTTTCGGCCGCAGTTGTGACACTCGGCCTTTCGGAACGGGCACCTCGTGCGGTCGTGGGACGCCCCACAACCGTCGGAGCGGCGGTCCTGCCGCTCGCAGGTCTGTTGCTTCTCTCCTCGCTTCTTGACCCGCTGGACGTCGTCGTCCTCGCTGGAGCAGGGGTCTGCCGTGGTGGACGACTCCTCGGACGCCGTTGGTGTGCCGGCGGGCGGATTGGGGGCCCGCCGGGCTGTTTTCGCTGGTGACCGCCGGGCCGCCTGTACTGGGGACTTGGCCCTTTCGGACGTGGCCCCTCGGGACTTGAACACTCTGACCCCGCTTCTGGCTGCTTCGGCCGCTTAGGCCTCCCGCAGCACCTCGTTGAACGTGAGGCGGTATTCGCGGGTCATGAGCTTCCGCTGCAGCTCCTCGTCCCTCAGGCCACACAGCATGCAGTCTCAGAGAGCCTGGTCTAGGTCATCCCACTGGCAGTGCACCGCTGCCAGCCTGAGGGCCGCCGCATAGGCGGACACGGATTCGCCCGGTCGCTGGTCTCGCCTGTGGAACGCGACCCGGGCCGGGAAGATCGACACGGGGGGCTGGAAATGCTCGCCCAGCAGCCCCAGCATGCGGTCGATGGACACCTCTTCCACCTTCTTGGGGGCCACCAGGTTCATCAGGATGCGCAGCGTGGCCGGCCCCACCTGGGCCAGGAAATAGGAGCGCATCCTCGCGTCGTCGTCGACGCCCGCAGCTTCCATTGCGTGCCGGAACTGGCACTCGTAGAGCTCCCATTGTTCGGGCTCGCTGACATCGAACTGGTAAGGCTTGACCTTGGGATTCGCCATTAATCCCACCTTCGTCGCCAATTTAGTGTCTTGCACGGAAGACAAGGAAGGAGTCGCAGTGAGGACTAACACAGGTTTATTGGTTGATGATCAGCATGAACATGTGGTAATGGCGGAGGTACATCACATTATATACAGTAGTACAATGCATTTGAATCTTGTTGCACGGCAGCTCATTGGCCGCTACCGGTGTGACGTCAGTCCCAGTCACGCCCCTCGGTTCCGTGATAGTTTGCTGGTGCGGAAAAGTTCCCGTGGCTGCCGGTGATTTGAGGAATGAGAACCATGTGAGTTGAACGCTCGCAGCTGCCCTCTATGGGCAGCTTACTCGCGTTCCTTTACAGCTGGGCTACATTGTAATTGTGGACAGGTTACATTCATACATTTCTTAAAGCAACATTGTAATACATAACAGGTTTCCCACTTAAATGCATTGGAAACATACAAACAGAAAACTTTTGAATACAAGAAATTTATTTCCAATGCATTTAAATGGGAAAATTGCGATTTTCGCCCTCTAGTGGCCATTTGTTTTTCATATGTTTCCCCCCTGCCCCGAACAGCTGAACAGCTGAGAGGCGGTAGTAGTAGTCTTCGGCCAGCTGCGGCTCTTGTAAAATATCCTTTTTACAACAGCCACAGCTAGCCAAAGACCAGCATTTGGACTATAAGAGGCACCCTCATTTTCTCCCCACTTTTGGGGGAGAAAAAGTGTGTCCTATGGTCCAAAAATACGGTATATTGATATGCAGCTGGCCCTTTTCATGTATGGGCCACTAAAGGGAGAGAAGGCAGCTCCAGCTCTACCATTTGACAGACTGAGGCAGTTGCCTCTAGCAGCAGATTCTGGCTGGTAGGAGATAGTCAATGCACAAACAAAATCTGTCAAAATAAATTCCTTTACTTCAGGTCAAGAGTATATATATACAGAATCCAAAATTGGTTTATATCGAGTAGCAGAAAACCAAAGCTATCCGGTGTACAGCTTTTCGAATACTTCAACAGGGTTTTCTATAATGATGATACAAAATAATAATAATCAATATCCTATATACATACATACACACATATACACTGTTTATCTACATATATAACAATATATTTTATCACAATCCAGAGGATACGCTTACCTTCTCAATCAGTTCCTAAATATGTATTTAATGATAATAGATAGATTCATCTGCGTCATGGCCTCTTTGTTTTTTCATATGTGCCTCGACGTTGTACTCAAATGCAATTCAGTAGTTTAAATACAATCAGCACATGGTCCAGGTGTGTTCATTTACATCAGTGCTGTGTACTCTAAAAGCTATAGTGTGCATTTATAAGTAGCAACTGAGGTCTAAATCAGCATTTAGACCATGTGGTATTAAAGATTTAAAAAGATGGATATAGTAAGCTTCTCTACGTAATAAAGAATTATTCATATCAGTTGTTGCATATTTTTTGGGGAGTACCTTTTCTAAGGCCAGAAACTTAATATCATCTTCAGTATGATTATTGTCAAGAAAATGTGATACGAGAGGAGCAGATGTTATGTGGCTATGTATACGGGAGCGGTGTTCCAACACCCGTACTTTGAGGGGCCGTCCGGTTAAACCGATGTAAAATTTGCCACCGGGGCAGATTATGGCATAAATGACGTTGCTAGAATTACAATTAGTACATCCCAATAATCTAAGTTCATGGTCTTTTCCAGGTATCTTAACAGACTTGGTTTAAAGGAAGTGCGTCGGTGGGTTTAAGGATATAGGATATTGATTATTATTATTTTGTATCGTCATTATAGAAAACCCTGTTGAAGTATTCAAAAAGCTGTACACCGGTTTTCTGCCACTCGATATAAACCAATTTTGGATTCTGTATATATATACTCTTGACCTGAAGTAAAGGAATTTATTTTGACGGATTTTGTTTGTGCATTGGTTATCACCTACCGTCTAGCCACTGTGTAGGAGATAGTGACAAAGTGTTGAACAGAGCTGTGCAAAGACATGCAGCCTGTCCTGTGTCTCCTAGGCTAGCTTACTGCCTTCTGGTTGAGTGAAGAGGATTGATCTGTCACCAGTGTTAAACTATCAGTCAACTTTCAGTCCAGTAGGTTTCTATAAGTGAAATGGAGAGAGCGTTGTCATGTCTCTCATCTTGAGCAGAAGAAGGTGTTGTGCCATCCCTTGTAGAAATAGCTTTTAGAACCAGAGTTTGTTTTTGCCACCCAATCCACCCCATGAAGCAGACGACAACCATCTGTTGGTCAAAACATGGGCCACTTTATTAATAACATAAAAATACAATATTAACATGACCTGCAATGGGGCATCCTAGTGGGTAAATGGTATTGTGTTATGGGTGTATCTACCGATATCCAGATTATTGATTATGACCTTGTATTGAGTGATGACATCTCACTCCATACCTCTTAGGTCACAATTTCCTTCAGGCAACAAGCCTGCTCCCTGTAACTGAGGGTTCCTCCCCGCGACAATAGATGCCTTCAGTGCCTCTTTGATGGTGAAGAACCCCCATTACGTATGTTCAATTAACATAGCTTTGCTTACCATTTACCCCACTACCGTTATCAAGGATGTTCGTTTATGGACAGATGTCCCCACCTCAGGCCGCTAATTCAGCCTCAATAACCCATCACAGGCCATTAAGGAATGTTTCCAAGCCATCCTCCGACAAATATACTCCACCCTGCCGGTAGAGGCCAGGAAATTAAATTTTTATTCCAGGATGCTCAATAACTCTGCCAAACCCTTCAGCCATAAACTTAGCCATGGCTTTATTAATGCTGCTGCATGCTTTGTTAATTCTGCACGGGTCTCCAGTGCAGCGCCAAGTAAAATGGAGCAAGATCTCCAGCCACACCAAGTGGAGGCCAGGCCACCAACACTTCACAAGGGACAGGCCCCTTTTTACCACCATGCTCAGTTCAATGCCATCATTAGGCCCAAACCATTGCCACCCAGATGGATGGCCATAATATCCGGAGGTGTGCCTCCCCTTGCTGAGTTCACAAATGACACCAGCTCTCCCCATCACATGCCCTACCTCCCATGCCAATCCACATAAGTTCTGCTGTGCAGACCAAGGTCCTTGCCCCATGCAGAGTGGGTCACATAATGTTCGGCCTCTCGCACACATCAACCAGACCCCTGTCTGCTGTGACACCTGCAAACATGAGACCTGGCCTCACGGCAGCCGCACTTTAACCCTCTCCTGCTGATTGGCTAGTCTGGTCACCTCGTCCCCAGAACTCAGTGAGATTAAGCAAGGCAGTTTTTTGGTAGTGTTGCCAAAGGGTGTCTCGTCTGGGTAAACCCAGACATGGAAAACCAGCAAGAATGACGGGGTTCTAATGGGTAATGGCGATGCCTTAAAAAGTGTCGCACTTTGAAAAACTCTGCAAAGCCCTCTGGGACTGGTAGCGTCTTTGCCCATTAGAACTAGTACACCCTTATCAAAATACGCTGGTGGGAATTTGGCCTTCAATGTTGCATCTTAGGTGAGAGGGAGTAGGCTCAGTCCTGGGAAGATGAGACTCCCAAAATCTCTCCCCTCTAGGTCCCTTTGATATCGGCTTTAGCTGTGCTGGCCGAAAAGCAAAGCTTCGGTGTTGAAAAGTAACAAGGCCTAATCTTCAAAATTCCCCTTTTGCTCCTTCATGGCTGGAAGGAGACAGAATAACTCTTCTTGATGAAGAAATCATTTAAAAAGTTTATTGGAATAAAAATAGGGAATTCCAACATATAAAAATCCTCACTAATGTACGCTAAGAAATATCTGACTCTAAGAAAATAAGAAAGCATTTCAGAGAAGCAATACTTATCTAAAAAGATTGTGGCTTTTTGGCCGCCCATGCAATGTTACAGGTCGGATTGGTTCTGGAAGGCGGAGAGCAGCATCTTGTTGATGATCTGAGATTACTGCCCTATCCCTCTCCTAATCGGGCTTGATCGCCACAATATTTATACCATTTGTGGTGGGAAAGCATGTGCAGGTGTTTTGAGTGACAGACACCCATTTTTGAACTCCAGTCTGGGACAGGACATTTAATCAGCATTCCCATGAGAAAGACGTGTGTCTCATGCCGGCCAACAAGTGGTGAGTCTGAGAAGCGAGCCTCTCCCAGGTGCTCAGTCTGAGAACAGGCACTCTCTCAGGCTCACTGTCTGAGAACAGAGAGCAGGCTGACCTGCAGCTTCTAATTGGTCAGAAGTTGGCTTCTGCTCACAGCAGCCTTCCAAAATGGATCCATTTAAACTAATTAAAGCTAAAAAAAAATAACAGAATACAGACAAATTAAGTATTAAGGCACACTAGCCATTAAGTAAATAAGATAATGAATTCAAATTAATTCTTCCCTATCTATGAAATCTTGATATGGCCCAGAAAATACAACTGTGTCCAATTATCACAATCAGCCGTTGGCGGCGAGGAACATGACCTGGAAGGCAAGGAAAAAAGCAGCAGTCCTTTGTTCAATACTTCACAGGTCTATGTTTGGTAAGCACCGGACTTCCACCAGCCCACCCTTTGAATGTCCTCACAGGAGTAGCCGCAGTGGACATGGCCCCAATCCCAAAAGAGTGCATGCCGAAAAGCTGCACGTTGACTCCTAAATGAGTCAACACTTTCTTCGTAACTGCCCAGAATTGGTTTCGCGTCAATGGGCTATTGTCCAAATGGCAAAATAAAGGGCTAGTGTCGGTTCCGCACAGTTTGAAAAATGCCTCTAGGGGAGCACAAGGGCAAACGGGAGCAGGGGCAATGCGCAACAAATTCACTCCGGCACCCTTGCTCAGTTGGTCAGTCTTGGACCGGTGGATCATCAACTCTAGGTCCTGATCACCAAGTCTCACATTGGTCATCTGCAAAACTTGGCTGGCCTCACCTGTCTTTGACGGGGCCAAAAATTCCTTCAAACAGAGGGCTCAAAAAAATGCCACCATTGCCACAGCATGGAATAGGACTGCCTCTAATTGGCTCGCACAGGTGGAAACCCAAGCGGCCAACATATCTGTGAGCAATTTAGGGGAAATTGGTACGCGATGGTCGTGTGACCTACCCCACTCTCTTGACCACCCCTCCAAGATCTTAACGATTCTGAAATCAGCAACCATATCAGCACATGCCATTGCTTTGGTATAGAATTTTAGGGCACATAATTTTGACCAGATGGTCCGAGGGGCTATCCCCGAATGGTACAAGTGAACCATAAACTGCAAAATATGCTCCGCAGGTGCAGGCCATTCTGGCTGCAACAGCCGGGTGCAACAAAACCCACAGAATTCCCCGTGACGTCATGGTGTTGACAATGTGAACAACGGCCAAATTGTCCACCCAAAATTTTACTGCAGAATCACCCCATAAAAACACAGCCCCAACCACTGGGAATAGTTCCAAAAATGTAAGGTCTTTCACAATACCCGATGTTCTCCAATGTGCAGGCCAAGTGCCATAGCGCCAGCGGTTGTGGTGGTATAAACCAAAATCGCACCTGCCTGCGCCTCAGCTGTAATTCTGGAATGCAAAAAAGAGGTGCCATTGTATTTTGATAAAAGTTCCAGCCACAGCTGGATGTCACCTCTCAAAGCTTGGGTGACCCTGCCCCTGTGAAAAGGCTGGGTAAGACCTTTCATGGCATTGCACAGGCGGCAGGCAAAGGCCCTGCCCGGTGTAACCACCTTGCAAGCAAAATTTAAGTGATCATGCAAAACTTGCAGCACTTTCAGTGTCACTGTGCATCTTGACAACATAGTACTCAGTTTGTCTAGTAACTGAGACAGCTTATCACAGGGAAGATGAGACTGCTGTCTAGCAGGACCCCCAAGAAAATGAGGGAAGTGACCGGTCCCTCTGTTTTGTCATCTGCAAAGGGGACTCCTAATTCGAGGTCCAGGGACTGAAATGCCTGTAGGAGGTTGGCACATTGAACAGATTGTGCAGGACCACAAAAAAGGAAATCATCCAAATAATGGAGCACATGTCCAGAACCAGTGCGTTGTCAAAATGGCCACTCTCCCCAAAAATGCTAAAATGCTCAAAGGCTGCGCAAGAGACAGAACAGCTGAAAGGCAAGGCTTTGTCTACAAAATATTGGCCATCGAAGGCAAAGCCAAGCAGCTCAAAGTCCTGCAGGTGCATGGGCAATAGGTGGAAAGAGGATTTAATATCACACTTTGCCATAAGGGCATCCTTTCTGCATGATTGTACCATTCAAACCTCCTGATCAAAAGAGGAATACTTAACAGTACATAGCTCATGTGGTATTGAATCATTTACTGACCTACCCATCAGGTAAGACAAATGGTGGATCAAAGGGAATTCCCCGGAACCCTTCTTGGAAACCAAACCCAGGGGGACACTTTCAAATTGTGGAAGGGTGGCTGGTCAAATGGGCCAGCCAACCCTCCCACAGTCATCTCCTTCACAATACTCTGTCTGACCACATACTCCAATCCGGTTACCGAACTGAGGTTTGGAGCCATTTGTGGAAAACGGGCCCCTGAGGTGGGGATCTGGAAACTAAAAGTGAAATTTTCTTGCAAATAGTGCACCACCTCAGCTGGGTAACCTGCAAACCAGGAAACTAATGTATCAAGTTTGATTCGTTTGGGCACCTTTTGCAGGCTGCAATGCCTCAGGGTTAACTCTATTAGAGACCCAGGAATCATGTCCCCTGTGCCTCCGAGGGCTGCTTTTTGTGCAGGGGGAGGCCGGGTGGCTGTTTCCGCACGAGGTGCACTCATGACGATACTTGCAGGCTTTCCTGGAACAGTGCCCCTGGCCTGCAAACTCCCAGCAAACCAACCAGGGTTGAACCGCCTGGCCTGCAAACTGGTGGGTGGGAGGCGTCAGCATGGGACGCTGCACCAGGTGTCCACAGTCATGACAATCACCAGACACAGGTTGAGAAGGGGTCATGAATTGGAGTCACAATGGGGCATGTGGCTCATCCCAATGCATGGTCAGCCGGAGGGCCGAGCGCATGTCGAAGTTCTCATCATAAAGAACCCACACCTATCCAGGGAAGTCTAGGTAAATAATGTCCAAGTATTGAATTAATGGTATTGCGAGCTGTTGCCTAGTCTAGCACGGACTGCCACCCCTGCATAGATCAAATAAGCAGGCAGCCAGTTGGCCCAGATCCTAGGATGCTTCTTCCTCCTGGCAGACTCTTTTTCTTTCTCATCCATGTCTTTTTCTGGTTTGTCCAAATCCCTGTTAAGCAGGGAAAAGATATTGACATATTCACCTTGCACTGTCTTATCCCTCGTGACTGGAGAAGATGGTCACCCAACGGTATGGACTGGTCGCCAAAAGGCAACGCAGACATGGGCACAGTCACCAGGGTCGGCGAAGCTGAAAACCTAACCTGCGCATCCATCCCAGAACCTTGCAGGGTGATAGGGGAATAAACTCCGGGAGATGGATAGGTCCACAGAACCATAGTGGCTGACTACCTATCTAGGGAGTTTGTAGCTTCTATGGGGCTAGGCCAAGGCCATGAAGGTGGCTTTACAGGCAAAGAATGAGGCACCGGGGACCCACACCCCATCATACTGCCCAGTCCCACATACTCACCTACTCTCGGCCCCGGGGTAGATGACACCACTGCTACAGTACTCTCCTGTTCAGTCAGTGCAGCAGCACCATTTGACTAGGCAGTGTCTTCAACTTCCACATCCCATGCAGACGATGTCAAAGGCACCCCCGCCGATGCATCTGTTTCCAGAGACACCGCTGCTGCCTCCAGAGCATCCACATGCTTCTGGAGGGCCTGGGTGATCTCTTTCCAGGTCATGGCATCATCCTCCGGGGTCCCGCGACATCTCATCACCGGGGGTTGTGGAAGTGCTGCCGGACTGAGGGCAGAGGCCCACTCGGGGGCTGTTATCCTGGCCACCAAATCCGTCGGATCTGGCATGGCCAAGGCCATAGTGCAGGGCACAGAGAAGTCATGTGCAAGGCACAGAGAAGTTCTCTTCTCTGCACCCCTGCCCAAAGCAGAAGAAGTGCGATGCTTGGGCACCATTGTTCCAAGACTCTCTCTTCATAGAGATTTATTCCACGTGCATCAGACGAGGAAGCTTAGAAACACGTGCTTTTGCCAGATTATAGAGAAGAAGAGAGTGGGCAAGGCGGGAAGGAGACACCCTCTTATAGATCATAGGCTCCTCCCCAGAACACAGGGCCTCTGGGTGGTTGCTGCCATGGGGTGGATGGGCAGCAAAACATGTGCATGTGTTAATTCATGTGATGCGGCCATTCTTGTTGTTGTTCAGTTGCACAGTCGATTCTGACCCTTTGTGACCCTATGGACCATTGCCCTCCAGGCACCTCTGTCCTCCACCATCCTCCTCAGCCCACCCAGAGGCCATTCTATGTTTATAATAAAAGAAGATGCTGGGCAGTAGCAATAATTTGATTGAGTCCACATATGTGCTTATTTCCCTATAAAAATGTGAATATTAGAACTTTAACAACAACAACAAAAAAGGCATAGGATCCTGGCGTGATTATCCAATATTCAGATAGTAAAAAGCTGTCCAGCAGAAAACCTAGACATGTATAACCCATATTTTTGGACAGCTGACAGTAAAGGACAGAGGATGTTGTGTTGTGATATTTATCCTGTATCTCATGGTTTGACCTTAAGAAAACCTTCCTAGTGGATTGCTCCTGTTGTTCCGAAAACACTGAATTTTGCCCTTTCCAATTTTGAAGGGCTGTGTGCACGCACACACATAAAAACGCATTTATCTTTCATTCTGATCATGCTAGAATTGCTTCTTCAACTGAAACTTTAATCTTGGCAACATTATTTGTACACTATTAATTCTTTATCAGACATAGCTAGGTTAAATTAAATGCTTCAGGCAGACCCTGTATCATTTGATTGGTTTATTTATACATTTATTAGTAATTGCCAGTGTGAATATTTATAAAGTACTTTGATGTTGGAACATGAAAGAATAGTACTGTGCAAGTAATGTATAACTTATTTTGAGGTTTGTGGCCATAGTCAACACCTACGTTGTGCAGCAAAGCTCTCTGGGTGGCACTAAGGGTCACAGCTTCACAGGACAAGTCTTTCCACAAAATTTTCTCCATTCTGTGGGGATTTCTCTTTCCACTTACATTATCTCGATGAGCCCTGAGAGAATGTTGGAAGGAAGTTTTCGTGTTCAGGGAATGAAGAAGCAGATGAGTGAAGTAATGAAATTCAGCACTTCATTAGTGGGGTTTGAACACAGTTTGGATGGGGCAAAACTCAGACTTATATATACTATAAACAGTAACAGTAACAATAATACAACAAGCCCATTGGCTAACAGAGTTTGCACATTTTCGATCCATTTATTTGCATAAGAATAGATACAGTACATGAGAAAAGATACATTCTGCTCCTGTCAGAAAACACAGTTAGCATACATAACATTCTTCCCCCCTAGGTTAAAAACAAAATCCTTTAACCAGGATGGCGGTCTAGTTTCCCTTCTGGGTCAGACGCTTGGCTGAGCCAGCTCAGGGGCTTGTAGGATGGGCGACCCAACTGGAGTGAGGGATTGACTAGAGGGAGAGGATTGTAAACCCAAATTAAAGCCCAGTTTGTCAGATGGAGGAGCAGGGGATCGCTCAAAACCAAAATCTAATTCTGTGGATAAATAAGACAACTCAGGGTCCCTCCTGTGTGTATTAAGAGTGGAGGGTGACTCCAAACAAAATTGGTCATCATCAATAAAGGAATCTAGAGTGCTAGGCTGGGACAGTGTAGGGGTACACCTGGCCAGAATAGGGGAGAATTCCACAAATTCCCCTTGAAATCAGTTCCTAGAAGATACTTCTGGGTCAATGTTGGCTGGCTGCTGACTATTACCTCTGCCCCCTTGGTTTAAACGGGCGGGGGCCAACCCTAGCGTTGAGTGTCTGTATTCGTCTTGTGGGTCCAGTACTCTGGGTCTCAATTGATCCACATGCCTCCTGCAGATCAGACCAGTGGCTATTGCGATTCTGTAAGAAACAGGACCAGTTTGATCAATCACAAACCCAGGCACCCACGTAGACCACAAACAGCATAATTGCAGCAATGTACAGGGTCTCCGGATGAGAAACCCTTCTGGTGTTGGATTGCTTTATTTGTGCCTTTGCCCTCTACCCTAGAGGGATCCAATCTATCCAGCAAGGATGACAGTTTCCTTCGCTGGAGCAATTCAGCAGGGGACAGCCCTGAGGCAAGGGGGGTGAGCCTATGTGTGAAAAGAAACTGGCATAACTGGAGCTCCAAATCCCCTTCACCCATACACCGAAGTGCGTCTTTAGTTGTGCACACCTGCCTCTCTACCTGGCCATTGGTGGCTGGGTGGAATGGGGCGGCAGTGATGTGGACGCGTTGTCAGACACCAGCACATCTGGAAGTCCAAATGTTGCAAACAGCCTTCTTAGGTGCATTATCGTGGTGGCTAAAGTGGTATTAGCACCCTAATCACTTCCAGCCACTTAGAGAATGAATCCACAACCAACCAACAAAAAATAGTCCTAAATGGACTTGCAAAATCTATGTGCAACCTGGACCACTGGACCCGAGCAGAATCCCATTCCCGAGAGGGAAGGTGGGATTGCTCTGGGTGAGAGGATTGACAACTGGCACAAGTGCCGGCCATTTGTTCTATGTCTTGGTCCAGTTGAGGCCACCAAAAGTAGCTATGGGCAAGGGCTTTGGAATGGACAATTCCCGGGTGACTTGTGTGAAGTAGATGTAAAACCTTTTTCCTGAAAATGACAGGAATGACCACCCACTGGCCCCATAGAAGGCAACCTCGTTCCACTGACAGTTCCAAATGCTTGCGGTGGAATGTTCTGAATTCTTCAGCTAGAGGAGAGACAGGCCAGCCTTTTTGTACCCAAGACATTACTTTAGTCAATGTTACATCCTTGGCCGTAGCCTTGGCTATATCTGAGGGGACAACCGGGGGAGAGTTGAAAGCCTCAATCATGAGGACCTGGTGGTCGCTTTCGATCTCGCATTCAGCTTCCCCGACCCCTGGCAGTGGAGAACGTGACAGGGCATCAGCATGGCTGATGTTCTTGCCGGGCCTGTGCACCAAAGTAAAATCATATGCATTTAGGAAAATTGCCCAACATAACATCCTTGGAGACAGAATTTGAGGTGTGGGCTTCCCATTCACAAAGATTTCAAGGAGGGGCTTGTGGTCAGTTGCGATGACAAAAGGTCTTCCGTAAAGGTAATCGTGGAATTTCTTAGTGCCAGCCACGATTGCCAACGCCTCCCTGTCTGTCTGAGCATAATTTTTCTCAGGCTTTGAGAATGAACGGGAATAGAATGCTACGGGGGCTTCCCTCCTGTCATTTACTACATGGCATAACACAGCTCCCACCCCCACAGGGAATACATCACACACAAGTACAACTTCCTTGTTAGGATCAAAATGAGTTAATACAGCATCCGAAGATAGCAGCCTTTTAAGTTCTAGGAACGCTTTCTCCTGGCAATGGCCCCAGTGCCAAACATTATCTTTCTTAAGAAGCCGATGTAATGGTTCGGCAACTGAGGCTTTGTGATGGAGAAAAGTGTGATAGAAGTTTAACAATCTTAGAAATGATTGCAATTTGGCTTCACATTTTGGCCTGGGTGCATATCGCATGGCCGCCACCTTGGAGTCAGAGGGCATGATACCTTGGGGTGTAATTCGGTACCACAGGAACTCCACTTCCTGTGCCAAAACCACACATTTGTCTCTTCTGAGACATAGACCAGCCCTCTCAAAATGTGAGAGGACTCGATCAAGCTTGGCTGCTAGTTCAACGGTGTCCTTAGCGGTGATCAGGACATCGTCAAAATATGGCAGGACACCGGGCAAAACTTTTAAAATACGTTCTACAAGAGATTGAAATATTCCAGGGGTCGCATTCACCCCAAATTGTAGTCTAGTTACCTTAAATGCTTCCCTATGCGTTACTATGGTCTGGGCTATGGCAGCAGCAGGAGACACAGTCAATTGTTGGTAAGCCTGGGCAAGGTCAAGTTTTGCAAAGCACTTTCCTCCATGCAAGGAGGCAAGAAGGTGGCTTACCACAGGCACAGGATATGTGTTCAGGCGAATAGCTTTATTGATGGTACACTTGTAGTCAGCGCATATCCTGACCTCCCCGTTACTTTTCAAAGCAGTCACTATTGGTGTCTCCCACTCTGCGGAGTCCACTGGCACTTGGATGCCCTGCCCCACCAGTTTGTCCAGCTTGGCTTCTATTTTCTCCTTTAAAGCAAAGGGTACCTGGCGTGGCTTCATCTGGATGGGGCGGATGGTTGGGTCAAGCTCAAAGTCCACCGGGGGTCCTTTGTCTAACTCTAAACCCTTTTTGAACACCTCAGGATGTGCAGCACAAACGTCCCGGATTGGGTCAGCATCTATTGCGTGAATACCAGAAAGCTGGATTCCCAGGGGCCTAAACCATTGGGTCCCAATAAGACAGTTAGTGCCCTGCTTAACTACAACCAATGGCAAGGAGGTGCGAATGTTTTTGAATTTGACCAAGAAATTTTCCACCCCCAGGACCGGAATCTGGCAACCTTGCACATCCTGGAGGGAAGTTTTAAAAGATTTGAGCTTGGGCCGAGAGGCAGGGGGAATTTTCAAAAACTCCCACTGTGGGATTATGGAAAAGGTAGTACCTGAATCCACCTCCATCTTGAAGAGGACATCCTGCAGGCTCAGGTCTGCGAAGGAACGCCCGCTCATGATGCCCACTTGGCATGGCTCAGGCTCTGGTGACACTTTGGCGGTGGATGTTTTGTGGTGATGACTCTTCTTGGACTCAGGTGCTGGACTTCTTTGCTTTCACTGTCGGCATACTTTAGCAATGTGCCCTCGTCACCCACAGTTGTGGCATTCTGCGGTGCAGAAGGGGCACTTCCTGCGGTCATGCTGGAATTTCTTCTCCCAATCGTCACGGTGCTCTCGGTGCTTTCGTTGGACCACTCGGACTTCTCCCTCTGCATTGCTGGACTCCGATGAAGAGGTGGAACCAGGTGATGCTGAGGAGGATGAAGATGAATTTTGCTGAGCTTGCACAGCTTAGTCGGTGGCACTGGTGGTGGAGTGGCGATGCCGGAAAAGCTTGATGCCGGACCGTGAGGCCTCAGATGCTACCGCCTCTTCTAGGACAGCCTTGAAAGTTAGTGTCTTCCTGATCATGAGGCAACATTAAGCACCTTCGTCCCTCATGCCGGCCAGCAGACGGTTCCGGAATGCTTCTTCGATGTTGTTCCACTTGCACGGGGCGGCAGCAATGCGCACTGTGGCAGCAGAGTCTGCAATGGACTCCCCAGGTCGCTGCTCCCTCTGTGGAAGGTCACCCTGGCCAGGAAGATCAAGACCTCTGGCTGCAGGTGTTTCCTCAGTGCAGACATGATTTCTGTGAGCAGCACCACATCCACATCCCTTGGGAGAATGAGGTGGGTTGCCAGCTCAAGTGTCTCAGAACTGCACTGAGTGGGGAAATAGGAGCACTTCTGGTCTTTGTCGGTGATCTTCTGTGAGGCCATTGCGTGGCAGAATCGGCGTTCGTGTGTTGCCCATTTCTCTGGACGCACTGGGTCAAATGGGCCAATGTTGCTGCCGTGTGGGGACACCATCCCACCTTCGTTGCCAGTTTCGTGTTCAGGGAATGAAGAAGTAGGCGAGTGAAGTAGTGAAATCCAGTTCTTTATTAGTGGGGTTTGAACAGTTTGGATGGGGCAAAACTATAAACAGTAACAGTAGCAATAATACAACAAGCCAATTGGCTAACAGAGTGTGCACATTTTCAATCCACTTCTTTGCATAAGAATAGATACATGAGAAAGATACATTCTGCTCCTATAAACAGTAACAGTAACAATAATACAACAAGCCCATTGGCTAACAGAGTGTGCACATTTTCGATCCACTTATTTGCATAAGAATAGATACATGAGAAAAGATACATTCTGCTCCTGTCAGAAAACACAGTTAACATACATAACATAAGTGAAAATAGGAAAGGATATTAATTAGATGAAAGATACATCACAGTTGCCCTAGACTCAGTCTATTAAAATGGCTTAGAAGAAACTTCCTATGTGAGAAATATGGGTGGTTGACAGTCTATGGTCACCCTGTCCTGTGGATATGGCTTCAGAAAGTTACATTTAGGCCATCTTCTCAAGTTATTCAAGCAATCTCATCATGCTTTGTATTTGTTTTGCACACTAACATGGAGATGGTAAGGGCCAGCCTTTAATAAACATAGTCATTGCCTGTTTTGAATTGAAGCAGCAAATCAGCAGGCTAAATTTTTCCTTCCCTCCAAAAGTAAGTCTTTTAACTTTGTATTTATGTTGAATTCTCTGTGTTGATGTGCTAGTGAAGTTTAGTTTAGCCTGTGATGGCTAACCTTGGCACTCCAGGTGTTCTTGAACTTCAATTATCAGAAGCCCTGGCCCGCAAGAGTGCTGACTTGGACTTCTGGTAATTGAAGTCTAAGAACACCTGCAGTGCCAAGGTAAGCCATCACTGCTCTAGGGTAGGAAGGTTGACTTATAGCTTTTGAATCTGATACTGTAGTTCTTTGCCTGGTTTAAATATAGCAATTAATGTAATCTTCTCTCATCTTTCTGGAATTTGTTTGTTCACCCAGCAGTTAGAAAGTTGACCGAGCCATTCCTTTGTGTTTTGCCCAACTTGTTTAATTTGTTCAATATAAATAGTGAATTTCACTGTTTTGCCATTCCCACATCTTCTTATGGAATCCTCTAGTTTCACCAGTATGAAGGCACTAGAAAGTACATTAAAATCTCTCTGGATATTCCTTTGAAGTTTTTGCTGAGCTTCCTTACCAGGTGCAGTAAGTGTGCTATTTGATTTGGGGGTTATATTTGCATAGTGTCCTTTTGTTTCAATCATTGTTCAGTCTTTTCAGTAGACCCCAAGCTTTCTAGCTGCGTCTTGCCATGTCAAGCTTTTTATAGCGTCTATCCACTGAATTGTTTCTATTTCTCAATGGTCAAGTTCAAATTTCTCCCAGATTATTGTATGATTACTAAAAAGATATTCTTCAAAGTATGAAATATATTATATATAATCTATGTATCAGGCATGTATTTCTGGAGTGAGAGCTGATTGGTCTAGCATCCTCTTGGAGTGGAAGCATGAGAACATTCCAAGTGGAAGTTACAAAATGATCATGGCTCTCTGGTGGAGGGGCACTCTGAAGCACAGTTGCATCTAGAATTTTGTAAATGTTTCCAAGATGGTTTTTTAAAAAATATATGCCTCTTACATAATGGTAGATTGAGGTCAGGTGAATGGGTCTGGGCTGAGTGTTTAAGACTGAAGTTACCTACACTCTTAATGTGAATAGGATTCTGCCCATTTTATAAATGTACAAATAGTCAGAAGGAATTTCTCCAAAAAGTAGAAACCTTTATGAGCACGCTCTGGCATCCCCTGGGCAATGGTGTGCAGCTAGCTAATCCTTCCTATCCAGAAGTGTTGCAATGTAAACTTGGAAGCTGTAATAGGGTCACTGTACATTGATTCTGGCAACATACAATGTGGGTCTATTGACTTTTATGTCTTCTAGTATATGAAGATGTTTAGAATGTAAGTTTAGCACTGTGTTGTTTATACAGTGGAACCTCATACAACAATTGCCCCATATAGCAATGAAATCATATAACAGTTAGGTTTTGGGGGAAATGGTGTCCAGCATAACAATTTTCCCAATGGAAAAAAACCGTACAACAATTTTTCCATGGGAAAAACCACTTAGTGAAAAAAATTGTTGTATGATGCATCCCATAGGGAAAATCTCTATACGATGCATGCATCGTATAGCAATTGTTTCGTACAACAACGAGCCCCATGGAACTGATTAAAATCATTGTATGGGGTACCAGTGTATCTATATGGAAGATATGGTTGTTCACATCATACCTATAATTCTACTTTGCACTACTTTGTGCTTAAGTACTAGTTACTACTAGCAGGGATTGCAAAGGAAGCAGAGGTTTAGTGATCGAAAGCTAATTAGACCCCATGTGGTTGTAATTAAATGTGTGCAGCATTGTGCTAGAGTAAAATTGATGAAATGCTCTGCCACTTATCTTTAGAGTCTAATAGCTTTCTGGAATTTCTCAATGATTCTGCAGCATGTTCCTTCGCATCTCATAGGTTTGCTGGTGTACTTTTCCATATATATATATATATATATATATATATATATATATATATATATATATATATATATATATATATATATATATATATATATATATATATATATATATATATATATATATATATATATATATATATATATATATATATATATATATGTGTTGTTGTTCAGTCGCACAGTCGATTCCGATCCTTTGCGACCCTATGGACCATCGTTCTCCAGGCACCTCTGTCCTCCACCATCCCCCTCAGTCCTCCCAGTTCTGTGCCCATTGTGTCTACAATACCATCTATCCATCTCATCCTTGGCCTCCCCCTTCTTCTTTTGCCCTCCACCTTTCCCAACATCACGGCCTTCTCAAGTGAATCCTCCCTTCTCATTTGATGCCCAAAGTACTTTAGCCTCATCTTTACTATTTGACCTTCCAATGAGCAGTCAGTGTTGATTTCTTCTAAGATTGACCTATTTGTTCTCCTCGCTGTCCAGGGTACCCTCAAAACTCTCCTCCAGCACCACATTTCAAAGGCATCTATTCTTCTGCGTTCAGCTTTCCTAATTGTCCAGCTCTCACATCCGTACATTACCACTGGGAATACCATTGCTTTGACTATTCTAATTTTTGTTTCCAAATTAATTAATTAATTAATTAATTAATTAATTAATAATTAAGTTCTTGTTTATCACAAAACTAATAAGCTTAGACTAATGATCCACCAGCTCAAGGCAATTCTGTTTTTTTTTTTAAAGGGTGTGTGTGGGGGGACGGGGGAGAAATCTGTTTCATTTTTGGTATATTAATCAGTAAACTGTTTACAGTGTAAAGCTAATATGAACAGATTGCCATGCTTACCAAAACAGCTAATCTAGTTTAGTTAATGTCACAGTTTTTTCATGGCAGGACAGTTTGTCAAGGTGTTACTATTTTCATTCCCCCTTCTTTGCACAGTTCAGTATTTTAATAGGCTGTTCAATCTTTCCCAGGGGACCTTTTCAAAACCTGATATAACTGTGTGTGTGTGGGGGGGATTGCCACAATGTCCTAATGTCTTAAGACAACACTGAGATTCTGCATTGCACACTGCTAGAGAAACAGTGTGAAATTTTCACTCATCCATGAGCTAAGAAGATCGAAGAAAGGTTAGAACCTGGGTTAATGAGCTTTTTCTGCTAAGAAACTTTAAAATAAAGGAAATTCACAGACACATGGTGAAAGCACTTGCTTAGTAACCATGCCAACTTGCTCAAATGGAAAAATTGCAAGTGGTCTCTCAAAGGGGCCAAGAACATATCTATGAAGCCTGGGGGATGGGATAGTCTTAGATCCCCACCCCACAAGTTCTACAGCCATACAGTGCACCTACAAGGCAGACAGGCCCTTAAAGGTTCTTCAGATTGTGGCTGATCTGCAGAGAAACAGCAGTAGCCCTTATATTAGAAAACAAGGGTTTTGTACTGTAGCAGAGACCAGTCTGACAGCTCTTAGGATAAGTGGATCCTGCTGTCAAAGTAACTGGCAGCTTTTTAAACATTTCCAACAGCTGATAGCAGGCATAATGATAATCATGTGCCATCAAGTCAATTTTTACTTATGACATTCCTTTTCAGGGTTTTCTAGGTAAAAAGTATTCAGAAGTGATTTACCATTATATCCTGATATTGTGTCACTTGCCCAAACCTACACAGACGGGACTGCGCAGGCAGGCGTCATTGCCCGTGACCCCTCCGGCCATGATCCAGCCACTGGAGGGGGGGAAGAGAGACCACGTGGGCAGGCGCCTTTGCCCATGGCCCCTTCAGCCACAATCTATCCGCCAGCCAATGCCTGCGCAGTCGCCACCATCACCTGTCTCCTGAGACTGGGTGAGGAGGACCAGCCATCACCACAGCAAAACCAACCCCGGCCGAGGCGCATCACCTGTGGGGACCCGCCACCACAGCCACTGCAAAACCGCCCCGGGCAGGAGGTGAAAAGGACCAGCTGCCATGGCAAAACTGCTTCAGCAAGACCACCCTGGCCATCAACCATCAACCATCAAATGCATGCATAGGATAAGTAACTGATTGACTGTACTCTAGCTGAGTTTGAATTAATATAGAAATGGATGTAGAGTCTTTAGACTTTATAATAGACTGTTTTACATAGTTACTTGAAATAGTTAACTAACAGTAGAAACTTGATATAGTGGACTTTTCTTTCTCATATAATTTAGTGGACTTTTCTTTCTCATAAATTTCTTACTTCACACATAATACCTAACATCATATAGCTAGAATTAATTAACTCAACTTGTAATCTGATAATGTATTTTAAAATGTGATAATATGCATGATACCACCTTGTTTTAAACTGTGATAATATGTATGATGGGAGGAAAATGGCATAGAAACCAGCAAAGCACACCAGGGAGTTTGCCAAGAGAACCCTATGGACCAAAACAAAGGCAAAACAAAGGGACAAATTAGAGGAAATAGGATGCTCAGTACATTAGATGGGAAGAAAGGGATGGGCAAGAAAGGGGAAGGAGAAATACAGTGTTGTAAGGAACAGTATTGCATAGGGACATGGAATGTAAGATCTATGAACCAAGGAAAGCTGGAAGTGGTAAGAAAAGAAATGGAAAGAATATGGATTGACATCTTGGGAATCAGCGAGCTAAAATGGACAGGGATGGGCAAATTCAGCTCTGGAGACCATCAGATTACTACTGTGGACAAGAAAACCTCAGAAAAAACCGAGTTGCCATAATTGTCAATAAAAGAGTGAGGAAAGTAGCAATGGGATACAATCTCAAAAATGATAGAATGATGTCAGTCAGAATACAAGGCAAACCTTTCAATATCACTGTGATTCAAATATACGCATCAACCACTGGTGCAGATGAAGCCACAGTGGACCACATCTATGAGGACCTACTACACCTCATAGAACAGACACCAAGAAATGATGTCCACATTACCTTAGGAGACTGGAATGCCAAAGTAGGAAGTAAAAAAGTGGACAGAATAACAGGCAACTTTGGTCTCGGAACATAGAACGAAGCAGGCCAAAGACTAATAGAGTTCTGTCAAGATAACACAGTAGTCATAGCAAACACTCTTTTCCAGCAACACAAGAGGAGACTCTACACATGGACATCACCAGATGGCCAAAATATCGAAACCAAATTGACTACATACTCTGCAGCCAAAGATGGAGAACCTCCATACAGTCAGCAAAAATGAGACCTGGGGCAGACAGTGGCTCAGACCACAATCTACTGATCGCAAAATTCAGGCCCAGATTAAAGAAATTAGGGAAAACAAATAGGCCAGACAGATATGATCTAGACAACATACCCAAGGAATACACAGTGGAGGTGTGGAACAGATTTAATGGTTTGGACCAGATAGACAGAGTACCAGAAGAATTATGGACAGAGATGTGAGACATCATGCAGGAGGTAGCATGGAAAACCATACCAAAAGAAAAGAAGCGTAAAAAAGCAAAGTGGTTTTAAGCTAGCAGCGGAAAGAAGGAATGCAAAAGGCAAAGAAGAAAGGAAAAAATATGATCACTTGAATAAAGAATTTCAAAGAAAAGCAAGGAGAGACAAGGAAACCTACCTAAATGAACAATGCAAAGAAATAGAGGAAAACAACACAAGAGGCAGGACTAGAGATATTTTTTTTAAAAATTGGGGAAGTCAAGGGAATGTTTAAAGCAAAAAATGACCATGATAAGGGACAAAGATGGAAAGGAGTTAGCAGATGCAGAGGAGATCAAGAAAAGATGGAAAGAGTACACAGAGGAACTCTACAAAAAAGACCTTAACACCCCTGAAAATAAAAATGATGGGAAATTTCACCTTGAACCAGACATCCTAGAGAGTGAAGTAAGAAAGTCCCTAAAAAGCACTGAAAACAACAAAGCCAGTGGAGATGATGGTATCCCAGTTGATTTTTTCAAAGCCCTAAAAGATGATGGAGTCAAACTATTGTATGATATATGCCAGCACATCTGGAAAATGAAACAGTGGCCACAAGATTGGAAAAGATCGATATACGTTCCAATCCCAAAAAAAGGGTAATGCCAAAGAATGTTCAAATTATCAAACAATTGCGCTCATCCCACAAGCTAGCAAGGTCATGCTCAAGATAATACAGGATAGACTGCAGCAGCATGTAGAGAGTGAACTACCAGAGGTGCAGGCTGGTTTCAGAAGAGGAAGGGGGACTAGAGACCACATTGCCAACATATGCTGGATCATGGAGAAAACAAAGGAATATCAGAAACAAGTCTACTTTTGTTTTATTGACTACACCAAGGCCTTTGACTGTGTGGACCACAACAAGATGTGGCAAGTGATTATGGAGATGGGAATACCAGAACACCTTATATGCCTCAAGAGAAATCTGTACATTAATCAAGAAGCAACAGTTAGGACAGAGTATGGAATGACAGAGTGGTTTGGAATAGGAAAAGGAGTAAGACAAGGCTGCATTTTGTCAGCCTGCTTGTTCAACCTATACACAGAGCACATAATGCACAATGCAGGGATGGAGGAATCACAATATGGAATCAAAATTGTGGGGAGAAACATGAACAATTTGAGATATGTAGATGATACCACCTTAATGGCAGAAAGTGAGGAAGACCTAAAGAAGCTCCTGATTGGGTTGAAAGAGGAGAGTGCAAAAGCTGGTTTGAGACTCAATATCAAGAAAACCAAAATAATGGCAAGAGGCCCTATCAGTCCCTGGAAAATAGATGGGGAAGAAGTAGAAGCAGTGACAGATTTTACTTTCCTAGGAGCAAAGATAACTGCAGATGGGGATTGCAGTCATGAAATAAAAAGGAGACTGATTCTTGGGAGACAAGCTATGAGAAACCTGGGGAACATAGTTAAAAGTAGAGACATCTCACTGCAAACAAAAGTCCGCATAGTCAAAGCAATGGTATTCCCAGTGGTAATGTACGGTTGTGAGAGCTGGACCATTAGAAAGGCTGAGTGCAGAAGAATAGACGCCTTTAAGATGTGGTGTTGGAGGAGAGTTTTGAGAGTCCCCTGGACAGGCGAGGAGAACAAATAGGTCAATATTAGAAGTGATTAGCCCTGACCTCCTTAGAAAGACAAATAACAAAGATAAAGCTGAAGTACTTTGGACATCAAATGAGAAGGGAGGATTCACTTGAGAAGGCCTTAATGCTGGGAAAGGTGGAGGACAAAAGAAGAAGGGGACGGCCAAGGATGAGATGGCTAGATGGCGTCGTGGACGCAGTAGGCACAGGGCTCGGCGGGATGAGGAGGATGGTAGAGGATAGAGGTGCCTGGAGGGCAATGGTCCATGGGGTAGCAAAGTGTCGGAATTGAATGTGTGACTGAACAACAACAACAACAAATATATTCATGCCTGTTTCCCAGAAAGTTATGTATTCCTTTCCTGGTTTTGTTCCTTTTGCTTAAATTAAGATATACAGTGAACCTCCAACTAACAACACATTCGAATAGCATCATTTTCCATTAACGACGCTACTGATGCCCCCCACATGAACTCCCACACAACGACAAAAAACTTGTTATTCGAATAATGACTTTTTTTTACCGTCATTGTGCGAATAACAATGGTTTTTTGATGTTCTGCAGGAGATCTCTCATAGGAAACCGCAAAACGACGTTTTCCGCATAACAGCGCTATTTGGGGAACCAAGCAACGTCGTTATGTGAGGGTCTACTGTATTCTATAAATTCTCCCCAAATCTCTTTGAAGTCATTTCTCTTTATAAATCCATTCTTAAAGACACATTCTTTTCAATCATGTCATTCTGCCTCTGATCAGATATATATGAAGTGTTTCTATTCCTTAAATAAGTATATACGTCTCTCTTAGGATCATCTCTTATTGTATATGTAGAAATGAAAGGGGTTATCACATAGTTTATGAGAAATCACACAGCTAAAAATTCCACTGGTAGGGGCACAATGATATTCAAGGTTCCCACATGCACAACATTTTCTCTCTCAGAATTATTAGCCTATTTTATTTTAAAGAGACTACCAATTTTATGTAGATTCTGACACTCACTCATACACAGGGGACTCTCAAAACACAATATATATATAAGAATAAACTGCAACTAATTTAAACCAGAAATAGTATTAAGAATGTGATTAGATACAAACAGCATCATGTTTGAGTTGAAAGTAGTTCTGAGTGTCTACTTTGAGCCAATGTAAAATATGAGTCACACAAAGTTGATGTAATATAGTTAGGGTCTTATTTTAAGAAGACCATTATCATGAAGCTCATTTTGAGTTGTTGTTCAGTCGCATAGTCGAGTTCGATGCTTTGCAACCCCATGGACCATCACATACTAGGTACCCCTATCCTCCACCATCCGCTTAGCTCATTTTGAGACCATGGGTCAATTAAAATCTCTCAGCTTAACCTACTAAACATGTTTGTTGTGGTAGGAAAGTAGGGGCAAAGGGAGCCATGCATGCCATCTTAAGTTCACTGGTGGAAAGGTAACAAATAGAAATGTGACAAATATGGAAATTAATATATAAATTGGGCAGGATACTGAATAGGCATAATCACATGAAAGTTTGGGACAAACACCTGTCTAGTGATTTCATTTATCATGTACATTGCACTATCTTTTGAGTCACATGAATGGCCTTTCAAATGGATGCTGCTGTATTGGGAGAAGTCTCAGAAAAAGGCTTTATAATTTTCCATTATAATCAAATCTAAAACAATCAACAACTTTTTTTTTGTAAATTAGTAATGACAGAGGACAATTTTAAGAGAGACTTAATTTCTTAACAGTAGAGTCTACCACAGAGAAAATCCTGTGTCAAACAATTTTTGAGGAGAACACATGGCCTAGAACATTGACATATGGTAAATTCCCATCCACCTTTTTCTTAAAATAGGGAACAAAGTTAATTTCTCAATTTCCATTCTCTTTGAAGCAGAAACACCTGATAGAGAGCAGTACTAGCTACCATTAGAGAGAAAACAACATTGTTACTTTGGCTCAGTGTTACAAGGTATTATTGATGCATCATTAAAGCTGTATTCAAGTGCTCAATGCAAGGTTTAATCTTCACATTTAAGCAGAGAGAACAGGCTAGCACCACCTGTCTCCATAATAGTTATCATAGGACTAAATTTGAAGAGTGCAGCAATCAGTATCTGCTCATAAAACCTAAAGAAGCACAGTTCCTGATCACACGGAGATACTCTGCTCTACTTTTCAGATGTAGCTCTCTACACATGAGAACTCGAATAGGGGGTGGAAAGTAACCATCTGCTCATGGTTTAAGAGTACTTTAAATGCTTGAAAAATATTTGAGTGCAATTAATCTGCTCCAAAAGTAATAGGAGTTTGGTAGAATTGATTTGTTTTTCTAGCCTTATTAGTTATTCTGAAAGTGCATGGAGAGTAAACACAATGAGCCTAGAAAGCTAACATAGGGTGTCTCAGACAGATTTAGAAAGGCTCAAGAAAGGACAGTGCAATTTGTGTGGTATAAAGTTTATTGGAACCAGTGGTATTCAATGGCCCAACAATAAACATTGTAGAGAAGTCTTACACATCCTATCAAATTTCTGGGTAAGCTTCCATGACTGAGCAGACATCCTTGCCTGGGGTGTACAATTTCTTAGGTACAAAGTAAATATCATTAGCCCTGGATGACTTCAGCTAAGAGAATAACCAGTGCGCATCTCTGTTTATAGCTGAAGAGCCAATGCTGTCTGTGTCTGCAGAGGTTTCTGTGGACATGTGGCAGGCATGCCTAAAAACAATGGAAATATTAATAATTGGCTTGAAAAGGTTGGAAACCCCTGGGATAAACAGTGAAGAGAGAAGGATGCTTTCCAGCAGAATTGTGCTCTCATCCCTGGAAGTCCTGTAAAGCTTTCTTCCTTTTCAGTGAGAAATATCTGTACCAATTTATCTTTCTTTCTGAAACCTGGACCTAGAAGGAGGGGTCTTTAGTTGTGAAAAGCTGACACATCTGAACAACACATCAATTAAAACCCATACTTTTGAAAAGTAAAGCTTCTGTAGTTGTTATTGATTCATAATGTGCTCCTTTACTACCCTCTTCTTGTAGTCAATTTTGAATGTTTAAGAATGTAAAAATTTTCCAGGAATAAAATAATTGACCCTGAAAGGTTAGGAAAGGAAGAAAAAGTCAGGTAACATTAATTTATTGTTTATCTTTGATTAACTTTCTCTTCTTTTTCTGGGATTGTACTGGTAAACCAAATTCTAAACTTTAGCTAAAGGTAAAGGTTTCCCTTGCTCGAAAGCCAGTCGTATCCAACTCTAGGGTTCAGTGCTCATCTCTGCTTCAAAGCTGAAGAGACAGCATTGTCTGCTTCTGCAGATGTTTCCATGGTCATGTGTCAGGCATGACTAGACACCGGAGCACACGGAATACTGTTTACCTTCCCACCGAAGTGGTCCCTATTTATCTACTTGAAATTTCTTGCTTTCAAACTGCTAGGTTAGCAGGAGCTGGGACAAAGATGGGAGCTCATTCTGTCCTGCAGTACTAGGAAATTGAACTGTTGACCTTCTGCCTCCCAGTCTTAGCCACTTGAGCCACTTTACTCAGCAAGAAAAGCTTGATGCATTTCCCAGCATTTAGTTGTTTTGTTTAAGTGCTGTCAAATTGATTCCAATTTATAGCAAGTCTATGGATTATTAAATTCAAAGAGCTTCTGCCATTAGTAGCTCTACACAGGTGTTGCAAACTAAAGGTGGTGGTTTTCTTTATTGAGTTCTTTTCATTTTAGGCTGGGGCTACTGTGGCTCAGTGGTTAAGAAGCTCACCTTGCAAGCTGGAAGGCTGGCATGTAGGCAGTTTGAGACCCAGGTACTACATGACGGATTTAGCTCCCATGGGGACCACTTCAGTGGGAAAAGAGCTTGGGGACATGAAAGGAGCCTCCTTCAGGCATCCCTTGAGAGGAGATCCTCCAGCAAAAATCATTTCAATCCAGAATAATTTCTGACCCAAATTATTAATATTATTTTAGGCTTCCTCTTTTCCTACAGCCTTCAATATTTCACAGCTTTATTTCCATTGAGTCTTTTCTTCTCATGAATGCACACTAGCCTCAGCTTAGTCACTTTACCTTCTAGTGAGAGTTAAGGTTTGATTTGATCTACAGTATAGCTCATTTATTTGACATTCTGGGAATCCATGATATTTGTAAATCTCCCATTTAGTATCACATTTAAATGTTGTGTATGAGAGAGCTTTCTTCATTGTGCAGGTTTCAGATGCATAAGTGATAATTGGGAATATAATTGTAAGAACAATCCTGGTCTTGGTCTCCAGCAACACATTCTTACACTTAAGCATCTTTTCTAGTTTCTTGATGGCTGTACTTTGAAGTCTTGGGGTTGTTTTTTTTATTTCTTGGCTAGAGTCTCATTTTTGGATTAATGGTTGAACCAAGACATAAAAAAACTCTTTGCTTTTGTCATTGTCAACAATAAAGTTATGAAACTCTTCTATAGTCATGATTTTTGCCTTTTTGTGGTTTATTTGTAATCCTTCTTTAACCTTCATCAGTAGTTGTTTTAAGTCACTGCGGATTTCTCCCAGTTATGTGGAGTCATAGGCATATCTTAATTTATCCATGTTTCTTCCACCTATTTCCTCCATCTGAATCTCATCCAGCTTTTCATTTATGTTCTGTGTACAGATTGAACAAGTAGCGTTGTAAAAGACTTCCTTGTCTGACACCACTGTCACCTAAAAACTATTCTGTTTCTTCATATCTTGCTTCAAGAATAGCTTCTTATCTAGAGAATAGGCTATGCAAAAAGACAATAAAATACTGTGCACACTCTTTTGACAATAAAATACTGTGCACACTCTTTCCTTTTGGAACAATCCATAGCTTGCCATTATCCAAAAAATCAGGAGTTTTACTGTGACCAATAAAACTAAAAATTATTTTATTCTGATTTTTTTCTTTCTCCAATAGCAGATCTTCATTATGATCTCAGGAGCTCATCATTTTCTGAATCTGGCTTGAACATCTAGCATTTTTGATCTATTTATAGTAAGTGCCTTGGTGGTAAAATCTTGACCATCATTTTATTTGCTTGGGAAGTTAATACAATACTTCTTATCAGAGTCGTAGGGGGAGGAAAATGCCTCACAAAGGCTATGTTGGGCACCCAGAATATTTCTTTTGGGAACAGCCGGCAGGGCGGACCTTTGATCCAGCATCCTGCTATGCCTTAATGAGCACTCCTCACCCTAGCCCGGTTCGCTGGGGTACAGGGACAGAGTAGCCTTCTGCATATGGCAGGTAATATTGATCACTTGGCAGAAGCTAGGCTTCTTAATGCTGAGGCCTATGACACACAGCTTATGATTTGCTACTCCTCCTCCCCTTAACAGACAGAACAATCCCTCTCACCGACTTCTGGAAGGCTTCTGGTATTGAAGCGATGAGGACAAGTGGAGCCACTTCTGCTCTGCTGGGTTTCTTTCTCCTCCTTTGCAAAGGCAGGCAAAACATGACTGACTTTTGAAGATTTATTGAAGGAAACACAATACTGGATACAGATCTTAAATTAATCTACACTACATAAAACACAAGCTAATAAAACAAATAAATGAAATAAAATCTTGCTAGCTCCCTAGCAGGTTCAAGCTTCTTGGTTTGGGGCGGTTCTGCCCCTCATGGCTGAGTGTTAGCCCCAAAGAGTCATATTGAGGAGCTGTCGGACAAAAGCTCCCGCTGAAATCAAGATCATGGTGTTCAGAGACAAGGGTTTCACCCTTGCTCCAAAAATGCCCCCTGAGTGCTCAGATTGGGCTCCTTTTATTGAGAAAAGGTGCTTTGGAATCTGGTGATCTAATGAGAAAGCACCTGTGTTCCCATGGGAATGGGGCGTGCTGTCCTTGTGGACAGTTTGCAGGTGCAAGTGCCATCTGTTTGGTATATGGCCCCACCTTTGCATTTCCTGGGAAAATTCTGTTCTGCAGGTGTTCTGGCAATTAGAGTTTGATTGACATGAGTGGAGATGTCGTCTCCCTTGTGGTGTGGTCAGCTGGTCTAGCTGTCAATCAGTAACCTCATGGGTACTGCAGGTGTTTCTTGGAATGTGTCCAATCCAGGACACTCACTTTTCCCTCCTCCCTTTGGGGAGGCAACTATTCTAACTATGCATCACTGTCAGACTAACAGCCTGGCCTTCCAACGTGCTTTAAAATGAGAGCTGGCTTTCTAAGCCTAAGAAAACTACAACATGTGTCTTAACACTACATGGATCAAATGTCACCTTAAAATCAAGACATGGTCACATGTGGAAACCATGACACTCCTTAGCATCTCTTTTTTTGGGGACTGGAAACTTTTTCAGTCTGTGGAATACTTGTTTTCTGATATGTGTGTGTGTGTGTGTGAGAGTGAGGATTTTGACAGATTCATTCTCTCTCTCTCTCTCTCTCTAATAGTTATACTTGTATCCCATCTTCTTATAGTGATTTACTATTTCCAAATATCAGCTTTCACTTCATTTTCTAAAACATCAGGTTCTTCATCAAAGCATTCTTTTTCAAAGGAAATTGTTCTCCTTGCATCTCTTCTACAGTGATACCTCATACAACGTCCAAACTTGGTTCCACAAGTTTGGACTTTATATGGAATTGGACTTTGTATGAGGCATGCAAAATCCTAGCCGCGATCTCTATACAACATCCAAATCCTTGCTGCGATGACTCGTACAACGTCGTTTCCATAGATACATTGTACTGTAATAGCACAGACTTCAGGGCAAAGTCAAGGAAACAGACAGGAAACTGACAGAACTTTAATAAATCATTGTCTAAAGGCTAAATACATTACAAAAACATGTCAAACAACCCTGATTGTCCAAGAACCTGAAGAATGCTGCAAAAATCCCAGGAATGCTTCTAATAATTCTGACGAAAAATCCAAAATCGTGCTCAAAATCACTCCTAAAAACTCTTCGCCTTGTGCAAAACCCACAAGAGCAATGCACGCATGTGTCCTGCCTTTTATACTGGCCAGGCACAATGCAACCTGGGAAAAACACCAATGCTTCATACAAAATCACAGCGACTTTGTATGAGGCAACTTTTTTTCAAGGAATTAGGCGATGTTGTGTGAATTTGATGTTGTACAAAGCAGACTTTGTATGAGATATTACTGTATATAGGTCTTCATTATATCCCCCACCCCATATTTTCTTCATTTTATCCTGATGCACCCTTCCCTGGTAATATCTCTGGTTTCAGTCCACAGTTCTTCTGATTCATAGTCAACCAAGTTCATTACTGAAAATCTGTTCTTTACATAAGCTTCAATTTTAACTTCTTTCTTTCTATCACCAGAAACGTTGATTTAAAGACTGTATTTCAGAACTATAGTGGCACTGGAAGATGTCTGAAAGCAAAGCTGTAAAAAAGTTACATGGACAAATGAGGTACAAAAGGTACTTGAAGAGTCAAGAGAGTTGCAGCTGCCATGTGATTAAAGTTGAGACCCTTTACAAATTATTGAATACAGACATGAAGACAGAGAGCATTTGCTTAGCTCAGAGCAATATGTAATCTGACTTTTGACTACTTCAGGAATGGGGAGAATGAACACAGCTGGACTATGTTTGCTATGACCTTGATAGTCTTAGATCAAGAGCTTCTGAGATGCTAGCATGTTACAACAATGGGATGTTTCTGTCAGTCAGCATCTGTAACCATAAAGAGAAATCATGAATATGAGATTGACATTGATCAAAGTCAACAACAGTTTCATTCACAGAAATATGCAAGGAAATTTACTGTATTAAATTCTTGAATGAAAAGATCAAGTATCAAATTTCTGTAGTTCTTGTGACTATGTAGCTGTAGTGGACATTTTATAATTATTAAAGTAAAAAGTGTTTGGGAAAATGTAATTGCTGCCTGGACCAGAAAGTTTTAAGTGTCATGAAATATCATGTTAGGTATTTAAATCATTTTAATTGTTGAGATGTTTGTCGGATATTTTGTCCACTAATTGGTAAGATGGTCAGCAGAGAATTAGTGGGTGATCCCCATTTCCATAGAAAGAGATGGAAGCAAACCTTGTTCTCCTATTGTCCTTGTGGTTCTTAAGTTTCAAATACAGTAAAACCCCTACTTACGGGGAAAGTAAGTTCCGTAGGCTTTTGCTTAAATCAGTTTTTTTATGTAACTCGAAGCAAACCCATAGGAAAAAAATCTTTTTACGTAACTCAAAGCAAAGCCATAGGAAAAATGAGCTTTTATGTAAATTGAAGCAAACTTATAGGGAAATGAATTTTTACATAACTCGAAGCAAACCCATAGGAAAAAGAATCTTTATGTAACTCGATGTAAATGCATAGGAAATCGTGTAAATCGGGACATGGTTTTAGCACAAAATCATTATGTAAGTCGAATTTTATGTAACTCGAGGCATATGTAATTTGGGGTTTTACTGTACTGCCTCCCATTGTTATGGTGCCAGAGGGAATGAATTATGTTGGCTGCAAGCTAGCATATTTGAAGGGTCAAAGCCCTGAATCTTCCAAAGTAATGAAAAAGATGTAAGGTTGTCCTTGGAATGACTTACAGTAAAACCCCTACTTACAAAAAAAAGTCCGTTCTGTAGGCTTTTGCTTAAATCAGTTTTTTATGTAACTCAAAGCAAGCCCATAGGAAAAATTATTTTTTTACTTTACTCAAAGCAAACCCATAAGAAAAATGAATTTTTAATGTAAATCGAAGCAAACCCATAGGAAAATGAATATTTATGTAACTCGAAGCAAACCCATAGGAAATCGCATAAATCGGGACATGGTTTTAGCACAAAATTATTATGTAAGTTGAATTTTATGTAACTCGAGGCATTTGTAAGTCGGGGTTTTACTGTATTTTAGGACCTGCCATTAATGCATCTACCACCATTGAGAGACCTAACTCTTCAGAAATGTTGTTCCTTAACTAGTACAATAACAATGCTATCCTTCAGGCTTCCACACTCCCTTTAACCTTAGCTGCATTACAGAAATATCCCTGGGGAGGATGGAAAGGATTTTTTCTAGCATGTTGTTGTTAGGTTCAGTTTTCAGAATGGTACAATATAGCATTCAATCTAACATTTTGTACTAAAAAGAGGGAGAATATTAAAATACCAAATTTCTTTTAAAAATCAATTATTAAACTGGGTTCAATTTCATGTTTTCTTTGTGTCCTCAATACGTTTATTTTGTCCTATTACTTTATAAAGTGGGGTTTTCATTCAAAAAAATTGATATTGTCTTTGTAATTCCATGCATTTACTATGAGGGAGTTAGAAAGTCTATAAAAGGATCTCATCTCCTATAAAAGTAATCTCTTCATTAATATCCTGTTGTCATTTTTCCATTCTGGGATAATTTCCTTAAAACTGCCATTTCCCGTGGTTTCTTTATCCAGGTGTGTTGAAATCTTTTTGTTGAAAATGTGTTGTGAGCTCTCTATGTTACTATACAAAATGTGTTCCAGTAGCTTGGTCCAAAATGCCTGGTTAAGATCTCCTAGCTTTACAACAGCCTGACACCTGCTGGAAACAGCTAGACCTCTTTGTTGATATGGATCAAAACACTGCCTTATAGGGATGATTGTGGTGAAGATCTGCACTTCAGAATTTATCACTTCAACGCTGTGAGACACCTAGACTGGATATTTTCTCCTGCATCCCCATTCCCAGTAGGCAGTGGGTCTCCTCTTTGCCTTTGCTCTATTTAAACATCATCCAACTGTTATAGTTGAGGATTGTACTAAATTCCCTCCAGTTTTACCTTAAAAATGAACAGACACATTTGTTTCTTTTGACTGCAAATGAAATTAGAACAAAACAAAGACATTAATATTGTGTAATAGCTCTATTCAGTCACTGTATCCATAGAGCTGAAAGGATTTCATACTGTGTCCCCTCCAGCTGTCCTCTTTCCATGCTTACTGGAAAGCTCAGGAGGGGAAATGTAGCTGTACTGAGGTGAACACGGTTGCAAACTCCATATAATTGGACTTGATAAGGCATAGTTTCAAGTTGTAGGGAAATCTATCATTCTGTTCCCCCACCACCACCACAGCTACATTTCCGAAGAAAACCAAGGAAGGATTCAGTCGGAGGTGGGTAGTGCTGCAACATATCTCCTTCTCATACAAGAACAACTCATATGTGGGGTGTGGGTTGCATCCCTCTGAAATTATGGGGTGAGACATTTACTGCCCTAGTCCATGAACTGCCCCTGTCTCCAAGGATACAATTACCTGAATACAGGTTGCCCCCATATCTACAGGTTCTGTACTTGTGGTTTCAGTTATCAGTGGGTCTAAAATATTAAATAAAAATTCTTGAAATAATATATATGTATTTCTATTGTGCATTACCAGAGCTGGCCCCTAGAGGCCACGGTCTGAATTGTAATTATAAAATTTTCTGTTATCCATGGTTTCAGGTATCCTCAGTAGGTGTCAGAATGTATCTCTCACAGATAACTGCAGGGCAACAGAGGACCCTGGTGGCGCAGTAGTTAAAACTGCTGTACTGCAAACAAAACTTCTGACATTGTGAGCTTGATTCTGATAGGGCTCAAAGTTAACTCAGCCTTCCATCCTTCCTAGGTCAATAAAATGAGTACCCAGTGCAATAGGGCAGTAAATAAGTGTAACTGCTATTGCTACACATAAAGAATAACTGGAAAAATACAAATGCAGAAGAAGGTGATATTTTTCTTATACTACTAAAAACAATCAGTGTGAGCTTTGGCAGTTAAACACTTCTTCAGACATATACCAATATCTTATGGAGAGTGCAGAGAAATTATAAATAAGTGTCCCAAAATTCATAGCAGAAGTCTACTAGGTATGCTTCTTAAGGCGAGATCAAAGCTGGTTACAGTGGCCTCTGGGGTTTGCGATTTAATGCCCCACCCCTTTTAATTTTTACCCATGCTATTTGGATAGAAGGTAGCCAATGAATCTGTATTTTAACTCTTCTTTGAAACGTAAATTTCCCTTTTGCCTGGAGGGTGGGGAAAGGATCACACAGAAATGTAGTGATCTCCATCATAAAGCTTGGATAAACATGATTGTTTTTTTTTAAATAGGTGAGGGATGTAATCATAGCAAGGTCAGTTCAAACACAGCATGCAGATATACCCTTGTTGTACATGCAGTATTCTATTGGCTAAGACTGAATGTGCAAGCATCAGATTATTCCTGATTGTTTGATTACTACCACCTTCCCACGCAGTCTTTTCATCATAATTTATACCCTTAAATGTATTTTTGCCATTTAAAAACCATGACCTGGAGAGAAATCATTTTTGGCACCGCATGTTCTGAAATAACCATTTCAATGGCCTCCTTTCAGTTTTAAAGAAATCACACATATTCTGCCCTTCTTTTCAAGGCATAGATGTGATGGGTTTTCAAATATTTGTCAAAAATGACATTGCCCCTGGGTATAATTCACTTTATTTGCAAGCTATTAATTTTGATGCTCTCCCATTGTTTGGAAGAAATGAACATATGGAAAGCAATGGAGTAGCAACCTTTCTGAATTGCCTTGATATTTAATTGACAGGTGGCATTATACCTTCTACTGATAGATGTCAGGAACCGCCTAGGTTTCATGCCCAGTGCTGTGTGAATAGTTCTAATAAGATGGGTTCAGCTTGTTCATGGCTACAGACTGTCAACAATGTAGCATGCCTTTTTGTCTTCTCCTGAGGCTGAGAAATGATTTAGTATGCCTTTCCCCTGTGTTGTTTCTTGGGAAGGTCACTGTATTCCCAAAAATGCATTCCATCATGTCAGTAATTGTTAGAATAAAAGCCCAAAAGCTGGAGGCCAAAAAAACAAATTTATTAGTGAAAACCCAGACTGGCAATCATTAAATGGCATGACTGAAATCCCTGTCAGATTGCGTATTTCCCATCAGATGTGCAGACGTACCAGCAAGCAGACCATGACTCCATTTGTTATATGAGCCCCAAGCAAGGGCCAATTAGATCTGTCTCAAATAACACTTTAATATGCTGCTAGCCCATTTGTTTTTCACCAAGAGAGTCATGTCCTGCTGTTTATGCACCATAAGAGCATTTCATTTGCTCTGTTTGCTGTATATGGGAAAGAGCCAGGAAGTGTAATTTGTTTTGAAGTCTTGATGTTCTAGTTTTGATATAGGCCAATATCTCAAAGCTGAGTGTTCACATCTGTAGAACAATCTGTTTCTTCTGAGGAAGGTTAACAGTCCCTCCTTTCTGTTCCTATATTTATTTATTTATTGTTCACATTTGTATCACCGCCCCCTCGCTGAAGCAACTCCCAGAATAACATGGAAACCTCTCACCAGCCATAGATTCCCCATATAATAAATAATTCCTAGTTTTAAAAAAGAACAGATAGCAAGTGTGAAATATATTTGCCCAAGACAGTGAAGAGCCATGTTAGTCTGAATAAGCAAGTTTGCGGGGAAAATGTTTTCCCGACCCTGAAACTGCCCCAAGCTGGAGGTGAGGGTGGGGTTGGTTCTTGGTGCTGCTATTTTACAAAAAGTAACTTTAGCAAGCTCTTGAGTAGACAGCATTCTATGCATTCTGGTGTCTAGGCATGCCTGCCATGTGTCCATGGAAATGTCTGCAGTTGCAGACAGCACTGGCTCTTTGGCTATAAGCCCGGGGTACACAGAAAGATCTTCCTCAAATATTGTGGTATTTTTGAACCATAATCGGGCGTATCCTGGACAACGGCAACCTTGTGCTGGCTAATATTTTTCACCAAAAGGTGGGTCCATTTTGGCAGTTTCACATCTGGCCCAGACATGGAAGAAGAAGAAGCACTGAACCCTAGAGTTGGATATGACTGGCTTTTGAGCAAGGATGACCTTTACCTGAGTAGACAGTACTGGACTTGATCAACAAATAGATGGAACTGGTACAAATCAGCTTCCTTTTTGCACTCCTAAAGGTCCCTTGTATTCACAAAAGTATAATAAGAGTGCCGGTTTGGACCTGTGAAGTTTTATATGCCAGATACTTGATTCATCTCCTCAAGTACTTTTGAAATAGTACAGCTTTATGCTCAATCACAACTGAAGCAAATTGTCTCAAAATTCTACTTTAGACCTTTAAAAGATTCTATGGGTCATATAAATTTATTTAAACTACAGTATTACTAGACCAATTCTGTAAAGAAAATCTACTCTAGGATGGGAACATTAAGATTCCGAAATGCAGGTCCTTATCAAAGTGCTATAACCTGAGCTCCTAAAATTACTGGTCTCTGTAGAAAACATTATCCACATATTGCTAGATTCCAAAGAAGGCCTGCTGTTAAAGTATTGCATTAATGTGCTCTGGCTTTTTTTTTGTTGGGGGCAAAATAAATGGAGTCTCTTGGAAGAGAAAGGCATCAGTAAAATGTGTTCCTCTTGCCTCCAAAAGGCAAAAGGTTCTAAAAGAGAAATAAAATAAATTGTCATCATCTTGATTTCTCAAGGGGAGCTGAGAGTTTCAGTATGCCATTTTGCACACCAGATTGCATTTCCCAAACATTTTTGCATACATACAAAATCTTTACCATAAAGTGGCAATAAAATTCATATTATTAGGAACAAATGCAGCATTTCTGCAATGCTTGCTTAATGTGTATGCCCTCACACTCAGCTGTGCTGCTGTTTTTGTTGTCACATTTTATATTTGTAGCTAAGTCATATTTCTTAGTCTTTCTTCCTTCCCTCACCTTCTTTCCCTGCAGCTATATTAGTTCTCTGTCTGGGGGAAATGGTTTCTTTCTCCAATCAGATTAAGCCAAATGGGGTTCCCTAGCCCGAAAACAGCACTGTGTCAGCTCTCTGTAAGGCTGAAATAATTTGTATGAGCATAGCAGATCATTCCTTCCTCTGGTGTCTTAATTATGTGTTTTAATCTTTTTTATTTGGGAACCAAAAAAAATTAGGGTTGTGACAGCAGGATTTGAGTATATTATTTATTATATGGAGATATGGTTTAGGAGCTTCAATTAATGCACAATGTCAGCACCAGAGGTAAAATATTCATGCTATTTTCCATTTCCACTAATATTTTAAATTTATACCTATTTCCCAGTTTATCTCCAAGCTTAGCTGGAGATTTTTATTATAAAGAAACCTAGTTGTCTTTATTTTTAAATTTTCTAAAATTTGACATTTTTTCATTGTTTGTTTGAAAAATCAAGATTATGTATATTTTCCAGAGTTTTCCAGACTACTGCTGATCATCAAAAGAAAGGTGTGTATTGTTTTGATCGTCAAAAGAAAGGTGTCTATTGTTCTTATAGTGGTGAAACTTGTTTCCTACTGAGTGGTGCCAGCCATGCCACTTGATAGAGTGTGGAAACTGTTTTAAGAAGCAGAGATCAGGATGAGACAGAAAAATAGTATTGGGATGTTGGAGAACTGTAATGTAAAGCTGTGTGGCTTTACCCAATATCCATTAAAGGCCATGTACTACCTTCAGGTAGGGTGAAAGATATTACTAGGGGAGTAAAGCATCACTCAGAATACCTTCTGGTTTTGGATCGGACAGATGTTATTTAGTGTTGTGCCTCAGGCAGCAAAATGTCTTGAGTCAGTCCTGCTGCTGAGTATAGTTCAGGCTGTGGGTGGGGAAAAGTAGCCAGTAACAAGCATAGATGCTGCCCAGTGACACTGTGCCAATCTTCAGTGCCCCTTTCTCACAGAGGAATCGAACCCTAAAACAACACCCCAAAGCAGTGCTATGAATGTTGGCCAGGACTTTCAGCTGAAAGCTAACTACTTGTGTTCCTCATCGATTGGTATCAAGGGCAACATAACAGGAAGAGGAAAGTATAACAGCCCTATCAATGTATAGACATAGGTCGTGGATAAGGCCACCAATTCAATATCAATTTTGCATGCAGAGCAAAATAGAGATTGTCGGAGATCCAAAAAAATGATGTCTAATTCTCCCAAAGCTATTGGTTGAAGAGTGTAAGGCAAGAGCTCTGTCAGCATGCTTTGCGTAGTCTTCTTCCATATCTAGGCCAGATGTGAAACTGCCAAAACAACAGCATCTTTTGGTGAGTTCATTCTGCAGTTCCTTTCACCTGACTTAGTGTGAGAAAGATTAGCTGGCAACCAGGGTATGCCTGATTGTGGTTCAAAAATACCACAATCTTCAACGAGGCTCTTGCTAACAAGGCAAGTTAAGAAATGAGACATGACAAGAGCATATAAATCAAAATCAAGGGTTTGATTTTTCAAAGGTCAAAGTGAATGCAAGTTAGGAACTACTGGGTATCTTACCTCTTCCAAAAAAAGTATTAACCAGAGATGAGGACAATTGTAGCTATGATACCTGGGGAATTCTGGGTGCTGTATTCCAAAAACATAAATCTGGACACCAGTATACTAACAATCCACACAAGCAGGGAATCCAGTTTGGGAACAGAGGTTCATTTATGACTGCATGTGGGTGGTCCACAAAATTACAGAATTTTAAAAAACTGTAGAGTAGGATTCATCTTCATGACAACTTGTGAAGCAACACCCAGCCCGAAGTAACACACACACCTGCCCCTGTGTATCTTTCAAGCTTAGCTCTCCCCAGTCACAGTCCATCAATTTAATAGAAGGAACAAAAATGAGTTCTGTAGATCTGACTACTTCCCTACCCACCCCATAAAACTAGGAAAGAAAGGGGGTTTTCTTCTCATTAATACATTTTGCTTCTAGAAGAAACTGCTTTATCCATCCTGTGTGTTGCACTGCCCAGGTGAGGAGACCACATGCCTAACCTGTTAAATGCACACAAATTAGAAGGCAAATTGGCTATTCAGATGGGAATATTTCAGCTATTTCCCTCTAACACCTTAAGAGAAGACAAATATAAATCACTTTGTCTACAAATGAGGTGGCAAGCTTGTGACAGTGGTCATTGGATGGCAGTCTTGCACTTTAATCTCTATCTCTGTCAAGTGTTCAAGGCCCTGCCTCTGACTGGCATTCCTCTTTTAAAGAAGCAGATCACAGGCTTGAACACTCCTATTAAGCCCACAGTTATTGGAATTGCATTTGGTTTAGAGTCTGCCAGTCTAGAGTGGTGTCTGCTGCACATTTAATAGGGTCGTAGCTTTTAAAGCAATCTCCTGAACTCTCCCATTCAGTCAGTTTTGATTCCTCACTCCCAATCAGTACTGTTGAAGATGAAAGTCATAAAAAAAACCTTTTCTGGGTACTGTTAGCTGCTCTTCCCTCTAAAAATATGTAAGAATTTTAAAAAAGACAGTGTCAAGATTTGAAGCTGCTGCTCTAAGTCCTGCAGAACTGGAGCCTCCAACCTGGAAGCAGCTGTTAAGCCGTACCTGAGAAGCTCAATCTTTACCTATAAGAAGGCCTGTTAACTGTTGGTGTCCAGAATGCATGCCCGCACCCGGCCCAACCATCCCAAACCGAGCCGCCTACACTAACCTTAACACCCTTGGAGCATCGCCGCAAGGGTCTGCCAGCTGCGAGAGGGGCAACTGCCCCACGAACGTGACAAAAAAAGAACTACAGTTCCCAGCATCCTCCGCGCCTCCCCTCAGCCAATCAGGCTGAAGGGCATGAGTGCGTAGAACACTGGGAAAGCCAGCGCGCATGGTAAGAAACACTGTCTCCCAGAGGGAAGCCATCCCCGCCATCCCGGCGAGTGAGGCCACCGCCGGCTTTGCAGCTGCTTTGGTGGGGTTACGGGAAGGAGGGGTAGACCCTCATCTTCCCACGACCCCAGCAAGTGAGGCTGGCACCGGCCTCTCAACTGCTTCGGCGGGGCACCCTTGAAAAACCAGCCCCACCAAATACACGGTGAGGCCACTGCTGGCCTTCCCTGGAGCAACGGGGAGAAGAGGGACTCCCCCTCCTCCCCACTACCCCACTGAAGACGTGACAAGGACACCCCCAGCCTCAAGGTAAGTTGAGGGGGGGGGAAAGCAGAAGTCAATGCTTCATCAGGAGAGGCGCTCTCCCTGGGAGAGCGCATGCCCTCACGAATAGCTGCCTGCTGCCTTTGTTTTTCCCCCATGAATTGTTTTGAAACTTTGAAACAGTTAATGGGGAAAAAACAAAGGCAGCAGGCAGCTATTCGTGAGGGCAGGTGCTCTCCCAGGGAGAGTGCCTCCTGTGACGAAGCATTGTCTGCTGCCTTTGTTTTTTCCCCATTAACTGTTTTGAAGAACCTTCGAAACAGTTAATGGGGAAAAAACAAAGGCAGCTATTTGTGAGGGGCGGCGCTCTCCCTGGGAGAGCGCCTCCACTCAGGAATACCTGCCTGCTGCCTTTGTTTTTTTCCCATTAACTGTATCAAAGGTTCTTCAAAACAATTCATGGGGGGAAATGGCCTCCCACCCCCCACGGCAGGGAAAGTGAGATACGGGAAAAATCCGAATCCCACCTTCCCTGCTCCCCCCCCCAAACACCCCAGGAAGGGAAGGAGGAAAACCTTCAGCCTCCCCCCTTCATCCCCTACTCACCTGAATGCAGCCTCCTCACCTGTAGCCTCCTCTCTCTCTCCCTCTCTCTCTCTCTCTCCCCCTCTCTCTCCCTCACACACACATACCCCTCTGCTGGACTGCTTCTGTCTCTCTCTCTCTCACACACACAAACACCTCTGCTGGGCTGCAAAACTCAAACCTCCCTCTCCCTCTCCCTCTCCCTCTCCCTCTCCCTCTCCCTCTCTCTCTCTCTCTCTCACACACACACACACCAAAACCACCCCAACCACCCACTCATACATAATAACTGCTAGTTACATTTATAAACTGATGGGATCAGAACTCTCTGTGGCAAACCAGGAAAGGGACCTTGGTGTCCAGGTGGACAGCTCAATGAAGGTGTCAACCCAGTGTGCCTCAGCAGTGAAAAAAGAAAACTCAATGCTAGGGATCATTAGGAAGGGTATAGAAAATAAGTCAGCAAGTGTCATTTTGCCTCTTTATAAATCTATGGTGAGGCCCCATCTGGAATACTGTGTACAGTTCTGGTCGCCATACCTCCAGAAGGATATTATGGAGCTGGAAAAAGTGCAGAGGAGGGTAACCAGAATGATTAGGGGACTGGAACACCTTCCTTACCACCTGAGGCTGCAACGGTTGGGCCTCTTCCCTCTTGAACGACAGAATCTAAGAGGTGACCTGATTGAAGTTTATAAAATTATGCACGGTGTGGAAAAAGTAGATAAGGAAAAGTAGATAAGTTTTCTCTATCGCACAACACTAGAACTAGGGGGCACTCCATGAAACCTTTGGGTAGTAGTTCTCAAACAAATAAGAGAAAGTACTTATTTGACAAGGGTATCAATGGCTATAATTATGGATACCTAAGGACAACCTACGGGTTGGAGAGATAGGCAGGATATCTCTCAATGCCATTTCCAGGGAATCCTAAACAAGTGAAGGCATCTGCTTGGGAATAATACCCTGAAGCAAATGGTGAGCCACTGTGTGAGACAGAATGCTGGACTGGATGGGCTGTGGCCTGTTCTAGCAAGGCTGTTCTTATGTTCTTAACCCTGAGGAAGGTTCCAGACTTTCATAAGTTCCACCTGGGGACCCAAGGTGGCTTACCTATATATGAACTGGCCCTTCCTCTCAGAGGCTGCCTCAGCAAAGAAAATCAGCAAACTTGCAGTTGTTTAACTCCTGGATCTTGTTCCTTGTTTTGAAGACATTCCCCTGCCTTGTTCCTGATTCCCACTCCTAGAGACTTCTGCCTAGGTTTTGTGGGCTGTTGTTTGGACTGTTATCTGGTTGCCCTGGAGCCTGGTATTTGTGTCACTTGCCAACTGCCTATACCAGGGGTTCCCAACCTCTGGCCTGTGGCACCATTTCATGTGGCCCCCACCCCTCCAAGGGTATTTGAGAAACAAAATGGCTGTCCCTTTGAAGCTTCTGGGACAAAATAGCCACCCCCATCATGCAGGCAAGGCAAAATGGCTATCTGGCCCTCGAAGCTGATTGAGAGAGCGTGACCTGGTCCCTGGCTTGAAAAGGTTGGGAACCCCTGGCCTATACCCTGGACTCTGACAGATGAGGGGAGAGTACTAATACTGTTGAAGCTCAAGAAAAGCAATTACTTTTGTAAACATGTTATGAAAATGTGCTAATAAAGAAAATTAATTGTATATTCTAGCTATTACATTGTTACCTTGCCTATCGAATAAAAGGCAATCCATTCCACCTTCAAACAAAAGAACAATCTCCCAAAACCAGTGGGCTCTAAAAAAATATACTACCACACTGTGGGTGTGGCCTACTCTGTGGGAGTGGCCTACTCTGTGGGCATGGCCATATGACTGGGTGGGCACAATCTAGTGAGCACTGCACCTTAGAGTCAGATATGACTGGCTTTTGAGCAAGGAGGACCTTTACCTTTACTAGCCACTTGCAACTAAACAGGACCAAACATCACAGCAAATTTGAATACCAATCAGGGATCTTCTGTTATTAGATAATGGTTGCCCTTGCTTGAAAGCCAGTCATATCCAACTCTAGGGTTCAGTGCTTGTCCCTGTTTATAGCCACAGAGCCAGTAGAGGAGGAAGTGGGTGGGTGGGGTGGGGAGGTGGGCGGGGTTGGCCAAGTGGGCATGGCCTGGGATCTCCACTACCTGTACACAAGGACCGGGCCAGACCGGCTTCAGAACAACACTGCCCAAAACCCCTGATATATATTTTTCCTTCATTTCTTATGTAAATTCAATGGATCCATTCATTTAAAAAAGATTTTTGCCTTAACATTACAAAGATGACTACCCTCATGGGGTAAAAGGAAAACTATTTAAGAAATACCATTAGAAAGGTTTTATGTTAGTTTTTTCCTCCATTTATCTCTAATTTAGCCCAGTTTAGGTCAAATGTTTAGCCTACAACTCTCATCAGCCCCACCCAGAAAAATATTGTAGGAACTGTATTTTAAATTTCTCAAGGGCCAAATGTTCCTCACGCCCACATTATTTTATAAAACCCCTTTGTGTGGATCATGCTACAGAAAAGGGTTGATTTTGGCAGCTGTTGCATTTCCAGGATAAAATTCAATAGCTCAAAGAATATGGCTTTTTATCATCTGCGTTTTTTTCACTTAGGTGCTCATCCAGTTTCTTTTCCTTATTTCTTGGACCAGCCAGCTGTAACAGCTTTCTGTCTTCCTCCCATTTCCGTAGGTCTTCTCCTGGACATTTTCTCAGCTTCATGTATTATCACACAACTTCAGCTTGCTGAGGTTAACTGGTTCTATGTGAACTATTGCATCTAATTAGTTGACTTCCCTTGCAACTATTTTTGAGGGTCTTCCTCTGTCAAGCTTTGTGGAAGCATATAAAACTTGCTTGTATACTTCTAACCTGTAGATATTCTATTGGATTTAAATGTTTGTTTATTATGACGATTTAATCTTTGATCAAAGGCCAAAAGCCCTTGGGAAAAGCTACAGGCAGGACAACATGCTAATGGTAAGCCCATAAGCAGAACTGAAGTTCAGTTACACTTTCCCATTCAAATTTGCAACTGACATTCATAAGTGCATTGGCCTAGTCCTAGAGGTAAAATAACAGCCATCATTACAAGCACCTAGCCATTGATAGCATTATCCTTCATGATTTTGTCTAATCTGGTGTTTTCCATCCTTTGGTTTTCAGACTTCAATTCCCAGAAGTCTAAGTCAATTCCTCAAAGTACTCATCAGCCAATGTACTGACGTTGGGAACCACTGGTCTAATCTATATTTTAAAGCCCCATAACTGCCTAGTCATCAATGCATCGTTTGTATACTATAAAATGTACAAATAAGTCTTTTCTTTTTGTTTGGCCTGAATTCACCCACCATTGAGCTTCATTGTATGACTCTGGCTTCTAGTTTTATGAAGAAAGTGGTGGTAAACAGTGATGCACTGCAGCAGGTTCTGTCAGGTTCTGTAGAACCAGTAGCGGAAATTCCCCCAGGCCATGCCCACTTGGTTGGCCATGCCCACCTCCATAGCCCATAATGCAGAATGTTTGGCCATGCCCACAGATTTGGCCCCGCCCACAGATTTGACCAGCCCACAGAGTAGGTAGTAAAAAAGTTTTTGCAGTGCATCACTGCTGGTAATAAAACCTCCCCTGCCACATAACTAGCCCTTTTACTGGCCTTCTAAACCAGGGGTTCACAACCTACAGCCTGTGGGCTGGATCCGGCTCATGGTGCCAAATAATCCAGCCCCCGCCTTGCTGCCACCACACAGGAATTGACTACGGACTCATTTACAGCCATAAACGTGTGTGTGGCCATCATAAACACATTTGTGACAGCCACAGATGCATTTTACGGCAGCGTTTACGGCGATGGAACCACCAGTCTGGCCCGCTCAGCTTTCTGAGGGGGCACGGTCCGGCCCACAGCTAAAATGGTTGAGAACCCCTATTCTAAACTGACAGGGCCAAAGTTGGGTGAGCTTTTCCCTCAGTCTCCTATAACAAGTGTGGACAACTGTGACCTATGGCCTCAGACTACACTGCCACTAGTTTTACACCTTTGCCTATGAGAGCCAGGAACTGATGGGAGTTCTTGGTCAAAAAGATCTGGAGCGAAAGAGCCCTTTGTTTGTGTATATAGGAAAACCAAAACTAAAAAGACAGGTACTGTCAAGATTAACCAAAATATTTCTGTTAGAGCTTTTGTAAATCACAGTCCATTTCTTCAGAGATGCTGTAATCCATAAAAGTATATATGAAATAAATAAATTAGTTTTTAAGGTATAACAACCAATCCGTTTTTGTTTTAACTTTTGCGATACAGTACATGCTGAAGGATACCCAAGTGTGGTGCAATTGATAGAGTGGTGGACTAGGACTCAGGAAACACAATGGAGTGGGGAGGGAGTATGGAGCTGGTAAACCCACTCCTTTAAAAAAATACCTCACTTACTGTTTATTAATGTATATTGATTTAAGTTGCATTCACCATTAAGTCTTTGCTGTAATGGCACCCTTTTCTGTAAGGTGCCTTGTTCATATGTTTTCAATATACCCTGATTGGTTTACACAGGTTTTCCTGAGTTAAGCCCGGCAAATGTATCACTGTAACTGCCATTCTGTCTGTATATAAATTGCTACCTCATCCTGTTTTTCCCAGTCTGAAACACTTCGAATTGAGCTATAATAAATGACTTGTTGATTAACCCCCGAACTGCTGTCGCATTGCAGTTAATACTCGGACTCAACACTTACCTTAAAAACTCTATTAGGATCATTATAAGTCTGTTCTGACATGATAACACATAGCAACATGCATGCTGAAATACATTAATACATTACCTAGTTATGAAAAAAAAACCTTATGTTAGAATATTCTTTTAGAAGATGCTTAAAATCTAAATACCTGGATGTAGTTTTAATCACTGTCCAAACTGATTATTATCTGAAACATTGGACCTAGCTCTTATAATATCTTCCCTCCCATGTGCACACAGACTTGAAAACCCATCAGAATTGTATTCAAGTCACTTATTCCCAAGTTTAATTTTCATTCAAACTGGCATCCACCAGCTTTCTTCAATTTTTTGACCTTTCTCTCTGGGCTCTCATCCCAAGTACCCCGGAGGATAAAGAGGAGAATGGCCTTTAAAGAGGTGGCACAATGTGCTTCTTCAAAGCTCAGTGCCTGAATCAGCAGCCTACTGACTTAATGAACTGTCACCAATTATTGGGTCTTTCCCCCAGACAAGTAGCCTTCTTGTCTAGAGAGGGCAAATTAAAGTGACAGATGGAGGCAGCCCCAGCATTTCCATCATTTCAAAAACCAGGGTTAGACCTCTAAAAGGACAAGGGTACAAATGAGCTAAACAACCTGGAGCAAGAGACTACCAATTGCGGAGCTGTCAAGTCATATGAGCTAGACACAACTCAAGCCACACTGCCATTATGAAGCCCTTGTTCCAGAGCCACCTAAAAGGGATGTTCTTATATCTTTTGTGAATACCCTGAGCTTTTTAGTACAAACTATGTGATAGGTTGAGCTCATAATTAGAAATTGATACCTTGCTAGTCCTTCAGTGATAGCCATTTCTCAGAGTTTTGTGAATAAGAGCCCTGGTGGTGTAGTGGTTAAACTGCTGTACTGCAGCCAGAATGTTGTGAGTTCAATTCTGACCAGGACTCAAGGTTGACTAGGATTCAAGCCTGACAACCTTCCGAGGTTGGTAAAATGATTATCCAGCATGTTGGGGACAAGATGCTAATTTACCTTATGAACCACCCAGACAGTGCACTAAGCCCAATGGGGTGGTATATAAATGTAATTGCTATTGCTATTGCTAAAGCCTGTCTTTAGCTCCTGATAGCCAATCAGCAAATAAACTTTGTGAATTGTGAAGGTGATAAATGCTCCCATTAGGATGATCAGATTATTCTGCTATTCTGGGGGATGGGGGGCATCACAGCAGTAATTAGGATAAGACAAGTGGGACACCATGGGAGACCAACATTTAGAGAACACCTAGTAAGGGTCACCCTTGCTCGAAAGTCAGTCGTATCCGACTCTAGGGTTCAGTGCTCATCTCTGTTTTATAGCCAAACAGCCAGTGCAATCTGCTTCTGCAGATGTTTCCATGGTCATGTGGCAGGCATGACTAGACACCGGACTGCATGGAACACTGTTTACCATCCCACCAAAGTGGTCTCTATTTATCTGCTTGCAATTTCTTGCTTTCGAACTGCTAGGTTGGCAGGAGCTTGGTCAAAGACGGGAGCTCATTCCGTCCTGCAGTATTCGGGTATTGAACTGCTGACCTGCTGCCTTCCAGTCAGTGTCTTAGCCACTTGAGCCACCTAAACCTAGACATTAACTATATAAGTGGGTATTAGATGAACAGAAGGTAATGCCTCCCACCCCTATTTTCCTTTTTTCTTTAAGTAGAATCCAGAAAGAGCTTTATGGCAAGAACAAACATATGCAAGAGCAAAATCAAATTAGAAGATGGAGGCAGGAGCTCACTGGACAAGAAATAACATTAAAGGAGGATGTGGCTGGGGTACTCGACCTTCCTTGTGTCACTTGGAGGACCTTGAATAGACTGAGGGTTGGAGTCCCTAAATGAAAGTAAGACCAACATGTTCAAGTAGTGGCTTCTGATGGACAACAACACACTTTGTGAATGTGGAGAGATACAGAATCCAACTCATTTGCTGGTCTGCCAATTACTACTGGAAATATGTACCGATGAGGATTTAAGTTTGGCAAAGAAGGTGACTTCATTTTGGAAATTTAAGATTTGAAATTGACAGAAAAGAAGAAAAACCAAGCTACTTTGTATAACCCTCTGTGTTTCTCCTGTAGATCTCAAAGCACAGCATTAACCCAGTTTGAACTTAATTTAAAAAGGAAATTCTGACTAAATAGGGTCACTAGATGCAGACGCAAGTAACTGTTCTCTAGGCTTACAGTTAGACAAATCTCTGATGACAGATTAAAGGGGAAGACATGTTTGAAAGTCAAGAGGAAAAATGTTCAGAAAAGAAAAGAAAAACTCCCATCTTTTCCACAGTTGGATTTCCTTGCTTTGGTATATATTCTAACAATATGAATCTTATTTAGAAAGAATAAGATGAAACAAGGGAATTTTTTGTCCTAGACTTAATTCTGACCAACAGGAAGTGGTTGATGAAGAGTGAGTGGCAGAAATCTTTGGAGAAATTTCATATATCATTTTGGAATAGGAGTGTAAAGGCTTTTGGTGCATTCTACAATCTTGATTAAAGTAACATTTTTATGTCTTCTTAGACCACATCTCAAAACTCCACATGTAGGAAGTTAAAAAAATAAAAATAAAGTGCTCTTCAAACAAAGCACAGATTTTACAATTAAAATGTCAAGAAATGTTTGAGTCAATAGAGGAAAGTTGCACAAGTCATAAGAACATAAGAACATAAGAACAGCCTTGCTGGAACAGGCCACAGCCCATCCAGTCCAGCATTCTGTCTCACACAGTGGCTCACCATTTCCTTCAGGGTATTCCCAAGCAGATGCCTTCACCTGCTTAGGATTCCCTGGAAATGATATTGAGAGATATCCTGCCTATCTCTCCAACCCGGAGGTTGTCCTTAAGTATCCATAATTATAGCCATTGATACTCTTGTCCTCCATGAACTTGTCTAATCCTTTCTTAAAGCTGTCAAGACTGACAGCTGTCACCACTTCTTCTGGCAGGGAGTTCCATAGACCAGTAATCCTCTGGGTGAAAAAATACTTTCTCTTATTTGTTTGAGAACTAGTACCCAAAAGTTTCATCGAGTGTCCCCTAGTTCTAGTGTTATGCGATAGGGAAAACAGTTTTTCCTTATCTACTTTGTCCACACCGTGCATGATTTTATAAACTTCAATCAGGTCACCTCTTAGACGTCGTCGTTCAAGAGTGAAAAGGCCCAAACGTTGCAGCCTCAGATGGTAAGGAAGGTGTTCCAGTCCCCTAATCATTCTGGTTGCCCTCCTCTGCACTTTTTCCAGCTCCATAATATCCTTCTGGAGGTATGGCGACCAGAACTGTACACAGTATTCCAGATGGGGCCTCACCATAGATTTATAAAGAGGCAAAATGACACTTGCTGACTTATTTTCTATACCCTTCCTAATGATCCCTAGCATTGAGTTTGCTTTTTTCACTGCTGAGGCACACTGGGTTGACACCTTCATTGAGTTGTCCACCAGGACACCAAGGTCCCTTTCCTGGTTTGTCGCAGAGAGTTCAGACCCCATCAGTTTATAAATGTAATTGGGGTTCTTTGCCCCAACATGCATCACTCTGCACTTACTAATGTTGAAACTCATTTGCCACTGTTTTGCCCACTCCCCCAGTGTCGAGAGATCCCTCTGAAGCTCCTAACAATCTCTCACAGTTTTCACTACCCTGTATAATTTAGTGTCGTCAGCAAATTTGGCTACCTTGCTTTTTACTCCTACCTCTAGATCATTTATGAAGAGGTTGAAAAGCAGGGGTCCCAGTACTGAACCTTGGGGGACCCCACTCTTTACTTCCCTCCACTTGGAGAAGTGTCCATTTAGTGCTACCCTCTGTTTCCTGTCCCTTAGCCAGTTGCTGATCCAGGACAAGACCTGTCCCTTTATTCCATGACTGGTAAGTTTATTCAAGAGCCTTTGGTGTGGGACCTTGTCAAAAGCCTTCTGAAAGTCCAGATAAACAATGTCAACTGGATCCCCCTTATCCACATGCTTGTTGACACTCTCAAAAAATTCCAACAGATTAGTGAGGCATGATTTGCCCTTGCAAAAACCATGTTGGCTCTCCTTTAGCAGCGCCTTCTCTTCTATGTGCCTATTAATTCTATCTTTTAGGATGGTTTCCATCACTTTACCTGGGACACATGTCAAACTGACAGGTCGGTAATTTCCTGGATCACCCCTGGATCCTTTTTTGAAAATTGGTGTTACATCCGCTACCTTCAAGTCATCAGGCACAAAGCCTGATTTGAGGGAAAGATTATATATTTTGGCTAGGAGATCAGCATATAAGTCATATAATAATACGCAGACATTGTGAGCAAATGCGTTTTAAAATTAACATGAAATGAAAATACAAACTCTCATGATCCAATATGAAATAAAAATGGAAAGAAAATACAGATGGGGTTTGCCACTGATTTCAGAAAAATCAATTTCAAAAAAAGGAAAAAAATGCTGGGGAAAAACTAAGGAAACTGGAGGAGGGAGACATGTGGCTAAAAATCCCAGAGAAGATAAAGAAGCCAAGAGGGATAGGAGGGCCAGAAAACTGAAATACATTATTAATGGTCAAGAATTCTTGAAGCTGTAATTGAAAACAGAAAACAGTTGGAGGGTACCAGCTTGTGTAAAAGCAGCCTTATATTAACAAAGGTTTGGCCTTTTAATACTTACCAATGCCTACCCTTGCTGGCAACAGCCTCTGGTAAGAATTTCTTCCTCAGTTTTTCTGCCTTGAAACCTTAGCTATAGATTCAAACCAATTTTTCGTATGTACAGTAAAACCCTGGGTGTCAGAATTAATCTGTTCTGTGGGGTTTTCCTTATAGTGAAAATTCCTTATTGTGAAGCACCCATAGAAATGCATTGTGTGGTTTCCCATAGGAATGCATTTAAAACAAAAATTCTGTAAAGCGAAGCACGGTTTCCCATAGGAATGCATTGGGGGGGGGAAACTGTTCCGAAAAAATTCCATAAGACGAGGCATTATTTTCAATGGATTTCTTTCCATAAGTCAGGTTTTCTGTTACCCGAAGCGTCGGTAACCTGGGGTTCCACTGTACTTAGACTTACTTAGATCCTCCCATGCTATGTAGCCAGTGATGGGCTCCAAAAAAAATTACTACCACACTGTGGGTGTGGCATGGTGGGTGTGGCCAGGGGGGAAGCCCTGCGTTGCACCCGAATTAGGACTACTTTATTTCAAAACTTGGATGGGTGGGGCCAGCCAGAATTTCTGCTACCGGTTCTGGTGAACTGGTGCAAACCTGCTGATGCCCACCACTGTATGTAGCATATTGGGCAGCAAGGAATCTCCAGTGGTTTTGGTCTTGAGCAAATACTTTGGCATCCTCCCACGTCATTTTTAGGGTTTTTAAATCTGTCATAAAAGTTCACATGTAATTTGAGGACATCCTCTTTGTCGTTTGGCATTAGGAGTGGTCCAACTTATTGCTACCTTAGATATCCTGTTTTTCTCCATACAGAAAATATGGTCTGCCATTTGGAGTCTTGCCTGGATAAAAAAGGAGGAGGGAACAGCAAGAAGAATCTTATATACACAAAAGTCAAAATTGTGTTCATAGCATAAATTAAGTTGGGACTTTCAATCCTTTCTTTCCTGGTAAACAAAGCACCCCACCACAATTTTCATATGTTCATGCATGCGTGCATTTGCATTCATGCACCAAGCTAGCATACATGCACCCCAGCCCCAATAAATTGCTGCAGGGACACTTTGTCTACTAGCAGGAGTGAACTGAAAGTTATGATGTGGCTTCTGCTACAAACAGGGTTGTAGTCAAAGTTTTGCCTAAATGTTGGGTTGTCTCATCTTATATCATCATCATAAATGTGGGGATCAGGCCCAATGAATCACGGGAATACCTGTCAAGCGTGGCTCCAGACAATACGAGATCTGCGCAGAACGGTTCTGCGCAGGTCCATTTTACGCATGCAAGTCCGTTCTACGCATGCATAGAAGGCTTTTACGCATGCGTACAACAGACCTGCACAAAATCTTCTGTGCTGGTCAGTTCTACGCATGTGTAGAAGGGTTCTACGCATCCCCTTCTGCACAGAACCCTTCTACGCATGCGTAGAAAGGATCTGCACAGAAGGGGTGTGCAGTAACTCCTTTCCCCCGCTGCCAAGATCCGGGATAGCGGCAGCTCTGGGCAGGAAAGGACGAAAATCGGCACCGAAATACGAAATCCCGGCCAATCCAGGATACTTGACAGGTATTCACAGGGGGTATGGACATAGCAACAATTTTACCAAAAGACAACATTCTCAGTCTGTCTTTGGGCATAGATTGTTTCTGCTGTACAATAATCTCTCAGAGGCATTGATTTATTCCAAGATGGCAAACTAAGAAAAATAAAATGTTTTCTTCTAACATGGACATGTTTGAAGAAATACTGTATTGTATATTTTCCTTTCTATTCTGTTTCCTCACCTCATTTTCATTACTAATAATAATTTCATGTCAGAGATTACTCTGGGTTGAAAGGATTTTTGTTGGAGAAACTCCTCTCAGCGGAGGCCCAAATGAGGTTCCTTTCATGTTGCCAAGTGCAGCCCTCAGGTATCAAAACCCAACCTTCCAGTCTCCAGCTCAGCATCTTAACCACTAAGCATTTTTATTACTGAATCAGAATTTAGACAGCTAAATCCTCAAAGACAACTTTGGGAATAACAGTAAGAAAACAATGGTAGAGTAATTATGGTTGTATTGGTCCCATACGAAAATAAGAACAAAAAGCCACAGGATGCTCTTTTAAATCTTTATAATGACAATGTTGCAACATTGTGAACAAGTTGTTGAGTTCTCCAGAAACAAATTATAAAAGCAACTGTTTAGTACAGCCATTTACAACTCCTGGCCCGTTAGCCTAATCCAGGCCATGCATATCATTATTGTGGCCTGCGGTGGCCACCTGGGCACTTCTAGAACCACCCCCACCCACACCCCACCACCGGAAATCATGATACATCACTTACCGCTTCAGCGGCGATCATGTCAGTTTTGTGGCTTTTTGCACAGTCTCTGCTGTTTCTCCCAGCAGCAGGAAGCTTTGGGAGCATAATTGCTCCATTTTGGGGTCTTTGTGATGCTCCTCCATGGTGCTTTGACAGAGAAAGTGTGCCATTCTGGTACTTCCTGGTTCCGTGCCAGGTGACCAGGTGATGACATCATCATCTGGGAGCCTGGCACAGAACCAGCAAGTACGAGAATGGTTCACTTTCTCTGCTTAAGCACCAATGGAAAGACCCCAAAACGGAGTAATTATGTTTCGCAAAGCCTCCTGCTGCTAGGAAAAGCAGCGGAGACTGTGCACAAAGCCGCAAAAGTGATGTGATCGCTGCCATCGCTGATGATGACACTTATATATTTAAATAAAGCAGGATGCAAAGGTATTTGCAGCTGTATTAACAAAGAGAATGAATAATTTCATTACTAAATATATTAAAACATATTAAGCTGGTTTTATACCTGAAAAGCAAATGGCTAACATTACTAGGAGAGTGTTAAATGTAACAAAAGGAAAACTAAAATGTTAAGGTAAATGTAATTTTATTAGATATTTAAGGCATTTGACTCAGTAGAATGGCCCACAATAAAATGGTAATTAAGATATTAAGCTTGGATAAATGTTTTAATGGATAATTGAACAATATTCTACAATATTGTAGGAAGAATAACAATTGATGTTATCAAAGAAGAAATATTCCTAGACTGAGGAACTAGTCAGGTCTGTCCCACTTTCCCTGTATTGTTTGCTTTAGTTATAGAACTATTAGCAAATGCTATTAGAGAGGACATAGAGATTGTAGGTATTGGTTTCAAGGATAAAGTAAAGATCAGTTTGAAGTGATGACATAATTAACAACTGAAATCCTTTAAAAGTTATGGAAAGGGTAACATCACATTTAAATGAATTTAGTAGGGTACCTGGTTTACACCTGGGGTTATGTTTAAAATATTTTTTTATCAAATTATAATTAAGAAAAAAGAGGAAATTTGAAAAGACTTAGGGGTTAATATTCAAAGGCCTATTCAATACTTAATTTACTTTCAACTGGAAACTTGAAGAAGAAAGTTGAAGTATTTTTCTCTAATACTATTTAATTATAGCAGTGGATGAAGAACTAAATAAAAATAATGGTAAATGTGGGGAACCTACAAAACACAAGAGAACTGTATTACAAAAGGAAAATGAAAGTGAAAGGTATAGTGCATAATTTAAAATATATTATTAAGATAAAGTAGATCTACTTAGCTTGTTATGGAAATTTTATATGGGAGAAGAATTATGTGCTAGTGCCTGGGAAAATATCTGGAACATTAGAATATTGAAGTCAGGGTGTATAAAGATAAAATAATTTTTATAAGGTAATGTGGTTGTTGTTGTTCAGTTGCAAATCGATTCCAACCCCATTGACCACCGCCTTCCAGACACCTCTGTCCTCCACCATCTTCCTCAACCCACCCAGCTCTGTGCCCACTGCATCTACAATACCATCCAGCCATCTCATTTTTGGCTGCCCCCTTCTTCTTTTGCCCTTCACTTTTCCCAGCATCAAGGCTTTCTCAAGCTAATCCTCTCTTCTCATTTGATGTCAAAAGTACTTATGCTCAAAGCCCACAAAGATAGGAAGTATACTTTTCTGAGGCTATTAGACGTGAAAAAGAAGAAATAATAGTTTTGAAAATTGTTAAAAGAGTATACTGATGAAGAAACATTGTTTTAGAAAAGATGGTTACTGGAACAGTTTTGATTATGTATTCTCAGAGTAAAATCATTGTAATGACACTCTGCCTAAAACGGTTTTTGCCTTTTTGTTTAACCTTTTGTCCCTGTCCATGGAGTTCTCTTGGCAAAATTCGTGACATGGTTTGCTGGTTTCTACGCCAGTATTTTCCACTCATACATATTATCAGAATACAAAGTAACACATTCTAAAATTAAATTGGTTAGTACTGAATATATGATTTAAGAAGTTATACATGTAGTCAAAAAAGTATCTCATTACGATATGTAGTCAATAAAAGTATCTCATTACGATTTCAAAACTAGTCATCAACCTTGATATCAAAAGGAAAACCTTGGTATGAAAAGGAAAATTCACTAAGGAAATTTCACTATATAAAGGCTACAAAATATAAAAAATTCATTAAATGGTGATACGGTAAATCAGTTACTTATCAAATGCATGCATTTAGGAGTCTGTGTTTGAAACATCAAGGAGTCTGTGATGTTCTGGTCCATGCCTGAGCCTGGCAGCACTGGCGGTGGTTTCACTCGCCCACTCGCTTGCTTGTTGTCCTCCTCGGCTCCTCCTTGTTTCGTCCAGTGGGCCGATGATGCCACCAGCCCTTCTGCAGCTTCTTCCTCCTTCTCACCTCTGGCCAGAGGGCTCACAATGGCGCTGGTCTTCCCTGCCAGCCGTGGCTTCTTCTTCTCCCTCCGGCCAAGTGGTAATGGCCAAAGGGGCGCTGGGTCAGCAGTGTGGGTCTCTTCCGTCACCCGACTTGTGGCTTCTCCTTCTCCCTCTGGCCAGGTCGTAATGGCCGAAGGGGCGCTGGGTCAGCGGCACAGGTCTCTTTCACTGCCCGACCAGTGGCTTCTCCTCCTTCTCCCTCCATCCAGGTGGTAATGTGGAGATGATACTTAACTCCAGTATAACTTAATCAAATGGATTAAGGAAACAAACGAAATATGTAACTCAAATTTTGCTGGAAGTCCTTAAATAGCTCTTTTATCAATATTTAAAAAGGAAGTAGAGAACTGGAAAAGTAGAGAACTAGTTTCCAAATTGCTAACTGTTGTCAAAGAGATCATTGCTAGGAATTGGAAAATTACTGTTAATATTCTGTTAGGTGAACAATATAGGAAAGCAATTAATGTCAAACTTCCATTTGATATGAGGCAAGAGGGAGGTAATTGGGAGGGATGTGTTTGTTGATATTTGGGGTGCACAATCTTTATAGATTCTATTTTTGTCTTTTTACTAGCAGAGGTTCTTGTCTTAGATGGATTTTTTAGGGGGGCTCAACCCGTGGCACATGCACATCAGGTGCCCTGGTAGTCGCAGGGGTTTAACTGGCCAGTCCCCCCGATGGTGCAGTTGTCCAGTTGTCCTCCCCCGTCTAAGCTCACCGAGAGACGCACACAGATCCAGTGCTTTTCGGGGGGGGGGGGTTAGTCCCGCGTCTTCCTCCTCCCTATCCCTGTGGTCTACGTGTTGCGGAGGCATTTTGCTGGTGTGGAGTCTCTCCCTCTCTCACTGACACACTGAAACAGACACACACATCCCGATCATCCTGGTAGTTGCAGGGGTTTAATTGTCCTTGCTGCCCCATCGCGTATCTCTGCTGGAGCCTCTGTGCCTGTCCTCAATTCCCAGTCTGCCCAGTCTGCGCAGAGGCCGCAGCCATCAGGAAGTGAATGTCTCAGATACTTCGGGCGTCATGGCACGTCTTTTTATCTTGTTCGCCATTGGACAGGTGGGGGGTGGCAGCCAGACATGCGCTCACCCAGCAACTGTCTTCCTGTGCTCTCAGAGTGCGTGTTCTGTGCCCCACCCCTCCTTGGCTCATTCTGGCTGTTATGATTGGCTGGGGTGTGGCGCAAGGGATGCTGGGGCCTATAGTTCTTATTTTCTTTTGGTTTTTGTGGAGCCCACGACCCACCCACGGCCCTCAGATTTTGGCTATGCAATCTGTGAGGCCAAAGGTAGGCATGTGCAAGCTTTCAGGGGTCTGTGTCCAGAGACGTGGAAATGCATTTGTGACAACCGGACGTATCTTTCTGTTTTAGTTATATAGATTAAATGTTTAATATTTTTGAGGAGTCATGTTTTGTCAGTATTTGTTTGGTTTAAAAAAAGTAAGAAAGGAATAAGAAAGAAAGACACATTGCCAATTGAACTAATATATATTCTGCAATGAGAAATAGATGTAGAAACAGAATGAGTTATTTCCCAAGGAGGTGGCTGTTATAGTCTCTTGTCATCTATGAAGAAGTGAACTAGATTCCACAAAGCTTATGCCAAGTAAAACCTGTTAGTCTTTAATGCCACAGTAAGGTTTCTTGGTTGAGTGAGTAGAAAAATCCATGGAGCAGCTGTTCATACATAGGCAATCAGACTAGTGTACAACATCATCATGACACTGGAAAAAGTACATGTCAACAAAACTGAGCTTTCCAGTTATTATATAAAATAGTACATTGTATTTTGTGAGGGCTGTTGCCAAAAGCATTAAAAAACAGCACAACGCTGAATAAATATTTTCTTCCATTTAGAAAGAGACAGAGACAGCTCCAAAGGGAGTGCATTGATTTTAACCCAAGTCACACTGTGCAATCCAGTTCCATTAATCAATGAGAGCTTTGCAGTTAGATTTCAATTGGATTGGGGACTGAACAAACAGTATGTCAATGAGAGATCCAGGAAGAAAACAGATGCTTGAGAAGTTGTCTGCTCACCTGATTATATGTGCTTCCAATTGCAAATGCTGGGTGTTCTATCACTTTGAAAGAATAAAAGCAGATTTTTTTAAAAAAAATCCCTATATTAAAAAACACAGATAGCTTTTTGAAAAAATTGCCACTAGCACACTAATATGCAAATTCTTATATTCAGGGCATTTGTTGAAAATGAAATGGCTCCATAAAGATTGGACGAACAGCTGCAAATCCATACATTAACTCTGTGAAAGTGTTGCTGTGTGGAAACTAGCTCTGCTTTAACTCATTTATCTTTCACAGACTTGAGATGGAAGCTACTCGAGGGCTGTTTCCACTCAGCAGCACCCCATGCATCAACCATAGTGTTTGGTTGCCTCCATTCCAGCATCAAGAAATTCATGCATGAAATGGCCCTTAATGTTGGAGCAGCTTGCAGAAGCCTGACCCACTAATTTCAAGGGGCTGGGGCATTTCCTGTAATGTCATGAGCCACTGCTTCTTAGTATATACCAGGGGTGCCCAAACTACAGCTTGAGGGCCAGATACAGCCCCTGACACCAATTCATCCTGTTGCGATGGCTCCCAGATGTGGGAGTGGCTGGCCGCAAAGAAGACACGCGAGACAATCGTGCGGTGAAGTCCAGCCCCGATCAGGGTCAGGTGGTACGTATTTATTTCCATGTCTCTGGGTGATACGTGCGTAAGATGTATAATACAGAAGGCTTGCATACGTGGCATTTTCCAGTGGACAAGACAATACCTGCTCTTGGACATTGGTGTCAAGTTCGGTGATTTGACTCTGGACTTTGCGAGAATTTTCCGTGAAGTTAAAACAACACATGTCCCGGACAGATTCGCAATCCAATTGGTGTAAGAGCAGCAAATAGTCAATTGCTGTGCGGTTGTCCAAAACCACATGTCTCAGTTCAGCCTGCTCTTGGTTTAACATGGCAATGGCTGATGAAGTGTGATTGATGGCTTTTGCTAGCGCGCACGCCAGCTGGCCAATTCTGCATGCATTGCCTACTTCCATTCCGGGCACCCCTATAATACTGACTGCTAGGGACATGTACTCTGCCTTGCTAAGCACAGTGATATCACTGTCACATGTCTCATCTAGCTGGACCGCTCATATAGGCCGTGCTAGCCTTGGGGTGACCGGGTTTGGGGGTGACCATCTCCCTTTCAGGGAGTACCAGGGTTAAGCGACTCACACAGCAGTATGAGTCAGACACATTAGCAGGTATGTAGTTCCAAATCCATTGATTACAAGTAAAAAACCATCCTGTAGGCAAAATAATATGAGCATACACATAACTGATTTTCTCTGTTTGGGCACATTTCCAAGTCTCTTTCCCGGGACTCAGGCAATGGTGGTGCAGCCCCTTGGCTGTGGAGCAGCCGGTCATCTTGGCACAGGGCATGCTTGGGCTGATGGCCACCCGAGGCGTGTAAAGGGTGACTGCATCAGCTGGCAAAGTCTTTGTTACCTAAGTCCCCCAGTTCGCGTAAGTCGCGTATGTGATCTGGTGGCGGTACCCAAACGCACACACCCATTCAGTGTCCCCAGCCTGCTCTCCCGGCATGCGGTAAACCGGGATCAGGCATGTACTTAATAAAGAAGCAGTGTCCGTGGTTTGTTGCAAGCAAAAGTCCGATTGGTTGACAAGTCCGGCTAGTTTCTCCCAAATGTTGTACTGGAGTCTGGCGGTTAAGTCTCCGCCAAATGCCAAGTCCCCATAAGAAGCTTGAACCCCTCCCCCCATCAGCAAGGAAAGGATCAAGATGACCATCAGGGAATTGTAGGTGATTTGAGCTAGCACTGCGTCCACCATGTTTTGCAGGGTGGGTTGAGTGTTTTGCTCCCTCAGGAGGGACAAGGCATCATCACACAAGGTCTTGACCATCCCCCAGGTCACTCTCTGGTCTGGTCTTGGACGGGTCATCTGCTCCGCCTGGGTCCTCTCATCAGGCTCACTCCCTCCATCTCGGGCAGGGGGTCCGGGATTGCTCGGTTCCATGCCATGCAGCTCAAAATGCGGTCTCACGCAGCAGCCCGGAATCCAGATGGGTCCTGTGGGGAATCAATGCATACCCTCTCCCCCATGTTATCAGGGGTGCCGGACCTCTCCAGGAGGGGTCTGGTGGCACCCTGAAGCGAACCATGGGTCACGGGAGGATTTCCTGCCATCAGAAATGCTTCTCCTGCGGGGTGCAGTCAGCAAAAATGTTAAGGTGGTTGTAAGTGAATAAAACTTTGTGCAGGCATTGGTGTGCCTGTTACTGGCTTTTCGGGGGGGACTATCTCCTCCCTTTCTGTTTGTTTTTCAATGTAGGACTTTAACGTCCGGTTCACCCGTTCGACAACGGCTTGTCTCTGGGGATTGCACGGAATGCCAAATGTGTGCTTTACATCCCAAGTTGCTAGGAATGTGGCTAGCAGTTTGGAACTATAAGCGGGCGCGTTATCGGTCTTCAGGTCGCCTGTTTTGCCCATGGCTGCGAAGCATGTCAAGAGATGTTGCTCTACATGGGTTGCAGCTTCTCCCTTCTGGGCCGTGGCCCAGGCAAACTGCGAAAAAGTGTCAATGGAGATGTGCATATACTGCCATCTCCCAAACTGTGGGACGTGCGTGACATCCATCTGCCAAATTTGGTTAGCTCCCATCCCATGCATTGTGGGCAGGAGCACACGATTTCTTGCGCTTGTGACAATGGAAAGTTAAGCTGCCTTGCTATCACTTTGGCATTTTGATGAAAAAATGCATGGCTTTGGATCGGGGTCGTAAAGACGCCCGAGACCGATTTCTGGTGAGTTTCCCTAGTGGCTGCGTCAGCCCTGCTGTTGCCCTCTGAAATGGGGCCAGGTAAATCCTGGTGGCTCCTAATGGGGGCTACATACAGCGCTTCTCTGCAATGCCGCAGGTGAAACTGCATGGTCAAAAATAGGCTCAACAAGTTCTTGTCTATGGCGGGAGTAATGTAAGCTCCCGGTAGACTGTGGATCAAATTCCTAAAATACTGACTATCCATGATGATGTTTAATGGCTCCTTGGCAAATGTTTTCAAAGTGAGGTTCGCTGCTGCCAGCTCTGCTCTCTGTGCTGATTTCTGCGGAAGTGTCAGCAGCCTTTTCCAAGTCCTTTCTTTGTGCTAAGTGAGAACTCCGTATACTTTTCCCCCATCGATGAATACTGTCTTGGCTCCCTGGAGGGGAGTCAAGGACAGCATTTCCTGCAACCTGATTGTCTGAGTCTGAAGTGAGACTAGTCTGGAGTCCTTTGGCAAATGGTATGCCAGGCTCCCCATGAACCCTTCTAAGGTGATGGGTAGGGTGACTCCCAGCTGCATTAGTTGCTGCATCTGCTCTTTATTAAATGGCACGACTATCTTGGCTAAGTCGTGTCCTGAAACGTCCCTTGCTCTCAGCCTCCCCTTATGAATGACTGTGGCTACCAATTCTTGTGGAGGAATGATGTTCCTGGAGGAGGTGTTTGGTAGGTACACCCATTCCACGACCCCCCCCCCCACTGGTGTCTATACCTAGTGCTCCTGCAAACATGGTGCCTGTTCTGATAATGTACAGATTTAGCATGGGGACGTATGGTTCCTCGCTAATCCTGTCTACCCATCGGTGGCTGAGAATGCTGTTTACTGCCTGTAATGTTTGCTTAGCCTCACGTGGGATGTGTATCCGGTCGGCTGGCTGCTTTTCTTGGGTTAGCAGGGAGAAAAGTGGCTTTAAGAGGTCTGTGTCTATTTTAAAATATGGCCTTGCCCAATTAATGATTCCTAAAATTTGCTGGAGTTCTACTAGCATGACTGAGTCCTTAATATTGATCTTAGGCAGCACTGGTGCTGCAAAAGATCAGAGCAGCAGATGTCCCAGATAAGAATAGGGTTTGGCTCTAATTACTGTGGCATCTGCTCCCATGTCCAACAGATGGTCAAAAGGCCTTTTATTCAAAAATACCTTAATGACCGATTGCTGTTTCCACTCTATGTTCTCTTCCACTGTCGCTATGATCTGGTATCCTTCTACTGCCGCTTCCTCTCTCTGGGAGTCTGGCCCGAATCCTGAATCTCCTCTGATCACTTCCTTGCCCCCACCTGGCAGATGATACGGAACCATGATCAATTGCACTACTGAATCCCCTTTGCTGATTGTCTGGGGTAGGTGTGTCCATAGCTGGACTTTGATGATGCCTGTGTAATCGGAGTCTATGACTCCCGGGATCACGAAGATCCCTTTCTTCCCTGCACTGCTTTGAGGCAAGACTAACCCTACTGTGCCTTGGGGCAGGGGACCTTTGTACTGAGTGTTAACTAAGTTGACTGTGCCTGGCAGGTAGCAAATAATGTCCTCCTGGCATTCTAGGTCTAACCCTGCACTGCCCTTGGTTTCTGCCTGTGCCTCGGAAATGCTGGTGGTGATTTTTGGGATGTCCACTCTGGATCCTCCAAGGCGGCGGTTGTCTCTATTTGGACTGGGGCTAGAGAAATGCCTGCGGCCCGGTTTTCCAAATTCAGGCAGAGACGAGCCCAATGAAAGCAGTTGTGGCATCTTGGGCACTGGGTGGATGGCATGGTCCACGGGAGGGCCGCCTCCCCTTTTGCAGGGCTGTTTTGACCTGCATTCTTTGGCGAAGTGTCCCATCTTGCCACACTGGTAGCAAGCTCCCTTGGGTTGGTTCCCCCCTTGCACGGCCTCCGCTAACAGCCTCATTTTATAGGAGTCCAACATCCGTGCAAGCACTGATCATATTGGTGAGCATCAAATCGGCTCTGTGACCCATTGCCTGCAAGATTTTGCAGCAGTCGAGGTTGGCATTGTCTTTTGCCAGCTTCATCATAAGCTCCTCTTGGGCCTCCTGGTTGTCTATCTGTCTGCTAATCACTTCCTCTAATTAGTTAATGAAGTCCATGTAGGGTTCCTGGCTCCCTGTTTGATGGTGGTGTAATTCTTAGCGCCTTTCCCAGTGGCAGGTACCTTGAGGTATGCCTTGAAGGCGACCTCAGAAGCCAGCTGGAGCGTGGCTGCCGGCAGGATGGACTGCGTCTGGATGGTATCGAACTGCCCTGAGCCATATAGTTGCTCGGGAATTACTGCTCCTCCCATCCTGGCAGCCCTAGCCTACGCTTTTAGCCGGTACTCACTGTCTCATAATAGGTACTGGCTGAGGTTCAGCATCATCCTCATTGTGACTTTCCATTCATGAGGGATGAGCGTGGTGGATTCCAACAGCTGCTGGAGTGTGCCCCTTGTGAATCTGCTTTGGAGCCCTGTATCTGTGATGGCTTTGCGGATTTCCGCAAGCAGTTTGTATGGAATAGGCATGTATACCGCCAGCTGATTGCCCATGATGGCATCCATCTCTAGGTGGACTGGGCACAGCATCTGAAGCTCGGCCAGTTCTGTGGCCGGCAATTCCCCCTTGCGTAGCTCTTCCTCTACCATTAACTGGAAGGGATTCTTAGTGACCCGGGAAGCGCCTGTGCTTCCTAGGTTTCTGCCTGTTCCTGCGGCTTCTGCAGCTGCCGCAGAAGGGGAGTCCCCCAAGCCCCTATGTCTGAACTGGATGGTCAGGTAGAGACACGCTGGGGCTGATGGTTCTATGTATGCTGGGGGTTTCTCGGTCTCTACCCGGGCTGGACTGACTGCTGCAATTATCTGTCTACACTTGCTCCAAGTCCCTATGATTTTGGCGGGCACTTGGGGTTCTTCCTTGAGGCATTTCCCTACTCTGTCGCAAATCTCTGGATACATCGTGCCTGCTTCTGGGTAGAACAGACAGTGTTCCCCCAGATGCATCACCAGGTCTGTCAGGCGGTTCCTCCTCACCTTTATCTGAAACTGCCTGGCCAGGGCTTCGAGCTCCTCCACCTGAGCCCGCTGCCTGATGGTCGAGTCCCCCCCCCCCATGCAAGCCCCTATTACTACCTGATTGGGGGTTCCCCAGATTCGCTTCTGCGGGACTAGTTCAGTGTGCCTTTAGGTACGACGGCCGGGCGGGTGATGCACAGGACGATGTCCCTCAGGTCTGGTCAGTGGATCGGGATCGCGGCTATGGCTCTCTGCCATGGGCTTCTGCTGCTCTGCCTCTGCTGTTCAGGATTGTGGCTCTCCCTTGGCTTTGGAACGCGTCCATTCGGATACATGGACTCTGCTGGGCTTGTGGTCTCATTGGCTTCCTTGCTTCAAGATCGTCGCAGCCTCCGCTAGTGACCGTGCTTGGCCTAGCCTCGGGATCACGTCAGGTTCTGATCCGGGTACGTTCCGATCAGAATCACGTCAGGGTCACCAGATGTTGCGATGGCTCCCAGATGTGGGAGTGGCTGGCCGCAAGGAAAACACATGAGACAATCGTGCGGTGAAGGCCAGCCCCGATCAGGGTTGGGTGGTACGTATTTATTACCATGCCTCTGGGTGATACGTGCATAAGATGCGCGGGACCCCTAATACAGAAGGCTTGCATACGTGGCATTTTCCGGTGGACAAGACAATACCTGCTCTTGGACATTGCCCTGTGGTTAATAGACAACCCACAACTAATTAAGGTCTGGGCTGGCGAAACCCATTGTTCCTGCCCTATCTCGGAGCCTTATGTGTATTGACTCCGAGTGCCTAGCTTCTCCTGTTGTCTGGCACGGCTTATTTGCCCAACTTAATCTGTAGTCAGAAGCGGAGGATTGTGTATTTCCATTAGAGTCATCATCTAGGTTTTTGCTCCGTTTCTACTGTAACCGTCAGCCAAGGCTTTATGATTCACCCCCCAAACTAACTAACTAGCCTGCACCCCAATTGCCTTTCCTGCCAAGCCTGGTTGGTCCCCGGATCTGTCGAAAGCCGAGCAAACTCCTGGGGAAAGGTTTGGCCAATTATTTCAGCGGGCAACCCACACATCTGGCCCACAAAGCCCTCATCACTCCTGGAAGCAGAAATAAAATGTGCCTGTGCGGGCATGTTTTACTTCCACTTCCAGGAGCGACGAAGTCTTTGTGGGCTTGATTAATTGGCATCAGGGGCTGCATCTGGCCTTAGTAACTAGCTCCCTGAACCACGTGATCGGCCCGCAGCCTGAAAAGTTTGGGCACCCCTGATATAAAAACAGCACACCATGTGACTAAAATGTGATTAAAATCTTGCTCAGTGGGTTTACTTTTAAATCCCAGCATTATATAAATGGAGTGACATTTGGTGGCAGGCTGCAGGGAAATCTTTGGGAAACAGCATGCCTCATTTCCCTAAAAATTAGTCAAGTCAAGATGTTCGCTAAACTGCTAGAGGAGCAAATATCAAACTGATTTCCAAGTCTATTTGTGTTTATTTTTTGAAATGAGAAACTATTATTTGGGGTTAACTCAAAGAAACAGAGCTTGCAAATTTACTTTTAAGAGTTACTCGTTCATGTTACTAGTTACCATGTTTATAAGGTCACCCATTGTTGTTATTTCTTATGTTAAAAAGTTACTTGTTGCATTACTCATTTTTTCCTCATTACGTTCAGTAAGGGAAAGCTGAATTATAAAGATTTGGCTCTCATGTAGTTTGAATCGCAACCTCAGTGAAATTTGAAAACATAATGAACTAGCAAAGGTTGCCCGGCGTTGCCGGGCTGTTTTAAATGGTGTTGGAAAGTTTTTGTTGTTGTTGTTGTTAATGTTTGTAAAGAAGAGGTTAGTCTATAATTGAATTTTTTTACATTTTTATTTATACAAAAATTTTTTGATGGCCTGTTATAAACTGTGATGAATTTTGTTTGGTGTTTTGGTTTTGTGGATGAAAAAAAGAATAAAGGATGATATACTTTTTTGAAAAACTCTTGGGGCCTTTTGTGTGGGGCTATTGTGTCTTTTTTTTATTATTGTGGGCAGCAAGTGCTGCTGGTAAGGGTAGGTTTCCCCTTTAATATCAGTGGGGGGGGGTTGTGATCCCCCTCTCCGCTGGCTTCCTTGGGTTTGGGAGGGTTGGGTTGAGAAAAGGGGTTTGTCTCCCCAACCCTCCCGGACCCAGGAGAGCCATTGAGAGGGGGATTCCCACCCCAACTCCGTTTTTAAAGAGAAGTAACTGCTTGGTTTCTTCTCTTTAATATGGGGCGTGTGTGTGGGGGAGGGGAATTCCCTCTCTGCCAGGTCCCCTGGGGTCAGGAGTGTTGGGGAGACAGGCTCCTTTGGTCCCCCCAACCCTCTCAACCCCAGGGGAGCCAGTAGAGAGGGGGAGCACAACACCCCCCCACCCAGTGATATTAAAGGGGAAACTCCTATTAGGAGCTTCAGGCACCATTGGGGAGGGGGGCTTTGGTTCCCGCGGCTTGGCAGATTTGCTCTTCCGGTGTTTTTGTTTTGTTTTAATCTTTGGGCGCCAGCTTCCTCAGTGTTCTGCACGCTCATGGCACGCAGGACGCTGGGGCTTGTAGTTATGGGTTGGTGCTTTGTGTTTGCACTGCGTTTTTTAAAAATGGTTTTCTTTTGATTGGCTGTGGCGCGTTTCCGAACGCTGCGCCGTGCGAGAGCCTCTCAGCCTGATTGGCTCTGGCGCGGCGCGGCACAAGGAATGTTGGGAAGTTAAGTTGTTTCCCTTTTTTCGCGTTTGTGGGGCTGTTGCCCCACTGCCGGTTTTCTCAATCCTTCGTTGACCTGCAGACCCAGATTGGCCATGTGCAGGAAGGGTGAGTGCAGGCAAGTAGGGCGAGGCATAGCAACCTATAGCCAGTTCTAACGGTTAACCCTTGGTTTTATAGGTTAAGATATTCTCATTATACATATTCTCATGTATTCACCAGCTATATGAAAGATGGAATTCCAGCCCACTGAGTTATTTGTACTTGGAGGAACAATGATCACATAGATATAAAAGAAAATGCACTTATTGAAAATTCTAGCTGGAATACCTTTGCTTAGTCAGTTACTGAGGATGATTCACATAACCTGGAAATGTGATTTGCTGAAGTTCCAATCATTCACAGTTAAAGAATGCTGAACTTTGCTTACTATAACCTTCTGAAATCCTCCAGGTATTCAAGTGAATCATGTAGTTCTGTTTGTTCTTTCAGCCTTGAACAGCGTCATGTCTAGCTACCCAGTCAACAAATAAATTCCTTCACTTGAGAGGTTTGCTGGTTGGTAGTTGCCTTAATTGAGCTTCTTTTGCTTTTCTTTATTTCACACTGGGCCAATGACTGGAAATGTTCTATATGCTAGTAAACAATCAACCACTTAGACCAAAATGTCATGAGCATTCTTCTTTATGTTCATCCTGATTTTTCAGAAAGAATTATACAAAACCTATGGAGAAATTCTACTGATACTTCTATTTTCCAGCAAGAGATATCTTAAGAAAAGCCAGCAGCTGAAACAAAGTAGGCCTGCTTCTCTGTGGGCTTAAATAGTTGACTGCTTTCTGAATATTTAGAGACAGTTGGTAAGGTCAGTGTTCTTATTTTCTGTCTTTATTTTATATACTTATATCTCTTCTTTCCACCACAACATGGCTCTTGAGACATTTAACAGCAGTAAAATTCAAATAAACAAATAACAACAAATAAAGACTTAAATTACAAATTAAAATCATGTTACTAAAAAAATCACAAAAGAAGTCACAACCTCCTTTAATGACAACTCAGCATAAATGTCAAAAGGTCTGTCTAAATAATAAGGTATTTTTACCTACTGGTGAAAAGCATACTGAGAGTCCAGAGCCTCAGCATGGGTAGCAAAAAAAGGCCTGTTTTATGTACCTACCAAACTTTCCTCTAAACATGGCTGGTCTAAGAGAGAGCCTACCTTAAAGATCTTAAACCCTGGATAGGCTTGTTGGGGAGAGCAAATTCTTTCACATAGACTGGGCACAAAGCTCTGTATTGTTTTAACCAAGACTTTGACTTTTGCCTGCAAACAGACTGGTAGATGGAGAAACTGTTGTCCCAAAGATGGCACGTGTTCTTTGTAATTAGTGATAGTCAACAGTCTGGTACAATGTTCTAGAGCAACTGAGGTTTATGAACATTTTCAAAGGCAGCCCCATTTCAACAGTCCCAAAAAGATGCATCTAAGTTATGAGTCACTACCGTCAGATCTGACATTTCCAGGAAAGGGAGCAATATATGCATGAAATCACTGTGCAAACACATTCCTGCCAAGGTTGAAACCTAGACTTCTAAGTTCATGGCTAAAGCCATGCATACAGTCTCCAGAAATGAACCTAATTCTTTCAGGGTTTCATCACTCCATACAACTCATCTGAATTCCTGTTCCTTTGATCAGACTTTTGACTAACCAGAAGCAGCGCTGTCTTCTCTGGCTTCATGGCTTCAGGAGGTGGTGGCTTTTTTATACTGATGATAGAGACTGCATTTTGAGTGGTACTACCTCATTAAGGATAGATACCAATGAAGTTAATAGTGACTTTATAAAACTGACCAGCTGGGAGAAAAAATTAACAAGATATAAGCTACATGCATCCTCTCTCTCTATTATAAAGCTTCTCGCATCCCCAGAGGTCTCAGGATGCAGAAGGGTCCCACTTACTTTATGGATAATAATTAATTTAACACAAAATGGGCAACAATTTTGGATTAGTGTTCCTTTGATTTCATCCTTCTGATCATTTAATCCTTCTGATCAATGTAGTAAGGAGATAGCCTCCAATGGTGGTGAAATTGAAACACTGGAAATGGATTTACAGCAGGCCACTCCTTAAGCTTTGTTTGAACAGAATATTAAGGAGATGGATCAAAACAAAGTCTTTCATGGATACTGTCAAACAATTCAAGAACAAGAAATTTGAGTGTGATGGAAGGGACTACTCTCAATCTAAGGTATACAGGTGGCTATTTTAGTCAGACACTCAAAAGAATTGTGTGTCATGGGGGCGTTCCAACATGGCAGGCTGATTAGCTGCAATTTCCACCAGTTCTTCAAAGGAGGGCTGTTTAAAGTGGCTCAATGTTGTTAAAAGTGGACAAATAGAAATAAAAATTATCTAAAAATAAACTGTACCGGGTTGGCTGCGGCTTAGGAGATTTTTGCCCCAAGAAGAGTGGGTATTTTGGTCTTTTGATCTCTCTCGGCTTCGAGCCTGGAGCGGAGCGCCGTGTGGAGTGCCGGGAGGAACTGCAGGTTTTGCTCAGCTTTGGGAGGCAAGACCAAAAGATACTGAAAGAGGCAACGGGCAGGATGAGCTGTTTCTTGGAGTTCGATTTTGGAGCGGAGCACTGAGCGTAGGAAACCAGGCTGGTAGAAGTGAATTGTTGGAAAATGAGAGCAAGAGCGAAAGTGACGGGCGATTTTGGAGGAGTGACTTTATCGGCTCGACTCCGCTCTGGTGCGCTCAGCCTTGCATGGCTGTGGGATCCAAGATTGAGCGAGAGAAAGTTGGGGCGGAAGCGGTACTGACCCAAGGAGAGTGTTGAGAGTGATCGGACAGAGGTGGACGAGAGCTAGTTGTGGATGAGTGGCTCAGGATCGGAATAGCGGAGAATTCATAGTGTCAGCGGATAAGTGAAGTGAAGGAGAAAGAGGGAACGGGTGGATGAGCCAACAAGCAACAATCAAACAAGTGGGCAAGTGGAGCTAATAGGGTAAGTCCGGGGGGGGGTGTCTTGATGGAGGGAGTGGAAGCAAGCCTCAGTCAGCTCCATCGGCACCTATTAGGCCTCGAACGGTGCTACGTGGAGTTTGGTGGAGCTGGAGGGTCGGCGTTGGACATATAACATCTGGCCGTGAGAGTGGGAGTTCCCTCAGTGTTTTGTTTTCTTTTTCGATTAGACTGGCAGATTAACATGTATATTTCTCCGCTATATATCAGCAGTGTGAATTTTTTATATTGTGAACCATTTGGCATAAAAGTGGCGCTTTTTTCTTTTTTGAAATTGCTCTGTTATTCTCTCACTGCTATCTATCTACAGGACCTTAAGGCGGATACAAAATTGCTGCAGCATTAAATTTGTTTCAACACCTCACAGGGTGTGTGTGTGTGTGTGTGTGTGTGTGTGTGTGTGTGTGTGTGTATGTGTGTATATATATATATATATATATATATATATATATATATATATATATATATATATATATATATATATATATATATATATATATATATATATATATATATATATATATATATATATATATATATATATATATATATATATATATATATATATATATATAAAATTATTTTTCTTTACTTTTCCTTCCTTTTGATTTCTAAGAATTAAGAGTGGGTATATTTAAATTAAGTCTAAACATATATGATATGTACTGTCTATTATCTGTAATTGGAAGTGTAAGTGGATGAGTTGCTGGGGAAGAGGTAAAGAAAAAGAAAAGGAAAAGAAAGCAGGTTGGTTGAGAGATAGAGAAACATCATCTGACAGAAGTTATCGAAGACTTGTATGGTTAGAGGTAGAGAGTGATGCAATGAAGAAGACTTTGCAACAGGAGGTGATTGATGCTACGGAGCAGGAGAGAGTGAGGAAGATTTTACAACAACAACAGCAAAAGCAACAACCAGGAGCTATTGCTAAATCTACAGTCACAACCCCAATAACAACAGCAACAGTGATAACAACAGCAGCAACAACAACAGCAACTACAACTATTGCTAAATCACCAGCCACGATCCCAATAACAACAGCAACAATGAGTTATGGAAAGTAAAAAAAGGAGAAACAGGAGTGGAGGGTCTGGTGAGTAAGATTTATAAAATATTAAATTTGGAATGTGTGTCACAAGATAAATTAAGGCTAAATGGGAGCAAGATTTAAATTTGAAAATCTTGGACACAAACTGGAAATTAATGTAGAAAAGAAGGATTATGAAAACAATATCCCTGACCCCAGTGAGATTAAATCAAATTGATAACACTAAGAATAATCTATGTTGGAGGTGTAAGAAAAGTGTAGGGACTTATTTGCATATGTGGTGGTATTGTGAGGTAATAAAGGGGTTTTGGGATGATATTGAAAAAGAAATGGTTGGAATAATTGGAGAGGAAATCAAGTTGGGACCGGGTACCATCATGTTGATAAATTTGGAGGAAACTAATTTAGATAAAGATAAAAAGGATTTGTTATCAAATATGATGACAATAGGGAGATTGTGTATTGCAAGGAAATGGAAAAATGATGAGAGTATTAGACCAGAGGAATGGTACGAGGAAATGTGGCAATTGGCTTTGAATGACAAATTAACATGGGAATTGAAGGAAAAGAAAGGGCTTATTAAAGAGAATAGATTCTGGAAAATTTGGAAACCGTTTGTGGAGTATGTGTTGAGGAAAAGAGGAAGTAGTTGTCCAGTACCAGATCAAAGGAAGTTTTGGATGCAATAAAGCATCATTGAGATACGCCATATCCCCCTAGGGCTTTGTATATAACACAGGGTGGAGTTAATTGTTATGTTATGTTATGATATAAAAGATGTATACTTCAAATATTTCAGATATATTGCCAAAAGTTGTTGAAAATACTATTTTAAAATGAGAAAGTTAATAGAGTGAGGTTGAGTAGTAATATATAATTTTTTTTCCTTTTCCTAATAAGAATAAATATAGCAATATTATAAGTAGTTAACAATTGATTGGATGAGGTTATATGTCTTTTATATGTTTTTCTTTTTGTATGTTGTTTTTAATGTTTTATATGTTTGTTTTTGCAAAAGTTAATAAAAAAATTATAAAAAAGAAAGAAATGTGTGTCATGGAGACAACCTATATCTGAATCGGACTTTGATACTACAGTCAGTGAAGGAGTTATGTCGTCAAGAGAAGAGCAACCAACATGGACATATCACTTTAGGAATCCCCAGAACTGTCAGCAGCCTTTTTTAGGATGCCGCCAGATGAATCCAGGATGCAAAAAGACTCTTGATTTTTAATTTTTCCTCTAGGGTTTGAATAAAAGGAAAACAGAGCTTTTGAATCTGGGGCTTAGTTATGTGCCAACCCCAATGTATTGTTCTTTCCAAACCAGGATTGATATACATAAATTAATAAGATTACTTAAATTGAAAGTCTTTTTTAAGGGTTTTGAGCCAGCTTTTAGGGATATATTTTCCCCCAAATCTTCATTTTGCCCTAACATCGAAGAGTCTTTTATAGATGTGTTTCAAAAATTGGTTCCCACTTCATCGGCCCGGGGATGCGGGGCAGCTGCGTCGCCCACGCCCCTCCCGTGCTTGAGCCAGGAGGGGTTGAAAAGGAGCAGACGCCGGACTTGCCGCTACCGCCGCCGCGTTGCCTGCCCCGGGACCCACTTCATCGGCCCGGGGATGCGGGGCAGCTGCGTCGCCCACGCCCCTCCCGTGCTTGAGCCAGGAGGGGTTGAAAAGGAGCAGACGCCGGACTTGCCGCTACCGCCGCCGCGTTGCCTGCCCCAGGACCCACTTCATCGGCCCGGGGATGCGGGGCAGCTGCGTCGCCCACGCCCCTCCCGTGCTTGAGCCAGGAGGGGTTGAAAAGGAGCAGACGCTGGACTTGCCGCTACCGCCGCCGCGTTGCCTGCCCCGGGACCCACTTCATCGGCCCGGGGATGCGGGGCAGCTGCGTCGCCCACGCCCCTCCCGTGCTTGAGCCAGGAGGGGTTGAAAAGGAGCAGACGCCGGACTTGCCGCTACCGCCGCCGCGTTGCCTGCCCCGGGACCCATTTCATTGGCCCGGGGAAGTGGGGCAGCTGCGTATGAACTTTGTTTAAGTGTATGCTGTATTTTTTCTTTTCTTTTTTGAATTGTATTTTGTAATTTTGAAACTGTGTAATTTTCTATGATATGTTGTGAAGCCGCCCTGAGTCGGCTTAGTGCTGAGTTGGGCGGGGTACAAATTAAATTGATTGATTGATTGATTGATTGATTAGACAGACAACTTGGAAGGATACCGTGGCCTTGTTCAAAAGGTTTCAAAAGCTTTTGAGCTAAGTTATACTCTATTAATAAGGATGCCATTCCCCTCTTCAATTCAGTATTTTTCATTCACAAAAGGGACCATAATTGAACCTGTGGTCAAACTGAATCAGATTTAGATACTCTGACTCATTCAAAAATCTCTGGAGCTGAGATGTGACCACACACTTTAGCACCTTGCCCAAGAACGGAACATTGAAAACTGACTGGTGAGGTTAATGGAGGATTTTTTTACAGGTTGTGGGTGGGTGGGACAGTGGTTACTATACCTTAGTGCTAAGAGGCATGTATCAGCACCATTACCCACCCATCCACCCTTTCCCCTGGCTATTTTTTTTTTATAATGCAGAAAAGTCAATGGTTGACTACAGCTGTCACTAAGAATCTTATATTCTATCATCAGAGCATACAAACTGAAAGGCATACATTATAACTGGATGAGGAGATGCCAAAGTCACATCAACTGGAGCTGCATCAATTATGACATCCAACTCAGAATGGATCTGAACTATACCTTTGAAGTACCGTTGAAAATGGTTTAAGTGGGTGATTGAGTGCTCTACACATTCTTATGGTTCAGAAAATGATAGACCTTTGATTGCTCTAGAAACTGATTTTAATTTCATCTCCATAGAGGAAGTATTTTACTTGTGAGCATTTTCACTCATCACACATTCAGATACCTTCATAAATATCTATGTTTTCTTATATGCACCAATTCCTGCAAATGCAGAGGATATAAATGCCTAGATTTGAAGGTATAGGCACAAGATCCTGTATGTTCCATATCACAATATATCACTTAGCAGGTGTGTGTGTGTGTGTGTGTGTGTGTGTGTGTGTGTGTGTGTGTGTGTGTGTGTGTGTGTGTGTGACATATTGGTCCCTTGCATCAAAGGCAGCAGAATCTTGTGGCTCCTTAAAACTTAACTAGCATTATTGGGCATAAGCTTTTGCTGATGGCAGCCAGCTTTTTCAGGTGCATCTGCTAGATGCATGTTAATCTTTAAGATCTTGGCTATTTTACTTCCCATCCCTGAGTTCATGTGCAGGTGAAGGTCCTTTGTGTGTGTTTGTGTATATATGCACACACGCGTCAGGATCTTCAACGGGTCTTCTAGGGTGCTAAATCCAGTTCCTGGTTCTCAGAACTCTGGCTGCAGATGGAGCAGCTGGGTCAGCTACCAAAAAGAAGGGCGGGTGTGTCTAAGATTTAGCCTGATAGTCCTCCCCTTTTTGGAAGATGCTCTCTTGGTCAGGCGTGGAAAGGAGCAGAAGGGGGAGACACCCCCCCCCAGCCAAAGCACAAAGGATGCCCGTAAACCAATTTTGAGTGCCTGGGAGTGGCACTACTGAGAGCCAAAGAGGATCCTCCTTGCTACCCCTGCGGTCCATCTATTCATACCAGGCAATGGAAAACCACCACTTCCTCACAGATGTTATGTTGAAACAAGGTGTGCATTATTAAGATGATAAAACATTCAACAGTACGCCAGCTGTACACCAGATGGGAGTTAGATTAAAATCATACCTAGTCCCCCCCAGGGATGTTCCATTGCTGAAAATATTTGGCAGACTGGCCTAGATCCAAAAAAATCATTTAAACATTAGGCTGCCCAGACAATGAAGTTTGGTAAGGATTCCTAAGATTTATAGCATCTGATAATCTAATTCCATTGGACATGGATCCAAAATCCTTAATAGGTAGCTATTATATGTTACTATGCTAGTTATACTGAGAAAAAAGGTAAGGAATTATTCATAAGAACATAAGAACAGCCTTGCTGGAACAGGCCACAGGAGCCCATCCAGTCCAGCATTCTGTCTCACACAGTGGCTCACCATTTCCTTCAGGGTATTCCCAAGGAGATGCCTTCACCTGCTTAGGATTCCCTGGAAATGGCATTGAGAGATATCCTGCCTATCTCTCCAACCCCGAGGTTGTCCTTAAGTATCCATAATTATAGCCATTGATACCCTTGTCCTCCATGAACTTGTCTAATCCTTTCTTAAAGCTGTCAAGACTGACAGCTGTCACCACTTCTTCTGGCAGGGAGTTCCATAGACCAGTAATCCTCTGGGTGAAAAAGTATTTTCTCTTATTTGTTTGAAAACTAGTACCCAAAAGTTTCATCGAGTGTCCCCTAGTTCTAGTCTTGTGTGATAGGGAAAACAGTTTTTCCTTATCTACTTTGTCCACACCGTGCATGATTTTATAAACTTCAATCAGGTCACCTCTTAGACGCCGTCATTAAAGAGTGAAAAGGTCCAACCCTTGCAGCCTCAGATGGTAAGGAAGGTGTTTCAGTCCCCTAATCATTCTGGTTACCCTCCTCTGCACTTTCTCCAACACCACAATATCCTTCTGGAGGTATGGCGACAAGAACTGTACATAGTATTCCAGATGGGGCCTCACCATAGATTTATAAAGAGGCAAAATGACACTTGCTGACTTATTTTCTATACCCTTCCTAATGATCCCTAGCATTGAGTTTGCTTTTTTCACTGCTGAGGCACACTGGGTTGACACCTTCATTGAGTTGTCCACCAGGACACCAAGGTCCCTTTCCTGGTTTGTCGCAGAGAGTTCAGACCCCATCAGTTTATAAATGTAATTGGGGTTTTTTGCCCCAACATGCATCACTGTGCACTTACTAATGTTGAAGCTCACTTGCCACTGTTTTACCCACTCCCCCAGTGTCAAGAGATCTCTCTGGAGCTCCTCACAATCTCCCACAGTTTTCACTACCCTGTATAATTTAGTGTCATCAGCAAATTTGGGTACCTTGCTTTTTACTCCTACCTCTAGATTATTTATGAAGAGGTTGAAAAGCAGGGGTCCCACTACTGAACCTTTACTTCCCTCCACTTGGAGAAGTGTCCATTTAGTGCTACCCTCTGTTTCCTGTCCCTTAGCCAGTTGCTGATCCAGGACAAGACCTGTCCCTTTATTCCATGACTGGTAAGTTTATTCAAGAGCCTTTGGTGTAGGACCTTGTCAAAAGCCTTCTGAAAGTCCAGATAAACAATGTCAACTGGATCCCCCTTATCCACATGCTTGTTGACACTCTCAAAAAATTCCAACAGATTAGTGAGGCATGATTTGCCCTTGTAAAAGCCATGTTGGCTCTCCTTTAGCAACGCCTTCTCTTCTATGTGCCTATTAATTCTATCTTTTAGGATGGTTTCCATCACTTTACCTGGGACACATGTCAAACTGACAGGTCGGTAATTTCCTGGATCACCCCTGGATCCTTTTTTGAAAATTGGTGTTACATTCGCTACCTTCCAGTCATCAGGCACAAAGTCTGATTTGAGGGAAATATTATATATTTTGGCTAGGAGATCAGCAATTTCATCTTTAAGTTCCCTGAGAACTCATAGATGGATGCCATCTGGTATTCAGCTGATAATTCCTCTAGTTTGTAAGGCCCAATTTTCTGGCATGACTTTTGCTATGCATTAAGATATACATACAGTCTGTCTCATTTACAGTGCACTTCACAGTAACCTCTCATATTTTCACACAAGTTCCCAGCACTGTCACTTTCCTAGTTTGATCATCTTCAAATGATTTGTGTGTCTGTCCTTTGAATTCTCGACTAACACCTCATTCTTCAGGTATGGAAAGCAGAATAATATTCCAGCAACATTCTCAAAGTCTGGTTTTAATAATCACCATAGTACTGCCTGCTCTACCAACAGAGAAAGGTAACAGACTGCCCTTAAACCACCACCTCCTTTATTTTATTTTGTGGCCCCTGGCCATCCCACGACTTTGAACTGGCTACATACATTGCTGCAGTTGCAAAGAAGGAGGACAAAGTCCATAGGAGCTGTCAGGAAGTAGCGAGAACCAACATGCTGCTAAAGATCTAAGAACTGAATGCTTAAGACAAGGAGGAGTGGTGGGTCTTAGTAGTGGCTGAGACAGATCTGGTCAGAGAAAGTAGCAAGCAGGGCAGCCATGTGGACAGAGGTGGAGCAGAGAGTATCAAAAATGTTCTGCCAAAAAGGGAGGCAGGCACTGGGTCTGATTGTCACAGCAATGAGCTGAAGGTCTTCTACCTGTGCAATTACAAAGGGTGCCCATTCTCCCTGGCTATTCTTTCTTGTGGGTGGGATCTTCTGTCACTCTCATACATGTTGGAATGGCCCATGGAGGCTGGAATGACTGGCAGCAAGGAGGCACGTGAGACGAATGTGTGGTGAAAAAGTCCAGTCCCAGCCTAAGCCAGGTGGTGCATTTAATACTCTCCTCCCAGGAGTTTGAGTGCCAAGGTTTGACATCACTCAGTAACATAAGGCTTTACGTGGCATTTCTGTTCGTCAAGATAACACTTGTTTCCTGACATGAATCAGGAGGTTAAAGGACAACCCACAGTAAACAGAGGTCAGGCGACACTCATTGTTCTTGCCTATCTCAGAGACCATCTGGTCTCCGGTGAAGCTAGCTTCCTTAGCTGATGACTCAGTGAGTTACTTAACCCAGCCTTATCCATGGCCAGAAACAGAAGGGCGAATTCTACCCTGGAGTCAGCAACTTTTAACTTTTGCCTTTGCTCCCCAAAACCTCCAGCCAAGGCCTTTATGAATTATGCCAATTAATCTAAGCCCGATTTCCCAATTTCTCTTCCATTAATGCCCGTGTTGGTTCTCCAGCCATGTGCGTTAGCGAGTGAATGAATCAGGAAGAGAAATGTCCAATCTAGGCGGGCATACTACATTCCCTCCTGTTTAAATTTTTAAATCAGCCTGGCTAAGGGCTTGGTGGATGTAGGGCATGATCTTTCTGGGTGTGAGGATCTCTTGGGGGTCCTGATATGAGGGGCACCTTGGCAAGAGTGAAGGAATGCATCGTGCAAAGTAGCAAAGCATAATCCTCACTGCTATGATGATTGTTGCTCAGTCTGGACCCACCTCAAAGAGACCCAGGACTATAGTACTAGCCCAATTGTATTTTTCAACGTGTCCATTGACAACTTGAAGAGTCAGTATTTGCAGCAGTCCAAGTAAAGCTAGGTTGTGAGCTTAACTGAGAACATTGTCCTTTGAAATAACATTGAGCATTCTTATGTGTGTGCGTGCGTGCAGTGTCCACGTGGTGGATCCCAAGACCCTCTCCCCTTGGGGTAAAATAGGGATGCCAAAATCATCTAAAAATGGAAGAATGGATGGCTGGGCTGATGTCATCTGTGATGGCTGATGTCATCTTTGGCAATGTCTGCGCTTGCTGCGCTTGGTCTTGGATTGGGCTCCCAGAAATAGACCTGCATAGGAGAGAAGACTGGCTGCAAGCGCAGCCTTGGAGATAAAAAGATCTGAGAGAGTTAGTTTTTTGTAACTATTTTGTAACTATATAGCTGAGGATAGTTGTAGACGGGGGGCTTCCCCCTTCATTTTACTGAAAGAAAAGACAGTGTGGGTTAATTCATTGCTTGACCTGACACAGCAAAAGGTGCCATTGAAATGCAGAACTTCCTGGTTCCTTCTAGAAAGTAAGAATGTTAGGTCCTGAAAGAAGGGATTCTTATGAAATCTTCCATGTCTGGGGGAAGGCTGTGAATGTTGGAAAAATCAGTAATTATAACTACATACTGACTATCTGTTTTCAAAGCCTGGCTTTTGTGTCAAGTGAGAACTCTCCTATCAGTGAGTGCTGCCTTGGATCCTTGGAGTGAAATCAGGGACAGTATTCTCTATGATTTGATTAAACTAAGTCTGAAGCGGGACCAATTTGGGGACCTTTGGTTAATGCATGCTAGGCTCCCCTTGGGCTTCCTGTGCATGGCATGCAGGAACAATGGCAGACTGAACTGCCTTGCTAATGCTTGGGCCTTCCGGTGGAAGAACACATGGCTTTGGACCGGGGTCATGAAGATGCCTGAGACTAATTTCTGGTGTTCTTTTTTTTGTAACTGCATCAGCTCTGTTGTTGCCCTTTGGGGCTAATGTGGGCTACATACAGCTCCTCTCTGCAGTGCTGCCAATGAAATTACATCGTTGCATTAGCTGTGGCGTAAGCCCTTTATTGATTGGCACGATCATTTTGGCTAAATTGTGTCCTGAAATGTGGTGAATAGCTGTGGCTACCAACTCCTGTGGAGGGACGGCTTTGGCCCCCCCACTGGGGTCTATACCCAGTGCTTCTGCGAACATGGTTGCTGCTTTAATAATGCACAGGTTTAGGATGTGGGTGTGTGGCCCCCCGCTACCATTCCCCACTCATGGAAGGCTGAGAATGCGGTTCGCTGCCTGGAGCACCTGCTTAGCCTTGCACGGAATGTATTTCCGATGGGCTGGCTGTTTTCTTTGGGTGAGCAGCAAGAAAAAATGGCTTTAAACGATTTGTGCCTATTTAAAATATGACCTTGTCCAATTAATGTTCCCTAGAATTTTGCTGGAGTATTAGCCTGGCTGAGTGTTTAATATGGATCTTAGGCAAACCTGGTTTTGCAGAAGATTGGGGCAGCCGATGGTCAGCAGTCTGCACTTCCTCAGGAGCTAGATTAATTCTTTTTTTTCCCCTGTGCTCTGGGAGTTGCAAAATGTGTCGCTGCCTAATTTGGGGCACTGTGATCAATAACCATAAAATGACAGGCTAAAAGTTTAGAAGAACAAACAAACTAAAAAGACAATCTTGGTTGAAAATATTAGAATGAAGAAACATGTTAAACATTTCATACAATGTATTCTAATGACAAGGAGAGAGTCAGAGGATGAAAAAAGTCAGAGATTAACTTCTCAATGAGAATGTAACACCTCCTTATCAGTTAGCACCCCCTTGAATTTATTTCGCTGTGGAGAAAGATAGCAACCCTTGTCCATGAAAGGTTAATTAACTGAAGTAGCTGTAGAAAAAACATTATACCATACACAAAAAGGTTTGGACTTGGTCCCAGGCATGTTAAGACTGCAAGGAAATAAATTGCCATTGAAACGTGGCACTTTGGAGAAAAGTCTGCAAAAATAAAGCATTATTCATGTCATATCCTTCCTCCTTTATACCTGGTGCTTAGGCTGCTAAGCAAATGGTTAGGCAAAGAAGTTTTGCCCACCACTCTTTCTCATAGCTTCCGCAGCCTGCTGTGAATGAATCAGGACTGGGGCAACCTTTTAGTGGCCATTGAAAGCAATGTATCTAACACATGAATAGAGTTAACTGTCACCTTCCTTATGACTTTTAGAACACAATACCTGGCATTTCACATTTAATGTTGCAACATTATGACAAAACCATTCAGACACATAGCAACCTTCAACAATCTCTCAACCATACTTGGTGCACCACGCATGCATTCTCATTCATGCATTTTTGGATATGAATACACATTCCTACCTGGGTGATCTCCCCCCCCCCCGGTCTGCAGTGTTTTGCTCTAACCCATGAGGAAATGATTCCTTGCTGCCTAATTTAGGCGATTTTCAGAGGGCTGGTTACAGCCACTCTGGGCTTCTCTGCTTAGGAGGGAGTTTTTCTGCGCTACTTTGATGCAAGACAAGTTCCACTGCGCTTTTTGGCAGTGGTTCCTGTGCTGGGAGCTAACTGAATGGGCTGTGACTGGCAGGTTGCATATAAAGTCTGCCTGGAATTCTGGGTCTAATCCTGTACTGCCCTTGGTTTCTGCCTGCGCCTCAGAAATGCTTGGGGTAATTATTGCCGGGATTTTTCTTCTGGTGCTGTCAGAGTGGGGTGGACACTGCCTGGCCCAATGAAAGCCCTGATGGCATTGTGGGCACTTGGTAGCTGGCTTGTCTGGATGGCCCTTTGAGGAGCTGCCTCCCCCCTTTAGCCGGGCCCCCCTCTCCCTTTGCTGCCTGGCTTTGATTGGCACTCTCTTTTAAGGTGTCCCATCTTCCCACATGGATAGCAAGTGCCTTTGGGCTTTTGTGCTGTTTTGCTCCTGCATTCCTTAATGGATCTGCCCTGGAGTTCCGAGCCTGTAGTGGCGTTGTGGGTCTCCGCGAGCAGCTTGCGCAGGGTGAGCATGTGGACAATGGTCTGCGTGCCCAAAATTGTGTTTGCCTCTAGGCAGGCTGGACACATTAACTGCTTTTCCTCTAATTCTGCTGCTGGCAATTTCCCCTTGCTTACTTCTGCCTCACTCCTTTGTTGGGAAGGACTCCTGGCTGCCCTTGAAGTCTCTGGGCTTCCTAAGTCCTCCCAGCCCCCATGCTGACTGATAATCGGGTAGAGACACACTGGGGCATAAACTGGTGGATTTTTGGTCTTTACCCGGACTGGTCTAACTGCTGAAATGATCTGTCTACACTTGCTCCGTGTCCCTATGATTATAGCGGGTGCTCAGGGTTCTCTCTGGCAGTCCCCTACCCTATCCTAAGTTACTTCCAGCATGCCTGCTTCTGGGCAGAGCAAATAATGCTCCCTCAGATGCACCATGAGTTCCGTTAGGCTTCTGCTATGAATGCAATGATTTAGCCTGGCCAGTTGCTTGAGCTCAACCCCATGAGCTCTTCGCCTAATGGATGAATCTTGCCCCTCCAAGCAAGACCCCATACTACCTGATCGGAGGATCCCTCGCGGGATGAGTTGGCGCGCCTCAGGCAGTAAGTCGGACGATGTGGTGCACAGTGCATGGCCTTGGGTCTGAGTAGGTTTGCGGCTTCTCACTGCCGCGGGCGTCCTGTGGCCTCTGCCAATGAATGTTAGGGTTCACAGCTCACCCTGATGTGGAACGCATCCGTTCCAATGATGCTTGCTTCGGATGCTGCCGAGCTTGCGGTTGCGTTGCCTTCCTTGCTGCGTGGTTGCGGTCTCTGGCTGGGGACCGTGTCACGCTGTGCTCCTCAAAGAATATCACGTCAGGGTCACCATATGTGGAATGGCCCATGGAGGCCGGAATGACTGGCAGCAAGGAGGCACATGAGATGAATGTGTGGTGAAAAAGTCCAGTCCCAGCCTAGGCCAGGTGGTGCATTTAATACTCTCCTCCCAGGAGTTTGATTGCCAAGGTTTGACATCACTCAGTAACATAAGGCTTTACGTGGCATTTCTGTTGGTCAAGATAACACTTGTTTCCTGACATGAGTAGGAGGTTAAAGGACAACCCACAGTAAACAGAGGTCAGGCGACACTCATTGTTCTCGCCTATCTCGGAGACCATCTGGTCTCTGGTGAAGCTAGCTTCCTTAGCTGATGATTCAGTGAGTTACTTAACCCAGTCTTATCCATGGTCAGAAATGGAAGGGTGAATTCTACCCTGGAGTCAGCAACTTTTAACTTTTGCCTTTTGCCTTTGCTCCCCAAAACCTCCAGCCAAGGCCTTTATGAATTATGCCAATTAATCTAAGCCCAATTTCCCAATTTCTCTTCCATTAATGCCCATGTTGGTTCTCCAGCCGTGTGCGTTAGCGAGCGAACGAATCGGGAAGAGTAATGTCCAATCTAGGCAGGCATACTACATATACACATGGTTATTATTTTTTATTATACACTCAATATATATTCTGCCCTTCCTGTGTAGCTACCAATTCTCATTTCTTCTTCTTTTGTGTCCCAATGAAATCCTGGACTGCAAACATGAAGACACTTTCTTGGCTTTGTCATTGGCCAAACTTAAATCCTCATCGGTGCATGTTTCTGGCAGTAATCGGCAGACCAGTAAATGAGACAGATTCTGTATCTCTCCACATTCACAGCGGGAGTTGTTGTCCACCAGCAGCCCCCACTTGAGCATGTTGGTCTTACATTTAGGGACTCTGACCCTCAACGTATTCTGGGTCCTCCAAGTGATATAAGTGAGGTTGAGTTCCTCAGCTATATCCTTCTTTAATTTTATTCCTTGTCCAGTGAGCTCCTTCCTCCACCTTCAAATTTGGTTTTGCTCTTGTGTACCCTCAAGAATGTTTGTTCTTGCCATAAAGCTCTTCCTGGATCTGAGCTGGCAGACTTGAGGCTCATATCTATTTAGAGGATGTTGAGGGTCATTTTCTTGCTTGTTCTCTCAGTGTCTGCTTCTTGTAAAAATTCATTTAAAAACACACAAGTTACAGAAATCAAAAACCACACATATCTAAAATTTAAAATATCTGAGAGTAACAGATTAAGATGTCCTCTTAATATTGTAGGTATTACAATCAATTTGAACACAGGACTGTGTGGACCACAACAAGATGTGGCAAGTAATTAAAGAGATGGGAATACCAGAGCACCTCATAAGCCTCCTGAGAAATCTGTACATGATCCAAGAAGCAACAGTTAGGACAGAGCACGGAATGACAGAGTGGTTTGGAATAGGAAAAGGAGTAAGACAAGGCTGCATTTTGTCACCATGCCTATTCAACCTATACACAGAGCACATAATGCGCAGTGCAGGGATGGAGGAATCACAATATGGGATTAAAATCGCTGGGAGAAACATCAATAATCTGAGATATGCAGACGATACCACCCTAATGGCAGAAAGTGAGGAAGACCTAAAGAATCTCTTGATCGGTTTGAAGGAAGAGAGTGCAAAAGCTGGCTTGAGACTCAATATCAAGAAAACCAAGATAATGGCAACAGGCCCAATCAGCTCCTGGAAAATAGATGGGGAAGAAGTAGAAGCAGTGACAGATTTTACTTTCTTAGGATCAAAGATCACTGCAGATGGGGATTGTAGCCATGAAATAAAAAGGCGACTGATTCTTGGGAGACAAGCAATGAGAAACCTGGGGAACAAAGTGAAAAGCAGAGACATCACATTGAAAACAAAAATTAGAATAGTCAAAGCAATGGTTTTCCCAGTAGTGATGTACGGATGTGAGAGCTGGACAATTAGGAAGGCTGAACGCAGAAGAATAGATGCCTTTGAAATGTGGTGTTGGAGGAGGATTTTGAGAGTACCTTGGACAGCGAGGAGAACAAATAGGTCAATCTTAGAAGAAATTAACCCTGACTGCTCATTGGAAGGTCAAATAGTAAAGATGAAGCTAAAATACTTTGGACATCAAATGAGAAGGGAGGATTCACTTGAGAAGGCATTGATGCTGGGAAAGGTGGAGGGCAAAAGAAGAAGGGGGAGGCCAAGGATGAGATGGCTAGATGGCATTGTAGACACAATGGGCACAGAGCTGGGAGGGCTGAGGGGGATGGTGGAGGACAGAGGCGCCTGGAGAACAATGGTCCATAGGGTCGCAAAGGGTCGGAACCGACTGTGCGACTGAACAACAACAACAACAATCAATACAAGGCAAACAGTGGCCAAAGTAAAATTAAAAAGTTACTGAATCCCTAAAAGCTTGCGTGCATAGATATTTTTTAAGTGGCATCTGAAAGACAAAAGTGTGTTGGGCAATGGGAAGAGGGTTCCATAATTGGGGAACTACTGCAAAGAAAGTTCATAACCATTGTATTTATTTGTTAGATTTTTATCCCGCCTCACTCAACACAGCGCGTTACTTGAGGCGGCATTGTACAACATACAGCATAAATTATACAATACAAGTTCAATGTATACATAACACATTACAATTACCAATAAAAAGAAACATCAAATAAGTACCAAAAAGACTATACAATTTTTCATTACAGATGATACAGAAGATAAAGTGCAAGTACAACAATATTACATAGTAACAAATGAATCCGGTTGGAGCCAAGGCTCAACGACCTTACCAAAACTTAGATGAAACCCAGGCAACATTCTAGGCAGCATTGGCAGAAACGGGGCAAGGCGGCAAGGCGATATTGATCGCCCAGGTGTTGCCTCCTTTGCAGCCAATGCCAGACTGGGGACGGGTCTCGGGAGCATCGGCAGCATTGGCGACTTTTTAAAACCACATGCCTCAAGAGTACCAGGTGTTGCCTCCTTCCCCGCAGCCAATGCCGGACCGGGGAAGGGTCTTGGGAGCAGCGGCAGCGTTGGTGGCTTTTGAACCGCGTGCCTTGGAGCCCCAGGTGTTGCCTCCTTCCCTGCAGCCAATGCCAGACCGGGGAAGGGTATTTGCCTGACCCTCAGATGTCATACTAGCCAAAAAACTAAAATGGAGCTTTTGATAGATTATCACATGTTCTCAAACAGTTGGTAGGAGGGAAAGCGGCAAGGGTGTACAATGTAAACAAGAAAGGGAAGACCAAACACCCCAGAAATAGAAACAAAAACTAAGAAATTAATAGATTTAATAAATGGTAAACAAGGATAATAATAATAATAAAGCACGAACAAGCCAACCAGACAAAAGCTAGTAAACGCAGACACTATAGATACTAGGCATACACCAAAAGAAAGTCCAAAAGGTACAAAGGCAACTGTCAAGAAAATAGTATGTCCCAAGTATACAGTATATCAAAATGGTGAAGCCTAGTTATGGAGTCCATGAACAAGTCATCACAAAGTAGAGGATGTCTGAAGGGCAAGTTCCGAAGTGACATGTAACAAGTTCATATCATAAATCCAATAGAAGTCTGTGTAAAGAATCATATAAAATTCGCAAAAAAGGTACAATATGCAATAAGGACAGCCAGGAGGGCTATGTCAACGTCTGAAGGAGGAACGTGGTAACAACAAGAACAGGTCAAAGTCAGTATCCAAAGTCCATAAGAAATCCGTGTAAACAATCATGTAACGTACAAAGGAAGTACAAAATGCAGTACAAACAGCCAGGAGGGCTATGCAGACGTCACCAAAGAGGAACGTGGTAGAGGCAGAAACAGGTCGATATTCTTCCGGTACAGAATATTTCGTACTCTTTGTCAAGATCTGCAAAGGAAACCAAGACCTCAGGTGACAACAGTATAAACAGGCAACACTAATATACAAAAAATGATTGTATACAAAAGACATATACATACAATAACAAGCCAGAAAGCAGTAACAAGTCAAACAGCACCAAATCTAACAAATTCAAAGCATAACAATAGTACCTGTAACAACGCGCTGACATCACCTCAGAAAGAATACTCATGTAGGGTGGGAGCATTAAAGAAGCTAAGAAAATAACAGCTACATATAGTTCCCAGGTAGAGTCATGTGAGATTGATGACTGAAATGAGCAATAAAATCTGTTAAAGGGGCAGGCAAAACTGAGATACAAACTTAAAGGAAAGCAGAATAATCTTGTTCTGTGTTCAAACCTGTGGGATGGAGAGTGGAAAAACGGTGGATGTAAAAGGCTTCACGTTGTAACAAAAAACGTTCCTTATTAATGGAATGAAATTGACGAGGGGAAAAGGATTCTAGTACAGCAACTTTAAGATCAGTGGGAGCGTGCTTCTTGTCAGCATAATGAGAAACAAGAGGTGCTGTAACAATGTTATTTCGAATACGTGAAATATGTTCCCCAAATCTGGTTTTAAGGGGTCTGGAAGATTGTCCCACATAAGGCAACCCACAAGGACAGATTATAATATACACGATGTCACGTGAATTGCAGTTAGAAAACCGGGAAAGTTGGAGTCTAAAAGTACTGCTGGGAATAGAAATTACATCCGTTTTCCACATGTAATGACAAAACTTACAGTGTCCGCAAGGATGGTGTCCAACAGGGAAAACAGAAGGGGTTGTTGAAGAGAGTAGGCAATTGGTTTTGGATAGAATACCGGCAATGGTTCTGGTTTTGCGAAACCCGACCATGGGTTTTTCTTTACACCCAGAGACAGAATCTAATATGTGCCAGTGCCGATGTATGGTCTTCTTGATTTGTTGCGCAAGGGGAGTGAAGTCTATAGACCAAAAGATATTATTGTTCTGTGTATTCTTAACCTTGCGCTGAAACATGGAACGCCTAGATCTATTAGTCACCTTCTTGTAAGCATTGTTAATCACATGGATGGGGTACCCTCTAATAAGTAGTGATTGTCGAATAGTAGTAGCGGATGATTGAAAATCAGAGTCAAATGTAGAATTCCTTTTGGCCCGAAGAAATAAACTGTAGGGTATGTTATTTTTCAAAAATGAAGGATGGTATGAATGAAATTGTAAATAGGTGTGCCTATCTGTGGGTTTGTTAAAGAGGCGCATGTTGAGTTGATTAGCAACAACAAAAATTTCTAAGTCCAGAAAAGATACAGAGACAGGGCTAGAAGTGTGAGTAAAAGATAAATGAGCATGTAAAGAATTAATCCAGGTAAGAAAGCCAGAAAGAGAAGCCGGATTCGAAAGAACAAAAAACAAGTCATCAATGTAACGGTTATAAATTAAAATATCCGCAAAAAAAGGATTGACAGAGGGGTTGAGAATGAAAGTTTGATCAAAATTATTCATAAAAATATTAGCAACTGAGGGGGCAAAATTTGAACCCATAGCCACACCTTGTATCTGCAAATAAAATGTGTCCATGAACCGGAAAAAATTGTGCTCAAATGCTATATTCATTCATTCATTCATTTATTCGATTTATACCCCGCCCTACTCGACCAGGGCCGACTCAGGGCGGCTTACAACAGTTAAATCAAATACAATATACAAAATTACAAATGACACAATGTTACAATACAGCAGTGAAACAATAAAATATGCAATAACATTTAAGTTCTAACATAACAAAACGGTTACACGATCCCTCAGCTACTAAACATAAGTAGGGGAAAGGGAAAGGGGAGGGGGAAAGGGGAAATATGACACAATACAGTTCATTATGCAATACAGGGCAATAACAACATATCAGGCATAAACACAATATAAACAATTAAATAAAAAATAAACTTATACAAAACATAATAACAGTTTACAATGTTACAAGATATAATCAGGAAAAAAAACAATAATCCAAAAGGGGGGGAGGGTCGGAACCCAAGGCTCAATGACCTTACACAACTCTTAATGTGAGCCGGGCTCAACAACTACATTGGAGCTCAGCTTAGTAATGAGCAATAATACCATAATACACTCTACAAAATACAAAAGAGACAAGACAAATACCGCAATGTCCTCAGCAGGTCTAAAAGAAAATGTGTAGGAGGATCAGGATTGGTACGAGATAATAAAAGATGTTCGACGAGAATCCGAGCTTCTTGGAGAGGTATATTGGTGTAGAGGGAAGCCACATCCATGGTAACAAGAATACAATCATCAGGAACAGAAGTGTGTTCTAAAAGTTGAATAAAATGAGAGGAATCCTTAACGTAAGAAGGAGTGTCAGAAACAAAAGGGCATATAAAGTGATCAATGAAAATAGCAATAGGTTCCAAAAGGGCATCATTAGCAGCTATGATAGGTCTACAGGGTACATGAATAGAACCAGACTGAAGTTTGTGAATTTTCGGCAATAAATGAAAAATGGGTACTCGCAGGTGTGTATTAAAGAGAAAACGAAAAATGGATTCTGAAATGAATCCCAAAACAAGTCCTTCCTGTAATACTATTTTGATGATATTAGACACATGTGGTGTAGGGTCCCTGTCAAGTGTGCTGTAAAAAAGAGGATTGGAAAGTTGTTTCTGAGCTTCCTCAATATAGTTAATCCTATCCATAACAACTACCCAACCCCCCTTGTCAGCCGCTTTGATAATGATATCTGGATCGCTGCCTAAGTCTTCTAAGAGGTGCATGTCATCCCGAGATAGATTATGAGAAGCGTGATAGCGATCTTCCAAGATGGAGTTGTCCCGTAGAACAACTCTGTGAAACACTTCAATGGCAGGATTGTCAACAGCTGGGGTGAAAGTAGAGCGAGGAGAAAAAGGGTTAGAACCGCTAGGGGAATCTTTAAAGAATGTTCGTAATTTGAGTAAGCGGATTAACTTAAAGATGTCAATACGTGTCTTGAAAGAGGAATACTTAGGAGTGGGGACAAAACCTAAACCAAGGTCTAAAAGTTGGTTTTCCCTTACCGTGAGGACCCTTCGGGATAGATTGAACATATTTCACGTATTCGAAATAACATTGTTACAGCACCTCTTGTTTCTCATTATGCTGACAAGAAGCACGCTCCCACTGATCTTAAAGTTGCTGTACTAGAATCCTTTTCCCCTCGTCAATTTCATTCCATTAATAAAGAACATTTTTTGTTACAACGTGAAGCCTTTTACATCCACCGTTTTTCCACTCTCCATCCCACAGGTTTGAACACAGAACAAGATTATTCTGCTTTCCTTTAAGTTTGTATCTCAGTTTTGCCTGCCCCTTTAACAGATTTTATTGCTCATTTCAGTCATCAATCTCACATGACTCTACCTGGGAACTATATGTAGCTGTTATTTTCTTAGCTTCTTTAATGCTCCCACCCTACATGAGTATTCTTTCTGAGGTGATGTCAGCGCGTTGTTACAGGTACTATTGTTATGCTTTGAATTTGTTAGATTTGGTGCTGTTTGACTTGTTCATCGTTGACCGGACAACGTTTAACCAACTTATGCCTGTCTAGTGTTGTCCAGTCAATTGCGAACTTGCCGGATACCTGTGGGTCATAATGTTTACCTTACCAGTGCTACCCGCCCATGTGACCAAAGTCAACAGCAGCAGCAGAAAAACCCCTATGTCAAACCATAGCAACAGTGTGGGATGGGCGAAAAAACCAGGACCCGGAAGCCAATATGGGTCCCAGCCAAAAATTCCCACCCGGCCCCGAAGCGACCAAAATATCACACTGTTAACTAGGGAGGGGGTGGAGGCGAAAAACTTCGCAAAATGGCAGCTCGGCTGCCTCGTGGCCACCCCTTTTATAAGGGAGCTGTCCACGCCCCTAACTACCCGGATGCCTTCGTCCTGTGGGGGGCCCCCGCAAAGAGCGCGGCGGCCATTTTGGCGCCGCGCTTGCATTGCAGGCGCACCCCCCAATAAAGGACTCAGACACCAATGAAAGTGGATAATGGCATTGGGCCACATTTATTGATTCATGCCCTAGTCCGAATTATAAATTTCTATTGGTAATTGACCAATCATAATTCTTAAGGCAAGCAGGCCGAAGTAACACTGGTAAGGTACCACCCAAAATTGCCAACGGCAATTGCTACAATGTATCCATTTGTATCAATTTGTTTGTTGACCACAAACAAATTGTTGACCGTAGTCAATATCTAACTAATGACCCCACCCTCTGACGCGTATCCGTAAAATCACGGGGTAATGCATGTTGTCTAGCTATAGCCATCACCCCGTCGCCTAGTTCATCGTTGACCGGACAACGTTTAACCAACTTATGCCTGTCTAGTGTTGTCGAGTCAATTGCGAACTTGCCGGATACCTGTGGGTCATAATGTTTACCTTACCAGTGCTACCCGCCACACGGAGGGGCTTCAAAGAAGGCTCGACGCCCCCCCCCCAGACCGTCAGCTCGGTCGACAGGCCTGCTCGCCAATCACCCAACAGGAGGTCCACACCTCCTCGCGACAGATGGGCCCCATCCCCTGCATACAAGTCATAACTTTGGAGGCTAATAACGGGGTGACGACTGACCCTCCCCCAAGCCCTGTAGACAAGGAAACGCGCCACTGCCCTATTCACCATGCGTCTAGCACGGTCAAGGGCCAGGAGGTCAACACCCCCTCTGTAGGAATGGCGCGGGACCATGTCCAACCAAACAAGGGTTGTGGCGGGCCAGACGTAATGCAGGTAGGCGAGGTCCTCGCAAATCGCATGTTTCAGCGACAAGCCGGTGACCTGGCCCAAATCATTGCCCCCCAGGTGTATGATCAGAATGTCAGGCGGGTCAGCATTCTGGCCTGAAAAAAGGAAAGGCAGCAGCTCCCGCCACAACATCCCGGGCTTACCATGCCATGTGAGACTTGCGTATGCACCAAGTCCCAGTCGGGGTCCCCACTCTGTCGCCGCAGCATAACGCGCTGCCCTGTGCACGTAGCTATGGCCCACCAGCCATACTGTCACCGGTGTAATACGACACCCCGGGTCTGTAAGGAAAAATGAGGGAAAGTAGATAAGGTGACTGGGTTGGTACTCACGGCGGGAGTGGGCGCACATAAAACTGAAAACATTGCGAACCCCACCGTCCCATGCTACGTATGTCAGCCCCTGAGTACCCAAAAGCAGCTGCGGTTGAGGCCGCCCCTATACGAATGAATGAGTGCCATAGCGGGCGCCTGGGAGGCCCACACTGGCCAGCGCTTTGCCCGTCACCTACCAAAATTGAAATTTAGTAAGGGGAGACCCATCTTGGTGACAGAAAAACGGGCCATGGTGCGTGCCATACAGTGCAAGGAAATCCTGTAGGGCACCAACCGGACAGATGTCTGCCGAGGAACATCGTAGCAGTCTACTCCACTGCCTACGCCGTGCTGATACGTTTTAGAGGAGCGTATCCCCAACTGAGCCGAATATTGTTCACTCAGACATCTTCGAGTTCCAGTGCCCTACGACTTGCATCCGCCTTATACAGCATCTCAAGCTCGCCGATGCGGAGCACTCCAAAAAAGGCCACCGTTGTAGCCGCATGAAATGGGCTGCCTCATCTTATCAAAACAGAGGCAAGGCCAGCCCCGGGCCAATTGGGTAAAAACCCCTGGGGAAATCGGGTGGTGGTCGTCCGGGCAACGCCCACGCGCGCGCACCCACCCCTCCAAAACATGTCTCACACGGAAGTGAGTGGTGCTGTCCACGACTTGCATCCGCCTTATACAGCATCTCAAGCTCGCCGATGCGGAGCGCTCCAAAAAAGGCGACCGTTGTAGCCGCATAAAATGGGCTGCCTCATCTTATCAAAACAGAGGCCAGGCCAGCCCCGGGCCAATTGGGTAAAAACCCCTGGGGAAATCGGGTGGCGGTCGTCCGGGCAACGCCCACGCGCGCGCACCCACCCCTCCAAAACATGTCTCACACGGAAGTCAGTGGTGCTGTCCACATGACCTCCCACCTTGGCCATAAAAGCCAACGCTGACAGCTTAGATGCTATGGTGCGAGGTGCAAAGCCCTGGGCATGCAGGTAAACCATGAACCGCAGAACATGGGTTACCGGGATCGGCCAGGTTCCTGGCATTTGGAATTGGGTACTGAATGCTCTGAAAGAATTAAATGCGTGGTGATACACCTTACGCGTGCGTGGCGCTAGTGACAGGCCAATCGCCCAGTTCACCTCTCCTTGCCGATGTTCCATATCCCGTCCGGGAGTGGCGAGGGAAATTCCTCCGCATCCGGGGCCAAGGCATGGAACCGGGAGATCTGCAGGCGGGACAAAGCATCAGCAATATCATTAGTAACCCCTGGGACATGCCTAGCCCTGAAAAGAACGTTGAGGCGCAGGCTGCGCAACGCAAACTGGTGCACTGGGTCCATAACCCTGGGCGATTTAGAGCTCAGTGCATTGACAAAGTGGACAACAGCCGCATTGTCACACCAAAGTGGACAACCGAGTTGGCCTCCCCCTCGCCCCATAGCATCAAAGCACCCAGTATAGGGAAAATTCCAGATACGTGAGACCACGCAGGCGACCCGTGCCTGCCCAGGATGGTGGCCACCCACCATAGGCCCACTTCCAATTGTACATCCCATAACTCAGGGATCCCGGGCATCGGGCTGTATCTTAAAGCAAGGGGAAGCCAGGAGCTCAGACCTCCAAAATGACACCCCATTGAATCCCTCAGGATCTGTAGCCAGACAAGCACGTCCGCCCTGATACCCCGGGTAAGTCTAACCCTATGGTGGAGCCTGGATAGTCCTGCGATGGCGTCGCACAAGCGCCGCGCAAATGCCCTGCCCAGTGCGACGACCCTGCCAGCGAAATTGAGGTGACCATGTAGCACCAGCAGGTCCCTCGGTAATGCCATGCGCTTGGCCAGCAAGTCCGAGATAAGGGCCACTAGCTTTGACACCTGATCCCGCTGCGACCTAGAAGCCTGTGCTACCGTGTCAATCTCCACCCCCAGGAATACTAGCTGTGTAGGCGGGCCCTCGGTCTTTTCGGGCGCTAAAGGGACACCAAGTACCTCCATTAGTGTCTGAAATGTGTTGAGGAGACGTGTGGACGTGTCCCAGCCCCGTTCAGCCCCGAATAAAATCATCCAGGGAATGGGCTACAGACCGGGACCCTGATCGGCGAACAAAAGCCCACTCTAGGAAGATGGAGTAACGCTCGAATGCCGAGCCCGAATTGGAACAGCCAAAAGGCATGGCATCAGTGCAATAATATGCTCCCCGGAACGGGGGCGCAGGGACAGGGCCAACGACCCTGCCCGCATGGACCTCCTTATCCTTGCTGGCAGGAGCCACCTCCTCCCTCCCCCTAAGGGATAAAGATTGGGGGCATCCTGAGGGGTCCTATCACCCATGAAAGGGATACGTAACCCCTGCCTAAAACCCTGAAGGAGATCTCCGCATCCTCTCCCTTCGGGAACAATGTGAGCCAGCGCTCCAACATGTCCACATTAATTGGGGAGGGAGCCCTTTGGTGAACTAGATCCATCTGTGGCAGTCTTGCCAGCCCCCTGTCCACCACTCCCTCTGCCCCGCATCCCTCCAGGCCTGGGACAGCCAGAGGCCGCATGGGGGCCAGCACAGGGGGGACACTAATGTCTGTATTTGCCATTCTTCCTATTGCAGGAACCATTGGACAAGAAAGTCCAGCACAGCAGGCGGGCTGAAACCCCCCGCCCCGCCCCCTGGCAGTGGACCTGTGCTGGGGCCGCCCGCTGGACCGCATGTCCACAATGGTATTTCTCCCCGGGCGCGGGGCGCGTGGGCATCATGTACAAAAGCCACAGCCTCTGGCATGGCTCAACCCACCTAATGTCGGGGTGCCGGGGAATCCGCATATGGAATTACACGTCATAAGCCAACCATGATGGGCCCGGAAAGTCAACCATCGCCCGGTAGATGTTGTCCAAATACTGGACCATCGAAATTGCCAAATCCGGCCGGGCCCTAAGGTACACCGCCATGTATATGAGGTAGGCCGGCAACCAGTCGGCCCACGCATGTGGTGGCTTGCTACGACGTGCCTGCTCCTTATCCTTCTCATCCTGCCCCCCCTACTCCTTGGTGGGCCCTCTGTTGAGGAGTGAGAAGGTATCCACGTAATCCCCCCGCCAGATCTTCTCTTTGGTGGTCTGTGCCAAATGGGCACCCAGCGGTAAGGAATACCCCGCCGTCAGCAAGGCCGACACGGGCACAACAGGAACTGCTGGCATCTGAAAGGGGGCCTGTACTAACCCAGCCACCCCCAAAACATTCCCCACAGGGTAGAAAACACCCCCCACCATGGGGCCCTGAGTGGTAGTTGTCGTCGCCAGGTGGGGCGTCAGCGGCTGGACCGCCGCCCCACCCGCGCGAGGCCAGGCCATTGGAAACCCCCCCAACGTGGCCACGTGTGTAGGTGCACTAGCTTGGACCGCATACTCACGAGCTGCACCCCCGTAGGCCGCCCCCACCGGGGGTTCCGGCCCACTGGGGGCGTCGGAGCTCACAACCACCGTCGAGCTCGTCGATGGGGCCTGACCCGCACCGGTCTGTTGAATGGGGAGCTGCGAGGCAGTGGCCCAGGTCGTGCCACGCGCCTCAAGCAGCTCGACCCGTCCCGTTGCCTGCCGCTGCCCAGCAGACGACGCGTCGAAACGAACCCCAAATGGAGACCAAGAGTGGCTAGCCCGGGCCAGGGATGTCTCGAGGGCCGCAACGCGGGCCAATAAGGCTTCCACGCTGACATGGGGCAAAGGACCAGCCGGCCCGCCTACTACAGGCATGGGTACAGGTCCCTGCACCCCGGGGCCCGAATAGGGCAACAACCCCACACCCGGGCCCGTTAGGGCCGATGTAGCAACCTGCCAGGGAAGGGGACCGGACCACCCCCCAAGGCTGGAAGGCCTCGGAGCGAGCTACGCTCCTATAAAGGGAGGCCCAGCGGAATGGGCAACACCATGAGAGGTGTCCACCGCTTGCGGGCCGAGGGCCGCAGCCCCTACTGGCCCCGTGCGTGGGCCACCATCCTCCAGCCAGGGGGAATAGACCCCATTCCACCGGTCCCGGTGGGTGCAGGCAAATGCGGCTGCTGGGGAGGCGCAGCCGCGGTCTTCCAACCCAGATTGCGCCTCCGAACCGCCCGAGCCGCGCTCGCAGCCGCCTTCTTCTTCGCGGGCCTCTCAGCCAATCGATGGGAAGCCGAAATGAGAGAATTCAGCAGCCAAAAGGCTTCCCGGTAAAAGCCAAAAGCGACGGAGGTAAGAGGGAAAAACTTCTCCGCTCCGTCGCTTCGCAAAATGGCAGCTCGGCTGCCTCGTGGCCACCCATTTTATAAGGGAGCTGGCCACGCCCCTAACTACCCGGATGCCTTCGTCCTGTGGGGGCCCCCCGCAAAGAGCGCGGCGGCCATTTTGGCGCTGCGCTTGCATTCTCACTCTATCTTGGGGTCTCCTGGGTCTAACTTAAGGTCAACAAGTTTACCACAGTGGCCTTGCCTACTAAACTGCGGACATGAGTCATGCATTGTGTGTTATCTTGAGTTCACCACATTGTGACATTTACCCTATTGCTGACCAAGCAATCTGCCAAGGTCTTGAGAAATAAACTAGGTATCAAATAAAAACCCAAAAACCCAATGGCCTTTCTATCAAAACCCGTGTGTTCAAGCCCGTGTGCTAGCGAGCAAACCCATCGGGAAAGGTTTATGCCAATTATGTAGTGGGCATTCACATTCCCCCTGGCTGCAAGCTTGGCAGGTGTAAGGTCTGCTTTGTTGGGAAGTTACTGTCTCTCGGGCCTCTGCCATGAGGTCACTTTGACAGAAGTGGAGGAATGCATTTGCGCAAGGCAGTAAAGCATAACCCCCACTGTTATGGTGATGGCTATGGTGTGGGGCACAATTTGCACCCACCCCAAGGCAACCATGGACCGCAGTGTTAGCCCAATTGTATCTTCTTGACTAAGGTGTCAAGTTTGGTTGCCCGATCCTGGGTTTTTGCGAGAAGTGTCCTTCAGATTGAGACACCGTATGTCACAGCCCAAATGGTGTGAGATTAGATTAGATTAGATTTTTAATTTGTATCCCCGCCCATCTCAACCTATAGGCCGACTCAGGGCGGCTTCCAACATAATCAAATATACAATATAATAAAACCAAAGTATAACAAACATATCATATAGTTAAATGCAAATAAATACAGTTCAAATAGAAAGCAGCATATTAAGAAAATACCAAAAAAAACCTAACAATAACAAATCACAGTCACTATTAATATAAATGCAATATTACACAGTAGCATTATCAGAATATCCCACCCACAAAATTCAAATAACATATACAAGTACATATCAAGTACAATTAAAGTAACAAATGAACATAATAGCACTATAACACACACCCCCGCACCACAACAAGTCCAGTAGGAGTAAGGAGAGGGGAAAACCACAACCCTCTAACCTTACACCGCATTACCGACCTTAGGATCAGGAGAGGAGGGATACTCAGAATACTAAATGAAAATAAACTCAGTCATAGGTGATATCAGTCATCTGTGCCTCCAATTCCCATGGCCTGCCAGGCCACAGGAGCAGTCAGAACGGTGTTAGCTGGATGAGAGCCGGCAGTGGCCCCTGCAACCGATCCTCCCTCCAGCTATGGCTGTTCATCTCCCGCCGGTCTGGCCGGGAGGGAAAGAGAGCGCCCGGTGTCCTTGGCATCGGCGGCGTCGGCCCCGCTTTTGAGGCCGCCTGCTGAAACTCCCTCCAGCTGTGCCTGTTCATCTCCCGCCGGTCTGGCCGGGAGGGAAAGAGAGCGCCCGGTGTGAGAACAGCAAAATAGTCAACCACTGCTTGTTTTTCCAGAACTGTGTGTCTGAGCTCAGCCTGCTTTCTGTAGTGAGGCAAGGTGATGAGGTGTGTTATTGATCTTTTACTGGAAGGTTTAACTTCTCTTCCCCCTAGTGACAGAGCTGGTATTTCTAAGGTGATCCTAGGCTACTTCTGCAAGGTGGCCTCTCTGGCCATTATGCAAATGTTTTTTCACACATAGAGAGGTGTGATTGACACTGAGATAATGACTTATAATACTCTTGACTGGGGGACACTCAACCTTCTGCAGGTGCGGCCCTGTTTGGATTATTCCCCCCCACATGGTCAAGATATGTTTTCTTAACCATGGGTGCTGCCTGGGTTGCAAATATGAGGGTAATATACAATCATGTGTGTACAGAATTCATATAACCCTTGAAGATCCCAACTCTGAGCATTGTACAAAGTCATGAAAATCAATGATATGCAAATACATAATAATAATAGCAATGATACATAAACATTCAGCTGCTTATCTTGGTGGTGAAGCTATGAATTAAAATGATGTGCGAGTGCACATGGCTGATGGGTACTGGCTGGTTACAAGTCCAAGACTCTTTTCCCATGTCCAGGCAAGACAAGTGGGGTTATATGTGGCAAAGCCAAGAATTGTCCCAATTGTTCTTTGGTGTGTCTTTTATGTATAACTCAAAATGCCCATTGATAGCTCGAAAAGTCCGTATTTGTGACAGTCCATGTTTTGAACAGAAAGCATCGTCTTTTGAAGTTCCCATAAGTGGGTAGGGTTTATTTGTGTGTGTGCATCCCAAATCCACCCCCTTGAGGTAAAAGGACATACCAAAATCATCTTAGAAATGAAGAAAAATGGACAGCTGATGTCATCTTAGGCAATGGCGGATGTCATCTTTTTGGCGATATCTGCGCTTGGCATCTGGGCCTGATTCTGGCTTCCGGGAATGAACCCTGCATAGGAGAGAAGACTTTCTGCAAACACAGCTTTTGGAAAACATCTGAGAGAGTTAGTTTTGCAATTATATGTGAATACAGTTTTGCAATTATATGTGAATACAGCTGTGGACCGGAGGGCTCCCCCCTTCTTTTTACTGAAAGAAAAGACAGTGTAGAGTAGCATTCCACACTCGCTGGATCCAGCCTTGTGCCATTTAGATGCAGCAGTTCCTACTGGGAGGGTCTGCCTGCAAACAAAAATGTTAGATCCTGAAAGAAGAGATTTTTAAAGGAAATCCACATCTCGAGGGAAAGCTGTGAATGTTCAAAAATCAGCAATTAGCATAGAAGAACAGACAATAAACAATCTGAATGCACAATGCTGTGGTGAAGAAAACCTCAAAAATGAAGCATACCATGTTATTCTAATGACAAAAGCATGCAGAAGTTAGTAATTAGAATAACATTCTGACTATCTGTGACTTATGCAGTTGTCCCTGTTCGGGCGCGCGTGGTGGAGGGACGCATGACTGTGGAGTGGGGGTCATTTCTGGTGCATCTCTTTGAGTGGCTAGATCAGCTCTGCTGTTGCCCTGGGATGTGACCAGGTAAGTCCTGGTGGCTAATGTGGGCTACATGCAGCGCCTTTCTGCGCAACTGAAGCTGCATGGCTGTTGCATTTGCTCTTAATTGAATGGCATGACTATACTGACTGAGCCGCACCCTGAAATTTTGTGAATGACTGTGGTTACCAATTCCTGCTGAAGAAGAGGTATTTGATAGAAACACCCATTCCACTATTTTTGGTCCCCCACTGGAGCCCATCCTTGTGCTCCTGTGAGAAGGGTACCAGTTCTAATTATGTACAAATTTTTGGATGGGGCATACGGCCCTAGGCTAAACCTAGCTGCCCAGTGATGGCTGAGAGAAATGAAGAAAGGCTTATCACCTACAATGCTGGCTTAGCCTTATTGCATGTGCTTAGACTAGCAGCAAAAAAGGTGGCCTGAAAATGCCTGTGTCTGATTAAAAATGTGACCTAGCCCAATTAATGCTTTCTAATATTTTGCTGGAGTTCTACTGACTTGACTGAATTCATAGAATGGATCTTAGGCAGCTCTAGCTGCCCGGCTAAGGTTCAGTGCTCTGCACTCTCTCAGGAGCTCAGTGCCTAATCTTTTCCCCCCTGGCTCTGGAGGTTGTAAAATGTGTCACTGCCTGATGCAGGCACTGCCATCAATACCCATAAAATGACAGACTAAAACTTTAGAAAGACAAACAAACTAAAAGACAATCTTGGCTAAAAATATTAGAATGAAAAAACATGTTATACTGTACTCTAATGACAAGGAGAGAGTCAGAGGATGAAAAAAGTCAGGGATTAATTTCTCAATGAGAATGTAACACCTCTTTATCAGTTAGCACTCTCCTGAATTCCTTTCACTGTGGAAGAATCCTATTAATGGAAGGTTTAATCAGCTCAGGAAGCTGTGAAAAAATGCAATTTGAGACTGTAAAGAAATAAGTTGCTTTTAAACATGATGCTACGGAGAGAAGTTTGTGAGAAATTCAAGTCATTAAACATATCCTGTCAAAATTCTGACTTTAACCCATTAAACACATTAAGACGATGCTGGACAATTCTTACATTCACAATGAGACATGTGATTTGAGGATATTTGGAAGACATAGGAGCCCCATTTATGAAGATGATGTCTAAAGATTTTTTCCTTTACTTTGTTTGAGCACCTGGTTAGGTGAGAAAGCTCAGAGAAACATTTTTTCCAGTTCGCGACACTGTAAAAAAATGCTTCTTTCCAATGCAGGGCTCTGTGATGCCAAGTTTTCATTTCCCATTTTTCAGTTTCCAATTATCTGTGTGCCTGAGCAGCACTGACTGCAAGGCAAGTTTGGGAGCGTGGCTTAATCCTTTGACAAAGAAAAAATCCTTCTTTGCATACTTTTAAAACCAGTTTGGCTGAGAGGGAGGGAGGTCACTTTGGCCCCTTTTCTTGGGCTGTAATTCCCCCCCCTCCCTCCTCCTTTATCCCTGGTGCTTAGGCTGATAAGCAAACGGTTAGGCAAAGAATTTTCACACACACCCGCTCTTTCTCATAGCTTCCCCAGCCTGCTGTGAATGAATCAGGACTGGGGCAACCTTTTCCTACCATTGAAAGCAATTTATCCTATCCATGAATAGAGTTATCTGTCACCTTTCCCTATGATTTTTAGAACACAATACCTGGCATTTCACTTTTAATGTTGCAACATTAAAACACAGCCATTCAAACACATAGCCATTCAAACAATTTCTCTCAGTCACACGTGGTGCACCAACATCCATTCATCATTTGAGCCTTGGATATGAATCCACATTCCTACCTGGGCAATACCCCCCACCTCAGGTCTGCAATCCTTTGTTCCAACTCATGAGGAAATGATTCCTTGCTGCTAGATTTTTAGGCTATACTCAGATGGCTGGTTACAGCCATTCTGGGCTTTTCTGTGTAGGAGTGGGTCTGGTTCTGCGCTGCCCTTGGAAATGCTTGGGGTAATTATCGCTGGGATGTCTCTTCTGGTGCTGCCAGAGTGGGGTGGACATTGCCTGGCCCAATGAAAGCCCTGATGGCATTATGGGCACTTGGTAACTGGCTTGTCCGGATGGCCCTTTGAGGAGCTGCCTCCCCCCTTTTTCGGGGGGGGGGGGGCTCTCCCTTTGCTGCTTGGTTTAGATCGGCATTCTCTTTTAAAGCGTCCCATCTTCCTGCACTGATAGCAAGCACCTCTGGCCTTTTGTGCTGCTCTGCGCCTGCGTTTGGTAATGGATTTGCTCTGGAGCCCTGCGTGGCTAGTGGCTGTGCAGGTCTATGTGTGCAGCATGCGCAGGGTGAGTGTGTGGGTGATGGTCTGTCTGCCCAGAATTGTGTCTGTTTCTAGGCAGGCTGGACACATCTCTAATTCTGTTGCTGGCAATTCTCCCTTGCATACTTCTACCTCACTCCTTTGTTGGGAAGAACTTCTGGCTGCCTTTGAAATGCCTGGGCTTCCTAAGTCCTCCCAGGCCCCATACTGGTGGATAATCGGGTAGAGACACACTGGGGCATATCCTGGTGGATTTTTGTTCTCTACTCGGACTGAACTAACCACTGAAATGATCTGTCTACACTTGCTCCAAGTCCTCATGATATTAGTGGGTGCTTGGGTTTCTTGCTTAAAGCAGTTCCCCACTCTATCCCAAACCTCTGAATTGATTGTGCCTGCTTCTGGGTAGAACAGGTTGTGTTCCCCTATATGCATCACCAGGTCCATCAGACGGTGTCTGCTTACTCTAATCTGATGTTGCCTGGCCAGGGCTTTTGAGCTCATCCCCATGAGCCTCTTGCCTGATGGTGAAGTTTTGCCTCCCCAAGGCTATCCCCTTTACTACCTGGTTTGGGGAAATTCCCCAGATTTCTTACACAACTTACGAGTCAATGCTTCCATGGGATGGGCCTAGGTAGTAGGCCGGGAGGGTGATGCACAGGATGATGTCCCTCAGCTCTGGTCAGTGGATCTGGATCACGGCGCTGGCTGCCAGCCGCGGGTCTGCTTCTCTGCTTCTGGTGTTTCAGGATTCACAGCTCTCTCCTGGCTTTGTCCGTTCCTATGCGTGGGGTCAGACGGGCTTGTGGTTGCGTTGCCTTCCTTGCTGGATGGTCACGGTCTCTGGCTGGGGACCGTGTCACGCTGTGCTTCTCAAAGAATATCATGTCCTCAAAGAATATCACGTCGGGTCACCAGATGTTGCGGTGGGCCAGATATGGCCCGAGGAATATGGCCCGCAGGGGTTGGAGTGACTGGACTCAAGGAAGGCATGTGAGGCAGTTGGATGGTGAAAGTTCAGCCCTGAATGCTTCAGGCAGGCTGTATTTATTACTCTGAGTCTGGAGTTTGTACACATGAGTTGCTCATGACCTCATTCAGAGGGCTTTGCCTACGTGGCATTTTTCTGATGAGTTACATTTGCAGAAGTTACCCTGAGATGCGGAGTGGGCTGTGCGTCACCAGGAAGTTCTGTTGCTAACTGATAACTAGGGGCTAGCGAGGACCATTGTTCTCAGTATATCTCGGGATCTCCCAAGTCTAACCTAAGGTCAACATGTTTACCACAGTGGTCTTGCCTACTAAGCTGTGGACATGAGTCATGCATTGTGTGTTATCTTGAGTTCACCACCTTGTGACATTTACCCTATTGCTGACCAAGCGATCAACCAAGGTCTTGAGAAATAAACTAGGTATCAAATAATAGCCCAAAAACCCAATGGCCTTTCCATCAAAACCTGTGTGCTCAAGCCCGTGTGCTAGCGAGCAAACCCATCGGGAAGGGTTTATTCCAATTATGTAGTTGGCATCCACACTTCTTAACCACTGAGCCACCGCAGCCATCTTTTTATCACTTAGACAATGCATCTTCTCTATCACTTAGAGGTTTGCAGAAGCACCAGACCTGCTGTCATGTTTGGAATTGAAGGATGAATACCAAATGCAAAATGATTTCACATATGCAATTCTGGGCCCAATTCAGCTGCTATAATTTCACAGGAATAGCTCTAGCATTATGTCAGTCTATTGATCCAGCACTGATTACCTGACCAGAGATGTTAATGATAGGACCATTTGGAAGGCATTCATGCATAGAGTCAACATATGTTGGAAGCAACTTGACAGCATATGAGAACATTCAGAATCCTATCCAGAGTACTTCATACAAAGCGGCCTAATTGATTTTGAATGACAATTCAAATTAGTGGAGTTATATATTAAAGAGTCTTAGAATAACCTTTGTTGTCTTGGATTATAGTGACAGAGGAGGGGGGAATCTTTCTTAGTGTTCTTTTTGTTGTAACATCCATGAAACTGCCTGGCAGCCCTTGATACTGATTTCATGTTTCAATTTCATATTATTCGAGGGAAGTGGGGGGGAAATCTAGATCAAGAAGAAAAGTATTTCTGGAGCATACTGGTAAAATTTTTGAAATTCTGCTTGAGTTTAAGACTCAGACTTCAAGCTCATTCAGGGTTGGTTTTCTTGTCATATCAGTTTGTCCAAAGGCCATAAGCAGCAATCACTTCTACTATTTTTTTAAAGTAAAATGAGCAACTCCAAGCAGTTGTAAGCCTCCTAAATAATTTTGCCTTCTCTGTGGTTAACCAGCCCTGCATTGCAACCAAGGAAATGGCTGGTAATATAAAACAAAAGCAAAATCATAGGCTTGCTTTTTGAGCACCAGTCTAACAGAGCCAAAAGAAACTTCTCAAATAACCCCAGGCTGTTTTGGAAGCTCAGGATAAAATGTTTCCAAATCAACCTGGGGAAGCTGTGAACAGAAGAGAAGCCTTAGTAGTCTTTTGCCTCTGGGATTTTGTCTTCCAGTAAAACTAGCAACATACAGTGCAGTATTGCAAATTTGGTAGAGAACACACTGAAACAGATCATGACAATTTCTCTCGCAATTGGACTAGCAGAAATTGAGTGCAAGAAGCTTCTGTCTAACTTACAGCAATTTTATTAGTGTCCTTCTGCTGATCTTGCAAACTAAAAGCTTTGGTTTCCTTCACTGAGTCAATCCATCTCATGATCAGTCCTCATCTTTTCCTGCTGTCCTTAATTTTTCTCAGTAATCTTCTCTTAACATTAGCTTTGTCTTCTATTGATAATCTTCAGATTTGGAGGCAGGGGAGGAAATGCTCAAAAGAATGCAAATCAGATTTTATACTGTGTAATCTCAAATCTGTGGACTGGACATGAGAATACCCTTTGCCCTATGTTAGGGGATATAAATCTTCACCTCACACCCTAACTGGTTGCAAGGCTGTGGATTTCCCACGCCCGTTGGGCATGGAACGGCCCTGGCAGAGGCCACTACGGTAGAGAAAACTCCTGGCTCGTGGCATCTGCGGGCAGAGAAATTAAGGGGGGTGGATAAATGATAGGGTTTGATTCACCCAACTCCTGACCTGACCAGCGGTTCTGCTGAACGAGCAAATACCTAACCCAGTTACCCATTAGAGTAATCACTCATCTCCGTGTCTCAGTGTAATCTCAGGCACAAACAGATGCCATGTTTACCCCTGCCTGATCCCTGAACAATGGAGACTCCGAGGTCCATGTTTGCCCCAGTTAATTAACTTCCCCAAAGAGATTCCCAATTAACTTGAGTACACAGGTGATGTAATTTCTGTCAGGTGACAGTCTTGCCACCGTTGCGCTTTTCCTTCTATATATGTTGCAGCCTTTTCTCAATAAAGTACTGATCATATCCTCCTCCATACTGCCTCGTATCGTTCCTTGATCAGTCTCCTCCGGGACCTACGGCCCTCAGCGGCCCCGATTCCTACATCTGGTGACCCCGACGTGATTTACTCATGAGTAAGAGCGGTCTTCCTCAGAGTAGCGATCACACGGTCTGGTTCTGCACTTGAACCGTGTCCGAATCGTCCCGGAGGACAGCGCGGCACTCCGTCCGGCAGCCAGCCGATCGGAGGGACGGCCTGCGGTGAGGCAGTCCAAAGAGGCTTTCCTACAGCTTACTCCCGGCTTTCGCGGCGGCTTGCACCAAAGGGAAACGTGCGTTCCGCTCAGGGCAGCTGTGAGCCCCTGACAGCGCAGTGACCACCGAGGGCCCGTGGCCGCAGTCCACGCTCCGAGCTCTACCCAGAAAGCGACATCGCCAGAACCTGTTGCCTGCCAAAGACGCGTCGACTCGTCCCGAGGAGGAATCTTCCGAGGACCCAATCGCAGGTAATATGGGGACCTGTCCTCAGCGACAGCGTCCATCCGCTAGCCAAAGAACCCATGAGGAGGGGTTCATCATCCTGGCCAGGGTATTTAATTTGCGTTTTCACAGCGGGGAGCTAGCGAGACTTTTGGTGTACCTAGGGGAACACTGCCTGCTTTACCCAGAAGTAAGTAAGTTAACCCTCGAGCTCTGGGATCAGATAGGAGACTGCATTCAGCAACCCCCGAAAGCTCCAGGAGGCGTAATTCGCACATGGAGAAAGTGTAGGAAGCTCTTAGCGGAGATAGAGCCAGTCCGGGTAGAGGCCAAAGAACCCCCAAGTCTGCCAGAAGCGCCAGCCAATCCAACGGCGCCTATGGCGCTCTATCCGCCACTCCAATTTAGGCAGGGTAGCGTAGGGAGCTTTCCCCCGGCGACAGCTGCAGACGTCACCGGTGGAATGCAAGGAATGAGGAGCGCAGGCGCTTCTCTGACAGTTCCAGGTTCCCGAGTTACCAAGAGTCCACTTCAGCATACCATTGAAGAGGAAATTAGGAAGGGGGAATTGCCAGCAGAAGAACTAGCTGAGCTTAGTCAGATATGTCCCATCCGCATGGAAATGGACGCGCTCACAGGCGCACAGCAGATAATTCACTCCTCAGTCCCGTATAAGCTCCTCATGGCTATACGGAAAGCCATTTCAGAAACTGGGCTCCAAAGTCGTTTTACAAGGGGCACGCTTCAGCAAGTGTGCGAGAACACCATGTTCATTCCTCATGACTGGAAAGCCGTCATGCGGATGATGTTCAACCCTAGCCAGTATTTAATTTGGGACAGCGAGTTTCGCCTAGAGGCGCAGACGAGGGCTGCCAGGATGGGAGGCGCAGTACTTCCTGACCAGTTGTATGGTTCAGGTGCCTTCGAGCCCATCGATGCCCAAATCAACTTGCCTCTAGCCACTCTCCAGATGTCGGCCGAGGCCGCCTTTAGGGCGTTTTTCAAAGTCCCAGCAACTGGCAAAGCGGCTAAAAATTACACCGCTATCAAGCAAGGAGCCCAAGAGCCCTATATGGACTTCATCAATCGCCTGGAGGAAGCAATTAGCAGGCAGATTGATAATGAGCAAGCCCAGCAAGAGCTCATGATGAAGTTAGCCAAGGACAATGCCAATCTAGACTGCCGTAAAATCTTGCAGTCACTAGGCAATCGTCCCGACCTGACACTTACGGACATGATTAGAGCTTGCGCCGACGTTGGCACTGAATCCTACAAGATGGGATTGCTAGCGGCAGCGGGGCAAGGGGGCAAGAGACCAAAAGGAAAGACCCAAGGAGCATGTCACAGTTGTGGCAAGATTGGTCACTTCGCTAGGGAGTGCCGATCCAAGGGAGGCGGGCAAAAGTCCAGCCGTCCCAAGGCTCCGAAGACCCAGTGTCCGAAGTGTCAAAGAGGCTACCATTGGGCCCGAGACTGTCCGAATTCGGGAAACCGGAACGCGGGCATGTCTCTGGCCCCGGTCCAAACAGAGGCTTCCCTCATTCAGAGCTCACCCGAGCTAGACTAGATCCCAGCCCCATTCCAGGCATTGCGAGTGCCCAGGCCAGCCCCAAGGGTAGTACAGGGTTAGACTTGACTTGTCAGGCGGACGTTACATGCGACCTGCCAGGCACGGTCTATCTGGTGGATTCCCAGTACATGGGTCCACTGCCCAAGGGCTTTATAGGTTTAGTTTTGCCCTGCAGTGTAGCTGGAGCATGCGGAATTTTCATAATTCCAGGAGTCGTTGACTCGAATTTTTCAGGCGTTCTCCAAGTTCAGCTTTGGACTCATCTGCCCCAAACAATTCACAAAGGAGACACCTTAGTGCAACTGATCATGGTTCCCTGTCACTCGCCAGCAGATAGCCAGGGAAGGCTCAGTGACAGCTCCGAGTCCCGGTCAGAGGACCGCTCGAGCGCCAGGGAGGCAGTACAAGGATACCAGGTCTTAGCGACAGTGGAGACCAACATTGAGTGGAAACAACGCCCGGTTATCGAGGTATTTCTGAATAATAGAATATTCTCAGGCCTGTTAGATACCGGAGCAGATGTCAGCGTGATAAGCAGGGGCCAGTGGCCAAGGGAATGGGCCATTGAGCCGGTCTCCGATGTGTGGGGGGTAGGCGGCATTCAGGAAGCGTTTAGAAGCCGAGAGTGGGTAACAGTCACGATCCCAAAGGCTGACGGCACGGCGGTAATTCGGCCGCACATCCTTGACGTGCACATCAACCTTTGGGGGCGAGACATTTTGCAGCAGTACGGTGCTACGCTTACCTTCGGGTAATGGCGTTGCCACTCAAGTGGCTCACCGATATGCCGGTCTGGGTGGAACAATGGCCAGTAGTAGGAGAGAAGTTAGTTGCCCTGAAACAGCTAGTGAGAGAACAGCTAGATGCAGGACACATAGAGCAGTCCACGAGTCCATGGAATTCGCCAATTTTTGTGATTAAGAAGAAGTCGGGGAAGTGGCGACTCCTCCACGATCTCAGAGAGATCAATAAATGCATACAGCCAATGGGTCCGCTTCAATGCGGCATCCCGAATCCGAACATGATTCCCGAGGGGTGGGAGATCCTAGTCGTAGATCTCAAGGATTGTTTTTATACAATTCCCTTAGACCCCCGGGACCGGGAAAGGTTTGCCTTTACGGTGCCAGTTGTGAACCACAGTGAGCCTACGCAGCGTTACGCGTGGAGATTTTTGCCACAGGGCATGCTCAATTCGCCCACCCTGTGCCAAATTTATGTTCACAACGCACTGGCAAAGTTTCGAAACCTTTACCCACAAGCCATAGTTTGCCATTTCATGGACGACATCTTGGTCGCGATGCCGCAGCTCGGCAGCGAAATGTTTTCTGACCTCCAGGCCAGCCTGGGGGACAAAGGTTTACTCATTGCCCCAGAGAAAGTGCAGAGAACCGAGCCCTTCTCGTACTTGGGTCATCGGCTTCTCCGCTCTTTTGCAGCACCGGTTTTGCCTCAGATCAATTTACAGGACTCAGTCACCTTGGTAGAATTGCAGCAGGTTTTAGGGAATATTAATTGGGCCAGACCGTATTTTCGTTTGGATACGGATCTTTTGAAACCGCTCTTCTCGCTGCTAACCTTAGGTAAGCAGCCGGCAGACCGGATACAGGTTTCTCGAGAAGCGCGCTTAGCTATTGAGAAAGTGAACCAAGTTCTCAGCCAGAGGTGGGTAGATAGGATCACCCCAGGGGCATTTGCTCCGATCTTGAATTTGTACATCGTACGGTCAGGATCCATGTTCACCGGAGCGCTCGGCGTAGATGCCGAAAAGGGGGCGAGTATCGTGGAATGGGTGTACCTTCCGAACACCTCTCCACGAAACATCGTTCCTCCCCAAGAACTGGTCTCCGCGGCAGTTTACCACGGAAGGCTGAGAGCTAGGGACATTTCTGGGCACAATTTAGCCAAGATCGTAGTCCCGTTCACCAAGGAACAAATCCAGCAGTTGATGCAGCTCGGTGACTCGCTTCCAATTGCGTTGGAAGGATTCACCGGATGCTTGGCATATCACTTGCCAAAGGACCCCAGACTAGTCTCACTCCAAACGCAGACAGTCAGCTTGCTCGAATTGCTTTCGCTGGTTCCACTTCAGGGAGCCAGGACAGTTTTTACTGATGGTGGTCGGACATACGGTGTCTTGACTTGGCAGGAGGGCCAGGCCTGGCGCACGCTGCTAACTCTTCCACAAAAGTCCGCGCAGCGGGCAGAGTTGGCAGCGGCGAACCTTGCCTTGCGCACCTTCGCCAAAGAGCGCCTAAACATCATCACTGATAGCCAGTATGTCAGGAACTTGCTCCACAGCCTACCGGGAGCATACATCACTCCCGCGATAGACAAGAATTTGCTTAGCCTGTTTCTCACTGCTCAATTTCATTTGCGAAACCGCACGGAGCCGCTCTATATTGCCCACATCCGAAGTCATCAAGACCTACCTGGTCCGATTTCCGCGGGCAATAGCAGAGCGGATGCGGCGGCAAAGGAAATTCAGCAATGTTCAGTTTTGGGTGTTTTTACTACGCCAATTCAGAGTCATGCTTTCTTTCACCAAAATGCCAAAGCACTCGCCAGACAGTTCAATTTGCCACTTTCTCAAGCCCAAGGTATAGTTTGCTCTTGCCAGCATTGTGCAGGGATGCCGGGGGGGCCCTCGTGGGGGGTCAACCCACGAGGGACAGAGGCTAATCAGGTGTGGCAAATGGACGTCACGCATGTCCCGCAGTTTGGCAGATGGCAGTACATGCACGTCTGCATAGATACTTTTTCCCAGTTCGTTTGGGCCACGGCGCAGAAAGGGGAGACTGCTTCCCACGTGGAGCAGCACCTCCTTTCCTGCATCGTGGCAATGGGCAAACCACGGCACGTTAAAACCGATAACGCCCCGTCCTACAGTTCTAGGCAGCTGGCCACCTTCATGGCCACTTGGGATATTCAGCACACTTTTGGCATTCCTTACAATCCGCAGGAGCAAGCGATTGTGGAAAGGGTCAATCGGACGCTCAAGTCCTATATTGACAAACAAACAGAAAGGGGGGAGCCGCCAGCCCTCCCCAAGTCACAGGGCCAGGCACAGCATTGTCTGAATAAGGTATTGTTCACTTACAACCACCTTAATGTTTTTTCGGATTGTACGCCGCAGGAGAAGCACTTCCGCCGTTCGGAAGCTCTCCCGCGACCGATGGTCCGATACCGAGTGCCACTGGACCCTTCTTGGAGGGGCCCGGCGCCGCTCATAACCTGGGGGAGAGGGTATCCTGCAGTTATGTCTCCTACAGGTGTCGTTTGGATTCCAGCACGGTGTGTCAAGCCTCACTTGGAACCACATGGCGTGGACCCAGACCGACCAGAGTCCGATCCCGGATATGGAGGACCTCACCCTGACCGAGAGGACCCGTCGGAAGAGGCGGACACGGATGACGGCGCCGAAGGTCACCTGGGGGATGATCAAGGCGCTTTGCAATGAGGCCCAGGACGCCCTCCGACGCGAGGAGAAGGAGCCGACACCGGAGAATTTCTTGGCTGCAGTTTTTGCCCAGATTAATGCCAACTCCGTGGCAGTTCTCATCGTCCTGACCCTTTCCCTGCTTGTGGGGGGAGGCGTTCAGGCCGCCCCGTTTGGGGCCAGCGGTTTGATACCAGACGGAGACCTTTCCGCCCGGATGCATTACAACTTGTGGGAAAGGTTGGCGGGTCTCGTCAACCAGTCCGATTTTTGCCTGAAGCAGGACGCAGGTTCTGCCTCAATTCTGAGCACCTATCTCATCCCAGTGTGCCACACTCTAGATGCACACGCCAGGGATGGCGACTGGTTGCTGAAGAAGATCTTCGGACCGCATCTCCCTGCGAGTTTTGCAGCTTACGCTCGCTGGGGGGGGGGGGTTACGGTTCACGATGACTTTGCCGACTGACGCAGCCACTCTTCACACCCCGCGAGTGGCGGCCAGCCCGAACTCTACTTGTGCTTGAATGGTCGGCTGCGCTGCAGTCGGCCGAACTCAGCGCCGCTGCTTCGATACCGGCAGCAGCAACTGGACTTGTGATAAACCAGAGACACTTGGTTCTATGTATGCCCATGTTACATTACCATCTGGTTGGTTCTTTACATGTAATCAGTATACTTTTAACTACATTCCCGCAAATGTATCAGATTCCACATGTTGCCTTAGTTGGTTGACACTGTTGCTCCCCACTAAGGATATGGTTACCCCAAGCACAAATGTTCCCAATGTTTCAAATGCTTCAGATGTTCCCGCACCCGTAAGACACACTCGCACGACCCAGTTAGACAGCTCATGTGATAGCAGCTTTAGAGTCCTAAGTCCAGCCGAGTATGTCTCATTGGCAGTCAGCATAGTTGGCGTGCCGGCCTTAGCCGTCTGCAACGCTCGGAGGATCGGTCGTTTGGCTTGCGGATTAGCCAAAGCCATCAATCATACCTCCACAGCGATAGCGCTGCTCAACCGAGAGCAGGCAGAGCTTCGCCATGCCATTCTCGACAATCGAGCGGCTATCGACTACCTCTTATTGCTCCATCATTTGGGTTGCGAATCCCTCCATGGTATGTGTTGCTTCAACCTCACCGATAATTCCCGCAGAATACAGAATCAGGTCACAGATCTCCACACCATAGTGAAGGGTATCAGAGAAGGTTCCGCACGGGAGACCTGGTGGAGTTCATTGTGGAGCTGGATGTGGTCGTGGATTCCGTGGGGGTGGCTCCAGACGGTACTCAAGGTGGTAGTGGGGGTGATCATACTAGGCATAGCGTTATGCTGCTTTGCGCAATGTATTCCCTCACTGATCTCGAAGTGCCGCCCCGAGAAAGAACCCCGAAGCGTCATTCCCGCTCAACAGCTGATGCCGCTCCTACGCAAAGTCGCCGGTCAGGTCCTTAAATGAAAATTAAAGGGGAGATGTGGATTTCCCACGCCCGTTGGGCATGGAACGGCCCTGGCAGAGGCCACTACGGTAGAGAAAACTCCTGGCTCGTGGCGTCTGCGGGCAGAGAAATTAAGGGGGGTGGATAAATGATAGGGTTTGATTCACCCAACTCCTGACCTGACCAGCGGTTCTGCTGAACGAGCAAATACCTAACCCAGTTACCCATTAGAGTAATCACTCATCTCCGTGTCTCAGTGTAATCTCAGGCACAAACAGATGCCATGTTTACCCCTGCCTGATCCCTGAACAATGGAGACTCCGAGGTCCATGTTTGCCCCAGTTAATTAACTTCCCCAAAGAGATTCCCAATTAACTTGAGTACACAGGTGATGTAATTTCTGTCAGGTGACAGTCTTGCCACCGTTGCGCTTTTCCTTCTATATATGTTGCAGCCTTTTCTCAATAAAGTACTGATCATATCTTCCTCCATACTGCCTCGTATCGTTCCTTGATCAGTCTCCTCCGGGACCTACGGCCCTCAGCGGCCCCGATTCCTACACAAGGCATATTGTGTCTGTGATGCCTTTAAGACCCTACTGCAGGGACACACAGGTGCTGGGACTTTTTCCTGATGTGCTCCATGGGCCAGTATATTTAGGTCAGAGCAGGATTGTAGACTTCCAGCTACAATGCTCAACTTACCTGAGCTTTAATGCTCACCTTCCTCTGCTGACAGTCTGGACAAAGATTCCTGCATCTTTCAGAATGTGCTACGAGGATTGAGTCTTTGCACTGATCCTGAGGATGGCTTTTGCCTGATATGCCATCTGTGCTCTCTGGACAAAGAAGGACTACTTGGTGTAAGCCTCCACCAGAAGGACAGAAGCTGTAGAACTCTTTGGCTTTGTCTGTAATTACAGCTTGCATTTAGCCTGCTGGACTGGACTGCTACTCAACTGTATGGATTTGTATATAGCACAACTGAACTGTCTCAGTGAGCAGCCCAAGAGAATATATCTGTTTTGTGTTACAGTTAGATAGCTAGCTAGCTAGCTAGATAGATAGATAGATAGATTAGATAGATAGATAGATAGATAGATCTTTATTGTCATTGTCCTGCACAGAATGAGATTGGGGCCCCCACACCTGGGGCTCGCCTTTCCATGGCCCCAAAAGCGGCTCCCCACTTCCAGATGACACCACCTATGCCAGGGCTTGTAGACCTCGCAGAGCTCGCCTGGCAGCTAGCCGGAGGAGGAGGTGAGGAGGAAAGAACTGGCCACACCTGGGGCTCAGTTTTCCGCGGCCCCAAAAGTGATTCCCCACCTCCAGATGACACTGGACTTGAGCCTCTCCCAGGGCCTATTCCATTGGTCCCGGGATGGGAGGCTGCTGTGCCCGGCGCCCATTCCTCTGGCCCCCACCAAGCAGGGAGCTCAAAAGACGTTGGAGCTGCCACTACCTCATCTGCAGCTGGATTTTCCAAGTCTCTGTTTCTATTATGGTTAGATTGTTTTTGATACGTCCTGTGGCTTCACTGTTTTGTTGATATGCTTATTGATATGTTTTTGGATATGTCCTTTTGATATACTGATTGTTGATATTTTGACTTGTTGTACTGATGTATTGTATTGTGGAATTTATTGTAATTGTATTGTAAGTGTATTGATTATTTATTTTTGCATTAGCACACTGTTACATTGTACTTATATTAACTTGCTGTTAGCCGCTCTGAGTCGGCCTGTGCCAAGTTGAGCGGGATATAAATCTAAATAATAAATAAATAAATAGTTGGGGGAAAAACATTTATCAACCCAACAAAACCTAAACAAAATACAACTATACAAAATTATCAACATACTCCCGCCCCACATATACACATTTAGCCCCTAAAAAGCTCTAAAACTCTAAGGCTCTAAAAACTCTGAAACTCTAAAAACTATATATAGAAGCTTCTTCATAGACTGCATTGCACTGCATTCAAAGCCAGAACCGCTTTTGAGTAGAAACTATTTCTCATGCGGCTAGTCCTGGTCTTTATGACCCTATACCTTCTTCTAGAAGGCAGAAGCTGAAAGAGATAATTTCCGGGGTGTGTACTATCTTGTGCAATCTCTACAGCTTTCTTATAACACCTGGTGGCATAGATTTGATCTTTAGTGGGATCTCTTTTGTCTTTTTTACATTGAGGAATAAATTGTTTTCCCTATACCATTCCGTCAGCATCTCAATTTCCTTCCTGTAAGCTGACTCCCCCTCCCCAGCAGTAATCAGACCAACCACCGTTGTGTCATCTGCAAACTTGATGATCTTATTGCTGGGGTAACTGGGAACACAATCATATGTGTAAAGCATGTACAGAAGCGGGCTCAGCACACACCCCTGCGGCGTCCCTGTACTTATACTGAGAGCCGCAGAGACATGAGAGACCATCCTGATCTGTTGGGAACGATCTGATAGAAAATCTAGTATCCACCTGCATAAGCATGGCGGAAGCCCCAGATCTAATAATAATACAGTTGTTGCATTGTATATACTTGCACCTTTTTACTTCCTGAGTAAACCTATGTTGAGTTTTTGTTCTGCACCAAGATCTGTCTGCCTGTTTTTCTCACAAGGGACCATGTTGCCAGGTGCGAACCTCTTGCTGGCCACTGCATACTACTCTGCTAACTACTCTGCTCAACATCAATATTGGTTATGGGCCCAGAGGCGCAGTTGTAACCTGAGGACCACGCCCTGAAAGTGTTTGTTTTGCTTCTCTTGTGGCTCATAGGCATGGTGATCAGACTTGATGGAAGTAATTAATCTGTGTGGTCCACCAAATGCTCTTTGCTCCTGAAGAAGGAGGGCTTATGGGTATACTGCAACCTTTAGAGAGGGAAGGTGCTTGATAACCCAGGGCACCTGCATCATTACTGCTAATTTAGAAAATGGGCTGTATATCTTGCGTGCTGGATCTCAAGCTGCAGCTAATATGGGTGCTAATTACAGTAAACAGAGCCATTCACAACAACTGCATTCATCTCCTCCATAGGAGATTAGGTGCAAAATCCTAGATATAGGATGGGCAGGAAGTAGGTCAAAATCTGCTGTTACCTGACTGGATGTTTTGCATTAGATTAGTGATGGCCTTTTGACTCCCTATTTTTCAAATGGTAGCAACCAGTGGTGGGCATCAAATTTTTTTGCTACCACATTGTTTGTGGAGCCTACATTGTGGGTGGAACCATGTGACTGGGTGGACGATCTAGTCATGCCTGCCACATTACCATTAAAACGTCTGCAAACACAGACAGCACTGGCTCTTTGGCTGTAAATGGAGATGAGCACTGCAGTCCTAGAGTCAGATACGGCTGGCTTTTGAGCAAGGGTGACCTTTACCTTTACTAACCACTTGCAACTAAACAGGGCCAAAACCTCACAGCAAATCTGAATATCAATCAGGGATCTTCTGTTATTAGGTAAAGGTAAAGGTTGCCCTTGCTTGAAAGCCAGTCGTATCCAACTCTAGGGTTCAGTGCTCATCTCTGCTGCTGTACTGCAACCAAAACATTGTGAGTTTGATCCTGATGGGGATCAAAGTTGACTCAGCCTTCCATCCTTCCAATGTCGGTAAAATGAGTATCCAACATGTTGGGGACAAAATGCTAATTAACTTGTGAACCGCCCAGAGAGCACACTAAGTGTCATATAAGTGTAATTGCTATTACTGTTGTCCTAATTGTAAGGTATGAAATCATGTTAATGTATAATCTAGATTCCATACAAATAATCCTAAGGGTGTGTGACAGTGCCACTCTACATGTATCTTTTTAAACTGTGCCATTGAACTAAATGATTTCAATTCACATATGTATACAGAATCGCAACCTAAACTACAACATTTATTATGTTTCATCGGATAATAATAATTTCATGTCAGAAATTATTCTGGTTGAAAGGATTTTTGCTGGAGATACTCTGCTCAGGGGATGCCTAAATGAGGCTCCTTTCATGTCCCAAAGATATTTTCCCACCTAGGTGGTCCCTATTTATCTACTTGCAATTTCTTGCTTTCAAACTGCTAGGTTGGCAGGAGCTGGGACAGAGACGGGTGCTCAAACCATCATGCAGTACCCGGGGCTTGAACTGCTGACATGCCGGCCTTCCAGCTGACAAGGCAGGCAGATAATATTCTTCTTGATAAACACAAATAATGTTGTTATGTATGATGGTGGGTATGGACTTCACTGGTAGCTTAGATAGACTAAAAGCAGTCCTGTAGAGCTCTAGCTATGGGAATTATATCTGTTGAGTTCCCTGGATTTTTTTGTTTGCTTTGAGTACCATCAACTACAATATTCTTCTTGACTGTCTGGAGTGAGCACCAGGCTCTAGCAGGTCTTCTCATTTACCCACAAAAAAATGGCCAAATGGGAAAGATCAAAAAGCACAATGAAAAAAACCGTTTGAGGCAAAGAGATAAGTTTGTAATATAATTTTACTGTGAATTTTTTTCTCTGTTTGTTCTATATAAGTCTTCAAAAATGCTCAGAAGTATATCTCAAAAATTAAACACTTCAAAATCAAAGTTCATCCAGTAATTGAACTTTTCAAATACACTCTTCATCAGGAAATTCACAGTTTCTTAATCAGAAGTATATCCAAACTTTCTGTAAAATTTGATAGATTAAATCTCATATCAAGAAATTCATATTGCTACCATTGATATTATTAATACAAAGCTGAACAAATGTACAAGTATAAAACATAATAAGGTAAAATTGTAATCCAGAATACCTTAGGAATGCTAAACGGTAAACATTAATAGTTTCTCTTTCGCGTCCAAGAGCCTCTATTTGTATTTTCTCTTTCTGGGCTAATGGACGTTAACAAATATCAGCACAGTCTCCACATATATACATTGTCTCCATACGACACCTGCTTGTAGTTTCTTAAACAAGAGTAGCTCCTTAAAGGTACAACGGTGCGGACATACTATAACTCACTCATTTACTTCTGTCACTTAAAAAAGTTTTGCAAAAAACATGAAAGATCAAAATCCTGGTTCAACCCAAAAGGAAAAATAGTCCTTAATCTATGGATAAAAAAGCCTCCCTCTTCAAAAGTGTCAATTTAATATCTGTTTTTTCATAAACTCTCGGTCGTATAACTTCAAGGATGACAAAATTGAATTGGTCTTCCGTATGCCCCTTCTCCACATAATGTATCACGAATGGTGCTTGAATAACCCTATTCTTAATTCTGGAGCAATGTTATCCAATCCTTATCTTTACAGAACTGGTTGATTTATCAACATATCTCATATTACATGGACATATCCACAGATATACACAGTTCTCAGTGTTACAATTTGAGAACTCCCTAAGAGTCATAGTAAAATCTACTTCCGGTATCGATATGACCTTAGTTTCCCATACATATATACAATAGATACAATTCTGACATTTATAGTGGCCTGAAACACTTGTCTTAACAGGAGTTAAGCATGCATCACAATCAGTATGAGACCAAAATTCTGATGGACCTGGTCCTCCTAAAACCTTTAACAGGTCTTTCCTTACACCCTGGGATGTCATCAACAATGTGCCAATGCTTTAGGACAATTTTCTTAATATGATTAGCCATCGGGGAGAAATCCAAGGACCAATATACACCAGAGACATCATCCTTCTGTTTATGTTCAAAAAGCCTATGCCTAGGAATTTTCTCTACCTTTGTGAGAGACTTGTCAATTATATTTAAAGGGTACCCCCACTTTAATAAAGTTTCCTTGATCAAATCAGCAGAATCTTCAAAATCCCTGTTCTTAGAAGAATTCCTCCTCGCTCTTGAAAATAAACTAAAAGGAATATTGTTCTTTAAATAAAAAGGATGAAAAGAGTTGTATTTGAAATGCGCATTACTGTTTGTGGGTTTCCGAAATAACTTCATGTTAAGCTTGTTATCTAATAAAATGAAAACAGAAATATCCAAAAATGAAATAGAATTATCCAGAAAGTGGTGTTAATCTGAGTTTAAATTTTCATCTCAATAGGTAAATCTGAACCAAGGAAAGGAACCACAAACTCTTGATTGCAACAGATAAAGAACAAATATGTATTGATATATGATGAGCACTACAGAAACAGTAACAAATTAAGGCTGTGGACCTAAAACATTACCAAAGCACATTAAGTGAAAATCTTTAGACAAGGCTATGTAGTATAACTATAAGAACTTTTGTATACTTATCTATTATGCTAACCAATCACTCTGTACCTCTGTACCTGATGTGTATAAATTGATGCCATATAGTCTCACTCCAATGTCTGATCAAGTGGACTTGATCCACTAAAGTTAACATTAAAACACAACAGTTAGTCTTTGAAGTGCTACAGCATTTTTGTTTGTTTATTCTCTGATATAAGAACTTTAGTAACCGAGAAATTGATGTCATTTGAAAAAGAGAAAAACCAATCACTAATAAAATATTTCAGTAAATAACACGATCAGACCATAAATTATAGCCAAAGAGCCAATGGACTTGATCCACAAAAGCTTACATTAAAATACAGCAGTTAGTCTTTAAATAAATGCTTACTTATTGTCACCTTATAATTTCAAGTTTTTTTATTATCATTGTTACATCAGTTCTTAATTTAGTATAAATTAGTTTTTTACTCATATCCTATCTATTTGACATATTGTTCAAGGCGACATATAAGGTCCTTCTCTGCACCAGCACTCTTAGTTTTACCCATGAGATGAGAGTGATCTAGTTTTAAAAAGGGTAACGTTTCCAACCTGTGCTATAACCCTAACCCAGACAGTCTTTGTCTTCCACAATAGATAGGACCCTAGGGGAGGGCCAAACCAAATGTGCTCCAGTGTAGTTGAATACAAATAGTGTGCATGGGGGAAAGGCTACTATCACCCAATTTCTTAACTACACATGGTTCCAGTTAAAATCTTCCCTCCCATTACTATCTACTGAGATTAAATCATTGACATATAAATTTCTCAAAGATACAAGAAGTGTAGGACATCTTGCTAGAAGGAGGTTGGACGTGTCTGGGACAGACATCTAGGGCAGGGTTCTTCAAACATTGCTCTCTAGTGACCGAAGATACTCATTTCAAAACTCCTTTTCCGTGTCTGCTCCAACTCTGTGGAACCTCCTGCCAGGTGAAATACAGCAGCAGACGGAATTGCTGCCCTTTAGGAAAGGGCTCAAAACCTGGCTGGCAGGGCAAGTGTGAGGGGCTGATGGGGAAGTGGTCCCTGCCCATTGGCTCTTCTGAGATAAAGTGGCTCTCTTGTATTGATGGGGGTGGGTAGGCCTTTTAACTGTCTTTTAATGGGTTTTTACGGGGTTGTCTTTTTAATGATTTTATGGGATGATTTTATATGTTTTATGCTTGTTTTGAGCCGCCCAGAGCCACCCTAGGGCGAGGGGGCGGCATATAAATTTAAATGATAAATAAATAGATAGATAGATAGATAGATAGAAACTGCCCTCATCCCTCAGATATCTCATTGTTACATCAATAATCCAGAACATTCTTGGGTTTAAGAGCTTTAAAAATATTGATATTGATGATGATGATGATGATGATTCTTTAATGGAATACTAGAGTGATCTTTTTGCCCTGTAGACATCAAAATGTGTTCACAGTCCTCACATTCTTTTGGAAGGCTCCTTCTGTGTCCATCATGACAATAATTTATTTATTTTATTTATTTATTTTGACTTGTTTAGCTGCCCCATCACCGAGGTGACTCTGGGCAGCTTACAACACAAGAAACACCCCCCAACATAACACACTCAACAACCCATACGTATGAATAAAACATCATAAAAACTCTAAAATCTCTAAAATCTAAAAATCACAAAATCTCGAATCTAAAAATCTAAAACTCCCATAACAAAATTATCAGATGGTCATATGAGCCAGTGGGGTAGAGTAGATCCAACAGCAACACCCCACACCCGCTGGGCCAGCCATGTCTTTAGATCTTTCCTAGAGGCCAGCAGTTGTGGTCGTTGACAGGAGGTTCCAAAGGGCTGGGGCGGATAACAAAAAGACCTTTTGTCTAGTGCTGGAGAAGTGAGCCTCTCCAGCCATTGGTACACATAGAGAGCCCCTCCGGTCCACCCTAGTGGGATGGGCAGATGTTCTCAGGGAGACACGGTCTCTTAAGCAACCCAGTTCACTACCATGTAGGGCTTAAAAGGTCATAACCAGCACCTTGAATTTCACCTGGAGACACACCGGTAACCAATGCAGCTCCCGCAACAAGGGTGCAACATGGTCATAACGGCCACACCCCATCACTGTGTGGGCCGCTGCATTCTGCAACAGTTGCATCCTCCGAATGGTCATCAAGGGCAGCCTCATGTAGAGTGCATTGCAATAATCTAACGGGGAGGTGACCAGTGCGCGAGTGATCATGACCATGAGCATAATGATGATGATGATTTAAATATGATTTGTTATGGTTTTGTATCAGAAGAGGACCCATCTTTAAAATGTTGGGGATGGCTCATTTTGGGGCCACTTCCTCCATTTTAAGATAAATAAAAGTTAGCAATCAGTGCTAGGTTTTTCCTCAACTTTTTACATCTTACAAGAGATTTTAAAGGGCATTTTGAAAGGTGTCTGACTTTCCTTTTTCTCTGTTTGCTTCTTGTTAGTTCTGAATAATTTAAGAACAGCTGGGTTACATCTGAGTATCAATATTTGATGCTCAAGATCACTTCAGTACAACGGTTACTGCACACACTTGGATAAGCATGCTGAATTGATTGCTCAGAGCTGCCATGTTAAATGTGCCAGCATTTGCAGGCAAATGTTTGTGTTGCCTATAACTTACTCAGTTTCTGTTTTATAACCAAAAGCTGCATCTGTACAAGAAGGACAGTCATTATAGACAATCATACATCTTCGTCTTGCATTATTTCAACCCTACCTGGGATTAACTATACAACACAGTCAGAGAGTCTAAATAAAGTATTAAAATTGTTCTCTGAGATATTAATTTTATACTACAGTGGACAAAGGTAGAATGATTACACACATGAATATATCAAAGGAATCTGATTTGATCATGATTTTATCTATATATATAAAATCGAGGGTTAACCGTTGGAACTTGCTATAGGCTCCTTAGCCAGGCCCCACTAGCCTGCACCCTCCATTCGGGAACACATCTGAACTGGGTACGCAGGTAAACACAGGATTGAGAATTGCACCAGTGGGGCAACAGCCCCACAAATGCGAAAAAAGGGAAACAACTTCATTTCCCAACTTCCTTGTGCCGTGCTGCACCAGAGCCAATCAGCCTCAGAGGCTCTGCCACGGTGAGGCGCAAGGAACATTCGGAAACGTGCCACGGCCAATCAAAACAAAACAGTTTTTTAAAAATGTAGCACAAACACAAAGCATAAACCCATTACTACAAGCCCCAGCGTCCTGCGCGCCATGAGCACGCAGAACGCTGAGGAAGCCGGCACCCGAAAAATTAAAAACAAACTCACCGCCTCACAGCCACGCAAACACCAACCACCCTTCTTTTCCTCACCAACGGTGCCTGAAGGTCCCGATTGGAGCTTTGGAGCTTCCCCTTTAATATCAGTGGGTTGGGGGGTTGCAATCCCCCCCTCTGCTGCCTCCCCTAGAGTTGGGAGGTTTGTGGGGACAAAAGGGGTATGTCCCCCCCACACTTCTGGAACCAGGAGACCAGGGAAAGGGGATCGATTCCCCCCCAAAAAAACCCTCTTTAAAGAGAAGAAACCAAGTGGTTTCTTCTCTTTAAACACGGAGTTTTCTTTAGGTGGGGGGGAACCGATCCCCTCTCCCTGATCTCCTGGGTCCAGAAGGGTTGTGGGGACATACCCCTTTTGTCCCCACAAACCTCCCAAACCCCGGGCAGCCAGCGGAGAGGGGGATCGATACCCCCCCACCCACTGATATTAAAAGGGAAACCCGATCTACTTTCACGACTCCACACAATCAAAGCACCATAACACAATAAAGCCCGCGGAAATAAACCAACCCCCCCAAACCACAACAACAACAAAAATTATAAAAATAAATAAATAAATATCCAAAAATACCTTGAAACACAATCAAAAACATCCAAAAATACACAAAAACAATACAAAGTAAACAAAAACAATCAAAAACAAAACAGTAAAAACAAAACAAAACCCAAATACCACCACACGCACACGCACACACACACACGCACACACACACACACACACACACACACACACACACACACACACACACACACACACACACACACACACACAAAATAAAGAAAACAAGCCAAATCAACAGCACATGTCCTACCTGCAAGATGACTGGAAACGAAATGAATAAAGAAAGAGACTACTTACTGGAAGAAGTCCCACCCAGAGGCCAGGAGAGAAAAAACAGTACCAGCACCACCTGCTGGCCACAATAGTAAAAACAATTCAAAAACACACAACAGCCCCAAACAAAAGGCCACAACAGTAAAAAGAAATCAAAACAATAACAAAAAAATCACAATTTTACACAAAAGGTCACAATAATGTTGTTGTTCAGTCGCACAGTCGATTCTGACCCTTTGCGACCCTATGGACCATTGTTCTCCAGGCGCCTCTGTCCTCCACCTTCCCCCTTAGCACTCCCAGTTCTGTGCTCACTGTGTCTACAATACCATCTAGCCATCTCATCCTTGGCCTCCCCCTTCTTCTTTTACCCTCCACCTTTCCCAACATCAAGGCCTTCTCAAGTGAATCCTCCCTTCTCATTTGATGTCCAAATTACTTTAGCTTCGTCTTTACTATTTGACCTTCCAATGAGCAGTCAGGGTTGATTTCTTCAAAGATTGACCTTTAACCTTCCAACACAATTTAAAACAGCCCAGCAACGCCGGGCAACCTCTGCTAGTTCTATATAAAGTCCATTAACTGACTGCAATATTTTTTTTGAATCAGCAATTCAACCTCATTGTGAATTTTCCTCCATGCTGCCCCAGTATAAGCAACTTTTTTTAAAGGAGGGATGAAGTGTAGTTAGGCATTTGATTCTCGTAAACAGCTGTGGAAATAATCTCTATGCTTTGAGAAATAGAAGGTAATTTTCATCCCATAAAGCTGCAGATTGCCAGTCCCACTGCAAATACGTCTGTTCATAGCCACAAGCATTCTTGGCACCTGTTTAGTGAATTCGATTTCCCTGTGGCACGTGTGGTACTTTTGTACTGTTGAGCAGGAGTCTCTGTGAGATGGAAGTGAGAAGAAAATTGCACAGTGTTACCAGAATGACTACTCTTTGTTACCAGGGGGCAACGGGGTAAGGTAAAGGTTGCCCTTGTTCGAAAGCCAGCCTTATCCGACTCTACAGTTCAGTGCTGCTCATATCTGTTTATAGACCAGCGTCTGCAGATGTTTCCATGGACACGTGGAAGGTATGCCTCAACAACAGAGTGCACGGGATGCTGTTTACCTTCCCACCAAAGTGACAGCTATTTATCTACTTGCAATTTCTTGCTTTCAAACTGCTAGGAGCTGGGACACAGATGGGAACTCACTCTGTCATGTAGCACTCGGGTATTGAATTCCGACCTTCCAGTCATCAAGTTCAGCGTCTTAACTTCTTGAGCCATCACAGTCCCTTAGATGCAGCCTAATCAGACTTTCCAGTAGCCTGCTTTCATCAACTGTCCGGTGGGGAGGACTAACAATGGTCTAGTGGGGAGGACTGTGACTATTTCGTTTTGTTTGTTTTTTCAGTTTTCTATTGTTATGTTACTGTTATTTGTTGCACTAATTTGTAAGCCTCCCTGAATCACCACGGCGAGTGGGCAGCTATAAATGTGAATTATAAAATAAATAAATAAATAAAAAGGTGCCTTCATTTTGGCAGTGTCTCATCTGGCCTAGACACAGAAGAAGAAGACTGCTTGGATCCATTTCATTCGGACTTTAGACCTTGTCATGGTACCAAAACTGCACTGTTCGTGATAGACTATTACATTCTTCAGGAAGCAGATGGGGGTCTTCGTCTCTCCCGGTGCTCCTGGATCTATCAGTGGCTTTTGATACTGTTGACCATGGTATCTTACTGGGACAACTGTCAGGGATGGGTTTTCAAGGCACTGTTTTGCAGTAGTTTTGCTCCTTGGCAGTCACTCCCAGAGAGTTCAGCTTGGGGAATTTATGTCCACCCCATGGACCCTTCAATGGGGCATTCCTCAGAGGTCAATTATCTCCCCATTATCATTCAATATCTATGTTAAGCTGCTGGGAGTGTTCATCAAGAGATTTGGAGTGTGGTGTCACCATGAGGATAACACCCAAGTCTATCTCTCCTTTGCATTCTCTGGAGTGGATGCAGTCTGGCTGCAGTGATGGAATGTGTCAGGAATACCTTAACTCACAAGTAGCACTTTGGCCTACAAGTAGTTGGGATTCCTCCTTCTGAGTTGCTGCCCTCCTAGTTAAGCAACCCAGGATTTTAGCTTGCAAGTAAAGCAGCGCATAGCCAAATAAACACTCCAGTCATCTTCTGGTATTTTAAAAGTATATTGTAGCAAAAGCAGTTTACAGAACAAAGTTTTAGAAAGCAAATACTTCTTAGTTTCAAAAGTTCAGAACGCACATTAAAACAAAGAAAGCTTATCTAATTGTGGAAGCCCAGAGGGCTCCCCGTTCTAGCTTAAGCCCCTACATGTTTCTAATTTCACAGCTCACCCTTAGCACAAAGCACTGGACCAAGAGAGCGTTCTGCTCCTTCCCTCTGGGTTTTATCTCCTCACATATGTTCCGCCCTCTTGCCATTCTCCTAAAGCTGTGATGGTGAACCTTGGCACTACAGATGTTCTTGAACTTTAATTCCCAGATTCCCAAGCCCCTGTGAATCCACACAAATGGATTTACTGCAATTCATGCGGCCCGCACCATCCTCGTTGTTCTTGGAAGTGGAAGTAAAACACGTCCGTACGGGCACATTTTACTTCCACTTCCATGAGCGACGAGGGTGGTGTGGACCGGATGAATCACAGTAAACCCATTCATGTGGACTCACAGGGGCTTGGGCTTCTGGCAATTGAAGTCCAAGAACATCTGGAGTGCCAAGGTTCACCATCATGGTCCTAAAGGAATCCAGCCAATTATCACACAGCATCACATGTCAATCAGACCTTAAGTTTCATTTCTTCTGAACTATGAAGCTAGCCTGTTTTGACTAACAATCCTTCCATGGAATGTGCCATAGCGCTCTCTCTCTCTCTCTCTCTCTCTCTCTCTCTCTCTCTCTCTCTCACACACACACACACACACACACACACACACACACACACACACGTCAATCTCCATTTTGAAGCTAGGCTAAACTCAGGGTACAATCAATAACCTGACAGAATGGAGAAAAGCGAACAAGCTGAGACTGAAGATGGAAATTCTGGTGTTGAAGGGTCTTTCTGCTCGACTATGTGACCTGGTCCCTAGGTTGGATGGGACTGCTCTCTCCCCTAGGTACCAGGTATGCAACCTAGGGGTCATATTAGATCCTCACTTGTCCCTTGAAGTGCAAACATACAGGAAATGGAAGAAGGGGAGAAGTAGACCCATTCTAAGCAAGCCTTTGTCAAGTTGTTATCCTTTAGAAAGGCTGGACCATAATTCCCAAGAACTATCATAGTTTGCTATAATATTACAGGAATTGTTGTCAACACATCTGGAGCGTGCCAGTTTGGAGAACGCTGGTCTGAGCAGTTTGCAAGAGTCGAATTGCAATTTCAACAGAATACTCTGCACAATACAGAAGATAGGTTACCACCCATCTTGCTTTCTTCTCCATAGTATGCTGGATTCAACAATGGCTGATTTCTCTACAGAGGGAGCTCCACATACAGTGAATGAAAATACTGTAGTCACTCTTCAGTAGCATGAACGCAATCAAGGCCAAATCCTACCAGACATGACTGATTAAAAGTAGAAATAGTGGGAGGGAAAGGGGGCAACAATTTAATGGCTAGCTCTGTCTTGTGCCTGGAAGCTATTGCCGTATGGTTGTTGCTGTGTGATTTTCAATAGCGTTGAACAGGTCTTTGGGACATTATAATGTTTAAAGCATTATTTCCATGCTTTCATGGATTCCCCCAGCAGCAAAGCTATATGTAGCCACATCTGTGAAACATAAAAATGCAGTCAATGTGTTCATTTTAAAATATATTCAATCTCCATGCTGAGAGATTTTAAATTAAATTTGTCTTTGCTCTGCCCTTTGGATGCATAATTCACCCAAGAAAATGGGCTCCCCATCCCCACTTCTGACCTTTATCTTTAACATTAAATAACCTTTTTTTCTTCTCTGGAGACATATTTCAAGAGGCAAGTTTACGATATAAAATAACAGAAGTTTGATAAACCAGCTTCTTATATTATTGGGGTGGAGTGGGAATGAAAATCCTCAATGATACACCTTCTAGTAGAATCAGAAAGCTGTAAACATTTCTTGTCATTTCTGCTACAGATTTACAGCACTGCCCCTTGAATGTGAAATAACAGGCAGGACACATGTATGTACAATTTGTACAGACAGAGGTACACAGACATAAGCACACACATATACACTACATAATGTGAGAACCAAAATTCAAATGATTAGTCAAAGGCATTAAATGAAGAATCTGGCTTCTGAGGTTATACGTAATCAGAATACAAAATTCTGAGTTCAGTCAAAGTGACATGAACTAATAATGTCATGCATATTAGTCACACTGGGATTGGAAATGTGATGGATTTGTATTAGAAGTATATACAGTGTTCTGGTTTAAATGTGGCTGCATTCCCTTTGAAGTAGCATTCTATCCTTATGGATGGAATTGGTGGCCACAAGCACGATTTACTAAAGCTACCCAATGGGCTCTATATAACTTTCATTGAAGAAATCATACCTAAGCCACATTTATAAATCAAATTGCTTTATGAGAGCCGAGGGAGTCTGGATTGCATGCTCCAGCCCTGTTCCCTATGTTCTTGAACTTCTGGTGTTGCCAGGATAAATCTGAAAAAAGAGCTGAATATGATTACAGCATTACATTCAGTTAGAAGCCCTGACACAAATTCTTCTGCTCATGTGATTAGTGTCCATTTTGTGAGGACAGAATGTTGGGGATAGAGTGTGTGTGATTATACACCTTGCTGTCATTTTCTGGAGGAAGTGAGATTTGCAGGATTTTCTTCTCTCTCTCTTTTAGGCAGCTTCAGATCTCACTCCATTCATTCGAATGCCTGTGGATGTGAGATTTGTGCCCTTATCAGAATTTGAGTGTGGCATTTTGCAGTACCAATAGGAATAGGAACCTATGCTACCTAAATTGTAGAGCTCTGGGAGGAGGGGCCAAGCATCGAACAGAAATGGAGGGACCTTTGCCTGTATTCTGCAGGCAATAGTTCATTTGCAGGGAGTCCACCAACCCACTCCTATCCCTGACCTCAACATGCAAATACTTTGGAATTTTCAGATACAATGAAAAGCAGTAGGGCTATAAAACTCCTCAAAGTAAATGAGTTGTGACTTGTAAGACAAATAATTTAGACCTAATAGAAATGGATGGTATTCATGCATGCCTAATCTCTGACCAAATAGAATTCTGTAACTGTGTTCATTTGAACATGGTTACACCTCCTTTTCAACCTTCCTTTATAACTTGAATGTGTTGAGAATGAATGAATGATGGAGGAGTAGCATATGCATTCCCAGCTTTCTTTAGTTGTGCACAGAAATGAGCAGAATATATATCCATCAGTTTTGTCACTTTCAGGATGGACTGGTGGGATGCAACCTATGTGAGTTCAAGAGATAGAAGAATGCTATTTTCCTCTTGTAGCAAGAATATTGGTTGCCAGTTTATTTTTGGGCTCAATTAAAGGAGATAGCTTTGAACTTGAAAGTCCTAAATAATTTAGGGATAAGCCCCCGCCCCCCCAAAAAAAATCTCATCCAAAATGAAACTTCTGAAGAATCCTTTCCACTTTGAAGATTCTGTTTTGCACCCCTTTGCCATTTGAAGTACAGTGGATATGGTGTTCTCAGTGTACAAAAGCTTTGGAGACTGTTATTTTTATATATGTAAGTGCAAGTCTCCCCTATGTATTTTAAGTGCAGAAAATGATCTTTTCTTATAATTCACTGTGCCCCCATTTGCTATCTTGCGCATTTCTCAGAGAGTATCTCCTCCAAAAATATAGTTTGTATCTGTCAGAATGTGTATTGGTGGGGTGCTAGACAGCCAAGGCAAAGAACACAATACACATAACCTAGTAGTGGAAAGATAGGAAAGCAATGTAAACAGCAGCAAGCCAGAGGCAAATTATCAATTGAACATTTCTAATCTATTTGTTGGCTTTACCATGGGATGCTCTTTTTTGGTCTTTTGGAGAAGTGAGGAGACTGAACAGGTGTAATTTTCTCTCGACTCACTGGCAAAAGTTCTTACAAACTCTGCTTCTAGGGGTACATTTTTCCAACCTCTATTTGTTATCTACAAAATGCTAGCATGCAAACAGAAGCACTGTTCTCACCCTGTTTTAGTGTAAGACAAATGGTGATAATACAGTAAATTTCATGGCCATAAGGTGTCATTGTCAAGCTGATTTGACTAATGGCGAATGGTGGGTTTAGAACTGTTATGAAAACTTTTTCTTAGCCCCAAAGCCTCTGTTTCAAGATGAAACTGTTCTTCAATTTTTATTTTATTTTTTTAGTTTACTCTGAGCAGTATGGTAAATTTCTGGCAAAAATAAGTCTGCATAGAAGAGGACTTCTATTGAAGCTGAGGGAGCTGTACAAGTTCTGAAAGGTCTCAAACTATTTGAAACTGAACACTTGTTTCTGAGCCCTTAAAAGACATGGCACTATCATGTTTCAATAACAGCTTTGAGGATTAAGTGACTATTACTCAGATACTCTCAATTTCATCAAATTCTTTATGCATATAGAACTGTATAACTCAACTGACAACAATACATGTGTCGGATATTCATGATATTGCTGCTGAAATCGATGTGATGGCAATTTAAAAGTCACTCCTGCTGTGCCTTCTTGTAATGCCTCCCCGTTTTATAATAAGCTTGTTGGGGACAACAAAAAAATGGGACGGTTACACAAGTACTGTTTTGGTCCAACATTTGAAATAGAATGAATTGTACACTCCTGTTAAACAGAAGGTATGATATGGTCAAAGAAGCATCACATTAATTTAAACTGAATTGCATATGAACAAACACTTAATGAATATGGAAATTAGTGGAGGCTAGTGTGCTTAGCTTAAGCTAAATCTTGTCCCTAATTCATATGCAAGAATAGAACAGATTGGAAAGTCTTTCTTCTTCCATGCGAGTTTCTATTACTATTTGTTCCTTCTGCTGTCCCCCATGTGCTTGAAAACCATAAGCATACACAGATAGAGCAAGAGGAATGAAGCATTCTGTATATGATGATGCATCATTCCTTTACATGCAGTCCCTGTTCTGTCTGCAGTGCTACCATATGGATGATCATTTATTTTGACCCTGAAGTAAAGGTAAAACATAGTCCAGTGACTATAGAAAAAAACATTTTCTTGAACATGAAAGCTGGAAGGGGAACTGTTCTTCTAGATAGCTTTGCATCACATGGCTCTTTAAAACATCTTCTGATTACTATTTAATAAATAGTTTGCCTTGGTTTTTCTTTTCTTCTAAAACAAGTAATTACAAATTCCCTATGGGTGAAATAGCATGAAAGTGTCACAGCAAAAGCCCTTTGGAAACATTAATCCAATTTCCCTCATAGCGGTTCTCTCACCCCACCCTGTGAAGTAAGTCAAGCCCTAAGAGGAGAGAATAGCTTGCCTGTGAGGGATTGCACTCTGGCTGAATATTTATATAGAGTGACAGTGGCATTTGACTCTGGACTCCCTGTCAAATCAGTTGTCTCCGTTCAACTGGGAACTGTCTCCCTTCATTCTGACAAGGTGGAGGCAGGCATGAAATACTTGAATTTCTCATTTCATCTTCAGAAAACTTTAATGTAGATCGGTGGCTTGTCAGGCCCTGTCCAGATATTTCAATGAATCCTGGAGATGATTAGTAAAGAATAAGGCTTCATAAATAAATTTATCATTTATCAAGATTCTTATTTATTTCCACCCCAACTTATTAAATATTCTGTTGAGTGCATGTGTCCCCTTTGCCCTTTCTGACATGTGTGTCTTTCTCTCTCACATACACATATGCATATACATGTCCATGAACATGTCCTTTAATTTCATAGTTCTGTGTGTGCCTGTGAAGTGTTTCTAATGTAGCACCTCTTATACTACAGGCTATACACAGGCTATGCTACAAACAGGACAGGACATAGCTTGTTGCTACCCACACAGACTTTTCCTTACATTCTTTATTTTTTCTTGTCAGGGAAATAAAATTACTAACTGGGTAGCAACTCCCTATTCATTTTGAAAGTTTAACAGTGATTATACTTTCTGACTCCAAGGCCCTGGCTTGTCTCTGTGCAAAGATCTGGGTTCATGGAAACAACCACTGTGTCTCATTTTATTGTTATCTTTGTGAGTAGCATAAGTAGCATAGCGTTATACTAGCCATTGAGAATATGTTCTGAATATGTTCTGTAGCCTTGACCATGGAAAAAACATTTTAAAAGTTTAAAAGATCCAAAGTGAATCTAAAATGAAAAAAGAAAACAGCATCAAATAAAATGAGAGTAAAATAAGTAGCAAGAAAAAATCCAGAATCAGAATTGTAACTGAATTGGAAGGGGGCCAACCCCCTGCTCAAAACAGGGTGAGCCACCCTGGGTTGCTTAGGCGAAAAAGGCAGTTATATAAATCCAACAAAATTAATAAAATAAATAAATCTGAATCAAGGCAGATCTGACTGTTGTCCAACTTTCTCTTGAAATGCCTCCAGCATTGGAGCGCTCGCCACCTGCTGAGGTAACTGGTTCCATTGGCATACTGCTCTAACAGTTAAGAAGCTTTTCCTGATCAGTCTATTATCTGGATTCCTGTAACTTGAGGCTGTTATTATATGTCCTGCACTCTGGGTTGATTGAGAACAGTTCCTGCATCATGTTCATAGTCTAAATAAACATTAAAACAGTTTAAAGGAAAAACCTGAGATTAGGTCTTCACATAGCATATACCAGCAAAGTATATCAGGAAGGCATTTGAAAACTGAAGCACAAAAAAGGCTACTCTCCAGGCTATAGTTATGTGTACTTTTTAAATTATCTATGGCAGGAGTTCTCAATCTTTTAAAACCGGGGACTGGGTCACGCTCCTTCAGACAGCTTCAGGGGCTGGAGGGCCATTTTGCCCTTTCTCCACCACATGGCATGTCTGTGTGTGGTGGAGGTGGTGGGGGGCCAAATGAAATGGCGCCTTGGGCTGCATCTGACCCACTGACTGCAGGTTGAGAATCCCTGATCTATGGCATCCAGAAGATCTCAGAATATGATCTTATGGCCAACACATATTTGTGGAGGAAGCAATAAACTTTCAGCCAACCTGCATTCAAGCTATTTAATGAAACAAGAAAAGGAAATGGAGGAAGCAGGGACTCAAGGGACATGGAAAGAGATTTTGAATCCGTTCCTCTTTTCTTTACCATCCACCATGATCAGAGTACCATTTTTAAAGAGGATGTTACCAGATGCTAGGATGGCTCAGTAGAAAAGTTGTATTATGGGGAGAGGTTATCCATCTGCTTGGTTTTCTTTCCCTCTCTCAGTCTGATTGACTTACACTTTACCTTTTCACCAGGACTAAGGTTCAAAATGACTCACAATTAAGACTAGAAAGGTTTTTTTTTTAAATTTTGGATACATCTTTTGTGATTCTGGCAATGATTTTCATTCTGCCTGTTATGTATATAGTGGTTGAAATCCTGTTACTTACTGTAGTAAGCCACACTAGAGTAGGCCTATTGAATCAGTGTGAATTCGATGAGTCAGCTCTCCTGTAAGTTCCATTTATTCAAATGGGTGTACTTTAGTCATTATGTACTATGCCTGCTGAGAAGGCCAAGCTTCCCTGCCCATGCAGTATATAAATGTAATTGCTATTGATAAACAGAGTAGACCCTTCAATCCAATTGAAGTTATGGAGATGTTGATTTACCATATCCCCATTGGTCCAACGGGCCTATTCCAGTACAATTCAATACACTGAGGAACAACATTTCAGCCAAATTGTATTTTGGAATGATAATAAGTTAAATTTAAAATAAAAAAACAACAACCACCACAAGACTACAAACAAGTACAGACATAAACAGATAAGTGCTACCCTGGATAAGAATACATAGTAAGTTGTACTGCTAGAACCCAATTAAACAAATCATACTATTAAAACATTATTAAGTTACGAAGCAATTTAAAAGCAAACATTTCAACACACACATATATAGTACCAATCCATTAAAACTGCCCTTTCTCAGCAACCAGGCAATTACTGAAAGACTGCTATTATAAAAAGGCCTTTTCCTGCAGAGAATGACAAAGAGAGAGCCAGTAAATTCTATTTAACAGGGTTTTTTTTTCCTTTCAAATCTTGTAGGCAGACACTACAAAGGCCCTTCTTGCATGGCTTATCATCTGTACTTGTCTACATAACCGACCCAGATAGTGAATCCTCTAAAGCAGGGGTCCCCAACCACCAGGCTGCAGACCAGTACCAGGCCACAGGCTGTCCCGAACTGGGCTGCGGGGATGGGTGGCACTGGGAGCCCAGATGGCAGCCTTCTGCCCTCAATGTGCTCTGCCAGGTCTGCCTGGAGAACGGAGCAAGAGCACGGGCTTCAGACAGCAGATAGTCAGGTGGCTGGACCCCTCCTCCACGTTTTTAAACTATGGTGGGGCTCCACCTCCACCAGTGTGCACCATCCAATCCCACCACCACCACCACTTACTGGTCCACGGGGAAATTGTTTAGCATGAAACCGGTCCATGGTGCAAAAAAGATTGGGGACCCCTGCTCTAAAGGTCTTAGAGCCCAGACAGGCTCATATAGGAGAAGATAGCCCTAGATATAAGGGTAAAGATAGCTTTCCTTCTCTTGTGTGTGAAAGTTCCTAACCTAAATGCACTGTAGAGGACGACATTCAGGTGCCTTTCATAGATGGGCACACATGGCTTCCTCCCTGCCAGGCTGTACTTGAGACCTCAAGTAAGTATCTGTAGTTTACTGTGGCCCTGATGTTAACAACGTTTATTTTTAATAAACAGATAGATAAATAGATAAATCTTTATTGTCATTGTCCTGCACAGAACAACGAGATTAGGGGGGGGGAGAACACTTATCAACCCAACAAAACCTAAAAAAAAATAACTATACAAAATTATCAACATACTCCCATCCCACATATACACATTTAACCCCTAAAAAGCTCTAAAACTCTAAAAACTGTAAAACTCTAAAAACTCTAAAAACTCTATACAGAAGCTCCCTCTTAGACTGCATTGCACTGCATTCAAAGCCAGAACCGCTTCTGGGTAGAAACTATTTCTCCAGCAGCTGGTCCTGGTCTTTATGACCCTATACCTTCTTCTAGAAGGCAGAAGCTGAAAGAGATCATTTCTGGGGTGCGTACTATCTTGCACAATCTCTACAGATTTCTTATAACACCTGGAGGCATAGATTTGATCTAGAGTGGGAAGAGTTCGCCCGATTATCCCCTCTGCAGTCTTTACGACCCTGGACAGCATTGTTCTTTCCCTAGCTGTACAACTCCCAAACCATATACACAGACCATAGGTTAACACACTCTCTATGGTACAGTGGTAGAATGCCAACAGCAGGTCCTTTGAAAGATTGTTCTTCCTGAGGATTCTCAAGAAGTATAACCTCTGCTGTGCTCTCTTCATCAGATCTTTAGTGTTTGCTCCCCCATGTTGGATCATCCCTCAACTCCATTCCCCGAAATCAAAACACCGAGACCTGTTCCACACAATTCCCTTCAATAATAAGTGGCTGGATGTTCAATTTGCATTTTCTAAAGTCCACAATGATCTCTTTTGTCTTTTTTACATTGAGGAATAAATTGTTTTCCCTACACCACTCCGTCAGCATCTCAACCTCCTTCTTGTAAGCCGACTCCCCCTCCGCAGCAGTAATCAGACCAACCACCATTGTGTCATCTGCAAACTTTATGATCTTATTGCTGGGGTAACTGGGAACACAATCATATGTGTAAAGCGTGTACAGAAGCCGGCTCAGCACACACCCCTGCGGCGTCCCTGTACTTATACTGAGATCCGCAGAGACATGAGAGCCCATCCTGACCCATTGGGAACAATCTGATAGAAAATCTAGTATCCACCTGCATAAGCATGACGGAAGCCCCAGATCTAATCATTTAGGCACCAGTCTATGCGGAAGAATAGTATTAAAAGCAGAACTAAAATCTCCAAATGGGTGAGAACAGCATGTAGGGACATAGCCACAACATCCTCCGTGGATCTCTTTCTCTTATATGCAAATTGACAAGGGCCAAGTCCAACTGGTAAACAAGCCATAATATGGTTCCGCACCAACTTTTAAAAGCATTTCATTATGACAGGTGTAAGCGCCACTGGGCAGAAGTCATTCAGACTATCTATGTTAGGCTTTTTAGGCAGAGGTATAATAGTAGAGGATTTCAGACAAGGTGGGACAGCGGCTTGTCCGAATGAGGACAGCAGGCAGAAACATAAATTCTGGCAGAACAAATGCAAGGCAACAATCAGGAAAGCAAAGCAAGACTTTGAGGAGCGTATAGCTAAAAATACTCAGAGAAATAACAAAGACTTCTTTAAGTACATTAGAAGTAAGAACCCAACTAGGAAGGCCATTGGATCATTAGATGACAATGGAAGGCAAGGGGTTATTAAAGAGGAAACAGAGATTGCAGAGAGACTCAATGAATTCTTTGCTTCAGTATTCACTGAAGAAGACAGAGCCCACATGCCCAAAACAGAGCCTATCTTCGTAGGGAGGGAAACCGAAGAATTAAGCAAGATAGAAATAACCAGGGAGGAGGTCCTTGCATGTCTTGTTAAGCTAAACACTAACAAATCACCAGGACCAGATGGCATCCATCCACGAGTTCTCAGGTGTTGTGTTCTAATGGTTTTACCTTCCACATGGATTACAATGTATCTGAGCCAATGTAACCTTGCCTATAGCAACAATGTAACCTCCAGCTGTATCATATAAACCCTGTAATAGGACGCGAGCTAATGACCACCAGCTGGCAGCAGCGAGCGTCCAAGCTCTCTTGGTCCGAACTCATCAAAGGCAACAGCGCGGGAAGCTTTCCCGCCACCACCTACACCTGGACAAGAAGGGCGTGACCCACAATGACGTCACGCAGACAGTAGCCAATGGGCTACCATGGCACCACGTTCAAATGTATTCCTACTGTATATAAAGAGCTATTGATCCGCCATTACCTCATGTTCCCTCTGTCCACGATGCAATAAACCTGAGTTAACCCAGCCCGAGGCTGTGTCCTGTGTCTTAGTTTCATACACTAAATTGGCGACGAGGATGGGATCAATGGATTCCCAAGGAGCAGCCAGGGCACAGAGCGGGTTCAACATCACCAAACCGCAAGACTGGGAGCTGCTTGAGATGGACTTCCATGCGGCGCTGGTGGAGCTCAAAGTCAAGGAAGACGATGAGGAGAGGAAGAGGGCCATCCTCACCCGCATGCTTGGAATGGAAACCAAGCGGACGCTGGTGGGCATCATCGCTCCAAAGAAGGTGAGCGAATTTAAGGCGGACGACATCATGAAGCTGCTACGGGAGCGCTTCCAACCCGCGAGGGCGATGTTTCCCGCTCGGAGCGCGTTTTGGAGGCGAGTCCAAGCGCCGGACGAGTCGGTCGAGGCATTCGTGGCCGCCATGAGGGTAGCCGCTGCCCCCTGTAAATGGGGCAGCATCCTAGAAATGGCCCTCAGGGACGGCGTGCTGTGTGGCCTGAAAGACAAGGAGGTGCAGCGCAGCTTGATGAATAAGGAGCCGCCACCCACGCTGGCAGAGGTTGTCGAGGCCGCAGAAGCCGCAGAGTCCACGAATGCTGGAGTGGACGAGATGCACCAGTGGCGTGAGTGGCGTCCCAGAGCCGGCAAGGCGGAAAGGTCGGTGCACGCAACTCAACGGGCCTCAAAGTCGTCCTCAGAGAGCAGCGACGGCGAGGAGGTCCAGAAGGTCCGAAAAGGGGGGCGCCGCTGCGATGGTTGCGGAGCGGCCCACGAGCGTGCGAGGTGCCCGTTTAGAAAGGCCGAATGCTACACCTGCGGCCGTCGGGGGCACATCGCCAAGGCATGCAGAAAACGGAAGGAGGGCCGGAGGCAGTCACCAGACCGTTCGACCAGGCCGGACCGTTCAGCGAGGCCCAAAGATGGCGTCCAGACCACGAGGAAGCAGGACGGCGTGGGCCGCGTCTCGGACAGCAGCGAGGACGACGTCCCAGTGCTCAGTGTGTCCGCGGAACAGTCCCATTATTTCGTTGAGGTACTAGTACAAGGGGCCCCCATCAGGATGGAAATTGACTCGGGGTCCTCCTATTCCATAATTCCCCAGAAAGAGTTTTTAAAAATCGACCCCCACGTGCGGCCCAAACTTAAAACTTTGAGGTCCACGCTACGAGATGTACAGGGGAACAGCATTCCGGTGTTGGGGGTCGGGAAATTTCGGGTTGAGTTTAAGAGACACTCTGCGGAGCTGCCCTTAGTTGTCCTCAAGGGGGGGAGTTGTAGCCTCCTAGGGACACAGTGGTTCCAGCCTCTAGGCCTGTTTATAGGGGGAGTACATGCAGTGGGGGTGGACCCAATACAAGCGGTGTGCGATGCGCATCCCGCCGTTTTTGAAAAAGGACTCGGAAAATTCAAGGGACCCCCTGTAGCCTTCGACCTAGATCCGGAGGTCCGCCCGATAAGACTCAAACCGCGCAGAGTGCCTTTCGCACTAAAGGACAAAATAGAGGCGGAACTGGACAAATTGGTGGGCCAGGGAATTCTTATTCCTGTTGATTCCGCGGAGTGGGAAACTCCAATTGTAACAGCTCTGAAGGCTAACGGGGAGGTGCGCATTTGCGCTGATTATAAGTGTACGATTAACAAGGCGATCCGCCCTAATGCTTATCCGGTGCCGGTGGTCAGCCACCTTTTGGCTAGGCTAAATGGGGGAAAGTGTTTCGCTAAGCTCGACCTGGCACAAGCCTATCAGCAGCTTCCCGTAACACCCGCCACGGCCGCGGCACAAACGATAGTCACACATAAAGGAGCGTTCCAAGTGTCGCGTTTACAGTTCGGCGTGAACTCGGCACCCGGCCTTTTTCAGTCGCTTGTGGAACGCCTCCTGAAGGGGCTGGAGGGGGTGTTACCTTATTTTGATGACGTATTAATAACAGGGGGGAGTGAGGCCGAACTGGCACGGAGATTGGACAAAGTGCTAACTGTGTTCGAGAAAGCGGGGCTGAGACTGAGGAAGGACAAATGTGTTTTTTTCGAAACCGAGGTCGAGTTCTTAGGGTTCAGGATCACACCCGAGGGTATCAAGCCATCCAAATCCAAAGTAGTAGCCATCAAAAAGGCCCCTCGCCCCACATCCAAAACCGAGCTACAGTCATTCCTGGGGCTCCTCAATTTTTACCATACATTCCTTCCGCGGAAGGCGTCCGTGGCCGAACCGCTTCATCGGTTGCTTAAAAAAGAGGAGACTTGGGTGTGGGGTGACGAGCACGAGAGGGCGTTCAAAGAATTAAAGCAACTCTTGACCTCTGACGCAATTCTAACGCATTTCGACCCCAAACGGCCGGTGGTCCTAGTCTGTGATGCGTCACCGGTGGGGGTGGGGGCAGTACTTTGCCACGTGTTGGATGACGGAAGGGAAGCCCCGGTTGCATTTTATTCAAGGTCCCTGTCCCAGGCAGAGCGAAATTACGCACAAACCGACAGGGAGGCATTGGCAATTGTAGCGGGGACCAAAAAGTTTCACGATTTTTTGTATGGCCGCCCGTTCAAAATCGTGACGGATCACAAGCCACTGTTAGGGATTTTCACGGCAAGCAAGCCCACCCCGCAGATCCTATCACCGAGAATGTTGCGATGGGCCATTTTTCTCAACGCATACCAACACGAGTTGGAGTACCGGCCCGGAAAAGAGATCAGCCATGCTGATGCACTTTCGAGATCCCCTTTGCCCTTGTCGGACGACCAAAAGGCTAGGGTAGGAAGAGACCGCCAGGTGTTACTAATCGAGGTTTTAGATGCACCCCCAATAGTACCAGCGGATATTGCTAGGGCGACAGGCAAGGACAGAACGCTCGAGAAAGTCAGCGCATGGGTACAAAAGGGGTGGCCGGCATCATCCCCGAGCACGGAATTCGACCCATTCTTTCGGAAAAAGCTAGAGTTGTCCCTAGAAAGGGGGTGCCTGCTGTGGGGCCAACGGGTGGTGGTCCCTACATCCATGCGGCCGAGGGTGCTCAAACTGCTGCACGTCAGCCACCCGGGCATCGTGCGTTCGAAAGCGCTGGCCCGCAGTTACTTTTGGTGGCCTCAGCTGGACGCGGACATTGAGCACATGGTCGGCACTTGTGAGGCATGCCAGGGATCCCGACCAGAGGCGGCCCGCCTTCCGCATAGGGAATGGGACGCAGCGAGGGGGCCGTGGTCCAGAGTGCATGTAGATTTCGCTGGCCCATTTCGAGGGACCATGTTTCTCCTGGTGGTGGATGCATTTTCCAAGTGGCTGGAGGTTATCCCAGTAAAGAGCACGTCCTCCGCCACGACAATTAGCCAGCTACGGAGAGTCTTCTCCACGTTCGGTTTACCCGACACTTTAGTCAGCGATAACGCGAGTTGCTTCACCTCCTCGGAGTTCGGGGCATTCATGGAAGCAAACGCCATTCGGCATGTTACATCCGCGCCGTTTCACCCGGCCACGAATGGCCAAGTGGAACGGTTGGTGAGGACAACAAAGGATGCGCTTCGGCGCATGGGCCCGGGGGACCTAAACCACCAAGTGTGTCAGTTCTTATTAGCGTATAGGGTGACCCCCTTAGCGTCAGGTTACTCGCCGGCAGAACTCTTGATGCGGCGAAAACTGACCACGCTTCTGTCCAGGCTGGACCCGACGAGAGTCGAGGACAAAGGGAAAAACATAGGATTGGCAGTCTCGAAAGGGTTCGCCGCCGGCGACCTTGTTTACTGCAGGAACTATGCAAGCGCAGGGCCAGCCTGGGTGCCGGGAACAGTAATTGAGCAGACGGGGCCAGTGTCATATCGGGTGGAAACGAGCACCGGCCTCCTCTGGAGGAGACACGCTGACCAACTGAGGCGCCGAGTGAGTGAAGGGCCGGTTAGTGGGGCGCAGCAACAGGATTCAGCGATAGGGTTCTCCCCCACCCGTTTAGCCCAAGGGGGAGATATTGAGGGACAGCAGTCCGAAACCGGGGGGGAAAACGGTGGTCCCGACTCATATCCTTTTGATACCCCAGTTCTATCAGAGCCCGGGGGGAGGGAAAAGGAATGTGCGGCCGCCGCCGCGTCCCCCGAATGTAATTTTGATTTTGGTTTTGCGAGCCGGGGGGGTTTTCAGGAGTGTTCCCCCACCCTTCCAAGCGAGAAGAGGGGTTTTTCGTTAGCCCCCAGTGCCCCCGGTTCTTCCCCGAGAAAGAGCACACCTCCCAACAACGCCGCGGAGCCGCGGCTAGTCACTAACAAGTCTCCCTCTCCAATTACAGGGCAGGAAACCAGGGGACAAAGAGAAGGTAGCAAACCCGGGGAAAGGCAGCCCGCATCGAGACCCCAGCGTGTTCGAAATAAGCCATCTTGGCTGAGGGACTTTGTCTCCTAAGGGGGGGGAGTGTGTTGAAGTGTGGGCTCGAGACATTGTCTCGTCCTAGGGGGGAGGGATGTTGTGTTCTAATGGTTTTACCTTCCACATGGATTACAATGTATCTGAGCCAATGTAACCTTGCCTATAGCAACAATGTAACCTCCAGCTGTATCATATAAACCCTGTAATAGGACGCGAGCTAATGACCACCAGCTGGCAGCAGCGAGCGTCCAAGCTCTCTTGGTCCGAACTCATCAAAGGCAACAGCGCGGGAAGCTTTCCCGCCACCACCTACACCTGGACAAGAAGGGCGTGACCCACAATGACGTCACGCAGACAGTAGCCAATGGGCTACCATGGCACCACGTTCAAATGTATTCCTACTGTATATAAAGAGCTATTGATCCGCCATTACCTCATGTTCCCTCTGTCCACGATGCAATAAACCTGAGTTAACCCAGCCCGAGGCTGTGTCCTGTGTCTTAGTTTCATACACTAAATCAGGAAACTTAAAATGAAATTGCTGATCTCCTAGCAAAAATATATAATATTTCCCACAAATCAGGTTTTGTGCCTGATGACTGGAAGGTAGCGAATGTAACACCAATTTTCAAAAAAGGATCCGGGGTGATCCAGGAAATTACCGACCTGTCAGTTTGACATGTGTCCCAGGTAAAGTGATGGAAACCATCCTAAAAGATAGAATTAATAGCCACATAGAAGAGAAGGCACTGCTAAAGGAGAGCCAACATGGCTTTTACAAGGGCAAATCATGCCTCACTAATCTGTTAGAATTTTTTGAGAGTGTCAACAAGCATGTGGATAAGGGGGATCCAGTTGACATTGTTTATCTGGACTTTCAGAAGGCTTTTGACAAGGTCCAACACCAAAGGCACTTGAATAAACTTACCAGTCATGGAATAAAGGGACTGGTCTTGTCCTGGATCAGCAACTGGCAAAGGGACAGGAAACAGAGGGTAGCACTAAATGGGCACTTCTCCAAGTGGAGGGAAGTAAAGAGTGGGGTCCCCCAAGGTTCAGTACTGGGACCCCTGCTTTTCAACCTCTTCATAAATGATCTAGAGGTAGGAGTAAAAAGCAATGTAGCCAAATTTGCTGACGACACTAAATTATACAGGGTAGTGAAAACTGTGAGAGATTGTGAGGAGCTCCAGAGGGATCTCTTGACACTGGGGGAGTGGGCAAAAGAGTGGCAAATGAGCTTCAACATTAGTAAGTGCAGAGTGATGCATGTTGGGGCAAAAAAAACCCAATTACATTTATAAACTGATGGGGTCTGAACTCTCTGCGACAAACCAGGAAAGGGACCTTTGTGTCCTGGTGGACGAGAGCTCAATGAAGGTGTCAACCCAGTATGCCTCAGCAGTGAAAAAAGCAAACTCAATGCTAGGGATCATTAGGAAGAGTATAGAAAATAAGTCAGCAAGTGTCATTTTACCTCTTTATAAATCTATGGTGAGGCCCCATCTGGAATACTGTGTACAGTTCTGGTTGCCATACCTCCAGAAGGATATTATGGAGTTGGAGAAAGTGCTGAGGAGGGCAACCAGAATGATTAGAGGACTGGAACACCTTCCTTACCATCTGAGGCTGCAACGGTTGGGCCTTTTCACTCTTGAACGACGGCGTCTAAGAGGTGACCTGATTGAAGTTTATAAAATCATGCACGGTGTGGACAAAGTAGATAAGGAAAAACTGTTTTCCCTATCGCACAACACTAGAACTAGGGGACACTCGATGAAACTTTTGGGTACTAGTTCTCAAACAAATAAGAGAAAGTACTTTTTCACCCAGAGGATTACTGGTCTATGGAACTCCCTGCCAGAAGAAGTGGTGACAGCTGTCAGTCTTGACAGCTTTAAGAAAGGATTAGACAAGTTCATGGAGGACAAGGGTATCAATGGCTATAATTATGGATGCTTAAGGACAACCTCGGGGTTGGAGAGATAGGCAGGATATCTCTCAATGCCATTTCCAGGGAATCCTAAGCAGGTGAAGGCATCTGCTTTGGAATACCCTGAAGGAAATGGTGAGCCACTATGTGAGACAGAATGCTGGACTGGATGGGCTGTGGCCTGTTCCAGCAAGGCTGTTCTTATGTTCTTATGTTGGGCCAAGGACCGATCAAAAATCTTTATAAAAGTTTCTGCCAGCTGTTCTGAGCAGTCTTTCAGTGCCCTACCAGCCATTCCATCAGGACCCATAGACTTGCTCGCATTTATCCCTTTTAATATTCGCCTCACTTCTCCCTCTTCCACCCTGTCAACATTCCCTAAGTGGAGTAATGATGATGACTCTGGCAACACTGTTGGATCCACTGCTGGTGTCACCTCAAATCGGGCGAAGAAGGTATTCAGCTCCTCCACCAGAGAAGCACTGCTCTCTACAGGCGATGAATTACTGGGTTTGTAGTCAGTAAGGTGCTAGATCCCCTGCCACACTTGCCTGGTGTCGTGCCTACTCAGGTGATCAGATTAAAAAAGATGATATGGAAGATTATATAATTTTTTAATACAATAGCCATAATCCTGTTGCTTAGCATAGTAAATGGCATTAGAATAGGGCCCTTGAATCAAAGGTGATTTGATGAGTCAACTCCTCTATAAGTTCCATTGATTAAAAAGGTTCTATCTTAATTGTCACTTACTTAATTATAGTACATTGTAGTTAGAGTTAGGCCTATTTGATTCAATGGAACTTATAAAGGATCTGACTCACCAACTTCCCATTTATTCTATAAGTCTACTCTAGCGTGATTTTCTATGCTAAGCAACACAATATTGGGACAGAGTGTCTTCTACATTCAGTGAATTTGATCTCTAGCTATGATGAAAGGAAAATATGTAGATGAAATTTGATTGCAATCTAAATGTATATTGGGAAGATTGATTAGTATATTCTTTTTAGCTCAATGAGCTGGGGTACACAGAAAACATCTCCTTGAAGACTGTGGTATTTTTGAACCACAATCAGGCATACCCCAGGCAACAACTGATCTTTCTCACACAAGATCAGGAAAAGGAACTACGGAATTAATTCACCAAAAGGTGGCTTCATTTTGGCAGTTTCACGTCTGGTGTAGACATGGAAGAAGAAGCTCAGTTAGGGTTGCCATAATTCTCTCCCACAAAACCAGGACAGAAGTAAAGGTTTCCCTTGATCAAAATCCAGTCATATCCAATTCTAGGTTTCAGTGCTCATCTTTGTTTCAAAGCTAAAGAACCAGTGCTGTCTACGTCTAAAGACGTTTGCGAGGACATGTAGAAACAGGCATTCCAAGACACCAAAGTTTTGTGGCACCTTAAAGACTAACTCCTGTTTTGACATTAACTTTATATTTGCATAAAAATTTACCCAATCTCTTTCCTCTTTGGCCACCAAGCTGCTGCTGCTGTGACTGCAGCTTCTGCTAATGACGCTGGCTGCTGGTGGTTAAACAGAGGCGCCACTCTAAGGTGGCAAGAAAAAAGTGCAATTTTTTTCTCTTTCCTCTTTGGCCACCAAGCTGCTGCTGCTGCGACTGTGCGGCTTCTGCTAATGACGTTGGCTGCTGGTGCTTAAATAGAGGTGCTGCTCTAAGGTGGCAAGAAAAGGCGGATTTTTTTCCTTCAAGCTAAGCACACCTCTTGGTTTGAAAACCCGGAATTTTCAATGTTTTTCATGGAACCGGGCGGGACAGTTACAACCCAGGAAATTCCCGAGTTTCCATGACATATGGCCACCCTAAGCTCAGTGAGCTGGAGTACCTGGTGGTGGAGCCATGTGTTGGGAGTTTGAGTCCTTACTGTGCATCTTGGGAGAAGAGCCAACTTTCTAGGCAAGCTACTGAGTCACATAATGCCACTAAAAGGAACTAGTAAAGCACTTCTCATCAAGGAAACCACAAGAGTGGTCACCACACACATCATTGTAGTTGTCGTTGTCGTTGTTGTTGCCTCCATACAAAATTGTTATTAGAATATGTTTGAATAGCTGGACTATTAAAATGAAAATACAGTGGAACCTTGGTTAATGGAATTAATACGTTCTCCCAGACATTTCGTACAACAAAAATTACTTAACCCGAATTTCCCATATGAATGCATTGAATGCAATTTCCTATAGAAATGCATTGAAAACCAAAATATGTTAACCAAAATGCGGTTCCCCATAGGAATGCATTGAATGCAATTTCCTATAGAAATGCATTGAAAACCAAAATATGTTAACCAAAATGCAGTTTCCCATAGGAATGCATTGAAAATCAATTAATCTGTTCTGGGAATAAAATCCATTAACCAAGCCACTATTTTCCATGGATTTCCTTTCATTATGTGTTTTTTTCATTAACCAAGGTTCCACTGTAGGGGTGGGGGAATCATTCCATAAGGAAATAAGGTTGGGAGTTCAATTCCTCTCTGTGCTTCCTGGGAAAAGAGCTGTTAGGGATTGAGTCAATGCCTAACTTATTGGGAAGGAAAATATATAAACCAATATTTATGTGGAAATTGTGCTATGGTACTTTAAGAGTGTTGAGTTGCTTTGTCAATGATATGGTTGAAAGGAAGACTGCAAGCCTCAGTTACTCAGCTAATCTGTTCATTAGCTTATTGCTATCTCACTCTCTGTGTGCTGCTTGATGAAAGGTTTGTTTGCTTTGCTTACTACCTTGCAAACTGTACTGGACTGATATTTCCATGGTTGACAAGGACTGGTAAGACCTGTATAGTCATGGGCAAGCTGCACAATCCCAGGGCAAACCCCAGAAGAAGGGATGTGTTGTTCAGCACATGACAAAGAGATAAAGTTCCTAGATATGCTAAATGATTGTTCCCTGGGACAGATGGTTGAAGACCCAACTAGAGGTACAAGAAACTTTGACTTGATCCTGAGTAATACTCAGGATCTGGTGCAAGATGTTAATGTGACTAATCCAATAGGGAACAGTGACCACAACTCAATTATGTTTAACTTGATCATAGACCTCAAGTCACTGATAAAATCTAACACAGAGACCTTAAATTTTCAAAAAGGAAATTTCCCAAAGATGAGGAAACTAGTAAAAAACAAGCTGAAAGGGAAAATTGAGAGAGTCCAAACACTCCAAGAGGCATGGAGGATGTTTACAAAAACAATAACAGAGGCCCAATTGGAATGCATACCCAAAAGGAAAAAGGGCAATGCCAGGTCCAAGAGGACTCCAATGTGGCTTACAGGAGCTGTTCGGGAAGTGATCAAAAGCAAGAAAAGCTCATTTAGAAGATGGAAGGCTTGTCCGAATGAGGACAGCAGGCAGAAACATAAATTCTGGAAGAACAAATGAAAGGCAACAATCAGGAAAGCAAAGCAAGACTTTGAGGAGCATATAGCTAAAAATACTCAGAGAAATAACAAAGACTTCTTTAAGTACATTAGAAGTAAGAACCCAACTAGGAAGGCCATTGGACCATTAGATGACAATGGAAGGCAAGGGGTTATTAAAGAGGAAACAGAGATTGCAGAGAGACTCAATGAATTCTTTGCTTCAGTATTCACTAAAGAAGACAGAGACCACATGCCCAGAACAGAGCCTATCTCCGTAGGGAGGGAAACCGAAGAATTAATTTTAATTAATTTAATTTAATTGTCAAATTTATATACAGCCCACTCGGCCAAAGTCAACTCAGGGCAGTTCACAATGACAATTTAAAAAACATGTTAAAAACAGTTAAAACTACCCACCCTCTAAAACAAGGGGTGCAGGATCCAAAGGCACCATGGGGAGGAGTTCTTCTACACCAGCCACCCAATGGAGGTTATCCTTCCACCTGCACCCCATACTTGACCCGCCAGCCAGGTTTTAAGTTCTTTTCTGAAAGGCAGCAATTCCGTCCGGAGATGTAGCTCTGTTGGCAGGAGGTTCCAGAGGGCCGGTGCAGACACGGAGAAGGCCCTCCTCCTTGTGCCAGAGAGGCGAGCCCCTCTGGCTGATGGAATGATTAGAGAGCCCCTCCAGTCTGCTCTGGTTGGACGGACAGATGTCCTCAGGGCAATGCGGTCTCTTAGGTAACCCGGCCCACTACCATATAGGGCTTTAAAGGTCAAAACCAGCACCTTGAATTGCACCCGGAGACAAACTGGCAACCAGTGCAGCTCCCGAAGCAGTGGCGAAGCATGGGCATAATGCCCACACCCCATCACCACCCGGGCTGCTGCATTCTGGACCAGCTATAGCCTCTGAATGGTCGTCAAGGGCAGCCCCATGTAGAGCGCATTGCAATAATCTAGTCTGGAGGTGACCAGAGCATGAGTGACCATGAGCAAGGAGTCCCTGTCCAGGAGCGGGGGCAACTGGCGAATCACCCGAAGCTGGGCGAAAGCCCTCCTGGTCACAGCCGCCACCTGTTCTTCTAGCAGTAGCCGCAAATCCAGGAGGACCCCCAAGTTGCACACTGGGTCTGTCTGGGGCAAAATAGCCCCATCCAGAACCAAAGATGGTAACTCCTGGGATAACACAGGACCCCTTATCCATAGCCACTCAGTCTTGCTGGGATTCAGTTGTAGCCTGTTAGCCCCCATCCAGACCCCAACAGCTTCCAGACACCTGGAAAGGACTTTGATGGCATCACTGGGGTCCCATGGGCCGAGATGTACAACTGAGCGTCATCCGCGTACTGATGGTACCGCACCCCATGGGAACGAATGATCTCACCCAGCGGCTTCATGTAGATGTTAAATAGGAGAGGAGAGAGCACCGAGCCCTGAGGCACCCTCCATTTGAGGGGCTTAGGACTGGACCTCTCACTTTCCAACCACACAGACTGGGTCTGACCACTCAGAAATGAGGAAAGCCAGGACCACACAGTGCCCTGGATCCCCAATCCTCGGAGCCGTTCCAGAAGTATACCATGTCCAATGGTATCGAAAGCCACTGAGAGGTCAAGAAGAGCTGGGACGGATGGGTGACCACTGTCCTGCTCCCGCCAGAGATCATCCATCAGTGCGTCCAATGCCGTCTCGGTACCATATCCAGGCCTGAATCCTGACTGAAAGAGGTCCAGATAATCCGCTTCATCCAGTACCCCCTGCAGCCAATGTGCCACTGCCTTCTCCAACACCTTCCCTAAAAAGGGGAGGTTGGAGACAGGCCTATAGTTGGTTAGGACAGCTGGGTCGAGGGAAGGTTTCTTCTGGAGGCATGTTTTAAAGGTGCGGGAAACATCCCCTCCCACAATGATGCATTGATCATAGCCCCGACCCAGCCACCTGTCAGCGCCTTGGAGGCTTTCACCAACCAGGTGGGACAGGGGTCCAATGGGCAGGCAGTGGCACGAACAGCTGCAAGGAGCCTGTCCACTTCATCAGGGGCAACTGGATCAAACTGGTCCCAGATGGTATGGCAAGACTGCGCTCCAGCTCCCTCCGGACTCTCCCCATCCACGCCAGGATTAAACCCCGAGCAAATCTGATTGATTTTCTCCACCAGATGGTCAGCAAAGTCCTCAGCCGACCCCTGCCAACCAGGCACCGGGGGGGGGGGCTACCATGGAGAGACCTGGTAACCCGGAACAGGGTGGCTGGGTGATTATCAGCGGAGGCAGTAAGGATGGTGAAGTATTGCCGCCTCACCAACCCCATCACCACTAGGTAGGCCCTAATAGCAGCTCTAGCTAGTGTCCAATTGGAGTCTCTCTGGGTCTTCACCCAGCGGCGCTCTAGGCGTCTCTTTGCCCGTTTGTGCTCCCGCAGTTCTTCAATGAACCACGGGGATGACCTAGCTCCACGAGCTCTGAGAGGCCGTAGTGGTGCGATTTCATCCAAGGCTGCTGTTGTCATCCTGTTCCACAGGTCAACCAGCGCCTCGGGCGAATCGTGTTGCCGATCCAGAGGGAAATCCCCCAGTTCCCTCTGGAATCCATCAGGATCCATCAGTTGCCGGGGGTGGGCCATTCTAATAGGCCCTGCCTCCCTACGATGAAGCATCGTACCCAGGAAGTCTAGGGCCACCAAATAATGATCTGACCATGGCACAGGTGTTATGTCTAATTTCCGTAGTCTCAGATCACTCCGCCACCGCTCCGACAAAAAGATTAAATCTGGTGTGTGGACACTGCCCCTGGTCGGGCCCTGAATTACCTGAATCAGGTCCATAGCTGTAATGGAAGCCATGAACTCCTGAGCCACCTCAGAGCCAGTCCCCAGTGAAGGCAAATTGAAGTCCCCCAGAATCATCAGTCTAGGGAACTCCAATGCCAAGGCTGAGACGGCCTCGAGGAGCTCAGGCAGGGAGTCCCTTACCCTGCAAGGAGGCAGGTACAGGAGTAAGACTCCCAACTGACCCTTAGAGCCCAGACGCAGAAGCAGGGCCTCACAACTCAGAATTTGTGGTGAGGTCCCATCTGGAATACTGTGTACAGTTCTGGTCACCATATCTCCAGAAGGATATTGTGGAGTTGGAAAAAGTGCAGAGGAGGGCAACCAGAATTATTAGGGGACTGAAACACCTTCCTTACCATCTGAGGCTGCAATGGTTGGGCCTCTTCACTCTTGAACGACGGCGTCTAAGAGGTGACCTGATTGAAGTTTATAAAATCATGCACGGTGTGGACAGAGTAGATAAGGAAAACTGTTTTCCCTATCACATAACACTAGAACTAGGGGGCACTCCATGAAACTTTTGAGTACTAGTTCTCAAACAAATAAGAGAAAGTATTTTTTCACCCAGAGGATCACTGGTCTATGGAACTCCCTGCCAGACGAAGTGGTGACAGCTGTCAGTCTTGACAGCTTTAAGAAAGGATTAGACAAGTTCATGGAGGACAAGGGTATCAATGGCTATAATTATGGATACCCAAGGACAACCTCCGGGTTGGAGAGATAGGCAGGATATCTCTCAATGCCATTTCCAGGGAATCCTAAGCAGGTGAAGGCATCTGCTTGGGAATACCCTGAAGCAAATGGTGAGCCACTGTGTGTGACAGAATGCTGGACTGGGCTGTGGCCTGCTCCAGCAAGGCTGTTCTTATGTACTCCACTTCTGTATATTCTCTTTCTAGCAAACTCTGAAAAGGGTCATTATTGTCCATAATTGATTTGATAGCACACAATATATGTAAGGAGACAATTTCATTTCTTGTGTACTCATTCTGAAACCTTGGAGCCTTGGCAAAACCATGTAACCATCAGAAGCAGTCTCAGTGAGATTACTGCTGCAATATTTGATGAGCTATTCCAACGAATACTCCTGCTCATAGAGTGCCAGTCTGAAAGCAGTTTAAGGTTATAGGCTGATTCAGTTGGCTTCTCCCAGCTTTGCACAAGGCGCAGCTCAGCAGCACTTTTATGCCAATCAACAGCAAAACCTTGTGGCACTTAAAGCCAACAGAAATTCTCTGGAGGGCAATAGGTAAGGAAAAACATTGTCCATGTTGACACGAGGAAGAGATGTACTTCCAGAATAAAAATGATCTTTATTGTTCAAAAACATTTCCTTCCCTTCATTGCAATCATTTTTTAAAAAAATCTGGGCTGTCATAATCTTGATTGAAGCATCTATTTTTGAAGCTTGCTGCATTCATTGGGAAGGAAGTTGTGCATAAGAGGCAATATGTTTGCAACATTCAGCTGCCATCATAGGGACTCCTGTCTCCTCTCCCCAATATCAAAAGGAACTCCAAAAGCAGTGGACCAGGGGTGCCTAAACTTTTTGGGCTGCAGGTCAGTAATGTGGTTCAGTGGGCCGGTCATGTGGTTCAGTAGGCCGGTCACGTAGTTCAATGGGCTGGTCATGTGGTTCCCCCCACCGAAACCGGAAGTAAAATGTGCCTTGCAATCTCTTTTGCAACAGGATGAGATAGATTTTAAGCTGCCATTTTTTCTGCTTAAACCAGGGGTGCCTAAACTATGGCCTGTGGGCAGGATCCGGCCCCTGACACCAATTTATCCAGCCCGCACTGCCCTCGTCACTCCCAGGAGCAGAAGTAAAATACTCCCGTAGTTTGGGCACCCCTGCAGTAGACCCTCTGCTGCATTAATTTTAAAAAGCAAAAATCAGAAGATGCTTTTCGACATTTGTCTTCACTAAACCTTCCGTATTATTGAAACCAATGTAAAAGCAACATTGCTTTGTGTTACCTGCAAAACAAGAGCTTCAAAAAGCATTAAGAGATCAGATTGGAAGAAGGCGGGAGTTTCCTTCTTTGTTGTCAACATTTTATTTGGTTACTGCAGCTTTTTGTCCTTAAGAAAGAAGATTGTTCACACATAAAACTAGATTAAAATCAAGTTTATGTTTATATTATCACAATTGATTGATTGATTGATTTAATACTTTCAAAGTGCTTAAAGTGCTGTGTAGACATTAAAAGATAACAAAAGCACACAGACATTAAAAGATAACACAGTCATACATAATACAAAGCTGGAATGGGATAATGGGGTCAGGGAAAGGAATGGAAAAGCAATGATTTCAGCACCTTTCTTGTCTGATGAATGAGGCCAGTTTCACGTCCCTTCTCATTATGTTCACATACACTTCTCTTCTAAAATATATTTGCTTGAAAGTAAAGATTGGTTCACTCATTTACACAGTCAGAAGTACTGTATAAGATGCATAATATCTCAACTTGAGATGCAGTATAGATCATAAATATGAACAAAGAAAGATCTGAGAATATTGGTTGTTCCATGGTAAAGGGTAAAAGATACAAAGGTGTGGGCTAGTTTATGCATAATTCCACCATAAAATTACTTTTCAGCAACCTTCTGGAAAAGATTCATGTAAATACATTTTCTTCTATAATTGTGTTTGCTGGCTTAACACCATGCGCCAAAAAAATGTCAAAAATCATGTAGCAATAGAACAGCTGAGCACAGAAATAGAATTCCCATGAAGTTCCATCCTCAGACCTGAACACAATACATTTTATAGTTTTACAAAATTGTTGTGAGTCAGCTCCACTCGTTCTCTGTTCAGAAGAAAATGGAATGGTGGAAGATTTACCAAAGAAAAGTTATCAGCAGATTAAATGGAACCGGCCCCTCTGACATGTATGATTTAGAGTTGATTGCAACTGAGTTTGTTTAGTGATTGGGATTGGGGTGATTCCGTTCTGACTGTTTCATGGCTAATCCAATCCAGTTTGGCTTTGAATGTGAACAGTAATGTAGAAATCTGAATTTTCAGTCATTACCTTCAGCTCTCCCCGGAGTCACATCAACACTCTGGGGATGGGAGCCAGGTGCGCCCGCCGCTGCCTCCTCCTCCTCCGAGCCACGCCTGCCCAGAGGGGTGAAAAGCCACCACCACACCGAGGACCCTAGGGCTCTCCCCGGAGTCACACCAACACTCTGGGGATGGGAGCCAGGTGCGCCTGACGCTGCCTCCTCCTCCTCTGAGCCACGCCTGCCCAGAGGGGTGAAAAGCCACCGCCACACCAAGGACCCTAGGGCTCTCCCCAGAGCCACGCCAACACTCTGGGGATGGGAGCCAGGTGTGCCCACCGCTGCCGCCCCCTCCAAGCCACGCCTGCCCGGAGGGGTGAAAAGCCGCTGCCGTCGCTGCACCAAGGAGTCTCGGGCTCTCACCAGAGCCACGCCAATGCTCCACGAATGGGAGCCAGGTGCACCCGCCGCTGCCACTGCCCCCTCTGAGCCACGCCTGCCTGGAGGGGTGAAAAGCCACCACCGCTGCACCAAGGACCCTCGGGCTCTCCCCGGAGCCATGCCAATGCTCCGGAGATGGGAGCCAGGTGCGCCTGCTGCTGCTGCTGCCCCCTCCAAGCCACACCTGCCCAGAGGGGTGAAAAGCCACCACGGACACACCAAGGACCCTTGGGCTCTCACCAGAACCACACCAATGCTCCAGGAATGGGAGCCAGGTGTGCCTGCCGCTGCCCCCGCCCCCTCTGAGCCACGCCTGCCTGGAGGGGTGAAAAGCCACTGCCACTGCACCGAGGACCCTCAGGGTCTCCCTGGAGCCATGTCAACGCTCCGGGGATGGGAGCCAGGTGTGCCTCCTGCTGCCGCCACCCCCTCCAAGCCACGCCTGCCCAGAGGGGTGAAAACCTGCCGCCTCCGCACCAAGGACCCTTTGGCTCTCTCCGGAGCCATGCCAACACTCCAGGGAAAGGAGCCAGGTGCGGCTGCTTTTTGTTGGCCCTGTTTGCCCGACTTTTTGTTTTTCCTTGGAGCCATTCATGGGCCCGGGGAAGTGTACCTTGTGCTTCGTCCAGACTCTGTTATGACATAAGCCCAGGCTTTGCATTTGAATTGTGTTGATCTTTATGGTATTTATTGTATTTTCTGATATTGTATGGACTATGCTGTTTTACTTAATTTTGTATTGATGTGTATTTGTCTATTTTCTGTGCTGGCATTCATTGTATTGCTTTTTTGTTTTTTGAACCGCTTTGAGTCACCTTCGGGCTAAGAAAATGCGGTATACAAATAAAAGTGAAATAAAATGAAAAATTCCAATGATTGATATAGGAAAAATAAAATAACTATAACATATACAGTACAGACAATTTGGAGACACACTAGCCACTTCAGAGTTAATTAGGAAATCTCAGGCAAATAATTTTTGTGCTAGCCAGTTTTAACATTTTTTTATATAAAATAATATTTTTCCATGTATGCAACTGAAATCTGTGGTTATTTGTGGCTGCTTTTGAATGGAGGATTCCTTCTATGTTTCATACTGCTCATAATTATTATTATTTGTCATCAAGTCAGTTCCGATTTATGGCAACTACTTTAAGGGTTTCCTAATAGAGAGTGCTCAGAAGTGGTTAACCCTATCCTTTTTCTGGTTGCACCCTGGGGCTGTGCAGTTTGCCAAAGACCAAACAGTCTGGTTCTTCTGGGATGCACAGTGAGGAACTGAACTCCCAAACTCTGATTCTGCAGCCAGATGACTAACTCACTGAGCTATCCAGGCAACTTTCATACAGACAAGCCCTGGGATATAGGTGATACATATTGTTATGTATTGAGTGAATATTGCAAGTCCCCTTTAACAGAATGTATCCGGTCAATGTATCCATTTGTATCTAATCAGAGACACATTGTAGCAAGCTGTATAAGGATGCGAGCTAAGTGGCCACAGGTGGCAGTAGCGAGCATCTGGCTCACATGGCACAGATTCCCCGAATACCTGAAGAGCGGGAAACCTTCCCGCCACACCACACCTGGAGAAGATGGGCGTGATGATCTATGACGTCACGCGGACAGTAGCCAATGAGCTACCCCCCCAGGATATTCAAATGTACAGTGTACTATAAATAGAGCTGTTTTGTCTGCCATTACCTCATGTTCACCCTGACCTTCATGCAATAAAGTTGTGTTTTAGGCCTTTTGCGGCTCCTTCTTTGTCTTCTGTGCAAGACACCAAATTGGCGACGAGGATGGGATGGTGTCCCAAAAAGTGAACATCGCGCCCTTCGACACCACGAAGCCAGAGAAATGGGAACTCTACGAACAGCAGTTCCTCTATGCAATGGACCTCGAGGGCATCGAGGAGGAAGCCCAGCGCCGGGCATTCCTGCTGGCCCAGTGCGGCCTGGAAACACTAGAACTGACAACGAACCTCCTGACACCGAGGCCGAGCTGAGGAAACACTTTCACCCGAAAGTGTCAGTGCTTCCGGAAAGGCTGGCTTTTCAGCAGCAGTGTCAGCGGGCCGGAGAGTCCATGGCAGACTTCGTGGCAGCCCTGAGGGTGGCTGCCATGCCTTGGCGGTGGGGAGTGTCCCTGAGCGAGGCCCTGAGAGACAGGCTCCTGCTGGGCCTGCGAGATGAGGGGGCCAGGAAAAAACTACTGGCCAAGGACGAGAGCATCTCCTTTGAGCATGTCCTGCGCATCGCCCAAGCTGCCGAGTCAGTGCTACAAGGCGAGCGGGTGTGCCGGGCCAGGACCGCTGTGGTTGGGGGGCCCCCCGCCAGCGGTCCCAGTCCACAGCTGTTCCTCCTACGGAGAGCAGGGGCCCTCCGAGTCCAGCACCTCCGACTTCAGGGAGGATGATGATGTGCAGCGGGTGCAGAGGAGGCACGAGGTTCAAGACCACGCCAGAGAGGACCGCCACTGCGACGGATGCGGGGCATCCCACGATGCCCGTTCTGGAAGGCGGAGTGCCACAACTGTAGGCGGCGCGGGCACATTGCAAAGGTCTGCAGGCGGCATCGAGACGACGGAAAGGGCCAGACGGAACGGCCCCAACAAAAAACAGATGGAGTCGGCCGGATCTTCGACGACGACGAGCCCCAGGAGCACCACGTGTCTTGACGAGTTCCCGACAACCGCGACCAGGCGGTTCACAGCGTGCCGTTGAGGCACCCCCGGTTCTTTGTTGAGGTACTGATACAGGGGGTCCTAGTAAGGATGGAGATCGACTCGGGGTCATCATACTCCATCATGTCCCACCGGGAATTTTTGCGCATTCCCCCCAAGTCATGCCCCAAACTGAAGGCCCTAAAGACTAACTTGCGGGACATTCAGGGCAAAAGCATCCCAGTGTTGGGGGTGGGGGAGTTCAAGGTGCAGTTCAAGAGGCACTCGGCACAGTTGCCCCTAGTAGTCTTAAAGGAAGGATCCTGCTGCCTCTGGGTATGCAGTGGTTCGGCCCCCTGGGGGTTTTCATTGGGGGCATACACGCCATGCAGGCTGACCCGATCACAGAGGTGAGTAACACACACCCTGCCGTCTTTGAGAAGGGGCTAGGGAAGTTCAAGGGCCTCCCCCCCCCCAGTTTCTTTCGACATGGATCCCGACATCCGACCCATCAGACTGAAGCCAAGGAGAATGCCTTTCGCACTAAAGGACAAAATTGAGACTGAACTGGACAAACTGGTGGGTCAGGGGATTTTGGTACCGGTGGATTCCGCTAAGTGGGAAACCCCCATTGTTATGGCGCTTAAGGCTAACGGGGAGTTCAGAATCTGCGCTGACTACAAGTGCACGATTAACAAGGCAATTCGTCCAAATGCGTATCCGCTGCCAGTAGTAAGTCACCTGTTAGCAACTTTGCACAGGGGGAGGTGTTTCGCCAAGCTAGACTTAGCACAGGCATACCAACAATTAATAGTGACCCCAGCTGCAGCTGCCGCTCAAACCATTGTTATCCATAAGGGAGCCTTTAAAGTGACGTGCCTCCAATTCGACGTAAATTCAGCTCCAGGAATCTTTCAGTCCCTCGTGGAAAGATTGTTGAAAGGGCTCCCAGGTGTTTTCCCCTACTTTGACAATGTCTTGATAATGGCGGGAGGGGAACAGGAATTGGCCAAGAGGTTAGACCAGGTACTAACCGTGTTCGAGAAAGCGGGGCTCAGGTTGAGAAAAGACAAGTGTGTGTTTTTCGCTGAAGAGGTAGAGTTTCTGGGTTTTCGAATAACCCCTGAGGGTATCAAACCGGCAGAGTCAAAGGTGTCGGCAGTGCAGGATGCCCCTCGCCCCACCACCAAGGCCGAGCTACAGTCCTTCCTAGGGCTCCTAAATTTTTACCACTCTTTCCTGCCGGGAAAGGCATCGATAGCAGAGCTGCTGCACAAATTACTCAAAAAAGATGCAGCTTGGCGGTGGGGGGACAGCCAGGAACGGGCATTCCGAGGGCTCAAGCAGCTTCTATCTTCCGAGGCTGTCTTGACCCACTTTAAGACCCGTTGTGTTAGTCTGTGATGCCTCACCGGTGGGAGTGGGGGCAGTCCTCTGCCATGTGTTAGAGAGCGGGCGAGAAGCCCCCGTGGCGTTCTATTCGAGATCCCTGTCCAAGGCAGAGCACAACTACGCGCAAACAGATAGGGAAGCCCTGGCGATTGTGCAGGAACCAAAAAGTTCCACAATTTTCTTTATGGCAGACCGTTCAGAGTCGTGACCAACCATAAGCCCCTGCTAGGGATTTTTACCACAGACAAGCCAACCCCGCAGATCTTGTCCCCAAGGATGCTGCAATGGGCCATTTTCCTCAACGCGTACCAGTATGCGTTGACCTACCGTCCCGGCAAGGAGATCAGCCATGCCGACGCCCTTTCCAGGTCATCCCCCCACAGGCAGGGGACCCAGAGTGCGAGGTAGAGCAGGACCACCAGGTGCTCCTGATCGAGGCCCTAGAGTCACCCCCGATTCTGCCAGATGAGATCGCCAAGGCTACAGTGAAAGACAAGTCATTGGCTCTAGTCAGTTCATGGCCGGCAACCTCCCCTACAGAGGAATTCAAGGTTTATGGTAGGCGGAGAGATGAACCATCCTTAGAAAGGGGCTGCCTACTCTGGGGGCAGCGGGTAATAATCCCCAAAGTTCTGAGGTCTCGGGTGCTCAAGATGCTGCATATCAGCCACCCAGGGATCGTGTGCTCCAAGGCGCTAGCTAGAAGTTATGTCTGGTGGCCCAAACTGGATGCAGACATAGAACACATGATTGACACTTGCGAGAGATGGCAGAGCACCTGGCCCGAGGAGTCCCGACTTCTGCACAGAGAATGGGACACAGCCCAGGGTCCGGGGTCGCGTCTGCACATGGATTTCGTGGGTCCCTTTTCCTTATAATAGTGGACTCCTACTCCAAATGGTTGGAGGTAATCCTGATGGCCAGTACATCATCAGCTGCAATGATTAAGCAATTACGCAGGGTATTCAGCTGTTTCGGTTTACCTGATGTACTTGTGAGCGATAACGCCACAACTTTCACGTCAGCGGAGTTCCAGGGTTTCATAGGGTTTCATAGAAATTAACAAAACTCACCACATAACTGCGGCCCCCTTTCACCCCGCTACAAATGGTCAAGCGGAACGCCTGGTGTGAACAACGAAGGACACACTGCGTAGGATGGGGCCCGGGGAATTGAACTTGCAACTCTGCCAATTCCTACTAAGGTATTGGGTAACCCCCCTAGGATCGGGTCTGTCACCCACCGAGCTCCTTATGCGGAGGAAACCCACCACGATCCTCTCGAGGTTAGACCCAACCAGAGTGGAGGACACGGGTAGAAACATAGAAACGGGGGGTACCAAGAGTTTCGAAATCGGCCAGGCAGTGCATTGCCGTAACTACACGGCTGGCAGACCCACCTGGGTGCCTGGGATAGTGGTCGGGCAAACAGGGCCAATCTCCTACAACGTCAAGACAAGCACAGGACTCCTCTGGAGGAGGCACGCCGACCAGCTCAGGGGTAGGGTAGGAAGGCAAGACTTGAGTGACCAAGCAGAGCATTCAGCATTACCCCACCCGCTTACCCCAAGGGGGAGACGCATACCACAGGGGGGAGGGAAATGAGACAAATCCACATCCTTTTGACCCCCCGGGTAACAGGGACAACTTGGAAGAGAGGGATTTCAAGGAGTTGTTAGACTTTGAGTTAGGAGACCGGGGGATTTTTCAGAGTGGTCCCCCACCCATCCAAGCAAAGAGTGTTTTTTTTTTTCTTTAGTCCCTGGAACCCCTGGTCTCACATCCCTGGAGTTTACTCCCAGACCTAGACCTCCCCAATCCCCGGCTCAGGACTCGCAGCCAATCGCTAATGAGTCACTCTCTCTGGGGACTCCAGCCCGAAGTGCGGCCACCACTCGCCCAAAGCGAACATGCGGGAAGCCTCAATGGCTAAAGGACTTCGTCCTCACCTAGGGGGGAGGGGTGTTATGTATTGAGTGAATATTGCAAGTCCCCTTTAACAGAATGTATCCAGTCAATGTATCCATTTGTATCTAATCAGAGACACATTGTAGCAAGCTGTATAAGGATGTGAGCTAAGTGGCCATAGGTGGCAGTAGCGAGCATCCGGCTCACATGGTACAGATTCCCCGAATACCTGAAGAGCGGGAAACCTTCCTGCCACACCACACCTGGAGAAGATGGGCGTGACGATCTATGACATCATGTGGACAGTAGCCAATGAGCTACCACCCGGGATATTCAAATGTACAGTGTACTATAAATAGAGCTGTTTTGTTCACCCTGACCATCATGCAATAAAGTTGTGTTTTAGCCCTACTGTAGCTCCTTCTTTGTCTTCTGTGTAAGACACCAAACATATATTCTGAATTTGCCTTTAAATATCTAGTTACCTTTTTTAAACACATGTGCTGCTTTCTGCACCATGGTGCCCTTTAGTTTATGTGCAGTGCTTGTGCATTGGGCTGTATGTTTTAAAGACAGAACAAACACTAAGCAACACAGACTGAACTCAAAATCAAACATAATCTAAATTTGGCTGTAAGGAGATACGTGATGTACTAGGAAAAGGTAAATGTCGCCCTTGCTCAAAAGCCAGTTGTATCTGACTCTAGGGTTCAGTCTCATATCCATTTACAGCCAAAGTACCAGCACTATTTGTGTCTACAGAATTTCTGTGGGCATGTGGCAGGCATGATTAGACACCAGAGTGCATGGAATGCTGTTTACCTTCCCACTGAAGTGGTACCTGTTTATCTACTTGCAATTTCTTGCTTTTGAGCTGCTAGGTTGACAGGAGCTGGGACAGATAACAGGCTCTCACTCCATCATGCACCACTCAGGTATCAAATTGCTGATCTGCCGACCTTCCAGTCATCAAGTTCAGCGTCTTAACCATTAAGTCACCACAGTTCCCAAGGGATGTACTGTCATGTACTAAAAATAACACTGAGCACAACACAGAGATTGACTAAAATAAACATGTAATAAAAGTTGTAGGGGGGAAAAGGATGGGACTGGACAAGAGAAGAATTAGTAAAGGAAGGTTGAATGTTGGACACTAATAAGAGCAAAGGAGAAAGACAAGATATAGTGAACTCAAACTACTGCTAAACTGCAACAAACGTCTTGCAAAACTATTATCAGAGAATGCTGTTAAAATTCTTGGATCTCAGCCTCCGTCTCTTTGAATTTAAGAGGAAATGTGTTTGAACATAAGGATTGGATCTGACATGGACATTATCTACTATTGCAGGCCCTCCAGTGCAGGGAAGATCTTAAGGATCTTGCTGAAGAAGAACAAAGAGCAAAATACACTCCAAGATATCATTAGGCAACAAGCAGAATAGCTCCCAGAAGAATCTTAGTGGATACACACTAATCATATATTGCCTGCTTTTAATTCAACTCCTCTCTTTCCTCTCCCCACTGGTCTTGCCATTTTTTTTTTTTTGCTCATTCTCCAAATATTTTGCTTTCAGCGGTGGAAAAAATGTCTCTGGGGTCTGCGGTAAGGATTATGTATTTGAAGAGTGAAGAGGAGGAAAGATATCAAGTTTCAAGAGTCTGCTTTTCTCAGTTATGCCCAATAGCATTGGACCAGATTCATCTTTTCTGTTGCTCCCCACTGGTTTCCAAAGACTCACATTCACTATATTATATATCCTTTCCTTTTAATTGCTACAGTATATTAAAAGTAAATTCATAACAGGTACAACAAGCAAAGATAGCATTGAAACAATATGTTCATTACACAAATGAATAAGCTGTCATAAGTAAAAAAAAATCACAGAACATATACTTTTAATGAGCAAGAGTATTCCATTAGAAAGTCATTAGACAAGAATAAATCAACAATACTGTTATTACAGCATTAAACTGAAAGTCATAACTGGAGTAGAAAAGAGTGGAACAATGCCCTTGTGACATATCTGTGCACTAAATAAACATTTGAATGGATAGGACTGACACTCCACCAACCCTATGGATTTTCTGTGGATTGGTCAAGTATCCAAGGAAATAATTTGAGACAGAGAAGGTGATCCTGTGACAGAAATGGGAGGGAATGGATGGCAGAGTATCCAGAGTTTTTGCCATGTTCCTCAGCCCTTTGTCCCTCTGTGAAGAAATGAGAAAGTCATGGGGAAACTCACTTTTCTAAACTACTAAATCCCATAATAACCATTGGCAGAGTAATATAATAATTGTGTGTTCTCAAGTGATTCAGAGTTATGGTGACCCTTTTCAGGTTTCTCTAGGCATAGAGAAATGTTTACCTTTCTCTTATTCTGAGGTCATACCTGAGTTGTGCAGGTTTCCCAAGGCTACACAGGCTTGCTCCTCTCCTGAGAAGCATGATGGGGCTTGAGCTCTAAACTTTTGGCTCTGTGGTCAGATACATAATTCACTGAGGTCAAGGTGTCCCTTGCTCGAAAGCCAGTCATGCCTGACAATAGGGTACGGTGCTCATCTTTGTGACAGCCATAGAGCCGGCGATGTCTGTGTCTGCAGACATTTCCGTGTTCATGTGGCAGGCATGACTAGATGCCAGAGTGCACCGAGCATTGTTACCTTCTCACGGAAGCAGTACCAATTTATCTACTTGCAATTTCTTGTTTTTGAACTGCTAGGTTGGCAGAGCTAGGACAGAGATGAGAGCTCACTCCATCAAGCAGCATTCAGGTCTCAAACTCTTGACCAGCTGACCTTCCAGTCATCAAGTTCAGCATCTAATCACTAAACCACCACAGAAAACTGTAATGCAAAATGAGGGATTCCCTAAAGACACACCTGTGTCCCTGCATGCAGGTACCCACATCCTTCTGAATGCTGCAACTTCAGAAACCATGTTATTTCCATATTTCCATCTTATTCATATTGAGGTTTTCAGGATAGGGTCAATCTGAAAGCATAATGGAGGGATCCAGTTTAGGCATACACTCTCAGTCATGGCTGTCTTTGCATGAGCTGCCTGATCCTTCTTCTGTTATAGCTATATTTATGTTGAAAGTGGTAGACAAGAAGCAAGAAAAAAGAAAATACTGTTGTGGAGCAACAAGTTCCTCTGAAGAGCCTCATACACCCTGTTCTTCAGCATATGCCAAAGAGATGAAGTAGCACTCCAGACAAGAAACTATTTGAGATGCAGAGGCAAAAAAATTGTCAATCGTGCAGGAGGAACTGAAGCCTACAGCAGGTAATTTGGTCTGAGGGAGTTAATGATCCCACCAGTATACAACATTTGCTCATGAGTGTCATGGCAATGTCAGGGCATGACATTTTTCTCTTCAATGCAGTCATGGCTGTTTGAATATTCTCTCTCATCACTGAGTAAAATGTTGCAGTCTCAAGGAAATCACTTTCTGCTTAATGATAGAAATGAACAAATGAGTATATCAATCAAAGGACAGGAATAATCAGACATACAAGACATATCTGAAAATGAATGTACTTGGATGAAGCCCTTCAAATAATATAACTCTGCTAAACAGTGTCTAAAAAGCTGGAACCATGTTAGGTGCTGTAGAGAAATATGTATCCTGTGAGTGTGTTTTGAATACAGTACTCTTGAGCTTTTTTAGATACATCCTTCTGGTTTCAACCACAATTTTTCAAGATGTGTTCAGAGATATTAAAAAGAGGTGCTTGGTTTTCTGGTTTGCTGCCACAAGAGATGGACTATATCATATTATTTGACAAAACCATAGACAGTCTCAGCAAAAGTGCTCACTTTTAATGCAAACAGTAAAAGTAAATGCTAGCTCATTGTTATGTATGTATGTTTGCATGCTCATTGTACTGTAAAGGCAAGAATGTAACCACTCCAAATACAAGGTATCTCAGCTGTAAAGGAACGCGAGCAGGCAGCCCATAGAGGGCAGCTGCGAGCGTTCAGTCTCACATGGTTCATATTGCTCAATCACGGACAGCCGCGGGAAAACCTTCCCCGCATTCAGCAGCAGGAGAAAGATCTGCATTCAGCAGCAGGAGAAAGATCTGCATTCAGCAGCAGGAAAAGAGGCGTGCCTGGGCGAGGCCACGCCGGTAGCAGCCAATGAGCTACCGTGCTACAAGATTCAAATGTATAGGGCTACTGTATATATTGAGATGTATCACCGCTATTACCTCATGCTCCACCGGATCATCATGCAATAAACCTGTGTTAAGCCAACCCTACGGCTGTTCTGTTGTCTTTGGTCCCATACACTAAATTGGCGACGAAGGTGGGATAATGGCTGCCCACGGGACCAAGACATGCGCCGGCTACGAGATCAGGAAGCCGGGAGACTTGGAGCTGTTTGAGATAGACTTCGATGGAGCGCTGGTGGAGCTCGAAGTCTCAGATGAGGCCAAGAAGAGGGCCATCTTCGTCCGCATGCTCGGACACGAGACCAAGAGGACCTTGGTGGATCTGATCGCGCCGAGGAGGGTGAGCGACTTCAAGGCCACAGAGCTCCTGGCGGCGCTGCGCACCCACCTCCGGCCCGCAATAGCGATGTTCCCCGCTCGGAGCGCGTTCTGGAGGCGAGTCCAGGCGCCCGGGGAATCGGTCGCTGAGTTCGCCGCGGCCCTGCGGCTGGCCGCCGGCCCATGCAAGTGGGAGACCCCAGAAGTCACCCTCCGGGACTGCCTGCTCTGCGGTCTGAGGGATACCGAGACTCAGCGCGCGCTGATGAAACAGGAGCCGCCTCCCACATGGCAACAAGTCCTCGACACGGCACAGGCCGCGGAGGCCACGACTGCCGGGGTGCAAAAGCTTCAGGACTGGCGCCCGAAACCCGCAAAGGCAGAGAGCTCGGTGCGCGCGGCCCGGCGAGTTTCGAACTCGTCCGCGGAGAGCGGCGACGACGAGGACGTCAGGAGGGTCCAGAGAGAGGGCCGGCGCTGCGACGGCTGCGGCGCCGCCCACGCCCGCGCCGAATGCCCGTTCCGCAAGGCCGAGTGCCACAACTGCGGCCGGCGCGGGCACATCGCCAAGGTCTGCCGGAAACGGCGCGAGGCCAAGAGGAGTTCCCCAGACCGCTCGGCGAGGCAGGACCGCACCACAAGGAGTTCTCCAGACCGCTCGGCGAGGCAGGACCGCACCACGAGGCCAAAGGACGGCACCCGGACCACGAGGACGCGGGACGGAGTAGGGCGCATCTCTGACGACAGCGAGGACGACGCTCCGGTTTGCAGCGTTTCCACGGAGCACCCCCGTTACTTCGTTGAGGTAGTAATACAAGGGGCCCCTGTTAGGATGGAGGTGGACTCGGGTTCTTCATACTCCATCATTTCCCAGGGAGAGTTCATGAAAATCGCCCCCCGCGTGCGGCCCAAGCTCAAAGCGTTGAGGGCCACACTGAAGGACGTGCAAGGGAACCGCATCCCAGTGTTGGGGGTTGGGAAGTTCCAGGTCCAGTTTAAAAAGCACACCGCAACGCTTCCCCTAGTCATCCTCAAGGGAGGTAAATGCAGCCTCCTCGGGACTCAATGGTTCCAGCCCCTGGGGTTGTTCATTGGGGGGGTGCACGCCGTGGGAGCACACGCCGCCGGGACGGATCCAATACAGAGCGTGTGCAACGCGCACCCCGAGGTTTTCAAAAAGGGGCTCGGGAAATTCAAGGGCCCCCCAGTGACTTTCGACCTGGACCCTGGAGTACGTCCAATCAGACTTAAACTGCGCAGAGTGCCCTTCGCACTAAAAGACAAAATAGAGGCGGAGTTGGACAAATTGGTGGGCCAGGGGATTCTTGTCCCTGTTGATTCTGCGGAGTGGGAAACTCCAATTGTAACAGCACTCAAGGCCAACGGGGAGGTCCGCATATGCGCTGATTACAAGTGCACCATCAATAAGGCGATCCGCCCTAATGCGTATCCGGTGCCGGTAGTCAGCCACTTGTTGGCCAGGTTACACGGGGGGAGGTGTTTCACTAAGCTCGACCTGGCCCAAGCCTACCAGCAACTCCCGGTGACCCCCGCCGCAGCTGCTGCGCAGACCATAGTCACCCACAAAGGGGCGTTCCAGGTATCGCACCTCCAATTCGGTGTGAATTCGGCGCCCGGGATCTTCCAGTCACTCGTGGAACGCCTCCTGAAGGGGTTAGAGGGGGTGTTACCCTACTTTGATGACGTATTGATTACAGGGGGGAGCCGGGCCGAATTAGCAACAAGGTTGGGAAAGGTCCTGGCAATATTCGAAAAGGCGGGGTTGCGGTTGCGAAAAGACAAATGCGTTTTCTTCGCAACTGAGGTTGAGTTCCTAGGGTTCCGTGTTACTCCCGAGGGAATAAGGCCATCCCAATCCAAGGTGGCCGCCATCAAGAAGGCCCCTCGCCCCACCTCCAAGCCCGAGTTGCAGTCGTTCCTTGGACTGCTCAACTTTTACCACTCCTTCCTTCCGCGGAAGGCAGCAGTGGCGGAACCGCTACACAAATTGTTAAAAAAGGATGAGGCATGGAAGTGGGGTGACGTCCAGGAGAAGGCTTTCAATGACCTGAAGCGACTCCTGGCATCAGATGCTGTACTGACCCACTTCAATCCCAAACGCCCAGTGGTCCTAATATGTGATGCATCCCCGGTGGGGGTGGGGGCGGTGTTATGCCACGTACTGGAGAACGGGAGGGAGGCCCCGATAGCGTTCTACTCTAGGTCCTTGTCCCAAGCGGAGAGAAACTATGCCCAGACAGACAGGGAAGCACTAGCGATAATTGCGGGGACCAAGAAATTTCATGATTTTGTGTACGGCCGCCCCTTCACCATAGTGACTGACCATAAGCCCTTGCTAGGCATTTTCACCGCAGATAAGCCCACACCCCAAATCCTGTCCCCGAGGATGCTCAGGTGGGCCATTTTTCTCAACGCGTATCAGCACGCGTTGGTATACCGGCCCGGAAAGGAGATCAGCCATGCGGACGCCCTGTCGAGGTCCCCCATTCCCCGGGATTGCTGCCACGTGGGCGAGGAAGAGAGGGACCACCAGGTCTTAATGATAGAGGTCCTAGACTCCCCTCCAGTAGTACCGGCCGACATCGCCAAAGCGACCGGCAAGGACAAAACGCTAGCTACAGTTTGCTCCTGGGTACAGAAAGGGTGGCCCGTGTCTTCCCCAGCAGCGGAATTCGACACATTTTTCAAAAAGAAACTAGAGTTGTCCCTAGAGAGGGGTTGCCTTTTGTGGGGACAGCGGGTAGTGATCCCCACGTCGCTCCGGCCGAGGGTGCTTAAACTGCTGCACGTCAGCCACCCGGGGATCGTCCGCTCTAAGGCACTAGCCCGTAGTTACTTTTGGTGGCCCCAGCTAGACGCCGACATCGAACACATGGTCGGCACTTGCGAAGCGTGCCAAAGCTCCAGGCCAGAAGAGGCTCGCTTGCCACATAGGGAGTGGGACGCAGCAAGGGGGCCCTGGTCCCGGGTACACGTAGACTTTGCTGGCCCGTTCAGGGGAACACTTTTCCTCCTTGTGGTGGACGCGTTCTCCAAGTGGTTGGAGGTCATTCCAGTCTCGAGCACCTCCTCGGCCACTACAATTAAACAGTTACGGAGGGTCTTTTCCACGTTCGGTTTACCCGACACCCTCGTCAGCGATAACGCTAGCTGTTTCACGTCCGCCGAGTTCGGGGTATTCATGGATCGCAATGCCATTCGGCACGTCACCTCCGCCCCCTTTCACCCGGCCACCAACGGCCAAGTAGAGCACCTCGTGCGCACCACAAAAGACGCGCTGCGGCGCATGGGCCCCGGAGACCTCGACCTGCAATTGTGCCAATTCCTGCTAAGGTACAGGGTCACCCCATTGGCGTCAGGGTACTCCCCCGCGGAGCTGTTAATGCGCAGGAAGCTGGCCACGGTAATCTCCAAGCTAGACCCCATGAGAGTAGAGGACAAAGGGTGGAACATAGGGGTAGAACCCGCAAAGAGTTTCAGCGTAGGCGCCCCGGTGCATTGCAGGAACTACGCCAACGCGGGGCCAGCCTGGGTGCCGGGCACCGTAATAGAACAAACCGGCCCCGTCTCATACCGCGTGGAGACCAGTACAGGCCTCCTGTGGAGGCGACACGCGGACCAACTCAGGCGCAGGGTCCCCGGAGAGCAAGACGAAGACGAAAATAGCCACGAATCAGCGTTAGGGTACTCCCCCACCCGTTTAGCCCAAGGGGGAGGAAAAGGGGGACATGGGTCCCCACCAAGGGGGGAGGAAAGGGAATCGATCCTCAGAGATCTTTTGCGGGAGTTCGCGGCAGAAAGGAAGAGCCCCGACCTCACACATACCCCTCGGAAGTTTCCCCAAAACACAGATGCCCCTAGAAGTTTAGACGTTGATTTACAGTACCAGGGGGAGTTAGCGGAGTGGTCCCCCACCCATCCTAGCGAAAAGAGGGGTTTCAGTTCAGCCCCTGGTACTTCCAGTCCCAGTAGCCCCTGTGAGTTAGAATGCAACATAGCGCCAATTTCCCGGAGACCGACACCCCCAAGACAGGAGGCAACAGCGAGTCCGCCCACCACAGTCTCAAGGTCCCCCGAGCGGGGAACAGAAGGTAGCAGAACCACAAGGGCGACCTCATCGGTTCCGCGGTTCACAATAGGAGGGTCCCCCGGGTCCGAGAGCAACAGGCAGGGGTTCACCTCCCAACTGTTCATTCCATTCCCATCCCCGGGCACAAGGCAGGCACGGACGCCCCACAGAGCCTCTAACGAATCCCCGTTTCCCATTGCAGGACAAGTACCCGCGGAGTCAGAGATCACTGGCTCTCCAGCACTAGGTCAGGCGCAAGCACGCCCCAAGCGCACGTGCGGCAAGCCACAATGGTTGCGGGACTTTGTCCCATCCTAGGGGGGAGGGATGTTATGTATGTATGTTTGCATGCTCATTGTACTGTAAAGGCAAGAATGTAACCACTCCAAATACAAGGTATCTCAGCTGTAAAGGAACGCGAGCAGGCAGCCCATAGAGGGCAGCTGCGAGCGTTCAGTCTCACATGGTTCACATTGCTCAATCACGGACAGCCGCGGGAAAACCTTCCCCGCATTCAGCAGCAGGAGAAAGATCTGCATTCAGCAGCAGGAGAAAGATCTGCATTCAGCAGCAGGAAAAGAGGCGTGCCTGGGCGAGGCCACGCCGGTAGCAGCCAATGAGCTACCGTGCTACAAGATTCAAATGTATAGGGCTACTGTATATACTGAGATGTATCACCGCTATTACCTCATGCTCCACCGGATCATCATGTAATAAACCTGTGTTAAGCCAACCCTATGGCTGTTCTGTTGTCTTTGGTCCCATACACTAAACTCATTTTTCATGGGCTGTCTTAATAACATACAGCTATTCAAAACTGGTTACAATGATGGTCTATCTCAGACTAAGCTCTCTGAATATTATGTAACTTTAGTGTATGGGACCAAAGACAACCGGACAACCGAAAGGTTGGTTTAACACAGGTTTATTGCATTGCATGAGGTTCCAGTGAAGCATGAGGTAATGGCGGTGATACATCTCAATATATACAGTAGCTCTCTACATTTGAATCTTGTAGCACGGTAGCTCATTGGCTGCTACCGGCGTGGCCTCGCCCAGGCACGCCTCTTTCTTCAGCTGCTGAATGCGGGGAAGGTTTTCCCGCGGCTGACCGTGATTGAGCAATGTGAACCATGTGAGGCTGAACGCTCGCAGCTGCCCTCTATGGGCTGTCTGCTCGCGTTCCTTTACAGCTGGTATCGTTTGTATCTGGAGTGGTTACATTCTTGCCTTTACAGTATAATGAACATGCATACATACATACATAACATCCCTCCCCCCTAGGATGGGACGAAGTCCCGCAACCATTGTGGCTTGCCGCACGTGCGCTTGGGACGCGCTTGCGTCTGACCTAGTACTGGAGAGCCTGTGATCCCTGACTCCGCGGGTGCTTGTCCTGCAACGGGAAACGGGGATTCGTTAGTGGCTCCGTGGGGCGTCCGTGCCTGCTCGCGCCCGGGGATCCTGCGCCTGAGTTGGTCCACGTGTCGCCTCCACAGGAAGCCTGTACTGGTTTCTACGCGGTATGAGACGGGGCCGGTTTGTTCTACTACGGTGCCCGGCACCCAGGCTGGCCCCGCGCTGGCGTAGTTCCTGCAATGCACCGGGGCGCCTACGCTGAAACTCTTTGTGGGTTCCACCCCTATGTTCCGCCCCTTGTCCTCTACTCTCGTGGGGTCTAGCTTGGAGATTCCTGTGGCCAGCTTCCTGCGCATCAACAGCTCTGCGGGGGAGTACCCCGACGCTAGTGGGGTGACCCTGTATCTTAGCAGGAATTGGCACAATTTCAGGTCGAGGTCTCCGGGCCCCATGCACAGTAGCGCGTCTTTCGTGGTGCACACGAGGCGCTCTACTTGGCCGTTGGTGGCCGGGTGAAAGGGGGCAGAGGTGACGTGCCAAATGGCGTTGCGCTCCAAGAATGCCCCGAACTCGGCGGACGTGAAACAGCTGGCGTTATCGCTGACGAGGGTGTCGGGTAAACCGAACGTGGAAAAGACCCTCCTTAACTGTTTAATTGTTGTGGCCGAGGAGGTGCTCGAGACTGGAATGACCTCCAACCACTTGGAGAACGCGTCCACCACGAGGAGAAAAAGCGTTCCCCTGAACGGGCCAGCAAAGTCTACATGTATCCGGGACCAGGGCCCCCTAGCCGTGTCCCACTCCCTAGGTGGCGAGCGAGCCTCTTCTGGCCTTGAGCTTTGGCACGCTTCGCAAGTGCCAACCATGTGTTCAATGTCGGCGTCTAGCTGGGGCCACCAAAAGTAACTGCGGGCCAGCGCCTTTGAGCGGACGATCCCCGGGTGGCTGACGTGCAGCAGTTTAAGCACCCTCGGCCGGAGAGGCGTGGGGAACACTACCCGCTGTCCCCACAAAAGGCAACCCCTCTCTAGGGACAACTCTAGTTTCTTTTTGAAAAATGTGTCGAATTCCGCTGCTGGGGAAGACACGGGCCACCCTTTCTGTACCCAGGAGCAAACTGTGGCCAGCGTTTTGTCCTTGCCTGTCGCTTTGGCGATGTTGGCCGGTACTACTGGAGGGGAGTCTAGAACCTCTATCATTAAGACCTGATGGTCCCTCTCTACTTTGTCCACGTGGCAGCAATCCCGGGGAATGGGGGACCTCGACAGGGCGTCGGCATGGCTGATCTCCCTCCCGGGCCGGTACACCAACGCGTGCTGATACGCGTTGAGAAAAATGGTCCACCTGAGCATTCTCGGGGACAGGATTTGGGGTGTGGGCTTATCTGCGGTGAAAATGCCTAACAAGGGCTTATGGTCCGTCACTATGGTGAAGGGGCGGCCGTACACAAAATCATGAAATTTCTTGGTCCCCGCAATTATTGCTAGTGCTTCTCTGTCTGTCTGAGCATAGTTCCTCTCTGCTTGGGACAAGGACCTAGAGTAGAACGCTATCGGGGCCTCCCTACCGTTGTCCAGCACGTGGCATAACACCGCCCCCACCCCCACCGGGGATGCATCGCATATCAGGACCACCGGGCGTTTGGGATTGAAGTGGGTCAGTACGGCATCTGATGCCAGGAGTCGCTTCAGGTCATTGAAAGCCTTTTCCTGGTCGTCGCCCCACTTCCATGCCTCGTCCTTTTTTAACAATTTGTGTAGCGGTTCTGCCACGGCTGCCTTCCGCGGGAGGAAGGAGTGGTAGAAGTTGAGCAGTCCGAGGAACGACTGCAACTCGGGCTTGGATGTGGGGCGAGGGGCCTTCTTGATGGCGGCTACCTTGGATTGGGCTGGTCTTATTCCCTCGGGAGTGACACGGAACCCTAGGAACTCAACCTCTGTAGCGAAGAAGACGCATTTGTCTTTCCGCAACCGCAACCCCGCCTTTTCGAATATTGTCAGGACCTTTCCCAACCTAGTTGCTAATTCGGCCCGGCTCCCCCCTGTAATCAATACGTCATCAAAGTAGGGTAACACCCCCTCTAACCCCTTCAGGAGGCGTTCCACAAGTGACTGGAAGATCCCGGGCGCCGAATTCACGCCGAATTGTAGGCGCGATACCTGGAACTCCCCTTTGTGGGTGACTATGGTCTGCGCAGCAGCTGCGGCGGGGGTCACCGGGAGTTGCTGGTAGGCTTGGGCCAGGTCGAGTTTAGCGAAGCACCTCCCCCCGTGTAACCTGGCCAACAAGTGGCTGACTACCGGCACCGGATACGCATTAGGGCGGATCGCCTTATTGATGGTGCACTTGTAATCAGCGCATATGCGGACCTCCCCGTTGGCCTTGAGAGCCGTTACAATTGGAGTTTCCCACTCCGCAGAATCAACAGGAACAAGAATCCCCTGGCCCACCAATTTGTCCAACTCCGCCTCTATTTTGTCCTTTAGTGCGAAGGGCACTCTGCGCGGTTTAAGTCTGATTGGACGTACTCCAGGGTCCAGGTCGAAAGTCACTGGGGGGCCCTTGAATTTCCCGAGCCCCTTTTTAAAAACCTCGGGGTGCGCGTCGCACACGCTCTGTATTGGATCAGTCCCGGCGGGGTGTGCTTCCACGGCGTGCACCCCCCCGATGAACAACCCCAGGGGCTGGAACCATTGAGTCCCGAGGAGGCTGCATTTACCTCCCTTGAGGACAACTAGGGGAAGCGTTGCGGTGTGCTTTTTAAACTGGACCCGGAACTTCCCAACCCCCAACACTGGGATGCGGTTCCCTTGCACGTCCTTCAGTGTGGCCCTCAACGCCTTGAGCTTGGGCCGCATGCGGGGGGCGATTTTCATGAACTCCCCCTGGGAAATAATGGAGTATGAAGAACCCGAGTCCACCTCCATTCTAACAGGGGCCCCTTGTATTACTACCTCAATGAAGTAACGGGGGTGCTCCGTGGAAACGCTGCAGACCGGCGCGTCGTCCTCGCTGTCGTCGGAGATGCGCCCTACTCCGTCCCGCGTCCTCGTGGTCCGGGTGCCGTCCTTTGGCCTCGTGGTGCGGTCCTGCCTCGTGGTGCGGTCCTGCCTCGCCGAGCGGTCTGGAGAACTCCTGGTGGCCTCGCGCCGTTTCCGGCAGACCTTGGCGATGTGCCCGCGCCGGCCGCAGTTGTGGCACTCGGCCTTGCGGAACGGGCATTTGGCGCGGGCGTGGGCGGCGCCGCAGCCGTTGCAGCGCCGGCCCTCTCTCTGGACCCTCCGGACGTCCTCGTCGTCGCCGCTCTCCGCAGACGAGTCCGAAACTCGCCGGGCCGCTCGCACCGAGCTCTCTGCCTTTGCGGGCTTTGGGCGCCAGTCCTGAAGCTCGTGCACCCCGGCAGTAGTGGCCTCCGCGGCTTGTGCCGTGTCGAGGACTTGTTGCCACGAGGGAGGCGGCTCCCTCTTCATCAGCGCACGCTGAGTCTCTGTGTCCCTCAGACCGCAGAGCAGGCAGTCCCGGAGGGTGATGTCGGGGAGCTCCCACTTGCATGGGCCGGCGGCCAACCGCAGGGCCGCGGCGAACTCCTCGACCGATTCCCCGGGTGCCTGGACTCGCCTCCAGAACGCGCTCCGAGCGGGGAACATCGCTATTGCTGGCCGGAGATGGGCGCGCAACGCCGCCAGGAGCTCTGTAGCTTTGAAGTCGCCCACCTTCCTCGGCGCGATCAGGTCCACCAAGGTCCTCTTGGTCTCGTGTCCGAGCATGCGGACGAAAATGGCCCTCTTTTTGGCCTCATCGGAGACTTCGAGCTCCACCAGCGCTCCATCGAAGTCTATCTCAAACAGCTCCAAGTCTCCCGGCTTCTTGATCTCGTAGCCGGCGCATGTCTTGGTCCCGTGGGCAGCCATATCCCACCTTCGTCGCCAATTTAGTGTATGGGACCAAAGACAACCGGACAACCGAAAGGTTGGTTTAACACAGGTTTATTGCATTGCATGAGGTTCCAGTGAAGCATGAGGTAATGGCGGTGATACATCTCAATATATACAGTAGCTCTCTACATTTGAATCTTGTAGCACGGTAGCTCATTGGCTGCTACCGGCGTGGCCTCGCCCAGGCACGCCTCTTTCTTCAGCTGCTGAATGCGGGGAAGGTTTTCCCGCGGCTGACCGTGATTGAGCAATGTGAACCATGTGAGGCTGAACGCTCGCAGCTGCCCTCTATGGGCTGTCTGCTCGCGTTCCTTTACAGCTGGTATCGTTTGTATCTGGAGTGGTTACATTCTTGCCTTTACAGTATAATGAACATGCATACATACATACATAACAGTAACTTAAGGCTCTACTTAGCATATAACTAGTTTATTTCATTAGGAATTCTCCATATGTGTATTATTGTTGCTCCCCCCCCCCCATTTCCCCTAAATAATGTTTATACATTTATTTGGGCACTTGGCTAGATTTCAAAAGAAAATTTCTCACTAAATCTTTTCTTTGACTAATGTCAAAATCTATATGGTTGTAAAATGAACACATGTGTTTTCAAGTCTTTTACAACTTTCTGGACTTTGAGCAGGACAATTTACGGATGGAAGCAGCAGTGGACACTGAGAGAACTAATCAAGAGATTGACCCTTGACATCCTCTGAACAGATATGAGCCTTGAGTCCACTGGCTAAGATCCAGGAAATGATTGATGGAAAGAACAAACATTTTTGAGGGTAGGCAAGAGCAAAACCAAATTAAAAGATGGAGGAAGGAGCTCACAGGACAAGGAACAACAATAAAGGAGGATATAGCTGAGGAACTTAACCTCCTCTATGTCATTTGAAGGACTATGAATAGGCTGAGGGTTGGTGTGCCTAAATGTAAGTCCAACATGCTCAAGTGGGGGCTGCTGGCAGACAACAGCATGATGTATAAATGTGGAGAGATACAGAATCCGGCTCATTTACTAGTCTGTCAATTACTGCCAGAAGTATGCATCGATGAGGACTTAGGTTTGGTCAATTACAAAGCCAAAAAAGTGACTTTATTTTGGCAATCCAGGGTTTGATCAGGACATGAAAGAAGAAGATGCTTTTTGACTTCAACTGTGACAACAACAAATTATGATATGAATTACTACAATACTGCCAGCTCTTCTTCACAAAACTGTACCAATAGTCTCTATGTTCATTATATCTTTCTAGTTCATATTTTTCAATAAAATCTCTCTAGTTTCTTTTCCTTTTCTTTTCTATAAGATCACCACTTATGAAATTTAAGTGTTAAGTTTTCAAATGTTTTATAATAGTTTTGGCCTCTTCATGGAATTTTTCTGTTTCCTTCCTCTTTCTCAGGATTTGTGGTACAAATCAGTGGTACAGTCAGTGGTGGGCAGCTACCGGTCCACCCTGGTCCGCGGGGGGGGGGGGAGTAAAAATTTCTAGTGGCCACACCCACTCCCCACTGCTTACGCGTCAAGCAAGCCAGGCCCGGCTGGCATTTCCAGCTTTGAACGTGGAAGCGGCAGCAGAGTGGAGGCATCGGGCAGGCCTCCAGCCGCGTTGGGCATTTGCAGTTTTCTCTTCCTCTCCTCCCTGGGTCCAGGAGGGGGGGGGAGAGGTGGCAGGAGCGTCTTCCTCTCCCCCCCCCCCCGGACCAGTGGGGCAAGGCAGACAGAGTAGAGGAATCAGCCTCCAGCCACATTGCGTGTTCATGGTTCCTTCTTCTTCTCCTCCCTGGGTCCGGGGGGAGGGGGTAGGTGGCTGGAGTGTCTTCCTCTTCCCCCCTCAAGACAAGTGAAGCAAGACAGGCATGGCTGAAGCATGGCCCAGACTGAAACCCACCACTGCCGCTTCTGCTTTGTCTGCCCGCCCGACTCCGAAGCTCCTCTGCCGCTAGCCTCCTCCACTGCTCTGGTCACGGCTCTGCCCGACGATGCCCTGTCTCTGATTAGGGGCTGCTGAGGGCCTCTGGCACAAGGCCGCCACTGCGCTGCCACTGAGACCGCCGAGGGCCTCAGCCATGAGGCCTCCTCCTCCGCCACCATGCAGTCAGCAGTAGAGTGGAGTGGTGGCGGCGGAGAGGCGGAGGAGGAGGCCTCATGGCTGAAGCGGCTGGATGCCAATGCCTCTACTCTGCCTGCCTTGCCCCACTGGTCTGGGGGGGGAGAGGAAGATGCTCTTCCAGACCCAGGGAGGGGAGGAAGAGAAAACTGTGAACGCCCGACGCGGCTGGCTGGGCAGTCTCCCCCCCACGTTTGGGCATTGCTGCCTCTGCTCTCTCCCCCCCCCCCTGGTCCCAGGGCAAGGAGGAAGACTGAGCCGCGCCACCTGATGTGGCCGCTTGCCCCTTCTAGTACCAGTAAGTCTTTCTGCTTACTTTGTGCTCTCTCTCTCTGTATATGTGGGGTCTGGAGCAGACTAAGGTTTTTTTTTTGTTTCATTTACTCTGCTATGCTTGTAACACATGCTACCCTTTAAAAAGTTTTACTCTGTGCAAGCATATCAGAGAGTAAACAAAACAAAAAGACAACATACTAACTGCTGTATTTTACTGTGATCTTTTGTGGATCAATTCCACTGGCTCTGTAGCTGTAAACAGGGATGAGTACTGAACTCTAAAGTTGGATACAACTGGCTTTCAAGCAAGGGCAACCTTTACCTAATAACAGAAGATCCCTGTTTGGTATTCAGATTTGCTGTGGTTAGTAAAGATAAAGGTCTCCCTTGCTCAAAAGCCAGTCATATCTGACTCTAGGGTGCATTGCTCATCTCCATTTACATTCAAAGAGCCAGTGTCTGTGTTTGCAGAGGTTTTCATGGACATATGGCAGGCATGACTAGATCACATGGCCATCCCAGCAAGTCACAAGCCCAGATGATGCACCACCCACATTTTTGGCTCCGCCCACAGAGTTAGCCCTGCCCATGGTGTGGTAGTAAAAAATTTTTGGTGCCCACTACTGGGTACAGTATATATATTACCTGTTGTTGATTTATATGGGACTTGCCTCTATTTGGATAAAAATTATCTGATCTAGGTATGGAACAAAGTTTGTTAACAGATACACTTATTTCTTTTGTTACTATGACTGCAATTCCATTATAGAGCTATCCATCATGACTGCTTGAATAAAACATAACATGAACAGGATCTATCTGTACTTTAACGGACCCTCACCATCAAAATCATTTAATGTAAGGACCTGAATATTAATTCCTTCAGTTTCTTTTTACAGTGTTGTCTATTTTCTATGCCTCATACATACTGCATGCATCTGACTTTCCATCTAGCGATTCTTCATACCCTCTGGGCATCTAACACCTGCTGAGGACTGATGATATTTTTAGTCTTCTATCAAAGAGTGAGGAATGAGTTATTAATGTGGTGATTTCCCAGTACTTCTGTATATAGCCATCCTGGCCAATTGCGATGGCTACCATCAAGCATGCAGTTTTGTATGCTGAAGCTCAACTGGCATCATTGGTCTTTGCCCTCTATTTCATACTAACATTGCTGCTTTCCAAAGTTAGAGAGATTTTAGAAGTGATTTAATTTCTCAATGTTCCATATATCTCCTAGCTGAGCATCTCTACTTGAAGATATATCATTTCCAAAGATTGAGTTAATAAGCTACTGGCCAATACTTAACAGAGATGAGGTGTCTGTTGATACCATTCACCAACTCAGAGACTGAGACCACTGTCTGTGTTTTATCCTACTGAATTTGCAGTCTCCGTCTTGTAACATGATCATTACTCCTGCCCTGATTTTGTTTTTTTATTAATTTTCAAAATATAATTACAAAATCTAAATAGAAAAAAATTACAATACAATACAAAAAATAATATGACAATATACAATACAATACATAAAAGTCATGCAATAATAAACCATAATAACCAAAAAATTAACAGTACTAAATATAACACTATACCAATACCTCTACTTAGCAAGGTAATACCGCCTCATCCTTCACTAAATCTTAATTGTTACAGCTCAAACAATTATATGCCTTAAAAATTACATTTACACTATTTTCTTTTTCTTATAGCAATATCTGCAAATCAAACTCATTTATATTTATCTATAATATTTATTTATTTATTTATTTTTGCACATTTATATCCTGCCCTCCTTGTGGGTACACCACTCAGGGCGGCTAACAATATAATAAATATTACAATATGAAACAATTCAGCAACAATAGCTAAAACAAGACCTAGCAACCCCACCTAAAACCAGAATTAAAACACAAACAAACAAACAAATCATCATTAAAAAACAACCCTCCCCACCCTACCCCTGTTAAAACAGAATAACCAAGCTGGGGGGCAGCCCCTCACATAGGCTAAATCAGCCAACGGGCTTGACTAGTAGAGTCAAGTGTGCCCCAAACCTGCTGGAAGAGCCATGTCTTCATTGCAGGCGCACCCCCCCCCCAAAAAAAAAAGGACTCAGACACCGGTATATGTGGATAACGGCATTGGGCCACATTTATTGATTCATGCCCTAGTCCAAATTATAAATTTCAATTGGTACTCAGCCAATTATAATTCTTAAGGCAAGCAGGCCGCAGTAACACTGGTAAGGTTCATCCCAAAATTGCCAATGGCAATTGGCTACAATGTATCCATTTGTATCAATTTGTTTGTTTACAACAAACAAATTGTTGACCGTAGTCAATAAACTATCTACTGACCCCACCCTCTGACATGTATCTGTAAAATCATGGGGTGATGCATGCTGAAGAGCTCCTGCCATCACCCCATTGCCTGGTTCGTCGTTGACCGGTCAACGTTAACAAACTTGTACCTATCTAGTGTTGGCCAGTCAATTGCGAACCTGCCGGATACCTGTGGGTCATAAATATTTACCTTACCAGTGCTACCCGCCACACGGGGAGGCATCCATGATGACTCACCGCCCCCCCAAGACCGTCAGCTCGGTCGCCAGGCCTGCTTGCATCACACCCAGAACGAGGTACATACCTCTAGCCGACAGGTGGACCCCTTCTCCTGCCTACCAGCAAAATTTTTGTGTAAGCCTATCATCCGGTCTCCAATGGCCGTCTCACAGCCATGCTCGGAAAGGGACGGAGCCACAGCCCCGTCCACTGACTGCCGGAACAGTCCGAACTAGGGAGATCCGCATCTCCCCTAAATTGGTGTCTCGGCACAATGTTAGACCATAGCGACCGTATGTAATCCATACGTGATACAAAATGCCAGGTCACAGCCCCTCAACAGTTTAGTAACAGCAGTGATCCGTATAAGATTGCTGCCACCGAGGTGCCTGTAAAACATTGGGCGGTCCAGCATCCCTGTCAGACAGCAGGAATGGCCACAGTTCCCGCCCCCATGTGCCGCGCATACCATACCATACCATAGCATACGTGCGGATGCACACAGCCTAGCCGGGGTCCACTCTCTGTCGCTGCAGCATATACTGCTGCCCAGTGTACATAGCTGCGGCCCACCAGCCCCCTGCCACCGGTGTGTTGAGACCCCTAGGATCTGTAAAAGAGGAGGAAAAAAAAGGTAAAGGACATAACTAGGTACTCGTGCAGTGAGGGTACGTACATATCTGAAATTGCGCGTAGACGCATATCCACCTCCGAGTACCTCAAATGTAGCCGCGATCAACGCGACGCCTATCTTAAGTAAATGGTGCCAAAACGGGCCCCACACCGCGAAACGCGGCACCGGTCACCCTCAGGACTTTACCATGGTAAGGGTAGACCCATCCCGGTGGCAGAAAACAGGCTGGGGCGCACAGCAGGCACTGTCGAAAATTCATGTAGGGCACCAACCGGACAGATGTCTCAAAAACTTCGTAGCAGTATACACCACTGCCTACACCGTGCTGAATAACCCGTGAGGACCGCGTCCCCACTCGAGCCCACTCATGTGTGACAGAGACATCTTCGAGTTCCAGTGCCCTACGAGACACATCCGCCTTACACAGGTGGCACCAACTCTGGCACCCACTCACTGATGCGGAGCGCTCCAAAAAGGCTACCGTGGTAGCTGCGTGGCCAAGAGCCACCTCACACCTATCTGTACATAAGTAACGCCAGCCTCGTGCAAGGTGGGTCGGAAACTCTGGGAACAGGGGTGACGCGTGTACAGGCGGCGGACACGTTCCCGTGTCCACCCCTCCCAAACACAATGCCTGAACGCATAGTGATACGCCTTACGCGTGCGAGGTGCCAATGACATGTCCGGTTCCCTTCTCCTCGCCAAACGTCCAGCCATCGGCCAAAAGTGGCGAGTGGAATCCCTCTGCGTCCGGAGTACGGCACGGAACCGGGTGATCTGCAGGTGGTGGAAAGCAGCAGTAATGTTATTATAAATACCTAGAACATGTCTGGCCTAGAACGGCATATTTAGGCATAGGCTTCTCAAAAGAATAGACAAACTAATGTCATGACCCTGGGGGACTTGCATGTCTGGGTGTTGACAATGTGCACCACTGCCTCATTGTCACACCGAAATTGGACCACTGAGTAGGCCCACTCATTGCACCATAGCAACGGTGCTCTCCAAATTGGGGAAAAACGCAAGGAAGATAAGATCGCGTAGGCGATCCGTGCACCCACCCTCAGAGTAAACTCCCATAAGCCCGGGAGCCGGAGGTATCCGACCATACTTGACATCTAGGGCAGACCATCAGGTCTGATCTCCAGGAAGAGACCCCGCCAAACCCAGGAGTAATTTGAGCCAGACTGGACAAAATTAAGGTGGCCATGAATTACTGCAGCTCACGATGGCACACTTTATGTTTGGCAATCAATGCCAAACTCGCCGCGGAGATCCAAGCCACCGTATTCATGGTTAACCCGATGCCCGCGCGACAGAGTCGATTCAGAAATGTGAGCTTAGTAGATGGGACCTTGGTCTATTCAGGCGCCAAGGAGACACCCAGTTCCCACCTGAGTGTCTAAATTGTAACGAGGAGACGCGTGCACATGTCCAAGCCCCGTTCACCCCCGAACCAAAAGTCGTTGAAGTAATGGGCTAGAGACCAAGACCCCGACCTGTGAGCAAATGGCCCCTGAGCGAAGTCCCCGATCGGTCGGGTGCTGAACATGAATTAACTCAGTCAGAAGGGGGTTGGCCTTATCTAAGTAAAATTCCCCTCGGAACCTAAAAAACCCAATAGGTCTAAATCATTGGGTGCACTGGCAATAATCTGAAAGCCGAGTGCATATCACACTGTGCCAAAACCGCACCAGAACTGCGTGAGTGTGCCACTCATAGTAGCCGAATCAATTACGAGTACCTGACCGACAAGGTCATCAGGGATGGCATCCCTGAATGGAGAACCCACAGGGTAAGCTGAATGGAGGATTAAATGACATTCACCCTAGTTCTAGCTCAGTATGAGCTTCATGGGGGAGACATTCGACTTAGGAAAGGTGGTTCCAAGAAGGGCCCCCGCTACTCTCATAGCCCCAACTCCCTTAGCTGTGTACAGTGGAGCCCCCTCTTCGTTACCCTGCAAGGGAACTAGATTAGTAGCATCCTGGGACCCCCAACACCCCCGAATGAATACAAAAGCCCCCATAGAAAACCCTCCAGCAGGCATTCCGCCCAATCCCTTCCTGGATGAACTGAGTGCCATCTCTCCGGGTTGACTATACTAATTGGGGCGGGGGGGGCTTATGACAAGGTTAGTTGCTTCAGACGGAGCTCTGATCGCCCCTGTGCACCCCTACCTCTGCCCCGTAGCCCACCAACCCGCGGGCACGGGAGGCGGCGTGAGGGCCAGCGCAAAAGGGGACACGAAGTCGGTAACGACCGTGGTGCTTAGTACACGCAGCGTCAGCTGAGCAGGCCGAACACAGCGGGCGGGCTGGAACCCCCTGCCCGACCAGTTAGCGTGTAGCCTGTGTCTGAGCAGCCCGCTGCTCAGCATGACCACCATGGTACCTATCACCAGTCACCAGTCACGTGGGAGTGATGTACACGAGCACACTTGCTGACAGGGCTCATCCCACCTCCCCTCAGGATATAGAGCCACCCTCATCCCCATGCCTCACCGTAAGCCAACTACCATGGGCCCATCTAATCAACCATCACCCTGCAAATATTAGCAATGGATGGAAGCACCATGATGGTCAAGCCCTGCGGCATACCACCATACATACAAGGTATGCCGCCCACCAGTTGGCCCAAGGTGCGCGGTGGCTCACGACGATGGGACATCTCTTTGTCTCAGTCGCCCTGTCCCTCTCTCTCCTCCTGGTGGGCTCGCAGTTCAATAGGGAGAATATCCACATGTCCCCCTCCAGCCCTTACCCCTAATGGCCTGCAGCCAATAACACCCAGGGGCAAGTAATAGCCGGCCATCGGCAAAGCCCTCGACGGGACAGTCTGCATAAAGGGCGTGCGCAGCAGGACCCGGACAGCCCCTGCGATGCTCGCACTGTCCCGGGGGCGGACACCCCAGTACGTGATGGATTACTACGGCGGGACCGCACATGTCTCTGTCCTTCTGTCCGCACCGCCTATCCTTATTGGGATCTCAGTTCATAGGGAGAATATATCCACGTACTCCCCCCACCAAATCTTTTCCCTTGTGACCTGGAACAAATGTATCGACATACTCCCCCCCGCCAAATCTTTTCCCTTGTGGCCTGGGCCAAATGATCCCCGAGGGGCAAGGAATACCCGGCTGTCGGCAATGCAGACACCGGTACAGTATTGACACGGGGCATCAGGAGAGGAGCCTGGACCGTCCCTGCGACACCCGGTGCAGCCCCGGGGGCAGAAACCCCCCCACCCAATGTTACGGCAGTATGAGGCCAAGCTGCACCCGGGTAAGCCAGGAACTGATACCCCCCCCCCGCCCCGACATTACGAGGCCATGGCCACTGGAACCCATCCCCGGAAGTGGAGTGTGATGTGGGGACATTAGTTTGAACCTGATACTCACTGGGTGCACCCCCGTGGGCCGCCCCCACTGGGGGTTCCGGCCCACGGCGGGCGTCGGAGCTCGCGACCGAAATCGAGCTCTGAGGACACATCCGACCACTACCCGTCTGTAGTGCCTGAGGTACGGGGAGCTGCGAGGCCGCGGCGGGCACAGGCCTGCACGCCTCCAGCAACTCAACCCGACTGGCCGCCTGCTGAAGGGTGGCGGCCGTCACGGTAGCTGGCTGGCAAAAGGGGGCCCCCGATGACAATGAAGCCTCCCCCAATGGGGTTATTGGTGATCCCCAGGGATGCCTCTAGCGCCGCCACGCGGGCCAGTAATGCATCGACCGTCGCAGATCCCCCTGCATAAAGGGGGCCAGGTGGGCCGGACGGCCCACCGGGCAATGGTCCAGGGCCCCTGACCCGAGAGCCCGGCCCCAAATAGGGCCATGCCCAAAACTCCGGCCCATGAGGGGCCGGGGGTAAGCCCTGCTGTGCAACCGCACCAGGCCCTCCCCCTGCTCAAAGCCCATGGCCGGTAATTGCGGGCCGGGGGCCGAAGTCCCAACCGCGCCCGGCCCTCCCCCTTGCTCACAGCCCATGGCTGGCAACTGCGGGCCGGGGGCCGGAGCCCCTGTAGGGCCGGTCTGAGGCTGTAGAGCCGCGGGCCATGGCCGCAGCTGCCCCATCCCACCGGTTCCGGTGGGTGCCTCCGCTAAGGGGCCATGCTGTGGGGGTGCAGTCGCGGTCTTCCGACCCGACTGCTGCCTCCTAGTCGGGCGAGCCGCAGTCGCCATAGCCTTCTTCTTAGGAGGCATAAGCAAGCACGATCCCTGTCCAGGGATCAGAACCGCTGGCTGGGAAGCCGAAGAGGAAAAAGCAAAGATCGCGGTAAGAGTTCTGCAGCCAAAAAACGGCTTCCCAAGGAAAGACTAAGAGCGACGGAGAAAACTTCTCCTCTCCGTCGCTTTTCCAAAATGGCAGTTCGGCTGCCTCGTGGACACCCCTTTTATAGAGGGGTGGCCACGCCCCCTAACTCACCCGGATGTCTGAGTCCGGGTGAGGGGGGGCGCAAAGAGCGCGGTGGCCATTTTGGCGCCGCGCTTTCATTATCTTTCTAAAGGGGAGTAGTTCTGTCTGGAGACGCAACTCAGGTGGTAAGAGGTTCCACAGGGCTGGGGCAGACATGGAAAAGGCTCTTTTCCTGTTCCCAATAATATGTACTTCTTTCACTGATGGGACCACCAGTAAGCCCCTCCTGTCTGCCCACAGCTGATTCCTTGTGGTGACACGGTCTCTTAAGTAGCCTGGTCCAATGGCATGAAGGGCTTTAAAGGTCAAAACCAGCACCTTGAATTGCACCCGGAGGCACACCGGCAACCAGTGCAGCTCCCGGAGAAGTGGTGAGGTGCGAGCATAACGCCCGCACACCATCACAACCCGGGCAGCTGCATTCTGGACCAGCTGAAGCCTCTGAATGGTCACCAAGGGCAGCCCCATGTAGAGCGCATTACAATAATCCAATCTGGAGGTGACCAGAGCATGAGTGACCATGAGCAAGGAGTCCCAGTCCAGGAGCGGGTGCAGTTGGTAAATGACACGAAGCTGTGCAAAGGCCCTCCTAGCCATGGCTGCCACCTGCTCTTCGAGCAGTAGCTGCGAGTCCAGGAGGATCCCCAAACTGCGCACCGGATCTGACTGTGGCAAAGATGTCCCAGCCCTGACCAAAGATGGTAACTCCCGGGATAAACACGGGACCCCGCACTCAAAGCCACTCAGTGTTGCCAGGATTCAGCTGGAGCTCGTTGGACCCCATCCAGACCCGAATAGCCTCCAGACACCTGGTCAGGACTTCGACTGCATCACTGGGTACAGGTGGGTATCATCTGCATACTGATGATACCTCACCCCATGGGAATGAATGATCTCACCCAGCAGTTTCATGTAGATATTAAACAATAGAGGTGAGAGTACCGAGCCCTGAGGTACCCCACATGGAAGAAACCTAGGGCTGGACAACCCACACTCTAAAGACACTGACTGAGTCTGGCCCATCAGAAATGAGGAAAACCAGGACAACACAGTGCCCTGGGCCCCCACTCCTTGGAGCCGGCCCAGAAGGATACCTTGGTCGACGGTATCGAAAGCCGCTGAGAGGTCAAGAAGAGCAAGGACAGAGGCGTTGCCTCCATCCCGCTCCCACCAAAGATCATCCAAGAGTGTGACCAATGCCATCTCGGTACCATAACCGGGCCTGAATCCTGACTAAAACGGGTCCAGATAATCCGTATCATCCAGAACCCCCTGGAGCTGCCGAGCCACTGCTTTTTCCAACACCTTTCCCACAAAGGGAAGGTTGGAGATAGGTCTGAAATTAGAAATAACAGTAGAGTCGAGCGATGGCTTCTTCAGGAGAGGGAGAACCAGCGCATGTTTGAAAACTGCCAGAATCACCCCCTCCCGCAAAGAGGCATTCACCATCGCACTGACCCAACTGCCCGTTGTTGCCTTGGCAGCTCTAACTAGCCAGGCCGGGCAGTGATCAAGTAAGCAAGTGGTATCACGCACAGCTCCAAGGAGCCTGTCCACTTCATCAGGGCCAACGGGATCAAACCGATCCCAGATAACATGACTAGACTCTGCTCCAGCCCCCTCCAGGTGATCAATTTCCACGTCAGGATTAAACCCTGAGCGGATGCGAGCAACTTTCTCTGCAAGATGGTCAACAAAATCGTCAGCTGAACCCTGGATCTGGCCCATGACCACAAGTCTGGCCTGTCAACTGTCTGTGGGAACGTGACCCAGCCCCCATCTTCAAAAGGTTGGCAACCCCTGCTCTAGAGCATCCATGCTTGGGAACTCTCCATTGATACTGAATTTATTTTGTCATATCAGATTCATTTGGCCCAGCCTTTATTTTCTAATGATGACTAACTTAAATAAATCTAGAATTGTACAAAAGATAGTTCATTTATTGCTAGCATTCCTTACCTCACAAATGAAATATAAAGTGGCATAAATAACTCAAGCAACTTATCATAAGTGGTAGAAACACCATCTAAATGCTTCCCTTTTAAAATATTTAATATAATCTCTCTCAGGGTTTAAATAAATGGCTTCAATGAGGCTGCCAATGTTGACACTGCTTTCTATTATGACATTAGCCGTCTCTTCCCTGCTGCTTTAAAATGTACATGGTGGATGGATAAACAGTAAATTAGTGTGCATATTGCTACGTGTATAGGAAATTCATTGACATCATCTTTGAACTCGTCTTTCATTATATGAATCTGGAGATCACAAAAGGCATATTTATCAAATACTTTTTCTTTTAGACCTCCGTACTCATCCAGTCACCAGACTGGATAAGGATGGGAGAAATACTTTGAAAACATCAAACAAATTACTCAGTTCCACAGTAGTGAAGCCAAATGTCTGTTCCCATAAATTCATCCTTTTTCTAATGGCAATGATGGAGAGAATCTCACAAAACTGGCAGCTATGTATCCAAATAAAGAGGATGAGATGAACCAAAGCAAAAACCACAATGAAATATGTACTTTCAACAGAAATGTAAATAATTTATATCATATAACATACTTTTTTCCCCAGTCTGCTTATCCTTATACAAAATGAAGTTCTTGATTTCTTTGAGGGTTTTTTCTATTTTTTTAAAAAAATGATAATTAGAACAGGGCCATAGCCAGGTTTTTAGATTGGGGTGGGTGGGTGATTTTTCAGGAGGGGCCAAAATTTCAAGGGGGGGGGGACACAACAATGTCACACTTGCATATATAACATTTGCGTCCCAGGGCGGGTTGGGGAGGGGCTGTTAGCTCAGGAGGGTTTTGTCCCCCCAGCCTTGAATTAGAAAAGAGAGATTTCACCTGTTATTAAAGGAAACCAAGTGGACCATGCCCTTGAAAGAGATTAATTAAGAATCTATATGCTTGGAGCAATGATTCTGTATCAATACTAAAAACTGTCTTTAAAAGGCCTGGAACAGAGTTTGAATTCTTTTTCTGGTATTGGCACAATTGATGCATCTTCATGGTCTTAATGGTTCCAAAAGTGCTTACCTTCAGAATACTAAGTATCCACAGCTAGAAGAATATGGGTCAGCACAATGAATAAAACATCCTTTGGCTCTGATAATGTTGTTGGATGATGAATGAGTGAGGAAGAGAGCCCTCTGTATTAAACTGAAATGCCGGCTGGAACATAGTTCACTTGAAAGGTAAAAAGAAGGAACAGAACAAGTATATAGGTTGTGTATATCCCCTAGGATCCTCCATGCATTTGAATCATACTATTTTGCAGGATTACAAAGGTTATGCACTGAATGTACATGTATACAATTTGTGCACTAGTACTAGATCTTTACACAACTACTGATAGTGTGATGTTGGTAAGAGCTAACTCTATGTTTCTCATAAGACATTATTCTGAGCAGCTTTTTTTTAAAAAAGTCATTTCTCCCTCCCCCACAGCTCAAAATGAAGATCACACTGTCCTCTGGAATGATACTGGGGGCAGAAACTGTTGTAATGATCCACTTACTCCCTAGTAGCACTCTGGCATCTTAGCAATGGGATTGCACATGATCCTGCTTCCCTGTCCCTGTCCGACCCAGCAGTTCAGGCTTCTCCTAAAAGTGTGCCCAGTCACTCCTGACGTAAGGTAGTGAACAAAGAGTGCTCATAAAATTAGTGAAGATTATGGTAATGTGAACCAAGTAACTACTTCAGTCTTCTTCAGGTATTTTAAAAGTATATTGAAATCAAAGTAAGATACAGAATAAAGTTCATCAGAAGCTTAGAAAGCATTTAAAAATAAAGAAATAAAGAAATATGCTATCTTTGGAAAAGCCAGGGTGGCCTTCCCTCTGTCTAAATTGGCTACATGATTGCAATTAAGATCCAAGAGAGTGTCTCTTCAGCCCCCACCTTCTGGGGCTTTTATCTCCTCCCTCAGGGTCCACCTCCTTGCCATTCCCCTAAGGGATTCCAACCAATGATCTTACAGCAAAACATGTCCATCACACATTAGGCTCCATCTCTTCCAACTCACAAGGTCAACATTGTTTACATTCCAGCCCTGGTATGAAAGGTCTCCCACACATTGAAATCTCCATCTTGGATGGGCTAAAGCACAAGGCAATTTGGTGGGCAAAAGTCTCAGGAAAAAGTGCACCTCAGAACTGGGCTTTTTCATGACAACTGTCACAAATCAAACATGTTCAGAGTACCATGTAATGTTGGAGAACCAAGATTCATGCAGATTTTTCTTGTTTGAGAAATCAGACTTCCCAGGAATCCTGTGCTTAAGTCTTGAAGACCATTTATAAAACAAAGCTAGGTAAAGGTCACCATTGCTCGAAAGCCAGTCATATCCAACTCTAGGGTGCAGTGCTCATCTCCATTTACAGCCAAAGAGGCAGTGCTGTCTGCGTCTGCAGATGTTTCTGTGGTCATGTGGCATGACTAGAAACCGGAGCACATGGAACGCTGTTACCTTTCCCACTGATTTCTTGCTTTTGAAATGCTAGGTTGGCAGGAGCTGGCACAGAGATGGGAGCTCACTTAATTGTGCAGTGTTTGGGTGAATTTGTTTTTTTATCATGTCAGAAGTACACAAATGTGTTTTCTGAGTTGCAAGGATTTTTGCTGGAGGACCTCTACTCAGGGGTATCTACAGTAACACCTCATACAATGTCCATGTCGGAGCCGTCGGAGACGCAACACCCACCGGACGCTTCCCTTGGTTGTGAGCGGGGAGGTGGGAGCGAGACTCCGATGCAGCAGGTCTTCTTATGGACCATGCCGGGTGCCTTACAGCTGAAACCAGTCTTGCTCCCGCCTCCCCACTCACAACAAGAAGACCTGCCACGCCGGAGCCGCAACACCCACCGGACCCTTCCCTTGGTTGTGAGCGGGGAGGCAGGAGAAAGACTGGTCTCAGCTGTGTGGCACCTGGTGTGGCCCATAAGAAGACCTGCCTCGTCGGAGTCTCGCTCCCACCTCCCCGCTCACAACCAAGGGAAGCGTCCGGTTGGTGTTGCGTCTCCGACAGCTCTGACGCGGCAGGTCTTCTTATGGGTCATGCCGGGCACCTTACAGCTGAGACCAGTCTCGCTCACAACAAGAAGACCTGCCACGCCGGAGCCGCAACACCCACCAGACCCTTCCCTTGGTTGTGAGCGGGGAGGTGGGAGCAAGACTGGTCTCAGCTGTGAGGCGGTTTGCGTGGCCCATGAAAAGACCTGCTGCACCGGAGCCACCAGATGCTTCCCCTGGTGAGAGCGGGGAGGTGGGAGTGAGACTGGTCTTCTTATGGGCCACACCAGCCGCCTTACAGCTGAGGCCAGCCTCTCGCTCCCGCCTCCCCACTCTCACCTATGGGAATGACATTATACAAAGCATCGGTGGCAATAATTTGGACGTTGTATTAGGCATCGCGGATAGGATTTTGCATGCCTCATACAAAGTCGGAATTCATACAACGTCCTAACTTGTGGAACCAAGTTTGGACATTGTATGAGGTATTACTGTACTTGCAATTTCTTGCTTTTGAAATGCTAGGTTGGCAGGAACTGGGACAGAGACTGGTGCTCATTCCATCATACAGTACTTGGGTCTTGAACTGCCGACATTGTCAACCTTCCAGAAAACAAGTAGAGCTTCTTCACCACTAAGCCACATCAGTCCCAGGGTGAACTGCTGACTGGTTGACCTGCCAATCATCAAGTTCAGCATCTTAACCGCTAAGCCACTGCAGTCTCATAAAACAAAGCTATTAGGGTACTGTCATCTGCGTATCTCAGGTTTCTGATATTTCTCCCAGCAATCTTAATTCCAGTTTTTGCTTCATCCAGCCCTGCATTAAGCATGATGTACTCTGCATATAAGGTAAATAAGCAGGGTAACAATATACAGCCTTGTTGTACTCCTTTTCCTCCTCTAAACCAATCATTTGCTCCGTATCATGTCCTAAATGTTGCTTCTTGACCGGCATACAGGTTTCATGGAAGACAGATGAGGTGGTCTGATACTCCCATCTCTTTAAGGACTTGCCACAGTTTGTTGTGAGCCACACAATCAATGGCTTTGGCATAGTCAATGAAACAGCAGAAGATTTTCTGGTACTCCTTTGCTTTCTCCATGAACCAGCGAATGTTGGCAATTTCGTCTCTATTTCCCCTGCCTCTTCGGAACCTGAAGGGGTGACCTGTGACCTATTTCCAAAAGGTGATGGCAAGGCAGAACACTGCCAGCCAAAGTCAACAAGAAAGGTTGCCTAGTAGAAATAGATAAACCCCATTGCAGCCTGTGCTTATATCAATGATAACTTTCCTTCTCCCATATCTGCTAAGAACACAGTAGTCATTGTCAAATGTTAACTTACTACCAATTACTTACTTATCTCTTTGTTCCTTCACTGACTGTTCTTTCCAAAAGTACAACTTATGAGAAAAGTATCAATTTAGTTTTTTGATATCTCATGATTGCTACGTAGAAACATGAGGTAATGTTTGGAGCAGGGATAAAAGGAGTTAGGTCCTTTCAATAAACATTGCTTCCTCCCAGCTTGATTCAGTGTCTGATTGTCATCACTTCATTTTGGTGACCCCGACGTGATTCTGACGTGGACCCTCAGTGCTCATTCTTGCCCGTCTTGGAACAAGATTTGGTGCACCTCATCCTTCGGGATCCCTAGGTGAGTATGGGTGCCTCCCTCTCCACTTTGCAGCAGCAGCATGCGAGGGATATTCTTAGGAAAACAGGGAAATCCATCCTTGATCGACAGATACAGCCATTTGTGCAGGACATAGGGGAGCAATGTCCAGGAAACGGGTCTTTAAATTTAGCACACTGGGTCAAGGTGGGAGCTACCTTGTATGCCATTCTCATGGCATGGCAACATTGTAAAGATGCCCTGGAGAAGGTAGGACGTGAGGCAACCTCCGGCATCTCAGCAGTTTCCCTTACTACTCCCTCCCCTGGACAGGAACTGAGTGAGTTGTTAAAAGTTTGTTCGGTGGTTTACGGAGACATGCCGTACAAAATATTGAGTAAGATACATAAAGTGATAACAGAGACAGGATTGCAGAGTTTGATCATGAAAGGAATGTTAGAAGGAATTGGGTAGGAGTTCTAGAGAAAAGTTGAAGCCTTATGGTTTGATAATTGCCTCGGAAAAAGTGCAAAAATAATCCCCATACCTATATTTAGGACATAAAAATGCTACAGGCTTATTCACTTCCTACCATTCCTCAGTTGAAATTGGATACTCAAATGGCAAATGTAAAAATGCAACAATTGCTAGGTGTCAGGGAGTTTGATGGAGGGGAGATTGGTAGCATTGAGGTTTCAGTTTGAGAATCCCCTGCCCTCTGAAAAACTCTCCCTCTATCGCAGAGCCAGCTAAAGCAGAACCAGCTCCATTTCTGGGAATACTGCCAGACCTTCTTCTTATCGGCTCTTCTTCTGGCCATGTTCCCAGACTCCAGATAAGAAGCACAGACAGGCAAATAGAGTGGATGCCTTTTTAATAATTTTTATAAACCTAATTCTACATCTACACTTAAAGCATGTTTCTAATCAAATAAAACATATATAGTCAAGTTAGTTATGTGGGAAAAAGGGATCAATGGGAAGTAAAAGTCACATTGCCCCAAAAATCAGCTCAAAGGTCAGAATTGGCATCTGTTAACTTGACTCTTAAAGTCTTTATGCAGGAACCCCTTAATGTAATTACGGATAGTCTGTATGTACGGAACATAGTCTACCAGCTGCCAGGAGCCTACATTACATGTTCAATAGATAATGATTTGATGGCCCTCTTTCTTTCACTCAAATATCTTATTCATAATAGAACACAGCCCATCAGTGTTTTTCATATTCGCAGTCATCATGATGTGATTGATAGTTAACCTCCAAGGATATGGCCCCCATCCTGTGGGAAGGTAGTCTTGCATGTACTGAAGGGATAAACCTGTTCTCTGCTAAACATGTTGATAAAAGACAAAACATGGTTTCAGCTTAGCATGTAGGTAAAGAGATACATATGCCTTTTTTGCTTTGTACAGCAAGATCACACAGCATTCATGTGGTTTAGCAAGCTTACACAGAGAAGCCCTCATTGAAAGTAACTTGCCCAGGTTGTCAGTAAGGAAAGAACAAGCCTGAGAAGAAGTGCAATTGATTTTCAGCACTGAACTACATCATCCTCAAAAATACTGTACCCAGCTTTCTAGGGCTAATTATAGCATTCCTAAGAAATCATAATTACACTGACCTTTAAAGGTCTAGAAGGCATGGAATCTGTGAAATATGAATGTATGGAAATGAAAGTACTGTATGTCTGCTAAAGTTTAATAATAATAGTGTTATATAGTGTGTGAATAGGTGTAGGAGGTTAAGGATATTTTGTATTTTGTCTTGTCTAATATACACCGAGACAGGAAAAGCTGGTTTAAGTCTGGCCACTTAAGAAGGAGTATTTAGAATGCACTGGTCTCATAAATAAGGACAGTGGATTCTGGAACAAACCAGCTTTCTAGCAAGCCAAAGTGTGGGGAAGAGAATTGTTTTCTGTCTGACAACCCCCAGAGTGTACTTTTCAGAATAATATCTAGGAGAGATGAAGTTAATTCTTTTGAATATTAAACCAAGGAAGGGAAAACTCAGCTTGAGAGGAGGGAATGTTGGAGTAATGAACCAAAAATTGCCTCTGCTTTTCAGGATAAGAGCCTTTTAACACAGCATGGAAAGAAAGAAAAATGGCAATAGAAGAAAATGGATCCTTGTTTAAAATGACATGTCTTGTAAATTGCTTTAATGTTATGCATAAGTAAAAGTGTAATTATGATTTGTATAAATGCCTTAAGATATAGAACTTAAGCCAGTTTGCTTAGAGTTAAGGTTCTGAGTATATTCTGTGTACTAAGTTTATTTTAAATAGTATTTTGAATAAGGTTATAAGATAAGTTAGGTTTGTTTAGATCAGGAGTTCTCAACCTTTTTAAGCTGGGGACCAGGTCACACTTACTCAGACAGCTTCAGGAGCCGGATGGCCATTTTGCCCTTCCTCCAACACAGGGCACTTCGTGGAATCGTGGAGGTGGTGGGACCCTCACATGAAATGGTGCTGCAGGCCGCATCTGGCCCATGGGCCACAGATTGAGAATCCCTGGTTTAGATTGTGGTCAGTCACTTAAATGGGTGATTAGCGCCAGCTGGTCATTAATAATTGCATGCACTTCCTGGTTTGTCGTTCTGTATCTCTTTTGAGGGACAGCATTTCCAGTCCAAGCAGTGCAAGGTTTCAGATGGCCCTGATTTGGCCCTGATGGATTTTCAGATATGCAATTAACATGTGGTGTTATATTTAATGGCTTTTGTTATTCATACAGGATTTGCTTACAGCAACAAGTTTCACTTTTTGTGTTATCTATAGCAACTAAAGACTTTTCTCAGTTTTCTGGAATAATGCCCTCTGAAAGATGAATGTTTCATTTACCATCTCCAAAGTTTTGTTCTCTATGCAAATGCTAGATTTTGGCTCAGCAATTTCCTTTGCTTTGCTTTGTCCTTTTGTCTAATAACTTTTCCCAGCATCAAGACTTTCTCAAATAAATCCTCTCTTCTCATTTGATATTTAAAATACTTCAGCCTTATCTTTCCTCATTGGCCTTCTCAGCATATCAGTTAAGGTTATCTTCTTTTCGGATTGATTTATTTGTTTTCTTTGTAAAACTTCTGCAACCAGCTAAGCCATTATATTGGGTTCTAGCACTTTGTGTTTGTAATATAATGCCTCTACTTTTCACAATATTCCTCAGATTTCTCATAGCTTGCCTTCAAAGAATTAATCACTATTTCATTTCAGGATTGCAATTTATTTTTACAGGGAATAAATTTATTTTTAGAGGGATTCTGATCTCAAGGGAATGCTGTTTCTTCTTCATACATTCTCTAAGAACTGAGAATGTATTGTTGCTACTATCTTGGTTTTTGTTTTCTATTGAGTTTCAAGCCAGGTTTTGCACTCTCTTCTTCACCCAATCAAGAGATTCTTTAGATCTTGTTGATTTTTTGGCCGTTAGGATGATACTGTTTGCATTTTTCAGATTGTTGATGTCTCATATTGGTGTTCCTCCACCCCAATCTCCATCCCTGCATTGTGCATTAATACAGCCTTGGCTTACTTCTTTTCTTATTCCAAACCATTCTGTCATTGTGTGTTCTATCCTGATTGTTGCTTCTTGATACATGTACAGATTTCTCATGAGGCATGCACAGTGTTTTGTTATTTCTATCTCCTTTCATCTGATATTCCTTTGTTTTCTCCATTATCTAATGTGTGTTTGCAAGGTGTTCTCTAGTCCACCTGACTCTTTTGAATCCAGCCTACACCCTGACAGGTCAATCCCCCAGCAGGATTCAATTATATGACCTTTGCTTTTTTATGATAATCTAATGATTTTGTTTTTATTCACAGCATCTGCATGGCAAGTTCAAATTTTCATAGCACATACCTACACCCACCAAGGCTTCTTCCAGTTTCTGGCAGAAGGCAGCATCACAGCTGATTAATTTTTTTGTCCTATCCAAAGCTTTGGTCACTATTTTTCTTTTTGCCTTATCCCGTTTCCAAGGCGCTTCAGCGCCCACCTCAAGAACCATGACACTCATTCTCCATTAACAATAAATAGAAGGGAGAGATGGGTGCCAAATCTTACCAATGGATACCATTGGATATTTTTCATAATCCACCATTCACCAATTGAACATTTTTCAAAATTTCACAGCTCAACCTGGGAAGGGCCTGCCTCCCCCAGACGGGGGGCAGGGGCGGGGGGGGGAGACAATTTGTGCTTTCTCCACAGATCTGCTAAAGTGATTCCAGATCTGGGCCGCGCCTTCATTTGGAACATGCCCAGGCATCAAGATTACCATAGGCCGAGAAGTTACCCAGCAGGCACCAAGGCCTTTGCAGCATGATCCAGCAAGCCCATCTGGTGCAGTACAGAACTTTCATATACCGTATTTATTCGTGTATAACGCGCAAAATTTTATACCAAAAAAAGAAATCAAAGTTGGGGTGCGCGTTATAAACGAGGACTGGTGTGGCAGTGGCGGCCGGTCCCTTGAGGGCGCGAATGGTGAGTTCCCGCGAGTTCACGTCACCTTGTCGTGTACAGTGTGCGTCACAAATAGGTTTGTGCCGCTTCATTTCCTCGCCCACACAGGAGACTCAGTGAGTGCATGACGTCACCCACCCTACAAGGACGGCGCCGGCGTGGTTTTCTCCAGCAGAACGAGGCATGGCCTCCGCCTCCAGCCATTTCCCGCCATACGCCTCCTCACTCCCAGAGTCCCACCCCCGTCGCAAGCCTCTTTTACTTCCTTTTTAGAATTGGGTCGGCTGTCTATTGCTGCGGTGGGTGAAGGGGAGGCGGGGGCGTGGCTTTGAAGAAATTGACGGGATCTGATTGGGTGGCACGGGAGACGAGGCGTGGCCCGGAGGCAGCTCTTATGAACAAGCTTTTTCACCACGCATTCAATTACAATGCGTGGTGTGAAACAAAATTTTATACCGAGGTTTCATGGAAAATTAGGGGTGCGCATTATACACGAGTGCGCGTTATACACGAATAAATACGGTAGCAACTTGGTCCATTTCACTGCCCAACCTTTTCACCTGTGTTTTACTGATGCACTCTTCCACTTGCAATTTCACCAGCCATGCGGACTTTTCAAGACTTTCTAGTGGCTAACCTATGAACTGTGTCAATACTTTGTGACCATTGCCAACACCAGCTACTTTTGCCTGAAGCACGACAAAGATGTGCAAACCCTGTTAATCCCAGATGTCTTGGTTCCTCATCTCTACAAATCCAGCTCTACAAGCCCAGTTTCATTTATCATTAATTATAGTCTAGTATAATGCATAAGTTTGCCACAACCAATTAATTTTGCCAAAGTTGTCACCATGAATGCTTGCTTGCAATTGATTTTTTCTTGCCTGTTGTGCAGCATCATCTTCCTTGAGGACTCGCTTTGCACCAAGCTTTACACAATGTTATTTCATTTGTACACACCATGTCTCATTGGAAACCTGCCATGCATAAATTTCACTCAATGCTATTTTCTGTGTATACTACTCATATTGCTTACTATGTTTGCATAATTAATTGTTTTAGCTTTCACAAAGGTTATCACTATCACCATTAACAGGGGACTCGAGGTGGAATTGTTCTATCCTCATCATCTTCATGCCATTGGGCTTATGTTCAGTTACCATTTGATTGTCTTTGCTTTTGCTTTTCACCCATGTGGAACCCTAGTGACAATGCTGCCTTAGCAGCCTGTCCATACCACTGGTCACTGACTCTCACCATGCAGCCAACCAAACCGGCCTTCGCTCTTGGCAAAGGGCCACACCCTGAAATGAGACATGCATGCATGATATCCCTTCTGCCAGAGGTGGAGCTCATAGCCGCCCTAGTGGGTGTCAAGGACTACTCACATATATGGGATATTGATTCCCAAACCTGTGCCTGAACTAAGGCTATACATCGCATTCCGTAGTCACAAAGGCCCTCAGTAAAAGTTCTGCAATTTACTGTTTTTAAAAAATATATTTTTTTTATTAAATTTTCAAAAATAATACAAACAATAAAAAGACATCAAAATTACAAATATAAAGAAAATTACTCATATACATATATATGTAAAATTGAACATCAGCAAACTGTATCCACATTGTTTATAATATATACTATTTCAAATCAAACCAATAGGATATGGTTTCTATGCCTCATTTTCCAATAATGTTTAATATAAAGACAAGACAAAAAAAACAAAAAAAAACAAAAATAAAATACTAATCACCCGGTGTTATTTACAATACACTGGAGAGCTCATTGATATTCATTGAAATTTTCCCCAGAAAATCTTGTGATCAGGTACAGGTCTTTGCAAATCATTTCCCCTCAGTGAGTAATCCACAAAAGCTTGCTAAACCTTCCAGAATCTATTTTCTTTAAAGTCTATTTCCCATGTCAACTTATCATTCAATGCTAAGCCCCACATTTCCTTATACCACTCCTCAATATTCAAATTTACCTCATTTTTCCATTTTCTAGCGATACACTGTCTTCCCGTTGACAACATTATTTCCAATAACTCCTTTTTATTCTTACTCAGGTTTATATTTTCCACTTCTGTCAACATAATCATGCTAACACCCAATTTAATTTTCTCCCCCATAATTGCAGTTATCTCGTATTCAATTTTCTTCCAAAAAAAATTTACCGCAGTACATCTCCACCACATGTGTTCATATGTTCCCATTTCCTTCTTACAACACCAACACATTTTATCTTTTTTCTTATCTATCTGATGTAACCTCATTGGAGTCAAATACCATTTCCACAGCATTTTATAATTATGTTCCTTAACTCTAACCGACATAGTTCTCATAATTCTTTTCCTCCATTTATTTTTCCAATTCTTCTATTTTTATATTCAAATCTTGTTCCCAGATTAATCTTAAATCTTCTTGTGGATTACCTACCTTATTTATCATTCTATATATTTTACCAACCAGTCCCTTTATACCACTTTGTCCCCTTCTTATTTTCCAAATCAGGTCTTCAAAATCAGTCCTATCTCTTTCTAATCCAACTTCATTCAAATATTTACTATTCCAACTATTAACCATCCCTGTCTGAAACCAATTCAGTTTCAATTGTCCATACAAATTAATTTCCTCTCTCTGTCTTTACAGGCCCGTATCCAGTCTCTCAGCAGGAATACCTCATTCTTATCAAGTACTTCTTTGACCCTTTCATCAATTTTTATTGGAAAATTTGCTATATCCTCCAACTCTATAATAGGGGAAATGTCCGGTACCAAGTCCCTTTTTACTTTTTTCCATACCCCCAATGTTGCCTTCATCATTCTATTTTTAGTAACTACTTTACTCATACTACCTTCTAAAAAGACCACTTTTCCAATATGAATAAAATCTTTCATTTCTAATTCTTCCCAAATTGCCTTTTCATTAGCCAGGATCTACACAACGTTTTTAATTGGGAAAGCTCGATAATATGCCACCAAGTTTGGCATTCCTAATCCCCCTTCCTTCTGGGATAAATACCAAAAAAAATTAACCAATCGGGGCCTTTCCCCCCCATTACAATAATTGTTGATCAATTTTTGAAACTCCTTAATTTCTTTATCGTTCAATTGGATTGGAAGAGCATCAAATAAAAAATTAATTCTTGGTAACAACATCATATTACATATTGCAATTCTTCCAAACCATGACAGTTTCAATTTTTGCAATTGTTGTATTCTATCTTTAATTTCCTTTTTCAACTTTACGTAATTCAATTTCTTAAATTCGTCGAATTTATTCGAGATATTAATCCCCAAATATTTCAAATCATCCTTAATTCGTAAATTACATTTTTCCTTTATCCTTTTCTGTTCTTCTTTACCCATATTACACAGTATCATTTCAGATTTATCCCAGTTTATTCTCAAACCCGTTATATCCTCAAAATTTTTCAACTGCAGTTGTATTCTATCCAATGCCTTTCCAGGGTGTTTAACTGTTATCAAAGTATCATCGGCATATAAACTTATCTTATTACCTAGAACCCCTTCTATCTCTTTGTCTTCCCTTACCTCCTTCGCCAACATCTCCATTGCCAAGATAAATAAGATTGGAGACAAAGGACAACCCTGCCTTGTACCTGCTTCTAACTTTACCTCCTCTGTAACTACATCATTTACCCTTACTACTGCCTTCCCTTGCTGGTATAATTGTCCAATTATCTTCTTAAATTTATCACCAAATCCATAACACTTAATTATCTCGTTAATTGTTACCCATTGTAAAGAATCAAATGCCTTGAAGATATCCAAAGATAATAGTCCGACTTTCTCTTTTGTTTGTCCTACCTTATCAATTAAATTTAAAACTCTTCTTGTCAAATCTGACATATGTCTACCCTTCAAAAATCCCACCTGGTCCTCATTTATATAAGTGCCCATAAAACTATTCAACCTATTAGCTAATATCGCTGTGAAGATCTTGGCATCTTGGTTTATTAATGAAATTGGTCTGTATGATTCAATTTTTTCTAAATCTTTTCCTGACTTCGGCAACAGAATAATTATAGTCCTATACCATCAAGTCGGTATTTGCCCTCCTTCTAATATATAGTTATATAACTTATTCAATTTTGGAACCACTATATCTTTAAACTCCTTGTAAAACTCAGCTGGTAATCCGTCCTCTCCAGTTGCTTTATCTGTTTTTAAGCTAACTATGACCTCTTTTATTTCCTTTTCTGTTATTCGTTCTTCCATCCTGTTCCTATGTTCTTGCGTTATTATTTATTTGTTTCTCCAATTGTTTTTCCAATTTTGGTATATCTATGTTCTTTTTTGCATATAATGCCTGGCAGAAATCTTTAACAATTTTACATTTATCTCCAATCTTATTGCATCTTATTCCATCCTTATTGACCAAAGTTCCAATTTCTCTTTTTTTCTCTCTTTTCTTTTGCAGCCCTTGCTAGCAATTTTGAATTTTTATTACTAAATTCAAAATATTCTCTTTTTAAATATACCAAGTCTCGTTTTACTTTTTCTATGTCCTTTCCTATCAATTCAGTCTTCAATCTTTGTATATTATCAAAAACCTTCTTGTCCTTGGTCCGTGTGTGTTTTTCTTGAAGCTGTTTTATCTCCTTCTCAATTTTATCTTGTTCCACTTTGAATTGCTTATTTCTAAAACTAGCCAACTTTATACTCTCCCCTCTAAATACCGACTTCATGGTATCCCAAACCACATTAAAACTCACCTCCTCCATATCATTCCATTGCCAACTTTCCTTCCAATTCTCAGTTATTTGTTCCTTACATTTATGGTCTTTATATAATTTAGGATCGTATCTCCAATTCCTCCTTGTTTTTCTTGTATTTTCTATCCCCACTTCTAACAACACTTTCGCATGATCCGATTCTTTGAATATTCCCACTTCTACCTCGTCTACCTTTCCAATCATGTTTTCTGTTACGAATATGTAATCTATTCTAGAGTATGAGTTATGAACATGCGAAAAGTAAGTATAAACCCTTTCCGATCCCTTGAGCTCTCTCCACGTATCCTTCAATCCTATATCTTCCATCCATTTATCCAAAATTTGTTTTTTAACCCCTTTTCCACTTCTTAAAATATTTGTACAATCTAAATTTGACCTAATTAGATTAAAGTCCCCAGCTACTATCATTCTTGTTGTTTTTTCTTTTACCAATATTTTATTCATTTTCTCCAAAAAGTCCTCTTGATGATCATTTGGGGCGTATATATTCACAAAAGCTATTTCCTCATCATCAATCTTCCCTTTTACTATCAAGAATCTTCCCTCAGGGTCGGAGATACTACATGTCATCTCAAAGCCCAACCTAGTCGAAATTAAAGTAGCCACACCCCTTGCCTTTGAGGTACCAAATGATTTTTCATAATATTGCATCCCTTTCAAAAAGATCTTATTCACATCTTGAGATTTTTGATGGGTCTCCTGCAAAAAGACTATTCCAGCCTGTCCTTTCTTAAAGCTAATTCTATTCTTTTCCTCTTAACTTGAGATCCTGTACCTTTCACATTCCAGGATATTACTTTAATACTCCTCATAATTTACCAAAAAGCAATCTTCTGTCATCTCCGATCTCTCCAATGAGTGTGCAACCTCACTTCCCATAACTAAAACTAAATCTAACACAACAAACATTCTACTCTACCCTCCCCACCCTTTTCCTCTACAAAAATAAAGAAAAAGCCACCTTTGCCAACTAAAGAGAGGAGGGGGGAATGTGGAAGATGTAACTGCAAGCCTCAAAATGCCCATGCGCACTATCATTAATACAATTCCTTTTTTTAACATTTTAATACATACAATCCCAGAACCTCTCTAACACCACTCTACCTCTCCTAAAGTTCCTCCATCCTTATACTTCAGCCTTCGTTTGCCACATTATCAGTTTTGGACCCCTCTTGCTCCTGACCTCCATATTCTCTTCTTATGCCTCCTTTCCAACAAATCCTTTCTTATTGCCAATCCCTCTCTTGAAGACAAGTCTATCATTTCAATTGTACTAAGATAATACAGTGCATCAGTTTCAGCATCAATTGTATGCATTTTTTTGTTGTAAAAAAATCTTAATTGCTGTGGGAATCTCCAATTGTATCTTATCCCACGTGCAATCAACAACTTGGTCACAGGCTTCATTTTATAACGCCAAATACATTCATCCACAGCAATATCGTTATATACTTCCACGTCATTTCCATCAATTTTTAAAGCGCCAGACCCAGCTTGTTTTTAAAAAGCCATCACCTTTAATTTATTGCCCCAATTTGCAAATTTAACCAAGACATTCCTTTGAACACTCCTCCCTCTTCTTGATCCCAATCTATTGCATTACCATGTTGGTAAAAAGTTCACAAATATGTATTGTTCTAATTTGTCTGAATATAGTACGACTGTATTGTAGATTCACACTGTACACGATCCTGGAGTAGGCCCACTTCCACACCCGTCAGCGCAGGTTCTTTATAATATAAAGGAAGGGGAGATGAAGGGGTGACCTGTGACCTATTTCCAAAAGGTGATGGCAAGGCGAAACACTGTCAGCCAAAGTCAACAAGAAAGGTTGCCTAGTAGAAATAGATAAACCCCATTACAGCCTGTTCTTATATCAATGATAACCTTCCTTCTCCCATATCTGCTAAGAACACAGTAGTCTTTGTCAAATGTTAACTTACTGCCAATTACTTACTTATCTCTTTGTTCCTTCACTGACTGTTCTTTCCAAAAGTACAACTTATGAGAAAAGTATCAATTTAGTTTTTTGATATCTCATGATTGCTACGTAGAAACATGAGGTAATGTTTGGAGCAGGGGAAAAAGGAGTTAGGAGCTTTCAATAAACATTGCTTCCTCCCAGCTTGATTCAGTGTCTGATTGTCATCACTTCAGGAACCCAGCTTGTACTTCTGAAAGTTCTCAATCCTAGCTTGTAGGATCATGAGCAAGACCTTGCTAACATGTGAAATGAGTGCACACTTGAAGGACTACTTGCACACAATTTTTAAGTTACATTTCCTAAACTTTAACCAACGTGGCCAAGAAAGGCTGATAGTTATTACTCTCTGGTTGAAAGTCCTACTTGGTCTTGCCATGTGTGCAGTGTCTCATTGGGCATGTGTTTTTGTTTCTGGCATGCATGCAAGAGCTTACTTCACCACCACTTTGCATATGTAGAAGCCTTGATGTTGACAATGGGATAATGACTGGCTGACCTACCTGCAAACTGGAAATCATGCAGATGATTGCACCTATGGATGTTTGATGCTCTGTTTCCTAATAGAACTCTGCACTGGAGGACCCAAGATCCCAAGTTTCTAATGTGAACTGTATCCTCCAAATCTACAGATCTGGTTCTGTCACAGTAACATCCAAATATCACACATGAATGCAAACTACAACAATGAATGAGCTGGCCAAAAAAGCTGGTGTGCCAGAAAATAAATGCATTGATTTGAAACATGAAATAGGGGCAGCTTTCCCACCTTCCCAACTTAGACTGTGCCCCTAGTTTGTGAACTGCTCAAAGTACACAAGAATACTGACTTTAAAAAATATATGAGTACTACCCCATACAGCTTCAGAATCAGCCCAAGTCATGATTCAATACTATGAGTCAAGAAATTTTAAACCAGGGATGCCCAAACTACAGCTCAGAGGCTGGATCTGGCCCCCAACACCAATTCATCCAGTCCACACTACACTCACTGCTCCCAGAAGCAGAATTAAAATGTGCCTGTCTGGGTGCATTTTACATCTGATTCTGGGAGCAATGAGGGCGGCACAGGCCAAATGAATTGGCATCAGGGGGCTGGATCTGGCCTGTGGGCTGTAGTTTGGGCACTCCTGGTTTAAGCAGAGAAAAATGGCAGCTTAAAATCTATCTCATCCTGTTGCAAAACAGATTGCAAGATACGTTTTACTTCTGCTTCTGGTGGGAAGAACCATGTGACCGGCCCACTAAAACATGTGACCGGCCCACTGCCCAAAAAGTTTGGGTACCCCTGTTTTAAACGCTCCCTTCTTCTACACTTCTCTGAAAACCTGAAGCAAGTGAACAAATCTCACCATATTTTTCCCCTCTAGAAAAAGAACAAAGTAAAGTGCAGGACTAAGTGAGTGGACTTGAATGGAGCAGATTTATTTTGACCATTCTGCTATTAATAGGATGGAGCTGTCAATCTTCATACATCCGATGTTTTGATCTTCAGCTGAGGTCTAAAAATTATTTCCCAAAAGAGTATTAATGCAGTTTGGTACATTATACAGTTTCTGCCTCTGAAGTTCTCAGAATAATCCACCATCAAGTACAAGAGCATAAGGGTCATGAAATGCAGTTTTGGGATAGTGATCAATACATGAAGCATCATTACAATGAGCCAGGCCTTGGGTGTCATTTAGCAAATGACTGGGCAATGGGTTCTCAAGGCCAAAAGAAGAGTCCCTCCATTCCCATTCTCCACACTCATTCTACATGAACTCTTTTAAACTGCACATGATGATGATCAATCTTGGCATCTGCTGCATGCAAAGAAGGATCTGTAGCACTGTGTTTTGGCCTTTTGCCACATTGCAGCAAAACAGTTTAGGTCTCTGGTTACTGATGAGTCAGAGCAAGAACTATAAAATCCCCAAAATAAAACAAGAACACAAAGGACAGAAATAAGGGAGGAGAGGAAGATCAATGTAAATAGTACATTTTCAGATGGTAGCCAGGCAGTTTGAAGTCTATTTCAGACACACCAAGATTTGGGCTACAGTTCATAAGCACTTATGCCAATTAAAACATGTTAGTCCCTAATGTGCCACAAGACTCCTTGTTGGTGTAGCTTCCACAAGGGGCATTAACCCATAGTATGACCATGTTTACCAAGCAGCCATCTGGATAACTTCTTTTTCAAACAGGAAGTTACATCTATCCAAGGTATGAAACTTGACAGGTGGACTTTCTTTTTTTTGAATTGTGAATTTGAATTTATTTTTATATACTGCTTTCCTCATTTTGTGGATGACTCAAAGTGGTTCACAGTATTAAGGGATAAACAGAAGTACAACAATATCAGGATTACAAGGCAAAAAATACAAGTTTACAAGTACAAAATATAAATTACATAGCAATACAGTATCAGAATACAATGACGGGATACAATAGCAAAAAAATGCATCAAAACAATTTACAGTTTACAAAATACAGATCAAAAAGTACAATAATCCAAGGAAGGGGGGAGGAATGGAGCCCACGGCTCAACGCTTATATGCAGTCCTAACACAGTCTGGGCTCGACGACCATGTCGGAGCCCAACTCTGAGTCCTCAGACACATTGGCTGGACGAGACCATCAGGCTCAGGTGAGATGGCGGCGGCAGGCGGCAGTGACCAGCTTTAAGTCCTTGCCGCATGGAGCCCAGATGGAGACTCTCCCCCATGGCAAATGCCGGGCCGGATGAGGAAGGGGCAACCACCGGCTTTAAGTCCTCACCGCAGAGAGCCCAGGTGGAGTCCCCCCAACACACACAGCAAATGCCGGACCAGGGGAGTGGGCTTTGGCAAGGAAGAGGCGGCAGGCTGGCTTTAAGTCCTCGCCGCACAGAGCCCAGGTGGAGTCACCCCCGATAGGATTGTGATGTCCTGTAGGTATCATGTAAGATGCATGAAGCTGTATCTTTAAGAGATCCTTCAGCACAGCACCCAGCTGTAACCACTGACTGAGCAAATTGTCAAGTATAAATCTAGGCTTCTCAGAAGCCACTTTGCTTTTAGCCACAGGCTTTTCTGCCACTTTGCTTCATGCCAAAATTCTTGCTAGCCGAACTGCTTGTATGCAAAACTGCTTCTGCCAGGATGCTTCAGCTCCTGGGGTTCTGCTACTGGCTTTGCTGAACTCTCTGGAGGAGAGAGAGAGTCTGAAACTCTCCAGAGGATTGGAATCCAACTGAATGGACAAAGTGAGTCCAGTTTCCAGAAGCAATGCCTAGCAAAGACACTGAGCCTGGAGGCTCTGATATTTTCCTCAAGCCAGGACAACAAGTCTTTGCATAGCCAACCCAGGAATAGGGTGTAGTTTGCTGTGAGTACTTTGACTGGGACTCAGACCTTGAAAGTACTGCTTACAAAGACTTACAAACTGTTTACCTTACTTTGCTTTCATAGAGAGGAATCTAAATTGTTTTGTGTTGACGTTAAGATCTGACTTGCTAAAGTAAAAGCTATTTTGTTTTCATCATTACTCTGCATGTTATTGTCTGGGTGAGAGTGAAAACACTACATGGGCACCACCGCTGCCACCACAAGCTAACTGCTTAGCTCTGCAGGATTCACACCCAGATCCCAATACCTAACACCCCCCCATGGCAAACGCTGGGCCAGGGGAGTGGGCTTCGGCAAGGAAGAGGCGGTGGGCTGACTTTAAGTCCTCACCACATGGAGCCCAGGTGGAGTCACCCCCTGCGGCAAATGTTGGGCCAGGGGAGTGGGCTTTAGCGAGGAAGAGGCGGCAAGCCGGCTTTATGTCCTCACCGCACGGAGCCCAGGTGGAGTCACTCCCCGGTAGCAAATGCACAACTTAAAAGTCAGTAAGGTTAAAGTCCTGCTGATGGATACCTGGAAGGGAGAACTGTGGGATGTGCAGGGCAAAAATTTGAAAATGCATGTCCGTATAGGCACATGTGCACTGGAGATTGACCAGACACTATCCAATACAAAGCTGATGTCAACATACTGACAGTGCAGTTTTATAAGCTTCTACTCATTCATAGTTTTTTCTTCTTCAATGGAGCTAATTTCCAGTTAAACACATGTAGGGTTGAGGATAATTATCAGTTTGTAGTCAAGTTATAGCTAAAATCCAAACTGAAAGAAGTAACAACATAATTTCAACCAAGGAATATAGTAAAGACCATTCTCTTCAGGCAAGATTTTAAACAGTAAGTGTCTCAGGAATGATTTGTGTATTAACATACAGATTTATAATTTTTTTAAAAAGTTTTAAAATATTTTATATATTTAATTGTTTTTAATATTATATTTACATGGTATTTTTCAACAGTTGATTGTGTTATAAATAATTTGAATATGGGAAAAGATTTTGTTCATGAGGATATTGCAAGTGTGTACAGAGTGGGACCGAGGAAGGGAAGGGTGGTACAGAGGAATGTGTTGGTTAAATTTGCAAACTGGGGAGACAAATTGAAGGTGATGGCCTTTTTAAAACAAGCTGGATCTGGTGCTTTAAAAATGGATGGAAATGATGTGGAAATATACAATGATATTTCAATGAAGCAACGTGGTTGGAGGTATAAGATGAAGCCAGTAACAAGATTTCTGACGGAAAAAGGGATAAAATACAACTGGCGATATCCACAACAGTTGAGGTTATTTCATGAAAGGAGGTTGCATGTGATTGATGCAGAGATGGATGCGTTGGAATATATGTGTATGAATGACTTGGTTAAGGCATCTTCAAGGGAATGGTTGGCATTGAGGAAGGCCTTGTTGGAATCTGGGGCGATAAAAAGGGATTACAGTGGAGCAAGGGAGGAGGGGGCAGCGGGAGGAGAGGACACAGAAGAGCCGGAGTTGCAAGTGTTGATGGTAACTGAAATGGGGGAAAGTCAGGGTCAGCAGGCTGGAAAATAGGTGGGATGTTTGTAGGGAAGATGAGTTGAAGTAAGATTGTGAATTAAACCAGATTTTGTATAAGAGGTATATTAGTGCTTGAGCTTTCATTGTAACGTCGTCTTTCATGTTTCCCCCCTCCCCTTTTCGGATGACGGTGGCATTCTTTTTGGCTCAAGAAGCGGGGAGGGTATTAGTGAATGTTTTTGTTTTTGTTTTTTTTAGTTATTGTGGGTTAGATGGCATCATGTCCAAGGGAGAAATCAGAGATGGTAGAAGAAGGTGGGTAATTATATTATGAGGTCTATTAAAATATTATCGTGGAATGTGAAAGGTACAGGCTCACAGATTAAGAGGAGAAGAATTCAATCAGCGTTGAAGAGGGATAGGTCAGATATAGTTTTTCTTCAGGAGACTCATCAAAAAGCTCAGGATATAAATAAATTTTTTTTAGGCTGGATGCAGGATTATGAAAGTTCATACGGCACATCAAAGTCAAGAGGGGTGGCAATTTTGATAGCGACTAGACTGGGGTTTGAGATAGTTAATAGGATATCGGACTCCGAGGGTAGATATTTGATTGTGAAAGGGAAGATAGATGAGGAGGAAATAACATTGGTGAATGTATATGCCCCAAATGATCATCAGACTGAATTCTTAGAAAAAATTCGTAAAATATTGGTAAGAGAGAAAACAACGAGGATGACTGTGGCTGGGGATTTTAATCTGATAAGATCTAATTTAGATTGTACAAATATATTAAGAAGTGGAAAAGGAATTAAAGGACAAACATTGGATAATTGGATGACATCCTTGGGACTGAAAGATACTTGGAGGGAACTTAAGGGAACAGAAAGGGTCTATACTTATTTCTCACAGGTCCATAATTCATATTCCAGAATTGACTATATATTTGTAACAGAGAATATGATTAAAAATCTGGAGGAAATAGATGTTGGGATTTTTAAGGAGGCAGATCATTCGAAAGTTGTGATGGAAATTAGGAAGGACGGTAAAAAGAGGATGAGAAGGGCGTGGAGATATGATGACAAACTATTTAGGGATCAAAAATGTAAGGAGCAAATTAGCGAGAGGTGGGAAGAAAACTGGCAGTGGAATGATAATGATGAGGTAAACTTTAATGTGGTCTGGGATACCATGAAGTCGGTTTTTAGAGGTGAAAGTATTAGATTAGCTAGTATTAAATACAAAAAGTTTAAGACTTTGCAAGACAAAAATGAAAAGGATATAAAGAAATTGCAGGAGGAACACGCAAGGACAAAGGATAGGAAGGTTTTGAGGATTTGCAAAGATTAAAGGCGGAATTGGTTCGTAAGGATATAGAAAAAGTGAAGGGGGATTTGGTGTATTTAAAAAGAGAATATTTTGAATTTAGTAACAAAAATTCAAGGTTATTAGCAAGAGCAGCTAAAGAAAAGAGGGAAAAGAGAGAAATTGGAGTCTTAATAAATGAACAAGGGGTGAGATGTAATAAAACTAGAGATAAGTGTAAAATTGTGAAAGAATTTTATCAGGCCTTATATGCAAAAAAAGAGATAGATATAGACAAACTCAAAACTCAATTAGGGAGACAAAAATATACTAGTATAAAACAGGAACATAAGGAAAAAATGGAAGAACGAATAAAAGAAAAAGAGATAAAAGAGGTAATAGTTGGATTGAAAATGGGTAAAGCACCAGGGGAAGATGGGTTACCGGCTGACTTTTATAAGGAATTCAAGGATATAGTGGTTCCGAAGTTGGTAAAATTGTACAATTATATTCTGGATGGGGGACAAATTCCGACCTCATGGTATAGGACCACAATTGTATTGCTGCCAAAACCTGGAAAAGATCTAGAAAAAGTGGAATCTTATAGACCTATTTCATTGATCAACCAAGACGCCAACATTTTTACGGCAATATTGGAAAATAGGTTAAATAAATTTATGGGCAATTATATAGAAGTAGACCAAGTTGGTTTCTTGAAAGGAAGACATATGGCGGATCTGACAAGAAGAACATTAGATTTATTGGATATAGTGAGGCAAACAAAGGAAAAAGTAGGTTTGATATCCTTGGATATATTTAAAGCATTTGATTCTTTGCAGTTTGTGGCAATAAAAGAAATAATTAAAAGTTATGGTTTTGGTGACAAATTTAGAAGAATAATTGATCAGTTATATCAACAAGGCATAGCTACTGTTAGAGTGAACGATGAGGTTATATTTTTTTAAAAAATGTTTTTAAATATTTTATATATTTAATTGTTTTTAATATTATATTTACATGGTATTTTTAAACAGATGATTGTGTTATAGTTTTAGTTGTTATGAGCCACCCTGTGTCCTCTTATAGGAAAAGGTGGCATATAAAACAAAATGAATACATGCCCCCACACAATTATTGAATTCCAGACAGAATTATCCTGATTCTAGCCTGAAGATGCATCAGCCACAAGCAAAAAGATTTTAATGAGCCAATAGTTTTGAAAATATCCTCCCCCCCAAATGGTGACAAATGTATATTATGGCATATCTTTTCCTAACCCATGTATATTCTATCTAGCGTGTCTTTCGTGGTTGGTCATTTCAAGGCATAATCGTCATCGGCTGCAACTCATATCCAAGAATGCATTTTTTTCCTGAAGCAGGAAAAATGCCACTGGTGTGAATTTGTTTAAGGTGGACCCCAGCTTGCCATTAAGTGACCCACACACTATGATCATGGAGCCATCTCCTGAGGCACATATGAAATGAGACATGCAGGATTTAACATTTAATGCCGGGACAGCAATGGACTGCCGCAGCATTAAGAATATTATCAAGGTGCGCCTTCACAGCCAGTCCATCTGGCATGGCCTCTTCCGCTTCGATGACTGTGGGAATCAGAGTACCTTCTCTGCTCATTTCCCCTTGGGCCCAATATGATGGTTTACAGTGGCATTTCCTCCGCTGAGGGGGACAATTACCCCACCGAAAGGGGCTCATCTGCCCGTAGGCATAATATGTGTGAAGGAATAACATTGACGACGGAAATGATTTGAATGAGTTAATCTGCTTAATCACGGGGAATGCATTCTCCTTAATGTGTAGTTCAGCCCATAAATAACAAAAATGTTCACTATTGAAACATTTGTAACTACTTTGGAGAGGAGAGAAGGATTCATTGTAAAATATAAATTGACTCTTTTTGTGCTCTCAACAATGCAAGTGTCCTTTACTATTATTAAATTGATTCTTCAATGTTAAGGATTTTGTGCTATACTCTTCAGTGGGAAGCAAGCAAGAAAATAAGTACTGATTGCTTTATAATAGAATCCAAATGAGATTATTTGCACGTGAGACCCTGATAATTAACTAAATAAGATTCCTTGAAATAAGCAAATCTAACTTGCTTTTATAGCTACACTAAAATGTGAATCTTAAGCAAAACAAGAACATAAATCTTGCCAAAGCTGCTATGGTAAGAAAAAAAATTCAAACTGATTTTGCAGAAGTGTGGGTGCTTTATTGAAGGCTATAAAGCTTCCTCACATGCCAGCGGGAAAAAATATGAACATAAAATCAGCTCCAGTTTAATGACTTGGTAAATGAAGAGAACATTTTTGTGCAAAGTCATGCAGCCTCCCCATGGTCCTTTGCAACATCCCCTTCTCCCCACTGTCAGAGAGTGCTAAGCCTTTATTTACAAAAAGTTTTTTTTTAAATCATCTAATCTGTAGGATGACAAGCTCATTTTCTTCTTTAAAAAGAAAAGAAAAAGAAAACCTCTATTGGTACACTTCAGAATGGAATGTGTATTTCAGAAATCTAAGCATCCATGAGAAATAACATGATTAAAGGACTTTCCTATTCCTTAGAGATAATCTTGCCACTGACATATTAAAGATACACAAATCAAAATCAAAAGCTTAGAAACTACCTACAACTTAACTCTTTACCAACAAAGTAAATTTGTGCTTGGACTATATACCTAAAAAATCGAGCTGAAACCTCACAATACTGGCTTCTCCATACAGAAAATTATGCTACTAATGAAACAAACGAATGAACAAACAAACATAAAACTACTTGTCAGTGAGAAAACTAAGTTAGAACTCCTCTTCCTGAAGTGGTATATGTGCGTCATAGTATTTTATAGTTTACACTTGAAGCCAATGGATTCAGTATTTGGGAGTTGTCTCAAGAAGGTTTGGCTAGTAGGCACTATACATCTTCAGTTATCCTATTATTTAGGCTCCGACCAGACCTGTACATCAAAGGTCATTAAACTAAACAGGGATGATAAAATAAACCAAATTCATGTACAGTATTAAACAAAATAGCCACCACCTATCTGTCTTCCCCTCTTCACATTGACTAACTGACCATTCCTTTATGTCCATGGAAAAGTCTGCAGATGCAGATAGTGCTGACTCTTTGGCTATAAACAGAGATGAGCACTGAACTCTAGAGTTGGATACAACTGGCTTTCAAGCAAGGAAGACCTTTACCTTGTGTGAGAAGCTTTCATCAAAGTGCAAGAGCTTGAAAAGTTATCACAGTATAATTCATTCAAAAAATAGACATTTATAGGAAAAGTCAGTCTACAATTCAAAGTATCTCAACTGAAACTTATCAAGAATACCATTTGGAAGCACTCAGATCAGTCATGATATAGTTGAGTTTTACTATTCGGATTATCAGATCTCACCTGCTAATCTATCATGACTACAGGGTGTCCCAAAAATCGCAATACATGGGAAATTGTAGCTAAATGTACCTTTATGTACAAAATATTAATCACAAAATTTCACAAAATTTTTGCAAAATATTCTCTATGTGTTGGCCACCATTTTAACACACACAAAGTCTTCTCCCTTCACTAATGGTGAACACTTTCTAAGATATCTATTGTTATACAATTGTTCCTATGTACTTTTTGGATACAGTACTCTGCAGATCATAGGAAGGTATTTTAATCCCTGTTCTTACCCTTTCTTTTTTAAAAAAAAAAAACTCCCAAAGTCTGTAGGCAGGCAATCAATTTGGAAATAAGGTCCTGACCTTTAGCAACTTCATCTGCAATGAAATTACTTCCAACTTAGAGTGGCAGTAATAAGATTTTCTAGTATGTGAGATGTTCCAGGAGTGTCTTGCCATTATCCTTCCCTCATGTGTTTCCTTGGCCAAGAAGGGATTTGAACCCAGTTCCCCTCAGGATTCACCCGACATTCCATCTGTTATTCTGGTTCCCACAATACAGTAATTATACTGGCTGATATTTATTCCCCGACTGCTCCTGGGAAGGTCAAATAGTGAAGATGAAACTAAAGTAACTTGGTCATCAAATGAGAAGATAGGATTCACTTGAGACAGCCTTGATGTTGGGAAAGGTTGAGGGCAAAAGAAGAAGGGGGCAGCAGAGAATGAGATGGCTAGATGGTATTGAAGATGCAATGGGCACAAAACTAGGTGGGTTGAGGAGGATGGTAGAGGATGCCTGGCATGCAGTGATCCATGGGGTTGCAAAGGGTTGGACTCGACTGTGCGACTGAACAACAACAAAAAATTATTAATTTTCGTTACTTTACCTCAGTAACTACTATAGCATGCTGTAGGAATTGGGGCCGTAAAGTGGCCCTTGAGGTCCCGGAGGAGACTGGTCAAAGGAACGACACGAGGCAAGATGGAGCGAAGACCAGTGATTTATTGAGGGAAAATCATCAGTATATATTATGTCCAAGGCTGCGCATGGTAGAATGGTCATATGGCAGAAAATTACATCACCCATTTACCTGGGTTAATTGAGAACCTCTCTGGGGGAAGTTAATTAACTAAGACAAACACTGACCATTGTCTGAGGCTTAGGCTAGGGTAAATATGGCTTCTATTTGCACCAGAGATTAAGCTTAACTCAGAGTGAGTAATTGCCTAATACGTAACAGAGGTTGGAGATTTGCTCTCTCAGCAGAGCCGCTGTTCAGGTCAGGAGTTGGGTGAATCAAACCCTATCATTTATCCACCCCCCTTACGCCCTGACAAGGGCCAGAGGCCAGGAGTTTGCTCGCTGGTTTAACCTCTGCCAGAGGCCGCTGATGCCCAACCGGGCACGGGGAATCCTCAGCATGCAACAGGATTTCAGGCATTGCCACCTCTACCTCTCACCACCCATAATTTGATAGAAGCCAGATCACATGCTTTTTCATGTAACCAAAATGAATCCTTTGCATTTTGCAGAATCCTGGCCCCATCTAAAAGAGGGCAGGGGAAAGAAAAGAAGAATATACTCTCCCAGTTTATGCTCAGGTGTAACAGTGTGACTTCAAATTACAGAGCTATTATCTGACACCTAAATTATCTTGGTTTTTCATCTTAAAGATCACTTCAAATAGTGATTTACTCAACAGAGAAAGAAAACGACCCTGAGAAAGATCATCAAACAAACATTGCAATTGTAGTTTATGTCTCTGCGGACTTCACACTCAGATGAACAACTCATTTTCTTGTCTGTGCTAGCAAATCCCGAAATTGAAAGCCAGAGAGCCATGAAGACACAGCCAATCAAGTCACCCTCGGTTAAAACTTTAGATAGAGTGCTCTGTCCAAAGGCTGCAACTATTTTTAACATGCAAACAGTCAACAAGGTTTCTGGATGTCGAATAGTATTTGTTTCAACCCAAATTCATAATAGAGCAATTCAGACCTGCTAAGTATAAATAGTGGCACATGATTTATTTATTAGATGAGATAGGCTGAGCTTCAAGAGGTCTTGCCAAAGAATCATCCTGCTTTTTTAAAAATGATTTTCAGCACACATTGATTGCAAACTCATTCATATAGCTCTTAATCTGTGCCTTTTCTCTCCTAAGAGCCACTATGGCTTTTGCCTGTACTGTATCTAGTTTTATTTTCCCACACTGCAGTTTAATTCTATAACGTTTGTTTTTCTGCTTCCTACCCAAGAGACACAGACAGAGACAGACAGAGAGTAATAGGACTCTTTTGCCTTATCATCAGAAAAAGTGTATGAGGAACATGATGATGTGGCAGAGAACTGCTTTGCAAAAGAGTTCTATGGAAAGAAAATCTGAGTGTAGAAATCAGGGCTGTGGCATGTTCTGCCGAGCTGGTATGGCAAAATTCTTGAGCAAGTGCCATGGGAAATATGGCTGGTTGGATATATACAGTCTACACACAAGGATCTTCTTTTCTCTAGATATGTCCCTCCAGGTTGAGAAAAAAACCTTATTGACTGGCAGGGCTAATAATGTTTTCTCACAATATTGATAATATTAAGGAGGCAATGGCTAAATAGGACTAAGATATTAAAGGTAATTTTAGACAAAGATGGGAAAAGTTACATTTTTGTATTCCAACTCCCAAAATAGCACAGATTCCACAACACTGGCTATGGTGGACTAGTTGCTGTACTCTAACAAGTTATTATCCTCATCACTGTGTTTAGGCTAACTCAGGGGTGCTCAAACTTTTCAGACAAAGGTTTGGTCATATGGTTGGTTCCTCCCACCAGAAGTGGAAGTAAAACACATGACATGCCCACACATGCACATAACGCTGCTGTAAATGACCCATAGCTGTCGCAAACACAGCAGCGTTATGGGAGCAGTGCAGGCTGGATGATTTGGTGCTGCGGGCCGTAGTTTGGGCACCCCTGGGCTAACTATTTAAGAAAATAAGCTTGCAGCAGGTTAAACCATTTTCTGTTCAGTTTCAGGCAACTTTAAAATATGAACAAACTAACAATCAGATAAAATCTTTGTTGCTCTTTGTCTTATTTTGTTGCAAAAAAGATAAGTGAGAAGACTTCCAGCTTCCAACTGCTTGGATATTATGCATTTACTCTGGTGAGGCTACAAATGTAAATCATTTTAAATAATATATAATTTATTTATTATCCAATAAAAGCAAACAAATTGCTTTTATAAAAGGTTTACAGCATGTGAAAAGCATTTTCAATTGTATCATCTATATTTAATTTTTTTTTAAAACAGATTCAGTGCACTTAGGCCATTTTTGACCAGCTGGAGTTCATTTACTGCAAACATTCGTCCAACGTGCAAAACATCACTTAGGACCAAGCTTGGACTGGTTATCTAGTTGTGGGGTTAAATAATTCACACTATACAATCTATATTTTAAACAAGTTCTACTTTGAGCTGTTATCTTATTTTTGCTAGTAGATACAGATCATGTGGCAAAGGGACTTTGTGCACACACTCAAATGCACGCAATTGTCAGGCAGCTTCAGTATGCAATGTCTGTGGTCGACTTCTTGTTGGATCTCCGCTCCTGCATGCAAAGGATGTGGTCTGGATTCTTCAAGATATGTTCTACAAATTCTCAGCCAGCTTGCCCTCAACTGAGTTTGTCTGGCTATTTACCCAAACTAATCAACACAGAGCTCTGCAGAACCTGTGCTGTGGGCAGTCTGCCTAGCCTTCAAAGGTGGGGCATGCTCTTTCAAACTACCGGCCCACAAAGCCAAGCTGCAGAGGATAATAATATGTTTTAGTAAATAAACTGGACCCTTACTGCATTGTGTATTAGGCACCACCTCTTGTGGAAGAGAATACAGTGATACCTCATACAACGTCCAAACTTGGTTCCACAAGTTGGGACTTTATACGGATTTGGACTTTGTATGAGGCATGCAAAATCCTAGCCGCGATGCCTCATACAACGTCCAAATCCTTGCTGTGATGCCTCATACAACATTGTTTCCATAGAGATACATTGTACTGTAACAGCACAGACTTCAGGGCAAAGTCAAGGAAACAGACAGGAAAATGACAGAACTTTAAGAAATCATTGTCTAAAGGCTAAAAACATTACAAAAACTTGTCAAACAACTCTGATTGTCCAAGAACCTGAAGAATGCTGCAAAAATCCCAGGAATGCTTCTAAAAATTTTGACGAAAAAATCCAAAAAAATCCAAAATCACACTCAAAATCACTCCTAAACACTCTTTGCCTCATGCAAAACCCACAAGAGCAATGCACGCATGTGTCCTGCCTTTTATACTGCCCAGGCACAATGCAACCTGGGAAAACCCCAATGCCTCATACAACGTCACACGACTTTGTATGAGGCAACTTTTTTCAAGGAATTAGGTGATGTTGTATGAATCCGATGTTGTATGAAGGGGACTTTGTATGAGGTATTACTGTACTCCAGTTTACATAAAGGAGGCTGCCTGATAAATGCTAAGTAACATATTGAGCTACATTATCTGCTCCTGTTCCTCAGAAACTGACCCAAATGCCCAGATAATCCCCTATTCAACAACTTCCCAAATGAGGCATTACTATTGTTCTAACCATTGCCACATCTAACTTTCTCTTTCTTCTCTGCCACACTGCCATTTGACTCCCACCATCTGCCTTTTTCCAAACATTTTTTTAAAAAAATCTCCTACATCCTTTTCCCACTCTTTTTTGTTCTCCACTTCATCCCACCTTTATCTCATGCTGCTTTACTGAAGGTCAAGCTGAAATTGGCTGTCTGCTTCATCTATGGTATCAATTCATTCTCTCCAAGCAGACCAGAGGGAAACCTTTCTTTTCCTTAGTAATCCCATTTTAGGCTAACTCTTGATTGGCAAGGGGGTGAAACACATCACCTTCTTGCCTGTCCACATATTTGGAGGAAACAGGAATGAGATACAGTGGTGTGACCCTGTGTGTTCATGCAGTGATTAGCCAACTCTATCATCGCAGATATATCCATCGATTTTGAAAGCTAAACACAGCTAGGACTGATTAGTCCTTGGAGACTACATTATTTTCTTCCCACCTTTGGTTGATATGCAGGAGGATTGTCACTGTGTAAGGAGGATAGAACTGGATTGCCCTAAGGCCAGAAATATGCATATGTGGAAGCTCCCTAACCTGATCTGTGCACAGCTAAAGGCAGGTCCTTTAGAAAACATTCAAATGGACTATTTTTTCTAGCACATGATATTATTTGTATGTTTCAGGATCTCTTTTGGGAGGGAAATGCCATAAATAAATAAAACCACCAATGGCTATGACTTAATATGTGGGCAAGAAACACAGCACCATCAGTTTTCAGGGATGTGGTAATCCTAGAGTGTAGTGTGTCATACTGGAACATGGTCCTTCTCAGATGTAAAGTCCAGTCACTTCCAAAGTTACATTAGTGCTTGGATTGGGAAAATAATAATGGAACATACTTTTATTGGCCAACACTCCCTGCTTGTTCCAGGAGCCCATGCCACCGGCTCCTGGGATTTGAGGCAGGTGGGAGCCATCACTTCTGCCTCCGCCCTCCCCACCTGGGGGGAAGATAAAGGAGACGCCGACGCCGCAGCTCACCAGCACTCCCTGCTCATTCCGGGAGCCCATGCCACCGGCTCCCAGGATTTGAGGCAGGTGGGAGCCATCGCTTCTGCCTCCGCCCTCCCCACCTGGGGGGAAGAAAAAGGAGACGCCGACGCTGGGGCTCGCCAGCGCTCCCTGCTTGTTCCGGGAGCCCATGCTTGTTGCTGGAACCAGGGGGGGGATTGTGGATGGGGTGGGAAGAGAGAGAGTTGGTCCTGCCAGCCAGGAAGGAGGGGCAGCATTCCATCTAGGGGGGTTCCAGGGACCCATATAGGTGTTGTGACAGGCATGGGGCGGTATGGCGGGTACCGTGGGGTGGGCCGCACTCGGGGAACGCAGGTCCGATGTTTAAGTGCTGTCCCTCATTCCAGCCCTGCAGGTACATCTCTGGGCCCTGAGCAGCAGATCCAGAGTGACCCCGCCCTTAGGCTGCTGCTGGTGAATGCCAGATCGGTCTGTAATAAGGCCCCCCTAATCCAACATTCTATCCAGGAGGGGCAGGCTGACCTGGCATGCATCACCGAAACCTGGCTGACACCTGAGGATGGAGTACCTCTTTCGGACATGTGTCCAGCTCGGTTCGGTATTTGGCACCAGCCTAGAGGTGAGGGGAGGGGCGGTGGTGTCGCCATTGTTGCCAGGGAGTCTTTGGGAATTGCTAGGGCCACTGCTCCACAAGTGTCTGGTGGTGAGGCCCTGCTTCTATGGTTGGGCCCTAAGGGTAAGTTGGGGATCTTACTCCTGTACCTGTCCCCTTGCAGGGTAAGGGATGCCCTGCCTGAGCTCCTCGAGGTCACCTCAATGTTGGCGTTGGAGATCCCGAGGCTTATGGTTCTGGGGGACTTCAATTTGACATCATTGGGGATGGCTTCTGAGGTGGCAAGGGAGTTCATGGCTTCCATGGCAGCCATGGGCCTGACTCAGGTAGTTCGGGGTCCGACCAGGGGCAGTGGTCACATGCCAGACTTAGTTTTCTTGTCGGAGCAGTGGCAGAGTGATCTGAGATTACAGGATTTAGTCATCTCACCTGTGCCATGGTCAGATCACTATCTGGTGACTCTTGACTTTCTGGGGGCGACGCTTGATCGTAGGGAGGCAGGGTCTATTAAAATGGCCCGCCCTTTGCGACTAATGGATCCAGATGGATTCCAGAGGGAACTGGGGGATGTTCCTCTGGATCGGCTACACGATTCACCTGAGGCACTTGTCGACCTGTGGAACAGGATGGCAACAGCAGCCTTGGATGAAATTGCGCCACTGTGGCCTCTCCGCGCCCATGGGGTTAGGTCATCCCTGTGGTTCATGGATGAACTGCAGGAACTCAAACGGGCAAAGAGACGCCTAGAGCGCCGCTGGGTGAAGACCCAGGATGACTCCGATTGGACACTAGCTAGAGCTGCTATTAGGACCTACCTAGTGGTGATGGGGGTGGTGAGGCGGCAATACTTCACCACCCTTATTGCCTCCGCTGATAATCGCCCAGCCGCCCTGTTACGGGTAACCAGGTCCCTCCTCAGTAGGGGGAGATCAGCGCCCAGTTGGCAGGGTTCGGCTGAGGACTTTGCTGACCATCTGGTGGAGAAAATCGATCGGATTCATTCAGGGCTGAATCCCGGCATGGATGGGGAGGGTCGGGGGGGGGGGCACCGGAGCACAGTCTTGCTGTACGATCTGGGATTGGTTTGATCCTGTTGTCCCTGATGAAGTGGACAGGCTCCTTGCAGCTGTGCGTTCCACTACATGTCCTTTGGACCCCTGTCCCACCTGGTTGGTGAAAGCCTCCAAGGTGGTGACAGGTGGCTGGGTCGGGGCGATAATAAATGCATCATTACGGGAGGGGGTATTTCCTGCACCACTAAAACATGCTTTGGTGCGCCCCCTCCTGAAGAAAATAACCCTTGACCCAGCTGTCCTTAACAACTACAGGCCGGTTTCCAACCTGCCCTTTCTGGGTAAGGTTTTGGAGAAGGCGGTGGCACGCCAGCTGCAGAGTGTCCTGCAGGAAGCGGATTATCTAGACCCCTTTCAATCAGGATTCAGGCCTGGGTATGGTACGGAGACGGCATTGGTCGCACTGATGGATGATCTCTGGCGGGAGCGGGATGGGGGTTATCCACCCGTCCCTGCTCTTCTTGACCTCTCAGCGGCCTTTGATACCGTCGACCACGGTATCCTTCTGGAACGGCTCAAAGGACTGGGGATCCAGGGCACTGTGTTGTCCTGGTTTTCCTCTTTTCTGGAGGGCCGTACCCAGTCGGTGTGGTTAGAGAGTGAGAGGTCCAGTCCTAGGCTCCTCAAGTATGGGGTGCCTCAGGGCTCGGTGCTCTCTCCTCTCCTATTTAACATCTACATGAAGCCACTGGGTGAGATCATTCGTTCCCATGGGGTGCGGTACCATCAGTACGCGGATGACACTCAGTTGTACATCTCGGCCCGTGGGGACCCCAGTGATGCTGTTGAAATCCTATCCGGATGCCTGGAGGCCATTGGGGTCTGGATGGGGGCCAATGGGCTTCGGCTGAATCACAGCAAGACAGAGTGGCTGTGGATAAGAGGCCCCGTGTTATCCAGGGAGTTACCATCTTTAGTACTGGATGGGGCTGTTTTGCCCCAGACAGACCCAGTGCGCAACTTGGGGGTCCTTCTGGACTCGCGGCTGCTGCTAGAAGAACAGGTAGCGGCTGTGGCCAGGAGGGCTTTTGCCCAACTTCGAGTGATTCGCCAGTTGTGCACGCTCCTGGACCGGGGCTCCTTGCTTATGGTCACCCATGCTCTGGTGACTTCCCGACTAGATTATTGTAATGCGCTCTACATGGGGCTGCCCTTGACAACCATTCAGAGGCTGCAGCTGGTCCAGAATGCGGCAGCCCGGGTGGTGATGGGATGTGGGCAATATGCCCATGCCTCACCGCTACTTCGAGAGCTGCACTGGTTACCAGTTTGTCTCCGGGTGCAATTCAAGGTGCTGGTTTTGACCTTTAAAGCCCTATATGGCAGTGGGCCAGGATACCTTAGAGACCGCATCGTCCCAAGAGTGTCTGCCCATCCAACCAGAGCGGACCGGAGGGGCTCTCTAATAGTGCCATCAACTAGGGGAGCACATCTGTCCAGCACCCGAAGGAGGGCCTTCTCCGTGTCCGCACCAACTCTCTGTAACCTCCTGCCAACAGATCTAAGACTTCAAAGAGAATTGCTGCCCTTCAGGAAAGGATTGAAGACCTGGCTGGCAGGGCAGGTGTGGGGCCCGAATGGGAACACGGTCCCCACCTGCTGGCTTATGTAAACCATTAAGAACTCTCTCTTCTTCTTTTTATAGTGGGTGGGATGGGTGGGTGGGATATGGGTCTTTTAAAGTGGGTGGGATATGGGTCTTTTAAAGTGTTTTTATGTGTTTTTAGAATTTGTTGTAATGCCGCCCTGAGTCGGGTTCTGCCTGAGTGGGCGGCATATATAAATATGACTGTTAAATTAAATTAAATTAAATTATTGCCTTCCTCCTTCCTAAACTCTGGATCTCACATAAGTAAAGCTCCAGCCTTCAAGATTACTCAATTCCCCTTCCTACCCCTAGTTATAAAAGCCCAATAGTTTAGGAGGCTGCAACACTGAAGAAGACAGGCTTCCTGTACATACTATAGTGTAAAGAAAAGGAGGCAGTAGTATTCACCCCACAAAAAATAACACAAAAAGAAGAATTGGCAGGAAAGAGACAGACCATTACACCCTAATTATTCATACCCATACAAAAAGCATCCTTCCTCAGTCACACACTTTTTCAATTCTAACACAGTAATAAGTAACATTTTGAAAACTGTTGAGAATAAAAAAAGAAAAACGACTATTTCAGAATTGAAAAGTTACCATGTTTATCTTTTTTATTAACTTATATTGCCGCCTTCCTCACCTCGGTGACCCAAGGTGGCTCACAATACATATACAATAACAGAATTGCAATTTGCTCTGGAACTCGGTGAAATGGTCAATAAATGAAAATTAGATCACTTAAATCAGCTTTTAAAAATAGATAGATAAATCTTTATTGTCATTGTCCTGCACAGAACAACAAGATTGAAAATCCACTTATTGACCCAATAAAACCTAAACAAAACACAACTGTACAAAATTATCAACATACTCCCACCCCACATATACACATTTAACCCCTAAAAAGCTCTAAAACTCTAAAAACTATATACAGAAGCTCCCTCATAAACTGCATTTAACTGCATTCAAAGCCAGAACCGCTTTTGGGTAGAAACTATTTCTCAAGCGGCTGGTCCTGGTCTTCTAGAAGGCAGAAGCTGAAAGAGATCATCTTATGTTAGTTGCCTAAACCAACTGTAAGAAGGCAGCATATCTTATTAAATATTTTACTTATTTTTTTAACAAAAATAAAGCAACGTAAGTTATGTCTTGCACAATTTGAGTGTTATAATTTTTTCCTGTATGCTTATTTTGTTCTTATGCATTGCAAAAAAAGAATCCTAAAAGTTGACAATCATGAATTAAATTTGGCAGATCAAAAGTCCTTCAGAGTTCTAGTCACAACTAGCTTTGTGGGGACTGCCCAAGACAGTAATGACAAAAGTTCAGATGATGAAACGTCCTTCATTTGTGAATGGCTTCTGGCCAAAGATGAAAGAATGTTCTGCAGTACATCAAGAAATAATAAATAATAGAGTTGTTATATACTTTGAAGAGATAAGGTCGTACTGTCCAGAGTAGTGGTTTACTACTAAGTAGAGTGGGAAAGGAAGAAACAAACAGTGAGCAGTATCTCTGGTAGATACTTGGCAAAGAAATTTTTTTTGTAAGAAATCCTATTGATAGAAAATGAGAATGGTCTGAAATAATAAAGCAGGAGCCAGAACATGCTGGGGAGCACAAAAGCAAATTTTGGCCAAAAATTGATAAGCTAAGCCTTCACTGTAGGGGAGTTGGCATGAATTGAAAAAATGGATAAGTATTATGCTGCCTCCGAGATGTTATTATAATGCTTTTTGACACATAGACATCAGAACTCAAAGATTAATTGATCCTGAATTTTCAAAGTAAGTATTAAAAGGTCATGAACTTATGCCAGTTTGCTTTTATGTAGACCTAAAATATCCTCTTTGCATAGATGCCAGTGGAATATGATGTAAGATAAAGACCTTTTTTTTTAACAAGGCAGCACATAAACAGAGAGACTTAGAAAAAAGATAGAGAAAGAACCCAAAAGGACCTATATTTATATCTAAAAAATCAAATGTCATTTAAAAGGAGCAAAAAATAGTAAGAAAAAGAGGAAAAAATAATGATTGTTTCCATTATGTGCAATATTACAACTATCACAAAAGAACAATTGCTTTAATGAATGTAACTGATATTTTCTTTTATATATCTCAAATGATTTTTGTGTTTACGAATAATTTTTCATGAAGGTAACCAAGATTGTTTTTATTAACTGTCTTTTACAAAGAAAGATGATTTTTGCTTTTATGATATTTTGCACAGTAATACCTCATACAAAGTCCGCTTCATACAACATCGGATTCATACAACATCGCCTAATTCCTTGAAAAAAGTTGCCTCATACAAAGTCGTGCGACTTTGTATGAGGCATTGGGTTTTTCCCAGGTTGCATTGTGCTGGGCAGTATAAAAGGCAGGACACATGCATGCATTGCTCTTGTGGGTTTTGCATAAGGCAAAGAGTGTTTAGGAGTGGTTTTGAGCACAATTTTGGATTTTTTTGAACTTTTTCATCAGAATTTTTAGAAGCATTCCTTGGATTTTTGCAGCATTCTTCAGGTTCTTGGACAATCAGGGTTGTTTGACATGTTTTTGTAATGTTTCTATTATTATTATTATTATTATTATTATTATTATTATTATTATTATTATTATTATTATTATTATTATTATTATTATTATTATTATTATTATTATTATTATTATTATTATTATTATTATTATTATTATTATTATTATTATTATTATTATATTTCTATACCGCTTTACTTCCCCTAAGAGAACTCAGAGCGGTTTACAGCATGTAAAATAAAGTAAAAAATACAATCCAAAATACAGAAACAGTATACAAATCAAATTCAGACAAAATACAAAATCACAATCATAAGATAGTATATAAACATCAATTAATCGCATCAAAAGGTACACAATAAAAAAATTCAAAACATCAAATACAAATCATCACAGAGTAACAATATCAAAAATATGCCCCGCCCAGTCCTTCTAGTCCTTCCAGAGAGGGAGTGGGACAAAAGCGTGCACCAGTCCTGGAGCTCCTAGCCGACCGGCCTCCTTGCCTCCACTGAGGCCAAAACCATGATGATGGCAAGTCCAGCTGGCCGCGGCGGCGTCATCCTTCCATGTTGGCCTGAAGTGAGGACCGGGAATGCAAGGAAAAGAGGGGATGAAGCCCCTTCCCACAACTATAGTCACAATCCCCAGGGCAGCGATGGGCTACAGCATGATGTGGCAGCCCATGGCCCTATGTCCCTCCCCACAGGGGACAGGAGAGGAGGGCAAGGCCCCCCACAGCTGTGGCAATGGTCCTTGGGGCGTCCTTGCCACAGCTGTGGCAATGGTCCCTCAGCTGTCCTCACTCCCCGCCGACCCGGGGGGAGGAATGTGGAGCTCCAGTGTCCAATGTTGGGGTGGTAGTGGCGGCAGCACTTTTGAGGGCACGGCCAACCCCCAGCTGTTCTCATTCCCTGCCGACCAGCCGGGCCAGGGGGAGGAACGCGGAGCTCCGGCGTCCGGCATCCGGTGGTAGGGTGGTGGCGGCGGCCGCGCTTTTGAGGGTGCAGTCCACCCACAGCTGTTCTCACTCCCCGCCGACCAGCCGGCCGGGGGGAGGAACGCGAAGCTCCGGCGTCTGGTGGTAGGGTGATGGCAGCAGCAGCGCTTTTGAGGGCGCAGTCCACCCCCAGCTGTTCTCACTCCCCGCCGACCAGCTGGCCGGGGGGAGGAACGCGAAGCTCCGGCGTCCGGTGGTAGGGTGATGGCGGCGGCAGTGCTTTTGAGGGCGCAGTCCACCCCCAGCTGTTCTCACTCCCCGCCGACCAGCCAACCTGGGGGGAGGAACACGAAGCTCTAGCGTCTGGTGGTAGGGTGATGGCGGCGGCAGCGCTTTTGAGGGCGCAGTCCACCCCCAGCTGTTCTCACTCCCCGCCGACCAGCTGGCCGGGGGGAGGAACGCGAAGCTCCAGCTTCTAGCCTTTTTACAATGATTTCTTAAAGTTCTGTCAGTTTCCTGTCTGTTTCCTTGACTTTGCCCTAAAGTCTGTGATGTTACAGTACAATGTATCTCTATGGAAATGACGTTGTACGAGGCATCATGGCAAGGATTTGGACGTTGTATGAGGCATCGCGGCTAGAATTTTGCATGCCTCATACAAAGTCCAAATCCTTATAAAGTCCAAACTTGTGGAACCAAGTTTGGACGTTGTATGAGGTATCACTGTATAATGCTTTTTTACCATTTCCAGGCACATATTTAATAATAATTCTATATGCTTACTTAAGTAAAAGAAAGCACAGAAGACAACATTTGGAAACATTGGAAAAAATTTCCTTCCTTACGTAAAAAGAAACTATAAATTTTTTTTATTTCAAGATGCCATGATCTGAGTTTTGCGTATGAAAAGAATAACACTCCATTGAGAGGGAAATACTGTAATGTGGAACTGATTAAGAAGCATACCCTAGTGCTGTGAGATTACCAACTTATTTCATAATCAGTGGAATTGTGGAAGAGGGATATTGCTGAACAAAATGGCTGCCCAAGTGGTTGGAATTCCCATATAGACTGCACAGTGGCTTCAGTCGAAACATTCCCTACTGTATTAATGGTTGTAGTGTTAATGGGAGAACTTGGGCATTACTTATGGAGAGGGGTTCAGTTGTCATTCACCTTTTCATCTGGTACCAGCAGTTAGGCCTACAATTTTATGAATAATTTTCACTTTTGTTTTTTCTTAGTAAAAGTAAACCTTTTACTTAGTAAAAGTAAACCGAGTAGACCACAGATTGCTAAGACTCTTTGAGCCACTAGTAGTAACCTCAGAATCAGACAAAGACCCCTGATCAGGCCTGGTTTTGTACATCTCTTTGAAAACAGATTACCTCCCCAACAAGCAATAGAAAGAATGCCTTAAAAGCCTTCTTTAATGCACTCCAAAGAGCTATGGAACATCCAGGGTATACTACAAAAATGACGGACTGCTTACAACCAGCTGCAATCACAGTTATTGCGAGAGCTACAGTGACTCAGTAAGAAAAGGGAATCGTTATTATGATCTGAACTAAGGATACAGTAAATGAGTACAATCTAAATGTTTGCTGTTCAGATCAGGACCAAGCCAACTGAGGTGATGATTTTGCCATCAGTTCTGGAATGTGGTAGTCCTTCAGTATGTGGGCTTGTATCCATTTCCTTCCTCTTCCTCCATCCTACACCAGAAGCCATGGATGCTATTCTTTGAGCAGCATCTGTCCATCCATGATTTATGCCATGGTCTTCTGAAATACAAACTGCTAATGCAAAGGGAAGGCTGTTCCAAGCTGTGGAAGAAAAAAGCAGGCAGGCAGGCCTTATTTCTGTAAAGTCAGGTTGTAGTTTCTTCAATGACATCCTTACTGTGCACTAAATGGTAAACGTAATGAGAAGAATGGGAAAAACTTCTGTTCAATCTAGGAAATGTGTCCCTTTGTTGTCCCTAGTCAGTAGCTTGGTCTGCCCAAATTTGTCCACTCACTACCTGACTAAATTCATGTGCTACACATTTAGCAGCCACCTGTCTAGAACATATATTGACACCCAGAACAAGAAAAAAGAGTTGTGCAAATAAAGGCCAGCAACAGGCATTTAAAAAACAAAAAGATAGTAGAAAACAGAGACAGCCCACTCAAGAGAATCAATCATCCACCTCACATTCACACATGCTCAATCCTAAGTGTGATGAAGACCCCGTGGAGCCATCAGAAATAAACACCAAGAAAATCCTGGAATGCAGACAATCTAGTAACTGATGTAACACCCTTGTCTGCCTGACCATGACTAAAGAGTTCAACCAGCATTGAGGACAGTAGATTGTTGGTTTGGTTCACCAAGGTTGTGGTTTTGTTCCTTTGTTCTTTGTATGACATTGAAAAAATGGTGGGAGCTCATGTTCTTAGGCCAATGACAAAGATTTTAACCATGCATTACAATTTGTTTTAAATTTATTATTTTAGCAGCATCTGGATCTGTTGCAATTTGCAGGGGGAAAAAATAGACAGAATCACAGCAATTTCAGAAATGGATGAGGAGGATCAGATATTTGACTTGTGAGGGGAAGCATACCCAAGTCATAACAATGTTTTATTTAGAAAGTTTGCAAATTAAGCAGAGGAACCAACATTAACAATTAATGGAACACATTAAAGGCAAATTTGTTTGATAGTGGGCTGCAATTTCCCCAGCGGCAACTTCAGAGTTGGAAAAATTAGGCTAAATTGAAGCTGATATTTCATGGCCAATAAAGCAACTACTACATTGCCATTATCAAACTGTCTTTTCCACTTCAGGTTCCCTAAATACCAAGGAGAACCCATTGCCCTAACTGCCCTCTTCAAAATGTGCATCTAAAAACTTTGCTTAATGTATATTTCCATCAAAATCTAAAAAGTTTGCCTTAATACACCATATGTTAAGCTCTTCATTCATTTTACCATCTTCAGTCAATGTTGTTCCTAGGTATTTGAACTCTGCCACTTGTTTTATGCTTGTTGCCTCTATTATATTTAAGGTGTGCCATTTCTTTGCAGTTGCCATTACCTCAGTATTCTCATTACTGATTCTCATATTATTTTTCTTGCAGCTCAAGACAGTAGTAACAAATCTAAAGCCCTAGCCAAGGGTACTCAAGAGAGCAAGCCCAGAGTGGTAGTGACTGCCCCCAGACTATGGCCTTTGGAAGCACTGGTTGGAGAAAGGCAGGTGGGTGACCAATAGCAGACTGCTTCTATAGAAGGACAACATCTATAGGTCTTGGTCCATTGCTCTGGCTGAGACCCAAGCCAAGATAGTCCCAATTTGGGCTTGAAACAAGGCATAATCCTGCCAGCAAGGTCTAGGTCCTCCAAACCGTGGCAGGCCCCTCCCTATTGGGCCAGGTCACCCCTTCTATCTCACTCTCAACATTTCTTTCCTCCTTCTCCTTTATCCTCCCAGTGGTCTACCCTTCTGTCATCACTGCAGACCTTTCTTGCCCAGTACTCCCCTCCTCATTTTTACAGCTACCATTCCTTGCTTCTAAATCCTTATCCACAATTCCTCTTGCCTGCTTCTCTTCCTACATTCCTTCCTCCCCTTCTGCCTATTTTTCTCCTCCTCTAAAATCCCTTCCTCCCCTTCTTCTCCTAGCCACTCCTGTAGCATTGCCAAGTTGCTTGGCGTTCCCATCAAGATTTCATTTTCACAAACAACCACTGAGACTGTTGCCTAGCTCAGCCTAGTGGAGAAAGATGGGTGGTATGTCAGTGGTGCCCATTCATCCCCCAATTCTGGTAAGGATGAGAGACAAAGCAGTGACCCTACATGTGCTGTCACAATATGTATGGAAAGCTCCAGGTAATAGAAAACCAATGCAGCAGAAACCAATAGTCTAGCACATTCTGTTTCATGTTTTGTTAGTTTTAATTATATACAGTGATCATTTTAATGTTGCTAATGCCTTTTTTCTTGCCAGCTCACAGAACTGTCATTTTGTTTAATTTGGGACAGGGCTAGTAGATCTGGTAGTGGGGTGCCCTATTGATCCCCAAACCAACGTGAGATCTGCTGTTTCATTGAATTGCACATGGCAATGGCAATGAACTCATACATACACATGCTAAAAAAAATTCCTGCAAATGCATACCTTCTTTTTAATCTTTGTTTTCAACTAGGGAGCATCCGAGAGCATGATTCAACCTGAAAATAAGCACAACACCTCTTACTTAAAATGGAACTTGGTGCTGATACAATGACAAAGTCATTGTTGGGAGAGATGAGCCCTCAAAACTGGGGAGACAGTCTGATCAGAGGTCACATGTTGCCAGCTCTTGTTTTACAGGATTTATATGCAACTTTTGGGAATGGAATTTGAAGTAGGACAATTGATTTAATGGCATCTAAACCCTACCATCTCATTCTCCCTCCAGTCTACTATTTCTAAGAAGCAGACAGAAACAAAGGCTTCATATCTGTCCAAAAACAGCCCAACAATGTTGATTCATATGGCCATGTCATAGTTCTTACACCAGAAAACACAATTGGCAACCCAAACCAGACAGAGATATGCAACTTCACTTTTGTGGACTACAGTTTCCAGAATGCATGTTGACTGGAATATTCTTGAAGTTGCAGTCCAAAATGAAAAATAAAGTTTCACATCTCTGGAGGAAATCTATAGTTTTACTTTTCCTCCCCTGTAGGAGGTAGACTACAAGTAAGAATAAGCTGGTAGGTACAAAGAACTGCAAAAGTGAACTACAATTCTGACAACTAAAATATAATGGGAACTCTCCTTAAAATACAAAGACAGAATATTTTTAGTCCAAAAAGAAATCAACAGCCTTCCAAAACATAGGACTAGATGAGTCACTTGAAAAATCAGGAACACAGGAAAGATGGTAAGAGGATGTTACAGATGTCAAAGAACATGAAAAGATGAAAATGTTCAAGCAAAGTACTTTTGAGACAAATAAGGATCAGATAGAGCAGAAAAAAGCAGCATGAAAAAAGAGAAATGGTACTGTACTGCATCTCACAAAATTTCAATTTCAACACAACATGCACGCGCGCACACACACACACATGCACGCACGCACGCACGCACGCACGCACGCATGCACATGTAAGACAAACATATTTTTCTAAGCATGTGCTTTCATTTTATAGCTGACTCCAAAATGAGCTAAGCACTAAGAAAGCTGGACACAACATTATATTCTGTGAGCATATCATAGCAGCTATAAGAATCACAAACAGGGTGCGGCTAGAGCCTCAGGTACCTGCTCTACCTTTCTGGATCCCCAGAAAAGTGGAGAAATCTCAGGGTAAGCAGGCTTGTATGTGTCAGGTGGCTTTAAAGCCAGGGTATACAGCTTGCCCTATAATAAGGTGGCACTAGGGCTCAGCATCTCATGAAAACATTTGTGTGTCTTTCTCCAATGCCGAAATTGGCAAGGAAGGTGACGACCAGGAGAAGAGCCTTTTCAGTGGAGGCTCCATCCCTATGGAACTCCCTTCTGGCCAAATTGCGCCAGATCACTTCTTTGCTGACATTCAGAAAACAACTTAAAGTATTTCTGTTCAAGGAGGCATTTGAGTAGGGGCACTCACTGGACTAGTGTTAGGCTTTTATTCAGTCCCCCGGTTTTAATTAGGTTTGATATTTGCATTTTATTAGGTAGTTTATTATGTGATTTTATTATGTGTTTTTAATGTGTTGTTGTTAGCCACCCAGAGTGGGGGTAACCCCGGATGGGTTGGATACAAATGGAAGTTAATAATGATGGTGATGACAATAATTACTACTACTACTACTACTACTACTACTACTACTACTACTACTACTACTACTACTACTACTACTACTACTACTACTACTACTACTACATGGTTCAGCCAAGAGCATGTACTCATTGGCTCTTTCCTCCTGGCTTTTGCAGCACTAATGTTGGGACCACTGTTCTATATGGAGCAAGGAGGGGGACTGAGCACCAACATTATGACTCATATGCCTTCTTGCTACACAGATTCTGACAGCCACAGCACAAGATCTGGAAAAACCCTATCCCTTCCAACCATTGTCTCTGGTGCCTCTGTAACATCACAAGGGTCTGCTCTCCTTGGTTCCAGCTGTTGGCACTGAAATCTCAAGGAATACTATGCTATTGACTTGGCAACTGCACAAACCAAATATAATCCATGATGAGAGCACTCAGAAATAAATCATTCTATCAATTCAGGAGAAATGCCAAGTTATCAAATACATGACACCTAGTCTGAATAGTGGAACAAAATTTATATCTGGCAGCTGAAAGAGATACATTATCCAAAGATTTTCAGATGATATTAACAGCTTGAAGAACTGAGCCAAAACAAACAAAATGATTTTCTACATTTAGGAAGAAAAAATCAGATACACAAATATATGATGGGTAACAGTTGACATGGCAGTAGAATACATGAAAAGAATCTAGGGCATTAGGCAAAAAAAGAAACCCAAACACAATATTAGACTGCTTCAACAAAAGGATGGTATCTTGATCTATGGAAATAATAGTACCATTCCGTTTTGCTTCAGAGAAACCACACCTCAATTACTGTGTTTACCTCTGGGCATCCAATGGTCAATAGTTGTTTTTTTTTGGAATATGATTGCTTTTGACACTATTTATCATCAAGTATTGCTGCAAAAAATTCTATAATTTAAACAAGCCTTATATAAACTGTCTGAAGTAATAGCAATCTCTTTGCAAAACTACCAATTTTTTAAGCTTCAAGGGCAACATGGCTGACAGAAGGACTTGTAAGAATTTTGTTTAATTTCTGTGCCCATGATTAACAGTTTCTCAAGGCACTAAAAGTTTTATTTATGTTGGCAATTTCACAGTTGTTGCTCAATCAGACAGTTTTCAGCTTATAGAGCATCTCTTAACAGATGCATTAGAAGAACTTGGCATATATTAGAATAGGAACCAACTTAAACCCAGCCCTACTAAGTCTCAGAATTGTGTCTTTCATTTGTGAAACAAGCAGGGATCTCTGAAACCTCAAGTGACTTGGAAGAGCATCTTAGTGAATCACTGTTTTGCCCACAAATATCTACGTGGTAGTTTGGGTGGTATGCTGATCTATGAGAAAAACTGTCAAAACAAAAGGTCTGTGCAAGAAGCTATATATTCTTCAAAAGCTATGAGGAAAAAAATAAGGCCAACTACAGCCTTGCTCCACAGCTCCACAGGCAAATACACTAGCCTAATGTGGTACAGTATAGTTCAGCCCATGCAGAACAGATAGATGTAGTATCAGTGAAAGCTATGCAGACATTACTGGATGCCTGAAGCCCTCCCTATTGATAAAATCAGTTATCTAGTAGGCATTGTACCCAATGACATGCAGAGAAACATAGCAGCTAATAATGACAAATTCTAATCACCTACAACAAACATACATCCACATTTCTGCTACCACCCCATGTCTTCCAGATTAAAATCAAGGAAGGGTTTCTTCAGAATATCTGTGAATCCTGAATTAATAGGAGAAATGCCATGGTTATCATGTAGAAAGAGAATTATCCACTTCTTAGAATGGGTGGAACCCCATGGAATTCTAGCCTCTGGCGAAATGGAGAAGTAGGGTATGGAGAGAAGTTGGCAGAACCAAGGTGAAAATGGGGCCTTGCACTGACACACGACTTTGCAAGTGAAGAGAAGAGGCAAATTCACACCTAAATCATGAAATCTATGCACCACTACACATATGTTGAAAGATTTGATGCCAGCTATGTCAAACATTATTCATTCTGCCTATTACTGAGTAAGAGTTATTTGATAAATTTATTAATTGCACTATGCTGCTTCTGACACAAAGAAAGAAAACTTTGGGCATTGCAATTTAAAAAGATATCAACAAGCTGCAATGTGTCTAAGGAAGGGCAATTGCTATGGTAAAAGGAATGGAAACCGAGCTTTATGAAGAATGGGGAATAGTTGGAATTATGTATCTTTCACCTGGAAAAGACCTAAAAAGGGATGTGCTCATTTTTTTTTTAATAAAAGAAGGGCTTCTCACGCAGATGATGGAAGAAGCTTGCTTTCTGAGGTTCCAGAGGGTAAAATTCAAACCAGTGGTTTCAAATGATGGGACTGAATCTTCAATTAGACATTAGGAAGAACTTCACCAATAGCCTAACCCTGTGATGGCGAACCTTGGCAATCCAGGTGTTCTTGGACTTCAATTACCAGGCGCTCAAGTCAGCACTCCTGCTGATCAGGGATTCTGGGAATTGAAGTTCAAGAACAGGTGGAGTGCCAAGGTTCACCATCACTCCATTTAACTATGGATTGGATGACCTTGGAAGGTGGTAGATTCTCCTTCATTGAAAATTTTTAAACAGAGGCTGGGCAATCAGCTGTCAGAGATGTTTTAGCTGTGGCTTTCCTTTTAAATCAGGAGTTGGATTTAATTATATTTGACATCATTTCCAACTCTACAATGGTATGAGTCTATGAAGAAAAAAACTATTTTCAGAAGCAACAAAAAAGTAAACAAAGAAACAAAAGCTTTCTGACACTGTTGTGTTCTGATGGTTTTACCTTACACATGGATTACAATGTATCTGAGCCAATGTAACCTTGCCTATAGCAACAATGTAACCTTCAGCTGTATCATATAAACCCTGTAATAGGACGCGAGCTAATGACCACCAGCTGGCAGCAGCGAGCGTCCAAGCTCTCTTGGTCCGAACTCATCAAAGGCAACAGCGCGGGAAGTTTTCCCGCCACCACCTACACCTGGACAAGAAGGGCGTGACCCGAAATGACGTCACGCAGACAGTAGCCAATGGGCTACCATGGCACCACGTTCAAATGTATTACCACTGTATATAAAGAGCTATCGATCCGCCATTACCTCATGTTCCCTCTGTCCACGATGCAATAAACCTGAGTTAACCCAGCCCGAGGCTGTGTCCTGTGTCTTGGTTTGCATACACCAAATTGGCGACGAGGATGGGATAATGGATCCCCACGGAACAGCCAGGGCACAGAGCGGGTTCAACATCACCAAACCGCAAGACTGGGAGCTGCTTGAGATGGACTTCCAGGCGGCACTGGTGGAACTCAGAGTCAAAGGAGACGACGAGGAGAGGAAGAGGGCCATCCTCACCAGAATGCTCGGGATGGAAACCAAGCGGACGCTGGTGGGCATCATCGCTCCGAAGAAGGTGAGCGAATTTAAGGCGGACGACATCATGAAGCTGCTGCGAGAGCGCTTCTGTCCCTCGAGGGCAATGTTTCCCGCTCGGAGCGCGTTTTGGAGGCGAGTCCAAGCGCCGGATGAGTCGGTTGAGGCATTCGTGGCCGCCATGAGGGTAGCCGCCGCCCCCTGTAAATGGGGCGACATCCTAGAGATGGCCCTCAGGGACGGAGTGCTGTGTGGCCTGAAAGACAAGGAGGTGCAGCGCAGCTTGATGAACAAGGAGCCGCCACCCACGCTGGCAGAGGTCGTAGAGGCCGCGGAAGCCGCAGAGTCCACGAATGCTGGAGTGGACGAGATGCACCAGTGGCGTGAGTGGCGTCCTAGAGCCGGCAAGGCGGAAAATTCGGTGCACGGGAAGTCCGGACAGTCGGTGCACGCAACTCGACGGGCCTCAAAGTCGTCTACGGAAGGCAGCGACGGCGAGGAGGTCCAGAAGGTCCGAAAGGGGGGTCGACGCTGCGAGGGTTGCGGAGCGGCCCATGAGCGCGCGAGATGCCCGTTCAGGAAGGCCGAGTGTTACACCTGCGGCCGTCGGGGGCACATCGCCAAGGCATGCAGAAAACGGAAGGAGGGCCGGAGGCAGTCACAAGACCGTGCGGCCAGACCGGACCGTCCAGCGAGGCCCAAAGATGGCGCCCAGACCACGAGGAAGCAGGATGGCGTGGGCCGCGTCTCGGACGACAGCGAGGACGACGTCCCAGTGTTCAGCGTGTCCGCGGGACAGTCCCATTACTTCGTTGAGGTATTAGTACAAGGGGCCCCTATTAAGATGGAAATTGACTCGGGGTCCTCCTATTCTATAATTCCCCAGAAAGAGTTTTTGAAAATCGACCCCCACGTGCGGCCCAAACTTAAAGCGTTGAGGTCCACGCTACGAGACGTACAGGGAAACAGCATTCCGGTGTTGGGGGTCGGGAAATTTCGGGTCAATTTTAAGAGACATTCTGCGGAACTGCCCCTAGTTGTCCTCAAAGGGGGAAGCTGTAGCCTCCTAGGAACACAGTGGTTTCAGCCCTTAGGTTTGTTCATAGGGGGAGTGCATACCGTGGGGGGGGACCCAATACAAGCGGTTTGCGATGCGCATCCCGCCGTTTTTAAGAAAGGACTCGGAAAGTTCAAGGGACCCCCTGTAGCTTTCGACATAGACCCGGAGGTCCGCCCGATAAGACTCAAACCGCGCAGGGTGCCGTTCGCACTCAAGGACAAGATAGAGGCGGAACTGGACAAACTGGTGGGCCAGGGGATTCTTATTCCTGTTGATTCCGCGGAGTGGGAAACTCCAATTGTAACGGCCCTAAAGGCTAACGGGGAGGTGCGCATTTGCGCTGATTATAAGTGTACAATTAACAAGGCGATCCGCCCTAATGCATACCCGGTGCCAGTGATCAGCCACCTTTTGGCCAGGCTGAATGGGGGAAAGTGTTTCGCCAAACTCGATTTGGCACAAGCCTATCAGCAACTTCCTGTGACCCCCGCCACGGCCGCGGCACAAACGATAGTTACACATAAAGGAGCGTTCCAGGTGTCGCGGTTACAGTTTGGCGTGAACTCGGCACCCGGCCTTTTTCAGTCGCTTGTGGAACGCCTCCTGAAGGGACTGGAGGGGGTGTTGCCTTATTTTGATGACGTGTTGATAACAGGGGGGAGTGAGGCTGAACTGGCAAAGAGGTTGGACAAAGTACTGACCGTGTTCGAGAAAGCGGGGCTGAGATTGAGGAAGGACAAATGTGTCTTTTTCGAAACCGAGGTCGAGTTTTTAGGGTTCCGGATCACACCCGAGGGGATTAAACCGTCTAAATCCAAAGTAGCAGCCATTAAAAAGGCCCCTCGCCCCACATCCAAAACCGAGCTACAGTCCTTCCTGGGGCTCCTCAATTTTTACCATACATTTCTCCCGCGGAAGGCGTCCGTGGCCGAACCGCTCCATCGGTTACTTAAAAAGGAGGAGACTTGGATGTGGGGTGACGAGCACGAGAGGGCGTTCAAAGAGCTAAAGCAACTCCTAACATCTGAGGCAATCCTGACGCACTTCGACCCCAAACGGCCAGTGGTCCTAGTTTGTGATGCATCCCCGGTGGGGGTGGGGGCGGTGCTTTGCCACGTGTTGGAGGGCGGAAGGGAGGCCCCGGTAGCGTTTTACTCAAGGTCCCTGTCCCAAGCGGAGCGAAATTACGCACAAACCGACAGGGAGGCGTTAGCAATAGTAGCGGGAACCAAAAAATTTCACGATTTTTTGTATGGCCGCCCGTTCAAAATCGTGACCGATCACAAGCCACTGTTAGGGATTTTCACGGCAAGCAAGCCCACGCCGCAGATCCTGTCCCCGAGAATGCTGCGATGGGCTATTTTCCTCAACGCGTACCAACATGAGTTGGAGTACCGGCCCGGAAAGGAGATCAGCCATGCTGATGCACTTTCGAGATCCCCTTTGCCCTTGTCGGACGACCAAAAGGCGAGAGCAGAAAGAGACCGCCAGGTGTTGCTAATTGAGGTTTTAGACGCACCCCCAATAGTACCAACCGACATTGCTAGGGCGACAGGCAAGGACAGGACGCTGGAGAAAGTTAGTTCATGGGTACAGAAGGGGTGGCCGGCATCGTCCCCGAGTACAGAGTTCGACCCATTCTTTAGGAAAAAGCTAGAGTTGTCCCTAGAGAGGGGGTGCCTTTTGTGGGGCCAACGGGTGGTGGTCCCTACGCCCCTGCGGACGAGGGTGCTCGAACTGCTGCATGTCAGCCACCCGGGCATAGTTCGTTCAAAGGCGCTGGCCCGGAGTTACTTCTGGTGGCCACAGCTGGACGCGGACATTGAGCACATGGTCGGCACTTGCGAGGCATGCCAGGGATCCCGACCTGAGGCGGCCCGTCTCCCGCATAGGGAGTGGGACACAGCAAGGGGGCCATGGTCCAGAGTGCACGTGGATTTCGCTGGCCCATTCCGAGGAGCCATGTTTCTCCTGGTGGTGGATGCGTTCTCCAAGTGGCTGGAGGTTATCCCAGTAAAGAGCACGTCCTCCGCCACGACAATTAGCCAGCTAAGGAGAGTCTTTTCCACATTCGGTTTACCCGACACTTTAGTCAGTGATAACGCTAGTTGTTTCACCTCCGCTGAGTTCGGAGCATTCATGGAGGCAAACGCCATTCGGCATGTCACATCCGCACCGTTTCACCCGGCCACGAATGGCCAAGTGGAACGGCTGGTGCGTACAACAAAGGAGGCGCTGCGGCGCATGGGCCCGGGGGACCTGAATCACCAAGTATGCCAGTTCCTCTTAGCGTATAGGGTAACCCCCTTAGCGTCAGGCTACTCGCCAGCGGAGCTCTTGATGCGGCGAAAACTGACCACGATCCTGTCCAGGCTAGACCCGACGAGAGTCGAGGATAAAGGGAAAAACATAGGGTTGGCGGTCTCGAAAGGTTTCGCCGCCGGTGACCCTGTTCACTGCAGGAACTATTCCGGCGCGGGGCCAGCCTGGGTACCAGGGACGGTTGTAGAACAGACGGGGCCAGTGTCGTACCGGGTCGAGACTAACACCGGCCTCCTCTGGAGGAGGCACGCAGACCAACTGAGGCACCGAGTGAGTGGGCCAGTCAGTGGAGCTCAGCAACAGGATTCAGCGTTAGGGTTCTCCCCCACCCGCTTAACCCAAGGGGGAGACAGCAGTGGACAACAGTCCCAAGCAAGGGGGGAAGGCAGAAGCAGCGGCCCCGACTCATATCCTTTTGATACGCCAGTCCTATCAGGGGCCGGGGATGGGGGAGAGGAGTTCGCGACCGCTGCCCCCGATTGTAATTTTGATTTTGATTTTGCGAGCCGGGGGGGTTTTCAGGAGTGTTCCCCCACCCATCCAAGCGAGAAGAGGGGTTTTTCGTTAGCCCCCAGTGCCCCCGGTTCCTCCCTAAGAAAGAGCACACCTCCCAACAACGCCGCGGAGCCGCGGCAAGTCACTAACGAGTCTCCCTCTCCAATTACAGGACAGGAAACCAGGGGACAAAGAGAAGGTAGCAAACCCGGGGAGAGGCAGCCCGCATCGAGACCCCAGCGTGTTCGAAATAAGCCATCTTGGCTGAGAGACTTTGTCTCCTAAGGGGGGGGGAGTGTGTTTTAAGTGTGGGCTCGAGACTTTGTCTCGTCCTAGGGGGGAGGGGTGTTGTGTTCTGATGGTTTTACCTTACACATGGATTACAATGTATCTGAGCCAATGTAACCTTGCCTATAGCAACAATGTAACCTTCAGCTGTATCATATAAACCCTGTAATAGGACGCGAGCTAATGACCACCAGCTGGCAGCAGCGAGCGTCCAAGCTCTCTTGGTCCGAACTCATCAAAGGCAACAGCGCGGGAAGTTTTCCCGCCACCACCTACACCTGGACAAGAAGGGCGTGACCCGCTATGACGTCACGCAGACAGTAGCCAATGGGCTACCATGGCACCACGTTCAAATGTATTACCACTGTATATAAAGAGCTATCGATCCGCCATTACCTCATGTTCCCTCTGTCCACGATGCAATAAACCTGAGTTAACCCAGCCCGAGGCTGTGTCCTGTGTCTTGGTTTGCATACACCAAAGACACCTTTCAGAGTAACAAATTTAGTGTACTGTCAGTTCTCATGGACTATGACAAGGGTGCCTAAACTACGGCCTGCAGGCCAGATCCGGCCTCCGACCCCAATTCATCCAGCCCATGCCTGTAGGGGCACATTTTGCTTCTACTTCCAGGAGCGACAAAGGTGGCGTGGGCTGGATGAATTGCTGTCAGGGGCCAGATCTGGCCTGGGGGTGTAGTTTGGGCACCCCTGGTTTAAGCAGGGAAAATTGCAGCTTTAAAATCCTGTTGCAAAACAGATTGCAAGGTACATTTTGCTTCCACTTCTGGTGGGAGGAACCACATGACCGGCCTGCTGAACCACGTGACCAGCCCACTGAACCACATGACTGGCCCATGGCCCAGCACTTTGATTGGCTTACTCTGAAATGGCCGTGTATTCATCCACATTAGCAATGAGTTAGGTTTGCCTGCATTTTAACAGGTTCCTTCCTCATCCTTAATGTCTATGGGAGGGCAGATAAAATGTGACCCTCTTTGGTCTGACAGTGGCTTTGCCTAAATAGAATTTAATCATTGCAAACAAAGGGAAAATTTCATTTGCATTTTTAATTTTTTTAAAAAAAATCAGATTTGTTTGTATTTGTGATGGAAAAGATGAAGCAATAAATGCAGGAGAAATATATTTCCTCATTCTCCTTATGGAGGCTGTTGCAGATATATATGGATACAAAACAGTTGTGATCATGAACTATTGTTAGGCAGCAAACAATATTTTGGTAAAATCTGTGCTCTTAATCTTCAGCTGCCAGCTCTAATGAGCACATAATTAGAGTATGATACTCTAAAGATCAGGATGAAGGGATTCCCAAAGTTCCAACACGATGTAAAGCATGCAGCTTTTATTTGGATTGGTATTTTGATCCAGCTCTGTGCCTAATTCCACAGACTTTAAAAAATTTACAGTAGAGCAATTCTATGTTTTTCCTGCTGCTTGGCTAATACCTCCTGATTTTCACTGACCCAAAAGGAAAAGCACAATGTGCCGAGATCTCTATTAGGGCTCTGCTTTGAATTTGGAATTTATCTGGAAAATAAAGCAAACTCCTTTTCTGAACTGATCTGAAGCACAGAGGAGAGCACAAAGCAGCACTTATATTAAATTGGAACTCTGCAAGGTACCAAATTTTGCTTTATCCCTTTGGAGAGCTGTTGTGTCCTAATAGTGTAACCTTCTACATGTGATATCAATGTATCTGAACCAATGTAACCTTGCCGATGAGTAACAATGTAACCTTCAGCTGTATCACATAAACCCTGTAATAGGACGCGAGCTAATGACCACCAGCTGGCAGCAGCGAGCGTCCAGGCTCTCTTGGTTCAAACCCATCAAAGACCGCAGCGCGGGAAGTTTCCCGCCGCTACCTACACCTGGACAAGAAGGGCGTGACCAGCCATGACGTCACGCGGACCAGTAGCCAACGGGCTACCGTGGAGCCACATTCAAATACGTTACTACCATATATATAGAGCTGTTCGTCCGCCATTACCTCATGTTCCCTCTGTCCACCATGCAATAAACCTGAGTTAACCCAGCCGTTGGCTGTACTTTGTGTCTTGACTCTCATACACTAAATTGGCGACGAAGGTGGGATAATGGATCCCCACGGAGCCAGGACACAGAGCGGGTTCAACATCACCAAACCGCAAGACTGGGAGCTTTTTGAGATGGACTTCCAGGCGGCACTGGTGGAGCTCAAAGTCAAAGAAGACGACGAGGAAAGGAAGAGGGCCATCCTCACCCGCATGCTTGGGATGGAAACCAAGCGGACGCTGGTGGGCATCCTTGCACCGAAGAAGATGAGCGATTTCAAAGCCGGTGACATCATGAAAATGCTGCGTGAGCGTTTCCGACCCTCGAGGGCAATGTTTCCCGCTCGGAGTGCGTTTTGGAGGCGAGTTCAAGCGCCGGACGAGTCGGTAGAAGCCTTCGTAACGGCTATGAGGGTAGCCGCCGCCCCCTGCAAATGGGACCACATCCTAGAGATGGCCCTCAGGGACGGAGTGCTGTGTGGCCTGAAGGACAAGGAAGTACAGCGCAGCTTGATGAACAAGGAGCCACCACCCACACTGGAAGAGGTTGTAGAGGCCGCGGAAGCCGCGGAATCCACGAATGCTGGAGTGGACGAGATGCACAAGTGGCGTGAGTGGCGTCCGAGGGCCGGCAAAGCGGAAAACTCGTCGCACGGGAAGTCCGGTCAGTCGGTGCATGCAACCCGACCGACCTCGAAATCGTCTTCAGAAAGCAGCGATGGCGAGGAGGTCCAGAAGGTCCGGAGAGGCGGGCGCCGCTGCGATGGTTGCGGAGCGGCCCATGAGCGCGTGAAGTGCCCATTCAGGAAAGCCGAGTGTTTCAACTGTGGACGTCGGGGGCACATCGCCAAGGCGTGCAGGAAATGGAAAGAGGGCCGGAGACAGTCGCAAGACCGTTCAGCCAGACCGGACCGTCCAGCGAGGTCCAAAGATGGCGCCCGGGCCACGAGGAAGCAGGACGGCGTGGGCCGCATCTCGGACGACAGCGAGGGCGACGCTCCTGTGTTCAACGTGTCTGCGGGACAGCCCCATTACTTTGTTGAGGTACTAGTACAAGGGACCCCTATTAGGATGGAAGTTGACTTGGGGTCCTCCTATTCTATAATCCCCCAGAGAGAGTTCTTGAAAATCGACCCCCACGTGCGGCCCAAACTTAAAGCGTTGAGGGCCACACTACAGGACGTTCAGGGGAACAGCATTCCAGTGTTGGGGGTCGGAACGTTCCGGGTTCGCTTTAAGAGACATTCTGCGGAACTTCCCCTAGTGGTGCTAAAAGGGGGGAGTTGTAGCCTCCTCGGAACACAGTGGTTTCAGCCCCTAGGCCTGTTCATAGGGGGGGTGCATGCCGTAGGCGAGGACCCAATACAAGCAGTGTGTAACGCACACCCCGCCGTTTTTAAAAGTGGACTGGGAAAGTTCAAGGGACCCCCTGTAGCCTTCGACTTAGACCCGGAGGTCCGCCCGATAAGACTTAAACCGCGCAGGGTACCGTTCGCGCTTAAGGACAAAATAGAGGCGGAACTGGACAAACTGGTGGGTCAAGGAATTCTCGTTCCTGTGGATTCCGCGGAGTGGGAGACTCCAATTGTAACAGCACTGAAGGCTAACGGGGAGGTGCGCATTTGCGCTGATTATAAGTGTACCATTAATAAGGCAATCCGCCCTAATGCATACCCGGTGCCAGTGGTCAGCCACCTTCTGGCCAGGCTGAATGGGGGAAAGTGTTTCGCTAAACTCGATTTAGCACAGGCCTACCAGCAACTCCCGGTAACCCCCGCCACAGCGGCGGCACAAACAATAGTCACACATAAGGGGGCGTTCCAGGTGTCGAGGTTACAGTTCGGCGTGAACTCGGCACCTGGCATTTTTCAGTCGCTAGTGGAACGCCTCCTGAAGGGGCTGGAGGGGGTGTTGCCATATTTTGATGACGTGTTGATAACGGGGGGGAGTAAGGCCGAGCTGGCTCACAGATTGGATAAGGTCCTGACCGTGTTCGAGAAAGCGGGGCTGCGACTGAGAAAAGACAAATGTGTATTTTTCGAAACAGAGGTTGAGTTTTTAGGGTTCCGTGTCACGCCCGAGGGAATTAGGCCGTCCAAATCTAAGGTAGCCGCCATTAAGAAAGCCCCTCGCCCCACTTCCAAAACCGAGCTTCAGTCATTTCTGGGGCTTCTCAATTTCTACCATACCTTCCTTCCACGGAAGGCGTCTGTTGCCGAGCCGCTCCATCGGCTACTTAAAAAAGAGGAAAAATGGCTGTGGGGTGACGAGCAAGAAAGAGCGTTCACAGAGTTAAAGCAACTCCTCACATCCGAGGCAATCCTGACTCATTTCGACCCCAAACGGCCCATAGTTTTGGTCTGCGATGCATCCCCGGTGGGGGTGGGGGCGGTGCTTTGCCACGTGTTAGACGACGGAAGGGAGGCCCCGATAGCGTTTTATTCAAGGTCCCTGTCCCAAGCAGAGCGGAATTACGCACAGACCGATAGGGAGGCACTAGCGATAGTAGCGGGAACCAAGAAATTTCACGATTTTCTGTATGGTCGGCCGTTCAAGATCGTTACTGATCATAAGCCCCTGTTAGGAATCTTCACTGCAAATAAGCCCACGCCACAGATCCTGTCCCCGAGGATGCTGCGGTGGGCTATTTTTCTTAACGCATATCAACATGAGTTAGAATACCGGCCAGGGAAGGAAATCAGCCATGCAGACGCGCTCTCACGGTCGCCGTTACCATTGTCGGACGACCAGAAGGCAGGGGTAAGAAGAGACCGCCAGGTATTGCTAATAGAGGTCTTGGAGTCACCCCCGATAGTACCGGCCGACATTGCCAGGGCGACCGGAAAGGATAGAACACTAGAGAAGGTATGCTCGTGGGTGCAGAAGGGGTGGCCGGCGTCATCCCCAGGCACGGAATTCGACCCATTCTTCCGAAAGCGAGTGGAGTTGTCTTTAGAGAGGGGGTGCCTTTTGTGGGGCCAACGGGTGGTGGTTCCTACGTCCCTGCGGCCGAAGGTGCTAAAGCTGTTGCACGTCAGCCACCCGGGAATCGTCCGTTCCAAGGCGTTGGCCCGGAGTTACTTCTGGTGGCCCCAGCTGGACGCCGACATAGAGCAGATGGTTGGCACTTGTGAGGCATGTCAATGCTCTCGACCGGAGGTGGCCCGCCTACCGCATAGGGAATGGGACGCAGCAAGGGGACCGTGGTCCAGGGTGCACGTAGATTTTGCTGGCCCATTCCGGGGAACCATGTTTCTCCTGGTGGTGGATGCATACTCAAAGTGGCTGGAGGTCATTCCGGTAAAGAGCACATCCTCCGCCACTACCATTCGCCAGCTAAGGAGGGTCTTTTCCACGTTCGGCTTACCCGACACTTTGGTCAGCGATAACGCCAGTTGTTTCACGTCCGCTGAGTTCGCAGCATTCATGGAGGCAAATGCAATTCGGCATGTCACATCCGCGCCGTTTCACCCGGCCACGAATGGCCAAGTGGAACGGTTGGTGCGCACCACAAAAGATGCGCTGCGGCGCATGGGCTCGGGAGATCTAAATCACCAAGTTTGTCAATTTCTATTAGCGTACAGAGTGACCCCCTTAGCGTCTGGTTACTCGCCGGCTGAGCTGCTGATGCGGAGGAAACTGACCACGCTTTTGTCCAGGCTAGACCCGTCGAGGGTCGAGGACAAAGGGAAGAACATAGGGTTAGCGGTCTCGAAAGGTTTCGGCGTAGGCGATCCTGTACACTGCAGGAACTATGCCAACGCAGGCCCAGCCTGGGTGCCAGGGACGATAATAGAACAGACGGGGCCAGTGTCCTATCGGGTGGAAACTAGCACCGGCCTCCTCTGGAGGAGGCACGCTGACCAACTGAGACACCGAGTGAGCGAGGGGCCGGCCAGTGGGGCTCAGCGACAGGATTCAGCGATAGGGTTCTCCCCCACCCGTTTAGCCCAAGGGGGAGACAGGGGGGAAAGCAGCGAGCCCGACTCGTATCCTTTTGATACCCCAGTTCTATCCGAGCCCGGGGGGAGGGAAAAGGAGTGTGCGGCCGCCGCTGCCGCTTCCCCCGAATCCGATTTTGATTTTGATTTTGCTAGCCGGGGGGGGTTTTCGGAGTGTTCCCCCACCCATCCAAGCGAGAAGAGGGGTTTTTCGTTAGTCCCCAGTGCCCCCGGTTCTTCCCAAACAAAGCACACACCTCCCAACAAAGCCGCAGAGCCGCGGCAAAACACTAACAAGTCATCCTCTCCGATTGCAGGGCAGGAAGCCAGGGAGCAAGGAGGAGGGAGCGAAGCCGGGGCAGGGCAGCCCGCGCCGAGACCCCAGCGTGTTCGAAATAAGCCATCTTGGCTGAGAGACTTCGTCTCATCCTAGGGGGGAGGAGTGTTGTGTCCTAATAGTGTAACCTTCTACATGTGATATCAATGTATCTGAACCAATGTAACCTTGCCGATGAGTAACAATGTAACCTTCAGCTGTATCACATAAACCCTGTAATAGGACGCGAGCTAATGACCACCAGCTGGCAGCAGCGAGCGTCCAGGCTCTCTTGGTTCAAACCCATCAAAGACCGCAGCGCGGGAAGTTTCCCGCCGCTACCTACACCTGGACAAGAAGGGCGTGACCAGCCATGACGTCACGCGGACCAGTAGCCAACGGGCTACCGTGGAGCCACATTCAAATACGTTACTACCATATATAGAGAGCTGTTCGTCCGCCATTACCTCATGTTCCCTCTGTCCACCATGCAATAAACCTGAGTTAACCCAGCCGTTGGCTGTGCTTTGTGTCTTGACTCTCATACACTAAAAGAGCAGACACTTTTGTTTCAGATGATCCAGAGGAGAGGCTGTCCTCATTGTAGTTTTGGCTCTGTTCAGCCTTGGTCCTTCTGGTACTTTTTGTTACCGATGTCAACAGATCATCCTGGTATTTGCCTCCTCAATGCTGCATGACAGAGTGATTTCCCTTCTCTGTCCCAGCCCCTGCCAACCTAGCAGTTTGAAAGCAAAAAATTCCAAGTAGATAAATAGGTACTGCTTTGGTAGAAATAGACTGCAGTGGCTCAAGTGGCTAAGATGCTGACTGGGAGGCGGAAGGTCAGCAGTTCAATTCTCGAATACTGCAGGACGGAATGAGCCTCCGTCTTTGTCCCAGCTCCTGCCAACCTAGCAGTTCGAGAGCAAGAAATTGCAAGTAGATAAATAGGGACCACTTTAGTGGGAAGGTAACAGCGTTCCGTGCACTCCGGTGTCTAGTCGTGCCTGCCACATGACCACGGAAATGTCTGCAGAAGTAGACAGCGCTGGCTCTTTGCCTTTGAAACAGAGATGAGCACTGAACCCTAGAGTCGGATACGACTGGCTTTCGAGCAAGGGAAACCTTTACCTTTACTGATAGAAAAGGTAACAGTGTTCCATACACCTTGCCATCTAGTCATGACCACAGTGCTGTCTGCAGACACAGACAGGACTAGCTCTTCAGCTGTAAACGGAGATGAACAACAAATCCTAGAGCAGTGGTGGCGAACCTATGGCATGCATGCCAGCATAGAGTTTGCCCCACCCCTCTGCCCAGCAGCCCAATGGGAGTTCCTTCTCCTTCACTCCAGCACAGAGTTCGCCCCGCCCCTCTGCCCAGCAGCCCAATGGAATGCTTCCTCCTTCCCTCCAGCACAGAGTTCACCCCGCCCCTCTGTAGCATGGACAGCAGCCTGTTGAGTTTGGGCACTCTGTCTATAAAAGGCTCACCGTCATTGTCCTAGAGAGTCGGATACGACTGGCTTTTGAGCAAGGGAGACCTTTACCTTTTACTATGCAGAGGGCATAAGTTACTGGATGTAGCCACATGCATGGAGTCTTCCTGGCTTCTCCATCCCCACTCAGGATCCTCCCCCTTCTCTTTGTTTTACCATCCTGTCTGTCTCAAATCCTCACATTTTGGCGTATCCACCTATTTCACTGTGTGAGTTTGCCAGTGTTTATCTTTTTAAGTTTTTGCTTTTGAGCTTTAGTTCTGCATTGTTTAATCAATGCTTGCTTTCAGACTGAAATGGCATCCCTGGAGAGTAAAATTGTGTCCGGGGAGTTGGCAGGGGAGGGAAATGGAGAAGACTTGTTGCATGCAAAGAGAAAAACATAGCAAATACATTTGGGGGTGGTGGTTTTCTGTAGTCTATTGTAGTGTTATGGCGTTTTAAAAGTAAACAGATATGTGCCTCAGCATTAATTTAGTTATGTAAGGAAAGGAAAAGCAGAAATAGCTAACTTCCACTATGCAGACAGGAAAAATAACCAAAACGAGTGGGGTGGGGTGTCATTGATTTTATGTAATATATGTATGGTATTCCAGTATGTTAAATAAGTCTTTATGTGTTTTAGTGCTATGCAAGGGTGACCTTTACCATTACCTTTAAAGGAGGTGGGGTGGAGGAGGAAGAGAGAAAGGAGGAGACACAAAGGAAAGGAGAAAGCTAAAATCAGAAAGACCTGATACAGGAAGAAAACTTAACAGGTGGGAGTTGTGAGTTCAGTTCTGACCAGGAATCAAGGTTGATTCATCCTTTCAGAGTTTGGTAAAATGAATACCCAGCATGTTGGGGGACAAAATGCTAACTAACTTGTGAACTACCTAGAGAGTACACTAACCACTATGGGGCATACCTGTCAAGAGCAGCTCCTGAGATTATGGGACCTGCACAGAAGTCTCTGCGCAGGTCCATTCTACCCATGCATAAAAGCCTTCTACGCATGCGTAGAAGTGACATGTGCAGAAATGTTCTGTGCAGGTCACTTCTATGCATGCTAGAAGGCTTTTACGCATGTGTAGAAGGCTTTTACGCATGCGTAGAAGGTTTTATGCATGCGTAGAATGGACCTGCGCAGAACCGTTCTGTGCAGGTAACTTCTACGCATGCGTAGAAAGCTTCTACGCATCCCCTTCTGCACAGAAGCCTTCTACGCATGTGTCGAAGGTTTCTACACATGCCTAGAAGGGTTCTACACATGCATAGAAAGGACCTGCGCAGAAGGGATGTGCAGTAACTCCTTTCTCCCCGCTGCCAAATTACGGGGTAGCGGCAGCTCCGGGTGGGAAATGGAGAAAATCAGCACTGAAATAAGGGAAATCCCAGCCAATCCGGGGTACTTGACAGGTATGCTATGGGGCAATATATACATGTGACTTTGCTTTGCTTTGCTTTGCTTTGCTTTGCTTTGCTTTGCTTTGCTTTGCTTTGCTTTGCTTTGCTTTGCTTTGCTTTGCTTTGCGAGTGTTGCTAAGCCAAAGCTGGGTAGAGGTTGACCAGCAGAAAACAGTCCCACAAGGAAACATTACCCAATGACACAAAGCATCTCCAGGTGGGGCACTTAGCCTGGTGGCTGGAGCTCTCAGGGTTCACTCCTACTTATGGCATCCAGATGTTGGAGGTGCTGGGATGCTCCACTTTGCATCACTAGTGCTCCTTTTTGAACCCCAATCAGGAATGCCATGTTTTTGGATCCACTCCCATCTATTTTGTTCCCAGTGCCTGTGGGCATATATTAGGCATAAAGAGGCCGGCGTGCTCTGCCCACCAGCCTCAGCGTCCTCCTCCATGGAGTTGGAGGGGGAGGGGGAGGAAAAGAGAACCCGCGCTGCCACCGCCAGCCCTGAAAGGAACACCTGCGCTGGCGGCAGGCATAAAGGGGCCGGTGTGCTCTGCCCACCAGCCTCAGCGTCCTCCTCCATGGAGGGGGAGGAGAGGAGACCCCGCGCTGCCACCGCCAGCCCTGAACAGAACACCTGCACTGGTGGCAGGCATAAAGGGGCCAGCGTGCTCTGCCCACCAGCCTCAGCGTCCTCCTCCGTGGGGTTGGAGGGGGTAGAAAAGAGACCCCGCGCTGCCACCGCCAGCCCTGAACAGAACACCTGCACTGGCGGCAGTCATAAAGGGGCCGGCGTGCTCTGCCCACCAGCCTCGGTGTCCTCTTTTTTGGATTCGGTCTGGCGGGGGTTGGGGGTGGGGGGAGATGCCTGGCTGCCTGAGGCATTTACCATCAACTGGGTGGCCAGATGTGCCTTCAATGGCCCCGTTGCCTTTGCCGCCGGACCTGGCCTCGTCCTCCCGCATGGAGACGAGAGAAGGAGGCAACTTGCTGTGGGGCGGCTTACCATTTTTGCTGCCGGAACCAAGGGTGTATTGTGGGTGGGGTAGGAAGAGAGGGAGCTGGTCCTGCCAGTCAGGAAGGAGGGGCAGCATTCCATCTAGGGGGGGTTTCAGGGACCCATATAGGTGTTGTGACGGACATGGGATGGTATGGTGGGTACCAAGGGACAGGCCACACTCGGGGAACGCAGGTCCGATGTTTAAGTGCGGTCCCTCGTTCCAGTCCCGCAGCTACATCTCTGGGCCCTGAGCAGCAGATCCAGAGTGACCCCATCCTTAGGCTGCTGCTGGTGAATGCCAGATCGGTCTGTAATAAGGCCCCCCTGATTCAAGATTCTATCCAGGAGGGGCGGGCCGACCTGGCATGCATCACCGAAACCTGGCTGACACCTGAGGATGGAGTACCTCTTTCGGACATGTGTCCAGCCGGGTTCGGTATTTGGCACCAGCCTAGAGGTGAGGGGAGGGGCGGTGGTGTCGCCATTGTTGCCAGGGAGTCATTGGGAGTTGCTAGGGCCACTGCTCCACAAGTGTCTGGTTGTGAGGCCCTGCTTCTATGGTTGGGCCCTAAGGGTCAGTTGGGGATCTTACTCCTGTACCTGCCCCCTTGCAGGGTAAGGGATGCCCTCCCTGAGCTCCTCGAGGCCACCTCAATGTTGGCGTTGGAGATCCCGAGGCTTATGGTTCTGGGGGACTTCAATTTGCCATCATTGGGGATGGCTTCTGAGGTGGCAAGGGAGTTCATGGCTTCCATGGCAGCCATGGGCCTGACTCAGGTAGTTCGGGGTCCGACGAGGGGCAGTGGTCACATGCCAGACTTAGTTTTCTTGTCAGAGCAGTGGCAGAGTGATCTGAGATTACAGGATTTAGTCATCTCACCTGTGCCATGGTCAGATCACTATCTGGTGACTCTTGACTTTCTGGGGGCGACACTTCATTGTAGGGAGGCAGGGCCTATTAAAATGGTCCGCCCTCGGCAACTAATGGATCCAGATGGATTCCAGAGGGAACTGGGGGATGTTCCTCTGGATCGGCTACACGATTCACCCGAGGCACTTGTCGACCTGTGGAACATGACGGCAACAGCAGCCTTGGATGAAATCGCGCCACTGCAGCCTCTCCACACCGGTGGGGTTAGGTCATCCCCGTGGTTCATGGATGAACTGCGGGAACTCAAATGGGCAAAGAGATGCCTAGAGCGCCGCTGGGTGAAGACCCAGGATGACTCCGATTGGACACTAGCTAGAGCTGCTATTAAGGCCTACCTAGTGGTGATGGGCGTGGTGAGGCGGCAATACTTCACCACCCTTATTGCCTCCGCTGATAATTACCCAGCCGCCCTGTTCCGGGTAACCAGGTCCCTCCTCGGTAGGGGGAGATCGGTGCCCGGTTGGCAGGGTTCAGCTGAGGACTTTGCTGACCATCTGGTGGAAAAAATCGATCAGATTCATTCAGGGCTGAATCCCTGCGTGGATGGGGAGGGTCGGGGGGCACCGGAGCACAGTCTTGCTGTACAATCTGGGATCAGTTTGATCCTGTTGTCCCTGATAAAGTGGACAGGCTCCTTGCAGCTGTGCATGCCACTACATGTCCTTTGGACCCCTGTCCCACCTGGTTGGTGAAAGCCTCCAAGGTGGTGACAGGTGGCTGGGTCGGGGTGATAGTAAATGCATCATTACGGGAGGGGGTATTTCCTGCACCACTAAAACATGCTTTGGTGCGCCCCCCTCCGGAAGAAAATATCCCTTGACCCAGCTGTCCTTAACAACTACAGGCTGGTTTCCAACCTGCCCTTTCTGGGTAAGGTTTTGGAGAAGGCGGTGGCACGCCAGCTGCAGAGTGTCCTGCAGGAAGCGGATTATCTAGACCCCTTTCAATCAGGATTCAGGCCTGGGTATGGTACGGAGACGGCATTGGTCACACTGATGGATGATCTCTGGCAGGAGCGGGACGGGGGTTATCCACACGTCCTTGCTCTTCTTGACCTCTCAGCGGCCTTTGATACCATCGACCACGGTATCCTTCTGGAACGGCTCAAAGGACTGGGGATCCAGAGCACCGTGTTGTCCTGGTTTTCCTCTTTTCTGGAGGGCCGTACCCAGTCGGTGTGCTTAGAGAGTGAGAGGTCCAGCCCTAGGCTCCTCAAGTATGGGGTGCCTCAGGGCTCGGTGCTCTCTCCTCTCCTATTTAACATCTACATGAAGCCATTCGTTCCCACAGGGTGCGGTACCATCAGTACACGGATACACCCAGTTGTAGATCTTGGCCCGTGGGGACCCCAGTGATGCTGCTGAAATCCTATTCGGATGCCTGGAGGCCATTGGGGTCTGGATGGGGGCCAATGGGCTTCAGCTGAATCCCAGCAAGACAGAGTGGCTGTGGATAAGGGGCCCCGTATTATCCAGGGAGCTACCATCTTTAGTACTGGATGGGGCTGTTTTGCCCCTGACAGACCCAGTGTGCAACTTGGGGGTCCTTCTGGACTCACGGCTGCTGCTAGAAGAACAGGTAGCGGCTGTGGCCAGGAGGGCTTTTGCCCAACTTCGGGTGATTCGCCAGTTGCGCAAGCTCCTGGACCGGGGCTCCTTGCTTATGGTCACCCACGCTCTGGTCACTTCCCGACTAGATTATTGTAATGCGCTCTACATGGGGCTGCCGTTGACAACCATTCAGAGGCTGCAGCTGGTCCAGAATGCGGCAGCCCAGGTGGTGATGGGATGCGGACGATATGCCCACGCCTCACCGCTACCTCGGGAGCTGCACTGGTTACCAGTTTGTCTCCGGGTGTAATTCAAGGTGCTGGTTTTGACCTTTAAAGCCCTATATGGCAGTGGGCCAGGATACCTTAGAGACCGCATCGTCCCAAGAGTGTCTGCCCATCCAACCAGAGCGGACCGGAGAGGCTCTCTAATAGTGCCATCAACTAGGGGAGCACATCTATCCAGCACCCGTAGGAGGGCCTTCTCCGTGTCCGCACCAACCCTCTGAAACCTCCTGCCAACAGATCTAAGATTTCAAAGAGAATTGCTGCCCTTCAGGAAAGGATTGAAGACCTGGCTGGCAGGGCAGGTGTGGGGCCCAAATGGGAACACGGTCCCCGCCTGCTGGCTTACATAAACAATTAAGAACTCTCTCTTCTTCTTTTTATAGTGGGTGGGATGGGTGGGTGGAATATGGGTCTTTTAAAGTGGGTGGGATATGGGACTTTTAAAGTGTTTTTATGTGTTTTAAGAACTTGTTGTAATGCCGCCCTGAGTCGGGTTCTGCCTGAGTGGGCGGCATATATAAATATGACTATTAAATTAAAATTGAATTAAATTAGGCCTTTGCAGCTGTCAAAGGCTGCTTCCAATGTCATCTTCCAAGTATGTTGAAAGGATAATGATCTCCTTCAGCATTTCAGATATTGAAATTAAACCCTTTCCCTACTCCTTTGTGAAGGGGCAAGGAATTGAAATAAAAAGACAATTAACTCTAGGTAGACAAACTATGAGAAATCTGAGGAACATAGTAAAAAGTAGAGACATCACCTTAAAAACAAAAATTCATATAGTCAAAGCAATGGTATTCCCGGTGGTAATGTATGGGTGTGAGAGCTGGACCATTAGGAAAGCTGAGCGCAGAAGAATAGATTCCTTTGAGATGTTGTGTTGGAGGAGAGTGTTGAGAGTCCCCTGGACAGCAAAGAGAACAAATAGGTCAATCGTAGAAGAAATCAACCCTGATTGTTCATTGGTAGGTCAAATAATGAAGATGAAGCTTAAATACTTTTGATATCAAATGAGAAGGGAGGATTCACTTGAGAAGGCCTTGATACTGGGAAAGGTGGAGGACAAAAGAAGAAGGGGCATCCAAAGATGAGATGGATGGATGGTGTGGTAGACACAGGTGGCACAGAGCTGGGCGGGTAGAGGAGGATGGGGGAGGACAGAGGTGCCTGGAGGGCAATGGTCCATAGGGTCGCAAAGAGTCGGAACAACAACGAGGAATTATATCTGATTGTTGTAGTACTGCATTAGTTAGGAGAAGATTATTATTTTTATTTTTCCCTATAGCATCGATTAGAACTGTGGGTGTGAGCAGTTTCTTCATCTGGACTGCAGAGGTAAACAAAGAATCCCTACTGAAGTAGTTTCTGTGAAGGTGGTATACTATAACCACATATAACATACGACATATATAGCAGCATATGACAACCTGTTGTGGCGTATCAAATTTGATAATCTCCTAGAAACCCTTGACTAATATTCAAACCTTTGAGATGGGTGTTGAGCATATGGATGTACTTTACCTCATATTCATGATGTGAGGATAGGTCATTTGTTTTGTTCAGACACAGTGGTTCCCACAGGGGGCTTCAATTCCCAGAAGCCTAAGTTAGTACATTGTCTGATCAGTTCTTTGGGGAATTGACTTAGGCTTCTGGGAATTGAAGTCCAAAAAGTAAAAGGTTGAGAAATACTGGTTTAGAGGAAGGAGTAAACTAAATGTGATTTAGCTACTCTTCAGTCCTTGGGAGAGTAAAAAACAAAGATCCCAGACCACCAGACAATGGGCAGTTTGGAAATGCTCACAAACCCACAAAATGCATTGCATCAGCAGGGAACAATGTTGTTCTAAGCAACTGGAAGCCAAGCAGAACAAAATTACAGTGACAGTGTAAAACTCCAGAAAATCAGGATTTTGACTTATTTTCACTTTGTTGACATAATTATTAGCTCTGCTTCATGTGGGAAAGGGTTGGTATCATGGGAGCTAGGAAAGCTGAACATATGCTCAATGTAAATGAGCTCTCAGTAAAGTGGTTCAGGATCTATTTTGAAAAATAACACTATACTACTTATCAGTGTGATTAAAGTCAATAGTAAACATTAAAAAACATGTATATTATGCTGGTGTCATATGTTTTACAGAAACTTATGTTTTTGTACTAGTTAATGTGTTTATTGGTAGTAGGTGTATTTATGTGAATTGGGGGTTAATTTTCCTTATGTATTCTTTTAGATATGTTAATATTGATTTAATGGTGCTCACAGACACATTTTTACCACTTTTTCTGTACAGGTCTACTTTACTCTTTTGCCGTTCTTAACTTCGGCCATGCCATCATAGTCTTTTGTTTGTTTGTTTTTGTTTCTCCACATATTCCAAAAACCTTGCAGTAAAATGAAAGCCATATGAAAGAATATTTTGATCAAAATACTGTAAATATCTGAACTGATGGGGGAGGAGGGATTCCTGTTTCTATCTGAAGGTGTTTCCCCCATTATCAATATTACCCAAAATGTCTGATAGACATTTATTTTCTTATTGAATGCCAGTCATGTGTCACTCTTAAACCCCTGAAAATTGACTTTCAGAATCGTCATCATCAGCTGCTACTCGTATCTGAGTATACATTTTTTTCCTGGAAATCATTTTCACAGAAGAATGACAAACAAGAAAAATGCCATAAGCGTGAATTTGTTTAAGGTGGAGCCAAGCTTGCCATGAAGTGACCCACACACTGTTATCACGGAACTATCTCCTGTGGCACATATGAAATGGGACATGCAAGATTTAACCCTGGGACTGCAATGGACTACACCTTCACAGCCAGTCCATCTGGCATGGCCTCTTCCACCTCCATGACAATTGGGAATCAGAATAGTGAAGTGGTTCATCCTCCCCTCATTTTGACTTTTGGCCCAATATGATAGTTTCTAGTGGCCCCTTTAGGGAGTCAGGTTATTTACCGCTGCCCAACACTCAGTGTTGAGTCGCTGGCTGTAGGGTCTACTCCATTACCATACTGGGATGTCTGTCCAGACATCTTTCAGAATATATAAGAGGCAGCACTACTTTTTAGCAAGAAAAAACTAACCTTTTGTCTTGGTATATGCAACTGTTCTGGCATGCCTTCTTAGATGGGGATAGCTGTTGTTACTCTTTCCCCTTTTGTTGTTGTTGTTCAGTCGCACAGTCGGTTCCGACCCTTTGCGACCCTATGGACCATTGCTCTCCAGGCGCCTCTGTCCTCCACCATCCCCCTCAGCCCTCCCAGCTCTGTGCCCATTGTGTCTACAATGCCATCTAGCCATCTCATCCTTGGCCTCCCCCTTCTTCTTTTGCCCTCCACCTTTCCCAACATCAATGCCTTCTCAAGTGAATCCCCCCTTCTCATTTGATGTCCAAAGTATTTTAGCTTCATCTTTACTATTTGACCTTCCAGTGAGCATTCAGGGTTAATTTCTTCTAAGATTGACCTATTTGTTCTCCTCGCTGTCCAGGGGACTCTCAAAACCCTCCTCCAACACCACATTTCAAAGGCATCTATTCTTCTGCGTTCAGCCTTCCTAATTGTCCAGCTCTCACATCCGTACATTACTACTGGGAAAACCATTGCTTTGACTATTCTAATTTTTGTTTTCAGTGTGATGTCTCTGCTTTTCACTATGTTCCCCAGGTTTCTCATTGCTTGTCTCCCAAGAATCAGTCGCCTTTTTATTTCATGGCTACAATCCCCATCTGCCGTGATCTTTGATCCTAGAAAAGTGAAATCTGTCACTGCTTCTACTTCTTCCCCATCTATCTTCCAGGAACTGATTGGGCCTGTTGCCATTATCTTGGTTTTCTTGATATTGAGTCTCAAGCCAGCTTTTGCACTCTCCTCCTTCAGCCCAATCAAGAGATTCTTTAGGTCTTCCTCACTTTCTGCCATTAGGGTTGTATCGTCTGCATATCTCAGATTGTTGATGTTTCTCCCAGCGATTTTAATCCCATATTGTGATTCCTCCATCCCTGCACTGCGCATTATGTGCTCTGTGTATAGGTTGAATAAGCATGGTGACAAAATGCAGCCTTGTCTTACTCCTTTTCCTATTCCAAACCACTCTGTCATTCCATGTTCTGTCCTAACTGTTGCTTCTTGGTTCATGTACAGATTTCTCAGGAGGCATATGAGGTGCTCTGGTATTCCCATCTCTTTAATTACTTGCCACATCTTGTTGTGGTCCACACAGTCAAATGCCTTAGTGTAGTCAATAAAACAGAAGTAAACTTGTTTCTGGTATTCCTTTGTTTTCTCCATGATCCAGCGTATGTTGGCAATGTGGTCTCTAGTCCCCCTGCCTCTTCTGAAACCTGCCTGCACCTCTGGTAATTCTCTTTCCACATGCTGCTGAAGTCTATCCTGTATTATCTTGAGCATCACCTTACTGGCGTGTGGGATGAGCGCGATTGTTCGATAATTTGAACATTCTTTGGCATTGCCCTTTTTTGGGATTGGGACGTATACTGATCTTTTCCAATCCTGTGGCCATTGTTTTGTTTTCCAAATCTGCTGGCATATTGAATGCAGTAATTTGACGCCGTCATCTTTTAGCGCTTTAAAGAATTCAACTGGGATACCATCATCTCCACTCGCTTTGTTGTTTGCAGTGCTCTTTAGGGCCTTTATGACTTCACTCTCCAGGATGTCTGGCTCAGGTTCTACTTCTTCATCATTGTGATTGTCAGGAGTGTTGAGATCCTTTTTGTAGAGTTCCTCTGTGTACTCTTTCCATCTTTTCTTAATCTCTTCTGCATCAGCTAGCTCCTTTCCGTCTTTGTCCCTTATCATGGTCATTTTTGCTTTAAATGTTCCCTTAATTTCCCCAATTTTTTTGAAAAGATCTCTGGTTCTGCCTCTTTTGTTGTTTTCCTCCATTTCTCTGCACTGTTCTTTTAGGTAGTTTTCCTTATCTCTCCTTGCTTTTCTTTGAAATTCTGTGTTCCAATGATTGTAGTTTTTCCTTTCTCCTTTGACTTTTGCGTTCCTTCTTTCCTTTGCTATTTTAAGAGCCTCATCAGACAACCACTTTGCTTTCTTACTCTTCTTTTCTTTTGGTATGGTTTTCTTTGCTGCTTCCTGCATGATGTCCCTCATCTCTGTCCATAATTCTTCTGGCACTCTATCTATTAAGTCTAAGCCATTGAATCTATTCATCACCTCCACCGCGTATTCTTTAGGGATGCTGTCTAGGTGATATCTTTCTGGTCTCCATGTTTTCCTTATTTTCTTTAGTCTAAGCCTGAATTTTGCGATCAATAGGTTGTGATCTGAGCCACAGTCTGCTCCAGGTCTTGTTTTTGCTGACTGTATGGAGGTTCTCCATCTTTGGCTGCAGAGTATGTAGTCAATTTGGTTTCGGTGTTGGCCATCTGGTGATGTCCATGTGTAAAGTCGCCTCTTGTGTTGCTGGAAGAGAGTGTTTGCTATGACCAGTGCGTTCTCTTGGCAGAACTCTATCAATCTTTGCCCTGCTTCATTCTGTACTCCAAGACCAAATTTGCCTGTTATTCCCTCCACTTTTTGATTTCCTACTTTGGCATTCCAGTCTCCTAATATAATTTGGACATCATTTCTTGGCGTCTGTTCTATGAGGTGTTGTAAGTCCTCATAGAACTGGTCCATTGTGGCTTCATCTGCACCAGTGGTTGGTGCGTATATTTGGATCACAGTAACATTGAAGGGTTTGCCCTGAATTCTTACTGACATCATTCTGTCATTTTTGAGATTGTATCCCATTACTGCTTTTCTCACTCTTTTATTGACAATTATGGCTACTCCATTTCTTCTAAGGTTTTCTTGCCCGCAGTAGTAGATATGATGGTTTCCAGAGCTGAATTCACCCATCCCTGTCCATTTTAGCTCACTGATGCCCAAGATGTCAATGCTTATTCTTTCCATCTCACTTTTTACCACTTCCAGTTTTCCTTGGTTCATTGATCTCACATTCCATGTCCCTATACATATTATTTTAGATTTCTCATTTTTTCATATTCTTTCTGTCTCAGATACAAAGAAATTTGCAAGTCTTGGTAAATTCTGCAAATTAAATGAACTGACATCCCCGTCTGTCTGTAAAGTTGCTCAGTTTGAATAAATGTGGGTATTCTCAAAAGTGAGAGAACTATCCTGAATCTGCATTCTACCCAAATGTTAAAAATGAGAACCTTGTCAGAAAAAAAGATGTGGAAATCTTGCTTCACCACTACCACAATTCAAAATATATAGGCATTTGGCTGCAGATTTTGTAGAATTAAACCCTAGGCTTGGATGGATGAATCCACCAGTTCTGTTTTCTCCTTTGTTTGGATTTTTTCAAACTCAAAAAGAATAAAATTTTCAATAAATTTATGTAAAAAATCCAAAGTGAAACCCAATTGATACCATTCCTTTTGACATAAACAAAATCCATATTTTTCATAGGTAAAAAAGATGAAGGCAAATATTGTGAGCTCACAAAGGCTGGCAACAATTTAAATTATTTGTAATGTCTTCTCTATTATTCTCGTTCTCCAGATCAGAATCAAAACTGGCAAGAGAAAATAACATCAGAGGCAAAGAGCTTTTACCTCTTCACCTCTCAGTTGAGCTGCTCTTTGGTACCCAAGGTTGTCATGCATTGTTCTTTCCTCCACTGCAAAAGGAAGAATAAAAACAAGACACTGGTTTCTTGACAAAATAATTTATATGAAAATATAACAATGTATGTGATGACAGGCTGTGTAGGTAAATGCTTTTTCCTTGCAGAAGAGTGAGTACAATCTCAGGAATGGTTGATTACTGAAGTAAAGGTGGGAGAGAAGAAGAAGACATCTGAGAAAGCAAAAAATAATAATAACCCAGAGCTAGTACCCAGTACTCCTATTTAAAAGTTCAATGCCAGGTTTGGGTAATTCTGCCTTTACAACAATATCTTTAGCACAAATATATAATATTTGTAAGTCCAAAATATTAAACAACAGGTATCTATAAGCTTCCTGCAGATAACAGTGTGGTGAAAGTCTTAAAAGTATGTAGGAGCGTGCATTGTAAAAAGTGGATAGGCAGATCGCCACTGTGCTTGTGGGATCGATAGCACTGCAAAGCCAAGTCCCAAGCAATGAAAACTGACTTACCAGTAGGCCCTTTTAAACAGCTTGCCTTTTATCTCCAGTTAGGCTGTCAAATACGGACCTGGAGAGCTTCCGATTCATTGTTCCAAATACTATACTGCAAGTATTAAGAAGAGATAATACAGTCGCATAACTGCGTGCTCTTCTTCTTCATGATTATTCATGATAAAATGTTGCATAGTTCTTTAACAATTGCTGAAAATGGATGAGAGATCATTTTGTATAGGAGAGGCAGCTTGGAGAGTAAAAGCACCCCAGCCATACTACTCATCGAAGAGTCTATGAGAAATAATTAATAATAACCAGTCTAGAATTCATTCCTACTTATTAACAGCAATACCCAACAGAGTGAAATTTTCAATTCCAAGTTAGCATAGAGATATATTGATTTCTACATCTACAGTATATTATTGCTTCTCAGCCTTTTAGCTAAGATCAAGTGTATATCTATATCTGACATTCCAGAGCGCTCTCTCTCACTCTCTCTCTGTGTCTTCTTTTTAATTGAGATGCAAAAATACATTTTACATCTCTCAGTGGAAGATGCAAAATGCAGGAAAACACAGCAACAAAAAGCTTATTCTGTTGATTTTTTTAAAAAAGAAAAGGCATATGTCCCAATGAGTTTTTGCTTTCTCCACTCTTCAAAAGCAAGGTGAGCTCATTGCAACAACCCCTGCTCTACCACTCCCATGAAATACATCCACTCCAGTTCACTCTGCTAACTTTCCCTCAAGCAGCCAGCATCAAACCAGCCAAAACAAACAAACAAACAAACATAAGACTTTCATATCAAGCAATACAACAAGCATCAAACCACCATCTGCCATTCTCCATGGACTTTCATTCTGCCTCCTTCTCTCCACAGGCTTTTCTCACTCCACAGTCTTTCTTTGAGTTATGTACCTTTTATCATTATTATTATACATTTTTGTTATTGCTTTTCCCTCTTTTGACTGGTGTGAGCAGCCCCTACTAACCACTTTGAGAAGCCCCACCAGGCTATCTGACCCCATCCAACAGGCCCAAGGGAGCCCAGGAGAAAGGCAGCCACTCAAAACAGTACCCACTAAGGATGCACCACCAAAGGTGGAGGAAGAGCAAGCTTCCTGATGTGGGACAAGTGAATAAGAATTCAACAGCAGGAATAAGAGGGATTTACAAGGGTTTAGGGTCATCATTGTCACCCACATTAAATGTTGTGTTCTGTAAAGCAGTGCCTTTAACAATGTACCTTTACCATGTGTTATCAATGTAACCTTTCTGTGTGCAACATTATAACCATCACCTGTATCAATGTAAGCCTAATAAGGGGACGCGAGCTAGTGACCACCAGAGGGCAGTAGCGAGCGTCCAGCTCTAATGGATCATAGCCACCTGGTTCAGCAGCGCGGGAAGATTCCCCGCGACTTCCTCACCTGGTCAAGAAGGGCGTGACCTCCCACGACGTCACGCAGGCAGCAACCAATAGTCTGTCAACGAGCCACATTCAAATGTATAGCCAGCTGTATATATTGAGCTACCCATCCGCCATTACCACATGTTCCTCCGGATCATCATGCAATAAACCTGTGTTAAGCCAACCCTTCGGCTGTTTCATTGTCTTTGGTCCCTTACACTAAATTGGCGACGAAGGTGGGATATGGCAGCCCACGGGACCAAGACATGCGCCGGTTTCGAAATCAGGAAACCGGGCGACTGGGAGATCTTCGAGATTGACTTCCAGGCCGCACTGATCGAGTCCGAAGTTACGGAAGAGGCGAAGAAAAGGGCCATCTTCACCAGAATGCTCGGACAAGAAACAAAAAGGACCTTGGTGGACCTGATTGCACCAAGGAGGGTGAGCGAATTCAAGGCCAAGGAACTCATGCAGTTGCTGCGTGAGCACGTCCGGCCCGCCACGGCGATGTTTCCCGCTCAGAATGCGTTTTGGAGGCGAGTCCAAGCGCCCGGGGAGATGGTCGCTGCGTTCATGGCGGCCCTGCGGATGGCGGCCGGCCCGTGCAAGTGGGAGAACGTCGAGATCACCCTCCGAGACTGTGTGCTGTGCGGCCTGAACGACGCCGAAACCCAGCGTACATTAATGAACCAAGAGCCGCCTCCCACGTTGCAGGAGGTCGTTAGAGCGGCCCAGGCCGCAGAAGCTACGAAGGCCGGGGTCCAAGAACTTCAGGACTGGTGGCCAAAGTCGAGCAAGGCAGAGGCGGCCCGCCTTGCAAAGTCGAGCAAGGCACAGGCGGCCCGCCGAACTTCGAGGTCGTCCGCAGAGAGCAGCGACGACGAGGACGTACAGAGGGTCCGGAAGGAGAGCCGACGATGCGACGGCTGTGGTGCGGCCCACAACCGCGTGAAATGCCCCTTCCGGGAGGCCGAGTGCCACAACTGCGGCCGCCGCGGGCACATCGCCAAGGTGTGCAGGAAGAAGCGCGAGTCCCGGAGGAGCTCCCCAGACCGTTCCGCGGGACGAGACCGCCCAGCGAGACCCAAAGATGGCGCCCAGGCCACCCGGAAGCAGGACGGCGTGGGCCACATCGCCGACGGCAGCGAGGACGACGCCCCAGTGTTCAGCGTGTCTACGGGACACCCCCGCTACTTTGTTGAGGTACTAGTCCAAGGGGTGCCCATTAGGATGGAAATTGACTCGGGGTCCTCATATTCAATCATTTCCCAGAGGGAGTTTTTCGGAATTGCCCCCCAAAAGCGGCCCAAGCTCAAAGCTTTGAGGGCCACGCTACGGGACGTGCAAGGGAACAGTATTCCAGTGTTGGGGGTTGGAGAATTTCAGGTCAAATTCAAGGAGCACGCCGCGTCCCTTCCCCTGGTCGTGCTCAAGGGAGGAAATTGCAGCCTCCTCGGGACTCAATGGTTCCAGCCCCTGGGGTTGTTCATTGGGGGGGTGCATGCCGTGGGGATGCACGCTGTTGGGACTGATCCAATTCAGGAGGTGTGCGAGGCGCACCCCGAAGTCTTCAAAATGGGACTGGGGAAATTCAAGGGGCCCCCAGTGACTTTCGACCTGGACCCGGAGGTCCGCCCTGTTCGCCTAAAACCACGCCGGGTGCCGTTCGCACTTAAGGACAAATAGAGGCGGAGCTGGACAAATTGGTGGGTCAGGGGATTCTTGTGCCTGTAGACTCTGCGGAGTGGGAAACTCCAATTGTAACTGCTCTAAAAGCCAATGGGGAGGTTCGTATATGCGCCGACTACAAGTGCACCATCAACAAGGCGATCCGCCCGAATGCATATCCGGTGCCGGTAGTCAGCCATCTGCTGGCCAGGTTACACGGGGGGAAATGTTTCGCTAAGCTCGACTTAGCACAGGCCTACCAGCAGCTTACGGTGTCCCCTGCCGCAGCTGCTGCGCAGACCATAGTCATCCATAAGGGGGCGTTCCAGGTGACGCGCCTCCGATTCGGCGTGAATTCGGTGCCAGGAATTTTCCAGTCACTCGTGGAACGCCTCCTGAAGGGACTGGAGGGGGTGTTGCCTTATTTTGATGACGTGTTAATAACGGGGGGGAGTCGGGCTGAATTGGCCAAGAGGTTGGGGAAGGTCCTGACGATATTCGAAAAGGCGGGTCTGAGGTTGCGAAAGGACAAATGTGTCTTCTTCGCAACCGAGGTTGAATTCCTATGGTTTTGTGTGACTCCTGAGGGGATAAAACCATCCAAGTCTAAGGTGGCAGCCATCAAGAAAGCCCCCCGCCCCACCTCCAAGGCCGAGTTGCAGTCGTTCCTAGGGCTGCTCAACTTTTACCACTCCTTCCTCCCCCGGAAGGCAGCAGTGGCTGAACCGCTACACAAGCTGTTAAAGAAGGAACAGGCATGGAAGTGGGGCGTTGACCAAGAGAGGGCATTTAGTGAGCTGAAAGGCCTCCTGGCGTCCGATGCCATACTGACCCACTTCGACCCCAAACGCCCAGTAGTTCTGATCTGTGATGCATCTCCAGTGGGGGTGGGGGCGGTGCTGTGCCACGTGCTGGAGAACGGAAGGGAGGCCCCGATAGCATTTTACTCCAGGTCCCTGTCCCAAACAGAGAGAAACTACGCACAGACGGACAGGGAGGCATTAGCGATAGTCTCGGGGACAAAAAAATTTCACGATTTTCTGTATGGCTGCCCCTTCACCATTGTGACGGACCACAAACCCCTGCTAGGCATTTTTACCGCGGATAGGCCCACCCCTCAAATCCTGTCCCCAAGGATGCTCAGGTGGGCCATTTTTCTCAACGCGTATCAGCACGCGTTAGTTTACCGGCCCGGGAAAGAGATCAGCCATGCGGACGCCCTATCTAGGTCTCCCCTTCCCCTAACGCCCAGCCAGGTGAGCATGGGGGAGCGGGACCATCAGGTTCTCATGATAGAGGTGCTGGATTCGCCCCCCGTAGTGCCCGCCGACATTGCCAAATCGACAGAGAAAGACAAAACGTTAGCGACAGTAAGCTCCTGGCTACAGAAAGGATGGCCCGCATCCTCCCCAGCGGAGGAGTTCGCTCCATTCTTCCGAAAAAAGCTAGAACTGTCCCTAGAGAGGGGGTGTCTCTTGTGGGGGCAGCGGGTGGTGATTCCCACTTCCCTTCGGCCGCGGGTGCTCAAACTGCTTCACGTCAGCCACCCCGGCATCGTGCGATCCAAGGCGCTGGCCCGCAGTTACTTCTGGTGGCCCCAGCTAGACGCCGACATCGAGCACATGGTCGGCACTTGTGGAAGTTGCCAATGCTCCAGACCAGAGGAGGCCCGCCTTCCCCACAGGGAATGGGACGCGGCTAAGGGGCCGTGGTCCCGGGTGCACGTTGATTTCGCGGGCCCGTTCAGAGGCACCCTGTTCCTCCTCGTAGTGGACGCTTTCTCCAAATGGTTGGAGGTTATCCCAGTCACGAGCACCTCCTCGGCCCAGACCATTAGGCATTTGCGGAGGCTCTTTTCCACGTTCGGCATACCCGACACGTTAATTAGCGACAACGCTAGTTGTTTTACGTCCTCCGAGTTTAGGGCATTCATGGAGATTAACGCCGTTCGGCATATCACCTCCGCCCCTTTTCACCCGGCCACCAACGGCCAAGTAGAGCGCCTCGTCCGCACCACGAAGGACGCGTTGCGGCGCATGGGCCCAGGGGATCTGAACCTGCAAGTGTGTCAGTTTCTGCTAGGGTACAGGGTAACCCCATTGGCGTCAGGATACTCCCCCGCAGAGCTCTTAATGCGCAGGAAGCTGACCACCATCCTTACTAGGCTAGACCCCACGAGGGTAGAGGGCAAAGGAAGGAACATCGGGCTGGAAGTTACAAAGAGTTTCAGCATAGGCGCCCCCGTGCATTGCAGGAATTACGCCAGCACGGGCCCAGCCTGGGTGCCGGGCGTAGTCGTGGAACAAACCGGCCCCGTGTCGTACCGCGTGGAAACCAGCACAGGGCTCCTATGGAGGCGGCACGCAGACCAGCTCCGACGCAGGGTCTCCGATGAGCAGGACACGGGTCACGCAGGAAATAAGTCAGCGTTAGGGTTCTCCCCCACCCGTTTAGCCCAAGGGGGAGGAGAAGGGGACCGTGGGCCCCCACCAAGGGGGGAGGAGGATATCCTCGTAGATACCATGGGGGATCTTTCCGAGGAGGAGGAACCCGACCGCATACATATCGCGCGGAAAGTCCCCACAAACGCGGGTACCCCTACCAACTTAGATTTTGATTTTCAGAACCGGGGGGGTTTTCGGAGTGGTCCCCCACCCGTCCAAGCGAGAAGAGGGGTTTTTCGTTAGTCCCGACGGCCCCCGGTCTGCCCACAATGGAGTTTTTCCCTTCCCCTAAGGCCGCCAGACAGCGGCAAGCCACTAACAAGTCTCCCTCTCCCTTTTCAGGACAAGGGACCAGGGAACAAAGAAGCAGTAACGCCCCTGGGGGGGTAGCCCTCTTCACGGCCCAAACGCACATGCAACAAGCCATCTTGGCTGAGAGACTTCGTCCCATCCTAGGGGGGAGGGATGTTGTGTTCTGTAAAGCAGTGCCTTTAACAATGTACCTTTACCATGTGTTATCAATGTAACCTTTCTGTGTGCAACATTATAACCATCACCTGTATCAATGTAAGCCTAATAAGGGGACGCGAGCTAGTGACCACCAGAGGGCAGTAGCGAGCGTCCAGCTCTAATGGATCATAGCCACCTGGTTCAGCAGCGCGGGAAGATTCCCCGCGACTTCCTCACCTGGTCAAGAAGGGCGTGACCTCCCACGACGTCACGCAGGCAGCAACCAATAGTCTGTCAACAAGCCACATTCAAATGTATAGCCAGCTGTATATATTGAGCTACCCATCCGCCATTACCACATGTTCCTCCGGATCATCATGCAATAAACCTGTGTTAAGCCAACCCTTCGGCTGTTTCATTGTCTTTGGTCCCTTACACTAAATTAAATGAAGCAGAGATTTGGGGAGAGGCAGGGAAGACCCCATTTCTGCACTTCTGCACATAGGGATAGAATATGAGTGGAGCCACCTTCTACCACACACCCACTCAGCTAAGGACCTGAGGCCCTAGCAATACACAACCACAGATATCCAGAACTTCCCCACTCTTGGTGTCCTCACTGCCCGCAACTGACTGCAACCCAACTTCAGTGCTGGGGATGCAAGCAACAATAGGAGTAGCAAAGGAGGGTCTAGGAAGAGCAATGGCCTGGAGCTTGGAGATGCATCCAAGCTCCAGGCCATCACCCTTCACTACCAACCTTGCTTAAAATAACTACATCTCAGATTAAGACTCATATCCATTCCCACTTCTCTAGAACTGGACTTTCAGAGCTCCCAGTAAAGTCCAGTGTGGCCCCAGCTGGACATATTGTGCCCTCGGGGGTTACTGCTAGAAACTAAAGCCCTGGGAAAATAAGGGAAGAGGCTGTTGAGGTTGATTCAATTCCTTTAATAAAGGCTGCTGTGAGTAGAAAAATCAAGCTGGAGCCCATGGTGTTATTGCTTGGAGACTCCTGAGCCATCTGTTGATTTTAAATTTTTTTTAAAAAAAAAATCTCTCTTTTTTCCTTTCCTTTTCCTTTCTTTTTTATATGAATTTAAGATTTTGCATGGGTATCACCATACTGTTGATTATATGTTGTTATGTGCAGCCTTGTAGGGTTTTAAGCTTTAATGTGTAAATTGCCAAGAGTAGTGCTTGTACTAATGGTTGGTCTAATAAATAAATATTGATATAAGAAAGATAAGAGGAAGTATAAGTCCTTCTAGCCTACCAAACTGGTAATGTAGGGAGCCATTACTGTCTTCTATTTCTTGAGAACAAAAGCAAAATGTTTCCTTTGTCCTTCCTGAATGAGGATCAAGAGAAAAATATGAGATGGAAGGGAAGTAACATTAACAATCCCAAGAATATCATTCCAGGTTGAAGGAAACTCATCATAGGTCAGAACATGTGCCATCCGACTTCGATTATTGGTGGGAGATTATGATCCTTTGTGTTTTTAATTGTACCACTCCTCATTGTCTTATCCATTTTTAATACCACTAGCGCTTGTGGTGCTGTTGTAGTGCCAATAAAGGTGTATGTATGCATGTATTCATGTATGCATTCATAACAAATCAGTCAGTCCTGAAGGAAATCAAACCTGACTGCTCACTGGAGGGACAAATACTGAAGCTGAAACTCAAGTACTTTGACCACCAAATGAGAAGAGAGGATTCATTAGAGAAGGTCTTGATGGTGGGAAAGATCGAACACAAAAGGAGAAGGGGACAGCAGAGGATGAGGTGGGATGGATGGCATCATTGATGAGATGGACGTAAACCTGTGTGGGCTGCAGAAAATGGCAGAGGTCAGAGGAGCCTGGTGTGCAATGGTACATGGAGTCACAAAGGGTCAGACTTGACTCTATGGGTGTTATGTATGCATATCAATGTACTGTAAAGCTATCAAGATATAAATGTTCCATCACAATTACAATGTATCTCAGCTGAAAGGAACGCGAGCAAGCAACCCCTCGGGGCAGCTGCGAGCGTTCAGCCTCACATGGTTCACATTGCTCAATCACGGACAGCCGCGGGAAATGCCTCCGCATTCAGCAGAATGAAGATACTCGCATTCAGCAGAATGAAGATACTCGCATTCAGCAGGAAGAAGATACAACTGCGAGAGTAAGGCGTGCCTGGGCGAGGCCACGCCGACAGTAGCCAATGAGCTACCGTGCTGCAAGTTTCAAATGTATAGTCCTCAGTATATAATGAGATGTACCACCACCATTACCCCCATGCTTCACCGGAACACCATGCAATAAAACTGTGTTAATCCAACCCTTCGGTTGTTCTGTTGTCTTTGGTCCCATACACTAAATTGGCGACGAAGGTGGGATATGGCTGCCCACGGGACCAAGACATGCGCCGGCTACGAGATCAGGAAGCCGGGAGACTTGGAGCTGTTTGAGATAGACTTCAACGCAGCGCTGGTGGAGCTCGAAGTCTCAGATGAGGCCAAGAAGAGGGCCATTTTCGTCCGCATGCTCGGACACGAGACCAAGAGGACCTTGGTGGACCTGATCGCGCCGAGGAAGGTGGGCGACCTCAAAGCCACAGAGCTCCTGGCGGCGCTGCGCGCCCATCTCCGGCCAGCGATAGCGATGTTCCCCGCTCGGAGCGCGTTCTGGAGGCGAGTCCAGGCGCCCGGGGAATCGGTCGCCGAGTTCGCCGCGGCCCTGCGGCTGGCCGCCGGCCCATGCAAGTGGGAGACCCCAGAAGTCACCCTCCGGGACTGCCTGCTCTGCGGTCTGAGGGATACCGAGACTCAGCGCGCGCTGATGAAAAAGGAGCCGCCTCCCACGTGGCAACAAGTCCTCGACACGGTGCAGGCCGCGGAGGCCACGACTGCCGGGGTGCAAGAGCTTCAGGACTGGCGCCCGAAGCCCGCCAAGGCAGAGAGCTCGGTGCGCGCGGCCCGGCGAGTTTCGAACTCGTCTGCGGAGAGCAGCGACGACGAGGACGTCCGGAGGGTCCAGAGAGAGGGCCGGCGCTGCGACGGCTGCGGCGCCGCCCACGCCCGCGCCAAATGCCCATTCCGCAAGGCCGAGTGCCACAACTGCGGCCGGCGCGGGCACATCGCCAAGGTCTGCCGGAAACGGCGCGAGGCCACTAGGAGTTCTCCAGACCGCTCGGCGAGGCAGGACCGCACCACGAGGCCAAAGGACGGCACCCGGACCACGAGGACGTGGGATGGCGTAGGGCGCATCTCCGACGACAGCGAGGACGACGCTCCGGTTTGCAGCGTTTCCACGGAGCACCCCCGTTACTTCGTTGAGGTAGTAATACAAGGGGCCCCTGTTAGAATGGAGGTGGACTCGGGTTCGTCATACTCTATTATTTCCCAGGGAGAGTTCATGAAAATCGCCCCCCGCGTGCGGCCCAAGCTCAAAGCGTTGAGGGCCACACTGAAGGACGTGCAAGGGAACCGCATCCCAGTGTTGGGGGTTGGGAAGTTCCAGGTCCAGTTTAAAAAGCACACCGCAACGCTTCCCCTAGTCGTCCTCAAGGGAGGAAAATGCAGCCTCCTCGGGACTCAATGGTTCCAGCCCCTGGGGTTGTTCATTGGGGGGGTGCACGCCGTGGGAGCACACGCCACCGGGACTGATCCAATACAGAGCGTGTGCGACGCGCACCCCGAGGTTTTCAAAAAGGGGCTCGGAAAATTCAAGGGCCCCCCAGTGACTTTCGACCTGGACCCTGGAGTACGTCCAATCAGACTTAAACCGCGCAGAGTGCCTTTCGCACTAAAGGACAACATAGAGGCGGAGTTGGACAAATTGGTGGGCCAGGGGATTCTTGTTCCTGTTGATTCTGCGGAGTGGGAAACTCCAATTGTAACAGCGCTCAAGGCCAACGGGGAGGTCTGCATATGCGCTGATTACAAGTGCACCATCAATAAGGCGATCCGCCGTAATGCTTATCCGGTGCCGGTAGTCAGCCACTTGTTGGCCAGGTTACACGGGGGGAGGTGTTTCGCTAAACTCGACCTGGCCCAAGCCTACCAGCAACTCCCGGTGACCCCCGCCGCAGCTGCTGCACAGACCATAGTCACCCACAAAGGGGCGTTCCAGGTATCGCGCCTCCAATTCGGCGTGAATTCGGCGCCCGGGATTTTCCAGTCACTCGTGGAACGCCTCCTGAAGGGGTTAGAGGGGGTGTTACCCTACTTTGATGACGTATTGATTACAGGGGGGAGCCGGGCCGAATTAGCAAGCAGGTTGGGAAGGGTCCTGACAATATTCGAGAAAGCGGGGTTGCGGTTGCGGAAGGACAAATGCGTTTTCTTCGCAACTGAGGTTGAGTTCCTAGGGTTCCGTGTTACTCCCGAGGGAATCAGGCCATCCCAATCCAAGGTGGCCGCCATCAAGAAGGCCCCTTGCCCCACCTCCAAGCCCGAGTTGCAGTCGTTCCTTGGACTGCTCAACTTTTACCACTCCTTCCTTCCGCGGAAGGCAGCAGTAGCGGAACCGCTACACAAATTGTTAAAAAAGGACGAGGCATGGAAGTGGGGCGATGACCAGGAGAGGGCTTTCAATGACCTGAAGCGACTCCTGGCATCAGATGCGGTACTGACCCATTTCAATCCCAAACGCCCAGTGGTCCTGATATGCGATGCATCCCTGGTGGGGGTGGGGGCGGTGTTATGCCACGTACTGGAGAACGGGAGGGAGGCCCCGATAGCGTTCTACTCTAGGTCCTTGTCCCAAGCGGAGAGGAACTTTGCCCAGACAGACAGGGAAGCACTAGCGATAATTGCGGGGACTAAGAAATTTCATGATTTTGTGTACGGCCGCCCCTTCACCATAGTGACTGACCATAAGCCCTTGCTAGGCATTTTCACCGCAGATAAGCCCACACCCCAAATCCTGTCCCCGAGAATGCTCAGGTGGGCCATTTTTCTCAACGCGTATCAGCACGCGTTGGTATACCGGCCCGGGAAGGAGATCAGCCATGCGGATGCCCTGTCAAGGTCCCCCATTCCCCGGGATTGCTGCCACGTGGGCGAGGTAGAGAGGGACCACCAGGTCTTAATGATAGAGGTCCTAGACTCCCCTCCAGTAGTACCGGCCGACATCGCTAAAGCGACCGGCAAGGACAAAACGCTGGCCACAGTTTGCTCCTGGGTACAGAAAGGGTGGAACATAGGGGTGGAACCCTCAAAGAGTTTCAGCGTAGGCGCCCCGGTGCACTGCAGGAACTACGCCAACGCGGGGCCAGCCTGGGTGCCGGGCACCGTAATAGCACAAACCGGCCCCGTCTCATACCGCGTGGAGACCAGTACAGGTTTCCTGTGGAGGCGACACGTGGACCAACTCAGGCGCAGGGTTCCCGGAGAGCAGGACGGAGACGAAAATAGCGTCGAATCAGCGTTAGGGTACTCCCCCACCCGCTTAGCCCAAGGGGGAGGAAAAGGGGAACATGGGTCCCCACCAAGGGGGGAGGAAAGGGAATCGATCCACAGAGATCTTTTGCGGGAGTCCGCGGCGGAAAGGAAGAGCCCCGTCCACACACATACCTCTTGGAAGTTTCCCCGAGACACAGACGCCCATAGAAGTTTAGACGTTGATTTACAGTACCAGGGGGAGTTAGCGGAGTGGTCCCCCACCCGTCCTAGCGAAAAGAGGGGTTTCAGTTCAGCCCCTGGTACTTCCAGTCCCAGTAGCCCCTGTGAGTTAGAATGCAATATAGCGCCAATTTCCCGGAGACCGACACCCCCAAGACAAGGAGGCAGCAGCGAGTCCGCCCACCACAGTCTCAAGGTCCCCCGAGCGGGGATCAGAAGGTAGCAGAACCTCAAGGGTGACCTCATCGGTTCCGCGGTTCACAATAGGAGGGTCCCCGGGGTCCGAGAGCAACAGGCAGGGGTTCACCTCCCAACTATTCATTCCATTCCCATCCCCGGGCGCAAGGCAGGCACGGACGCCCCACAGAGCCACTAACGAATCCCCGTTTCCCGTAGCAGGACAAGCTCCCACGGAGTCAGGGATCACAGGCTCTCCGGTACTAGGTCAGGCGCAAGCACGCCCCAAGCGCACGTGCGGCAAGCCACAATGGTTGCGGGACTTCGTCCCATCCTAGGGGGGAGGGGTGTTATGTATGCATATCAATGTACTGTAAAGCTATCAAGATATAAATGTTCCATCACAATTACAATGTATCTCAGCTGAAAGGAACGCGAGCAAGCAACCCCTCGGGGCAGCTGCGAGCGTTCAGCCTCACATGGTTCACATTGCTCAATCACGGACAGCCGCGGGAAATGCCTCCGCATTCAGCAGAATGAAGATACTCGCATTCAGCAGAATGAAGATACTCGCATTCAGCAGGAAGAAGATACAACTGCGAGAGTAAGGCGTGCCTGGGCGAGGCCACGCCGACAGTAGCCAATGAGCTACCGTGCTGCAAGTTTCAAATGTATAGTCCTCAGTATATAATGAGATGTACCACCACCATTACCCCCATGCTTCATCGGAACACCATGCAATAAACCTGTGTTAAACCAACCCTTCGGTTGTTCTGTTGTCTTTGGTCCCATACACTAAAATGACTGAACAACAACAGTGTATGTATATTCATTTGTTATCTACCCCATAAGATCTCTCATGGCACAATGGTTAAGTTGCTGCAGCCCAAACTCTGCTCATGATTTGAGTTGAATCCTGACAGGGCTGAAGGATGACTTGGCCTTTCATCCCTCCAATGTTGGTAAAATGAGTACTCAGCATACTGGGAGTGGTGGGTGGTGGTGCTAATTTATTTTTTTATTTATCTTATTTTGCACATTTATATCCCGCCCACCTGGTGGGTACACCACTCATGAACTGCCCAGAAAGTGCTTTAAATGTAATTGCTATTGCTGTTGTCAGGGTTTTTGTTTTGTTTTTTGTAATTCTTTGAGGGTTATGAGTAAACTTTTAGAAATTATAAAGAGAAATACTTTATTAAATGTACGTTTAATACTTTTTTAAATGAAGGGGAAAGCAAACATTTAGGTAGTCTATCAGTGATTTTCTGGTGAACTGAAAGTAATCAGAAATAGAATCGAAAAGAAATAGAATTACAGGTGAAGCAGAAAAATGAGGTCTGAATCATGTTTGATTCTTGCAGGCTGAAACATAATTATCATGAATAGTTTCAGATTCCTGGAGAAACTGGATGTGTTTTTGGAAAGTCTAGATGAAAAATTCTATGGCCAGGATCATACTGATGTAGTAGCAGTCATAGTAGTTCCTTCCCATGCTGTTTGGATCCTGTCTCCGCCACTACAGCATATTGGGCAACAAGGCTTTTATTCACATAAAATCTGCATAACTTGTGGTGGCTAATTACAGCTTATTAATGGTGTGCTGGAGTGCATCTCAATTGTACAGTTAACATATAATCAGGTACTGTATATGACTGAGATGCACCCTGATAACTTGTCAGTTAGCAGCAAATAGTACAGCAAGTCACAAAAACCTTACACAAAGGTCAGTAGGATTCCGACTAATGAGTAATAATAAGAACTGTCAGACAAAATATCAAAAGAAACAAAACATAAAAAGTTATAGCACCTTAAAGACTAATTTTAATGGTGAACTAGCTTGGATCAAGTTAACTTCCACACAGAGAACTGTTCCTTTGATCTAAAGTGATTACCGGTAATAATGATTATTCACAGAAACACTGAATGTGAAATATGACTGTGTGGTTGATTACAATTGATTACAATTTCTTTTTGTGAGCAAATTTGTATTTGGGGTGAGTCTCATTTATAATTACACAGAACTTGAAGCTGATGCAATACAGCAAGTTAAATAAAAATCAGAGATCGAAACATGATAAATATGATGTGCCAGTAATAAAAGTAGCCACAAGCAAAAGCAAATACAGGAAAAATTGCCATTTGGTTTCTCAAAATGAATTGGAGAACCATAGAGATTCAGTTTTTAGCTATTTCTTAAATATAGTACATTCAGAGAGGGAACCCGTGGCAGCTCCACAGGCAGGCTGCTCCATAATGTAGGTGCTACCACTGAGAAGGTTCTCTTCCTAGTTACAACCTTCTTTTCCATATTCAGTGTCAACATCTGGAACTGGAAACTCTGGGAAAGCCAGGTAATATAAACAGTAAATTTTTGGGAGAGGCATTTTGCAAGGTAACAAGGTCCTAAATCATATAGGGCTTTATAGGTTAGAGTTAACACCTTGTGCCTGATAAGGTACACAGTGGCGAGCCAGTGTAGCTGGTCCAGGGTAGGACTAATATGATCAAATTTCTTCACTCCAGAAATCAATCTGGCTGCAGCATTCTGGACTCATTGCAATCTCCATAACAAGGACAAGTGAGGCCTAATGTAGAGAGCATTGCAGTAGTCAATTCTTAAGACTGGCAGTGCATGGACCAGCATTATTAGGGACAGTCTGTCCAAGTAGGAGTGCAGTTGGGCAATATGCCAGAGATGAAGAAAAAACAGATTTGGTCACAGCAGTGGCCTGATAAAGTGGTTTGCCTATTTGGAGATAATGTCTTGGAATTTCATACCTTTCAAGGTATATGTGGAAAGAGGAGAAAGACAAAGACCACGAGGCAGACCCAGAGGAAGGTGGAAAGATTATATCAAATAAAGCTGCTAGAAGTGCCAGAACAAGAACCTTACATCTCCCTTGACACCTGATGGGGAAAAAGAAGAAGCAAAGAAAAAGTGGCCTGATGATCAAATTTTAGCATTGAATCCAAAATGATTCCCAAATTGTGAACCTAGTCCTCAAAACAAGGATAGATCCATCCAATGTAAGGGACAGATCTCCCAATTGGGCAGGCACCAACAGCAGGACCTCTGATTTGTTAGATAATAATTATCCACTGACATTTCCAGAAATGAGGGAAGTGATGGCCATATTGTTCCAGCTTGAATAGAAGAATTCTTAGATGGCTTTCAGTGTTGTCTGTTTTACTCAGTGGGAGAATCAGAATGCCAGTTCATAATAGACCAGGATCTGCCTTGCTGTGAGTATGAACTGCCAGTTCCTTCTCACAACAAAAGCTTTCTCCCAAGTTTCTTAAAAATCCGATTAGTCAGAAAAGCATCTCCTTCACAGCGAGTCTGAGTCGGCAGAGAAGTTTTACCTCTGGTTAATTAAAGATCGGCTCAGGTTTTTTTTAAAGCAGTGATGAAAGGTGACTTCTTAATGTAGAATTGATAAGAACAGGAGGTAGCTGTAGATGTATGAGGAGGGGGTTGTAGGCAACATGCCAGCTGGCTGTGTGGGGAAGTAACCTTTATTAGCAAATCAGAGAGATTCCAACTTCACTATCTTTCACATTATGTTAGAACATCTGACAGTCTTTATAGTCTCAGATCTAATGCTGTTTTAAGATGAAAGCTACCTGGAGTGATCAGAGAGCCAGTGCATCACTCGTCCTTCTCAAACAGTTACCTTTCCTGCTGTGTGCTGCTGCCTACTACTTGATGCAAGCAACACAATCTCTCTCTCTCTTTTTCGTTCTCACTCTGCACCTCACCAGCTCCCCCTGGGTGTTGGAAGTGGCAAGGTCCCTCACAGTCTCATAGGGATAAGATACAGAAACAATCTCTGCCCGCCCCCACGCCCCCCCCCCCACCAGATGCATCCTGCTAATTTGAGGTCCCAGTTAACCTCTTTGGAGATCCCTTGAGTCCAAGTTCTAAGAGGCAGGTGGGCAGGTTCACACCTGGGCACTTCCCTTGCAGGGAAAGATCGTACAGACAAGAGGAAGAAGCCAGGCTCAGCAGCGCCTACCTTTTCAACTCTCCCCTGGTGCTTCTCTCATTACTTGCATCTCCAGGGCTGTGGTTGTGTAAGGGCAGGTGGTGCCATGCTGTAAGACAGGAGAGCCCAAATGTTTTGGGCCGGGGACCTGACCACATTCCTGGAACAATATGCAGAAAGAAATCTGTCAGCAAATATAACTCGAAGTCAAAAGTAATACAAAATCCTTTACTTCAGGTGAAACACTTTTTCAAAGTAAAAACTCAAATCCTTTGTATCAGGTATGGAACACCAACTCAAATATCCTTATTCCAAGTATAGAAAACCAAAGCTATCCGGTGTACAGCTTTTCACTTAAAGTTTCAATGGGGTTTTCTACAATAAAATATAACACATCATTACTACACGAACAATACTATACAATATTTACAATATTACAATATGGTATAACTGTACAAAGATCCAAGAATCACCAACATCTTACCTCCAAGGTGTTTAAATTCTTATATGGGATATATTCATTAATAATTTATTTTTTCATGTATATCTCGTCTCAGCCTCTAGGTTTGTTCATGTGTGCCTATGACGTTATTTTAGAACAGTTTCCGTTCTCATTTATACTCTCTAATTTACCCCAACTGTGGAATCACTAATTATCATGAGTTCAATACAGATGAACTAATCTACCATTAAGCTACAAGAAACAGCTGAGATCAAAGTCATGGTTTAAACCACGAGGTGTAATGGAGTCAAATAAGTGGATATAATATGCTTCCCTGCGCATCAAACGTCTATCCATATCAGTTTTCTCATATTTTTTAGATGAAAGCTTTTCAAGAGCTAGAAATTTTAAATCATCTTCTGTGTGGTTTTTTCTGTAAAATGGGAAACAAGAGGAGCAGTCATAACTTGGCTGCGAATGCGGGATCGATGTTCCAAGATCCGAACTTTCAGCGGGCGACCAGTTAAACCGATATAAAATTTGCCACAAGGGCAAATTATTGCATAAATCACATTTTCCGAATTACAGTTAGTGAACCCCAATAGCTTATGCTCATATAGTTTACGTGGTATAGAAATCGATTTTACTTCAAGAGCAAACCGGCAAGCAGCGCATCAAGCATAACGAAAATGTCCCCGAATAATAGAAGGAGGGGAAGGACCAGAATAAGAGTCAGAACTTACAACATAATTACTAATAGACTTAGTTTTTTAAAAGCCAAATATCGGAGTCTGAGAACAACCTGGTAAGTCCTCCACAATATGCCAAAACTTATTTATAGCCTTTTTGATTTTAATAGCTAAAGGGGAGTAGTCGAACGAACAATGTAATCGGGAAAGGTTACTTTTACTCCTGTGTGTTAGAAATCGGCTTCTAAGAGTCATGTTGACTTTTTTGAACTGTTGCTCTATGATACTATCAAGATAGCCCTTATCTTTAAGATACCCGCTGATCATTTCTGCTGACTTTCTAAAGTCTCTATCTAGAGTAGAGTTTCTTTTAGCCCTAGATAAGAGGCCATATGGAATATTTCTTTTAAGGTGAGCAGGATGGAATGATCGATAATTTAAATACTAGTTATGGTCAGTCAGTTTTCTGAACAGTCTCATGCCCAATCTATTGTTGGCTGTGTATACATACAGAAATGTCCAGAAACGGTATGCAATAACTATCTGAGTTGCCTGAAAAATGCAGATTAATGTCCAGGGTATCCATGAGGTCTAACAGAAAATGAGTAGGGGGAAACAGCGATCTTCTGGTGTTCAAAGTAGTTTCTACAATAGGTCTTACTTTCTCCAAAGGGATATTAGTGTATAATGATTGGACATCAAGGGTCAAAAGCCCTGCGCCAGTAGGCACAACAATGCCCTCAAGTTGATTGATAAAGTCCGAGGAGTCCCTCATAAAGGAGGGCGTTTCCCTGGTAAATGGGTTGACAAAAGAGTTGACATACTTAGCACTCCTTTCTAATAGGGACCCGATCCCTGCTATGATTGGTCTGCCTGGGACAGATGGACTATGTTCAGACATTTTATGAATCTTAGGCAACATGTAAAAAACCGGCACTTTGGGAAAAGGATGATTCAAAAATTCAAATGTTTTATCCGAGATATAATTGAGGGACAACCCCTCATAAAGTACAGTTCTTAAGATAGTAGCTACTCTCGAGGTAGGATCCTCGTTGAGTTTTTAATAGAAATTATAATCCCCCAATTGTCTCCAAATTTCTCTTTCATAATCAGATGTATTAAGGATCACCATCCCTCCTCCTTTGTCCGCTGGTTTAATAGTAATTGATTCATCATTGGCCAAATCATCAAGTGCTTTTTTCTCTGCTAATGAAATGTTCCTATATAACCTCTTATGCATGTTCTCTGTCTTACAGATATCTTTAAGTACTAAATCCCAAAATACTTCAATAGCCTGTGGAACAAACGTAGAATTAGGTCTAAATTCATCTCGGGACCCTAGTTCAAAGCCCTTAAAAATACCTTAAGCTTGAGCAATCTTATGAGTTTAAAAAAATCAATCCTGGTGGAGAAGGCATTATATGAGGGCGTAGGAACAAAATTCAGTCCCAAAGACAACACTTGTACCTCAGTCAAAGATAGAGTCCTAGAAGACAAATTGAAGATCACATTCTCTTCCTCCCCCTGCGGGTGTGTTGCTCTAAAAAAGAGCCACTTGAAGTGGAGGGCTCCATCCTTTCCCTCGTATTTCTCAATTCATAAGTTTTAGACGTTCTCGAATCCAGAGATGAGGACCTGTTATCACTGTCTGAAGATTCAAATTTGGAGCTGCTGATCGGCTTTTTCCACGTGACCTGTTTCTTTCTCCTGTTGTAGGCAAATTGGCAATGGTAAACTTTGGACGAGTTATAGTCAGAGTTGTCTCTATCAAATTTCTTGGTTTTAAAATCAATTAGAGACTTTTTAAATTCATCCAACTTCTTGGTTAATTCAGAAAGACGCGAGTCAGTGGATACGGCCAGGTGCCTAGTTTTTAAATCTGTTTTTAAATCATCTATGGTAGAAGTTAATCCCAGAGCTTCCTTATTCGATTGTTCTATAATGAGTAATATAAGGTCATATGAACATCGGTCCAAAATTGAACTCCATTTATCAACAAATTCTTTATTGTCTGTGAATAAGGTCGGACTCTTCTGAATTCTCAAGCCCCGGGGGATCCAGGAGCATTTATAATAATCTGCTAGAAAGCCCGCATGCAAAAGGTAATGTAGTTTCCTTCTTTCTAAACGCTCCAAGGTAGCAAAATCCGGTGAGGTGATTCCAGGATCAGCTCTAAAAGACTTGGTATCGTTGAGAATAGACTCTTTCTCGTCTTCTGTACATGAAAAGCCCTTAGCGGCAGCCATAATTCAAAATGCAAAGCAGATGGCTAGACGGTGAAGATCAATATGCAGAAAGAAATCCATCAGCAAATATGACTCAAAGTAAAAAGTAATACAAAACTCCTGGAACAGCTGACCAGGCCAGACCACGCCCTAGAAACAGTGTTTGCACATGCATGGCCATTTTACTTTCATCCGTGCCAAACCAGGAAGTAAAATGGCTGCTTTTCATGCATGCACAGAAGCATCTGTATTTACTTCCTGGTTTGGCAAGGGCATAGCGGGTCTGATGAAATACCTTCTGTTGTGTTCTGATGGTTTTACCTTACACATGGATTACAATGTATCTGAGCCAATGTAACCTTGCCTATAGCAACAATGTAACCTTCAGCTGTATCATATAAACCCTGTAATAGGACGCGAGCTAATGACCACCAGCTGGCAGCAGCGAGCGTCCAAGCTCTCTTGGTCCGAACTCATCAAAGGCAACAGCGCGGGAAGTTTTCCCGCCACCACCTTCTGAGGCCATATCTGGTCTGCAGGGCATAGTTTGGGCATGCCTGCTATAAAGGATGTTGGAGTTCTCAGCTTCTGCTGTCTACTAAAGAAAAGCTTTATTCAAAAGGACCATCTTCTCTCCACCCTCCTTCAAGAGATGGGTAGAGAAAAGAAAGAACAAGATGTCCAGGAGGAGCACAGGGACTTTTATAGATTAACAAAAGGCAAGTCTAGTAGCCATACACTCTATTGTTACCTCATTCTGTGCTTTGACCTTTTTTTTATAAACTTAAGACAGTGCCATCTTCTGCATATTTCCATTCATCCCCCATACCTCAGCAAGTGACAACAATTATGCCCCCCACAGGCCTTCCCCCTCCGCCTCTCCTATCTCTGTGAGCCCTGCTTCCTCTAACTTTTTTTTTTAATCAGGCTGCCTCATCTCATTGAGATGACCAGCCTTGACTCAATGGCACTAGAAGAATACTGCTAGAAGTTGCATTATCTGTAAAACAAACTGTAATTTGATCTACAGATGGTTAGGACTTTGCAAATTCCATTGCCAAAAGACTTGATTTGTAATTCCAAAACTGATGCTGCAGATCAAAATGTAGTCATAAGATGTAGTTATAAGGAAAAAATTGAGAAATCATATCAATGGGAATACTTTAAGTAAAATTTGAATAATATTGGAGGTTTAAAGTTATGAAAGTTAGTCAGTTATAAGTAGAAGGGCTAAGAGATATGATGTATTTAGATATGATGTATTTGGTTTTTTTAAATTGTTTATTGTTTAATTTGTACTTATTGTTTTATGTTTATATTTTTCCTCTTTTTAAAAAAAAATCAATAAAATTAATAATAAAAAGACAAAAAAACTAAATGTAGTCATCTGTTTCCTTTCACACAGCCTACACGTTCTGGTGTAATTCTCAAAACAAAATGTGTCCCCAAAAAAACCTCTTAAGAGAAATTTATTTTGAAATATGCACTTATGTTATATTTAACCATGAATTTCTTTTTAGATGTAAACCAGAAGAAAAAAAGAAGAGGCTAATAGATGAACAAAGCTGAAAATGATACAGTGCAGAAATCATATAACAAACACAGCCATCTCTATTTACCGCTATTCCTAAACTAGCCAGAACTCCAATTGTTTATTCTGTCCATCAACACCTCATGCCTTCCCATCCATTTTGTGATACCATCAGCTACACAGGAATAACTGCACATGGTTTTTCTCCAGGTCTAGTCATATACAAAAACACGGTGGGCTAAAACCAATTAAAATTAGTGGATCATCTGCTACTGAAGAAATATGCTACAGCCCACAAAACCTTAAATCGAAATAAAACTTGTTTATATTTTAAATGTCACAAGGCTTTTTTGCTATTTTCCCTATGACAGGCTAATATTTGTTTTCTTGAGAAAGAAAACAAATAAAACAGGCTTACCTGGTTTAAATTAGGAGAGTTTGGCACCTTTTCCTCTCCAGCATTTATAGTCAAACCATTTCAGCTTAAAGTGGCAAGCAGCACAATCTCCACTGACTCTGTTCCCAAGACATATTACCAATGAAACTGATATGTTTCTCCATAAACAAAGAGTTCAGATTTTTCTCCTCCTGTAAATATTCCCTAGGGTAATTGGGATCACTTCATGGTTTACATTTGAGAATAACATGGCTTCAGGCAGTTGCTTTTATGCCTTCTCTTACCACTGTTTATACAGTACTATATACCTGTGTGTCACTTCCCAAATGCATATGCTTGACTGCTCCATCTTCATTTTATTACCCCTGAGACAGTTTTAAAACATAGACATGAAAAATAATCTCTCCTGCTTGCAGTTTAGTCCTCCATTTGAGTTTTCTTTAAATAATGGACAGTAAAGCTGCTTAGTGAGAACAAGTGTTTCTTAAATATATTTCATTACAATATAGTAACCTGCCGGACAATCATAGCCAGCCAATTATAACAGGATATACAATTATTAACCAGTCAGGAACAGGATTCAAAGTTGTAACCAATCACAGAACTCTAGTTAGCATAATGAGCGTGCACAGAGAGGGAGATGTTGCGACAACTTTATCTTCTAATTTGGATGGCCCGTCGCCACCAGACCTCTGTGCGGCCAGGGCGGAGAGGTTCGAACACTGGGGGCTCTCCATCTTGCCCAGCATCCTGAGCCCTGCCCCCACCTCCCCTCGGCAGGGCTCAAAACCTGCGGCGATGGCGAGACTTTTCCCATTGCCACCGGACTTCTGTGCCAGGGCGGAGAGGTTTGAATGCTGGGGGCACTCCATCTTGCCCAGCGTCCTAGACCCTGCTCCAGCTCAGCAGGGCTCAAAAGCCACGGCGATGGAGGGACTTTTCCCATAGCCACTGGACTTCCGTGCAGCCAGGGTGGAGAGGTTTGAACTCTGGGGGCTCTCCATCTCACCCGGCGTCCTGGGCCCCACCCCCCGCCCAGGCTCAAAAGCTTATTCTTTCCATTTCCTTTTTTTACTACTTCCAGCTTTCCTTGGTTCATTGATCTTACATTCCATGTCCCTATGCCATATTGTTCCTTACAACACTGTATTTCTCCTCCCCCTTTCCTGCCCATCCCTTTCTGTCCATCTAATGTGCTGAGCATTCTTCCTGTTTCCTCTGATTCGTACCTTTGTTTTGCCTTTGCTTTGGTCAATAGGGTTCTCTTGGCAAACTCCCTGGCATGCTTTGCTGGTTTCTATGCGATTTTTTCCCCATCATACATATTATCACAGTTTAAAACAAGGTACCATCATGCATATTATCACAGTTTAGAGCACAATATCAGTTTAGAACACAATATCAGGCTAAAAATTGAGTTAATTTTCTGCTGTTTGTTAACTATTTCAAGTCACTATGTAAGTCAGTTTCTTATAAAGTCTCTATATGAGAAAGTCTCTCCTGTAAGTTAATTACATCAAATCGCTAAAAACTGGGTACTTTCAGAGTCACTACAGTTTCTATATTGAAATAATTAACTACTTATCCTTCTCCTCCTCCTCTTTCCCTCCGGCTCCTTTGAGGGAACCAGGGGGTGGCTTGGGTGGTGAGCGGCGTAGCAGGCCTGCCCCAGGTGATGGCGGTGGGGCAGCCTCCTCCCCCTCTTTCCCTCTGGCTCCTTGAGGGAACCAGGGGGTGGCTTGGGTGGCAAGCAGTGCGGCAGGCCGGCCCCAGGTGATGGCGGTGGGACGGCCTCCTCTTCCTCTTTTCCTCCGGCTCCTTTGAGGGAACCGGGGGTGGCTCGGGTGGCAAGCAGTGCGGCGGGCCTACCCCAGGTGATGGCGGTGGGGCTGTTATGGAATACTGAACTAGACAAAATCACATTCCACACACTAAGACAGATTTAGGAGTTTTATTTGGCCAAACAGATTCAGGAACGCTTTACCAAGCTAATAGTCCCTGAATGAATATACATTTTCAGAGCCATCTTTTTATAGCAGAAAATTTGGAAATTTCTACACATTACATCACTATGGAATAAGCCAAAATTATTAATTAACCTTCTGACATTTTCATGGAGTTCAGGTTACAACATTCAGATTTGTTCATGTCATGTCATATAAGGAAAATCTCATGTCACATCATGTCATGTCACACAAATATTATTCAGCATTATGGTTCCCTGTCAGCTGTACAAACTGTGCTGAACTTGTGGGTACAAGGCCTTCTGTTTTCTTTAGCCTCGTCATCAGTTCTATATGATAGGTCAATCTGATCTGTTTAACTTTACAGAGTACTGAGAAAATAATTTTTACTTTTAAACCAGAATTAATATTAGAATTCTTTCACCCCTATTTCAGGGCGGCCTCCTCCTCCTCCTCTTTCCCTCCGATGAACAACAAGGAACAAAGGAGACCACTACAGCATCGAACAGAAGGTCAAACAGAGCTACAAAAAGCCAAACCCCCAGGTGCCTGGGAGACTACGTGATGTCCATAGATGATTTGATGGGCGTACCTGACAGCTACGCCGACATAAAGAAGTTACCAATTGAAGAACAAGTAAAGTGGGAACAAGCAATGCAAAAGGAATTGGACAGCCTCAAGGAGCTCAATGTATACACCCCAATGGAGCCACCAGAAGGACAGAAAACCATAGGCACAAGTTTTGTAAAACATGTAATGACTGTGCAACTTTGTAAACAATATTTTTATTATATTTTGATTGTATTAGATTCCTGAGGAAGGAACTTCGGTTCTGAAAAGCATTTTGTCAGCTGGCACAGGCTTTGAATACATTCTAAGCACATCATCTATCAATATACATGCTTTAAGAATTTTATACTTTTTGGACTATGGTTATTTGTTACTTCTGATGAATAAGAAGAGACATTACCTGTTGACAAGGATTTTTTGTTGAACTGAGTTATTGTTCAATTACTATTACAAGAATAATATTTTCAATACACAATTTATATAAAGATACGTAACATTGCACTTTTTGTAGTGTCTTAATGTTTTTTTGCTCTACAACGTTTTTTCTCCTGCTTTTGTGGTCAATACCTGGCCACCAAAAATAGCTACACAGAACCGCCTGAGAGCAGACAATATCAGTGGATCCCATTAACATGTACTGCAGTAATTTGTCCTGCAACCCACATGGAACAACCGTTTTGCAGAGCCTGTACAAGCACCTACCCAAAACTAAGAGTCTCTCGTGTTCATGGTAATAGACATTCGCTTCCACATTGTATGGAGGTGGCGGCCACCCAATTTCCACCCGAACAATGATATCAGATAACAAGGGGTCACTGTTAGACGCTGTGGAAAAGTTCAGAGACAGTTTGAGTGAGGTGGTTGATAAATCGTCCCAAAAATCAGGGTTTTTGGAGTCCAATGCAGCAATGGGCAAAAGTTCTTGAGACTCAAACAGTTCTGGACAGTCAATCTGTTGGGCAAAGTCACTGTCTTTGTGCGCAACATGCATGTAACGATAAAACATTGAACTAAACTCTTCAGTGGAGGAGTCATTCCCTGGGGGCCCTTGGGACAAACCCTCCCCGGGTGGCAACAACACTTGAGGCTCGTTCTCAATGCAAAGGACTGGCTCACTCCCCCCCCCCCAAGTGAATTCCTGTAAAGTAAATGCCTAGGGGACCGAACCACTGGGACCCTAGAATGTTTGTCTTACCCGCTTTTGCAACTATGAGGGGAAGGTTTGCATAGATGTTATTGTAGTGGACCTCAAAATTGCCAATGCCCCGCACTAGAATATTACACCCCCGCAAGTCCACCAACTTGCCTAGCAGCCCTTTTAGCTTCGGCCATAGATTAGGCGCCCTCAGTCATGATGGAGAGGAAGGAACCTGAATCCACTTCAAGATGAAAGGGAATTCCTTTGCTGCGGACGTCAATGAAGAACCCGTCCTTGCCTCTCGTTGTCGACCCCGTGGTTCATGAAGACCTTGGCGATGCAGAATCGTAATTTCAGCGAACCTTCAGTGCATTGCTTACACACCTTGGAGATGTGGCCCGTCTTCCCACACCGGTGGCACTGCACGCTCTTGAAGGGACATTCGGTGCGGCGGTGACATCTCCCCCAACCTTGGCACGGCACAACAGACCCTGGTGTTGGCGCCTGTGTTCCCTGGAGAGAGCTTGAGAGGCCTTGGTGGACATAGCCGGTGGTTTGCGAGGAAATGGCCGCGGTTGTGGCTGGACCAATTGTCGTGTTCGGCCCTTATAAGCAATAGCCCAAGCAACAATGAACAGAACAACAACAGGAGCTTATTGAACAGTCTTTCAGGTCACACTTACAAGGTGTTCCGGACATCAGATGGCTACACAAGCCCCATGTAATTGGTCCCTTGTGTTTCCTACTATAGAGACAGTGCCTAAGCTACACCTTGGCATGATAGCATATAGAGGAGACCCAGGCTTTGCCCGTCGTTGGCTAACCTGTCCGTAAATGGGAAGTATAGATCCGGCCCGGCCCCACCCTTGTTTACCCGTGGGATTTATATAGTGTCTCCCCGGTGGTGACTCCATGTTACAATGTAGTAACCTGCCTGACAATCATAACCAGGCAATCATAACAGGATATACAGTAATACCTCATACAAAGTCCGCTTCGTACAACATAGAATTCATACAACATCGCCTAATTCCTTGAAAAAAGTTACCTTATACAAAGTCGCTGCGACTTTGTATGAGGCATTGGGGTTTTCCCCAGGTTGCATTGTGTCTGAGCAGTATAAAAGGCAGGACACATGCGTGCATTGCTCTTGTGGGTTTTGCACGAGGTGAAGAGTATTTAGGAGTGGTACTGAGCGCGATTTTGGATTTTTTTTATTTTTTTCGTCAGAATTTTTAGAAGCGTTCCTGGGATTTTTGCAGCAATCTTCAGGTTCTTGGACAATCAGGGTTGTTTGACATGTTTTTGTAATGTTTCTAGCCTTTAGACAATGATTCCTTAAAGTTCTATCAGTTTTCTGTCTGTTTCCTTGACTTTGCCCTGAAGTCTGTGCTATTACAGTACAATGTATCTCTATGGAAACAATGTTGTACGAGGCATCGCGGCAAGGATTTGGACATTGTATGAGGCATCACGGCTAGGATTTTGCATGCCTCATACAAAGTCCAAATCCGTATAAAGTCCAAACTTGTGGAACCAAGTTTGGACGTTGTATGAGGTATCACTGTACAAGTATTAACCAATCAGGAACAGGATCCAAAGTTGTAACCTATCACAGAACTCTAATTAGCATAATGAGCTTGCCCAGAGAGGGAGATTTCGCACCAACTTTATCTCCTAATTTGGATGGCGGGAAACCGCCATTTTATCTTTGCAAGGCGTTGCCTGAGCAACTTGCAATTCTGCCTTAATACACAACAGTAAGTCAACTCCTCTGTAATTGCTATTGATTTAAAGGGGCCAACTCTAGTAGTTAGTCATAGCTAGAACTACATTTCGTCCACCTGAACTCGAATAAAAATGAAAACTGTGGAGGGGGGAATAGAGAAAAGACAACCAACAGACATTAAGCCCAACCTACTATGAAACTCTCTAGGAATTTCTGCTGTCTCAAAGTAGCATGAATGAAATGTATCTGTCTCAAGTTAGGACACATCCCTAAATATAACTAAGCTGCCTCACTTCCCATGAGATAGTAAACAAGAAGTAATGTTTCAGAGTATGTTCTAAAACCTAGTAGAGATTTTTTACAAGAAGCATCAAGACACCTTTGAATGTTGGCAAGCCCACTCTGAATCTGATGAAATTTCTGCTGTGGCTAAGTATGGGCATCTAGGACACATTAAGGTTGAAGGAGTGGAGATGAAATGATGAGGAACAAAGCTGTGGTTAAAAAGTGAATCAAGCAGGAAAACCCCTAAATAAATAAATATTTTTAAAAGAATATCCTGGAAGGATCACGGGCTTTTGCCAATGTGTTTCCAAAGTTTAATTGCCAAATCTGTGCCTGCTCAGATTGCTTAATCAAATTATCCTGTGAATATCTTATCCTGTAAGTAGATAAGCTATTTCCCCACACAGTATCAAAGAGAGGATGTTTGCCTTTCTTATGCTGTCTATTTAACCTGTGCTTAGAGAGCCTGCCAGATCATAACAGATATTTGTCATACTCTGTTAATTGCCATTAGATGAAGAAAGAAAACTGACTGTGACTTATTAAGACCACAGAGATTGTTTCTCCAGAGACAACATGTCATTTCTTCTTGAATAGCTTCACCTTCTTTGCTTCATTAACCTTGCCCAGAAGGGCCTTCAATGGGGCTATTATATGCAAGAAGAAGCTGCTTCTTCAACTCTTTTTGGCATTAGTCTTGCCCTGACTCTTCATTTTGCCTCAGCAAATATTTTAGGTTTTTAAACCTGGATTATACGTCTATTGTTTCATAATGTACATGGCTCCAGGGCTGTAGCCAGAGGGGGCCCAGGGGGGCGAAACCCTCCTGAGCTAACAGCCTCCCCTCAATCCACCCTGGCCCACCCTGGAATGCCAATGTTATATACAGTATGTGTTTGTGACATTGTTGGCTCTCCTGAATTTTTTTTTTGCCCATCCTGACACCCCCCCCCCCAATCTAGAGTCCTGGCTACAGCCCTGCATGACTCAATTACAATACCTTGCATTTTGGTGTTCAGTCGGACAGTTGAGACCCCTTTGAGACCCCATGGAGCATCGTATGCTAGGCTCCTCTGTCCTCCATCATCCTCCTCAGCCCACACAGATCTACGCCCATTGTGTTGACAATGCCATCCATCCACCTCATGCTCTGGCGCCCCCTTCTACTTTTGCATTTGATCTTTCCCAGCATCAAGGCCTTCTCAAGAGAGTCCTCTATTCTCATTTGGTGGCCAAAGTACTTCAGTATTTGTCCTTCCAGTGAGCAGTGAGGGTTGATTTCCTTCAGGATTGACTGATTTGATCTCTTTGCAATTCAGGGTACTCTCAAAATCCTCCTCTAGCACCACAGTTCAAATGCATCTATTCTTCTGCACTCAGCCTTCCTTATGGTCCAACTCTCACAACCATACATTACTACTGGGAATACCACTGCTCTGACTATGCAGATTTTTGTTGGAAGGGTAATGTCTCTACTTTTTATTATGCTGCCCAGGTTTCTCATAGCTTGCCTCCCAAGAAGTAAGTGTCTTTTTATTTCATGGCTGCAGTCACCATCTGCAGTGATCTTGGAACCCAAGAAGGTAAAGTCTGTCACTGCTTTCCAATTCTTCCTTTCTATTTGCCAGGAAATGATATGGCCAGATGCCATTATCTTGGTTTTTTTAGGTTGAGTTTCAGACCAGCTTTTGCATAGTGCCAATCTTACAGATCTCCCCTCCAAAGCATGTATAGCACACTTTTCCAGGACAAAATCTTCTTCCTGTGCACCATCATCTATCAACTTAATAACTTAAGTATATCTGTAGGATTGTCAAATCAAGAGCATTCCATTTTGTGGGTTTTCAAAAATAAAGCCTGAAACCATATCCGAGAGTAAACAAGACAAAAAATGTTGTGGCACCTTAAAGACTAACTGCTGTATATTAATGTTAACTTTTGTGGATCAAATCCTCTTCATCAGACATAAGAGTGAGACTTCATGGCATCAATTTATACAGCAGGTGCAGAGGCACACAATGGTTGTCTAGCATAACAGCTAAGTTTACAAATCAGTGTGGCTTTTTACAACTGGTAATAACAGAAGATCCCTGATTGGTATTCATATTTGCTGAGATGTTTGGCCCAGTTAAATCGCAAAGGCTAAGGGAAAGGTTGCCCTTGCTCAGAAAGCAGTCATATCTGACTCTAGGGTTCAGTATTTATCTCCGTTTATAGCCAAAGAGCCAGTGCTGTCTGAGTCTGTAGATGTTTCTGTGGACATGTGGCAGGCATGAGTAGACACCAGAGTGCATGGAATGCTGTTTACCTTCCCCCCGAAATGGTACCTTTTCATCTACTTCCAATTTCTTGATTTAGGGCTCCCTAATTGTTCCATCAGCCAGGGGAGCCCACCTCTCTGGCACAAGAAAAAGGGCCTTTTCTGTGTCTGCTCCGGCCCTTTAGAACCTCCTGCCAGTAGAGCTACGGTTGCAGACAAAGCTGCTGCCCTTCAAGAAAGGACTTAAGACCTGGCTGGCTGGGCAGGTGTGGAGCCCTGAGGGTAATGTGGCCCCTGCTCGCTGGCTCTTACCATAAGATCAGTGGTGGGCTCCAAAAAAAATTATTACCACACTGTGGCCTACTTTGTGGGTGGGGCCTACTCTGTGGGCAGGGCCATGTGACTAGGTGGTTGATCTACTCACGCCTGCCACATGACTATGAAAACGTCTGCAAACACTGTTTATAGCCAAAGAGCCAGTGCTGTTTTTTGTGGTGGGCAGGGAGGTGGTGGGGAGGTGGGAAGAGCCAGACGGTTTTACTACCGGTTCTCCCGAACCTGTCCGAACCAGCTGGTGCCCACCACTGCATAAGATGTACCCTCTCTCTGCTTCTTGGGGTGGGTGGGATTTTTCTTTTAATTTGGGTGGGGTTTTTAAACTGTTTTATTGTTGTGGGAGTATTAGATTATGTAAGCTGCCCTGAGTCAGGCTTGCCTGAGTGGGTGGCGAACAAGTTGAAAAAAATTAAATTAAATTAAATTAAATTAAATTAAATTAAATTAAATTAAATTAAATTAAATTAAATTAAATTAAATTAAACTAGGTTGGCAGAAGCTGGGACAGAGATGGGAGCTCACTCCATCCTGCAGCATTAGGGTCTCAAACTGCTGACCTGCTGACCTTCCAGTCGTAGAATTCAGCATCTTAACCACTAATCTACCACAGTCCCCAAAATGGTTGGTAGATGGATGCAAAAGAACCCTTTTTTAATGCCAAAAGAGTAGGTCCTTTCAGTGTTACCAAGGCAGGAGAGCGAAGGGTTGGAGGGGTTCCAGAACTCCTTCTGGGACAGCTGATTATTGGCCAAGTGCATGCATCCAGTAGTGGCCTTTCCATTTGCCTCTCTGCTTCCAGCTTTCTGATGGGCCTACATTGTTTAAGCAAAACAGACACAGAAACACTTTTGCACTGAGCCCTTGAGTTCTGTATGGATTGGTTGCCTTTATTTTAAAACTACCTCACAGTTTACAAAATAAAGCTTTCTACTTTCCCAAAGCTGAAGTCGATCGTGTAGCAAGTTGCTACTTACGAACCATGTTTTATACTTGATCTGAAACTGTCCTATGGAATAACTGGAAAGACAAATGCACTGTCTTTTTCTAGCTCTTATTTAAAATATAAAGCTTGAGTATGTTTTCTTTCCTTAATCAGTCATCTGAGTAATGCCAAATAGAAGAACATTGACTCCTTAGCTTTAGGGAGAAACATTAAAATGAGAGTTTCAACTCTTTGTTCACTTTCTTGGGAAGAAGCCCCTGTAAACTTAGGCAGAGCTGATCCATATGGGGTCGGAGATTTATATGTACACAGCTGGTGTGAATATAAAGGTGCATCTGCCTAACAGTGCTTAGTTGGATTTAAATAAATTGACATTTTATAATGCAGATTTTTATCTATGCCTTTTGTTTGGACCAATATCAGAATCAGGAAGCAGAAAACCGGTGTAGCTTCCTGCACAAGCATAAACTCCATTCATTAAAATTCATTATACAACTTAGATAACAGCAAACAAGAAATCACATGGAGCAACTAATGTTGAGTATAGCACTCTCCCACACTGCTACAAGACACAGATGTTTAACATTCACAACTATAAATTGACTTGCCCCACAACCCTAAATTATATAGCTGAAAATGAAGAAACGTTTGATAAGTGAACATTTCTGTGGATGAGGCATGAGCTAAATTAAGTTCATGGGCTTTAGTGTAAGGGACCAAGGACAATGAAACAGCCGAAGGGTTGGCTTAACACAGGTTTATTGCATGATGATCCGGAGGAACATGTGGTAATGGCGGATGAGTAGCTCAATATATACAGCTGGCTATACATTTGAATGTGGCTCGTCGACAGACTATTGGTTGCTGCCTGCGTGACGTCGTAGAAGGTCACGCTCTTCTTGACCAGGTGAAGAGGTGGCGGGGAATCTTCCCGCACTGCTGAACCAGGTGAATCTGAGCCGTGAGAGCTGGACGCTCGCTATTGCCATCTAGTGGTCACTAGCTCGCGTCCCCTTATCAGGTTTACATTGATACAGCTGATGGTTATAATGTTGCACACAGAAAGGTTACATTGTTAACACATGGCAAAGGTACATTGTTAAAGGCACAGCTTTACAGAACACAACATCCCTCCCCCCTAGGATGAGACGAAGTCTCTCAGCCAAGATGGCTTGTTGCATGTGCGTTTGGGCCGTGAAGAGGGCTGACCCCCCCCGGGGGCGCTACTGCTTCTTTGTTCCCTGGTCCCTTGTCCTGAAATGGGAGAGGGAGACATGTTAGTGGCATGCCGCTGTCTGGCGGCCTTAGGGGAAGGGAAAAACTCCATTGTGGGCAGACCGGGGGCAGTCGGGGCTAACGAAAAACCCCTCTTCTCGCTTGGACGGGTGGGGGACCACTCCGAAAAAAACCCCCGGTTCTGAAAATCAAAATCTAACTTAGTAGGGGTATCCGCATTTGTATGGGGTCGGGTTCCTCCTCCTCCTCAGAAAGATCCCCTAGGATATCTACGAGAATATCCCCCTCCCCCCTTGGTGGGGACCCGCGGACCCCTTTCCCTCCCCCTTGGGCTGAACGGGTGGGGGAGAACCCTAACGCTGATTTTTCCTCTATTTGGTCTGTGCCCTGCTCATCGGAGACCCTGCGTCGGAGCTGGTCCGCGTGCCGCCTCCACAGGAGCCCTGTGCTGGTTTCCACGCGGTACGACACGGGGCCGGTTTGCTCCACAACTACGCCCGGTACCCAGGCTGGGCCCGTGCTGGCGTAGTTCCTGCAATGCACGGGGGCGCCTACATTGAAACTCTTTGTAGCCTCTAGCCCGATGTTCCTTCCTTTGTCCTCTACTCTCCTGGGGTCTAGCCTAGTAAGGATGGTGGTCAGTTTCCTACGCATTAAGAGTTCTGCGGGGGAGTATCCAGACGCCAACGGGGTCACCCTGTACCCTAGCAGAAACTGGCACACTTGCAGGTTCAGGTCCCCGGGGCCCATGCGCCGCAACGCGTCCTTCGTGGTGCGGACGAGGCGCTCTACTTGGCCATTGGTGGCCGGGTGAAACGGGGCGGAGGTGATGTGCCGAACGGCGTTGATCTCCATGAAAGCCCTAAACTCGGAGGACGTGAAGCAACTAGCGTTGTCGCTAATTAATGTGTCGGGTATGCCGAACGTGGAAAAGAGCCTCCGCAAATGCCTAATGGTCTGGGCCGAGGAGGTGCTCGTGACTGGGATAACCTCCAACCACTTGGAGAAGGCGTCCACTACGAGAAGGAACAGGGTGCCTCTGAACGGGCCCGCGAAATCAACGTGCACCCGGGACCACGGCCCCTTAGCCGCGTCCCATTCCCTGTGGGGAAGGCGGGCCTCCTCTGGTCTGGAGCATTGGCAACTTTCACAAGTGCCGACCATGTGCTCGATGTCGGCGTCCAGCTGGGGCCACCAGAAATAACTCCGGGCCAGCGCCTTGGATCGCACGATGCCGGGGTGGCTGACGTGCAGCAGTTTGAGCACCCGCGGTCGAAGGGAAGTGGGAATCACCACCCGCTGCCCCCACAAGAGGCACCCCCTCTCTAGGGACAGTTCTAGCTTTTTTCTGAAAAATGGAGCGAACTCCTCCGCTGGGGAGGACGCCGGCCACCCTTTCTGCACCCAGGAGCTAACTGCCGCTAACGTCTTGTCCTTCTCTGTCGCTTTGGCAATGTCGGCGGGCACTACGGGGGGCGAATCCAGCACCTCTATCATGAGAACCTGATGGTCCCGCTCCCCCTTGCTCACCTGGCTGGGCGTTAGGGGAAGGGGAGACCTAGATAGAGCGTCCGCATGGCTGATCTCTTTCCCGGGCCGGTAGACCAACGCGTGCTGATACGCGTTGAGAAAAATGGCCCACCTGAGCATCCTCGGGGACAGGATCTGTGGGGTGGGCTTATCTGCGGTAAAGATGCCTAGCAGGGGCTTGTGGTCCGTTACAATGGTGAAGGGGCGGCCGTACAGAAAATCGTGAAATTTTTTCGTCCCCGCGACTATAGCTAGTGCCTCCCTGTCTGTCTGTGCGTAGTTTCTCTCCGCTTGGGACAGGGACCTGGAGTAAAATGCTATCGGGGCCTCCCTTCCGTTTTCCAACACGTGGCACAGCACCGCCCCCACCCACACTGGAGATGCATCACAGGTCAGAACTACTGGGCGTTTGGGGTTGAAGTGGGTCAGTATGGCATCAGACGCTAGGAGGCTTTTTAGCTCACTGAATGCCCTTTCTTGGTCATCGCCCCACTTCCATGCCTGGTCTTTCTTTAGCAGTTTGTGTAGCGGTTCAGCCACCGCTGCCTTCCGGGGGAGGAAGGAGTGGTAAAAGTTGAGCAGCCCTAGGAACGACTGCAGCTCAGGCTTGGAGGTGGGGCGGGGGGGCTTTCTTAATGGCTGCCACCTTGGACTTGGATGGTTTTATTCCCTCAGGAGTCACACAAAACCCTAGGAACTCAACCTCGGTTGCGAAGAAGACGCATTTGTCCTTTCGCAGTCTCAGCCCCGCTTTTTCGAATATTGTCAGGACCTTCCCCAACCTCTTGGCCAATTCAACCCGACTCCCCCCCCGTTATTAACACGTCATCAAAATAAGGCAACACCCCCTCCAGTCCCTTCAGGAGGCGTTCCACGAGTGACTGGAAAATTCCAGGCGCCGAATTCACGCCGAACTGGAGGCGCGTCACCTGGAACGCCCCCTTATGGGTGACTATGGTCTGCGCAGCAGCTGCGGCAGGGGACACCGTAAGCTGCTGGTAGGCCTGTGCTAAGTCGAGCTTAGTGAAACACTTTCCCCCGTGTAACCTGGCCAGCAGATGGCTGACTACCGGCACCGGATATGCATTCGGGCGGATCGCCTTGTTGATGGTGCACTTGTAGTCGGCGCATATGCGGTCCTCCCCATTGGCCTTTAGTGCGGTTACAATTGGAGTTTCCCACTCCGCGGAATCAACAGGCACAAGGATTCCCTGGCCTACCAATTTGTCCAGTTCCGCATCTATCTTGTCATTAAGTGCGAACGGCACCCGGCGTGGTTAAAGACGAATTGGGCGGACCTCCGGGTCCAGGTCGAATGTCACTGGGGGCCCCTTGAATTTCCCCAGTCCTTTTTTGAAAACTTCGGGGTGCGCCTCGCACACCTCCAGAATTGGATCAGTCCCAACGGCGTGCATCCCAACGGCGTGCACGCCCCCAATAAACAAACCCAGGGGCTGGAACCATTGAGTCCCGAGGAGGCTGCAATCTCCCCCTTTGAGCACGACTAGGGGAAGGGACGCGGCGTGCTTCTTGAATTTAACCTGAAATTCTCCAACCCCCAACACTGGAATGCTGTTCCCTTGCACGTCCCGTAGTGTGGACCTCAATGCTTTGAGCTTGGGTCGCTTGTGGGGGGCAATTCCCAAAAACTCCCTCTGGGAAATGATTGAATATGAGGACCCCGAGTCAATTTCCATCCTAATGGGAACCCCTTGGACTAGTACCTCAACAAAATAGCGGGGGTGTCCTGCAGACACGCTGAACACTGGGGCGTCGTCCTCGCTGCCGTCGGAGATGCGGCCCACGCCGTCCTGCTTCCGCGTGGCCTGGGCGCCGTCCTTGGGTCTCGATGAGCGGTCTTGTCCCGCGGAACGGTCTGCGGAGCTCCTCCGGGTCTCGCGCTTCTTCCTGCACACCTTGGCAATGTGCCCGCGGCGGCCGCAGTTGTGGCACTCGGCCTTCCGGAACGGGCACTTGACGCGGTCGTGGGCCGCTCCACAGCCGTCGCATCGCCGGCTCTCCTTCTGGACCCTCCGGACGTCCTCGTCGTCGCTGCTCTCTGTGGATGACCTCGAAGTTCGCCGGGCCGCCTGTACCGGAGCCTCTGCCTTGCTCGACTTCGGCCGCCAGTCCTGGAGTTCTTGGACCCCGGCCTTCGTAGCTTCTGCGGCCTGGGCCGCTCTGACGACCTCCTGCAACGTGGGAGGCGGCTCTTGGTTCATTAATGTGCGCTGGGTCTCGGCGTCGTTCAGGCCGCACAGCACACAGTCCCGGAGGGTGATTTCGGCATTCTCCCATTTGCACGGGCCGGCCGCCAGCCGCAGGGCCGCCACGAATGCGGCGACCGTCTCCCCGGGTGCTTGGACTCGCCTTGAGAACGCACTCCGAGCGGGAAACATCGCCGTGGCGGGCCGGACGTGCTCACGCAGCATCTGCATGAGTTCCTTGGCCTTGAATTCGCTCACCCTCCTCGGTGCAATCAGGTCCACCAAGGTCCTTTTGGTTTCTTGTCCGAGCATCCTGGTGAAGATGGCCCTTTTCTTTGCCTCTTCCGTGACTTCGGACTCGATCAGTGCTGCCTGGAAGTCCATCTCGAAGATCTCCCAGTCGCCCGGTTTCCTGATTTCGAAACCGGCGCATGTCTTGGTCCCGTGGGCTGCCATATCCCACCTTCGTCGCCAATTTAGTGTAAGGGACCAAGGACAATGAAACAGCCGAAGGGTTGGCTTAACACAGGTTTATTGCATGATGATCCGGAGGAACATGTGGTAATGGCGGATGAGTAGCTCAATATATACAGCTGGCTATACATTTGAATGTGGCTCGTCGACAGACTATTGGTTGCTGCCTGCGTGACGTTGTAGAAGGTCACGCCCTTCTTGACCAGGTGAAGAGGTGGCGGGGAATCTTCCCACGCTGCTGAACCAGGTGAATCTGAGCCGTGAGAGCTGGACGCTCGCTATTGCCATCTAGTGGTCACTAGCTCGCGTCCCATTATCAGGTTTACATTGATACAGCTGATGGTTATAATGTTGCACACAGAAAGGTTACATTGTTAACACATGGCAAAGGTACATTGTTAAAGGCACAGCTTTACAGAACACAACATGGGCTCAGAGTTCCTGATTTCTAAGAGGAGATTAACCATGCTTTGGTTCATAGATCTTGGGGTGTAATCAGGAGGGGAGGGCAAAATAGATCCCCCATGCTTAGTATCTGCTCAGTATTGATACAAGGTATAATATAATAAAAGGATCAAAACCAAATGAGCTTCAACTAGAGTACAGGTCCCAAACATGGTAGTCTTATTCAGTTGTTAAGAAATTGTATGTATTTCCCGCAAATAGAGGAGATAGTCTTGAGCAGTCTAACTAGGCAGTGCTGCCCATCACTTGTCAATGATGTTAGGCCGAGATTAAGACTCACCAAAGCATCTTCCATCAGACCCCTTGGGCAAGGTGAAAGCAGAGGGCACACGTCATGGTCCACCTAGCCAGAATATTTTTTAAAAATGCCAAATGGCTAAAAAAAGCCACACAGAGAAGGACTTGATTTCCTAGTTCCATTTGCATGTGTGGAATGTCATCATGGAGATGTCTACCATTGTGCGGACTCCTCGCTGAATAATGACACCAAGGTATCCAAGAGGAGAGAGTGCTAGTCTTCTCATCTTGTTTCCATTGGTGCTGCTCTCCTATACATGAGAGATGAAAAGGTTGAAGAAAAGATCCTCTTTTTTGAGACCCTGGAGAAACAGCTGGACCCAGTGCCCTTGCTCAGTGATGTGCTGCTCCAGGTTCCCACCTGATCCCGGGAACCGGTAGCGGAAATTCCCCCAGGCCATGCCCACTTAGTTGGTCACACCCACCTCCATAGCCCAGGCCATGGTGTGGCTGGCCAAGTGGGCATAGCCCCACAGAGTTAGCCACACCCACAGTTAACCACACCCAGGGTGGGGGTAGTAAAATTTTTTGCAGCTCATCACTGCTCTTGCTCCAGCTGTTAATCAGCCATGGACGCGTTTTTGGCAGCCGTAAACACATTTACAACAGCTGCAGACACATTTGTGGCAGCTGTAAATGGCAGGGGGACCATCAGTCCGGCCCCCTCAACTGTCTGAGGGAGTGTGACACAGTCCCTGACTTAAAAAAGTTGGAGCTCCCTGGTCTAATTATTATGTAGAGATATGAAGCCTGGACAATGAAAAAAGCCAATAAAAACAAATCATTTCATTTGAAATATGGTTTAAGACAAGAACTTTGCAGACCCCCTGGACTTCTAGAAAGGCAAACCAATGTGTTCTAGGTCAATATAAGCCTGAACTCTCTCTAGAAGCAAATATAATGAAACCGAAGCAGTTGTTCTTTGAGCCCATAAAGAGAAGACAAGACTCACTGGAAAAGATAATAATGCTAAGAATAGCTGAAGGCAGCAGAAAAAGAGGAAAGAAGGGAAGATTAGCATATTTCTGAGAAATAAAAAAGAGAAGAAAAATGCATTAATTATTAGAAAATACCAAGTGCAGTGGTTTTTCCCCTGCAGTAGGAACCTTTACATTTAGAGAGTTTCTGAACAGATCATCTCACTAGGTTTCTTATACAAAATTGCTCTGAAAATGATGGGTAGCATAAAGGTTCCCATAACTGAGTAAAGGCTTTGTGGCATTTCAAAAGGAGGTTAACAATTACAGGCAATATACCTGAAGCCAGGTGTCTGTGAATCAGAAGGTGTTGCTTGCATGGCCCAAGACAAGGAGATTGAAGGTGGAAATTGAGTTCTTTGAAGACTAAGTTGTAACTGAGAGAAAGGCAGTAAGTATACCAGGGGAACCAAGAGAAAAGAGCAAGCTTTGGGCTGGGGGAGAAGCATAGGTTGTACCTGCAAGTCTTCTGTTGTCTCCTCATTCCTGGCCCTGGGTGCAGGCAATCCACCACTCCAAGAAACATCAAGTCCACCACAAGTTAGTTGCTTGCCATCCCCATGTTTGCTTGGCTTATCTCATAAACTTGAAGCATCCTGTGCTTACTTTTCACGTGTACTTTTCCTGCACATGTTGATTCTTTTCAGAGAGGTAATTTTATTTATTTTCTTTTATTTATATTCAAATTTATGTGCCGCCCAATCAGGTAAACCCGACTCTGGGCGGCTCACAACAAGTTAAAACACACATAAAACAATACAACCAATTAAAACCCAACATACCCACCCACCCACCCCATTCCTCTTAAAAACCCACATTAAAAAACTGCCTTCATTGACAATTAAAAGAAATGGGGGCTTAATTTATAAGCCAACAGGCGGGGGCCACTCTTCCATCTGGGCCCCACAACTGCCCTGCCAACCAGGTTTCTAGGTCTTTTCTGAAAGGTAGCAGCTCCATCTGCTCCCACAACTCTACAGGCAGGAGGTTCCACAAGGCTGGTGCGGACACAGAAAAGGCCCTCCTTCGTGTACCAGAGAGACGGGCCCCTCTGGCAGATGGAACAATTAGGGAGCCCCTCCGATCCGCTCTGGTTGGACAGGCGGACACTCTTGGGATGATGCGGTCTCTAAGGTATCCTGGCCCACTACCATGAAGGGCTTTAAAGGTCAAAACCAGCATCTTGAACTGCACCCAGAGGCAAACTGGTAGCCAGTGCAGCTCCTGAAGTAATGGTGAAGCACAAGCATAATGCCTGTGCCCCATCACCACCCGGGTTGCCACATTCTGGACCAACTGCAGCCTCCAAATGGTTGACAAGGGCAGCCCCATGTAGAGCGCATTGCAATAATCTAGCCTGGAGGTGACCAGAGCATGTGTGACCCTGAGCAGGGAGTCCCGGTCCAGGAGCAAACGCAACTGACGGATGACACGAAGCTGTGAGAAAGCCCTCCTGGCCACAGCTGCCACCTGACTTGCTAGTAGCAGCCACGAATCCAGGAGTACCCCTAAGTTGCGTGCCGGGTCTGTCTGGGGCAAAACAGCCCCATCCAAGACCAAAGTTGGCAGCTCCCTGGATAACGCAGGACCCCCTATCCAAAGCTACTCAGTCTTGGAGGGATTCAATTGTAGCCCGTTGTCCCCCATCCAGACTCCAACCGCTTCCAGACATCTGGATAGGACATTGACTGCATTACTGGGGTCCCCATGGGCCGAGATATATAACTAGGTATCATTAGCATACTGATGATACCTTACCCCATGGGAACATATAACCTCACCCAACGGCTTCATGTATATGTTAAATAGGAGAGGAGAGAGCACTGAGTCCTGAGGCACCCCATACTGTAGGGGCCTAGCGCTGGACCTCTCACTCTCCAACCACACCGAATGGGTATGACCCTCCAGAAATGAGGAAAACCAGAACCGCACAATGCCCTGGAACCCCAAACCTTTGAGCCGTTCCAGAAGGATACTGTGGTCAACGGTATCGAAGGCCGCTGAGAGATCCAGAAGAGCCAGGATGGATGGATGACCCCCATCTCGCTCCCGCAAGAGGTCATCAACCAGTGCGACCAATGTAGTTTCAGTACCATATCCAGGCCTGAATCCCAATTGATAGGGGTCCAGATAATCTGCTTCATCCAGGACCCCATGCAACTGCCGCATCACCACCTTCTCCAGTACCTTCCCTAAGAAAGGGAGGTTGGAGACCGGCCTATATTTAGCTGGAACCACTGGGTCGAAAGATTGTTTCTTCAGGAGGGGGCGCACCAGAGCATGTTTTAAAGGTGCAGGAAACACCCCCTCCCGCAGTGAAGCATTTATTATAGCCCCGACCCAGCCTTGGAGGCTTTCACCAACCAAGTGGGACAGGGATCCAAAGGGCAGGAGGTGGTGCGAACAGCTGCAAGAAGCCTGTCCACTTCCTCGGGGACAACTGGATCGAACCGATCCCAGATAACACTGCCAGACTGAGCTCTGATCCCCTCCGGACCCTCCCCATCCACGCCGGGATTAAACCCCGAGCGAATCCGAGCGATTTTCTCCACCAGATAGTCTGCAAAAACCTCAGCCGAACCCTGCCAACTGGGCACCGGCTCCTCCTGGCCAAGGAAAGACCTGGTAACCCGGAACAGAGTGGCTGGGCGATTATCTGCGGAGGCAATGAGGGCAGTGAAGTATTGTTGCTTCACCACCCCCATCGCCACCAGGTAGGTCTTAATAGCAGCCCTAGCCAGTGTCCAGTCGGAATCACTTTGGGTCTTCACCCAGCGGTGCTCTCGGTGTCTCTTTGCCCGTTTAAGCTCCCACAGTTCTTCTGTGAACCACGGGGAAGATCTATCTCTGCGGGCTCGGAGAGGCCGTAGTGGTGTGATTTCATCCAAGGCAGTGGTAGTCATCCTGTACCACAGGTCAACGAGTGCCTCGGATGAATCGTGTAGCCGATCCAGAGGAAAATCCCCCGTTCCCTCTGGAATTTGTCAGAATCCATCAGTCGCCGGGGGCGGGCTAATTTAATAGGCCCTGCCTCCCTGCGGTGAACCGCCGCCCCCAGGAAGTCCAGAGTCACCAGATAGTGATCTGACCATGACACAGGTATAGTGTCTAATTTCTGTAGTCTCAGATCACTCTGCCACCGCTCCGACAAAAAAACTAGGTCCTGTGTGTGACCACTGCCCCTGGTCGGGCCATGAATTACCTGAGTCAGGTCCATGGCTGCCATGGAAGCCATGAACTCCTGAGCAACCTCTGAACCAGTCCCCAGCGAAGGCAAATTGAAGTCCCCTAGAACCATCAGCCTAGGGAACTCCAACGCCAACGCAGAGATGGCCTCGAGGAGCTCAGGCAGGGAGTCTCTTACCCTGCAAGGAGGCAGGTACAGGAGTAAGACTCCCAACTGACCCTTAGGGCCCAACCGCAGGAGTAGGCCCTCACAACCCGGGACTTGTCGAGCCATGGCCCTGGTGACTCCCAAGGACGCCCTGGCTACAATGGCAACGCCACCCCCCTTCCCTCATCCCTTGGCTGGTGCCAGATACCAAAACCAGCTGGACACATTTCTGACAGAGGTACACCATCCTCTGGTCTCAGCCAAGTTTCGGTGATGCATGTCAGGTCGGCCCACCCCTCCTGAATAGAATCTTGAATCAGGGGGGCCTTGTTGCAGACCGACCTGGCATTCATCAGCAGCAGCCTAAGGGCGGGGTCACCCTGGATCAGCTGCTCAGGACCCAGAGATGTACCTGGGGGGCTGGAACGAGGGACAGATACCAATCATCGTTCCCGTGTTCCCCGTGTGCGGCCTGCCCCTTGGTACCTGCCATATCGTCTCATGCCCGTTACAACCCCAATTTGAGCCCTGGGAACCTCCCCGCCCATCTCAGATGGAGTGCTACCCCTCCTACCCAGCTGACAAGGCCATTTCTCCCACCCTCTCTCCCCTCCAGACCCAGAACCCACCCCACACTCCCCCTACCCTCCTTGGGGCATTTCCAAGTGCCCCTTATCAGAGGTGGGGGGTGCCGGCCATCCCTCCCCAAATCCAATCCCATTCCCTTCCCACTTCTCTAACCCCTACAATTACTCAAAAGGGGGGGTAAGGGCCCTCACTGCTGGCACCACCTCCCTCTCTCCTCCCTAACCCCACAAGAGGTGAAGGAGGGGGTCGGCAATGTGCCAATCCATCAATCCACCAAGGCTTCCCCAGCTGGGACTAATTCCCTCCCACCGGAGCGGCTGGGAGGAAAGGCAGTGTCTGTTCTCCATGGCTGGAGTTGGGCTGCAGTTCTTGAAGCCGTCTGCCTGGTCCAGCGAAGGAGGCATTTGGAAAGGGGGGTGGATAGAAGGTCTTTTGCAGCCACCCCTCCCTGCCTTGACACAGCTGCTGGTCCTCTCTTCTCCTTCCTGGTTCAGCGAAGGAGGCATTTGGGAAGGGGGTGGATAGAAGGTCTTTTGCAGCCACCCCTCCCTGCCTTGACCCAGCTGCCAGTCCTCTCTTCTCCTTCCTGGTCCAGCAAAGGAAGCATTTGGGAAGGGGGGTGTATAGAAGGTCTTTTGCAGCCACCTCTCCCTGCCTTGACCCAGTTGCAGGTCCTCTCTTCTCCTTCCTGGTTCAGTGAAGGAGGCATTTGGGAAAGGGGATGGATAGAAGGTCTTTTGCAGCCACCTCTCCCTGCCTTGACCCAGCTGCTGGTCCTCTCTTCTCCTTCCTGGTTCAGTGAAGGAGGTAATGATACTCTGTTTCAGCAAGAATGATTCCCTCCATCCTACTGCTTATAATATTCCCACTGTGCATCTAATACATGTGCATGGGGACACCAATAACCACATAGAGCACACTCAAGATTGTATGAATCTGATAAAACAGATCTAGTCCATGAAAGCTTATAACAAATCTTTTAGTGAGTCGGGTTCTGCCTGAGTGGGCGGCATATATAAATATGACTATTAAATTAAAATTAAATTAAATTTAATTAAGGTGCACCAAGACACTTAGTTATTCTTGCTCCTGCAGACTAAAGAGCCACCCCTCTGGTAAGTGCTAGCAAAGAAGAATTCAGAGTTCTGCCAGCAATGTCTTTCTATTTCAGCCTAAGGCAATGTACGTGATTACCAGTTTAATTCCTCTGATTTTACCAGAGTTGCATTCTTGAGGATCTGAAGTGGAGAATAAAATAATGATATCCCAATGGTTAGTGTATCATTTGAAAGTGAATAAATTTAGTGGTCCATACTTTCATATAATGTCTCCAATCTAGACAAGTCTGAATACAGCAGAGATTATCAACTGTGTATGTTTGAAGTTCCTCTGTGAAATTGATCCCAGAAGTTCTTCCTATTAATAAGCAATCACAGTGGACAGAGAAACACAATCTATGACAGATTATACATTTCCTTCCCCATAGCTGAATACAAACACCTCTATATTATAAAAACAAGCTTTTTGAGCCCTTGTTCGAACTTCTGTATGTGCTAGTTTGTTATTGCTTTCACCTACAAGCCATTGGAGGATGTTAAAAAGATGATATCAGCTTAAAGCCTAAAGCAGGGGTTCGCATCCTACAGCCCGTGGGCCAGACCTGGCCCCTAACGTCATACCATCTGGCCTATGGCAACATCCATGGAAGCAGAAGTGGGAGCATTTACAACAGCCATTAATGTGCCTATGCATGTGCAAATGCGCCTGCCACAGTTTGCAGCAACGATGCTCAGCTGTCTGAGGGTGAGTGGACCGGTCCATGGCGCAAAAACCTTGAGAACCCCTAGTCTAAAGCATGTAAAACTAAAGCTGCAGGATCTCTCTTGCTGGAATCTCAGAGAATTGCTCATCCTCTTTGGGTCTTTAAGTTGGAATACAAATCTCAAGGTCAATGATACTGAAGAACACATGGGGTTTTTTTCTGTATAAGGTGGCTCTATAGCCTGGGCACCGAACTGCACTCATTCTTAAGGACTCACAGACACATTATAAAGATGTGTCATGCTAGTGTAGCACAGGTACTCCAAAATGCCAGCAGTAAGGGAAGGGAATATAAGAAAAAGGTAGTGTCACCTGGAAGAAGGTGGATGGAGGACAGCCAGTATGAGTTTTCTTGTTGCAAAAGCCCTGGCAGTAGTGGTCTTTTAAAAAAACACCAGAAGAAACCTTCACGTGGACTGGCAGTGAGCTTTCCACAAGCCCCATCCTTGCCACGTCAACATGGCCAGCTTCTGTGACGTCACAAGCACTCTCTCCCCATGCTGAGGTGTGGCCCTGAAATCTTGGGGAGGGGATGCCGCCCCACTCGCAGAGCAACTCTGGGCGGCTCACAAAGACACAAAATATACAGTTACAATTACAAGGTTCACAATACAAAAACATTTCAGCATATCATCATCACAAATCACAGTATCAAAAACTATCAATATCACAGTAACAAAGCGTTACAAAAGCAAAAACAAAAAACCTCAATTACGAAATCCCACAACACTCACGTGAGAAGGTCCGACAGTAACAAAGGCAAAAGTCAAAAGGTCGGAGGTGGTGGTGGTGATTTTGTAGCCGCCCGAGCCGCCCAGCTGCTCCTGCTTCCCTCCAGGCCGGCTGACTAAGGAGCATCCAATGGTGTCGTGGTGGTGGTGGTGATTTTGTAGCTGTCCGAGCAACCCAGCTGCTGCTGCTTCCCTCCAGGCCAACTGAACGAGGGACGTCCGATGGTGTCGGCAGCAGTGGTGGTGATTTTGTAGCCGCCTGAGCCGCCCAGCTGCTGCTGCTTCCTTCTAGGCTGGCTGACCGAAGGGCATCAGATGGTGGCAGCAGCAATAGATAGATAAATCTGTATTGTCATTGTCCTGCACAAAACGAGATGGGGGGGACACTTATCAACCCAACAAAACCTAAACAAAATACAACTATACAAAATTATCAACATACTCCCACCCCACATATACACATTTAACCCCTAAAAAGCTCTAAAACTCTAAAAACTCTAAAACTCTAAAAACTATATACAGAAGCTCCCTCATAGACTGCATTGCACTGCATTCAAAGCCAGAACTGCTTTTGGGTAGAAACTATTTCTCAAGTGGCTGGTCCTGGTATTTATGACCCTATACCTCCTTCTAGAAGGCAGAAGCTGAAAGAGATGTGTGGGGTGCGTACTATCTTGCGCAATCTCTACAGCTTTTTTATAGCACCTAGTGGCATAGATGTGATCTAGAGTGGGAAGAGTACGCCCGATTATTCCCTCCGCAGTCTTTACAACCCTGGATAGCATTGTTCTTTCCCTAGCTGTACAACACCCAAACCATACACACAGACCATAGGTTAACACACTCTCTATGGTACAGTGGTAGAATGCCAACAGCAGGTCCTTTGAAAGATTGTTCTTCCTGAGGATTCTCGAGAAGTATAACCTCTGCTGTGCTCTCTTCATCAGATCTTTGGTGTTTGCTCCCATGTTAGATCATCCCTCAGCTCCATTACCAGAAATCGAAACACCGAGACCTGTTCCACCCAATTCCCTTCAATAGGCGAGGGGCGCCCGGGTGAGCCTGCCGCCGCTGCGCGTCCTGCCCAGTGGGGGCGAAGAGAGGGCCATTCCATCGGCCTCTCCACCTGGCCCCGCCCTCCTCTCCCGTCCCTTGCGCGGGGAGATAAAGGGCCGTGGGCCGCCGGGCCAGGCCCAGGACTGCCGCCGCCCCAGGACCATCGCCGTCTTTGGCTCCTTGCTGTGGCTGCCTTGGCTCATGTTGAGACTGAGACGTGGACCTCCTTCCCCAAGCTGTTGGGGGAGTGGTAGCTCCTACGACTGTTCTCCAGTGGACATGGGGGTCTTGCTATGTTGGGTTTGCTGTAGTATAATTATATTTATTGCATTCTTATGACCTAATTATGTAGTGTAGTTTTTGTATTATGATATTATGCTTATCTGGATTGTTTTCCATTTTGAACTTGTTGTTTCTCTGTATTATCTTTTTATTGTTACTTTGTTGGATTATGTTGTTAGCCGCCTCGAGTTGGTCTCGGCTGAGGAAGGCGGGATATAAATTAAACTGATTGATTGATTGATTGATAATAAGTGGCTGGATGTTCAATTTGCATTTTTTTAAAGTCCACAATGATCTCTTTTGTCTTTTTTACATTGAGGAATAAATTATTTTCCCTACACCACTCTGTCAGCATCTCAACCTCCTTCCTGTAAGCCGACTCCCCTCCCCAGCAGTAATCAGACCAACCACCATTGTGTTGTCAGCAAACTTGATGATCTTATTGCTGGGGTAACTGGGAACACAATCATATGTGTAAAGCGTGTACAGAAGCCGGCTCAGCACACACCCGTGCGGTGTCCCTGTACTTATACTGAGATCCACAGAGACATGAGAGCCCATTCTGACCAGTTGGGAACGATCTGATAGAAAATCTAGTATCCACCTGCATAAGCATGGCGGAAGCCCCAGATCTAATAATTTAGGCACCAGTCTATGTGGAAGAATAGTATTAAAAGCAGAACTAAAATCTACAAATAACAGTCTTGCATAAGTTCGTTGTTTCTCCAAATGGGTCAGAACAGCATGTAGGGCCATAGCCCTATGTGGATCTCTTTCTCTTATATGCAAATTGACAAGGGTCAAGTCCAACTGGTAAACAAGCCATAATACGGTTCTGCACCAACTTTTCAAAGCATTTCATTATGCCAGGTGTAAGCGCCACAGGGCGGAAGTCATTCAGACTATCTATGTTAGGCTTTTTAGGCAGAGGTATAATAGTAGAGGATTTCAGACAAGGTGGGACAGTGGCTAGGGCCAAAGACCAATTAAAAATCTTCATAAAAGTTTCTGCCAGCTGTTCTGAACAGTCTCTCAGTGCCTTACCAGCCACTCCATCAGGACCCATAGACTTGCTCGCATTTATCCCTTTTAATATTCGCCTCACTTTTCCCTCTTCCACCCTGGCAACATTCCCTAAGGGAAGTAATGATGATCTGTTAACACTGCTAGATCCACTGCTGGTGTCACCTGAAATAAGGCGAAGAAGGTATTCAGCTCCTCTACCAGAGAAGCACTGCTCTCTACAGGTGATGAATTACTAGGTTTGTAGTCAGTAAGGTGCTGGATCCCCTGCCACACTTGCCTGGTGTCGTGACTACTCAGGTGATCTTCAATTTTCCCTCTATGCACAGCTTTTGCCTTCCTTATACCCCTCTTCAGGTTCGCCCTTTCTATACTATACAATACCCGGTCTCCAGTTCTAAAAGCAAAGTTTCTCACCTTTAACAGTCTCTGAACTTCACTCATCATCCAGGGCTTCCTGTTTGGATACATCTTTACATGCTTTTCCCTGGTGACGTTGGGTGTGCAGAATCTAATATAATCCAGGACCGTTGATGTGTAGGTCTCCAGATCTTGATGGTCAAACACATTCCAATCGGTCTCCTGGAAACAGTCCTGCAGCTGTTGAGAGGCTCCCTCAGGCCACACAGTAACAGTCCGTGTTTGTATCGGGGCTTGTTTCCTAAGGGGTGTTTATGCTGGTGTCAAAAGCAGGGACACATGATCTGACCTGCCAAGGTGTGCCAAGGGGTTAACCTCATATGCCCGTTTAATGTTTGTATACACCTTGTCAAGAGTATTCTCCCCCTTAGTTGCACATTTAATGTGCTGATGAAATTTTGGGAATACTGCCTTCAAGTCTGTATGATTGAAGTCTCCTGCGATGATCAGCATGGCCTCTGGGTATTTGCTCAGTTTAGTATTGATGTTTCCATACAAAATATCCATGGCCATGCGTGCATTTGCAGTTGGTGCCACATATACCACCATTAATACTACTGCTGTAGATTCCCGGGGGAGATTAAAAGGTCTACATTTAATCATTAAAAACTCTACCTCCAGGGAACAGTGGCTATCCAACCTGACAGAGTCCGTGCACCAGTTGTGATTTACGAAGATACACACTCCCCCACCTTGTTTCTTGCCAGAATCCTTTTTCCTGTCCAACCGGTGTGTAGTATAGCCTTGCAATTCAATAGCTGTGTTGGGAATGAAAGAGTTAAGCCATGTCTCTGTGAGTAGCAATGCACAGCAATCCCAAAAGTCTCCCTCAGCTCCAACATGCAGCCCCCACTCATCACGTTTGTTCACCAAAGACCTCACATTGGAATAGAAAATACTTGGGAAAGGTAATTAAAACAACAATGGTTTTGTAGCCACCCAAGCCATCCAGCTGCTGCTGCTTCCCTCCAGGCTGGCTGACAGAGGGGCGTCCGGTGGCGGCAGCGGTGGTGGCAGCGGTGGCGGCAGCGGTGGTGGTGGCGGTGGCAGTGGCGGCAATGGCGGCAGTGGAGGCGGCAGTTTTGTAGCCGCCCGAGCCACCCAGCTGCTGCTGCTTCCCTCCAGGTCAGCTAACCAAGGGGCATCCGGTGGTCTATAATAGTACTATCCTATCCTTTCCTTTCTTTTTCTCATGACACAAAAACTATCTGCATATTGTGGCAGCTATGGAGGCCCCTGGTAGAAGCAGAGGCAAAGGCAGAGTTCCCCAGGGGCTTCAACACTGGAGGAGCAGGGAACACAAAGGGCAGGGAACACAAAGAGCCGTTACTCTGGCGACAGTTCTGTGTTCATGAAGAAAAGAAAAGATTGGGGTTTGCAGGAGCTTCTGGAAAGCACCATCTGTATATTTTCCCATCATGATAAAAATAAATCTAGCTTATTGTTTTTATTTGTCTAAGAAATGAAAGAGTCCCTCTTTTCACCCCAGTTCCTTACTTTCTTCTTTCCTTGGCTGTGGACATGCTGAGAAATAAAGTAAGAGAAAGCTGCAGTTGCTACGATCTTCTTCCCCACCCGCAAACATCTTTTGCTGTCAATAACAGTCCAAGGAGAGAAGGTGCAAAATACAAATAAGTTTCAACATTCCATTTGGAGTTACTCAAAGCTGTGGCATACAGCAGAGTTTTGATCTAGATTGAACCTGTTTGCAAGGGTTTCTCTCTCTTTAATTTTCATCTCACTGTTCTGCCTGGTAAATTTTGGCTTTGATCTCTGAGTTGGAAGCAGCATGCTCAAAAGCATGGTTCTGACAAATATAACAGGCTTAACCAATGTTAAAATTGCTACAATATTTCATTATTCAGTTGTCCTCTCCACAAAAGATACTCACGTAATTGGCTAAGTCTCTAAAGGAACTAGTCTTAGCAGGGATGCCACATGCTATTTTCCTCCTATTAACTCATGTAGATGCTCCTCTCTCCCCAGTCCTGTTGCTTGACCCACATTTGGCAGATTAAGCTTTACTGTCTTTGTTAGAACCTCTTAGTGTCTTTCAAAATCACTATTCTGTCTGTTTAGTTTCAACTGTAACATCTGACTTTCCAGGGTGTCATGCTTGCAAGTTTTATAGTGGGAAATATAACTTTGACTATTCTTTGATCTTCCTACTTTGCTTCAAAGTCTATTAAGGGACTTCTAAATGGTCCAGTCAGAATCTTGTTCTGGCAGGAGACAGTCTTCACCATTCATCCATTTGGCAATGTGTATTGTTTTTTGCTCTCCATAGGTTTAGTTTAGCCTCTTCTATTTTAACATTTAGAGCTTGAAAAATGTGCAGAAACCTTTCCCTTCATTTTAACTGTCATCTAGGGATTGTTAGCCATGAAGCAGAATGGTTTAGTGCTGTACTACCTTATTTTGTTCATTATTTGTTAGCACTTCTTGATGTACTTCCAGAGAGGCTATCAACGCAGGCTGGTGGGGTGGGGGTGGGGACCCCTCCTGTCTACTTCTGCCAATTAAGCTGCAATAGATATTGTAAGCACCAAATCCAGGAGTGTTCCCAAACTACACATTTGGTTTCACAGGAGGACTGTAAGCAAGCCTTGGAGGAAGTCTTTAGAAACCAGTGGGACAACATTTTCTTCTTGGCTTCTTCATCATTTTCTGATTGTTCATATCAGGGAGATGACAAGTTGTACAGGGCGGCTTAGACGACCAGAGGGATGCCTGGGATTCTCCACCAAATAGCAAAAACTTAATTAGTTAAAGGAGTTTCCAAATAGGAAAATTCTTTATATGTGTCTGAAGAGATGCAGTTTGATCCACAAAAACTCACACTGGAACAAATGTGTTGGTCCTTAAAGGCTCCTTGGATAAGTCCGCGCCACTGCCTGTTTATTAGATCCTTGCCCCACTTGGCTGATCAAAATGGCCAAGACGGTGACAGGCAAGTGGGTCGGGGCGATAATTAATGCTTCCTTGTGGGAGGGGGTGATTCTTGCACCTTTAAAACATGCTCTGGTGCGCCCCCTCCTGAAGAAGCCATCCCTTGACCCAACTGTGTTATCTAACTTCCGACCTGTACCCAACCTTCCAATTTTAGAGAAGATTTTGGAGAAGGCAGTGGCGCAGCAGCTCCAAGGGGTTCTGGGAATTGAAGTCCAAGAACATCTGGAGTGCCAAGGTTCACCATCTTGGTCCTATAGTTACTGCGCTACTTTGCATCTTATTTCTTGATGTTTGGAATGTATATTGAGCATTGCCAGTCTTGCATTGTTTTGTTTTCCAGATTTGTTGGCCTATTCTTGTTAACATTTTGAGATTCATTCTCTGTGGCTTGAAATAATTCTATCAATATTCCATCTTCCCCTGGTGACTTATTTCTTCCTAGTACTTATTTAATTATTATTTCAATTTATATCCCACCCATCTAACTATAGCAGTTACTCTGTGAAGTGTCAATACAAAGACTATAAGCAAAACAACCAAGGGAAAATATAATTCATTATAAACATCAAAGAAATATAAAAAACAGGACAATTACATAACTAGCAGCAAAACAACAACAATCCAAATGCAATATGGGCAGGATAGAACATTTAGGCAGGAAAAAAATAATTTAATTTAGTGGTGGCAAGTTTTTAAATGCTTCTTTAAATAACTCAACTTTAGCCAGCTTACAGAAAGTAGATAAGGACAGGACCCAACAAACATGGAGCAGAAGAACGTTCTATAACATCAGAGCTGTCATCATAAAGGATCATTTTCTAGCACCAATCTTCCACACTTCTCTTGGATGGGTGTACTGAGTCCCCACCCCAATTTAGAAAATCATATAATCGGAGCATCATTTATTAAGGAGAGGTGCTCTGGCAGGTATTGAAGTCCCAAACCATTTAGGGCTTTATAGGTATGCAGAAAATCTCCTAAACAAAGAGGGCTTAGAAGAGGGTAGATACGTGCAGCTGTGCTGGAAGTGTCTACGTGCATCCCTTATCAGCCTCACCCACCAAGCATTGATGGCAATTATGGCAGCTGAGGAAAGAATTACATGAAACGCCTGTGGGATGCCTAGTTGCTAAGAAGAGTGGTGAGGGTCCCCATAAAATCACCTAAAGATGGGGTGGTATCTATATTTGAACACTAGGAAGATCTTAGGGTGGCTTAGTTAGTTCAGGGCTAGGCTCAGATGCTGTTTGGTTGGCAAAATGCCTGCTGTTTTGAACTGCACTGGGAGTTGCCCCATGTTTCATGTGCTACGAGAAGTGGCCCTTTAGAGGGAGAAGTTAGGCACACCCTCCAAGACAGCAGCTCCAGGTTTGTTCTGCTCTTCTGCTCCTCCTAGGTTGGGCAGGGCTTCTTGTACCCTAAGGGGGTTTTATCTTTCCTTTAGGCTTGCTAATTTGGTCTTTTGTTTTTCCACCCTGGAGTCTTTTTTATGTGGGTGTGGGGCCTGTTTTGTTTTGGTGTGTGTGTGTTTACACAACCTCAAGCCTTATGTTTTTACTATCCTTTTCTGTTCAGTTTTAACAAAAGTTTATTTGCAAGTCTGTAGCTGTTTCCCTGAGGTGTCCTTAAGGAGTTTTTGGGGACCCTAAATCCCAGTAGCTTTGCCAAAACATCCGTGATAGCATTTTGAGCTTGACAGACAGCTACCAAGGAAGCAGTGCCAAGCAAGAGGACTCTTCCTTGGTACATCCACGGCATGTTCAGCACCATTTTGTGTACTTGCAAGCTTTCCCCTCCCCCCAAAAAAGCATAACTGCAAGCCAGAGATCACTGGGACAACCTCAGATCACCCAGCAGCAAAGTGCTTCTGCTTTGTATTTGTTAATAGTATTCTGTTGATGGTGCTTTCATAAAAAAAGATCAGACTAGACCAAGCAACTGGAATCTTTGAAAATACTTAGAATAAAGTTTCATGAGTCATTTGTGGCTTATGGATCAGTATAGAGGGGCATTTCACTCCAGAATTTCACAGAGGCACTCCCTGCCTAGTCATTAATTGCCTATGGGTAAGGCAGATGATATAATGTGATTTAAGGTATATCAGAGGAAATCTAGTATAACTATACTGCTTAAAGAAAGGACAAGCTAGAAAAGTCCTGATGAAAAATGCTGCACCATATAATTTGAAAGGATAATTGTTTCACAAGCGAGATAAATTATGAGAAATCATAGCCAGTACATTTTCATATCATGCTACCAGTAACATAACAATAATCAGTAAGGTTAATGATTACTTTTCCTCTTATTGCTGCTTGTCTTTATCCATTAAACTCCCAGCAATATAGCAGTTGTACAGTTGCACAGTGGTCTGAATGAAATGGGAAATAATTTATCTATCACACCTGATTCATGTTGGAAAGTTGATGTCCATTTGTCAAACTGAGATAAATTAAAGAAAATAAGAAAAACTAAAGATTCAGTGATTTTTCTAACTGCATCTAACAGTAAAATAAATTCTTATGGTGCTCAGTTGTACAGTTGTGCAGATGAACACTAAGAGGTTTAAAATCATAACTACAGAAGTTAGTTGAAAATGAAGAAATGGAAATAGTTAAATATTTTTTTATAACTTGGCTTAATCATCAACCCAAATGGAAACTGCAGCCAGAAACCAGAAGAAGCCGGAGACTTCAGTAATGAAGGAGCCAGAAAAGATCATCAAGTATAAGGACGTGTCACTGGAGACCAAGACCAAGGTTTTCCACACTATTGATTTCTTTATTACTGTGTACAAGTGTGAAAACTAGACTGTGAAAAAAGCTGTTTGAAATAAAGTGCTAAAGAGCAGCTTTGAAGATGTCCTGGACTGCCATAAAAAGTGAATCCTAGATCAAACTTTCTCTGGAACCAAAAATGATAAAACTGAGGCTGTTGTGTTTTTGTTGAGTCCGAGAGTAATTAGCAACGTGACAGCAAGTTCGGTGTTAAACATCAGTGATTTATTATCAGCTCAGTTAAGGCTTGTTCGGACTTGGTCGGACTGGGAAAACAAGGGACGAGGTAGCTACTTATATACACACCTAATGGCAGTTACAGTGATACATTTGCCCAGGCTTTTGCTAACGCAAAAAACATGTGTTAGAACAAATCAGATTACATTGACAACAATACGAATGTGGCGCCTTATGGAAAGGGCACGCTTTTACACCAAAGACTTAATGGTGATTACAGAATTAAAGCAATAAGGCATTTGGACACAACAGTTTTAGATTTGAGAAGGCAAGATTCTCTGGGGAAAATAATAATGCTAGTTAAGGTTGAAGGCAGCAAGAAAAAAGGAAGAATAAATATTGGATAAATTGGCTCCATAAAGCAAAGCAAAGCAGTTGCACTTGTATTTCACCCCATAGCGCTTAATGCACTCTGTAGGCAGTTCACAAGTTAATTAGCATTTCCTCCAAACATGCTGGGTACTTATTTTACTCAACTTGGAAGGATGGTGTAATAATCCCATTACTCATGAGTAGAACCTCAGTCTACACGTAGATGGGACTGCACCTGAATCCAGGATTTTAAGCTTGCCTTCTCACATCTCCTGACCTAAATATAGGCTGTAAGTAAGGTAGCACATAGCCAAGTAACCACTCCAGTCATCATCTTGTCTTTTCAAGTATATTGTAGTCAAAGTAGGTTACAGAATAAAGCTTTAGGAAGCAAAGACTTCTTAGTTTCAAAAGTTCAGAAAGCACATTAAAACAATGAAAGCCTATCTAATGGGGGAAGGCCTGGGGCCTCCTCTTAGCCTAAAAGCACCTACATGACTTACTTTATGTCAAGCGCCAGACCAAGAGAAAGTTGTGCCCATTCCCTCTGGTTTTTATCTCCTCAAACAGGTTCCACTCTCTTGCCATTCCCCAAAAGGAATCTAGACCATACCTGTCAAGTTTTGGATTTGGAAATAAGGGAAATTTCCTGGCAAATACGGGATACTTGACAGCTATGCTTATCCTGTGCTGCCCTCAAATGGTGGCAATAGGGCATTGCAGTATAATAAGGGATGACGGCGGGAAAGAGGGTAAAATAAGGGGTTTTCCTGGCCAATAAGGGATACTTGACAGCTATGATCTAGACAATGGCTACACAGCATCACATGTGTGTCCAATTTATGTTTCAATTCTCCAAGAACACGAAGCTAGCATACTTTGAATATCAATCTTGCTCTGGAATGCACCATACCTCCTCCCACACACGGAAATCTCCATTACAGATTTGAATTGCACATTCAAGCCCGAGCCTAACCACCACAGATGGTAGGCTGAGTCAAACTTGAGACATGGTCAGGATCAAACTCACATCCTTTTGATTGCAGTACAGCAGTTTAACCACTGCACCCCCAGGGCACCTCTAAAGTAATCTACAGGCTTGAGTTTACAAGTTCTGAGCAACGTTGTGGATCACAGGACATTCTAGAAGTAAATGCTAATTACCTTGTGAAATGCCCAAAGAATGCACTAAGCACCAATATACAAGTGTATTGCTATTCATTCAAAGAGTTGTAGATTGGAGATGACTTGACATGGTATAACAACAAGAACGAGACAGCTCAGATCTGCATACTGGAAGTTCCAAAAAAATATTTTTCCACCTCTGTGACTATAATGTTTTTTTCATCACATTGGTAGGCAGTACTTTAATTAGAGGACTGCGGTAGCTCATGGCTAAGACGCTGACTGGGAAGCGGAAGTACTGCAGGACAGAATGAGCTCCCGTCTTTGTCCCAGCTCCTGCCAACCTAGCAGTTCAAAAGCAAGAAATTGCAAGTAGGTAAATAGGGACCACTTTTGTGAGAAAGTAACAGCGTTTCATGCTGCTCTGGTGTCTAGTCATGCCTGCCACATGACCACAGAAATGTCTGCAACAGCAGACAACGCTGGCTCTTTGGCTTTGAAACAGTGATGAGCATTGACCTCTAGAGTCTGATACGACTGGCTTTCGAGAAAGGGAAATCTTTACCTTTACCTACCTTACTTTAATTAGAACCAACTCTATTTTTTTAAACTTTTTATTGAGAATTTTTAAGACATAATATCACAAAGGAATAAAAACTTACAAACTAAATATCAGAAAACATTAAATACAATAATATAAGAAGTATAGAGAAACAATACACTAAGAATTATCATCAGATTTTCCAAAACCAAGCATCGAAATATTAATATTAATTAAAAAAACATATGAATTAATTATTTTATTTGCTAAACTTCTCCATCTCACTGACAATACTACTAGTAAAAGCAAAATATTTCACCCTGTGTATAGTACGATGCCAAAAGAGAGCTGCGGACTGCAACCTAAACAATCTTTATATCCAAAAATTTAATTGATCCAGTAGCGGCATGAAACCTCTCTTTTTCTCAATGTATAATCAAGATACGATTTCCAAATCTTCCCAAATTTGTTTTCTTTAACTATCCCTTTCTTTTTATTTAACTCCCATGTCAATTTATCATTCAAGGCCAACTGCCATATTTCCCTGCACTAGTCTTCTATTTCTAATTTCCCTGGATCCTTCCACTTTCTTGCTATACATTGTCTACCCATAGACATAAATATCGCCATTAATTCTTGTTAATCCTCACTTAGAACTAAACTTTCTAAATCTGTCAGCATGGCAATAGCAGAATCAATCTTAATCAGTTTCCCCATCATCACTGTTATTTCTTTTTCAATCCCTTTCCAAAAATCTTCAACCTCCTTACAATCCCACCACATGTTTATAGTTTCCTACACTTTTCTTACACCTCCAACACAAATTATTACTAGACATCCATCTGCTTCAGTCTCACTGGAGTTAGGTACCACCTCCATAACATCTTATAATTATGCTCTTTAACCCTAACAGACAGTGTTCTCATTATCCTTCGTTTCCATAAAGACTGCCATTTTATTTCTGAAATTTATATATTTAAATCCTCTTCCCAAATTCTTTTTGAGATAACTTGCAAATTATCTTCTCTGTTTAAAATCTTATAAATTTTAGCTACCAAACCCTTTAATCCAATCTCTCCTTGTCTTATTTTCAGTAATAACTCTTCAAAATCAGTCATATCCCTTTCAAAATCACCACCTTTTAAATATTTATTATTCCAATTATTCAATCTCAAAATTTGGAAGCAATTTAACTTCAAATCAGCATAAAACTCTGCTTTTTTCTCCTCATTCATACACATTCTAATCCAATGTCTCAACAACACCACATCCTTTTCAATTAACATAGATCTAAAACCCTCATTTATCTCATTGGAAAGGATTTTATATCCTCAATCTCTATTATGAGGGATATACTGGGAGCCAATCTGTCCTTCAGTCTCTTCCAGCTTTCCCACAATGATCTTAACATTCTATTTTTAATATTAATTTTCTCTCTTTGCTTATCTAAAAAAGCTGGTTTACCCAATTGTTCAAAATCTTCCATCTCTAAATCTTCCCATAATACTTTGCAGGCGCACCCCCCCAAAGAAAGACTCAGACACCGGTATATGGATAAAGGCATCGGGCCACTTTTATTGAATAATGCCCTAGTCCGAATTATAACTTTCAATTGGTGTAATCATCCAATTGTAATTCTTTAAGGCAAGCAAGCCAAAGTAACACTGGTAAGGTTCCTCCCAAAATGCCAATGGCAATTGGCTACATGTAACTATTTGTATCAATTTGTTTGTTGACACAAACAAATTGTTGATCGGAGTCAATAAACTATCTACTGACCCCACCCTATGACGTGTATCCGTTAAATATCAAGGTGATGCAGGCTGTTAAGCTCCTGCCATCACCCCTTGCCTGGTTCGTCGTTGACCGGCCAAAGCTATTACCCCTGTACCTGTCTAAGTGTTGGCCAGTCAATTGCGAACCTGCTGGATACCTATGGGTCATAAATCTTTACCTTACCAGTGCTACCCGCCAAAGTGACCAAAGTCAACTTACCCCTTTTCTCAAACACTAGCAACAGTGTGGGATGGGCAAAAAAGCCAGAACCAAAGGGCCAATTGTAGGTTCAGGCCAAAAATTCCCACCCGGCCCCAAAGAGACCAAAAATTCACACTGTTCACTAGGGAGGGGGTGGAGGGGAAAACCTCTCCTCTCCGTCGCGAATCTAAAATGGCAGCTAGGCTGCCTCATGGCCACCCCTTTTATAGAGGGGTGGCCATGTCCCCTAACTCACCCGGATGTCTGAGTCCAGGTGGGGGGACGCCCGCAAAGAGCGTGGTGGCCATTTTGGCGCCGCGCTTTCATTGCAGGCACCCCCCCCCCAAAGAAAGACTCAGACACTGGTATATGGATAAAAGCATCGGGCCACTTTTATTGAATAATGCCCTAGTCCGAATTATAACTTTCAATTGGTGTAATCATCCAATTGTAATTCTTTAAGGCAAGCAGGCCGAAGTAACACTGGTAAGGTTCCTCCCAAAATGTCAATGGCAATTGGCTACATGTAACTATTTGTATCAATTTGTTTGCTGACACAAACAAATTGTTGACCGGAGTCAATAAACTATCTACTGACCCCACCCTATGACATGTATCCATTAAATATCAAGGTGATGCAGGCTGTTAAGCTCCTGCCATCACCCCTTGCCTGGTTCGTCGTTGACCGGCCAAAGCTATTACCCCTGTACCTGTCTAAGTGTTGGCCAGTCAATTTGCGAACCTGCCGGATACCTATGGGTCATAAATCTTTACCTTACCAGTGCTACCCGCCACACGGGGAGGCGTCTATGATGACTCATCGTGCCCCCCCCCAGACCGTCAGCTCGGTCACCAGGCCTGCTTGCAAATCTTCCAGAAAGAGGTTCATACCTCTGGCCGACAGGTGGACCCAATCCCCTGCATAGAGATCGTAATCTTGCAAACTTATCCTGGGATGCTGGATGGCTGTCCCCAAGCCCTTGTCTGCCAAGAACCGGGCAACAGCCCTGTTCACCGAGTGGTGAGCATGGTCAAGGGCATGGAGGTCAATACCTCCCCTGTAATTATGTCGCGGCACGATGTCCGACCATAGCAGTCGCGTGGACGGCCAAACATAATGCAAATAGGCTAGGTCACTGCAGATCGTGAATTTTAAGGAAAGGCCAGTGACCTGGGCAAGGTCATTGCCACCAAGGTGCAGTATAAGGACATCAGGCGGTTCAGCATCCCTGATGGAAAACAGGAATGGCAACAGTTCCTGCCATCTCATTCCGCGCCTACCATACCAACGCATACATGCGGTTGCACGTAGCCCAAGCTGGGGTCCCCACTCTGTCGCCGCAGCATACTGCGCTGCCCAGTGCACGTAACTGTGGCCCACCAGCCATACTGCCACCGGTGTGCGGGGACACACAGGGTCTGTAAAAGAAGAAAAGAGAAGAATGACTTAACTGGTACTCAGACATGAAGGGGGCAAATGTACAATGCAAAACGCATGGATCCCCATCTTCCCATCCGGCGTATATCAGCCTCAGAGTACCCAAATGCAGCCGCAGTTGATGCAGCGCCTATCCTAAATGAATGGGTGCTGTAACGAGCCCTGGGGAGGCCAACACTGGTTAGTGCCATACCGGTCACCTTCCAAAATTGGAATTTAGTCAGGGGAGACCCATCCTGGTGGCAGAAAAACGGGCCAGGGTGTGTGCCACGCACTGCCAAAAACTCATGTAGGGCACCAACTGGACAGATGTCTTCAATGGAACATCGTAGCAGTCTAACTCCACTGCCTACGCCGTGCTGATCAACCTTTGAGGACCGTATCCTCAACTGAGCCCACTCATTAGTAACATACACATCGTTGAGTTCCAGTGCCCTACGAGTCGCATCCGCCTTAGACAGTGGTACCAACTCACTGATGCGGAGCGCTCCAAAGAAGGCCACCGTGGTAGCTGCATGAAAAAGAGCCACCTCATACCTATCATAACACAAGTTATGCCAGCCTCGTGCAAGGTGGGTCAGGACCTCTGGTGAAATCGGGTGACGAGTGTCCGGGCGGTGGCCACGTTCCCGTGTCCACCCCTCCAAAACATGACGTATGCGAAAGTCATTCACGCAGTCAGCGAAGCTGCTCACTTTGGCCATAAATGCCAGTGCCGAAAGCCTGGATGCTATAGTACGAGGAGCCAGACCCTGACTGTGAAGATAAACCATGTATTGTAAAACCTGATCCACTGGTATGGGCCACACTTCAGGCAACTGCAGTTACACACAAAAGGTTCTAAATTGTATGAAAGCATGTTGATACGCCTTACGCGTGCGTGGTGCCAAAGACATGCCGATTGCCCGGTTCACCTCTCCTCGCGAAACGTCCAAATCTCGGCAGGGAGTAGCGAGGGGAATTCCTCTGCTTCCGGAGCCAGGGCATGGAACCGGGGGATCTGCAGGCGGGATAAAGCATCAGCAATATCATTATTAACACCTGGGACATGTCTGGCCCTAAACAGCATATTTAGGTGTAGGCTTCTTAACACAAATTGATGAACCAGTGCCATGACCAGAGGGGATTTGGACGTCTGGGCGTTAACAATGTGCACCACTGCTGCATTGTCACACCAAAAATGGACCACTGAGTTGGCCCACTCCTCGCCCCATAGCATCAATGCTCCCAGGATGGGAAGGAACTCAAGGAAGGTAAGATCGCGGAGGCAATCCGTGCCAAGCCATGCGTGAGGCCATCGGCCATAAGCCCACCTCCCCTCAAAATAAATCCCATAACCCAGGGAGCCGGAGGCATCCGACTGTACTTGAAATCTAGGGCAGACCATAAGGTCTGATCTCCAGAAAGAGACCCCGTTAAAATCCTGTAGGAATGTGAGCCAAACCGAAAGGTCCGCCCGTATGCCCCTGGTCAGTCGGACCCTGTGGTGGTGCTTTAACAGGCCAGCCATGGCGTCACACAGGCGCCGGGCAAATGCTCTGCCGGGTGTCACCACCCTGCAGGCAAAGTTAAGGTAGCCATGAAGTACCTGCAGCTCACAAAGGGACACTTTACGTTTTGCAATCAATGCCAAAATCGCCGCGGAGATCCGAGTCACCTTATCCATGGGTAACCTGGATGCCTGTGCGACCGTGTCAATTTCAATGCCTAGAAATGTGAGTTTAGTAGCTGGGCCCTCGGTCTTTTCAGGTGCTAAGGGGACACCCATTTCCCCCATTAGCGTCTGAAATGTAGTGAGGAGACGCGTGCATGTGTCCGAGCCCCGTTCACCCCCGAACAAAAAGTCATCGAGGTAATGGGCCACAGACCGGGACCCTGACCTGCGAACAAAGGCCCACTGAAGGAAAGTGCTAAAGTGTTCGAATGCCGAACATGAAATAGAGCAGCCAAAAGGCATGGCCTTATCCACATAAAACTTCCCTTGGAACCTAAAACCCAATAGCTCAAAGTCCCCTGGGTGCACTGGCAGTAATCGGAATGCCGATTTAATGTCACACTTTGCCAAGAGGGCACCGGGACCACATGAGCGTACCATCCGTAGGGCCTGGTCAAACAACGTGTACCTGACTGAACAAAGGTCATCAGCAATCGCATCACTGACCGAAAAACCCGCAGGGTAAGATAGATGGTGGATTAAATGAAATTCACTGGGGTCTTCTTCGGTACTAACCCCAGAGGGGAGACCTTCAAGTTAGGGAAAGGTGGTTCCGAGAAGGGGCCAGCTACCCTCATAGCCTCCACTTCTTTAGCTATGCTCAGTGCAGCAACCTCCTCATTACCTTTCAAGGAAATTAAATTAGGAGCGTCTTGGGGTCCCCGAACACCCCTGAACGGAATAAGAAAGCCCCACTGGAAACCCTCCAGTAGGTACCTCGCATCCTCCCTTCTTGGATAAGCTGAGAACCATCGCTCCAACATGTATACATTAATTGGGGAGGGGGCCTTTCGGATGGCTAGCTCCTTCAGAGGGAGCCCTGACCGCCCCCTGTCCCCCCTACCTCTGCCCCATGACCCACCAGCCCGCGGGCATGCGGAGGCGGCGTGGGGGCGAGTGCAAGAGGGACACTCATGTCGGAAACGACACTGGCGCTTATTACACACGCCGTTAGCTGAGAAGTTCCAACACAGCAGGAGGGCTGGAACCCCCTGCCCCGCCGGTTGACGGGGAGCCTGTGTTGTAGCAGCTCGCTTCACGGCATGGCCACAATGGTACCTATCACCAGGCGCTGGACGCGTGGGAGTCATGTACAAGAGCCACAATTGCTGGCAGGGCTCATCCCACCTCATCTCAGGGTGTAGGGCCACCCTCATTCTAAATTCCTCATCGTAGGCCAACCACGATGGGCCAGGGAAATCAACCATCGCCCTGTAAATATTGTCAAGGTATTGGACCATAGGAATGGCCAGATCAGGCCGGGCCCTCAGGTATACCGCCATATATATGAGGTATGCCGGCAACCAGTTGGCCCAGGTGCGCGGTGGCTTACGACGACGGGACAGCTCTTTGTCTCTGTCATCCTGTCCCTCCCTCTCTTCCTTAGTGGGCTCACGGTTCAATAGGGAGAAGATATCAACGTACTCCCCTCGCCAAATCTTATCCCTTGTGACCTGTGACAAATGATCACCCAGGGGCAAGGAATAGTCAGCCATCGGTAAAGCCATTGACGGCACATTTTGTATAGAGGGTATGCGCAGCGGGACCTGAACAGCCCCTGCGATGCTCGGCATGGCCCCAGGGGCAGACACCCCCGCCCTGAACGAGGGACCATTTGGCAACCAGGGGTTAATGGGGCAGTGTGGTAGCGGCTGCCCACCCACATTGACTTGACGTGGCCAGGGCCACTGAACCCCCCCAGTGTAAGTGGACAGTGGTGGTGGTGCACTAAATTGAACCTGATACTCACTAGTCGCACCCCCGTGAGCCGCCCCCACCGGGGGTTCCGGCCCACGGTGGGCGTCGGAGCTCGTGACTGGCATCGAGCTCTGGGACCACACTTGACCGCTTCCAGCCTGTACATCAGGTCGTATGGGGAGCTGCAAGGCACCAGCCGGAGCTGGCCGGATAGCCTCAAGCAGCTCGACCCTGTTGGCCGCCCACTGAAGAGTCACGGCCGACGAGTTGGCCGAGACCGACGAAGGGGCCGCAGTTGAAGAAGCAGTTGCGCCCCCTTCGGAAGGTGGCTGGGCAATGCCCAATGATGCTTCCAGCACTGCTATATGTGCTATTAGAGCATCCACCGCCTCCGAGCCCCCAGTGTAAGGTGGGCCGGATGGGCCGGATGGCCCACTAGGCAGTTGGTGAAATGCCAACCCAAAAGGGGAGCCAGGGTCAGAATAGGGCCATGCCCAGAACTCAGGCCCGTGGGGGGCCGGAGGAGCTGTGGGGCGGAAACCCGCACCAGACCCCCCCTGAGCCACCGTGTCCTGGGCCCTGCAAAGGCACGCTCAGGGCCGAAGCCCCTGAGGGGCCAGCCTGTGCCGGCCCGGCCAGAAAGCTGGCGCCCAGCTGCCAGGTGGTAGCCTGATCGGCCCCACTGGTAACAGTGGAAAAGGTCCGGTCTCTGCCCTGCCATGGGGGCGCAGCCCTGGTCCTTCGACCCGGAGGCTGCCCCCCATCTGATGAAGGGCCAGGAAAAGTCCTTCCTCTCGGCCGCGGCTTCATTGCCGGGGCCTTTCGCTTGGGAGCCATGTCTCCCTAAAAGCAAGATCGATCGCCAAAGGATCCCTATCCAGGGATCAGCTCCTGAGCCCGAAGTACAGCGGTAGCCAAGAGGTAAACCAAAACCGCTCCGGGTACGAAGGGCAAGCTGGAAAGAGAACGCGACAGAGAAAACTTCTCTCCGTCGCAAATCTAAAATGGCAGCTCGGCTGCCTCGTGGCCACCCCTTTTATAGAGGGGTGGCCACGCCCTCTAACTCACCCAGATGTCTGAGTCCGGGTGGGGTGGGGGCCGCAAAGAGTGTGGCGTCCATTTTGGCGCCGCGCTTTCATTCTCCTTCATTAAAATTTTAATTACGTTCCTAACCTGAAATGCATTATAATAACATCTCAAATTAGGAATATCTAGGCCACCTTCTTTTTGAGGAAGGTACCACCAACTTTTAGGAATCCTCGCTCTCTTCCCTCCATTACAAAATTTATTAAACATATTTTGAAATTCCTTAATCTCTCTTTCTTTCAAATAAACTGGAAGAGCATCAAACAAAAAATTTATTCTTGGTAATAACATCATCTTACATAGAGCCACTCTACCAAATCAAGACAATTTCAATTTATTAAATTGTGTAATTTGCTCTTTCATCTCCTTCAATTGTTTATCATAATTCAATTTCTTAATTTCTTCCATCTTATTTGTCAGAATAACTCCCAAATATTTTAGTTTGTCTCCAATCTTAATTCTATATCTACACAAAATCTCTTGTTCTCTAGTTTTACAGAACTCTTCAAGTTTCCAAGCTCTTCTTACTTCTTCATCAAGCTGGCTGGTTTAGAAAATCAGGGAGGTGGGAAGTGTACAGATCCAAAATTATTGCAAAAAGATAGTCAGTCTCTAACGCGGCTTTTAGCCTTAAACAAAATACACGTAAGAGAAAAATACAGGCGCAGCATAGTCGTGATATATATTTTTAAAAATAAATTTTGGATAACACAATAGGGTAAAAAGTCAATTGAAACAAAATTCTGAATAATTATTACCTTGTACTGTAGTTGAAAAATCTTCCTGTGATAGTAGGTGCTTCCATCAAGTAGGGAGCCACTACATTGACAAATAATGTGGGAGATACCCTAGGATTGGGATAGTTTGGTTTGCATTATTTTCCTCTTAATATATGATGTGAAAATAAATGTGAATCAGTCTGGAGTTTTGCAGGGAAGCCTTTGGAGAGAAGGAGATTGGGGAGACCTAAATTTCCGAAAATTGCCCTTACCAGTCTCACAGTAGCTGCCTGGACCAGGGACAGCAAATTTTCAGACATTTAACATTTCTCCCCATCATGTGGTTTCCAAAGTTTCTTTCAGGGCCAAAGAGATCCAACAAAGCCTAAGAATCTTTGTAGGGATGATAGAAAACTTTTTCTTAACAAAATAGTGTCACAACTGATGATGTCATCAGGCTTATACAGTGCAATTTTATGTAACTAGATTTCCACCGCCACCGTCAAGGCTGGAGCATATCTCGCTCGCCCGGTGGGAACAACTGCCCACACCTGCGGGGCCCCCAAGGACTTTAAAGCCCGATGCTGGAGCCGGCACTGCCAGGGCTGGAACATGTCTTGCTTGCCCAGCGGGAACAACTGCTCGCGCTGGCGGGGCCTGAGTTGGCGGGGGGGTGGTAGTCACCCCATCACTGACGGCATCTTAGGTGCTGTCTAACTGCCAGTACTTTTACGGCCATGACTTTCTATCTGTGGACTTGCACGGGGCTGGTATGAGTTGTGGGCTCATACTGTCATTCTTTTTTTTTTCATTGTATTTTTTCCTCGGCTTGTGATATTGCTATATTGAAAGCGCGGTGCCAAAATGGCCGCCGTGCTCTTTGCGGGCCCCCCCACCCGGACGCAGACATCCGGGTGAGTTAGGGGGCGTGACCACCCCTCTATAAAAGGGGTGGCCACGAGGCAGACGAGCTGCCATTTTAGAAAAAGCGACGGAGAGGAGAAGTTTTCTCCGTCGCTCTTTGTTTTTTCAGTCTTTGGCTGTTTAGCCATTTCGGCGCTTGCGATCCCCGGAAAGGGATCGTCTTCTTGCTGCGATGCCTCCCAAGAGGAAGGCCACGGCGACCAAGCCGCGGCCAAGAGGGAGGAACTTGCCTGGCCCTGCGCTGGGAAGGGGGCAGCATTCGGGTCGGAGAACCGCGACTGCGCGCCCGCAACAGGGCACCGCATCAACTTCACCCACCGTTACCGGTGGGATGGGGCAGATTAGGGCATGGCCTTCAGCTCTCCAGCCTCAGGCTGGCCCTACTGGGGCTTCGGCCCCCGGCCCACAATTGCCGGCCACGGGTCAAGACAACGGGGGAGGGCCTGGTGCGGTCACACAGCAGGGCTTGCCTCCGGCCCCTCATGGGCCGGAGTTTTGGGCATGGCCCTATTCAGGACCTGGCTCCCAAATTGGGGTCCCCAGTGTATCACCCAGTGGGCCGTGCGGCCCACCTTGCCCGCCTTATACCGGGGGTTCTGCGACAGTGGATGCATTGTTGGCACGTTTAGCCGTGCTGGAAGCATCCCTGGGGATCACAAACAACCCCTCGGGGGGGGCTTCACTGCCGACTGGGGCCCCCTTTTGCCTGCCTGCCACCTCGACGGCCGCCACTCTGCAGCAGGCGGCCAGTCGGGTTGAGCTGCTGGAGACGCGCCGGCCTGTGCCTGCCACTATCTCACAGCTCCCCGTTTGTCCTGAACTACAGCCGGGGAGTGGTCAGATGTGGCCCCAGAGCTCGATTACGGTCGCGAGCTCCGACGCCCGCCGTGGGCCGGAACCCCCAGTGGGGGCGGCTCACGGGGGTGCACCCAGTGAGTATCAGGTTCAAGCTAATGTCCCAACATCACAGTCCACTTTCAGTGGTAGTTTTCAGTGGCCATGGCCTCGTCACGTCGAGGCGGGTGGGTATCAGTTCCCAGCTTACCCTGGTGCCACTGGGTCCCATACTGGCACAACATTGGGCGGGGGGGGGGGTTCCGCCCCAGGGCTGTACCGGGCATTGCAGGGACTGTCCAGGCACCGCTGCTGATGCCCCATGTGAATACTGTGCCGGTGTCGGCATTGCCGACGGCAGGGTATTCCTTGCCCCTCGGGGATCATTTGTCCCAGGTCACGAGGGAAACGTTTTGGCGGGGGGAGTATGTCGATATTTTCTCCCTATTGAACCGTGAGCCCACCAAAGAAGAGAAAGAGGGGCAAGATGACAGAGACAAAGAACTGTCTCGTCGTCGTAAGCCACCGCGCACTTGGGCCAACTGGTTACCCGCATATCTCATTTATATGGTGGTGTACCTCAGGGCCCGGCCCGATTTGGCCATTCCTATGGTCCAATATCTGGACAATATTTACAGGGCGATGGTGGATTTTCCTGGCCCATCGTGGTTGGCTTACGATGAGGAATTCAGGATGAGGGTGCCCTTACACCCGGAGATGAGATGGGGACGAGCCATGCCAGAAGTTGTGGCTTTTATACATGACCCCCACGCGCCCGGTGCCTGGGGAAAGGTACCATTGCGGCCATGCCATCCAGGGAGCTACTCCAACGCAGGCTCCCCGCCAGTTGGCGGGGCAGGGGGTTCCAGCCCGCTTGCTGTGTTGGAGTTTCTCGGCCAATGGCGTATGCAATAGACGGCAGTGCCGATACAAACACAAGTGTCCCTCTTGCGCTGGCCCCCACGCCGCCGCTGCGTATCCGCGAGCCGGTGGGTCACGGGGCAGAGGTAGAGGTGGACAGGGAGCGGGCAGAACTGCCGCTGAAGGAGCTGGTCAGTCAAAAGGCCCCCTCCCCGGTTAACGTATTTATGTTAGAGAGGTGCTCTCGACTTACCCGAGGAGGGAGGATGTGAGGTACCTCCTCGAGGGTTTCCAGTGTGGCTTTCGTATCCCATTCAAGGGGGTGCGGGGACCCCAAGATGCTCCTAATTTGCTTTCCCTGAAAGGTAGGGAGGAGGTGGCTGCCCTAAGTATTACCAAGGAGGTAAATGCAGGGAGGGTAGCGGGTCCCTTTTCTAGGCCTCCCTTTCCCAATCTTAAGGTTTCCCCTTTAGGTTTGGTTCCCAAAAAGGCCCCTGGTGAATTTCGATTAATTCACCATTTATCATACCCGGCGGGTCATTCGGTCAATGACGCCATTCCTGATGACCTTTGTTCGGTCAGGTATACGTCATTTGACCAGGCCCTGCGCATGGTGCGCTCTTGTGGCCCGGGGGCACTTCTGGTGAAATGTGACATTAAATCGGCATTCCGGTTGTTGCCAGTGCACCCGGGTGACTTTGAGTTATTGGGTTTTAAATTCCAAGGGAAATTTTATGTAGATAAAGCCATGCCTTTTGGCTGCTCTATTTCCTGTTCAGCATTTGAACGTTTTAGCACTTTCCTTCAGTGGGCCTTTGTTCGCAGGTCTGGGTCCCGGTCTGTAGCCCATTACCTCGATTTTTTGTTCGGGGGTGAACGGGGCTTGGACACGTGCACGCGTCTCCTCACAACATTTCAGACGCTAATGCAGGAACTGGGTGTCCCTTTAGCGCCCGAAAAGACCGAGGGCCCGTCAACTACGCTCACATTTCTGGGTATTGAAATTGACACGGTCGCGCAGACATCCAGGTTACCTATGGATAAGGTCACACGAATCTCTGAGATGATTTTGGCCTTGCTGGCCAAACGTAAAGTGTCACTTCGTGAACTCCAGGTTCTACATGGTCATCTTAACTTTGCCTGCAGGGTGGTCACGCCTGGCAGAGCTTTTGCTCGACGCCTATGTGACGCCATGATTGGGCTATTGAGGCGCCACCACAGGGTCCGACTGACCAAGGGCATGAGGGCTGACCTGTTGGTTTAGCTTAAGTTCCTGTGGGAATTCAATGGGGTATCATTTTGGAGATCTGACCTTTTGGTTTCCCCTAGGTTTCAGGTTCAGTCGGATGCCTCTGGGTCCCTGGGATATGGGATTTATTTTGAGGGGAGGTGGGCCTACGGCCAATGGCCTCCAGCATGGCGGGGCACGGATCGTCTACGCGATCTTACATTCCTCGAGTTCTTCCCGATACTGGGAGCTTTGATGCTATGGGGTGAGGAGTGGGCCAATTCAGTAGTTCATTTTTGGTGCGACAATGCTGCGGTAGTGCACATCGTCAATTCTCAGACATCTAAATCACCCAGGGTCATGGAGTTAGTTCGCCAGTTTGTGTTACGCAGCCTACGCCTCAATGTGCTCTTTAAGGCCAGACATGTACCAGGTCTTAATAATGATATTGCTGATGCTTTATCCTGCCTGCAGATCCCCCAGTTCCGCGCCTTGGCTCCGGACGCAGAGGAATTCCCCTTGCCACTCCCGGACGAGATTTGGACATTTGGCAAGGAGAGGTGAACCAGGCAATCGGCATGTCACTTGCGCCCCGCACGCATAAGGCGTATCACTATGCATTTAGTCAATTTTAAAAAAATTGTGTGCAACTCCGGTTGCCCGAAGTGTGGCCCATTCCAGTTGAACAAGTTCTACGATTTATGGTTTACCTACACAGTCAGGGCTTAGCTCCCCGCACCATAGCATCCAGGCTGTCAGCACTGGCATTCATGGCCAAGGTGAGGGGTTTTGCTGACAACATAAATGATTTCCGTATACGACATGTTTTGGAGGGGTGGACGCGGGAACAGGGACGCCGCCTGGACACTCGCCACCCAATTTCTCCGGGGGTCCTTACCCACCTGGCACGAGGCTGGCATGACCTGTGTTTTGACAGGTATGAGGCAGCTCTTTTCCATGCAGCTACCACGTTGGCCTTTTTTGGAGCGCTTCGCATCAGTGAGTTGGTGCTACTGTCTAAGGCGGATGCGGCTCGTAGGGCACTGGAACTCGAAGATGTCTATGTCTCTAATGAGTGGGCTCAGTTGAGGATACGGTCCTCAAAAGTCGATCAGCATGGTGTAGGCAGTGGTGTTAGACTGCTACGATGTTCCATTGCAGACATCTGTCCGGTTGGTGCCCTACAGGAGTTCATTGCAGTGCATGGCACGCGCCCTGGCCCGTTTTTCTGCCACCAAGATGGGTCTCCCCTGACTAAATTTCAATTTTGGAAGGTGACCGGTAAGGCACTATCCAGTGTTGGCCTCCCCGGGGCTCGTTACGGCACCCATTCTTTTAGAATAGGGGCGGCTTCTACTGCGGCTGCATTTGGGTACTCTGAGGCTGATATACGCCATATGGGGAGATGGGGATCTAAGTGTTTTGCATTATATGTTCGCCCTATCCAGGTATGAGTACCATATAAGTCACCGTTCTCTCCATTTTGTCTTACAGACCCTGTGTGTCCCCGCACACCGGTGGCAGTATGGCTGGTGGGCCATAGCTATATGCACTGGGCAGTGCAGTACACTGCGGCGACAGAGTGGGGACCCCAGCTTGGACTACGTGCCTCCGCATGTATCAGGTGGTATGGTAAGCGCGGAATGTTATGGCGGGAACTGTTGCCATTCCTGTTCTCCATCAGGGATGCTGAATCACCTGATGTCCTGGTGCTGCACCTCGGGGGCAATGAACTAGGCCAGGTCACTGGCCTTTCTTTAAAATCTGCGATTTGCAGCGACCTAGCTTATTTGCATTATGTGTGGCCCTACACTACGCTGCTATGGTCGGACATCATACCGCGTCACGCTTACAGGGGGGGTATTAACCTCCATGCCCTTGACCGCGCTCGCTGCTCGGTGAACAGGGCAGTTGCCCGGTTCTTTGCAGACAAGGGTTTGGGGCGGGTCATCCGACACCCCACCATTAGTTTACAAAATTATGATCTTTATACAGGGGATGGGGTCCATCTGTCGCCCAGAGGTATGGACCTCTTTTTGGAAGATTTGCAAGCAGGCCTGTTGACCGAGCTGACGGTCTGGGGGGGGGCGGTGAGTCTTTATTGAAGCCTCCCCGTGTGGTGGGTAGCACTGGTAAGGTAAATATTTATGACCCACAGGTATCCGGCAGGTTCGCAATTGACTGGCCAACACTTAGACAGGTACAAGTTTAATAACGTTGACCGGTCAACGACGAACCAGGCAATGGGGTGATGGCAGGAGCTCTTCAGCATGCATCACCCCGTGATTTGACGGATACACGTCAGAGGGTGGGGTCAGTAGATAGTTTATTGACTACGGTCAACAATTTGTTTGTCGTAACAAACAAATGGATACAAATGGATACATTGTAGCCAATTGCCGTTGGCAATTTTGGGAGGAACCTTACCAGTGTTACTGCGGCCTGCTTGCCTTAAGAATTATAATTGGCTGAGTACCAACTGAAATTTATAATTCGGACTAGGGCATTATTCAATAAATGTGGCCCAATGCCGTTATCCATATACCGGTGTCTGAGTCTTTCTTTGGGGGGTGCGCCTGCAATGAAAGCGCGGCGCCAAAATGGCCCCCGCGCTCTTTGCGGGGGCCCCCCACCCAGACTCAGACATCCGGGTGAGTTAGGGGGCATGGCCACCCCTCTATAAAAGGGGTGGCCACGAGGCAGACGAGCTGCCATTTTAGAAAAAGCGACGGAGAGGAGAAGTTTTTCCCTCCACCCCCTCCCTAGTGAACAGTGTGATATTTTGGTCGCTTCGGGGCTGGGTGGGAATTTTTGGCTTGAACCTACAATTTGCTTCCTGGTTCTGGCTTTTTTGCCCATCCCACACTGTTGCTAAGGTTTGATACAGGGGTTTTTGCTCTTGACTTTGGTCACATGGGCGGGTAGCACTGGTAAGGTAAATATTTATGACCCACAGGTATCCGGCAGGCTCACAATTGACTGGCCAACACTCAGACAGGTACAAGTTTAATAACGTTGACCGGTCAATGACGAACCAGGCAATAGGGTGATGGCAGGAGCTCTTCAGCATGCATCACCCCGTGATTTGACGGATAGAGGGTGGGGTCAGTAGATAGTTTATTGACTACGGTCAACAATTTGTTTGTCGTAACAAACAAATTGATACAAATGGATACATTGTAGCCAATTGCCGTTGGCAATTTTGGGAGGAACCTTACCAGTGTTACTGCGGCCTGCTTGCCTTAAGAATTATAATTGGCTGAGTACCAATTGAAATTTATAATTCGGACTAGGGCATTATTCAATAAATGTGGCCCAATGCCGTTATCCATATACCGGTGTCTGAGTCTTTCTTTGGGGGGTGCGCCTGCAATGTGTTTATTTGTTTATTTTTTTTGTACTGTGTACTTTTGCTCTGTTATGAACTGCCTTGAGTCGCCCTGCACAAGTAAGGCAGTATACAAATATAACAAATAATAATAATAATTTCAGTCAATGCGAACAACAACTAGATTGATCCTACAAATTTGCTGTTTTTAAATACTTTTAATTTACTGGAAAACCAAGAATTTTTTCAGCCAGGCACTGCGGAGTCTTCTGAATTGCCAGGTGACGAATCCTTATGGTTATAAATGGTTTAACTGCCTTCCATGAAAAATGATCACTTGGGATGCTGGAGTAGACATGAAGACAATGAGCTATTGGTCTGCAGTCAGATAAAATGAATTACCCACAAAACTAATATTCTCCAAGTAGGAAGAAGGGTGAAAACATTAGATAAGAGAAGTCTTGTTCTAGCAGCAGCATTCTGTTGCATAAATTTAGAATAGGGACAAGAAAATGATAAAAGAGGATCATGTTGATCATATAAATGTCTGAAACATTTTCTGACTGCAAAGATTATGGACCTCAAGAGGCAAACAAAAAAAGTTACTGTTTTCAGTTGTCAAATTTCCTTCTCGTCTCAAAGATGTTTGGAAAATATTCTTTTAAATCTGCTGCAGGTAAAGTGTCAGCAAACCCCAAAAGAAATCTATTTTCTTAGATAAGAAGTTGAATGTGATTCAGAGATTAAATAGGCAAGGAAGGAGAATCATTTCCCTTGACTTTAGGGAGCAAATGGAGGTTATAGTGTGGAAGGAAAGGGGAAGCCAATATCTCACATATCCCACATATTTGTGCTGCAATGACTAATTCATTTTACCAGGTCAGCAGCTTCCCATTCCTTCACATTTGAGGCCCAAAACTTGAGTCCATGTGTGGTGGTGGAGAAGGACCTTGTGATGTAACAGAGGCAAGACCTTTGAGATAACATGAAAGTGCAACAAAAGGAATAGTTGCTTTAAGAGAGATCACTGCAAAATGACTCTTTCTGGTCCAATCAGAGGCTCATCTTTCCCGCTGTCTCATCATGCTCTAAGAACATGATGGTGAACCTTGGCACTCCAGATGTTCCTGGACTTCAATTCCCAGAAGCCCAAGCACCCTGTGAATCCACACAAATGGGTTTACTGCAATTCATCCGCCGCACGCTGCCCTCGTCGCTCCCGGAAGCGGAAGTAAAACACACCCATCTGGGCGCATTTTACTTCTGCTGCCGGAAGTGACAAGGGCAGCGTGGGCTGGATGAATCACAGTAAACCCATTTGTGTGGATTCACAGGGTGCTTGGGCTTCTGGGAATTGAAGTCCAAGAACATCTGGAGTGCTAAGGTTCACCATCACAGCTCTAATTGCATGGGAGTCTTTATTAATAATATCTAGAAAAGCAAATTAAACAGATTGGGATTGCAAACACCTCGGATTTATTCCTCTTACTAGCTGATTACCCAGCTTCACTCGGGTTTTTCTTTTCTTTAACGTAGGCCTCTTGGAAACCTTGTGGGGTGTATGTGGGTCACTCCTGCCTCCCTTCCTTCATCTTCCTCTTCCCTCACCCATCCCGCTTCTCCCTTGACAGTCACTTTCCGCCATTACCACTCCTGTGCCCTCCCGGCCCTTTCAATGGCCTCTGTCACCCGACCAGGACCCGGGTTCCATGGTGCGCTTTTCCTCAGGGAGATTGACATGGACCAGAAGTCTCCAACAGCGGTGCCCAATGGCATACACCCCCACATGGGGCTTGTGACCCCCCACAGTGCTGTTCTCGCATGCCCATTTGCCTTCCACCTACTGTGAAAACTACAGCTGAGCTCAGAAGGCTACAGCTGAGCTAGTCAGATGATGTCACAATACCTGGGACTATGATATCAGCTAATTACATCACTGGGAAACACACACATTGTATAGATCAATTGGGATGCAATTTGGGGGGTGTATGTCCCCCCCATAGGACATGTGACCCCCGCAGTGCTGATCTCGCCAGCCCAATGTACGTATATGCCAAATTTCAGTGGGATAGGTCATGGGGTGTGGGAGCCTTTCAAGCACATACAAACCGACACCTCTGTTTTATAGATATGGATATTACCATTAACTATTACTCTTTATACCAGGAATTCTCAACCTTTTAAAGCTGAGGGCTGAGTCACATTCCCTCAGACAGCTTCATGGGCTGGACAGCCATTTTGCCCTTCACCACCACATAGCACTTCCTGGTGTGGTGGAGGCAGCCACAGGTTGAGAATCCCTGTTTTATACTATAGCATTGTTTCTCTTCACAAAGAAAGAAATCTAGAGGTAAATGGCCAATTTCAACCTTGATTACTGGATGAATCTGGAGTACTGTCCTATACAGTGGTACCTCACATTACGAACGCTTTGTTTAATGTAATTTTCGCTTTATGAATGAAAATCCATTGAAAATAATGCCTCGTTTGACAGATTTTTTTTTTGCAATATGAAGCAAGTTTCCCTATAAATTACATGGTATACAGTGGCCTCTAGTGGCCACTTCTGGTAAAACTGTGTACTGTATTCTGCATTGTGTTTCGCTGTATGAATTTTCCGTAATACGAAACGTCCTGGGGAACTACTTCGCCCATCATATATCTGTAGAATAGTCAGCATGGCTGCATTAAGTAGTAACTAGGCAATGTAATTCACCAGATTTCTATTTGACCCACTTTAGAAATGTTCATAATTTTCAAGAGGACTAGCCTAACAAAAGGCCTATTTTGTGCTCTCCTCTCCTATTGTTGTCTGAAAAACTGCAGCAATAGTTTCCTGTAGGAAAGCACATCTTTGTATGCCTAGTCTATTTAATTAGTGTTTTCAGACTGTTCTGCCCACCCCCACCCCCCACCCCCACACGCACATTGCTTTTCCACTGGAGGCAGATTACACCATAATGGCTCTAGATGAGACAGGCTTTTACATGAATCACTAAAAGTGTTGGGGAGGGGACGCCTAGAAACACTTTGTGATTCATACCTGTCTAATCCTCATTGATTTCTCTCCATCAGCTTTGCTCCTAGTCAGTGTACTGCACATGCTTCTCTTCTGGGGAGCACATACAGAACCGCACTCTCTCATTTTGAACTACCACCAAAGCCATCCTTCTCTATCATGCTGTCACTTTTAAGAGGCAAATGGCAGCCATTCACTTCAGAGGGAAGAAGTAAAGCCCCAATAACATGGCAATACAATGATGTTAAAGTACACCATCTTCCCCATTCCCAATTAACATTAGCACCCTTAAACATTGCAGGGTTTTGGCCCCACTCCACAATCTCGCTGTCTGCAAATTGATTACTTTGGTCTTGTGCAAAGTGAATGCTGCCATTAACTGCTAACAGAGAAAATAAGTACCATTCATCACACCGGCTGTAACTTTCCTAGCAATCCGTAAAGCCCTCTAACGCTGTTGTTTCTCTTACAAAGTGGTTAATAAAATCCCTAAATATTTCAAAATAAAACATAATGGCATAAGATTAAACATAAATATGGGGTGCATAACTATAGTTAGTATAGTATAAAATATAAGTACATTTAAAAAATAGAAAGTACTTGTGAATATCATGATTATATTGTAAAATATTGCTATCACTAAAAATGTATGTTTATGTTTATTTTGTTTGTTTTGCTCTAAGTAATTATCAGTTATATTTGAATCTTTTAATTTTGCTTACCCCTTTTTCGTTCTGTATCCCTGATTTTGAGAATGAATGAATGAATGTGGAGATGCATGAAATGTCTGTGAATCTTGGAGATGTCTTGGTTGTAAGTAGCACCCACCATTGGATGTAAAAACTTCTTTCAGGACCAACAATTCACCAAGATTTTTACTGTTATGTCTGCATGTTTTTAAAACATTTTCCTCTTATTCTGTATATTTCTCAATGATGTCTTTCCCTATCAGACCTCTTTGCTGGTGATGCTGATTAGCAGTACTAATAGGATATATTTTTTTTAAAAAAAAACCACCGACAACAACATTGGTCTTCTAGAGTCACCCACAATATTACTGCTTACAGTGAAGTGCTTGTGGTTATTATGGCTCTAAATCATTCTTCATTACTGGAAAAACAACATAAGGCACCACTACATTGTTTTTATCACAGTGTTTATTGGAACAAAAAAAGGCATCTGGAAAAACTAAAATGTGCTGAAGCCCAGTTCAAATTCCTATGCCTACTCTAGCCCTGTGTGGCTGCATCTTGTCTTTTGCACTGGAGAAGTGTCCTGTATTCTTTATCTCTCACAGCAGTAAGACTAATAAAAGAAGTGTTTTGAAATGTAAACTAAATTCAAGATTCTGTCTAATTTTGGGGAGAATCTCAGATCTGGTTGGTACAACTGGAGAACCAAGTGAAGTCTCTCTGCCTTGTAAAAATCTTTTTGAAAAGCCCAAAGGGATTTTTTTTCTTTAAATGACAAATACACTGCACTTTATTCTGGTTTAAGTTCTCCTCTTCATTTTTTTCTACTGACTTGCCTCTTTCCAATATACTACTGCTTTCTTGATTGTCTGATTAGTTTTTTTAAGGACTGCAAGGGACTGCTCTATAATAAAGTGGCATTTCTATTCATATCTGCTATTGATCACCTCCATTTTTCAATTAATCTTCCTTCCTTAATAATCATTACCCCACCCTTCCCCCATCTCTAGTCCCACAATGTCATTAGGGTTAGAATGGCTGTAATCATCCAGTGGGTAATAAAACATCATTAAGTCTACAGACTTGAGTGAAAATGCCACTTAGCTGTCACTTTTCAAAGCTATAAAAGATTCCCTGTATGATTGAGAGGACTTTATTCTGCTGCAGTGTTAGAGTTCTCTTGCCCTCCACAAGCTGCTCCCAAGGCTGAAGTGATATCTTTCATCATGATGAGTCTTTATAGCTGATGTCTTCTGCCCATTACTCAAGGTAGTGAACACCTTTTTTGCCATCACATCTGCCCTCCAAGGATTTCAGCCTACCCTGTGCTGGATAAAAAGATGAATCACTACTGCCCTCTATAGGTCAAATGTGGTTTTCTGATGTGTACTTAAGGCAGAGGCTGGTTCACAAGTACAGTACATGAGGGGGTGGGGGTCAGGTGATTTTGAGAAATCATAAATACACGGAGGATCAGATTTCAGATTAAGGCAAATGTAGATGTCTTCCTCCAGCAAATGCAAAGAGTGAGTTATCTTTCAGTTGACTAATCACAACAGAAAAATTAGCTAATTTGCTAAATGCAGTTAAATACAAATGCCTTAGAATAAATAAACAGTATTTTCCCGTTAAGAGTCCACTGTTTCTATATGTGGCATCAATGTCTTGTCTAATGAGGCTCTGAAGTAACAAAGAACATCCAAAGAATATCCATAGACATATTGGAGACCTTTGATCAAATGATTCACACTGTAGCAGTTTCCACCTGTGCATTTGGCAAACCATTGGCTGAAGAGAAGGAGCCACTGAGCACATCAAAATGTATGCATAGAATTTTATGGTTTCTAAACTGAAAGTGAGATTAGAGGATTGCCAAGATGCTGACAGTGCCGTTTTCCAGCTAGAAGACTAACTAATGCAAACTTACACTAGAGAACACAGACAGGCTCTTGGTTTAAGAAATACCATATTTTGGACCATAAGAAGCACCTGACCATAAGACGCAGTAGAGGTCTTCAGCCAGCTGCAACTGTTGTAAAATATCCTTTTACAACAGCCGCAGCTGGCTGAAGACCAGCATTTGGACTATAAGTCACACCCTCATTTTCCCCCCCTCCAACTTTTTTTGGGGGAAAGTGCTTCTTATGGTCCAAAAGATACAGTACTCTAAAATTTTGACTCATCAGAAGAGGAAATGTGACAAAAGGTGTATCTACTCCAATTTATTTAGGTATGAGGTCAACAGGCCTAAAGCCACTTGAAGATAAAGGTAAAGGTCATCCTTGCTTGAAAGCCAGTCGTATCCGACTCATCTCTGTTTCATAGCCGAAGAGCCAGCACTGTCTGCATTTGCAGATGTTTCCGTGGTCATGTATGTGGAAGGTATGACTAGATACTAGAGTGCACAGAATGCTGTTTACCTTCCCGCCAAAGTTGCCCTTGTTTATCTACTTGCAATTTCTTGCTTTCAAACTGCTAGATTGGCAGGAATTGGGACAGAGACGGGAGCTCACTCTGTCCTGCAGCATTTGGGTGTCGAACTGTTGACCTGCCCCCTTCCAGTCAACATCTTAGCGACTTGAGCCACTTGAACTGACATATAAAACATGAAGATAGAGACAAAAACTACTCTAGTGTTTATTCTCATATTTTTAATGCATTGAAAGAATAAGAAAGTTGTTGCTGTCTCATTTCCCTTAAATGCCACTTCATTTATAGATGAGACTACAATGCTCAATGTTTCTTTCACACTCTGTTATTTCCATCCATTTTTGAAACTTCATCAACAGTTGCAATACTTGTCGCCAGTGGTTACCTGTAGAAAACTATAAAAGCAAAAGAATCTTCCACTAGTATTGCTGCTGTGACTATCATATTTGTGACATTGTTTTGGAAAGAAAATAAAAAATCTGGTACAAGAGAACTGGACAGTTCACACAGTTGTACCTGTTAGGCTTTGAAATGCTTTTCTCTTTGTACTTTTGTGATGACATGACATCTTGACTTGTGTATTGTATTGTTGTTATATGGTGCTGTATTCTATTATATTTTATACTCTATTGTGTTGCTCAAGCGGCAGAAGACGGTCCCGCCTTGGGGCTGAGGACGCCTGCCACCCCATCCCTGGACTTTGTGTTGGGAATTTTTCTATGTGGTTGTGAATTTATTATTATAGTATAGTATAGTACTATGCTGTTGCATACTATAATGTGTTGTTTTTTTGTAGATTGAATTTTGTATATTGTATTATTGTGTACTTACTTTGTATATTGTTGATTTATGTTGTGATTTTTGTGAGCTGCCCTGAGTCGGCGTATGCTGAGTGGGCGGCATACAAATTGAATAAATCAAATCAAATCAAATCAAACCAATGATCTCTTGTCACAACCCCAGTTATTGCATGGGGTTAGAGGACATCACCCTTATGCTTATGATTTGTACATACATTCAGCTACCCATTCTTGTGTGCATGAAGGGGAGGCATTCCTTACACAAAGTATCTGAGGTGGTGGCAAATTTACACTCAACCCACAATTGGGTAAAGAGGAAGGGAGGAGCTGGAAGCAGCTTAGCTGAAAGTAAGTGGCTGTCAATACCATCTGCACGCATAATGTGCTGCCAGAGCAGAAAGGGAAAAGATAAACGAGGTGGCCCCATATCTACCACCAAAAGCTGGCTCTGTACAGAGGAGGAGAAGGCAGCTCATTTGAAAATAAGATGAATGCTGGTGGCAAAAAGTGATAGGATGTGACTGCCCAGATCAGCCACATTCAACACATGCTACCCATCCCTGCTGTGGTAGAAGATTCAGTTCTTCAAAAATAAATAAATCTTTCTGGCAACATTGGATAACATTGTGCAGCCATATTGGCCCATTTCCTGGTGTTTTGAATTGTGGATACAGAAGCACAATATCCCACATTCATAAACTGGAGTTGTTGGGAGGTTTTTAAAAGTATTTAATTTTATAGTTTTTTAAAAAGGCAAAAGTTTAAATATACATGCATTACACACAAATTCCAAAAGAAACTTGCCTCAGGTAGAATTAAATAGTGTTAGAGAATGCACTAATGATGGGACTGTGGTGGCTTAGTGGTTAAGATGCTGAGCATGACTACTGGAAGGTTGGCAGGTCAGCAGTTGGAGACCCAAGTGCTGCATGATGGAGTGAGCTCCTGTCTCTGTCCCAGCTCCTGCCAACCTAGCAGTTCGAAAGCAAGGAATTGCAAGTAGATAAAGAGGTACCACTTTGGTGGGAAGCTAGCAGCATTCTATGCACCCTGGTGTCTAGTCATGACTGCCACATGCCCACGGAAATGTCTGCAGACACGGACAGTGCTGGTTCTTTGGCTATAAACAGAGATGAGCACCAAACAATAGAGTCAGATATGACTAGCTTTCGAGCAAGGGTGACCTTTACCTTTACCTTTTACTAGGGGTAATGTAATGCTGGGGGAGGGCAGAAGAAAGAACAGCTTGTTCCTTGACTTTTGAAAATAAAATGGGGAAGGCTTGGAGATAACAAAGGCAGGGAAGGGGGGAATCTCCTCATTTGGAGAAGAGCCATACAGGAACCATGGATATACAAGAGCAAAAATGAATAAAGTGAGGCTATCCTACCATGCATATATAATTAGAATAATAACTGATCAGGAAAGACAAGATTGCTGGGGGGGGGGGGATGTGCAGGTTTAATTCTAATTCAACATTACAGTATCTACATTGACTGGCAGGGCCTCTCCAATTAGTTCAGGCAAGAGCCCTTCCCAACCTCACATGTGGATTGAACCTGGGACCTTTTGTATATAAACAAATATTGTGTCACTCTTCCCTTTTGAAGGTAGCCTTTGGCAAGTCATTACTTCTGCAGCCTCTGTAACGTCTAGGGCTGTGCACTGCTTTCTTCATCAAATTTAGAGACCAATTCAGGGCTTTGGAACCTATAATGACTTGGTCCAGAATGTCCTGTGCCCCATCTGACTCAATTTTCACCCAAGAATTAAGTTAACTTATAATCCTCCCATCAACTTAGATTGGAAAATCAAAACAGTACTGAATTTTACTTATTTATTTTTCTGCAATGCAGTTCATAACCTCTGGAAATATCATAGACCTCCAAAGAGGAAAGTTGTGTTGAGTTAAACAACTTTGAGGCACAACCAGCCTAAGGAAACTCTAAAATATTTGTCAAGGTATGTGAGATAATTGTCATTCCCTGTGGGTTTCCTTGGTCAAAGGGAGGATTTGAACCCATGTCTCTTGAGTCCTAGTCTGTCATTGAATCCAATACCTGTATATCACACTGGCTCTCAACCAGGGAAGGAAATCTGCTAAATGTCAGACAGCCATCTTGAGATCTTTGTGTAGTCCCACCTTTACATTTTGCTGCATCATGAAAAAGATGAAATAATTTATGATCATCTGATTATATGTATTCCCGGGACATGGATCAAATTTTATATTCATTTTGCTTTGCAGTACAAGGAGAAAAGTGTACAGTCCCATGTGTAGTTATGAAACATATATATAGTGGAACCTCAAATAACGATTGCATTATACAACGAATAAATCATACAACTAATGGAATTGGGGGGGGGAGTTGCATCGTACAATGATTTTTGTTGTTGTATGATGCAAAACTTCCCTATGGGATGCATCGTACAACAAGTTTCTCTATGGGGAAAATCGTACAACAAACATTTTTCTTTGTACGATTTTCCCCATAGAGAAATTTGTTGTACGATGCATGCATCGTATAGCAATAAAATCATACAACGACTAGCCCAACGGAATGAATTAAATTTGTTATACAGGGTTTTACTGTACTGTTTTTCCAAAGCAAGCAGAAAAACATTACCTAACATTCATACCAATCAGCAAATAGCATTAGAAAAAGTAAATTAATATGGTGTGTCAGTAACTTATACAGTTTATAGTGTAAACTAAACTAGTAAAGGATTCGGTTAACATTGCACATGTCACAAACATTAACATGCAAAACTAGACAACTGCAGAAATGTCTGTCTGGAAATGATTGCAGATGGTTAGGTTTAGTTCATTTCCTGATTAAGCAAATGCAAGGTTCACAAGTTCAAAGCACATCTGCAACTTTAGCTGATTAGGCAAATATTATGAAAAGCAAGCAGACAGACACAGAACTGAATAGAACTTACAGAAACTTATAGAAGTTTATACAAACTTAAAATTTTCTTGTCATTAATGAGAATGTACTTTTTCTTTAAAAAAAATAAAGAATCTGATGTTGAATGACAATAAGTAGATCCTACTAAAGAGAAAACTTAACTTGAAAAGAAGGTAGATTACAATCATCTTCTTAGCATTTCTTTCACAAACATTTAAATTTTCTTACATAAAATTTGAATGGCATGCACATACAGGAAATACCACTTAGTTGGGTTGTGCACCAAATATCAAATGTCGGAGGAAATCAGGGATATTGAGAATCACAGATTCATAAACCTGTAGACCTGGAAGAAACTCCAGGAGTCCAGGTGTCCTCAAGTTGAACCTGCTGCTGTTGCTGCAGGAAATCTATAGCAAAACTATCACCACTTGATGGGCTTCCAGGATCTCCAACAAAGAGAGTCCATCATTTTCTGACTATTCAATTCCATTGCTGAATAGCTCTGCCAAAGTAATTGGTATCAACCAAGAAATGTCCTGACCAGTTTCTGGTATAGATTGGGACTGTACTTGGGTACTTCAGGAAAAGTCAGCATTTGGAGAGTTAAAACAAAAGAGACATACTGAAAAGAAGGGAAGGAAAGAAAATTACTATCTGGTTAAGTCAGACGTTGAGCTAGCATGAGATGACAGAAACGACATAGAAAATTGGCTTTGTTGACTGACAGCTTTGCCTCTCCCATGGATGCTTCTTCTACAATATTCAACCACTGAGAGTATGGGGAAAGGGTTTGCATAATGTTGCTTCGGCTTTGTCTCATTTCTACTTAGTCCACATAAATGCTAGTTATCTTAGGATGAGTGTTGCATTGGTATACTTACTTTCATTTTGATTTGACTGCAATAGGTTTTTGCTTTCTCATCAGGGCTTTGAGTCATTAGGCTTCAGTCAGTTTCAGCATGATAAGGGTTTTCTTTCTCCAGCCCACTCTACCCCACCCCACTTTTATTTTTCTCCATTGTTCTCAAGGTTATTGTCTTTCATTTGCCATTTTGTCCAGCTTGGGATCATCTGTCTGCCCATGATTAAAACAAACAATGCCAATGTTGCATTAACAGAACCCTTCTCCTCTTTCTCTTCCTCCACAACACCCCTGAGCTGATCTCCAATATAAAATCTGTTTATCCCTGAACTCTCAAGAATACACAGCCAATAGCTGTGGCTCAAAAGGGACTGTGGTGGCTGAGTGGTTAAGAAGCTCGCCTTGTTAGCTGAAAGAACAAGAAGTTGGCAGTTCAAGATCCGAGTACTGCATGATAGAATGAGCACCTGTCTCTGTCCCAGCTCCTGCCAACCTAGCAGATCAAAAGCAAGAAATTTGTTGTTGTTGTTGTTGTTGTTGTTGTTGTTGTTCAGTTGCATAGTTGAGTCTGACCCTTTGCGACCCAATGGACCATCACACGCCAGGCACCATCCTCCTCAACCTGCCCAGCTCTGTGTCCATTGTGTCAACAATACAATCTACACCAAAATAGAGGCCAAATGGTAAGAAATACCACCAATGAAACAAGGGTTTGAGGCACATAAACGAGAAAGGAAAAATATCTGTGCGGATTCCGCTAGCATAATTGGCATAATACGGCCCTTGCAGAGGCCACTTCAGTCGAGAAAGCTCCTGGCCCGTGGGCTCTGCGGGCACAGAAATTGGGGGGGGGGGCAGATTAATAATCCTAGGGTTGATTCACCCACATCTGACCTGACCGGCGATTCTGCTGAAGGAAGCAAATCGCTAAACCTCCGTTACGTATTAGGCAATTACTGACTCACAGATCAGCCCAAGCTCTAGTGCAAATAGAGGCCATATTTACCCTGGTGTAAACCCCGAACAATGGATTTCCCCTGTCAGTGTTTGCCCTAGTTAATTAACTTCCCCAAGAGAGGTTCTCAATTAACCCGGGTAAATGGGTGATGTGATTTTCTGTCAGATGACGATTCTACCATACGAAGCCTTGAACATAATATATACTGATGGTTTTCCCTCAATAAATCACTGGTCTTTGCTCCATCCTGTCTCGCGCCTTCTTCTGACCAGTCTCCTCCGGGACCTCAAGGGCCGCTTCACGGCCCCAATCCAACATATCCGTATATCAAAAAGTTCAAAGGACGATTTATTCACACTTGTTTTCAACAAAAAGTAGATATCTTCTCTTAATTTGAAATGCAAAACAGATGAAGTCTCTTAATAAATGTAACTGTATCCTCATTAATAACACAAAAATATATAGATACTGTAATACACAGAAATAAAAAATCCTGTTATCGCACTAAACAGGGTATTCCCACACACACACAAAACTGTCCTGTATGGGGCTCCAAAATTGTTCATAGGTTGGGTACCTGTATCCAAGTTCAATGAAAGTCCTGACGTCTACCTGGTGTGAAGACTTTTCACTATAATTTCCTCAGGGGAATATATTGTTTTTTTATCTGTGGAATAAAGAAGAATAAACGATCCAAATACTACAATGCATAAACACATATTGGCAAGAAATAACAATCCATAACATAGTTTCTAATAACACTCTCTCTAAAGGAATTACCTTGTAAAGCATTCTTAGAGCCTCCACTATCTAGTTTCCTTAGGTGCTCATAGACTTTAACCCAAACCCAAATAAACCACCATTAAAAACTCCAGCATAATTAACCACCTGAATGTAATAAACAATGACAGAGACTCGCCGGAGTCCACACACCTGAGGACCCATAAGTCTTACAAAAAACAAGCTAAATCTGTTTCATGGTTTAGCCCATGGGGTTGCATAGTGTTCAGACAAAATATGAAATATGCCTCCTTCTGCAACAGAACTTTATTGATATCTCTTTCAAATGTGCCACTAACACTTACTTTCTCCAATACCACAAATCTGAATTGCGAGTCACTATGTTTTTTATCATTGTAGTGTGCTGTGAGGGGTGCTAATAGATTCCCGCTCCTAATCCTGGAGCGATGTTCCGACAGTCTAATTTTAAGTTTTCGATTTGATTTCCCCACATATTTAAGCTCACGGGGCAAATCCATAGATATACGCAGAATGTGCTGTCACAATTACTGAAACCTGTCAATGTTTTATAGAAATTTACCTCTGGAAAATCTAGCACTTTCATTTCCCATGCATTTTTACAGACTACACAGTTCCCGCACCCGAAATGTCCCTTAATAATACTCTTTGTTTGTGGTTCCCTTGGTGTTATATCCATATGTGTAATATAGTTGCCAACAGTCTTTGTCCTCCTCATACCTATGGTGGGGGAGTTGTGACAACCTGGTATGTCTGCCAATAAAAACCAATATTCTTCACAATATTTTGAATCTCCCTTGCCCTGGGAGAGTAGTCAATTGACCACTGAATACCTTCCCTAGGACCTCTATTCTGTCTACGGAACAGTGCGTCTCTCGAGACATTGTTGACTTTCCTAAATGATTTATCCAGAATCTCAATGGGGTAACCTCACCATTGCAACTTAGTTTTTATAGAAGCTGCTGATCTCACAAAGTCCACCCATTTAGAGGAATTTCTTTTAACTCGTGCGAAAATCCCAAAGGGGATCGTGTTTCTCAGATGCGGTGGGTGAAATGACTGATATGGCAGATAGGAATTCCTATCAGTCTCCTTCTTAAACAACTTCATTCATAATTTTCGATCCTCAGAGACATACACTATCAAATCTAAAAATGATATAGACTCCCTACCCATAGTATGAGTAAATTTTAAGTTCTGATTTTGCGTGTTCAGCCATTTGACAAAATCCAGGATCAGCTTGAAATCATCCATAACAAAAATTAGATCATCAATAAATCTACAAAAAAGAACAATATTTTTAAAGAATGGGTTCTGGGCTGGGTTCAAAATAGTCTTTTTTTCTTCAAATGAGATCATGAATAAATTGGCTATACTGGGTGCCATTCGCGAGTCCATGGCGATCCCTTTAATTTGCAAATAAAAATCCTTGTCAAAGCGGAAGTAATTTTTCTCAAGCAGATGTCTATCATGTCTAGTAAAAAATGAGTGGGTGGGTGCTCAATTGATCATGATTCTAGTGCTTCCTGAGCCACCAATCTGGCTTCCTCCAAAGGTATATTGGTATATAATGCTGTTACATCTACAGTCACCAAATCCCCTCCTGCGGGAACTCCGTGCCCTCCACCTGTGAAATGAAATCTGCTGAATCCCAAATAAAAGTAGGTGTACGTTTAGTAAACTCTCTGATGTGATGATCAACAAATTGTGACAAAGGTTCCAATGCTGAACCCACCCCCGAGACAATGGGTTGGCCTGGAATCCTGTCACGTGGGTCAACAATTTTATGGTGTCCTGGGAAACTTATTATCCAAAAATGTGTAAGTCTTGTCCCTAATGTAATTCAATGCAAGCCCTTCCATTAACACTACATGGATGATTGCTCTAATGTCTGGTGTGGGATCTTTTGAAAGTTTACAATAAAAGGAGGAGTCCCCTAATTGTCTACATACCACCTTTAAATAATCCACTTTGTTAAGTACAACCACCCCTCCCCCTTATCAGCTGCTTTAATCATTATCGAATTGTCCTCACCAAGTTTCTGCAACGTAGCAATCTCATCCATAGAAAGGTTCCATCTTACCTTAAGTTGTTTCATTTCCATACTCTCAATGTCCCTCATCACCAACTTTTTAAACACCTCAATGGAGGGGTGGGATACACTGGGGCAAAAAGTTGATTTGGGGGCAAAAGGATCCCTCCGGAATTCATCCAACCCCTCGAAAAAAACCGTAATTTAAGTGACCTGATGAGTCGGAAGATATCAATTCTTGTGTCAAAAGCTCAGTAGGGAGGGGTGGGAACAAATTTAAATCCTAAATTAAGTAAACATATTTCTTGCTCACTCAAGGCTCGTGATGATAGGTTAAACACTAAGTCCTTGTTCTCCTCTGTTGTCTGCGCTGGCGTAAAAAAGCCTGCTTCAATGTTGTCTGTTGTTGCCTTATAACCCTGAGAAGGTCCCTCATCACCAGATGAGCTAAGATCGCTGTTCGTTGTATCAGAAAAATTCACTGTATTGCTCCATGTGACTCTTTTGTTAAATTTTGTGCCCGATTCCGTCTTCCATTTATATATCCTGGAGTTCGAATAATCCATCAGATCCCTGTCATATTTCTTCATTTTAAATGCTACTATTGAATCATGAAAATCTTTAATTTTTTTGTCCAAATCCTCCATAGAACTGGCAAATGCAGATTGTGAATGGGATTCTTGTAAAGTCTTTTTTAATTCATCAATTTCCTTGTCAGTATTAGTGACTTCCTGGTTACTTCTTTCTATAATGAGAATCATGAGATCAAATACACATTTATCTAAAATGGCAGACCATCTGTCCGTGAATTCCTTGTCTGAAGCAAAGAGGGTAGGTCCCTTTTGGATTCGTAAACCCCTAGGGATAAAAGCATCACGATGGTAATCTGCTATAAATGCCACATGTAACTTGTATCGGACATTCCTTTTGTAGAGAGATTACAGTTTTATGAAGTCTCCTATTTGTTTATTACATGTTGTTCTAACAGATGCTATATTGTTTAAAACTCTTCTTTTTCCCTCGACCTTTCCCAGCATCAAGGCTTTCTCAATTGAATCATCTCTTCTCATTTGATTTCTAAAGTACTTTAGCTTCATCTTCACTATTTGACCTTCCAAGGAGAAGTCGGGATTGGTTTCTTCTAAGATCGACCTATTTGTTCTCCTTGCTGTCCAGGGTACTCTCAAAACTCTCCTCCAACACCATATTTCAAAGGCCTCTATTCTTCTGCACTCAGCTTTCCTTATGGTCCAGCTCTCACAACCATACATTACTACTGGAAATACCATTGCTTTGACTATGCAGATTTTTGTTTGCAAGGTGATGTCTCTACTTTTAATTATGTTCCCCAGAATTCTCATGGCTTGTCTCCCAAGAATTAATCGCCTTTTTATTTCATGGCTGCAACCACCAGCTCCAGTTATCTTTGATCCTAAGAATGTAAAGTCTGTCACTGCCTCTACCTCTTCTCCATCTATTTTCTAGGGAGTGACAAGGGGCCTGTTGCTATTCAAGTAGATAAATAGGAACCACTTCATTGGGGAAAGATCTTGGGGGCATGAAAGGAGCCTCATTCGGGTGTCCCCTGAGCTGAGTTTCTCCAGCAGAAATCATTTCAACCCAGAATAATTTCTGACACAAAATTATTATTAATGGCTCAAAAAAGAAAGAAAAAGGAAGACAAGAAGATAAGTCTAGAAGTGCTTTGCCACAAACCCTAAAAAGTTATATATCTGAAACTTTTCTATTCTTTGGCACAGTAAACCATCTTTACATGGTCATCCCTCTTCCTATGTTTTATACAGCATGTAATCTCCCCAATTACTTTTATGCCCCAATTCAAATCAGTGGGAGTTCTGGTGATTATACATCTATAATTGCCTGTATCCAGTCATTGGGATTGTGTTGTGTGTGGTGGTGATGGGGAGCTGGGATTGCTCAACAATACGTCCCAAGTTGCTGTGTCATTTTTATAGCGCCCAGCTTCAATATTTATCCAAAGGGAAAGGAAACAAAAATAAAACAGCCAATTGGCTGATCGGTGCTTTGGGGAATTGACTTAGGCTTCTGGGAATTGAAGTCCAAAAACCAAAGGTTGAGAAATACTGGAGTAGACAGACCCAGGAACATCCAGTGAAGCTGAACTGTAGGAGATTCAGGCAAGGAAAAAAAAACAAGTTACAGTACTTTTGACTCTGCATGTGCTCTTAAGCAGAGCTGCTGCTGAGGAGAGCCAAACAAAGGAAGTGAGCACTGGTAAGTTTTGCAGTTGGAGTAGAGCTGCTTTACAAACTAGTAAGAAAGGAAGAATATAGTCTTACTAGGTAGAAAGGTAGTAAATGTGTACATTTTTGAGGCCCAGAATACTGCACTTGTTAAAATGGATTCTGAGGGAACAGCTGTAGTTACCTGCAATACTTGTGCCATGTTTGTGTTCTTGCCAAAGCATATGGAGAACTACACTTGCAGCAAGTGCAAGCTGGTTGCACTACTAGAAGAGAAGGTCCAGCAGCTAGAGGCCCGCATATCTAACCATCAACAAATTAAGGAGCTTGAGCTGTTCTTGGACAGAGCGGAGCAGACTATGCTGGACAAAAAAGAGACAGAGCACAGTTCTGAGGGAAAAGGCCCTTCACTAACTCAGGAGGGAGATGTTTGGAGGAATGTGACTCAAAGGAGGAGAAGAGTAGGGGATCACTCTGAGAGTCTGAAATTACAGAATAAATTTGAGGCTCTTTCCCTCATCACACCTGATGAGGAACACACAGAGGAACAACTGGTTCCACCTGATGATCTCTCCTTCATCACACTTGATGAGATCCAGAAAGATAAACAACAGGAACAAACTGAGTTTCTCTCCCTTAATATGGTTGATGAGGTGCATGTAGATGAACAGATTGCAGGAGAGAGGCTCCTTGTACTAGGCGATTCAATAATTAGAAATACAGAGAAATGGATTTGTGATGCACATAATAACCGTATGGTGACTTGCCTGCCAGGTGCAAAAGTTGCAGACATCACAAGAAATCTAGATAGATTGTTAGAGAGAACTGGGAACGAGCCAGTTGTCATGGTACACGTTGGTACCAATGATGTTGGGAAGGCCAAGCGGTCTGTCCTGGAAGCCAAATTCAGGTTGTTAGGAAGAAGATTGAAGTCCTGGACTTCCAAGGTAGCATTTTCAGAAGTGCTGCCTGTCCCTCGGGCAGGACCTACCAGGCAGGCAGAGCTCAGAAGCCTCAATGTGTGGATGAGGCGGTGGTGTCGAGAGGAGGGCTTCAGATTTTTCAGGAACTGGAGAACATTTTGGGACAAGCCAAATCTGTTCAGGAGGGATGGGTTGCATTTGAACCATGATGGGACCAGATTGCTGGCACTCAACATCAAAAAGGCTGCAGAGCAGCTTTTAAACTGATAACTGGGGGAAAGCCGACAGGAGCTGGGCAGCATCCGGTTCGGGAAAGTGTGTACTTGAGTAGTAAGGAGGATGCAAAAATTACTGAGCAGAGCGAGGAGCTAGTTACCAGCACTCTAGCAGAAGAATGCAAGAGGCAGTCTAACAATGCAACTGGACTCAAAAGACTGTATCAGGAAAGCATATATAAATGCTTGTATACAAATGCCAGAAGCCTCCAGAACAAAATAAGGGAGCTGGAATACTTAGCAATAGATAAGAATATTGATATTATTGGTATCACTGAAACCTGGTGGACGGATGATAACCAATGGGATACAGTTATCCCAGGCTACAAACTGTACAGGAAGGATAGGAAGGGGCAAACGGGAGGTGGTGTAGCCTTGTATGTCAAAGAAGTGATAAAATCGTATGAATTGGAATATCTAGGTGATTTGGAGTCACCATTAGAAGCTCTGTGGGTAAGAGTACCAGGCCACAAGGATGGTCTAACAGTAGGCATATACTATCGGCCTCCGACCCAAACTCTTGAGGGAGACTGGCAGTTGGAGAATGTTGTAAAGGAGGCATCCAAGAAGGGAAGCCTGGTTATAATGGAGGACTTCAATTACCCTCACATAGACTGGGTGAACTGTTGTTCAGCACATGATAAAGAGATAAAGTTCCTAGATATGCTAAATGATTGTTCCCTGGGACAGATGGTTGAAGACCCAACTAGAGGTACAAGAATCCTTGACTTGATCCTGAGTAATAGGATCTGGTGCAAGATGTTAATGTGACTGATCCAATAGGGAACAGTGACCACAACTCAATTATGTTTAACTTGATCATAGACTGCAGGTTTCCCTTGCTCGAAAGTAAAACACTCCCAAAAATGCAGACGATAGAAGTGTATTTAATCAAGACCCTCAAGTTCCCATATGGAGCTTGAATATCTCGAAAGGAAACATATTCGTATTGATTTACATTCCTCTTTCTTATCGGAGTACTACAAAGCCTCTATTCTTCCCAGGGGTCTGCGTATGCTTAAAGGCCCAACACTGTTCGCCAACAAGAAAGACTTTTTAGACAAATGGACATCGATTTTGGATCGATGCTCCTTTGATCTAATATTGTTAATAATTGACCAATGTCACCAGGAAATAGCCTCTTTAGATAATGACATCGATAATCTGAAGGCAACACTGACAACAACCGCAACAGGGGACTCTTCCTCCGCATTAGTAGATTTAGAAAGCAAATTAGGTGCGTTTAAGAACGAAATCCTAGCGTTCAAAAATAAGAAACTTCAAAGAGATCGCAGCGATTATGAGAATGAACGCGTATACCGGTGGCTATTTGCGAAACACAACATACAGAAGCAAGTATCCTGGAGACAACCAGTTGAAACAACAGATTTTGAAACTACCGATTCGGACGGACCAGAGTCTTCGGCAGACGAGAGGCGCAGAGACCCATACAATTTCAGGACTAACAGACAGAGAGTAGGATCCGCCATGGCTAGTACGTCCAAAGCCAACAGACAGAGTGATTTTTTAGGTCGAAGACCCCAAAAAAGAACCAGAAAGAAATGAATTCCTCCCTGGTCTTTAATCTATCAAGCAGGTCTCTCACGGTAAGAGAAATTCAACTGTTGAACTTGGGTTTGGGCTTTGTTCCTACACCTCACTACTCTCCCTTTAAGACAAAGGTTGATATTTTCAAATTAATTAGGTTATTAAAGCTACGGGCATTTTTTAAGGAAGGAGCAGAGCCAACGGCGCCCCAGTATTATTTACTCCACCTTCTACCTTTACACCCAACATAGATAATCCCTCCATCGAGGTGTTCAAAAGATTAATCACCCGCGATATTACATCAGCGGAGTCACAGTTCAACAGGAAATTTAATCTCTCCCGAAATGACATCCGACTACTGAAGCACCTGGGAGATGACCCCAATATTATAATTAAGCCAGCTGACAAAGGAGGAGGCGTTGTTCTCCTTAATAGGGAAGATTATCTAGCAGCGGCTCGCTTCCAGCTATCCAACACAAACTGCTACCGGAGGCTTGACCACAATCCAACCGCACACGTTACCAATATAATCACAGTGGTGTTGCAAGAGGGTTTGACGATGGAGGACATCAATGATAAAACTTACCGCTTCCTGCTTAATAAATGGCCTAGAGTCCCGATTTTTTACCTTCTACCGAAGGTACACAAATTGTCTGGTGATGACCACGTCATCCCATGTAGACCTATAATATCCGCCAACAATTCCTTGTTGGAACCGGTGGCGAAGTTTATCGACCATCATATACGCATGTTTGCAACACGTTCCCCGGCATATATTAAAGATTCCACACATTTTATCCAGATGTTGGAAAACTTTCCTGTTCCAACAGACGCAGTACTTCTAACATTAGATGTTTCCTCTCTTTATACAAATATTCCTCTCGAGGAAGCTCGCACGCTCATCTCCCATCTTTTGGATAGTCGTGCTGATAATCATCCGTCATCAGCGTTCCTGTTGGACCTCCTGGATATATGTTTTGAGAATAACTTCTTCAGATTTGAACATTCTTTTTTTCTACAAACACAGGGAGTGTCCATGGGTTCGAATTTCGCGCCCTCGGTGGCCAACATTTTCATGTGCCACTTTGACAGGACTTTCATTTTGGATCCGCGGGTTAACCCATTTTTTTCAAATATTTTATGTTATAAGAGGTACATAGATGACCTGTTTTTTATTTTCAGAGACCATACAGTCATCGATAATTTTTGTACCTGGATTAACACACAACACCACCAGTTGAAGTTTACACACACTACAGATGCACTTACCATTCCGTTTTTAGATTTAACTATTTTCATTGAAAATAATCAGTTAAAGACCAAACTTTACCATAAACCAACGGATCGTTTTGCCTATTTACAGTATACTTCTTTTCATCCGCACCACCTTAAGGCTAATATCCCATATAGTTTATTAATAAGGGCGAAGAGAAATTCATCCAAAACCCATGATTATAGAGAAGCTGCTGGTAAAATTACCACTATCCTCAACAAAAGATACCCGGATAATGTAATCAAATCCGCTAAACACAGGACGAATATGCGAGATAGGAACTCCTTACTTAACTACAACGCCAACACACTACAGACACAATCAGGATTATTTTGGTCGGTAGATTATACCCCTATGGCCCATCGCATAAAACAGATTATAAATAAACACTGGCACATATTAGACTCTGTGCCAGGTTGCCAACATAGACCCACCATTGGCTTTAGGAGAACACAAACTATCGGCAACCTCCTCTCACGAACGGATATTATTACCGCAAATAAGACACACCAACCCATTGTAGCTGGACATCATCCCTGTGGCCGTTGTAAATATTGCGCCCACATGTGGACTACCAACCGAGTCAGGGTGCCAAGTAGCAACTTCACCCTCGATCTCGAAGGGTTTACAAATTGTAATTCTAAAGAATCCGTATATATGTTAATCTGCAAATGTCAGTTGGCTTATATTGGGCAGTCCAGGCGGACTCTCAAGGTACGCCTAGGAGAGCACCTCTCTCGGATTAGGACTAAGGTTGTCCATGCCCCTCTTGTGAACCATTTCCTTCAAAAGAAACACACGATTAAAGACATTAAGGCGGTAGTGTTGGAAACATTCAAACCAAGTAGGTACCAAGTTACAGATATAGATCGTTACCTTCTACAAAGGGAAGCATATTATATCCATCGTTTCAACACCTTAGCCCCGCACGGGCTCAATACCGAATGGGATCTTTCGGCTTTCTTATAAGGCAACAGTTCACGCTCAGCACCCAGAAGAACATATATTGCTTTAAGATCTTTGGAGAGCTCATAAGTAGATATTGTCAAATTTGTCGGATCATTCGAACCACATGTCCCTCATTCTCTACTTGTTAGTATATATAGAGTTGATTCGAGCAAGTAGTTAACGCGTGCACACATGGAGAGGAACGCCAGGAGAGGTGCGATACGCGCAGGTTAATGACTAATAGGTATGTAATGTTTCTGTATTAGGAATACCAAGTCACATAGATGCAATCGTCAGGTCGTGAGATTTTACGTGCATTTTTGGCGTTTTTATGACAGTTAGTATGTGGATTTTACACCTTTTATATGTATATTATTGTAGATACTTGAGGAAGATATTCGAAATGTCCTAATACCGGAAGGGCATCGTTTTTCCGTTGTCTACCATCGCCTATTGATGCTCGTCATCTGGGAACCCTTCTATGAAATAGAACAGCCACCTTCCACCCCCTCACACCAGCCCGATCAGTCAAGCGAGCACATCCTTGTACATGGACTGTCACAGACCATACGTGATTGAAACTTCGGTGTTATACAACTTACGTTTATGTTTGTATTCCATATGGGAACTTGAGGGTCTGGTACAACGGGGTGTTAGTTTTCATTTCGGGGTCCCAGTATGTTTTGTATATTGGTGTATGGTTTATTTGAAGTTCTGGGCGTAGTCACCTTGGGATATTAGTATGTTGATATGTATCGCGGGATAAGACATTAGCTGTTATTATCATGTTACGTACGCGCTGAGCTCATACACCATTACCTAGAACGACTCAGTATAGGACTAGTATGTGAATTATTCCTTGATTAAATACACTTCTATCGTCTGCATTTTTGGGAGTGTTTTACTTTCTGTGCTCATCGACACACCCCAACCGTCCCACCCCAGTTTCCCTTGCTCGAAAGCCAGTCGTATCCGACTCTAGGGTGCAGTGATCATCTCTGTTTCTAAGCCGAAGAGCCAGCGCTGTCTGCTTCTGCAGACATTTCCGTGGTCATGTGGCAGGCATGACTAGACACCGGAGCGCACGGAACGCTGTTACCTTACCACCGAAGTGGTCCCTATTTATCTACTTGCAATTTCTTGCTTTCGAACTGCTAGGTTGGCAGGAGCTGGGATGAAGACGGGAGCTCATTTCCGTCCTGCAGTACCCGGGAATCGAACTGCTGACCTTCTGCTTCCCAGTCAGCGTCTTAGCGACTTGAGCCACTGCAGTATAAAATCTAACACAGAGACCTTAAATTTTCAAAAAGGAAATTTCCCAAAGATGAGGAAACTAGTAAAAAACAAGCTGAAAGGGAAAATTGAGAGAGTCCAAACACTCCAAGAGGCATGGAGGATGTTTACAAAAACAATAACAGAGGCCCAATTGGAATGCATACACAAAAGGAAAAAGGGCACTTCCAGGTCCAAGAGGACTCCGATGTGGCTTACAGGAGTTGTTCGGGAAGTGATCAAGAGCAAGAAAAGCTCATTTAGAAGATGGAAGGCTTGTCCGAATGAGGACGGCAGGCAGAAACATAAATTCTGGCAGAACAAATGCAAGGCAACAATCCGGAAAGCAAAGCAAGACTTTGAGGAGCGTATAGCTAAAAATACTCAGAGAAATAACAAAGACTTCTTTAAGTACATTAGAAGTAAGAACCCAACTAGGAAGGCCATTGGACCATTAGATGACAATGGAAGGCAAGGGGTTATTAAAGAGGAAACAGAGATTGCAGAGAGACTCAATGAATTCTTTGCTTCAGTATTCACTGAAGAAGACAGAGACCACATGCCCAAAACCGAGCCTATCTTCATAGGGAGGGAAACCGAAGAATTAAGCAAGATAGAAATAACCAGGGAGAAGGTCCTTGCATATCTTGTTAAGCTAAACACTAACAAATCACCAGGACCAGATGGCATTCATCCACGAGTTCTCAGGGAACTTAAAGATGAAATTGCTGACCTCCTAGCCAAAATATATAATCTTTCCCTCAAAACAGGCTTTGTGCCTGATGACTGGAAGGTAGCAAATGTAACACCAATTTTCAAAAAAGGATCCAGGGGTGATCCAGGAAATTAACGACCTGTCAGTTTGACATGTGTCCCAGGTAAAGTGATGGAAACCATCCTAAAAGATAGAATTAATAGGCACATAGAAGAGAAGGTGCTGCTAAAGGAGAGCCAACATGGCTTTTGCAAGGGCAAATCATGCCTCACTAATCTGTTGGAATTTTTTGAGAGTGTCAACAAGCCTTTGGATAAGGGGGATCCAGTTGACATTGTTTATCTGGACTTTCAGAAGGATTTTGACAAGGTCCCACACCAAAGGCTCTTGAATAAACTTGCCAGTCATGGAATAAAGGGACAGGTCTTGTCCTGGATCAGCAACTGGCTAAGGGACAGGAAACGAGGGTAGCACTAAATGGACACTTCTCCAAATGGAGGGAAGTAAAGAGCGGGGTCCCCCAAGGTTCAGTACTGGGACCCAGTGTCAACCCAGTGTGCCTCAGCAGTGAAAAAAGCAAACTCAATGCTAGGGATCATTAGGAAGGGTATAGAAAATAAGTCAGCAAGTGTCATTTTGCCTCTATAAATCTATGGTGAGGCCCCATCTGGAATACTGTGTACAGTTCTGGTCGCCATACCTCCAGAAGGATATTATGGAGTTGGAGAAAGTGCAGAGGAGGGCAACCAGATTGATTAGGGGACTGGAACACCTTCCTTACCATCTGAGGCTACAACGGTTGGGCCTTTTCACTCTTGAGCGACGGCATCTAAGAGGTAACCTGATTGAAGTTTATAAAATCATGCACAGTGTGGACAAAGTAGATAAGGAAAAACTGTTTTCCCTATCGCACAACACTAGAACTAGGGGACACTCCATGAAACTTTTGGGTACTAGTTCTCAAACAAATAAGAGAAAGTACTTTTTCACCCAGAGGATTACTGGTCTATGGAACTCCCTGCCAGAAGAAGTGGTGACAGCTGTCAGTCTTGACAGCTTTAAGAAAGGATTAAACAAGTTCATGGAGGACAAGGGGATCAATGGCTATAATTATGGATACTTACAACCTCGGGGTTGGAGAGATAGGCAGGATATCTCTCAATGCCATTTCCAGGGAATCCTAAGCAGGGGAAGGCATCTCCTTGGGAATACCCTGAAGGAAATGGTGAGCCACTGTGTGAGACAGGATGGGCTGTGTGGACTGGATGGGCTGTGGCCTGTTCCAGCAAGGCTGTTCTTATGTTCTTCTTATGTTACTTACTCACACAGTGTAAATCAAGATGAAATATTAAAGAAAATGGGCAAAGACCAAGAGATTATTTTTTAAAGTGCAAAAAGCTAGAATACTACAATCATGTAACAAGAAATGAAAATTACAGATTGCTATTGTTCAAGGTAGAATAAATGAGAAAAGAAATGGAAGAAATACAGAGATAAAGGCACATTGGCTGTTACATTTTATCAAATTACACCCAGGACTACTTATTGGGATTATAAGAAAAGTAAATTATAACTTTTTCACGTATTCTGTTTTAATGATGTAATGTACTTTACACAAAATGGATAATTATATCTGTGCCCTAGGTCATTCTTTACTCAGTCTTCCTTTCAGCCTCTCATTTCATCCCTCCACTCCATTATCCCTCATTTCTGCTTCCTTTTTCTCTGAGCATTCATAATACAGTTACAGCTATTATCCTTTCACCTAAAATAATCCTTCATTTTCCCCATTCTAGGAAGCAGTGATGGTTGAAAGACCAACCCAGGCTGCAGATTCTAATGTATTCCTAGAATGGGTAATCATTGGCTGTGTTATTTGGCATTCAGTTATGTTGACCTTACAAGAATTGTCAGAGGGCATTCTGGTCCTTCATTTCTTCGTCTTCTCACATGAAAAGCCACCTCTAAAATGCATTATCAGGCTGACAAATATTTTAAAGAACTTGAAGTACAATCTGCTCAAAAATAGGCTTTTAAGTCCCATTTATTTCAATGAGGAGGGAGTCAAGCACATGCTTAATTTTCTCACAGAAATTAAAGAGACTTAACAGAGCAAAGTTATACTTGCATTCTGCTCAGAAAAGAGATAGATCATGGCTACACAAGCATAATGCCTGCCATGTCTAGAAAGTATGGGGGAAGTAATTGAAAACTTTCTGGTTCGCAAAAGTTTTCCAAGGCATGCTGAGACTTCCGATTGCATTAGTGAGATTTCCCAGCTTCCCACCAAAATGAGATTCCTGTCAAATTCTGTGCTGCTGCAAGCCCTGTTTGATGAATTTTGCACAGGAAAGTGTGTTGTTGTTGTGTGTGATATTGTTGTTGTTTGCAGGACTTGTAATAATCCTGCAAAGCTAGGCAATTGTTCCAGAGAGAAAAATGACCATGATGCTTCCAAGAAATCTATGTGATTTCCCATAAGATTTTTCAGGGAATGGGACGCTGATAGAGAGAAATCTTGCTGTAAGAAGAAAATAGTGACACACCCACATACCCCAGGCACACATATTTATCTCTGACAGTGAGATACTGGGAAAATCACACTCCTAATTTTCATAAACAACTTGGCTTGGGGAGGGTGAGGAGAAATACATAATCAGAAAACACAAAATGGCACAAAAAGCTACACTGGAGAAGAGCTGGTTCATTGACTGGATCATTATTTCTCCTGAGCACCTATACATGTGAATGTTCCAGATAAGAAATTGCACTGGATATCTCCTCTATATGTCTTTATCCTAAGAAAACTTAAAACACTTTTAGGACCAGCTGTAGTCAATCTGGTGCTTATAGCAAAGGTCAAAATGGTGCCACTTGTGAGCTATATGCAGAAGCTATCTGGACTGGCATTTGGCTGGACCAGCACATCTTTCAATGCTAGTTGTTGGAAAGGATACTCTATAACATCTGAGGGCAGCAGGCTTCCTGGTCCACCTTGTTGTTTCCTCAAAGCCGGGGCAGATCTTGAACAAGGAAAGGGCCAGAAAAGAGGATTGGCCAAAGGGTCAACCAATGCTTTCTCCAAAGCACCTGCCACATTAATTGGTTGCTCTCCCCTTCCTAATGTCGTTCCGTATGCTTTGCATTGAGGAATCACCAAAAACCTGGACCTATCCTATGTATTTCATGGAATCAAATAGTTTTGTTAATGTAGAACCAATGACTCAGAAGACAACATAATGATCATGTCATCCAGAAGACAATATAATGATCATTTCGACATAGGTGTAGGCATCAGACACTGAGAAGAGGCTCTATCTATTTCCCTATGGTAGAGCCATGAAGGAAAGCTGCTGTTGGACAGCAGATGCAAGTACTGTACTTTTGGTACCAATTACTGCTTCCACCTAGAAAATCAGCTTGCAAAGGATGGGCTTTTGATGGAAGTAATGGTACAGGGAAGGACATGAACACTTGTCTCAGGGAAGTGCTGTATATATTTTCTTTAGGCCTGCAGCCATGAGCTTCATAGTTCTGTGGACATTCCTTTCTTTTTGTGTATGTTGCTCACCATAGTGGTTCTGGATCCAGTCCTGAATTGGAAGAATATCCTGTGTATTGTCTGTAACAGGGTAATTCCAAGCTGATCCAGTGGGCTGATGGAATGATAATTATCTAGACCACTATTGTCCATTGTGGCTGGGAATGGCTTTCCAGGGCTTCAGGTAGGATTCTTTCCAAAAAAAATTCCTAGTTCTGTGTCAATCACCCAAGCACATACCAGGCCTGACCTTACTTAATTCTAAAATCAGATGATATCTAGTTTCTTCAGATGGCAGTGGCTTGTGTGTTGCACTGCATTGTGACAAAGGGATGTGCCTCCATACAGTGTAAGTTCATTGGCTCCCTCTGTGAATGGTTAGTCTGTTAAGGCAACATCTAACTATATAGGCAGTTCCTAGTAAACTTTTTTATTTTTTAGAATTAGGATATTCAAGCCCAATAATTCCAAAATTTCCAAATATCGATGGTGGTGGTGATTGTGGTGGTGATGACGTCTTAGTCAGCAAGATTCTGGAGCTTGTTCTCCGAAAATGTATCTTTCCAAGCATTATCACTAGGATTAAGATATTTGGCAACTTTCTATGCTGGCAGTGAGAAGAAGGTCATTTCTTCCCAATCTGCTATGTAGCTTTGATCTTTTGCCATTCACCTTTGTAACATTTATTAACCACCATAAGAGTGCTTCTTTTATTACTTCTTTTTTTGCTGATTTATAGCATTCAGCAATATGAAGTGATTTTTGTCTCAGGCAGCAAACATTATATCAGCTTTGACAAGTAATGTATTTTATCAGGTGAAATCTCTTTATAATGTTTGCAATTAATCTGCTCTTGCTTGATCCAATTTGACCAAGTGAGGCATGCTGTTGCAATTCATCTCTTGAAAGATTGATCATAGGAATGATCTGTCACTTCAGAGCAAATGTGAAGTAGGGGAGATGTGTGCAAGAAAACCAGGTGCAAGATGACCACAGTGCAATCCTCTTTTTTCTAGCCCAGCCCCTACTACATCATCTCTTAAAGGTTGTTGATGCAAGTTGTAAATACTGTGTATCAGTACAATGCTCCATGCATTAGGAGCACAGTGTTTTAACTCCTGAAGAAGTTTATTCTTTATTTCAGAAGTTGCCCCAGGAATACAGTGGCATGGGAGGTATGCAACAGCTGTTGAGGTGCATCCTTACTCTAGTTACCTCTTCCCATCATCTGTTCAAGTGAAAAATATGCACCGTGCCATCCCACCTATATTACTTCATCTCACTAACCCCTGAGACACTGTGCATGGAAGAAACAGCCCTGTATGAATTAGCTCTATTCATTTCAGGGGCTCAAATAGACCATGCATAGACTGCCACAAATTAAGAAGACTCCCTAATGGTCATGAACTCTGGTATTTGCCTAGACAAGGTAGCACATGTAACTCTCATCAGTGAGAAAAGACTCCTCCTTTAAATAAATTCAACATTGAAGGTCCAAGTGTTGAACTGTCCTGATGTTCCTCTTAACTATGTTCTGCTAAAGATGATTTGGGTATCTATTCCTCTTAAAAGCTTCAGTAAACAAATTTTCTTGCTAGGTTTTGAAGAACCCTGCAAAAAAAAATATCTTATGGGAGTAATTTGTTCGAATTTGTTAATTACTCACAAATCACCTAGTTCAGGTGTTGGCTTACTTGCCTCCTGAATGCATGGAGGGGGACCCAGACATCATTGTAGATAACAGTAAACAAATACTACATAGGGGACTTTTCAACATCCTTGTCTCATCTAGCACTAAGAAACATTTTATTTGTTAATGGGAAGGGATAGAGAACTATCCAATTTTCCCCAGTTTTATCCTTTCCCCCCATGTTCATCTTCAGTTTGATCAGAATGGACTTCTGAAACAGAAGTGGAACCATCTCATGAAGAACTGGTAGGGCAGCTAATGAGTAGATGGTGATTTCACTATCATCCACATTAAAAATGTCATAGAGTAGTGGTGGTTAACCTTGGCAAAATTTTATGACAAAAATTGGACTACAAAGTAACACTCCAAGTGTAACATGGAGGAAGCTGATAAGGATTAGCAGAAGAATTGGATGCATTCTGCCACAGAATCTTTGGGATTTAAATGAATGGGGCCGATATCTTGATTATAACTTGGCAGTTTCCCCAGTCTTTCCATCCCTGTAGCAGTGCTAGGATGTCATACCCTTAGGCTTGTTGTTTCCCCTTCATTGTTTAATGGAAGCTCTTCATCCTTAATAGTAAACAGAGTGGAAAGATTTAGTTACTGCAACTTTGCCTAGCATAGGGAGACAGGGACAATGAAATATCTTCCCTCTACAAAGCTGCCAAGAGGTACCTATCAAAGGATAACCACAAAAACAATAATTAAAAAGGTCAAACTGACACACCTACACAAGGCAGTTGTCTTTGTCTTCTACTGAATTTGCACCAAGATGTGAATACTCAAATTAGAGATAACATCAAATAGACATATCAGGGGAAATACTCGGTTCTAGATGGGAAAGTAATAATTTAGACACATCAGGTAGCATCTGTTGTTGGTGGTTGTTTTTTTGGTTTTTTGGGTTTTTTTGCCATTGTGTTCCACTGAGTTTTGAAGAAGTAGGTTGCAACATGACTAAGCAAGATGTTCCCAAAGCAGAAATGCTTTCCCTTTGGCATAAAGCAACTGATAAAGAACATCCTGCATAAACGGCTTACTAGGTAACAAATTAACCACAACACTTTACTGCGAAGGAATTGTCATATATACAAACAAAAAGCATGTAAGCTGGAGGGAATACTATTTACAGTTTTTTAAAAAGGGAAAGTAAAAATGAATCCAATGCCAGAGAAGGTCTTATATCTCATGGTTCTCACTCCCATTCTCTGTTGACACACATCTGAGCTACCTTTATTTTGGACCTAAAGTCAAGTGGCTGAATTGCCACAATTAAGCATACAATAAAAAAAACGTAAAACGAAGGGCTCTTATAATTAATACTTCATATAACAAAAGGAATTTGAGGGGAAAATGTTGCCTCGTATAGCGAAAATTTCGTTATATGAGGCAACCTATCTCCCAGGTTGGTTTTCAGTGCATCCCTATGGAGATTTTTGTTATACAGTACGAAGCATCCCATAGGAAATTTCGTTATATGAAGCATGCTTTGTATAATAAAAAAATTGCATAGCAAAAAGCCTTGCAGAACTAAACAAATTTGTTATACAAGGTACCACTGTATATTTTTCTGGGCAGCAACTTTAGCAGCTTCACATTGTGCTGACAAAACCACCAATTGCTCTCCAAGGTCATGAAACTGTTTTTAACTAAAGAAGGCAGACATTTAGCTATTCTTTATGTATGGAAGGCACATAAAGCTATGGATCTTCTCCATGGAGTTTAAAACAACAAAGTATGCCTTTCATGTCTGTTACAACATTTGCATCTTGTACCTGCAAAGAATAATAATGGTTGGTTGAAGATTTCAAGAAAAGAATCTGGTAACCATTCTGTGAGTGTTTTTCATAAGGATTATGAGGAATTCACTCAGTATGAAAATAATTTAGTGCTCCAGTAACCAGAGTATATTCTATTATCTTTTGTTTTCATCTTGTTGACTTAGTTTTCACTCCATATGAGCATACAGCTGCAGAATTTTAATGAATATGATTTATAGTCTACCTGTCACCGTGAGTGGGATTTAAAGGTATACCATGAAATACCAGTTAGGAATAATTCACACATTTTTCACAGAATCAGTACACAAATTCAGTACACAAATCAGTACTTTGAGTCAACATGTTAAGCAGGGATAGGCAATCTCAGGAGTCTGGGGGTCAATATTGCTCCCCACAGACCCACAATTGGTCGCACTGTTTTCCAGAATGATTTTTTCCATGCTTTGAAAACAAAAAGTAAACAACTTATTACTTTAAAGAAGAAGTCAAGAGGTGAAGGGACAGAGGAAACCCAGATAGTAAACAGGGACACAAGAAACAGGACATAAAATTCTGATACCTCGGATAAATCAAGCAATATATTCAAGCTCTTGCTTTTTTAATGCATTACTGTATGGCATATTTAAGTCTCTATCCTAGTCTGGCCAGGTTATCTTGTTATAGTAACAGAGTAGACCATACTGCCAACAACTCAACACCAATCGTCAGGCAGTGGTTAACTAACCTGACCAAAGTCCACAGGGAAGGGTGATGGTCCTCACATGGATTAAATCCCATGTGAATCCATCTAGATAGATGGGACAACTTCATCAATACTGGCCTGGTGCTGATGAGGACTTTCTGTGCTAAAAGGGCTCAGGACCAGAAAGTGACTCACAGAAATGGATCAGTGGTAAGAGTGTCATACTGCGATGCAGAAGGCAAATAGAAGGCCACTGTATTATGTTGTTCCCAAGACAATGTTCATGGTTTATTGCCATGAGGACAGTCAATATTCAGAATTGTATGCAGCACTTGAAGAAGAAAGCCATTATTCCAATTTACTAACTTAGAAGTAAGCTTAGTTGAACTCAAGGATACTATCTTCTCAATAAATATATTTAGGATCACATGCTTCATCTTTCTTTGTTTCTGTTTTGTTTAGCTTTTTTTACTGCTGCCACCTTTGCTGCTGCTGTTGCATACTGCCATACATAATCTTTTCGAATGAAATTTGTTCTAATTCATCATGAAACAGTGGGTTATCAGGCTGCAAGCAATACCTCCCCCAGACACTATGGTGATTGCCTGAGGGAAAGAGAGAAGTGGAATAACTGGCAAGTGTGGTTCTCCAAGAGAGCTGAGCAAACTAATTTATGCTTCTCTCTTGTCTTTGTTCAAAAAGATACAAAGAGGTAATTTTAAATATAAATGATAGTGTGTCTCTATCTACTATGAATGATCTGAAAAGCACACATCTATCTGTGACACTGAACATGTGTAGTCTTATTGATGATATGCATTACTCTCGACTTCCCAGAGGTTGGGACCTCTTTTGGGAGTATGGCCCCTCCAACAGTAGAGAATGATGGTAAAGTATAGTTAGAAGAGCTAAATGATATTGAAATAATGGGGGAAATAAAGCAGGTCACGATGTGGGGTTGTTAGGAAGACATACAAACCATGTATCTTTCATACACAGATAATGTTGGTACAGGTGCTTGGCAACTTTATAAAAAAAATGTGTCCTATGTCTTAAGAACATGTTCCTGTAGATAATATAACACATCAAGTGGACCACGTAAGAACACAACAGCCATTCCCAGCATTCATTTTCTGTTATTATAGTAGTATATTTTCTAGCCACTCAACCCCAAAAGCTGTTTTGGAGTGGCTGCAATTGTATTTGTGGCCAGCCAGGGCCATATGTTGAGAATATATCACACAGGGGAGAGTGTGCATGTCTAACGACCCCCAAAGGATAACTCAGTCTAGCCTCTAAGTACTGCTAACAGTGCTGGGCAGAATATTAAGTGGCAGGCATTTATAGATTAGATGCTATTAGTTGTTGGGGCCTGAGCAGCTACCCAAGAATACCAGGTGCAGACACTAGTCCTGGCTGGGAAGCTTATCTGATATATCAGATTGATGAAGGGAGCTGAAATGGATGGTTGTACACATAGTGCTAAGATGAATGAATGAACAACAGAATGAGGTAGTTAAGAAACAGCTTAGCAAAGAGACAGTCTCTCTCTAAATTTATAATAAGAGTTGTAAAGCTCTATCCTTTTTGTTTATTTTAATATAGGAAGGTATGCACCCATTCTGAAAGAAAGTCTCTACCTTTCTCCCATCTTTCCCTAGTAGACTGTATGCCTTTCACTATGTATTTTATGTAGCAAAAATTAACCCAGCTGCGCCTACTCATCTTTAGCTCAAAACAGACTCACTATGGCCTAGCTGTACTATCCAATAAGATGGTTTCACGCTAGAGACAAGCCCTTGGTCCATCTCGCCTTATATAACTATTTCTGAAGTCAGCTCACTGACTAGCCCAGACATGCCCAGCCGCTACTGTAACATGCATGCCATCAGGGGACATGATTCAGCTGAGGTGGTAGCAGGCATAGTGGTAGCTGCAACTGTTATAATGTTCCCATGTAAAAATACATTACCTAATACCATTTGAACAGCTATAGCATGCCTATAACTTAAAATCTATTATAGGCAAATTCTGAGTTCAGATTTGGAATCAGCACATGCGATATCATGTGAATCACATGTGTTATTCCCAGTAGTAAAATCATTGTTGTGTCGTGTAATAGGAAGTTCTGGTCACAGGATTATTTCACACATGTAGCTCTATACACAAAACCCCCACCTAACCAGGATAGGAGCTATATGTTCTAATGGGGGAAAGCTAGTCAGCACATGCAATTTGGGAATAGGGCAATTTGCTACCATTCCATGTCTCCTCCTGCTATAATTGAACATGTGAGGGAAAGGGGAATCTGCATAGAGCTTTAGCTCATCTCAGATAAAGAGGAAAGAAATTATGAACCATGGCAAAGCTCCTTTTGGAGATGAGGTTTGAAATGACATGGAGAGTCAATGAGGCAGAGAGATAAAGAAGTCCAGCTATTAACAAATGAAAGGAGATTCAAAGGATAAGAAAAAGTGGATTGACTTTGGTTGGCAAGAGGAAGGAGGTCCTAGAGCAACATGAAAAAGATAGACAAACCTTCAACTTCTGCAACAGCAAGCCCATAGAGACCAGGCCCAACATTATCCTTCAGACAAACAAGAGTGCAAAGTACAATATTGCAATCTTAGAAATAATAATTTGTTCCAAAAATGAATATTTTACCTGTTATTAGGTTTATAGAGAAATAACAGAATTCTGTCAAAGACCATATACTTTTGAAAATTGGGGAAAGGAGTGGGAACTACAACTCCCATGGTGCCTTGGGTGCGAATCCCACAGTGCCTTGGGCACGCTCTGCAGTTAACCACAGCTGTACATGTGCACCATTATGGTTTCCCCATGCCCCATGCCTCGTATCGTTTCTTGATCAGTCTCCTCCGGGACCTCCGGCCCTCTGCGGCCCCGATTCCTACACCTGGTGACCCCGACGTGATCTACTCGTGAGTAAGCGACCCCCGAGCGGTCTACCTCAGAGTAAGCGATCACACGGTCCGGTTCTGCGCTTGAACCGTGTCCGACCGTCCCGGAGGACAGCGCGGCAGCGCGGCAGCCCGGCCGGTAAACCAGCCGGTCGGGAAGACGGCCTGCGGTGAGGCAGTCCAAGAGGCTTACTACAGTTCGCTCCCGACTTTCGCGGCGGCTTGCAGGTTACGGAAAAATGTGTTCCGCTCAGGGTCTGCTGTGAACCCCTGACAGCGCAGTGGCCACCGAGGGCCCGTGGCCGCAGTCCACGCTCCGAGCTCTACCCAGAGGATCGTCGCCAGAATCTATTACTTGCCCAAAGACGCGTCAACTCGTCCCAAGGAGGAAACTTCGGAGGACCCATCGCAGGTAATATTGGGACCTGTCCTCAGCAACAGCGTCCATCCGCTAGCCAAAGAACTCATGAGGGAGAGTTCAAAATCCTGGCCAGGGTGTTTAAGTTGCGTTTTCACAGCGGGGAGCTAGCGAGACTTTTGGTGTACCTGGGGGAACACTGCCTGCTTTACCCAGAAGTAGGTACGTTAACCCTTGCGCTCTGGGATCAGATAGGAGACTGCATTCAGCAACCCCCGAAAGCTCCGAGAGGCGTAATTCGCATGTGGAGTAAATGTAGGGAGCTCTTAGCGGAGATAGAGCCAGTCCGGATAGAGGCCAAAGAACCCCCACTTCTGCCAGTCACACCAGCCGAGCCAACGGCGCCTAAGGCGCTCTATCCGTCACTCCAGTTTAGGCAGAGTAGCGTAGGGAACTTTCCCTCGGTGACAGCTGCAGACGTCACCGACGGAATGCAAGGGATGAGGAGCGCAGGCGCTTCTCTGACAGTTCCGGGTTCCCGAGTTACCAAGAGTCCCCTTCAGCGCACAATTGAAGAGGAGATTAGGAAGGGGGAATTGCCAGCAGAAGAACTAGCTGACCTTAGTCAGATTTGTCCAATCCGCATGGAGATGGATGCCCTCACGGGGGCCCAGCAGATAATTCACACACCAGTCCCGTATAAGCTTCTCATGGCTATACGGAAGGCCATTTCAGAGACAGGGCTCCAGAGCCGATTTACTAGGGGCACGCTTCAGCAAGTGTGCGAGAACACCATGTTCATTCCCCATGACTGGAAAGCCATCATGCGGATGATGCTCACCCCTAGCCAGTATTTAATTTGGGACAGTGAGTTTCGCCTTGAGGAGGCAATTAGTAGACAGATTGATAATGAGCAAGCCCAACAAGAGCTCATGATCACGTTAGCAAAGTACAATGCCAATTTAGACTGCCGTAAAATCTTGCAGTCACTGGGCAATCGTCCCGACTTGACTCTCACGGACATGATTAGAGCTTGCGCCGACATTGGCACAGAATCCTATAAGATGGGATTGCTAGCGGCAGCGGTGCAAGGGGGTAGAAGACCTAAAGGAGCATGCCACAATTGTGGCAAGGTCGGTCACTTCGCTAGGGAGTGCCGATCCAAGGGAGGCGGACAGAAGTCCGGCCGTTCCAAGGCTCCAAACACCCTCTGTCCGAAGTGCAAGAAAGGCTAGCATTGGGCCCGAGACTGCCTGAGTTCGGGAAACCGGAACGCGGGCATGTCTCTGGCCCCGGTCCAAACAGAGGCTTCCCCCATTCAGAGCTCGCCAGAGCTAGACTAGATCCCGGTCACATTCCAGGCTCGACGAGGGCACAGGCCAGCCCCAAGGGTAGTACAGGGTTAGACTTGACTTGTCAGGCAGACGTTACATGCGACCTGCCAGGCACGGTCTATCTGGTGGACTCCCAGTACATGGGTCCACTGCCCAAGGGCTTTATAGGTTTAGTTTTGCCCCGTAGCATAGCAGGAGCACGCGGAATTCTTATAATTCCAGGAGTCGTTGACTCCAATTTTTCAGGTGTTCTCCAAGTTCAGCTTTGGACTCACCTGCCCCAAACAATTCACAAAGGAGACACCCTAGCGCAACTGATCATGATTCCTTGTCACTCGCCAACAGAAGGCCAGGAAAGGCTCAGGGACAGCTCAGAGTCCCGGTCAGAGGACCGCTCGAGCGCCAGTGAGGCAGTACAAGGATACCAGGTCTTAGCGACAGTGGAGACCAACATTGAGTGGAAACAGCGCCCGGTTATTGAGGTATTTCTGAATAATAGATCATTCTCAGGCCTGTTAGATACCGGAGCAGATGTGTCAGTGATAAGCAGAAGCCAGTGGCCAAGGGAGTGGGCCATTGAGCTGGTCTCCGATGTGTGGGGGGTAGGCGGCATTCAGGAAGCGTTTAGGAGCCGGGAGTGGGTGACAGTCACGATTCCAAAGGCTGACGGCACAGCGGTAATTCGGCCGCACATTCTTGACGTGCACATCAACCTTTGGGGGCGAGACATTTTACAGCAGTACGGTGCTACGCTTACCTTCGGGTAATGGCGTTGCCACTTAAGTGGCTCACCGACACGCCGGTCTGGGTAGAACAATGGCCGGTAGTGGGAGAGAAATTAGTCGCCCTTAAACAACTGGTTAAAGAACAGCTAGATGCAGGACATATAGAGCAGTCCACTAGCCCCTGGAATTCGCCAATTTTTGTGATAAAGAAGAAGTCGGGGAAGTGGCGACTCCTCCACGATCTCAGAGAGATCAATAATTGTATACAGCCAATGGGTCCGCTTCAATGCGGCATCCCAAATCCTAATATGATTCCCGAGGGGTGGGAGATCCTAGTTGTAGATCTCAAGGATTGCTTTTACACAATCCCCTTAGACCCCAGGACCGGGAAAGGTTTGCCTTTACGGTGCCGGTTGTGAACCACAGTGAGCCTACGCAGCGTTACGCGTGGAGATTTCTGCCACAGGGCATGCTCAATTCGCCCACCCTGTGCCAAATTTATGTTCACAACGCACTGGCAAAGTTTCAAAACCTTTACCCAAAAGCGTTAGTTTGTCATTTCATGGACGACATCTTGGTCGCGGTGCCGCAACTCGGCAGCGAAATGTTTTCTGACCTCCAGGCCAGCCTGGGGGAGAAAGGTTTACTCATTGCCCTAGAGAAAGTGCAGAGAACCGAGCCCTTCTCATACTTGGGTCATCGGCTTCTCCGCTCTTTCGCAGCACCAGTTTTGCCCCAAATCAATTTACAGGATTCAGTCACCTTAGTGGAGTTGCAGCAGGTTTTAGGGAACATTAATTGGGCCAGACCGTATTTTCGATTGGATACGGATCTTCTGAAACCGCTCTTCTCGCTGCTAACATTAGGTAAGCAGCCGGCAGACCGGATACGAATTTCTCGAGAAGCGCGCTTGGCTCTCGAGAAAGTCAATCAGGTTCTCAGCCAGAGGTGGGTAGATAGGATCGCCCAGGGGCCATATGCCCCAATCCTGAACTTGTACATAGTTAGAGCAGGATCCATGTTCACCGGAGCCCTAGGGATAGACTCCGAGAAGGGAGCGAGTATCGTGGAATGGGTGTACTTGCCGAACACCTCCCCACGGAACATCGTTCCTCCCCAAGAGTTGGTCTCCGCGGTGATTTACTGCAGAAGGCTGAGAGCTAGGGACATTTCAGGGCACGATTTAGCCAAAATTGTAGTCCCGTTCACCAAGGAACAAATTCAGCAACTGATGCAGCTCGGTGACTCGCTTCCAATAGCTCTGGAAGGATTCACTGGGAGCTTGGCATACCATTTGCCGAAGGACCCCAGACTTGTCTCACTTCAAACGCAGACAGTCAGCTTGTTCGAATTGCTCTCGCTGGTTCCGCTTCAGGGAGCCAGGACAGTTTTTGCTGATGGTGGTCGAACATACGGTGTCTTAACTTGGCAGGAGGGCCAGGCGTGGCGCACGCTGTTAACTCTTCCGCAGAAGTCCGCACAGCGGGCGGAGTTGGCAGCGGTGAACCTCACCTTGCGCACCTTCGCCAAAGAGCACCTCAACATCATTACTGATAGCCAGTATGTCAGGAACTTGCTTCACAGTCTACTGGGAGCATACATCACTCCCGCGATAGACAAGAATTTGCTTAGTCTGTTTTTAACTGCTCAATTTCATTTGCGAAACTGCACGGAGCCGCTCTATATTGCCCACATCCGAAGTCACCAAGACCTACCGGGTCCGATTTCCGCGGGCAATAGCAGAGCGGACGCGGCGGCAAAGGAAATTCAGCAACGTTCAGTGTTGGGTGTTTTTACTACGCCAATCCAGAGTCATGCATTTTTTCACCAAAATGCCAAAGCGCTCGCCAGACAGTTCAATCTGCCACTCTCTCAAGCCCAAGGCATAGTTCGCTCTTGCCAGCATTGCGCAGGGGCACCGGGGGGGCCCTCGTGGGGGGTCAACCCACGAGGGACAGAGGCTAACCAAGTGTGGCAGATGGATGTCACGCATGTTCCGCAGTTTGGCAGATGGCAGTACATGCACGTCTGCATAGATACTTTCTCACAATTCGTTTGGGCAACGGCACAGAAAGGGGAGACTGCTTCCCACGTGGAGCAGCACCTCCTTTCCTGTATCATGGCAATGGGCAAGCCACGGCACATTAAAACCGATAACGCCCCGTCCTACAGCTCCAGGCAGCTGGCGGCCTTCATGGCCACCTGGGACATTAAGCATACTTTAGGCATCCCTTACAATCCGCAGGGGCAAGCGATTGTGGAATGGGTCAATCGGACGCTCAAGTCCTATATTGACAAACAAACAGAAAGGGGGGAGCCACCAGCCCTCCCCAAGTCACAGGCTCAGGCACAGCATTGTCTGAACAAGGTATTGTTTACGTACAATCACCTTAATGTTTTTTCCGATTGCACGCCGCAGGAGAAGCACTTCTGTCGTTCGAAAGCTCTCCTGTGACCGATGGTCCGATACCGGGTGCCACCGGACACTTCTTGGAGGGGCCCGGCGCCGCTCATAACCTGGGGAAGAGGGTATGCTGCAGTTATGTATCCTACAGGTGTCGTTTGGATTCCAGCTCGGTGTGTCAAGCCTCACTTGGAACCACATGGCGTGGACCCAGACCGACCCGAGTCCGATCCCGGAGATGGAGGACCTCACTCTGACCAAGAAAACCCGTCGGAGGAGGCAGCCACCGATGACAGCGCCGAAGGTCACCTGGGGGATGATCAAGGCTCTTTGCAATGAGGCCCAGGACGCCCTCCGACGCGAGGAGAGGGAGCTGACACCGGAGAACTTCGTGGCTGCAGTCTTTGCCCAGATCAATGCCAACTCCGTGGCAGCCCTCATCGTCCTGATCCTCTCCCTATTTGCCGGGGGAGGTGCTCAGGCTACCTTGTTGAAGGCCAATGATTTGGTGCCCGGCGGAGACCTCTCTGCCAGAATGCAGTACAACATTTGGGAAAGGTTGGTGGGCCTCGTCAACCAGTCCGATTTTTGCCTGAGACAGGACATTGGTTCTGCCTCAATCCTGAGCACCTGCCTCATCCCAGTGTGCCATTCTCCAGGCGCATACCCCAGGGATGGGGACTGGCTTGTGAAACGGATTTTCAGCCCATACAACCCAGCGGCTTCTACAGAATACGCCCGTTGGGAGATGCGGCTCACCATGACTTTGCCGGCTGATGCAGCCACTCTCCACACTCCTCGAGTGGCGGTCAGCCTGAACTCTACTTGTGGTCGAATGACCGGCTGCTCCACAGTCGGTCAAACCCGGTGCCGCTGCCTCTACGTCAGCAGTGGCAATTGGACTTGCAATAACCCAGTGAAGCTTGGTTCAATGTATGCTCATGTTACGTTACCATCTGGTTGGTTCTTTACATGTAATCAGTATACCTTCAACTACATTCCTGCAAATGTGTCAGATGCTACATGTTGCATTAGTCGTTTAACACTGTTACTCCCTACTAAGGATATGGTCACCCCAATCACAAATGTTACAAATGTTTCAGCACCCATACGGCACACTCGCACCACCCAGTTAGACAGCTCATGTGAGAGCAGCTTTAGAGTTATGAGTCCAGCCGAATATGTCTCGTTGGCGGTCAGCATAATTGGCGTGCCAGGCTTAGCCGTCGGCAACGCTCGGAGGATCAGCCGACTGGCTTGCGGGTTGGCTAAGGCCATCAACCACACCTCCTCGGCGATAGCGCTGCTCAACCAGGAGCAGGCGGAGCTTCGCCATGCCATACTTGACAATAGAACGGCTATAGACTACCTCTTATTGCTTCATCATTTGGGTTGCGAATCTTTTCACGGTATGTGTTGTTTCAACCTTACGGACAACTCCCGCAAGGTACAGAATCAGCTCACGGCCCTCCACACCATAGTCGAGGGCATGAGGGAAGGTTCTGCATGGGGAACTTGGTGGAGTTCGTTGTGGAATTGGATGTGGTCATGGATTCCATGGGGGTGGCTCCAGACGGTACTCAAGGTGGTTGTGGGGGTGGTCATACTAGACATAGCCATCTGCTGCTTTGCGCAATGTATCCCCTCACTGATCTCGAAGTGCCGCCCCAAGGAGAAACCCCGAAGCACCATTCCCGCTCAGCAGCTAGTGCCTCTCTTGCGCAGAGTCGCCAGTCAGGTCCTTAAATAAAACAGTAAGGGGAAATATGGTTTCCCCATGCCCGGTGGGCATGGAACGGCCCTGGCAGAGGCCACTATGGTAGAGAAAACTCCTGGCTCGTGGTTTCTGCGGGCAGAGAAATTAAGGGGGGTGGATTAATGATAGGGTTTGATTCACCCAATTCCTTGACCTGACCAGCGGATCTGCTGAGAGAGCGAATATCTAACTCTGTTACCCATTAGAGTAATCCCTCATCTCCGAGTCTCCGTCTTATCCCAGATGCAAACAGAGGCCATGTTTACCCCAGTCTTATCCCTAAACAATGGTGTTTTCCCATGTCTGTGTTTGCCCCAGTTAATTAACTTCCCCAAGAGAGATTCCCAATTAACCCGAGTAAACAGGTGATGTGATTTCTGTCAGATGACGGTTTTGCCACCGTTGCGCTTTTTCTCCTATATATGTTGAAGCTTTCCCTCAATAAACTACTGATCTGATCACGCTCCATATTGCCTCGTATCGTTTCTTGATCAGTCTCCTCCGGGACCTCCGGCCCTCTGCGGCCCTGATTCCTACACACCATGATACCAACTGCCTCCTTTTTTTCACCACACACCCACCAGCCGGCTTTCTTTCCTCCCTCTGTCCCTGGAGCCCTGGCCTGGTCCCGACCTGCCACCGCTGCACTGCAGAAGGCCAGGAGGGACCAAAGAGGAGGAGAACAAAATGCCCTTTGTGCAGCCTGGTGACGATGCCAGCCTTTGGGGAGGGCCCAAGCCAAGCCAGAGCCTCCAGTAGGGAAGGAAGGTGCCCCTTTCTCCTCCCCCCGGCAGGCCGAGTGCAGGGCAGCCAGGGTGTTTCACCCCCTTCCTTCCTTCTTTGCCGTCCTTACCAGGAGGAGGGACATTGCTGGGGGGCCTTGGGCTGCGTCGCCTTCTTCTTCCCTGTCGCCTTCCCGCGCTTGGCCGACCGAGGCCAAGTTGGCTCCTCCTCTTCTTCTCCCTTTGACTCTCTGGCCTCGGCCTCTCCCTGGCCCCAGGTCAGCACCGTGTGAGCCTGGCTGCAGAGCATCCCTCCGGCCAGGGCAGCCGCCTCTCTGGGACCCTCCAGGCTGGGGCAGCACGGGCAGGTGGGCTCCGACGCTTCCTGCCTGGTAAGTGGGAAGAGGAGGAGGAGGAGCAGCAGGAAGATCAGCGGCAGCCACAAGCCTTTGAGCCGGGCCGGGAGAAAAGCCCAGCCAAGGCTCAGGGATGGAGGAGGATGGTGTGGCCCCCGGGTGGAGGGGGCAGCTTGGAGGGCAGGAGACACCGGGGATCCCCTCAACCACCACCACTACCCCTGCTCCGAGGCCAGAGCAGCCTGTCCAAGACCAAACCCAGTCTGCCTGGACAATGCACCCCAGTCCTCTCCTCTGGGTCTTCCAGGGAAGAGGAGAAGAGAAGGCAAACCCCCAGGGATCCAAGAGGGGCTCAGGGGATACTGTCCCTCCCCAGCCTTGCTCTGTTTTTTTCTTTTCTTTAAAGTAAGTATAGTTCTGCCGGCATGTCCTGTTGGTTGCTGATGTTGTGTGTGTGTGATGCAACCAAACAGAACTGTAAGTTTATGGGCCTGAGATGCCACCACTGAAGTAAGCTTTACCATTGGTGTGTCCCAATGGAAACTTCAACCCGCTGTCAAGCCGCATCCTCCTTCCTTCAGCAAAAAATCTGTGGCCATAATTAGTGGCCACAGCTTTTTTCAGCGACGGTGTCTCCGGCCCATAAACTTACAGTTCTGTTACGCCACGACCTAATTTCGCAAAGGGAAGGAGGATGTGGCTTGACAGCGGGTTGCAGGTTCCACCAGGACACACCGCTGGTAAAGCTTTCTTCAGCGGCGGTGTCTCAGGCCCATACACTTACAGTTCTGTGTGGCTACATCACACACACAACATCAACAACCAACAGGGCATACCGGCAGAACTATACTTATGTTACAGAAAAGAAAATACTCGAGCAAGGCCGGGTAACCAGCTAGTATTAAATAAACCAACACACATACCCCAAACAGATATCATCATCATAAAAGGTATTTTAAAAACCCAGTCATCTTGGTATAAAGGTATCTATATCAAGTGGCAAGAAGAGGAATGAGAAAAGGTTCATAATACTAGGAGTCCTATAGAAAATAACAGTTTGATGAGGCAGTCCCTTTTTGCTACTTCATACACAGCAGGCCCAAAGCAAAAAGAAAAGAAAACAGAGCCTTGAAGCCCAACTAGGGCAGCCAAGGAGATGTCAGAGAATGAGGCCAGATGACTGTACCTTCTGGCAGAGCACAGATCAGATTTCTTTCTTGCATTCCAGGTGTAAAGAACAAGAAGGCTACCTCCACCCCCACACTTGGCGACCATCCTGCCTCTCATGCAGCAATTAAAAATATGCAATAGGCTCTAAGCAGGGGAATGAAACCCAGTCCAAGTGAATTTCCAAGCTGGATGTTTGTTGTTTCCAAATAACACTTGCCTGGCCCACAGCATTAGAAAGCTTTAACAGAAAATTCAAAGATTTCACCCACTACAAATCAATACAGCTAAAGTGGTATCGAACTACTATAACTATGCAGTGTAGATACACTTTCACTCCAGACTTAAGTTTACTCAATATTTTTACCTTCAGAAATTGTCCACACCCAAGGTGGGGGTACAGAGTTGGTGTCTGCTCTCAAGAAAGACAGGGCTGCTTTATAAACCCATGAATCAGACTTTTCTCTTGACCAATTTTTTCATTTCCAGTTGCTATAGTACTCGACTCCCAGAAAATTCCCAAAATATGACCTCAGTTATCCTTAACTCTTGCAAGTCTTATTCAAATAAATAGTCACTTGTTCAGATTTACTGTAGACAGAAAGAAATAGAACACCGATTGTGACTGATTTTTTTGTCACAAATTATGAATGAAGTTCCTGCATTTTAGTGATCGCTAATGAAAACTGCTATCTTGAAATATATATGTTACAGTTAAAACTAGTTTTATCTTAATTGGCAACATCATATGGGAGTGAGTGAAGAGGGAGACATAAAACCTGCCACATGTTTTTCTAAATACATTTAGATGCTTGGTGAATGATCCCAAGTGATGTCTCTTGTTGAGATGGACTGCTAAAATTAATTAACAAAGCAACAAACCTGATTAAAAGCCCCCCCCCGCTATGTTACCTCTCCCAAGTTTTAAAGCCCTAGTTGAATATTTTGCAATCTTTTCTCTAAGCTATTCATTTTGCCCTCATAGTAGAGAACATAAATATGGAGTGACACCCTCTGAAACCAATAGCAAGTCAGCACAATTTCCTAATTTTGCTGCGGAAAGCACTAGCTGATGTTCTCTGAATTGCTGAGTTGTCTTTTGGGACAAGCTCTTGCCGTTAATCCTTTCAATGCCAAACTAATGTGTGCATTTTTCTGCTGACACTTTAAAAGACTTGGGATCCAAGTGTTCAGGAAGTATATACAGGCCCAGCTCCAAGGTAACTCAGCCTTTTCATGTTGGCAAAGCTGAGTCATGATTACTAGAAAAATGAGTGAAAATGGAACAGGCCAATAGTGGACAGTCTGACTCGTGTAACACCTAGGGCTATTACGGAAAAAGAAAGGTTGGGATGTTTAGTGTAAGGGACCAAAGACAATGAAACAGCCGAAGGGTTGGCTTAACACAGGTTTATTGCATGATGATCCGGAGGAACATGTGGTAATGGCGGATGGGTAGCTCAATATATACAGCTGGCTATACATTTGAATGTGGCTCGTCGACAGACTATTGGTTGCTGCCTGCGTGACGTCGTAGAAGGTCACGCCCTTCTTGTCCAGGTGAAGAGGTGGCGGGAATCTTCCCGCGCTGCTGATCCAGGTGAATCTGAGCCATGAGAGCTGGACGCTCGCTATTGCCATCTAGTGGTCACTAGCTCGCGTCCCCTTATCAGGTTTACATTGATACAGCTGAAGGTTATAATGTTGCACACAGAAAGGTTACATTGTTACCACATGGCTAGGTACATTGTTAAAGGCACAGCTTTACAGAACACAACATCCCTCCCCCCTAGGATGAGACGAAGTCTCTCAGCCAAGATGGCTTATTGCACGTGCGTTTGGGCCGTGATGAGGGCTGACCCCCCGGGGGCGCTATTGCTTCTTTGTTCCCTGGTCCCTTGTCCTGTAATGGGAGAGGGAGACTCGTTAGTGGCTTGCCGCGGTTTGGCGGCCTTAGGGGAAGGGAAAAACTCCATTGTGGGCTAACGAAAAACCCCTCTTCTCGCTTGGACGGGTGGGGGACCACTCCAAAAAACTCCCCCGGTTCTGAAAATCAAATTCTAACTCAGTTGGGGTATCCGCATCTGTGGGAGAATTCCGCGAGATATGTATGGGGTCGGGTTCCTCCTCCTCAGAAAAATCCCCCAGGATATCTATGGGAACATCCCCCTTTCCCCCTCCCCCCTTGGTGGGGACCCGCGGCCCCCTTTTCCTCCCCCTTGGGCTGAACGGGTGGGGGAGAACCCTAACGCTGATTTTTTCTCTGTTTGGTCTGCGCCCTGCTCATCGGGGACCCTGCGTCGGAGCTGGTCCGCGTGCCGCCTCCACAGTAGCCCTGTGCTGGTTTCCACGCGGTACGACACGGGGCCGGTTTGCTCCACAACTACGCCCGGTACCCAGGCTGGGCCCATGCTGGCGTAATTCCTGCAATGCACGGGGGCGCCTACACTGAAACTCTTGGCGGCCTCTAGCCCAATGTTCCTTCCCTTGTCCTCTACCCTCGTGGGGTCTAGCCTAGTAAGGATGGTGGTCAGTTTCCTACGCATTAAAAGCTCTGCGGGGGAGTAACCTGATGCCAACGGGGTCACCCTGTACCCTAGCAGAAACTGACACACTTGTAGGTTCAGATCCCCGGGGCCCATGCACCGCAACGCGTCCTTCGTGGTGCGGACGAGGCGCTCCACTTGACCATTGGTGGCTGGGTGAAACGGGGCGGAGGTGATATGCCGAACGGCGTTAATCTCCATGAATGCCCTAAACTCGGAGGACGTGAAACAACTAGCGTTGTCGCTAATTAATGTGTCGGGTATGCCAAACGTGGAAAAGAGCCTCCGCAAATGCTTAATGGTCTGGGCTGAGGAGGTGCTCGTGACTGGGATAACCTCCAACCACTTGGAGAAGGCATCCACGACAAGAAGAAACAGGGTGCCTCTGAACGGGCCCGCGAAATCAATGTGCACCCGGGACCACGGCCCCTTAGCCGCGTCCCACTCCCTGTGGGGAAGGCGGGCCTCCTCTGGTCTGGAGCATTGGCAACTTTCACAAGTGCTGACCATGTGCTCGATGTCGGCATCCAACTGGGGCCACCAGAAGTAGCTCCGGGCCAGCGCTTTGGATCGCACGATGCCGGGGTGGCTGACGTGCAGCAGTTTGAGCACCCGCGGCCAAAGGGAAGTGGGAATCACCACCCGCTGCCCCCACAAGAGGCACCCCCTCTCAAGGGACAGCTCTAAATTTTTCCTGAAAAATGGGGCGAACTCCTCCGCTGGGGAGGACGCCGGCCACCCTTTCTGCACCCAGGAGCTAACTGCCGCTAACGTCTTGTCCTTCCCTGTCGCTTTGGCAATGTCGGCGGGCACTACGGGGGGCGAATCCAGCACCTCTATCATAAGAACCTGATGGTCTCGCTCCCCCTTGCTCACCTGGCTGGGCGTCAGGGGGAGGGGAGACCTTGATAGAGTGTCCGCATGGCAGATCTCTTTCCCGGGCCGGTAGACCAACGCGTGCTGGTACGCGTTGAGAAAAATAGCCCACCTGAGCATCCTCGGGGACAGGATCTGTGGTATGGGCTTATCTGCGGTAAAAATGCCTAGCAGGGGTTTGTGGTCCATTACAATGGTGAAGGGGCGGCCATACAGAAAATCGTGAAATTTTTTCGTCCCCGCAACTATCGCTAGTGCCTCCCTGTCCGTCTGTGCGTAATTTCTCTCCGCTTGGGACAGGGACCTGGAGTAGAATGCTATCGGGGCCTCCCTTCCGTCTTCCAGCACGTGGCACAGCACCGCCCCCACCCCCACCGGGGATGCATCACAGGTCAGGACCACCGGGCGTTTGGGGTTGAAATGGGTCAGTATGGCATCGGACGCTAGGAGACTTTTTAGTTCATTAAATGCCCTTTCTTGGTCATCGCCCCACTTCCATGTCTGGTCTTTTTTTAGCAGTTTGTGTAGCGGTTCAGCCACTGCTGCCTTCCGGGGGAGGAAGGAGTGGTAAAAGTTGAGCAGCCCTAGGAACGACTGCAGCTCGGGCTTGGAGGTGGGGCGGGGGGCTTTCTTAATGGCGGCCACCTTGGATTTGGATGGTTTTATCCCCTCAGGAGTCACACAAAACCCTAGGAACTCAACCTCGGTCACGAAGAAGACGCATTTGTCCTTTCGCAGTCTCAACCCCGCTTTTTCGAATATTGTCAGGACCTTCCCCAACCTCTTGGCCAATTCGACCCGACTCCCCCCCCCCGTTATTAACACGTCATCAAAATAAGGCAACACCCCCTCTAGCCCCTTCAGGAGGCGTTCCACGAGTGACTGGAAAATTCCAGGCGCCGAATTTACGCCGAACTGAAGGCGCGTCACCTGGAACGCCCCCTTATGGGTGACTATGGTCTGCGCAGCAGCTGCGGCAGGGGACACCGTAAGCTGCTGGTAGGCCTGTGCTAAGTCGAGTTTAGCGAAACACTTTCCCCCGTGTAACCTGGCCAGCAGATGGCTGACTACCGGCACCGGATACGCATTCGGGCGGATCGCCTTGTTGATGGTGCACTTGTAATCGGCGCATATGTGGACCTCCCCATTGGCCTTTAGTGCGGTTACAATTGGAGTTTCCCACTCCGCAGAATCAACAGGCACAAGGATTCCCTGGCCCACCAATTTGTCCAGTTCCGCCTCTATCTTGTCCTTGAGTGCGAACGGCACCCGGCGTGGTTTGAATCGAATTGGGCGGACCTCCGGGTCTAGGTCGAATGTCACTGGGGGCCCCTTGAATTTCCCCAGTCCTTTTTTGAAAACTTCGGGGTGCGCCTCGCACACCTCCTGAATCGGGTCAGTCCCAACGGCGTGCATCCCAACGGCGTGCACCCCCCAATAAACAAACCCAGGGGCTGAAACCATTGAGTCCCGAGGAGGCTGCAATCTCCCCCTTTAAGCACAACTAGAGGGAGAGACGCGGCGTGCTTCTTGAATTTCACCTGAAATTCTCCAACCCCCAACACTGGAATGCTGTTCCCTTGCACGTCCCGTAGTGTGGACCTCAACACTTTGAGCTTGGGTCGCCTGTGGGGGGCAATTCTCAAAAACTCCCTCTGGGAAATGATTGAATATGAGGACCCCGAGTCAATTTCCATTCTAATGGGAACCCCTTGAACTAGTACCTCAACAAAGTAGCGGGGGTGTCCTGCGGACACGCTGAATACTGGGGCGTCGTCCTCGCTGCCGTCGGAGATGCGGCCCACGCCGTCCTGCTTCCGCGTGGCCTGAGCGCCGTCCTTGGGTCTTGTTGAGCGGTCTCGTCCTGCGGAACGGTCTGCCGAGCTTCTCCGGGTCTCGCGCCTCTTCCTGCACACCTTGGCGATGTGCCCGCGGCGGCCGCAGTTGTGACACTCGGCCTTCCGAAACGGGCATTTTACGCGGTCGTGGGCCGCTCCACAGCCGTCGCACCGCCGGCTCTCTTTCCGGACCCTCCGGACGTCCTCGACGTCGCTGCTCTCTGCGGACGACCTCGAAGCTCGCCGGGCTGCATGCACTGGAGTCTCTGCCTTGCTCGACCTCGGCCGCCAGTCCTGGAGTTCTTGTACCCCAGCCTTTGTAGCTTCCGCGGCCTGTGCCGCTCTGATGACCTCCTGCAACATGGGAGGTGGCTCTTGGTTCATTAATGTGCGCTGGGTTTCGGCATCGTTCAGGCCGCACAGCACACAGTCCCGGAGGGTGATTTCGACATTCTCCCATTTGCACGGGCCGGCCGCCAGCCGCAGGGCTGACACGAATGCGGCGACCGTCTCCCCGGACGCTTGGACTCGCCTCCAGAACGCACTCCGAGCGGGAAACATCGCTGTGGCGTGCCGGACGTGCTCACGCAGCATCTGCATGAGTTCCTTGGCCTTGAATTCGCTCACCCTCCTCGGTGCGATCAGGTCCACCAAGGTCCTTTTGGTTTCTTGTCCGAGCATCCTGGTGAAGATGGCCCATTTCTTTGCCTCTTCCGTGACTTCGGACTCAATCAGTGCTGCCTGGAAGTCCATTTCGAAGATCTCCCAGTTGCCCGGTTTCCTGATTTCGAAACCGGCGCATGTCTTGGTCCCGTGGGCTGCCATTATCCCACCTTCGTCGCCAATTTAGTGTAAGGGACCAAAGACAATGAAACAGCCGAAGGGTTGGCTTAACACAGGTTTATTGCATGATGATCCGGAGGAACATGTGGTAATGGCGGATGGGTAGCTCAATATATACAGCTGGCTATACATTTGAATGTGGCTCGTCGACAGACTATTGGTTGCTGCCTGCGTGACGTCGTAGAAGGTCACGCCCTTCTTGTCCAGGTGAAGAGGTGGCGGGAATCTTCCCGCGCTGCTGATCCAGGTGAATCTGAGCCATGAGAGCTGGATGCTCGCTATTGCCATCTAGTGGTCACTAGCTCGCGTCCCCTTATCAGGTTTACATTGATACAGCTGAAGGTTATAATGTTGCACACAGAAAGGTTACATTGTTACCACATGGCTAGGTACATTGTTAAAGGCACAGCTTTACAGAACACAACAGGATGGAATCAGATAAAACAAATGCAATAGTCTGCAAAGTGTCCCTCTGCAAGTATGCTCTTTAACCATGGTTAAAGAATAAAACCTGAGCCTTGTGGAGAGTCATTGACTACATATTTGTTGGATGAAGAAGAAACATCTTTTTAGTTTATCTTTGAAACATTAGAGAAGAAGGGTTAAAGAAAGAAAGAGGAGAAAACACTCTGAAGGGAGCCAAGGAACACATCTATTTTTGTGTCTTCTCATACTTCACTCACTTTCACCTGACAGTCTGCAGAATGCTAGTGGCAGTGTGTTGTGTATTAAGGCACATTTGCAAGTAGTGCGGGCAGCACCTTCCAAGAGGAAAATGGCAGTTTCCTGCCATTCTAATTAAGAGCTAAAGTTGGTGCGAAAACCCCTGTTCTGGGTGTGCTCATTATGCTAATCAGAGTCCTATGATTGGTTACAGTTTTGGATACTGTTCATCATTGGTTAATACATATATATCATGTTATGATTGGTTAGTTGTGCTTGTCCGGCGGGTTGCTACTTTGTATCAAGGAGCCACCACCGGGGAGACACTATATAAGCCCCATGGGAAAACAAGGGTGGGGCCAGACCAGATCTATACTACTACCCATTCTATACAGGTAGCTATGACGTGCTAAGCCTGGGTCTCCTCCACATGCTACCGCTTCTAGCATAGCTCAGCCCTTGCCTCTTCTATGGCAGACTCTGGAGGGACTGACTTCTTGGGATTGTATAGCCATCTCTGTGTCCAGAATGCCTTGTAAGCATTGCCTAAAAAGACTGTTAAATAAACTCTTGTTGTTGTTCTGTTCATCTTTGCCTCAACTATTGCTTATAAGGACCGGATGCAACATTGGCAACGAGGATGGGATTGAAGAATGACAAGATGGCTGACCAAATTCCACTATGGCTGTGACCGTTTGACACGAGCAAGCCTCGCCTGTGGCTGTATTACAAAGTTCAGCTGGAGAGCTACTTCACAGTAAGAAAACTTGACCCATCACTGTGGAAGGCAACATTCTTGGCCCACTGCAGGCTAGAGACTCTCTACGTTGTTTAGAAACTTCTGCTTCCCGACGTGCTCCAACAAATTTTTCTGCCTGCCTTTGCTACACACTCTGAGTGAGCACTTCCAGCGCAAGTTGGCCCTCAAAGGTAAAGAACCACTGGTTCCAGCCACGACCACAGCCGCCACTTCACAAGACTCTAGCCATGGCCACCGAAACCTCGCTAGCTCCTTGCAGGGAACGCGGGCACCAATGCCAACACCTGGGTTGGTTGCGCCATGCCAAGGTTGTGGGAGATGACATCTCCACGCCGAATGTCCCTTCAGGAGTGTGCAGTGCCATCAGTGTGGGAAGAAGGGCCACATATCCAAAGTGTGTAAGCAGCACAGTGAAGGTTCGCTGACACTACAGTTCTGCACATCCAAGGTCTTCACGAGCTATGGGGTCAACGACGAGAGACCTGAAGGCCAGGTTCTTCATGGATGTCCACATCGAAGCAGTTTCTTTTTGTCTCAAGGTGTATTCGGGTTCCTTCCTCTCCATCGTGAACAAGGACGAGTTTCACCGCATCCCGCAGGGTCTGCGGCCCAAGCTGAAAGGCCTGCCAGGCAAGCTGGTGGACTTGCGGGGTTGCAACGTTCCAATGCGGGGAATAGGGAACCTTGAAGCTCATTACAACTATGTCTACACGAATCTTCCATTTGTTGCAAAAATGGGTAAGACTAAAATTCTTGGGTCCCAGTGGTTCGGGGCACTAGGCATTCACTCTACAGGAATCCACTGGAGGGGGGAGAGAACTGGTCCTCCTCATTGAGGATGAGCCCCAAGCGTTGTTACTACCTGGGGAGGGTTTGTCCCAAGAGCCCCCTGGTATCAATTCATCCACTGAAGAGTTAAGTGCCATGCTTCCAAGACATGCACATGTTGCACACAGAGACAGTGACTTTGCCCAAAAGACTGACTGTTCGGAACTGTTTGATTTGCAAGAACGTATGCCCATGGATGCTTTGAACTTTGAAAATCCTAACTCTTGGGATGATTTGTCTATCACTTCGCTCAAACAGTCCTTGAACTTTTCTGCAGCTTCTAAGACTGACCCCTTGTTATCTGATATCATTGGGTGGCCGCCACCTCCATACAATGCTGAGGCAAATGTGTACTACCGTGACCGTGAAAAACTATTGGTTTTGGGTGGGTGCTTGTACAGGCTCACCAAAACAGTTGTTCTATGTGGGTTGCAGGACAAACTTCTGCAGCATATGTTATTGGGGTCTGAGGATTCCCACCGCTCGCAAACGGTTCTCCGTAGCTATTTCTGGTGGCCGGGAATTGAACATGCTATTGAGATTTGGGGGTTACAGTACAGCGCTGGAGGCGCGTACACACAAGGGTTGTTCTCTGGTTCCCCTGGGGAGGGTGAGGGCTCACTTTCCCCTGGGGTTGGAGGGGGACTGCAGGTGTCTTCATTGCCCCCAAGCAAAGACTGGTATGAGAAAGAGCACCTGGGTGCGGGCTCACTTCCCCTTGCCTCTTCTATGGCAGACTCTGGAGGGACTGAATTCATGGAATTGTGTAGCCATCTCTGTGTCTGGAACGCCTTGTAAGCATTGCCTGAAAAGACTGTTAAATAAACTCTAGTTGTTGTTCTGTTCATTGTTGCCTCGACTATTGCTTATAAGGGCTGGATGCAACACAGTGGTAAAAATCCTTGCATATCTGGATTAAAAGACAGGTTTGCGGGTAAAGTGCACACATAGTTTTAAAAGAGAATCATGCTATGGGGAGCATCTCCAAAGTGCAATTTCCTTTTAAAACAAGCCATGTATTCTCCACATATCTTGTTTTAACCTGAAATGCATTGGATACCTCCAAGTTTCAATGGTAGCAGTTAGGTGTGCCATTTGTGGCAGACCGAAGAGTGGAATTTGAATCTGACTTGTGCCTGTCAAAATTTCCTGTCTCTGATTTAAGGCCTACGGTTGTTACCAGAAAAACTGCTGCTCCTTTGTGGTTGTTGCAAGAGCTTTCAGAGTCTGGATCGCAGCTACAACTCTCAGTTCGATCGCTGGTGGAACTCTTATCCCAGGAACGAGGAGGCATTTATTTTAGGCAAAATTAAATTAAGTTTATTGAAAAGGAGTTTAATCACCACTGGCCAGGTGCTGGTCAAAGCCCTAATCTCAATTTTTGCCTAATCAAAGTTTCCCCCAAGTGAGCAGCTCTTTTTGGTTCCAGAGTTACTACTAACTCAATGCTAGCAGGCGATTTATCTCTTTACCCAAGAGAACTAACCTTAAACCTTAACCTGTATCTATTAATTACAAAATAAAAGATTTACAATGATAAAACAAAGAGCAGCACCGGACTCTTTTGTTTACAAGTAAGAAGCTCAATAATAAGAAACAATAGTCAAGGGGGAATAGGCAGATGTCCTGGGGTAGAAGGGAAATAGCAATGTTCACAGTTTAGTAAAGGTATGCAGTGACGTCCTCCAATGGGGCATCCAATGGGAGTGAGGACTGTAATTTGGCACAAATCAGAAGTCCAGATTCCATATGCAGGATACAAATGAACCAATGGTGATGGTGGGCACCCTGGAGAGGTGCTGAAGTTGCAGGATTGCTTGAGGCTTTAGCAAACATTCCATTCCCACCTGGAATTAATTTATCCTGTTTCAACCCAAGCACTATCTACAATTAAATACAGCAGGAATTCCAGACATAATGGGCAGGCATTATGTACACAAAAGCCCAGTGAGAAAGATGTATGCAGAATAGTTCTGGTGCCCACAGAAACCTCCCTCCAATTTACATTTGGTGTCCCAAACAATGCATGCAGGGGCAGGAGTAAACAGAAAACAATATAACAGATAAACAGAGGAATCAAGGTGGCTTTTCTTGGGGCTAAATGTTAAGTGATGGCTTCCTGTGGCATTGAGCCCTCCTAGATGTTTGCAGAAGGTAGGCTGAGGTGCAAGAAAGATCCTTATTTGAGATACAAACAGAGCATGTTAAAATCAAATTTAAAATCTTTTTAGAGTCTTTTTTTAGGAACATAATCTATACAGAGCAAAGGAAATATGAAATAAACCTTATTAAAATAGGTGAGGGGGGAAATCTGGAGATGCCCTGGGCATTTCCCTAGCCAGCACTGTTGTTTACATATATGCTAATTTCTAAGCTATCACTGACCCCAAAGACAATAGAGAGACAGAGAGAAGCAACAGAGGAAAGAAGTAATCTTAAACTTTAGGGGAAAGGTGGAGGTGAGTTCCTGGCTTTACAATGGAAAGCCCTTGGACTTGCCCCAATATGGTCTAAGCATATGAAGAGGAAGTTCGGAGATTCTAGCTTGAATAGAAAAGTTCCAGGTATTTGAAAACACTTTTTTAAATTTATCTGACATCCCAGGTATAACTGCCAATGAAATAAAATTCAACCATTGCAGTATATACCTTCAAGCGTGTGTCAATGGGTGCATGGTCAGAGCGGTGCTTGTGTACACATAAGCCTAATCAATCCCAAACATGGGTGGCAAAATAAAATAAACAAAATAACTTTATTGTAAAGAAAAGAAACAAGATAACTTTATTAATAAGAGATAAAAAAATAAGAAATAAAATGGGGTATGCATTTTTCAAATTCTGGGGTTACATGGTGAGCATTGTGCCAAGGGCTGTGTAATGAATTGAAATGAAGCCTTTATTTTGTGAGCTAAAATGGATGCTGTTATTCGCTTTCCTTCCCAAGAGGGGGTGGAGAGAGGCTTAGAATTTGACCTTCGGGCCAGATGCAAATTCTTTTCCTCTTGGATAGTCTAAATAATCAAGGATTGTGAGAATGGAAGGAGGGGTGTTGGACATTTAATTTTGGAGTCTTATTGGGTAAGAGAGAAGAAAAGGTAGGACAAAGGGTGAAAGATGGTTTTTGTTCTCTTAAAATGGTAAAGAAGAAACACCATTGTTTTAAGCACATTCAAGATAGTAGGAGAGAAGTCCACAGAGACTTGCTTGTGAGTAAAAAGGTAGGAAAATGTAATCCTGATTATGTTAGCTGACTAGGCCAGAAAATATAGATAGTTACTAGCATTTTTTTTAACCCGGCCTTGCCAAGCATGTTTGGGGGGGGTTATGTGTTGGGGTTATTTTGGGGTGTGAAAGACATGGAAAGGGCGACAGGCAGGGATCCGCCAGGGTTTGCTTCTCCCCTGACGGATTTCTGCCTCTCACCCTTGCAATTCTCCTTCCGTTGTTTCAAAAACAGCCCTCGAAACAATGGAGGGAGAATGTCAAGGGCGAGAGACAGGAATCCGTCAGGGGAGGAACCAACCCTGATGGATTCCTGCCTCTCGCCCTTGCAATTATCCTTCCGCTGTTTTGAAAACAGCCCTCGAAACAATGGAGGGGAAATTGCAGGGTGAGCCTACCCTGGAGGATCCCTGCCTGGTGCCTTCTCCTGGAGGGAAGCAGTTCGCTTCTCTCTTGGTTGGCGGGGGCCGAAAGCTTTAGCCCCTGCCAACCAAGAGAGAAGCAAACCCCATGTGGAAGACGATTGCTTCCCTCCGGGAGGCGAAGGCAGAATAGAGCGCCGTTCTTGGCCTTCATCTCCCGGAGGGAAGTGGTTCATTTTCCTCAGTTGGCAGAGGCCGAAGCTTTTGGCCCCCACTCTCCGTGGAAGGTGATGGCTTCCCTCCGGGAGACAAAGGTTGAGAACAGAGCACCATTTTCAGCCTTCATCTCCCAGAGGGAAGTGGTTCGTTTCCCCATTACCCCACCAAAGCCGCGCAGGGAGAAGAGGGGGCTCCTCCTCCTCCCCGCTACCTCACCAAAGCTGCAGCAAGGCCAGTGCCGGCTTTCGTCCCCGAGGCTGTGGGGAGAAGAGGAGGCTCCCCCTCCTCCCCACAACCCCACTGAAGCTGCGGCAAGGCCGGCGCCGGCCTTCGTCCCTGGGGCCATGGGGATGGCTTCCCTCAGGGAGATGGAGCGCCGTTCTTGGCCTTCATCTCCTGGAGGAAAGTGGTTCATTTTTACATGCCCCACCTCCTTGGCGCTCGCATCCTTCAGCCTTATTGGCTGAGGGGTGGTGTGGCACGGAGGGTGCAGAGGATGCTGGGAAGTGTATTTTTTTGTTTTTGTTGTTCGGGTTCGTGGGGCGTTGGCTCCACTCTCGGCTTCCGGACCCTTGCGGCGATGCTCGCAGGGTCAAAAGGTAAGTGTTGACAGCTCATTACAGGATAGTCTGGACGGGTGTGGCCCCGCATGCCAGACATGCACGGCCCAACCCCCTTCTTATAGGTATAGATTCCTTTCTTGTTTTAACAATTGGAAGGTGGTGGCGGGGGAGAATGATCCTTTCAATTTTTATAATGTCGTGTGCTCCTGATTTTTGATCTATTTTTCCTTCCTATAATAAAGCTTTGACCACTTACATAAGACTTTTTGGACTTGTTATTTGGAGCATCAGCTGGTGGGAGTATTCCAGTTCCTTTTGAACATTTATTGGCAATTTGCTGCCTAATCTTACATATTGGTAAATCCTAACTGATCTGGTTGGTTTGTAAACATAAACAGCCAGGGATTGAAGCCTATCATAGATTTCCCTAGCTTGGGGCAGCTCCTCACAAACTTTGAAGCAGCAAAGTTCTTATGCTGGCTTCCTAAAAGGGTGGGAGTCTCTATCAGGTGGAATGGGTTTTGTGATAGTGGGATAATTGGATATGTTATCCTTACAGGTAAAGGTAAAGGTCTCCCTTGCTCTAAAGCTAGTTGTATCCGACTCTAGGGTGCAGTGCTCATCTCTGTTTCTAAGCCGAAGAGCCAGTACTGTCTGCTTCTGCAGACATTTCCATGGTCATGACTAGACACGGAACACACGGAACACTGTTACCTTTCCCACCGAAGTGGTCCCTATTTATCTACTTGCAATTTCTTGCTTTCCAACTGCTAGGTTGGCAGGAGCTGGGACAAAGACGGGAGCTCATTCCATCCTGCAGTACTCGGGAATTGAACTGCTGACCTTCCGCATCCCAGTCAGCATTTTAGCCACTTGAGCCACTGCAGTCCTAATCCTTACAGGCTGCAGTAGGATTTTCCATAGCAATAGCAATTATACTTATATACCACTCCATAGCACTTAGTGGGCAGTTCACAAGGTAATTAGCATTTTCCCTCAACATGCTGGGTACTCATTTTTCCAACCTGAGAAGGATGGAAAGTTGAGTCAATCTTGAGCCCTGTCAGGATCATACTCACAATATTTTGACTGTAGTACAGCAGTTTAACCACCATCATCCCTCCTATCACTCACAGAGGCCTCTGAACCACCGAGAAAACTGATCCTGAGAGTACGGTAATTTGGCTCTCCATATGATGTACGGTTACCGTACGGAGATGTACGGTAGTTTCAGTGGTGGGCATCAGCAGGTTCGCACCAGTTCGCCAGAAGTGGTAGCAGAAATTCCGGCTGGCCCCACCCATCCAAGTTTTGAAATAAAGTAATCCTAATTTGGGTGCAATGCAGGGCTTTCCCCTTGGCCACACCCACCATACCACGGCCACAGTGTGGTAGCAAATTTTTTTGGTGCCCACCACTGGGTAGTTTGCAGTAATGCACGGAGAAAGTACAGTAGTTTTTAAAGTAGCGTACGGTAGTTTTTATTTCTGGTTCCGGGGAATTTTTTTTTAAAAAAAGAATACTTCCAGGTTGACCCTCATAAATATTCATTAAAAAATCCCCGCCCTCATAAATATTCATTAAAAAATCCCCGCCCAGGCTCCGCCGCACAACTCTGCCCAGGCTGCGTGCGCAGAACCCCGTATGGTAAGGTACCGTAATTTGATTGGCCCCATCCTGTATTTTCCCATTTTTTGGTTGGCAATGCTGCTGCTCTTTGCTTTGCGAAAACACAGGGGGCTGCAAGAAGAGAGCATCTCCCTCCCTCCCAGTTGCATTGCAGGAAGCAATTCTTTCAGTGGAGCAAATAAGATGGTCTCTGCTTTATGGCTGTAGTCTTTAAGCAGACAACATTCTGTGTCTCTGTAAACCATGCACAAAATTAAATGGTCAGGCATCTCTCAGACTTCCAAACTTCACATTCTTATCTTCACTGTTGGCCAGCTTACAAGATGGTCTCATTTAATGAAGGGTCGCTTGAGGAATCAGTGTGATGCTACACCTCTCTGCAAAATGACTTGTGAATAAAGGCCCAATTGTTGTTTTCTGTTCCATAGCTGGGAAGAGGGTGCTAAATCTCTGAATACCAAATACAGAGCCTAGCTAAGGGTCTTATTTACACCACAGTGTAATGTGTGTTGGGATGGAACTGGGAGAGAGGTGTATAACCTGATTTACAGCTGAGTTATGAGCTCCTGTGTATGTACATTGTAAGGCACCTGCCCTTTTATTGTTGGCCTACTGTGAAAATAGGTGCTGTGGTGGCTTAGTGGTTAAGATGCTGAACTTGACAACTAGAAGGTCAGCATATCAGCAGTTCAATACCCGAGTTTTGCATGACAGAGCAAGCTTCCATCTCTGTCCCAACTCCTGCCAACCTAGCAGTTTGAAAGCTAGAAATTTCAAGTAGATAAATAGGTACCATTTCGGTGGGAAGGTAAACAGCATTCTGTGCACTCTGGTGTCAAGTCATGCCTGCCAAATGTCCATGGAAATGTCTTCAGACATAGACAGCACTAGCTCTTTGGCTATAAACAGAGATGAGCACTGAACCCTAGAGTTAGATACGACTGGCTTTCGAGCAAGGGCAACCTTTACCTTTACTCATCATTCAAGATTTCCTTTTTCCACCCAAATAAAATGCCCAATAAATGTAATATTTTATGAAGCTCTTATTCCTGAACAGCAAATAACAATAAGAAATCTTTTGCTGCTGAGATCCGTGAAGATCCCTTGATGGTGCTGCTCGAATGAATTCGGTAATTCCCTCACTGGCACAGCATTACATTGTCTTTCTACTATATATTACTGAAGGGCAAAATGACTCAGTAACCAATGAGGAGGAGGGCTTTTTATTTGTTTTTCAGATATCCTGACAGGTACCTTTAAGCAGCAGGAAAAAAACAATATGCAAGGCAATGAAGACTTTGGCAAGCTTGGACGATATTTGCTGTACAAACATCTCTGCCAAGTAATTGTACTCCCACAGCATAATTGCCATCTCTTGGCCTTGCAGAGGACTGTGCCCTAGAGAGAAAGAGATTTTGTAGACTCCAAAAGGGCTTTTTGCTTCAGTGTGGCTCCTCAGCAAACAGCCTTCAATTTCACATGGAGAAGTTGCTATAAACAAACAGCAGAGCAGGAAAAGTCCTCTTAAAGCCCTACACTGGCGGCACAGTGGTTAAACTGCTGTATTGCATCCAGAATGTTGTGTGTTTGATCCTGACCAGAGATCAAGGTTGACTCAGCCTTCCATCCTTCCAAGGTCAGTAAAATGAGTACCCAGCTTGTTGAGGGCAAAAAAAATGCTAACTAACTTCTGAACTGTCCAGAGAGTGCACTAAATGTTATGGGGTAGTATACAAATCTAATTGCTATTGCTGTTGCTACACTGCAGCAGATATTGTTTCCCTTTGGCTTCTAATGAGACCATTCTTTAAACATTCTATGATTGCAAAAAACAATATGACTACTGTAATATCTCGGATGTTTACAAACTTTAATTCTCTATTGCTGTTGTTATTGTTACATGGTGTAAAGTCTTTTCCAACTTATGGTGACCCTATGGATGAGAGATCTCCAAAATGCCCTGTCTTTAACAACTCTGCTAAACTCTTGCAAACTCAAGCCTGTGGTTCCTTTAGGGCAGGGGTGCCCAAACTTTTCAGGCTGTGGGCCGGTCACTTGGTTGCTCCAACTGGAGGCAGAAGTAAAACATGCCTTGCAATCTGTTTTGCAACAGGATAAGATAGATTTTAGGCTGCCATTTTCTCTGCTTAAACCAGGGGTGCCCAAACGATGACCCATGGGCCGGATCTGTCCCACAGGCCATAGTTTGGGCACCCCTGATTTAGGGCCATGGTTCCCAACATCAGGTGCAATTTGATTTTAAGGGGGGCAATTCAAGAACAAGTTATTAACAGTTAATGACCTTTTAGACTTCTTCCATGTGAATAGTTCACTTTTTGAATATTAAGAAGTATATGTCACAGGGGTGGGGCATCAGGATTTTAGAGATGCTTAGGTAGGACTTTGCCAGAAAAAGGTTGGGAACCACTGCTTTCGAGACTCGATCTACCTTGGTCCATTATCATTTTGCCTCTAAAATAGTTCAGGCTCTAATTATTTGTGATATTTTCTAAGTCCTCCATTGCTGCCCTTCTGAGTCTCAGTATTCTTCTGATTTTCTTGGCTGCAGCCTCCATTTAAATTGATAATTGGACCAAGCTATACAAAATCTTTCATTATTGCAATTTCTTCATTGTCACCATTTACATTGCGTAGTTCTTCTGTATTCATGACTTTAGTCTTCTTAATATTCAACTGTGATTAAACAAAATGTCATAAAATTAGTAACAGAAGGAGAAACAGTTTTATCAAATAGCTCCTTACCCAACTTTACTCAAACCATGTCACTGATAGTTGAATATTTTTATTTCGGAATAAGTATACTGAACTCTATAATTGTGATTCGATAATGCAGAGGATTGCACCACTAATCACTGCTTGTGCAGGCACATGCATGCATAATTCTGCTTGGTACACCTTGTAAACCTTTGGATGTCTTTAAACAAATACTGTTTACAGAGGTTACCAAGACTTATTCATTTTTTAAAAAAAAAATCTAGATGTTTTAAAAAGCAATTAGAAGCTCAATCAATCAATCTTTTTTTGGTCCAAGACCAGCATAGTACTGCAAAAGAACAGAAGCTAAAATACATATTTAAATACAAATTGAAAGGAATGTGTTTTCTCTGGGTTAAAGGAGTAATAGATTGAAATTGTGGTCCAGAACCAGCATAGTACAGCAAAATAGAAAAAAGGCAGAAGTTAAAATGATTTTTTATGTATGATTGTTTTTTTTAATTATGTTGTAATATTGTTTTAAAAATTCAATAAAAAAGAAGTTAAAATGAGGGTAGGGGTCGTGAAGGGTCGGAATCAACTGTGCGACTGAACAACAACAAAAACTTAAAATACATTTTAAAAGGAACTGCATTCAGATTGTTTTCTTTGTCCAGCATATAAAGAAACAAACAAACAATGGTTAAATCCTTTCAATTAAGAATTCAGCATTTCATTGTAAAGTAAAGGTAAAGGTCGCCCTTGTTTGAAAGCCAGTCCTATCCTACTCTATGGTCCGGTGCTCATCTCTGTTTATAGCCAAAGAGCCAGTGCCGTCTGCGTTTGCAGACGTTTCCGTGGACATGTGGCAGGCATGACTAGACACCAGAGTGCATGGAACACTGTTTACCTTCCCACTGAAGTGGTAACTATTTATCTACTTGCAATTTCTTGCTTTTGAACTGCTAGGTTGGCAGGAGCTGGGACAGAGATGGAAGCTCACTCCATTTGCAGACTTGGGTCTCAAACTGCTGACCTGCCTACCTTCCAGTCGTCAAGTTCAGTGTCTTAACCAGTAAGCCACAGCAGTCCCATTTCATTGTAAGGATGGGTAAATATTCTGTTTTACAAATATCTGAAAGGATCTTACAATTGTTTGTTTCCTTCTTTATAGTCTGGACAAAAAAAAAATCTGAATGCAGTAGAAAGGCAAGGGAAATTGATGAAGTCATCCATTGAGGCAGAGGACTTTGAGTACTTGGATATTAAAAATCTATGTTGAACTCTTGTGCATTCAGCCATGCTTGTGGTTCTGAAATAGGGCTGTTATTATTATTATTATTATTTTAGAGAGCCCCTTCATTTTTAACAGCTATCTGACATCAGGATCTCTATTTTGGTGGGAACAGATGTAGATTTTGATCTGGCCAGTGCAGGTGGGTGAGCATTTTATTCAGTTATGACTTGAAAAGGACTTGTGGAAAGTCCTTGCGAGCAATGGAATTAATGAAAGGTCAGGAAGGAAATCGGGACTTGAACAACTCCTTCTCAGGAAGAAGGCCTAACAACTTTATATGGAATTACCTAAAGCAAAGGGCAGAACTCAAAGTACAATGTCAGAAATCCATAAAGGTGAATCATTTTTAGGCATTAATGGGCATTATTTTTCATTACATAGCAGGTAATCAAAATGTCAAAGACACCAAAAATACACCTAGCTGTTGGTTTAACATATAAACAGGGCTGGCAAAGTCTTCAATGTCAGGTGCATTTGCATGTTTTTAGGACTATTTTACAGTTTTCTTCTTCCATGTCTAAGCCAGATGTGAAACAGCCAAAATGAAGCCACCTTTCAGTGACTTCATTCCACAGTTCCTTTCACCTGACCTAGTGTGAGAAAGATTAGCTGACACAACAAGTTTACCATCACCAGGGTATGCCCAATTGTGGTTCAAAAATACCACAATCTTCGAGGAGGCTCTTTTTGTGACAGTTTGGAAGGGGAGGAGGAGGAGGAGAAGCTAGTGATGTGAGTACTGTATCTGTGGGTTTTCCATGAAAGGAGCCTCATTCGGGCATCTCCTGCAAACATTATTTCAATCCAGAGTAATCTCTGGTGTAAAAACGAACAAGATATACAAATGTTGTCAACTAAAATAGCTGCCCCCCCCCAATTCTATGACCAAAAAAAGGCTGTCCTTTATATATGGAGCAGACATCTTAAATCTCCCAAAGTTAAAAAAGACATACTTTGGATCAGGGCTTTGGGAGAAAAAACCAAATGAGTTGCTGCTTCATGTCTCATCCTTTCAAAAGAATTATGCCTGTCATGAAATACAGCCAGAGCAAAGGTATATTTTTGCAGTGGGTGAACTGCTGACAAGTGCTCTTTGGTGATTCAGTAAAGCCCTGAGAGTTATACCATCTTTAATTTACATTTTGGCTTCATTAGAAGTATAGTAGGAATGGCAGAGCAACAACTAGACATTCTGGCATGTGAGGCAAGGGGCATCTTGTCCTACTCAGTTTGGCCTGAAGCATGAGCCCTTCATAAACCACAGAATCGGAGAAGAGTAGAACTTGAAGGGACTGTAGGTGTCATCAATTCCAGCCCTGTACCAAAGTAGGAAATCCCCATGTAAAGCATCCCTGGCAGGGTGGTCATCTAAATTCCTCCAATGTTGGATAAATCACCACCTTAAAAGGCAACCCATTACATTATCAAATAGCTCTTGGTGTCCAAGTGTTCTTCCTATATGCTGAGCTGAAACCAACTCTCCTATAATTTACACCCATTGCTTCATCTCCTACCTCTGGAGATGCAGAAAACTAGCTTGTTTCATCTTCCACATGACAGCTCTTCCAATGCACGAGGATGGCTATCACATCACTTCTCAGGCTTCTGTCCACCAAACTAAACACATCCAACAAGTGTGTTATCATTGCAGAAGAAAATGTTTAAGCTGTAAAGTAAATAAAGAAAAGAAAGAAATATTGACACTATTTATTTTTTGCAGAGTGGTGCAGCTGGTGTGTTTTGATGTGCAAGCCTTCCTCCATTCTTTTGTTTTTTCTTAGCCCTCTCAGAGAGCAGAAAAGGAAGCCAGCTTCTCTTCCTCCTCGAGGAACTCCATGTCTCGCCCTGGGAGCCCACACCACTGGCTCCAGGGAGTAAAGACAGGTGGGAGCCGCCGCCGGTCATCTTTGTCGGCGCTCCGGGATCCCCCATTTCCATCATCATGCCGTTGGCCAGGACGTGGGGCCATGATGATAATAGGTCCATCTCTTTCCACTCAGGGACTTTTTGGGGGCTGGAGTGAGTTATTGTCCTTATTATATTTTGTATTTGTTGGGCAACTATTGTACATTATATTGTATATTTCATTTTGAAACAGTTTTACTATATTTATCTTTTTTGCATTGTTGTATTTGACATTTTATATGTGATGTGCTTTATTATGTTATATTGATATGTTGTTGCCGCCTTGAATCAGCCTTGGCTGAGAAAGGTGGGGTATAAATTAAAATTGTATTGTATTAGTTCCTAAAGCAGTGATGGTGAACCTTTTAGAGCCCAACCGCCCAAACAAAGGGGCAGGCCAAACTGTGTGCTGGGGGGGAGAGGAAATGCTTCTATTGGACTGCTGGGCAGAGGGGTGGGCCGAACTCTGGGCTGGGGAAGGAGAAAGTGCTCCCATTGGGCTGCTGAGCAGATGAGCAGGGTGAACTCTGGGCTGGGGGAGGGAGCATACACTCCCATTGGGCTGCTGGGCAGAGAGGTAGGATGAACTCTGTACTGGGGGAGGGAGGAAGTGCTCCCATTGAGCTGCTAGGAAGAGGGGTGGGGTGAACTCTGTGATGGGGGAGGGAAGAAGCGACAGTGTGTGTGCCAACAGAGAGGGCTAGGAGTACCCTCTCTGGCACACGTGCCATAGGTTCACCACCACTGTGCTAAAGTATAAATGCTCAAGCACCATTTCAACAGAAGGAAAAATAATGCTTACTGATATGGATTGTGTTCAAGCAAAGTTGTCAGGTAGATGGCAAAAATTATAATACAACAACTCACTTCATATTGATTACAATAAATCAGGAAGAACAATCTCTCAAGCAAATGGCAGTTGCAAAAGGTACTGAACTACTGGCTTTCTAAAACTAACATTTTGAATTAGAAAGACAACTGAACAAGTCAGACAAACAGACTAAAGGAAACTAATGGTAGCAGCATAACAACAACAACACACAAAGAGCTTAGAGTGGAAAGACAGTTATATTTGGTGGGAAGTTTCGTGTCTTTTCCGGGAGACATAGAAGGAGTCGCAATAAGGACTAACACAGGTTTATTGGTTGATGATCAGAACGAACATGTGGTAATGGCGGAGATACCTCACATTATATACAGTGGTACAATACATTTGAATCTTGCTGCACGGTAGCTCATTGGTTGCTACCGGCGTGACGTCGTCCGGGTCACGCCCATCTTCGGTGGTGGATCGTGTTGTGTTCTGATGGTTTTTATTGTACACATGGATTACAATGTATCTGAGCCAATGTAACCTTGCCTATAGCAACAATGTAACCTTCAGCTGTATCATACAAACCCTGTAATAGGACGCGAGCTAATGACCACCAGCTGGCAGCAGCGAGCGTCCAAGCTCTCTTGGTCCAAACTCATCAAAGGCAACAGCGCGGGAAGTTTTCCCGCCACCACCTACACCTGGACAAGAAGGGCGTGACCTGCAATGACGTCACGCAGACAGTAGCCAATGGGCTACCATGGCACCACGTTCAAATGTGTTACTGCTGTATATAAAGAGCTATCGATCCGCCATTACCTCATGTTCCCTCTGTCCACGATGCAATAAACCTGAGTTAACCCAGCCCGAGGCTGTGTCCTGTGTCTTGGTTTGCATACACCAAATTGGCGACGAAGGTGGGATCATGGATCCCCACGGAACAGCCAGGGCACAGAGCGGTTTCAACATCACCAAACCGCAAGACTGGGAGCTGCTTGAGATGGATTTCCAGGCAGCCCTGGTGGAACTCAGAGTCAAAGGAGAAGACGAGGAGAGAAAGAGGGCCATCCTCACCAGAATGCTCGGGATGGAAACCAAGCGGGCGCTGGTGGGCATAATCGCTCCGAAGAAGGTGAGCGACTTTAAGGCGAGCGACATCATGAAACTGCTGCGAGAGCGGTTCTGCCCCTCGAGGGCAATGTTTCCCGCTCGGAGCGCGTTTTGGAGGCGAGTCCAAGCACCGGATGAGTCGGTTGAGGCATTCGTGGCCGCCATGAGGATAGCCGCCGCCCCCTGTAAATGGGGCGATATCCTGGAGTTGGTCCTCAGGGACGGCGTGTTGTGTGGCCTGAAAGACAAGGAGGTACAGCGCAGCTTGATGAATAAGGAGCCGCCACCCACGCTGGCAGAGGTCATAGAGGCCGCGGAAGCCGCAGAGTCCACGAATGCCGGAGTGGACGAGATGCACCAGTGGCGTGAGTGGCGTCCCAGAGCCGGCAAGGCGGAAAATTCGGTGCACGGGAAGACCGGACAGTCGGTGCACGCGACTCGACGGGCCTCAAAGTCGTCTACGGAAGGCAGCGACGGCGAGGAGGTCCAGAAGGTCCGGAAGGGTGGTCGACGCTGCGAGGGTTGCGGAGCGGCCCACGAGCGCGCGAGATGCCCGTTCAGGAAGGCCGAGTGTTACACCTGCGGCCGTCGGGGGCACATCGCCAAGGCGTGCAGAAAGAGGAAAGAGGGCCGGAGGCAGTCACAAGACCGCGCAGCCAGACCGGACCGTCCAGCGAGGCCCAAAGATGGCGCCCAGACCACGAGGAAGCAGGACGGCGTGGGCCGCATCTCGGACGGCAGCGAGGACGACGCCTCAGTGTTCAGCGTGTCCGCGGGACAGTCCCATTACTTCGTTGAGGTATTAGTACAAGGGGCCCCTATTAGGATGGAAATTGACTCGGGGTCCTCCTATTCCATAATTCCCCAGAAAGAGTTCCTGAAAATCGACCCCCACGTGCGGCCCAAGCTTAAAGCGTTGAGGTCCACACTACGGGACGTACAGGGAAACAGCATTCCGGTGTTGGGGGTCGGGAAATTTCGGGTCAAGTTTAAGAGACATTCCGCGGAACTGCCCCTAGTTGTCCTCAAAGGGGGAAGCTGTAGCCTCCTAGGGACACAGTGGTTTCAGCCCTTAGGTTTGTTCATAGGGGGGGTGCATACCGTGGGGGGGACCCAATACAAGCGGTTTGCGATGCGCATCCCGCCGTGTTTAAGAAAGGACTCGGAAGGTTCACGGGACCCCCTGTAGCTTTCGACATAGACCCGGAGGTCCGCCCGATAAGACTCAAACCACGCAGGGTGCCGTTTGCACTCAAGGACAAGATAGAGGCGGAACTGGACAAACTGGTGGGCCAGGGGATTCTTATTCCTGTTGACTCCGCGGAGTGGGAAACTCCAATTGTAACGGCTCTAAAGGCTAACGGGGAGGTGCGCATTTGCGCTGATTATAAGTGTACAATTAACAAGGCGATCCGCCCTAATGCATACCCGGTGCCGGTGATCAGCCACCTTTTGGCCAGACTAAATGGGGGAAAGTGTTTCGCTAAACTCGATTTGGCACAAGCCTATCAGCAACTTCCAGTGACCCCCGCCACGGCCGCGGCACAAACGATAGTTACACATAAGGGAGCGTTCCAGGTGTCGCGGTTACAGTTCGGCGTGAACTCGGCACCCGGCCTTTTTCAATCGCTCGTGGAACACCTCCTAAAGGGCCTGGAGGGGGTGTTGCCTTATTTTGATGACGTGTTGATAACAGGGGGGAGTGAGGCTGAACTGGCGTATCAAAAGGATATGAGTCGGGGTCGCTGCTTCTGCTTCAGTTCGGAGCATTCATGGAGGCAAACGCCATTCGGCATGTCACATCCGCACCGTTTCACCCGGCCACGAATGGCCAAGTGGAACGCCTAGTGCGTACAACAAAGGACGCGCTGCGGCGCATGGGCCCGGGGGACCTGAATCACCAGGTATGCCAGTTCCTTTTAGCGTATAGGGTGACCCCTTTAGCGTCAGGCTACTCGCCGGCGGAGCTCTTGATGCGGCGAAAATTGACCACGATCCTGTCCAGGCTAGACCCGACGAGGGTCGAGGATAAAGGAAAAAACATAGGGTTGGCAGTCTCGAAAGGTTTCGCCGCCGGGGACCCTGTTCACTGCAGGAACTATTCCAGCGCAGGGCCGGCCTGGGTACCAGGGAAGGTTGTAGAACAGACGGGGCCAGTATCGTACCGGGTCGAGACTAACACCGGCCTCCTCTGGAGGAGGCACACAGACCAACTGAGGCACCGAGTGAGTGGGCCAGTCAGTGGAGCTCAGCAACAGGATTCAGCGTTAGGGTTCTCCCCCACCCGCTTAACCCAAGGGGGAGACAGCAATGGACCACAGTCCCAAACAAGGGGGGAAGGAAGCAGAAGCAGCGACCCCGACTCATATCCTTTTGATACGCCAGTTTTATCAGGGGCCGGGGAAGGGGGAGAGGAGTTCGCGACCGCTGCCCCCGATAGTAATTTTGAGTTTGATTTTGCGAGCCGGGGGGGTTTTCAGGAGTGTTCCCCCACCCATCCAAGCGAGAAGAGGGGTTTTTCGTTAGCCCCCAGTGCCCCCGGTTCCTCCCTAAGGAAGAGCACACCTCCCAACAACGCCGCGGAGCCGCGGAAAGTCACTAACGAGTCTCCCTCTCATATTACAGGACAGGAAACCAGGGGACAAAGAGAAGGTAGCAAACCCGGGGAGTGGCAGCCCGCATCGAGACCCCAGCGTGTTCGAAATAAGCCATCTTGGCTGAGAGACTTTGTCTCCTAAGGGGGGGGAGTGTGTTTAAGTGTGGGCTCGAGACTTTGTCTCGTCCTAGGGGGGAGGGGTGTTGTGTTCTGATGGTTTTTATTGTACACATGGATTACAATGTATCTGAGCCAATGTAACCTTGCCTATAGCAACAATGTAACCTTCAGCTGTATCATACAAACCCTGTAATAGGACGCGAGCTAATGACCACCAGCTGGCAGCAGCGAGCGTCCAAGCTCTCTTGGTCCAAACTCATCAAAGGCAACAGCGCGGGAAGTTTTCCCGCCACCACCTACACCTGGACAAGAAGGGCGTGACCTGCAATGACGTCACGCAGACAGTAGCCAATGGGCTACCATGGCACCACGTTCAAATGTGTTACTGCTGTATATAAAGAGCTATCGATCCGCCATTACCTCATGTTCCCTCTGTCCACGATGCAATAAACCTGAGTTAACCCAGCCCGAGGCTGTGTCCTGTGTCTTGGTTTGCATACACCAAAGATCGGTAGTAGTTTGTTGTTGCGGGGAGTTCCCGCGGCTGCAGGTGATTTGAGGAATGAGAACCATGTGAGTTGAACACTCGCAGCTGCCCTCTATGGGCAGCTTGCTCGCGTTCCTTTAACAGCTGGGTTACATTGTGATTGTGGCCAGGTTACATTCATACATTTCTTAAAGCAACATTGTACATACATATAAAGCAACATTGTACATACACAACAGGAAGAAACATTTAATTTCCTGGTTGGATGTTTTCATTCAAAGCAGTCAATGACTACTTTTGTTTCCCCCTCCTATCTCCATGTTAGTGTACAAAGTAAACACAAAGCATGATGGGTTTGCACACTGAAAGCTCAACAATTACAGCCCTGGGGAGTGCTAGTAAATTTAATATTAATATTTGTGTATATAACCAGTACTTTGGCATAGATAGTTATACAGTAAATGTGTATGTGTGTGTACATTTATTCAGGTAGCTGCTGTTCTCATGAGTCATTTGGTTTCAATCTAACATTGACCCATATTGACCCTTTCATATTAAGAAGCAATGCAGTGATTTCCTTTATTACTAGTGTTCATGTGGATTAATTTATCTAAAGGATTGGAAATGAATCCTAAATTAGGATGCTCATTGCTGCAACTCAGAACATATTGTCAAAGTCTGTTTACACTGAATTAAATTTCATTATGTTCAAGGAAATTACTCCCCTGTAGAAGGTAAACAGCGTTCCGTGCACTCCCGTGTCTAGTCATGCCTGCCACATGACCACGGAAACATCTGCAGAAGCAGACAGTGCTGGCTCTTCGGCTTTGAAACAGAGATGAGCACTGAACCCCAGAGTCGGATACGACTGGCATTCGAGTAAGGGTGACCTTTCCCTTTCCCTATACATGTAAAGGATTCTTCAAGAATTAATAATTACATTTATTCCTCACTTTTCTGCAAACAAATGGCATGCAAAGAAGTGAACTGTAATAAAATATAATTTAAAAAATGCAATTGAAACATTTTTAAAACCCTAGTTAAAACATGGCTAAAATGCCTAAATTAAAACCAGACACACAAAAAACTCAGCTAGCAAAACAAACAAAAAAACCCAACCCTACTCAACAACTAATCACTTTGGAAATCAAAGACCTGTCTGAATAAAAAGCTTAATATTTCAGCCTAAATCTTTTCCCTCCTTGAATTTTATTCCTATTGACTGAGAAAACAAAGTTAAGTGAGCAGTGAAAACTTGGGCAACTATGTACTGCAGCTAAGTGAGAAATGTGTGTTACATCTAGGTCAGGTTAGAAATAATTTAAGTTGGCTATTCATATTTAATTTGAACATACGTAAATTTCTCACACTTCCTCGGCTTACATATTTCCCATGGGGATTTAGGGGATGCAATGTTGCTGTTAAATTTCACTTTCCTGAAAATGAAAGGCTCAAGTGGCCTCTTTTGCCCTGGAATTATTGTACTGTGAACGAATCCTGACACGCTATTTACTTGGATTAATTTTAATTACAACTTCCTCTCCTTCCTTTCACACCCATATTTTCATTATGAAACAGCAACACTGTGAAAAGTTCAGTGTATAGTTATTAGCTGTCCCTGTTTCCACTGACCTTCCACTTATGCCATTTTGCACAGCAGAATCTGTAGTGTAATCCTGTGCAAGTTTATTGAGAAGTTTACGTCAGCGAAAGTAGGAGGGTTTACTCCACGACCACACATATATAAGTGCTGTGTGAATATCTTATGCCACCACCAGCTGCTTGGGGGAAATTCATTGGGTGATGCGGGGGGGGGGGGCATAACTCAGTCCCTTAGCCACCTAGCCACCCCAAAACTGGAGGGAGTCTCTTCTTGCAACCTTCTCCAAGTTTGGTGAAGTTTGGAGTTAGGGTGTCTCAGTTATGCCCCCCTATTTGCCTTTCACAGACACATGTTCTAAAGGGCTTGATTATACAGAGATATGAAACTGTTACTTCATTACCAGCCTTAATCCAGTGCCTCTGCAACACCTGAAGGAAGCTTGCCGATGACCATTTGTAATCAAGCAGTGGAATTCTACTTAGACAACATGACTTCCCCTCCATTTTTTTCTTTCCTCTACTCTTCTACACTCCAAAAACGGCTGCTCAGGCCACAACAGTGCTCTGCAACATGTTGTGGGGTGAGGTTGTAGTCAGACAGGAAATTATCCTCACTAAGAGGATCCATCGTGCTAGGAGATAGATACCATTGGACATCATAAATTTACTCTATTGATATTTCACTTTTGTTTGCATACATTGTTTCAGTCTGTGGTTATTCATCGTTGACCATGAACTGTGTTTCTTTTATAGGTGGCGATTTCATAGCCAGTTTTATATCCTAGCATTGTCTTGTAGGGTGGCCTTACAATGTTTTCCATGAATAAATCATTATGTTAGCTGTGTCATAAGGGACTGCAGTTGCTCAAGTGGCTAAGACACTGACTGGGAGGCGGAAGGTCAGCAGTTCGATTCTTGAGTACTGCAGGACGGAATGAGCTCACTTCTTTGTTCCAGCTCTTGCCAACCTAGCAGTTTGAAAGCATGAAATTGCAAGTAGATAAAAAGGGACCACTTTGGTGGGAAGGTAACAGCATTCCGTGTGCTCCGGTGTCTAGTCATGCCTGCCACATGACCACAGAAACGTCTGCAGAAGCAGACAGCGCGGGCTCTTCAGCTTTGAAACAGAGATGAGCACTGAACCCTAGAGTTGGATACGACTGGCTTTTGAGCATGGGAAGCCTTTACCTTTACCTAGCTGTGTCATATGAGCAAAACCAGTTATCATAACACTGTTGAATGTTATTAATCACCTTTAGATCAATTAACATTTATGATGGTCCATCCAGGTTTCTTCACAAAAATATTCTCAAAGTCGTGCTTGCCCACAATTGTTTGAAGGAGGTATGTGTGGACAATAAATACCAACCCTATGAAATTTTACTTATGTTCTTCCTTCTGTAGCATAGTGGTTAAGCTGCAGTACTGCAGCCAAAGCCTTGCTAACAGTCTGAGTTCAATCCCACCAGGTTGATTGTTTACTCAGACTTCTTAGGTCGATAAAATGAGTGCCCAACTAATCTGGGGCAAAATGCTAATCACTCTGTGAACTGCCCAGAGTGCTATGAGGCAGTATATAAGTGTAATTGCTATAGCTATTTCAACTGCCAGAATCTCACAGCCGGTATGATCTCTGGCCAAGTGGTTAGAGAATTCTGGAACTTATAGTTGAGAACAATTGTTTTTCCAAATTGCTATGCATATCACCTCACTTACACCTGACTACTATCGTTCTCAGGAGTGGCTGTCTTTGATGTTTGCAGATTGATACGCAGTAGCCAGCAGTCAGGGGGCCAAACACATCTTTATTGGAATGTAGTCAATCTGAACATGAGGTTAATGGCGGAGCAATGCTCCTTATATACAACAGGTAACAATTCAAACCTGGTGCGGAGCCATATGCTTGGTCAGTACAGGTAAACAGCCAGGTGACAACACTTGATTGGGTAATGAGTAAACAATAGCTACATCTACGGCGGGAACGCAGTCCCGCGATATCTACACAAGAGGAGTATTTACATAAGGGGGAAAGGGAGGGGGAAAGGGAGGATTGCTAGATCCGGTTTCATTCACATTTCACTTGTGTTACATGTTCGCTTTTAATTACAGTTCACTTGAGTTACATACACAACATCCCTCCCCTCCAGGATGGGACGAAGTCCCTCAACCATTGTGGTGGCCTGCATGTTCGTTTGGGCCGCACAGCTGCTTGGCTGAACTCGAAGGAACGGGGGGGGGGGGGGTGTTGGGTTTCACAGATTCTCATTCCACAGTGGGAAAGCGAGTAGCGTTAGTGGCATGTTGGGAGCACTGGCCCGTTTCAGAAAGGAAACCCGGGAGGGGATAATCCAAATCAAAACCCTGTTTCATTTCAGCTAGAGCAGGGGATTGCTCTAAATCAAAACCTGGAAGGGATGGGGAATAACTTAAAGAAAATTCCCACCTATTACTCTGAGTAGGGGGCGACTCAACAGAAACTTGCCTCATTTGTTTGGGAGTAGAGGTAGACTAGAATACCAGAGGACGGGGGGGTTACTGGGGAGAAATCAAAGCCCCGCTTCTCCCTTGGACGAGTGGGGGAACACTCTGCAATCTCTCCCTGGTCCTGTAACTCAAAATCTAAACTTTTGGGGTCCGGGCTTTTGTACTCTTCCCTGCCTGTTTGCATAGGATGGATGAGACCAAAATTTGATTCCCTTGGTGGGCTGTCAGCCATGTCTCCCCCTTGAGATAAGCAGGTGGGGGAGGACCATAATGTTGACTCGCCCAGACCTTCAGTTCCCTGGGACTCCGTGACCTGACGCCTGAGCTGATCGGCATGTTGCCGCCATGGTAGCCCCGTAGCTGTCTCTACTTGGTAGGACACCGGTCCTGTTTGCTCAACCACAACTCCTGGGACCCATGTTGGGCCGGCAGCTGCATAATTCCTGCAATGCACTGGGTTCCCAGCTGCAAATACCTTTGTGTGCGCAATTTCCACATTCCTCCCCTTATCCTCCACCCTAGTCAGATCTAGCCGGTCTAAAAGCAAGACCAGTCTCCTGCGCATCAAGAGTTCAGCTGGCGATAGCCCAGATGCCAGTGGGGTTACCCTGTAGCAAAGAAGAAACTGGCACAATTGCAACTCTAAATTCCCATGGCCCATTCGCCCAAGTGCCTCTTTAGTAGTATGCACTTGGCGCTCAACCTGGCCATTCGTTGCGGGGTGAAAAGGGGCAGATGTGATGTGTCGAATCTCATTCCTCTCAAGGAATGCCTAGAATTCGACGGAAGTGAATGTACTGCCATTGTCGGAGACAAGCACGTCGGGTAAACCAAAATAACTGAATAGCCTTCGCAACTGCTTAATGGTTGCTGCTGAGGAGGTACTGGGCATTGGAATAACCTCCAACCATTTTGAGAAGGAGTCGACCACTAGCAAAAAGAGTGTGCCCCTGAGCAGACCAGCGAAGTTGATGTGTAATCGTGACCATGGTCCACGGGCTCTGTCCCATTCTCTGGAAGGAAGTCGGGACTCTTCGGGTCGAGAACTCTGGCAACTCTCGCACGTGCCCACCAACTGTTCAATATCTGCGTCTATCTGGGGCCACCAGAAGTAGCTCCTGACCAAAGCCTTTGAGCACATGATTCCCAAGTGGCTGATGTGTAACAGTCTGAGTACCTTGGGGCGCAATACCTCAGAAATGACCACCCTCTGGCCCCACAGAAGGCAGCCCCTCTCTAGCGAAAGCTCGAACCTCTTTCAGAAATACGGTTTGAACTCCTCGGCCGGAGGAGTCATGGGCCACCCTTTCTTTACCCATTTACTATTCTGATTCCCAATGGTCATGGAGGCGGAAGAGGCCATATCAGATGGGCTGGCTGTGAAGGTGCAGCTTGTTAATATCCTCAACCAGGGACGGAACCTTGTCCTTCGCCGTAGCCTTGGTGGGATCTGTGGGCACAATTGGGGGCGAGTCAAGAGATTCGATCAGCAACACCTGGTGATCCTGCTCAATCTCGCACTCGGGCTCCCCTAACTCAGGTAAGGGAGACTGGGAAAGTGCATCAGCATGGCTGATCTCTTTGCCCGGGTGGTGGACCAGTGTGAACTGGTAAGCATTTAGGAATATTGCCCACTGAAGCATTCTGGGGGACAGCATCTGGGGTGTGGGTTTGGATGTGGTGAAGATCCCCAACAGCGGCTTGTGGTCGGTGACAATAGTGAACTCCCAACTATAGAGGAAATCGTGGAACTTTTTGGTCCCAGTGACTATTGCAAGAGCCTCCCTGTCTGTTTGCACATAATTGCGCTCTGCTTTCAAGAGGGACCTTGAGTAGAAGGCAACCAGGGCTTCTTGCCCATTTTCCAACATGTGGCATAGCACAGCCCCCACCCCCACTGGTGAAGCATTGCAAACTAACACCACAGGCTTCCTTGGGTCGAAGTGAGTTAAGATTGCTTCCGACGATAGGAGCTGTTTTAACTCTTTAAAGGCTCGTTCCTGGCTCTCCCCCCACCGCCAAACTGTGTCTTTCTTTAAAAGATGGTGCAGTGTATCCACCACAGAAGCCTTCCTTGACAAGAAGGAATGGTAAAAGTTAAGCAGCCCCAAGAAGGACTGCAACTCTGGTTTCGCGGTTGGGCGAGGGGGCGTTGTGAACAGTGGCCACTTTTGAGTCGGAGGGCTTAACTCCTTCGGGGGTTATCTTGAACCCTAAGAACTCTACTTCCCTAGCAAAGAACACACATTTATTTCTTCTCAGCCGCAACCCTGCATTCTCAAACACAGTTAAAACTTTGTCCAACCTCTTAGCTAGTTCTGACTCACTCCCAACTGTGATCAAAACATCATCAAAATAGGGGAGAACCCTGGGAAGACCCTTAAGAAGGCGTTCCACTAAGGACTGAAATATCCCGAGGGCTGAGTTTACGCCGAACTGGAGGCGTGTCACTTTAAACGCACCCTTGTGCGTAACAATCGTCTGGGCAGCTGCTGCAGCAGGTGTGACCATTAGCTGATGATAAGCTTGCACTAAATCCATTTTCGCAAAACATTTAACCCCGTGCAACATGGCTAGTAAATGGCTAACTACCGGCACCGGGTTGGCATTGGGGCGAATGGCCTTATTAATTGTATATTTGTAGTCAGCACAAATCCTAACCTCCCCGTTGGATTACATAGCAGTAACAATCGGTGTCTCCCACTCTGCGGAGTCCACTGGAACCAAAATCCCCTGACCCACCAGTTTGTCCAGTTCTGCCTCAATCTTGTCTTTGAGGGCAAAGGGTACTCTTCGTGGCTTGAGCCGGATGGGTCTAACTGCTGGATCCAGGCCAAATGAGACGGGGGCCCCTTGTACTTCCCGAGCCCCTTCTCGAAAACCGCTGGGTGTGGGTCGCACACATCTCGCACTAGGTCAGTCTCGACGGTGTTGATGCCGGACAGTTCAATTCCCAAGGGGCCAAACCACTGGACCCCCAAAAGGCAGTTCGAGCCCTGCTTAAGGACCACTAGGGGCAGTTTCTCAGTGAAATTCTTGAACTTGACCATAAACTCTCCCACCCCCAAAACAGGAATCAGGTTGCCTTGCACGTCCCGCAAGGACATCTTGAAGGCCTTGAGTTTTGGGTGCGCATTGGGGGGAATGCGCAGAAACTCTTTCTAGGGCACGATGGAGTAGGATGTGCCGAATTCACCTCCATCCTAACTGGGACACCCTGCAACAGTACCTCAACAAAGAAACGTTGGTGTGCGTTGGACACACGGCCCACAGTCGGCTCCCCCGTGGAAATCTTTCTGATGGCCCCTCCTTTTCCTCAAGGATGCTCGGACGGCTCCTGGTCCTGCTTCCGACGATACCTGCATACCTTTGCAATGTGGCCCAAGTGCCAGCAATGGTGGCATTCAGCCTTCCGGAAGGGACACTTTTTCCGGTCATGGGACGCTCTGCAGCTGTCACATCGGCAGTGGGCCTTCTCGCTGGCCCGCTTCTGGGCCGACTTTCTCTGAATTTTCTGGACGTCAGTGTCGCTGGACCCGGACCCTGAGGATAAGGTGGATGCTGGTGATGCAGATGAGCTGGACGAGTGTAGAGATGAATGGTGGGTGGCCTGCACAGTGGACCCGGACCTTCCAGGTGCGGCAGGCTTTACCTTGAATGCTTTTACCCCAAACCTTGCCGCTTCAGCCCCCAGAGCCTCCTGCAGGACGGACTTGAACGTGAGATGCTCTCTTGCCATCAGCCTCCACTGGGCTTCTTCATCCCACATTCCGGACAGCAAGCGGTCCCTCAGGGCTTCTTCCAGGTTGTCCCACTGGCAAGGGGCAGCGGCTAACCTGAGGGCGGCGGCGTAATCAGCCACGGACTCTCCCGGGTGCTGGTCTCGCCTGTGGAAGGCTACTCTCGCCGGGTAGATGGACACCTTGGGTTGAAGGTGGTTCTGCAGTGCAGCCAGGATTTCCTTGAATGGGACAGTATTGATGCCCCAAGGCAGCAGAAGGTGCATTGCAAGCTCGAGTGTGGCGAGGCCGCATTGTGCGAGGAGGCAAGAACGCATTTGCTCCTCATCGTCTATCTTCTCGGCCGCCATAGCATGCTTGAATTGGTGCTCGTACAGCGTCCATTTCTCCGGATCCTTGAGGTCGAATGGAGGTAGCTTGATGCTGTGGGAAACCATTATCCCACCTTCATTGCCAATTTAATGTTTGCAGATTGATACACAGTAACCAGCAGTCAGGGGGCCAAACACATCTTTATTGGAATGTAGTCAATCTGAACATGAGGTCAATGGCAGAGCAATGCTCCTTATATACAACAGGTAACGATTCAAACCTGGCACAGAGCCACATGATTGGTCAGTACAGGTAAACAGCCAGGTGACAACACCTGATTGGGTAATGAGTAAACAATAGCTACATCGATGGCGGGAACACAGTCCCGCAATATCTACACAAGAGGAGTATTTACATAAGGGGAAAAGGGAGGGGGAAATGGAGGATCGCTAGATCCAGTTTCATTCACATTTCACTTGTGTTACATGTTTGCTTTCAATCACAGTTCACTTGAGTTACATACACAACACTGTCCCAACCACTGAACTTGAGTCAAACTTTAATGAGAAAGTACTGATAAACAGAGAGGTGCCATTTGGATTTTTTTCAACTCCAAACCCCAGAATCCTCCAACAATTCTACCAGCAATATTTTGGGAATTCCAGCCCATAGAACAACACTTACCGACCCCTATAAACACACCTACATTTCACTAGCTTGGAGAAGGGCATTGCTTGAAGGCTTTGTCACCTAACTCCAGCCTAGCTTCCTATTAAAAAAAAGAATCTGCCCCAGTGCTACCTAGGAGTTGCAGGGCTCCCCATGTGGTGTAGTCTCACTGCCCACTCACCTTTATAGAAGGTGCCTCCCAAAGACACCACCCTGGGGGGGGGGGTGTCTTATAACTCCCAGGTAGCACCAGTGCAGCTTTGTACCTGAAGATATAAACAGCGGAAGTAAATGCAACTGGTCTGCAGTCTTGTATTTAAGACTTTGGCCTTGGCTGGGGAGAGGAGGCCCACTGGCCACAAGCGCCAGAACCACCACACCTGCTGGTGCTCCTGGGCCTCGCCCCCCTTCAGGTTTGGAAGGGATTATGTTGTGGTATATTATTATGTTATTATACTGTATGCTATTTTGAGAGATTGAATTTTTGTGTAGTGTATTTAGGGTTGCCACATGGTATCCTAAAGGAGGACATGTCCTCCTTTTCTATAATTTGTCCTCCTGTCCTCCCTTACCTACTATATGTACATATGGACATACAGTAGGTAAGGGAGGACTGGAGGACAAATTATAGAAAAGGATATGTCCTCCTTTAGGATACCATCTGACAACCCTAAGTGTATTACCACGTATATTGTGTATACAGTATTGTTGTATATTGTGTATACTGTTTATTTATTACATGAGCTGCCCTGAGTCGGGTTTCCCTGAGTTGACGACATATAAGTGTGAAAATTAAATTAAATTATTCCTCCCAGAATTTTGTACAGAGAGTTTTAGGCTTGGGAGTTCATACAACAACAATTCCCATCTTTACCAATGATACTTTTTGTAAAGTTATTTTTCTTCCTGAAACTCAGAACAAAACAACTCCTGTAATTTGATAGATCATTACTTTTGGTTAAGCTTTGATTTTGATTTTTATTCTCTTTCAAAAGCATAATTTTGCTCTCTGTTGGCTTAATTTTTGAATTGTCTATTGAGGCAGAAGTGATGTGACGGTAGGAAACAGAGTTTTTCCTTTCCACTCCTGTTTTGTTTGATGTTTGATCCATCTGGAAGTGTGCATGTGTTTAATCAAAGCCAATTCCTTTTATGCCCACCTGCTGCTTAGACATTCTGTATGAGCTGTGTAATCACTAAAATAAAAACCTCCTGAGAGAGCTCTGTGTGAAGTCAACAGGCTGGGTTCATTAGTCATCTTCTTCTAGCATATCCTGTATTACATGTGGCCACCTTGAAGCTCAGCCGTGACATGCTAATAGCTCATTCCCAGCACTAGAGAGTTTTTGCTCCAGTCACAGGAAGTGGGTATCATTAGCATTTTCAAAATATTAGCCAATCTATCTTTTGGCACACAAAATCCTCCTGAGTCCCTGGGAGGTTTCATTCATTGTACAGACAATCCTATAAAGCAGTGCTTCCCAACGTGGGGCCCAAGCACCACAAGGGGACTTCAATTCCCAGAAGCCTAAGTCAGTACATTGGCTGATCAGTGTTGACTTAGGCTTCTGGGAATTGAAGTCCAAAAAACCAAAGGTTGGGAAATACTGCAATAAAACAACACTGATCTGAAATAATATATTCAACAGAATTAGCACAAATGCAGAATAAGGGGAAATAGCCATAATACAGGCAAAACCACAGCCTTTGAATAGTGCAATCCTTACTCAGGAGTAAGACCCATTGTGTTTACTCCCTGGTATGCTTTGACTTCAAAGGGACAAGTAAGCACATAGGGTCTTAGACAATACTCAGAAGCAGGGACACCTCAAGACTTCTTGCCACAATTTTCCTCTGATTTTGTCATGTGCCCCTTGTTTTCAGATTCAGTAAATCTAGATTTCAGTGGGGCTTGCTAAACTGATACAGTATAGGCAATTCTACCTGTATATTTTCCACACAACTACTCTGATCTTGAATAATGGATGTTACATTAAAGGGTTTCAGTGAGTTTCTCTTTTAAGAATGTTTGTATCTAACACATGCCTCAATTCCGTAGCAATATATCTTCAATTGAATTTCAACCTTTCTCCTTAATTTGGCACCTCAAAAGGTCACCAGGATTGCCAGCTTAGAGTATAGGTTGCCCCAATTTTAGCACTACAGCTAAATGTATCCTGAAATACTTCAACCAAATAGTGTTTCTTTAGCATAGGTTGCCCGGCGTTGCCAGCCTGTTATAAACTGTGATCAGCTTTTTTGGTTTTTTTTTGTGGATTAAAAAAAGAACAAAGCATGATATAATTGTTTCAAATTGTTTTATTTAACCAAATAATGTTTTAGTTTGTGGTGTGTGTGTTTTTGTTAATAGTTGTACCGTAGGTAATATGTGAAAGTACATGTTTTTTACATTCAATGTTTTTAAACTGTGTTTAGATGTTTTGGGTTTTTATTTGAGTTAAAACTCAACACAGGATGTTATAAATCTTTTTATTTTATTTATTTAACATATTTTGTGATTTGTGTAAACTTTTGATTTATTGTTATGTTTTTGACTTGTTTTTACTCTTGTGGACTCTAGGTGGGGCTGTTGTGTGTTTTTGAGTTGTTTTTACTATTCTGCCCGGCAGGTGGGGCTGCTAGTGGTTTTGGTTTCATTTCACGTGTTTTTTCTCTCCTGGCCTCTGGGTGGGGCTTCTTCCAGTAAGTAGTCTTTGTTTCTTCATTTCTGTTCCGGTTGTCGTGGAGGGAGGACGTGCTGGTGAGTTCTCTGGTTTTCTTTCTTCTGGGGTTTTTCTTTGTTTTGTTTTTGTGGTGGTGGGCTGGGAGGTGTTTCTGTTTGTTCTTTTTGTTTTAATTGAGTTTTAGGTTTGTTTAATTGGTTTGGTTATTTCTGGTTTTGTTTAATTTCTCTTATTTTGTTGTTGTTTATTTTTGTAATTAGTTGTTGTTTATTTGTGTAATTTGTGGTATTTTTGTATTGTAGTTAGGTGTTTTGTATGTGGTTTTGTGGTATTGTGGATGTTTTTGTTTGTGTAATTTGTGGTTTACTTTTTTGTTTATTAATGGTTTTTTTAATTCTTTATTTATTTTTGTTTTATTATGTTTTTATTAATTTTGGTGTTTGATTTTGGTGTTTACTTTAGCATGAAGAACAGGCTGCCTGTCGGTTCCTCTTTTCCCCATTTCTGCTTCGAATTTTGGTTTCGATGCAGCAATGGGGGAAAGGAGGAGGAGGCAGTCAGCCCGTTCTTCTCCCAGGAAGGTTCGTTAGGTAGGTCGGGGGAGAAGGAGGAGGCAGAGAAGAGCTATCTCTGCCTAACGATGGTTCTCTCCTCTCTGTCTCCTTTTTCTCCTGGCTTACCTAACCAGAGATCGGCAGGCAGTGATCCGTAAGGGGTAGTGCTCTTCCTTGCGGATTGCTGGCTGCTGCTTTTTGTATTCAGAAGTACAAAGGCATCAGCCAGTCATCCGCCAGGGAGGGTGCTTCCCCTGACGAACTGCTGCCTGTTTTGCAGGGGGTTTTCCACCCTGGCTCAACTTTCCTTGAGGCCGGTGGTGGTCTTGCTGTGTCTTCGGCGGGGTAGCGTGGAGGAGAGGGAGTCCCTCTTCTCCCCATTGCTCCAGGAAAGAAGGCCGGCGGGTGTCTCATGGTGGAGTTTTGTGGCTTGTTTGCGAGGCTGTGAGGCACTGCATCTGCCTGCGGTGGACTTGCACTCCCATTGCGTTTTGTAATTTTATTTTTCGTGCACCGGCTTTCTCAGCGTTCTGCACACTCATGGCGCGCAGGACACTGGGACTTGTAGTTTCGCGTTTGTGGTTTGCGTTCGTGCAGCTTTTTTCCCCCTGCAGCTCGATTTTAATTGGCTGTGCCGCATTTCCCAACTTTCTTTTTGCTCACGCCTCTCAGCCTGATTGGCTGTGGCACGGCACGGCACAAAGAACATTGGGAATTGAAATTCTTTCACTTTGTCCGCATTCGTGGGGCTCTTGCCCCACCGGCGCGTTTCTCAACCCTTCAGTAACCTCTGTACTGGGTTTGGGCGAGTGCAGGAGGCTCGGTACGGGATAGGATGGACGGGTGCAGAAACGTATAGCAAGTTCCAACGGTTAACCCTTGGATTTATAGGTATAGATACTTTTAGAATACCCAGTAACCAGAGATCTTTCCTGAGCCTTTCTTTATTGGGCAGTGGGCCCAATTCAGCCAAGGGTAAGCACTTTTAAACTAACATTTCACTAAAATCAATGTATGTGGAACATAATCAAAAAGTTTTCAAATCACATTGCATGCCAAATGCATGTGTCTCCTTGTTTTCATTGGCTTAATTTAAATAGGGGCAATTTCATATATATAGGTGGTGTTAGTGGCTGTGTTTCTATGTCTATCTGCCTCTCTCTTTGCCTGAGAGCATCTGTAGTGGGTTAAATTTCATGTGCTTTGTTGGCTCTCTTATTTTGCCTGCATTATTAAGATGCTAATGTAATATACATGATCCCTTTGGGTCTGTGCTGAATCACTTTACATTGCACTTGACACATTGGTTAGCTCCATTATCATAAATACTTGGGTTTCCCATAGCAGTTTTCAACATTAAATCTCAGTGCATTTTACAAAGAATGACAAGTGTCATAATCTCAGTTACAGGTCTTAATTCTGGTACATTAACTACAGGGTAGTTGTAGGTTGGAAGCTCTGTAGTGGACCTTTGTTTATTTCTCATTCAGTGGTACATAGACATGGGACTCTTTTCCCCTTTCACCAAAGCAGATCCAGGAAATGCTTTATGTCAAGAACAAACAATCTTAAGGGTACAGAAGGACAAACCCAAATTAGAAGTTGGAGGAAGGAGCTCACTGGGCAAGTAACCTCATTAAAGGAGGATATAGCTGAGGAACTCAACCTCCCCTATGACATTTGGAGAACCCTGAATAGGCTGAGGGTCAGAGTGTCTAAACGTATGATCAACATGCTCAAGTGGGGGCTGCTGGTGGACAACAACACACTGCGTGAATGTGGAGAGGTATAGAATCCGGTTCATTTACTGGTCTTCCATTTACTACCAGAAACATGCACCAATGAGGACTTAAGTTTGACCAATGAAAAAGCTAAGAAAATGGCTTCATTTTTGCAGTCCAGGGTTTGATCAGGACATGAAAGAAGAAGAACCTAAGCAATACAGTGCAACAATAATAGTATAGGAAAAATACTTTACTTTATTTCCATATACCATCAGCAGATGATCAGGGTAAATCATCAATTTCCAATATCTTACACCAGCTGCTGAGAATACCAAATGCTGAGTCAGTAGAGGAGAACAATGCCATGGGGAATGCCAAATGACATTTTCCTTCTCTCCCCTGACCTCAAGCAACTTTTAAAAAGTCACATTACACTGTCCCAGAAGGGCCAGTGTAGCTGGGACCTGAGTTGTTAGCCTTCATAGAAGGGTTGAGAAAAGAGGAGGAGGTCAGCTGGGATGATTTAACCAAACCCAGCAGCATCATTTGCTATGAGAGGCCCAGCCCAGCCAGTTGTCCCTTGGGGGAAAAGGATGTCAGGGAAGGAAGGATGAAGAATCGGAAGCCTTGACAGTGCTGCAGGCCCAAGAAGTAAGAGAATTGGTGATGGTAACTCCTCTCCCCTCACAGGAAAGGGCACTTTGAACAATGGTTGATTCCCCTATTAATCCCTTTGTATGGAGAACTTGGTTGTGTTGAAGTAACATCAATAGTCTATGCAGCACTGCAGTGGCTTAGTGGTTACGATGCTGAGCTTGGAGACTGGAAGGTCGGGGTTTGACACCCAACTGCTGCATGACGGATCTTGGGGACATGAAAGGAGCCTCATTCAGATGTCCCCTGAGCAGAGTTTCCCCAGCAAAAACCCTTTCAACCCAGAGTAATTTCTGACACGAAATTTATTTTTATCAATATTCTGTAATAAATTTTGTTTGTTGTTTGAACATTGAGCATTCAAGAGACACATGGACAACCATCTGTCTTATGTGCTTTGATTTGGATTCCTGCATTGAGCAGGGGATTGGACTCAATAGCCTAAAAGGCCCCTTCCAACTCAGTTATTCTATGATTCTGGGCTTTCTACTAAGCTATAGATGACTCGGGGCTGTTGTTCCTGATCCTCATCCCCTTCGGAAGAGGCAAACTCCTTCACCCATAGCAATAGCTGTATTTCAATGCAGGCTGTTCTGATGGTCAGGTCTGTCTCTAGTGTTAGGTAGAGTGAAATAGACATCATATGGTGAGCAGAAACACTGAATTTTTATTAATTTATTTTTTTAGTTCAACACCACTCTGAATAGTCATTAACATTCATTGTCGTCTCCAGAATGGATATACTGTACCTGAAATCCTGCCTTCTCTCAAAGATAAGCAACTTGCTATTAAAGAGAGAAATAATGCTCTCAAAGCCAGAATGCACATTTAAATGAAAGAAATAATTTTATCCTTACTTCAGAAGTCTCACAGACAGAAGACAGCCAGGAAAACAACTGGCTGTCAAAGATATTCCAAAACAAAGTGCACCTTTGCCTGTGATCATGCGATTCCCCCTTGCTCACATAGAAAGAGTTAACACCACAGATTCCTAGGCTGTCTCGAATGGCATACGCGTCCTATCATTAAACTTCGCTCATCACTTTCATGTGCTGCAGTCTGTGATTTGTGGCTGACTTTGTTGCCAAGAATGGATGTTAATGAGGCTCTTTTTTTTCTTACAGAAAATGGGTCGGGTGATATTATTCAATATCCGTGGATAGGCATTTCTGGTTTGTTATTTGTGGGTGAGATGGCATAGCAGACTGTCACAGTGGCATATGCACTTTCAACGGTTACTGATAATCATGCAAATGTAATTTGCATTTATTACCATAACAATCATTCTACAACTCCTGCTAAAAATAGGAAGCATACATGACATATTCTGAATTTTTTAAGAACAAGGGTCTAGTCCAAATGTGCACAATTCAAACCATTCCAAGGATGTTTCTGGAATTTTATTAATTAGAGTGGGGTAAAGAGTCCTGGTGGGTTTAAGAGCCCTGGTGGTGCAGTGGATAAGCTGCTGTACTGCAGCCAAAACATTGTGAGTTCAATCCTGATGGAAAACAAGGTTGACTTAGCCTTCCATTCTTCCAAGGCCAGTAAAATGAGTACCCAATATGTTGGGGGTAAAATGCTAATTACCTGTAAACTGCCCAGAGAGTGCACTAAGCACTATGGTGTGGTATAGAAGTGTACAGTGATACCTCATACAATGTCCAAACTTGGTTCCATAAGTTTCGACTTTATACGGATTTAGACTTTGTATGAGGCATGCAAAATCCTAGCCGTGATGCCTCATACAACGTCCAAATCCTTGCCGCGATGCCTCATACAATGTAGTTTCCATAGAGATACATTGCACTGTAACAGCACAGACTTCAGGGCAGAGTCAAGGAAACAGACAGGAAACTGACAGAACTTTAAGGAATCATTGTCTAAAGGCTAAATACATTACAAAAACATGTCAAACAACCCTGATTGTCCAAGAACCTGAAGAATGCTGCAAAAATCCCAGGAATGCTTCTAATAATTCTGACGAAAAAATTCAAAAAATCCAAAATCACGCTCAAAACCACTCCTAAACACTCTTCGCCTTGTGCAAAACTCACAAGAGCAATGCACACACGTGTCCTGCCTTTTATACTGCCCAGGCACAATGCAACCTGGGAAACCCCAATGCCTCATACAAAGTTGCAGTGACTTTGTAAGAGGCAACTTTTTTCAAGGAATTAGGCGATGTTGTATGAATTCGATGTCGTACGAAATGGACTTTGTATGAGGTATTACTGTAATTGCTATTGCTACACTCTCATGTCAACTGTGTGAAAGCATTTGTGTTACAGTTGTTTAACATGTTCTAGTCAGCCCATTCTTAATTAAGCTGCTCCCCATTTTTTCTCTGTTCTCCCAACAGCAGGGCTATTTAATTTTTTTGCACTACATCATGTCTCTCTGAACCCCTTCTTCTCCTTCCTTTCTTCTCTATGCCTTAAGTCACCCATTTTCGCCCTCTCTGCTTGACCTTTCTTTTTAAGTAATACTAGCATTTTTGCCCAGGCTTCACCCCGGGGAGGGGGGGGTGGCGGAGGTCGATGGTACCTGGGCTGGAGATAGACAGTACCTGGCCTGGGTGGGTGGGCCACCGGGGAGTCTAGCCAGGCACAGGAGTGGCAGGCGCCTCTGGCGGCCTTGCCTCCACCTGAATGTGGAGGCGGCGGCTGCGCCCTGACTACGCAGGGCCTGCACACCAGAGCGCAGTGGCCACCTCTTTCGGCATTGCCTCTCCAGCTAGGTCTTCCGGATGGGCAGCCGCCATTCCTGTGCCGGTCGCTCGGTGTTTGCCCCGCCTCTCCCTCTCTCGGCCTGGCCTCCATGATTGGCTGCTCTGCTCCGCATGTGTGTGTGTACTGAATCCTAGGGGATTCGGTGCAGGGGTGTGGGAATGCATTCTGGACCCACGGACGCACACTTCTGTTTTATTTATATAGATTTTCTGGAATTGCTATCACATGAATACCCAATTTGGTTGTTTGGCCATAGTTCAAACCAGAGCGTTTGATAAATGTCTACCTGGCTGGACAGCTTAGAGAGCTGTAGCATTGGGCCAAGCCAGAGGGCAGGAGTTTGATTCAACATTGAGCCTTCTGGGAGAAGAGCCAGTCGATGTGGCCTTGGTCAAGTTGCACCATTCCAGAGCCCCACCAGAAAGGAAGACTAGTAAGCTAGTTGATGGGAAGGGTCATCATAAATTGGAGTCAAGGACACATTGTTTATTCTTTCACTTATTCTCAATTCAGTCTTAGTCTTACTCAGTTGTCCAACCTGGCTTTTATCATGCTGATCAAAAGATGATGCAAGTTTTATATACTGAAAGGAAGTTTCCAAGACAGAAAAAAGATGGTGACTTTTCAGTCCCTTTTTGTATATACAGTACCGTATTTGCTGGCATATAAGATGCATCGGAGTATAAGATGCACCCCTTTATTACCAAAAGAGCCCACTATAGGTCACTATATACAGTACAAGACACACTCCATTTTTCTAGTGTATTTTAGGGGGGGGGAGTGGGTCTTATATAATATGCCAGCAAATACAGTACTTTCAGTGCTTAGGGACAGTTCTTAGGGAGTGCAGTGGCTCAGTAGTTAAGAAGCTCACTTGTTAGCTGGAAGGGCCAGCAAGTTGGCAGTTCAAGACCCAGGTAATGCATGATGGATTGAGCGCCTGTCTCTGTCTCAGCTCCTGCCAACCTAGCAGATCGAAAGCAAGAAATCACAAATAGATAAATAGGGACCACTTTGGTGCAAAAAGATCTTGGGGATATTAAAGCAGCCTCATTTGGGTATCCCCTGAGCAAAGTTTCTCCAGCAAAAATCTTCTCAACCCAGAATAATTTTTGACACAAAATTATTATAGTGCTTAGTTGTTTTATTCTAAGTTGTCTGCCAAATTATTTGCCATTGCAATTTTCCCTGTGCCATTTTAGCTGGGCTCTGGATGTGAATCTGTTTCTTAATTTCCTTCATGGATAAAAGAAAATCTCCATTAAGTCTGAAAGAGTTTTAACCTTCTATTTGAAAGGGGGAAATTCATTCTCCAGCAAAAGAAATTCACATTCAGGGCTCAAAAGCAAGTTATTATAAAGCAACAGCAACCTTTTAAGAAGAGCTACAAAGAGTCCCTGTTCTCCTTCAAAAGTAATTTTCCATTTATATTAGCAAAAATCCAAATAGCGCTGCTTATTCCTTCATTTCATTCTGCCCAGTCCAAAGGCTGAGACCAGAATAAAAGAAACATGATATAGCTTGAAAAAGCCATACCCAGAGGAAAGATTGTGTCTTCACGCTTGGCTTTTTTTGTTTGGCTTGGTTACTCTATTCCTACAATGTATTTAGCTATAAATGTTTCAGAGCAGGGAGGTACGTGTCACCTAACAAGGGGAGAGAAACTCCTACAGCAATCTCTCATCTTTATTTTATAAAATTCCCATCAGTCTTTTCAAGATCTTGTCTGCGGTGAGGCAGATAATCAGACATTTCCTGAGAGTTCTATACATAACAAAACAGAAAACAAAAGACTAACATATTTATTTTAGTAATGCTTTAGTGAACTAAAATTCATGTCCTCAGGCACAAAAAAGCAGCTAAATAAGGGCAGTATACAGTACCATCAGAATTTGTCTGTTTTCCTCATTAGTGACATACCATTTGATCTGGCAGTTATATTGACAATCCTCTAATTTGAGATGATCCAATAAATTTATCCTTCAGTTTCTGCATAAAACTGATAATCTATACCAGGGGTTCTCAACATTTTCCCACTGCCAGCCAGACCATGCCCTCTCATACAGCTGAATGGGGCAGTAACATGCACCCCCACCATAAATGCTGCCATAAAACATACCCGCGGCTGTTGCTATGTGTGCATTTACAGCCTGTTTTTTGCTATTTTTGCTGCTTCCACCGCTTCTGCCGCTTCTGGCGGCATAAGTGCATTTACAGCACATTTTTTGCTGTTTTTGCTGCTTCTGCCGCTTCCGCCGGTGGCAGGAGTGAGACCGGCGGGCCACATGAAATGGTACTATGGGCTGGATCCGGCCCAGGGGCCATAGGTTGCGAACCCCTGATCTATAGACTACTAAAAGGGGTTTTGTATGGTCGGTGTACATAAAGTGTCCAGAATACACTTAGTCAAATGAAAAAGTGTTGACCATTAAAAATGAAATGGTGATGGTGAAAAGGAAACTGTAGTTTCAGAATGTAAAAACAAAAAAAATGGAAATGCTTTCTTCTGGAGTAAAGCCAACAATGTTTTTCAGCCCTATGTTTTTGACCTGTGAGAGCATAAATTAAAAAATCTTAATGCCTGTCTTAGTCTTCGCTCCTGTGTTACGAAATAATATATAATTCTTGACTGGAAGTGTTTAAGAAGAGATAACTCTTCTAGATAACTCTTTGTTGTGGATGGTGTATCTACATGTTAAAGTGCAGATTTTGAACTTAACAGGAAATTGAACTAGAACGCCTCTAGAATCCATTCTAATGCTTTTATTCCAGTTAACTAATTCCATCAACACAGACTCTCTCTCTCTCTCTCTCTCTCTCTCTCTCTCTCTCTCTCTCTCTCTCTCTCTCTCTCTCTCTCTCTCTCTCTCTCTCTCTCTCTCTCTCTCTCTCTCTCTCTCTCTCTCTCTCTCTCTCTCTCTCTCTCTCTCTCTCTCTCTCTCTCTCTCTCTCTCTCTCTCTCTCTCTCTCTCTCTCTCTCTCTCTCTCCTCTCTCTCTCTCTCTCTCTCTCTCTCTCTCATCAAGTGACTGATCCAGAACCCACTGTCTTGTGCATTGTCTTGCACACACACAGAGACACACACTCTCTATTTCTCTCTGTCTCTCACTCACACAGCATTGATGTACATTGAAAGTGTCTCGTTCCAGGGCTGTAGAGGCTTAAATGGAATGGGTTTGTTCCATCTGCATCAGGACCTTTCTCCATCAGTCATTCACTCTCAACCAATCACACTCCAACATGCAAATCAGCTCTCTCCAACATTCTGTTTCCAGGCCTGGCTGTTAAACTGCCGTTTTTTCTCCCATGGCACCATGGGAGTTGTAGTTTCCATTCTTTTTCCTATTTTGTGGGGCTTAGGCCCCATTCTCGGACCCCGGACCCTCGCAGCACTGATATTGGTGACAAAAGGTAGGTGTGTGCAGAGCATTACGGGGTAGGCTCCACACATGTACGGCCATACCCCTTCCTTATAGGTATAGATATATGGCAGCATATAATAACCTGTTAGTCATGGTATATCAAATTTTATAATGTCCCAGAAACCCTTGACTAATATTCAAACCTTTGAGATGGATGTCCAGCATATGGATGAACTTTATCTCTGCTGCCATCTCTGGATCCTTATCTTGTAATGTTTCTGTTTCAAAATGGCAACTTTCGTGTCTTGGGTAGAATGTCCAGGTAGGTTGAAATAGTTTGAAACTGTGTATTGCCATTCCTGATATTCAATTTATATCCATTGACTCTTTTGCGCAGAGATTGTCCTGTTTGTCCTATGTAAAGTGCAGAAGGGCATTTTTGGCAAAAGATGGCATAAATCACATTGGCAGAGGAACAAGTAAAACTGTCCTTAATGTTGTGTGTGGTGTTGATGGGTCAAGTAATACTGTTACCAGAGTGAATGTGGGGACATAGCTGGAATCTAGGTTTGCAGCATAGTTTTGTTCCCATATCTGTTTCACTGTTGCACAGTCTGTTGTGTGTTAATAGTTGCTTGAGATTGGAGGGGTTTTCTGTAAGCAAGTAAAGGTCTGTCACCAAGGGCTTTGGAGAGTGAAGTATTATTGTCCAAGATGGGTTGGAAATATTTCATGATGTGTGTGAGAGAGTTTAGTTGTGGGCTAAAAATGACATCCAGCAGTGTTTGATTGCTTTCTCTTCTGGGCTTGTCTTGCAGTAGGTTGATTCTGGGTATTTGTCTTGTCTGGTTGATATGTTCTTTAACCAATTGGATGGGTACTGTAGTTTGAGAAATGCATTTTGTAGGTCCTTTAGCTTGGCATCTCTGTCTTTTGTGTCTGAGTAGACACGGTTGTACCTGAGGGCTTGGCTGAAGACAATGGATTTTGTCATGTGTTCTGGATGGAAGCTGGAGGCATGCAGGTAGGTGTATCAATCTGTGGGTTTCAATATAGCGTGGTACTGAGATGTCTTTTCCAGAGAGTCTTGTCTTCTTGTGATGTGCCCTAAGTAGGGCAGCTGTAGTTTTATCTTTTTTGCCTCCAGAGACAGTTCAGGCTTGATACGCTCTAGGAATCACTTGTTTGTCTTCTTCACAGTCCAGGATATTCACAAGCGCTCCTTCAGCACCATATTTCAAAGGAATCAGGTTTTTTCCTCACATCTTTTTTACTATCCAGCTTTCACATCCAAACATGGTAATCGGGAACACAATATAGTGTGAATAGTGGTCTCCAAAAGAAACTTCCTTACATTTAATCAACTTTTCTAATTCCTTCATTGCTGCCCTTCTAAGTCTCAGTCCTCTTCTGGTTTCTTGGCTGCAATTCTCATTTGGATTGATGATGAAACCAAAATATACAAAATCTTTTACTATCTTAATTTCTTCATTGTACATTTTAAAGCTCTAGAGTTCTTCTGTAGTCATGATTTTGCCTTTTTGGTGTTCAGCTGCAATCCTGCTTTGCCACTTTCTTCTTTCACTTTCGTTAAAAGTCATTTTGAGGCATTGCTGCTTTCTGCCAGTAAGATGATGATGTAATCTGCATATCTTTACTTATTGATGTTACTTTCTCCAGTTTATACTTCTCCTTCATCTGAATACATTACAGTGTTGAAGAAATAAAACACGAGAGTATTGTAGATTGGGAATGAGATGCATTCTCTTGATTATGAGATACTGGACAGCTGAAGGTTATTTTAAGTTGGTTGTTGCAAGGATGTATAATAATTATTATGATATTTATCTCTCTATGTTGTTGTATACAATTGGGCCCTATGCATATGGAGTGTATTCAAAGAAAGTTAAGCAAGCCAAATGTATGTGTTTTATGTCTCCAGCTAAACAATGGTTGAAATATCGTTCACAAGATTGTGAAATTGTTACTAGTATCCAGATGTTTATTCATGAAACAACTACCCACATTTACCCACAAGATAAAGATGAGATAAGTGATCATCTGTAGGAACTACTGGATGATCAAAAGGGGAAATGTGGAAGTACTGTGAAAAAATAGGCATATTTTAATTTGTACTTATGTGTTCTAACCTACTGCAAGAATGTTGTTGTTGTTGTTGTTGTTGTTGCTGCTGTTGTTGTTGTTGTTGTTCCACTGAAGCACAAGGCCAACTCAGAGCAGCTACAACAGTCAATACACATACAGTTACAATAGCATAAAATACACATAATCATAAACCAAATAAATAATCAAAAATTCACCATAGTACAAGAGGCACAGCAGAAAAATATTGATAAACAATAGTTACAAAATTCAAATACAAGATAAAGAGACAACAATCAAAATGTCAAAGACTCAAAGGCATTGCAAAAACAAAAGGGAAACCTCATTGCGGAAGCCCCCACAGAGACCGCCAGCAGCAGCAGAACCGCCCCACGAAACAGAGTCTAAAGTCACTGTCTTTGTCCTCCTCCTGGCTGATAGCGGGCCAGGAGGGTGCGGTGGCACAAGCAGCAGCATCTTCAGGGCTCCCCGTGGCTGCAGGGAATCCCCTTTTATCCTCCTGGCATTGGTGGGCCAGGAGGGCATGGCGGCGCAGGTGGCATCTTCAGGGCTCCCCGTGGCCACGGGGAGTCCCCTTTTACCCTCCCGGTGTTGGCAGGCTGGGAGGGCGTGGCGGCGCAGGCGGCAGCAGCTTCAGGGCTCCCTGTGGCCACGGGGAGTCCTCTTTTATCCTCCTGGCATTGGCGTAAGCTTATTATCACCCCTCACAGAGTCTGTATGCTATTCATTCTTTTGAACTTTCCTTTCTTTGGTCATTATCAGTCCCTTGGTATGGCCCAGTACTGGTACCTCAAGGTTGAGGAAGTGAAAGGAGAAAGGAATTCCCCTACTAGAATGCACATAAGCAGAAAGATGCCTGCAGCTATTTGGAATTTAGAGATAAATTTGTCTATAAGAATGGTACAGAAGCGGAAGGGAAGTGCTCTTCCTTTTACATCTTCCTTTCCTTCTTATCCTTGGCTTGCTTAACCTTTGAATAAAAGCTTCTTAAGATCATTCTTAAGCATAGAAACCGGCAAACCACGCCACAAAGCTTGCCAAGAGAACCCTATTGACCAAAACAAAAGGCAAAACAAAGGAGCAGGCTAGATGATACAGGATGCTTAACACCACAGAGTGGAGGAAGGGAAGGGACAGGAAGGAGGGAGGAGAAATGCAATGTTGTAAGGAGCAATACTGCATAGGGACATGGAATGTGAGATCAATGAACCAAGGTAAACTGGAAGTGGTAAAAAATGAGATGGAAAGAATAAGCATTGACATCTTGGGAATCAGTGAGCTAAAATGGACAGGGATGGGCGAATTCAGCTCTGGAAACCATCATATCTACTACTGTGGGCAAGAAAACCTTAGAAGACATGGAGTAGCCATAATTGTCAATAAAAGAGTGAGAAGAGCAGTAATGGGATACAACCTCAAAAATGACAGAATGATGTCAGTAAGAATTCAGGGCAAACCTTTCAATGTTACTGTGATCCAAATATACGCACCAACCACAGGTGCAGATGAAGCCACAGTGGACCAGTTCTATGAGGACTTACAACACCTCATAGAACAGACACCAAGAAATGATGTCCAAATTATTTTAGGAGACTGGAATGCCAAAGTAGGCAATCAAAAAGTGGACGGAATTACAGGCAAGTTCGGTCTTGGAACACAGAATGAAGCAGGGCAAAGACTGATAGAGTTCAGCCAAGAGAACGCACTGGTCATAGCAAACACCCTCTTCCAGCAACACAAGAGGCGACTTTACACATGGACATCACCAGATGGCCAACACCGAAACCAGATTGACTACATACTCTGCAGCCAAAGATGGAGAACCTCGATACAGTCAGCAAAAACAAGACCTGGATCACAACCTACTGATTGCAAAATTCAGGCTTAGACTAAAGAAAATAGGGAAAACAAAGAGACCAGACAGATATCACCTAGACAGCATCCCTAAAGAATACACGGTGGAGGTGATGAACAGATTCAATGGCTTAGACTCAATAGATAGAGTGCCAGAAGAATTATGGACAGAGATGAGGGACATCATGCAGGAAACAGCAAAGAAAACCATACCAAAAGAAAAGAAGAGTAAGAAAGCAAAGTGGTTGTCTGATGAGGCTCTTAAAATAGCAGAGGAAAGAAGGAACACAAAAGTCAAAGGAGAAAGGAAAAAATACAATCATTTGAACACAGAATTTCAAAGAAAAGCAAGGAGAGATAAGGAAAACTACCTAAAAGAACAGTGCAAAGAAATGGAGGTAAACAACAAAAGAGGCAGAACCAGAGACCTTTTCAAAAAAATCCGGGAAATCAAGGGAACATTTAAAGCAAAAATGACCATGATAAGGGACAAAGACGGAAAGGAGCTAGCTGATGCAGAAGAGATTAAGAAAAGATGGAAAGAGTACACAGAGAAACTCTACAAAAAGGACCTCAACACTCCTGATAGTCACAATGATGAAGAAATTGAACTTGAGCCAGACACCACATTGCCAACATACGTTGGATCATGGAGAAAACAAAGGAATACCAGAAACAAGTTTACTTTTGCTTTATTGACTACACTAAGGCATTTGATTGTGTGGATCACAACAAGATGTGGCAAGTGATTAAAGAGATGGGAATACCAGAGCACCTCGTATGCCTCCTGAGAAATCTGTACATGAACCAAGAAGCAACAGTTAGGACAGAACACGGAATGACAGAGTGGTTTGGAATAGGAAAAGGAGTAAGACAAGGCTGCATTTTGTCACCCTGCTTATTCAACTTATACACAGAGCACATAATGCGCAATGCAGGGATGGAGGAATCACAATATGGGATCAAAATTGCTGGGAGAAACATCAACAATCTGAGATATGCAGACGATACCACCCTAATGGCAGAAAGTGAGGAAGACCTAAAGAATCTTTTGATTGGATTGAAGGAAGAGAGTGCAAAAACTGGCTTGAGACTCAATATCAAGAAAACCAAGATAATGGCAACAGGCCCAATCAGTTCCTGGAAAATAGATGGGGAAGAAGTAGAAGCAGTGACAGATTTTACATTCTTAGGATCTAAGATCACTGCAGATGGGGATTGCAGCCATGAAATAAAAAGACAACTGATTATGGGGAGACAAGCTATGAGAAACCTGGGAAACATAGTGAAAAGCAGAGACATCACCTTGAAAACAAAAATTAGAATAGTCAAAGCAATGGTATTCTCAGTAGTAATGTATGGATGTGAGAGCTGGACAATTAGGAAAGCTGAACGCAGAAGAATAGATGCCTTTGAAATGTGGTGTTGGAGGAGAGTTTTGAGGGTACCCTGGACAGCGAGGAGAACAAATAGGTCAATCTTAGAAGAAATCATCACTGACTGCTCATTGGAAGGTCAAATAGTAAAGATGAGGCTAAAGTACTTTGGGCATCAAATGAGAAGGGAGGATTCACTTGAGAAGGCCGTGATGTTGGGAAAGGTGGAGGGCAAAAGAAGAAGGGGGAGGCCAAGGATGAGATGGATAGATGGTATTGTAGACACAATGGGCACAGAACTGGGAGGACTGAGGAGCCTGGGTGGAGGACAGAGGCGCCTGGAGAACGATGGTCCATAGGATCGCAAAGGGTCGGAATCGACTGTGCGACTGAACAACAACAACAAGATCATTCTGGTATGTTGTTAACTATCAATCAAATGTGCCTGGATCAAAACTCAAGTTGACAACAGTGGTAAGATCCAGTCACGAGAAAATTGTTGAAGAATTTCTCTTTTCCTTGTCAGTACAGTGAAGTGGCTTGTCTCTTCCCTGGCTACCCCAATTTCTATGGTCAAAACAAGAATGGAGATTTTTGGCAGGCCGTTTGTGGACATTGAAAGATATACAATGGCAAAAGCCCAAATTCCATGAAATTAATTCCATGTCTCTAAAATGGCTTTAGACTCCAACATCCTCTGACTTCAGTATAGCTTTTTTGTCAGTAAATAGAGCTTTAAAGAAGCTTGTGATATTATACATGAGCCCTTTGTTTGAAAAAAGAAAACTAAATATCTCACTTATGTTTAAACCCTTTGATATTCCTAACCTAAGCAGCTCTTGGGACCCCAAACAGATTTTGAATGATTCAGAAAATATTGGTGTGGTGTAGTCACTGTACTGTACTTTAACCTCTTGGTTGGTTCTCTGAGAAATGGAAATCTCTCTTAGAAAGCAGTTTCAATAGAGAAACCTCATGTCTAAATGCTGTGGTCAGTATCCAGTATTTTTAATGTTAAGGTTTTGTAGATTTTATATTTGTTTTTAGACAGTAAATGGTACAGCGGGGAGGGGGGGATATTGCTATGTTTTAAGGGTTTTTAAAATTGTTTTATATTGGTTTTAACTTGTGTACACCGCCCAGAGTCCATTGGATAGAGCGGTATGTAAATATATTAAATTAAATTAATTTAATTAAAATCCTCCTGAGCTTCTGCCCAGCACATACCTGTCAACCTTCCCGGATTGGCCGGGATTTCCCGATTTGCGGCGCCGATTTGCACCATATCCCACCTGCAGCTGCCAAACCCCCGGAATTGGCAGCGGGGGAAAGAGGTACTGCGCATCCCTTCTGCGCAAGTCGTGTTCTACGCATGAGTAGAAGGCTTTTACGCTTGTGTAGAACACGACTTGCGCAGAACCGTTGTGCGCAGGTCCCGGATTGTCCAGAGCTGCGGTTGACAGGTATGGCCCAGCATAATTTCCCACAGGATCACACTGCTTGTGCCTCCTCTAACACTGTATTATGAAGAAAATTCAATCATGTTTTACTAAGATGCTGGTCTTCCACTTGGAGGAAGATCAATATGATATCAGCTATGCCTTTGTATGGAATGCTAAATGCAATTCCATTCTTTGGACCATGACTCACATAAAACATTGGGGGGGAAGAGAGAGAGAGAGAGAGAGAGAGAAAATAAAACTTCAGCAACCATAGGGAGCTTTTGGCCAGAGCGTGGAAGCCCCACATATGAGGACTCTTCCTGCTCAGTTCAGAAGCTTCCTGTCCTCCATAAAGTATTGTATGACATATTGTTTAACAAGAAACAGACCATAACCCAAGAAAATGTTGGGATAATAGCAATATTGCCTTAATACTAAGCATCAGAGGGAGGGAGCTTTATAGAATAATGTGATCGTCCCTTGTCACTAATTTGATTGGTAAAGTTATTTTACATCTCTGACATTTGAAGCAAGCCCCATCCTTCCTGCTTGTATTTTTGCATCCATTGTTTTGTTCATAGCTCTTCTTCAGACCTCCAAACAACCAAGCATAAGGTTCTCTCCATGTGCTGGAGACTTCATTTTTCCTGTTTGCTTCTGCCTGTAACTACAAATACCTACTGGGAGTAAAGGATTTTTTTTTCTTTGAATGCTCCTAGAGTGCTACTCTGCGTGTGGTAAACCAAGGAGAGAGGTGATAGGGCTGGGCTAAGATCTCCATGTTTTCTTTGCAGGCGCACCCCCCCAATAACGGACACAGACAACATTGAAAGTGGATAACAGCAAAGGGCCACATTTATTGATTCAATGCCCTAGTCCGAATTATAAATTTGTATTGGTAAAACGACCAATCATAATTCCTAAGGCAAGCAGGCCGAAGTAACACTGGTAAGGTACCACCCCAAAATTGCCAACGGCAATTGGTTACAATGTATCGATTTGTATCAATTTGTTTGTTAACAACAAACAAATTGTTGACCGTAGTCAATAACTAACTCATGACCCCACCCTCTGACGCGTATCCGTGAAATCACAGGGGTGATGCATGCTGGTTAGCAATCATCATCACCCCATCGCCTGGTTCGTCGTTGACCGGACAACGTTTAACTACTTTATTCCTGTCTAGTGTTGTCCAGTCAATTGCGAACCTGCCGGATACTTGTGGGTCATACTGTTTACCTTACCAGTGCTACCCGCCCATGTGACCAAAGTCAACAGTAGGAACGAAGAAAGACCCCTATATCAAACCATAGCAACAGTGTGGGATGGGCAAAAAAGCCAGGACCCGAAGCCAATATGGGTCCCAACCAAAAATTCCCACCCGGCCCCGAAGCGACCATAATCACACTGTTAACTAGGGAGGGGGTGGAGGGGAAAAAACTTCTCCGCTCCGTCGCTGAGGCAAAATGGCAGCTCGGCTGCCTCGTGGCCACCCCTTTTATAAGGGAGCTGGCCACGCCCCTAACTACCCGGATTCTCTGTCCTGTGGGGGGGGCCCGCAAAGGGCGCGGCGGCCATTTTGGCGCCGCGCTTGCATTGCAGGCGCACCCCCCCAATAACGGACACAGACAACATTGAAAGTGGATAACAGCAAAGGGCCACATTTATTGATTCAATGCCCTAGTCCGAATTATAAATTTGTATTGGTAAAACGACCAATCATAATTCCTAAGGCAAGCAGGCCGAAGTAACACTGGTAAGGTACCACCCCAAAATTGCCAACGGCAATTGGTTACAATGTATCGATTTGTATCAATTTGTTTGTTAACAACAAACAAATTGTTGACCGTAGTCAATAACTAACTCATGACCCCACCCTCTGACGCGTATCCGTGAAATCACAGGGGTGATGCATGCTGGTTAGCAATCATCATCACCCCATCGCCTGGTTCGTCGTTGACCGGACAACGTTTAACTACTTTATTCCTGTCTAGTGTTGTCCAGTCAATTGCGAACCTGCCGGATACTTGTGGGTCATACTGTTTACCTTACCAGTGCTTCCCGCCACACGGAGGGGCTTCACAGAAGGCCTGACGCCCCCCCCCCAGACCGTCAGCTCGGTCAACAGGCCTGCTCGCCAGTCACCCAACAGGAGGTCCATTCCTCCTCGCGACAGATGGACCCCATCCCCTGCATACAAGTCACAATTTTGTAGACTAATATCGGGGTGATGACTAACCCGTCCCCAAGCCCTGGTGGTGAGAAACCGCGCCACTGCCTTATTGACCGCGCGCCTAGCTCGGTCAAGAGCCAGGAGGTTAACGCCCCCTCTGTAAGAGTGGCGCGGAACAATGTCCGACCAAACCAGGGCTGTGGCAGGCCAGACATAATGCAAATAGGCGAGGTCCTCGCAAATCGCATGCTTGAGCGATAAGCCGGTGACCTGGCCCAAATCATTGCCCCCCAGGTGGATGATTAGAATGTCAGGCGGGTCAGCCCCCAGGCCAGAAAAAAGGAAAGGCCGCAGCTCCCGCCATAACATCCCAGGCTTACCATGCCATGCGAGACTGGCGTGGTCACCCAGTCCCAGTCGGGGTCCACTCTGTCGCCGCAGCGTAACGCGCTGCCCTGAGCACATAGCTGTGGCCCACCAGCCATACTGTCACCGGTGTAATACGACACCCAGGGTCTGTAAGAAAATTGAGAAAAAAGGCGGTAAGGTGACTGGATTGGTACTCATGGCGGGAGTGGGCGCACATAAAACTGAAAACATTGTGAGCCCCACCTCCCCATGCTACGTATGTCAGCCCCAGAGTACCCAAAAGCAGCTGCTGTAGAAGCTGCGCCAATACGGAACGAATGTGTGCCATAACGGGCACCTGGTAGGCCCACCCTGGTGAGGGCTCTGGCTGTCACCTTCCAAAACTGAAATTTAGTAAGGGGAGACCCATCTTGGTGACAGAAAAACGGGCCGTGGTGCATGCCACGCAGTGCCAGGTATTCCTGTAGGGCACCAACCGGACAGATGTCTGCCAAAGAACACCGTAGCAGTCTTACTCCACTGCCTACGCCATGCTGATCTGTTTTAGAGGAGCGAATCCTCAACTGGGCCCAGTCTTTGGCAACATATACATCTCCGAGTTCCAGTGCCCTACCACTTGCATCCGCCTTAGACAGCATCACGAGTTCGCTGATGCGGAGCGCTCCAAAAAATGCCACCGTTGTGGCTGCATGAAAAAGGGCTGCCTCATAATGATCAAAACAGAGGCCTGGCCAGCCCCGGGCCAACTGGGTAAGAACCCCTGGGGAAATAGGGTGCCGGTCGTCCGGGCAACGCCCGCGCTCGCGCACCCACCCCTCCAAAACGTGTCTCACACGGAAGTCAGAGGTGGTATCCACATGACCCCCTACTTTGGCCATAAAAGCCAACGCCGAGAGCTTGGATGCTATGGTGCGAGGTGCAAGGCCCTGTGCATGCAGGTGAACCATGAACCGCAGAACATGGTCCACCGGGATAGGCCAGGTCTCTGGCAATTGAAATTGAGTAGCAAAAGCCCTATACAAATTGAATGCTTGTTGATACGCCTTACGCGTGCGTGGCGCTAGTGACAGGCCAATCGCCCGGTTCACCTCTCCTTGCCAATAGTCCACATCTCGTCCGGGAGTGGCGAGGGAAATTCCTCCGCATCCGGGGCCAAGGCGCGGAACCGGGAGATCTGCAGGCGGGACAAAGCGTCAGCAATATCGTTATTAACCCCTGGGACATGCCTGGCCCTGAACAAGACGTTGAGGCGCAGGCAGCGCAGCACAAAATGGCGCACTAGATCCATGACTCTGGGCGATTTAGAAGTCTGTGCATTGACAATGTGTACAACAGCAGCATTGTCGCACCAGAAATGCACCACCGAATTAGCCCACTGTTCGCCCCATAGCATCAAAGCCCCGAGAATGGGAAAAAATTCCAGGTATGTGAGATCCCGCAGGCAACCTGTGCCTGCCCATGCCGGTGGCCACCCACCATAGGCCCACTTCCCATTGAAGTACATCCCATAACCCAGGGATCCTGAGGCATCAGACTGGATCTGGAAATTGGGGGATGCCAGGAGGTCAGACCTCCAAAATGAGACCCCGTTGAACTCCCTCAGGAATTGCAACCAGACTAACATGTCTGCCCTGATACCCCGGGTAAGCCTGACTCTGTGGTGGGGCCTGGATAACCCTGCCATGGCGTCGCATAAGCGCCGGGCGAAAGCCCTGCCCGGTGCGACCACCCTGCAGGCAAAATTGAGGTGCCCATGTAGCACCTGCAGTTCCCTCAGGGATGCCTTACGCTTGGCCAGCAATTCCGAGATAAGGGTCACTATCCTGGACACCTTATCACCCGGTAACCTAGAAGCCTGTACTACTGTATCAATCTCAACCCCCAGGAATACTAGTTCGGTCGACGGGCCCTCGGTCTTTTCGGGCGCTAAAGGGACACCAAGTTCCTGCATTAGCGTCTGAAATGTATTGAGGAGACGTGCACACGTGTCCCAGCCCCGTTCACCCCCGAATAAAAAGTCATCCAGGTAATGGGCTACAGACCGGGACCCTGACCTGCGGACGAAAGCCCACTCTAGGAAGGTACTAAAACGCTCGAAAGCCGAGCATGATATGAGCAGCCAAAAGGCATGGCCTTATCAAAATAATACTCCCCTCTAAACTTAAAACCCAGCAATTCAAAGTCGCCCGGGTGCACCGGCAAGAGGCGAAAAGCTGACTTAATGTCGCACTTGGCCAGCAAGGCACCCGGGCCACACGAGCGCACCATGCGCAGCGCATGGTCGAACGATGTATACCTGACCGAACAAAGGTCATCAGGTATCGCATCGTTGACCGATCGGCCGGCTGGGTAGGACAAATGATGAATAAGGCGAAACTCACCTAGGGACTTTTTGGGAACCAAACCCAATGGCGAAACCTTAAGGTTGGGAAAAGGGGGTGCGGGAAAAGGTCCGGCGACCCTGCCCGCGTCTAATTCCTTTTTAATGCTGGCCTCGGCTACCTCCTCCCTTCCTCTGAGGGATAAAAGGTTGGGAGCATCCTGAGGGGATCTATCACCCATAAAAGGGATACGAAATCCTTGCTTAAAACCTTGGATGAGATACTCTCTGTCCTCTCCCCTCGGGTACGATGCGAGCCAGCGCTCCAGCATGTCCACCTTAATTGGGGAGGGGGCCTTTCGGAGAACTAGTTCCATCCGTGGCAGGCTTGCCAGCCCACTGTCCACCCCTCCCTCTGCCTCGCGCCCCCCCAGGCTTGGGACAAGCAGAGGCTGCATGGGGACCAGAACATGTGGGACACTCATGCTTATACCTGCAGTTCTTCCGACTGCAGGAACCATTGGACGAGAAAGTCCAGCACAGCAGGCGGGCTGGAACCCCCTGCCCCGCCAGTTGGCGGGTAACCTGTGCTGGAGCTGCTCGCTGGACCGCATGTCCACAATGGTATCTATCCCCCGGGGCAGGACGTGTGGGTGTCATATACAAGAGCCACAGTCTCTGGCACGGCTCATCCCATCTCATCTCGGGGTGTAGGGGAATCCTCATACGGAATTCCTCATCATATGCTAGCCATGAGGGGCCCGGGAAATCTACCATCGCCCTATATATGTTGTCCAAATATTGGACCATGGGAATAGCTAGATCCGGCCGCGCCCTCAAATATACCGCCATGTATATCAAATAAGCGGGGAGCCAGTTAGCCCAGGTACGCGGCGGCTTACGGCGGCGTGCCTGCTCCTTGTCCTTCTCATCCTGACCCTCCCTTTCTTCCTTGGTGGGCTCTCTGTTCAGGAGTGAGAAGATATCTATGTACTCCCCTCGCCATATCTTTTCTCTGGTAGCCTGTGCCAAGTGATCACCCAGTGGCAAGGAATACCCTGCCGTCGGCAAAGCCGAAAAGGGGATAGCTGGCCTACCCAAAGGGGCCTGAGTTAACCCTGCCACCCCAAGTACGTTCCCAGCAGTGTAAGAACCGAGGCCCACCCCAGCGGGCATGGTGGCAGTAGTTGTCGCCGGGTGGGTCGCCAGCGGCGTAGCCCCTGCACCACACGCGCGAGGCCAAGGCCACTGAAAGGTCCCCCCTATATTGGGAATGTGTGTGGATGTACTCGTTTGCACCATATACTCACATGCTGCACCCCCGCGGGCCGCCCCCACCGGGGGTTCTGGCCCACTGGGGGCGTCGGAGCTCACGACCGATGTAGAGCTCATCACCGGGGCTTGACCCGCACCAGGTTGCTGGCTGGGGAGCTGCGAGGCAGTGGCCGGAGCCGCGCCACCCGCCTGCAGCAGCTCAACCCTCCCCGCCGGCCGTTGTCCTGCTGCCGATAGCGCCTCAAAAGGTACCCCGAAAGGGGCACCTGCCTGACTGGCCCGGGCCAAAGACTCCTCCAAGGCCGCAATACGGGCCAGTAAGGTGTCTACATTGACCATGGGTAAAGAGCCGGCCGGCCCACCTGACCCTTGGATGGGGACAGTTCCCTGCACCCCATGGCCCATATATGGCCATTGGCCAGGGCCGAAGCCCGGTAGGGCTGGTGAGGAAACCTGCCAAGGCAGGGCACCGGGCCACCCCCCAAGGCTAGAGGGCCCCGGGAGAGGCCGCGGCCCAAAAGTAATCGGCCCAACGGATTGGGCAGGAGGAGGAGCGGTGTCCACCGCTCGCGGGCCGCGGGCCGGAGCGCCCTCCGCACCCGCACTCTGATCAGGGCAATGGGCGATAGACCCCAAGCCACCAGCCCCGGCCGGGGATGGCAAAGGTGGCTGTTGAGGAGGCGGCACCACGGCCCTCCGACCTGGGTTGCGCCTCCTAACAGCCCGGGCCGAATTCGCAGCAGCCTTCTTTTTGGAAGGCATCTCACCGCAGCAAAAAAGGGAAGCTAGCTAGGCAAAATCGACCCAAAAGGCTTCCCGATGATACCAACGAGCGACGGAGGCACAGGGAAAAAACTTCTCCGCTCCGTCGCTGAGGCAAAATGGCAGCTCGGCTGCCTCGTGGCCACCCCTTTTATAAGGGAGCTGGCCACGCCCCTAACTACCCGGATTCTCTGTCCTGTGGGGGGGGGCCCCGCAAAGGGCGCGGCGGCCATTTTGGCGCCGCGCTTGCATTTTGTTGTTTTTTCCTTCCTCATTCTCTGCTAGCTAAGAGGAATGACAACATTCTCCAGTAGAAAATGGCTTTAATTTCAGTCCTCACCCTCTGCCTACCACCCATACCTTCCACAGCAAAGTGTAGCACAGCTTGCTATTTTGTAAAAGCTTTATCTTGCATAATTTTGACTAATTAAATAGTTTCATTCCTGTTCTTCTTTGTACTGCAAATGGATTTTGGCAAGGCAAGCATGGTTTGTATCTTTTGAAGAAGATATAAGGAAATGTGATAAAGTTCATTTGTTCTAACTGAATTGCTCATTATATCTCAACTAAACACATAGAAACACACAGTCCTAAATTCATAAATAGTTATGAATAAGGGAATTGTTTTTGAAGCTGTCTTATTCCAATCAGTTGCATTTACAACTAATGTGGTTTTATTTAACCTAATTTGTTCTCTTTGTTAATATTTATTCCCCAAACAACTCTGAATTTTAAAAAAACACTCTGACACTGACAAATGGAAAACTGTTGACTAAAGAGTTTGAGCTGAAAAATATGTTTTTATGAAACATTACAATAGCAAAACATCTTTATTATTTATGAAATAATAGACGTTAAAGATTTTATTCCAAGAAAGTGAAGGAGAAAAGAGGAGGATCTTGCAAAGAAAGATAACAAAATTGTGAAGGGTTTTATTTTCCAAATGTTGTAGCATGTTCATGAATTAATGCAAATGTCTATTAAAATCCACTTATACACTTTCCAGACAGAGCTATTAAAACATACAGGTAGCAATTTTCATGTTTAATGATAATTCTCCAAGCTCTGAACTGAACACAAGAAAATATTCTACATTATTCAATATCTAGTGGAGATAGATTGCTGTTGTTCAGTCGCACAGTTGAATCCGACCCTTTGAGACCCCATGGACCACTGCATGGCAGGCTCCTCTGTCATTGATAGGCAATAGTAACAGAGGAAAATATTGATTAATACAATTCTGTTGTTTTGGTCAAATATAAAATGTGCTACAAGTAATGCTTGAAAAACACTATAGGCATTATCTAAGCAAAGATTTTAAAAATATATATCTGTTTTATGCATCATTTGTGTTAAAAAGGAGATAGTGTTAGCTTAGTAGTTCCCAACATGAGGCATAGGCTTCATGAGGGGACTTCAATTCCCAGGAGCCTAAGTCAGTACATTAGCTAATCATTGCTTTGAGGAATTGACTTAGGCTTCTGGGTATTGAAGTCAAAAAAACCAAAGGTTGAGAAACACTGGTTTAGATCAGGGATTCTCAACCTGCTGTCTGTGGGCCAAATGCGGCCTGCAGCATCATTTCATGTGGCTCTCCCACTGCCTCCACCACACCTGGAAGTGCCATGTGGTGGAGAAAGGGCAAAAAGGCTATCTAGCCCCCGAAGCTGTCAGAGGGAGCGTGTCCCAGCCCCCAGCTTAAAAAGGTTGAGAACTCCTGGTTTAGATGGTTTTAGCATAATTGGCCATATTCCAATGTTTTTCCAGTTTTGTAAATTCAAATATTAATAAGGGTAAGTTTATTGATTCCTTTACTAAGTTAAACTTAGGGATTTATGGTGAAATCCACCCTAGTGTTCTGTACTATAGTACAAAAATATGTTAAGATCTGGATGTTATTCAAGCAATTTAAGTGAAAATTTCCTGGGTTTCTGCAGAGATGAGGAAAGTTGATTTTTGGAAAACAAATCCCAGGGTCCTTTCTTATCTCAGTCAATTTGATGAAATAATGGCAATGGCTTTAATCCTCTTGAAGGCTTGTATTTGACCACTGCATTTTAGTCAGTTGGTTTTTAGCTGGTACTGGGGGATTCTGGGAGTTGTAAAAAAAAAAACCAAAAAACCCCCAGTTATTTCTTATTTCTGATTCTGAGCAGAGACCATCCGGGAGGGGAGCCAGAGATTGGGAGTTCCATTTCCCACAGTGCCTCTTTGACTGGACTCAGTTATCTTTAGGGCCCTTTCCAGATTTGTGGTTCTAAGATTATATGATTCTTGGATGAATACAGTGTAAGGTCCTCAAGATGGAAATTGTGCTGAATGTCACTCTCATATTTTCCTCTTTCTTCCACTTAAGAGCCCCACTCTCTTCTCATGTTGTAGAAGCTTCAATGACTTTTTCAAACCCTTTAGTCATGATTCTGCATAAGGATTAACACAGTTTTGCATAATAATGTTTCCTTGTATTAATTGAAGAATTTGAATAAACGGTGTGACATTCCGATGTTGGCAATCTTTTAATTCATTGCAATTTTTTAAATCTTAATTTCATTCTTAGCAGAAATGCTGAAGTGGCTGCAGGTTAATTAGCCCTTAGGCTTACCCCTTCCTATTTTTCTACTACTTCTTCATTAGTGTCCTGAGAATAATGAACTGTGACTTTCCCAGTCTTGTTTAGAATCTATTATATTAATCCCTCAAAGCCTTTTCTTTAAAAGATGTAAAAAATTGTTTGTGGTGGTTGGAGTAGATTTAGCCCACATTTAGCCCAGTTCCAGTATCAGGTCTCTTCCATTCAGTGGGCCATCGCCAGATAGACTACACCCTTAGCATTGATAATCTTTTTAGAATGGCAATTTATCACAAGAAAGTTGTTGTGTTCTAACAGTGTAACCTTCCACATGTGATATCAATGTATCTGAACCAATGTAACCTTGCCTATGAGTAACAATGTAACCTTCAGCTGTATCACGATAAACCCTGTAATAGGACGCGAGCTAATGACCACCAGCTGGCAGCAGCGAGCGTCCAAGCTCTCTTGGTCCAAACCCATCAAAGACCGCAGCGCGGGAAGTTTCCCGCCGCTACCTACACCTGGACAAGAAGGGCGTGACCAGCCATGACGTCACGCGGACCAGTAGCCAACGGGCTATCGTGGAGCCACATTCAAATACGTTACTACCATATATATAGAGCTGTTCATCCGCCATTACCTCATGTTCCCTCTGTCCACCATGCAATAAACCTGAGTTAACCCAGCCCTTGGCTGTGTCGTGTGTCTTGACTCTCATACACTAAATTGGCGACGAAGGTGGGATAATGGATCCCCATGGAGCCAAGACACAGAGCGGGTTCAACATCACCAAACCGCAAGACTGGGAGCTTTTTGAGATGGACTTCCAGGCGGCACTGGTGGAACTCAAAGTCAAAGAAGACGATGAGGAACGGAAGAGGGCCATCCTCACCCGCATGCTTGGAATGGAAACCAAGCGGACGCTGGTGGGCATTCTCGCACCGAAGAAGATGAGTGATTTCAAAGCCGGTGACATCATGAAACTGCTGCGTGAGCGTTTCCGACCCTCGAGGGCAATGTTTCCAGCTCGGAGCGCGTTTTGGAGGCGAGTCCAAGCGCCGGACGAGTCAGTAGAAGCATTCGTATCGGCCATGAGGGTAGCCGCCGCCCCCTGCAGATGGGACCACTTCCTAGAGATGGCCCTCAGGGACGGAGTACTGTGCGGCCTGAAGGACAAGGAAGTGCAGCGCAGCCTCATGAACAAGGAGCCACCACCCACACTGGAAGAGGTTGTAGAGGCCGCGGAAGCCGCAGAATCCACGAATGCTGGAGTAGACGAGATGCACAAGTGGCGTGAGTGGCGTCCGAGGGCCGGCAAAGCGGAAAACTCGTCGCACGGGAAGTCCGGTCAGTCGGTGCATGCAACCCGACCGACCTCGAAGTCATCTTCCGAAAGCAGCGACGGCGAAGAGGTCCAGAAGGTCCGGAGAGGAGGGCGCCGCTGCGATGGCTGCGGAGCGGCCCATGAGCGCGTGAGGTGCCCATTCAGGAAAGCCGAGTGTTTCAACTGTGGCCGTCGGGGGCACATCGCCAAGGCGTGCAGGAAATGGAAAGAGGGCCGGAGACAGTCGCAGGACCGCTCAGCCAGGCCGGACCGTCCGGCGAGGTCCAAAGATGGCGCCCGGACCACGAGGAAGCAGGACGGCGTGGGCCGCATCTCGGACGACAGCGAGGGCGACGCTCCTGTGTTCAGCGTATCTGCGGGACAGGCCCATTACTTCGTTGAGGTACTGGTACAAGGGACCCCTATTAGGATGGAAATTGACTCGGGGTCCTCCTATTCTATAATTCCCCAGAGAGAGTTTTTGAGAATCGACCCCCACATGCGGCCCAAGCTCAAAGCGTTGAGGGCCACACTACGGGACGTACAGGGGAATAGCATTCCAGTGTTGGGGGTCGGGACATTCTGGGTTCGTTTTAAGGGACACTCTGCGGAACTTCCCCTAGTGGTACTCAAAGGGGGAAGTTGTAGCCTCCTCGGGACACAGTGGTTTCAGCCTTTAGGTCTGTTCATAGGGGGAGTGCATGCCGTAGGGGAGGACCCGATACAAGCGGTGTGTAACGCACACCCCACCGTTTTTAAAAGTGGACTGGGAAAGTTCAAGGGACCCCCTGTAGCCTTCGACCTAGACCCGGAGGTCCGCCCGATAAGACTCAAGCCGCGCAGGGTACCGTTCGCGCTAAAGGACAAAATAGAGGCGGAACTGGACAAACTGGTGGGTCAGGGGATTCTTGTTCCTGTGGATTCCGCGTAGTGGGAGTCTCCAATTGTAACAGCACTGAAGGCTAACGGGGAGGTGCGCATTTGCGCTGATTATAAGTGTACCATTAATAAGGCAATCCGCCCTAATGCATACCCGGTGCCGGTGGTCAGCCACCTCCTGGCCAGGCTGAATGGGGGAAAGTGTTTCGCTAAACTTGATTTAGCACAGGCCTACCAGCAACTCCCGGTAACCCCCGCCACAGCGGCGGCACAAACAATAGTCACACATAAGGGGGCGTTCCAGGTGTCGCGGTTGCAGTTCGGCGTGAACTCGGCACCCGGCATTTTTCAGTCGCTAGTGGAACGCCTCCTGAAGGGGCTGGAGGGGGTGTTGCCATACTTTGATGACGTGTTGATAACAGGGGGGAGTAAGGCCGAGCTAGCTCACAGATTGGATAAGGTCCTGACCGTGTTCGAGAAAGCGGGGCTACGACTGAGAAAAGACAAATGTGTATTTTTCGAAACAGAGGTTGAGTTTTTAGGGTTCCGTGTCACGCCCGAAGGCATTAGGCCGTCCAAATCGAAGGTAGCCGCAATCAAGAAAGCTCCTCGCCCCACTTCCAAAACCGAGCTACAGTCGTTTCTGGGGCTCCTCAATTTCTATCATACCTTCCTTCCGCGGAAGGCGTCTGTTGCCGAGCCGCTCCATCGGTTACTTAAAAAGGAGGAAAAATGGCTGTGGGGTGACGAGCAAGAGAAAGCGTTCACAGAGTTAAAGCAACTCCTCACGTCCGAGGCCATCCTGACTCATTTCGACCCCAAACGGCCCATAGTTTTAGTCTGCGATGCATCCCCGGTGGGGGTGGGGGCGGTGCTTTGCCACGTGTTGGACGACGGAAGGGAGGCCCCGATAGCGTTTTATTCAAGGTCCCTGTCCCAAGCAGAGCGGAATTACGCACAGACCGATAGGGAGGCACTTGCGATAGTAGCGGGAACCAAAAAATTTCACGATTTTCTGTATGGACGGCCGTTCAAAATCGTGACTGATCACAAACCCCTGTTAGGAATATTCACTGCAAATAAGCCCACGCCACAGATCCTGTCCCCAAGGATGCTGCGGTGGGCTATTTTTCTTAACGCATATCAACATGAGTTAGAATACCGGCCAGGGAAGGAGATCAGCCATGCAGACGCACTCTCACGGTCACCGTTACCCTTGTCGGACGCCCAGAAGGCAGGGGTGAGAAGAGACCGTCAGGTATTACTAATAGAGGTTTTAGAGTCACCCCCAATAGTACCGGCCGACATTGCCAGGGAGACCGGAAAGGATAGAACCCTAGAGAAGGTATGCTCGTGGGTGCAGAAGGGGTGGCCGGCGTCATCCCCAGGCACGGATTTCGACCCATTTTTCCGAAAGCGAGTAGAGTTGTCATTAGAGAGGGGGTGCCTTTTGTGGGGCCAACGGGTGGTGGTTCCTACGTCCCTGCGGCCAAAGGTGCTAAAGCTGTTGCACGTCAGCCACCCGGGAATCGTCCGTTCCAAGGCGTTGGCCCGGAGTTACTTCTGGTGGCCCCAGCTGGACGCCGACATAGAGCATATGGTTGGCACTTGTGAGGCATGTCAGTGCTCCCGACCGGAGGTGGCCCGCCTCCCGCATAGGGAATGGGACGCAGCAAGGGGACCGTGGTCCAGGGTGCACGTAGATTTTGCTGGCCCGTTCCGAGGGACCATGTTTCTCCTGGTAGTGGATGCATACTCAAAGTGGCTGGAGGTCATTCCGGTAAAGAGCACGTCCTCCGCCACTACCATTCGCCAGCTAAGGAGGGTCTTTTCCACGTTCGGTTTACCCGACACTTTGGTCAGCGATAACGCCAGTTGCTTCACGTCCGCTGAGTTCGCAGCATTCATGGGGGCAAATGCAATTCGGCATGTCACATCCGCGCCGTTCCACCCGGCCACGAATGGCCAGGTGGAACGGTTGGTGCGCACAACAAAAGATGCGCTGCGCCGCATGGGCTCGGGAGATTTAAATCACCAAGTTTGTCAATTTCTGTTAGCGTACAGAGTGACCCCCTTAGCGTCTGGGTACTCCCCGGCGGAGCTGCTGATGCGGAGGAAACTGACCACACTTTTGTCCAGGTTGGACCCGTCGAGGGTCGAGGACAAAGGGAAGAACATAGGGTTAGCAGTCTCGAAAGGTTTCGGCGTAGGCAATCCTGTACACTGCAGGAACTATGCCAACGCAGGCCCAGCCTGGGTGCCAGGGACGATAATAGAACAGACGGGACCAGTGTCATATCGGGTGGAAACTAGCACCGGTCTCCTCTGGAGGAGGCACGCTGACCAACTGAGGCACCGAGTGAGCGAGGGGCCGATCAGTGGGGCTCAGCAACAGGATTCAGCGGTAGGGTTCTCCCCCACCCGTTTAGCCCAAGGGGGAGACAGTGAGGGACATCAGCCCGAAACCAGGGGGGAAAGCAGTGATCCCGACTCATATCCTTTTGATACCCCAGTTCTATCAGAGCCCGGGGGGAGGGAAAAGGAGTGTGCGGCCGCCGCCGCCGCCGATTCCCCCGAATCCGATTTTGATTTTGATTTTACTAGCCGGGGGGGGTTTTTGGAGTGTTCCCCCACCCATCCAAGCGAGAAGAGGGGTTTTTCGTTAGCCCCTAGTGCCCCTGGTTCGTCCCAAACAAAGCACACACCCTCCAACAAAGCCGCAGAGCCGCGGCAAACCACTAACAAGTCATCCTCTCCCATTACAGGGCAGGAAGCCAGGGAGCAAGGAGGAGGGAGCGAAGCCAGGGCAGGGCAGCCCGCGCCGAGACCCCAGCATGTTCGAAATAAGCCATCTTGGCTGAGAGACTTCGTCTCATCCTAGGGGGGAGGAGTGTTGTGTTCTAACAGTGTAACCTTCCACATGTGATATCAATGTATCTGAACCAATGTAACCTTGCCTATGAGTAACAATGTAACCTTCAGCTGTATCATGATAAACCCTGTAATAGGACGCGAGCTAATGACCACCAGCTGGCAGCAGCGAGCGTCCAAGCTCTCTTGGTCCAAACCCATCAAAGACCGCAGCGCGGGAAGTTTCCCGCCGCTACCTACACCTGGACAAGAAGGGCGTGACCAGCCATGACGTCACGCGGACCAGTAGCCAACGGGCTATCGTGGAGCCACATTCAAATACGTTACTACCATATATATAGAGCTGTTCATCCGCCATTACCTCATGTTCCCTCTGTCCACCATGCAATAAACCTGAGTTAACCCAGCCCTTGGCTGTGTCGTGTGTCTTGACTCTCATACACTAAAAAAGTGAAATAAAAATGCATAGCATAGCATTTATATGATCTATTAAGGCAGATTTCAACACGTCGAGGTCCATTTCTCACATAGTATTATGGAGCAGTTTTGCTGCTGAGTCTACAAAATTTCTCCCAGTAAAGAGCCACAGTCAAATCCCCATTGCTTACTGTATGAAACAAGGACATCATCTGTCTGATACTTTACAATGTCAGAGGAATCATTAAAAGTCCTGCCTGGGCTGCAAGAGGCATTTCCCTTCCTCCTTGAGGGCCTGGCCCCTGTGTTTTCACTGCTACCCAATTAAAAACTAGGTACAGTATTATGTGTCTCTATGGTAAATCTAAACCTGAGCTTGGAAAGGTTACTTTTTGAACTACATTTCACAGAATTTCCATGACAGCATTGCATGGAAGACTTCTGCTTGGTTATAGTCCTCCCAAGCTCTGCTTTAAACTACCAAATTGTTCTGTTATACCTAAATAAAGAAGGGCTTTGGAGTGGCTCCAACTCCTTCAGCTCCTTGGCTTTAAGACAGAGGGACAAAGAGGCCTCTTACTATTCCTTAGCCTGTGCTGGCTTCTACACTGTAAACCAGGGGTTCCCAACTTTTTCAAGCTGGGGGCCAGGTCACGCTCTCTCAATCTGCTTTGAGGGCTGGATGGCCATTTTACCCTGCCTGCACAATGGGGTGGCCATTTTGTCCCAACAGCTTCAAAGGGATGGCCATTTTGTTTCTCAAATGCCCTTGGAGGGGTTGTGGGGCCACATGAAATGGTGTCATGGGCCGCTTCCGGCTCATGGACCTTAGGTTGGGAACACCTGCTGTGAACTCTCAGTTGTGGTTTGCAGGGAAAGCAACACAGATTTTGGTTGTTTACTTGCAGTTTCAGAGGACCATTTGCCTTTGGTGAAAGCGCACTTCCCCAACCAAATTCTGCTAAAAGATTCTCAACATTATAAAGATTGATAGCACATTTTTATATTAGATATAATCTCTCTTTGATTGCACAATGGTACATGATGCTATTGGAAATTTAAAATACAGTAAAACCCCGGATAACGCTAAAACCTGGTTCCACGAGTCTTAGTGTTACCCGATTTTTAACATTATGTGATACATGCATCACATAACGTTAAAATCTTATGGGATGAATTGCATAATGTTAGAACTCCATAGAGATACATTGTAACTGGCACAGGCTTCAGCTAACGTTATGTGATACATCCCATAGGATTTTAACGTTATGCGATACAATTTTTCCCCAGATTTCTACAGAGACTTGAGGTTCATTGCTAAAAGGAGAGGTGTGACAGTTTGCCTTAATTCGTTATAATTGTGATGATCATGGCATACAGCGTACATGAGATTATGTGATGATTATGGGGTACATGAGATTGTGGGGTTTGGGTTTTCATAAACTGTAAGCCATAAGTATCAATATTATAACAAAGTAAAGCTTGAACTATCTTGCTTTGCATGTAATGAATCTATCTCATATATTTGTTTCACCTTTTAAGGTGCATTACTGAACTGAATGAACATTTGCATGATATTCTAATTTTCTGAGTTTCACCTGTAGGAATCATCAACTCGGTGCCCTTAACCCCTTCTTTGCCTGGTAGAATCTCTTTTAAGCCTCCTGGTTGTCTTCCTTCTCCCCTCTCAACCCCCCCCCCCCAATTTGAAAAATCACTCTGAAAGAGAAGGAGGAGCAAGTCACATGGCCACATGGCTACACCCACCCAGTCACATGGCCACCTAGCCATGCCCGCCATCAGGGCCGCCATCAGGGCAGTACTACCTGTACTGCCATATAGGTCCCGGAGCTGACAGGGGCCCTGCTGTCACCAGCCATAACTGTGATGACAGGGTGGCGACAAAGAAAAGTATGGGGTGGCAATAGGATTGCTCAGTATGGGGCCCAGAAATTTCTGATGGCAGCCCTGCCCACCATGCCACACCCACAGAGTAGATAGTAAAAAAATTGAATCCCACCACTGGTCCTACCACACTTCCACCAAAACATGAGAGCTTACCTGGATCAGAATTTGGCAAGAAAATGCATAGGAGAAAGCAGTGTGGTTGAGTTTCCACTAAATTCTCCTGACTTAACACACATTGACTTCTACCTATGGGGGACCTTAAAGGATGTGATGTATCATAGGAAAGCAGCTACTCTGGCCATATTTTGGGAAGGAACTGAATCAGCATGCACAGTGATGCAAGTGAATACTTTGGTCAACATTGCTCAAGTAGTAGTTCACCATAATCAGAAGTGTCTGTACACTGATCGTAGCCACTTTGAGCACCTCTTGTAATTGCAAAAGTCAAACATGAGTTGTATTCGTCTTTTCTTATTGATATATATTGAGTATTACAATTTTAATACAGTTTTTCCCTGTGAATGTCTAGCAGTATAACACTAAAGAGTGTTAGGTGGATGGGGTCTGTGTGGAATACCTGGCAACAATCACAGACTGTGGGCACCCTGAGCCCAGTGAGCTGAACTCGGGCTCTGGCACAGACTAGACTAGGTAGGGAGTATTTGAAGTTATCATACACCCCTTCTGGACTGCTGGGATGGAGCATAGCTGGTGCCCAACCTTTCTTTGTACCTCACCCCCACTTTAATAAAGTCTAATCCCAGCAGCTATGGGTGTCTCAACTTTATATAGCCAATGGCAAAGGGAGGATTCCACACAGGCAGCAACAGTTGTGCTGACTTGTTGATTGTAAATAGAAAAGCAGTACATCTTGCCAAATGAATATGAGTACAGAAAAACTAGCCCATTACTACAGGGCCACATAAATGATTACTCTTATTTATATTTATTTATTTATTTATTTATTACCTTTTTATACCACCTATCTGGGATATTTACCTCTCTCCAACTGATGATGACTCTCCAACAAAGAGGAATCCATCTTGTTTCCAAGCTGATTTGGCTGATGTTCGAGTTATTCATGGGAAGCTGCTAACATTCTTGAACTTCCTTCCAGCCAAAGGAATGTGAGATTGAATATTTTTGTACCTTATTTATATTTATTTATTACCTTTTTAGACCACCTATCTGGGATATTTACCTCTCTCCAACTGATGATGACTCTCCAACAAAGAGGAATCCATCTTGTTTCCAAGCTGATTTGGCTGAAGCTCGAGTTACTCTTGGGAAGCTGCTAACATTCTTGAACTTCCTTCCAGCCAAAGAAATGTGAGATTGAATATTTTTGTACCTTAATGGGTGTTCAGTTGTTCCTAGAGTAAAGGTAAAGATTGCCCTTGCTCAAAAGCCAGTCATATCCAACTCTAGCATTTGGTGCTCATCTCCGTTTATAGACAAAGAGCCAACACTGTCTGAATCTGCAGATGTTTCTGTTGTCATGTAGCAGACATGACTAGACCGGAGTGCACAAAATGCAATATACCTTCATGCCAAAGTGGTACTTATTTATCTACAGTACTTGCAATATTTTGCTTTCAAACTACTAGGTTGGCTGGAGCTGAGACAGAGATGGGATCTCACTCCATTGTGCAGCACTCAGGTCTTGAACTGCTGACCTGCTGACCAAGTTCAGCATCTTAACCACTAAGCCACTGAAGCCCCTTGTTGCTCCTACCTATACCTATACCTGTATTTTCATTCTGACAATATAATGCCTGCCTGTTCTGCGAGACCTAAATTTTATCACCGTGCTAGCACATAGCATGTGATTAATTTGGTAGGCACTAAATTAACAGAAAGATTTCATACTGGCAGGAAAAATTTCTAAATCAGTGCTGTTTTCCATTCTGCTGCTCTAATTACAATTAATTAACTGTATTGGGATGCCTTAAAGGACTGTTTTAACTTCTACTGTTATTACCACTAATCATGAATCACTTTTATCCAGTGCTGGGAATCTAGTTCTTCAGTACGTTAAAAGCTAGAGTAGAAGAAAATGCTTCCCATTCATCAGCCAAAATATAAGCATCAAAGTCAACTATCACTCACTGTGGATGCACCAAGGAATTCAGTCTGTTAGATTTAAGTAGCCTCATAGGAAGGGCTTTCTCTCTCATGAGGTAAGAGGTGAGGGAGAAGGTCCTTTGGCAAAGCACTGCTTTTTGAGTGTGCGCCCACATAGTTTGACCTCCTTTGTCTGAATGGGTTCAAGCAATCACACACCTGAATGATGTGAAAGGATTTGTTCTTTAAAAACTACAAGCCCAAGGAGCAAGGAACTTTTCTCAAAACCTGGCCACTATCTTTCAATATGTACCTGATACAAATCAGTCCAGATCAGGCAACTTGCTTTGGAATTTTTGATTTAGATGGATCCCAAATTCTGAACCAAAATAGCTTGGCTCAGACTCAAAATAGCTTGGCTCAGACTCACCATTTCAGGCAACTGCCTCGCCAGCCCTTATGGTAGTGCTGATCTTATCAAAGGGCAAAGTAGTCAATGAGTAGGCAAGGATCAAGGGAAAACTTTCACATAGGCCCAAGAGGGCTATGGACATGGCAGCCTTCCATGTGAAGAAACACTTTTGTAAACAACAAGAGCTCAAAAATACCACTAGGCATGCCAAATAAAGGAATTCCTAAAGCAGTTATTTGGATCCTAGCAACAGTATATGTGAAAAAAGAATGGGGTGATCTGGTGACTCAGAGAGAAAATTCACACTGGAGCAAGTGGTCACTCAATTCTCCCTGTCTGGCTTTTTGTAGTCCGGTTGGGTGTTGCTTTAATGCAGGACTTCTCAACCTTTTTAAGCCAGAGGCTAGGTCACGCTCCCTCAGCCAGCTTCAGGGGCCAGATGGCCATTTTGCCCTTCCTCCACCACATGGCACTTCCTGGTGTGGTGGAGACAGTGGGGGGCCACATGACATGGTGCTGCAGGCTGCATCTGGCCCACGGGCCACAGGTTGAGAATCCCTGCTTTAGTGCCATCCTAAAATATCATACAATTTCAATGCATGGAGCTACAAGCACAACTGACACTGATGCCTCAGCTCTTGCATTTACTAGTACTGTATGTAAAATGCAGTTCTCTGGGTCATTCCAAAGAGCACCCATCACTGTCTAAATTGGCAGGAGTTAGTCTAAATGAGGAAAGAAACCCATTCTACAAAGGCTGCTAATCTCACCTGTGAGCAAACGTCACGGATGAAGAGCTAGATGGATAGCTGTAGGCTAGCACCTCACTTCTAGATAACCTTGCATCATCATTAGTTCTCATTAAAATAAATAATGAGAGAGGCAAGGCCACATAATCTGGGATTTATGATCTTTAGAAGAGGCTCAGTAAATAAATGCAACAGATTATCCCAGTATTATTGAATGCTGCTATTTAGATTCTCCTTTGGCAGATTTAATAGGGATATATATCTATTTTACTGAAAGCAGTGGGATGACAAGCATTTAAATCAGCAGAATGCAGACTTGAGCAGCCTGATTGACAGCTATCTTCCAGCTCAATGGCAGTAATGCATCCAAGTTCTGTGAAGATTTATGCCAGGATTCAAAGATTATCATATTCCCCTTGAATTAACTAATTTCTGCAATCATTGTACTGTGAGCCCTACCTGTAGATTTGTAGGCTGCCTAAAGTGCCAATTACCTTCCAGTCTCACACTGTGAATTTATTTGGTAATGTGGCAGGTTCTTTACACATCAACGAAGATGAATATGAATGTGCTGCCACTGTGTCTCAGAACAAATTCTGTAAATAACATAAAAGACAGGAGAGGAATCTCCCAGGCTTCAGCAAGCAAACTACAATTGGGGCACATTTTTCCTCTTTATTTGTTCTTTTTTTTGTCCAATAATGCTTTCCTTTCCTGTGTCCACACTCAAAAAAGACAGACTTTTGAGGAAATAGTTAAGATTTTCAACCATTACGGTATATAATGAAGCTGTATACATATTAAATTTTGTATGCAACAACCTAAATGCATAGTTTAGGAAACAATTTAAACTGGATTTGTTGCTTATGCCGAAGTAGTTTTAATCTTCACAACATAAGCAGCGCAAGAATATGAGACAACTATTGACAATGCCAGCCCTATACTCTCTCTTCCTCTGCAATGTCTGGTTGAACTTGTTCCGTAACCAGAGATCAGGAGCAAGGGCAATGTCATGGTGGAAGGTCACTGACAACTCCAATCCCCTTCTTACAAACTCAAATGCTTTAATTAGTTTAGACATTTTCTCTTAGCCACTAAGTCAGGCAAAAGGAACTGCAGAATGAACTCACCAAAAAGTGCCTCCAATTTGGCAATTTCAGGTCTGGCTTAGACAATGGAGGAGGAGGAGGAGGAGGCTACCTTTAATGTTTGTTTCTAGCCCCAGTACAACATATTAGAACCCTGATAGCTTCAAAAAGGAGTGCTTAGAGAGTTGGGGTGCTCCAGCATCTACAATGTGTGGATGCTATGACTAGGAGTGATCCTTGAGAGCTTCAATGAGTGGCCTATAGACCCTATCTGAACATGCTCTTAGTTTGAATGCCATTGCACTGTTCCATAGGAAAGCAGGCACCCCTCCAAAAGTACCATGTTGACAGATTTGGGTAGCAAGTCCATAGAAGATATAATCTGCATGTCAAGACACTCTGAAAGCTATGGAACACTTATTTTGGCAGCAGTAGATTTCTGTCTACTTTTTAACAGGCTTTCCAGTGGTTTTGGTGGCAGCAGCTCTGGCAGCTACTGCCATGTTCATCTCCCAGGGACATTTTAGATGCATTCTGAGGAAAAAGAATGTCAGTTGCAGCCAGAAAGCTACACAGCTTGCATTACCGTTTTCAGAATGCTGATAGTTCAAAGAAGGTATATTGACAGAAGGAAGTGTGACATTCCCCCTCCCCTTAAAATTGTCGAGTAATGCAGAATTTTACCACTGAACAATGGTTGAAATGGCCTTCCTGAATTGGAAGGCTACTTCACTTCAGTATCAACATATCCTCAGATTGCCACAATTTTGCATGCTACTGCTCAACATGCCTTCAGAAGGGTTTGTTTTTGGCCTTCAAAATAGAGATCTATAGTTATGGCAAATTACTGATGTTACAAGCATGCTTTGAGCTCAAATTGAAAATAACCAGTGATGGGCTCAAAAAAATTGTACTACCACACTGTGGGCATGGTATGGTGGGCGTGGCCAGGGAGAAAGCCCTGCGTTGCACCCGAATTAGGACTACTTTATTTCTAAACTTGGATGGGTGGGGCCAGCCGGAATTTCTGCTGCCGGTTCTGGCGAACTGGTGTGAACCTGCTGATGCTCACCACTGAAAATAACCATGTTCTATAGGAGCCTAAGGACTGACCTAATTGGTCTCATTTGATCCTTTTCAAGACTGGCTAGGATTATTAAGTAGATGGTCTTAAAACAGATAGCTGAATTGTTCTTTTGTGGTTGTTTTTCTAATAGCTTCTTTTTAATTTCCTTTCTAAATTCAACCTTAGTTTTAAATTGTGAATCAGTTGAACGAATGACTATCCTCATTTTCATGACTGTCATCAGATGAGTCCTAGAAGGACCCCTGGTAATTTTATGCATAGAAGAAAAAACTATGACAAGGCTGAAAGCATAGAAAATTAATCTTGGGGAATTTTAGTTATTCCTTTACATAGTTATTATAGTTTGAGATAAAAGGTGAAAAAGCAAATGCAGCAGAGAAAGAATGAGAGAATAGCTGAAGTCCCAGACCTAACTTACAATGACTAGCACTTTGTATATTTTTTTAAAAAATAGTCTAGAAGCATTTAAGTAGAAATATATCTTTACTACAGTTATCATCTGTAATTACAGTAAGAAGAATAAAAGGAAAGAAGGTTAGAGTTTTCTGCCATGTGGGAGAGATATCTTTCTATGCCTGCTGCATGGAATTTAGAATCATCAAGGAGAGAAAAACAATAGAAACAAGAGGAGAGGAAGAGAGGGTGAGTTGCCTCAAATGCAAGAGGAGAAGAGAAACAACTTCATCCAATAGGTTAGCAGCAAATGACAATTACTTTCGGTTGTAAAAGCACCCTTGTTTATCTTTATTTATCACTCTTCCATGCCTATCATCAACCTTCCTTTCAGTGATGTGTTACAGTATATCTAGCACAGGGGTTCCCTAAACTATGGCCCGGGGACCAGACTTGGCCCCCAATGCCAATTAATCCAGCCCACGAAGCCCTCGTCGCTCCTGGAAGCGGAAATAAACCACGCCTGTATGGGTGTTTTACTTCCGCTTCCAGGAGCGACGAGGGCTTTGTGGGCTGGATGAATTGGTGTTGGGAGCCAATCTGGGCCCCGAGCCATATTGACTGGCTTCCTGAACCACATGAACGGCCCGTAGTCCAAAGATTTTGGGCACCCCTGATCTAGCATGACAAAAATGTGTCCAAAATATGAGAGCTTGTGTTTCTTAATAATCAAATCTATTTATTTTCTTTTTCCTATCCAATGAAATACCGCTTCATTCTACTTGTCCAAGAAATGTGAAGGATTCTTTTCTACATCCACATTTCCAAAGCACTTATTCTGTTGAGCATCTCCTTTTTAATAGTGCAACCTTCCAATTCATTTTGCAGGACTGACTATATGCAATGTTTTTGCATCCTCAGTGTTAAAGCTGCATATAAACTACATGTTATTATTTTATTCAGCTTTATAAGGGTTGTTTATTTCTATATAGCAGTCTGTCCAGTTATAAATTAAATGCCCCAAGAACACACATATGTCTATGTGAATTGTTACACATAATATTTATATTGATACTAGCATATTTTGCCCGGCAGTGCCGGGCTTTGTAAAATTATGTTGGATAGTAAAGGGTTTCTTTTTTTTTCTTGAACCAATGGTGCTGGGCTGTTTTAAATGGTGTTGAAAGGTTTTGTGATTTTGTGGCTTCGAGGCGCTGCATCCACCTGTGGCAGACTTGCGCTCCCAGTGTGTGTTTTATTTTTATTTTTTGTGTGCTGGCTTCCTCAGTGCCGGGCTCTTTAAATTGGTTTTGGAAGGTTTTTGTTTTATGTTTATGCAAATTTTATTTTATTTTAATTTATTTCATGTAAAAAAAATAATTTAAAATTTAATTTTGGTTTTTTAAATCTTTATTTTTACGCATTTTTATTTTTTATTTTGTTTTTGGGGGGTTGGTTTTTTTGAGTGAAAAGTGATTTCTGATTTTTTCGGTATTTTTTGAGATTAGTGTGAATATTTTTGAATGCTTTGATAATTTATGTGATTAATTTGGGAATTAATCTTATTAGTTTCAATATTTTTGAATGTTTTTTTTCTTGTGGCCTCTGGGTGAGGGTGGTGAGCTTTTCTTCCTCTCTACAATTTTTCTCTTCTGTCCTCTGGGTGTCGCTTCTGGTAAGTATTTTCTTTATTTTCTCAGTTGAGTTCCGGTCATCATGGAGTGAAGATGTCTCCTGGTAAGCTCTCTGGTGTGATTTTTTTTTGGGGGGGTTGTGTTGGGTTTTTTTGGGGGGTGTCTTTGTGATGTTTTGTGGTTACTTTTTGGATGTTTTTGTGTTTCTTTTTGACTGTTTTTGTGACTGTTTTTGAATGTTTTTGCGTGTACTTTTTTTTGGGGGGTGGTCTTTTTTTTCGTGGGCCAGGCTCGATCCCTGGCCCGTGGAAAGAAAAGGGGGGGTGGTCTTTTTTTTTCATGGGCCAGGCTTGATCCCTGGCCTGTGGAAAGAAAAGGACAGGGGGTGTTGTTTTTTCCCGCAGGCCAGGCTCGATCCCTGGCCCGTTGAAAGAAAAGGGGGGTCTTTTTTTCCACGGGCCAGGCTCGATCCCTGGCCCATTGAAAGTAAGGGCAGTGGCGGCGGGGGGGGTTATTTTATTTTTCACATGCCGGCTGCCTCAGCATTCTGCGCGCTAATGATGCGCAGGACGCTGGGGCTTGTAGTTTTGCATGCGCGTGTTTGGTTACTGCAGTGGGTTTTTTCCTGCGGCTTTTTTTTTTAATTGGCCGCAGCGTGTTTCCGAATGTTCCTTTTGCCGCGCCGCTCAGCCTGATTGGCTCTGGTGCGGCGCAAAGAATGTTGGGAATTGAAGTTCCCTTCTTTTTGTTTGCGTCCGGGGGGCTCCTGCCCCCCGGCCAAAAATTTCAACCCGACAGTTACCTGCGAACCCCATTCGGGCAAGTGCACGGAGGCTCGGACAGGGCTAGTGGGGCCTGGTGCAACATCCTTTGTCACATTCCAATGGTTAACGCACCATTTTATAGGTAAAGATTAGTCTTATGTATCAATTCAATTCAATTTTAATGCATACCCCGCCCTACTCAGTGCAGGCCAACTCAGGGCGGCATTACAACATATTACAAAAGTTACAAAATACAATGTACAAGGTATAGATACAACAATAAACAAATAATAGTATAGCAAAAATACAAATTTGTACATATGACATCAAAGATACAGTATACAATATAAGTGAAACACATTATAGCAAAAATAAATTTGTAACATATAAACAGAAGATACAGTTTATACCTAACACCAATCGGGATCCTCAAATGGGGTCCAGGGTTCAACACTACCATGAAGTCCAATGGAGCCATGGCTCAACGCAGCCGGGCCAATGTCTCTTCCCTCCCTCGCTCTCACCGAGGTCAGGCAGTGGGTCCTGGCAATGGCAGCAGCGGTGTCAGCACCTCCACTTATTCTACCCTCCCCCCCAACCAGGTGGGGCTCCAGGGGGTGCAGTGGAGGTGCCAGTTGCATCTGTTCCTCATCCCCGAGCCGGTGGCAAGGGCTCGGGAAGAGGCAGCGGGTCCCAGTGGCAGCAGCAGCAGCATCGTCGCCTCCCCCTCTTCTAGCCCCCTGAGCAGGTGCAGTTCCAGGGGGTGGAGCGGAGGTGCTGGTCACACCTGTTCCTCATCGCCGAGCGGGTGGCAAGGGCTCGGGGAGAAGCAGTGGGTCCCGGCGACGGCAGCAGCCGTATCACTATTTTCTGGGGATTTGAGAGCATTGGTTAATTCTGACTATGAATATTACATGTTGAAAATAGTGGCAGTCTATCTGTTATATCAACAACATTTCATCTTTCCCTAAGGAGAGGTTTCAAAAAAGTTTTACTCAGGGCCAATTGGTAGTCTGGGATAAAACTGGACACACACACACACACCCCTTAGTAACTTTTTCAAACTTTCTTTATGAGACTGTGCACCCCTCTGCCACTGCACATGTGCCCCACCTACCAACTTTGTTGCTACATGGCTGTTTTTACCACAGCAGCAAATACTGTTTTAAGAGGAAATTAAAATGAAAATTTAACTGGGTTAAAAATTTGAGATTCAGTTAGGATGTGGGTGTAGTGCATGGAATTTGTGATTATCTGTCTTTATTATTTTCAATTGTTTAAAAAAAGAATCCTCAGGATTAATCATGAAGTTTCATTGCACCCTCATGTTGGGGCAAAAAAACCCAATTACATTTATAAACTAATGGGTTCTGAACTCTCTGCGACAAACCAGGAAAGGGACCTTGATATCCTGGTGGACAGCTCAATGAAGGTGTCAACCCAGTGTGCCTCAGCAGTGAAAAAAGAAAACTCAATGCTGGGAATCATTAGGAAGGGTATAGAAAATAAGTCAGCAAGTGTCATTTTGCCTCTTTATAAATCTATGGTGAGGCTCCATCTGGAATACTGTGTACAGTTCTGGTTGCCATACCTCCAGAAGGATATTATGGAGTTGGAAAAAGTGCAGAGGAGGGCAATCAAAATGATTAGGGGACTGGAACACCTTCATTACCATCTGAGGCTGCAACGGTTAGGCCTTTTCACTCTTGAACGACGGCGTCTAAGAGGTGACCTGATTGAAGTTTATAAAATCATGCACGGTGTGGACAAAGTAGATAAGGAAAAACTGCTTTCCCTATCGCATAACACTAGAACTGGGGGACACTCCATGAAACTTTTGGGTACTAGTTCTCAAACAAATAAGAGAAAATACTTTTTCACCCAGAGGATTACTGGTCTATGGAACTCCCTGCCAGAAGAAGTAGTGACAGCTGTCAGTCTTGACAGCTTTAAGAAAGGATTAGACAAGTTCATGGAGGACAAGGGTATCAATGGCTATAATTATGGATACTTAAGGACAACCTCGGGGTTGGAGAGATAGGCAGGATATCTCTCAATGCCATTTCCAGGGAATCCTAAGCAGGTGAAGGCATCTCCTTGGAAATACCCTGAAGCAAATGGTGAGCCACTGTGTGAGACAGAATGCTGGACTGGATGGGCTCCTGTGGCCTGTTCCAGCAAGGCTGTTCTTATGTTCTTATGTGCCAAAACAATAACTTGTTATTGTTAATTTGTAACTATAAGAATAAGGATGATGATGATGATGACAATGACGATGACGGTGACGACGACGATGATGATGATGATAATGATAATGATGCAGTGAAAATCATTGGGAACATCAAGTAGAGAAAGTTTTAGAGAATGAGAGAGTCACGATTCCGATCCTGTGGGACTTTAAAATCCAAACAAATAGACATCTGCCTCAAAAAAACACCTGATATTACTGTTGTGGAGAAGAAGAAAGTTTAGTTTATTGACATTGCTATACCAGGAGATGCACAAATTGAAGACAAACAACTGGAGAAAATCACAAAATATTGTGATCTGCAAATTGAAGTTGAGCATCTGTGGCGGAAGAAATCTGTTGTTGTTTTCATAGTGATCGGAGCCCTTGGATCAGGACCTAAAGGACTCCCTAGATATTTGGAAATTTTGGACTTATCTGAACATCCTAACTCTAAAAAAAAAGAAAGAAACTCTCCTGGGAACTTCATATATATTCAGATGTTACCTTAACAGCATTTAGATCCTTGGTTAAGAATTGAACTGTTAATTTTATTCCAGTCCTAGACTGTGAACCAAATGGTTGATTTGTATTATAATAATAATAATAATAATAATAATAATAATAATAATAATAATAATAATAATAATAATAATAATAATAATAATAATAATAATAATAATAATAATAATAATAATAATAATAATTTTTGTTGTTGTTGTTCAGTCGCACAGTCGATTCTGACCCTTTGCGACCCTATGGACCATTGTTCTCCAGGCGCCTCTGTCCTCCACCATCCCCCTCAGTCCTCCCAGTTCTGTGCCCATTGTGTCTACAATACCATCTATCCATCTCATCCTTGGCCTCCCCCTTCTTCTTTTGCCCTCCACCTTTCCCAACATCACGGCCTTCTCAAGTGAATCCTCCCTTCTCATTTGATGCCCAAAGTACTTTAGCCTCATCTTTACTATTTGGCCTTCCAATGAGCAGTCAGTGTTGATTTCTTCTAAGATTGACCTATTTGTTCTCCTCACTGTCCAGGGTACCCTCAAAACTCTCCTCCAACACCAGATTTCAAAGGCATCTATTCTTCTGCGTTCAGCTTTTCTAATTGTCCAGCTTTCACATCCGTACATTACCACTGGGAACACCATTGCTTTGACTATTCTAATTTTTGTTTTCAAGGTGATGTCTCTGCTTTTCACTATGTTCCCCAGGTTTCTCACACCTTGTCTCCCAAGAATCAGTCGCCTTTTTATTTCATGGCTGCAATCCCCATCTGCAGTGATCTTAGATCCTAAGAATGTAAAATCTGTCACTGCTTCTACTTCTTTCCCATCTATTTTCCAGGAACTGATCGGGCCTGTTGCCATTATCTTGGTTTTCTTGATATTGAGTCTCAAGCCAGCTTTTGCACTCTCTTCCTTCAATCAAATCAAGAGATTCTTTAGGTCTTCCTCACTTTCTGCCATTAGGGTGGTATCGTCTGCATATCTCAGATTGTTGATGTTTCTCCCAGCAATTTTTATCCCATATTAAGAACATAAGAACATAAGAACAGCCTTGCTGGAACAGGCCACAGCCCATCCAGTCCAGCATTCTGTCTCACACAGTGGCTCACCATTTCCTTCAGGGTATTCCCAAGGAGATGCCTTCACCTGCTTAGGATTCCCTGGAAATGGCATTGAGAGATATCCTGCCTATCTCTCCAACCCGGAGGTTGTCCTTAGGTAGCCATAATTATAGCCATTGATAGCCTTGTCCTCCATGAACTTGTCTAATCCTTTCTTAAAGCTGTCAAGACTGACAGCTGTCACCACTTCTTCTGGCAGGGAGTTCCATAGACCAGTAATCCTCTGGGTGAAAAAGTACTTTCTCTTATTTGTTTGAGAACTAGTACCCAAAAGTTTCATGGAGTGTCCCCTAGTTCTAGTGTTGTGCGATAGGGAAAACAGTTTTTCCTTATCCACTTTGTCCACACCGTGCATGATTTTATAAACTTCAATCAGGTCACCTCTTAGACGCCGTCGTTCAAGAGTGAAAAGGCCCAACCGTTGCAGCCTCAGATGGTAAGGAAGGTGTTCCAGTCCCCTAATCATTCTGGTTGCCCTCCTCTGTACTTTCTCCAACTCCATAATATCCTTCTGGAGGTATGGCGACCAGAACTGTACACAGTATTCCAGATGGGGCCTCACCATAGATTTATAAAGAGGCAAAATGACACTTGCTGACTTATTTTCTATACCCTTCCTAATGATCCCTAACATTGAGTTTGCTTTTTTCACTGCTGAGGCACACTGGGTTGACACCTTCATTGAGCTGTCCACCAGGACACCAAGGTCCCTTTCCTGGTTTGTCGCAGAGAGTTCAGACCCCATCAGTTTATAAATGTAATTGGGGTTTTTTGCCCCAACATGCATCACTCTGCACTTACTGATGTTGAAGCTCATTTGCCACTGTTTTGCCCACTCCCCCAGTGTCAAGAGATCCCTCTGGAGCTCTTCACAATCTCTCACAGTTTTCACTACCCTGTATAATTTAGTGTCGTCAGCAAATTTGGCTACCTTGCTTTTTACTCCTACCTCTAGATCATTTATGAAGAGGTTGAAAAGCAGGGGTCCCAGTACTGAACCCTGGGGGACCCCACTCTTTACTTCCCTCCACTTGGAGAAGTGTCCATTTAGTGCTACCCTCTGTTTCCTGTCCCTTAGCCAGTTGCTGATCCAGGACAAGACCTGTCCCTTTATTCCATGACTGGTAAGTTTATTCAAGAGCCTTTGGTGTGGGACCTTGTCAAAAGCCTTCTGAAAGTCCAGATAAACAATGTCAACTGGATCCCCCTTATCCACATGCTTGTTGACACTCTCAAAAAATTCCAGCAGATTAGTGAGGCATGATTTGCCCTTGCAAAAGCCATGTTGGCTCTCCTTTAGCAGCGCCTCCTCTTCTATGTACCTATTAATTCTATCTTTTAGGATGGTTTCCATCACTTTACCTGGGACACATGTCAAACTGACAGGCCGGTAATTTCCTGGATCACCCCTGGATCCTTTTTTGAAAATTGGTGTTACATTCGCTACCTTCCAGTCATCAGGCACAAAGCCTGATTTGAGGGAAAGATTATATATTTTGGCTAGGATATCAGCAATTTCATCTTTAAGTTCCCTGAGAACTCGTGGATGGATGCCATCTGGTCCTGGGGATTTGTTAGTGTTTAGCTTAACAAGACATGCAAGGACCTCCTCCCTGGTTATTTCTATCTTGCTTAATTCTTCGGTTTCCCTCCCTACGAAGATAGGTTCTGTTTTGGGCATGTGGTCTCTATCTTCTTCAGTGAATACTGAAGCAAAGAATTCATTGAGTCTCTCTGCAATCTCTGTTTCCTCTTTAATAACCCCTTGCCTTCCATTGTCATCTAATGGTCCAATGGCCTTCCTAGTTGGGTTCTTACTTCTAATGTACTTAAAGAAGTCTTTGTTATTCCTCTGAGTATTTTTAGCTATACGCTCCTCAAAGTCTTGCTTTGCTTTCCTGATTGTTGCCTTGCATTTGTTCTGCCAGAATTTATGTTTCTGCCTGCTGTCCTCATTTGGACAAGCCTTCCATCTTCTAAATGAGCTTTTCTTGCTCTTGATCACTTCCCGAACAGCTCCTGTAAGCCACATTGGAGTCCTCTTGGACCTGGCAGTGCCCTTTTTCCTTTTGGGTATGCATTCCAATTGGGCCTCTGTTATTGTTTTTGTAAACAGCCTCCATGCCACTTGGAGTGTTTGGACTCTCTCAATTTTCCCTTTCAGTTTCTTTTTTACTAGTTTCCTCATCTTTGGGAAATTTCCTTTTTGAAAATTTAAGGTCTCTGTGTTAGATTTTATCAGTGACTTGCGGTCTATGATCAAGTTAAACATAATTGAGTTGTGGTCACTGTTCCCTATTGGATCAGTCACATTAACATCTTGCACCAGATCCTGAGTATTACTCAGGATCAAGTCAAGGATTCTTGTACCTCTAGTTGGGTCTTCAACCATCTGTCCCAGGGAACAATCATTGAGCATATCTAGGAACTTTATCTCTTTATCATGTGCTGAACAACAGTTCACCCAGTCTATGTGAGGGTAATTGAAGTCCCCCATTATAACCAGGCTTCCCTTCCTGGATGCCTCCTTTACAACATTCTCCAACTGCCAGTCTCCCTCAAGAGTTTGGGTCGGAGGCCGATAGTATATGCCTACTGTTAGACCATCCTTGTGGCCTGGTACTCTTACCCACAGAGCTTCTAATGGTGACTCTAAATCACCTAGATATTCCAATTCATAAGATTTTATCACTTCTTTGACATACAAGAAGTATGTTTGCCCCTTCCTATCCTTCCTGTACAGTTTGTAGCCTGGGATAACTGTATCCCATTGGTTATCATCCGTCCACCAGGTTTCAGTGATTCCAATAATATCAATATTTTTATCTATTTCTAAGTATTCCAGCTCCCCTATTTTGTTCCGGAGGCTTCTGGCATTTGTATACAAGCATTTATATATGCATTTCTGACACAGTCTTTTGTGTCCAGTTGCATTGTTAGACTGCCTCTTGCATCCTTCTGCTAGAATGCTAGTGACTAGCTCCTTGCTCTGCTCAGTAATTTTTGCATCCTCCTCACTACTCAAGTACACACTTTCCCGAACCGGATGCTGCCCAGCTCCTGTCGGCTTTCCCCCAGTTATCAGTTTAAAAGCTGCTCTGCAGCCTTTTTGATGTTGAGTGCCAGCAATCTGGTCCCATCATGGCTTAAATGCAACCCATCCCTCCTGAACAGATTTGGCTTGTCCCAAAATGTTCTCCAGTTCCTGACAAATCTGAAGCCCTCCTCTCGACACCACCGCCTCATCCATGCATTGAGGCTTCTGAGCTCTGCCTGCCTGGTAGGTCCTGCGCGAGGGACAGGCAGCACTTCTGAAAATGCTACCTTGGAAGTCCGGGACTTCAATCTTCTTCCTAACAACCTAATTTTGGCTTCCAGGACAGACCGCTTGGCCTTCCCAACATCATTAGTACCAACGTGTACCATGACAACTGGCTCGTTCCCAGTTCTCTCTAACAATCTATCTAGATTTCTTGTGATGTCTGCAACTTTTGCACCTGGCAGGCAAGTCACCATACGGTTATCATGTGCATCACAAATCCATTTCTCTGTATTTCTAATTATTGAATCGCCTAGTACAAGGAGCCTCTCTCCTGCAATCTGTTCATCTACATGCACCTCATCAACCATATTAAGGGAGAGAACCTCAGTTTGTTCCTGATGTTCATCTTCCTGGATCTCATCAAGTGTGATGAAGGAGAGATCATCAGGTGGAACCAGCTGTTCCTCTGTGTGTTCCTCGTCAGGTGTGATAAGGGAAAGAGCCTCAAATTTATTCTGTAATTTCAGACTCTCAGAGTGATCCCCTACTCTTCTCCTCCTTTGAGTCACATTCCTCCAACCATCTCCCTCCTGAGTTAGTGAAGGGCCTTCTCCCTCAGAACTGTGCCCTGTCTCTTCTTTGTCCAGCATAGTCTGCTCCGCTCTGTCCAAGAACAGCTCAAGCTCCTTAATTTGTTGGTGGTTAGATATGCGGGCCTCTAGCTGCTGGACCTTCTCTTCTAGTAGTGCAACCAGCTTGCACTTGCTGCAAGTGTAGTTCTCCATGTGCTTTGGCAAGAACACAAACATGGCACAAGAATTGCAGGTAACTACAGCTGTTCCCTCAGAATCCATTTTAACAAGTGCAGTATTCTGGGCCTCAAAAATGTACACGTTTACTACCTTTCTACCTAGTAAGACTATATTCTTCTTATGTTCCTAGTTTGTAATCGCGCGCGGGCCTCTAAAGCAGCTCTACTCCAACTGCAAAACTTACCAGTGCTCACTTCCTTTGTTTGGCTCTCCTCAGCAGCAGCTCTGCTTAAGAGCACATGCAGATTCCTCCATCCCTGCATTGCGCATTATGTGCTCTGTGTATAAGTTGAATAAGCAGGGTGATAGAATGCAGCCTTGTCTTACTCCTTTTCCTATTCCAAACCACTCTGTCATTCCGTGTTCTGTCCTAACTGTTGCTTCTTGGTTCATGTACAGATTTCTCAGGAGGCATATGAGGTGCTCTGGTATTCCCATCTCTTTAATCACTTGCCACATCTTGTTGTGATCCACACAATCAAATGCCTTAGTGTAGTCAATAAAGCAAAAGTAAACTTGTTTCTGGTATTCCTTTGTTTTCTCCATGATCCAACGTATGTTGGCAATGTGGTCTCTAGTCCCCCTGCCTCTTCTGAAACCAGCCTGCACCTCTGGTAATTCTCTCTCCACATGCTGCTGAAGTCTATCCTGTATTATCTTGAGCATCACCTTGCTGGCGTGTGGGATGAGCGCAATTGTTCGATAATTTGAACATTCTTTGGCATTGCCCTTTTTTGAGATTGGAACATATACTGATCTTTTCCAGTCCTGTGGCCACTGTTTTGTTTTCCAAATCTGCTGACATATTGAATGCAGTAATTTGACGCCATCATCTTTTAGAGCTTTGAAAAATTCAACTGGGATACCATCATCTCCACTAGCTTTGTTGTTTGCAGTGCTCTTTAGGGCCTTTCTGACTTCACTCTCCAGGATGTCTGGCTCAAGTTCAATTTCTTCATCATTGTGACTATCAGGAGTGTTGAGGTCCTTTTTGTAGAGTTCCTCTGTGTACTCTTTCCATCTTTTCTTAATCTCTTCTGCATCAGCTAGCTCCTTTTGGTCTTTGTCCCTTATCATGGTCATTTTTGCTTTAAATGTTCCCTTGATTTCCCGGATTTTTTTGAAAAGGTCTCTGGTTCTGCCTCTTTTGTTGTTTTCCTCCATTTCTTTGCACTGTTCTTTTAGGTAGTTTTCCTTATCTCTCCTTGCTTTTCTTTGAAATTCTGTGTTCAAATGATTGTATTTTTTCCCTTTCTCCTTTGACTTTTGTGTTCCTTCTTTCCTCTGCTATTTTAAGAGCCTCGTCAGACAACCACTTTGCTTTCTTACTCTTCTTTTCTTTTGGTATGGTTTTCTTTGCTGCTTCCTGCATGATGTCCCTCATCATTGTCCATAATTCTTCTGGCACTCTATCTATTGAGTCTAAGCCATTGAATCTGTTCATCACCTCCACCGTGTATTCTTTAGGGATGCTGTCTAGGTGATATCTGTCTGGTCTCTTTGTTTTCCCTATTTTCTTTAGTCTAAGCCTGAATTTTGCAATCAGTAGGTTGTTATCTGAGCCACAGTCTGCTCCAGGTCTTGTTTTTGCTGACTGTATGGAGGTTCTCCATCTTTGGCTGCAGAGTATGTAGTCAATCTGGTTTCGGTGTTGGCCATCTGGTGATGTCCATGTGTAAAGTCGCCTCTTGTGTTGCTGGAAGAGAGTGTTTGCTATGACCAGTGCGTTCTCTTGGCTGAACTCTATCAATCTTTGCCCTGCTTCATTCTGTGTTCCAAGACCAAACTTGCCTGTTATTCCCTCCACTTTTTGATTGCCTACTTTGGCATTCCAGTCTCCTAAAATAATTTGGACATCATTTCTTGGTATCTGTTCTATGAGGTGTTGTAAGTCATCATAGAACATGATGATGATGATGATGATGATGATGATGATGATGATGATGATGATGATGATGATGATGATGATGATGATGATGATGATGATGATGATGATGATGATGATGATGATGATGATGAGAGTGAATCATTTCCTTGGCAGTGTGCCTGGTAATAATAATTTTGTGTCAGAAATTATTTTGGGTTGAAAGGGTTTTTGCAGAGGAAACTCTGCTCAGGAAATGCCCAAATAAGACTCCATTCGTGTCCCCAAGAGCTGGGACAGACATGGGCACTCAATCCGTCATGCAGCACCCGGGTCTCGAACTGCCAACCTGCCAGCCTTCCAGCTAACTCATTAGCACCAAAGCTCTGACAAGTCTATCTGGGTGAAGTGTGTTACAATAGCCTCTTTTCTTTTCTTTTCTTTTTGAGGGGAAGACAAAAGAGAGAAATGAATAAGTTGAGTGGAAAGGAGCATGGAAAAGAAAACTAAGTGTTGATATGTGGTGTGGGTTTGGGAGGGGGAAGAGTGAATCCCAAAAGCAAAGAGAAATTAAAGTAGCAGTTCAGAGGAGGAAACATAGCCAAAAAACTGACTAGCCCTTGAGAACATTTGGCTTTCATATTTCTACTGGATTTGTAACCATCCTGAAGATGGTGAGCTTGTCAACCTTTCATATGGTTTTGACCCAAGTACAGCCTATTCAGTGAGCTCTGCTTCACACACCTCTTGGCAGAGGTCCAGAACAGAACTGTCAGGCGATAATAGGCTTCTGTCACACAGCTTCACTGCTGTGTAGATGAGGACAAAGATTGACAGGAAAAGATTACTACTTGCTGAGTCCAGGAGTATAAAAGTGATGATTAGAATATAAAGTAGAAATCTGCAAAGAAGCTCACTCATTCTCTGAGCATCTTTTTTTCTAATAACACATAGTTGTGTGAGATTCTGATCTAAAGGGCAGTGTGGTTTCAGGCATGTTCAGCCCAGTACTCAGACAGACAATGGCCTTGTGTGCTAAGCAGAGCATTTAAAAAATGAGACAGCCTTAAGCAATCCCATTTCCAGAGATTTTTATCTAGGAAAAACCTTAGTTCTTCAGGAATCAAAAGAGCAAGCCTATCTTTGAGTTGTTACCATTGGGCAGGATAAGAGCCCTGCTAAAATTTTCTGCTCTGGCAAAACGCAACATTACACCATTGTGGTGGATGGATTCATATCAGGATAGCAGAATTTTTGTGCCAGTTGCATGGAACGTCTGCAATAACCACTGTACTGTTATTGATATAGGAGCCCTGGTGGCACAGTGGTTAACCTGCTGTCCTGCAACCAAAAGGTTGTGAGTTCGATCCTGACCAGGATTCATGGTTGACTCAACCTTCCAGCCTTTCAAGGTCGGTCAATGAGTACCCAGAATGTTGGAAGTAAAATGCTAATTAATTTGTGAACTGCCCAGCGCTATGGGGTGGTATATAAGTGTGATTGCTTTGCTTTGCCTTATACTGATCAACCACTGCTAGTGCAAGAGGCATTCCTAATACAAAGGAAAGACAGGGATGTAGACAATTGGCACAGGGGATCCGGCAAGTACACTGTGGAACAGTGTTCCCATTCAAAATAGCATTAGTGCCCCAAAAGCTCACCCTTAAGATTCTCAAGGCTTTTTCATGACAAACAGCTGTTTTATGTCTCATGTTATAAATTGTGCTATGTATCATGTTTCCTCTTTAGTTCCATTCAATTTGTTAAATAGATGGTCTCCAGCATGCATCCAAGTGATTGAGGATTGTCCGTAATCTCACATTCACCTACTGTCAAAGGGGATGAGGACATCTTTTATGTAAAAGCCCAGAGGGAGGGGGGTTGAAGCTGCATCCTTAGCCATACTGCTCACTTTTTAAAAGATAAGGTTTAGCATAATTGCAAAGCTCTGGTGCATTCACATTTTTAAAATGTGCACAGTGAAAACTCAAGTGACTTGGATAAAATAGAATTTGATTATTCCTGAATATTTTTAATTTAGTGGCCCTACATTTTCATTTATTCAAAGGCATCTGTTTTTCAGCATCGATTCCATCAGTATTTACAAATTAGATGTTTTATCTAGAATATGACTAGCAAAACTGGCAGGATAAGAAATTTCTCCCTTTTTTTGAAAGATAATATTGTAATGTAGACAGAAAGGATTACTATCAAAAAGATAAACTACTGAAGAACATTAGACTTGAAGAGATGACAGAAACAAAACAGAAATGAGAACAACAATTTAGTATAACAGTATCAGACAAACAGTGGGCATATATTCAAGCCAGGAAATATTAGATGTAAAGTAATGTCAGAGATTGTTTTGATAAGATGTGGCCCAGAAAAACATTTATTCTTAAAAGCAATGAATTAGCTGTCAAATATGATAGTTAAAGCCAGTCAACCTGCTAACTGCAAGGGGGGTGGGGGGAGGCAGCAGAAGGAAGGACTGCCAAATGTGGAAGTAGGCACTTCCTGTGTTTTTTGCTGCTAGGCAGAGAAGTATGAGGGGCCTTGAGCCCAGGTCTCACTAGGCAGTGAGTTTCAGAATGGGAGGAGGAAACACAGACATCATCCATTCCTAATTTTTTAATTTAATTTAATTTAATTTCCAATTTGTATAGCCGCCCAACTTGGAACGACTCTGGGCAGCTTGCAACATTAAAATCAGTACTACAATCTAAAAACTTAAAACCAGTAAAAAAAAAATTACAAATACAATAAGAAATTACCACAACAGCTAAAAAGAGTGAGGGAGTGATATTACTATATCAGCCAGCAGGCGGGGGTCACTGTGTCCCCAGTGCCCCACACTTGCTTTGCCAGCCAGGTTTTTAGTTCTTTCCTGAAGGGCAGCAACTCCATCTGGAGTTGTAGCTCAATTGGCAGGAGGTTCCATAGGGCCGGAGCAGACACAGAGAAGGCCCTCTTTCTTGTGCTAGAGAGGCGAGCCTCTGTAGCAGATGGAACAATAGGAGAGCCTCTCCAGTCTGCTCTGGTGAGACCGATAGATGTTCTCAGGGTGACACGGTCTCTTAAGAATCCTGGCCCACTACCATGTAGGACTTTAAAGGACATTACCAGCACCTTGAATTGCACCCAGAGCCACACCAGTAACCATTGCAGCTCCCGAAGCAGTGGTGAGGCATGGGCGTAACATCCGCACCCCATCACCACCAGGGCAGCTGCATTCTGGACCAGTTGCAGCCTCTGAATGGCCATCAAGGGCAGCCCCAAGGGCAGCACATTAAAATAGTCCAGTCTGGAGGTGACCAGAGCATGCGTGACCATGAGCAAGGAGTCCCGATCTAGGAGTGTCGAGAGGAGGGCTTCAGATTTGTCAGGAACTGGAGGACATTTTGGGACAAGCCAAATCTGTTCAGGAGGGATGGGTTGCATTTGAACCATGATGGGACCAGATTGCTGGCACTCAACATCAAAAAAGCTGCAGAGCAGCTTTTAAACTGATAACTGGGGGAAAGCCGACAGGAGCTGGAAAGCATCCGGTTCGGGAAAGTGTGTACTTGAGTAGTGAGGAGGATGCAAAAATTACTGAGCAGAGCAAGGAGCTAGTCACCAGCACTCTAGCAGAAGGATGCAAGAGGCAGTCTAACAATGCAACTGGACTCAAAAGACTGTATCAGGAAAGCATATATAAATGCTTGTATACAAATGCCAGAAGCCTCCAGAACAAAATAGGGGAGCTGGAATACTTAGCAATAGATAAGAATATTGATATTGTTGGTATCACTGAAACCTGGTGGACGGATGATAACCAATGGGATACAGTTATCCCAGGCTACAACCTGTACAAGAAGGATAGGAAGGGGCAAACGGGAGGTGGTGTAGCCTTGTATGTCAAAGAAGTGATAAAATCGTATGAATTGGAATATCTAGGTGATTTGGAGTCACCATTAGAAGCTCTGTGGGTAAGAGTACCAGGCCACAAGGATGGTCTAACAGTAGGCATATACTATCGGCCTCCGACCCAAACTCTTGAGGGAGACTGGCAGTTGGAGAATGTTGTAAAGGAGGTATCCAAGAAGGGAAGCCTGGTTATAATGGGGGACTTCAATTACCCTCACATAGACTGGGTGAACTGTTGTTCAGCACATGCTAAAGAGATAAAGTTCCTAGATATGCTAAATTATTGTTCCCTGGGACAGATGGTTGAAGACCCAACTAGAGGTACAAGAATCCTTGACTGGTGCAAGATGTTAATGTGACTGTTCCAATAGGGAACAGTGACCACAACTCAATTATGTTTAACTTGAACATAGACTGCAAGTCACTGATAAAATCTAACACAGAGACCTTAAATTTTCAAAAAGGAAATTTCGCAAAGATGAGGAAACTAGTAAAAAAAGAAGCTGAAAGGGAAAATTGAGAGAGTCCAAACACTCCAAGAGGCATGGACGCTGTTTAAAAAACAATAACAGAGGCCCAATTGGAATGCATACCCAAAAGGAAAAAGGGCACTGCCAGGTCCAAGAAGACTTCGATGTGGCTTACAGGAGCTGTTCGGGAAGTGATCAAGAGCAAGAAAAGCTCATTTAGAAGATGGAAGGCTTGTCCGAATGAGGACAGCAGGCAGAAACATAAATTCTGGCAGAACAAATGCAAGGCAACAATCAGGAAAGCAAAGCAAGGCTTTGAGGAGCATATAGCTAAAAATACTCAGAGAAATAACAAAGACTTCTTTAAGTACATTAGAAGTAAGAACCCAACTAGGAAGGCCATTGGACCATTAGATGACAATGGAAGGCAAGGGGTTATTAAAGAGGAAACAGAGATTGCAGAGAGACTCAATGAATTCTTTGCTTCAGTATTCACTGAAGAAGACAGAGACCAGATGCCCAAAACAGAGCCTATCTTCGTAGGGCGGGAAAGCGAAGAATTAAGCAAGATAGAAATAACCAGGGAGGAGGTCCTTGCATGTCTTGTTAAGCTAAACACTAACAAATCACCAGGACCAGATGGCATCCATCCACGAGTTCTCCAGGGAACTTAAAGATGAAATTGCTGATCTCCTAGCCAAAATATATAATCTTTCCCTCAAATCAGGCTTTGTGCCTGATGACTGGAAGGTAGCGAATGTAACACCAATTTTCAAAAAAGGATCCAGGGGTGATCCAGGAAATTACCGACCTGTCAGTTTGACCTGTGTCCCAGGTAAAGTGATGGAAACCATCCTAAAAGATAGAATTAATAGGCACATAGAAGAGAAGGCGCTGCTAAAGGAAAGCCAACATGGCTTTTGCAAGGGCAAATCATGCCTCACTAATTTGTTGGAATTTTTTGAGAGTGTCAACAAGCATGTGGATAAGTGGGATCCAGTTGACATTGTTTATCTGGACTTTCAGAAGGCTTTTGACAACGTCCTACACCAAAGGCTCTTGAATAAACTTACCAGTCATGGAATAAAAGGACAGGTCTTGTTCTGGATCAGCAACTGGCTAAGGGACAGGAAACAGAGGGTAGCACTAAATGGACACTTCTCCAAGTGGAGGGAAATAAAGAGTGGGGTCCCCCAAGGTTCAGTACTGGGACCCCTGCTTTTCAACCTCTTCATAAATGATCTAGAGGTAGGAGTAAAAAGCAAGGTAGCCAAATTTGCTGATGACACTAAATTATACAGGGTAGTGAAAACTGTGAGAGATTGTGAGGAGCTCCAGAGGGATCTCTTGACACTGGGTGAGTGGGCAAAAGAGTGGCAAATGAGCTTCAACATTAGTAAGAACAGAGTGATGCATGTTGGGGCAAAAAAACCCAATTACATTTATAAACTGATGGGGTCTGAACTCTCTGCGACAAACCAGGAAAGGGACCTTAGTGTCCTGGTGGACAACTCAATGAAGGTGTCAACCCAGTGTGCCTCAGCAGTGAAAAAAGCAAACTCAATGCTAGGGATCATTAGGAAGGGTATAGAAAATAAGTCAGCAAGTGTCATTTTGCCTCTTTATAAATCTACTAGCAGAGATTGCCTGGCGTTGCCGGGCTGTTTAAAATGAGGGTTTTTAATGGACCATTAGAAAGGCTGAGCGAAGAAAAATAGATGCCTTTGAGATGAGGTGCTGGAGGAGAGTTATGAGAGTCCCTTGGACAGCGAGAAGAACAAACAGGTCAATAGTAGAAGAGATTAGCCCTGAGTGCTCATTATAAGGTCAAATAGTAAAGATGAAGCTGAAGTATTTTGGACATCAAATGAGAAGAGAGGATTCACTTGAGAAGGCCTTAATGCTGGGGAAGGTGGTGGGCAAAAGAAGCTGTGTGTGTGTGTGTGTGAGAGAGAGAGAGAGAGAGAGAGAGAGAGAGAGAGAGAGAAGCTCTGTGTGTGTGTGTGTGTGAGAGAGAGAGAGCTCATTAGGGAAAGGAGCAGAAGAGGAATATGTGAGAGTGTGTGTGTGAGAGAGAGAGAGAGAGAAAGAGAAGCTGTGTGTGTGAGAGAGAGAGAGAGAAAGAGAAGCTGTGTGTGAGAGGGAGAGAGAGAGAAAGAGAAGCTCTGTGTGTGTGTGAGAGAGAGAGAAGCTGTGTGTGTGTGTGTGTGTGTGAGAGAGAGAGAGAGAGAGAGCTCATTAGGGAAAGGAGCAGAAGAGGAATATGTGAGAGAGTGTGTGTGTGTGAGAGAGAGAAAGAGAAGCTGTGTGTGAGAGAGAGAGAGAGAAGCTGTGTGAGTGTGTGTGAGAGAGAGAAAGAGAAGCTGTGTGAGAGAGAGAAAGAGAAGCTGTGTGTGTGTGTGAGAGAGAGAGAGAAGCTGTGTGTGTGTGAGAGAGAGAGAAGCTGTGTGTGTGTGTGAGAGAGAGAGAAAAACTGTGTGTGTGAGAGAGAGAGAAAGAGAAGCTGTGTGTGTGTGTGAGAGAGAGAGAAGCTGTGTGACAGAGAGAGAGAAAGAGAAGCTGTGTGTGAGAGAGAAAGAGAAGCTGTGTGTGTGTGTGTGAGAGAGAGAAGCTGTGTGTGTGTGAGAGAGAGAAGCTGTGTGTGTGTGTGAGAGAGAGAGAGAGAAACTGTGTGTGTGTGTGAGAGAGAGAGAGAGAAGCTGTGTGTGTGTGAGAGAGAGAGAAGCTGTATGACAGAGAGAGAGAAAGAGAAGCTGTGTGAGAGAGAGAGAAAGAGAAGCTGTGTGTGTGTGTGAGAGAGAGAGAGAAAGAGAAGCTGTGTGTGTGAGAGAGAGAGAAGCTGTGTGTGTGTGAGAGAGAGAAGCTGTGAGTGTGTGTGAGAGAGAAAGAGAAGCTGTGCGTGAGAGAGAGAAAGAGAAGCTGAGAGAGAGAGAGAAGCTGTGTGTGTGAGAGAGAGAAAGAGAAGCTGTGTGTGTGTGAGAAAGAGAGAGAGAGAAGCTGTGTGTGTGTGTGAGAGAGAGAGAAGCTATCTGTGTGTGTGAGAGAGAGAGAAGCTGTGTGTGTGAGAGAGAGAAAGAGAAGCTGTGTGAGAGAGAGAGAGAGAAAGAGAAGCTGTGTGTGGGAGAGAGAGAGAGAAAGAGAAGCTGTGTGTGTGTGAGAGAGAGAGAGAGAAGCTGTGTGTGTGAGAGAGAGAGAAAGAGAAGCTGTGAGAGGGAGGGAGAGAGAGAGAAGCTGTGTGTGTGAGAGAGAAAGAGAAGCTGTGTTTGTGTGAGAGAGAGAGAGAGAAAAGCTGTGAGAGAGAGAGAAGCTGTGTGAGAGAGAGAGAGAAAGAGAAGCTGTGTGTGAGAGAGAGAGAGAAAGAGAAGCTGTGAGTGTGTGTGTGTGTGTGTGAGAGAGAGAGAGGGGGGGCTGGCTTCCCTGGCTGGCTCGAGGTAAGGAAGCCAGCCGGGGGGGGGGTTGGCTTCCCTTACCATTGGCTGCCTTGCGGCCTGCGGTAAGGAAGCCCAGCAGGGGTGGCCTTCCCTTACCGTTGGCTGCCTTGCGGCCTGCGGTAAGGAAGCCCAGCGGCGGGGCTTCCCTTACTGTGGGCTGCCTTGCGGCCCGCGGTAAGGAAGCCCAGCGGGGGGGCTTCCCTTACCATGGGCTGCCTTGTGGCCCGTGGTAAGGAAGCCCAGTGGGGGGTGGGCTTCCCTTACTGTGGGCTGCCTTGTGGCCCGCGGTAAGGAAGCCCAGTGGCGGGGGGGTGGGCTTCCCTTACCGTGGGCTTCCTTGCAGCCCGCAGTAAGGAAGCCCAGCGGTGGGTGCGTGTGTGTGGGCTTCCCTTACCGTGGGCTGCCTTGCGGCCCGCGGTAAGGAAGCCCAGCGGGGGGGCTTTACTTACCGGGGGCTGGCTTCCCTGGGTCGCTTTCTCAGAGTTCTGCATGCTCACGGCGCGCAGGACACTGGGGATTGTATTTTTTCTTTTTTGCTTTCCCTTTGTGCTTCTTTTCTTTTGTGCGGCTCATTTTTGATTGGCCACGTCGCGTTTCCCCACCTTCTTTGTACTCCCGCCTCTCAGCCTGATTGGCTGTGGTGCAGCGCAGCGCAAAGAACGTTGGGAAATGAAGTTGTTTCCCTTTTTCACGTTTGTGGGGCTGTTGCCCCACTGCCGCTTTACTTAATCTTTTGTTGACCTGCGGACCCAGTCTGCCCGTGTTCCCGAAGGGTGAGTGCAGGCAAGTAGGGCCAGCCGTAGGAACCTATTGCAAGTTCTAACGGTTAACCCTTGGTTTTATAGGTTAAGATGGTGAGGCCCCATCTGGAATACTGTGTACAGTTCTGGTCGCCATACCTCCAGAAGGATATTATGGAGTTGGAGAAAGTGCAGAAGAGGGCAACCAGAATGATTAGGGGACTGGGACACCTTCCTTACCATCTGAGGCTGCAACGGTTGGGCCTTTTCACTCTTGAACGACGGCGTCTAAGAGGTGACCTGATTGAAGTTTATAAAATCATGCACGGTGTAGACAAAGTAGATAAGGAAAAACTGTTTTCCCTATCACACAACACTAGAACTAGAGGACACTCAATGAAACTTTTGGGTACTAGTTCTCAAACAAATAAGAGAAAGTACTTTTTCACCCAGAGGATTACTGGTCTATAATACTCCCTGCCAGAAGAAGTGGTGGCAGCTGTCAGTCTTGACAGCTTTAAGAAAGGATTAGACAAGTTCATGGAGGACAAGGGTATCAATGGCTATAATTATGGATACCTAAGGACAACCTCGGGGTTGGAGAGATAGGCAGGATATCTCTCAATGCCATTTCCAGGGAATCCTAAGCAGATGAGGGCATCTCCTTGGGAATACCCTGAAGGAAATGGTGAGCCACTGTGTGAGACAGAATGCTGGACTGGATGGGCTGTGGCCTGTTCCAGCAAGGCTGTTCTTATGTTCTTATGAGTGGGCGTAACTAGCGTATGACACAAAGTTGTGCAAAAGCCCTCCTGGCCATGACTGCCACCTGCTCATTGAGCAGGAGTCACAAGTCCAGGAGGACCCTCAGATTACGCACTGGGTCTGTTTGTGGTAAGATAGCCCCATCCAGAACCAAAGATGGTAGCTCCCGAGATCACGAGGCCCCTAACCCATAGCCACTCAGTCTTGCTGGGATTCAGATGAAGCCTGTTGTCCCCCACCCAGACCCCAACAGCCTCCAGACACCCGGATAGGACTCCGACTGCATTGCTTGGGTCACCACAGGCCGAGATATAAAGGTATAAAACCAGGCTTCTCACAACATAAACTGCCCACTCTGGCCAAAACATGGTCAGCTATCTACAGAATAATGAGCAGTGGCTCAGTTGTTAAACTCACCTTGTTAGCTGAAAGGGTGGCAAGTCGGCAGTTCGAGACACAGGTACTGCATAACGGATTGAGCGCTCGTCTCTCACAGCTCTTTGGGACATGAAAGGAGCCTCATTTGGGCATTCCCTGAGTGGAGTTTCTTCCGCAAAAAATCTTTTCAATCCAGAACAATGTCTGACATGAAATTATTATTACCAGGCACACCACCAAAGATATTATTCACTCTCTATTTTATAAACAATGTGATAAGACTATGTCTTTTAAATTAATTTGCTCATTCTGTTAGCATTTTGTAGAACTGTTCTGTTCTGTCTTGTTTAAAGCAAGCTTTCTTTTTGTACTTTAAAAATTTTAAGCCTTTTATTCTCAGACATGTAGGCTGTTAAACTGTTGTGATTAAAGAACTTCTGTTACTTTTCTCTTGATTGTAAAACTGAAATGACGTACTGTCAAATAGTGAATAAACTAATGTTCTCTTGTGTGTTTCCTCTCAGTTTTTCCCCCCAGAAGAGTGCCCTACTGGCTCTCACAAGTGGCAGACTGTAGAATGATTACACGATATATTATTCTTTCTGTTAGTAATTATTTAAGTGCATTATCACTGCAATTGCTATTATTGATTAATTTTGTAATTCTGAAGTGTGACCCAATGTATTATAGTGGTGAAGTTACAAATCTTTGTTAATTTGTTTTGCTGATAGAGATGTTAAGTAATTTGGTTACGCCTTTGCCAAGCTATTAACTACATTATAAATTCATATACAGTGGACCCTCGAATAACGACGTTACTTGGTTCCCCAAGTACCATCAAAAATGTCATTATTCAAATAAAGATGGTATTTTTACTGTCGTTATTCGAATAATGACTTTTTTGTCATTATTTGAATAATTACATTGGGAACATCGTAACGTCGTTAATCGAAAATGACGCTATTCGAATGCGTTGTTAATCAAGGGTCCACTGTATTCCTGCTATAATTAGAGTTAAGTCTTATACTTACTCTATAAGCAAGCCGTATAAGTAATGAGTACTCACTAATATTTCATTTCTGTTGTTTTTCATTTATGTGAAGCTTTGTACCTCAGTTAAGTAATTCAATTAAGTTACTCATATTTACTTTGTTAAGTAATTACATACAGTATTTCTTTTGCTGTTACTAAGCATATTAATCATTTTGTATTCTATTTATTAAGCAATAGGTTTTTACTACGGTTGTCATCAGTCGTTTATGAGTTCCTAGTTTGAACCAGCCATTTAAATCACATTTACTCACTTTTACTTGGTTGAACAACTATTAATAAGTACAGTGTTCCTTTCAGTATTGTTTTGCCAACTATATGAAACTTTGTTTAGAAATATTTAATTAAACCATTTATACTTGCATATATTCATTGATATTCATGCTAAATACGTGTTAAAAACTACATTGTCTTTGTTGTTTTCATTTCCTCTCAATAATTATTAAAGGGGAGTACACCTGAAAACCTTATGCAGAGATGCTGGAATATAAATTTTCTGGAGGGATCTGGGTTTTTGGCAAAAAAACAACAACATAGAAGCTCTTTGGCCTGGATTTGTCCCAATGTAGAGAATCCTCTTTTTCTGGCTGAATAGATGCTTCCTTGACCATAATTCAAACAGTAACTTTATCAGAGCCTTTGACCAATTTGATATAACATAAAAGGTACTTCCTTCTCTCACAGAAAACAAACAAGGAGCAGAAATGTATTTGATACTGTCCATCCTGTTCTGAAATGAAAAATACTTTCAACAGTGCTGGAGGTACACAGAGTTAAACAGGCACCACTTTGCTTTACATCTGATCAATCTATTTCTGGGCTGATATGGGATCCACAAGCTCAGCAGGGGACTTTTATTCACAGTATTAAGTTTGCAAATTGAACTTTTTTTAAAAAAATAATGGACGAGGGGGTGTTTGATAGCGGCATCTATCATTCCAGTGCTCTTGTGTGGCATAATTCTGTGCTCGCTGTGGAGTCATTTAAATGAAATAATTATAATCCTGTCTGAAAACAGAGGGGTTTCCAACTTCCCTGGGTTTGGATAATAGCAAAAAGCCAACGAAGCATTCAGAATGAGAAATAATCTGTCTGGCCATCCTTCTGTAAGACAAGAGTCTACAAGTTTGTTATCTCTCTCAAGTGAGTCCATATTTCATTCTGTTTACTTAAGACAATCTTTAAATATTAGATTATTACAAATTTCCATACCATTTGAATTCCAGGTATATTGTTATTGCTTTCAGTTGGTTCTTATCCAAAGCCCAAAGGAAAAGCAAGAAAGATTGATTACTTTGGATCAAACTGATCTTCAGGAAAATGCAACTTGCCTGCCAATAGCCCGTTTTTCCTCATGCAACATGATTTCAAAGTATGCTGCTCCAAAAAATGAAGGGAACACCTAAACAACACAATGTAACCCCAAATCAATCACACTTCTGTGAAATCAAACTGTCCACCCTGGTAGCAACACCAACTGACAATCAATTCCACATGCTGTTGTGCAAATGGAAGAGACAACAGGTGGGCATCAGAGGCAATTAGCAAGGCGTCCCCAATAAAGGTGTGGTTCAGCAGGAGGTGACCACAGACCACTTCTCAGTTCCTTTGCTTTCTGTCTGGTGGTTTGGTCACTGTTGAATGCTGGCGGTGCCTTCACAATAGTGGTAGCATGAGACGGAGCCTACAACCCACACAAGTGGCTCAGGTAGTGCAGCTCATCCAGGATGGCACATCAATGCGAGCTGTGGCACGAAGGTTTGCTGTGTCTGCCAGCATTGTGTCAAGAGCATGAAGGCGCTACCAGGAGACAGGCCGGTACATCAGGAGACATGGAGGAGGCCATAGGAGGGCAACAACCCAGCAGCAGGACCGCTACCTCCGCCTTTGTGCAAGGAGGAACAGGTGGAGCACTGCCAGAGACCTGCAAAATGACCTCCAGCGGGCCACCAACATGCATGTGTCTGCTCAAACGGTCAGGAACAGACTCCATGAGGGTGGTATGAGGGCCCGACAACCACAGGTGGGGGTTGTGTTCACAGCCCAACACCATGCAAGACATTTGGCATTTGCCAGAGAACACCAAGATTGGCAGGTTCGCCACTGGCACCCTGTGCTGCTCACAGATGAAAGCAGGTTCACACTGAGCACATGTGACAGACGTGTCAGCATCTGGAGACGCCGTTATGCTGCCTGCAACATCTTCCAGCATGATCTGTTTGGTGGTAGGTCAGTAATGGTGTGGTGTGGCATTTCCCTGGAGGACCGCACAGCTCTCCATGTGCTCGCCGGAGGTAGCCTGACTGCCATTAGCTACCAAGATGAGATCCTCAGACCCCTTGTGAGACCATATGCTGGTGCGGTTGGCCCTGGGTTCCTCCTAATGCACGATAATGCTAGACCTCATGTGGCTGGAGTGTGTAAGCAGTTCCTGCAAGATGAAGGCATTGATGCTTTGGACTGGCCCGCCCATTCCCCAGACCTGAATCAGATTGAGCACATCTGGGACATCATGTCTCGCTCCATCCACCAATGCCACATTGCACCACAGACTGTCCAGGAGTTGGGGGTTGCTTTAGTCCAGGTGTGGGAGGAGATCTCTCAGGAGACCATCCACCACCTCATCAGGATCATGCCCAGGCATTGTAGGGAGGTCATACAGGCACGTGGAGGCCGCACACACTACTGAGCCTCATTTTGACTTGATTTAAGGACATTACATCACAGTTGGATCAGCCTGTAGTGTTTTCTTCCACTGTCACTCTGAGTGTAACTCCAAATCCAGACCTCTATGGGTTGAGGGATTTGATGCCCATTGTTAAGTTTTGTGTGATTTTGTTGTCAGCACATTCGACTACAGTATGTGAACAACAATAGGAATACAGTATTTCAGTCATTCAGATCGTGGGATGCCTTATTTTTGTGTGCCCTTTATTTATTTTTTTAGCAGTATAGATATTAGTATGGACAATCAGACTTGCAAATGAAGCTTGTGTTTATATGTCCGCTGACCAGTCAGAAAACACATGCTGGAATGCAGAGTATGAAGCTGAGGGAAAGCACATCACATGGCAGACACATGTCTTAAAGAAACTCCATTTCTAACATCATACTAACTATGTCTTACAATTTGATTGTCACACTGAGTATGACCAGTTTCAGAAAGGCTTCCAATGTGATTGGAATGTGATTTAATCCATTGGATAGGTCTCTAGAGCTGCCTTCTGATTTTCATAGGCTTTAGAGCAAGCCTATTCCTCTGAGACTTTTCCCAAATAAGGTATTACAAAAATAGCACATTGTTTATTGATACCTATATTGCTTGTTGATATCTTATTGTCTAATTCATCCCCTGTTCTAGTTTCTTGAGATCTGGAAAAGCAATGGAGAAGTCAGACTGGGGATTGTGTCAAATTTCCATGGGCAATTGGCCATTTCTATTCTAATAGGTGCTATCATTATACTTATTAGCCATGTTTAGGAGCTGCCTTTCCCCTAGCAGCTTTTCCTGGCAACCTAATGTAAATGAGAGCACAGTTTCTGGGAGAAATATTGCATGTGTTAGTGGAGAGAAACCTAGGGAACATAGTTAAAAGTAGAGACATCACCTTGCAAACAAAAATTTGCATAGTCAAAGCAATGGTATTCCCAGTCGTAATGTATGGTCGGCCTTGTGTTGAGTGGGCGGGATATAAATTGAATAAATAAATAAATAAATAAATAAATAAATAAATGGTTGTGAGAGCTGGACCATTAGGAAACCTGAGTCCAGAAGAATAGATGCCTTTGAGATGTGGTGTTGAAGGAGAGTTTTGAGAGTCCCCTGGCCTGCGAGGAGTACAAATAGGTCAATCTTAAAAGAAATCAACACTGACTGCTCCTTGGAAGGTCAAATAGTAAAGAGGAAGCTAAAGTACTTTGGACATCAAATGAGAAGAGAGGATTCACTTGAGAAAGCCTTGATGCTGGGAAGGGTGGAGGGCAAAAGAAGAAGGGGGTGGCCAAAAATGAGATGGCTAGATGGTATTGTAGATGCAGTGGGTACAGAGCTGGGTGGGTTGAGGAGGATGGTGGAGGACCGAAGTGCTTGGAGGGTGGTGGTCCATGGGGTCACAAAGGATCAGAATCGACTGTGTGACTGAACAACAAAAAAGTGGAGAGGCCCATAACAACAGCTACAGTCACTTCTTTGATAAGAGCAGCATTTCCTGTAACCAGAAAAATGGCTGTAGAAAAATCCTTATTTTCAGCCTAACCTTTTTTCCATATGGTTACATGTCCATGCATTCAGTGACACAGAAATTATATGAAAATTGCAGCTCAATCCGCGAGTATGTGCTCCAAGATTATTATTTTCATACAATGGCTCATAATTCCTCTCCAGTGTACAACAGTTATCAAATGTGCTTCTGACCTCAGGAAATAACATCTCCTATTCAATCCCCAGCAACACTTAACTTCAAGTCCTTTTAGAGATTATTATTGTAGCTAGATCAGAAGGGATTCTCCCAACAATTTTAACAATCAAGCAGGCTCGTTTCAGAAACCTACCTAGACATACATACCACCCCACAGTGATTAGCACACTATCCAGATGGTTCACAATGTAATTAGCATTTTTGCCCCCAACAAGATGGGTACTCATTTTACCGACATTGGAAGGATGAGAGGCTGAGTTTTACCTTGATACTATCAGAATCAGTTTTTGACTGCAGTGCTGCAGCTTCACCACTGCACCACAACAGTTCTTCAGGTTATTTGTTGTTGTTGTGTCCCAGCAAGTTGTCTCCAACACAAGGCAACCTTATGAATGACAGACTGGACTGCCTCTCCATGAACATTAGAAAACAAGTTCCTCCAGGAAAAAAGAACTACACTTCCACCACATTTCCAAGACCATCTATTCTTCTTTTGAATTGATTAAAAGCCCCTCCCCCCCACTGTTCAGTTTTCTTCTTCTTTGCTTCCTTTGTTACACTATTGGGTGTAACCCAACCCCAACCCCAAGCCAGTTTTTCAAAACTGGAATATACATCTGGCCATGCTCAGTGTTTGTTTGTTTGTTTGCTTGCTTGCTTGCTTGGTCGCCCCTTACTTACTTACTTACTTACTTCCTTGCCCTTAGACAATCTTGGGGGCAGAAAATTACCTCCTGGACCAGATAAAGTTGTCACACTTGTTATGGAAGATAGTATTGATCTACGGGTGACCAAGCAGTCATATTCATATATTCATTTTTCTAATTCCACAGTTCTGGGCCTTTTCTCAGCTATATAGATTACTAGCCTGAGTGCCCGGCTGTGCCTGGGCGATTTTTTTTGGGGGGGGGCTTTGTCCTTCCTCCCAGGGACCGTCGAGGTGGTGGAGGTGGCGATAAATGCCCGGCTGGCAGGTGCAGCGGATCGTGCTCCGTCTCTTAGCCCTGGCCTGGCTGCATGCTCCCTCTTGACCTCAGGCCACTGTGGCCTAGGAGGTGGGTGGCGGAGGCTGCAGCTAACCCCTGCCAGCCAACACTATGGAGCATGGCCCAGTTCAGGCCCTGGAGTCCTCAGTGTGTTGGTGGTTTGTGGAGGAGGGAGGCCCCCCTGGGCAAGTTAGTGTTGCAGGGGCTGGGGTCCAAGGCAGGGGAACCAGGTGCGGGTAGCTCCTATGGGTGGCCTGGGTGGATGGGCACTGGGTAGGTGTGTCCCCCTCTTTTTCCCTGGTATGGGTCAGTGGCTGCGTGGATGGACCCAGGACCGGCTCCCCCACCGCAGTCCCCATCCCCTGCCCTACTCACCTGCCGCAGGCATGTATCTCTCCTTGGGTGGGCATCCTTCCGGCTGTGGAGCCCCATTCCTGTGGCTACCAGGTGCGCCCTGTGGCAATTCCTGGCACCTCCTCGGGTGGGTGCGTCACCTCGTTCAGGCCATTCCTGCCGGTAGCCTCCTTGTCCGGTAGTCCTGCCAAGAGTGGCGGTGCAGGGACGGACCTGGTAGCCGTGTTTGTGGGGGCCCCACTTCCCTGGCTGCCACAGTCCTGTTGCTCTCCAGCCATTGGCCATTTGTTTCTCTGCTGCGCGGCTGTTGCCTGCCTATTTTATGCATGTGCCGGTCTCTCGAATTGGCTGGGGCATGTCGCAGGGGGCGCTGGGTCTTGTAGTTATCCTGTTTAGTCCAATTTGTGGGGTGCAGGCCCAACCCTCAGCCTCAGGACCCTCGCAGTGCTGACCACAGTTGCGAAAGGTACATGTGTGCCAAGTATCACGGGATTTGCTCTAGGGGTGTGGAAACGTATTCCGCATATGTACAGAAACACCTTTATAGGTATAGAATATATACACAGATTATTATTTTACTCCATGGACTGACAAGTGGAATCAGGGCAAGCGTCTGTGCTTCTCTACATGTTTAGCAGAGCTTCCACATAGGCATGTTTCCACAAGGCATTTCATGACCTTGTAAAGTCTGGTGTATCTTGCAATCTGATGGCCAACTATAATTAAAAGCTAGAGTCATGCAGCCAGTATCCTCCAGCAATTGCTATCAGTGGGAGTTAACTTGGAAAGCAGTAGCTGACATTAGATTCTTTGATGAAATGGGCAATGCTTATGTCTGAGACTGAAGTTGTCAAAGCGTCTGCAATGGAGACAGCCAAACTTCATTTTAAATTATGTTCCATGGGCTTTATTGCAATTTGGTGTCACTTTCTGCAAGTATTTCCACAGAATCAAAGGATATCTGAAAGATAAACTGGCTGCCAGGGTTGTTAGGATTAGGCACAAAGCTTTTCTGCCAGCACTGCAAGCAATTCCCTCTTGCCAGAAGAACTCTCTTTTGTTAGCGGATCTCAAAAACCTGCCAGCACAGCAGTCTGCTGGCAGCACTGCTCTCTTGGCTCAAATCTGCTGGCAGAAGAGCAAAACGAGGATGGAAGGGAGCATGGCCAGGAAAGAGAGAAGCTAACTTGTACCTGATCTTGACATCTTCCAGACCAGGAACACAGCCATGATGGCAGCACAAAGCTAGGCTGATTGGACGAGTTTCCAACATCCCTAGGCTGGAAGGGATTGGAATTCAACACAGCTAATGTGATTTATGCCATCTCTTGCCAGAAATACCCTTATGCACTCTACATAGGACAAACAGGACAATCTCTGCTCAAAAGAGTTAATGGACTTAAATCGGATATCAGGAATGGCAATACACAGAAGCCTGTTTCAAATCATTTCAGTCTACCTGGACACTCTGCACAGGACTTGAAAGTTGCCATTCTGGAACAGAAAAATTACAAGACAAGGATCTAGAGGAAGACAGCAGAGATAAAGTACTGTACATAGATATGCTGGACAACCATCTCAATATTAGTAAAGGGTTTCTGGGACTTTATCAAATTTGACAAACCACAACTAGCAGAAAATTTGTTATATGCTGCAATTTTCCGCACTACCTTTACAGAACCTACTTCAGTAGAATTCTCATCCACAGCCTCACAGAACAAAAGGAGAACTGGGTGTTTTGCATGGGTCACTGCCAATAGATGTTAGGTCTGAAGGATAAACACATTAGCAAATGTTTGATGCCACAATGTTTGTCTTGCATTCTTCTACTAACCATTTGAAACTCAACGTGGCTAAACTTCATAGCAAATCTGAATAACAACCAGGGATCTTCTGCTATTACTAGTTGTAAAAAGCCACATTGATTTGTATACTTATCTGTTATGCTTGCCAACCATTGTGTACCTCTGTACCTGATGTACATAAATTAATGCCATGAAGTTTCACTCTTATGTCTGAGGAAGTGGATTTAATCTACAAAAGTTAACATTAAAATACAGAATTTAGTCTTTAAGGTCCCACAACTTTTTTTGTCTTTTTGTTTGTTTTGTTTTGTTTTGTTTACTCTCTGATATGCTTTAAACACAGACTAACAAGGCTACCATTTCAAAAATTTCAACACAGCTTCCGTTGTCCTAGTGTTAACTCAGGTGCCCCTTCAACATCTAGACTAATTAAGATTGCACTGATTTCACTAATTAAGAATTGGCAACATTATCAGCCTGGAAAAAATTATTGCTAGGGATAAGACTTTTGGGTTATGAAAAATGAAAACAAATGTGGAAGATCTGCCAACAGATCTAAGACTTCAAAGAGAATTGCTGCCCTTCAGGAAAGGATTGAAGACCTGGCTGGCAGGGCAGGTGTGGGGCCCAAATGGGAACACGGTCCCCGCCTGCTGGCTTATGTAAACAATTAAGAACTCTCTCTTCTTCTTTTTATAGTGGGTGGGATGGGTGGGTGGGATATGGGTTTTTTAAAGTGTTTTAAAGTGTTTTTATGTGTTTTTATAACTTCTTGTAATGCCGCCCTGAGTCGGGTTCTGCCTGAGTGGGCGGCATATATAAATATGACTAAAATTAAATTAAATTAAATTAAATTAAATTAAATTAAATTAAATTAAATTAAATTAAATTAAATTAAATTAAATTAAATTAAATTAAATTAAATTAAGAGGCACTCATTTGTTTTTGTCATCTTCCATCACTTTCCAGAACAGAGCCTCTTAAAAAATGAATGTCCTGTTGTAACAAATAAGAGGCTCAGAGATCATTTCCCTCCATCCATGTTTCTGTCATTCTGTCTTGCCACATGTATGCAAAATTATCTCTTTTGCTATTCTGACCAATGATGTCACAATCTGGATCAGAGGTCATCAACCTTTTAAAGTCAGGGGTCACAACATGCTCTCTCAGACAGTTGAAGGAGCTGGACCGGTGGTCCCCCTGCTGTAAACGCTGCCGTAAATGTGTCCGTGGCTGCCATAAACACGTCCGTGGTTACTTCCAGCGGCAGCAACGGTGGTTGGAACGAGGGTGGGAGGCAGATTATTTGGTGCAGCCTGCGGGCTGTAAATTGTTGACCCCTTATCTAGATTGTCAAGCTGCCACTCACAATGTGCTGGAGGAGGGAGGGAAGTTTAAAAGGTCCTCCATAAAAACATCAGGTGGTCTTTGCTGCTGGTGATTCCTTGTGGTATTTTGTCAGTGACTGAGCTCCTAGGTTTGGCTTTTGGATTGATCACCATGCAGTTAGACTGCTGCCATTCCTCCTTCATTCTTTTGATTACTATTTTAATTGTTTCCTTTTTTGCGCTAAAATCTACAGCAAAAGAAAAACCAGAACAATTAAGAACAACCGATGAACAAAGAGAGACAACACAATTGTATGAGCTCTTTGTTGGAGATGTCAGGAGCAATGATTACAATGAGTAAAGACATTAAAGTATCTGAAGATGAGCTGCTTTTGGACCACAGAGAAAATACAAACCAGAAGCAGAGTCACAGCTCAATTATACTGTCAAATATCTTGAGATTTACTAGGTTTACAAAATGGGCAATTTCGAAGTAATTTTTGCTGCCCACATAACACAAAGGTTGCATCAAATCGAGCTGGCTTTCTTTGCTTTCCCAAAAAGGCTTTTATCTCTCCTAGAGGAGGGCCTCTAGTTTTTTCATTCCAGAACAATTTTAAAGTGTTTCCTCCCTATGAGAATACGACAGGAGGTATATCTGTAGCAGATGTTGTTTTTTTAATCAATGCTCCTAATTATTATTGTTAAGTAATCCTTTGGTATAAAAAGAAATATCACTCTGAATACAGTCTCTTTAAATCTATGTGGTCTTAGCTCTGCAATGGGCACTCTCCTAATGTGTGTGTATGGATGCAAGAGAGACAGAGGATATCTGTGTGTTTGGGGTCATGATAATATGATTTTAAAACTATTTGATGAATCAGTGTGAAACCCCTTCTAATTATCCATGTTTTCCTTATGTGTGACTATGTGCATGCATGCATACATCTGCAGAGAGAGTGAGAGAGAGAGAGAGAGAGAGAGATGTACTCAATTCATTCAACACACTGTTCTCTGTGCTAGCAAGAAAGAAGAAGCAGGGGTTGTATTGCTGTTGTAGCTAAGTTGGTGTGTATTTAGCCACAACATCTGGGGCAGAGGAGCTGTGGTGGTAGTGGCAAGAAGCTGATGGGTGTGTGTGTTAGGGAATGTAAGTCTTTGCTGCTCTCCCTAACTAGTTGCAAGACATATTATGCCTGTTATACCTTTAAGACTATACTGCTGGGGCACACAGGTGCAGAGTATTTTCCCTGTTTTGCTCCAAGAGACCAGTGTATACAGTGGTGTGCTTCTCCCTGTATGCACCGGTACGGTTGTACCGGTAGCAAAAATCCCCCTAGGCCACGACCACTTGGCCGGCCACGACCACGGACACTTCCCTACTCCATTACTCAGCGACAGAGAGATCAGAGGTGGGCAGAGCAGCAGCAGCGGAGGTAGCAGCAGCGGAGGCAGCAGTAGCAGTGATGGCAAAGTGGTGGTGGTGGCGGGTGGAGGAGGAGGCAGCGGCAATGGAGGAAGCGGCGGCGATGGAAGAAGCGGCGGCGATGGAGGAAGCATTGGTGGTAGGGGCCAGGCTAAGGGGATTTCCCAGGGAGGAGGGAGGGGGAACGAGGGCCATGGAGCTCCCTGAGCAACAGTTAGTCTGTGTTCACCTTGCTATGCCAACAGGCTGGTACACTGGATGAAGATTCCTGTATCTTTTGAAACCTGCCTTATGGACTGAACCTTTGCCATTGTTCCTGCTGATGGCTTTCTGCTGAATATTCCATCCTTGCTTACTGAACTAAGGAGAACTAACTGTGATAAGCCTCCACTAGGAGAACAAACACTGTAGAACTTCTTTTTCCTTGTTTTTTGGCTACATCTTGCCTTTACTCTGTTGATCTGAACTGTTGCTGTTAAAGGACTTGTATATAGCACAATTGTACTACCTCAGTGAAGTTAACTGAGCAGCTTGAGAGACTATATCTATTTTGTGTTCCAGTTGTTTCACCTGTAAATACTTGCCACCCTTCCACCTTTTAAGTAAACTTGCTTTGATTTTCATGCCCTTATTCTGGACTGCCTGCATTTCTTACAAGAGAACACTTGGCCAGGTGCAAACCTCTGGCCACTGCACCACTCTGCTGTCCAATACATCTACAGGGGGGAGTTGGAAACAGCTTAGCCATTGCCCTGGAGGAAAAGACAAAGAGGACAACACATCCCCTTGGCTCCGTGGAAGAGATTTCTCCCTGAACAATGGTCCAAACCCTCCATTTAGCTGGACCTAGCCGTCTAGTTCCCAGTGCGAGGGTTCACTTTCCAAGCTGTGGAAAGAAATCATAAGTGACGTTGCTGCCTTTATTTGCAAAATTGCTTCTGAGCCACAAGGGTGGGAATGGGACCCAAGAGGTTGGAAAGTAAGATGGGGAAAAACTGGATCATGTCTGGAAGAAGAAGGATAAGGGAAGGGATACCACCACCCCATCTTTCTAAATAGCCTTCCCAATGCCACGTGGCTTGACAACTTGACAGGTAGGATCGGTGGAAGGAAGGAAAAAGGGGTGCCTGGGGGCTGGAATGCCAGTCACATGGACATCCACTGTGAACAGAGAGCTCCTGATTCAAGCCACAAGCACAGTGTAAGCAGCAGTTGCATATGAAAATGTAATACAGGCTACAAATCGCATTGCAACAAAGAACATCTTAGCTCTTTTATCATTCCATGCAAACCTTCTTTCAATTTTAGTTTGCTATTATTTTGGTTGCTAATGTCACTTTCTTCTATCTCTTGTCCCTCCAAGGAGTAGATATCTTTCTTTTGTTCTCAAGAGAAGAAGCAGGCAGCTACAGCTCGTGACACCTCCAACACAGGGCTCATCCATACTGTGGTGTTTTGTTTGTTTGGTTGTTTTTTTAAAAAATCCTGTCAGAAGCTCACAAAGGTGCTTTCTGGGTTGAAAGTATTTTTGCTGGAGGAACTCTGCTCAGGGGATGCCCGAATGAGGCTCCTTTCTTGTCCCCAAGATTTTTCTCCAATGAAGTGGTCCCTATTGATCTACTCGCAATTTCTTGCTTTCAGACTGCTAGGTTGGCAGGAGCTAGGACAGAGACAGGCGATCTTTCCATCATGCAGTACTCGGGTCTTGAACTGCTGACTTGCTGACCTTCCAGCTAACAAGGCAAGCTTCTTAACCATTGAGCCACTGCAGTCCCACTGTGGTGTTGTAGCCCATTGTTCCAGAGTTGCTCTAGTTGACATGCCCATTTTCCCTCTCCAAGATTTGAAGTGGTTAAATGCATTAAAATAGTAGAATTTGCTTGCTAATCAGTTGATGCTGTAAATAGTTTCTCCTGGCTGGAATAGAGATTTTTTTCACATCAATTGTCAACTAGTGCAATTTAGGGGAGCCATAAGAATAAATTGAGAGACTTGGTAAGAGAATACAAATAAGGTAAGATGCAGTAATAAACAAACTCACAGACAGGAACTTTCATTTATACAGATGTTATAAAGGAGTCTGGCCAAGTTATCCTGCTATGGTAAAAGAATAGACCATACTGTCAGTGACACAATGCCGAACATCAGGAGGCTGTTAACTAACCTGACAACCCTGAGGACTAACACTCTTCGGTGATGAAGTCCACAGGAAAGGGTGATGGTCCCCAAATAGATTAAATCCCACTTGAATTGATCTTGATGGAGGGTAGCAGCTCCATCAATACTGGTCTAGGACTGATGTGGACTTTGTGTGCCAAAAGGGCTCAGGACCAGAAACTGACTCATGGAACTGAATTAGTGGTACGACTGTCATGCTGCAATGCAGATTGCAAATGGAAAGCCACTGCATTATATTGTTCCCAGGACAATCTTCATGGGTGATCACCACAATGACAGCCAATATTTGGAATCAGATATGGCACGTGAAGAAGAAGAATGAAGCCCTGTACACAATTATGTTTAAGCATAAAGACCACTGGAAGCCATTATAAAAGTTCAAAGTGTTTTTCTGTTAATGAGGTGGGCTACATGGGATTTTAGCCCATTTTGTAGCCCACTGCTGGAACAGTTGTTAACATTCTTAAAAACGTCAACTACATGATCTATGTGTTTGAGCATTCCAAATCGTCCCTAATGAGGACCAATCCATCCCAGATTTGTCAAGGATTGGAGGTGACTGTTTATTTTTTTAATATTTTTTTATTAAATTTTTATACATATAAAATACAAAACACAATACAAATCAAATAGGTTACACAACATAATACTTATAAGGTAATCAAAATACATAATACTAAAAACGACTTTAAGAAGAGGAAAAAATGTACACTCCTATCCTAATACCTTAAAAAACTTATTACTTATTACTTATTGCTTAATAGTTATTCTCAAACCTTAAATGTTATCTCTAAAACTCATTTTCCAATAAGTCTTATAGTACCATTATGAATAGGAAAATAAAAAAATAAAAAGAAAGAGAATATATATATATATAGACAATAAACCACCCTGTGATTATTTACATTGCCCTGGAGAGCTCAGAGTGTCTCAATAATTTAAATCCAAAATCCACTTTGCTCAGGTACAGGTCTATTTCTTTCATCCCCTTTAAAAGAGTGATCCACAAAAGGTTTCCAAATATTCCAAAATCTATTTTCTTTCAAATTATCCCTCTTTTTCTTTATCTCCCAAGTTAGTTTATCATTCAATGCTAAGTTCCACATTTCTTTATACCACTCTTCAATTTGTATAAATACATCATTTTTCCAGTGTCTAGCAATACAATGTCTAGCCATTATAATCATTATTTCTAGTAACTCTTTCTCATCCTTGTTTAAATTAAAGCCTTCCACATTTGTTAACAGTATGGTACCTGAACCCAGCCTTACCATCTTGCCCAGTATTTCCCCAATTTCTTTTTCAATTCTTTTCCAGAAATCCTTAACTACTTTGCAACCCCACTGTAGGAATCTGATTCATGTAAAGATCTCTTCTCACTCAGTCTCATGAAGCAGCAGTTTATATCATCAGATCTTTTAAGATAGAAACTTAAGAGTCCACGAAGTCCAGCTTCATTAGGCTCAGAGTAAGGAAGGCACAGAGAGAGACAGAAAACACGGCTGCAGTCTTTGGCTTTACAAAGGATACTAATGGCTTCTCTTTATTCAAGCAGAGTATCTCAGAAACGAAACTTAACAGAAACAAAACTTAAGGCACAGACAACCAATCAGAAAGTCAGAACCCAAATAAGGAGAAGAAAGGAGAAATCTTCCCATATTCTACGCATGCCCAAAATCCAGTGTTATCTCTCATGCAGACAAAGAGACCTTTTGTTTACACAATGTGAAGGCAGACAGGAAGACGGAAACCAGATGCCTTCCCACATGTCCTCCTTTTTCATTTAAATTTGAGAGAGGGACGGCTAATCATACCCCTGCATGTCATCATACTCCATAACTACTCCTCCATATACATCATCACTGTCCTCCTGGACATCGTACCCCTCCTGACTCATGGTACCTTGTTCCGGAGGATGATACCTCATTGAGTACAATTGCCGTTGTGCAAAACCCGATGTCTCCCTTCTACGCAGTGGACATGTGTTACACATAGAAATAAGGTTAGGAATACAATTAATGCAAAAACACAAAGATATAAGGCAGATAATAATAATGAACCCATAAAAGAAAACTTGTCTAAGGACAGATAAATCAGGCAACCAAGAAGTCACCCAATCAAAGAGATTAACATCAGTGCGTACATTGTTAGTAATGCTCTCCTGTAAATTCTGAAGCTCTTTCTCAATAGTATTATTCAGATCCTGGAATTTTACCCGACATCCCTGGTTCCCGACCAGTTTACAAAATCCTCCGGATTTTGCTAACAGGTAATCTATGGCCAGTCTGTCCTGCATTTGGCCTTGATGAAGCTCAGTGATTTCCATTTGAAGATCCCGTATGACCCTCCCTGTGGCATTGATTGATTTCTCCAGCCTACAGGTGAGTCCCAAAATGGACCTTCTATTCTCCTGGGAAATGACACCTGGGTATGATCCCAAGGTGAGTGCTCCAGTGATAGCACTGCCTATAGGTCTTCCCCAGGAGCTACCATCAGAAAGCTGAACATCGATTATCACTTCATCATTGCAACCAGAACCCATCGGGCCGGCAGTAGCTCTCCGGCGCCGTGCATCTGCCTGAAGCGGCATTTGCACTTGTACGGGTAAGGTAAAATAACCCAATACTGCACATTGATATTGTCCTGGATGGAAATTCGTGGCAACTCCATTAAAAAAGAACCACATGTTAGGATCCTTGATTTGCCATCCATTGCAAATTGAACCACTATCTATAGCAGAATAATCAGGAGTAAACATAGGAAACACATCATATATATCTTCAATAGTAGTGTTAAACAAGGTATAATTAAGCTTATAAGAACTGTTATAACTACCCCATAACCAAAAATAATCATCACAACCCGTATAATTGCCTATATTCCTCAAAACCGGTTGTGCTTGAGTCCAGTGCTTCCATTTACTATTCCAGACTCCAGAACTATGACAACAGAAACAAAGTCCTTTAGTGTATTTCTTGAATGTCATGCTTTGCCAGCGGGTGTTGTTAAATTGTTCTGGAGGATTAGAGAAGAGCGTAGACCTATCAACATGTTGCAAATGTCCAATAACCAACTCAGGCGTGTTGAACAATGCCGGAAGAAAGGCCATTTGAGACACTGCCAGTGGATGCCCATAGTATAACGTTGCATTCTTACCATGAACCTCAAACATACAGTTAGCATGACGAAGCCAAAAGTCGGGGTTGCCCCCATGAGTCATTGTTCTTACAGCTGGAAGCACAGTAAAAAAGAAAAGAACAAATGTCAGCAAATTTAGTCTACTGGTGAACCACCATCCTGGAGCTGAGTAACCTTCTTCTCTCTCCATGGGCGGATCGCTCAAGCAGGAATCCTTCCACTCAGGATTCCCTTGTTGCCAATAAATGACCAATGGCTTAGGAAGACACTCCCCTAAGAAACAGAGCATGCCCTGTTATTACTAGTACCATGTAACTAGATATGAAACATGAGTGACATATAACACAAATGCAATATCACAAACCCATTTACATGTGTATGGTACTGAAAACTCTTCCATGTACTTCTGGAGGTACCTTGAGATATGCAGTATGCAAAACATAACATAAGCAAAGACAGGTCTTTCTCCTGCAAGAGAATAAGCAAACATTTAAGCATGAACAAAACATGAACAGTTCTCTTCTTCCTTACATGAAGGAGGTTTCTGTTGCATTCTAGAAAGCATTTATCACTCCCCAAGTACATGAGTAAGGCATTAAATTTTTTCTTCTCCCACTGGTGTAAATGAAAGAAGCATTCAATAACTTAAAATCAGCATAGCATGGTAACTCAAATACAGTACAAATCTCATTAGAGCATTTCACACTCATAGCATGAGCAGGTTGCTTAAAAAAGGTTTTCAGGTTTTAAAATGCAAACAAAGCCAATTCTTCTTTACAGTCCACACAAACTTTTTTCCTTTTAGTCCAATTAAAATGTCCAAATTAAAAGTCCAAATGTTGATGAAGCTTTCTTCTTAAACACCTAAACAAACACTATCTTCTCTCCAGCACAGTTCTTGGCATTAAGCCATAAATTAAGTCTCACTGACTTCACAAGACAATCCCACACAACCCCCCCTTTTCAGCTTTTCTGGCAAACACACATTCCTTCATGCTCCAGCCACACCCATCTGCATTAAGGCAGGCCGATGAGGTGTGAAGGCACAAAGAACAAATTCTCCAGAAGTTGCAAGTAATTTCACACAGAAGAAAATCACAGGGAAGTCCAAGTTGCTTTCCCTGCAATCCTGATGCTTGAAACATGGGACAGCTCACTCTGGATCTCTTTGTTTGAGGGTTGGGCAGTTCAAAATCAGCCAAAAACTGTATGTCTTCTCCCTCCTTGTATTTTTGCAACAGCCTGCTGTCCATACAGGACGGATCCACGCCCCTTTTCCTCTGCATTTCTTTCATCTGCAGCTTCTGAATCTCAACTTTATGACAAACTGCATCTGTTAGTTTGTACTTGCACCCCTTTCTGGGCTTGGGTTTTTTGCATTCCTCCTCTTCTGGGCCATCCTTCCACTTCCTGCCCACACATGAGGAATCAAGTTTACTACTCAGCTTCTCCTGCTTTTGTGATGAGGGTTGCTTCACGGGGGGGGGGCTGAGATCCCCTATGCTGCTCTTTGAAACACACTCCTTGCTTCTTGCCACTTTGCATGCATTAATAGCTTCAATCTGTGATGAGGTCCCCACCATTTGTTCCCCATCAGCTGGCACTAGTTGTTTTTTAGACTCAGCAGGCAGTATTGCAGCAGAGAACAGGTCTTTTGTAGGGCTAAAAGTGCTTGATTGCTGCAAGGCAGGATATAATGTCCCATCTCCATTTCCACCTCCACCCCCATCAGGGGGCTGTTGCTTCTCATATGATGGAGGGGCAGTTGCCATAGTCCCTCCCTTGGCTGGTGGCAAAAGCTTTGGGAGGGGGCCAGCAAGCCCCTGAGACAACAGAATATTCTTTGGAGTGAGTCTTTGAAGGCAGTCTCTGACTTCCTCCCATGTAAATAGCACTGATACAGAAATTCCATTATGCTTCTGCATTTCTCTCCCAATCTGTTTCCACTGTTTTAAGTCCAAGCATTCATCAAATTTAACCCAAGGACTGATTTTCCCTATAGCTTTGACTAGCTTTTGTATCTCCTTCTCATCAGCCTTTCGCCCATTGTTATTCAAAAGATCTGAGATATCTTTACAAAGTTCCTGCATTTGCGAAGAAAGCACACACCCCATGATGTCACTCACCTAGTGTGGGACCCAAAGTTGACTTTGGATGAATCTCGAGCGCTCGATTTATGACCTTCCCGGTCGTAGGTGAATGAGACCTTGTCCCGGTCGATGAGGTGATAATTAGGTGCTAATTGCTGAAGCAGATCTCTTCAAAGCATTCCTTTGACTTTCATTCAATGGCCTCGCGACGGGGCACCAGTTGTAGGAATCTGATTTATGTAAAGATCTCTTCTCACTCAGTCTCATGAAGCAGCAGTTTATATCATCAGATCTTTTAAGATAGAAACTTAAGAGTCCACGAAGTCCAGCTTCATTAGGCTCAGAGTAAGGAAGGAACAGAGAGAGACAGAAAACACGGCTGCAGTCTTTGGCTTTACAAAGGATACTAATGGCTTCTCTTTATTCAAGCAGAGTATCTCAGAAACGAAACTTAACAGAAACAAAACTTAAGGCACAGACAACCAATCAGAAAGTCAAAACCCAAATAAGGAGAAGAAAGGAGAAATCTTCTCATATTCTACGCATGCCCAAAATCCAGTGTTATCTCTCATGCAGACAAAGAGACCTTTTGTTTACACAATGTGAAGGCAGACAGGAAGACGGAAACCAGATGCCTTCCCACACCCCACCACATATGTTCATACGTTCCAATAGAACCCTTGCATCTCCAACACATTTTATCTTTTTTATTATCCATTTGATGTAACCTCACTGGGGTCAGGTACCATCTCCACAACATTTTGAAATTATGTTCCTTTATTCTGACCGACATAGTTCTCATAATCCTCTTTTTCCATTTATTTCTCCATGTGTCCTTTCCTATTTTTATGTTCATTTCTTGTTCTCACCTTGATTTCAAATCCTCTTGTGGGTCGCCATCCTTATTTAATATTATATACAATTTACTAACTATTCCCTTAATGTTTTTATCCCCCTTTCTAACTTTTAGAATCAGCTCTTCAAATTCCGTCTTTTCTCTTTCCAAATCGTGATTACTCATGTATTTACTATTCCATTTAATAATCCTCAATCTCTGAAACCAATTAATTTTTAATTGCTCAAACAATTTTATCCTACTAGCCTCATCATTGCATATCCGGAACCAGTCTTTCAACAGGATTACCTCATTTTTCTTCAACATCTCCTTTATCTCCTCATTTATATTAATTGGAAAGCTCACCATATCTAAGATTTCCAAAATTGGAGAGACATTCGGAACCAGATCTTTCTTCACCCTCTTCCATACATTCATTAATCCTTTCATCATAGTATTTTTAGTCACTGTCTTACCTAAATTACAATCTAAAAAGACCATTTTACTCATATGTCTATAGTCCCTCATCTCAATATCCTCCCATATTACCTTTTCCCTTGCCAAGATCTTCACGACATTCTTGATTTGAAATGCCCAATAGTATGCCATCAAATTCGGCAGTCCCAACCCTCCTTCTTTCTGCAGTAAATACCATAACTTTTTTGGTAACCTGGATTTCTTTCCTCCATTACAAAAGTTATTAATCAATTTTTGGAACTCCTTAATTTCCTTATCCTTCAGTTAAATTGCTAACGCATCAAATAAAAAATTTATTCTAGGTAACAGCTTCATTTTTGCGAGTGCAAGTCTCCTGAACCATGACAATTTCAACTTTTGAAAAGTTTGTATCTTGTTCTTAATTTCCAATTTCAAACTATCATAGTTTAGTCTTTTAAGCTCTTCCAATTTGTTTGAAACAATTATTCCTAAATATTTCATCTTATTCTTAATCTGAATATTAACTATGTCCTTTATCTTCTTCTGATCTTTCTCTTCCATATTACAAAGCATCATTTCCGATTTATCCCAATTTATTTTCAACCCAGTGATATCCTCAAATTCCTTTAGTTGTTGCCTAATTCTATTCATTACCTTCTCTGGTTGTTTTACAATTATCAAAGTATCATCGGCACACATACTTATCTTATTTCCCATAATCCCCTCTATTTTTTCTTCCTCTCTTATAGCTTTTGCTAATAACTCCATTGCCATAATAAACAATATTGGAGATAAAGGACAGCCCTGTCTCGTGCCTGCCTCCAACTTTATCTCGTCTGTAACCTCAGCATTTACTCTGACTGTAGCTGTTCCTTGCTGATATAATTGGCCAATTACCCTTCTAAATTTAACACCAAATCCATAACTTTTAATTATTTCCTTGATTGAAATCCATTGTAGAGAGTCAAATGCCTTGAATATATCCAAAGATATTAGTCCCACTTTTTGTTTTGTTTGACTCACCATGTCCACTAAATCCACTACTCTTCTGGTCAAGTCTGCCATATGTCTTCCTTTCAAAAAATCTCTTGATCGGTATTTATATATTCCCCCATGAAATTATTCAAACGATTAGCAAGTATTGCCGTGAAGATCTTGGCATCTTGATTTATCAATGAAATGGGTCTATAGGATTCTACTTTCTCTAAATTCTTTCCAGGTTTTGGCAAAAGTACAATTGCAGTCCTATACCATGAAGTCGGGATTTGCCCTCCCTCTAATATATAATTATATAATTTTGCCAGCTTTGATACCACAATATCTCCAAATTCCTTATAAAAATCCGCGGGCAACCCATCTTCTCCAGGGACTTTTCCCAACTTCAATCTAGCAATTACCTCTTTTACTTCTTTCTCTGTCACTAATTCTTCCATTCTATTCCTATGTTCCTGTTTTATTCCTCTAATTATTTGCATCTCTAGTTGCTTTTTAAGTTTCCCCTCGTCTATGTCTTTCTTTGCATAAAGAGCTTGGTAAAAATCCTTCACAATTTTACATTTATCCTTTATTTTATTACATCTTATGCCTTGTCCATTAATCAAAACTCCAATTTCCCTCTTTTCCCTTTTGTCCTTTGCTGCCTTTGCTAATAATTGTGAGTTTTTATTACTAAATTCAAAATATTCCCTTTTTAAATAAACCAAATCTCTTTTTACCTTTTCAATTTCTTTACCGGCCAATTCAGTTTTTAATCTTAATAGATTAGCAAGGACTTTTTTATCCTTTGTTTTTAAATGCTCCTCCTGCAACTGCTTTATCTCCTTTTCAAACTTATCTTGTGTTAACTTGTAATTTTTATATCTATTACTTGCCAACTTTATACACTCCCCTCTAAAAATCGACTTCATGGTATCCCAGACCACATTGTATTCTACCTCACTATTATCATTCCAATGCCAACTTTTACTCCAGCTCTTCATAATTTGTTCTTTACACTTCTGGTCTCTAAATAAATTAGGATCATATTTCCAAATTCTCCTTGATCTAATCTCATTCCATAATTTAAAATCCAATATCACCTTGGCATGATCAGATTCCTTAAATATTCCAACTTTCATTTCCTCCATATTTTTAACCAAATTTTCAGATGCAAATATATAATCTATTCTGGAATAAGAATTGTAAACCTGTGAAAAATAAGAATATACCCTTTCTGATCCCTTAAATTCTCTCCAAGAATCTTTCAAACCTAATGCCATCATCTATTTATCCAACATGTGCCCTTTAATCCCTTTTCCTCCTCTTAATATATTTGTACAGTCTAGGTTTGATCTTACTAAATTAAAATCACCAGCCACAATCATCCTCCTTAATTTTTCTTTTTCTAATATCGTACGTGTTTTTTCTAAAAATTCCGCTTGATGATCATTTGGGGCATATATATTTACCAACATTATTTCCTCATCATCTATTTTCCCTTTCACAATCAAAAATCTCCCTTCCAAATCTGAGATACTATTTGTTATCTCAAACCCCAATCTGTTCGAGATCAAGATTGCAACTCCTCTTGATTTCAATGTACCGTATGATTTTTCATAGTGCTGCATCCAACTTAAAAAAAATTTGTTTGTCTCTTGAGATTTTTGATGAGTTTCCTGTAAAAAGACTATATCCGGTCTATCCCTCTTCAGAGCTGATTCTATCCTCCTCCTCTTAATCTGAGACCCTGTACCTTTTACATTCCATGTTAATACCTTTATTGCTCCCATGATTTAAATCAACCCACACTTTTATCTCTCCTAAGCTCTCCCTTGGGCGTGCTACCAATTAACCTATAGTAATTAAAAAAACATAAAACACAAAACACACAATAATAACCTCCCCATTTTCTCCTTCCAAAAAGAAAAGAAAAAAAACACACCTTTGACTACCAAAGAGGGGAGGGGGGGAACGTGTAAGATAATCATATTAGTTAGAGCTCTAGTGCACACTCCACATTTTAATAATACAGACTATTAAAACTAGCATTTCCCTTTTAAAAATTCTCACATTCCTTCCATTCTAACTTTTGCTTGACTCCTCCTCCACCACTATCAATGATAATTCTGCTCCAACACCTCCAGTTTGCTCTCCTCCCACAGCACCTCCCTCATCTGGCTCACCATAATCTCTTCTTATCCCTCCTGATGCCAACAAGTCTTTCCTTAGCTCCAACCATTCACTTGAACCTGCACTGACCAAATCAAGTGAAGTCAAGTATTCCAAAGCATCAGTCTTTTCATATATCAACTGCATCTTTTTATCATAGAAAAATCTTAACTGTTGTGGAGGTCTCCAATTATATTTTATTGCTTTTTTTATCAGAATTTTTGTTACCGGTTTCATTTTGTATTTCCAACCACGTTCCTTAATTGGAATATCATTATATACCTCCACATCAGTTCCATCAATTTTCAGAACGCCAGATCCTGCTTGTTTTTAAAAAGCCATCACCTTCAGTTTATCCCCCCAATTTGCAAATTTAACCAAAACATTCCTGTGTTCATTTTCCCCCCTTCTCGGTCCCACTCTATAAGCACTTACAATGTCTTTGTTAACAAAGTCTTTCCCCATTTTCAAATCATTTAACCAATTAACTATTCTGTCTCTTAGCTGGTCTGGCGTTCTCTGAATCATATGACGTATCATAATATTCTGCTTTCTCATCATCTCTTCCATCACATCAATTCTTTTTTCTTGCTCATCCAACTTCATCCTGTTTTCTTTCACCTCCTCGTGCATCCCTTTCATTTCCCCTTTCATCTCTTTTATATCATTTTGCATCAACTTAACATTACCCTCCAACTTATGAGTATTTAAGTCAATTTTTTTAGAAAGGTCAGTGATTTCCCACGCTCTCACTACTTACTGTGACTTCAGAATCTGCTCCGTTCCAACTCTTGCCTCGGCTACCTCCTCAGCCACAATCTTCAATTACACCAGCAAGGAAAAAAGTAAAGTCTCCGCCAAAAACAAGTCTTGGAGATCCCGTCCGAACCATGGTGCGGATCGAGTGGTACAGCTTTCGCCGCACCTCTCCCCCGCCCGATCCTCGGACTCCGACCTCCGGTCTCCTGAAGGTGCCAGAAAATAATCTTCAGTTTCGGAGCCTCAAGCGCTTCATTTTTCTGATAATTTTACCTTGCCACTTTGTAAATAACCACTTTAATTCACGTTACTGGCGCGAGCCGATCAAAAGTTCGTGCTACTCACCCAGCATCTTAGCCACGCCCCCCGTGACTGTTTATTTGGTACACTTAAGTGTTAACTTAGCCAACATTTTATTTTTATCTTTAACCCTCGCTTCTTCCATCCTCTCCATTTTTTGAAATAATTTGCCCAATTCCACCATTATTTGAGTCTGATCAGGTGGAGGTTCAGGGGATGATGAAGATGACGATGAAGGTTCCACAGCTTTTGCTTTACCCTTCCTTTTCGGTTTCACAACTTCCTCTTCCTTCCCTTTACTCCTTGCCGCTTTATCCATTGTGATGTCAAACAATAATTTCAGTGCAGTAATGCTTTTCAAACCCACAAAGTCCTTTCCCTGGAACTGTTCCAGAATTCAGTCACATCAAATTTCCCAACTCGAAAAAGTATGGTCACTTTCCTAATTTCCAAGGGATGATAAAGATAATTATAGAGGACTGTGCAGCAATCCTTTTCAATCCCCCGAACCCAAGCAACCAAGCTTCCCAACTGCAGTATTCCAGTTGCAGTAAAACGCCACAGCTTGACCAAAGTCTTAGTAGCCGGGAACTTGATTGCAATTTCCAGCTCTCTATTATCTTGCTTCAAGGGGAGGTCAAAATAGTTATTGTAATCCACAGGCAATTATAATCCAAATGCAAAGACTTGATTGAAGTAAATCCAAATCAGGGAAGAAGGAAAAAATCAATATAAGTGTCCAACTGAAGTTGAAACACTCCAACAGAGCTCCCAAGTGATATACAAAGACCGGGCTGCCTCCGTAACTTTGTAGCAAGGCAGCCTCCAGTTGCAAGACGGAGGAGGGGAAACACTCAGTGAGGGAAGAGGGAAAATGAAAAAAGAAACAAAAATACTTTGTAGCGAGTCCGGAGGCTTATCCGAAGGAGCAGCTTAAAGTGAAAGTTTGCCTGAACACCGTTCTCAGACTTCTCTCTTAAAACTCAGTCTCCATTTTAAAAACCAACCGCAAACGACAACCTCACCCATGGAACAGGACTCTTCTCTATTCCTCTGCTCCTCCAACCCGGGGCTTCACCCAAGGATGTTCTCAAATAGATTTATATCATTGTCTCAAACTTTCAAATTTACTTTCCATCCACGAACTCCTTTCATCCTCCTCCAAGCCTTCCGCAGCTCCTCTCTTCCCCTTCCTCTCAGTGTTGTGCTTTTAGATACTAAGTTTTGTTTTCATGCCTCTGCCGCCATTACTCAGCCCAGCCTCCTCCTCCTTCTCCTTCTTCACTTTCCCACGCTCTCACTACTTACTGTGACTTCAGAATCTGCTCCGTTCCAACTCTTGCCTCGGCTACCTCCTCAGCCACAATCTTCAATTACACCAGCAAGGAAAAAAGTAAAGTCTCCGCCAAAAACAAGTCTTGGAGATCCCGTCCGAACCATGGTGCGGATCGAGTGGTACAGCTTTCGCCGCACCTCTCCCCCGCCCGATCCTCGGACTCCGACCTCCGGTCTCCTGAAGGTGCCAGAAAATAATCTTCAGTTTCGGAGCCTCAAGCGCTTCATTTTTCTGATAATTTTACCTTGCCACTTTGTAAATAACCACTTTAATTCACGTTACTGGCGCGAGCCGATCAAAAGTTCGTGCTACTCACCCAGCATCTTAGCCACGCCCCCCGTGACTGTTTATTTGGTACACTTAAGGATTGTTCCAGATAAACATGCTTTCTTGGTGTGATTTCTTAATAATCACACTATGCCTGGATATTGGCAAACTAATCACTTCCTCTGCTCAGCAGAGGACAGGATTTTTGGATCAATTTTTAAAAATAATTCTTTACCTTGATCATTGAGAAACTCAATGTTTAACTTACCAATATCCCAAAATGGCTCACTTATTAAGACACTTCCCAATATTGGCTTTGGAAAGGTGGGGCTTGATTAGAATGATTGAATTAAGTTATGCCATTCCAAAGTGACCCACGTTAGAACACCCCGGGCACAAATGTAGCTGCATCCTCAGCCTGGGATCTGAAACAAGTATCCAACCTTCTGCTATCAATTGGTTTTGCTGGAAAGAGAAAACAACAGGAATGGCAGGAGATAAATACCTTATCAAGGATACCTTGGAGTCATTATTCTGCGAGGAGTCCTCATATGAGTAGACATTTCCGTGTCAACATTCTGCACAACTTCTTTCCACATCAATCTGTCCCTGGCAATTCTTCTCCATGTTGGTCCAACATTGTTCTTGAGAAAATCTTCCCATCTGCGAGGTGGTCTTCCTCTGGGTCTTTTGCAATCACTCAGATACCAATTCATTATTCTGGTGCACCATCTATTGCCACTTGTGCATGCAACATGGCCAGCCCACCTTAATTAGTTCATCATGTATTCTGTTACAACGTCTTTTAGCAGTGATCTTCGCCTGATATCCTCATTTTTCACTTTATTGCAAAGTGAGATTCCAATCATTGAACTCTCCATTGGCCCATTGTGTTACCTGTAGCCATTTTTCTTCTGCAGCTGTTAAAGCCCACAGAGAGAAATATCTTTACAATAATGGCTGTAGAGGGTCCTTATACCTTTATAAAACTTGCTTGTGAAATTGCTCATTAGATGGAGCAATAAGAGAACTTTGCTGTGGTATTGCCATTACATGTTAGTCTAGCTGCAGAGAGTGAATATAGATAGAGAAAAGTTATTTTGTGAAATAGTTAACAGAAACCACGAAAACTTGAAAAAGTTACTTTTTTTTCAAAAATAGCTCCCCAAATCCCCCAATGAGTACAACCACTGACTGAGAGATTTAAGGGATCATATCTGGATAAGTTGAATCTACAAACAAAACAGCAACCTGCCATTTTTAAAATTCATTTTAGGCACAACCCATTGGGAATCTCCAATATTATCTATTCCAGTTCACTAAATGGGGAGTCCATTTCAATGGTCTGACAAATGCTTAGGCCTACTGACAGATGTACAGCTGGGAAGCTGAAAACTAGGCAGGAAAGTCATTATTATTTTTATTGTGTCAGAAGTACACAAAGGTGCTTTCTGGGTTGAAATGATTTTTGCTGGAGGAACACCCGAATGAGGCTCCTTTCACGTCCCCAAGATTTTTTTAAATCTACTTGCAATTTCTTGCTTTTAAACTGCTAGGTTGGCAGGAACTGGGACAGAGGCAGGCGCTCATTCCATCATGCAGTACTTGGGTCTTGAAAGGCCGACTTGCCAACCTTCCAGTTAACAAGGCATGCTTCTTAACCACTGAGCCACCACAGGCAAGAATTAAGGTGGTTAAACCGAAGCCATCAGCTTTGAATGGAATTTTAAGAAGCCTGATTATGTCAAAACAAGTAATGGAACAAGGCTTCAAATACAGTTAGTGGAAGCAATGGCTTTCCTGAATTTGAGATGAGGGCATTTGCAACAGTTCTGCCTAGAAGTGTCAGAGACTAAACTTGAGTGCTTTCAGAGGCAAAGCACGCACTCCATCGTTGTGCTGCAGCCTTTCTCCAAATCAAATGTTTGGGAGGGGAACAGGAAAATCCCTTGTGTATCACAAAGAGAGTGGGGAAGGTGGGGTGGGGGGGAGATGACTTATTAAAGCTGAGTGATATGTATTCAGAGTCAAAGAGATAAAGAATTACTCATATTCCCTAATTTCCTCATTTCAAAGTGCTTTACAGTCAGGTTTTAAAACGTGAGGTGTTGAATTATTTAAATGTCAAAATGTGTGTGTGTTTAAATAAGCCATGATCCCTGTTCGCTAGGACCCCTGAGCAAAAGGTGGAGCCATCCCAATCAGTCCCAAACAGTCCTTTCTCCTGAGCAGAAATCAGTAGCATTTAAGCTTTCTTATTCTTTCATGTCCCGAACAAACCTGGACTGCCAAAATAAAGCCACTTTCTTGGTTTTGACATTGGCCAAACTTAAGTCCTCAACGGTGCATGTTTCTGTCAGTAATCGGCAGACCAGTAAATGAGCTGGATTCTGTATACTGTATCTCCACATTCACACAGCATGTTGTTGTCTGCCAGAAGCCCCCATGGAATGTGCACATACATACAAAGCTAATCAAAATCTTATTACATTTGCAACATGTAGATCTTTGCATGTCTGGTCACCATTCTCTAGCTATTTCTTAATAGGCAATATCAATCAGTTTGCTTTGGTCCACTCCCTTAAAGATTATAGCATATATTGTGTCCAATAATTGTTTATTAGGGACCGCAACTATGACGATGGGACTGCCTTCTTCCCAGGCCCCCATTGTCCTTCTGGGCTTCAGCTCCCTGCTGAACCACCCAGGACTCAGAATTAGGTAGCTTATGGCCGCGAAATCACTCCAGGTTTCTTCAAGCTTTTTATAACTGTATTGAAGCATATCAAAATTCAGGTTACAGTTCGTTTCTCAAGATACAGGATTCAGTCCTTCAAAAGCATTTCAGAATAAAGAAATAAAACAAATTGACTTACTAAGGGATGGCTCACGTGCCACGTGGCCTCCCTTCTTCCTCCCAGAGCTACATCTTGACTCCGTGAAAGACAAAGCATGACTGACTGTCTCTCTGCCTGTGTGAGAGAAATCCCCTCCCACAGGTTCTGCCTTTAGCCCGCCTCCCTAGGAAATCTACCCAATGATGTCAACAAGGACTCACCTCCTGGGGACTTCCAACCAATGAGGCTGCAGCAAGGCATAACATCACACTTTAGGTTACACCCTTCCAGGCCATGCTGCACGACCGACCATGTCCATGCGGGAAGAGCCTTCCTTTGTCCTCTCCCATAAGGGAAATCGCCATGTTGGAGAGGCAACAGAAATCATAGGGGGGAAAAACAGTAGAACAGGGCTTTTTTCTATGACAGCAACCAAGGAATTAGAAGCTGAGACTAGGAAAGGTAGCAATGAAGGAATTTAAAAAGATAATTAAGTGTATGGATGTGTCACAGGAGACCAAAACCCTCTATCATCATGTATGCATGTGAAACAGGGCCGTAGTAACCAGGATTCTAGTTTGGGGGTGTGCCCAGTAAGATAGTCAATCTGAACATGAGGACAATGGCGGAGCAATGCTCCTTATATACAATAGGTAATGATTCAAACCTGGCGCTGAGCCACATGATTGGTCAGTACAGGTAAACAGCCAGGTGACAACACATGATTGGATATTGAGTAAACAACAACTACAGCTACGGCGGGAAACAAGTCCCGCAATATTTACACAAAAGGAGTTGTTGTGTTCTGTAAAGCTGTGCCTTTAACAATGTACCTTGCCATGTGTTATCAATGTAACCTTTCTGTGTGCAACATTATAACCATCAGCTGTATCAATGTAAACCTAATAAGGGGACACGAGCTAGTGACCACCAGAGGGCAGTAGCGAGCGTCCAGCTCTCATGGATCATATTCACCTGGTTCAGCTGCGCGGGAAGATTCCCCGCCACCTCTTCACCTGGTCAAGAAGGGCGTGACCTCCTACGACGTCACGCAGGCAGCAACCAATAGTCTGTCGACGAGCCACATTCAAATGTATAGCCAGCTGTATATATTGAGCTACTCATCCGCCATTACCACATGTTCCTCCGGATCATCATGCAATAAACTTGTGTTAAGCCAACCCTTCGGCTGTTTCATTGTCTTTGGTCCCTTACACTAAATTGGCGACGAAGGTGGGATATGGCAGCCCACGGGACCAAGACATGCGCCGGTTTCGAAATCAGGAAACCGGGCGACTGGGAGATCTTCGAGATGGACTTCCAGGCCGCGCTGATCGAGTCCGAAGTCACGGAAGAGGCGAAGAAAAGGGCCATCTTCACCAGGATGCTCGGACAAGAAACCAAAAGGACCTTGGTGGACCTGATTGCACCGAGGAGGGTGAGCGAATTCAAGGCCAAGGAACTCATGCAGATGCTGCGTGAGCACGTCCAGCCCACCACGGCGATGTTTCCCGCTCGGAGTGCGTTCTGGAGGCGAGTCCAAGCACCCGGGGAGACGGTCGCCGCATTCGCGGCGGCCCTGCGGCTGGCGGCCAGCCCGTGCAAATGGGAGAACGCCGAAATCACCCTCCGAGACTGTGTGCTGTGCGGCCTGAACAACGCCGAGACCCAGCGCACATTAATGAACCAAGAGCCGCCTCCCACGTTGCAGGAGGTCGTCAGAGCGGCCCAGGCCGCAGAAGCTACGAAGGCCGGGGTCCAAGAACTTCAGGACTGGCGGCCAAAGTCGAGCAAGGCAGAGGCTCCGGTACAGGCGGCCCGGCGAACTTCGAGGTCGTCCACAGAGAGCAGCGACGACGAGGACGTCCGGAGGGTCCGGAAGGAGAGCCGGCGATGCGACGGCTGTGGAGCGGCCCACGACCACGTGAAATGCCCTTTCCGGAAGGCCGAGTGCCACAACTGCGGCCGCCGCGGGCACATCGCCAAGGTGTGCAGGAAGAAGCGCGAGACCCGGAGGAGCTCCGCAGACCGTTCCGCGGGACAAGACCGCCCAACGAGACCCAAGGACGGCGCCCAGGCCATGCGGAAGCCGGACGGCGTGGGCCGCATCTCCGACGGCAGCGAGGACGACGCCCCAGTGTTCAGCGTGTCTACAGGACACCCCCGCTACTTTGTTGAGGTACTAGTCCAAGGGGTTCCCATTAGGATGGAAATTGACTCGGGGTCCTCATATTCAATCATTTCCCAGAGGGAGTTTTTGGGAATTGCCCCCCACAAGCGACCCAAGCTCAAAGCTTTGAGGTCCACACTACGGGACGTGCAAGGGAACAGCATTCCAGTGTTGGGGGTCGGAGAATTTCAGGTCAAATTCAAGGAGCACGCCGCGTCCCTTCCCCTAGTCGTGCTCAAAGGGGGAGATTGCAGCCTCCTCGGGACTCAATGGTTCCAGCCCCTGGGGTTGTTTATTGGGGGGGTGCACGCCGTTGGGATGCACGCCATTGGGACTGACCCAATTCAGGAGGTGTGCGAGGCGCACCCCGAAGTCTTCAAAAAAGGACTGGGGAAATTCAAGGGGCCCCCAGTGACTTTCGACCTGGACCCGGAGGTCCGTCCAATTCGCCTTAAACCACGCAGGGTGCTGTTCGCACTCAAGGACAAGATAGAGGCGGAACTGGACAAATTGGTGGGTCAGGGGATCCTTGTGCCTGTAGATTCTGCGGAGTGGGAAACTCCAATTGTAACCGCACTAAAAGCCAATGGGGAGGTCCGCATATGCGCCGACTACAAGTGCACCATCAACAAGGCGATCTGCCCGAATGCATATCCGGTGCCGGTAGTCAGCCATCTGCTGGCCAGGTTACACGGGGGGAAGTGTTTCGCTAAGGTCGACTTAGCACAGGCCTACCAGCAGCTTACGGTGTCCCCTGCCGCAGCTGCTGCGCAGACCATAGTCACCCATAAGGGGGCGTTCCAGGTGACGCGCCTCCAATTCGGCGTGAATTCGGCGCCAGGAATTTTCCAGTCACTCGTGGAACGCCTCCTGAAGGGACTGGAGGGGGTGTTGCCTTATTTTGATGACGTGTTAATAACAGGGGGGAGTCGGGCTGAATTGGCCAAGAGGTTGGGGAAGGTCCTGACAATATTCGAAAAGGCGGGGCTGAGGTTGCGAAAGGACAAATGCGTCTTCTTCGCAACCGAGGTTGAGTTCCTAGGGTTTTGTGTGACTCCTGAGGGAATAAAACCATCCAAATCCAAGGTGGCAGCCATCAAGAAAGCCCCCCGCCCCACCTCCAAGCCCGAGTTGCAGTCGTTCCTAGGGCTGCTCAACTTTTACCACTCCTTCCTCCCCCGGAAGGCAGCGGTGGCTGAACCGCTACACAAACTGCTAAAGAAAGAGCAGGCATGGAAGTGGGGCGATGACCAAGAAAGGGCATTTAGTGAGCTAAAAAGCCTCCTGGCGTCCGACGCCATACTGACCCACTTCGACCCCAAACGCCCAGTAGTTCTGACCTGTGATGCATCTCCAGTGGGGGTGGGGGCGGTGCTGTGCCACGTGCTGGAAAACGGAAGGGAGGCCCCGATAGCATTTTACTCCAGGTCCCTGTCCCAAGCAGAGAGAAACTACGCACAGATGGACAGGGAGGCACTAGCGATAGTCGCGGGGACGAATAAATTTCATGATTTTCTGTATGGCCGCCCCTTCACCATTGTGACGGACCACAAGCCCCTGCTAGGCATCTTTACCGCAGATAAGCCCACCCCTCAGATCCTGTCCCTGAGGATGCTCAGGTGGGCCATTTTTCTCAATGCGTATCAGCACGCGTTGGTCTACCGGCCCGGGAAAGAGATCAGCCATGCGGACGCTCTATCTAGGTCTCCCCTTCCCCTAACGCCCAGCCAGGTGAGCAAGGGGGAGCGGGACCATCAGGTTCTCATGATAGAGGTGCTGGATTCGCCCCCCGTAGTGCCCGCCGACATTGCCAAAGCGACAGAGAAGGACAAAACGTTAGCGGCAGTAAGCTCCTGGCTGCAGAAAGGGTGGCCCGCGTCCTCCCCAGCAGAGGAGTTCGCTCCATTTTTCAGAAAAAAGCTAGAACTGTCCCTAGAGAGGGGGTGTCTCTTGTGGGGGCAGCGGGTGGTGATTCCCACTTCCCTTCGGCTGCGGGTGCTCAAACTGCTTCACGTCAGCCACCCCGGCATCGTGCGATCCAAGGCGCTGGCCCGGAGTTACTTCTGGTGGCCCCAGCTGGACGCCGACATCGAGCACATGGTCGGCACTTGTGAAAGTTGCCAATGCTCCAGACCAGAGGAGGCCCGCCTTCCCCACAGGGAATGGGACGCGGCTAAGGGGCCGTGGTCCCGGGTGCACGTTGATTTCGCGGGCCCGTTCAGAGGCACCCTGTTCCTCCTTGTAGTGGACGCTTTCTCCAAATGGTTGGAGGTTATCCCAGTCACGAGCACCTCCTCGGCCCAGGCCATTAGGCATTTGCGGAGGCTCTTTTCCACGTTCGGCATACCCGACACGTTAATTAGCGACAACGCTAGTTGTTTCACGTCCTCCGAGTTTAGGGCATTCATGGAGATTAACGCCGTTCGGCATATCACCTCCGCCCCTTTTCACCCGGCCACCAACGGCCAAGTAGAGCGCCTCGTCCGCACCACGAAGGACGCGTTGCGGCGCATGGGCCCAGGGGATCTGAACCTACAAGTGTGTCAGTTTCTGCTAGGGTACAGGGTGACCCCATTGGCGTCAGGATACTCCCCCGCAGAGCTCTTAATGCGCAGGAAGCTGACCACCATCCTTACTAGGCTAGACCCCACGAGGGTAGAGGACAAAGGAAGGAACATCGGGCTAGAGGCTACAAAGAGTTTCAGTGTAGGCGCCCCCGTGCATTGCAGGAATTACGCCAGCACGGGCCCAGCCTGGGTACCGGGCGTAGTTGTGGAGCAAACCGGCCCCGTGTCGTACCGCGTGGAAACCAGCACAGGGCTCCTGTGGAGGCGGCACGCGGACCAGCTCCGACGCAGGGTCTCCGACGAGCAGGGCACAGATCAAGCAGGGAATAAGTCAGCGTTAGGGTTCTCCCCCACCCGTTCAGCCCAAGGGGGAGGAAAAGGGGACCGCGGGCCCCCACCAAGGGGGGAGGAGGATATCCTCATAGATACCCTGGGGGATCTTTCCGAGGAGGAGGAACCCGACCCCATACATATCTCGCGGAAAGTCCCCACAAATGCGGGTACCCCTACCAAGTTAGATTTTGATTTTCAGAACCGGGGGGGTTTCGGAGTGGTCCCCCACCCGTCCAAACGAGAAGAGGGGTTTTTCGTTAGCCCCGATGGCCCCCGGTCTGCCCACAATGGAGTTTTTCCCTTCCCCTAAGGCCGCCAGACAGCGGCAAGCCACTAACAAGTCTCCCTCTCCCATTTCAGGACAAGGGACCAGGGAACAAAGAAGCAATAATGCCCCCGGGGGGGCAGCCCTCTTCACGGCCCAAACGCACATGCAACAAGCCATCTTGGCTGAGAGACTTCGTCTCATCCTAGGGGGGAGGGATGTTGTGTTCTGTAAAGCTGTGCCTTTAACAATGTACCTTGCCATGTGTTATCAATGTAACCTTTCTGTGTGCAACATTATAACCATCAGCTGTATCAATGTAAACCTAATAAGGGGACGCGAGCTAGTGACCACCAGAGGGCAGTAGCGAGCGTCCCGCTCTCATGGATCATATTCACCTGGTTCAGCTGCGTGGGAAGATTCCCCGCCACCTCTTCACCTGGTCAAGAAGGGCGTGACCTCCTACGACGTCACGCAGGCAGCAACCAATAGTCTGTCGACGAGCCACATTCAAATGTATAGCCAGCTGTATATATTGAGCTACTCATCCGCCATTACCACATGTTCCTCCGGATCATCATGCAATAAACTTGTGTTAAGCCAACCCTTCGGCTGTTTCATTGTCTTTGGTCCCTTACACTAACTAAAGGAGTATTTACACAAGGGGAAAGAGAAGGGAAAATGGAGGATCATTAGATCCGATTACACTCACATTTCACTTGAGTTACATGTCCGATTTCAATCACATTTCACTTGAGTTACATACACAACATCGTGTGTGTGAAAATTTCAGGAGGGGCAACATTGTCACATTCACATATATAACATTGGCATCATGGGGTGGGTTTGGGGGGCAGGCTGTTAGCTCAGGAGGGTTTTGCCCCCGGCCCCTCTCTGGCTATGGCCCTGATGTGAAAGCTGAGTTGTAAAGACAGCTGAAAGAGGGAAATGATTCATTTGAAATATGATGCTGGAGAAGAGTTCTGCAGATACTCTGGACTGCCAAAGAAATGAGCAAGTCCTAGAGCTAATCAAGCCTGAACTTCAGCACATCATAAGAAGACAATACTCTCTGGTAAAGATAATATGCTGGGAAAGATGCAAGGCAGCAGGAAAAGAGGAAGACCAAAAATAAGATGGATTGACTATGAGAGAAGCACAGGCTTGAATTTGCATGAACTGAGTGGTTATTGGAGAAAGGACATTTTGGAGATCCCTCACTCATAGGGTCACCATATGTCAGAGGTGACTTGATGGCACATAACAACAACAATTGTTTACTTATACAATTATAGTCTGTAGGAAATGCCAGTCCAGACTTAAGCATGTCACTAGACTAAGGGCAATTTCTGCTCACAGTTAGATGGCGGAGAGCAAGCTATTTTTCCCTTGAATCGGTTTTCTTGAATGAAGTGAAAATTGAGGGGGTGGGGAGCCACAACTTTAAAATGAATAAATATATCAAAGAAAGAGTGAGATTTTCCTCCATCTAAAAAATGGAGTTTTCATTTTGCGTTGAATTGAATCAATGCTGGATCACAGGACAGCTCATGGAGCAGAAAGGGAAGCACATCAGCCTAGAGTTGTAGGGGAATGTGTTCCTATCTCAGTCAAAAGATTCCATTGCCTGGTCCCCCAGATATGTCAACCAAGAAGGAAGAGTGGTTTTTATTATCCTTACTGTTCTGTTTCCATCTCTGTTCTTTTTTTTTATAATAAAATTTTTATTAAATTTTTAACAAACAAACAAAAAAGAAAAACAATAACAATACAATACAGTAATACATCAGAAACAACATCAATACAATATTACCTCAAATTCATGAGAACTAGCACATGATATAATTGAACTAATTATTTACCATATATCCTCCAATATTAAATACCACATTGTGAGTTGTTACTATAACCATACAATCATAAAAACTTTCAGTGCTACCACTATTTTTTGTTTCTTTACTGATTACACATCACCCTGTGAGTATATACAATGCCCGGAGAGTTTAGTATCTATTTCATCTCCAAAAACCTCTTTGAAATGGTACAGGTCCAGAACTGTCACTTGCCATAAGAGAATGATCCACAAACGGCTTCCAAATACTCCAGAACCTATTCTCTTTTAATTTATCCCATTTTACTTTGATCTCCCATGTCAATTTGTCGTTCAATGCTAAACTCCACATTTCCTTATACCACTCTCCAATCTGTATAGCTACATCGTTTTTCCAATTTCTGGCTATACATTGTCTACCTGTAGTTAATACAATTTCCAATAATTCTTTTTCCTCCTTGTTCAAACCCATACCTTCCACATTTGTTAGAAGAATGGTACCTGACACCAACTTAATTCTTTTACCCATTATTTCACCAATTTCCCCTTCTATACCTTTCCAAAAATCATTTATTTTTTTACAACTCCACCACATATGTTCATATGTTCCAACCAACTCTTTGCATCTCCAACATAAATTGTCCCTTTTATTATCCATCTGATGAAGCCTCAGTGGTGTCAAGTACCATTGCCACAGCATTTTAAAATTATGTTCCTTAATTCTTACTGACATTGTTCTCATTATCCTCTTTTTCCATTTATTCCTCCATTCAACATCCCCTATTTTTATATTCAAGTTTTGTTCCCACTTCCGTTTCAAATCTTCCTGTGGATCTTTACCCTTATTCAGTATGATATAAAGTTTGCTTACTAGACCCTTAATGTTCTTTTTCCCTTTTCTGATCTTTAATACCAATTCTTCAAATTCGGTTTTTGTTCTATCTATCGCTACTTCTCTTCTATATTTTTTATTCCAATTATCAACCTTCAATTTCTGAAACCAGTCCAATTTTAACTTTTCAAATATTTTTTTCCTCTTGTTTTCATCATCACAAACTTTTAACCAGTCCTTCAGTAAAGACATTTCGTTTTTATCCAATATTTCCTTTTTTTCCTTATCTATTTTTATCGGAAAACACACCATATCAGTCAATTCCAAAATTGGAGAGAGATTTGGGACCATATCTTTCTTTTTTCCACACCTCCATGAGGCCTCTCATCATAGTATTACTTGTCTTTATCGGTTTATCCTTTATTCCCAAAAAGATCATTTTGCCAATATTCCTATACTCTTTCATCTCCAATTCCTCCCAAATTGCCTTTTCTCTTGCCAAAATCTTCACAACATTCTTTTTTTTTTCAAAAATTTATTTCTCGATACACGTCCAATAATTAAAAAAACAAGAGATAACAAACAGAACAATATAAGAAAATAAAAGACAAAATACACAGTAATATAAATAAGCAAAGAAAGAGAGAACAGGAAAAAAAGAAACAGAACAGAATATCACCACGTGCTATATACAATGCTACGGAGACAGAATTTCCCCTTTTATCTATTATCATCTCAAAAATGCAATGTAATCTGGCACCGGCAGTTGCCCATGACCATTAATCAAGGTATAATCTATCAAACATTTCCAAATTTCCTGAAATTTGCTTTCTTTAATTAACCCTTTTCTTAAATTTAACTCCCAGGTGAGCTTATCATTCAGCGCAGTATTCCACAACTCCTTATACCAATCCTCTATTTTTGGGGTAACATCACATTTCCAATATCGCGCTATACACTGTCTAGCACTGGATAACATAATTGCTAATAATTCCCTTTTTTGTTGCTCTACCACCTCCACATCTGTTAACAAAATTAAAATTACATCCAATTTCATTCTTACATCTAGAATTCTCCCAATTTCGTGTTCCACCTTCAACCAGAATGACTTCGTCTCTTTACACCCCCACCACATATGCTCATATGTTCCAATTTCCCCCTTACACATCCAACAAAATTTCGACTTTGTATTGCCAATTTGGTATAGTCGTACCGGAGTCAAGTACCACTTCCACAATAATTTATAATTGTGCTCTTTTATTCTTACAGACAAAGACCTCATTATTCTCCTTTTCCATTTAGCATTCCACTGCTCGTCTGTAATTATGATATTCAAATCTAGCTCCCATGTTTCTTTTAAAGCTTTCTGATGCTGATCTGAGTCATCTAAAACCTTATATATTTTGCTTACTAACCCCTTAACTTTTACCTGCCCACTTTTTAGACTAAGTACCAACTCTTCAAATTTCGTCCGCTCCCTATCCAAGCTCATTTCATCTAAATATCTTTTATTCCAACTGTCAATAGACATCAATTGAAGCCAATTCAATTTAAGTTGTCTACCTATATCTAACTTTCTTTCCTTGTCTCTACATGCTGTTATCCAATCCTTTAATAGAGTTATATTATTCTTATTCAATACTTCTACTACGCTCTTATCCATTCTCAGTGGGAATGATTTCATATCACTCAGGCCTAATATTGGGGACAACCCTGGTGCCAATTTATTTTTCAGTAATGTCCAAGTTTTTAAAAGAGCTTTTAACAATTTATTTGTAGCATTAATTTTTGCTTTCCCTTTGCCCAAAAACATTAATATTTCTTCACCCAGTTTCTCTCGCAATTCAATTTTTCCCCAAATCGATTCTTCTTTCACTAAAATTTTACAAATATTCTTCAGTTGAAATGCCCAATAATAATTTTTAATATTTGGAATTCCTAACCCGCCCTTTTTTGTGATGAATACCATAAAAACTTTGGTATCCTGGCCCTTTTTCCACCGTTACAAAAATTATTTAATATAGTTTGAAAAACCTTTAATTCCTTCTCTTTCATATATATTTGCAGGGTATCAAATAAGAAATTTAATTTGGGTAAAAGCTTCATTTTACATAGCGAAACGCGTCCAAACCACGACAAATTTAGCTTCTTATACCGTAAAATCATTTCTTTTAATTCTTTTTCCAATTTATCATAATTTAACCTTTTTAAATCATCATATTTATTTGAAATGTTTATCCCCAGGTATTTTATATTATCTCTAATTTGTATTTTAAATTTAGCTTTTAAACTTTCTTGTATGTCCAAATCCACATTAAAAAGAATTGCTTCTGACTTATCCCAGTTTACCTTAAGTAAACTTAATTTGGAATGCTCGATAATATGCTAACAAATTTGGCATGCCCAAACTCCTTTCTTTCTGAGATAAGTACCAAAACTTCTTTGAAAGTCTAGATTTTTTACCTCCATTACAAAAATTATTAAACATCTTTTGAAACTCATTAATTTCCTTCTCCTTCAAGTGGATCGCAAGTGCATCGAATAAAAAATTAATCTTTGGCAGCAATATCATTTTGCAAATTGCAATCCTCCCGAACCATGACAGCTTCAGCTTTTGAAACTCTTGTATTTTACTCTTAAATTCTACTTTCAAACTGTCATAATTCAATCGTTTAAGTTCTTCCAATTTATTAGAAATAGTTATCCCCAAATATTTCAACTTTTCTTTAATTTGAATATTAAGTGTCCCCACTATCCTTCCCATCTCGCCTACCCCCATATTGCACAGCATCATTTCTGATTTATCCCAGTTTATCATCAGTCCAGTTATAGCTTCAAATACCTGTAGTTGGACTTTAATCCTATCCATTACCATCTCCGGATGTTTCACCATTAACAACGTATCATCTGCATACATGCTCACTTTATTACCCATTATCCCTTCTATATTTGAGTCATCCCTTATATTTTTGGCTAATATTTCCATTGCCATGATAAACAGGATAGGAGATAATGGACATCCCTGCCTGGTACCTGCCTCGAGCTTTACCACATCAGTAACCTCTTCGTTTACTCTGATCCTAGCATTCCCTTTTTGATATAATAAATCGATTACCCTTCTAAATCTATCCCCAAATCCATAATTTCTAACTATTTCCTTGATTGAAGACCATTGTAATGAATCAAATGCCTTAAAAAAATCTAATGCTAGTAAACCCACCTTTTCCTTCGTTTGATTAACATTATCAATTAAATCTAATACCCTTCTAGTCAAGTCCGCCATATGCCTGCCTTTTAAGAAACCAACTTGGTCAACATTTATATATTCCCCCATAAAACTGTTTAAACAGTTGGCCAATATTGCTGTGAAGATCTTGGCATCTTGATTTATAAGAGAAATTGGTCTGTACGATTCCACCCTTTCCAAATTCTTTCCCGGTTTTGGCAGCAGAACGATTATAGTATTATACCATGAGGTCGGAATTTGTCCTCCATCTAAAATATAGTTATATAACTTCACTAACTTTGGAACCACAACATCTTTAAATTCTTTATAGAATTCTGTCGATAATCCATCATCTCCTGGGGCTTTCCCCGTCTTCAACCCACTAATTACCTCCGTTACCTCTTTGTCGGTGATCCTTTCCTCCATTTTCTCTCTATGTTCTTGTTTTATTCCATTCCCTAACTGTCTCTCCAAAATCGTTTTAAGCCTCTCCACATCTACCTCCTTTTTTGCATATAATGCTTGATAAAATTCCCTCACAATTTTACATTTATCCCTATTCTTGTTACACCTTAAACCTTGTTTATTAACCAACACCCCAATTTCTCTTTTTTCCCTTTTAGCCTTAGCTGCTCTTGCTAATAATTTTGAGCTTCTATTACTAAATTCAAAATACTCTCTATTTAAATAAATCAAGTCTCTTTAACTTTATCAATATCCTTGCCCATTAGCTCTGCTTTAAGTCTTTGCAGCTTTGTGGAAAAAAAATTATCTTTGCTTTTTGAATGAGCCTCCTGCAACTGCTTTATTTCTCTTTCTTTTCTATCTGTTCTACCTTATGTCTTTTATATTTAAAACTCGCCAACTTTATGCTTTCCCCTCTAAAAACTGACTTCATGGTATCCCATACAATATTAAAAGTAACCTCGTTGTTGTCGTTCCACTGCCAACTTTCTTGCCACTTTTCCATAATTTGCTCTTTACATTTTTGGTCTTTAAATAGATTAGGATCGTACCTCCAACTTCTTCCTCTTCGAATATCTTTTTGTAATTTCAATTCCAAAAGTACTTTAGCATGATCTGATTCCTTAATGATCCCAATTTCCATTCCCTCTATATCTTTAATCAAGTTTTCCGTAAGAAAGACGTAATCTATTCTCGAGTATGTCCCATGGACGTGTGAGAAAAAAGAATATGCCGTTTCAGAGCCCTTAATCTCTCTCCAAGAATCCTTCAAACCCATCGCAACCATCCATTTGTCTAAAACCTTCCCTTTCAAGCCAATTCCACTTCTTGCTATATTCGTACAGTCTAAACCCGACCTTATCAGATTAAAATCTCCAGCCACAATAGTTTTTGCAACATTCTCTGGCTCCACTATTTTCCGAACTTTTCTAAAAAATCCGCTTGATGATCATTTGGAGCATAAATATTTACCAGCATGATTTCCTCATCTTCTATTTTTCCTCTTACAATCAAATATCTACCCTCTTGGTCAGCAACACTTTTTGTAATCTCAAATCCTAATTTTTTAGAAATCATGATTGCCACACCTCTCGCTTTTGAAGTTCCAAACGCCATCTCGTAATGTTGAATCCATCCCAAAAAAAGTTTATTCGTATCTTTTGACTTCTGGTGCGTTTCCTGTAAGAACACTATATCGGGTCTATCTTTCTTCAACGCCATTTCCAGCCTCCGCCTCTTAAGGACAGAACCTGTACCCTTCACATTCCATGTTAATATTTTAATATTTCCCATAATCTATTTCCTTTCTAATTTCTAAACTCTCCATTGGGTGTGCCACCACCAACCCCTTCCCCCATGAACACACAAATCTACATAGAACACACACTATCTCTCTCCCCACCTTCTTCAGCAAAAAAAAGCCGCCTTCGACAACCAAAGAGGGGAGAGGGGGGACATGCAAGATGTGCCTTCCTACCAGTGCTACACGCTACTCACCCTTCTATATCATTTAAATGCTTTAGATTTTAACAATCTAATTCTCATTGCTCCTTACTTGTCTCCTCCTCCACTATGATCAACGACAGCTCCTCCTCCTCTTCCTTTCCCTGCGATGTTCCACCTGTAGCTCCACCAGCCTCCGCCCTCTCATACTCCCTCCCCAAGGCACCCGATTCCATCAATTCCCTCTTAAGATTTATCCACTCTTCCGAGTCTGTTTTTACTAACTCCAGCAAACTCAAATACTCCAATGGATTAGTCCCTTCATCAATTACTTGCATTCTTTTGTCATAAAAAAAGCGCAGTTGCTGTGGAAATCTCCAATTGTACCTTATATTTTTACTCATCAGCAATTTGGTTACAGGCCTCATCTTATATCTCCACGTTCTTTATTTCAATGAAATATCATTATAAACTTCTACATCAGAACCATCAAATTTCAGGGCATCAGGTCCAGCTCGTTTCAGAAAAGCCATTACTCTTAACTTATCACCCCAATTTGCAAATTTTACCAACACATTTCTTTGAACCACCCTCCCTCTTCTTGGGCCCACCCTGAATACACTTACAATATCTTCCTGAACAAATTCCTTTCCCATGTTCAAACCATTTAACCACTGAACCACTCTTTCTCTTAACTGATCCGGTGTCCATTCAACCACCTGACGGAGCACAATATTCTGCTTTCTCATCATATCTTCCACAGCAACAATCCTTCTCTCTTGCTCTTCCAATTTCAACTTATTCTCCCGCACCGTCTCCTGAGTCCCTTTTATTTCCCTTTTTATGGCAATTACCTCATTTTGAACCAATTTCACATTTCCCTCTATTTTTTGCAAGCTTAAGTCCACCTTTTTTGAAAAGTCTGCAACAGATGATACCACCTTATCTTGTTTTTTCATCATTTCATTTCTATCTTTCACCCTTGATTCCTCATTTTTCTCCAATTTCTGAAACAATTTGCCAATTTCCACCATAATTTGAGTTTGATCATAAGGCTCCGGTGGCGGTGATGAAGACTGAGGGGCTTCTTCCATTGGTGCTTTTTCTTTCCTCTTAGACTTTAGTACTGGTTCTTCCTCTTTTGCTTTCCCTCTTGTACATTTATCCATGATGAAACACAATGGAAGAGTCCAGTGTTGCAGAACGTTGTAAAGATTTAGTCAGTCCAACAAGCTTATAACACTGCAGCCACTAGTACCACGTATCCAAACAAAGCAGACAAAACTTGTAAATAGGAAGAAATCCAGCGAGGAGTTGGTTGCTATAATCCACAAAAAAAGAGAAAGGAACCGGAATATGCTCCAAACAAACAGAGGGAAAAAATAATCCACATCCGACCCGTTTCCCCAGGGCAAGCAGTCCAACTGTTCATCTTCCAAACCCGAAAATAGAGACCACAAGGAAACGGTCACCCAGATTTTTTCGTTTGAGTCAAAGCCACCAAGGGGGGGGGGTGAGAGAAAAAAAAGCCCAAAATCCAAGCAAGGAAGGAAGAAAGACGTGAGGAGCAGTATGTCCAAAAAGAAAGTGATATTTGTAATCCACATGGTGAAGGAATAAAAAAGAAACAAATTAAGCCTTCTCTTGAAGCGAACAAATCAAAGGACCTTTTCCAGCGGTTACATTAGCTTCAGGGGGAAACCCCCCCTTCTTCCTCTGTGAAATGGCAGTCTTTCCCCACACACTCTAAACTGGAAACACACTGCAGCCTTCCAAAACTGGAGCCCAGACGAGAACTTCTTAAGCCACTTTGTTATCGCCAAAACACGCTGCGGTTCTCCTGGGGCGCAGGGAAGCCATAGACCTGGACAAAATCACTTTCGTTTTCCAGGCCCGCCACCATTAATGGGACAACCGCCCGATTTCATCCACTTCCACCCGCTTCCAAGTCCAGTAGATTCCAAACAGGTTGCCATTTTACTCTGTGCAGTCACTATCTTTGGTGCAGGGAGAAGAAGACTCATATATTTTGAATCAACATGAAGACTCTATATATGACAGGAATCAACATGAGTAATCTTTATATGACAGGAATAGCCCCCCTCCCCCAAGTTCAGAAACATGGTCTTGCTATCATTGTACAAATACTAATGAGTTTTATGTAAATTTGGTGTTCTCAGTTGATGCAGACAGGAGAAAATGGGTCATAAAATAGAAATCATTATTAGGGCATCACATATACGACTTGCAATAATTCAACAAGAATGTTTCTGTGCATGACAGAAGAAATGCTTAGTAGGTAGTTAAGAGATACAGCTTAATATAACCTGTGCCATTTTGCTTTTGTTCAACTAATGTGCAAAACTTTGGTTCTGTAAACCTTATCAGTTTTGATTAACATTTGCTATTTTGCTTCTGTGATAAACATTTTTGGCTAGGAAGAACAGATAAGAAGTGTACATGGAACAAAGACCTCTTTCTCTGTATCAACCTTCACTAAAAATTCCTAGGGAGGGTGCAAGAGGAAATAGGTAATGGTGGTCTGCGCAGGCGGGGGCTGCGCAGAAGAGGAAACTAATAAGATGTACTGTTCATGTGTAAGTGCTGATAAGGAAAAAGTATATATATTGGCTGCCTTTCCTTTGTCTTTGTGTGATATGCTCTGGTCTTTACTGACAGACACCTCACCCGTATGATCTATCTCAAGGATTCTCAACCTGTGGCCCATGGGTCGGATGTGCCCCATGGCACCATTTCATGTGGCCCCCACTGCCTCCACCACACCAGGAAGTGGCATGTGGTGGAGAAAAGGCAAAATGGCCGTCAGGCTCCCGAAGCTGTCTGAGGGGACATGACCAGGCCCCGGCCCCGGCTTTAAAAGGTTGAGAACTCCTGATCCATCTTGAACAAAATAAGCATGTGATTAGAAATGTTTTCCATCTTTCTTCCTTTTTTGTTTGGAAGAGAAAAGAGACCAGGAGAAAAGCAGGCACATCACAGGTATAAACTGACTGCTGAGCTGTTGAAAAATTTCTAGTTTGGATTTTTTTAAGAAACTCTGGTGGGGAGAATTTTCCTGAAAAACACTTAATGCTTATTCCGTCAAGCACCGTTGGCTACTGTCTCCATACTGGATTACCTAACGAAATGTGGGGTAATTTATTTATTTTAATAAAGGTGGTCACAAATGCTGTGCTAACTTACTGACGGAATCTCCCCTCCCATGAATAGCTGTCTGTGGCATCTAAAATGAACATAAGAACATAAAAACAGCCTTGCTGGAACAGGCCACAGCCCATCCAGTCCAGCATTCTGTCTCACACAGTGGCTCACCATTTCCTTCAGGGTATTCCCAAGGAGATGCCTTCACCTGCTTAGGATTCCCTGGAAATGGCATTGAGAGATATCCTGCCTATCTCTCCAACCCCGAGGTTGTCCTTAAGTATCCATAATTATAACCATTGATACCCTTGTCCTCCATGAACTTGTCTAATCCTTTCTTAAAGCTGTCAAGACTGACAGCTGTCACCACTTCTTCTGGCAGGGAGTTCCATAGACCAGTAATCCTTTGGGTGAAAAAGTACTTTCTCTTACTTGTTTGAGAACTAGTACCCAAAAGTTTCATCGAGTGTCCCCTAGTTCTAGTGTTGTGTGATAGGGAAAACAGTTTTTCCTTATCTACTTTGTCCACACCGTGCATGATTTTATAAACTTCAATCAGGTCACCTCTTAGACGCTGTCGTTCAAGAGTGAAAAGGCTCAACCGTTGCAGCCTCAGATGGTAAGGAAGGTGTTCCAGTCCCCTAATCATTCTGGTTGCCCTCCTCTGCACTTTCTCCAGCTCCATAATATCCTTCTGGAGGTATGGCGACCAGAACTGTACACAGTATTCCAGATGGGGCCTCACCATAGATTTATAAAGAGGCAAAATGACACTTGCTGACTTATTTTCTATACCCTTCCTAATGATCCCTTGCATTGAGTTTGCTTTTTTCACTGCTGAGGCACACTGGGTTGACACCTTCATTGAGTTGTCCACCTGGACACCAAGGTCCCTTTCCTGGTTTGTCGCAGAGAGTTCAGACCCCATCAGTTTATAAATGTAATTGGGATTCTTTGCCCCAACATGCATCACTCTGCACTTACTAATGTTGAAGCTCATTTGCCACTGTTTTGCCCACTCCCCCAGTGTCAAGAGATCCTTCTGGAGCTCCTCACAGTCTCTCACAGTTTTCACTACCCTGTATAATTTAGTGTCGTCAGCAAATTTGGCTACCTTGCTTTTTACTCCTACCTCTAGATCATTTATGAAGAGGTTGAAAAGCAGGGGTCCCAATACTGAACCTTGGGGGACCCCACTCTTTACTTCCCTCCACTTGGAGAAGTGTCCATTTAGTGCTACCCTCTGTTTCCTGTCCCTTAGCCAGTTGCTGATCCAGGACAAGACCTGTCCCTTTATTCCATGACTGGTAAGTTTATTCAAGAGCCTTTGGTGTGGGACCTTGACAAAAGCCTTCTGAAAGTCCAGATAAACAATGTCAACTGGATCCCCCTTATCCACATGCTTGTTGACACTCTCAAAAAATTCCAACAGATTAGTGAGGCATGATTTGCCCTTGCAAAAGCCATGTTGGCTCTCCTTTAGCAGTGCCTTCTCTTCTATGTGCCTATTAATTCTATCTTTTAGGATGGTTTCCATCACTTTGCCTGGGACACATGTCAAACTGACTGGTCGGTAATTTCCTGGATCACCCCTGGATCCTTTTTTGAAAATTGGTGTTACATTCGCTACCTTCCAGTCATCAGGCACAAAGCCTGATTTGAGGGAAAGATTATATATTTTGGCTAGGAGATCAGCAATTTCATCTTTAAGTTCCCTGAGAACTCGTGGATGGATGCCATCTGGTCCTGGCGATTTGTTAGTGTTTAGTTTAACAAGACATGCAAGGACCTCCTCCCTGGTTATTTCTATCTGGCTTAATTCTTCAGTTTCCCTCCCTACAAAGATAGGCTCTGTTTTGGGCATGTGGTCTCTGTCTTCTTCAGTGAATACTGAAGCAAAGAATTCATTGAGTCTCTCTGCAATCTCTGTTTCCTCTTTAATAACCCCTTGCCTTCCATTGTCATCTAATGGTCCAATGGCCTTCCTAGTTGGGTTCTTACTTCTAATGTACTTAAAGAAGTCTTTGTTATTTCTCTGAGTATTTTTAGCTATACGCTCCTCAAAGTCTTGCTTTGCTTTCCTGATTGTTGCCTTGCATTTGTTCTGCCAGAATTTATGTTTCTGCCTGCTGTCCTCATTCGGACAAGCCTTCCATCTTCTAAATGAGCTTTTCTTGCTCTTGATCACTTCCCGAACAGCTCTTGTAAGCCACATCGGAGTCCTCTTGGACCTGGCAGTGCCTTTTTCCTTTTGGGTATGCATTCCAATTGGGCCTCTGTTATTGTTTTTGTAAACAGCCTCAATGTCTCTTGGAGTGTTTGGACTCTCTCAATTTTCCCTTTCAGCTTCTTTTTTACTAGTTTCCTCATTTTTGGGAAATTTCCTTTTTGAAAATTTAAGGTCTCTGTGTTAGATTTTTATCAGTGACTTGCGGTCTATGATCAAGTTAAACATAATTGAGTTGTGGTCACTGTTCCCTATTGGATCAGTCACATTAACATCTTGCACCAGATCCTGAGTATTACTCAGGATCAAGTCAAGGATTCTTGTACCTCTAGTTGGGTCTTCAACCATCTGTACCAGGGAACAATCATTTAGCATATATAGGAACTTTATCTCTTTATCATGAGCTGAACAACAGTTCACCCAGTCTATGTGAGGGTAATTGAAGTCCCCCATTATAACCAGGCTTCCCTTCTTGGATGCCTCCTTTACAACATTCTCCAACTGCCAGTCTCCCTTAAGAGTTTGGGTCGGAGGCCGATAGTATATGCCTACTGTTAGACCATCCTTGTGGCCTGGTACTCTTACCCATAGAGCTTCTAATGGTGACTCCAAATCACCTAGATATTCCAATTCATATGATTTTATCACTTCTTTGACATACAAGGCTACACCACCTCCCGTTTGCCCCTTCCTATCCTTCCTGTACAGTTTGTAGCCTGGGATAACTGTATCCCATTGGTTATCATCCGTCCACCAGGTTTCAGTGATACCAATAATATCAATATTCTTATCTATTGCTAAGTATTCCAGCTCCCCTATTTTGTTCCGGAGGCTTCTGGCATTTGTATACAAGCATTTATATATGCTTTCCTGATACAGTCTTTTGAGTCCAGTTGCATTGTTAGACTGCCTCTTGCATCCTGCTAGAGTGCTGGTGACTAGCTCCTTGCTCTGCTCAGTAATTTTTACATCCTCCTCACTACTCAAGTACACACTTTCCTGAACCGGATGCTGCCCAGCTCCTGTCGGCTTTCCCCAGATCTGTACTCCATGTACTCCAGATCTTTTTCTAGGGTGCATGGAGGGTGGGGAAAGAAGATATATTGCTCCTCTTCTTGAAGTTTGACCCACAAATTGAAATATTTTCACCTCACTATTACTTTAAATGTATACATCTGAGAACTATAGTCCTTTCTCATTTTCAAAGAATATTGGTTTTTACCTAACTGTATTACATTAATGTGCTGAAATGCCTGGTTTACACACTGGTTATTTTATGTGCGAGTTTGTGAAGTCGTGGTCTGCTCAGCACACCATATACTGGGCGGTAAACAGTTTCTATTATCTCACTGGTAAAATGAAATGGTATTAGGAAGCAAGATATTTGTTGCCTCCTATAAGCAATGCCTATAAGCAGACAATGGCATATGAAGCTTAATCTGCTAAAAGCCTACACTCATTTCCTGAGGAAAGTGCAGAACAGTTCACTGATCATCCTATCAAATAACTTTTGTCATTTGCAGTCATGCAGGCTGCATAAAAGCACAGGAAATGTTATTTAATATGATATCCTAAGAAAACACAGTCTCTGACTGAGCTGTTGCTATAGAGGAAATGATTATGAGAAACTAATGAGATGGTGTTAGAACAGATTGTAAAGATGCATTTACTTTACAAGCCCCTGTGGCACAGTGGTTAAGCTGCAGTGCAACCCAAACTTTGCTCATGGTCTGAGTTCATTCCTGACAAGTCCAAGATTGACTCAGCCCTCCATCCATCTAAAGTCAATAAAATGAATACAGTAAAACCCCAATTTATATACATACCTGTCATGTATCCCATTTTGCCCAGGAAAACACCATAATTTAGGGCCCCTAATCCCACCATCATGTATGCATTTTTTATAATTTCCCATATTTTTTTAAAAAAAATCAAAGGCATATAAACCTTCTATATATCATTGTGTTATATCTGTGTTATATGTGCAGCTCATACCAGAGAAAAAGAATGTTGGGTTCCCCTTGGTGGAGGAAGAACCACCCCATAAACATGTTCCCCTCATAGGAAAAAATGCAGTTAGAAAGCCAAGCTTACTAATAATTCTATTCTATATTTCCCCCTACTATTCCCCCCCCCCAATAATTCGACTGCATTTCATATTATGGTGATTTTTCATGGAACTGTTTTTTACACTTTAATCAGTTAATTGTCTCCTGTCTTAGTGTTTTTTTGCCTCAATTTCATTTTTAAAACTCTGTGTTTAGGAGAAAACCGTGGAAGTATCCTGTTTATGCTGTATGCAAATATACTTGAAGCCGATTGGCTCATTGACTTCCCTTTAACACCCTCTTTCCCAGGAGAGAGAGGGCTTCAAGTATATTTGCATACAATATAAACAGCATACTTCCATGGTTTTCTCTTAAATATAGAGTTTTTAAAAATGAAATTGAGGCATAAAACGCTAAGACAGGAGACAATTAACTGATTAAAATGTGAAAAATAGTTCCATGAAAAATCACCATAATATGAAATGCAGTCAAATAGGAGGGAGAATAGGGGGGAATATATAGAGTTGTTAAAGTAAGCCTGGCTTGCTAGCTGCCTTTTACTCTATGAGGGGAAGAAGTTGTGCCTATGGGGTAGTTTTTCCTCCATCAGGAAGACTCAACATTCCTTTGTGGTTCCTCATCTTCTAGGCTGTTGGATATGCCTAGAGTTTGGAGAGAAGGGGGTGTAGCCTGGGAGAGAAGGGCATGGCCTAAATTTTCCCTTATTTTAATGTCCAAAACTTGACAGGTATGTTATTCTTCCCACATTCATCCAGTCCCAGCAAAAGCAAGCAGGGACAGAGATGGGAGCCTATGCCATCAGGCAGAACTCAGTTCTCAAACTGCTGACCTTCCAGTCATCAAGTTCAGTGTCTTAACCACTAAGCCACTGCAGTCCCTTTAGAGCTTCAATAGTACTGCTAACCTTAATCAACTACTCTCCCTTTCCCAAAAAATCTCTGAAGGACTGTTCTGTCTGCTCAGTCACATTCTATTTCTGAATTTATCATCTATTTACTATCTACTGTCTTAAACTTGATAGCCACGGAAAAGTTACCTCTTTTTGTTTTGGTATTCAAAACACTTCTGCCAAGTGCTTCATTATGACAGGATATAAAAAGGTGCAAAAAAAACTACAGAGAAGAAAGACACTCATTGTTACTTATTTGGAACCCCAAATTCAATGGATTCTTGAATGGCATTTTCAATTGGTGTGCATTCTCACATAAATATCACTCTAAAATTAATATTCACTTTCATTCCCTTAACAACTTCTCCTCCCTCACAAGTCTATTGAATAGAACTCTGATCAGATAATATCAATTTATTGCTATGTCATAATCTTGGTGACTCCTAATTTACTTCCTTCAGCTTGTTAAAGTATGAAAAACACATTTCTTTTTAATGTATTAATAAAAGGCGCAATCAGGCATTTATTCATGTTATAATTCCTAAGTTAATTATACAGCAGCTTGAGGTATGTATTCTGTATTTAACAAGCACAGTCAAAATCTGTAGATGGAAAATTAACATACTGGAACTTCCTCATCAAAGTAAAAGATGTACTGTACTTAATACTCTTTATTTCTGAAGCATCTCCGAGATATTCCCTGTGATAAGATACAGTAGAAACCCGCATAATGAAAAAACTCCATTCCACGGAGCTCTTCTCTATGTGGGTTTTTTGGTTATGCGAAGCTAATGGGAGATGCCCCGGATAACGAACAAGAAATGTTCGTTATCCGGGGTTCCCATTGACCGGGTATACCCTGGTTACCAAAAAAAACCACATAATGAAAAAAATCATTATGCGGGGTATCGCCATTGCCTAACGAACGCTTCGTTATGCAATTTTTTCATTATATGAAGCGTTCATTATGCAAAGTATTATTGTATAAGGCAACATGGGAAGAGTGCAGCAATGTTAATTTTGTTGCCCATCATTCCACCTTGAGGTAAAGCCAGTACTGAATTGAGGAGGGGTGCCCAAACTACAGCTTGTGGGTTGAATCTGGCCCACAGTGCCTAATAACCCAGCCCACACTGTCCTTGCTGCTCCTGGAAGCAGAAGTAAAATGTGCCCACCATAAATGTGCCCGCAGCTGTTGTAAAGGTATTTACAACAGCCACAGGTGCATTTACGGCAGCATTTTGTGCATACACGGGTACGTTTTACTTCCGCTTCCAGTGGGAGGAACCATGTAACCAGTCCGCTCAACCACATGACTGGCCCGTGGCCCCAAAAGTTTGGGCACCCCTGGAATAGAGAAATATTTACAATGTACCATCTTCTTTATATAATTCTAGATTGAACACAGTACATGAGGATATAAAGAGAGTGCGTGCGTGCGTGCGTGCGTGCGTGCGTGCGTGCGTGCGTGCGTGCGTGCGTGCGTGCGTGCGTGCGTGCGTGCGTGCTGGTTAGTTGGTTGGTTGGTAAAGCTATATTTCATCTGATAAAAACCATCTGGATATTTCTATGGTGAAGAAATACAAGAAATATTTGTATTCTGGTATTCAAATGGGATGGGGTTGTTGTTGTTGTTTTGCTTTCTGTAAATAGGAAGCCCTGTAGAAAAGAGCTAAATTCATTTTCCTGGTTTTAGATTCAGAAATACAAGGGACATTTATCAAGAGACACTAAAACAGCATGTCTATAAAAATATGGTGAGAAATAAATTACTGTATAACTTTTCATTATCTGCAAACAAGTCAATAAGGAATGAAAGAAATAATGTCAGGTTTTCTATATAACCTTAACTAGTTTGCTTTTGCTGAATGGTTTTCCTCAGAGAAAATATACAACTCAATAGTATTATCCTCCCAAATGCATAACCTGAGCAACCCAACAGAACAAAATCTATTTCCAAAGGTCAGAACAATCAGCATAATTTGTCTCTGGAAGGTATTTCCATGTGGATCTGCTACCTGTAGGGGAAGATCACAGACAGCAATGTAGCAATGCGACTGTCAGTTGAATGCTCTTCTTTGGAATCCCAGGGAAGTAGTGGGTAGATTTACATGCATTAGGAACTGTGAAGTGTGTCCCTCCCACCCCAATTAGGTTCAGCAGCATGTGCCTACCTTTCTGCCTCTTCCAAGAGCTTTCAGTGGATTTGTTCAATTATTATTTTATTTTAAAAGCATTTTTTAAAACATCAGCCTGCATCACCCGTTCTTCCCAGGTGATGCAGCTCCTGATGCCAACTTTGTGGAACTCCCTACTGGTTGAGTTCTGCCAGGTTCCATCTCTATCTATTTTTAACAAACAACTACAACCGTTCCTCTTTAAAGAGGCCTTTAAGGACATACTGCCAATGGCCGAGTAATTAGATTTTGATTAACTTTTTCTGTCACCATGATGTGTTTTTTGTTGTTGATTTTTTATGGGAGGGGGCATAATTTTTGGGTTTTGTTATTATACATTTATTTGCATCTCAGCCTTTTGGCAAAGATTAAGTGTAGTATTATATCAGTATTCAATTTGTTTATTCTTTAAGTTTAATTTCTTATTGTAAAGATTTTTTTTAATGTATTGTAAGCTGCCCAGAGTGGGAAAATATCCCAGATGGGTGGGATATGAATGCAATAAATGTTAGGTAAAGGTCACCCTTTCTCGAAAGTGAGTAGTATCTGACTCTAGGGTTCAGTGTTCATCTCTGTTTATAGCCGAAGAGCCAGCACTGTCTGCATTTGCAAACATTTCTGTGGACATGTGGCAGGCATTACTAGACACCGGAGCACAATGAATACTATTTTCCTTCCCACTGAAGTGGTACCTATTTATCTAGTTGTAATTTCTTGTTTTTGAACTGCTAGGTTGGTAGGAGCTGGGACAGAGACAGGCGCTCATTCCATCATCATCATCATCATCATCATCATCATCATCATCATCATCATCATTATTATTATTATTATTATTATTATTATTATTATTATTATTATTATTATTATTATTATTATTATTATTATTATTATTATTATTATTATTATTACAGTATTTGTATACTGCTTTCCTTGTCCTAAGACAACCCAAAGTGGTTCACAACAAAATTAAATACAGTATACATATCAACCAATCACAATACAAAAATACTAAATATGCAAGAATACAAAACAGTACTAAAATACAAAATATAGAAGAATACAAAGTGTCCAAATACAGTTCATTACAAAGTTACACTATAGTCATCTCAAGTTAGACAGTATGAAATACAAATTACAATATATGATACACAATATTCAGATACAAGATACAAAGTACCGCAACCCTTCCAACAACACAACAGCTGGGAATTGACAAAGTCCGGAGGTCGGAGCCCAAGGCTCAACTACCTTGATGGAGCCCGAGCTTGACGTCTGTAATGGAGCCTGGGCTCAACGTCTTCAGTGGAGCCCAGCTCAGCATCCTCAATAACATCTCCGGGGTGGGTGGGCGGAGGGCAGCTCTTATAGCCCTCCAGGGCTACAGCTGGGTTGGCCCTCCCAGCCGGCTGCCGGGCAAGTGAGACCGCTTCCCACGGTGCCTCCCGGGTTGGGAGGGGCTGGCCCTGAAGCACCTGCGGCGGTGGCAAGGCTGGCAGTCTTCTGCCATCCTGAGGCTGGCAGCTTTTCACCCTTCCCGGGCTGGGAGGGGCTGGCCCCGGAGCACCTGTGGTGGCAGCGAGGCTGGCGGTCTTCTGCCATCCCGGAGCTGGCCGCTTTTCACCCCTCCCAGGCTTGGAGGGGCTGGCCCCAGGAGCACCTGCAGTACTCAGGTTTTGAACTGCTGACCTTCTGTCTCCCAGTCAGTGTCTCATCCACATGAGCCACTGTAGGAAATTCTTTTTAAAATACTGGGCTGTATGGTCCAATAATGTGGCTCTGTCTAAGACAGACTGATGTAGACCACAACAAGGTTAACAATCATGTTTGGTGCACACTATCCTATCACTTTCATAAGGAGTTGTCAATTGCCTGTATTGGAAAGACAGAAAGAGCGCCAGATCTCTGCAGTCCTGAATAAGATGTGTGCAGAATCTGATATGGTTAGAGCAGGGATGCCCAAACTATGGCCTGGGGGCCAGATTTGGCCCCCGATGCTAGTTCATCTGGCCCACACTGCTCTCGTCACTCCCAGAAGCAGAAGTAAAACGTGCCCATTTTGGATCATTGTTCTGCAAATGCAAGCACAGTGGCAGAAACAGATAGGTGATCTTTCAGAAGCAATATGCCCAGTTTAATAATGATCACCTTGGGATATAATCAGAGATGAGATAAAAGTACTTCCCAGGCTGATTTGGTTTGTCATGTGCTCTGTTTGGCAAGAATAATATTCTAATAGCTTCCCATGTTTGGCTGATTTACAATTTAAACTCCTGTCAGAGCTAATAAATTATTTGTCTGGCGTTAGCTCAAACAACACAGACAACACATGCTACTCTAGATATCAGAGAACTCCCTGGGCAGTGGGACCTCATGTGGTGGATTTGTCAGTAGAGCCAGGATCCCAGAAAGATAGGACATCACAGACAGATGGAAAAAGTTGTGGTGCTATCCACAAAAATCATGCAAAGTTGGACAGTTGCACAAAACTATGATGTCTTCTGCTTTGTAGCACAAATCTTTAAAATTAGAAGCTTCAAATAGGTTGTTTGCATCTTTAGCAATCAGCTATTCTTTCCTTGTTGTAAATGTTAGCTTTCATAGATAAAGTCTACTTCACCAGACATAGGAGGGAGACTTCATGTCATTAATTCTTCGGTTTCCCTCCATACGAAGATAGGCTCTGCTTTCTTCAGTGAATACTGAAGCAAAGAATTCATTGAGTCTCTCTGCAATCTCTGTTTCCTCTTTAATAACCCCTTGCCTTCCATTGTCATCTAATGGTCCAATTGCCTTTCTAGTTGGGTTCTTACTTCTAATGTACTTAAAGAAGTCTTTGTTATTTCTCTGAGTATTTTTAGCTATACGCTCCTCAAAGTCTTGCTTTGCTTTCCTGATTGTTGCCTTGCATTTGTTCTGCCAGAATTTATGTTTCTGCCTGCTGTCCTCATTCGGACAAGCCTTCCATCTTCTAAATGAGCTTTTCTTGCTCTTGATCACTTCCCGAACAGCTCCTGTAAGCCACATCGGAGTCCTCTTGGACCTGGCAGTGCCCTTTTTCCTTTTGGGTATGCATTCCAATTGGGCCTCTGTTATTGTTTTTGTAAACAGCCTCAATGTCTCTTGGAGTGTTTGGACTCTCTCAATTTTCCCTTTCAGCTTCTTTTTTACTAGTTTCCTCATTTTTGGGAAATTTCCTTTTTGAAAATTTAAGGTCTCTGTGTTAGATTTTTATCAGTGACTTGCGGTCTATGATCAAGTTAAACATAATTGAGTTGTGGTCACTGTTCCCTATTGGATCAGTCACATTAACATCTTGCACCAGATCCTGAATCAAGGATTCTTGTACCTCTAGTTGGGTCTTCAACCATCTGAACCAGGGAACAATCATTTAGCATATATAGGAACTTTATCTCTTTATCGTGAGCTGAACAACAGTTCACCCAGTCTATGTGAGGGTAATTGAAGTCCCCCATTATAACCAAGCTACTGTAAACAATTACAGGATGGAAGCAAGGACAAAATGGATGCCAACATGTCCCATCATGCAGCACAGTGTTAATCATCCAAACAGCAGCAAACACCAAACAATTGCCCACCCCACCAAACAGTGCTCCCCAAAAAAGACCAACATAAGAAAAATTAATGAGCATGCAATCTGTTTTTAAAAACCACAGCAGCAAACACAAAACAATTGCCCACCCCACCAAAAATTTAATTTAATTTAATTTAATAGTCATATTGCCCTCCCCCATCCACCTCCCCACCGCAAGCCAATCGGAAACAGAAAACCTCATTTACCTTCCTTTCCACTGTGCCAAAGAATGGTTCAAGAACCTGAAGAATGCTGCAAAAATCCCAAGAATGCTTCCAAAAATTCAAACAAAAAAATTCAAGAAATCCAAAATCGCGTTCAAAACCACCCCTAAACACTCTTCGCCTTGTGCAAAACCCACAAGAGCAATGCACGCATGTCTTCTTCCTTTTATACTGCCCAGGCACAATGCAACCTGGGGAAAACCCCAATGCCTCATACAAAGTCGCAGCGACTTTGTATGAGGCAAGTTTTTTCAAGGAATTGGGCGATGTTGTATGAATTCGATGTTGTACGAAGTGGACTTTGTATGAGGTATTACTGTACTTGAAAGTCCCTGAATATTTATTGAGAACGTTGTTCTGGTTGGACTTGACAAATACCTTCCTGGTGGATTCATTCTTCAATTCTTTTGGTTCAATCCAATATTAAAAATAACAGCCAGCAAGGTTGCCGCCTAGGGTATGCCTGATTGTATTCACAATTCTCGAGGAGGCTTGTAAAACTCTGACAGAAGTGTACTGTACTCCCTCTCTCCTCCTCTCCTCTGTCTGTTGGCTCCCATGTCTTCACTTTAAGTAAAGGTAAAGTCGCTCTTGCTTGAAAGCCAGTCATATCCGACTCTAGGGTTCAGTGCTCATCTCTGTTTATAGCCAAAAGAGGCAGCACTGTCTGTGTTTGCAGTGGTTTCTGTGGACATGTGGCAGGCATGACTAAACACTGGAGTGCACTGTTTACATTTCCACTGAAGTGGTACCTATTTATCTACTTGCAGTTCCTTGCTTTTCAACTGCAAGGTTGGCAGGAGCTGAGACAGAGATGGGAGCTCACTCTATCATAAGCACTCAGGTCTCGAACTGCTGACCTGCCAACCTTCCAGTCATCAAGTTCAGCGTCTTAACCACTAAGCCCCTCATCTTCACCTTACTGGGGCACAAAAGCCATAGTCTCCTCTGGGCCTTCCTGAGAGCATGGGATGGAACAAGAGTGTTCATTGATACTCCCTCACATTAGTATTATCATAAATTAGTAACACAGTATAAATCAAGCCAAAGTCTTTTAGAAACATATTCATTTATATAAACAATGAGGAGAGCCATAAGCTTTCTAAGGATTGGGATCAGAATAGTTTGAATGCCCATTCCTCAGACATAGGTACCATATAGTGCCATGCCTCCATCTTACATGGATTCAGTTGCTCTTCATTAGACCACCACAAGCCCATTACTGAACCCAGGCCCTGGTCAATAAACTCATCACCAATGACAAAAACATATATAGTCTGATTAAAAACACCAGTATAGAATGTCTACCTCTGAAAGTGCAGGAGCAAACTTAAAATACAAAAACCAAGCAAAAAGACATTCTTGAAAGGAGTGAGAAAAGCAAAACTATGAAACAAGTGTGGAATCTCAGTTCTGGATATATAATAGAAAGCTACCATAACGTAAAGAAACAAAATTGCTAAGCTCTTGCATCCTTATAAAAAAAGTTCGATTTCTGAAGGATGATTTCATATCACACAGAGCATTAGGGCAGTCTCAGTATGAATACGATATTGATTTTTCATAACCCATTTTATACATATTTAGATAGCCTAAGGCAATAACAGTGGATCTGAGTCAATTGGCAGAAGTCTCATATTCACCTGGTTAATTTCAAGAAATATGCTTCCATCTCCACTCTTTATAAAGCCCAATTTTAGTCAACCTCAAAATAATCAAACATCTGCTTTGTGCCTCATGAGTAGCAGTTAGCAAATATTCACTGGTGGCTGGGAAATTCTCCTGTGAGATCAAAACACTGAAACAGAATGCTAATCATCTGCAAGTGCATTCTTAAAGAATTTATATCAGAAAAAAGTTTTAGCAATAGCAGAAGGAAGGGAAATAACAGCATTAGTACTAAAAAATGGTCAGATACTCTCTATCCTCCTTATGTCTCGCCATGTTTGAGTTTCAGCTCTCAAAATAATGCTGCATTCTGACCAGCAATAGTGGAACAAATCCAGACCCTACATGTAGGGTAATAATTTACAACACTTGCATGTCACACTAGATCAGGAGTTCTCAACCTTTTAAAGCCAGGGGCCGGGTCACGCTCCCTCCGAAAGCTTCGGGGGCCAGATAGCCATTTTGCCCATCCTCCAACACATGGCACTTCTGGGTGTTGTGGAGGCGGTGAGCAGCCACATGAAATGGTGCCGTAGACCACATCCGGCCCACAGGCTGCAGGTTGAGAATTCCTGCACTAGATGAAGAACATAGCTGTCAAGTATCCCATATTGCCCTGGAAAACCCCGTAATTTAGCTCCTCTTCCTGCCGTCACGTATTTTTAAAATAATCTCCTGTATTTTTTAAAAAATCCGGGGTGTGTGTAAATCTCCCATATAATGTTTGTTGTTGTTCAGTCGCACAGTCAATTCCGACCCTTTGCGACCCCATGGACCATTTTCCTCCAGGCACCTTTGTCCTCCACCATCCTCCTCAGCCCGCCCAGCTCTGTGCCCATTGCGTCCACAATACCATCTAGCCATCTCATCTTTGGACGCCCCCTTCTTCTCTTGCCCTCCACCTTTCGCAGCATCGAGGCCTTCTCAAGTGAGTCCTCCCTTCTCATTTAATGTCCAAAGTACTTTAGCTTCATCTTCACTATTTGTTCCTCCAATAAACAGTCAGAGTTGATTTCTTCTAATATTGACCTATTTGTTCTCTTTGCTGTCCAGGGGACTCTCGGGACTCTCCTCCAACACCACATTTCAAAGGAATCTATTATTCTACGCTCAGCTTTCCTAATGGTCCAGCTCTCACACCCATTAATTACCACCGGGAATGCCATTGCTTTGACTATGCGAATTTTTGTTTTCAAGGTGATGTCTCTGCTTTTCACTATATTCCATAGGTTTCTCATAGCTTGTCTCCCCATAATCAGTTGTCTTTTTATTTCATGGCTACTGTTATGTATGTATGTGTGCATGTTCATTGTACTGTAAAGGCAAGAATGTAACCACTCCAAATACAAACGATCTCAGCTGTAAAGGAACGCGAGCAGACAGCCCATAGAGGGCAGCTGCGAGCGTTCAGTCTCACATGGTTCACATTGCTCAATCACGGACAGCCGCGGGAAAACCTTCCCCGCATTCAGCAGCAGAAGAAAGACCTGCATTCAGCAGCAGGAAAAGAGGCGTGCCTGGGCGAGGCCACGCCGGTAGCAGCCAATGAGCTACCGTGCTACAAGATTCAAATGTAGAGGGCTACTGTATATATTGAGATGTATCACTGCCATTACCTCATGCTTCACCGGAACACCATGCAATAAACCTGTGTTAAACCAACCCTTCGGTTGTCCTGTTGTCTTTGGTCCCATACACCAAATTGGCGACGAAGGATGGGATATGGCTGCCCACGGGACCAAGACATGCGCCGGCTACGAGATCAGGAAGCCGGGAGACTTGGAGCTGTTTGAGATAGACTTCAACGCAGCGCTGGTGGAGCTAGAAGTCTCAGATGAGGCCAAGAAGAGGGCCATTTTCGTCCGCATGCTCGGACACGAGACCAAGAGGACCTTGGTGGACCTGATCGCGCCGAGGAAGGTGGGCGACCTCAAAGCCACAGAGCTCCTGGCGGCGCTGCGCGCCCATCTCCGGCCAGCAATAGCGATGTTCCCCGCTCGGAGCGCGTTCTGGAGGCGAGTCCAGGCGCCCAGGGAATCGGTCGCCGAGTTCGCCGCGGCCCTGCGGCTGGCCGCCGGCCCATGCAAGTGGGAGACTCCAGACGTCACCCTCCGGGACTGCCTGCTCTGCGGTCTGAGGGACACAGAGACTCAGTGCGCGCTGATGAAAAGGAAGCCGCCTCCCACGTGGCAACAAGTCCTCGACACGGCGCAGGCCGCGGAGGCCACGACTGCCGGGGTGCAAGAGCTTCAGGACTGGCGCCCGAAGCCCGCCAAGGCAGAGAGCTCGGTGCGCGCGGCCCGGCGAGCTTCGAACTCGTCTGCGGAGAGCGGCGACGACGAAGACGTCCGGAGGGTCCAGAGAGAGGGCCGCCCGCGCCAAATGCCCATTCCGCAAGGCCGAGTGCCACAACTGCGGCCGGCGCGGGCACATCGCCAAGGTCTGCCGGAAACGGCGCGAGGCCACAAGGAGTTCTCCAGACCGCTCGGCGAGGCAGGACCGCACCACGAGGCCAAAGGACGGCACCCGGACCACGAGGACGCGGGACGGCGTAGGGCGCATCTCCGACGACAGCGAGGACGACGCTCCGGTTTGCAGCGTTTCCACGGAGCACCCCCGTTACTTCGTTGAGGTAGTAATACAAGGGGCCCCTGTTAGAATGGAGGTGGACTCGGGTTCGTCATACTCTATTATTTCCCAGGGAGAGTTCATGAAAATCGCCCCCCGCGTGCGGCCCAAGCTCAAAGCGTTGAGGGCCACACTGAAGGACGTGCAAGGGAACCGCATCCCAGTGTTGGGGGTTGGGAAGTTCCAGGTCCAGTTTAAAAAGCACACCGCAACGCTTCCCCTAGTCGTCCTCAAGGGAGGAAAATGCAGCCTCCTCGGGACTCAATGGTTCCAGCCCCTGGGGTTGTTCATTGGGGGGGTGCACGCCGTGGGAGCACACGCCACCGGGACTGATCCAATACAGAGCGTGTGCGACGCGCACCCCGAGGTTTTCAAAAAGGGGCTCGGAAAATTCAAGGGCCCCCCAGTGACTTTCGACCTGGACCCTGGAGTACGTCCAATCAGACTTAAACCGCGCAGAGTGCCTTTCGCACTAAAGGACAAAATAGAGGCGGAGTTGGACAAATTGGTGGGCCAGGGGATTCTTGTTCCTGTTGATTCTGCGGAGTGGGAAACTCCAATTGTAACAGCGCTCAAGGCCAACGGGGAGGTCCGCATATGCGCTGATTACAAGTGCACCATCAATAAGGCGATCCGCCCTAATGCTTATCCGGTGCCGGTAGTCAGCCACTTGTTGGCCAGGTTACACGGGGGGAGGTGTTTCGCTAAACTCGACCTGGCCCAAGCCTACCAGCAACTCCCGGTGACCCCCGCCGCAGCTGCTGCACAGACCATAGTCACCCACAAAGGGGCGTTCCAGGTATCGCGCCTCCAATTCGGCGTGAATTCAGCGCCCGGGATTTTCCAGTTACTCGTGGAACGCCTCCTGAAGGGGTTAGAGGGGGTGTTACCCTACTTTGATGACGTATTGATTACAGGGGGGAGCCGGGCCGAATTAGCAAGGAGGTTGGGAAGGGTCCTGACAATATTCGAGAAAGCGGGGTTGCGGTTGCGGAAGGACAAATGCGTTTTCTTCGCAACTGAGGTTGAGTTCCTAGGGTTCCGTGTTACTCCCGAGGGAATCAGGCCATCCCAATCCAAGGTGGCCGCCATCAAGAAGGCCCCTCGCCCCACCTCCAAGCCCGAGTTGCAGTCGTTCCTTGGACTGCTCAACTTTTACCACTCCTTCCTTCCGCGGAAGGCAGCAGTAGCGGAACCGCTACACAAATTGTTAAAAAAGGACGAGGCATGGAAGTGGGGCGACGACCAGGAGAGGGCTTTCAATGACCTGAAGCGACTCCTGGCATCAGATGCGGTACTGACCCATTTCAATCCCAAACGCCCAGTGGCCCTGATATGCGATGCATCCCCGGTGGGGGTGGGGGCGGTGTTATGCCACGTACTGGAGAACGGGAGGGAGGCCCCGATAGCGTTCTACTCTAGGTCCTTGTCCCAAGCGGAGAGGAACTATGCCCAGACAGACAGGGAAGCACTAGCGATAATTGCGGGGACTAAGAAATTTCATGATTTTGTGTACGGCCGCCCCTTCACCATAGTGACTGACCATAAGCCCTTGCTAGGCATTTTCACCGCAGATAAGCCCACACCCCAAATCCTGTCCCCAAGAATGCTCAGGTGGGCCATTTTTCTCAACGCGTATCAGCACGCGTTGGTATACCGGCCCGGGAAGGAGATCAGCCATGCGGATGCCCTGTCGAGGTCCCCCATTCCCCGGGATTGCTGCCACGTGGGCGAGGTAGAGAGGGACCACCAGGTCTTAATGATAGAGGTCCTAGACTCCCCTCCAGTAGTACCGGCCGACATCGCTAAAGCGACCGGCAAGGACAAAACGCTGTCCACAGTTTGCTCCTGGGTACAGAAAGGGTGGCCCGTGTCTTCCCCAGCAGCGGAATTCGACACATTTTTCAAAAAGAAACTAGAGTTGTCCCTGGAGAGGGGTTGCCTTTTGTGGGGACAGCGGGTAGGGATCCCCACGTCTCTCCGGCCGAGGGTGCTTAGACTGCTGCACGTCAGCCACCCGGGGATCGTCCGCTCTAAGGCACTGGCCCGCAGTTACTTTTGGTGGCCCCAGCTAGACGCCGACATCGAACACATGGTCGGCACTTGCGAAGCGTGCCAAAGCTCCAGGCCAGAAGAGGCCCGCTCGCCACATAGGGAGTGGGACGCAGCAAGGGGGCCCTGGTCCCGGGTACACGTAGACTTTGCTGGCCCGTTCAGCGGAACGCTTTTCCTCCTTGTGGTGGACGCGTTCTCCAAGTGGTTGGAGGTCATCCCAGTCTTGAGCACCTCCTCGGCCACAACAATTAAGCAGTTACGGAGGCTCTTTTCCACGTTCGGTTTACCCGACACCCTTGTCAGCGATAACGCTAGCTGTTTCACGTCCGCCGAGTTTGGGGCATTCATGGAGTGAAACGCCATTCGGCACATCACCTCCGCCCCCTTTCACCCGGCCACCAACGGCCAAGTAGAGCGCCTCGTGCGCACCACGAAAGACGCGCTGCTGCGCATGGGCCCCGGAGACCTCGACCTGAAATTGTGCCAATTCCTGCTAAGGTACAGGGTCACCCCATTGGCGTCAGGGTACTCCCCCGCAAAGCTGTTGATGCGCAGGAAGCTGGCCACGGGAATCTCCAAGCTAGACCCCACGAGAGTAGAGGACAAAGGGCAGAACATAGGGGTGGAACCCACAAAGAGTTTCAGCGTAGGCGCCCCGGTGCATTACATAAGAACATAAGAACAGCCTTGCTGGAACAGGCCACAGCCCATCCAGTCCAGCATTCTGTCTCACACAGTGGCTCACCATTTCCTTCAGGGTATTCCCAAGGAGATGCCTTCACCTGCTTAGGATTCCCTGGAAATGGCATTGAGAGATATCCTGCCTATCTCTCCAACCCGGAGGTTGTCCTTAGGTAGCCATAATTATAGCCATTGATAGCCTTGTCCTCCATGAACTTGTCTAATCCTTTCTTAAAGCTGTCAAGACTGACAGCTGTCACCACTTCTTCTGGCAGGGAGTTCCATAGACCAGTAATCCTCTGGGTGAAAAAGTACTTTCTCTTATTTGTTTGAGAACTAGTACCCAAAAGTTTCATGGAGTGTCCCCTAGTTCTAGTGTTGTGCGATAGGGAAAACAGGAACTACGCCAACACGGGGCATTGCAGGAACTACGCCAACACGGGGCCAGCCTGGGTGCCGGGCACCGTAATAGAACAAACCGGCCCCGTCTCATACCGCGTGGAGACCAGTACGGGTTTCCTGTGGAGGCGACACGTGGACCAACTCAGGCGCAGGGTCCCCGGAGAGCAGGACGGAGACGAAAATAGCATCGAATCAGCGTTAGGGTACTCCCCCACCTGTTTAGCCCAAGGGGGAGGAAAAGGGGAACATGGGCCCCCACCAAGGGGGGAGGAAAGGGAATCGATCCACAGAGATCTTTTGCGGGAGTCCGCGGCAGAAAGGAAGAGCCCCGACCACACACATACCCCTCGGAATTTTCCCCGAAACACAGATGCCCATAGAAGTTTAGGCGTTGATTTACAGTACCAGGGGGAGTTAGCGGAGTGGTCCCCCACCCGTCCTAGCGAAAAGAGGGGTTTCAGTTCAGCCCCTGGTACTTCCAGTCCAAGTAGCCCCTGTGAGTTAGAATGCAATATAGCGCCAATTTCCCGGAGACCGACACCCCCAAGACGGGAGGCAACAGCGAGTCCGTCCACCACAGTCTCAAGGTCCCCCGAGCAAGGATCAGAAGGTAGCAGGACCACAAGGGCGACCTCATCGGTTCCGCGGTTCACAATAGGCGGGTCCCCGGGGTCCGAGAGCAACAGGCAGGGGTTCACCTCCCAACTATTCATTCCATTCCCATCCCCGGGCGCAAGGCAGGCACGGACGCCCCACAGAGCCACTAACGAATCCCCGTTTCCCGTTGTAGGACAAGCACCCGCGGAATCAGGGATCACAGGCTCTCCAGTACTAGGTCAGACGCAGGCACGCCCCAAGCGCACGTGCGGCAAGCCACAATGGTTGCGGGACTTCGTCCCATCCTAGGGGGGAGGGATGTTATGTATGTATGTGTGCATGTTCATTGTACTGTAAAGGCAAGAATGTAACCACTCCAAATACAAACGATCTCAGCTGTAAAGGAACGCGAGCAGACAGCCCATAGAGGGCAGCTGCGAGCGTTCAGTCTCACATGGTTCACATTGCTCAATCACGGACAGCCGCGGGAAAACCTTCCCCGCATTCAGCAGCAGAAGAAAGACCTGCATTCAGCAGCAGGAAAAGAGGCGTGCCTGGGCGAGGCCACGCCGGTAGCAGCCAATGAGCTACCGTGCTACAAGATTCAAATGTAGAGGGCTACTGTATATATTGAGATGTATCACCGCCATTACCTCATGCTTCACCGGAACACCATGCAATAAACCTGTGTTAAACCAACCCTTCGGTTGTCCTGTTGTCTTTGGTCCCATACACCAAAGCTACAGTCGCCATCTGCAGTGATCTTAGATCCTAGGAAAGTAAAATCTGTCACTGCTTCTACTTCTTCCCCATCTATTTTCCAGGGACTGATCGGACCTGTTGCCATTATCTTGGTTTTCTTGATATTAAGTCTCAAGCCAGCTTTTGCACTCTCCTCCTTCAATCCAATCAAGACGCCCCAAGGTTTTTGACCCGTCCTACAGGGGCAGACCATAGGGGCTCCCTAGTGGTCCCATCAGCCAGGGAGGCTCGCCTCACTGGGACGAGGATGAGAGCCTTCTCAGTATCTGTCCCAGCCGTATTGAACCTCTTGCCACCAGAATTGTGCCCCCAGGTGGAGTTGCCCTCCTTCAGGAAGGCTCTAAAAACATGGCTTTGACAGCAGATGTGGGGTGCATCTGGCACCACAACCCAGCCCTGCTGGCTTATCTAGCCCTGTCCGGGGTTTTAACAAGGGGTTACGGTGTTTTTTGGATATTTTAACTTTTTTTAGTTTTGGTACTGATTTTATTGTATGGGGATGATTTTTAATATGATGTGAGCCACCTTGGGTCACTGAGGCGAGGAAGGCGGCAATATAAATTCAAAAATAAATAAATCTCAGATTTCTAGGTCAAAGTCTAAGGGGACTGGAGTAGTGGGCTCCTGTCATGGTCACAGAAGCATAACAATGGTGGCAACCATTCTTAGCTGTGCCCTAAACTGTACAAACACCCACCACATTCTCCCCAACCTCTGCCCTCATTCCTGGCTATTTGGTGCACAGATACATTCACACTGAACCACCAACCCTGAGGGCCAGCTGTGAACAGGTGCAGCTTTTAAGAGACCTCGCTAACAAAAATTAAACAAAATGCATGCGGCCGAGAAGAAAACATGCAGGGTACAGTACAGAGTATAATATATAGAAATAAAGGGGTTGGTATGAGGTCCATATCTCCTTTTCTCCTCCCTCCATATCACAGGTAGTTGAATTACCAATGTACAGAAAGAAATATTTTCAGAATCCCTGTACAGTAGTCAATGTTTGTCCCTGGTAGTGTTAGGTTCCAGCTTGTGATTCTTTTATAAAACACAGGCATGTGCTTTCCTGGTTGCCCTTCACTCCTACATAAAGTGTATAACCAAAACCACCCATGCTGGCTGTGAGAGTGTAGGAGTTGTAGTACAAAACAATACATTTTCCTTCATCTAAGACTGCTGGTTCATTCGTTATTTGCTGTTTGTGAAAAGTCATGATTTTCTGTGGTATTGTTATAGAAATATAACATAAAATATTGAATACTCCAACACGCTCTGCTAGGAGAGATCCCTGGAAAGAGAGGCCCTGGATGTAGACAGACTTCATAGCTGAAGAACCTGAGAGTGGTGTGGTATGTCCTTGGAAGAACTGTTCCACGGAGTTAAAAACAGGAAGACTATCGCCATGATGATAAGACAATATCCGGAATGGATACAGCACCAGAAAAAGAAGAAGAATTGCTATAGAGACAAACATTTCTTTTCATACAATTTATTTCATAACCAAAGTAACAGCCCCATTGATTTAAATCATGTGTAACAGATGCAAACCATGCTGGCTCTTTGGTCTAGCTCAGGGATTCTCAACCTGTGGTCTGCGGGCCGGATGTGACCTATGCCGCTATTTTATATACCGCCACCGCCTCCACCACACCCAGAAGTGCCATGAGGTGGAGGAAGGGCAAAATGCCCCCAGTTTAAATAGGTTGAGAACTCCTGCTCTAGATGGAGATGAGCACCACACCCTAGAGTCAGATACAAGTGGCTTTTGAGGAAGGTGGTTTACCTGTACCTTTACCTAACTTTGCATAGTACTCTGCTACTCATGTATGTCTACACCAGGCCCAAGTTAATTCATTTAGAGAGTTCAGGGTACCCATTTATGAGCTACAGATTCACTACATGAGTTCTTCTTTGTTGTTGTTGTTCAGTCGCACAGTCGGTTCCGACCCTTTGCGACCCTATGGACCATTGTTCTCCAGGCATCTCTGTCCTCCACCATCCCCCTCAGCACTCCCAGTTCTGTGCCCATTGTGTCTACAATACCATCTAGCCATCTCATCTTTGGCCTCCCCCTTCTTCTTTTGCCCTCCACCTTTCCCAACATCAGGGCCTTCTCAAGTGAATCCTCCCTTCTCATTTGATGTCCAAAATACTTTAGCTTCGTCTTTACTATTAGCCCTTCCAATGAGCAGTCAATGTTGATTTCTTCTAAGATTGACCTATTTGTTCTCCTCGCTGTCCAGGGTACTCTCAAAACTCTCCTCCAACACCACATTTCAAAGGCATCTATTCTTCTGCGTTCAGCTTTCCTAATTGTCCAGCTCTCACATCCGTACATTACTACTGGGAATACCATTGCTTTGACTATTCTAATTTTTGTTTGCAATGTGATGTCTCTGCTTTTCACTATGTTCCCCAGGTTTCTCATGGCTTGTCTCCCAAGAATCAATCGCCTTTTTATTTCATGGCTGCAATCCCCATCTGCCGTGATCTTTGATCCCAGGAAAGTAAAATCTGTCACTGCTTCTACTTCTTCCCCATCTATTTTCCAGGAACTGATTGGGCCTGTTGCCATTACCTTGGTTTTCTTGATATTGAGTCTCAAACCAGCTTTTGCACTCTCCTCCTTCAGCCCAATCAAGAGGTTCTTTAGGTCTTCCTCACTTTCTGCCATTAGGGTGGTATCGTCTGCATATCTCAGATTGTTTATGTTTCTCCCAGCAATTTTAATCCCATATTGTGATTCCTCCATCCCTGCATTTCGCATTATGTGCTCTGTGTATAGATTGAATAAGCAGGGTGATAAAATGCAGCCTTGTCTTACTCCTTTTCCTATTCCAAACCACTCTGTCATTCCATGTTCTGTCCTAACTGTTGCTTCTTGGTTCATGTACAGATTTCTCAGGAGGCATATGATGTGCTCTGGTATTCCCATCTCTTTAATTACTTGCCACATCTTGTTGTGGTCCACACAGTCAAATGCCTTAGTGTAATCAATGAAACAAAAGTAAACTTGTTTCTGGTATTCCTTTGTTTTCTCCATGATCCAACGTATGTTGGTAATGTGGTCTCTAGTCCCCCTGCCTCTTCTGAAACCGGCCTGCACCTCTGGTAGTTCTCTCTCCACATGTTGCTGAAGTCTGTCCTGTATTATCTTGAGCATCACCTTGCTGGCGTGTGGGATGAGTGCAATTGTTCGGTAGTTTGAGCATTCTTTGGCGTTGCTCTTTTTTGGGATTGGGACGTATACTGATCTTTTCCAATCCTGTGGCCACTGTTTTGTTATCCAGATTTGCTGGCATATTGAGTGCAGTAATTTGACGCCATCATCTTTTAGCGCTTTGAAAAATTCGACTGGGATACCATCATATCCACTAGCTTTGTTGTTTGCAGTGCTCTTTAGGGCCTTTCTAACCTCGCTCTCCAGGATGTCTGGCTCGATTTCAGTTTTTTCATCATTGTGGTTAGCAGGAGTGTTGAGGTCCTTTTTGTAGAGTTCCTCTGTGTACTCTTTCCATCTTTTCTTTATCTCTTCTGCATCAGCTAGCTCTTTTCCGTCTTTGTCCCTTATCATGTTCATTTTTGCTTTAAATGTTCCCTTTATTTCCCCGATTTTTCTGAAGAGATCTCTAGTCCAGCCTCTTTTGTTGTTTTCCTCCATTTCTTTGCACTGTTCTTTTAGGTAGTTTTCCTTATCTCTCCTTGCTTTTCTTTGAAATTCTGTGTTCAGAAGGTTGTATTTTTTCCTTTCTCTTTTGACTTTTGCCTTCCTTCTTTCCTCTGCTATTTTAAGAGCCTCATCAGACAACCATTTTGCTTTCTTACGCTTCTTTTCTTTTGGTATGGTTTTCTTTGCTGCTTCCTGCATGATGTCCTTTATCTCTGTCCATAATTCTTCTGGCACTCTGTCTATTGCGTCCAGGCCATTATATCTGTACATCACCTCCACCGTGTATTCTTTAGGGATGCTGTCTAGGTGATATCTGTCTGGTCTTCTTGTTTTCCCTATTTTCTTTAGTCTTAACCTGAATTTTGCGATCAGTAGGTTGTGATCTGAGCCACAGTCTGCTCCAGGTCTTGTTTTTGCTGATTGTATGGAGGTTCTCCATCTTTGGCTGCAGAGTATGTAGTCAATTTGGTTTCGGTGTTGGCCATCTGGTGATGTCCATGTGTAAAGTTGCCTCTTGTGTTGCTGGAAGAGAGTGTTTGCTATGACCAGTGCGTTCTCTTGGCAGAACTCTATCAATCTTTGCCCTGCTTCGTTCTGTACTCCAAGACCAAACTTGCCTGTTATTCCCTCCACTTTTTGATTTCCTACTTTGGCATTCCAGTCTCCTAATATAATTTGGACATCATTTCTTGGTGTCTGTTCTATGAGGTGTTCTAGGTCCTCATAGAACTGGTCCACTGTGGCTTCATCTGCGCTAGTGGTTGGTGCATAGACTTGGATTACAGTGATATTGAAAGGTTTGCCTTGAAATCTGACTGACCTCATTCTGTCATTTTTGAGGTTATATCCCATTACTGCTTTTCTTACTCTCTTATTGACAATTATGGCTACTCCATTTCTTCTAAGGTTTTCTTGTCCACAATAGTAGATATGATGGTTTCCAGAACTGAATTCCCCCATCCCTGTCCATTTGAGCTCACTGATGCCCAAGATGTCAATGCTTATTCTTTCCATCTCACTTTTTACCACTTCCAGTTTACCTTGGTTCATTGATCTCACATTCCATGTCCCTATGCAGTATTGCTCCTTACAACATTGCATTTCCCCTCCCCCCTTCCTGTCCCTCCCCTTTCTCCCCTCTGAGGTGTTAAGCATCCTGTATCACCTAGCCTGCCCTTTTGTTTTGCCTTTTGTTTTGGTCAATAGGGTTCTCTTGGCAAGGTTTATGGCGTGGTTGCCGGTGTCTGCGCCATTTTTTTCTCCTCATACATTTTATCACAGTTTTTTAGAGGTTTAAAACATTTAAGACAACATATTTTTAGTGTATGGGACCAAAGACAACCGGACAACCGAAGGGTTGGTTTAACTCAGGTTTATTGCATGAGGTTCCAGTGAAGCATGAGGTAATGGCGGTGATACATCTCAATATATACAGTAGCTCTCTACATTTGAATCTTGTAGCACGGTAGCTGATTGGCTGCTACCGGCGTGGCCTCGCCCAGGCACGCCTCTTTCTTCTGCTGCTGAATGCGGGGAAGGTTTTCCCGCGGCTGTCCGTGATTGAGCAATGTGAACCATGTGAGGCTGAACGCTCGCAGCTGCCCTCTATGGGCTGTCTGCTCGCGTTCTTTTACAGCTGGTATCGTTTGTATCTGGAGTGGTAACATTCTTGCCTTTACAGTATAATGAACATGCATACATACATACATAACATCCCTCCCCCCTAGGATGGGACGAAGTCCCGCAACCATTGTGGCTTGCCGCATGTGCGCTTGGGACGCGCTTGCGTCTGACCTAGTACTGGAGAGCCTGTGATCCCTGACTCCGCGGGTGCTTGTCCTGCAACAGGAAACGGGGATTCGTTAGTGGCTCTGTGGGGCGTCCGTGCCTGCCTCGCGCCCGGGGATGGGAAGGGAATGAATAGTTGGGAGGTGAACCCCTGCCTGTTGCTCTCTGACCCCGGGGACCCTCCTAATGTGAACCGCGGAACCGATGAGGTCGCCCTTGTGGTTCGGCTACCTTCTGATTCCTGCTCGGGGGACCTTGAGACTGTGGTGGGCGGACTCGCTGACGCCTCCCGTCTTGGGGGTGTCGGTCTCCGGGGAAATGGCGCTATATCGCATTCTGACTCGCAGGGGCTACTGGGACTGGAGGTACCAGGGGCTGAACTGAAACCCCTCTTTTCGCTAGGACGGGTGGGGGACCACTCCGCTAACTCCCCCTGGTACTGTAAATCAACGTCTAAGCTTCTATGGGCATCTGTGTCTCGGGGAAACTCCCGCGGGGTATGTGTGTGGTCGGGGCTCTTCCATTTTTTCGGGGACTCCCGCAAAAGATTTCTGTGGATCGATTCCCTTTCCTCCCCCCTTGGTGGGGACCCATGCTCCCCTTTTCCTCCCCCTTGGGTTAAGCGGGTGGGGGAGTACCCTAACGCTGATTCGATACTATCCTCGTCTTCGTCCTGCTCTCCGGGGACCCTGCGCCTGAGTTGGTCCACGTGCCGCCTCCACAGGAAGCCTGTACTGGTCTCTACGCGGTATGAGACGGGGCCGGTTTGTTCTACTACGGTGCCCGGCACCCAGGCTGGCCCCGCGCTGGCGTAGTTCCTGCAATGCACCGGGGCGCCTACGCTGAAACTCTTTGTGGGTACCACCCCTATGTTCCGCCCTTTGTCCTCTACTCTCGTGGGGTCTAGCTTGGAGATTCCCGTGGCCAGCTTCCTGCGCATCAACAGCTCCGCGGGGGAGTACCCTGATGCTAATGGGGTGACCCTGTATCTAAGCAGGAATTGGCACAATTTCAGGTCGAGGTCTCCGGGGCCCATGCGCAGCAGGGCGTCTTTCGTGGTGCGCATGAGGCGCTCTACTTGGCCGTTGGTGGCCGGGTGAAAAGGGGCAGAGGTGACGTGCCGAATGGCGTTTCGCTCCATGAATGCCCCGAACTCGGCGGACGTGAAACAGCTAGCGTTATCGCTGACGAGGGTGTCGGGTAAACTGAACGTGGAAAAGACCCTCCTTAACTGTTTAATTGTTGTGGCCGAGGAGGTGCTCGAGACTGGAATGACCTCCAACCACTTGGAGAACGCGTCCACCACGAGGAGGAAAAGCGTTCCCCTGAACGGGCCAGCAAAGTCTACATGTATCCGGGACCAGGGCCCCCTAGCCGTGTCCCACTCCCTAGGTGGCGAGCGAGCCTCTTCTGGCCTTGAGCTTTGGCACGCTTCGCAAGTGCCGACCATGTGTTCAATGTCGGCGTCTAGCTGGGGCCACCAAAAGTAACTGCGGGCCAGCGCCTTTGAGCGGACGATCCCCGGGTGGCTGACGTGCAGCAGTTTAAGCACCCTCGGCCGGAGAGGCGTGGGGATCACTACCCGCTGTCCCCACAGAAGGCAACCCCTCTCTAGGGACAACTCTAGTTTCTTTTTGAAAAATGTGTCGAATTCCGCTGCTGGGGAAGACACGGGCCACCCTTTCTGTACCCAGGAGCAAACTGTGGCCAGCGTCTTGTCCTTGCCTGTCGCTTGGGCGATGTCGGCCGGTACTACTGGAGGGGAGTCTAGAACCTCTATCATTAAGACCTGATGGTCCCTCTCTACTCCGCCCACGTGGCAGCCATCCTGGGGAATGGGGGACCTCAACAGGGCGTCGGCATGGCTGATCTCCTTCCCGGGCCGGTATACCAACGCGTGCTGATACGCGTTGAGAAAGATGGCCCACCTGAGCATTCTCGGGGACAGGATTTGGGGTGTGGGCTTATCTGCGGTGAAGATGCCTAACAAAGGCTTATGGTCAGTCACTATGGTGAAGGGGCGGCCGTACACAAAATCATGAAATTTCTTGGTCCCCGCAATTATTGCTAGTGCTTCCCTGTCTGTCTGGGCATAGTTTCTCTCCGCTTGGGACAAAGACCTAGAGTAGAACGCTATCGGGGCCTCCCTACCGTTCTCCAGCACATGGCATAACACCGCCCCCACCCCCACCGGGGATGCATCGCAAATCAGGACCACTGGGCGTTTGGGATTGAAGTGGGTCAGTACAGCATCTGATGCCAGGAGTCGCTTCAGGTCATTGAAAGCCTTCTCCTGGTCGTCGCCCCACTTCCATGCCTTGTCCTTTTTTAACAATTTGTGTAGCGGTTCTGCCACGGCTGCCTTCCGCGGGAGGAAGGAGTGGTAGAAATTGAGCAGTCCGAGGAACGACTGCAACTCGGGCTTGGAGGTGGGGCGAGGGGCCTTCTTGATGGCGGCTACCTTGGATTGTGCTGGCCTTATTCCCTCGGGCGTGACACGGAACCCTAGGAACTCAACTTCTGTAGCGAAGAAGACGCATTTGTCTTTTCGCAACCGCAACCCCGCCTTTTCGAATATAGTCAGGACCTTTCCCAACCTTGTTGCTAACTCGGCCCGGCTCCCCCCTGTAATCAATACGTCATCAAAATAGGGCAACACCCCCTCTAACCCCTTCAGGAGGCGTTCCACAAGTGACTGGAAGATCCCGGGCGCCGAATTCACGCCGAATTGGAGGCGCGATACCTGGAACGCCCCTTTGTGGGTGACTATGGTCTGCGCAGCAGCTGCGGCGGGGGTCACTGGGAGTTGCTGGTAGGCTTGGGCCAGGTCAAGTTTAGCGAAACACCTCCCCCCGTGTAACCTGGCCAACAAGTGGCTGACTACCGGCACCGGATACGCATTAGGGCGGATCGCCTTATTGATGGTGCACTTGTAATCAGCGCATATGCGGACCTCCCCGTTGGCCTTGAGCGCTGTTACAATCGGAGTTTCCCACTCCGCAGAATCAACAGGAACAAGAATCCCCTGGCCCACCAACTTGTCCAACTCCGCCTCTATTTTGTCCTTTAGTGCGAAAGGCACTCTGCGCGGTTTAAGTCTGATTGGACGTACTTCAGGGTCCAGGTCGAAAGTCACTGGGGGGCCCTTGAATTTCCCGAGCCCCTTTTTAAAAACCTCGGGGTGCGCATCGCACACGCTCTGTATTGGATCAGTCCCGGCGGCGTGTGCTTTCACGGCGTGAACCCCCCCAATGAACAATCCCAGGGGCTGGAACCATTGAGTCCCGAGGAGGCTGCATTTACCTCCCTTGAGGACGACTAGGGGAAGCATTGCGGTGTGCTTTTTAAACTGAACCCGGAACTTCCCAACCCCCAACACTGGGATGCGGTTCCCTTGCACGTCCTTCAGTGTGGCCCTCAACGCCTTGAGCTTGGGCCGCATGTGGGGGGCGATTTTCATAAACTCCCCCTGGGAAATAATGGAGTATGAAGAACCCGAGTCCACCTCCATTCTAACAGGGGCCCCTTGTATTACTACCTCAACGAAGTAACGGGGGTGCTCCGTGGAAACGCTGCAAACCGGCGCGTCGTCCTCGCTGTCGTCGGAGATGCGCCCTACTTCGTCCCGCGTCCTCGTGGTCCGGGTGCCGTCCTTTGGCCTCGTGGTGCGGTCCTGCCTCGTGGTGCGGTCCTGCCTCGCCGAGCGGTCTGGAGAACTCCTGGTGGCCTCGCGCCGTTTCCGGCAGACCTTGGCGATGTGCCCGCGCCGGCCGCAGTTGTGGCACTCGGCCTTGCGGAATGGGCATTTGGCGCGGGCGTGGGTGGCGCCGCAGCCGTCGCAGCGCCGGCCCTCTCTCTGGACCCTCCGGACATCCTCGTCGTCGCCGCTCTCCGCAGACGAGTTCGAAACTCGCCGGGCCGCGCGCACCAAGCTCTCCGCCTTGGCGGTCTTCGGGCGCCAGTCCTGGAGCTCGTGCACCCCGGCAGAAGTGGCCTCCGCGGCCTGTGCCGTGTCGAGGACTTGTTGCCACGAGGGAGGCGGCTCCCTTTTCATCAGCGCGCGCTGAGTCTCTGTGTCCCTCAGACCGCAGAGCAGGCAGTCCCGGAGGGTGATTTCGGGGAGCTCCCACTTGCATGGGCCGGCGGCCAACCGCAGGGCCGCGGCGAACTCATCAACCGATTCCCCAGGTGCCTGGACTCGCCTCCAGAACGCGCTCCGAGCGGGGAACATCGCTATTGCTGGCCGGAGATGGGCGCGCAACGCCGCCAGGAGCTCTGTGGCTTTGAGGTCGCTCACCTTCCTTGGCGCAATCAGGTCCACCAAGGTCCTCTTGGTTTCGTGTCCGAGCATGCGGACGAAAATGGCCCTCTTTTTGGCCTCATCTGAGACTTCGAGCTCCACCAGCGCTGCGTTGAAGTCTATCTCAAACAGCTCCAAGTCTCCCGGCTTCTTGATCCCGTAGCCGGCGCATGTCTTGGTCCCGTGGGCAGCCATTATCCCACCTTCGTCGCCAATTTAGTGTATGGGACCAAAGACAACCGGACAACCGAAGGGTTGGTTTAACTCAGGTTTATTGCATGAGGTTCCAGTGAAGCATGAGGTAATGGCGGTGATACATCTCAATATATACAGTAGCTCTCTACATTTGAATCTTGTAGCACGGTAGCTGATTGGCTGCTACCGGCGTGGCCTCGCCCAGGCACGCCTCTTTCTTCTGCTGCTGAATGCGGGGAAGGTTTTCCCGCGGCTGTCCGTGATTGAGCAATGTGAACCATGTGAGGCTGAACGCTCGCAGCTGCCCTCTATGGGCTGTCTGCTCGCGTTCTTTTACAGCTGGTATCGTTTGTATCTGGAGTGGTAACATTCTTGCCTTTACAGTATAATGAACATGCATACATACATACATAACAATATTATCATGCATATTATCACACTTTAAAACACAGTCTCTATGTCAGTTTCTGTATTTAGTTAGTATGAAGTCTCTATGTCAGTTTCTATATTAAGTCTTCTACATCTGCATATCAGATACTTATCCTTTGCCAGGGAATCTGAGTCTTGCCCCCTGCTTTTCCTTCTCTGCCCTCTTCCCGTCTTTCAGTTGGTCTTTTCTTGGCCTTTCCGCTGCTCAACCGGCTCTCCTCCTCCTCCTCTTCCTAACCCCCCCCCCGACTGGGGGTGGTTGCCCGGCGGCCGCGCGGCTGGCCCTTCCGCCGCTCGCTCGCCCGGCTGGCTCTCCTCCCCACCCCCCGGCTGGGGGTGGTTGCCTGGCGGCCGCGCGGCTGGCCCTTCCGCCGCTCGCTCGCCCGGCTGGCTCTCCTCCCCACCCCCCGGCTGGGGGTGGTTGCCCGGCGGCCGCGCGGCTGGCCCTTCCGCCGCTCGCTCGCCCGGCTGGCTCTCCTCCCCACCCCCCGGCTGGGGGTGGTTGCCCGGCGGCCGCGCGGCTGGCCCTTCCGCCGCTCGCTCGCCTGGCTGGCTCTCCTCCCCACCCCCCGGCTGGGGGTGGTTGCCCGGCGGCCGCGCGGCTGGCCCTTCCGCCGCTCGCTCGCCCGGCTGGCTCTCCTCCCCACCCCCCGGCTGGGGGTGGTTGCCCGGCGGCCGCGCGGCTGGCCCTTCCGCCGCTCGCTCGCCCGGCTGGCTCTCCTCCCCACCCCCCGGCTGGGGGTGGTTGCCCGGCGGCCGCGCGGCTGGCCCTTCTGCCGCTCGCTCGCCCGGCTGGCTCTCCTCCCCACCCCCCGGCTGGGGGTGGTTGCCCGGCGGCCGCGCGGCTGGCCCTTCCGCCGCTCGCTCGCCCGGCTGGCTCTCCTCCCCACCCCCCGGCTGGGGGTGGTTGCCCGGCGGCCGCGCGGCTGGCCCTTCCGCCGCTCGCTCGCCCGGCTGGCTCTCCTCCCCACCCCCCGGCTGGGGGTGGTAAATATGGTATCTTTACTCCAGATACCATATTTTAATTTATGTTAAAATTACATAAATTACAGATCATGGCCAACATGAAGGTCAAAAGCTCATAATTAAAAATTTCCACTGAAGATTAAGTGCAAGCAAAGAATTCATATCCTATTGACGTGGTTCTCCCCAGATCCTTTCTTATGCTATATACTGCATTTTAAGGAACAAATTCAGCTTTCTAAGATTATATTCATTTGCAAAAGGTAAAAGAACTACAGTAAAACCCCAGCTTACAAATGCCTCGAGTTACATGAAATTCAACTTACACAATGATTTTGTGCTAAAACCATGTCCCGATTTACACGATTTCCTATGAGTTTGCTTCAAGTTGCATAAAGATTCTTTTTCCTATGGGTTTGCTTTGGGTTACGTAAAATTAATATCCCTATGGGTTTGCTTCAATTTACATAAACATTTCATTTTTCCTATGGGTTTGCTTCGAGTTACGTAAACAACATTTTTTTCCTATTGTTTGTTTCAAAAGCAAAAGCCTACAGAACAGACTTTTTCGTAAGTAGGGGTTTTACTGTACAGTATTTCATATTCTCTCAACTGTGTATAATTCACATCACAAATAGAGCTACAGAGTTACCATCACAGTCTTGCCATTCTTTTATTTCTAATATTTGGATAATGGTGCTAGCAATTTAAATGATCAATTAGAAAATAGATGTGTTGGCACTGTCCAAGCCCTCATATGCTAATATGAAGGAAATTACCCAAAATCAATCCACTCCTAAGCAATCACTATCCAAAACTGTGTCAATGATTGAGATGCATTATGCATCTATTATAGGTTCCAAGAAGTTGCTGTTCATTACAGTTTGTCATTCTCCCACAACATTTTCAATAATGCCTAGATGGGAAGGGTTTTTATTTAGTTTCCTATAATCCATGCATTTTATACTGATTACATTTTCAGAAAATTCATGGAAACACAGGTAAAATTATGCAGTTTATACAAACTTGCTCATTCACAGAATTTATGACTATGGTTCAGAAGACCCACTGGTAGCCCTTCCTTAAAATATTTCAATCTCTACTGAAGCATAATAATAATAATTCTATTTTCATCTTCTTTTACCCAATGTACTGGCATAGCATTTGAGTACAGTATCAGATTTCTTAGAATGTCCTTCATGCTTAAAGAGAAGAGCCATAATCCAACACAGATTTAAACACAACAACTCCTTGATGGATTGTGATCAAGTGGTTTGGTGTGGCTTGGCACTGATGGATTTCTTTCTTTGCAACTCTCTGAGGTCTAAAAGCCATTCTGTGGCCACAAGAAACTTCAACAATTCATCCAGGTGAAAGTATTCTGTGGAGATTTCTAGAAGTTCCAGAAATTTTAAGTGGGCTTAATGTTTGTTGAGATTCCTCTTATCCCCCAAATGTTTTTTTTCTGAATTATCTTCTACTACTGCTTTCTGCTTTGCAGCTTGGACTTGAAACTCTTCACTTTAAAATATTTGTAATCATCAAAGCTACTGACTCAGCCTTTTGTTCATTTCAGTGCAGAACATGGTCACTTGCTTCTCTGGCTTTGTTCCTGCAGTCTAGCTTTGAACTGATCCAGGGGGCAGTTCTCACCTGAGAACACATAACCTATGTACAAAGTAGACCTTTAAGTGGAATCTACAAATGCATACAGTGCAAGATGTATGCCTCTTTGAAAAACTTAGAAGGAGTAACTGGGGAAAGACAGAGCTACTACTTGTGATGATTCTTTTCAAAGATAAATTAAATCCATTCTCAACAGACATATAATGGGGTGTGGTATTTGTACTTTTTAAAAATAAGCCAACAGATTCTAATTGGATTGTGAATCTAACACTACACAGGGGGGAAATGCAGGAAATACTATAGTTTTGATCAAGCTTATTCATATTTTCCCCATGGTTTATATGACCCAATGAGGAATGTGAATAAGTCCAGAGCTCAACAGCCTCTAGCCATAATTTCTCCTTTCCACAAGAGACCCTTCTACTTTTAAAAGTTGAATCCTTTCACTTCAGTTCAAAGTGGTCACAGAAAGATTAACTAAGCACATGCACAAAACACACAAAGCAGTGCTTTGGAAAAACACTTTCCCTCTCACCTCTTGTTTCGCGAGAGAGGAGGAAGAGAGGAGGAACATACACACAAGTAGCACCAGCATTCATCTACTTCTCTCCACAAAGCCTCTCTACCAAGATACTACTCTTTTTTAACAACTTCTCCTCCAGCACAGCTCTTGTGTATTTACTTTTTACAGTTTGCTCTACCGGTTGGCAAGATAAGATGAGGAAGGGAAGCCTTCTTAAGGCAGTTCCTTTGAACTGTACCACTCACAGGCAATTCAAATAGAACTGCAATTAGAAGTCATTTTTCTTCTCCTTTGCGGTCACCTGTGGTGGGCTTCAAAAAATTTTTCTACCACTCTGTGGGTGTGGCCTACACTGTGGGTGTGGTCAGATGTTGGCCATGTGACTTGCTGGGTGTGGCCATCTGACTGGTTGGGCGATCTAGTCATGCCTGCCACATAACCATGAAAACATCTGCAAACACAGACAACACTGGCTCTTTGGCTGTACACAGAGATGAGCACTGCACCCTAGAGTTGGATATGATTTTTGGGCAAGGGCAAGCTTTACCTTTACTGACCACTTGCAACTAAACAGGCCAAACTTCACAGCAAATTTGAATACCAATCAGGGATCATCTGTTATTAGGTAAAGGTAAAGGTTGCCCTTGCTCAAAAGCCGGTCATACCCAACTCTAGGGTTCAGTGCTCTTCTCTGTTTATAGCCAAAGAGCCAGTGCTGTTTTCTGTGGTAATGTGGCAGGCATGACTAGACACCGGAGTGCATGGAACACTGTTTACCTTCCCACCAAAGTGGTACCTATTTGTCTACTTGCAATTTCTTGCTTTCTAACTTTCTAGGTTGGCAGGAGCTGGGACAGAGATGGGTGCTCACTCTGTCATGCTGTACCCAGGAATTGAACTCTGACGTTCCAGTCAGCAAGTTCAGCATCTTAACCACTTAAGCCTCCCCCTTAATACACACATACACACACAAACACAGACATGGACAAGGACACACACAAAGGTGGACACACACATGCAAGAAGGGATGGGAGGGTGGGAAGGAAGGAAGGAAGCCTTTCTCCTTCAAAGCGTCCCCCACACTTCTGCCCTCCCTGCCTGCACTCGGGGTCACAATTCCAAAGGCTGTGTGGAAAAGACCAAACACAAGACCACTTCCCTCACCTCCCACCGTTCCAAATGCACATTGGGATTAGGGCAAAGCAGCTGCCTGCCTTGGCCAGCACCTCCCCCCTCCATGGCAAACTGTGTGGAGAAAGCAACCCACCCACCCTTCTCCAGTGACAGGTGTTTCCTGGGTATTTTGATGGCAGAGGAAGGGGAGGAGGAGGAGGTGCTGGAAGAGGGCTAAGAGAAGCGGCTGATCCAAGCGCACCAGCAGGGGAACAGAAGGGAAGGGAGCGGTGGTTGGGGGGCCCTCAAGGAAGTGGCCACAAGGAGGCAGGGCCCACCCTGAGTTGTTCCGACCTATCTTGTCCTACTCCCCTTTGTTTGTTTGTTTGTTTGTTTGTTTGTTTGTTTGTTTGTTTGTTTGTTTGTTTGTTTGTTTGTTCGTTCGTTCGTTCGTTCGTTCGTTCGTTCGTTCGTTCGTTCGTTCGTTCGTTCGTTCGTTCGTTCGTTCGTTCGTTCGTTCGTTCGTTCGTTCGTTCGTTCGTTCGTTCGTTCGTTCGTTCGTTCGTTCGTTCGTTCGTTCGTTCGTTCGTTCGTTCGTTCGTTCGTTCGTTCGTTCGTTCGTTCGTTCGTTCGTTCGTTCGTTCGTTCGTTTTTTGGATGGGGAAAGCAGAGAGCACGAGTGGTGGGGGTGAGGCAGGAAGTTTTTGGTCGGTTTGTTCATCTGTGTGGCAGCCAGAGCCAGGGGAGTCCATAGGACGGGGCACTCTGAGGTTGTCTTGCCGCCGCCCAGAGAGGGGAAAGCATTGAGAAAAGTGGGAGGCAGTTCAATAAACTAAAAAACAAACAAGCCTAAGGAGCTCACTGGCCTCTCTCTCTCCACACCAACAATATCAACCTCCCCCCCCCCAAAAAAAAACACCCAAGGAATCCAATGGGGAGAAGGAACGAAGAAAGAATGTCGAGGGAAGGATGGCAGGAAGGAAGGAAGGAAGAGGGTGATTGGCATGGAGGAGCTAATGGTGCAGCTGACTCTGAGGGGGGTGGGGCTCGGATGGGATTTTGGGGTCTGCGGTGCCTTTTTTCCCTGGGTTCCTTCCTGAGAAGGTGCATGCGTTTTAACCATGGAGGCAACTTTCGGGAGTTCAGCGGCTTAACCACTTAAGCCTCCCCCATCCCCCTCCATCCCCCGGAGTGGGGTGAGAGGAGGAGGAGGTGGGCGGGGTGGTGGGCAGGGCCAGCTGGCTTTACTACTGATATGCAAGAACCGGTGTGATCCGGTTGGAGCCCACCATCGGTGGTCACTTATATTGAAGTGAAACAAATGCCTTGTGGCCACTTCACATTGATTAATTTGCATTTCTTTCATTTTGTAGCAACACTATAACTCTATATAGTGTTCACAAGTAATTTCTGATTGCTAACCTTAACCAAATATATCAGCTAAAAAGTATATTTCACCAATCCATGTCAATAAGGAGACCGGTTTCCACCTGCCGCTGGTCCACAGAACTTTTGGAAGCATAATTCTAGTGTCATCTCTCTTTCAAAGGCCAGGTGTAGTGAAACACAAGAATCTACACAAGTGGCACCAGCTATGGCCACATAATTTCCTGGAGAAATAACTGGAAACTACTGGATATATCTACTGTATTACTGGTGATGTGCTACACTTTATTAAGTTAGTTAATTAGATCTTATCAGAGCAAAAAGGTTTGTCTTTTGGGATTCACTTGACAACAACAAACTTGGAAGGAAGATTGGTTTTTTTAAAAAAAACAAGGGAATAGTGGTATAGCTTAGCCCAGTGATGGCGAACCTTGGCACTCCAGGTTTACACAGTACCCATTCATGTGGATTCACAGAGACTTGGGCTTCTGGGAATTGAAGTCCAAGAACACCTGGAGTGCCAAAGTTCACCATCACCAGATTAGCCTCTCCTGTTATGTTAAGTGTTGCTGCAAATGGGCACAAATACTGTTCAAACATTTCTCAAGTATATGTGTGAAGTGGATGCAAGTATTTATACATTCAAAATTTGATCCCAGGTTTTCCTAAGAGAAGGCTTCAAATTTAAAAGAAGAAACATGACCGCTTCATGCTGAATCTGGTCTTTGTTCTAACCTAATGGCAGAAAGTGAAAACAACCTAAAGAACCCCTTGATTAGGGTAAAAGAAAAGAGTGCAAAAGCTGGCGTGAGACTCAACATAAAAAAAACAAGATAATGGCAACCGGCCTTATCACTCCCTGGCAAATAGAAGGGGGAGGAATGGAAGCAGTGATAGACTTTACCATCTTAGGATCCAAGATCACTGCATATGGTGACTGCAGCAATGAAATAAAAAGACAATTAATTTTTGGGAGGCAAGCTATGAGAAACCTAGGGAATATAATAAAAAATAGAAACATCACCCTGCCAACAAAAGTCCAAATAGTCAAAGCAATGGTATTCCCAGTAGTAATGTATGGTTGTGAGAGCTGGACCATAAGGAAGGCTGAGCACAGAATAATAGACGCCTTTGAAAAGTGGTGCGGGAGGAGAATTTTGAGAGTCCCCTGGACAGCAAAGAGAACAAATAAGTCGATCCTGAAGGAAATCAACCCTGACTGCTCCTTGGAAGGACAAATGTTGAGGATGCGGCTAAAGTACTTTGGACACCAAATGAAAAGATAGGACTCACCGAGAAGGCCTTGATGCTGGGAAAGATCTAAGGCAAAAGGAGAAAGATGAGATGGCTAGAGGGTATTTCTGATGCAATGTACATAGAGCTGAGCGGGCTGCGGAGGATGGTGGAGGATAGAAGTGCCTGACATGCAGTGGTCCATGGGGTCACAAAGGGTTGGACTCAACTGTACAACTGAACAACAACAAAAAAGGTTTATAAACCGAAAAGAAGCCTCTAAGAGAGCACTTCAATTCACTTACATAGGCTTGTTTGTGATAGACATAATTTCTGACAATCTGGCAGACAGTAATCTAATGATGCCTCTAGCATTAAAAAGTAACCCCCACACAATTAATTCTTAATTGGTGTGCAAAAATGAGAACATAAAATTGATTTCACAATGTCATTATGAACCAGCATTACAGATCAAAGAAAATAAGGGTTCAGTTTCAGGTATGCATCCTCAATAAAGGCTTACGTAGATAAACTGAATTAAAAATGACATGCCAGACTGGCATTAGACTGGGAATTGACCTTATTAGCTGTGAAACTCATTACATGAAGTTATCTTTTCTGTCATGCCAACCTACCTCACAGTATTGTAGTGGAGGTAAATTTGCAAGCTGCCTTGAGGCCAATGGAAGAAATAAATGTCACAAACCAAATAAATGTAAAATTAAAACTTTTACTGTCTAAATTTATATAAACTACAGATTAAGGAAACAAAACATTCCCATTGTGTTCCTAACTTTGTAATATTTTCCTACTTCCTCACAATTTCAAGGCACCAAAGCTCTAGAAAGACTGCTACAAAACTACAAGTGAGGACTTTCCACCTAGAAATCCTATTGTATTCAGTGGGGCATACTTTCTAAGTGTTTGGCAGCCGTGGCCAGGAGGGCTTTCGCCCAACTTCGGGTGATTCGCCAGTTGTGTCTGCTCCTGGACCCCAGTCATGGTCACACATGCTCTGGTCACCTCTAGACTAGATTATTACAATGTGCTCTACATGGGACTGCCCTTGATGACCATTCGGAGGCTGCAGTTGGTCCAGAATGCAGCTGCCCAGGTGGTGATGAGGTGTGACCATTATGCTCGCACCTCACCACTGCTTCGGGAGCTGCACTGGTTACCAATTTGTCTCCGGGTGCAATTTAAGGTGCTGCTTATGATCTTTAAAGCCCTACATGGTAGTGGGCCAGGATACCTAAGAGACTGCATCACCCCAAGAAAGTCTGTCCATCCAACAAGAGCGGACCGGAGGGGCTCTCTAATTGTTCCATCAGCTAGAGGGGCTTGCCTCTCTAGCACAAGAAGGAGGGCCTTCTCTGTGTCCGCACCGGCCCTCTGGAACCTCCTGCCAACAGAGTTGAGGCTGCAGATGGAATTGCTGCCCTTTAGGAAAACACTGAAAACCTAGCTGGCGAGGCAGGTGTGGGGCCTTGAGGGAAATGTAGCCCCCGTCTGCTGGCTTGTGCAATAACCTGGATCCTCCCCCTCCCTCTTTTTTATGATGGGGGTGGGTGGGTTTTAATTGTGGTTGTTTTTATCAGTTTTATGCTTTTATCTGTTTTTATGCTTTTATCTTGTATATGCTGTATATGCTGTTTGTGAGCCACCTTGAGTCGGGTTCTCCTGAGTGGGCGGCATATAAGCATGAAAATTAAATTAAAGTAAATTAAAATTAAATATGGCAGAATTCAAAGGTTATTTGACACAGCTACATAATCCTCCTCTTCTTTAGCCGTATTGCACCATAAAATGCTTGACTAAATGGATGCAAGTAGATATATGTCACAAAGTACTCTCCATGATTTGGATGTCTAGATGAGATTGGGGACATGATCAGGGAATTCAGCTATTGCTCTCTTTCTCCTCTTGTTGAGTCCGGTGCTTAAGAAGTATTCTGACCAGCAGGATCGGGTCAAACACAAGTGATTTATTATTCAGCTCATAGATACTGGGCTGGGGAACATGTACAAGGTGACCAGGTTATATACAGTGAGAATGGCAGTTATACAGGTTGATACATTTAGGTGGGCTTCTGAAAAAGCGGGACATTTGTACTGACGAATCGGCTATTTTGACAGTGATTTGAAAATGGCGCCTGTGCAAAAGGCACGCTTTCCGCTGTAGACTTTACGGCGCCCTATAGCGGTTATTAGAAATAACGCTTGGACACAACACCTCTGGTACCAAAACCTCTGTCTATGAATATTAGGTACAGTGGAACCTCATACAACAATTGCCTCATATAGCAACGAAATCGCATAAAAATTAGGGGGGGTAATGGTGCCCCGCATAACAATTTTCCCTATTGAAAAAATCGTACAACAATTTTTCAATGGGAGAAACCACTTAGCAAAAAAAAACCCACTGCACAATGCATCCCATAGGGAAAATCGCTATACGATGCATGTATCGTATAGCAATTGTTTCGTATAACAACGAGTCCTGTGGAACGGATTAAAATCATTGTATGAGGTACCACTGTATATCTATTTCTTCATTCCTCCATAGAAATTGTCAAGCTTTTTCTCAAACCTTTGAACACCGCAAATGCCAGATGAGGGAATACCCCTAATAATCTGTTTGTTTTTGCATGTTTGTCTAATGAGCATCTGTAAATGGATACTATAGTATATGCAACTAAGTCTGAAACAGCAGGAGACAACCATGCATTAAAAAGTTTAATAAAAAGTTTATTATTTACATATTATAGAACACAGATTATGAGTAGAGCACGGTGAGCCTGTGGGGTGAGATGATCTTCTTCAATTCATGAGTCCCCCCTTCTATTAAAAGCAATAGGTGTCTTCCAGCAGGAGGCAGCCTACCACAAATGATCAACCACTTTATAAACCCCTTTCTCTTCAGTACCCAATGGCAATTTTGTTTATATCAAAGTTTGATATATCAGCTACTCTTTTACTTCTTTTCATATTTTCTAAGATGATGGGTGTTCACTAACTTCACATACCTTTCGGCTAGTTGCTCTTTTATTTCTGTATCCTTTGTCAGAGAGGCAGCACTTCATTTTTTCATGTTTCCTTTTACTAGCACACAGTGGTAGGATTCAGCAGGTTCGGCCCAGTTCGCCGGAACTGGTAGCAGAAATTCCGCCCAACCAAGTTTTGAAATAAAGTAATCCTAATTCAAATGCAACGCAGGGCTTTCCCCCTGGCCACACCCACCATACCATACCCAAAAAGTAGGTAGTAAAAAAAATTGAATCCCACCACTGCTTGCACATGTTTGAAGATTCCTCTCTTCCCCAACCTATTTTTTTGGGGGAGGCCATAATCATATTCATATTCATATTCATATTCATATTCATATTCATATTCATATTCATATTCATATTCATATTCATATTCATATTCATATTCATATTCATATTGTTGTTGTTGTTGTCGTTGTCGTTGTCGTTGTCGTTGTCGTTGTCGTTGTCGTTGTTGTCATTGTTTTTTGGTGTTATTGTTGTTGACATTGATGTTGTTGTTGTTGTTGACAGCAGCAGCAGCATCTTTGCTTCCTCTTTTACCCCATCGGGTGTCACAGGAGATGCAAGGTTTTTTTTCTGGCACTTCTAGTGGCCCGTACCAGTGTAATTTGGTGTTCTTGTAATATTTCTTTGATGCTATCTCTCCACCTTCCTCTAGGTCTGCCTCATGGTTTTTGTCCTTCTCTTTCCACATATGCCTTGTAAGGTATGGAATTCCAAGACATTCTCTCCAAATGAACAAACCACCTTATTTGTTGTCTCTGTATGTAGTGCAAGATTGGTTCTGTTCCAATTCTTTCACTTATAACCCATACCTGTCAACCATCCCAATTTGGCCGGGATTACCCTGTAATTTGACGTCGATTGATGTCATAACCCGCCTCATGCTGCCAAACCCCCGTAATTTGGCAGCTGGGGAGAAACGCTTTCCACACATGCGTAGAAGCACTACGCCACTTGCGCAGCCCCTACGCAAGCGGTGTAGCGCTTCCACACATGCGTTGAAGGGGTAAAACCCTTCCACACATGCGCGGAAGTGCTACGCTGCTTGTGTAGGGGCTGCGCAAGCGACGTAGCGCTTCCACGCATGCATGGAAAGTGACCTGCACACAAGCGATCTGCGCAGGTCCCATTTTTCCGGAGCCGCGGGTTGACAGGTATGATAACCCCATTCCTGATTTTATCCCTTCTAGTCACTCCAGCAGCCTTCTTCAGACATATCATTTCTGTGGTGACCAACTTTTGCATACGTTTTGTCATAAGTGTCCATGTTTGGCACTGGTAACATAAGGTGGGAATGAATATGCTTTGTATGAGGTGTTTCTTTGTGTTGATTGGTATTATCTTGTGTTGTAAGAGCGGTGCTAACTGTTACAATATTTGGTTTGCCTTACTGCACTATATGTTATTGCAGGCGCACCCCCCCAATAACGGACACAGACAACATTGAAAGTGGATAACAGCATAGGGCCACATTTATTGATTCAATGCCCTAGTCCGAATTATAAATTTGCATTGGTAAAACGACCAATCGTAATTCCTAAGGCAAGGTAAGGTACCACCCCAAAATTGCCAACGGCAATTGGTTACAATGTATCAATTTGTATCAATTTGTTTGTTGACAACAAACAAATTGTTGACCGTAGTCAATAACTAACTTATGACCCCACCCTCTGACGCGTATCCGTGAAATCACAGGGGTGATGCATGCTGGTTAGCAATCGTCATCACCCCATCGCCTGGTTCGTCGTTGACCGGACAACGTTTAACTAATTTATTCCTGTCTAGTGTTGTCCAGTCAATTGCGAACCTGCCGGATACTTGTGGGTCATACTGTTTACCTTACCAGTGCTACCCGCCAATGTGACCAAAGTCAACAGTAGGAACACAGAAAGCCCCCTATATCAAACCATAGCAACAGTGTGGGATGGGCAAAAAAGCCAGGACCCGGAGCCAATATGGGTCCCAACCAAAAATTCCCACCCGGCCCCGAAGCGACCATAATATCACACTGTTAACTAGGGAGGGGGTGGAGGGGAAAAAACTTCTCCGCTCCGTCGCTGAGGTAAAATGGCAGCTTGGCTGCCTCGTGGCCACCCCTTTTATAAGGGAGCTGGCCACGCCCCTAACTACCCGGATTCTCTGTCCTGTGGGGGGGGCCCGCAAAGGGCGCGGCGGCCATTTTGGCGCCGCGCTTGCATTGCAGGCGCACCCCCCCAATAACGGACACAGACAACATTGAAAGTGGATAACAGCATAGGGCCACATTTATTGATTCAATGCCCTAGTCCGAATTATAAATTTGCATTGGTAAAACGACCAATCGTAATTCCTAAGGCAAGCAGGCCGAAGTAACACTGGTAAGGTACCACCCCAAAATTGCCAATGGCAATTGGTTACAATGTATCAATTTGTATCAATTTGTTTGTTGACAACAAACAAATTGTTGACCGTAGTCAATAACTAACTTATGACCCCACCCTCTGACGCGTATCCGTGAAATCACAGGGGTGATGCATGCTGGTTAGCAATCGTCATCACCCCATCGCCTGGTTCGTCGTTGACCGGACAACGTTTAACTAATTTATTCCTGTCTAGTGTTGTCCAGTCAATTGCGAACCTGCCGGATACTTGTGGGTCATACTGTTTACCTTACCAGTGCTACCCGCCACACGGAGGGGCTTCAAAGAAGACCTGACGCCCCCCCCAGACCGTCAGCTCGGTCAACAGGCCTGCTCGCCAATCACCCAACAGGAGGTCCATACCTCCTCGCGACAGATGGACCCCATCCCCTGCGTACAAGTCATAATTTTGTAGACTAATATCGGGGTGATGACTAACCCGTCCCCAAGCCCTGTTGGCAAGAAACCGCGCCATTGCCTTATTGACCGCGCGCCTAGCGCGGTCAAGGGCCAGGAGGTTAACGCCCCCTCTGTAAGAATGGCGCGGGACAATGTCCGACCAAACCAGGGTTGTGGCAGGCCAGACATAATGCAAGTAGGCGAGGTCCTCGCAAATCGCATGCTTAAGCGATAAGCCGGTGACCTGGCCCAAATCATTGCCCCCCAGGTGGATGATTAGAATGTCAGGCGGGTCAGCACCCAGGCCAGAAAAAAGGAAAGGCCGCAGCTCCCGCCATAACATCCCAGGCTTACCATGCCATGCGAGACTGGCGTGGTCACCCAGTCCCAGTCGGGGTCCCCATTCTGTCGCCGCAGCGTAACGCGCTGCCCTGTGCACATAGCTGTGGCCCACCAGCCATACTGTCACCGGTGTAATACGACACCCAGGGTCTGTAAGAAAATTGAGAAAAAAGGCGGTAAGGTGACTGGATTGGTACTCATGGCGGGAGTGGGCGCACATAAAACTGAAAACATTGCGAGCCCCACCTTCCCATGCTGCGTATGTCAGCCCCAGAGTACCCAAAAGCAGCTGCTGTAGAGGCTGCACCAATCCGGAACGAATGTGTGCCATAACGGGCACCTGGTAGGCCCACCCCGGTGAGGGCTCTGGCTGTCACCTTCCAAAACTGAAATTTAGTAAGGGGAGACCCATCTTGGTGACAGAAAAACGGGCCGTGGTGCATGCCACGCAGTGCCAGGAATTCCTGTAGGGCACCAACCGGACAGATGTCTGCCAAAGAACAACGTAGCAGTCTTACACCACTGCCTACACCATGCTGATCTGTTTTAGAGGAGCGTATCCTCAACTGGGCCCAGTCTTTGGCTACGTAGACATCTTCGAGTTCCAGTGCCCTACCACTTGCATCCGCCTTAGACAGCATCACGAGTTCGCTGACGCGGAGCGCTCCAAAAAATGCCACCGTTGTGGCTGCGTGAAAAAGGGCTGCCTCATAATGATCAAAACAGAGGCCTGGCCAGCCCCGGGCCAACTGGGTAAGAACCCCTGGGGAAATAGGGTGCCGGTCATCCGGGCAACGCCCGCGCTCGCGCACCCACCCCTCCAAAACATGTCGCACACGGAAGTCAGAGGTGGTATCCACATGACCTCCCACTTTGGCCATAAAAGCCAACGCCGAGAGCTTGGATGCTATGGTGCGAGGTGCAAGGCCCTGTGCATGCAGGTGAACCATGAACCGCAGAACATGGTCCACCGGGATAGGCCAGGTCTCTGGCAAGAGAAATTGAGTAGCAAATGCCCTGTAAGAATTGAATGCTTGTTGATACGCCTTACGCGTGCGTGGCGCTAGTGACAGGCCAATCGCCCGGTTCACCTCTCCTTGCCAATAGTCCACATCTCGTCCGGGAGTGGCGAGGGAAATTCCTCCGCATCCGGGGCCAAGGCGCGGAACCGGGAGATCTGCAGGCGGGACAAAGCGTCAGCAATATCATTATTAATCCCTGGGACATGCCTGGCCCTGAACAAAACGTTGAGGCGCAGGCAGCGCAGCACAAAATGGCGCACTAGGTCCATGACCCTGGGCGATTTGGAAGTCTGTGCATTGACAATGTGGACAACAGCAGCATTGTCACACCAGAAATGCACCACCGAATTAGCCCACTGTTCGCCCCATAGCATCAAAGCCCCCAGAATGGGGAAAAATTCCAGGTATGTGAGATCCCGCAGGCGACCTGTGCCTGCCCATGCCAGTGGCCACCCACCACAGGCCCACTTCCCATTGAAGTACATCCCATAACCCAGGGATCCTGAGGCATCAGACTGGATCTGGAAATTGGGGGACGCCAGGAGGTCAGACCTCCAAAATGAGACCCCATTAAACTCCCTCAGGAATTGCAACCAGACGAACATGTCTGCCCTGATACCCCGGGTGAGCCTAACTCTGTGGTGGGGCCTGGATAACCCTGTCATGGCGTCGCATAAGCGCCGGGCAAAAGCCCTGCCCGGTGCGACCACCCTGCAAGCAAAATTAAGGTGCCCATGTAGCACCTGAAGTTCTCTCAGTGATGCCTTACGCTTGGCCAGCAATTCCGAGATAAGGGCCACGATCCTGGACACCTTATCATCCGGCAACCTAGAAGCCTGCACTACTGTGTCAATCTCAACCCCCAGGAATACTAGCTTGGTCGATGGGCCCTCGGTCTTTTCGGGCGCTAAAGGGACACCAAGTTCCTCCATTAGCGTCTGAAATGTGTTGAGGAGACGTGCGCACGTGTCCCAGCCCCGTTCACCCCCGAATAAAAAGTCATCCAGGTAATGGGCTACAGACCGGGACCCTGACCTGCGGGCGAAAGCCCACTCTAGGAAGGTACTAAAACGCTCGAAAGCCGAGCATGATATGGAGCAGCCAAAAGGCATGGCCTTATCAAAATAATATTCCCCCTTAAATTTAAAACCCAGCAACTCAAAGTCGCCCGGATGCACTGGCAAGAGGCGAAAAGCTGACTTAATGTCACACTTGGCCAGCAGGGCACCCGGGCCACACGAGCGCACCATGCGCAACGCATGGTCAAACGATGTATACCTGACTGAACAAAGGTCATCAGGGATAGCATCATTGACCGATCGGCCGGCTGGGTAGGACAAATGATGAATAAGGCGAAACTCACCTAGGGACTTTTTGGGGACCAAACCCAGTGGCGAGACCTTAAGATTGGGAAACGGGGGTACGGGGAAAGGTCCAGCGACCCTGCCCGCGTCTAACTCCTTTTGAATGCTGGCCGCAGCCACCTCCTCCCTTCCTCTAAGGGATAAAAGGTTGGGAGCATCCTGAGGGGACCTATCACCCACAAAAGGGATACGAAATCCCTGCTTAAAACCTTGAAGAATATACTCCCTGTCCTCCCCCTTCGGGTACGATGCGAGCCAGCGCTCCAGCATGTCCACCTTAATTGGGGAGGGAGCCTTTTGGAGAACTAGCTCCATCCGTGGCAGCCTTGCCAGCCCACTGTCCACCCTTCCCTCTGCCTCGCGCCCCCCCAGGCTTGGGGCAAACAGAGGCTGCGTGGGGGCCAGAGCATGTGGGACACTCATGCTTATACCTGCAGTTCTTTCGATTGCAGGAACCAATTGACGAGAAAGTCCAGCACAGCAGGCGGGCTGGAACCCCCTGCCCCGCCGCCTGGCGGGTAACCTGCGCTGGAGCCGCTCGCTAGACCGCATGTCCGCAATGGTATCTATCCCCCGGGGCAGGGCGTGTGGGTGTCATATACAAAAGCCAAAGCCTCTGGCACGGCTCATCCCATCTCATCTCGGGGTGAAGGGGAATCCTCATACGGAATTCCTCGTCATATGCTAGCCATGAGGGGCCCGGAAAATCGACCATCGCCCTATATATGTTGTCCAAATATTGGACCATGGGAATAGCTAAATCCGGCCGCGCCCTCAAATATACCGCCATGTATATTAAATAAGCGGGGAGCCAGTTGGCCCAGGTACGCGGCGGCTTACGGCGGCGTGCCTGCTCCTTGTCCTTCTCATCCTGACCCTCCCTTTCCTCCTTGGTGGGCTCTCTGTTCAGGAGTGAGAAGATATCTACGTACTCCCCTCGCCATATCTTTTCCCTAGTAGCCTGTGCCAGGTGATCGCCCAATGGCAAGGAATACCCTGCCGTCGGCAAGGCCGAAAAAGGGACAGCCGGCCTGGTAAAAGGGGTCTGAACTAATCCAGCCACCCCCAGAACATTCCCTGTAGTGTAGGGACCAATGCCCACCCCAGTGCCCAAGGTGGTAGTCGTCGTCGCCGGGTGGGTCGCCGACAGCGTGGCCCCCGCACCACCCGCGCGAGGCCAAGGCCATTGAAAGGCCCCCCCTAGATTGGGAATGTGTGTGGATGTACTCGCTTGCACCGCATACTCACACGCTGCACCCCCGTGGGCCGCCCCCACCGGGGGTTCCGGCCCACTGGGGGCGTCGGAGCTCACGACCGACGTAGAGCTCATCACCGGGGCTTGACCCGCACCTGGTTGCTGGCTGGGGAGCTGCGAGGCAGTGGCCGAAACCGCGCCACACGCCTGCAGCAGCTCGACCCTCCCCGCCGGCTGTTGTCCTCCAGCCGACAGCGTCTCAAAAGGAACCCCGAAAGGGGCGCCCGCCTGACTGGCCCGCGCCAACGACGCCTCCAGGGCCGCAATGCGGGCCAGCAAGGTGTCCACGTTGACCATGGGCAAAGGGCCGGCCGGCCCGCCTGACCCAGGCATGGGTACAGGTCCCTGTACCCCGGGACCCACATATGGCCATTGGCCAGCACCGAAGCCCGGCAGGGTTGGTGGAGAAACCTGCCAAGGCAGGGGGCCGCACCACCCCCCAAGGCTAGAGGGCCCCGGGAGAGGCTGCAGCCCAAGAGGAGTAGGCCCGACAGAGTGGGCAGGAGCAGGAGCGGTGTCCACCGCTCGTGGGCCGCGGGCCGGAACCCCTTCCGCGCCCGCCCTCTGATCGCCCACCCCGGGCCAAGGGGCAATAGACCCCATTCCGCCGGCCCCGGCCGGGGCTGGCAAAGGTGGCTGCTGAGGAGGCGGCACCGCGGTCCTCCGACCTGGGTTGCGCCTCCTAACAACGCGAGCTGAACTCGAAGCCGCCTTCTTCTTCGAAGGCATCTCCACCGGAGCAAAAAGGGAAGCCGGAAAGGCAGAAACGCTACCAAAAGGCTTCCCGGTAAGCTAACGAGCGACGGAGACGCAGGGGAAAAAACTTCTCCGCTCCGTCGCTGAGGTAAAATGGCAGCTTGGCTGCCTCGTGGCCACCCCTTTTATAAGGGAGCTGGCCACGCCCCTAACTACCCGGATTCTCTGTCCTGTGGGGGGGGGCCGCAAAGGGCGCGGCGGCCATTTTGGCGCCGCGCTTGCAATCTCTTCATCCATTTTGCCATTTTTGGTAAATGTTATTCCTAGGTATTTGAACTTTGCCACTTATTTTATACTTGCTTCCTCTATCTCGATATCTAGAGTATGCTGTTTTTTCCTTCCAATTGCCACTACCTCAGTCTTCTCTTTCTTGATTATCATATTATTTATCTTACATTCTTGGTTCCAGCCAATTAATTCCATCAGAGTGATTTGATTTATGCATCTTTGCTCCAATGTGGACCCAAGTTTGATATGATATGTGTTAATGTTCTACATAAAATGCAAAGTGAACAACAGCAGTGGTACAAAACATGCAATTCCCACAAACAAAATCATGCAAGAACAGAAGTGCAATCATGGCTCTTAGCAACAGCACACAATTTGTCCTGCAGTAACTTATTCCTTAACTTTCCATTTCTCCCCACATTTACATGATAAATGAAGAGTCAAGATTATAATTTGCAATGGTTGGAAGAACAGAGACAGAGAACAGTAGTCCTTTGTGGATTAATTAATCTACAGTAGGTGAACATGTTTGTTGTTTCAAAGCTAACAAGAACCAAGGAGGTAGACAGAAACTAAAATCCTGTTGTTTAACATAAGAGAATTCATAATTTTCAATCAATTCCTAGCTGTAGAGTAAAAGTCCCTGTCACAGTCCTCTCATGGACACCTGTCATAGCCAGTCTATTCATCTCAAGAAGTGTGCTTCGATACAGAAAGGATTATGAAAAATAAAACTAGTTAGTGCTACAGGTTTTACATGACTTTTGGAATCTCTTGAAATCATTCACAAACTCTAGGAGCTGAATCCAATAGCAAAGGAGATCCATTGAATCAATGAAATTTACATAAGTGTTGATTCAGTCTATTATACTTAGGACTAGCAGTTGGATTTAGGCTTAAGTGCTAATTTATCTGAAGGGGAAGCAAGAGCTACTGCTCTGATTTATAATGTGTGATGAAGGAACCATTTGAGCAGCATCAGCAGAATGCAAGCGCGGCGCCAAAATTGCCTCCGCGCTCTTTGCGGCCCCCCCCCCACAGGACGAAGGCATCCGGGTAGTTAGGGGCGTGGCCAGCTCCCTTATAAAAGGGGTGGCCACGAGGCAGCCGAGCTGCCATTTGGTGAAGCGACGGAGCGGAGAAGTTTTTTCCCTCTTACCTCCGTCGCTTTTGGCTTTTACCGGGAAGCCTTTTGGCTGCTGAATTCTCTCGTTTCGGCTTCCCATCGATTGGCTGAGAGGCCCGCGAAGAAGAAGGCGGCTGCGAGCGTGGCTCGTGCGGTTCGGAGGCGCAATCTGGGTCGGAAGACCGCGGCTGCGCCTCCCCAGCAGCCGCATTTGCTTGCACCCACCGGGACCGGTGGAATGGGGTCTATTCCCCCTGGCTGGAGGATGGTGGCCCACGCACGGGGCCAGTAGGGGCTGCGGCCCTCGGCCCGCAAGCGGTGGACACCTCTCATGGTGTTGCCCATTCCGCTGGGCCTCCCTTTATAGGAGCGTAGCTCGCTCCGAGGCCTTCCAGCCTTGGGGGGTGGTCCGGTCCCCTTCCCTGGCAGGTTGCTACATCGGCCCTAATGGGCCCGGGTGCGGGGTTGTTGCCCTATTCGGGCCCCGGGGTGCAGGGACCTGTACCCATGCCTGTAGTAGGCGGGCCGGCTGGTCCTTTGCCCCATGTCAGCGTGGAAGCCTTATTGGCCCGCGTTGCGGCCCTCGAGACATCCCTGGCCCAGGCTAGCCACTCTTGGTCTCCATTTGGGGTTCGTTTCGACGCGTCGTCTGCTGGGCAGCGGCAGGCGACGGGACGGGTCGAGCTGCTTGAGGCGCGTGGCACGACCTGGGCCACTGCCTCGCAGCTCCCCATTCAACAGACCGGTGCGGGTCAGGCCCCATCGATGAGCTCGACGGCGGTTGTGAGCTCCGACGCCCCCAGTGGGCCGGAACCCCCAGTGGGGGCGGCCTACGGGGGTGCAGCACGTGAGTATGCGGTCCAAGCTAGTGCACCTACACACGTGGCCACGTTGGGGGGTTTTTCAATGGCCTGGCCTCGCGCGGGTGGGGCGGCGGTCCAGCCGCTGACGCCCCACCTGGCGACGACAACTACCACTCAGGGCCCCGTAGTGGGGGTGTTTTCTACCCTGTGGGGAATGTTTTGGGGGTGGCTGGGTTAGTACAGGCCCCCTTTCAGATGTCAGCAGTTCCTGTTGTGCCCGTGTCGGCCTTGCTGACGGCGGGGTATTCCTTACCGCTGGGTGTCCATTTGGCACAGACCACCAAAGAGAAGATCTGGCGGGGGGATTACGTGGATACCTTCTCACTCCTCAACAGAGGGCCCACCAAGGAGTAGGGGGGGGCAGGATGAGAAGGATAAGGAGCAGGCACGTCGTAGCAAGCCACCACGTATGTGGGCCGACTGGTTGCCGGCCTACCTCATATACATGGCGGTGTACCTTAGGGCCCGGCCGGATTTGGCAATTTTGATGGTCCAGTATTTGTACAACATCTACCGGGCGATGGTTGACTTTCCGGGCCCATCGTGGTTGGCTTATGACATGTAATTCCATATGCGGATTCCCCGGCACCCCGACATTAGGTGGGTTGAGCCATGCCAGAGGCTGTGGCTTTTGTACATGACGCGCCCCGCACCCGGGGAGAGATACCATTGTGGACATGCGGTCCAGCGGGCGGCCCCAGCACAGGTCCACTGCCAGGGGGCGGGGCGGGGGGTTTCAGCCCGCATGCTGTGCTGGACTTTCTCGTCCATTGGTTCCTGCAATAGGAAGAATGGCAAATACAGACATTAGTGTCCCCCCTGTGCTGGCCCCCATGCGGCCTCTGGCTGTCCCAGGCCTGGAGGGATGCGGGGCAGAGGGAGGGGTGGACAGGGGGCTGGCAAGACTGCCGCAGATGGATCTAGTTCACCAAAGGGCTCCCTCCCCAATTAATGTGGACATGTTGGAGCGCTGGCTCACATTGTTCCCGAAGGGAGAGGATGCGGAGATCTCCTTCAGGGTTTTAGGCAGGGGTTACGTATCCCTTTCATGGGTGATAGGTCCCCTCAGGATGCCCCCAATCTTTATCCCTTAGGGGGAGGGAGGAGGTGGCTCCTGCCAGCAATGATAAGGAGGTCTATGCGGGCAGGGTCGTTGGCCCTGTCCCTGCGCCCCCGTTCCGGGGAGCATATTATTGCACTGATGCCATGCCTTTTGGCTGTTCCAATTCGGGCTCGGCATTCAAGCGTTCCTCCATCTTCCTAGAGTGGGCTTTTGTTCGCAGATCAGGGTCCCGGTCTGTAGCCCATTCCCTGGATGATTTTATTAGGGGCTGAACGGGGCTGGGACACGTCCACATGTCTCCTCAACACATTTCAGACGCTAATGGAGGAACTTGGTGTCCCTTTAGCGCCCGAAAAGACCGAGGGCCCGCCTACACAGCTAGTATTCCTGGGGGTGGAGATTGACACGGTAGCACAGGCTTCTAGGTCGCAGCGGGATAAGGTGTCAAAGCTAGTGGCCCTTATCTCGGACTTGCTGGCCAAGCGCATGGCATTACCGAGGGACCTGCTGGTGCTACATGGTCACCTCAATTTCGCTGGCAGGGTCGTCGCACTGGGCAGGGCATTTGCGCGGCGCTTGTGCGACGCCATGGCAGGACTATCCAGGCCCCACCATAGGGTTAGACTTACCTGGGGTATCAGGGCAGACGTGCTTGTCTGGCTACAGATCCTGAGGGATTTCAATGGGGTGTCATTTTGGAGGTCTGAGCTCCTGGCTTCCCCTTGCTTTAAGATACAGCCCGATGCCCGGGATCCCTGAGTTATGGGATGTACGTCAATTGGAAGTGGGCCTATGGTGGGTGGCCACCATCCTGGGCAGGCACGGGTCGCCTGCGTGGTCTCATGTATCTGGAATTTTCCCTATACTGGGTGCTTTGATGCTATGGGGCGAGGAGGAGGCCAACTCGGTTGTCCACTTTGGTGTGACAATGCGGCTGTTGTCCACTTTGTCAATGCACAGAGCTCTAAATCGCCCAGGGTTATGGACCCAGTGCGCCAGTTTGCGTTGCGCAGCCTGCGCCTCAACGTTCTTTTCAGGGCCAGGCATGTCCCAGGGGTTACTAATGATATTGCTGATGCTTTGTCCCGCCTGCAGATCTCCCGGTTCCATGCCTTGGCCCCGGATGCGGAGGAATTTCCCTCGCCACTCCCGGACGGGATATGGAACATCGGCAAGGAGAGGTGAACCGGGCGATTGGCCTGTCACTAGCGCCACGCACGCGTAAGGTGTATCACCACGCATTTAATTCTTTCAGAGCATTCTGTACCCAATTCCAAATGCCAGGAACCTGGCCGATCCCGGTAACCCATGTTCTGCGGTTCATGGTTTACCTGCATGCCCAGGGCTTTGCACCTCGCACCATAGCATCTAAGCTGTCAGCGTTGGCTTTTATGGCCAAAGTGGGAGGTCATGTGGACAGCACCACGGACTTCCGTGTGAGACATGTTTTGGAGGGGTGGGTGCGCGCGCGTGGGCATTGCCCGGACGACCGCCACCCGATTTCCCCAGGGGTTTTTACCCAATTGGCCCGGGGCTGGCCTGGCCTCTGTTTTGATAAGATGAGGCAGCCCATTTTATGCGGCTACAACGGTCGCCTTTTTTGGAGCGCTCCGCATCGGCGAGCTTGAGATGCTGTATAAGGCGGATGCAAGTCGTGGACAGCACCACTCACTTCCGTGTGAGACATGTTTTGGAGGGGTGGGTGCGCGCGCGTGGGCGTTGCCCGGACGACCGCCACCCGATTTCCCCAGGGGTTTTTACCCAATTGGCCCGGGGCTGGCCTTGCCTCTGTTTTGATAAGATGAGGCAGCCCATTTCATGCGGCTACAACGGTGGCCTTTTTTGGAGTGCTCCGCATCGGCGAGCTTGAGATGCTGTATAAGGCGGATGCAAGTCGTAGGGCACTGGAACTCGAAGATGTCTGAGTGAACAATATTCGGCTCAGTTGGGGATACGCTCCTCTAAAACGTATCAGCATGGTGTAGGCAGTGGAGTAGACTGCTACGATGTTTCTCGGCAGACATCTGTCCGGTTGGTGCCCTACAGGATTTCCTTGCACTGTATGGCACGCACCATGGCCCGTTTTTCTGTCACCAAGATGGGTCTCCCCTTACTAAATTTCAATTTTGGAAGGTGACGGGCAAAGCGCTGGCCAGTGTGGGCCTCCCAGGCGCCCGCTATGGCACTCATTCATTCCGTATAGGGGCGGCCTCAACCGCAGCTGCTTTTGGGTACTCAGGGGCTGACATACGTAGCATGGGACGGTGGGGTTCGCAATGTTTTCAGTTTTATGTGCGCCCACTCCCGCCGTGAGTACCAACCCAGTCACCTTGCCTACTTTCCCTCATTTTTCCTTACAGACCCGGGGTGTCGTATTACACCGGTGACAGTATGGCTGGTGGGCCATAGCTATGTGCACAGGGCAGCGCGTTATGCTGCGGCGACAGAGTGGGGACCCCGACTGGGACTTGGTGCATACGCAAGTGTCACATGGCATGGTAAGCCCGGGATGTTATGGCGGGAGCTGCTGCCTTTCCTTTTTTCAGGCCAGAATGCTGACCCGCCTGACATTCTGATCATACACCTGGGGGGCAATGATTTGGGCCGGGTCACCGGCTTGTCGCTGAAACATGCGATTTGCGAGGACCTCGCCTACCTGCATTACGTCTGGCCCACCACAACCCTTGTTTGGTCGGACATGGTCCCGCGCCATTCCTACAGAGGGGGTGTTGACCTCCTGGCCCTTGACCGTGCTAGACGCATGGTGAATAGGGCAGTGGCGCGTTTCCTTGTCTACAGGGCTTGGGGGAGGGTCAGTCGTCACCCCGCTATTAGCCTCCAAAGTTATGACTTTTATGCAGGGGATGGGGCCCATCTGTCGCGAGGAGGTGTGGACCTCCTGTTGGGTGATTGGCGAGCAGGCCTGTCGACCAAGCTGACGGTCTGGGGAGGCGTCGAGCCTTCTTTGAAGCCCCTCCGTGTGGCGGGTAGCACTGGTAAGGTAAACATTATGACCCACAGGTATCCGGCAAGTTCGCAATTGACTGGACAACACTAGACAGGCATAAGTTGGTTAAATGTTGTCCGGTCAACGACGAACTAGGCGACGGGGTGATGGCTATAGCTAGACAGCATGCATCACCCCGTGATTTTACGGATACGCGTCAGAGGGTGGGGTCATTAGTTAGATATTGACTACGGTCAACAATTTGTTTGTGGTCAACAAACAAATTGATACAAATGGATACATTGTAGCAATTGCCGTTGGCAATTTTGGGTGGTACCTTACCAGTGTTACTTCGGCCTGCTTGCCTTAAGAATTATGATTGGTCAATTACCAATAGAAATTTATAATTCGGACTAGGGCATGAATCAATAAATGTGGCCCAATGCCGTTATCCACTTTCATTGGTGTCTGAGTCCTTTATTGGGGGGTGCGCCTGCAATGCAAGCGCGGTGCCAAAATGGCCGCCGCGCTCTTTGCGGGGGCCCCCCCACAGGACGAAGGCATCCGGGTAGTTAGGGGCGTGGCCAGCTCCCTTATAAAAGGGGTGGCCACGAGGCAGCCGAGCTGCCATTTGGCGAAGCGACGGAGCGGAGAAGTTTTTCCCCTCCACCCCCTCCCTAGTTAACAGTGTGATATTTTGGTCGCTTCGGGGCCGGGTGGGAATTTTTGGCTGGGACCCATATTGGCTTCCGGGTCCTGGTTTTTTCGCCCATCCCACACTGTTGCTATGGTTTGACATAGGGGTTTTTCTGCTGCTGCTGTTGACTTTGGTCACATGGGCGGGTAGCACTGGTAAGGTAAACATTATGACCCACAGGTATCCGGCAAGTTTGCAATTGACTGGACAACACTAGACAGGCATAAGTTGGTTAAACGTTGTCCGGTCAACGACGAACTAGGCGACGGGGTGATGGCTATAGCTAGACAGCATGCATCACCCCGTGATTTTACGGATACGCGTCAGAGGGTGGGGTCATTAGTTAGATATTGACTACGGTCAACAATTTGTTTGTGGTCAACAAACAAATTGATACAAATGGATACATTGTAGCAATTGCCGTTGGCAATTTTGGGTGGTACCTTACCAGTGTTACTTCGGCCTGCTTGCCTTAAGAATTATGATTGGTCAATTACCAATAGAAATTTATAATTCGGACTAGGGCATGAATCAATAAATGTGGCCCAATGCCATTATCCACTTTCATTGGTGTCTGAGTCCTTTATTGGGGGGTGCGCCTGCAATGGCTCCTTCTTTCCCACATGAAGTGAGGCATTCTAGAAGTGGAGTCACCGGACTCAAGTATAACATTGAACAAAGAAGCAGTCAGAAACCCATCTCTCACCAGTTTAGTAAAACACATGGTCTCTTTTACAGTGAGCAGGTTGTGCTTGGGGAATTCACGGAAACTTCCAAAATGTATTCCCTTCTCAAAAGACTACTGTGCAGAAAGGAACATACACCTAGGGCAACAGTTTAGAGAGTGCCATATTGATTGTGTCTTCCTGGAAAAAATCTGAACTCACTCAAGGACAAAAACAAAGTGGAAAAGCATTTTCTTTAATGAGGGTTATCTTGAGATGCCGGTGTAAATAAGAAACAACACAGAGCCAGTTACTAGGAAACGGAAGCACTTGATCTGGATGACAGAGTAAGTAATTAGGCTTCCCTTGGGGAAGAACTGGTTGATATTGATCCATTTATGTTAGATATAACCAAGACAGTTTTCTTCCCTTTGAAGTGCTGCTGAATTTCTTAAATAATAAGAGAGTGACATTAAAATGGCTAGGTAATTAAAGAAGTAATAATGGTGGTATAGCTAATACAGTAGAACCTCAGATAAAGTCCAAACTCCATTCCACAAGTTTGGACTTTATCCAAATCAAATGGGTGATGCATCGGATAACGTCCAAAAAATTGACGTTATCTGAGGTTCCTATACCAAATACCTCAAATAACGTCCATTTTTTAGCGGTTTTGGACTTTATGCCATGCATCACGTGTGCATGAAAACCGTGACTTTATCCGAATCAGACTTTATCCGAGGTACTACTGTATTGTTTAATTACATGGTTCAGATACAGTCAGGCTTTTTTGTGGACAGAAAGCATGGAGGAAATATTTTATTAAGAACTTTTAACATTATCCTTGTTTTAAATGCTGGTGGTTTAATTACTGCGCAATTACCATAAAGTGGATACTCACCAATTGATTATTGTCTTGGGATTTATAAGTTACGTCCGATCTAATAATAGAGAATTTATAGAGACATCTCAAAGTATTGAAACAGGAGGGATGTTGTATGATAGTGTGCATGAAACAGTAGCATTCCATATTCCTGAAAGGTTGCCTGTCTAGTTCTCTTGGAACAAATGACATAAAATACAGTTATGCAGAAGAAAAAACTCAATTATACAGAAAGCCATAAAATTACGACAATTTAAAAGCAAATGAGTAAAGAAATGCGAAGCACAGCCACTTCTACCCTCACTGCTGAAATTCTTGTGTTAACACGCTGCTGCAAAATTAGCCAGTAAGTAGGGCTAGGACCCTAACAAAATTGAAAAGTCAGTTGACTGGAGCCCAACAAAAATATAAAGGACCCACCACAATTCTTAGGCATTTTCCCTCTTTCAAGGGACCATTAAGGCCTCTCATATCTTTGGATGGGAGGCTTTATATGCCAATCAACCTGGGTAGTGCATATACATGAGTGAACTTAACACATGAACTGAACAATCAGGTTTCAATTAATTTCTTTTAGATATACTGTACTTCTTTTTGAAGTTAAGCTTCTTGTTTAACAGCTGGCTATGAATGTGACTTTTCAGCTAAAAGGAAATAAGAAGATTGCTGTTCCATCCAGAAAGGAATTTCTATCTGCTATGGATGACATAATTTCACTGTAATCTCTTTTCTATCCATCATTGTTTTTTCAGATGCAGCTCACCAATATTTGTATGTAACTATCATAGAACAGATATCAGCTAAAACAGATTGCATGATACTTTACAATCTGGCCTTATAAATGATTCATACCATTTGAAAATATTTTCTGATCTTAAGTATGATGGCTATTGATGTTGATATTGGCAGTTAATTGTGCTTGTGGCAGTGAAAAGGCTTTACCACTGATTTGCTCAGGTGGTGTGGCAGAAAATCTTGTTAAGCTGTTAATTCAGCTTAGAGTATAGTCCAGTGATGGCGAACCTTTTAGAGACTGACTGCCCAAACTGCAACCAAAAACTCACTTATTTTCACAAAGTGCCAACACAGCAACAGGAGAGGAAGGAAACGCTCCCACTGGGCTGCTGGGCATAGGGGTGGGGTGAACTCTGTGCTGGGGGAGGGAGGAAGCGCTCCCATTGGGCTGCTGAGCAGAGGGCCAGGGTGAACTCTGTGCTAGGGGGAGAGAGGAAGCACTCCCACTCGGCTGCTAGGCAGAGGAGCTGGGGTGACTGCATAGGTGCCACCACTGGCATACTCCATAAGCAAGCAGACAAATTATATCTGCTCCATTTTCTTCCATTAAAAAAGAAATTCTCCATCACCAGCTTTGTGGATCTAGTGATCCTTCCAGACTGAAAACTGTTATTTCCTGCAGACATCAGTGTATTCCTGAAACAGTAGTCTGTTGTCACATACAGTACTATAATTCCAATTATCAGTGGGGGAAATGCTAGGCTAATATCATTCCAATTAGCAATGGGGAAAATGCTTGGTATCTCAGTCACAAAATTCAGAAGCAAAAAATAAAAACTTTAGAAGAGACATCATTAATTGTGGTTCTTTGTTTTAGTCTGAAAAAAGTTAAATGTTTTATCTTTTAAAAGCTTCTTTTATTATTCAAATTGAAGGATTGTTTTTCCTTTTGCATATAAATAAATGCTGCAAACAATCTTTTAGACACAAAGCAAGTTTTTGTAAATGTGCAGCTTTTTAATTTTCTAGGTAACTTTCCAATCATACATGTTGTCATGAAATTTCCTCTTTTCTTCTATCTTTATACAAAGGAAAAATAAATCCCCTAATTTGAATAATTAAGAGAGCATAAATATGGATCACAGACTACTAGTCAATTACTTGTAGGAAAGAATAATTCAGACAGTTTTCAGCTTCTATGCTATTTTGTTTGTTCATGAGTTCAGGTTTTAAATCAGGGATTCACAACCTTTTTGAGCCATGAGCTGAACCATGCCCCAGGATAGCTGAGCAGTCACGTGGTTCCTCCTGCCGTACACTCTGCCATAAAAGACTTCCATGGCTGTCGTAAACATGTTTACAAAAGCTGTGGGTGCATTTGCGGCAGTGTTTACAGCAGGCGCAAGTACGTTTACACATGCGCGGGTGTATTTTACAGCTGCCGTAAACACATCTGCTTTTGCTTGCAGTAGTGACGAGGGAGGCAGTGGGCCACATGAAATGGTGTCACAGGCCGAGTCTGGCCTGCAGGCAGTAGGTTGGTCACCCCTGCTTTAAATATTAAACTAGAAAAGGGTAGGCTAAACCTATGGAGAGCAAAGATAATACACCCTGTTGAATGGATGTATGCCAACGAATGACTTATATAAGACAAGAGCCTGGCTGAGCCATTGGAAGTCACTTAATAGACTTCAATGCAAAGTAGGAAGATCAAAAAATAATCAAGAAAAATGAGGCTACTTGGATACTTTAGTGTTCTTGAAATAACGAACAGCAGCCAGCATAACAGGCCAAACACATAACTTTATTCGGGGATAATAACACAATTTTAACTGTGCCACAGCGACTTATATACAGATAAGGAAAGATACATTTAGGCGGGAATTAACAGGATTGGTCGATGGAACTCAGGAGAGAATGGGGTGATCCTGGACTGGATATCACTCGTGCTTCTTGAAGTCAAATGGCGCGAACCACAATCTCGCATTTCTTTAAAACTAAGGAGAACCCAAAATGGTGAATCATTTTTATTAAATACACAAAATCCCTCCCCCCTAGAATCGCAGAAAGTCCTGTAACCATTGCAGGGGGCCACAGCATCTTTTTGGCCACACTGACACCTGGTCAGATAGCTGAGCCCTAGGGCTAGCTGAGGAAGATAATGGATTTCCCGCAACGCAGGAACTGCTAGGACTAACAGCATGTCGGGAGCATTGCCCATTTCAGAACTTGACTTAGGGAGGGGAGAAACCAACTAATAGTCCCGTTTTGTGAAGGATTGAGCAGGGAAATGCTCGAACTCAAACCCAGAATCTAAGGGGGAAGAACTGAACTGAAATTCCCTCCTTTTACAATGAGTAGTGGACGACTCAACACAAAAGTCCCTCTTTTAGGCATGAGTAGAGGTAGACTCAAATACAAGAGTCTACACTTGGATGAGTAGGGGAACACTCGAAAAACACACCCCGATCCTCTAACTCAATAGAAGAATTACCAGACACCTGTGAGCCCTACGCAAGAGGCAAAGAAGCTTGCTTAGAATTTGAAAGCAGGGCTGAGTCCTCTTCGTCTCCCCTTTGGAATAAGCGGGTAGGGGAGGACCCTAATGTGGAACTATTGTGAGTTTCATCGGCTGAGGGTACCCCAGAATCCAGTGGTTCTCCTTGTCCTTCCAGTGACTGGTCCGTTACTCTATGCCTGATTCGGTCAGCGTGTCGCTGCCAAAGAAGGCCATTTCCCAATTTTACCTGGTAGGAGACTGGTCCCGTTTGCTCTAACACAGTACCTGGAACCCAAGCCAGCCCTCCTGCAACATAATTCCAGCAATGCACAGGATCCCCTACTGCAAAACCCTTTTTCTGCCTAATTCCTATGTTAACCCCCCTATCCTCGACCCTGGAAGGATCCAACCTGTCCAACAGGGTGATTGGTTTTCTACGTGTAAGGAGGTCAGCTGGAGACAGACCCGAGGCCAGGGGGTAACCCGATAGGTTAAAAGAAATTGACAGAGCTGCAGCTCAATGTCCCCCTACCCCATACGCCGTAAAGCTTCCTTAGTCGTGCGGACCTGTCACTCCACTTGACCATTGGTAGCAGGTTAAAATGGGGCAGAAGTGACATGCCGGATGGCATTTCTCTTGAAAAACGCCTGAAATTCGACAGATGTAAAAGTAGTGGCGTTGTCGGAAACAAGCACACCCGGCATTCTGAAACAGCTGAACAGCCTGCATAGTTGCTTAATAGTCACAGTTGATGTACTTGGGACAGGAATTACATCCAACCACTTTGAAAATGAATGAACCACTAGAAGGAATAAGGTGCCTCAAAACGGACCAGCTAAATCAACATGGATTAGTGACCACGGTCCGTGAGCCGTGTCCCATTTCTGGGAGGGAAGTCGAGACTCTTCAGGTCAGGAACTCTGACAGCTAGTGCAAATGCCTACTAACTGCTCTATCTCCAGATCCACTTGCAGCCACCAAAAATAGCTCTGTGCCAAGGTTTTGGAGTGCACGATTCCTGGATGGCTGATGTGCAGAAATTTGAGGACCTTTGGATGCAACACTGCATGAATTACTACCCACTGGCCCCATAATAAGCAACCCCTCTCGAGTGACAGCTAGAACCATTTTCTATGAAAGTCTCTGAATTCCTCTGAAGGAAGAGCCGTGGGCCAACCCTTCTGGATCCAAGGAACAACTTGGGACAGCAGCTTACCCTTTGCAGTAGCCTTAGCAATGTCCAATGGAACAATGGGGGTGAATCAAGAGATTCAATCATCAGTACCTGATGATCACACTCTATCTCACAGTCTGGCTCCCCAAATTCGGGCAATGGGGATCTTGAGAGATCATCGGCATGGCCTATGTCTTTCCCTGGGCGATGAATTAATGTAAACTGATAAGCATTCAGAAATATAGCCCATCTTAGTATATGGGGGGAGAGTATTTGTGGAGTGGGCTTTGAAGTGACAAAAATTCCTAACAGAGGCTTATGGTCCATAACAATTGTAAACTCCCTCCCATACAAAAAATCATGAAACTTTTTCATCTCTGCAACTATGGCCAGAGCCTCACGGTCGGTCTGCGCATAGTCTCTCTCAGCATTGGAAAGGGACCGTGAATAAAAAGCAATTGGGGCTTCTGCTCCATTATCCAGTGTATGACAGAGAATAGCCCCCACCCCCACTGATGATGCAACACATACTTTCAAGGGTCAAAATGAGTTAGAACTGCCTCAAAGGACAATAGCTCCATTAACTCCTTCAATCACTTTTCTTAGCTCTGCCCCCACCTCCAAACCATTTCTTTCTTAAGTAGGCGATGAAGCGGCTCGGCTACAGATGCCTTCCTGGGAAGGAAGGAGTGGTAAAAGTTTAGCAGGCCCAGGAAATACTGTAACTCGGACTTGGAAGATGGCCGGGGGTGTTACAGACAGCCGAGACCTAAGAGTCAGAGGGTTTGACCACCTCGGGAGTTATTTTAAACCCAAGAAATTCAACCTCTTTTGCAAAGAATACGCATTTATCTTTATGCAGACGGAGCACTGCCTTTTCAAACCTCTGCAAAACCCGGTCCAACCTGTCTGCAAGTTCGAATCCATTCCCTGCAGTAATTAAAATGTCATCAAAATAGGGGAGAACCCTGGGGGGAGACCCTTAAGTAGACACTCTACGAGTGATTGAAATATACCGGGGGCTGCGTTGACCCAGAACTGTAAATGAGTGACTTTGACTATTGTTTGCATTACAGCAGCAGCAGGTGTAACCGTCAACTGCTGATAGGCCTGGGCTAAATTTAATTTATTTTATATATATATATATATATATATATATATATATATATATATATATATATATATATATATATATATATATATATATATATATATATATATATATATATATATATATATATATATATATATATATATATATATATATATATATATATATATATATATATATATATATATATAATTTTAATAATTGAAACATACATTAAAAAAAACAACCCCCCCCAAAAAAAAACATCAATACACGATGTAAAATTGCCTAGAAATACAAACTACAAAATTAAGAAATTAATAATTCACTAAAATTGCATATTTAAAGAATATCAAAATGTGATAAAAAAGAAACATTTCCGTTGGGGAGATCAACCGTAACTTCTACTTTATATACATTGCTATAAATCTCTTTCCCAAAAAAGGAACGTGTCTGGGTTCGGTTGAACCCCTTTCCTCCCAATTAAGACATAATCAACAAAAAATTCCCTTATTTCCCAGAAAGACATTTTAATTGCTAACCCTCTTTTTTTGTCGTAGATGTAAGGTTAATTTTTCAATGAGGGCTAATTGCCACACTTCTGCATAGCACCTCTTAATATTGATGCTTTCTCCCTTTTTCCACTCTTTTGCAATCATTTGTCTTGAAACCATCAATAATGTTAACAGTAGTTCCCTTCTGCCCTCATCCAAATTTAGTTGGTCTATTTCCCCCAATATTGCTAATCTTGGATCTAATACAATTGTTACATCCAATATCTATCCCACGCTTCCATCTGTCTTACTTATAGCCAATTTAGGTTTAATTTGTCATAAATATCTTTTCTGTTATGGAAATCAGTATATTTCCTCATCCAATCTGTAAATAATAGGGATTTATTTTGTTTCAAAATCTCCTTCGTCTCCAATGTTAACTGTAGTGGGCAATCTTGAAAGTCTAAAATTTCTAATGTAGGGGAATAATTTGGGGCCAAGGTTTTCTTTAATCCCTTCCAAATTGCAAATAGGGTTTTCAAATTATGATTATTAAATTTTATCTTATCTTTAGATAGACCTAAAAAATAACTCCCCCTTCAATTTCCTAAATTCTATTTGGTCTGTCTCCGTTCCTTGTTCACAGCTATGGCAAAGTAATTTTATTATTTTTTTCAAAGTGAAAGCTTGATAATATCTTTTAACATTAGGAATATTTAAACCCCCTATATTGTCCTTAATATACCATAGTTCTTTGTTAATTCTCGGTCTTTTCCCACCATTGCAAAATTCATTTATCATCTTTTGCCATGCTTTGAGATCACTTTCTTTTATTCTGGTTGGGAGATTTTCTAGTAAAAAATTTAACTTGGACATAATTTTCATTTTGCAAATGTTAATTCTCCCAAACCATGATAACTTTACTGATTTTAGATGAGCTATGGTGCTCTTTAATTCATTTTTCAATTTGTTAAAATTAATCCTATATAAATCTTTAACATCTTTCGTCACAATTATCCCTAAGTACTTCAATTGGTCTTTAATCTTTAAACCGTATTTATCCATGATTATATTTTTTTCCTCCCCCGTTAAATTACATGCCATAACTCCCGTTTTGTCCCAGTTAATCTTTAGGCCTGTTACTTCCTCAAAATTAATTAAATATTGTTGGATTTTACTTATATTCTGAATAGGGTCTTTTATTACCAACAAAGTGTCATCCGCAAATAAACTTATTTTTTTTCTTATTCACTCCTACTAAACTTATATCCTGTCTTATATCCATAGCTAGTAGTTCCATAGCAAGTATAAATAAAGATGGGGATAATGGACATCCTTGTCTTGTTCCTGCATTTATGTTAACTTCCTTACTCAATTTATTATTTATTTTAATTTTTGTTACTGATTCCTTATATAATTGTACAATTATGTGTCTAAATTTAGAACCAAAATGTAATTTTCGATAAATTTCTTTGATAGTGCTCCATTGCATGGAGTCAAAGGCTTTATATATGTCTAGTGCTGTTATACAAACTTTATGTTTCTCAGTTTTCAACGTATCAATAATATTAGTTAATCTACTTATCAGTTTTTCCATCTGCCTCCCCTTGACAAAGCCTACCTGATCTTCTCCTATATATAACTTTATAAATTTGTTTAAACGATTATTAATTAAGGATGTAAATATTTTTGCATCTTGATTTAGAAGGGAAATAGGACGGTAAGCATCAATCCTTTCCTTGTCTTTATCTGGTTTTAGTATTAACACTGTAATTTATCTGCTCCAGGATTTAGGTATATCTCCTCCTTCCAAAATAGAATTATACAACCTTTTTAATTTAGGAAAAATACCTCCTGACATTCCTTATATATCTCTGATGGAAAACCATCCTCTCCTGGGGCTTTGTCATTTTTTAAATATTTAATTACATCCGCAATTTCTTTTTCCTCTATCGCCTATTCCATAAGATCAATGTGGTCTTTTTTCAAATGAATGCTTTGATTCATGTCTAAATATGATCTTAATTCTGATATATCCACAGGTTTTTCCTTATATAATTCCGCATAAACGTTTTCGGCTATCTGCAGTTTATCTAATGTTTTGTATTTCCTTGTACCATTCTTGTCTTTCAAAATTTTAATTTGTCTCTTCTCCTTTTTATGTTTCGCCATTTTTGCCAAATTCTTCATATCCTTATTCTTAAATTCAAAATCATATCTTTTTAAATATACCAAGTCCTTCCTTACCTTATCTATTTCCAAACTCATAACCTCCTTTCTTAACGCTTGTAATTTATTCCATATCACTTCACTATTTGATACAGCATGCTTCCTTTCCAACTCTTTTAATTCTTGCTCCATTTTAACTACCTTTTTATTTACATCTCTATCGTTAATAACCTTCTCCTGTATACACTCGCCTCTCAAGACTGCTTTCATAGCATCCCATAAAATGGGAGGAGCAACTTCACCTGTATCGTTAATTTCCCATTTTTCCTGCCAATTATCCATCAATCTTTTTTTATACTATTATTATTAAGAAGTTTAGCATCTAATCTCCATATATTATCTGAAATTAAATCTTTACCTAAATTTATCTCCACATTAATCATTGTATGATCTGATAATTTAAATGCTCCTACTCTGAAATCTTCTAAATTATGTAGTAAATTTACCAAGATTAAGAAATAGTCGATACGGGAATAAGACTTAAACATTGCGGAATAAAAAGTATACGCTTTTTCTTTCCCTTTTACTATTCTCCATGCATCATTAACCCCCAACTTTTTCATCCACTTATCTAGGATATATTGTTGTCCCTTTCTATAACTTGAATGCTTTGAAACATCTAACATTGATCTTGTCAAATTAAAGTCACCCCCTATTATCAAATTATCTGATCTTTCCTTCTTAATAATTGGTAGAACTTTATCCAGAAATATTCCCTGATCTTTACTGGGGGCGTATATATTCACAAAAGTGTATTCCTCATTTTCAATCTTCCCCTTAATTAACTGAAATCTACCATCATTGTCATTCACACTTTTAGACACTATAAAACCTAATTTAGATGCAATCATAGTGGCAACTGCTCTTGAGTTTGAAAATCCTAAGCATTTTTCATAAATATCTACTCCCCTAACATATAAATTGTTCTTATTTTCAAACTTTTGATGAGTCTCTTGCAAAAATATAATATCCGCTTTCTCTCTCTTCAAAACCCCTTCCACATGCTTCCTCTTAATTTGGTTCCCTAAGCCCTTTACGTTCCATGAGATAACTTTTAACTTTCTTGACATATATAAAGTTCGAACCGAATATCTTCATTACTATATCCCCAATGGTAGTACAAAAAAAGTGAACTTAGCTGAAAATAACAAAAAAAAACAGTGATATGACTTTCAAAATCTCCTTTCCCTTCTCTAAATATATCACATATACATTAACAAAAAGGAAAAGATAGACAAAGAAAAAAAGAAAAATTACCAAAAAGAAAAAATTGGCTCCCTATCCTCCCCACTTCCCTAAAAAGGTAACCTTTGGGACCAAAGAGGGGAGGGGGATTGCGGGCGGTGAATCAAATTTACGGCACGATTCCATTTCTTGTTCCCTGTAAAATCTTTTATTTTCAGTATTTAATCAGTGTTTATAACATAATTATCTCCTCTACTTATTATTCACTGTCTCCTTCTGTTCCTCCTTCTGCTCCTGTGGTTTCTTCCTACTCTCCTGCCACCCCTGAGGAGACTACCCCTGCATTAGTCAAAGTATCTCTTAGTGATTTCAACTCCTCTGAACCTTTTTCTATATGTTTTGACAATACTAACTCCTTCAAACCATCTGAATCCTCTTTAATCCAAAAAAAAATCCCTTGGACTACAAAAGACAATTGTTTATATTGCCTCCATCTATATTGTACATCTTTCTCCCGCAACTTTTTCATAATTGGCTTCATTTGCAATCACCAAGTGCGTTACTCCAAAGAAATATCTTTGTAGATCTCTAATTTAGATCCTTCCATTTCCAGTGTTTCAGAGCCCGAGGAATTAACATATTTCAATAATCTTAATTTAAGACCCAAGTTGTTAAATTTTAACAAAACATTTCTTGATTTTATCCGGTCTCTTTTTGGACCCAGTCTGTACACGCTTTCTATTAACTCAGATCGCATCTCATCTTCCAGTTTAAATCCCCTAATCCAATCCTCCATCCTTTGTTTTCAATTGTCTGGGTTTCTTTCTGGGACATTCCTAATTATCAAATTATTCTTTCTAGCCTGATTTTACAACCTTTCTAACCTTCTATCATATTGTCTTTGTCCATTTTCCTTAGTTTGAACTTGGTCCTTCACCTCCTTTAGTTCATGTTTCATTTCCCAAACCTCCTTTTCAATTGCATTAACAATTTCTTTTATATCCTCAATTTATTTTAGCAAACTGGAACACTCTTTTTTAGTGCTTTTAAATGCCTGAGAAATACTTTCTTTAACCTCCTTTTGGAATTTTGATTATCTTTTATTCGCTGATCTTCCAGTGTCTGAAGCCTAGCTTGTAAATCTTCTTCAAGCTTATCAAACCTTGCTTCCAAATTACCCTTTAAATCATTAACTCTGGACTTGAACCCCTCTCCTCTTCCTCTACACCCTTAACTTTACCTTTGTCCACTCCCTTCTTTTTCGATGCCATCTTACTTACTTTTCCTCCTGGTACAAATAATTCCTGTCTATTCTCTCCTTCTCGCGCTTCAAGTTCTTCTTTATCCTCTATTTCCTCTTGTAACTTAAGTCTCAACCTTCTTTCCTCAGCTTCTTTTCTCAAAAATTCTAGCTCCTGAATCTCATTAATTTCTTCTCTTAACGATGTTCTCCTTCCCTCCCCCTGATCCTTTCCCTCCGACCACCCTATCCCTGTCCAACTCACTTCTCATTGCAGACTATCAAATTTTTTACTCATTAATAGTATAATCTTATTTTATCTGAATTTATAATATTCAGGAATATACTTATAGATTAGGCTGAGAACTCAACCTTTATAAAATTATATATGTAGGGGAAAAAATACCCAGAAGGGTGTAACTATAGAGAGTAGTCCCAGGCTTACCAATTCCGTTAACTTCCAATATTCCAGTGCTTTTTGACTAATTCCAATTTTATACCCCCTTAATTCCTAATAAACCCAATAGATATTAACATTTAGGTACACTTTTGGCTATAATCCAATAAACAGGGCTAAAACAACACAGAAATGGAGGAAAAAACTCTTTCCTAATCTTACAATATCTCAATGTTCTCAATATTCTCCTAACACCTTAATTTATTTAGATCCCCAAGGGAATGCTTTGATATCGCAGTCTGCAAAAAGGGAAAATTACACTTTATCAAGCCCTTAATGAAAGTCCACCAGTTTCTGCGTCTCTACACTCTTCCTTGCTGCGAACCTATCAATCTTCGAAGTCTCGTTTCCTCCTTCTTCCAAATTTCACTCCTGTTTCCCCCCTTATATGAGTTTAAGTTATTTTTGCCCGCAATTAACAAATGTGTCCACACAAACTCGCAATCTTGTATTTTCTACGACCTTGCTTTCTCCACTTCCTAGCAAATTCAACCCGAAGTCACCCCAAGCAAACTTCAACCAAGGGAGTTTTGAAACTTTGTAGCTCTTTTCAGCCTTTCTTAACTCTACTCAATGGCTCCTCTCCTCCTGACTGCTGTTTACCCCTTTATCGTTCTTCTGTTAGAGTCAGTTCTTTGGCAGTCTATTTATTGCAGTCTCAAAAGTCTCAACCTTGATTTATAAAATACTCTTGTATTGTGTCGCTGCTCCTGGTATCAACCTTTCTTTCTACTGCCTGCGAGTTCCAACCGCCATTGTTCCTCTCCAAATTGTTCCTCTCCGAGTAGACCCTTTTCCTCTAGCGCCTTGCTTCACTCGTCCAAGACGCCCAAAACGCCTTTGCTCCTCTTCATCTCCTCTGACCCACTCTGACACCAGAATCTTTTCTATTCTCCAAATAAGCGAAATTCTTCTTTCAAGCCATCTGTCATCCAACCAAACAGCTCTGTGCAATAATGTTGCATCAAAGTGTATCGCTTCCTCTTTCTCCTCCTCTCCCCCCGAGACTTTCTTTATCCCTGGCCTCTTTCAAACTCCGTTTATGAATATTTAAAGGTGTCCACTCTTCCGTAATTCTCTCCTTGTGTTTCGCTGTCCAAACAAACATCCCTTTAATAAACTATTTTTCTTAGTTTCTTAGATTCTCCCCCCCCTCTTTTCAAAATGTCTGAATTTCGCTTAAACACGCTGTCTTGTCCAGCCTTGTCCAGCCGGCCAACCTTTTGCCCGCTCCCAAACAGGACCAAACCGGTTCACCCCCTGGTTGCTCTCATATTCAGGAGTCCGCGGGTTTATGTTAATAAATTTTGATAAATCTGTAGAAGCTTATAGAGACTCTCAAGCTGTCCGAAACTCCGAGTCCTATTTTGTCTCTGTATCTCGGACGCTGAAAGCCAACACGGAGGAGAAAAGGGGGGAGTTCTCCCCTCCTCAGCAACTTTCCCCGGTAATTTACGGCTCGGACCAATCAGTCTCGATGCTTTCGCCCTTCTTGGGGCAGTTGAGTCGCTGTCTCTTAGTGGTTTATTCTTTCATTAAGTCCATTCAACTTAGAGTTTGTTTCTGCACCATACCCTGCAAAATAATCGATTTTTTAAATTAATATAACCTCCTTTTTTCTGCTCCTCGTGGCTCACCCTTAGGAATGAATGGGAAACGCTGCCACTTAGTCCGCCATGATGCCATGCCCCCAGGCTAAATCTAATTTAGTGAAACACTTTCCCCCGTGTAATGTAGCCAGCAGGTGGCTTACAACAGGGACTGGATATGCATTGGGCCAAATGGCTTTGTTTTTTGAGAGTGTCAACAAGCATGTGGATAAGGAGGATCCAGTTGACATTGTTTATCTGGACTTTCAGAAGGCTTTTCACAAGGTCCCGCACCAAAGGCTCTTGAATAAACGTACCAGTCATGGAATAAAGGGACAGGTCTTGTCCTGGATCAGCAACTGGCTAAGGGACAGGAAACAGAGGGTAGCACTAAATGGACACTTCTCCAAGTGGAGGGAAGTAAAGAGTGGTGTCTCCCAAGGTTCAGTACTGGGACCCCTGATTTTCAACCTCTTCATAAATGATCTAGAAGTAGGAGTAAATAGCAAGGTAGCCAAATTTGCTGACGACACTAAATTATACAGAGTAGTGAAAACTGTGAGAGATTGTGAGGAGCTCCAGAGGGATCTCTTGACACTGGGGGAGTGGGCAAAACAGTGGCAAATGAGCTTCAACACTAGTAAATGCAGAGTGATCCACATTGGGGCAAAAAAAAACAATTACATTTATAAACTGATGGGGTCTGAACTCTCTGCGACAAACCAGGAAAGGATTCTTGGTGTCCTAGTGGACAGCTCAATAAAGATTTCAACCCAGTGTGCCTCAGCAGTGAAAAAAGCAAACTCAATGCTAGGGATCATTAGGAAGGGTATAGAAAATAAATCAGCAAGTGTCATTTTGCCTCTTTATAAATCTATGGTGAGGCCCCATCTGGAACACTGTGTACAGTTCTGGTTGCCATACCTCCTGAAGGATATTATGGAGCTGGAAAAAGTGCAGAGAAGGGCAACCAGAATGATTAGGGGACTGGAACACCTTCCTTACCATCTGAGGCTGCAACTGTTGGGCCTTTTCACTCTTGAACGACGGTATCTAAGAGGTGACCTGGTTGAAGTTTAAAAAACCATGCACGGTGTGGACAAAGTAGATAAGGAAAAACTGTTTTCCCTATCGCGTAACATTAGAACTAGGGGGCACTCCATGAAACTTTTGGGTACTAGTTCTCAAACAAATAAGAGAAAGTACTTTTTCACCCAGAGGATCACTGATCTATGAAACTCCCTGCCAGAAGAAGTGGTGACAGCTGCCAGTCTTGACAGCTTTAAGAAAGGATTAGACAAGTTCATGGATGACAAGGGCATCAATGGCTATAATTATGGATACCTAAGGACAACCTCTGGGTTGGAGAGATAGGCAGGATATCTCTCAATGCCATTTCCAGGGAATCCTAAGCAGGTGAAGGCATCTGCTTGGGAATACCCTGAAGCAAATGGTGAGCCACTGTGTGAGACAGAATGCTGGACTGGATGGGCTGTGGCCTGTTCCAGCAAGGCTGCTCTTATGTTCTTAAGAGCACTTGTAGTCTGCACAGATCCTAACCTCCCCATTTGACTTTATGGCTGTCACAACAGGTGTTTCCCATTTGCAGAATCAACGGGAACCAAAATCCCTTGACCCACAAGTGTATCTATTTCCACCTCTATCTTGTCCTTAAGAGCAAAGGGAACACAGCAAGGCTTAAGGTGGATAGGCCGTACAGCCGGGTCACGTCCAAACAGCCGGCCCTACATATGTACCAAGTCCTTTCTTGAAGACCTCTGGGTGCGCGTTGCAAATGTCCAGCACCAGGTCAGAACTCACAGGGGGAATTTTTAGGAATTTATTTTAGGGCAAAATGGAATAAGACATACCTGAGTCCACCTCCATGCGAATTGGTATGCCTTGCAAGTGCAACTCTGCAAAGAACCGGCTGGATACATTTGACACATTGCTGCCTGGATTCTCCGACATGGAGATCTTGGAGATGGACGCTCCCGGTTTCCTTGGGTGCTCGTGCAATGCTGGGGCATGCCTTCTCCTCTGGTGGCACACCATTGCCATGTGCCCCTGCTTGCCGCAATAGTGGCAATCTGCTTTCCAAAAGGGGCACTTTCAATTGTCGTGCTTGCTCCCACAGCCGTCACACCTTTTCTGGACTCTTGGAGCATGCTTCTCCTTCTTTCTTTGGACTTTTCCGACCCCTCTGTCCTCATCACTGGATCCGGACGTGGACGATGATGCTGGCGAGGCTAACAAAGACGAACACAATGATGGTGAACAGCAGTGGGCCAGTTCAACAGACTCTGGAGCCCAGGAGGCAACAGACCATTGTTTGAAGGACTTTACGCCTGACCTGGCCACCTCAGACACCAACGCCTCCTTCAACATGGACTTGAAGGTGAGTGTGTCACGGGTCATCAGCCTGTGTCGTGCCTCTTCATCCCAAAGTCCAGCTAGCAGGTGGTCACGGTGGGAGTCCTCGATGTTCAGCCACTGTCGAAGGGTGACAGCATAATCGGCCACAGACTCCCCGGGGCGTTGATCATGGTGGTGAAATGTGACCTGGCCGGGAAAAATTGAGACCCTTGGCTGGCAATGGTTTTGCAGGTCCGTCAGGATATTGGTGAGGAGAATATCGTCAATATCCCTCGGCAACACCAAACAAATGGCCAACTCGAGAGTAGCCAGGCCACATCTCACCAGGAAACATGAGTGCTTCAGGTCTTCCTCTATGATGTTCTCAGCCGCCATGGCATGTTTGAATTGCTTCTCATAGAGGATCCATTTTTTCTGGTGTTGCAATGTCAAAGGGACTGGCGGAATTCTTTTGAGACACCATCCCATCCACGCCGCCAATTTAGTGTTCTTGAAATAACGAGGAGCAGCCAGCATAACAGGCCAAACACATAACTTTTTCAGGGATAAGAACACAATTTTAACTGCACCACGGAGACTTATATACAGGTAAGGAAAGATACATTTAAGCGGGAATTAACCGGATTTGTTGATGGAACTCAGGAGAGAATGGGGTGATCCTGGGCTGGATATCACTCGCGCTTCTCAAAGTAAAATGGCGCGAACCACAATCTTGCATTACTTTCAAACTGAGGAGAACCAAAAATGGCGAATCATTTTTATTATATACACAACAGATACAGAACACACTTTCTGTGAATATGGAGAAATTAGATAAATGCAGAATTTCTGTGTATGAAATTTATGCCCCACCATGTGTACAAAAGAAGACCTAATAAATGGCTGAGATAATAGAACAGCCCTTCATACAGCCCCAGCCAACAAGTTCTATCCCCAGTTACAATAATAGGAAGAATTAAAAAAAACCCACAAAGCACTAAGATTAGATAGCAGAAATAAACCAGAATAAAACCCTCTCAAAATCACATCAAAAGTTACAATAAATAATAAAAGCAAAACATTAAAATAACTAAATCCCTACCTAATCAACTAAACCTTCATTAACCAAGGTATTGTTCTATATTAATAAGAGTTAAAACTATAAGATTGGGGAATATAAAACTTTAAAAGAAAACCTAAATTGGATTGTGCATTGGTAGTAGAGATTTAAACTTTCCCACCAGCTGCTTTTTAAAATCTAAATTCACTGCCTTGCTATGTGAAGTCTAAAAAAGCAGGAAAGTTTCACATTTAATGATCACTGGAAATAAAATGGAGCCCTAGAGATTCACAAGCCAAATTTACAGTGATAATTTCCAGAGGGAAATCTAGATCTGGTACTTTATAAGATTCAAATCCAGCAAAAAGTGAAAAGAAGGAAATACAACATTTCTTGTTTTCCTGTGTTTCTGATATAGGAGTCCTCAGCTCAGAATCTGGAGTTCACCTCCCATGCTCAAAGTATGAGTGTGTATTAAGAGCTATATTTCTCTCTATGACATCAAATTCCATTCATCTAATGCAGATGAGTTTGGAGACAGAGGTGAGGTCAAAGACATCTCACTGACACTTCTGATGAATCAGAACTCATCCATTAGAGCTTTTTCAATGCCAAGGTCCCTGCTGGGGCAATTTCTGCCCATCTAGTGCCTGGAACAACTTGTACATTAGAGAAATTGGAATCAAATGTCTGTTAGAGGAGTATCATACTTCCCAAAGCAATTGCATTTCCTAGTACTACAGTACATTGACGTTGCAGCCAGTGTTTCTCACAGCCAGCACATGAAGTTTAAAAGGCAGGTGCATTAATTAAACACTAATGAACCTGCACTTGTTTCAGCTGCATCTACCTGACATATGATATGCAGACAAATATTTAAGAATCTCTATCTGTTATTTTTACTTTGCATCCTCTGGCCTTTGAGAAATACTAATGTAACACCAATGAACCCATGGCTGCAAAAGATGTGGAGCTTGTATAAATGTTTCTAAGACCACTTTTGTTTTGTAGTGTGCCCACCACTACCCCTGGATGGGTTGGAGTGGTGGAGGCAGTGGTTTGTAACAGTAACTTCCATAGGCTCCAAACTCTGGTTACAATGCAACGTAGTCTTTATTGCCAAGTCAAATACCTCCACTTTCCCTTCACCTTCCCTTGGTTCTGTTGTAATGATCCGTGGGAGTAAAGGTGCTGAATTCAAGGAAGGCGAGGAGAGTGTATGGTGGAAAAAGCCAGTCCCGAATCCTCGGGTGGTCTGTATTTATTCTATTCCTGGATCTCACACGCACAGCCTGTGTGAGACCCCATGACAGAAGGCTTGTTTTCCTAGCATATCATTGGCTAAGTACATTTGCCAGTCTAAGAAGTTACTGCGTGCCTAGGTTAGCCATGGGTATGCTAATCAACAGGAACAGTGGAACTGACTGTTCTTGCCTATCTGGAGTTCTTGTAAACATTAGGCATCTTTGCTCTAGTTGTTTGGTCTAACTGTGGTTTGGTGTCTCCTAGGATGTGAGTAATCTTCTATGTGCTGTTTACTAGTCACTGCGGCATTTGGGTGACACTTAACCTATATCCACTCAGTGCTCCCAGCCAAGGAAATATGGAGTCACTTCTGCTAATGCACTATTAGCCCATACCAATTTCCTCTCCTGTAAAGGCCGGTTGGTTTTCTGCTCGTGTGCAAGCTAGACGACCCAATCGGGAAAGGTTGCTGACCAATCAGTGACCTGGGCTACCCACAGGTTCACTCCTGGTCTCAGTTTCCTTCATTAGCCTGTGATTTCTTCTATCCCCTTGATACCATCTAATTAGCTCCATTGAGGCTGACCCAGAGAAAGATCCTGTAGCCCAAGTCAAGTAGCTTGCTCACTTCAATGACAGCTTGTGCCATCACGCCGAAAGTCATACTAGGCTCTCTTGGAGGTGATACTGTCTCACTTCCTGGTACTGGAGACTCATTCACTGCTTCTGGGTTGGGGATCACATTATCAACTGATGGGAATCATCCCCAGCAGCATTGTGCTCCACGTGGAGTTGAAAGGGAATAAACTCAAAGCCTGTTCTTCCCCTGCTGTTTGAAAGCCACACCTCAATGAAGACACTGGTCCAGGAGTTCTCGATCAGCTGGAAACTCCTCCCCATACAGAGCTTCCTCTTGCTGCTCCACTGCCTCACCCTGGATGCTGTACTCCACTCAACTGGATGGGCCTACTCCCAACTCCACACCCAACAACTTCTCAATCCCCATTACTGCTCCCCCTTCCACTAGCTCTTCCTCCATCTTTGTTTCTGCCAACTGGATTCAGAGTTCCACCTTGTGATGGCTGACCAGCCTCAGTGCACGTGCAAGCTCTGGCAGAAAGTAATTCTCTCAGGCTCTCCAGGGGCCACAAGGTGAGAGCAGATGGTATGATGAGGCACCAGAGGCAACCCTCTAACACAGTGGTGGTGAACCTATGGCATGCATGTCACCCCAGCACAGAGTTTGCCCTGCCTCTCTGCCCAGCAGCCCAATGTCAGTGCTTCCTCCCTCCCCCAGCACAAAGTTCTCCCTGCCCCTCTGCCCAGCAGCACAATGGGAGCATTTCCTTCCTCACCTGTTGCTATGTTGGCACTTTGCGATTAATATGTGGGTTTGGAGTTGCAGTTTGAGCACTCAGTCTCTAAAAGGTTCACCATCATTGCTCTAACACCTTAGATTTTAAGAAGGGTTTAAGAAAGGCATCCTCGGTAGGCTGATTGTATATTCTTCTGTACTTTTTTTTAAAAAATCTACGACTTTAAAATACTTTTTAAAACACTAATTATCCTTCTTGGCCATGCCCTACCCTTTAGCTCTGCCTCCTTGGGATTGTGGTTCTTGGGCTGTCAGAAAGTCCATAAAATGACAATTTGTCCCATTGAGATTACCAGCACACAGACCGATGTTCCTCTTATGTTCCTATCCACTTGATACTTGTTTCTTTCAAAGTGAGTTTGATTGCTGAGGGAAAAAATTTCAAGACATCCACATCCTGCCCACAATTATTTCATACTAGAGACAGTATAGCTTTCAGTAACCCATTGGGTTGTCCTGGGTTAACGTCAGCAGCTCAGTGGACCCTGCATAAAGCATTTTCCTATGTTTCATCTTAGAGTGCTTTGAGGTAATGTTCCTCAAAATGCCTGAGGATGAAAAATAGGAAGACATCATCAGTAGGGAGTAGTCTACACCTATCAGGAGAGTCAGGCCATCTATGGGGCACCACTTTGCTAAAATTGTGCAGCTTGGGATTTAAAGGAGGGTACAGCTGATGAGTTAAGGGTAATAAGAACAACTGGTTACACCTAAATAGGAACACTGGAGGAATTAATTCTTCAATAGCTGTAGGAGTAGGTTATAGGAGACACTGGAACTCACTGCTATATGGCAGAAGTCACTGATTGGTCAAGAGCTAAACACAGTAGGATATTTAAAGGAAGGTTTCCCTTGCTCGAAAGCCAGTCGTATCCGACTCTAGGGTGCAGTGCTCATCTCTGTTTCTAAGCCGAAGAGCCAGCGCTGTCTGCTTCTGCAGACATTTCCGTGGTCATGTGGCAGGCATGACTAGACACCGGAGCGCACAGAACACTGTTACCTTCCCACCGAAGTGGTCCCTATTTATCTACTTGCAATTTCTTGCTTTCGAATTGCTAGGTTGGCAGGAGCTGGGATGAAGACGGGAGCTCATTTCCGTCCTGCAGTACTCGGTAATCGAACTGCTGACCTTCCGCTTCCCAGTCAGCGTCTTAGCGACTTGAGCCACTGAAGCAGTCCCTATTTCTGCATTATTGATTGTGCCAGTAGTGTGTGAATTATACATAGTGGCTGTCAGTAATTTTGTTCTCAAATAAGTGGCATATCTCCCTTGAGGACTAATGATGAAAGCTCTTAGCCATCCCATTCGTAGCTTCCTATAGCATTCCTTAATAATCACTAGATTTCTCTGAGTCTATGGTTGGATGAATGCTTAAATTCTTCACACGTGAGTGCTATTTTAATTCTACAGTCTCCTTCCCAATGTTCCAATCCCCATTCTCTGTTCTGTACTTATGCCCTTAATATGATTTGAATTCTCCTTCTGGATTCAGTTTAAGATTGGGCTCGTAGCTGCTTGGTCTCCTTCCACTTAGTTTCCTAGGCAATCAATGGCGCTTGAAACAGCAAAGTGCTTTGATGACAAACCACTTCGCATGAAGGAATATTGCTTAGATACATTCCATTTCCGGGCCACTTGTTTCCTTGTACAATAATTTCACTGAGGTGAAATTTGCATTGTGCACCTCAAGTGAGCTACTTCCACATTCTTGTCTGACATTATTTCTATTTCATTGGGCGTAACCGAGCCTGAGGAAACAGAAATGGAAGAGAAATCTTTTGCAGCTGAATAAATTCCAATGAGTTATAAGCAGCCATAGCAAATCTGCCAGTGTCATCTACACCCTACTCTTTCGCACTGCTGAGTCAAATGGAAAGCCAAACCTTGTTGCCCATGTGCCCATAGACAAAAGCCTAAGGACTTTATCAATCACCACACCATACCAGCATGCTGACACCTTAAACCATGAGAGTAAAAGGACAAAGAAAAAGTTGGCCTTTGAGCATCATCACAGTCAAATTCTGTTTTCATGGAGGACGAATCACTGGACTTGGGCCATAATCTGTGTTAACCACTACTTGATACCTTTCTTGTGTTGCTTCAGATGTTATAAAAATCTGGCTACCAAACTGATCTAATGTGCCCATATATTCTTTTTTACATCGCTATTTAATTATATTGAGATGAAAGGATTGTCTAGAGGGACATTAGATCTGCTCTCTGGAAAGGATTAGGGGCAGGCTACTCCAATTTTTTTCAGACAGACATGTTGGATTCTAGAACATGCCAACTCCCTCCTGTCCATTTGTGTACCTTTTGAACCCCTGTCAGGAGGTTCTACTTTTTCAACACATTCCTATATATGCCATCCTCAGTGCCTGTCAAAGGCTGCTTCCAGTATAATAATCTGGTATGCTAAAAGCAGCTAACAAGCTATTTCAGCATATCAGCAATTGAAAACTTCCCTTGATTGCTTTTTAAACCAAAATAACTAAGGAGGTGTTTGGCAACAGTTGATGCAGCCATCAAAGGATACTTTGGGAGGTGTTTGGAATCTCAAAGATAAAAGACTGAGTGATAAACTTTGTGGGGAAAGCCCAGCTGAATTTGCTGAGTTCCAGGGAGAAATTGCCATTTTGCTTTCGTTTGCTGCAGCAGAAGACTTGGCTGAGGCAATAGTGTTTATCTACTCTGTTTAAACAACTTTGTTTTGAGAAGCAATAGAAAAGGCACTGAAGGCAGTGAATTGTCGATTAAAACCGTAGCTGCAGGCAGGTTCTCAAATGCAGACAAACAAAGAAGTTTTTTTTAAAAATAACAAGGTGATGGTTTACATCAGCAATAATTTATAGACATTTTTAAAAATTCACTTCACCTGACCATTCACAGATGAACAGGGGCAAAAAACATAGAGTCACTTCCTTTTTGGATGGGAGAAGTGCACCAAATATTCAGGCAAGGGCAGTCTGGACAGGCCCTTAGTCTTATTTAGAGTAGACCAATTGGAATCACTGACTAAATTTGGATCTAAGGAGAAGAACAACTGGCTGAATCCACATGGGAGTACTGGAGGTAAGCACTAACAATTCCTCAGTAGTTGTAGAAGTAAGGTAGGAGCCACTGGAACTCAATGCTTTAGATCTAAAAAGTTGATGTCATTAAAATGTTGCACTTATTATGCCAGCAAATTTGGAAAATACAGTGGTGGCCACGGGATTGGAAAAGACTAGTTTACATTCCATTTTCAAAGAAGGGCAATGTCAAACAATGTTCAAGCTATCATACAATTGCACTCATCTCACATGCTAGCAATGTTATTCTCAAGATCCTACAAGCTAGGCTTCAGCAGTGTGTGGATCAATAACTACCAGAAGTATAAACTGGGTTCCGAAGAGGCAGGGGAACTAAAGACCAAATTGCCAATGATTGCTGGATTATGGAAAAAGCAAGAGAGTACCAGAAAAACATCTACTTCTGTTTCATTGACTACACTAAAGCCTTTCATTGTGTGGATCACAACAAACTGTGGCAAGGCCTTAGAGAGATGGGAGTACCAGACCACCTTACCTGTCGTTTGAGGCCTATATCCGGGTCAAGAAGTGACAGTCAGGACCAGATATGGAACAACTAGTTTAGAATAGGAAAAGGAGTATGACAAGGCTGTATATTGTTGCCCTGCTTATTTAATTTTATATACAGAGTACATCATGTGTAATGCAAAGCTGGATGAATCACAAAATAGAATTAAGATTGCCAGGAAATATCTAAATAACCTCAGATATGCAGATGATGTCAGCCTAATGTCAGAGAGTGAAGATCTAAAGAGTCTCTTGATTAGGGTGAAAGAAGAGAGTGCAAAAGTTGGCTTGAAACTCAACATTAAAGAAACCAAGATCATGGCATCCGGCCGCATCATTCCCTAGTGAAATAGAAGGGGAAGAAATGGAAGCAGTGACAGACTTTACTTTCTTGGGGTTCAACATCACTGCAGACGGTGACTGCAGCCATGAAATTCAAAGACATTTATTCCTTTGGAGGCAAGCTACGGCAAACCTAAACAGCATTATAAAAGGTAGAGACATCACCCTGCCGATAAAAGTCCACATAATTAAAGCTATGTTAAAATCCCAGAATTAAAAAATGGCTGTGAGAGCTGGCCCATAAGGAAGACTGAGTGCTGAAGAAGACACACCTTTGAATTGTGGTCCTGGAGAAGACTTGAGAGTCCCCTGGACTGCAAGGAGATCAAATCAGTCAATCCTGAAGGAAATCAACTCTAGGGAGTGTGCTCCTTTGAAGGACAATTACTGAAACTGAACCTCAAACACCTTGGCCATCAAGTAAGAAAAGAGGACTCACTGAAGAAGCTCCTGATGCTAAGAAAGACTGAAGGCAAAAGAAGAAAGGGTGGCAGAGGATGAGATGGTTACATAGTATTATTGTTATGGTGGGTGTGGCTCTGGGCAGATTCTGGAGGATGGTGTATGACAGAGGAGCCTAGCATGCTGTGGTCCATGGGGTCATGAAGGGTCAGACTTGATTGTGCGACTGAACAACAAAAAAAATGAGTCTCTTGTCAGAACACTATGTTCAAAAATATGCATTTAAATGTATGAAATTTTCAACAAAATTAATGAGGAAATGAAGACCAGACTTATGAATGAACCCATCCAAAACTGACAAAAACCAGAAATAGAGTTCTTCTAAAGAAACCTGTCATTATCATGACATTAACTTCACAACACTGCAGTTCTATAACATCACCAACTCATATGAAATGTTGTCTGCTGAATCATCCTTTTATGTCAACTGACAGAAGCCTCCTATCCATGAAACAATTCAATTTGACTGCATTTATAGAATGTGACTGAATGCAATTATAGCCCCAGGAGAGAAGGGGATTTATATCTAGGATCCCAAGGACCCTTATTTAATACAAGGCTCAGCAGCAAAAGAATAGAGCTGACAATGTAGAAATCCCATATTGGCGATGATCTTCAGAAAAATATTCCTGTCCAAAGCTTCCCTGGTTTGCTGGTAGAACCTGAAATTAATTCTTCAAAAACATGTTGCTTCTATGAGGGTCCTATAGTCTTTCTGAACGAAAGCAAAAAGATAAAAGCAAATGTTTCTATTTGATGGTTGATTCCCTGAAAAAGATGAGACATGCAATTATCTCTTCTCATATTTTCACTGGGAATAAATATATCGGGAGAGAAGGGAAGTCTCTTTGGCCGAGAATTCACCTCAGCATCTATTATTATACTGTGAAGCATTTTAATTAACTGAAAGACTATCAACAATCAGGTGGGACTAAGTCCTTTTTTGGAAGTGACAAAATGGCCAAGATTCTCTGGCACAAAGCCAGAATCTCAAAGCTCATATGAAGCTGAGTCAAAATTTCCTGGCATGGTTTTACAAAATAAGCAACCTATCTATCCTGTATAACTGCTCAGCAGACATAGCAGTTTAGGATCACAGAGGATGTCAGAACTGGCTCTAGTTTAAGCATGGCAGAGGCACAGCAACATCTATAGTGCTGTGCAGAGATAAATACACACACACCGAGGAATGGCAGAGGAGGAAAAACAGGCTAAACCAAAGAATGCAGGGGTTCTTCTAGTCTCCTTGCATTGAAACTTGCAAAAACTCTTTGAAATACAGTACATGATATTAAAGAATCAGCAGTAGAGAAGCGATGTTGCTTGCACAACTTTTCCTCAATCAGCAGGAGTTATTGTTTAGAAGGAATTCTGTTAGTCCATTAGGATGCAGTCTTGGCTGACAGACTATTCCAAGATTTTGGCAGGATTCTTTCCAAGCTCTGGTTAAGGTCCCTGATATTTCATGGAGGTCACCCATCCAAGTACTAATCAGATTTGGCTGTGTTCAGATGACACAATTCAGATGATATCATTGTACTCGGGATGGTTTTGTGGTACTGACAATGGATTGGTTTTAGCTGTGGCAGCAGACGGAAACCTCGCTTCAAAATGCAAACTCTAGTTGGTCCACCAGGTAATTTTATATGTACATTTAAAATCTTAAGTATCATAACCTATAAGGAAGAGATGTAACGTACATGTCCGGGAAAGGCTCCCACACCCCTGGAGCCTATCCTGTAATGCTTCGTACACACCTACTTAATGCCACGGAGATCAGCCCTGTGAGGGTCCGGAGGCTGAGAGTGGGGCCTGTGCCCCACAAAATGGGGAAAGGAATGGGAACTACAACTCCCAATGTGCCTTGGGAGAAAAAAACAGCAGTTTAACAACAAGGCCTGGAAATAGAATGTTGGAAAGAGCTGACTTGCATGTTGGACTGTGATTGGTTGAGAATGAATGACTGATAGGTAAAGGTCCTGGAATTCCTGAGATACAGTAATCTTCTTCTTAACCTATAAGGAAGAGATGTAATGTACATGTCTGGCAGGCCTTCAAACACTCCTGGAGCCTATCCTGTAAGTCCCACTCCCCCCCCCTCTCTCTGTGTGTGTGTGTGTGTGTGTGTGTGTGTGTGTGTGTGACTGACAGAGAGAGAAAACACAGATAGAGTGAGACAGAAAGAGAGAGACAGACAGAGACACAGAGAGAGAGGAAGGGATGCGTGCACTGCCTCAGCTCCAGCCCAAACCACACTAACCGCAACCATGTTCAGGCTCACGGGGAAACCACCTACACCCAGCCACAATGGCGGTGAAATGCACACAGGACACCAGGAATGTAGGAGGGGGAGGCCACAAACACCCCTGTAGCTCACCCAACACCACCACCCCAAGACCACCCGGGATGAAGTCCAGGTACCCTTGCTAGTCAATCTATAAAATGTACTGATCATTGCCAGTATACTAACAGGGAAACACACATCTATAGCCACATTTGAGCATTCATTCAGTTGGGTATCTACATTTTAATGTGTTTGTTTTTGTGTCATTGATAACCAAGCAACCTCTGTCCAATGTGATTAGAAGAATCATAGCATGAGATTGCACACAGAAGGTGAGAAAGATTGAGAGAAATTGAACAAGACAACCCTTATAGCAATCAACTGCCACCACTAGGACTTTGGGAACTGTTTAATATTCATCACAGCTATTCTTTCTTCATTGTATTAGAGTCTTGCACAATTAGATTATTGTTGAGCAGCAGTGGGCTATTTCAATGGCATTATCTCAGGCATTTATTAGATATTCTTTTGTACATGTGACAGGGCATATGTTACATGCACATAAATGTGGCATTAATTGGATTTCTTCACATTCATAGAAAATTTGTCCTGTAACTAAGTAGCCTCATTTTATTTGATTATTCTTTGATCTTCCTACTTTACTTCAAAGTCTATTAAATGATTTCCAAATAGTCTAACTTTTCAGGTTGGGGACTGGTCCACGTAGTTGAGCGGGCCAGTCACGTGGTTCCTCCCACCGGAAGTGGAAGTAAAACACGTGTGCACATGTGCAAACCACTGCCATAAATGCACCCATGGCTGTTGTAAATGTGTTTATGATAGCCACAGATGCTTTACAGCAGCGTTTTGGGCATATGTGGGCACATTTAACCTCTGCTTCTGGGAGTGGTGAGGGAGGCATGGGCCAGATTATTAGGCACTGTGAGCCATAGTTTGGCCACCCCCAGTCTAGCCAGACCCTTGCCATGGTGGGACATTCTTCAGCATTCATCCATTCACCAAGGTGTATTGTTTTTGTTTTCCATAAGTTTAGCCTAACCCCTCCTGGCTTAATATTTAGAGCTTGAGAGAGATGTAGAAAACTTTTTCTCAATTTTTGGCATTGTCCAAAGGGTTGGTCTCCATGAAGTGGGTGGGTTAGGTACCTTATTTCATTCATTGTTTGTTAACATCTCTTGGTATATGTCTGGAGGGGCAATGGCAACCAAATAAAAGACTTTTTTTCCAAGGAGGTAGGTTTCAGGTAGCCAGTAATAATCCTGCATGATTCATTAAGAGCTCCACATGTCTAGCATGTGGTGATTTATACTATACTAGCAGAGGTTGCCCGGCGTTGCCGGGCTGTTTTAAATGGTGTTGGAAGGGTTTTTTTGTTTACTTTGTATTGTTTTTTGGTGTTATTTTTGGTTGTTTTTGTGTGTTTTTTGATGTTTTTGATTGTGTTTTTGTGTTTTTGTTTTAAGGAATTTTTATTTAAATAATTTATTTATTTTTAAAAGTTTTGTTTGTTGTTGTGGCTTTGGAGGGGGTTCCTTTCCATGGGCCGGCCTTGCTGGCTGGATCACAGGAATCCCCATGCCGCTTCAGGCGGCATTGGGGGGTTCCTTTCCATGGGTCGGCCTTGAAGAGCCATCGGAGAGGGGTTTCCCCCAAAAAAAACACTCAGTTTTTAAAGAGAAGTAACTGCTTGGTTTCTTCTCTTTAATATCGGGGTTTCCTACAGGGGGATCCCCTCTCTGCCATGTCCCCTGGCTCTGGAAGGGTTTGGGGGGACAGACCCCTTTTGTCCCCCCAAACCTTCCAGACTCATGGAACCCAGGAGAGGGGATCGAATCCAGCCCACCCTCTGATATTAAAAGGGAAATCTCAATTGGGGTTTCCCCTTTAATATCATTGGGGGGAGTTGTGATCCCCCTCTCCGCTGGCTTCCTTGGGTTTGGGAGGGTTGGGTGGACAAAAGGGATCTGTCTCCCCAATCCTTCCGGACCCAGGAGAGCCATCGGAGAGGGGGATTCCCCCTAAAAAAACTCTGTTTTTAAAGAGAAGTAACCACTTGGTTTCTTCTCTTTAACTTGGTGTGTGTGTGTGTGTGTGTGTGTGTGTGTGTGTGTGTGTGTAGGGGAATCCCCTCTCTGCCGGGTCCCCTGGGGTCAGGAGGGTTGGGAAGACAGATCCCTTTTGTCCCCCCAACCCTCCCAACCCCAGGGGAGCTAGTAGAGAGGGGAAGCGCACCCCCCAGTGATATTAAAGGGGAAACTCCGATTGGGAGCTTCAAGCGCCGTTGGGGAGGGGGGCTTTGGTTCCCGCAGCTTGGCCTCGCTGAAAGCGAAACCCTTTTGTGGTAAGTAAAGTCAGTGGATGGAGCGCCGTCCGATGGCTTTGGTTACCTGGGAATGGGTTCACTTTCAGGGGGGCAGTGCCTTTTCCCCCCTTGACCCCCCTGTTTTTGTTTTGTTTTTCTTTCTGTGAGGCGCTGTGTCCGGCTGTGCAGACTTGCGCTCCCGGTGTGTTTTTTATTTTTATTTTTTGCTCACCAGCTTCCTCAGTGTTCTGCGCACTCATGGCACGCAGGACGCTGGGGCTTGTAGTTTGGCATTTGCGTTTTCAGCTTGTGCGTCATTTTTTTCCCTGCAGTTTCCTTTTGATTGACCACAGCGCGTTTCCAAATGTTCCTTTTGCTCGCGCCTCTCAGCCTGATTGGCATGGCGCGGCACAAGGAACGTTTGGAAATGAAGTTGTTTCCCTTTTTCGCGTTTGTGGGGCTCTTGCCCCACTGGCGCATTTCTCAATCCTTTGTTGACCTGCAGACCCAGTTCGGGCATGTGCACGAATGGTCGGTGTGGGCTAGTAGGGCCTGGCTTAGGATCCTATGTGAAGTTCCAATGGTTAACACTTGATTTTATAGGTATAGATGACAGTAGCATATTGTAACATACAGTTGCACAAAGTTGTTGTTCCTATTGTTTGTGGGTGTGACCCTCATCTGAACCAGCCAGTTTCATAAGTATGGTGTGTGTTTTTGGCAGCAATTTTATGTTGGTGTATAGATAAGTTTTGTTGTGTGTGTTTTTGTAGCTCGGGTTGGAAATCTGTGTGTGTAATGAGCCTTGCACATACATTTTGCTAGTAAATTATGTGACTGCTACAAAGATTAGTCATTCACCACTGGCAATGCACATAATTTTTGTGTTTGCATATGAATTGCTGACTATGAAATGATGTTGTTCTGACTATGCTTTGTGAAGTCACCTCAGTTGTATCAAAATCAGTTATCTCTTTAAAAAAACACTTAGCTGTATCAAACTCAAACCTGTTACTTCCTTTATGGAGTCAACCCATTTCAAAGCTGGACTTCCTGCTCCAATGAGACTTGTACCCAAAGTACAACAACCTCAGTTGTGTCATTTTTGCTTCTTGAGAGTCCTGGCTTGATTTGATCTAGAACCTAATTTTTCTTCTGTCAATCCAGGGTGCTCCTTAAACATCATATTTCAAACAATTCGATTTTTTTTCCATGTAAGCTTTTTCATGTCTAGGTTTCGCACCCATGTATAGCAATTAGGAATATGATAGTGTGTGTTATCTTGGCCTTGGTTTTCAGTGACATATCTTTAAACTTGATTACCTTTTTTAGTTCTCTTATGGGTGTCCTCCCAAATCAAGTTTACTTCTGATTTCTTGGCTACAATTTCCATTTGGTTCATACAGGTTAAAAGTCTTTGTCACAACAGCTTACACACGACTTTGCTTTTATGGGAAATAAGAGCAATGGTCCTACAGCTGCTGAACTTGTTGGTGTCTGCTTTCTTGGGACCTGCAATGTATATTAAACATTTCTAGCCTGTGGGACACTGTTTTGTTTTCCATATTTGTTAGTGTTGCCATATGTCCCAGTTTCCCAGGATTTTCCCTTATTCAAGCTGTCCCGGCTGGTTCAAGAAAAAAACATGTAAAAGTCCCGGATTTTAAAATTTGAACAAAGGAAGCAAGATCACCCCTCACCAAGGGATTTTTGCAAAGAGTTAATTCACTGCCTCCCTGCCTTTCTTTCAATTATCCTGCTTGAAAGCAGCAAAGGCAAAACAGCACCCTGAGAAGTCCACCGGGGAGGGGAGACACTTGCAAGCGAGATAATTGAAAGAAAGGCATAGAGGCAGTGAAATAACTCTTTCAAAAATCCCTTGGCTCACCTTGAAGTTTGGGGGACAAGGAGTTGTCCTCAGCCCTTTTCCTCAAAAGCTGGGAGAGAGCAAGAAATACCCATATCTAAGAAGCCAAACCTCCACCATACATTGGGACGGAAGATTCCTTCTTCATGTGACCACAAAGGGTTAATTGCATAGGGTCGATATTCCTAGAGAGGAAGGGAACAGGGTGAACAGAAAGTGATGAGTCCTTCATCGCAAAGGTCCTCCTCCAAAATAAGTCCCTTCCTATCTCCTGCTTTTCTCCTTCCGGAGGGAAACGGAAGTGCCATGGACTGCATGCCGTTCTGGGCTCTTCTTTAGAACTTTCTTCCAAGGGATCCTCGTGTGTGGTTTGAGGGTGAGTCTATTTCAGTGGTGTGTGTGTGAAGGGGAGGGTGGGGTGACTTCAGGGGGTGGAAGGGTGGTTTCAAGAGTGGCCCAATAAATTTTATTCAAAAAAATAGAACCACCAAGAATAGTGTTTTGCAAGAAGAAGCACACAGGGGGAAAACCTCTTGACTACAGTTTATTTTAAACTGATGAAGGCTGTCTGCCCTGGATAGGAATTCGCAGATCTCAGAGCCGTGGTCTCCCTGACAGCCCCTTCTGACGCATGCACAGTTTGAAGAATGCAATGACGTCACATGGCTGTCTGGTTTGGTGGGAGAGAATTATGGCAACCCTAATATTTGTTCACATATTCTTGTGATTTGACAGATTCTGTCTGTATTATTATTATTATTATTTTTATTATTTATTAAATTTATATACCGCAGTTCTCTGCCCAATGGGAGACTCAATGCGGTTTACAAAGTACAATTTACAAGTTACAGTATAAAAATATCACAAAAATATCACAAAAAATACAACATATCAATATCATCATAACAACATCGCAATAAAGTATCAAAAATCAATATCACAGTAAACAAAGCATTACAAAAGCAAAATCACAGAGCATGAAATACAATGTTAGAAATACAGATACAATACAGTAATTTACACAGTAAAATATGCAATAAACATTCAAGCACCAACACAACAAGCTGTAGAGCTTTGAACAGTTTTATTGGTATTCTAATATGCCATTTATTTCTTCCAAGTGAATTGAGAGCATGTTTTTCATTTCACTTTCTAAACTTGCTGATTCTTCATCATGGAATTCTTCTTCAGAGGAATCTGTCATTCTTGCATCTCTTTTGTATATGTCTTCAGCTCATTGTTTCCACCTTCCTTTTATTTTATCCTCACCAGAGAATAATTTGTATATTTATCACTAGCAGTAACAATAGTAACAGTCTTCAATGGAACTGTAAAGGTTGCTGAAAAGGATTTTTGTTAACTGAAGAACAGATATTATGAAAAATGTGTTTTAAAATGAAAAAGCCAAATTATTATCTCTAATGGGCAAAAAAATGTTTAAAAGGTAAAAAAGGAAGATAGGGTATAGAATAGGGGCTCCCAACCTAACCTAAGGCCCGTGAGCCAGCTCCAGCCCATTGTGCCATTTCATGTGCCCCCACTCCTCCATGTGTATTTGAGAAACAAAATGGCCACCCCATTGAAGCTGTTGTGACAAAATGGCCATCCCCATCATGACTGAGAGAGCATAACCCAGCACCAGACTTGAAAAGTTTGGGAACCCCTGGTATAGAGGTATTTGAAATCCTTCAAAATGTGGGAAAATTGCCTCTACCAACCCTGCAGGACACAAGAGGACTTTCTGAGCAAAGGTGCTTGAAGATGGGCACTTCTTCTTGTTCCACATCTAGTCCAGATGTGGAACTGCCCAAATTAAGGCACCTTTTGATGAGTTTATTCTGCAGTTCCTATCGCCTGACCTAGTGTGAGAAAACCTAGCCAGCAACACAAGGTTGCTATTATCAGGGTACGCCCAATTGTGGTTCAAATATACCACAATCTTTGATGTGGCTCTTTCTGTGTACAAGATGGGTACAGCACGTGGGCCATCTTGCTCCCTCCACCTACATAATTAAGGATTCCCTGTGTAATCATGTGCCTAACAACTCCTTTTAAAAAAACATTTTCCCCCCAAGGGACCTATAAAGAAACATCATAAAGTGAGAAATCAAATAATGTGACATTTGAAGGTGAACTAGACATTTCTCTCTCATGAAAAACACAAGAATGTTTGTTCTTGCCATACAGCTCTTCCTGGATCTGAGCGGGCAGACTTGAGGCACATATCTATTCAGGGTCTGGGTGGCTCAGTGGTTAAGAAGCTGGAAGGTTGGCAGGTTGGCAGTTCGAGACCCAAGTACAGCATTATGGATTGAGCACCCATCTCTGTCCCAGCTCCTGCCAACCTAGCAGTTCGAAGGCAAGAAATTGCAAGTAGATTAATAGATACCACTTCAGTGGGAAAGATCTTGGAGACATGAAAGGAGCCTCATCCAGGCATCCCCTGAGCAGAATTCCTCAAGCAAAAATCCTTTCAATCCAGAAAGCACCTTGGTGTGCTTCTGAGATGATTTTAAAAAAATGTTCCTTGTCCAATGAGTACCTTCCTCCATCTTCTAATTTGGTTTTTCTCTTGCATACCTGCAAGAATGTTTGTGCTTGCCATAGAGCTCTTCTTGGATCTGAGCCAGCAGACTTGAGCCTCATATCTATTTAGAGGATGTCTAGGGTCAATCTCTTGCTTAGTTCTATCAGTGTCCGCTGCTACTTCCCTCCTTATCTTCAGTTGAGCGATATCAACAAGAGTTTTTTTTATATATAAACCAATAAAATTTGCAGTCTTTCATGAGAAGATGTGTGCTGCTGCTTCACATCTGATTGTTCTCCACAGCCAGCCCAGCCTTCCGCTTTAAAAAGATATTGCTAGGGGATGGCTTTCTCAGTTTTAGAGAGTATAGTTCTTACTTATTGAGTGTGTTGTTTGATGATTTGGGTCACAATCCCAGCTCAACAGGCTCTTCTGAGCAGAAAGTAATGGGATTGCCCTGACAAACACAAAAGCCCATCACTGTGTGTGGCCATATATTTCAGCAGAGAGCAGCTCAAGTTATAATTGTGCACACAGCGAGTTTCCCAAACACACTTGCAATCTGTACTTAAGCCCACTGGATGGCACCACAGCCTGCATTTTAACACAGAATATTATATCAAAGCCATTGGCAAAGACCTTATATCACAATTCATACTAATGCCTTGAATTTGAAGTTGACCTTGGTTAGTTTCCAAATGAGCAGGAGCTGCACAACGTGTCCCTTCTTTTCTAGATAAGGCTAAATCAGACTTTTCAGAGTCTCAACGTAGCAGTTATTTCCAGAAGGCTTTTATAAAATGTGTTTAGCATGGTTTAGAGAAGGACATGAAACAATCCCAGCAAATGCCTGTCGTGTAGTGTTCCTGTCTGAGTGTCTGGATATCATGCCTTCTTCGGTGATGACACCTATGAATTTTCATGTCTCAGAACTTGACAGTCCTTATTGCTTTGGCACCAGAATACAGAGCAATGTTTCACCACTGCTTCTAAGGGTGGCCTGCATGACCTGTTGGGGAGTTTAATTTCTCCAGCTCTATTGGCTCATTCTGGAATATCACAGATCAAAAGTGCAGTAGAAAGTATTTCAGAGCAGGAAAATCACATGTGTCATTTCAATTATTTCTCTTTCTCAACTCTCACCTTTGAAAGGACAAACGCTCTACTATTTTTCCAACGCAAGCTGAATAAACAGTCACCCCTCTTCTAAGACTGAAAATATCTCGACCCCTTTATGTCTAACTCAATCCGTAAACATCCCATTTTGTACAAAAGTTATTCAGGCACATACGAATTTCTACCTTGAGCACCCATTGCCTCCCTCCACCTGCATTGTTTCTTCCAGTTCGTTGGCCTGTGTTCTAATCTCTTGGCACAAATAAACTATTAAAGAATCTATACAACAGAAAGGGCCAGTTATAATCAGTACAGGAGAGGGAGCCCTGGATGATGCTATGGGAAGAAGTGACCTACACCAGGGATCAGTGCAATGCACTTTATTTGATGATGTCTACAGATATTTCCAACAGATTTGCTTCTCATATTACTCCTTCTTCACTTCACCATCAGGGAATAATCAGTCTGTTAAAGGCATAGTATTCTCTGCCTCCTGTTGTTAAAACAGCAAAATGTCACAATGAGATTTCCACCGGGAGTGAACAGTGCGTTCAGCAAAACAGAGTGTTTCCAACTAGGTCAAATTCAGTGCGCTCTCTCACTTTCCATTCTTAATGCCATTTTGAGAGATCCCTTTGTTCTCAAACATCCCCAACGGAGTTGTGCTATACTGTATAAAGATATATATAGATTGACAAACACTGTGTTTTACACTCAACTGGAGAGCAGACTCAAATGCATCAACTACCAAGCAGTCATGTTGTTAGCAGACATAGTGCCAATGCAGTTGTTCTAGTGTTATGTCTCGCAACAGAGCTGCAAATATGCTACAATAAATTCATTGATTAAGTAGTGAAAAGTACTCTCATAAAGGAAAACTGCACACCCACTGGAGAGTAGGGACTTTCAACATTCCTCGTTCTTATCTGATCCCTTGATGAGGAATTTTTTAGCCCATATGAGAGTGATGGCAAACCTTGGCACTTCAGATGTTCTTGAACTTCAATTCCTATAAGTCCTGATTAGCAGGAGTGCTGACTTGGGCTTCTGGTAATTGAAATCTAAGAACATCTGGAGTGCCAAGATTCGCCATCTCAGCCCTATGACATTCCTTCCCTCCAAGCAGGGGTAAGACAGAGTCTTGTCTTTTTCTTCTCTGTGTCCCTATAATTTGCCCAAACTGTTTCTTTACAACTCTAATGGTCTTTTATAGTAAGAAGTGAAATACACACATACAACCAGGCCCATTCTGGCCCAGCGGGATACCAGAACGTGTCGCTGTGTGCCCCTACTTATAACTTAAAGGGACACACCAGATATTGTGTATGCAAGCAGCTAGTTCCGGTAGCAACTGAAGGAGATAACAGCTGAAGGAGCCAAGCCCATGCGGCTCCAACCACCCAATTAATAGCTAGCGCGGGGAACTCCCCACCTCCAAGTGTTCATGGTCAGGAATACAACTGTTGTGTTCTAATAGTGTAACCTTCCACATGTGATATCAATGTATCTGAACCAATGTAACCTTGCCTATGAGTAACAATGTAACCTTCAGCTGTATCACATAAACCCTGTAATAGGACGCGAGCTAATGACCACCAGCTGGCAGCAGCGAGCGTCCAAGCTCTCTTGGTTCGAACCCATCAAAGACCGCAGCGCGGGAAGTTTTCCCGCCGCTACCTACACCTGGACAAGAAGGGCGTGACCAGCCATGACGTCACGCGGACCAGTAGCCAACGGGCTACCGTGGAGCCACATTCAAAATACGTTACGACCATATATATAGAGCTGTTCGTCCGCCATTACCTCATGTTCCCTCTGTCCACCATGCAATAAACCTGAGTTAACCCAGCCGTTGGCTGTGCCTCGTGTCTTGACTCTCATATACTAAATTGGCGACGAGGATGGGATGATGGATCCCCATGGAGCCAGGACACAGAGCGGGTTCAACATCACCAAACCGCAAGACTGGGAGCTTTTTGAGATGGACTTCCAGGCGGCACTGGTGGAACTCAAAGTCAAAGAAGACGACGAGGAAAGGAAGAGGGCCATCCTCACCCGCATGCTCGGGATGGAAACCAAGCGGACGCTGGTGGGCATCCTCGCACCGAAGAAGGTGAGCGATTTCAAAGCCGGTGACATCATGAAACTGCTGCGTGAGCGTTTCCGACCCTCGAGGGCAATGTTTCCCGCTCGGAGCGCGTTTTGGAGGCGAGTTCAAGCGCCGGACGAGTCGGTAGAAGCCTTCGTAACGGCTATGAGGGTAGCCGCCGCCCCCTGCAAATGGGACCACATCCTAGATATGGCCCTCAGGGACGGAGTGCTGTGTGGCCTGAAGGACAAGGAAGTACAGCGCAGCTTGATGAACAAGGAGCCACCACCCACACTGGAAGAGGTTGTAGAGGCCGCGGAAGCCGCGGAATCCACGAACGCTGGAGTAGATGAGATGCACAAGTGGCGTGAGTGGCGTCCGAGGGCCGGCAAAGCGGAAAACACGTCGCACGGGAAGTCCGGTCAGTCGGTGCATGCAACCCGACCGACCTCGAAATCGTCTTCTGAAAGCAGCGATGGCGAGGAGGTCCAGAAGGTCCGGAGAGGTGGGCGCCGCTGCGATGGTTGCGGAGCGGCCCATGAGCGCGCGAAGTGCCCATTCAGGAAAGCCGAGTGTTTCAACTGTGGACGTCGGGGGCACATCGCCAAGGCGTGCAGGAAATGGAAAGAGGGCCGGAGACAGTCGCAGGACCGCTCAGCCAGACCGGACCGTCCAGCGAGGCCCAAAGATGGCGCCCGGGCCACGAGGAAGCAGGACGGCGTGGGCCGCATCTCGGACGACAGCGAGGGCGACGCTCCTGTGTTCAGCGTGTCTGCGGGACAGCCCCATTACTTTGTTGAGGTACTAGTACAAGGGACCCCCATTAGGATGGAAGTTGACTCGGGGTCCTCCTATTCAATAATTCCCCAGAGAGAGTTCTTGAAAATCGACCCCCACGTGCGGCCCAAACTTAAAGCGTTGAGGGCCACACTACGGGACGTACAGGGGAACAGCATTCCAGTGTTGGGGGTCGGGACATTCCGGGTTCGTTTTAAGAGACATTCTGCGGAACTTCCCCTAGTGGTGCTAAAAGGGGGGAGTTGTAGCCTCCTCGGAACCCAGTGGTTTCAGCCCTTAGGTCTGTTCATAGGGGGGGTGCATGCCGTAGGCGAGGACCCAATACAAACGGTGTGTGATGCGCACCCCGCTGTTTTTAAAAGTGGACTGGGAAAGTTCAAGGGACCCCCTGTAGCCTTCGACTTAGACCCGGAGGTCCGCCCGATAAGACTTAAACCGCGCAGGGTACCGTTCGCGCTAAAGGACAAAATAGAGGCGGAACTGGACAAACTGGTGGGTCAAGGAATTCTTGTTCCTGTGGATTCCGCGGAGTGGGAGACTCCAATTGTAACAGCACTGAAGGCTAACGGGGAGGTGCGCATCTGCGCTGATTATAAGTGTACCATTAATAAGGCAATCCGCCCTAATGCATACCCGGTGCCAGTGGTCAGCCACCTTCTGGCCAGGCTAAATGGGGGAAAGTGTTTCGCTAAACTCGATTTAGCACAGGCCTATCAGCAACTCCCGGTAACCCCCGCCACAGCGGCGGCACAAACAATAGTCACACATAAGGGGGCGTTCCAGGTGTCGAGGTTACAGTTCGGCGTGAACTCGGCACCTGGCATTTTTCAGTCGCTAGTGGAACGCCTCCTGAAGGGACTGGAGGGGGTGTTGCCATATTTTGATGACGTGTTGATAACGGGGGGGAGTAAGGACGAGCTGGCTCGCAGACTGGATAAGGTCCTGACCGTGTTCGAAAAAGCGGGGCTGCGACTGAGGAAAGACAAATGTGTATTTTTCGAAACAGAGGTTGAGTTTTTAGGGTTCCGGGTCACACCCGAGGGAATTAGGCCGTCCAAATCTAAGGTAGCCGCCATTAAGAAAGCCCCTCGCCCCACTTCCAAAACCGAGCTACAGTCGTTTCTGGGGCTTCTCAATTTCTACCATACCTTCCTTCCACGGAAGGCGTCTGTTGCCGAGCCGCTCCATCGGTTACTTAAAAAAGAGGAAAAATGGCTGTGGGGTGACGAGCAAGAACGAGCGTTCACAGAGTTAAAGCAACTCCTCACATCCGAGGCAATCCTGACTCATTTCGACCCCAAACGGCCCATAGTTTTAGTCTGCGATGCATCCCCGGTGGGGGTGGGGGCGGTGCTTTGCCACGTGTTAAACGACGGAAGGGAGGCCCCGATAGCGTTTTATTCAAGGTCCCTGTCCCAAGCAGAGCGGAATTACGCACAGACCGATAGGGAGGCACTAGCGATAGTAGCGGGAACCAAGAAATTTCACGATTTTCTGTATGGTCGGCCGTTCAAGGTCGTTACTGATCACAAGCCCCTGTTAGGAATATTCACTGCAAATAAGCCCACGCCACAGATCCTGTCCCCGAGGATGCTGCGGTGGGCTATTTTTCTTAACGCATATCAACATGAGTTAGAATACCGGCCAGGGAAGGAAATCAGCCATGCAGACGCACTCTCACGGTCGCCGTTACCCTTGTCGGACGACCAGAAGGCAGGGGTAAGAAGAGACCGCCAGGTATTACTAATAGAGGTCTTGGAGTCACCCCCGATAGTACCGGCCGACATTGCCAGGGCGACCGGAAAGGACAGAACACTAGAGAAAGTATGCTCGTGGGTGCAGAAGGGGTGGCCGGCGTCATCCCCAGGCGCGGAATTCGACCCATTTTTCCGAAAGCGAGTAGAATTGTCTTTAGAGAGGGGGTGCCTTTTGTGGGGCCAACGGGTGGTGGTTCCTACGTCCCTGCAGCCGAAGGTGCTAAAGCTATTGCACGTCAGCCACCCGGGAATCGTCCGCTCCAAGGCGTTGGCCCGGAGTTACTTCTGGTGGCCCCAGCTGGACGACGACATAGAGCATATGGTTGGCACTTGTGAGGCATGTCAGTGCTCCCGACCGGAGGTGGCCCGCCTCCCGCATAGGGAATGGGACGCAGCAAGGGGACCGTGGTCCAGGGTGCACGTAGATTTTGCTGGCCCATTCCGAGGAACCATGTTTCTCCTGGTGGTGGATGCATACTCAAAGTGGCTGGAGGTCGTTCCGGTAAAGAGCACATCCTCCGCCACTACCATTCGCCAGCTAAGAAGGGTCTTTTCCACGTTCGGCTTACCCGACACTTTGGTCAGCGATAACGCCAGTTGCTTCACGTCCGCTGAGTTCGCAGCATTCATGGGGGCAAATGCAATTCGGCATGTCACATCCGCGCCGTTTCACCCGGCCACGAATGGCCAGGTGGAACGGTTGGTGCGCACCACAAAGGATGCGCTGCGGTGCATGGGCTCGGGAGATCTAAATCACCAAGTTTGTCAATTTCTGTTAGCGTATAGAGTGACCCCCTTAGCGTCTGGATACTCGCCGGCTGAGCTGCTGATGCGGAGGAAACTGACGACGCTTTTGTCCAGGTTGGACCCGTCGAGGGTCGAGGACAAAGGGAAGAACATAGGTTTAGAGGTCTCGAAAGGTTTCGGCGTAGGCGATCCTGTACACTGCAGGAACTATGCCAACGCAGGCCCAGCCTGGGTGCCAGGGACGATAATAGAACAGACGGGGCCAGTGTCATATCGGGTGGAAACTAGCACCGGCCTCCTCTGGAGGAAGCACGCTGACCAACTGAGGCACCGAGTGAGTGAGGGGCCGATCAGTAGGGCTCAGCGACAGGATTCAGCGATAGGGTTCTCCCCCACCCGTTTAGCCCAAGGGGGAGACAGAGAGGGACACCAGTCCGAGGTCAGGAGGGAAAGCGGTGAGCCCGACTCATATCCTTTTGATACCCCAGTTCTATCCGAGCCCGGGGGGAGGGAAAAGGAGTGTGCGGCCGCCGCTGCCGTTTCCCCCGAAGCCGATTTTGATTTTGATTTTGCTAGCCGGGGGGGTTTTTTGGAGTGTTCCCCCACCCGTCCGAGCGAGAAGAGGGGTTTTTCGTTAGTCCCCAGTGCCCCCGGTTCTTCCCAAACAAAGCACACACCTTCCAGCAAAGCCGCAGAACCGCGGCAAACCACTAACGAGTCATCCTCTCCCGTTACAGGGCAGGCAGCCAGGGAGCAAGGAGGAGGGAGCGAAGCCAGGGCAGGGCAGCCCGCGCCGAGACCCCAGCGTGTTCGAAATAAGCCATCTTGGCTGAGAGACTTCGTCTCATCCTAGGGGGGAGGAGTGTTGTGTTCTAATAGTGTAACCTTCCACATGTGATATCAATGTATCTGAACCAATGTAACCTTGCCTATGAGTAACAATGTAACCTTCAGCTGTATCACATAAACCCTGTAATAGGACGCGAGCTAATGACCACCAGCTGGCAGCAGCGAGCGTCCAAGCTCTCTTGGTTCAAACCCATCAAAGACCGCAGCGCGGGAAGTTTTCCCGCCGCTACCTACACCTGGACAAGAAGGGCATGACCAGCCATGACGTCACGCGGACCAGTAGCCAACGGGCTACCGTGGAGCCACATTCAAAATACGTTACGACCATATATATAGAGCTGTTCGTCCGCCATTACCTCATGTTCCCTCTGTCCACCATGCAATAAACCTGAGTTAACCCAGCCGTTGGCTGTGCCTCGTGTCTTGACTCTCATATACTAAAACAACACAATAGGTAATCAGGGTGTTCATGGTCAGGAATACAACACAATAGGTAATCATGGGCAGGAATACAGTGACGTCAGCCAGTGGGCATTGTGGCAGGGAATTCAAATGCATTATAAAAGGAGCTGCGTCTCCTAGTGTGTCGCAATGTACAGATTGACCATGCTGAAATAAAGAAGTGTTTGGCCTGCCTAAACCACCTCAGCAGTTTCTGCTTCCGCTTTGGCTCCTCTTGCTGGGCTTCCCTCTGCCCTGTGGGGAAAAGTCCAAAGCACTTCAGCATTGGTGCAGAGATAATAATAATAAGGCTTGGACAAAATTATTATTATTATTATTATTATTATTATTATTATTATTATTATTATTATTATTATTATTATTATTATTATTATTATTATTATTATTATTATTATTATTATTATTATTATTATTATTATTATTATTATTATTATTATTATTATTATTATTATTATTATTATTATTATTATTATTATTATATCCGCACCGCTGATGAAGTGCTTTGGACTTTCTCTCACAGGGTGGAAGGAAGCCCGGTGAGAGAAGCAGGAGTGGAAACTGCAGAGGTGGTGTGGCATTTTAAGTTATCAGTTATAAGTAGGGGCATGTGGTGACACATTCCGGTATCCCGCCGGGCCAGCACGGGCCTGCCTACAACAAGCACAAGTACTAGCTCAGTGTTTAGAAAGAGGCAAATAACCAATCCAAAATTTTAAATCCTTTAAAGTCTATGCAACAAAGCAGGAGCGTTTTACTTCCGCTTCTGGGAGCGATGAGGGCAGCGCGGGCCAGATGAATCGCAGTAAACCCATTCATGTGGATTCACAGGGTGCTTGGGCTTCTGGGAATTGAAGTCCAAGAACATCTGGAGTGCCAAGGTTCACCATCACAGACCTAGAATATACAACCAACTAATGATTTAATATACTGGCTTACTCTGATAACTATCATGCCGTGGTATGGACAAAACAGAAAAATATGGTTAATAAAAGACTTGCTAGTTTGTGGCACCAAGTGGATTTGATCCACAAAAGCTAACATTAAAATACACCAGTTAGTCTTTAAGATGCCATAATGTTTTTGTCTTTTTCTTTTGTTTTGTTTACTCTCTAACAAATACAATGGTACCTCACTTAAAGAGCATAATGTGTTCCACGGGATTGCTCTTTAAGTGAAACACTTGGAAAAAGTGCCACCATGGTAAGTGACTGATCATGACTTCTGGCGGGGGGATTGCAAACCCCGATTTAGTTGTTAAATGAGTTTTTAGTTGTTCTACGAGGCAACCATTTGGTGAAAATTCTGCTCTTTAAGCGAGTTAGTCTCTAAGTGTGGCGCTCTTTATGCGAGGTTTTACTGTAAAGTGGTTTACCCATTTGGAGAGAATGTCTTGGAATTCCATACCATACAAGGCATATGTGAAAAGAGGAGATGCACAAACAGACCCAGAGGAAGGTGGAGAGATAACATTAAACACATATTACAAGAATACCAAAAATGTAGGTGGATGCCGCTAGAAGTGCCAGAGCAAGAACCTTGTATTTCTGCCTACACCTGAAGGGGTAAAAGAAGATGTAAAGAAGAACTCTTCTCACAAGGCTTAATCTTCAGTCTGCAAGGTTCTGTCCTAGCCAACAGCCCAAAAACCAAAGATTTTGAAACACAGATCCAGCTCATGTTTTGCCACCTTTACCAGCAAGAATGTACTTGAGGACTTTGGCTGACGTCTTATTAAATAAATAAATTTCATGTCAGAAATAACTCTGGGTTGAAATGATTTTTGTTGGAGAAACTCCACACAGGGGAGGCTCCTTTCATGTCCCCAAGCACTTGGGTATTGAACCCCGACCTTCCAGTCTCCAAGCTCAGCGTCTTAACCACTAAGCCACCGCAGTGAAGTTTTACTGAAATAAAAATATGCGGTGTCTACAGAATTGCAGTAATCTATTAAGCTAGTCACTCGATTTTAAAAAGGAAATAAAAGTTTGCCTAGCTGTCTTGGTGTTATGAAATCCATCCTGGGGCCTCACAGTCACTGCTTTCTTTTCTAAATGACCAGAGACTGTTAAATTATCTGCTCTAAAACCTTTCCAAGTATTAATTTCAAGTTAACCTTTTGGCAGTTCTGTGCATCTTCTCTTTCCCTTTTAGAAAATTGAGGAAAGGCTTGCCCACTTTCAACTTCAGCTGTTCTCCAAAAAGTAGCTTCTTGCCATTCCTACTACCCTACCTCTGTTGAAATAAGCAACCCCTACATTTCACTCAAGAAGGCCTTGTATTAAATACATAAATAAGCTTTGAAACATTAAATAGCTTGCAATGATTTATTGCCATAAAGCTTTTCCAACCAGCTCCTATTTCAGGGCTGTATAATCCTATGAACATTTTGCTTAAAGTAAGCACTCTGAACATAGTGGGATTTATTTCTGAGCAAGTGCACAGGATTGTACTGTAGCTGTCAAAAATGCATGGAAGATGAAGCCATGGAAGTATTTTAAAAATAGAGTTGGATCTTACGTATTTCAGAAGTTATCACATGCTTGCTACAAAACACAGGATCTAAGAAGCATGTAGGTTTAAAGTTAGAACTGGTGTTTTTCTTCTTGGTTCTGGAAAGTCAAGGCAGCATGAAAGGTGGAGATGTCTGATTCTGTAACTACTAGCAAAATATGTCACCTTTTTAAAAAGTCTTTAGCATTCAGAGCAGGTATACACTTTGACAGCCATACTCCACATTAAACTAGATTTCGGGTGAAATTTAAAGAACTGCTGCCCTCTGCAGGAACTTAACTTTATGTCACGTTTACCAGCAAACATGCAGGAAAACATGATGTGGAAAAATAATTCTTATGTTTTTAAAAATAGTTCTGGGTTATAGATCTGGTTATATAACAGTACTTTCAAGGTGCATCACAGTATGGATAAATTAATGCATAGTGTAGTGTAGTGTAAAATAATTTATGGAGTCGGTTAGTACATGGATAGGGCAAAGACTGAGAACTGGTGTGGTGTAATGGATAGATTGTCAGACTGGAATCAAGACAGTTGGGTTCAAATGCCCACTTGATTGTCGAGGAGTTGTTGTTGTTGTTGTTGTTGTTGTTGTTGTTGTTGTTTGTTGTTGTGGGAGGGCTTGGTAAAATAACTTGAAAGCCCTCCCTGAGATATTGCAAGCCACTTGATGGGCTATAACAACCATGTGGTGATGAACAATTTTTGTAGCTCAAATGCCTAATATTTTAGTAATTTTTATATCGTACAGTCTAAAACCTGTTCTCCCAGTATGGACTAGAGAATTGCAGCAATACAGAACAATGTCATACTTTAAAATCTATTACACTGAGCTAAAATAAAAGAAATACTTTGAAAGGCCATGGTGGGTCACAGTGTGTTGGAATTGTCATGACAGCTCTAAATTTTCACTTACATGAAACAGAAAACAGTGACCACCATTCAGCAATATAGGAGAATCAGAGAGAATCATGTAGCATTTGAAAGACCAAAGCTAGCGTCCTGTTGTAAATAATGAGAAGGGAAGTAGCATAAGCACCCCCCTTGCTTCTGGAGGCTCTTTGACACTTGCCAATTCTCACACTGAGTAGAAAATCAGTCATTCAACATATCCTGCAGCAGGAAATGGGGTGGTGGTGATGAGGAAAACTTAAGTGATTTCCCTTCCACTCTTCATTTAAGGCAGGGGTGCCCAAACTTTTTGGGCCTTGGGCCGCTCTCATGGTTCATGGGGCTGATCGCTATGGCCAGGATCTGGCCCACAATGCCAATTCATCTGGTCCATGAGGGCCTTCCGCTTCCAGGAGCGACAAACACTTTGTGGGCTGGATGAATTGGCATCAGGGGCTGCATCTGGCCCCCGGGCCATAGTTTGGGCACCCCTGATTTAAGGCAACAAAATGTTAACCTAATAGGTTTGACTTGGCCAGACATTTTTCCATCCTGCCTTTACCATTTCATTCATTGGGAATAGAATTTACCTCAAGAACTGGAAATGCATAGATAGTAGCAATAGCAATTACACTGATATACTGTCCCATAACGCTTAGTGCACTCTCTGGGTGGTTCACAAGTTAATTAGCATTTTGCCCCCCAAATGCTGGGTACTCATTTTACTGACCTTAGAAGGATGGAAGGCTGAGTCAACCTTGTTTCCCATCAGGATCGAACTCACAATGTTTTGGCTGCAGTACAGCAGTTTAACCACTGTGCCACCAGGGTAGTAGAACGAACCCAGAAAGAATCAGATTGGTGATTTTCCAAAATGGCACAGGCAGGTTGGGGAGTGGTTTATGTGTCCTCATTTAGTAATAGAACAGATGGGGAACTAAGAACATATGCAATATTATACTAGATCAGCAAATAAATGCAATACAGAGAAAATCATTCTAGAATTTGCATTTCTTCTATCTGTGCTGTCTGTGACAGATTTTCCAGTCACCTTTACATGTCTCATGAGGAGGAGGTGGCAGTGAACTCCCCGACTCAACTGAGTTCTATGTGGCTATTAGGTCTCTCTGCCAATCTTTTGCATAAACTTAAATAAACATTATAATCTTAGGGGCCATTCAACAATTACATGATCCTCGAGGGGGGAAGGGGTCTGCCATCTAAATTATGGAAAATTATGTGGGGCCGGGGTGGTGGTGGTCAGGTCAAAGATTATGTAATCCATTTGGAGCTGTTGTGGTTTCGAAACATGGTGCTTTTTTAGGTTTAAAAAGGATCTCTGGGAATTTTGATCCGATTTGAGATTATTGAATTTTTATTTTATTTTATTTTATTTTATTTTATTTATTTATTGTTAAATTTTTATACCGCCCACTCAGCCAAAGCCGACCCCGGGCGGTTCACAACAGTGGGTAAAAACATATAAAAACAAATAAAACAGATAAAAACCAGCAATAAGAACCCACCCCTAAAAAGAGAGGGGTGCAGGAACTGAAGAAACCATGGGACGGCATCCTCCCCCATATTAACCACCCAACAGAAGCCACCCCTCCACCTGCACCCCAAACTTGGCCCGCCAGCCAGGTTTTTAGTTCTTTTCTAAAGGGCAACAACTCCGTCTGGAGACGCAGTTCCACAGGCAGGAGGTTCCAAAGGGCCGGTGCAGTCACAGAGAAGGCTCTCCTCCTTGTGCCAGAGAGGCGAGCCCCCCTGGCCGATGGCACAGAGCCCCTCCGGTCCGCTCTGGTTGGACGGACAGACGTCCTTAGGGCGATGCTGTCTCTAAGGTAACCTGGCCCACTACCATATAGGGCTTTAAAGGTCAAAACCAGCACCTTGAATTGCACCCGGAGGCAAACGGGTAACCAGTGCAGCTCCCGCAGCAGTGGTGAGGCATGGGCATAACGTCCACACCCCATCACCACCCGGGCCACTGCATTCTGGACCAGCTGCAGCCTCCGAATGGTCATCAAGGGCAGCCCCATGTAGAGTGCATTACAATAATCTAGTCTGGAGGTCACCAGAGCATGAGGGACCATGAGCAAAGAGTCCCGGTCCAGGAGCGTGCGCAACTGGCGAATCACCCGAAGTTGGGTGAAGGCCCTCCTGGCGACAGCCGCCACCTGTTCTTCTAGCAGCAGCCGCGAATCCAGGAGGACCCACAAGTTGCGCACCAGGTCGGTCTGGGGCAAAATAGCCCCATCCAAAACCAAAGATGGTAGCTCCTGGGATAACGCAGGACCCCCTATCCATAGCCACTCAGTCTTGCTAGGATTCAGCTGTAGCCCATTTGCCCCCATCCAGACCCCAACAGCCTCCAGACAGCTGGAGAGGACTTTGACTGCATCACTGGGGTCTCCACGAGCCGAGATGTACAACTGTGTATCATCCGGGTGCTGATGGTACCGCACCCCGTGGGAACGGATGATCTCACCCAGCGGCTTCATGTAGATGTTAAATAGGAGAGGAGAGAGTGCCGAGCCCTGAGGCACCCCATATTTTAGGGACCTAGGACTGGACTTCTCGCTCTCCAACCACACCGACTGAGTCTGACCCCTCAGAAATGAGGAAAACCAGGACCACACAGTGCCCTGGATCCCCAATCCTCGGAGCCGTTCCAGAAGGATACCGTGGTCAACGGTATCGAAAGCCGCTGAGAGATGCTTGTGCAGTCTGCATTAGGCACCAATAGTGAAAAGCTCTAAAAATTAGAGTTTCAATACAAAAGCTCTAGATTATGTAGTTTTAAAGGGAGGGGGGTTTGAAGTAAAAATTACGGTCAGATTACATGGGGGGTGAGGGGGTCAATTTCCCCCAAAAAGTGGATCACATAATTGTTGAATGGCCCCTTCGTTCACACAATATACATACCTGTATCTAAGTTTTCCTTATTTTAGTTATAAAGGGATTTCTGCATAGTAGCACCACCTTAATCTCTGGATGCTTTCTTGAATAGTTTTCTTTGCAGCCCCTAGCTGTTCAGGTTTTTAAAGTACACTAATGTAATGATTGATTACTGCTGCCAGATTTATTGAGGCTGCCTTTACTGCTTGTTACTGATCAATGTATTCATTTTATGCAGCATTCTTCTTCTCAGAGGGCACTCAGAATTTCAAACCATACAGAATACATAAGACAAAAATGCATATTAAACAAGAGAATACACTTTAAAACACTATTTTAAAACTTTAGATTAACCTTTAAAATCTCAGACAGAAACCTTTTGGACCACTAAACATTTCTGAGCTGCAGCACTATCACTCTGAAATAGCATAGACCCCAGCAGATGAAGATATGTTAATGGAACCTGAATCCTTAAGATCCTATCAATGGAAAACTGATCATACACTGCTCCCACTGTTGATTTCTCTTCACATTGTAATTACCAACAATCTTCTTCTAAAGTTTGGAGCATTATCTGAAAGAAAAAGGAGATTGTAGAAGAGACTCCAAAACAACACCTTTTTCCCACATTTTTCCACCAGAGGGACCCTCTACTGGATCAAATGTCTCTAACTACGGCAGAAAATAGTGAAAGGGAATTCCAGAACTGAACCATGATTTTTCCATAAAAATCAGTTCACATATACCACAATCCTACTACAATAAATTTCTACAAAGAAATCAAATGTTGTACATTTATTTGTGAATCAAGCTTTAGTTTGAGCTTGATTATGTATCTCTAATAGCAAGAGTGTTCTGTACCCAGGGGGTTTCCTGGAATCCAATGGAAAGTTGTCTAAATACTGTATAGTCAGTGAGAAATCTGTAATGGAAACACCTTCAAAATTCCTTTCTTCTTTTCAAACCTAAAATATAATTCCTTGGATTGCACAATCCAATGTTAAAAAAAAAGTTAGCATGGTTTTAAAGCAAGAATGGGTAATGTCCATGGGTTTGGGGGATATACATGTCATTCTCCAGACACTGGGTGACCAGAAATACTTGTGCACCTCCTGCTCACAAGTTGCTTTCTTTAAATTGTCATTGTTCTTACGAAAGAAAAGCAAACACACGTATACAACACCCCATAGCACTTAGTGAACACTCTGGACAGTTCACAAGTGATTTAGTATTTTGCCCCCAACATGCTGGGTACTCATTTTACCAACCTTGGAAGGATGGAAATGTAAGAAGATTTAATACAGTGACAAGTTATTGATTGGCACACTGATCAATAAATCCCCCATTTACTGGATTTATTCTCCTTCATGTTCTCTTTGCAAAGTTGACCTTTGATTAAGCTTCAATCATGAGCCTCCACCTCTGCTTAGCTAGTACTGTACTTCTGTTCAGAAGCCATCACATGTTCAAACTTGCCTATCTCATGACCCAGACTATACTCTACATGCCCTGCTGATAAGCATTTTTCCGGCCTTCATATATCCTGTGTTTTTTTGTGGTTTTTTCGCCTGTCTGAAAACCAAGACATTGTTTACCTTGGCAGAGCTCTCTTGCTGTAAGATTTATCTATAAATGCAGAGGAACAGTAAAGCCTAGTAGAATGAATGAGGTGAGATGATGTATGAAGAATGAAGAAGATGATCATTCAGTAAAGCATAAGAATATTCACTCAGAAACTTGTGTCCGTGTCTTCATCTAATACCTACATGGAAGGGTGAATCAACCTTGATCCCTGGCCAGGATTGAGCTCACAACCTTTTGGCTGCAACACAGCAGTTTAACCACTTCACCACCAGGAACAGCACCCTGTACCTAGTGGCAAAAAAAAAAATCTAAACATGGTTGTGTGTGTGGAAGAGGTTTAAGGTGCTGAATGGCCAAAACATGACTATTTTGCCTCCATGCCCCATAGGAGAGCATAAGAGGATTTTAGGAACAATTTTTAAAAAGAACTATGGTGTCAGAAGGCTGGAGGTACAACTAATGACAAGGAGCTTTATCTGGACCCCTGTGTGGCCCTGCCACACAGGGGTCCAGATAAAGCTCCTTGTCATTAGTTGTACCTCCAGCCTTCTGACAGCTTGCCCAACCCTGACAGCTTGCCCAACCCTGATTAAAATCAGTCATTCAGCACGCCCATGTGCTATAGGTGCTTTTTTAAAAATGGAGACAACAGTATTTACTCTACATTTGTTTAAAGGAGAGATTCTCAATCTGCAGCCTGCGGGCTGGATGTGGCCCATGGCACCATTTCACGTGCCCCACCCACATCCACCACACAAGGTAGTGCCATGTGGTGGAGGAAGGGCAAAATGACTGTCCAGCCTCCAAAGATGTCTGAGGGAGCATGACCTAGCCCCTGGCTTTAGAAGGTTGAGAACTCCTGGAGTAGAGGGAGTACAAAGATTCCCCAATTGAGGAAAACTTTTCTCAAGTGAGGAACACTCTTCTCTTTCATAACACTTCCTTATTTTTCCTGACCATCAAAATGGAGTCCATGCAGGTTGTAATGATTGAATATTTCTCCTAGTACAGAATGCTCCACCACCACCACCACCACCACCCCCACCACCCCTCTTCTGGGAAACATAAGAGATTTACCGTACTCTTTTCTTGCATAGTAGAAAACAAAAACAAAAATAAAACTGCAGCAGTGCTTTTATTTTTTATTTGTTTTTTTTCCTGATATGACTGAACCACCGACTAACATGGCTATTATGTCAAACAATACTTTTCTTGCACGTGGAATTCAGTTTGGGGTCCTTTCATTTCTGTTCGTGATTTTCTTGACAGGCTTCCCTTTTATTCTGCACACCATACAAGAACACTCTTTCATCAGGGAAAATTAAATATTCAGTACAGTGAGAAAAGTCCTCCATTTGCATGAAAGAACCCAAAACGGTATCACTCATCCCTCCTCTTTATCCAGATGCTGCTACTCTTAGTGGGCTCTTTCAGAATTAAAGTGTGTCTGTCATATAAATAAAAGATTTGTAACTAGAACTGGCCACATCTCTCAGAGCAGAAACTCAACCAAACATATTTAGAAACTTCATAAGAGCAAATGGATCAAGACAATGCTCACATCTATGTGGCTGCTACATATGGGTAACCTCAAAAAGAGGTCATTCCTAACTACAGTACCTCTCTTGGGGAAGAAGAAAAAAGACACAATGTAATATATCCAAATTGTCCTGAAAAGAAGATAACATTGTTACATCTACCATGGTTATCCATCTCAATATGAAAAGGAATTTTAAAGGTCTTGATGTGTGTGTGTGCGCGTGTGTGCATGTGTGTGCGTGCACATGTGTGTGCGCACACACGCACACGTACATGCAGACATGCATGCATGCGTGCATGCATGCACACACACACACACACACACACACACACACACACACACACACACACACACACACACACACACACACACACACACACACACACACACACACACAATCTAACTTCCCGCAAGTATTCTGCAAAACCTAGCTTGCCTAGGTCAACCAGTGTGTCCAGCGGCCCATCCATAGACCCTGGTTGTCCCGACCCCTAAATACCAAAGTCCTACATTGTGGGCCCCCTGACCAACCCCTGGTCAATGCTCTGGTTGAGTATTGTGTTTCAGCTAAGGGGTAGGAATGATGTGTCCAAACATATATTAACGTATATTGCTTTAAGTCTTTGCTGTATTTGCGCACCCTTTTCTGTAAGGCACCTTATTCATCTGTTTTCAATGTACTGTACCCTGATTGGTTTACACAGGTTTCCCGTGTTAACAAAAGCCTGGGTAAATGTATCACTATAACTGCCATTCTGTCTGCATATAAATTGCTACCTCGCCCTGTTCCCAGTCTGAGTCAGTCCGAACTGAGCTATAATAAATGACTTGTTGGTTAACCCCTGATCTGTTGTGCTGTTGCTAATTACTCTCAGACTCAACAGGTGGTTCAGTGGTTAAGAAGCTCACTTGTTAGCGGGAAGGGCCAGCAAGTCGGCAGTTCGAGACCCAGGTACTGCATGATGGATTGAGCACCCATCTCTGTCCCAGCTCCTGCCAACCTAGCAGACTGAAAGCAAGAAATTGCAAGTTGATAAATAGGGACCACTTTGGTGAGAAAAGATCTTGGGGACATAAAAGGAGCCTCATTCAGGCATCCACTGAGTAGAGTTTCTTCAGCAAAAATCTTTTCAACCCAGAATAATTTCTGACACTAAATTATTATTATAATACGTGAGATTGCAACATCCAAAAATACTATTTAACAGAAAAATCAGATACTGGTGCATTAATAAAAATGAATAGCCTGGTTAAGTGAGAAATGTTCATGCAAATTATTGAAAAGTATGTTGCCTGCTTTAATAATGAATTCAAAATAACAGATCATTTAAAAGGGGAGATCTTTGACATTCCAATGCATTATTAAAATAAATAAACACCTTTGCAACAAAATGTTTTCTGACTCTTTTACTATGGATGAGTGCTTTAACAGAACAAGAGAGCTGTTACAATACATTGTTTTAAGAGAATATACTATGCTTAGGTGTTGACCAGAAACAAGTACAGTCTTTCCAGTGGTGAGCATCAGCAGGTTCGCACCTGTTTGCCAGAACCGGTAGCAGAAATTCTGGCTGGCCCCACCCATCCAAGGATTGAAATAAAGTAGTCATAATTCGGGTGCAACGCAGGGCTTTCCCCCTGGCCACACCCACCATACCACGCCCACAGTGTGGTAGTAATTCTTTTTAGCCCACCACTGAGTCTTTCCATAACACAGTTTCACACACACACACACACACACACACACACACACACACACACACACACCGAAAAAAGAATATTGCTATTATTTTCTAATTTTGATTGCTGAGAAAGTGTGAGAACATTTCTACCTGGTGTTTGACAAACCCATATTAATTATTCATAAGGACAGTAAATGGAAAAAGTTTAATAATCTGCAAACAAAAACAAAAAATTAATTTGCTTATAAAAAAGAAGATACAACGACTCAGTATTTAATCTTTTTGAGAGATGGGAGCCGACTCTACCACTTGCAATTTTGAAATTCCTGCTGCAAGAACTAATTGGACTATCTTCTCAATAAATCGTAAACCAAAGCTTACATTTGATGCTAAGTCTAAACTAGGCCTAAGAAATAATAAGCATCTAAGCTATGGAGTTCATAGCTGATTATCTATTATTTTGTTATGATCAATATTTGAAGGCTGCCTAAAAGAAAAAAATGAAAGCACTTCAACAAATATATGATAACTTTTAGATGCAAATTGCCACAAGAAAACAAATCTCCATAGACATTCTCTGTTATATATTGAATTGTACACCTTGGTATACAACAGATAATGCCAAGAGCAATTTCTTAATTTACAGCAATTTGTGTCTAAAATTACACCATTTGTATTAATGCATGACAGTATCTCAGTTATTAAATAATAACCAATATTTGAGGATGGTTCAAAAGAAAAATGCAGATATTTTGGCTGAAATCCTGTTGTGCAACTATGCACACATAAAGCCTGATGATGTCATCAACCATGGACATTAATCTTTATTTGATAATTCCATATTCCATCCAGCTGCCCTCGTAATCATTTTTAACCTGAGGATGCCTTTGAGATCCTTGGGATGGTGGGATAGTCTTTAATGCTTGAAAATTTTCCAGACTGTTAGTGGCAATTTTTAGGTATCCAAGTCTTATCTCCCATCCCTGGCTCCCAAAGGCTTCCCTAGGTCAATAAAAATCCTTAGGTAGCCTCAGAATAAGCAGGGTTAGAGGATAGGAAATTTTAGAATAAACAGCAAAGTCCACAACTGATTATATCATTCAGATTTACAAGTATTTGATTATGCAGCAACAATATACCTTCTGGTATGTAACCAAAAGAAAAGAAGCGTAAGAAAGCAAAGTGGTTGTCTGATGAAGCCCTTAAAATAGCAGAGGAAAGAAGGAATGCAAAAGTCCAAGGAGAAAGAAAAAAAATACAATTACTTGAATACAGAATTTCAAAGAAGAGCAAGGAGAGATAAGGAAAACTACCTGAACGAACAGTGCAAAGAAATGGAGGAAAACAACCAAAGAGGCAGGACTAGAGATCTTTTCAAAAAAATTGGGCAAATCAAGGGAATATTTAAAGCAAAAATGACCATGATAAGGGACAAAGATGGAAAGGAGTTAGCTGAAGCAGAAGAGACCAAAAAAAGATGGCAAGAGTACACAGAGGAACTCTACAAAAAGGACCTCAACACTCCTGATAATAACAATAATGAGAAATTTGAACTTGAACCAGACATTATGGAGAGTGAAGTCAGAAAGGTCCTAAAAAGCACTGCAAACAACAAAGCTAGTGGAGATGATGGTATCCCAGTTGAATTTTTCAAAGCCCTAAAAGATGATGGAATCAAACTACTGCATTCAATATGCCAGCAAATTTGGAAAACAAAACAGTGGCCACAGGATTGAAAAAGTTCAGTGTACATTCCAATCCCCAAAAAAGGCAATGCCAAAGAATGCTCAAATTACCGAACAATTGCGCTCATCCCACATGCCAGCAAGGTGATGCTCAAGATAATACAGGATAGGCTGCAGCAACATGTGGAGAGAGAACTACCAGAGGTGCAGGCCAGTTTCAGAAGAGGCAGGGGGACTAGAGACCACATTGCCAACATACGTTGGATCATGGAGAAAACAAAAGAATACCAGAAACAAGTCTACTTTTGTTTTATTGACTACACCAAGGCTTTTGACTGTGTGGACCACAACAAAATGTGGCAAGTAATTAAAGAGATGGGAATACCAGAGCACCTTATATGCCTCATGAGAAACCTGTACACGAACCAAGAAGCAACAGTTAGGACAGAACACGGAATGATAGAGTGGTTTGGAATAGGAAAAGGAGTAAGACAAGGCTGCATTTTATCACCCTGCTTATTCAATCTATACACAGAGCACATAATGCGCAATGCAGGGATGGAGGAATCACAATATGGGATCAAAATTGCTGGGAGAAACATCAACAATTTGAGATATGCAGACGATACCACCCTAATGGCAGAAAGTGAGGAAGACCTAAAGAACCTCTTGATTGAATTGAAGGAGGAGAGTGCAAAAGCTGGTTTGAGACTTAATATCAAGAAAACAAAGATAATGGCAACAGGTCCAATCAGTCCCTGGAAAATAGATGGGGAAGAGGTAGAAGCAGTGACAAATTTTACTTTCCTGGGATCTAAGATCACTGCAGATGGAGACTGTAGCCATGAAATAAAAAGACGACTGATTATGGGGAGACAAGCTATGAGAAACCTGGGGAATATAGTGAAAAGCAGAGACATCACCTTGAAAACAAAAATTTGCATAGTCAAAGCAATGGTATTCCCAGTGGTAATGTATGGGTGTGAGAGCTGGACCATTAGGAAGGCTGAGCACAGAAGAATAGATGCCTTTGAGATGTGGTGTTGGAGGAGAGTCCTGAGAGTCCCTTGGACAGCAAAGAGAACAAATAGGTCAATACTGGAGGAAATCAATCCTGACTGTTCATTGGAGGGACAAATAGTGAAGATGAAGCTAAAGTACTTTGGACATCAAATGAGAAGGGAGGACTCACTTGAGAAGGCCTTGATGCTGGGAAAGGTGGAGGGCAATAGAAGAAGGGGGCGTCCAAAGATGAGATGGATAGATGGTATTGTGGACACAATGGGCACAGAGCTTGGCAGGCTGAGGAGAATGGTGGAGGACAGAGGTGCCTGGAGGAAAATGGTCCATGGGGTCGCAAAGGGTCGGAATCAGCTGTGCGACTGAACAACAACAAATGTAACCCTGATTAGAATTTAAGAAGCTATGCTGTTCTGGTGGCTAGAATGGATCTGAAACTAGGAAATCCATCATCATTGTCAGCAGCTACTCGTGTCTGAGCGTACATTTTTTCCTGAAAGTCATTATTTTCTCTGTTGATGGATGTGTCTCTGGTAACTCAATAAGCCAATCTTGACATGAAACATGCGACCACACACATTACACTGAATAGATGGTGGAGGGTGTGGTTGAGTTTAATGAAGCTTCCATGCTTGTCGCTTTGCCTCTTCATGTCTGCGGTGTTCCCCTTCAAAGTGATCAGGGCAGCAGAGATGGTTTGGTGCCAAAGAGGGTGATCTTCGGCCTCTGCCTCCCAAGTTTGTGGTTTATACCTGACACCTTGATGATTTGTTTCAGCTGATCCTTATAATGCTTCAAAGGAGCTCCGAGAGATCTTGTACCAGAGCTAATTTCCCCATAAAGAATTTGTCGAGGAAGCCTGGAACCATCCATGCGGCGGACATACCATATCCATCTAAGACAGGAGTTCCCAACCCTTTTAAGCTGGGGGCCAGGTCATGCTCCCTCAGACAGCTTCGGGGGCTGAATGGCCATTTTGCCCTTCCTCCACCACATGGCACTTCCTGCATCACATGGCTTCCTCCAACACATGACAGCTATCATAGTTTTGCAAGTTTTGCCATTTACGTGAAATTCTTACAAATGTGAGGACTTTCATTGGCATAGATTATTTTTAAAAAATCTCAGTAGCATTCAGAGACACAGGAAATCTTTGTGGTTTTGAGAACTTAACCTCCCTAATGTAAAACTTTCTTTGGCACAGTAGCAAATTCATTCCACCCTGTATTAAAAACCTTTAAATATATGCCTTCCTATTGTTCTGTTGCAAAGCCAATTTGCATTGCTCTAGACAACCTTAAGGATACAATCCTATGAAGTAGACCTGCCTGGTAGGGCTTGTTCCTGAGGAAGCATACGTAGAATTGTTCTGTAAATCAAATTAAATATATTATTCTGCTGGATTGGTAAAGTTAGGCTGAAACAACTCACAGAAGAAAGACTCCTACTCCATATCATTAAATTTCATCCCTGTAGCACACTGGACTCTATTGAAAGGTTTCTGAAATTATACTTGCTGGTGGTGTTCCCGAAGCAGTCTTGTATTCAGATAAGACCCTTATTCTGCCAAACCCTTGTATAATTTACTGATGCTGTTGCTAAATTGTCACTGGCTTCCCACAGTGCTTGGAGAAAACTGTCAGTCAAAATGCAATATAAAAAGCTACCAGCATCTTGACAAAGGACTCTTTTAATCCTTAGTAAAGCCTGGCATGGCTGCTTACTGTTTATTGAATCTGTCCTAAATATACCATTAAATTGTGCCATAAGAAGACAATAACTTCATTGCACACACAGTCATTTGGCCAAATCAAGTATCTCAAGAATTCATCGAGCTCCATTGAATCTAAAGTGTACTCATAAAATTAAGATTTCAATACCACTTTGGCACATAAGCAAATATTGTGCCATGTCAAATTATGGATGATGTCAAAAAGGGGCTGGTGGTTGAAATAGAAGCATATAGCAAAATATGTTGGAAAGTCTGGGGATCAGGTGGAAGATCAGAAACCAAGATTAAGAACAATGGATGAGGAGTTTAGCAGATGACCTCAGATGTTAGTAGCATGAAAGCAGAAGGAAAAAATTGCCCTATCCACATCAAAGATAAATTTGAGTATCTCTATCTCATTTTTTAGGAAAAGCGACCCAAATATATAAATGTAACAACCCAAAAGGAGAGTTACTCTGGTTTCTTGATAGCTTTGACTGCCCTTTTCTAGGTAAAGGGGAAGGTTGAATTTGCTCAAAAGCCAGTCATAACTGACTTTAGGGTTCAGTGCTCATCTCTGTTTACTCAAGAGCCAGTGCTATCTGCATCTGCAGACGTTTCTGTGGACATGTGACATGCATGCCTTGATTCCGAAGTGCACAGAACATTGTTTATCTTCCCATTGAAGTGGTACCTATTTAACTAATTGCAATTTCTTTCTTTCAAACTGCTAGGTTGGCAGGAGCTGGGACAAAGACGGAAGCTCACTCCATCATCATGCAGCACTTTGATCTCAAACTGCTAACCTGCTAACCTCATCAAGTTCAGCATCTTAACCACTAAGACACCACAGTCATTTTTCAACAGCAAAGACTAGAAATTAGACAATGTTCCAGATGTGATCACTCCATGGATTTGTGTAAAGGTAGTACAGTAAAACCCTACTTACAAAAAAAAAGTATGTTCTGTAGGCTTTTGCTTAAATCGGTTTTTTATGTAACTCGAAGTAAACCCATAGGAAAAATTATATTTTACATAACTCAAAGCAAACTCATAGGAAAATGAGATTTTTATGTAAATCGAAGCAAACCCATAGGGAAATGAATTTTTACATAACTTGAAGCAAACCCATATAAAAAAATCTTTATGTAACTCAAAACAAACCCATAGGAAATCATTTAAATTTGGACATGGTTTTAGCACAAAATCATTATGGAAATCGAATTTTATGTAACTCGAGGCATATGTAAGTCGGGGTTTTACTGTACAATACAAAATAGTCTATAGTACAATAGTACAGTACAGTACAGTACTTTTACTGTATTGAGGCTTGGACTTGTCAGGGTATTAATTAATATCCCGCATTTAGTTAAGTTCTAAGATGGAGTTTCTTCTGTTAGAAACCTGTCTCTCTGTGTTTAGTGTTCAAGGAATGAAGAAGCAGACGAATGAAGTAGTGAAATTCAGCTCTTTATTAGTGGGGTTTGAAAACTACTTGGATGGGGCAAAACTCGGACTTATATACACTATAAACAGTAACAATAACAATAATACAACAAGCGCATTGGCTAACAGAGTGTGCACATTTTTCGACGCACTTATTTGCATAAGAATAGATACATGAGAAAAGATACATTCCGCTCCTATAAACAGTAACAGTAACAATAATACAACAAGCCCATTGGCTAACAGAGTGTGCACATTTTTCGATCCACTTATTTGCATAAGAATAGATACATGAGAAAAGATACATTCTGCTCCTGTCAGAAAACACAGTTAACATACATAACATTCTTTCCTCCCTAGGTAAAAACAAAATCCTTTAACCAGGATGGTGGTCTAGTTTCCCTTCTGGGTCGGACGCTTGTCTGAGCCGGCTTAGGGGCTCGTAGGATGGGCGACCCGACTGGAGTGAGGGATTGACTAGAGGGGGAGGATTGTAAACCCAAATTAATTTAATTTAATTTAATTTAAAAGTCATATTTATATATGCTCAAATTAAAGTCCCACTTGTCAGATGGAGAAGCAGGAGATCGCTCAAAACCAAAATCTAATTCTGTGGATGAATAAGACAACTCAGGGTCCCTCCTGTGTGTACTAAGAGTGGAGGACGACTCCAAACAAAATTGGTCCTCATCAATAAAGGAATCCAGAGTGCTAGGCTGGGACAGTGTAGGGGCATACATGGCCGGAGTAGGGGAGGATTCCACAATTTCTCCTTGAAATCGGTCCCTAGAACACACCTCTGTGTCTAAGTTAGCTTGCTACTGACTATTACCTCTGCCCCCTGGGTTTAAACCGGTGGGGGCCAACCCTAACATTGAGTGTCTGTATTCGTCCTGTGGGTACAGTATTCTGGGTCTCAATTAATCCACGTGCCTCCTCCAGATCAGACCAGTGGCTGTTTCGATTCTGTAAGAAACAGGACCATTCTGATTGATCACAAACCCAGGCACCCACATAGACCACAAACAGCATAATTGCGGCAATGTACAGGGTCTCCCAGAGAAAAACCCTTCTGGTGTTGGATCGCTATATTTGTGCCTTTGTCCTCCACCCTAGAAGGATCCAATCTGTCCAGCAAGGATGACAGTTTCCTTAGCTGGAGCAATTCAGCAGGGGACAGCCCTGAGGCAAGGGGGGTGAGCCTATATGTGAAAAGAAACTGGCATAACTGGAGCTCTAAATCCCCTTCACCCATACGCCAAAGTGCGTCCTTAGTTGTGCACACCTGCTGCTCCACCTAGCCATTGGTGGCTGGGTGGAATGGGGCAGCAGTGATGTGCCTAATTGCATTCCTTTGGAATTCTGCAGATGTGAGCGTGGATGCGTTGTTGGACACCAGCACATCTGGAAGTCCAAATGCTGCGAACAGCCTTCTCAGGTGCATTATCGTGGTGGCTGAAGTGGTATTAGGCACTCTAATCACTTCCAGCCACTTAGAGAATGAGTCTACAACCAAAAAAAATAGGGCACCCCTAAATGGACCTGCAAAATCTATGTGCAACCTGGACCACGGGCCCCTAGCAGAATCCCATTCCCGAGAGGGAAGGTGGGATTGCTCTGGGCAAGAGGATTGACAGCTGGCACAAGTGCCGACCATCTGCTCTATGTCTTGGTCCAGTTGAGGCCACCAAAAGTAGTTATGGGCAAGGGCTTTGGAACGTACAATTCCCAGATGACTTGTGTCTATCATCATATATTGGGTTAACCACTATGTGGGCAAAAATGGAGGGGAAAGCAACAACTCTAAATCTGCCTTGTCATTAAGGGGAAAGAGACAGTGATTGGTTTAGGCCATTACAGAGGGTCTGAAGCTATATCCCATTTCATTAGTTAAAGCCAGTGAGGAGAGGGAAAACATAGTTACTCTGAAACAGAGAATAGGCTTTAAAAAGGAGGGTAGTAGATTAACTTTCAGGAAGAGGAGGGGAGGATAAAGAATGTACAGGGCAGGAGAATAGTGACTTCTGGGAGTGTTGCTATATTTTTGATTAGCTCTGCTCAGTAACCTGTACTTCTTGAAGAAATGAACTGTGCCACTGGCAAGGAGCACCCTTTTACCTGTGTTACCTGAAGCCAAAGTTTGTAGCACTTTATTTTATTTATTTATTTATTTATGATTTTGTATCCCGCCCTCCTGATGAGAAACATCACTTAGGGTGGCTAACAACATATATAAAATACAATGTAACCACAGATAAAACAATAACCGTAAAAAAATACCAACCCAACCCACTAAAAACAACATTAAAACACATAAAAACTAATCAAATTGTAGCTTAAAAAACACCCTCACCCTCCCCTACCCTGCATAAAATGGCAAAAAATAATAATCAACAGACAAGGAAATAACAGTGAAAAAGAGGATCCCTCAGGGAGACTAAATAAGCCAGCGGACTTGTGCAGAAGAGTCACACATGCCCCAAACCCACTAACATAGCCAGGTCTTCAACATTTTTCTGAAGGGAAGAAGATCTGACTGGAGGCGCAATTCTGGTGGTTAAAGGTTCCACAGGGCAGGGGCAGACACAGAGAAGGCTCTCTTCCTGGCCCCACTAAGATGGACTTCTTTCACAGGTGGGACCACCACTGAGCCCCTCCTGTCTGCCCTGGTAGGACGGGCTGGCCACCTTGGGGTGACGCGGTCTCTTAAGTACCCCGTACCAATGCCATGTAGGGCTTTAAAGGTCAAAACCAGCACCTTGAATTGCACCCGGAGGCAAACCGGTAGCCAGTGCAACTCCCGAATCACTTGTGGTGATTTGGGTGCAATGAAACAAGGGCTGAAATACCCATGATGGGAAGTATATATATTAGAAAACATTGGAAGAACACTTTGAATTATCAATTACAATAAATTTATTTTAGTACATGTTTCTCTGGCAGGGGATAGAATGAAACTAGTGAAGATAAGGATATATATAGAGAAAGGAAGATTGCAAAAGAATAAAATTAAATATAGGATAGAAAATACAAAGAGGCAGATAAACATCCCATAACACATGTGTTGTGTTCTGAGTTCTATGCATTAAAACAACCACCAACTGTATCAATGTATTCCGTGTAATTAGGTCGCGAGCTAATGTCCACCTGGTGGCAATAGCGAGCGCCCAAGCTCACAAGGTTCTAATCCCCAAAGAACTACAGCGCGGGAAGATTCCCGCCACTACCTCACCTGGACAAGAAGGGCGTGACCTGGAATGACGTCACGCCAGCAGTAGCCAATGGGCTATCGTGGAGCCACATTCAAATGTATAACCACCGTATATATTGAGCTGTTCGTCCGCCATTACCTCATGTTCCCCTAGACCACCATGCAATAAAGATGTGTTAAGCCAGTACTACGGCTGTTCCTGTGTCTTGTTTCTCATACACTAAAACATGGAAATTGCAATCACAGGGCAGAACCAGAAAGAAAAATAGTTCTGCCTCTGCCCCCAGAAAAAAGGAGGAAGCATGTTTATATGCATTCAGACAGATGTTGATGTACAAAATGGGGGAAGCAGAAAGGGCTTGCACAAACATCATTGGTCCAAGGCATCACATGGAAGGGGAGTGGGTCTGCTCCTTCACTTGGTTGGTCCTGAGTGTCACATGGAAGGGGAAGGCCTGCCCCTCACACTTGATTCGTCTAGGAGAGTCAGTGGGAGGGAGAAGTTTCATTGGTCCAAAGGGGTATCGCATGGAATATTAATTAGAGATGGTTCAAATCAAGCTTCTCTCCAGATGATTGAAATCTTGAGGAAGTAGATAATGTACATGTTGATTCAGAATCCTGACAGTCAATTGTCTTCTGTCGCAAAGAAGATGGGATTTTAACTGGCTCACTCCATTCCTGAATGGCTCCTATTGTTTTCTGTGGGGCTTTTTCCAGCCAGGTGCAATAGCCTGCATTCTTCCTTAATGGCTCCTATTGTTCTTCCTGACCTCTCCAATCCGCTAGGTCAGCAACAACTGTGGCTTTTGTAATTCATTCAATCTTTTTCCTTCTAAGATAGGAATCAATTGGACCATGTTAGTTTTCATTAATATTGTAACAATCTGCTTACTCCCAGGTAGGACTTGGGAGTCCTCCGGCCTCCTGGCGATGGGATTGCACATGATCCTGCTTTCCCGGTCCAGATCAGACCCAGCAGTTCAGGTGTCTATCAGTGTGCCCAGTCACTCCTGACCGAAATACAGATGGTGACAAAGGGTGCACATGAAACTAGTGTAGATTCAGGTAACATGTGCCAAGTAATCACTCCAAGTCTCTTCAGGTATTTTAAAAGTATATTGAAAGCAGAGCAAAATTCAGGATACAGTCCGGCTCAGAAAGCATTTGAAAGCAAGGAAATAAAGCAAACCGGTTCTAAGGGGTAGCCCATGCCCCCCTTCTTTCTCAAGCCTCTACATTTTTGCAGTGTAAAAGCACAGCATCCAAGAGAGTGTCTAAGTGTGTGTGCATGAGTCTCTGGGTTATATCTCTTCCCATAGGGTCCACCTTTGGCCCTCCCCCTTAGGGATTCCAACCAATGATCTTACAGCAAGACATGTCAATCACACATTAGGTTTCATTTCACTAAGACCATGAGGCAACTCATGAGGCAAGGATGTTTACATTCCATTTTCTCTCCCCGATCTGAAATCGCCATATTGAATGAAGATAAAGCACAGAGAATACAGTACAGTACTTCATTCTGTTACAAATATTACATAGCAATTCATAAGGAAACCCAGTGCTTTCCAAAATAATATTATTTTACACATATTTCTTTTTAGAACTTTCCCAAATGAATTCCCTTGGTGTAGTGCCTTTGTAAACAACTGTTTCAGGGCTTCTGTACCCATGTACTCTTGTACAGACATGTGAATGGGCAAGGAAACCTTTATTAATATCAAAATAAAAATGAAACTTCTTAATATTAGGTAACACTGGCAACTTAAAAATAAACCAAAGTTCTTTTTATGACAAAGCCTGATTCTTTTTGAAAGGGTAGAAGGATAGATTGGATGCCACAGAGAAGTCTCAAAGATTCCTTTGGTGTTCTGGAAATAATATGCAGCAGCCAGCAATACGGGCCAAACACACAACTTTATTCGGAATAAGAATAGGTGACAAGAGCTAACAACACAACCTCACATTCCTTATTTATCTCCGATCAGAACTGACAGTTAGGAAAAACCGTTAGAACCATTGACAGCGGTCTCGTGCACTTCTCGTTCAGAACCTTCCCAAAGTCTCGCAAGACTATGGACCATAGTAAAGCAAATACATATTAAACTCTATCACAACAAAGACAAAATGGCAAACATGTTTCCTTAAACACACAATACCCCTCCCCCCTAGGATCGAACAAAATCCCACAACCATTTAAGAGGACCACAACATCTTTTGTGGTGCACTGGCACCTGGTCAGTTAGTGAAGCCCTGGGGTTAGTTGAGGTAGATGGTAAAGTCACCGCAGTGGGGGCACCTCTAGAACTCACAGCATGGTGCAGACAATTATTCGTTTCATGTTCAGCACCATTGCCCATTTCAGTAGGGGACGACTCAACACAAAAGTCCCTCCTTTGGTTACAAGTGGAGGTAGACTCTAACACAGGAGGATGATAGGACCCAGGGGAAAATTGGAAAAACTCCCCCCTATCCTGTAACTGACTGGAGGAAATATCAGACTGCTGGGAGCCCTGTGAAAGGGGCGAAGATGCTCGCTCAGAGTTTGAAAACAGGGTTGAGCCTTCTTCATCTTCCCTTTGGAATAAGTGAGTGGGGGAGGACTGTAGTGTGAAACTATCACAAATGTTGTTGTCTAAGGGCACCCCAAAATCAATTGGATCTCCCTGACCTTCCAGTGACTGGTCCATTACTCTATGCCTCATTTTGTCTGTGTGTTGCCGCCAAAGAAGGCCATTCCCCATTTTTACCTGGTAGGAGACTGGAGTTGTTCTAAGACAGTTCCTGGAACCCAAGTTGGCCCTCTGGCAATGTAATTTCGGCAGTGCACAGGATCCCCAGCTGCAAAAAACTTTCTCTGCCTAATTTCAATGTTAAACCCCCTATCCTCCATCCTGGAATGATCCAACCTGTCCATCAGGGTGGTATGTTTTCTACACATGAGGAGGTCAGCCAGAGATAGACCTGAGGCCAGGGGGGGTAACCCGATAGGTTAAAAGAAATTGACAGAGCTGCAGCTCAATGTCCCTCTGTCCCATCCGGCATAAAGCTTCCTTAGTCATGCAGACCTGTTGCTCCACCTGACCATTAGCAGCAGGGTGAAATGGGGCAGAAGTGATATGCCAGATGGCGTTCCTTTCGAGGAACGCTTGAAATTCAACAGAAGTAAAAGTAGTGGCATTGTCGGAGACAAGCACATCCGGCAATCCAAAACAGCTGAAAAGCTTATGTAATTGCTTAATGGTCACAGCAGATGATGTATTTGAGACAGGAATTACATCCAACCACTTTGAAAAGGGATCTACCACTAAAAGAAATAAGGTGGCTCGGAACAGACCAGCAAAATCCATGTGGATTCGCAACCACTGTCCACGAGCTGTGTCCCATTCCCGGGAGGGAAGTCAGGACTCCTCAGGCCAGGAACTCTGACAACTAGTACAAGTGCCTACTAGCTGCTCTATTTCTCGATCCACCTGTGGCCACCAAAAATAGCTTCTTGCCAAAGCTTTGGAGTGCACTATTCCCAGATGGCTGATGTGCAGAGGTTTGAGCACCTTTGAATGTAACACAGCAGGAATCACTACCCGTTGACCCCATAATAAGCAACCCCTCTCGAGCGACAGCTCAAACTGTTTCCTGTAAAAGAACTTGAACTCCTCAGAAGGAGGAGTCGTGGGCCAACCCTTCTGGACCCAAGTAGCAGCATGGGACAGCAGCTTATCTTTTGCAGTAGCTTTAGTAATTTCTGAGGGAACAATGGGGGTGAATTGAGAGATTCTATCTTCAGTACCTGATGATCATGCTCTATCTCGCAGTCTGGCTCCCCAAAACCGGGCAATGGGGACCTTGAAAGAGCATCAGCATGGCCAATATCTTTCCCTGAGTGATGAATCAGCGTAAACTGATAAGCATTTAGAAATATAGCCCATCTCAGCATATGAGGGGAGAGTATTTGTGGAGTGGGTTTTAAAGTGACAAAAATTCCCAATAAAGGTTTATGGTCCATCACAATTGTGAACTCCCTCACGTACAGAAAATTGTGGATTTTTTTCATTCCTGCAACTATGGCCAGAGTCTCCTGGTCTGTCTGCACATAGTTTCTCTCAGCCTTGGACAGGGACCTTGAATAGAAGGCAATCGGGGCTTCTGTCCCATTATCCAATGTATGGCAAAGAACAGCCCCCACCCCCATTGGCAATGCATCACATACTAACACCACGGGCTTTCGGGGGTCGAAATGAGTTAGAATTGCTTCAGAGGATAACAACTCCTTTAACTCTTTGAATGCTTTTTCTTGGTTCTGCCCCCACCTCCAAACTGCGTCCTTCTTAAGAAGGCGAAGAAGCGGCTCGGCTACAGACACTTTCCTGGGCAGGAAGGAGTAGTAAAAGTTTAGCAGACCTGGGAAGGACTATAACTCAGACTTGGAAGATGGTTGTGGGGCGTTACAGACAGCAGAAACCTTAGAATCAGAGGGTTTGACCCCCATCGGGAGTTATTTTGAACCCAAGAAACTCAACCTATTTAGTAAAGAACACACACTTATCTCTACGTAAACGGAGCCCTGCCTTTTCAAACCTTTGCAAAACCCAGCCCAACCTCTCTGCCAGATCGAATTTGTCTCCCACAATAATTAAAACATCATCAAAATAGGGGAGAACCCTAGGGAGACCCTTGAGTAGCCGCTCCATGAGCGATTGAAATATACCAGGGGATGCGTTAACCCTGAACTGAAGGCATGTGACTTTGAAAGCCCCTTTATGGGTTACTATCGTTTGCATTACAGCAGCAGCAGGTGTGACTGTTAGCTGCTGGTAGTCCCGGGCTAAATCTAATTTAGCAAAACACTTCCCCCCATGTAATGTAGCTAGCAAGTGGCTTATGACAGGGACCGGGTATGCATTGGGGTGAATGGCTTTGTAGTCTGCACAAATCCTAACCTCCTCATTTGACTTTATAACAGTTACAATAGGTGTTTCCCACTCCGCAGAATCTGCGGGAACCAAAATACCTTGACCCACAAGCTTATCTATTTCCACCTCTATCTTGTCCTTAAGGGTGAAAGGAACACGGCGTGGCTTAAGGCGGACAGGCTGTATGGCCGGGTCAAGCTCAAATGAGACTGGGGCCCCCACTAAGTACCAAGTCCTTTCTTGAAAACCTCTGGGTGCTCGTTGCAAACGTCCAGCACTGGGTCAGAACTCACAGCATTGATTCCAGACAGTCTTATTCCCAGCGGGTCAAACCACTGGACACCCAGCAAACAGTTAGTTCCTTGCTTCACCACCACAAGGGGCAATGTGGTGCAAACGTTCTTGAAATGTACAGTGAAATCCCCCACCCCCAGAATTAGTATGTGGCACTGTTGAACATCTTGGAGGGATGTCTTCAACGCCCACAACCTAGGGCGTGAGGTAGGGGGAATTTTTAAGAATTCTTTTGGGGGCAGAATGGAATAGGACATGCCCAAGTCCACCTCCATGTGAATTGGTATACCTTGCAATTGCAAGTCAGCAGAGAACCAGCTGGACACATTCACCACATTGCTGGATGAAGTCTCTGATGTGGAGATCTTGGAGATATGCGCTCCTGGCTTCCTCGAGTGCTGGTCCGACGCTGGGGTTTGCCTGCTCCTCTGGTGGCACACTTTGCAATGTGCCATCAATTGCCGCAATGGTGGCAATCCACATTTCGGAAGGGGCACTTTCGATGGTTGTGCTTGCTTCCACAGCCGTCACACCTTTTCAAGACTTTTGTGGCATGTTTCTCCTTTTTCCTTAGGACCTTCCCGACCCCTCCATCCTCATCGCTGGACCCAGATGTGGATGATGATGCCAGCAATGCTGTCAAAGACAAGCATGACGGTGAGAGGCAGTGATGGGCCTTTACAGCGGACTCTGGAGCCCTGGAGGCGACAGGCCATAACTTGAAGGACCTTACCCCTGACCTGGCCGCCTCAGACGCTCTTGCTTCCTTCAGCACAGACTTGAAGGTGAGCGTGTCCCGGGTCATCAGCCTGCGTTGGGCCTCTTCATCTCAAAGTCTGGCTAATTTAAATCGCATCTCTCTCTGTTTGTTCATAGTCACTTTAACTGTTACTCTGGTACAGTGATACCTCATACAATGTCCATACTTGGTTCCACAAGTTTGGACTTTATACGGATTTGGACTTTGTATTAGGCATGCAAAATCCTAGCCACGATGCCTCATACAACGTCCAAATCCTTGCTGCGATGCCTCGTACAACATCGTTTCCATAGAGATGCATTGTACTGTAACAGCACAGACTTCAGGGCAAAATCAAGGAAACAGACAAGAAACTGACAGAACTTTAAGAAAACATTGTCTAAAGGCTAAATACATTACAAAAACATGTCAAACAACCCTGATTGTCCAAGAACCTGAAGAATGCTGCAAAAATCCCAGGAATACTTCTTAAAATTCTGATGGAAAATTCAAAAAAATCCAAAATCACGCTCAAAACCACTCCTACTCTTTGCCTTCTGCAAAACCCACAAGAGCAATGCACGCATGTGTCCTGCCTTTTATACTGCCCAAGCACAATGCAACCTGGGAAAAACTAAATGCCTCATACAAAGTTGAGCGACTTAGTATCAGGTAACTTTTTTCAAGAAATTAGGCGATGTTGTATGAATTCAATGTTGTATGAAGCGGACTTTGTATGAGGTATTACTGTACTTGCTGGAACTTGGGCAAGTGTCTGCCACGATAGGGCAAGGTCAGGCAGGTTCGTTCTTGGTCCCCACAGTCCTCGTCGTTTAGAGGATCGCCCTGGTAATGGAAATGAGGGATCCTAGGTGAAGGGTGAGAGAGAGCCAGGGCATGGGAAAGTATTGAAGCCGGTTCTGATAGGACTATAAGGCAGAATGTAAACAACTAGATACTTTTTAAAAAAGATGTCTTTAAAAAAAACGCTGAATTTATTCCCAAATGAATGAATCCCCACACATACATGCAGAGAAGATATTAGTTTTAACTCACATAATCTGTTCGGGCCTAATTTGACCTTGGCAAATCTGTTCTACAAGGTCAATTAATTATGTGTCCTTGGAGATTGAAAAACTACACAACCATAACCTTGCAGGGATATTGTCCAATTATAGAGCTTTGACTTTCAATCTGTGTTGTGTGGAAGCCAATATTTCAGGGAGTTGTCTCTTTTGTTTTCATACCTTTTGGTATACCAGCCCTTACATTTTACATGAAAGGCAAAGCTTCTTCCAGGTTTCCCATTTGTATTTATGTTTTTAACACTCCTAAAGTCCTAAATTACTAGTCCTTGAAACTTATTCCAAAAAAAGTAGAGGCAAGGCAACAGAAAATAAATCTGCACAAAATGCGAGCAAAAGTACATGAGAAAGGGGAAAAAACATAATCTGAGCTATGCAGGCACAAGATTATACTATCACATTCATCATCATCAAGCACAACATTATCAGACAACTGTACAGATGAAAAAGAAAAATTACTATAATTATGCCTAATAATTAGGCGGCAGAGAATGAGATGGCTAGATGGCATTGTTGATGCAATGGGCACAAAGCTGGGCAGGCTGAAGAGGATGGTGGAGATTAAGGGTGCTTGGCATGCGACGGTCCATGGGGTTGTGAATGGTTGAAATCGACTGCATGCCTGAACAACAACAAACAAACAAACAAAGGTCACCCTTGCTTAAAAGCCATTTGTTTCCAACTCTAGGGTACGGTGCTCATCTCCATTTATAGCCAAAAAGCTAGCACCATCTGTGTCTGTAGATGTTTCCATGGTCACATGGCAGACATGACTAGATGCTGGAGCTCACGGAACAATGTTACTTTCCCACCAAAAGCAGCACTTACTGATCTACTTACAATTTTTTGCTTTCAAACTGCAAGGTTGGCAGGAGTTGGGACAGAGATGGGAGCTCACTCCGTTGTGCAGCACTCAGATCTCAAACTGCTGACCTGCTGACATTCCAGTCATCAACTTCAACTTCTAAGCCAGGGATGCCCAAACTAAGGCCCATGGGCCAGATCCGGCCCATGCTGCCCATGCAGCAAGTGCATGCAGGAAAACTTGGTCATGTGGTTCCTCCCACTGGAAACGGAAGTAAAACGTGCCTGTGCATGCACAAAACACTACCGTAAAGCACCCACATCTGTTGTAAATGCATTTGCAACAGCCACTGATGCATTTACAACAGCATTTTTCACATGCGCAGGCACGTTTTTCTTCCGTTTCCAGTGGGAAGAACCACATGACTGGCCTGCTCAACCATGTTACTGGTCCGTGGCCCGAAAAGTTTGGGCACCCCTGCTCTAAGCCACCACAGACCTATATAGACACTGCTTATAAAGAAAGCCTCTGAGAATGCCCAACCATAAGTGCACATTCATCACCAGAGGCCACAAAAAAATGCTTCTCCAGCTAAGATGTCTTCCACCACTTCGGAACACAGAGCAAAAAGTACCTACCTCATCCATCAACCTGTTCAAAAAGCAGCAAACCACCCAAAAATTAGAAAAAAACAATTGTATGAGTTCAGTGTCACCTACCCAGCCAGCCTAGGCAGCTCAATAAAAAGGTGAAGAAGCAGCCAGCCAGGTATAAACTATGCTACCTTTTAAAACACATCTGTAATAATAAAATATTATATGTGTTTGTCTGTGCCATAAAATCTAGCCACCTAACATCTAGAGTAGATATTGGTGTACTTTGAGGCTATGCATCCTCAGGTTATTTTGCCACCAGCTGTGGATGAGAATGATGTCAAAGAAAAAGAAAAAGGCTGTATAGTCGCCTCATGAAATATTAAGCATCCTCTACCCCTGAAAATTCTACAACTTCATTCTCCAACCATCTTTACTGGAGGGCGACAATATCGTGAAGACAGCATGATAGGCTGAGATCAGTATTGGTGATCTCGTACCAACTGAAGAAAATATTTTTCTTCTTTAAGTGCTGTATCCAATTCCGAACACTGGCTATCCTTGTAGCAATCAGCCCTGAAGATTTTGTGGAAGCAATGTAATGCAGTAGCCTTCCATTTGCCTTCTGCATCGCAGCATGACACCCGGACTGCTGATCCAGTTATGCAAGTCACTTTCTTGTCCTGAGCCCTTTTGGCACACAAAGTCTTCATCAGCCCCAGGCCAGTATTGATGAAGCTGCTGCCTTCCATCAAGATGGATTCAATTAGTATTTAATCAACTTGGGGACCATCACCCTTCCCTGTGGACTTTGCCACCCAAGGCCATTAGTCCTCTGGGTGGTCAGGTTAGTTAATTGCCACCTGGCGATTGGTGTTGAGTTGCCAGCAGCATTGCCTACTCCAGGGATTCTCAACCTGCCAGATGCAGCCCACAGAACTATTTCATGTGGTCACCCACCACCTCCACCACACCATGTGGTGGAGGAAGGGCAAAATAGCCGTCCGGCCCCTGAAGCTGTCTGAGGAAGTGTAACCGGCTTTAAAAGGTTGAAAACTCCTGGTCTACTGTATTACCATAGCAGGACAACTTGGTCAGACTGGGTGGGGATAATCAATCTAACAGATTTGGAGGGATTCCCTCCTCACACTGAAATCCCAGAGAAAAAGTCCTCCTGTTTAGGACATAGAGAGAAAACTTTTTCAAGTTACATGGGGTTGCAGGGCATGGAGAAGAAGAGAATGATTTGTTATGCAGACTGTATAAACTGCATTCTGCTGGCATAGCCACTAGATACAGCTGTTGCGGTTTTATGTTGCAAATATGGTTTATAGTTTGTATTGGCTTGCATAGTAAATGGCTGTATGTGGGATGTGAGCAAGGAGTGCCACTTAAGACAGTTGAGAAGTGTGGAAGAATGTTTGTGAATGGTACTTCAAGCTGAAGAGGTTCTATTTTGTACATAAAGATGTGTGTGAGACAGAGTTAGTGAGAACTATGTGTTGATTAATGCTGTCAAAGCTGTGAGTTGAGCAGAGTTTGGGAAGAAGAATTAGTGTGGTTGGGAAGAGGCTGTGAATAACAGTGTGGACTTATATATATGGAAACGTTCTTTAACACATGTTCTAAAAAAGTCCACTGTTATTCACAACCACTTTCCAATCACACTCATTCTTCTTCCCAAACTATGCTCAAGTCACAGCTCTGAGTTTTTATATATATAACTGAGGTGTCATGGCGTGAGACTCTTATGCCACCCTCTCATCCCCCCAAATGGAGCCTCCCTTTCACCTGAGGCGACCCACCGGAGGGTGGAGGAGCCAAGCGGTGATCGCTGCCCGCCAGATGTAGTCACTGGGGAGGATGCCACCACTCCCTGTACTCAGGCCAGGTGCCCAGAGCCCCGACATTTTGGCGGCGCCTTCCCTGCAGCCAGTGCTCCCAAGGGCTTTGTGTGCATTGGGGGAGCGCCAGCTCAAGGCGCTGTCGCAGGGTCCGTGTGCCCCAGAGTTGCTGCCGTGCACACCTGCTGAAGTGCTGGCTTGCCTCATGTGTGGCGGGGCTGGGAGAGCTGCCACCTCCATGGGCAATGGCCTCCACCGACTGAGGCGCCCCGGCCTGGAGCGGCACTGGACAGGGCGTGGTGGCGGCAAGACCAGGTAATTGGGGGGTTGTTGTGCAAGTGTGTTGTATCGTGTGTGATGTGTGTGGCTGTGGTGTGTGTGTGTGTATTGTGTGGGTGTGTGGTGTGTTGTGTGGGTGTGTCCTGTGTCGGCGTGTGTTGTGTTGGTGTGTGTTGTGTGGGTGGGCTGTGTCATGTGTCTGGCTGTGGTGGGTGGGTGTTGTGTGTCAGGGGTGTTTTGTGTCAGGTAGGTGTGCTGTGTGTCGTATGTGTGTGTTGTGCAAGTGTATTGTGATGTGTGTGGCTGTGGTGGGTGTGGGTTGTGTGTTGAGGGTTGTTGTGTGTGTGTTTTGTGGCAGTGTCATGTGTGTTGTGCGAGTGTGTTGTGTCATGTGTGATGTGTGTGGCTGTGTTGTGTGTGTTGTGAGTTGTGTGTGTGTTGTGTGTTGTGTGTATGTGTTGTTTTTTGTGTGTGTTGTGTGTAGGGAGTATTGTGTGGGTATGTCGTGTGGGTGTGGATGTTGTGTCAGTGTGTGTTGTGTGGGTGTGCTGTGTCGTGTGCGATGTGTCTGGGTGAAACTTATGCCCCGGGTTGGGTCCCTCACCCAGGCAACGCCGGGTACCCCTGCTAGTTATATTATATTATATTATATTATATTATATTATATTATATTATATTATATTATATTATATTATATTATATTATATTATATTATATTATATTATTGAAACCCTCTTTAACACATGTTCTAGAAAGTCCACACTGCTTATTCACAACCTATTAAAATGGGAAACTATAGGAATTCTATAGAAACTGACAGTTGAAACATTTTTCTTATATCTTGGTGTTATCTATTCACTGAATCTTTTTATTCTTTCAGGTATATTTGTTGTTGTTGTTGTTGTTTTAACAAACTTCATTAAAGGTAAAGGTTTCCCTTGCCCGAAAGCCAGTCGTATCTGACTCTAGGGTTGAGTGCTCATTTCTGTTTCAAAGCCGAAGAGCCAGCGCTGTCTGCTTCTGTAGACATTTCCGTGGTCATGTGGCAGGCATGACTAGACACCAGAGCGCACAGAGCGCTGTTTCCTTCCCACTGAAGTTATTGTTATTTGAGAGATGACACATGGGTGGAGAAGGTGTGGAAGGTTTCTGAGCACATCAACAATCCAAAAGGATGGACATTTTTAATAATAATTTTTTAATAATAAAAGTGCCATGCAGATATCTAAGGAATAGCAAGGACTATTGCAAACAATATAAATAAAGGTATCTAAGAGTCATATTCATCACTAGCCCTGAAGGTGATTAAGAATATTAATATTAAAATATAACATAAGTATAACTAAAACATTAGAATTATTTTAAAATGAAATTAAGGACATATCTTTCATTAATCAGACACAATTTTATACTTAGCACTGCAATCCTTACATAATTTATCACACTTACCGATCTCAGCATTGTTCACATGCTTAACAAACAAAATTAAGGCATCGGTTTGAACAGTGATGGACAGTGCAATGCTCTTGGGCACACGACTGTTTCACAAACATTTATATTTAATTTAATAGTCATATTTATATATGCCGCCCACTCAGGCAGAAACATGCTGCTATATAGAGGACAATATTTCATTTACAATAATAGAAAAAGAATGCTCCCAAGCACTTAATATTAAAACATATACCTGATACTGAGGAATAATTACGTATGATGAAATACACTGTATTAAAAAATGACTCAACTATGTTGCCCATTCTTGTTATGTGTAGGATTTAAATGGTGCATTAGTTTTCCAGGTTTGGAGTGGGGGTCGATTACCTCTTACTTTAAAGCAGGGGTGCCCAAACTACGGCCTATGGGCCATATCCGCCCCCTGATGCCAATTCATCCAGCCCATGCCGCCCTTATCGCTCCAGATCTGGAGCCAGATCTGGCCCATGGGCCATTGTTTGGGCATCCCTGCTTTAAGCAGAGAAAGTGGCAGCTTAAAATCTATCCCATCCTGTTGCAAAACAACAGACTGCAAGGTGTGTTGTACTTCTGCTTCTGGTGGGAGGAACCACGTGACCGTCCGGCTGAATCACATGACCGGCCCACGGCCTGAAATGTTTGGGCACCCCTGCTTTAAAGACTGGTAGAATATAAATCAACACCATCTTCCATCTAAGCCCAGTTTTATTTTAGATGAAAGTAAATGTGGGGAGGGGGAGTTATCAATTAGGGGGGGGGAAAACACAAATTGTGCTACTTTGCTTCACTGCAACCCTAGTATCCTAGCAACAGCTGTGCCTGCTGTTCCTTTTCCAGACGCTTTGCTGACTCACCAACTGATTCACTCAGACAGCAGCTTTATTTGGTTCCCGATTAGCATCACTCTGCTTGCGTGCTGCCTCTGTGCTAGCCCTAGGCCACACCTATATATAGCCTCTGCTTTTTCTTCTGTAGTGCGGTAAGCTGTAGAACGGGTAGTCCTTCCAGAGGGTGAAAAGGAGGTCCTTTATGTTTCTGCCCTTTGCCAGATGTGTTCTCCTCTGCACCCAGAGGAGTACCTGAACTAAGAAACAGCAGCAGCAGCAGAAGCAGCAGAAGCAATTGTTACAATCTGTAATGTTAACAACCTGAAGAGTTATTTGTTTTTATTCTGCTTTTGATAGCTTGAGATCTGTTGCCCCATCAAAGAATGTATGATCTACAAGAATACTGCATAGCATGGCAGACATCAACCGACTCAGAAGACCATAGTTTTTGCAAACAAGAAATAGACAAAAATTAAGCAAAATTGCTTATGTCTATGTTTGTAGAGATGTCCAAGGGGAGAGCTATGGTCCAGTAGGGATTGGAACTCAGGCAAGGCCGTAGCCAGGGGGATCCCTGGGGGGGGACCCTCCTGAGCTAGAGCCCGCCCACCCCAACCCACCCGCGGTGCCAATGTTCTATACATGAGTGTGACATTGTTGTTATGTAATTGTATTTTATTGTATTTATTGTATTTACTGTACTTTTTGTGATTTTTATGCTGTAATTTGTGAATTTGTACCTTGTAAACTGCATTGGGTCTCCCTTTGGGTAGAGAATTGTGATATATAAATTTAAATTTAAATTTAAATTATTGTTGTTGTTGTTGTTTCTGAAATTTTTTTGCCCCTCCTGAAAAAAAATTTCACACACCCCTCCCCCCACAAAATCTAGAATCCTGGCTATGGCCCTGAACTCAGGTCTCTTGAATTCTATTCAAACATTCAATCCTCTACATTACACTGGCTATTGGTTACTAATCTATACCTATAAAATGGTGCGTTAACCGTTGGAATGTGACAAAGGATGTTGCACCAGGCCCCACTAGCCCCGTCCGAGCCTCCATGCACTCGCCCGACCAGGGTTCGCAGGTAACTGTCGGGTTGAAATTTGCGCCAGGGGGGCAGGAGCCCCCCCAGACGCAAACAAAAAAAGGGAACTTCAATTCCCAACGTTCCTTGCGCCGCGCCACACCAGAGCTAATCAGGCTGAGCGGTGTGGCAAAAGGAACGTTCGGAAACGTGCTGCGGCCAATCAAAAATAAGCCACAGGAAAAAAAACGCTGCAGTAACCAAAATCGCACACACAAACTACAAGCCCCAGCGTCCTGTGCGCCATGAGCACGCAGAATGCTGAGGCAGCCAGCGCGCGAAAAATAAAAGAAAAACTACCCCACCGCCGCTGCCCTTACTTTCCACGGGCCAGCCATCGAGCCCCCCCACACCCTTTCCTTTCCACGGGCCAGGGATCGAGCCTGGCCCGTGGAAAAAAAAGACCACCCCGCCCTTTTCTTTCCAAGGGCCATGGATTGAGCCTGGTCTGCAAAAAAAAGACCACCACCCCCGCCCTTTTCTTTCCATGGGCCAGGGATCGAGCCTGGCCCACAAAAAAAGACCCCCCCCAAAAAAAAGTACACACAAAAACATCCAAAAACAGTAAAAAAAACAGTCAAAAAGAAACACAAAAACATCCAAAAAGTAAACACAAAAACATCACACAGACTCCCCCCCCCAAAAAAAACCAAAACAACCCCCCCCCAAAAAAAAATCAGAGAGCTTACCAGGAGACGTCTTCACTCCATGACGACTGGAACAAAACTGAGAAAATTAAAAAAAAACTTACCGGAAGAAGAAACGACACCCAGAGGACAGTAGAGAAAAATTGTAGAGTAGAAGAAAAGCTCACCAGCCCCACCCAGTGGCCACAAGAGAAAAAACATTCAAAAATATTAAAAATAATAAATACTTCCAAAATTAATGAAATAAGTAATCAAATCATTCAAAAATAGTCACACTAATCACAATTTTTTTTAAAAAAAATAAGTTTTCACCCAAAAAAATCAAAACAAAACATCTAAACACAGTATGGAAACATTGAATAAAAAAACATATTCTTACATATTTTTAAAATTATTATCCAAGGCACAACTATTTTAAAAAAATCACATAGTAACACATTATTTGGTTAAATACAATAATTGTAAAAAATTATATCATCCTTTCCTCTTTTTTAAAAACAAAAAACTAAAATTAAATATCACAGTTTCTAACAGCCCGTGCGTAAAAATAAAAAAATAAAAAACCATAATTAAAAACTAACCTCATTTGCATAAAAATAAAACAAAACCCTTCCAAAACCATTTTAAAGAGCCCGGCACTGAGGAAGCCGGCACGCAAAAAAATAAAAATAAACAACACAGTGGGAGTGCAAGTCCGCCGCAGGCGGACGCAGCGCCTCAAAGCCACAAATTCACAAAACCTTTCAATACCATTTAAAACAGCCCAGCACCATTTGTTCAAGGGGAAAAAAATGAAACCCTTTACTATCCAACACAATTTTAAAAAGCCCGGCACCGGCGGGCAAAATATGCTAGTACATACTATAGCAGACTCTACAATTAATAGGCATTTCCCAAAATGGAAATCCCCTCTACATGAATCAGGGGATTTTTTTCTCAAAATATTTTAATTTTTTTAAAAAAAATAACAATTTTTAACATAACTTGGGAAAGAGGAATGCATTTGGGCCTCTGAGGTCCATACTTTGTCCCCCTCTTCCCTAGGAGAAAATCAGTATTCAGTAAACTGGTGGCTCTATTTTAACTAGTGCTGTCTTTATTGGTATTTATGTTGCCTTTAAGGCTCAGAACCAGCTTACTCTAAGAAATGTCTCTTATATGAAAGGCTTCAGTCACTGCAATTTTAAGAGAGGCACTCCCATTCCTGAGAGAGAATATGGATTTCTAAATGGAGAACTTGCTGAAAACCCAGAGGTTAGGAGTTCAATTCCACACGATGCCTCACAAGAAAAAAGCTAGCCTATGGAATCATGGGCAAGCTGCACAGACCCAGAGTGCCTCTAGAAGAAGAGAATGGTACATTTCTGAAAACTGTATCCCTGGAAAACTCTGGAAATAATTCACATGTGTTAGAATTGACTTGATGGTATGGAAATATTATGCTTTGTATTATAAAAAGAGGTCTTCTGTAATGGCATACCTCTGCAGTACCTTAGGCTTTGACACAGATGCACTTTACAGATGTGTTTGAAACATATAATTTCACTTTGATATCTTCCTAACCATGAGTTCTCTCTCATATGTTGTATGATTGCATATGCTTTATTTAATTTGTCTCTTTTATTATCCATGATGTGGTTGCAAACCACTTCTGGATTTGTATAAATGAGAAGTTGTATCAAAACATTTTAAATAAACAGTCTCTCTCCATATGTATGTTTGTGTCCATTCATGTGTATATATGCACATGTGTGTGCATGCACTCATACGGACAGAGAGAGCAAGACAGGCATGTTCCTTTGCTGCATTCTCAGATTTCAAATATTATGTTGCTTATCCAGAAAACACTAACCTACTGGGGAAACGTTTCTCAGCTCTGCTTATAAATCAGATGATTACTGTTTAACTCTCCACACCAAATCTGCTAAGTGAAGTCAAGCATTAGAATACAGTAGCCTCAAGACAAAATGAAAGGAAATTCATGAGTCCTTGTTTTAGTCCTTCTGTTATTTGTCTCTGAAGAAGCAAGGAGGAGAGAGGCCAGATTATATCTCATCATCGAATGAATTTAAATCTAAAAATAGTATGTATGGCTAGGATGAACATCAGTGTTTCTTTCCTGCTTATGAGATGAGCATTATTTTTCTCCTCCACATCTGTTCACAGAATGGAAGGAAAGACCACTGAAAAACACAAGCCACAGTTTATGAAACATAGGGGAAGATTTTCACATTTTATTACATTTATAGTGAATGGTGGGATTGAATGTTTGTTTGTTTTTGTTAGGAGAAGGGAAATTTCTTAGAGGATATAAAGTAAAGTAAGAGAGAAAGGGAACATACCAGAGGATGCATTATCAGGCAAAATGCCATTTAGATCTGTCAGTTAAAACAGATATATTTGGGACTATTAAGCACACATATCTTATGTCAGGGCAAATAAATAATACCCAGATCTGACCATGATGTTTTGACAACTGTAGCCAAAAAAATTCACACTGCTTCTCCCCCTTCCATTTTATTTCATAAATTAAATAACTAAACACCTGTCATTATTTTTTATGATTCTCAGAATATATTACCTAAGATAGCTGCCTCCTTCTGTCTAAGGATAGGACCTGTCATCCTCACCAGCCGCAAACAAAGTAATTTTGGACAAGACCATGGTAAAAATCCTATTCAGGGAAAACATGTGGAAGAATAAATGCACAATGTTTTACTCCCCTCCAACTGGATGTTGTATGTGACATTAGTCATGCAACTATTTGCATAACCAATTTCACAACCAGTGAGTGACCAGTCATGCGAAGGAGAGCCTGCCAAAGGTTGGAGGGGGGGGGGGCTCTCAGATGGTTTCCTTTACGCAACTGCATTAGGAAACAGGATTCTACAAATATCTTTCAGAATCATATGTACAGAGTAAGCAAAGGCACTGGAAACAGGCTAATTGGTGTAAGAAGAAGTTAATTTTCCTGTTACACGCACAGCTGAGTGTGACGAGAGGGTCTGAGTGTGTCTGGGAACGACAAGAATCTGCTTTTTATATATACACAGTGGTCAGTGATGCACTGCAGCAGGTTCTGTCAGGTTCTGCAGAAGCCGTAGCGGAAATTCCCCCAGGCCATGCCCACTTGGTTGGCTACGCCCACCTCCATAGCCCATAATGCAGGATGTTTGGCCACACCCACAGATTTGGCCAGCCCACAGAGTATGTAGTAAAAAAAATTGCAGTGCATCACTGATAGTGGTTTGAAAAACTACCAGTCCCACAATCCATTGTAGCTCCCATGGACCTTACCAATCCCACTCGCTCTCTTTTTTGTAATGGCTGGAAAGAGGAGCACGTTAGGCCTTGAATGTGTTTATTAAAAATCTTCTGATGGCTTGGATTTATTGGCTACAGCTGCCAGAATTCTGGCAGGAAGAATTATTGATAAATTGTGGTAGTTGTAGTGAAAAAAAGTTTAAAAAATTATATGCCTAGAAGTCACTTTATTATATACGGTATGTGAATGCACAGGAGGTACAGTAAAACCCCTACTTATTAAAAAAAAGTCCATCCCATAGGCTTTTGCTTAAATCGGTTTTTTATGTAACTTGAAGCAAACCCATAGGAAAAATTATTTTTACGTAACTCAAAGCAAACTCATAGGAAAAATGACATTTTTATGTAAATTGAAGCAAACCCATAGGGAAATGAATTTTTACATAACTCGAAGCAAACCCATAGGGAAAAGAATCTTTATGTAACTTGAAGCAAACCTATAGGAAATCGTGTAAATCGGGACATGGTTTTAGCACAAAATCATTATGAAGTCGAATTTTATGTAACTCGAGGCATATGTAAGTTGGGGTTTTACTGTATGTGAATTTATCTACAACAGTAAGGGAATGCTCTTCAGGAATGACTTCACACAAGGTCTCCCCAGAGCAAGTTGGTACATAACACCATGAGCAAGAAATGTCCAGTGTCCAGGCTAGATTCCAAAAATTAGAGATCATATAGAGAATGTACGTTTGCTGTTGGAGTGTACCAAAAGTTGTCGCAAGATCAGTACATACTTTATACAGCAAATCTGTTGATTGTGTGCACCATGAAGCCATGGAGTATTCTAAAAGAAAAATGTGTGCCTTGACACTTGATCATCCTGATGTATAACCTATACTCTGGACTACAAGCTAGTGTTAGGACAGAATATGGGAAAATAATTGATTCCCACATGCAAATATGTCAGGAGGCCATTTTATCTCCCTATTTGTTCAATTTGTATGCAAAATATTGTACAGAATGCTGAATTAGATTCAAATGAAAACAGTGGAAAGTGGTAGAAGAAGCAGTGATTTAAGATATAAAGAAGACACAGTGTTACTAGCTGAAAGCAGCAATGCCCTAAAATGATTCCTTGTCTTGTTTCACCTGGGACTACAAAGCTGTGGGGGTGGGGGGTGGGATAACAATTTATTGGAAATATGGTGCTGGTGGAGAGCTGCCAGAAAGATAAACCAGGATCCTAGATCAAATCAAGCCTGAACACTCTTGACTCAATAAAGGAAGCAACTCAAGTTTGCAAAAGCTGGGCAAGACTATTAATGATTAAACTTTTTGGAAGTCACTCATTCTTAGGGCCTCTATAAAACTGAGATGACCTGATGGTACAGAACAACAAAGCTTGATTAGCTCTTTTTAAAAAGGAATACCATACATTTCCCAAAAAATATCATAATAACACAGGGCACCCTCCCTGGCATATTTACTTACATGCATATTTGTGAGATTGCTATACCTCCCAGATTAGCAGAGATATACTACTCTGTGTAGTTTACATAAAAAATAAATCATTAAGGACATTAGAACCCACCATCCACGAAGAACAATGCCAAATAATATCAAATGAAACGTAGGCAGAACAAATCAAAATAAATTAACAAAACATATGGTGACATATAACTTAAGCTGCAAATTAACACATAAATTATGGGTTCTAAATTACTACCTCAGAGGAGCTCTGCCTCCACCAGTTTCCTGAAAACTTAGAGGGATGGGGCCTGGCATATGTCCAATTGAAGTGTATTCCACGGAGATGGGGCCATTACTGAGAAAGTCCAGTTTCTGGTTGATGCTCTCTCAACCTTCCTCAATGTGGCCACCTGCAGCAACAAGGGCTGGGAAGAGTGAGTGAGGCACACTCCAACAAGTATCGAGCTCCCAAATTGCAAAGGGCTCTGTATATCAGCATCAACATCTTGAATTTGGCATAGAAGATTATAGGGAGCCAATGTAGACAGCCCAGGATCTTCGAAGAATGCTTGTGGAGCTTCTCTTTCAATGGGAATGTAAGAGCTGCCAACTGCTGGTTAGAGCTGCCAAGGCAACAACGGGCAGTTGGGTCAGTGTGATGGTGAATGCCTCTTTGCGGGAGGGGGTGGTTCCGGCAGTTTTCAAACATGCGCTGGTTCACCCCCTCCTGAAGAAGCCATCACTTGACCCTACTGTTATTTCTAATTTCAGACCTATCTCCAACCTTCCCTTTGTGGGGAATTTGGCATAGAAGATTATAGGGAGCCAATGTAGACAGCCCAGGATCTTCAAAGAATGCTTGTGGAGCTTCTCTTTCAATGGGAATGTAAGAGCTGCCAACTGCTGGTTAGAGCTGCCAAGGCAACAACGGGCAGTTGGGTCAGTGTGATGGTGAATGCCTCTTTGCAGGAGGGGGCGGTTCCGGCAGTTTTCAAACATGCGCTGGTTCGCCCCCTCCTGAAGAAGCCATCGCTCGACCCTACTGTTATTTCTAATTTCAGACCTATCTCCAACCTTCCCTTTGTGGGGAAGGTGTTGGAAAAAGCAGTGGCTCGGCAGCTCCAGGGGGTTCTGGATGATACAGATTATCTGGACCCATTTCAGTCAGGATTCAGGCCCGGTTATGGTACCGAGACGGCATTGGTCACACTCTTGGATGATCTTTGGTGGGAGCGGGATGGAGGCAACTCCTCTGTCCTGGCTCTTCTTGACCTCTCAGCGGCGTTCGATACCGTCGACCACGGTATCCTTCTGGGCCAGCTCCGAGGATTGGGGGCCCATGGCACAGTGTTGTCTTGGTTTTCCTCATTTCTGGTGGGCCGGACTCAGTCGGTGTCTTTAGAGAGTGGGTTTTCCAGCCCTAGGTTGCTCCCATGCTCCCTCAGGGCTCGGTACTCTCGCCTCTATTGTTTAATATCTACATGAAACCGCTGGGTGAGATCATTCGTTCCCATGGGGTGAGGTATCATCAGTATGCAGATGATACCCAGCTGTACATCTCAGCTCGTGGGGACCCAAGTGATGCAGTTGAATTCCTGACCAGGTGTCTGGAGGCTGTTCGGGTCTGGATAGGGGACAACGGGCTTCAGCTGAATCCTGGAAAGACTGAGTGGCTTTGGGTGCGGGGTCCCGTGTTATCCCGGGAATTACCATCTTTGGTCATGGCTGGGACATCTTTGCCACAGTCAGATCCAGTGCGCAATTTGGGGGTCCTCCTGGACTAGCGGCTACTGCTCAAAGATCAGGTGGCAGCCGTGGCTATGAAGGCCTTTGCACAGCTTCGTGTCATTTACCAACTGCGCCCGTTCCTGGACCGGGACTCATTGCTCATGGTCACTCATGCTCTGGTCATCTCCAGATTGGATTATTGTAATGCGCTCTACATGGGGCTGCCCTTGGTGACCATTCGGAGGCTTCAGCTGGTCCAGAATGCGGCTGCCTGGGTCGTGATAGGGTGCACGCATTATACTCACACCTCACCACTTCTCCGGGAGCTGCACTGGTTGCCGGTGTGCCTCCGGGTGCAATTCAAGGTGCTGGTTTTGACCTTTAAAGCCCTTCATGGCATTGGACCAGTTTACTTAAGAGACCGCGTCGCCACAAGGAATTCAGCCCGTCCTACTAGGGCAGACAGGAGGGGTTCACTGGTGGTCCCATCAGTGAAAGAAGTACATCTTATTGGGACCAGGAAAAGAGCCTTTTCTGTGTCTGCCCCAGCCCTGTGGAACCTCTTACCACCTGATTTGCATCTCCAGATGGATCTACTCCCCTTTAGAATGAGGCTGAAGACATGGCTCTTCCAGCAGGTTTGGGGCACGCTTGACTCTACCAGTCAGGCCCGGTGGCTAATTTAGCCTATGTGAGGGGCTGCCCCCCAGGCTTGGCTATTCTGTTTTAACAGGGCTAGGGTGGGGGTGGATTGTTTTTTAATGACGATTTGTTTGTTTTAATGCTGGTTTTAATTGGGGTGTTAGGTTTGTTTTTAGTTATTGTCATTGAATTGTTTTTATTGTAATTTTTATTATATTGTTAGCCACCCTGAGTGGTGTACCCACCAGGAGGGCGGGATATAAATGTGCAAAAATAAATAAATAAATAAACCCTAACCAGGTGAAAATTTCTACTTAGCCAATCAAATGAACCCCTAGCAAAAGGATCTCTGTTTTGTTGTAGTGCTAATAAGTTTCCTTTTCCAGTGCATTATCGATGCCAGATGGCACTCAAGGAGCTAGATGCAGATATAGTAAAGGAGAATTAGAGCTGTGTATCATTAGCATATTGATGGCAATGAACACCAAATCTCCTTATTACCTCACTCATCAGTAATTATGTTAAAGTACATCAGGGAGATGATCAATACCTATGGGAACCTATAACAAGGACCCAAAAGGTAGAGAAAGCTAAACCATCTGGGTATAACCACTGAGATCAATGGACTAGAACTGACAACACACATGGCTTCTGATCCCTAAACTCAACAGTCTATCCAGAAAGATAGCACGGTTGGTACTCCTGAGAAAGCCAAGAGTACCAACAGGGTTACATTGCCCCCCCACCCCTTTCAATTTGGCTTCCCTTGGGTTCTCACTGGATGGCTTCAATCTTTACTATAAAATGAGCTACAAAACAGTTTCAATTGGATATGTAAATTAGAGCATATTTGTCTGTCCAACATTAGAGTTTTGCATGTTTGAGGCCTCACTGATCAATTTGATGTTGTGTTTTCTTTGCAGCTTTTATTGCATTACAATACTTTTCAGATGACTTCTTAACAGAACAGCTAGATTACAATCTCAGGGAGCTTTTCTCCATTTGCTCCCTACATTCTCTTGGTTTGTTTCATTGCTCATCTCATGTTGAGAACTGAGCTCTTCTACAATGATGGTGTTTGGGCATACCTGTCAACCTTCCCGATTTGGCCGGGATTACCCTGTAAATTGACGTCGATTGACGTCATAACCCGGCCCCCGCTGCCAAAACCCCGTAATTTGGCAGTGGGGGAAACGTTTTCCACGCATGCGCGGAAGGGTTTTACCCCTTCCACGCATGCGCGGAAGTGCTAAGTCACTTGTGTAAGGGCTGTGCAAGCGGCGTAGCGTTTCCGTGCATGCGTGGAAGGGGTAAAACCTCTCCACGCATGCGTGGAACGCAACCTGCGCACAAGCGATGTGCGCAGGTCCCGTTTTTCCGGAGCCGCGGGCTGACAGGTATGTGTTTGAGTGAGATTGTGTCAACCTCCTGGTGGTCTCAGCTTTGACAAGAATGGCAACCAGATCAGCTGGAAACTATCCTAAGACATCCTGGAAGCCAATTAGTTCCAGTAGCCTTTGAGAGCAAACCAATCTGTCTAGCCTCCCCAATGTACTACATTGATAGACATTGTCAAGCATTGAACTCAATACACACTGTTTTATTCTTTCACATAAGTGACTTTGTCCCTCATTGATTACCCTCAAATCTGGTTGATGAGGTTCTAAATGGATCATGCCTCAGATTATGAAAACAAATGTTCTGGAAAAATATGGCGGTATTCTTCTGTCAGAGAAGACAGGATTAAAGGAAACATATCAAGATTACTTATCAGGTTCAATATCATTCTAGTTTTAATAGCTTTATTTTTTGTACGTGTGGGTCAGCAAAAAATGGTGTCAGTAAGAATGTCAATGATTGCCTGTTAATGCTAACTCAAACATATACGCTGAAACTGAAAATCGTGCAAATTCTGTTTTGCTGCTACAAGTAATTTGAAAATCCTCCTTCCCCGTCATCAGTTAGCTAGCTAGCAGTTCAATCAGTTCATCCCTTGGGTTTAAGAAGAGGTCAAATTTTTAAGGAGAAAACCTAGTCAGCTGTGAGCGGTCAGCTATTTTTCTCTCAGATCTGCTAAATAAGATAAATAAATTTAAACAGCTTTACCGCAAAGAAGGACTGCAGTGGCTCAAGTGGCTAAGACGCCGACTGGGAAGCGGAAGGTCAGCAGTTTGATTCCCGAGTACTGCAGGACAGAAATGAGATCCCGTCTTCGTCCCAGCTCCTGCCAACCTGGCAGTTCAAAAGCAAGAAATTGCAAGTAGATAAATAGGGACCACTTCGGTGGGAAGGTAACAGCGTTCTGTGCGCTCCAGTGTCTAGTCATGCCTGCCACATGACCATGGAAACGTCTGCAGAAGCAGACAGTGCTGGCTCTTCGGCTTAGAAACAGAGATGAGCACTGCACCCTAGAGTCGGATACGACTGGCTTTACCTACCTCAAAGAAGAGCTACTGTATGTATTACTAAGGTGAATATTTGGCAAAGGAAAAACACAGTTACAGTACCCAAGTAGAGAAGTCTCTCTTGCACTGAGTTTATGTCATAGCCAGAAATTATAGCCTTTATGTACTTACTGAGCCAACAAATGATTTGCTCTATTTCTATCAGGAAACAAAAGCTATTCTTGCATAAGCAGGCCAGTGACAAGAAGAGACCAGGGACATAAAAGATAAAGTACACTGTTAATTCAAGTAACTAACAAGTTGATATTTATTAGTCTCTGAAATGCCATGACTTATTCATAAATCATTTTACCTCAAGTATGTTAATCTCAGTATGAAATATTGGGTGCTATGTTCAAGTGAGAAGCAGAAGGCTACAGGAGAGACTTCAGAACAGAACGAACTAGGTCTTGATAATTCAGATTTAAATCTCCTTGTGGGCATTATGCCAGGATTTCTTCACAGCCAATAACTCCTACAGACTATTTGCAACATATTTTATTTTAATTTAATTGATTTCCCTTATATAGGGAATTGCCTTATCACATACCAGTACTCACAATTTGGTGGAGTATAACTGTCCAACTGAATCAATGAATAATTATGGGGATCACTTTTGAAGAAATTGTTTATAAGAACATGCAAGAGTTACTCTGAGTGTGGCATCTCAGCATATTTTCCCAGTACCTAGTGCTCATTATACAAGGAGTATTATTCTAAAGCATGGCTCACGAAAATACTATTGAGCAGGCTGAACACCCACCATAATCAACTGTGGAGAAATTTTGTTGTTCCTGCAAGGGGACAATGACAATAAAGATTTATCTTATCTATCTTATCTTATCTTATCAGTTGTTTATTTATTGATATTCATAATCTAAACTTTTTTTGGTGTTGTTGTCATATATACATGAAAACTATTAAGTACAGATGTCTGCAGGTGTGTGTCTGAGATTTAGAGCATCATCATTTGTGGCTGGAGGGGTGAAAAGAGCCACCACCACCACCGTGCAGAGAGGCCCCCGCTCACCCCCACAGCCACACCATCGCTCGGGAATGGAGCACACCTGCGCCCGCCACCGCCCCCTCTGAGCCATGCCTGGCTGGAAGGGTGAAAAGAGCCGCTGCCACCACTGCACAGAGAGGCCCCCGCTCGCCCCCGCTCACCCCCACTCGCCCTCGCTTGTCCCCACAGCCGCACCATCGCTTGGGGATTGAGCACACCTGCGCCCGCCGCCGCCCCCTCTGAGCCATGCCTGGCTGGAGGGGTGAAAAGAGCCGCCACCACCACCGCGCAGAGAGGCCCCCGCTCACCCCTGCAGCCGCACCATCGCTGGGGGATCGAGCACACCTGCGCCCGCTGCCCCCCCTCCTCGCCTCCTCGCGGCTGCCTTTCCCTGGCCCCCTTCACCGTCCAAGGGGATCCAAGGCACCTGGGCTGCTCTCCTCCAACCCCTGCCTCCACGGCTGGGGTCCTCACTATGCTAAAGGGCTCCGTCTCTCAGACTCTATTTTTTATGTAAGCGCGGGTTCTTCTCTTACTTAATTGTGTATTTGGGGCTCTTGACTATATGTATTTTGAACATTGTATTTTGTACTTGATTATGCTTTTATTGTATTGTGTTCTGATGTAATTTCTATATCTCTATTATTGTATACTTTTTTGCTGCTGTCTGCTTTCAGATAGCATGCACCTATGTAAACCACTCTGAGTCTCCTTCGGGCAGAGTGGAGCGGTATACAAAAATAAAGTGGAATGGAATGGAATGGAATTTGTACCTTTGAATATTGTCCTGTAAATCAGGGTCTAAATCCAGAGTTGTGCTAATATTAGTGCCATATTAAAGCTATGGCAGTTCTTTTCCCTCCCTCTTGTAGCCCTTTGAATAGTCTGAAAACTGGTTTCAATTGACTTTTCAAGGTCTACCGATTAAATTTTTGGATACCCAAGGAGGATATCCAAGAAGGAAAGGAATATCACCTCCTCAGCTCTTCTACCAGACAAAGCCCAATGCTGCCATATTCTATATCAGGGATTCTTAACCTACGGACTGTGGCACCATTTCACCTGGAAGTGCCATGTGGAGGAAGGGCAAAATGTCCATCCAGCCCCCAGATCCATGTGGAATTGACTGCAAATTATGCAAATTAATATATAATGCAATAAAAACACTTTTCAATTTTAAATATTATGCAAATTAGCCATATTGTGTATTGCATTCTCTTTCTACTACTGTACAGTACAGTATTGTGTTTCAGTACTATCACCACTTACACAGTAAGCACTGATCAAGGAAGTACAGTATAAGAATAGAGAGAGAGGCAGATTTGTAAGAGAGAGAGCATTGTTTCTTGACATCTCCGGGAAGGGAGTTGCGGCTACTGCCGGGGAGGGGGCGGCCTGAGGGTGTAGCGCCCTCCAGCCAGCTCCCTCTCCCCTCAGCATGAAAAAAACCACCCACCCCCGAAAGAGGAAAGGAGCAGCCAGGCTTAGCGCCACCCAGAGCCCATCCTAATTTCCCTGCCTGCCTCCTTTATTCCCCATGTGGAGGCGGGAGAGGAAGGCTGGACTGAGGCAGCCTCGCTCCCGGGAGCACCAGAGGGAGCCAGCTGCTGCCCGGAGTTGGTGACAGAGAGGATGGAGGAGAAGCGGAGGCAGAAGCAACCCCACCAGAAAGTCAGGGTGAGGGAAAAGCCGTGGCAATTCCACGGCAATTCCTCCTACTGGAGGCTCCCTTTCTCTCTCACACACATGCACGCGCAGCCTTTCTTCAAGCTGGGTCTACTGGGCCTTGCTTTCCTCTCACAGTGTGCCTGCAGGCCCCGGGGAGGCTGCAGCAGAGCAGAGGCAAAAAGGGGGGGATGGTTGCACTCCTCCTCGGCCACCCCAGGGGGTCCCACACAGAACCGAACCCTTGGGCAGAGTGTCCAGGTGGCCAAGGCAAGGGGCAGCACAGAGAGCCGGCACGGCCTGAAGAGACAGAGCCGGGGAAGGGGCTCCGGAGCCCGCACAGTCCTTTCTCCGCTCCTCCTGGCCCATACCTGTCAAACACAGCTCCGTAGATTACGAGACCTGTGCAGAACGTTTCTGCGCAGGTCGCTTCTACGCATGCATAGAAGGCTTTCATGCATGCGTAGAATGGATCTGCGCTGAAACGTTCTGCACAGGTCCCGTAATCTCCGGAGCTGCGCTTGACAGGTATGACTGCAGGTCAGCTAAGTGGGGTTGGGTACTTGCAATGCACCTGGCCAATGTATTGCTTTAACATTGCCAACTAGCCAGTTGTGTTGCCGTATTTAAAATGGGAAAAGGAGCATTGGAAACATGGGGCTCAGTTCCCCACGTTCCATCAGACCCAACTATGGTAGCTGTAGGACATCCTGATGACGAGAGGCTGTGGAAATCTCATGGGAGATGATGCTTCAATCTGCCACATCAAACTAGATGTGTGAAGTACAGTATAGATCAACCAAGTAACCAAGTAAGTAAAACAATATGCATCTATGGGAATACTAGGATGTCTCCTTGAATGACACTTCCGTCACCTGAGTTTCAGGAAGAAAAAATACAATAAAAAGTGAAGGAAAACAATGAGAATTTCAAGGGAAAACAAAATGATTTCAGTTAAAGATACAGCTTAAATATTTATTAGAAGAAATCCAAGTTTATATTTCATTTCTTATTTAACAAATCACATTTTCATCACATTGCACATACTAATCAGACTATCTGTGCTGAGATATCTGTATGACCATCTCAGTGCTATTTGTTAATGACCATTGTTAAGCAAAGAATCCATATTTGTATATTTTGCTATTAGTTTCCTCTTATAATAGTTTAGTCCCACTATTGTGAGCTTTTCTTCTTTTTTCATGTCCAGATTAAACTTTAAACTGCCAAAATGAAGCCACCTTCTTGGCTTTGTCATTGGCCAAACTTAAATCCTCATTGGGACATAAGAACATAAGAACATAAGAACAGCCTTGCTGGAACAGGCCACAGCCCATCCAGTCCAGCATTCTGTCTCACACAGTGGCTCACCATTTCCTTCAGGGTATTCCCAAGGAGATGCCTTCACCTGCTTAGGATTCCCTGGAAATGATATTGAGAGATATCCTGCCTATCTCTCCAACCCGGAGGTTGTCCTTAAGTATCCATAATTATAGCCATTGATACTCTTCTCCTCCATGAACTTGTCTAATCCTTTCTTAAAGCTGTCAAGACTGACAGCTCTCACCACTTCTTCTGGCAGGGAGTTCCATAGACCAGTAATCCTCTGGGTGAAAAAGTACTTTCTCTTATTTGTTTGAGAACTAGTACCCAAAAGTTTCGTGGAGTGTCCCCTAGTTCTAGTATTATGCGATAGGGAAAACAGTTTTTCCTTATCTACTTTGTCCACACCATGCATGATTTTATAAACTTCAATCAGGTCACCTCTTAGACGTCGTCGTTCAAGAGTGAAGAGGCCCAACCGTTGCAGCCTCAGATGGTAAGGAAGGTGTTCCAGTCCCCTAATCATTCTGGTTGCCCTCCTCTGCACTTTTTCCAGCTCCATAATATCCTTCTGGAGGTATGGCGACCAGAACTGTACACAGTATTCCAGATGGGGCCTCACCATAGATTTATAAAGAGGCAAAATGACACTTGCTGACTTATTTTCTATACCCTTCCTAATGATCCCTAGCATTGAGTTTGCTTTTTTCACTGCTGAGGCACACTGGGTAGACACCTTCATTGAGTTGTCCACCAGGACACCAAGGTCCCTTTCCTGGTTTGTCTCAGAGAGTTCAGACCCCATCAGTTTATAAATGTAATTGGGGTTCTTTGCCCCAACATGCATCACTCTGCACTTACTAATGTTGAAACTCATTTGCCACTGTTTTGCCCACTCCCCCAGTGTCGAGAGATCCCTCTGGAGCTCCTCACAATCTCTCACAGTTTTCACTACCCTGTATAATTTAGTGTCGTCAGCAAATTTGGCTACCTTGCTTTTTACTCCTACCTCTAGATCATTTATGAAGAGGTTGAAAAGACATGTTTCTGGTAGTAATTGGCTGACCAGCAAATGAGCTGGATTCTGTATCCACATTCACACAACATGTTATCCACCAGTAGCCTCCGCTTGAGCATGCCTCCAAGTGACATAGAGGATGTTGAGTTCCTCAGCCATATCCTTCTTTAATGTTATTCCTTGTTAAGTGAACTCCTTCCTCCTTCTTCTAATTTGATTTTGCTCTTGCATACCCTCAAATTTTTTTGTCCTTGCCATAAAACTCTTCCTGGATCTGATTTGGTGGACTTGAGGCACATATCCATTCAGAGGATGTCAAGAGTCAAGAGGATATCTCTCAATGCCATTTCCAGGGAATCCTAAACAGGTGAAGGCATCTGCTTGGGAATACCCTGAAGCAAATGGTGAGCCACTGTGTGAGAAAGAATGTTGTACTGGATGGGCTGTGGCCTGTTCTAGCAAGGCTGTTCTTATGTTCTTACTTAGTTTTCTTGGCATCCACTGCTACTTCTAATCCATACAGCTGATAATTCTATCTGATTTTTGTTTTGGCTTGCAGTCCACAAAAGCTTATGCCAGATAAAAAAATGTATTCTTGATGGTTCCTGTTAGGGGATGTAAGTCTTAGCCTCACACCCTAACTGGTTGAAAGGCATATTCTGTCTGGGATGCCTTGGCTTTAAGACCCTACTGCAGGGCCACACAGGTGCTGGGACTTTCCCCTGATGTACTCCATGGGCCAGTGTATTTAGGTCAGAGCAGGATTGCAGACTTCCAGCTACAATGCTCAACTTGCCTGAGCTTTAATGCTCACCTTCCTCTGCTGACAGTCTGAATGAAGATTCCTGCATCTTCCAGAACCTGCCAGGAGGATTGAATCTTTGCACTGATCCTGATATGCCATCTGTGCTTGCTGGACAAAGAAGGACTACTTGGGGTAAGCCTCCACTAGGAGAAGCTGTAGAACTCTTTGGCTTTGTCTGTAATTACAGCTTGCATTTACCCTGCTGCACTGGACTGCTACTGAACTGTATGGACTTGTATATAGCACAACTGAACTGTCTCAGTGAGGTCAACTGAGCAGCCCAAGAGAATATATCTGTTTAGTGTTACAGTTGTTCCACTGTGCTGTATATACTTGCACCTTTTTACTTCCTGGGTAAACCTACTTTAGTGTATGAGAAACAAGACACAGGAACAGCCATAGTACTGGCTTAACACATCTTTATTGCATGGTGGTCTAGGGGAACATGAGGTAATGGCGGACGAACAGCTCAATATATACGGTGGTTATACATTTGAACGTGGCTCCACGATAGCCCATTGGCTACTGCTGGCGTGACGTCATTCCAGGTCACACCCTTCTTGTCCAGGTGAGGTAGTGGCGGGAATCTTCCCGCGCTGTAGTTCTTTGGGGATTGGAACCTTGTGAGCTTGGGCGCTCGCTATTGCCACCAGGTGGACATTAGCTCGCGACCTAATTACACGGAATACATTGATACAGTTGGTGGTTGTTTTAATGCATAGAACTAAGAACACAACATCCCTCCCCCCTAGAATGAGACGAAGTCTCTCAACCAAGATGGCTTATTGCAAACGCGCCTTGGGCGAGACGCTGACTGGCTTGTCCCAGGAGTGCTACTGCTTCTCTGTCCCCTGGTTCCTTGTCCTGCAACGGGAGAGGGAGACTCATTAGTGACTGGCCGCGGCTCCGCGGCTCTTGGGGAAGGGATGGAAAAACCGGGGGCATTGGGGACTAACGAAAAGCCCCGCTTCTTGCTTGGATGGGTGGGGGACCACTCCCGAAACCCCCCCCCCCCCGGTTTTGTAAATGAAAATCAGAATTATCACCTGGGGTGTCATTAGAAAGATTCCTCAGGATATCTATGCCTGGGGTGCCATTAGAAGGATTCCTCAGGATATCTATGGGGACAGAATCTCTCTCCTCCCCCCTAGGTGGGGACCACTGGCCCCCCTCACCTCCCCCTTGGGTTGAACGGGTGGGGGAGAACCCTAACGCTGAGTCCTGTTCCTCGCCGGCCGCGCCCTGGTGCTCCTGAACCCTGCGACGGAGCTGGTCTGCGTGTCGTCTCCATAGCAGACCCATGACGGTCTCTACGCAATACGACACGGGACCCGTCCTTCCAACGACGACGCCCGGGACCCAGGCCGGCCCCGCGCTGGCGTAATTTCTGCAATGCACCGGGGCACCGACTTCGAAACTTTTCGTGTCCGCTAACCCGATATTCCTCCCTGTGTCCTCCACCCTAGTGGGGTCTAGCCTGGTCAGGATCGTGGTCAGCTTCCTACGCATTAAGAGTTCTGCGGGCGAGTACCCAGAAGCTAGGGGGTGACCCTGTAGCCTAGCAGGAATTGGCACACTTGTAGGTTGAGATCCCCAGGACCCATGCTCCTCAGCGCGTCTTTGGTTGTGCGCACGAGGCGTTCGACCTGGCCGTTTGTTGCCGGGTGGAACGGGGCGGAGGTGATGTGCCTAATGGCGTTAATCTCGGTGAATGCCCTGAACTCTGCAGACGTGAAACAACTAGCGTTATCGCTAATTAGGGTGTCGGGTATGCCGAACGTGCTAAAAACCCTACGCAAATGCTTCACGGTCATTGCTGAGGAGGTGCTCGTAACTGGGATGACCTCCAACCACTTGGAGTAGGCATCTACTATGAGGAGGAAAAGTGTCCCTCTAAATGGGCCCGCAAAATCAATGTGCACCCGGGACCACGGCCCCTTCACCGCGTCCCATTCCCTGTGCGGCAGATGCGCCTCTTCGGGTCGGGAGCATTGGCAGCTCTTGCAAGTGCCTACCATGTGCTCGATGTCGGCGTCTAACTGGGGCCACCAGAAATAGCTCCTGGCCAGAGCCTTGGAGCGGACAATTCCAGGGTGGCTGACGTGCAGCAGTTTGAGCACCCTCGGCCTCAGGGATTCGGGGACCACCGCCCGCTGGCCCCACAGAAGGCACCCTCTCTCTATGGACAACTCTAGCCTCTTCCTGAAAAACGGGGCGAACTCAGCCGCCGGGGAGGATGCTGGCCACCCTTTTTGCACCCAGGAGCAGACTAGAGCTAGCGTTTTGTCCTTCCCGGTCGCCTTGGCGATGTCTGCGGGTACAATGGGAGGCGAATCTAAGACCTCTATCAGGAGTACTTGGCGGTCTTTTTCTTCCTCGCCCACGGTGCTGCTAGTGAGGGGAAGGGGAGACCTCGACAGGGCGTCCGCGTGGCTTATTTCTTTCCCTGGGCGGTACACCAATGCGTGCTGATACGCATTTAAGAAGATGGCCCACCGTAACATCCTAGGGGACAGGATCTGGGGTGTGGGCTTGTCTGCAGTGAAAATGCCTAGCAGGGGCTTGTGGTCCCCGCTATTATTGCTAGCGCCTCCCTGTCTGTTTGGGCGTAGTTTTGCTCAGCCTGGGACAGGGATCTGGAGTAGAATGCTACCGGGGCCTCTCTCCCGTTCTCCAGCACGTGGCACAGCACCGCCCCCACCCCCACTGGGGATGCATCACATATCAGAACCACCGGCTTCTTGGGGTCAAAATGGGTGAGGATGGCATCAGACGCTAGGAGTTGTTTCAGTTCAACGAACGCCCTCTCTTGGCTCTCGCCCCACTTCCACGCCTCGTCCTTCTTGAGCAGCTTATGCAGCGGCTCTGCTACCGAAGCCTTCCGAGGCAGGAAGGAGTGGTAGAAATTTAAGAGCCCTAGGAACGACTGCAATTCGGGCTTGGCGGTGGGGCGAGGGGCACCTTGAATTGCGGCTACCTTTGATTTGGAGGGCTTAATTCCCGCAGGGGTTACCCGGAAACCCAAGAACTCAACCTCTTTCGCGAAGAAGACGCATTTGTCTTTCCGCAACCTCAACCCCGCCTTTTCAAACACCGCCAGTACTTTGTCTAGCCTTTCAGCCAACTCCTCCTCGCTCCCCCCGTTATCAATATGTCATCAAAGTATGGCAAGACCCCATCCAGTCCTTTCAAGAGGCGTTCCACAAGCGACTGGAAAATGCCGGGTGCCGAGTTCACGCCGAACTGTAAGCACGTCACCTGGAACGCCCCCTTATGCGTGACTATTGTTTGTGCAGCAGCTGCAGCTGGGGTTACTGAGAGCTGCTGATAGGCCTGCGCCAGGTCAAGTTTTGCAAAACACTTTCCCCCATGTAATCTGGCCAACAGATGGCTGACTACCGGCACCGGATACGCATTAGGGCGGATCGCCTTATTAATGGTGCACTTATAGTCAGCACATATGCGGACCTCCCCGTTGGCCTTCAGTGCAGTTACAATCAGAGTCTCCCACTCCGCGGAATCAACAGGAACAAGAATCCCCTGGCCCACCAATTTGTCCAGTTCCGCCTCTTCGTCGCCAATTTAGTGTATGAGAAACAAGACACAGGAACAGCCGTAGTACTGGCTTAACACATCTTTATTGCATGGTGGTCTAGGGGAACAGGAGGTAATGGTGGACGAACAGCTCAATATATACGGTGGTTATACATTTGAATGTGGCTCCACGATAGCCCATTGGCTACTGCTGGCGTGACGTCATTCCAGGTCACGCCCTTCTTGTCCAGGTGAGGTAGTGGCGGGAATCTTCCCGCGCTGTAGTTCTTTGGGGATTGGAACCTTGTGAGCTTGGGCGCTCGCTATTGCCACCAGGTGGACATTAGCTCGCGACCTAATTACACGGAATACATTGATACAGTTGGTGGTTGTTTTAATGCATAGAACTAAGAACACAACACCTACTTTGAGTTTTCTTCTGCACCAAGATCTGTCTGCCTGTTTTTCTCACAAGGGACCACCTTGCCAGGTGTGAACCTCTTGCTGGCCACTGCATACCACTCTGCTAACCATTTACATCAACAGTTCCCAAAGTCTCTTTGCTGTTTCTATTGCAACATACTACAGAGCAACCTCACTGAAAACTGTGAAAGGCATCTCTACTTGTGTCAGAAAAACATATATTTGGAAGTTGGTGACTATAAAACAACTATATTAGGAAAGGCTGCCTCAGTGAGTAAGGAAGAAACAAGAGGATATAGATTTTTGTGCTGTACTGTCTCTTTGTCCTTGTCTATATTTGTTATAAAAGCCTGCCTTAAATAGTCGTTAGGCAAGGTTAAGGAAAATAAATTTAAATTATTAAGGAAAGCAGCTGTTAATTATTGTTAAGCTCCTAATCGGTATTCATTAACAGGGACTGATAGATTTGGAGCTCAAATAAATAAATGGTTCTTACAAGGCAAGGTTATTAAAAATGGGGCTTTCTGCTGAAAGTCTTTCTGAGAAATAGAGTTATATTTCAAAGTGCAAATTCAATACACCACTTGTTGCTCACACTGCTACACCTTCCTATTATACTTCCTCTCCCAATCATAAAAATCCTGCCCACATTCCCATTCACATTTACTGTCTGTCCATCTGTCCGATGGAGCAAAAGAGCCACCCTGTTAGTCGCTATTGCACACTTTGGAAATTGCAAGGTTTCCCTGATACTCAAAATGATGGAAAGGGGCACAAGTATCAGTGGAAATTGCTTCTGTACATTTTATATAGAGGCAGCCTCTGACAAAAGTTTTCCCCACAAAGCTTTCCAAGTCACAGGGAAACCTTATGACTCTCATGGGACAGCGGAATTCAGCCATAGTGGCTTCATCCATCCACTCCTTCAAAATGTGCAGAGCTGTGCCTAATTCTGATATTATATAATAAAAATATAACCAAGTGCCATCAGCACGCTTTTCTCTTCATCTCCTAATGATCATTTCCTACAGCTTCCTGGAGGTAGTGAACAATATTGGGGACGAGGAGACTAAGATTGAACCCTCATATACACCACAGTCTCCTAATGTTTCTGGAATCTGCCACAGTAAAAGTAGAACAACAGATGTACAGTGGGTCCAACTCCTCCTGCCCAGAGAAGTCCCATAGCCTGTGGTATCAAAAGCCTTCTCCTATCTTTCTCAGTAAAGATAATCTATCAGGGCAACCGAAACCAATTTTAGTGTCTTGCACGGAAGACAAAGAAGGAGTCGCAGTGAGGACTAACACAGGTTTATTGGTTGATGATCAGGATGAACATGTGGTAATTGCGGAGGTACAGCCCATTATATACTGTGGAACATACATTTGAATCTCGTTACACGGTAGCTCATTGGCCGCTACCGGCGTGACGTCATTCTGAGTCACGCCCATCTTCTCCAGGTGATCCTCGCGCGGGAAAGGTTCCCGCGGCTGCCGGTGATTTGGGGAATGTGAACCATGTGAGCTGAACGCTCGCAGCTGCCCTCTATAGGCAGCTTACTCGTGTTCCTTAACAGCTGGGCTACATTGTAATTGTGGTCAGGTTACATTCATACATTTCTTAAAGCAACATTGTACATACATAACACCAATTCTGTTCCAAAGCTTGACCTGAACCCAGACTGAAATTGGTCTAGATCAGTGTTTCCTAACCTTTGGTTTTTGGACTTCAATTCCCAAAAACCTAAGTCAGTTCCCCAAAGCACTGATCAGCCAATGTACTGACTTAGGCTTCTGGGAATTGAAGTGACCCTGTGGGGCGTGTTGAGAGCCACTGGTCTAAATAATTGGCAGCATCCAAAAACTGCCTGTGATTATATAGCCACAATCTTTCCAGGGAACATTCCCACAAAGTAGTATCTGCAACTATACAGTAGTTGTCCAGAACAATGGTATCTTTGGGCGGAGTATCTTTAGGAGTAGTTATATCATAACTTTTTGGAGGGCAGCAGGCAACAGTCCTCAATCTAAATAAGTATTCATCACATCCTGGAATCACCCTTCCAGACCTGATAATTTTGTTTTAATTGGCCAAGAAAAACAAGGATCAAGAGAGTATGTAGTTAGATTTTTAATGCAAATATTTTGTCCACATCATTAGAGAACTTCAATTGAAACTGGTGAAACACCTGAGTTAGACATAGCACAAGACAATGGGTTGGATCTTCCAAAAAAAGAGTATCAGTGCTTCTGTGGGGGGTGGGGGAATACAATGTTATCTTCAAAGTGCTTAGTAGAAAGGTAATTAGAGGGTTTCCAAAAGATCCAGACTTTTACTCATTAGAACAGGTGAATGATCTCCCTGAAAAGCTCTGTATAAAAAGGGCATGATTCTCCATTTTAGTACATGCTTGGTCAGAATCTTGCACCTTTTAGACTTATTGATTTGCCAGGAAGCTAAGTGAACACCGCAGTACTGGAGAGAGCACTCCAGAACATTCAAATTGATGACCTGAGTACCTCACAGTTTCAAAATAGGACTGGGGATTCAACAAGATTACCAGCTGTATATACTAAGAAATCACCTTAAAAATTCAGCAACCCATCAAAATTCCATTAGTTTCTGTAGATGGGTCATCCAAAATTGTCATTTCCCCTTCTTACCGCAGGGACTATGATGGTTTAGTGGTTAAGACGCTAAACTTGGTGACTAGAAAGTTGGCAGGTCAGTAGTTTGAGACCCGAATGCTGCATGACAGAGTGAGCTCCCATCTCTGTCCCAGATTCTGCCAACCTAGCAGTTCAAAAGCAAAAAAATTGCAAGTAGATAAAGAGGTACCACTTCAGTGGCAAGATAAACAGCATTTTGTGTCCAGTCATGCCTGCCACATGTCCACAGAAATGTCTGCAGACGCAGACAGCGCTGGCTCTTTGGCTATAAACAGAGATGAGCACTGAACCCTAGAGTCAGATATGACTGGCTTTTGAGCAATGACAACCTTTACCTTTACCCCTTCTTACAAGAGGAAACTGATGCTATGAATCCAAATGTTACAAGGAAATAATCTGGTCACAACAATGGGCCCTCTCATCCTCAACCCATCCATTTCAGAACTTGGAGCAAGCACTAAATAAAGAGCATAACAATCTATATGAGTTAGTCCAAAGATAACTTGAGAAGAGTCCCAAGGTTACTAATGAGCCCCTTGTTGGCCTAATCCAGTAGAGCAGAGGTGGGGAACTTTTCAGACTAGACCATAACTGGCTTTTAGTGAGAATGGAAATATTATCATTTAATCTATTCACTTCATGGACATCATCCCCTGGACAACAGCTAAAATCAAGGAAAGGTTTCTGCACACCTTTCAGGCTCTTAATATTATGTCATGAAATGCTTGGCTAAACCTTTGGAGAACAAAAATTACACACCTTGCCAAATGAATGAATTCTGAAGAGTGTTTTCAACCAAGATAAGATTCTGGGTGAGCCATTTGGAAGTCACTTAATAAACTTGGAAGCAAAGAATAGTCAAGTAAAATGAAACTACTTAAATGCAGGAGAATTGTTCTGTGAATGTGGAGAAATTCAATCAATGCATCAAATGTACAAAAATTCTTGTACATAGCCCATATAGTGCTATTGAAGCAGCCCATATTTTAATTTGTTTTGAATTTTACCTATATTTCATATACATCCATATTTTTTAATTGAACAGTTTCAAATAAAGAAGAGAAAAGAGCAGAATTCATTCAGAAATTTGTACTTTTATTTAAACACTTACCTGTATGTGTACTTCCATTAATAATTTAGTGGCAGCACTGGAAAAGTACAATTCTGTAGTTCTCCAATGAGAGCTAAATCACTTCAAGGATTAAGGAAGGGGAACAAAAGACCAAAGTCTTAATCTCTTCAAGGATTAAGGAAAGGAAATTAGGAAGGAAAGGGAAGAGAATAATAACTGAAAGTTTCCTCTTCAAATTGACACTGACAGAAAAGGCTTGCAGTTAGACATAGTGAGGTTCTTCTTCTTTACATTTAGCATTTTGTCAAATTTTGATGGAAAATTAAAATATTTATTTTTAATTCTGGAGAACACTGGCAGATTACAGAAGCACAAAGTGGCACTTGGGGATTGTGTGCTACACCAGCCATAGCTGGCTCGATGGAGTTTCTTTCTTCCATCCTATTCTCCAGAAACTCCAAACACGAAGGTTTCAACATAACAGGATTTATTATAACAGAGGGTTAATGAACAATGGTTCAGAGTCTTTGTACCCAGTTATCATTACTGGGGTTATGTTTAAACAAACCATCTCTTGACCCTCAATTCCCTTCACTGATGGGATAGATTTGCTTCTCTCATTCCTGGTTCTACTCTTAAAGATCAGGGTGGATGGAGGAAACTAGGCTCCCAGCCCAAAAGGGCTCTTCAACTGTCCTGTCTGCAACAACAGAGGGCAATATGCCCACACAGAGGACAGGTATGTTGGGTGGTTCTTCTGAGGGATCTTGGGGCTACTGGCTCATTGGTATGCTCAGCTCCTTCTCCTTCCACCTCTGGCATTCCCTTTGTCTGTCAGCATTGGAGCTACATAGTAGAGGTTTCTCCAAGCTTGGACTCAGTCTATTTTTCCTTCCTGGGTCTTCTATTTCTCTCCCTCCCCCCCCCCCACAACTAATTCTCCCTCTCTCCCTTTGTTACCTTCAGTTAGACGAGAAACCCTTGCCATGAGTCCTTCTTATAACTGTACTGTAGTTCCATTCTTTTAGTGGCTCATAGACCTCCTCTAGTGAGTCCTCAGCCCAACAGGCTCTCAAGAAATCCCCCAGGATGTCTCCCCAGTCCTCTTTCTCTGGACCTTCTTCTTCTGCCCCTTCAAGAACAGAAGTGACATCTTTCAGGTCCTCAGTTTGACAGCCCTGCTTTCTGCACATTCTTGTTGCCTTTATCAAGGGCTTCTTTCTTTCTAGTGGTTACATGCCTCCCAATAGGATTTTCAGAACTATTTAGAAGAAGAGAGGCTCCATTTTGGACCTGGTGTCCCAAAAGTGGAACTTTTTTCCCCTTGCTATGTTGACTGCTCAGATTCCAGGGTTCCCAATCCCTCTGTTCACTTTGGGCCCCAGGTGAGAGTACAACAGACCAACAACAGGGACATCCTCACCAGTGACCTGTCTACAGGAGCTGCTCAACTGCATACTACATTGATTCAAGACACAGTAAAGTGTACACTCCACAACCCAAATAAAGACAACTCACATCTAGTAATCGCACCTCCCTGAAGTTGTTCCCTGAGGAGAGTTTTAGAAAGTGATGCTGGACAAAGCAGATAGAAAGGCTTATTCCTTGATCTTGGTCAAGATCTTCAATTTAATGGAATTGATATCAGAGGACCTGACTAAAATAAAGTTTTGTAGCAGCGAAAGGCAGAGCAGGTGGGTAGGCTTCCTCTCACCTAAAGCCAAGTCAGTTGCTGGAGTTCTGGATGCCCAAAGTTGGGAATGTGAACCAAAGGATTTAATAATACATCTGATGTCGGCAGGAATCATTTTGTCTCTCTGATCTACAAATGTAATCTTTATATACTAGATGTTAAGGATCCCGTTCTTAAATACCCCTTCACCTATCATGCAGGTAACTCTAGCAGTGTGTTAGACTATATTTGTGTTTCTAGGAACAAGATTGAGTTGTTTTCTGGCATACAGTCACTTATGAGAGAGGACAGTGACCACCAGCAAACTCACAGTCTCATGTAATGGCAGTTTGGATACAAGGGCTTATATATGCCATGATAAGGGGATATTGGCTAACTTTGTGGTGAGGCAGGAAAGAAAACTAAATTGGGCCAAGGTTGATACTAAGTCTTTAAAACCCTTTTTGGGATTCTGAACAGGCTCAGATTTGGAAAAGCTCAATTTCTTTCTCTAAACTAGGCTCAGATAAAATCCTGACCTCTTATGCTGACCTATGCTTTACCCTGAGGAAATTTCTAACACATAAACTTCCTGGGAAATATCAACAACAAACCAGATCAAACTGGTATGACTATGACTGCATACATAGCAGAAAACATCTGAGGGCCTCTATGCGTCAGGCTCTGGAACTGGAAAAAATCTTACAAAAATGCTAAAAAAACTGGCGTGAATATAAGAAATTGATAGCTTCTAAAAAAAATCTTAACCTATAAATCCAAGGGTTCACCGTTGGAACTGGCTATAGGTTGCTATGCCTCGCCCTACTTGCCTGCACTCACCCTTCGTGCACACGGCCGATCTGGGTACGCAGGTCAACGAAGGATTGAAAAAACTGGCAGTGGGGCAACAGCCCCACAAACGCGAAGAAAGGGAAACAACTTCACTTCCCAACATTCCTTGCGCCGCGCCGCGCCAGAGCCAATCAGGCTGAGAGGCTCTCGCACGGGGCAGCGTTCGGAAACGCGCCGCAGCCAATCGAAAGAAAAGCATTTTTAAAAAATGCAGCACAAACACAAAGCAGCAACCCATAACTACAAGCCCCAGTGTCCTGCGCGCCATGAGCGGCAGAGCGCTGAGGAAACCGGTGCCCGAAAAATGAAAAAGAAAAACAAGTCACAGCCAAGCACACACCAGCCGGCTTTCCTTTTCCTTCCCTCACCAACAGAGCCTGAAGCTGCCGACTGGAGTTTCCCCTTTAATATCAGGGGGTGGGGGAGTTGCGATCCCCCTCTTCGCTGGGTTCCCTACGTTTGGGAGGATTGTGGGGAGAAAAGGGATATATTGCCCCCCCCTTCTGGACACAGACGAACAGGCAGAGAGGATTGATCCCCCACCCCTCCCCCTCCTTCAAACAACTCCGTCTTTTCTTCTCTTTAAAAACGGACTTCTTTAAAGGAGAAGGGGGTGGGGGTGGGGATTCCATCCAGTCTGCCTGATCGTTTGGTTCCAGAAGTGTGGGGGCAATATAGCCCTTTTCTCCCCACAAACCTCCCAACCCTAGGGAAGGCAGCGGAGAGGGGGGTCGCAACCCCCACCCACAGATATTAAAGGGGAAACCCGATCTACTTTCACGACATCACACAAACAAACCACCATAACACACTAAAGCCACCCTCCCCACCACCGAGCCCACCCTTCCTAACCCCAACGACCCCCCCTAGCCCACCCTTCCTAACCCCCAACGACCATGCCCCCCTCCCCACTACCTAACCCACCCTTCCTAACCCCCAACGACCATGCCCCTCTCCCCACCACCTAGCCCACCCTTCCTAACCCCCAATGACCTCGTCCCTTCCCCAATCCCCAACACCAAATAAATAAATATATTTTTAAAACATAACTAAAAACAGTCAAACACATCCAAAAATACACAAAAACAAAAACACCAAAAACAATACGAAGTAAACAAGGACACAATCAAAAACAACAAACAGACAAAAAATACAAATTCCAACCCCCCCCCCCACACACACACACACACACACAAAACAAAGAAAACAAGCAAGCTTACCAAAACATGTGCAACCACCACCAGGACTGAAAAACAAATGAATAAAGAAAGAGACTACTTCCAAGAAGAAGCTCCACCCAGAGGCCAGGAGAGAAGAAAAAGTCAAAATACAATAACCCCTACCAGCACCACCTGCTGGCCACAATAGTAAAAACAATTCAAAAACACACAACAGCATAACACAAATTCACAATTTTACACAAAAGGTCACACCAATAAAAACAAGTAAAAAAATTACACTAAAACATATGTCAATAAAATACAATAGAAACTTTTAAAACTCCTGTGCTGAGTTATAACTCAAATTTAAACTCCAAAAATCTAAACACATTTTAAAACCAAGGAATGTAAAAAACTTTTACTATTACATTATGAAAATTATGACCTACGGTACAACTAATTTAAAAAATTCAAAAAACTAAAACATTATTCACTTACATAAAACAATTTGAAAAAATTATATCATACTTTCTTCTTTTATTAATCCTAAAAAAAACCAAAAAAATCAGATCCCAGTTAATAACAGCCAAGCCAAAAAAATTTTTTACATAAATAAACATTTAAAAATTTAAAATTACAGACTAAGCAATTTTTAAAAAACATTAACACAATTTAACCTTCCAACACAATTTAAAACTATTGCAAAAATAAAATTGGTTCATTTTTTATTAAAACACACCGGGGGGAAAGCCCGGCAACGCTGGGCAACCCTTGCTAGTAGCCTATAAAGCCAAATTATGGTCTGAGCTGGAAGTCTGGGCTAAAGGGACAAATTCAGTTTTCTTTTGGAACAAGGTAGCAGGTCTCTTAAAGGAATGCAAATTCCAATTAGATATCAGATACCAGCCTCAGTTTGGGAAGATTATTATTCCTTTTTGTTTTCTAACTCAAATCTGGGCCATACCTACAATCTGAGCACAGATTTTCCTTCTATTGATAGCCTTCCACCATGGCCTCTTGTTTCTGTGGCTGAAATAAAAATCATTATCCAATCTTTAAAGTCTAATAAGGCTCCTGGGAAAGATTTTTTTTACTTCCAGAGCTTTTTAAGACTGATTGTGACTGGTGGGCCCCTCTGCTAGCTGGACTTTTTACATTTATAAATAACACAGGTTTCATTCCAGTTGGATGGGAGGTTGCCATTATAGTGCCAATTTACAAAAAAGGAGGAAAAGTAACCCTAAAAACTATTATTTTCCATAACCCAGTCTACTATTTTGCTCAGCAAATGCTTGGCATACATTTTGGCCACTATTCCGATGAGGGACAGCGACCAATAGGATCATTTCCCATCCGTCCGGGGAAATGATCGCATCGGTTGCCGCCATTCTCCCAAGTCCCAAGTTTAGGCTTCAGCCTAAAATGTCACCCCACTTTTTAGGCTACAGACAAGCCCCAGGAGTTGGGAGGTGGATGGCGACTGATGCGAACTTTTCCCATTGGTCGGGGGAAAAGATCCTATCAGTCACCATCCCTCTCCCAAGTCCTGGGGCTTGGCTATAGCCTAAGAAGTGGAGGAGACATTTTAGGCTGCAACTAAGCCCCAGGATTTGGGTGTGTGGGGACGACCGAAGGAATCTCTGTCCCACACACCCTTCCTTAGCCTGCAGCACCGGCACACAGGCCAGGGACAGAGGCAGAAAGAGCCATGAGGACATCGTAAAAAATGTCCTCATGGCTTTCTGCCGGTGTCCCCGGCCCATCCGCCGGTGCTGCAGGCTAAGGAAGGGTGGTGGGGGAAGATTCCTTTGGTCCGCGTCTTTCTCCCAAGCACAGAGTCTTCACTGTGTCTAAAAATGTGTTTTCCCCCACTCCCCCCCCAGTCACAGCAAAGGTTCTGAGCTTGAGAGAAAGTTGCAAACCAAAGGAATCTTTTCCCCTACCCTTTCATAAGTCTTTTTTTGTGTGTAAATCGGGACACCGATTTACCAAAAAAAAACTTTTGTAACTTGAGTTTTTCGTAACTCGAGGCATTTGTAACTTGGGGTTTTACTGTAATTCCTCATTAGCAGATATGTAATGAATTCCCAGCAACATTAGAATTTCAGAAAAACTTGAAATCATAGATGAGAATTGTAGGATGGAGCCCTTAGAACAGAGGTTTCTAATTTTTGCCATTTGACAGGAAAAATGTCTGCCACTACAGGCATAGCATCTTGGAGATTTAATTTTAATTTAATTTAATTTAATTTTCATGCTTTTATACCGCTCACTCAGGTGAACCCGACTCAGGGCGGTTTACATAGCGGACAATAATACAAAATACAGTAACATAACATACAATAAATACAGCAAAAAATCAATCACCAAAAGTACAATTACATATATATATATATATACTAGCAAAGGTTGCCCGGCATTGCCGGGCTGTTTTAAATGGTGTTGGAAAGTTTTTGTTGTTGTTGTTGTTAATGTTTGTAAAGAAGAGGTTAATCTATATTTGAAATTTTTAAAATTTTTATTTATACAATTTTTTTTGATGGCCTGTTTTAAACTGTGATGAGTTTTGTTTGGTGTTTTGGTTTTGTGGATGAAAAAAAGAATAAACTCTTGGGGCCTTTTGTGTGGGGCTATTGTGTCTTTTTGAATTTTTTTTATTATTGTGGGCAGCAAGTGCTGCTGGTAGGGGTTATCTTGTATTTTGACTGTTTTTTCTCTCATGGCCTCTGGGTGGAGCTTCTTCCAGTAAGTAGTCTCTTTCTTTTTTTATTCATTTCTTTTCCAGTCGTTGTGGTATGAGGTCTTGTGGTGGTGAGTTAGCTGTTTTTCTTTATTTGGGGTGGTGGTGGTGGTTGGATTTTGTGGTGTTTGGCTGGGTGCTGGGTGTGTTTGGAAATGTTTGTTGTTGTTTACTTTTTGGTGTTATTTTTGTTTGTTTTTGTGTATTTTTGAATGTTTTTGATTGTTTGTTTTTGTGTTTTTCGGTGTCCTGGGGAGGATCCCCTCTCAGACAGACTCCTTTGGTCCCCCCAACCCTCTCAACCCCAGGGGAGCCAGTAGAGAGGGGGATTTCCCCCCCCCCACTCCGTTTTTAAAGAGAAGTAACCGCTTGGTTTCTTCTCTTTAATATGGGGCGTGTGTGTGTGAGGGAAGGGAATCCCCTCTCTGCTGGGTCCCCTGGGGTCAGGAGGGTGGGGGAGACAGACTCCTTTTGTCCCCCCACCCTCTCAACCCCAGGGGAGCCAGTAGAGAGGGGGATTTTCCCCCCAACTCCATTTTTAAAGAGAAGTAACCACTTGGTTTCTTCTCTTTAATATGGGGCGTGTGGGGGGGAGGGAATCCCCTCTCTGCCGGGTCCCTTGGGGTCAGGAGGGTGGGGGAGACAGACTCCTTTTGTCCCCCCACCCTCTCAACCCCAGGGGAGCCAGTAGAGAGGGGGATTTCCCCCCCAACTCCGTTTTTAAAGAGAAGTAACCACTTGGTTTCTTCTCTTTAATATGGGGCGTGTGTGGGGGGGGAGGGAATCCCCTCTCTGCCAAGTCCCCTGGGGTCAGGAGGGTGGGGGAGACAGACTCCTTTTGTCCCCCCCACCCTCTCAACCCCAGGGGAGCCAGTAGAGAGGGGGAGCACAACCCCCCAGTGATATTAAAGGGGAAACTCCGATTAGGAGCTTCAGGCGCCGTTGGGGAGGGGGGCTTTGGTTCCCGCGGCTTGGCGGACTTGCTCTCCCGGTGTTTTTGTTTTATTTTTTGGATGCCGGCTTCCTCAGCATTCTGTGCGCTCATGGCGTGCAGGACGCTGGGGCTTGTAGTTATGGGTTGGTGCTTTGTGTTTGTGCTGCGTTTTTTTTAAATGCTTTTCTTTTGATTGGCTGCGGCGCATTTCCAAATGCTGCACCATGCGAGAGCCTCTCAGCCTGATTGGCTCTGGCGCGGCGCGGCGCAAGGAATGTTGGGAAGTGAAGTTGTTTCCCTTTCTTCGCGTTTGTGGGGCTGTTGCCCCACTGCCGGTTTTCTCAATCCTTCGTTGACCTATTATATATATACTACAATATGCACTACATGTGCACTACAATACAGTTTCTAACAATACATCAAATAAGGTACAATACAATAAAATCCTAAACATCAGTTAATCACATCAAAGAGTACACAATATAAAAAAATTTCAAAATGTCAAATAACAATATAAAAATATACCTAGCACAGTCCTTTTAGTCCTTCCAGAAGGGGGGTGGGTGGGACAAAAGCGTGTACAAGTCCTGGAGCTCCAAGCCGACCAGCCTCCTCGCCTCCACCGAGGCCCAGACCATGGCAAATCCAGCCGCCCACCGTGGCTGGCCCCAAGTCCTAGCCAACAACAAGAAGATGGTAGCGAGGCATCCTGGGGGGCCAACCAGGACAACCCGCAGCATCTCCCACCTGTCTCCACTCCCGGGAGCCGGTGGCGTGGGCTCCCGGGCGAGACAGGGAGTCGCTCTCCGCAACGGTGGCATCTCCCCTTTTTCTGCTCTCTGGGCGGGCCGGCCCAGAGAGCGAAGTCAGCTGCGGGGGGGGTGGCTCTCCCACCTGTCTCCACTCCCGGGAGCCGGTGGCGTGGGCTCCTGGGTGAGACAGGGAATCCCTCTCCGCGACGGCCGCATCTCCCCTTTTTCTGCTCTCTGGGCGGCCCAGCCCAGAGAGCGAGGTCAGCTGCGGGGGGCGGTGGCTCTCCCACCTGTCTCCACTCCTGGGAGCCGGTGGTGTGGGCTCCCGGGCAAGACAGGGAGTCCCTCTCCGTGACGGCGGCATCTCCCCTTTTTCTGCTCTCTGGGCGAGCCGGCCAAGAGAGCGAAGTCAGCTGCGGGGGGGGGGGTTCCACATCAAGCAAATAAGCAAAACCCAACCTTAACCTTATACTTTTTAAGACACCCAAATGCTTTACAAGGTCTTGGACATGTTATTTTTAACATTTTGTAATTACAAATCTGGCATAAGGCTATGAAATTCCCTGCTATCATCTGACCTCTTAGCAAGTAGATGTTTAAATAAGGTTTTAAGCCCCTTCACGGTTTGTTAGCTTTTCTCCTTCAGTGGCCAATGTTTATTGCATATGGCAAAGAATTTAATATATAACATTTCAGTTAACAACTTCCACCAAGCGAGCTCTACGTGCAATCTCTTGAGCTGTCACTGTGATTTGTCTTGTTGCTGCAATGCAACTTTGTGGCTGTTTAACAGGACACAGCAGTGCTACACAACAGTTCTGTTAAGGAGGCAAAAAGAATACTGTACTCAACTGCATCAGCAGGCAGAATCTAGGTCAGCAGAATGTAATTACTAGAGCTGACTGAACAACGAAAAATATTTTCCAATAACATTCATTGGGACTCTTCAAACAATAAGAGATTCCCAGTAGACAAGCTTGCAAAACCACTAATTTAAGTTTGCCTGTTAAAATAATTTCAAAATAGGCTTTTGAAATGATTGTTATTTGTGTCTTTTTATGTAATATTCAATGCATCCAAGGTGCTGACAAGTTATATAATTGATCCCAAACAGAGTACATACATTTCACCAATCTACTTACATAACTTTACAGTGCTGCATTACTTTTGCCATCTGAATATAAAATGTTGCAGCGAATTAATTGTCAGTTTTTTCCCCATTGGTGAAGAAACGGTTCCCAGTGATCTCCTTTTGTTGTTCAGCTGCATAGTAAAGTGTGACCCTTTGTGGCCCTATGGACCACTGCACACCAGGCACCCCTATCCTCCACTATCCTCCGCAGTCCATTCAGCTCTTTGCCCGTTGCTTCAGCAATGCCATCTAGCCATCTCATCCTCTGATGTCCCCTTCTCCTTTTGCCCTTGATCTTTCCCAGCATCAAGGTCTTCTCGAGTAAGTCACCTCTGGTGTCCAAAGTACTTTAGCTTCATTTTTAATATTTGCCCTTCCAAGGAGCAGTCAGGTTGATTTCCTTCAGGATCAACTTATTTGTTCTTCTCTACTCTCAAACTCTCCTCCAACAACACATTTCAAATGCATCTATTCTTCTGCATTCAGCCTTCCTTATGGTCCAGCTCTCACAATCATACTATGCGGACTTTTGTTTGCAAGGTGATGTCTCTATTTTAAACTATGTTCCCCAAATTTCTCATTGCTTGCCTCCCAAGAATTAGTTGCCATCTGCAGTAATCTTGTATCCTAAGAATGTAAAGTCTGTCACTGCTTCTACTTCTTCCCCATCTATTTTTCAGGGAGTGATAGGGCCTGTTGCCATTATCTTGGTTTTCTTGATGTTGAGTCTCAAACCAGCTTTTGCATTCTCCTCTTTCAACCTAATCAGGAGCTTCTTTAGGTCTTCCTCACTTTCTGCCATTAGGGTGGTATCATCTGCATATCTCAAATTGTTCATGTTTCTCCCTGCAATTTTGCTCCTGTATTGTGATTCCTCCATCCCTGCATTGTGCATTATGTGCACAAGCAGGGTGACAAAATGCAGCCTTGTCTTACTCCTTTTCCTATTCCAAACCACTCCATCATTCCATATCCTGTCCTAACTGATGCTTCTTGACTCTTGTACAGATTTCTCATGAGACATATGAGGTGTTCTGGTAGTCCCATCTCTTTAATTACTTGCCACATTTTATTGTGGTCCACACAGTCAAATGCCTTGGTGTGGTCAATGAAATAAAAGTAGACTTGTTTCTAGTATTCCTTTGTTTTCTCCATGATCGAACGTATGTTGGCAATTTGGTCTCTAGTTCTCCTGCCTCTTCTGAACCCAGCCTGCACTTCTGGTAATTCTCTCTCCACTTGCTGCTAAAGCGTATCCTGTATTATCTTGAGCATGACCTTGCTAGCATGTGGGATGAGTGCAATTGTTTGATAATTTGAACATTCTTTGGTGTTGCCCTTTTTGGGATTGTACTATAGGAATACATTATCTGTGATATTCAAGGGATATCAATATTCCATCTCCAGTTCTGTTTCAAGGCAAGTAAAATGACCAATTTCTATTAGCTTATTTGGAAATTCTGACCTTGGAATGGAACAGACTAACTAAACAATAGACCTACCTTTGCTCTGACCTACTGAAATGATCCTCAATGATTAACGGAAAGCCACAAGGATTTTGTTTATTAATTGTTCAGTAGTATTTATTTAAAACTTTTTGATTGAATAAAAGTGCCTCTGGTTTGTTGAGCAGCATTTCAGACACTGTAGCAGAAGCCCTTGCAAAACCAAATCAAATGCTGCTGGAAATTGACAGACTTCAGTATAACAGAGATATAGCAAATCCAGTGCAAATAGTCAACCAGGAAGTATAATTTGAGCTGCAATAATGATGTAAGTGGAAGAAAGAAGAGAACATAAGAAAACAAGAGATTATCAAACCTGCTACCATTGATTTGAAATATCAAATCATGGGGGAAGGAAGAAATAAAAAAATGGAAATCAATTTGTGAGGTCTTTTTTGTTTTACTAAAATGCCCTTCTAATTGGAGAATGGGGAAATTTGTTTAAAATCACTCTTTTGAGTTGTTTTAGGCCCCAAAAAGGCTTCTTTCCCCAAAAAAGTGATCAGAAATCAGTTCTGGCTTTGATACCATCTCCTGGCCTAAAACAACTGGTAGTATCCCAAAAATCTGGTGAAATTGTCATTTAGGTCTCCTATCAAGTAAAAAAAAAAGGTGGGAACAGAAAGGAAAGGATATCTTGGGGGTGGCGGCCACAGCTAGACCTCTTAAGGCCTTACAGACCACACTATGCCCATCCGTATTGTGAGACAATGATGATTTCATGAACACAAAGAAGAATGTAATTGAGCCACAACTTTTGCTATGATATCAAGAGCACTGATGTTCCACTGTGGCTTCCATGTTGTTATCTGTGAATCTAAAAATAGGGACGTAAGTTGTATATTTTACAAACAGAATGGATATGCAACTCAAACTGAAATGATTTATTTCATTGCAATACTGCTGAACATATTCCACAGCTTCTTACCAACAGTTTTCTGAGGATACTTTTCCACAGTTCTGGCTTGTTAAATACAAGGAAAACTTGATGTGGGTTATCTGTAAACTTCCATGCATTTATTTATTTATTTATTTATTTATTTATTTATTTATTTATTTATTTATTTATTTATTTATTTATTTATTTAGAATGCATTTCTACCACTGCCCCCTCGCCAAGGTGACTCCGGGCGGCTTACACATATAGGAATGCATTGAATGCAATTTCCCATAGGAATGCATTGAAAACCAAAATACATTAACTAAAATGTGGTTTCCCATAGGAATGCATTGAAAACCAATTAATATGTTCCAAAAAATACCTCTGTAAACCAAGCCACTATTTTCTATGGATTTTCTTTTGGTATGCGATTTTTATGTTAACTGAGCCATTTGTTAACCGAGGATCCACTGTATATGCAAATCTTTCTTTAATACCACTTGCTAGCCTCTTGTAGTTCTTTTTTTACATGGTTATTTTCTCTCTGTGTCTCATCATTTTTCCAATCTTTCAATATTCCATTTTCCTTCTTCAATCCACAGCAGGGGTGAGGCATGGACATAATACCCACATCCCATCACCACACGGGCAGCCACATTTGTATATATGCTTCTTTGTATATATGTTTCCCAGAACTATTAAGACAGAGGGACTTAATGTATATCCCTCAAACATAGCATATTTTTAGATTTAAGAGTTTTTTTCCATTCTTTATTTCTGCTTTTTTTCCTCCCTGGATGAACAAAAGAAAAGTTAAGAATTCCCAATTGAAGATTATGGGAAATTTCTAGCTGGAAAAAAATTCAGAACAGCCTTCCATATACTGTATCTGTATTTGAAAGCATATTTATCAGATTAGCTTTAGGATTAAGAGTAGGTTGACCGTTTGAACATGAAAGTATCCTCTGTTTCAAAGGTTGTCTAGCCCAAGTCCAGTTGGGGGTGGGGGGTGGAATCATGAATTTTTTAAAAAAAGAATGTTGCCCATCAAAATGGTTTTTAGAAAGCAAACTAAGCACAGAGGCAAGTGACTTGGTCACAGAGTTCCCTACTATGGTGAGATGTATTGCATTTACAGTGGAAACTCGACTAACATAATTAATGCATTCTCCAGGATGTTGCTTGGAACTTAAATGTGGTCAGCAGAAATGGATTCTCTGTGCCCTTTTCATGGCTAAACGTTTTATACTGCAGCACTGGAAAGATAATGGTCACGTCATGTGAATTAACACATGCACGTGTTTTGCCGCCAATCCACCCCAAGGTGGCAACCATCCAGAGGCCTCTCTGTTTAAGGGAGGAGCCTATGCACTATAAGAGTGTGTCTTCTTCCTGCCTTGCCCTCTCTCTTCTTCTTCATAATCTGGCAAAAGCACGTGCATCTGAGCTTCCTTGTGTGACGCATGCGTAGGGTTGCCATATGTCCCAGTTTTCCAGGATTTTCCCAGATTAAGCTGTCCTGACCAGTTCAAGAAAAAAATGTAAATGTCCCGGATTTTTAAATTTGAACAAAGGAAGCAAGATCACCCCTCACCAAGGGATTTTTGCAAAGAGTTAATTCACTGCCTCCCTGCCTTTCTTTCAGTAATCCTGCTTGAAAGCGGTGAAGGCAAAACAGCACCCTGAGAAGGCCGCCGGGGAGAGGAGACACTTGCAAGTGAGATAATTGAAAGAAAGGCATGGAGGCAGTGAAATAACTCTTTGCCAAAATCCCTTGGCTCACCTTGAAGTTTGGGGGACAAGGAGTCATCCTCAGCCCTTTTCCTCAAAAGCCAGGAGGGAGTAAGAAATACCCATATCTAAGAAGCCAAACCTCCACCATTCACTGGGACAGAGGATTCCTTCTTCACGTGACCGTGAAAAATAAGAAAAAATATCTTCATAAATTTTGGAAGATTTAAGGTAAGTGCTGGCATTAGCGGATACTTCTGTCCAAAGATAATCTTGTTATAAAAAAAGTTTTTCAGGGGCCTTGGTAAGTCACACTAATCAACCTTCCAGTTGCAGGGCAGGGGGGGACAACTACACAGAGACCTTCAAATAAGCAAGAATGCTATAGCTTATTCTGCAGAGGAAAACACATTGGCTCATGTTGGAAATCATGTGTCTCGGTCATCTTATTTTTTTATACACCTTTTATACATTTCATGTCATGTATACTTGTTGTACACTATATGATTGATTAGCTATACCGTATGGAGATGGAATGAAGTAAATACATTCCTCTAAGTACTACATATAATCTTTTCATTACTTATTTTTAGCTTTTTTATGATTAATAATGTCTGGCATCTCCATATGTCATGTTCCCTTGCACATTCTTGTACCATGTGTCTCTGGTATTCTTTATTTCTATTAAATTCCTTCTTCATACAAAACAATTTTTCCTTTCAGGTTCCACAAGGTTCTACTTATGAAATGGAGATTTACGATAACTAAAATAGTGTAGACATAAATAAATTTCATGTCAGAAATTACTCTAGGTTGAAAGAATTTTTGCTAGAGAAACTCTGCTCAGGGGATGCCCGAATGAGACTCCTTTCATGTCAAACCCCAACCTTCCAATCTTCAAGCTTAGCATCTTAACCACTAAGCCACCGCAGTGTTGCAGACATGACTCTGTTCCAAAGCAAATCATAATGTAGTTTTTACAACAATCTGATAATACACTGGTATCCCTAAGGATGTATCAACATTTAAAGCTGTTTGTGGTTTTGTTGGGTAAATTGGAAATATAAGATATTCCAAATACATAACATGAATTAATAGATTTTGTTTGTTTGTTTGTTTATATCAGTTAAAATTCAACTGTATCATGAAAATGCTTCCAGAAAATACCTGTTATGGGGTAGTTTGACTAAGTATAGGAGCTTCTTGGTATAGTGTTATATTTTCATTGGATTTGATCTTGACAACTTTGAAATTAAAAATTTAAAAAAGTCTAGTTAATAAATTGATCTTCATTTTTAAGCAAAAAGGTAGTTTAAACAAAACAGAACAAAATCAAACATTGCCACATCTGACTGACAAGTTACGGAAAAAGCTTTCCATGCCTCCAGGGCGTGCATGGTCCATGTGTTTGTGGTGGTGCATTTTGACTCTATTTCAAACACTTAAACCCTTTTTACTGCACTGGTCATCGATCATAATAAAATTTGACTGGCAAGTTACTGGTAGAGAAGAAACAGTTCAGTGCAATTTGCTTTCAGCTTGTATTGATCTCAACTGCATTGACATCACAACTTGAAGAAATATGGGATAGTATCCTGTTGGAAGTCCCAACTAGAGTATACCTGTTGGCTCATCAGAATTTACATAAGAGTTGATTAATCCTTCCAACACTTGTGTAAGGGGCCTAATCTTAGTTGATACTACAGTACTAGTAAAAGACTGCCATTAGAATCAATGGCTGGGGGCGTGGCTAGGGTGATGCCGGAGTAGCACATAGTTCGATCAGCTCGCCCTTGAATGTGGAAATAAATGAGATTTTACGCTTAAATCTGGGAATTTAATCTTTGGAGATAAGACCACGGAGCCTCGGAAGTGCTTGCTACAATCGTTATAAAGTGGAAGTGCCATCGGAGTCGGAGTTCAGCGGATAGGGGGGTGAGTGAGGCGTGGCGCAGGCTGCACTAAACGAGCCGCTCGGGGCTGGACGAGGCCTGGTGCTTGTTGTTTTTTCGGGCTCCAGTGGAAAAAGCGGGTTAAAAAACTGGGGCCGGTGGAGGACGGGACCCAAAGATTGAGTCCGGGAGCTGCAAGAAGGTAAAGAGGGGAGGTGGAGGTGGTGTTCGTGAAAGAGAAGGACGGGAAAGACGAGAGGAGTAATGGCGATGAGAGGAGAAGGAATCGAAACTTAAAGAGGGAAAGAAAGGAATGTAATGGCGCAACAATGTTTATAAAGTTGTAGCTGTGAAAGTGAAAGCACAAGAAAGTGAGGAAAAGAAGTCAGGCAGACGTGAGGAAAGGACTAAGAAATAAGAAGAATTGAAAATTTCCGGCTGGATTGGTTGGAAAGCCTGGTTTGGTTAAGGAGGAACAAAGAGGGTTCTCGCCTGAAAGCCGCTGCCGCTGCCGCGGTTTGGATCTTACAAAGATTTTTATTTTTTACTTTACTTTGACTCTTACTTTTGCTTCTTCTACTTTAGGATAGTTAATATGGGTTCCCTTTCTATTTTTGGATTGTGACTGTCCCCTCATATTGGCGGAACATTGGTGGAATATGTGTCGGCAGTTTCCTCAGTCTGTTTTTTACCTTGCTTTGCCGTGTTGCCTTTTTCTTTTTTTTTCTGGATCTTCACCTCCTTGGAATATTTACAATTGGGGAATTGTTTTTCTTACTGTTATTTACACAATTGGATTACAAAATTAAGAAGATTTGGACTATAATAAGAGCAAAATACGGATATAAAATTCAACACTACTGGATTGGTTCTGGTCTGATTTTTGAATTTGGATTTTGACTGCAACTGTTAAGAATTCTGGAACATTTTCAAGGAAAGCGTTGTGGGGGATCAAAATCAATTTCTGCATTGAAGCTATTATTTGATATTACAATGGATAAGGCTGCAAGGAGCAGGGAAGAGGAGGAGGAAGTTGTGAAACCAAAAAGAAAGGGCAAAGCAAGGGATGTGGAACCTCCACCATCATCTTCATCATCGCCGGAACCTGCATTTGACCAGACTCAAATTATGGTGGAACTTGGCAAATTATTTCAAAAAATTGATACGATGGATGAAGCAAGGGTGAAGGATAAAAATGAAATGTTGGATAAATTGACTGGACCGATCACTGACCTTTCTAAAAAAATTGACTTAAATACTCATAAGTTAGAGGGTACTGTTAAGTTGATGCAAAATGATATGAAAGCGATGAAAGGGGAAATGAAAGAGATACAAGGTGAGGTGAGGGAAAATAAGATGAAAATGGAGGAGCAAGCGAAAAGGATTGATGCGATGGAAGAGATGATGAGAAAGCAGAATATTCTGATACGTCATGTGATTCAAAGATCTCCAGACCAGCTAAGAGATAGAATTGTAAATTAGTTAAATAATTTGAATATGGGGAAAGTGTTTGTTAATGAGGACATTGCAAGTGCTTACAGAGTGGGATCGAGAAGGGGGAAAAGTGATCACAGGAATGTTTTGGTTAAATTTGCAAATTGGGGGGATAAATTGAAGGTGATGGCTTTTCTCAAACAAGCTGGTTCTGGAGCTTTGAAAATTGATGGAGTGGATGTGGAGGTATATAATGATATTCCAATTAAGGAACATGGATGGAGATACAAAATGAAACCAGTGACAAAAATTCTGATTAAAAAAGGGATAAAATATAATTGGAGATTCCCACAACAGTTAAGATTTTTTTATGATAAAAAGATGCAGGTGATTGACGAAAGAACTGATGCTTTGGAATATTTGACTTTACTTGATTTGGTCAGTGCAGGTTCAAATGAATGGTTGGAGTTAAGGAAGGATCTGTTGGCGTTGGGAGGTATAAAAAGAGACTATGGCAGAACGGATGAGGGAGGCGCAGCAGGAGGAGAACAAATGGGAGCAGAGGGAGAATTGTCTTTGATAATGGTGGAGGAGGAGTCAAGCAAAGGTTAGAGAGGGAAAGGAGAAGAAGGGAGAAATGTTAAAGGCAAAGTGGTTATTTACAATGGTTCTATTTTTAAAATGTGATAGTGTGCTGGAGCATTAATTATGAGGCTTATTAGGTTCATCCTACCCATTTCCCCCCTCCCCTCTTTGGAGGACAAAGGCATTTTTTTCTCTTCTTTTTTTGAAGGAAAAAGCGGGGAGGTTGTTAATGTGTGTTTTATGTTTGGTTTTTGTTTTGTTAGGTTTATTAGTAGCATGCCCAATGGAGAGATCAGGAGGGATAAAAGTGGGGGACAATTTAAATCATGAGAGCGATAAAGGTATTAACATGGAATGTGAAAGGTACATGATCTCAGATTAAGAGGAGGAGGATAGAATCAGCTCTGAGGAGGGATAGACCGGATATAGTTTTTTTTACAGGAAACTCACCAAAAATCTCATGATACAAATAAAATTTTCTTAGGTTGGATGCAGCACTATGAGAAATCCTATGGCACATCAAAATCAAGGAGTAGAAATTTTGATTTCAGCTAGACTGGGACTTGAGATAATAGATAGTATTTCAGATCCGGAAGGGAGATTCTTGATAGTAAAAGGGAAAATAGATGATGAGGACATAACATTGGTGAATATCTATGCCCCAAATGATCATCAAGGGGAATTTTTAGAAAAAATACGTATGATGTTGGTAAAAGAAAAATCAACGAAGATGTTTGTGGCTGGAGATTTTAATTTAGTAAAATCAAATTTGGATTGCACAAATTTATCAAGAAGTGAAAAAGGGATTAAAGGTCAAATGTTGGATAATTGGATGGCTGCTTTAGGTTTGAAAGATTCTTGGAGATAATTTAAGGGTACAGAAAGGGTATACTCATATTTTTCGCACGTTTACAATTCTTATTCTAGATTAGATTATATATTTGTAACTGAAAATTTGATTAAAAGTTTGGAGGAAATGGAAGTGGGAATATTTAAGGAATCGGATCATGCTAAGGTGATATTGGATTTAAAATTATGGAATGAGATTAGACCAAGGAGAATTTGGAAACATGATGCAAACTTATTTAGAGACCAAAAGTGTAAAGAACAAATTACTAAGAATTGGAGTGAAAGTTGGCAATGGAACGATAATGGGGAGGTAGAATATAATGTGGTCTGGGATACCATGATGTAGATTTTTAGAGGGGAGTGTATAAAGATGGCTAGTAATAGATAAAAAAATTACAAGTTAGTACAGGATAAGCTTGAAAAAGAGATAAAGTTGTTACAGGAGGAACATTCAAAAACAAAGAATAAAAAAGTCTTTGCTAATTTATTAAGATTAAAGACTGAATTGGCAGGTAAAAAAATTGAAAAGGTGAAAAGAGATTTGGTTTATTTAAAAAGGGAATATTTTGAATTTAGCAATAAAAATTCAAACCTTTTAGCAAAAGCAGCAAAGGATAAAAGGGAAAATAGGGAAATTGGAGTTTTGATTAATGATCAAGGGATAAGATGTAATAAAATAAAGGACAAATGTAAAATTGTGAAGGATTTTTATCAAGCCCTTTATGCAAGAAAAGATATAGATGAGGAGAAACTTAAAAAGCAATTAGAAAAGCAAATAATTAGTGGAATAATACTGGAACATAGGGATAGAATGGAAGAATCAGTGACAGAGAAAGAAGTAAAAGAGACAATTGCCAGATTGAAGTTGGGAAAAGCCTCTGGAGAAGATAGGTTGCCTGCGGATTTTTACAAGGAATTTGGTGATATTGTGATACCAAAGCTTGTAAAACTATATAATTATATATTAGATGGAGGGCAAATTCCGACTTCATGGTGCCGGACCACAATTGTACTTTTGCCAAAACCTGGAAAGAATTTAGAGAAAGTAGAATCTTATAGACCCATCTCATTGATAAATCAAGATGCCAAGATCTTCACAGCAATACTTGCTAATTGATTGAATATTTTCATGGGGGAATATATAAATGTTGATCAAGTGGGTTTTTTGAAAGGAAGACATATGGCAGATTTGTCTAGAAGAGTAGTTGATTTAGTTGATACGGTGAGTCAAACAAAATAAAAAGTGGGATTAATATCTTTGGATATATTCAAGGCATTTGACTCTCTACAATGGATTTCAATTAAGGAAATAATGAAAAGCTATGGATTTGGGGTCAAATTTAGAAGGATAATTGGTCAATTATATCAGCAAGGAATAGCCACTGTCAGAGTAAACGATGAGGTTACAGACGAGGTTAAGTTGCAGGTAGGTACGAGACAGGGTTGCCCACTATCTCCAATATTGTTTATAATGGCAATGGAGTTATTAGCAAAAGCTATACAAGAGGAAGTAAAAATAGAGGGTATTATGGGGAATAAGATAAGTATGTATGCTGATGATACTTTGATAATTGTAAAACAACCAGAGAAGGTAATGAATAGAATTCGGCAACAATTAAAGGACTTTGAGGATATTACTGGGTTGAAAATAAATTGGGATAAATCGGAAATGATGCTTTTCAATATGGATGAAAATTATCAGAAAAAGATAAATGATATAGTTAATATTCAGATTAAGAATAAGTTGAAATATTTGGGAATAATTATACCAAACAAATTGGAAGAGCTTAAAAGATTGAATTATGATATCTTGAAAATTGAAATTAGGAATAAGATACAAAGTTTTCAAAAGTTGAAATTGTCTTGGTTCAGAAGAATTGCACTTGCTAAAATGATATTGTTACCCAGAATCATTTTTTTTATTTGATGCGTTAGCAATTCAATTGAAGGATAAGGAAATTAAGGAGTTTCAAAAATTGATTAATAACTTTTGCAATGGTGGAAAGAAATCTAGGTTACAAAAAAAGTTATGGTATTTATCACAGAAAGAAGGCGGGTTGGGAATGCCAAATTTGATTGCATACTATCGAGCGTTTAAAATTAAGAATGTTGTGAAGATCTTGGCAAGGGAAAAGGTAATATGGGAGGAAATTGAGATGAGGGACTATAAATATTTGGGTAAAATGGTCTTTTTAGGAGGCAAATTGGGAAAGGTAGTGACTAAGAATATTATGATGAAAGGGTTAATGAATGTATGGAAGAGGGTAGAAAAGGATTTGGTCCTAAATGTCTCTCCAATATTGGAAATATTAGATGTGGCGAATTTTCCAATTAATATAAATGAGGAGATAAAGGAGATTTTGAGGAAGAATGAGGTTATCCTGTTGAAGGACTGGTTTCGGATATGTAGAGATGAAGCTAGTAGGGAAAAATTGTTGGAGCAATTAAAAATTAATTGGTTTCAAAGATTGAGGATTATTAAATGGAATAGTAAATATATGAGTGAATATGATTTGGAAAGAGAAAAGACAGAATTTGAAGAGCTGATTCTAAAAGTCAGAAAAGGTGATATAAATATTAAGGGATTAGTTAGCAAATTGTATATAATATTAAATAGGGATGGTGATCCACAAGAAGATTTGAAATTAAGGTGGGAACAAGATTTGAATATAAAGATAGGAAAGGATATATGGAGAAATAAATGGGAAAAGAGGATTATGAGAACTATGTCGGTCAGAATAAAGGAGCATAATTTTAAAATGTTGTGAAGATGGTATCTGACCCCAGTGAGGTTACATCAAATGGATAATAAAAAGGATAAAATGTGTTGGAGATGTAAGGACACTATCGGAACGTATGAACACATGTGGTGGAGTTGTAAAGTGGTTAAAGATTTTTGGAATAGAATTGAAAAAGAAATTGGGAGAAATTCTGGGTAAGATGGTAAAACTGGGATCAGGTATCACTCTGTTAACAAACGTGGAAGGTATTAATTTAAATAAGGATAAGAAAGAGCTATTAGAAATAATGATTACAACTGCTAGACACTGCATAGCTAGACATTGGAAAAATGATGTAATTATACAAACTGAAGAGTGGTACAAAGAAATATGGAATTTAGCTTTGAATGACAAACTGACTTGGGAGATAAAGAAAAAGAGACAATCTGAAAGAAAATGGATTTTGGGATAAATGGAAATCTTTTGTGGATCACTCCCTTATGGGTGATGAGAGAAATAGACCTGTACCTGAGCAAATGGGATTTTGGGATTAAGCTAATGAGATATTCTGATCTCTCCAGGGCATTGTAAATAAACACAGGGTGATTTATTATTTGCATTTATATATTTGTATTCCTATTCATAATGGTATTAAATGTTTCACTTGAAAATGAGTTTCAGAGAGGGGAATTAAGGTTAGAGAATAAATTGTAAGTAATAAATCAAGAGATTGTATCTATAAAGATGGATGTTAATTACCAGGATAGTTGTACACCTTTTTTGTACTTTGTATATGAATTTTTTTCTCAAGTATTATGTTGTATAATTTTGTATTATGTTTTGTATATTAAACTAAAAAATCTTAATAAAAACTTATTTAAAAAAAGAATCAATGGCCAAAACCCTGTTGCTTATCACACTATATTCCACTAGAGTAGGCCCACTGAATCAACTGGGAATTATGTGTCATGGCTGAAATATACTTTTAAATAGGGGCTATAAATTCTAATTATACATCAGACAGCATATGTATAACATTATTTATGATGTTTTGTAAATAGAACTCAGCTTGTCTTGAACTGCCTCAATGTTATGGAGTTCCTTTGACTTCTATACAAATTATTTAAGTTGATCTTTCTCCAAAATTGCTGCCAAAGGTTTATCTGACTAATGCTAATGTCTTTTCAATAGCATCCCTAACTGCTGGATAGCACGGTGATTTAAGTATATGGGTGGGAGTTCAATTCCCCATTTTGCCTTCTTGTCAGAAGTTGGACTTGATGATCCACAGGGTCCATTCCACCTCGGTAGTCCTAAAATTATTGATATAATTATATAGATAATTTCATCTGCAATGTTTTGTAGGCAAAGGCAAACCTTTACCCCTCCCTTTTTTTGAAAGGATACATTTTTAAACTAGGCTTGCCAATGAATAGGTCTAAGAACTTCGAAAGTATCTACTGTAACAGTTAATAGGCTCAGGAGGTCAAAGTTCTAAGTAGTAGTAATAGCACAGCTTCAATCCCCATCTATTGAACACGTATATGAACAGTTAAAACACCTCAGTAAGTTCCTTTGCAGGCGCACCCACCCAAATAAAGACTCAGACTTTGGATTAAAGGCATTGGGCCACTTTTATTGAATAATGCCCTAGTCCGAATTATCACTTTCAATTGGTGTATCATCCAATTGTAATTCTTTAAGGCAAGCAGGCCGCAGTAGCACTGGTAAGGTTCCACCCAAAATGCCAATGGCTATTGGCTACATGTATCAATTTGTATCAATTTGTTTGTTGATACAAACAAATTGTTGACCGAAGTCAATATACTATCTACTGACCCCACCCTTTGACATGTATCCGTCCAAATATCAAGGTGATGCAGGCTGTGAAGCTCCTAGCATCACCCCGTTCATGGTTCGCCCTTGACCGGCCAATCCTGTTTCCCCTGTACCTATCTACGTGTTGGTCAGTCAATTGTGACCCTGCCGGATACCTATGGGTCATAAATCTTTACCTTACCAGTGCTACCCGCCTCACGGGGAGGCGTCCATGATGACTCACCGCCCCCCCCCGACCGACAGCTCGGTCACCAGGCCCGCTTGCACATCCTCCAGAAAGAGGTGCATACCTCTGGCCGACAGGTGGACCCCATCTCCTGCATACAGGCTAAAATCCTGCAACCCTATCGCTGGGTGTCAAATGGCTGTCCCCAAGCCATTCTCAACAATAAACCGGGCAACAGCCCTGTTCACTGACCGCCGGGCACGGTCCAAACCACGGAGATCCATGCCTCCCCTATAACAGTGTCTCAGCACGATGTCAGACCACAGCAACCGTGTATACGGCCATAAATGATGTAGAAACGCCAGGTCACTGCACACCGACATTTTTAAGGAAATGTGCAAGATCATTGCCGCCGAGGTGCAGAATCAGAACATCAGGCGGTCCAGCATCCCTGATGTACATCAGGAATGGCAACAGTTCCCGCCATCTCATGCCGCGCACACCATACCATTGCATACGTGCGGATGCACGCAGCCCGAGATGGGGTCCCCACTCCAACGATGCAGCATACTGTGCCGCCCAGTGCACATAACTGTGGCCCACCAGCCACACTGCCACCGGTGTGCGTAGACACACAGGGTCTGTAAAAGAAGGATAAGGAATGAAGGACATAACTAGGTACTCATACAGTGAGGGGACGTACATATAACGAAAAACGCGCGGATCCCCACCTGCCCATCCGACATATATCAGCCTCAGAGTACCCAAACGCAGCTGCAGTTGATGTGGCGCCTATCCTAAATGAATGGGTGCGAATAACGAGCTCCGGGGAGGCCCACACTGTGAAGTGCCATCCCGGTCACCCTCCAGAACTGGAATTTGGTAAGGGGAGACCCATCCTGGTGGCAGAAAAACAGGCCAGGGCACGTACCACGCACTGCCAAAAATTCATGTAGGGCACCAACCGGACAGATATCAGCCAATGTATATTGTAGCAGTCTAACACCACTGCCTACTCCATGCTGATCGGCCTTCGAGGAACGAATCCTCAACTGAGCCCACTCCTGGTTGATAGACACATCTTCGAGTTCCAGTGCCATACGAGACACGTCCCCCTTTGACAATGGGACCAGCTCGCTGATTCTCAGAGCTCCAAAGAAAGCTACGGTGGTAGCTGCATGAAAAAGAGACTCCTCATACCTATTATAACACAGTCTATGCCAACCTCGGGCAAGGTGGGACAAAATATCTGGTGAAACAGGGTGACGTGTGTCCGGGCGGCGGCCACGTTCACGTGTCCACCCTTCCAATACATGGCGTATGCGGAAGTCACTCACACAGTCAGTAAAGCCCCGTGCCTTGGCCATGAATGCCAAGGCCGAAAGCCTGGTGGCGATGGTGCGTGGGGCCAACCCCTGATCATGAAGGTGCACCATATACTGTAAAACCTGGTCGACCGTTATCGGCCACATTTCGGGCAATTGCCGTTGCCTACAAAAGGTCCTAAATTGAAGGAGTGTATGCTGATATGCCTTACGCGTGCAAGGTGCCAAAGACATGCCGATTGCCCAGTTCACCTCTCCTCGCCAAATGTCCATATCTTGGCCGGGAGTGGAGAGGGAAGTTCCTCTGCGTCTGGAGCCAAGGCACGGAATCGGGAGATCTGCAGGCGGGATAAAGCGTCGGCAATATCGTTATTAATGCCTGGCACATGTCTGGCCCTGAAGAGCACAATAAGGCGCAAGGACCTAAGAACAAATTGGCGAACTAAGGCCATAACTCTGGGGGACTTAGACATTTGGGCGTTGACAATGTACACCACAGCAGCATTGTCACACCAAAAGTGAACCACAGAATTAGCCCAGAGCATAAGGGCACCCAAAATTGGAAAAAAACTCCAGGAACGTAAGATCGCATAAGCGATCCGTGCCCTGCCATTCCTGAGGCCATTGACCATAGGCCCACTGTCTTTCAAAATAAATCCCATACCCCAGGGAGCCGAGGCATCCGACTGTACTTGGAAATGTGGGCTGAGCATAAGCTCAGATCTCAAAAAGGAGACGCCATTAAAGTCCATTAGGAATGTGAGCCAAACCGAAAGGTCTGCTCGTAAACCCCTAGTCAGCCGTACCCTGTGGTGTCGTTTAGAAAGGCCCATCATAGCGTCACACAGACGCCTGGCGAAGGCTCTGCCTGGTGTCACTACCCTGCAGGCGAAGTTGAGGTGGCCGTGAAGCACCTGCAACTCCCGGAGAGACACCTTACGCTTGGCAAGCATTGCCAAAATCGCATCAGAGATCCGAGTCACCTTCTCCATAGGCAACCTGGATGTCTGAGCGACGGTGTCGATTTCAATACCCAAAAAGGTAAGGGTGGTGGCTGGGCCCTCTGTATTTTCAGGTGCTAGGGGGACACCCAGTTCCCCCATGAGTGCCTGAAACGTGGTGAGTAGGCGTGCACACGTGCCCGTGTCATGTCCACCCCCAAACAAAAAATCGTCGAGGTAGTGGGCTACAGACCGGGACCCCGACCTACAAACAAAAACCCAGTGGAGGAAGGTGCTAAATCATTCAAAGGCCGAGCACAAAATGGAATAGCCAAAAGGCATGGCCTTGTCCACATAAAACTTGCCCCGAAAACAAAAACCTAACAGCTCAAAGTCATCCGGGTGCACTAGCAACAATCGGAATGCCAATTTGATATCACACTTGGCCAATAGCGCCCCGGGACCACACGAGCATACCATCTGTAAGGCCTGATCAAAGGACGTATACTTGACAGAGCAAAGGTCATCTGGTATAGCGTCATTGACCGAGGAACCTGCAGGGTAAGAAAGGTGGTGAATTAGATGGAATTCACCGGGGGACTTCTTAGGAACTAAACCCAGAGGGGATACCTTCAAATTAGGATATGGGGGGTCGTTAAATGGCCCAGCCACCCTCTGTTCTCTAACCTCTTTGGCTATCTTCTCCGCAGCAATGTCCTCATTACCCCTGAGAGACAGTAGGTTCGGGGCGTCCTGAGGCCCACGAACACCCTTAAACGGGATGCGGAAGCCAAACTGAAAACCCTCAAGCAGGTAGAGCGCATCATCCTGTCTAGGATAAGCGCGCAGCCAGCGTTCAAGCACCGAGAAATTAATTGGGGAGGGGGCCTTTTGGATGGGTAGCACCGTCAGAGGGAGCTCTGGCCACCCCCTGAAAACCCCTTCCTCTGCTTTGTGACCCACCGGCCCGCGGCCACACGGAGGCGGCATGAGGGCCGGAACAAGAAGGGCACTCATGCCTGAATCTACACTGACGCCTGGTGCACACTCCGTTGGCGGAGAAACTCCAACACAGCAGGCGGGCTGGAACCCCCTGCCCCACCGGCTGGCGGGGAGTCTGTGTAGTAGCAGCCCGCTGTACGGCATGGCCACAGTGGTACCGGTCACCAGGCGCTGGCCGCGTAGGGGTCATATACAGTAGCCACAACTGCTGGCAGGGCTCGTCCCACCTCATCTCAGAGTGAAGTGCCACCCTCATCCTAAATTCTTCGTCATAGGCCAACCATGACGGTTCAGGGAAATCAACCACCGCCCAGTAAATATTGTCCAGGTACTGGACCATTTTGTTGTTCAGTCGCACAGTCGACTCCGACCCTTTGCGACCCCATGGACCATTTTCCTCCAGGCGCCTCTGTCCTCCACCATCCCCCTCAGCCCTCCCAGCTCTGTGCCCATTGTGTCTACAATGCCATCTAGCCATCTCATCCTTGGCCTCCTCCTTCTTCTTTTGCCCTCCACCTTTCCCAACATCAATGCCTTCTCAAGTGAATCCTCCCTTCTCATTTGATGTCCAAAGTCCTTTAGCTTCATCTTTACTATTTGACCTTCCAATGAGCAGTCAGGGTTAATTTCTTCTAAGATTGACCTATTTGTTCTCCTCGCTGTCCAGGGGACTCTCAAAACCCTCCTCCAACACCACATCTCAACGGCATCTATTCTTCTACGCTCAGCCTTCCTAATTGTCCAGCTCTCACATCCATACATTACTACTGGGAAAACCATTGCTTTGACTATTCTAATTTTTGTTTGCAATGTGATGTCTCTGCTTTTCACTATGTTCCCCAGGTTTCTCATCGCTTGTCTCCCAAGAATCAGTCGCCTTTTTATTTCATGGCTACAATCCCCATCTGCAGTGATCTTTGATCCTAAGAAAGTAAAATCTGTCACTGCTTCTACTTCTTCCCCGTCTATTTTCCAGGAACTGATTGGGCCTGTTGCCATTATCTTGGTTTTCTTGATATTGAGTCTCAAGCCAGCTTTTGCACTCTCCTCCTTCAGCCCAATCAAGAGATTCTTTAGGTCTTCCTCACTTTCTGCCATTAGGGTGGTATCGTCTGCATATCTCAGATTGTTGATGTTTCTCCCAGCGATTTTAATCCCATATTGTGATTCCTCCATCCCTGCACTGCGCATTATGTGCTCTGTGTATAGGTTGAATAAGCATGGTGACAAAATGCAGCCTTGTCTTACTCCTTTTCCTATTCCAAACCATTCTGTCATTCCGTGTTCTGTCCTAACTGTTGCTTCTTGGTTCATGTACAGATTTCTCAGGAGGCATATGAGGTGCTCTGGTATTCCCATCTCTTTAATTACTTGCCACATCTTGTTGTGGTCCACACAGTCAAATGCCTTGGTGTAGTCAATAAAACAAAAGTAAACTTGTTTCTGGTATTCCTTTGTTTTCTCCATGATCGAGCGTATGTTGGCAATGTGGTCTCTAGTCCCCCTGCCTCTTCTGAAACCAGCCTGCACCTCTGGTAATTCTCTCTCCACATGTTGCTGAAGTCTATCCTGTATTATCTTGAGCATCACCTTGCTGGCATGTGGGATGAGCGCGATTGTTCGATAATTTGAACATTCTTTGGCATTGCCCTTTTTTGGGATTGGGACGTATACTGATCTTTTCCAATCCTGTGGCCACTGTTTTGTTTTCCAAATCTGCTGGCATATTGAATGCAGTAATTTGATGCTGTCATCTTTTAGTGCTTTGAAAAATTCAACTGGGATACCATCATCTCCACTAGCTCTGTTGTTTGCAGTGCTCTTTAGGGCCTTTATGACTTCGCTCTCCAGGATGTCTGGCTCAAGTTCTACTTCTTCATCATTGTGATTGTCAGGAGTGTTGAGGTCCTTTTTGTAAAGTTCCTCTGTGTACTCTTTCCATCTTTTCTTAATTTCTTCTGCATCAGTTAGCTCCTTTCCGTCTTTGTCCCTTATCATGGTCATTTTTGCTTTAAATGTTCCCTTGATTTCGCCGATTTTTTTGAAAAGATCTCTGGTTCTGCCTCTTTTGTTGTTTTCCTCCATTTCTCTGCACTGTTCTTTTAGGTAGTTTTCCTTATCTCTCCTTGCTTTTCTTTGAAATTCTGTGTTCAAATGATTGTAGTTTTTTCCTTTCTCCTTTGACTTTGGCATTCCTTCTTTCCTCTGCTATTTTAAGAGCCTCATCAGACAACCACTTTGCTTTCTTACTCTTCTTTTCTTTTGGTATGGTTTTCTTTGCTGCTTCCTGCATGATGTCCCTCATCTCCGTCCATAATTCTTCTGGTACTCTGTCTACCGAGTCTAAGCCATTAAATCTGTTCATCACCTCCACCGTGTATTCTTTAGGGATGCTGTCTAGGTGATATCTTTCTGGTCTCCGTGTTTTCCCTATTTTCTTTAGTCTAAGCCTGAATTTTGCGATCAGTAGGTTGTGATCTGAGCCACAGTCTGCTCCAGGTCTTGTTTTTGCTGACTGTATGGAGGTTCTCCATCTTTGGTTGCAGAGTATGTAGTCAATCTGGTTTCGGTGTTGGCCATCTGGTGATGTCCATGTGTAAAGTCGCCTCTTGTGTTGCTGGAAGAGAGTTTTTGCTATGACCAGTGCGTTCTCTTGGCAGAACTCTATCAATCTTTGCCCTGCTTCATTCTGTACTCCAAGACCAAATTTGCCTGTTATTCCCTCCACTTTTTGATTTCCTACTTTGGCATTCCAGTCTCCTAGTATAATTTGGACATCATTTCTTGGTGTCTGTTCTATGAGGTGTTGTAATGGCCTGATTTGGCCATTGGGATGGCCAAATCAAGGTGGGCCCTTAAGTAGACTGCCATGTATATCAGATAGGCCGGTAACCAATTGGCCCAAGTGCGAGGCAGCTTACGACAATGGGACAACTCCTTGTCCCTGTCGTCCTGCCCCTCCCTCTCCTCCTTTGTGGGTTCACAGTTCAGGAGGGTGAAAATGTCAATATGTTCCCCATGCCATATCTTCTCCCTAGTAGCCTAGGATAAATGGTCGCCCAGGGGTAGGGAGTAACCAGCCGTCGGCAGGGCTGCCGTTGGCACGGATTGAAGTGGGGGAACACCTAATGAGCCCTGTCTGACCCCCGAGAAGTTAGGCGGAGGCATAGGGGCCATCAACCCTATAAGAACCTGAGGGTAATTGGGAGCCCAGGAGATAACAGGGTAGTGTGGATTGAACTGCCCTCCCGCAGTAGCCTGTTGCGGCCATGGCCACTGGACCCCCCCAGTGTTGTGATCCCTAGTATCCCCCCCTAGTATCACCGGTGTACTAACTTGACCAGGATACTCACTCGGTGCACCTCCACGGGCCGCCCCCACTGGGGGTTCCGGCCCGCGGTGGGCGTCGGAGCTCGCGATGGCCATCGAGCTCTGTGTCTCCGTGCGTCCCTGCCAAGCCGGACCGGTCCCCGGTGGGATGCCCTGCTGGAATGGCCTGATGGGGAGCTGTGAAGTGCCAGCTTGTGCTAGCCTAATGGCCTCCAGCAGCTCAACCCTGTTGACGGCCCGCTGGGCTGCAGTAGCAGGCATGTCAAGCACACCTTCCGAAGGTGGTGGAGTAATTCCCATGGATGCCTCGAGTGCCGATATGCGGGCAAGGAGAGCATCCACAGTGCCAGACCCACCAGAATAAGGTGGGCCTGGTGGGCCGGATGGCCCACCAGGCAATTGATGAGCGGGCGGAAGGGGAAAGCTGTGTGGCAATCCCTGGCCAGAATAGGGCCATGCCCAATAATCCGGCCCAAGAGGAATGGCGGGGCACGATCCTGCGCTGTGCTCGAATGGGCCGCTATGCCCCATGCCGGGCAAAGGTTGTATAGGTGTAGAAACCCCAGGGGAGCAGGCCCGCACAGCCCCCGCCCGAGTCCTGCGACTGGACGGGTAAGCAGAGGCCTGGTCACCCTCATTGGTGGCAGTGGGAATTGCAACCCTGCCACCCCTCCATGGGGCGGCCGCCCGAGCCCTCCGGCCCAGTGGTGGTCCCAAGGAAGAGGTCGAGGGAGTAGGCCGAGCCCTCCCCCTAGGACGCGGCCTCGGGGCCGCCTGAGACTTTCGCTTGGGTGCCATGGCCACCCAAGCGCTGCAGCACTGATCGGAGGAGAGATATCCTCCGATCAGAATGAAAAGGAAAAGGCAAGACAGCCGAAGGGAGCAGCATCAGAGCGAACTTCTCCGCTCTGTCGCTTCTCTTTAAAATGGCAGCGAGGCTGCCTCGTGGCCACCCCTTTTATAGAGGGGTGGCCACGCCCCCTGATTAACCCGGATGTATGAGTCCGGGTGGGGGCCCCCGCAAAGAGCGCAGTGGCCATTTTGGCGCCGCGCTTGCATTCTTTCAATTTTGAGAATGTGTAATGAAATTTAGGAGAATGCGGGAAGACAGGATAAGCTCATACTTTATAGATCCCCTATATTAGGGCAGGAAACCATCGTCTAGGAAGTCTAAGACCCCCCAAGCTTCACCACTTGAAGGCGGCGGTCCGGCAGGGCAGCAGGGGGGAGGGGCAAATTAAGATAAAAGGAGGGTTTCACATTATGGGAGGGGGGATTGCAACACTAGAAAAAGGAATAAGGGATTTAACAGTGAAATTGTTAGATAATTATTGTAAAGCTTAATTAATGTGACAAATAAATTAAAACTGCTTCTTTACAGCAATGATAGATAAATGAGCAGCAGTTGTAAAAAGAGGATAAAAGGTATAAGAATTTGTACTGCACCAGGGTTGGGTGGGTTCGTCTGTCTTTTTTAAAATATATAAATGTATTTCATATGTTTTGGTGATTTTTAATGTATGCTGCACTTTGTTGTATTATTTGAAATTTTTTAATTAAAAAAGAATATATTATTTTAAAAAAGATTGTATCTACTGTAATAGATCTGGGCAGGCTACGGAGGATGGCAGATGACAGAGGAGCCTGGCGTGTGATGGTTGAACTTAACTGAACAACAACTGTAAAAGTATCTACTGTTCAAGTATATACTCTGAAAATTATGTATTATGGTCAGTGGTGGGGTTCAATTTTTTTTACTACCTACTCTGTGGCCATGGTATGGTGGGTGTGGCCAGTGGAAAGCCCTGTGTTATTTCAAAACTTGGATGGGTGGAGCCAGCCAAAATTTCTGCTACTGGTTCTGGTGAACTGGGGTGAACCTGCTGAATCCCCACCACTGATTATGGTTATAACAAGCAACATTGTATTTCTGAGGAAAGAAAATAATGTGATCTGAGTAGTGATTTAAATTGTATATGGGTGGGAGTTCAATTCCCCATTTTGCCTTCCTGTCAGAAGTTGGACTTGATGATCCACAGGGTCTACCTGCTTTTCAGTGAGTGATGATGGATGGTGCAACCCATTAAAGCTTAAGCCTATTTTAATATTGGTTTTTCTTTTCTTTTTCTGCAAGAACAATTTTATTCGCACTCTGGAAGTTAGAATATTTGTAACTGGCCCTCAGGTTGCTGCTTTGCCAGTTTAAAGTTTTGCTTGTTTTTTTCTCTAATTTTTGTAATTTCTTGCAACAAACATTACATTTTGTAGTTATAGCACCAAGTTATTGTTGGGCTGAATAAAAGTGAACTATGCTCCTAATAGTTTGAAAACAAGAAACTGCAAGTAGATAAATAGGTATCGCTTCAGTGGAAAGGGAACAGCATTCCATGCACTCTGGTATCTAGTCATGTCTGCAACAAGACCATGGAAACATCTGCAGATGTAGAAAGCACTGGCTCTATGACTGTAAATGGAGATGAGCACTGGCCCCTAGAGTCAGATACTACTGTCTAAGTCCCTTAGCCATTGTGGAGGTCTGCAAACCCTTTTGGGCCGTACTGGTACCTGGCTGTATTCGGACATCCTAGTCAGACTTGGATCCATTGAGTGATACCCCGTACAGGGGGCCCTTTCCGACCATTTATATTTTGGGAGTACTGTCCCAACTCAGAGTTGGAACCAGGAAGAGGGCAGATGAAATCAAAACCCTGTTTGGATGAAGCAGGAGCAGTGGATTGCTCAAAATTAAAACTAGAATCAGGAGGGGTAAAACACAATGAAAAGTCCTGCCTTTAAGAAGTTTGAGTAGGGGGCGACTCAACAAAAGCTTGCCTCATTTGGGTGGGATTTGAGGTAGACTCGAATGCAGAAGGACGGGGGGTCCCTTGGGAGAAATCAAAGCCCCGCTTTTCTCTTGGACGAGTGGGAGAACACTCTGCAAACTCCCCCTGATCCTGTAAACCAAAATCTACATTTCCACATTCTGGGCTTGCTGACAGCCTCCAAAGGAATTAGGGCTGGTTCGAATTAGAAAGTTGGAGGCTACAGCTGATTGCCAAGCCATCCTCTCCATCTCCCCCTGGGAGTAAGTGGGTGGGGGAGGTCCCTAACATGGAATCACCGTGTATAGAATCACCTTGTACCTCTTGAAACTCCGTAACCCTATGTCTGAGCTGGTCGGCATGGTGCCGCCATAGCAAACTAGTACCTGTTTTGACATGATAGGACACTGGCCGTTTGTTCCACCACAATGCCCGGAATCCATGCTGGACCTGCAGCCACATAATTCCGACAGTGCACTGGATCCCCGGCTGAGAATACCTTTTTGTGAGCAATTTCAACATTAACACCACTATCCTCCACCCTGGAAGGATCCAACTGGTCGAGCAATGAGACCGGCCTCCTGCGCATTAAGAGTTCAGCTGGCGACAGCCCTGATTCTAGGGGCATTGTCCGGTAGCACATGAGGAATTGGCAAAGTTGTACATCAATGTCCCCCTGACCCATGCAACGAAGTGCCTCTTTTGTAGTGTGGACCTGATGTTCCACCTGACCGTTGGTGCCAGGGTGGAATGGGGCAGAAGTTACATGCCGAATGGCATTGCTCTCGAGGAATACCTGAAATTCAGAAGAGGTGAACGTTGTGGCGTTCTCAGACACTAGCACGTCCGGCAACCCAAAACAACTGAACAGCCTCTGGAGCTGCTTAATATTGACTGCGGAAGAGGTACTGGGCATAGGAATTACCTCCAGCCATTTGGAAAATGAGTCGACCACTAGTTTACGGGCAGTATCCCATTCCCGGGTGGGAAACCAGGACTCCTCGGGTCGGGAACTCTGGCAGCTCTGACAAGTGCCTACCAATTGTTCAATGTCCTGGTCAACCTGGGGCCACCAGAAAAAACTCCTGGCCAAAGCCTTGGAGCGCACAATACCAGGGTGACTAATGTGTAGAAGTCTAAGCAGGAATGACCACCCTTTGGCCCCAGAGAAGGCAACCTCTCTGGAGTGAAAGCTCGAACTGTTTTCTAAAGAACACTTTGAACACCTCAGCAAGAGGGGATGTAGGCCAGCCTTTCTCAACCCAAGAAATTACCTGGGACAGGAGCTTATCCCATGCTGTTGCCTTAGCAATGTCTGAAGGTACTATGGGGGTGAGTCGAGAGACTCGATCAGCATTACCTGAATATCCTGCTCAATTTTGCAATCTGCCTCTCCCAGGTCTGGCAATGGAGACCGAGATAGCGCGTCAGCATCGCTGATATCCTTACCCGGATGGTGAACCAGGGTGTACTGATAAGCATTTAAGAAAATGGTCCAGCTTAACATACGGGGGGACAGAATCTGGGGAGTTGGTTTGAAAGTAACAAAAATCCCCAACAAGGGCCTGTGGTCAGTTACGATAGTGAATTCCCTTCCTTAGAAGAAGTTGTGGAACTTCTTTGTTCCAGCAACTCTGGCCAGAGCCTCCCTGTTGGTTTGGGCATAGTTGCGCTAGGTTTTAGATAGAGACCTTGAATAGAATGCAACCGGGACTTCCTTCCCATTTTCTAAGACATGACACAGGACAGCCCCCACCCCCACCGGTGAAGCATCACACACAAGAGCCACAGGTTTCCTCGGATTGAAGTGAGTCAAGACTGCTTCGGATGACAGCAGCTCTTTTAACTCATGAAACGCATGATCCTGGGCCTGCCCCCACCGCCAGACTGCATCCTTTTTAAGTAACCGGTGTAGTGGCTCTGCTACGGAAGCCTTCCTTGGTAGGAAGGAGTGATAAAAGTTGAGCAGACCTAGGAAGGACTGCAACTCAGTTTTTGTGGTTGGACAGGGGGCGTTGCAGATGGCAGCAACCTTTGAATCAGAGGGTTTAACTCCCTCGGGAGTAATCTTAAACACGAGAAATTCTACTTCCCATGCAAGGAAAACACATTTGTCCTTTCTCAGATGTAACCCCGCATTTTCAAAATCCTGTAACATCTGATCTAACCAGCTAGCGAGCTCGGATTCATTTCCAGCGGTTATAAGGACATCATTAAAGTAGGGGAGGACCCCAGGGAGACCCTTTAAAAGACATTCAACAAGTGACTGAAATATACCTGGGGCTGCATTCACCCCAAACTGAAGGAGTGTTACCTTGAAGGCCCCCTTAGGTGTAACGATGGTCTGGGCTGCAGCAGCAGCAGGTGTGATGGATAACTGATAGGCCTGTGCTAAGTCCAATTTGGCAAAACATTTGCCCCCATGTAAAGCAGCCAATAACTGGCTCACTACCGGCACCGGGTAAGCATTAGGCCGAATGGCCTTGTTGATAGTGCATTTATAATCTGCGCAAATCCTCACCTCCCCATTGGATTTGATGTCAGTCACAATAGGTGTCTCCCCTCCGCGGAGTCCACCGGAACCAAGATCCCCTGGCCCACCAGTTTGTCCAACTCAGCCTCGATCTTGTCTTTTAAGGCAAACGGCACCCTGCAAGGCTTGAGGCAGATCGGGCACATGGCCCGGTCAAGGTCGAAAGACACTGTAATTGCCTAGTCCTTTTTAAAAAACTGCTGGGTACACGTTACAAACATCCTGCACTGGGTCAGTGTGGACAGCGTTGATGCTGGACAGTTTAATCTCTAGTGGCTCAAACCACTGCACCCCAAGCAAGCAGTTTGTGCTGTGTTTGACCACTACAAGGGGCAGCTTTGTTGCAATGTTTTTGAATTCCATGGAGAAATCCCCCACCCCCAGAACTGGGATCTGGCAACCCTGCACATCTCGGAGAGACGTCTTCAGAGCCTGTAGTTTTGGGTGAAACTTTGGGGAGACCCTCAAGAATTCCCTCTGGGGTAGGATGGAGTAGGACTTGCTTCTGGTGTTGCCTGTAGACCTTGGTGATGTGGCCCTTGTTGCCGCAGTGATGACAGTCGGCATTCTTGAAGGGACACTGACGTCGGTCGTGCCTCACTCCACAGCCGTCACACCTGTGATGGGCCCTCTCAGCAGTGCACTTGTCTGATGTCTTCTTCCGGACCTTCCGGACCTCACAGTTTTCGTCGCTAGATCCGGACCCCAACGTGGACATAGACACCAGCGACACTGAAGATGCAGAGGAACAGGGTGAAGAACAGCTATGGGCCTGCACAGCGGACTCCGAACCCCCGGAGGCGGCAGGCCTATGCTTGAATGACTTGACACCCTACATCGCAGCCTCGGATGCCAATGCCTCCAGGAGGACTGACTTGAAGGTCAGGACATCCCTGACCATAATCCAGCACTGTGCCTCCTCATCCCGCATGCCAGCAAAGCAGGCAATCCTGCAACGCTTCTTCCAGGTTGTCCCACTGGCTTGGGGCAGCAGCCAGCCTCAGCACAGTGGTGTAGTCGGCTACGGACTCTCCCGGGCATTGATCCTGTCTGTGGAATGCCACCCAGGCCTGGAAGATGGACACCTTCGGCTGAAAGTGTGTCCGAAGAGCCACCAGTATCTCAGCCAGTGGAATGGTATCGATTTCCCTGGGCAACACAAGGTGCGTGGCCAGCTCGAGGGTGGCCAGGCTGCACTGTGACAGAAACAGGAGCACTTCTTCTCGTCGTCAACGATGTCTTGGGCCACCATGGTGTGCCTGAAGTGCCGCTCGTAAAGAGTCCATTTTTCTGGAGCGGCCACGTCAAACGGAGCTAGGGTAGGTGTATGGGATGCAATTATCCCACCTTCATCGCCAATTTGATGTTCTGGTAGAAATGTGAAGCAGCCAGCATAACAGGGCCAAACAACTTTATTAGGCAGTCAGAACATGGGGAGCAATGGCGCAGCACTGCTAAATATATACACTCAGAAATGGATACATTTGGGTGGGAAACGACAGGAAGGGGAGTGGGGTAACTGGGAGGTCATCAGACTGGAGTGAAGACTGTACAAGATTACATAGTTTAGGTGGGAACGCAGTCCCACGCTATTTCAAGACCAAGAAGAAGGAGACAAAATGGAGGGTTGTACTGATCCCAATTATTTAACAAAATGTTACAGCAATAAATTTATTCAAACACAACAATAGTGAAAAACAAAATTTCAACGAGAAGGGAAGAGTTTTTTGTGGGAAATGCCTTGATTTGTTTTCGCAGCAGTAAATGAACTTGTGCCTGAGTGTTTTTTTCATCATCCCATCTTCTATAACTCTTTTCAAAAATGTAGAATATTTTTTAGAAAAATAAAGGGGGGGGGAATCCCTCAGCATACTATGATTACTTCTCTATTCAGATTAGCACCTTTATTATATATAGACAGTTCATCTGCCCAGTTGCTTACTGGAGAAACAGAAACTACCATCAGTTTGGGTGAATCTAGGCAATAATAACTGCATCATTTGCAGAGTTACCAATTAGCAGGTCAAAATGACCTCCCTTTGTATCCTATTTGCAATGAAACATGAAGTAACTGGCTAATATCTGTAGGTACATGCGCATATATACACAGAAAGAGGCATAAGCCAGCCAATTTTAATTCTCATTCAGCATGCACAGCGAATGCTCTCTGCTGTTGCTGCTGCTTTACAGCATTCACTAGTATCCCTGCAATTTCAGATACTGCAGCACCTCATCAGCTATTCAGTACACAGCACGCATGATGTGCTACTATACTCAAGCAAGCAGGTTCACTTTCTCATTCTGCAGGGACAGAGAATCTGAGTGAGCATCATTCTCCTCTTGACAGTTAGGAAAAAAATGACACTTTCCATTTACATGCACATAAAGGTTTATACTTGAAAAGAAATGTTCTTGGTGCATTTTTCTTACCATGATGGATTTTTTTTAAAGAAAGCTAGCAATTTTAAATTCTTAGTGACCTGAAAAACCTTATGAAAGTTTTTTTTAAAAACCTAGTGGCTAAATTCAGAGCACTAGAATGGTTGATATTTCTGTTAATATATTCCCACAATGCAAGCGTGGCACCAAAATGGCCGCCGCGCTCTTTACGGGGGGGCACCCGGACTCAGACATCCGGGTGAGTTAGGGGGCATGGCCACCCTCTTTAAAAAGGGTGGCCACGAGGCAGCTCGGCTGCCATTTTCTTGGAAAGCGACGGAGCAGAGAAGTTTTCTCCGTCGCTTTTCTCCCCGGCTTTCGCCTTGCTCTTTTCAAAAGGGTATTTCCCCTTTCTTCTTTATTCTTCGGCTTGGGAGACATGGCTCCCAAGCGAAAAGCGATGGCTCCTAAGCCACGGCCAAGGTGGAGGGCTCTGCCCACACACCCACATATCTAGGGGGCCGCCCCTGGGCCAGAGGGCTCGGGCGGCGCACCTGCAACTGGGTAGTAGGGCCGGTTTAGCCACTACCACCAATGTGGGCAGGCAGGCACTGCCTACCTGCCCGATGCCGGGGTTCAAGCAGGGGCGGCACAGGCCGGCCCCTCTGGAATCACTATCCCTATGGGGTCTTTGCCCAGTTCTGGGCAGGGCGACCCACTTGGGCCTGGTGCGGGTTTCTGCCCCACCATTCCCCTGTCCCCACATGGGCCGGATTATTGGTCTTGGCCCTATTTGGGCCCAGGATCCACACTTGGGTTTGTACCTCCGCAATTGCCCGGTGGGCCATCCGGCCCGCCCGGCCCACCTTATACAGGTGGGTCCGAGGCTGTTGATGCCCTCCTTGCATGCATTTCGGTGCTGGAGGCGTCAATGGGCATTGCCCCGCCACCTTCCGAGGGTGGGTTTGCGCATACTGCGTTTCCGGCCCACACGTCGACCACCGCTGTCCAGCGGGCTGCCGCCAGGGTCGAGCTGCTTGAGGGCATCAGGCCAGCCCAAGCTGGCGCCTCGCAGCTCCCCACCAGATCATTGCAACGGGGCTTGCTGCAGGGGTCTGGTCCTGCGTGGCAAGGGTGTAGTGGCACGCAGAGCTTGATCCCCATCGCAAGCTCCGACGCCCGCCGTGGGCCGGAACCCCCAGTGGGGGCGGCCCACGGGGGTGCACTGGGAGAGTATCCTGGTCAATTGAGTACACCAGTGACACTACCTAGCAACACTGGGGGGTGCCACAACAGGTTACCATGGGTGGACAGTTGTATCCACACTGTCCCGTTAGCTCCTGGTTCCCCAATTGTTATGACAGGGGTGACCGCCCCTATGGGTATGCCTAATGTTTCAGGGGTTGTTCAGGGCCCACTGTGTACACCCTCGATTCAATCTGTGCCAACTGCGGCCCTACCGACGGCCGGTTATTCCTTGCCCCTGGGTGACCACCTTTCCCAGGTCACGAGGAAGAAGATTTGGAGGGGGGAATATGTGGACATTTTCTCCCTCCTAAACCGTGAGCCCACCAAGGAGGAGAGGGAAGGGCAGGACAATAGGGACAAGGAGTTGTCCCGTCGTCATAAGCCACCGCGCACCTGGGCCAATTGGTTACTGGCCTACCTCATTTATATGGCGGTATACCTGAGGGCCCGCCCTGACTTGGCCATTCCGATGGTGCAATACCTGGATAATATTTATCGGGCAGTGGTCGATTTCCCTGGACCGTCATGGTTGGCCTATGACGAGGAGTTTAGGATGAGAGTGGCCCTCCATCCTGAGATGAGGTGGGATGAGCCCTGCCAGCAATTGTGGCACTTGTACATGACCCCCACGTGGCCGGCGCCTGGTGACCGGTACCATTGTGGCCATGCCGTGCAGCGGGCGGCTGCTACACAGGTTCCCCACCAAACGGCGGGGCAGGGGGTTCCAGCCCGCCTGCTGTGTTGGAGCTTCTCAACCAGCGGAGTGTGCAACAAGCGTCAGTGTCGGTTCCGGCACGAGTGACCCTCTTGCTCTGGTCCTCACGCCGCCTCCGGGTGCCCACGGGCTGGTGGGTCACGAGGCAGAGGAAGGGGTGGGCAGGGGGCGGTCAGAGCTCCCTCTGACGGTGCGACCAATCAGAAAGGCCCCCTCCCTAATTGATGTCCAGGTGCTGGAACATTGGCTTACCACTTATCCTAGACGGGATGATGCGAAGTACCTACTTGAGGGTTTTCAATTTGGCTTCCGCATACGATTTCAGGGGATACGCGGGCCTCAAGACGCCCTGAACTTAATTTCCCTCAGGGGTAATGAGGATATCGCCGCCCAATCTATAGCTAAGGAGGTCACCGCACTGAGGTTTGCTGGGCCATTTGCTGACCCACCATTCCCGAACTTGAAGGTGTCACCTTTGGGTTTAGTTCCTAAGAAGTCCCCGGGTGAATTTCGGTTAATTCACCACCTTTCTTACCCTGCGGGTCAATGATGCAATACCTGATGACCTTTGCTCGGTCAGGTATACTTCCTTTGACCAGGCCTTGCAGATGGTACGCTCGTGTGGCCCAGGGGCGCTACTGGCAAAGTGTGATATCAAATCGGCATTCCGATTGTTGCCAGTGCACCCGGACGACTTTGAGCTGTTAGGTTTCCGTTTTCAGGGCAGTTTTTATGTAGATAAGGCCATGCCTTTTGGCTGTTCTATCTCATGTTCTGCTTTCGAACGGTTTAGCACCTTCCTTCACTGAGCTTTTGTTCGTAGATCAGGGCCCCGGTCCGTAGCCCATTACCTCGATGACTTTTTGTTTGGAGGAGAACAAGGCACGGACATGTGCGCTCGTCTCCTCGCCACTTTTCAGGTGCTTATGTGGGAACTGGGTGTTCCCCTAGCGCCTGAAAAGACTGAGGGACCAGCCACCACTGTCACCTTTCTAGGTATCGAGATTGACACTGTTGCCCAGACATCCAGATTGCCCATGGAAAAGGTGACACGGATCTCTGATGCGATTCTGGCAATGCTTGCCAGGCGTAAGGTGTCCCTCCGAGAGTTGCAGGTGCTTCACGGCCACCTCAACTTTGCCTGTAGGGTAGTGACACCTGGCAGGGCCTTTGCTAGGCGTCTGTGTGACGCCATGGCAGGCCTTTTAAAACGCCACCACAGGGTTCAGCAGACCAGAGGTTTACGGGCAGATCTAACGGTCTGGCTCACTTTCCTGCAGGATTTTAATGGCATCTCCTTCTGGAGATCGGAGCTTATGCTCAGCCAGCATTTCCAAGTACAGTCAGATGCCTCCGGCTCCCTGGGTTATGGGATTTACTTTGAAGGAAGGTGGTCCTATGGCCAATGGCCTCAGACATGGCAAGGCATGGATCGTTTACGCGATCTTACTTTCCTGGAGTTTTTTCCCATCTTGGGTGCCCTGATGCTCTGGGGGGATAGGTGGGCTAATTCAGTAGTTCACTTTTGGTGTGACAATGCTGCAGTGGTGCACATTGTCAACGCCCAGACATCCAAATCCCCCAGAGTTATGGCATTAGTTCGCCAATTTGTTTTGAGGTCTTTACACCTTAATGTGCTTTTCAGGGCCAGACATGTACCAGGCATTGATAATGATATTGCTGACGCTTTATCCCGCCTGCAGATCCCCCGGTTTCGTGCCTTGGCACCAGAAGCAAAGGAACTGCCCTCTCCACTCTCGGCCGAGATCTGGACATTTGGCGAGGAGAGGTGAACCGGGCGATCGGCATGTCTTTGGCACCTCGCACGCGTAAGGCGTATCTCCATGCACTCCTACAGTTTAGGAACTTTTGCGGGCAAAGGCAGTTGCCCGAAGTGTGGCCGATCCTGGTCGACCAGATTCTGCAGTTCATGGTTTACCTTCATGATCTAGGCTTAGCCCCTCGCACCATTGCCACTAGGCATTCAGCTTTGGCATTTATGGCTAAGGCGAGAGGTTTCATTGACTGCGTGAATGACTTCCGCATACGTCATGTATTAGAAGGGTGGACACGTGAACGTGGCCACCGCCCAGACACACGTCACCCTGTTTCACCAGAGGTTCTGACGCACCTTGCACAAGGTTGGCATAGCTTGTGTTACGATAGGTATGAGGAGGCTCTCTTTCATGCGGCTACCACTGTGGCCTTTTTTGGAGCGCTCCGTATCAGTGAGCTGGTCCCATTGTCAAAGGGGGACACGTCTCGTAGGGCACTGGAACTCGATGATGTCTTTCTTACCCAGGAGTGGGCCCAGTTGAGGATTCGTTCCACAAAGGCCGATCAGCACGGAGTAGGCAGTGGTGTCAGGCTGCTACGGTGTACGATTGCTGACATCTGTCCGGTTGGTGCCCTACATGAGTTTTTTGCAGTGCGTGGCACACACCCTGGCCCGTTTTTCTGCCACCAGGATGGGTCTCCCCTTACCAAATTCCAGTTTTGGAAGGTGACCGGTATGGCACTTCACAGTGTCGGCCTCCCTGGGGCTCGTTACGGCACCCATTCATTTAGGATAGGCGCCGCTTCAACTGCGGCTGCGTTTGGGTACTCTGATGCTGATATACGTCGCATGGGCAGATGGGGGTCCATGTGTTTTTCTTTATATGCACGCCCCCTTACTGCATGAGTGCCAGTTATGTCATTGATTCCCCTTTTTCCTTCTTTTACAGACCCTGTGTGTTTACGCACACCGGTGGCAGTATGGCTGGTGGGCCACAGTTTTGTGCACTGGGCAGCGCAGTATGCTGCGGCGACAGACTAGGGACCCCATCTCGGGCTACGTGCAGCCGCACGTATGCATTGGTATGGTAAGTGCGGCATGAGATGGTGGGAACTGTTGCCATTCCTGATGTCCATCAGGGATGCTGGACCGCCTGATGTCTTGATTCTGCACCTCGGCGGCAATGATCTCGGACAGATCACTGACCTTTCTTTAAAAATGTCGGTGTGCAGTGACTTGGCCTTTTTACATCACTTATGGCCGTACACGCGGCTGCTATGGTCTGACATCGTGCCGAGACACCGTTACAGTGGAGGCATTGACCTCCGTGGCTTGGATCATGCTCGACGGTAACTGAACAGGGCTGTTGCCCGGTTCCTTTTTGACAATGGCTTTGGAACAGCCATTCAACATCCTAGGATAGGCTTGCAGGATTATGGTCTATATGAAAGAGATGGGGTCCATCTGTCGGCCAGAGGTTTGGACCTCTTTCTGGAGGATGTGCAAGCAAGCCTAGTGACCGAGCTGACGGTCTGGTGGGGGGGCAGTGAGTCATCACGGATGCCTCCCCGTGTGGCGGGTAGCACTGGTAAGGTAACAGATTTATGACCCACAGGTATCCGGCAGGTTCGCAATTGACTGGCCAACACGTAGATAGGTACAGGGGAATAAGATTGGCCAGTCAAGGGCGAACCATGCAAGGGCTGATGGCAGGAGCTGCACAGCCTGCATCACCCTGATCTTGAACGGATACACGTCATAGGGTGGGGTCAGTAGATAGTATATTGACTCTGGTCAACAATTTGTTTGTGTCAACAAACAAATTGATACAAATAGATACATGTAGCCAATTTCCATTGGCATTTTGGGAGGAACCTTACCAGTGTGACTGCGACCTGCTTGCCTTAAAGAATTACAATTGGATGATACACCAATTGAAAGTGATAATTCGGACTAGGACATTATTCAATAAAAGTGGCCCGATGCCTTTAATCCAATACCGGTGTCTGAGTCTTTCTTTGGGGGGTGCACCTGCAATGCAAGTGCGGCACCAAAATGGCCACCGTGCTCTTTGCGGGGCCCCCCACACCCGGACTCAGACATCCGGGTGAGTTAGGGGGCATGGCCAACCCTCTTTAAAAAGGGGTGGCCACGAGGCAGCTCGGCTGCCATTTTCTTGGAAAGCGACGGAGCGTAGAAGTTTTTCCCTCCACCCCCTCCCTAGTGGACAGTGTGATTTTCTGGTCGCTTCGGGGCCGGGTGGGAATTTTTTGCTTGGACCTACAATTGGCTCTCTGGTTCTTGCTTTTTCGCCCATCCCACACTGTCGCTAGTGTTTGAGATACGGGATAAGTTGACTTTGGTCACTTTTGGTGGGTAACACTGGTAAGGTAACAGATTTATGACCCATAGGTATCCGGCAGGTTCGCAATTGACTGGCCAACACGTAGATAGGTACAGGGGAATAAGATTGGCCGGTCAAGGGCGAACCATGCAAGGGCTGATGGCAAGAGCTGCACAGCCTGCATCACCCTGATATTGAACGGATACACGTCATAGGGTGGGGTTAGTAGATAGTGTATTGACTCCGGTCAATGTTTGTGTCAACAAACAAATTGATACAAATAGATACATGTAGCCAATTTCCATTGCCATTTTGGGAGGAACCTTACCAGTGTTACTGCGGCCTGCTTGCCTTAAAGAATTACAATTGAATGATACACCAATTGAAAGTGATAATTTGGACTAGGGCATTATTCAATAAAAGTGGCCCGATGCCTTTAATCCAATACCGGTGTCTGAGTCTTTCTTTGGGGGGTGCGCCTGCAAAAGCTTACAATCACTACCACTGGTTTTTTTTTAAATCTCATTGAGAATGCTATAGGTACCAAAATGCATCAGCTGAATAATTTGATCAATAGACAAGGTGGTTCAGTTTGCCTAAGAATCCTTTTATGGAGTGAGTGTGTTAACTGCGAGTGGTTGATGGCCACATAATTCAGAATGAATATTTACACAACAGGACTTGTGTCTGGATATCTGTAGGCCCAGCGATAATTTTTTGCCATTAGTGTCCAGAATTTGACTTATTGACTCACGCAGCAGACACAGAGATTTTTGTTGGTTTACCTGACCCACAATTTGAGCATGACAGATGTTGCTGCACAGTTCAGATTGATTAAATCTCTTTGTCTCTCCACACATGCTTAGAATACAGAAGGTGTATATTTATCCAGAGGACCAAATCAATACCAGCAAAAGTGATGTCTTCATGCCACAGTCTTTGGTGTGGTTCTACATGGTACAATCCACAAATTCAAGGACACAAGGAGCTACTTATTTCAGTGAGAATTGTGACATGATGAGTTGTTTTTAATATCTTCTTTATTTTATGGCTGCCTCAGTATGATTAATATTGAGATTAAGTCTCAGATCACATGTTAATGCAAAGGTGTTCGGGAAGTGATCAAAAGCAAGAAAAGCTCATTTAGAAGATGAAAGGCTTGTCCGAATGAGGACAGCAGGCAGAAACATAAATTCTGGCAGAACAAATGCAAGGCAACAATCAGGAAAGCAAAGCAAGACTTTGAGGAGCGTATAGCTAAATACTCAGCGAAATAACAAAGACTTCTTTAAGTACATTAGAAGTAAGAACCCAACTAGGACCATTAGACCATTAGATGACAATGGAAGGCAAGGGGTTATTAAAGAGGAAACAGAGATTGCAGAGAGACTCAATGAATTCTTTGCTTCAGTATTCACTGAAGAAGACAGAGACTACATGCCCAAAACAGAGCCTATCTTCGTAGGGAGGGAAACTGAAGAATTAAGCCAGATAGAAATAACCAGGGAGGAGATCCTTGCATGTCTTGTTAAACTAAATGCTAACAAATCACCAGGACCAGATGGCATCCATCCACGAGTTCTCAGGGAACTTAAAGATGAAATTGCTGATCTCCTAGCCAAAATATATAATCTTTCCCTCAAATCAGGCTTTGTGCCTGATGACTGGAAGGTAGCGAATGTAACACCAATTTTCAAAAAAGGATCCGGTGGTGATCCAGGAAATTACCGACCTGTCAGTTTGACATGTGTCCCAGGTAAAGTGATGGAAACCATCCTAAAAGATAGATTTAATAGGCACATAGAAGAGAAGGCGCTGCTAAAGGAGAGCCAACATGGCTTTTGCAAGGGCAAATCATGCCTCACTAATCTGTTGGAATTTTTTGAGAGTGTCAACAAGCATGTGGATAAGGAGGATCTAGTTGACATTGTTTATCTGGACTTTCAGAAGGCTTTTGACAAGGTCCCGCACCAAAGGCTCTTGAATAAACTTACCAGTCATGGAATAAAGGGACAGGTCTTGTCCTGGATCAGCAACTGGCTAAGGGACATGAAACAGATGGTAGCACTAAATGGACACTTCCCCAAATGGAGGGAAGTAAAGAGTGGGATCCCCCAAGGTTCAGTACTGGGACCCCTGCTTTTCAACCTCTTCATAAATGATCTAGAAGTAGGAGTAAATAGCAAGGTAGCCAAATTTGCTGACGAAATTATATTAAATTAAATTATACAGGGTAGTGAAAACTGTGAGAGATTGTGAGGAGCTCCAGAGGGATCTCTTGACACTGGGGGAGTGGGCAAAACAGTGGCAAATGAGCTTCAACACTAGTAAGTGCAGAGTGATGCACATTGGGGCAAAAAAGCCCAATTACATTTATAAACTGATGGGGTCTGAATTCTCTGTGACAAACCAGGAAAGGGACCTTGGTGTCAACCCAGTGTGCCTCAGCAGTGAAAAAAGCAAACTCAATGCTAGGGATCATTAGGAAGGGTATAGAAAATAAGTCAGCAAGTGTCATTTTGCCTCTTTATAAATCTATGGTGAGGCCCCCTCTGGAATACTGTGTACAGTTCTGGTCGCCATACCTTCAGAAGGATATCATAGAGCTGGAAAAAGTGCAGAGGAGGACAACCTAAATGATTAGGGGACTGGAACACCTTCCTTACCATCTGAGGCTGCAACAGTTGGGCCTCTTCACTCTTGAACGACGGCGTCTAAGAGTTGACCTGATTGAAGTTTATAAAATCATGCATGGTGTGGACAAAGTAGATAAGGATAAACTGTTTCCCCTATTGCATAACACTAGAACTAGGGAGCACTCCATGAAACTTTTGGGTACTAGTTCTCAAACAAATAAGAGAAAGCACTTTTTCACCCAGAGGATCACTGGTCTATGGAACTCCCTGCCAGAAAAAGTGGTGATAGCTGTCAGTCTTGGCAGCTTTAAGAAAGGATTAGACAAGTTCATGGAGGACAAGGGTATCAATGGATATAATTATGGATACCTAAGAACAACCTCTGGGTTGGAGAGATAGGCAGGATATTTCTCAATGCCATTTCCAGGGAATCCTAAACAGGTGAAGGCATCTGCTTGGGAATACCCTGAAGCAAATGGTGAGCCACTGTGTGTGACAGAATGCTGGACTGGATGGGCTGTGGCCTGTTCCCGCAAGGCTGTTCTTATGTATCCCTCCAGGCAAACAAATCTTTCAGAGCTGACACATAAAAACAAAGCAGGTTTGTGGTTTGCTCCAAATGACAAAACAAAAGTAGGCAGATTTGCCTAATGTGGAATGAGGAAAGCTCATGACAGAATAATCAGGTTGACTTTTCTTATTAAGGTAGACTTGTTTCTAAGGAAATATTAACTAAGTCATTGAGTTTGAACTTTACTTATCTAAAATAAATTTCAAGTGTTTCCCTTTTCACATCACTGCATATCGGATCCTTTTTGGGTCTGGAGCAAGATACATTATTTCCCAGTGCAGATTTGGAATGGCAGGGAATTACTGAGTGTCTCTCTTTCAATTTATTTATTACTAGCAAGGGTTGCCCGGCGTTGCCGGGCTTTCCCCCCCCCCCCCCCCCCCTCTGTTGCATTAAAGAAGATGCATTGGAATGTTTTGTCCAAAAAAATTTTTTTTATTTTTCAAAAACATGTTTAACAATTAACGTTTCATTTCTAAACTGGTTGTGTCTTTACTGGTAGTTACACATTGAGGTATGTTACTTTTGTTTGTAAATGCTTAATTTCTAATTTAAGTCTTTGTATCATTACTGTTATTTGCACATTAAAGTTTTTTTCCAAAGTAATATTAAACATTTAACTATATATATTTTTTGTTTCCTCCTTTGTCGTCCAGCACCCTCTGTAAGTTTGCAGTCACGTTTTTGGCAAATCTCTGTTGGTGGATTAGTTTCGTTTTTAAGCTGTGTGTTTCCCGTATGTATGTTAAATCTCGTTATCGCGTTATTTTCCCTCGCTGTTTTTTGAGCTTGGGAGAGCGAAGTGAGCTAAGTGGATTTGCCTGTTTGGAGGTGTGTCTGTGTTCGGCGTTGCTGTTTCGCTGTGCAGAAGGCATGGCTGTAAGGGAGAGCGTATTTTCCTTTTAAAGTTTTCGTGTCTTGCTTCTTTTCGAAGCGTCTATGAGTGTTCTTTGGCTGGCTTTGGGATAGTTTATGGAGAAGCAATGTGTACTGTCGATGACTTCGGGTGCTTCCTTTACTCTTTTTGTGGGTAAGTTTAACTGTTTTCATGTTATCTCTTGTAAAGGTGTTTTACTATTTCTATTTATTACTGTCTGCTGTAATTGTAATTGTTTTATGTGTTATGTTCTCTGCTGCTGCCACTCTTGAGCCCGCAACATATAATTGTCCGGCCTTGTTGGCTGGGTGGGCCATTAAAATAGTAATTGTTGGTAGGTTGTGGTATTTTTTGCAGCCCGGATTATTTGGAATATATGTACGTCGCCGGCCCGTGGTGGGGAGGGGAGCATTGTTATTAGGGGTTAGGAAGGAAGGGCTCGGTGGTGGGGAGGGGAGCTGTATTGTTTTATGGTGATTTATTTTTCTGGAGTCGTGAAAGTAGATCGTTTTTCCCCTGTATTATCAGTGGGTGTGGGCTGCGGTCCCCTTCCCCGCTGGCTTCCCTAGTGTTGTTAGGTTTGTGGGGAGAAAAGGTGTGTTTTGGCCCTACACTTCTGGACACTGAGAAACAGGCAGAGAGGATCGATCCCATCCCCCCCCCCCTCCTTAATTCAACTCCGTTTTTAAAGAGAAGAAAAGACGGAGTTGTTTTAAGGAGTAGGGGTGGGGCATGGATCCTCTCTGCCTTATCTTTTGTTTCCTGTTTGTTTGGATGTTAAAGGAGAAACTGCAGTCGGGAGCTTTAGGCGCCGCGGGTGAGTAAAAGAAAGGCGGCTGCTGTTTGCTTTCTTGTGAATTGTTTTGCTTTTTAATTTTCCGGCCCGCCGTTTTCCTCAGTGTTCTGCGTTGGCGCGCAGGATGCTGGGGCTTGTAGTTATCGGTTGGTGCTTTGTGTTTTTGCTGGTTTTTTTAAAATGCGTTCCTTTTGATTGGCTGCGGCGCGTGTCCGAACGCTGCGGCGTGCGTGAGCCTCTCAGCCTGATTGGCTCTGGCGCGCCATGGCGCAATAACTTTTGGGATGTGAAGTTCTTTGCGTTTCTTGCCGTTAGTGGGGCTGAGGCCCCCGTGCCGGATTTTTAAATCCTTCGTTGACCTGCGTAGCCAATTCGGCCGTGCTATCGAAGGGAGGGTGCGGGTCAGTAGGGCGACGCATAGCAACGTATAGCCAATTCCAACGGTGAACACTTGGTTTTATAGGTTAAGATGGAGATTGCTGTGCTTCTGTATCTCCTTTCTCCAGCACACAGCCAAGCGGGAAATGTGTGTTTCAGACACAGGCGACGGGCATTGGGGGTGTTTGCAGATAAACTCACTGGCCTCTGTATGAATAACTTGGTGGAAATTTCCAACCACATGTTTCCAGGGGTGGAGCATTAAACCACACACCCCAAGAACCAGTTGTAACCAACTTTGAACTCAACTTAAGAATCATGCCTGGCTAGCTTTTGCCATGTTTTGTGACATTTTTCTACAATTTTCTGCTCTGCTTGTAAGATATTGATGCATAGCCAGAAGATGTGGTATATCAACCATGAAACTTTGCTTTTTAATCAATTTTAGCAGTCTGATAAAGACTCACCTGTTCTCCATTTATGTTGTATAAGGAGTACAAAGCTTTTTTGTTTGTCTTCTTCTGCAATTTATTGATGTTTTGTAGACAATACTTTAGTTTTCTCAGAGTCCTATACTAGTCTAGGTTTTATCACTGCTTTCCAAAGAATCTGTATTTTTGTAGCTTCCATCCCTATTTGCTAGAAACATCTTTGCTATAACTTTATATTTCTCATCTGGTTTTTTCTAAAATATTTTCTAAAAAGCTGGAACAATATTAGGTAGAACTAGAAACAGTTCCAAATTGTCCAATAAAGGGAAGCACAAATCAAGGAGGAAGAAAGGATGGAGACTGTTCATCAACTTATTTTAGAGGACAAGCACCTTGACTGAAGTCATTATCTTTAACAGACCTAACTTCTCCCAGTTTCAGGCAGTGGTGGCCAACTATAATATTTTAGCATTATTGAGTGAACTATTAGTTTACTCAAGTAAAGCCCAAAATACAAATTTCTGCTAGTCTATTGCACACAGAAATACTCTTAAAGCCTCCATCCTCATTGTTGCATGTTTACCTCTCTTGTACTGTACTGAACTAAGAAACTGGGTGTATTTAGTGTTTGATTACCAAGACAATGAAGACAGCCGAAGGTCTGGCTTAACGCATCTTTATTGCATGATGGTCAGGGGGAACATGTGGTAATGGCGGACGTACAGCTCAATATATACGGTGGCTATACATTTGAATGTGGCTCCTCGATAGCCCATTGGCTACTGTCTGCATGACGTCACTCTCCGTCACGCCCTTCTTGTCCAGGTGAGGTAGTGGCGGGAATCTTCCCGCGGCTGTAGGTATTTGGGGAATTGGAACCATGTGAGCTGGGCGCTCGCTATTGCCCCTAGCAGTCACTAGCTCGCGTCCTCATACGGAAGGTTACAGTGTTACAGCTGGTGATTGTTATATCCACTCATTCGAGTGTTACATTACTTAAAGGCACAATACTCCAAACACAACAGTGTAGTTCTGCAGGAGGGATGTATCTTAAATCTCTCCTGCCACTATCCAAGGGTAACTATAATATCCACTCTCTCTGCATTTTGTTCAACCATACAATTGATTAACCATTCACAGTAAAGGAAAATCTGTGAATTGCAGGATACTTTATGCTGAACAGAAGAATAATTTCATGCTGTTCTGTGTAAAGCAATGTGTGTTCTAAATACAAATATTTGAGAAGTTTGTCCAATGGCCTTTTAAAGAAAGCTGCTTCTACATCACAGCTAACATCAGTATATCTAGCTGTGATACTATGCTTCCAAAAAGCAATGTCAAAAGCACAAAAATTTAGTTGAGGGGGAAGACATAATATAGGGGAAATGAAACCACTCACGCAAAATCTCTAGAAACTGCTAGGTTGGCAGGAGCTGGGACAGACACGGGTGCTTACTCTGTCATGCAGTACTCAGCTCACAAACTGCTGGCCTGCCGACCTTCCAGTTGTCAAGTTCAGTGTCTTAACTGCTAAGTCACAGCAGTCCCTTACTTGGTAAATAGGTACAGGCAAATTGGTAATAAATCAATCTGATATGTGTTCTGTGATTTAGATAGAAGCTTTGCCTTTCCATCATCCCAGGGACACCTTATCTATTTCTGCTTGTTTGATGTGGATATGTGGATCTTAACTTGCCCTTTCAGAGACACAAATTCTTTTCATGTATTCACAGTCCCATTCTAGAAGCTTTATTAACTACATTGCAGGTGTCTGTTTGGCTCAGTGGTTAAGAAGCTTGCCTTGTTAACTGGAAGGATGGCAAGTTGGCAGTTCAAGACCCAGGTACTGCATGACAGATTGAGCACCCGTCTCTGTCCCAGGAGGCTCATTTGGGCGTTCCCTGAGCGGAATTTCTTCTGCAAAAAATCCTTTCAACCTAGAATAATTTCTGACATGAAATTATTATTATTGCTTCTACATAAAAAACCCAAAATACTTAAAATGCGTTAAAATATAACATATCTGAATTCATAACATACTATGCTGGTACATTGCTGTACAGCAGACCCTCGCTTAACGATGTTACTTGGTTCCCCAAGTAGCGTTGCTAGGCATTTTTTTTGCTGTTATACGGGTTTCTATGGAGTTTCCCGCATAACGACATTTTTAGCGTCGTTGTCCAAATAATGACGGTTATTGTAGCATTGTTGTCCAGACAACGACACTAAAAACGTTGTTATGCGGGGAACACGTGGTGCATAACGACGCATTGTTAGGTGAAAATGATGCTATCCGAACGTGCTGTTATGTGAGGGTTAACTGTATATATTTGAAATTATGAAAACTACATGTAGAAGAGTCAAAATAAGAATCTAAATGTAATATCAAAGGTACATGAAATAATATTTATTAATAAAGGCATGGCTGCATTATACAAAAGCATTCAATTTAAACAGAATTTTGAATTTAAATAAAATTATGTCTCTTTAGTATTTAAAAAAATCACTTAAGATATAAAACTTCTTAAAATTCAAAAATCTAAAGTATAAAACATTAATGTTACTTTCCTGTTAGGCTGTGTAACAATGCGGTGCCTTACTCTCTAGTAGGCCCTATTGTTCTTAAGAACATAAGAACAACCTTGCTGGAACAGGCCACAGCCCATCCAGTCCAGCATTCTGTCTCACATAGTGGCTCACCATTTGCTTCAGGTTATTCCCAAGCAGATACCTTCACCTGCTTAGGATTCCCTGGAAATGCCATTGAGAGATATCCTGCCTATCTCTCCAACCCGGAGGTTGTTCTTAGGTATCCATAATTATAGCCATTGATACCTTTGTCCTCCATGAACTTGTCTAATCCTTTCTTGAAGCTGTCAAGACTGACAGCTGTCACCACTTCTTCTGGCAGGGTTCTTCTGAGTTGCAGTTCCCTGGCTGGACAACCCAGGCATCAGATATGTGTCCATTCAGGTAGCATCTAGCCAAGTAATCACTCCAAGTCTCTTCAGACATTTTATAAATGTATTGAAAGCATAGCAAGATTCAGGATACAGGCCAACAAAAGAACAGGAAGCATTTCAAAGCGAGGGAATAAAGCAAACTGGTTTTCTAAGGGATAGCCCACAGGCCCCCTTTCTCTCAAGCTTCTACATCTTGGCATTTTAAAGCACAGCACTCCAGAGAGTGTCTCTGTGTCGGCCTGTGTGTGTGTGTGCGTCTCTCGGTTATATCTCCTCCCACTGGGTCCACTTTTGGCCCGCCCCCTTAGGGATTCCAACCAATGATCTTACAATAAGACATGTTAATCACACATTAAGTTTCATTTCTTCTAAACCATGAGGCTCATATTGTTTGCATACCATTTTCTCTTACCCTGATCTCTGAAATCACCATATTGAATGGGAATAAAGCACAAGGTATACTTTGTTCTGTTACAGGCTGGCCAATCATTGTGTGCCTGTGTAACTGATGTGTATAAATTGCTGCCATTAGGCCTCACTCTTATATCTGATGAAGTGAATTTGATCTATGAAAGCTCACATTTAAATATAGGAGTTAGTCTTTAAGGGGCCACAATATTTTTGTTTTTTTTTCTGTTTTGCTTACTGTTTTTATTTTGGTTACTCTCTGATATGTTTGCACAGACTAACACTGCTACCACGTCAAACATTTCAAACCAAAAAATGTTTGCTAAAAATAAACCCTTGAGCAAAAGATAGTTCATATTTCAGTAAAAGGCACGGGTTCCCAGATAAAGTGAGTGCTTCTGAAAAGCATTTCCAAATGGATTTTCCAAGCACGTTCCAGACTGTGATATCTTTTTACTGAGGACAAATATTTCTGCAATAGTTTGAAGTGTCTTTTGAAGGGACCACCAGGGTGCTGCCCCCTCTACCAGGGACTTGGAAAGGAAGGGTTGCACACACACACACACACACACACACACGGGCCATCTCTTACAGGATAATAAAGGAACAGGAACTCGAAAAAGAAGGGTCCCTTTTCCCTGCCTCTCCTGTTCGTTTACTTTCATGTAAGTGGTTGGGGGGCTGTTCTGTTTGAATACAAATTATGCTGTAACGTTTGTGAACTATTTCAGATCATTATGGTCCTCCATTTTGTCTCCTTCTTCTTGGTCTTGTAAATATTGCGGGAATGCGTTCCTGCCTAAACTATGTAGTTTGTACAGTTTTCACTCCGGTTCGATAACCTCCAAGTTACCCCTTTCCCTTCCTGCCTCTTCCAGCCCAAATGTATCCATTTCTCAGTGTATATAAGGAGCGGTGCTGTGCCACTGTTCTCCATGTTCTAAGTACACAATAAATGGTTTAGCCCTGTTATGACGGCTGCTTCGTGTTTCTGACAGAACATCAAAGGGGCACTAACATTAAAATAAAGGTAAAGGTCACCCTTGCTCGAAAGCCAGTAGTATCCGACTCTAGGGATCATGGGGATAGGAGACCAAGCGAGGCTGGGAAGGATGGCAGCCCAGCCATCCCACTTGAAGCCTCTGCCCAGCGAGGCACACAAAGAGGAAGCCCCATCCAGCGTTGACGCTTACCTTTCCAAGGTGGATGGAGGCGATCCCAACGGCCAGAGACAAGGCGAGAGGAAGGCGCCGATCCTGCTGGTGTCACCACCCTGCTCCCGCCTCCCCTCGAGTAGGCCCTGTGCTGACTTGAACCCAAGCCGAGGGCATGGGCGCGCACCCGCCTGACAGGAGAAGCTGCCCACCTCTCTTGCTGTTGCTGTGCAAGAGTAGGAGCAAAAAGGCCTCATCATCAAAAGGTGTCAATATTTTTTAACCAAATAGCATGCAATTGATCAAACCAAGAGCCGACCCCTTGGTTGAAAAAAATTCCAGCCTGCCCCTTGGTTATAATAATAATAATAATAATAATAATAATAATAATAATAATAATAATAATAATAATAATAATAATAATAATAATAATAATAATAATAATAATAATAATAAATTCTGCCCACGCCCAGGGGCTCACGTTGCTGGGGCATGGTGGGACGCTGCCCACTAGCCCGATACCCCAGCATGGGCCTGGTTTTATCCTTTAAAAAATCCCATTTTAACTGCTCACTTTATTTTGGTTTTTCCAAGTGAACACAATGATAGGTTGACCTGCTAACATCCATTTTGCATTTTTTTTCTTTGTGTGGATTATTTCATTTTTTTATTTGAGGACCTAGGCAGATATTAGTGATAAACCACCATAATGTCACTGGTATACAAAGAGTTGTTCCGAATATATGAGTGACGTTCTGGAATACATTACAGTATGTTTATGTGGCAATTACTTCCCTGAAATAAGTCCTGCTTTTTTGTGATATTAATGGGTTGATACTTTTAGTATTAGGTCATAGGTGATTTCTAACGCTAGGTCCTAGATAGTTTGGGCTAAAGTTATTTTACTTCCTTTAATGAAATCCTAACAGTTAACTGAGTTTTCAGTTTATTTTTGGAAGTTCTTAGGAGTTCCTTGACAACACAGCTAAGAGTTGATAAATTGCATCTTTTAAAAAAAAAGTATTGATTTGTTCTTTGAAAATTCTAGGTCAGGCTTGCTACCATAGGTCATCAGCAAGTGAACAGGATGTATCTATATGTTTGTTATCTCTTTGCCAAAATGTTCATCTGAGAATTCAAGCTGCATTGGATGAAGGTTATGCCAACCTCTTATATTCTTTTGGACTTTAAACTATAGTACTTGGATCCCACAATTATTCAAGCAGCATAAAAGATCATTGGTCAAAAGTGAAATCAATGACTCAATGCATTGTTAATGTAGACTAAAGGTAAATGTAGTGAGAACAACGACACATGATAATTTAATATACTTGCAGTGCATATACCATACATATACTTCCTCTACCTGTGTATAAAAAAGTTAACCTATAAGATTGTAGTCTAAATCTCTTAGCCAAGATCCTGTTTGAGTTATTATTCCATAATTTTCTAAAACATAGATATAAGACAAACTTGTGCATGAAAATGCATCCTACCATGGTAATCACCTTTACTGTGGTGCCTAGTCAAAAAAGGTTTAGGAACAATGAGACACACAAACATAACAAACTGCCCTTAACTGTTCCAAATCTCCATAACACTCTGGCTTCAGGCCTTGGAACTTCTTTGATCGTCCATGCTGGGATGGGTCATCTCAGTGGGATGAAGGTCCATTTTTCAAATTTGCAGGTAACCCAAAAACTGTCCTGTTGTAGATGGGTCTGATGGGGAAGGGTGTGGTCAGAGGCTAGTAGAATATGTAAATGGTTAATTTTTTTAAAAAAAATGTTATCGTGATGCTCTATGAAGGTTCCTACAATAGGATCTTTGGGAACAGAAAAGGTGATTTAACTAAAAAAAGAGTTTTCAAAACTGAAAAAGACCTCATTATAATCTCTAGTAGCCAATATACTGGTAGCCCCATGTTATTTATTTATTCATCCATCCATCTCAGACATCCAATTACAGTAGAACCTCGGTTAACAAACAGCTTGGTTAACACAAAAATCACATCACAAAAGGAAATCCATAGAAAATAGTGGCTCAGTTTAAGGAATTTTTTTTTGGAATGGATTAATTGGTTTTCAGTGCATTCTTATGGGAAACCACATCTTGTTTAACATATTTTGGTTTTCAATGCATTCCTATGGGAAATTGCATGCAATGCATTCCTATGGGAAATTGCATGCAATGCATTCCTATAGGAAATTCGGTTTAAGTAATTTTTGCTTTAAGAAACATCCTAGGGAATGCATTAATTATGTTTACTGAGGTTTTACTGTATACCTTTATTAACTAGATGGTTAAACGAGATGTATTTGTTTGTTTGTTTTTACCATTAAGAAGAACAAGATAATTATTATATAATGAATACAGTTTAGGAGGGGAAATGTCCAATCGAAATTTTATAATTCAGTCTTTCAGTTTTATGTGTTAGATCAGGGATAGGCAGCCTATCGCCAAATATGGTGAGGCAAATAATCTGGCCCACGCCCTAGCTCCAGCTGCCATTGCCATTGGAATTAGCCACGGAAGCGTATGGCAGCTGTAAATAGTGGGAGGACGACCAGACCGGCCCCCTCAAATGTCTGAGGCAGCATGACCAAGCCCCTGACTTTAAAAGGTTGGCAATTCAATTCAATTCAATTTATTCAATTTATATCCCGCCCTACTCAACACATGGCCGACTCAGGGCGGCTAACAACATATAAATGACCCCAGGGCAACACAAGGGGTTTACATATAAGATACAAGATACAATGTTCAAAATACAATAATAAATACAATGTTTCAAGTAAATAAAATGACACAAATCACAAGATAAAGCAAAACAATCCACAAAATACAAAATATCAGCACCACATCAGAATAGAAAACAATTCTACCAAAACCTCCCACAAAAAAACCCCTGCTTTCAGAGTCTTATGAAGGGGAGGACAGGGCCCAGAAACGCTGACCGATGGCGTGGCCAGCGGGCCTCTTCGCCCCCACCGGGGCCGAGCGCAGCGGCGGTGGTTCGCCCGGCAGGCCCCCTCCCCTTTTAAGTCCTGGCGAGGGGGAGGGCGGGGCCCGGAACGCTGGCCGATGGCATGGCCAGCGGGCCTCTTCGCCCCCACCAGGGCCGAGCGCAGCGGCAGTGGTTCGCCCGGCAGGCCCCCTCGCCTTTTAAGTCCTGGCGAGGGGGAGGGCGGGGCCCGGAATGCTGGCCGATGGCATGGCCAGCGGGCCTCTTCGTCCCCACCAGGGCCGAGCGCAGCGGCGGTGGTTCGCCCAGCAGGCCCCCTCGCCTTTTAAGTCCTGGCGAGGGGAGGGTGGGGCCCGGAACGCTGGCCAATGGCATGGCCAGCGGGCCTCTTCGCCCCCACCGGGGCCGAGCGCACCGGGGCAACCTGTTAGACCTTATAGTTGTATTTTAATTTCCCTCGAAACAGCGTTCCGTGCACTCCAGTGTTGAGGCATGCCTGCCATATGTCCACGGATACATATGCAGACACATACAGCACTGGCTCTTTGGCTATAAACAGAGATGAGCACTGAACCCTAGAGTCAGATACAACTGGCTTTTGAGCAAGGGTGATACTTACTGAATGACTGCTTGGTTGTTATCTAAATAGTCTAATAAATTATTTCTTTTGCAGGCATGCTTGCTGCTCTAGAGTTAGTGAGAATCTCATCTTTGCTCTGGGCAACTCTGTCTGGAATTACTCCGCACGTTGTGTTGAGGCCATCACCAGTCTGATCAAATACTGTGGTTGCTAGATACAATTCACTAAAGCATGAAAATCAATACAAGGAAACTCTGGAGCTCAATATGATAACTAGTCACTTTGCATATTGAGTTTGGTCTTATTCCCCCACAAAATGAGCGGAGGAGGAACCATTCTGATTCCCAATGGTCATGGAGGCAGAAGAGGCCATGCCAGCTGTGAAGGCACACCTTGTCAATATCCTCAAGGCTGCAGCAGTTCATTGCAGTCCCGGTGTCAAATCCTGCATGTCTCATTTCATACGTGCTGCAGGAGATGGCTCCATGATCATAGTGTGTGGGTCACTTCATGGCAAGCTGGAATCCACCTTAAACAATTTCATGCCAGTGTCATTTTTCCTGTTTGCCATTCTTTCATCCATCAACTGTGAAAATGATTTTCAGGGGGCGGGAGGGATATATACTTGGACATGAGTAGCAGCCGACGACAATTATCCCCCACATCAGAGTCATAGATTTAATTCGATTAACAATTGGAAGCCCTCAGCTAAGAAAGGAAGAAGTCTCCCTTGTGACTTCCATACCCTCCCACCTCTTAATGCAAAAAAAGCAGGTAAACCAAGTGCAAGAATCAGAAATCAAAATGGCTTTCTGCATTAATGTTAAGACACATTATAGTTACTGTTACTAGATCCATTGATGAAACACTTTTTCCGCGTTCGTGGGGCACTTGCCCCACTGGCGCCTTTCACAACCCTGCAGTAACCTCCGGGCCAGGTTCGGCAAGTGCAGGAGGGTCAGTTTGGCATAGGATGGACGGGTGCAGAAACGTATAGCAAGTTCCAACGGTTAACCCTTGAATTTATAGGTATAGATTATTAAATTTTGATTCACTTGCCATTAATAATATGATAGAAGAACGGAAAAATATCTCATTTTGTTATAGTCAACACAAGCCCTTTCTCTTTCTGATTCTATGATAAAAACAAGGGTAACTGTCAACTATTCGGATGCTACATCTAATGGGCCATATCAAATCTATGTAGGCAAAATCATATTTGTGTATTCATATGTTTATAAATTGAGATTGGTTAATCTGAAACTAATCCAATGTAGGAATCCATTCAGTTTACACCAAGGAATAATTCTGACCTAAGATTATGCACTGAACAGGCATTTTGAATTGCGAAAAAGAGGAAGAATCTGGTGACTTTTAATCCAACAAAGCCAAATATGGTGACTTAATGTAATGGATTCTAATTGGTGTAAGATGCACTCACCATAATTTTAGTTTATTTTCATCATTCCTGTAACCAGCAGATCATTGTACCATTACACAGGATCAGTATCCACTAACTTTAACAAAGCCATCATCCTTTATGAAGCCTTTTCAGTCCAGATGGATAAGCCATGACATTCAAAGATGGGTAAGCAACAAGAAGTGTAGCTTGGTGTTGGGGAGGTGAAGGAAGAGATGCAACTCCTTTGAACAGGTTTTTACATAATGTTTTAAGGAAGTATTTTCCAGCCTACAACTGAATTGTGGGGCTTCTTATTAGAGGCATTTTAAAATTGCCTGCCTCCGCCACTAAAGTTCCCAAGACTCAGTGCTGGGTATCAACCGGTCCGCCCCGGTCTGAGCGGACCGGTAGTAGACCTGGCTGGCCACGCCCCCTCCCCACCCCACTCCACCCACCTCTTCCCGGGAGAGCGGGCGATGGCATCGGCTCTTCCTCCTTCTCCTCCAGAGTGACTGCTGCTGCCTCCTTAATAGGCTGCGGGTGCCGCTCGGGTGGTGGTGGAGGTGGTGGCGTGTATGTGTCTGGGGGAAGGGGCGAGGGACCTGACATTGTGCCACCCAGAGCAGCTCTCCTGCCCCTGCCACCGCTCCCCTTGCCTCCTTCTAGCAGCAGCAGCAGCAGCAACTTTCGCGATGCCTGGACCTAGTCCTGCAGGAACACAGGATGACTGTCTGGGCATTGCGAGATTTGCCGTACTTGCACCATGCTGCCTGGACACCCTGATACTGCCAGGGGAAGGAAGAGCTAGTCCAGGCGCCGCTGGTCTAGGTGGCGCAGCGCAAGCTCTTCCCTAAGTTCCCTTCCCCCAAGAGGGAACTTAACTTAGGGAAGAGCTTGTGCCATGCCGCCTGGACCAGCAGCGCCTGGACTAGCTCTTCCCTTCCCCTGGCGTTAGCAGGGTGTCCAGGCAGCATGGCGCAATCAGGGCAACTCTCGCAATGCCCAGAGTCAGACAGACATCCTGCAGGAAGTTCTCTTCCTGCAGGACTAGGTCCAGGCATTGTGAAAGTTGTGCTGCTGCTGCTGCTGCTAGAAGGAGGCAAGGAGCGGTGGCGGGGGTGGGTGAGCTGCTCTGGGTGGCGTGATGTCAGCTCCCCCTCCTCTTTCCCCAGGCATGCACACACTGCAAACAGATCAGGAGGTAAAACAAAACAAAAACACAAAAATGTGGCACCTTAAAGACTCACTGCCACCCCCCCTGGGAAATCCCTTTAGCCTCGGCTCCCCTCTACACACACACACACACACACACACACACACACACACTTCTCCTCCTCCAGAGCCGTTGCTGCTAGCTGCTGCCTCCTTAATAGGCACGGGCGCCGCTCGGGTGGTGGAGGAGGTGGCAGCGTGTGTGCACCTGGTGAAGGGGAGGGGGAGCTGATGTGACGCCACCCAGAGCAGCTCACCTGCCCCCGCCACTGCTCCTTGCCTCCATCTAGCAGCAGCAGCAGCAGCAGCACAACTTCCGTGATGCCTGGACCTAGTCCTGCAGGAAGAGAACTTCCTGCAGGATGTCTGTCTGACTCTGGGCATTGCGAGAATTGCCCTGCTTGCGCCATGCTGCCTGGACAAAACTGATAACTTTTATAACTCCATCCAAATGCACAAATTTCTGTATCTGCCTAGTTAACTCCAACATTCAAATTGAACTACAACTTGTTGGCTCACTCTTTACCTGCAAAGAGAAAATCTTCCATCACCCAAGATCTTTTCTATCCTCTGTGTGATCTCAAATAGAAATGCCAGTGATGCCAAATGTATTTCATCAGGCCTTGAAAACTTAAATGCTGATTTCCCAATCAATATCAATAAAACAGAGATGTGGGTTTGTATCTGCTCCAAAGGAACCCACACCCCTAGACAAATCTTGCCGAACGTTTGCACATACATACCTTGGGCTTGCGATATGAGCACTGTGGGGGTCTCAAAACCCATTTGGGGGTTTATGCCCCCTAAAGTGGGATGCAAAGGGGACACCCCCACCAGCTGGAGAAGCAGCAGCAAAACAGCAGTACTGCGCACGTGCAGCACAGCCAAGCCAGCGGCTTGTATTTTCTGACAGGAGATGCCACCACTAAAGAAAGCTGTGGATGTGATTAGTGGCTACAGCTTTCTTCAGTGGTGTGGTCTCCGGCCCGTAAACATACAGTTCTGTCAAGCTGCGGCCTCCTTTCACTGACCAAAGAAGGCCATTGCTTGACAGAACTTAACGTTTATGGGCCAGGTATGCCGCTGGGTGGAAAAGTAAGGTGGAAAAATAAGGCTGGATAATTAGCTAGTTTTCTATATATCTCATCATAAAAGCTATATTATCAGTGGCAGTGGCTGCTACTTGTATCCAAGCATACATTTTCCCCGGAAGTCATTTTCTCAGTTGACGGATGTATATATGGTGACTCAATAAACCAATCCTGGCATGAAACATGTGGCCACACACATTACATTGAATAGATAGCGGTGGGCATAGTTGAGTTTGACAAAGCTTCTGTGCTTGTTGCTTAGCCTCTTCATGTCTGCGGAGTTCTCCTTTGAAGTGATCGGTAGCAACAGAGATGGTTCAGTACCAAAGTGGGTGACCTATGGCTGCTGCCTCCCAGGTTTGCGGGTTTATTCCTGACACCTTTGTGGCTTGTTTCAGCTGGTCCTTATAACACTTCAAAGGAGTTCCATGAGGTCTTATACTGGAGCTAAGTTCCCCATAAATAATTTGACAAGGAAACCTGGAACCGTCCATATGGCAGACATGCCCTATCCATCTAAAACTATGGCCGATGATGGAAGCTTCCATGCTATTTACATGTGCCTTCTCTAGAACTGCAATGTTGGTGACATAGTCATCCCATTTGATGTTCAATATGGACCTTAGCTTCTGTTGGTGAAAACGCTCAAGCTTTTTGATGTCTTGGCGATAAAGAGTCCATGTTTCACAGCTATACAATAATGTTGAGGTAACAACAGCTTGGTATACCATACATGAGCTTTTATGAACTGTTAAATCTTTGTTCGTGAAGACCTAGTGTGATAGACGACCAAAGGCAGAATGGGCAGCAGCGATTCTCTTCATCACATCCTGCTCACAGGTGCAGTTTTTAGACAGGATGCTAACAAGGTAAGAAAAATGGTCAACCTATTCCAGTGTCGAATCTGAGATGGTAATACTGAACTCTGGACAGGCTGTCCTTGGGGAAGGTTGTGCAAGTACAGTAAAACCTCACATAAAGAGTGTCTCGCTTAGAGAATAACTCGCTTAAAAAGAAGAATTTTCTCTGAATAGTCGTCTCGCCTAACAACTAAAACCCACCAAAAACTCGCTTAACAACTAAATTGGGGTTCACAATCCCCTCTGCCAGAAGTCATAATTGGTCACTTACAATGGTGTTTTGCTTAAAGAGCAAGCTCGCTTACAGAGCAATCCTGTGGAACGCATTATGCTCTTTAAGTGAGGTACCACTGTACCTTGGTTTTCTGAGCATTTATGGTGAGGCCAAAACAATCACATGCATTTTTGCAACAGTTGACTGACTGTTGCAGCTCCTCTGGTGTGAGAACAGGCGATGCTATATTAAGAGGAAATGGAAAGGAAAAGTGGTTAAACTGCATTGGAAATGCATTAATTATTTTTCCCTCCAATGTAGATGTATTCGGCATGACACTTATCATGTCAGAAGCACGCAAAGGCTTTCTGGATTGAAAGGATTTTTGCTGGAGGAACTCTGCTCAGGGGACGCCCAAATGAGACTCCTTTCATGTCCCCAAGATATTTTCCCACCAAAGTGGTCCCTATTTATCTACTTGCAATTTCTTGCTTTCGAACTGCTAGGTTAGCAGGAGCTGGGACAGAGACGGGCAGTCATTCTGTCATGCAGTACTCGGGTCTTGAACTGCCGACCTTCCAGCTAACAAGATGAGCTTCTTAACCACTGAGCCACCACATTACACTGCAACTTTATTTTAACCTAAAGCTGGGTTACAGGATTTAGAATCTCACAGAAATAAATGTTCAATAATTTTATATATGTACTGTCTAATATTTTTACCAGTATAGATCATGTCATTGAATGCTTAATCATCTTAGGTGTCTAAAAACTTGGACAATCTCTGCTGTTCATCCTAAACCACATTTCTATTTTGGTTTCATTTGCTGCCTTATTATTATATAATGGAAATCTTATCATCATTCAATCTTTGTTCCTGTTCCTGCGAACCTTACCTTACTCTGAACATCTAGAAAGAATGCTCGTCAGCAGTTCCTCCTTAAGAAAAGTGACCATGGCTTTGCTTGCTATTGTATGTTTGTTGTTGTTGCTACCTTGTGACTGCCCAGAAAGTGCACTAAGTGCTATGGAGAAGTACAGTATATAAGTGTAAATGCTATTGCTATTGAGGAAAAAGAGGAGGAGGATGATAATGACGGCTATAACAACAAGTGCAAAAATAACAACTTTCACAAAAAAGACAAGCAAATGAAACAGAACAGGGAGAGTTTAGGTAAAGGTGAAGGATTCCCTTGCTCTAAAGCCAGTCATATCCGACTCTAGGGTTCAGTGCTCATCTCTGTTTCAAAGCTGAAGATCCAGTGCTGTCTACTTCTGCAGACATTTCCATGGTCATGTGGCAGGCATGACTAGACACCGGAATGCATGGAACACTGTTTACCTTCCCACTGAAGTGGTCCCTATTTATCTACTTGTAATTTCTTGCTTTTGAACTGCTAGGTTGGCAGGAGCTGGGACAAAGACGGAAGCTCATTCCGTCCTGTAATACTCAGGAATCGAACTGCTGACCTCCCGCCTTCCAGTCAGCGTCTTAGCCACTTAAGCCACTGCAGTTTAGACAGGGATAAACAGGCAAATGATAGACTTTCATCATCATTGAAATTTGCAAATGCTTAGGCTTAGTTGAAGATATAATAGGTAGGATTTACATATTGTAAACTGAGTAAAGACTTCATGGAAAGGGTAAATTTTTGAAGAGCAATTTGAATGAAGTAGCACTATGCAGGTATTCTAGGAGCTAGTGACAAACATATAGGGGAACATGAGGGAAAGTCCTGAGTCTTTTAAAGGAAAGGGAAAAGTGGAGAGTGAGCTAGTTCACAATTGGCCTCAGAGAAACTCATTCTGGATCTGGAGACAGACAGAAAACCATTATCCCTCTCTGGACTAATTCATGTATTCAAGTGGGAAGTTATCAACCATTTCTCTGCCTGCCACTCTTTGCTACAAATTGTCCCATTCTCTGGAGTCAAAATGCATATTTACATTTTGGTGTCTTGCAAGGAAGACAAAGAAGGAGCCGCAAGTAGGGCTAAACACAACTTTATTGCATGATGGTCAGGGTGAACATGAGGTAATGGCGGACAAAACAGCTCTATTTATAGTACACTGTACATTTGAATATCCCGGGTGGTAGCTCATTGGCTATTGTCCGCGTGACGTCATAGATCGTCATGCCCATCTTCTCCAGGTGTGGTGTGGCGGGAAGGTTTCCCGCTCTTCAGGTATTCGGGGAATCTGTACCATGTGAGCCGGATGCTCGCTACTGCCACCTGTGGCCACTTAGCTCACACCCTTATACAGCTTGCTACAATGTGTCTTTGATTAGATACAATTGGATACATTGACTGGTTACATTCTGTTACAGGGAACCTTGCAACATTCATTCAATACATAACACCCCTCCCCCCTAGGTGAGGACGAAGTCCTTCAGCCATTGAGGCTTTCCACATGTTCGCTTTGGGCGAGTGGTGGCCGCACTTGGGGCCGGAGTCCCTGCACGCTCCTGACTACTCATCCTGCAATGGGAGAGTATAACTCGTTAGCGATTGGCTGCAAGTTCTGAGCCGGGGATTGGGGAGGTCTAGGTGTGGGAGTAAACTCCTGGAATGTGAAGCCAGGGGCTCCAGGGACTAAAGAAAAACCCCGCTCTTCGCTTGGACGGGTGGGGGACCACTCTGAAAAATCTCCCCAATTTCCTAACTCAAAGTCTAAAGGCTCCTCAAAATCCACCTCTTCCAAATTGTTCCTCTTGCCCGGGGGGTCGAAAGGATGCGGGTTTGTGTCATTTCCCTCCCCCCTGTGGTCTGTGTCTCTCCCTTGGGATAAGCGAGTGGGGGAGAACCCTAACGCTGAATGCTCTGCTTGGTCACTCAAGTCTTGCCTTCCTACTATCCTACCCCTGAGCTGGTCGGCATGCCTCTTCCAGAGGAGTCCTGTGCTAGTCTCGACATTGTAGGAGACTGGCCCCATTTGCCCGACCACTACTCCAGGCACCCAGTTGGGTCCACCGGCCATGTAATTACGGCAATGCACTGCCTCGCCGATCTTGAAACTCTTGGTGCCCCCCCCGTTTCTATATTTCTACCCATGTCCTCCACCCTGGTTGGGTCTAACCTCGAGAGGATCGTAGTGGGTTTCCTCTGAATAAGGAGTTTGGCGGGCGACAGACCCGACACTAAGGGGGTTACACAATACCTTATTAGGAATTGGCACAGTTGCAAGTTCAATTCCCCAGGGCCCATCCTACGCAGTGCATCCTTAGTTGTTCGCACCAGGCATTCCGCTTGACCATTTGTAGCGGGGTGAAAAGGGGCCGCAGTTATGTGGCGAATTTTGTTAATCTCTATGAAACCCTGGAACTCCGCTGACGTGAAAGTTGTGGCGTTGTCGCTCACAAGTATGTCAGGTAACCCGAAGCAGCTGAATACCTTCCGTAATTGTTTAATCGTCGCAGCTGATGATGTACTGGCCATCGGGATTACCTCCAACCATTTGGAGTAAGCGTCCACTATTATAAGGAAAAGGTTGACCCTGAAGGGGCCCATGAAATCTACGTGCAGACATGACCACGGTCCCAGGGCTGTGTCCCATTCTCTGTGTGGAAGTCGGGACTCCTCGGGCCGGGTACTCTGGCAGCTCTCGCAAGTGCCAATCATGTGTTCTATATCTGCATCCAATTTGGGCCACCAGACGTATCTTCTAGCTACTGCTTTGGAGTGCACGATCCCTGGGTGGCTGATATGCAGCATCTTAAGCACCCGAGACCTCAGAACTTCGGGGATTATTACCCGCTCCCCCCCCCAGAGTAGGCAGCCCCTTTTTAAGGAGAGTTCATCTCTCTGCCTACCATAAACCTTGAATTCCTCTGTGGGGGAGGTAGCCAGCCACCCTTTTTGTACCCATGAACTGACTAGGGCCAATGACTTGTCTTTCGCCGTAGCCTTGGCGATCTCCGCTGGCAGTATCGGGGGCGACTCTAGGGCCTCGATCAGGAGCACCTGGTGGTCCTGCTCTACCTCGCACTCTGGGTCCCCTGCCTGTGGGAGGGGTGACCTGGAAAGAGCGTCGGCATGGCTGATCTCCTTGCCGGGATGGTAGGTTAATGCATACTGGTACGCGTTGAGGAAAATGGCCCATCGCAGCATCCTTGGGGACAAGATCTGCAGGGTTGGCTTGTCTGTGGTAAAAATCCCTAGCAGGGGCTTGTGGTCGGTCATGACTGTGAATGGTCTGCCATAAAAGAAGTCATGGAACTTTTTGGTTCCTGCGACAATTGCCAGGGCTTCCCTATCTGTTTGAGCATAGTTGCGCTCTGCCTTGGACAGGGATCTTGAATAGAACGCCACCGGGGCTTCTCGCCCGCTCTCTAGCACATGGCAGAGGACTGCCCCCACCCCCACCAGTGAGGTATCACAGACTAACACAACGGGTTTCTTGGGATTGAAGTGGGTCAAGACAGCCTCGGAGGACAGAAGCTGCTTGAGCCCTCGGAATGCCCATTCCTGGCTGTCCCCCCACTGCCAATGCACATCTTTCTTGAGTAGTTTATGCAGCGGCTCCGCTACCGATGCCTTTCCCAGCAGGAAAGAGTAGTAAAAATTTAGGAGTCCTAGGAAGGACTGTAGCTCGGCCTTGGTGGTGGGGCGAGGGGCATCCTGCACTGCCAACACCTTTGACTCTGCTGGTTTGATTCCCTCAGGGGTTATCCGGAAACCCAGAAACTCTACCTCTTCAGTAAAAAACACACACTTATCCTTTCTCAACCTGAGCCCCACTTTCTCGAACACGGTTAGAACTCGGTCTAACCTCTTAACCAATTCCTGTTTCCCTCTCGCAATTATCAAAACGTCGTCAAAGTAAGGGAAAACACCTGGGAGCCCTTTCAACAATCTTTCCACAAGGGACTGAAAAATTCCTGGAGCCTAATTTACGCCGAATTGGAGGTGCGTCACTTTAAAGGCTCCCTTATGAGTAACAATGGTTTGAGCGGCGGCTGCAGCTGGGGTCACTGTTAATTGTTGGTATGCCTGCGCTAAATCTAGCTTGGCGAAACACCTCCCCCCGTGCAAGGTTGCTAACAGGTGACTTACTTCCAGCACCGGGTACGCATTTGGGCGAATTGCCTTGTTAATCGTGCACTTGTAGTCAGCGCAGATTCTGACCTCCCCGTTAGCCTTAAGCGCTGTAACAATGGGGGTTTCCCACTCGGCGGAGTCCACCAGTACCAAAATCCCCTGACCCACCAGTTTGTCCAGTTCAATCTTAATTTTGTCCTTTAGTGTGAAAGGCACTCTCCTTGGCTTCAGTCTGATGGGTCAGATGTCGGGATCCATGTCGAACGAAACTGGTAGCCCCTTGAACTTTCCTAGCCCCTTCTCGAAGACAGCAGGGTGTGCGTTACACACCTCCGTGATCGGGTCAGCCTGCACGGCATGTATGCCTCCAATGAAAACCCCCAGAGGGCCAAACCACTGTGTACCCAGGAGGCAGCAGGACCCTTCCTTTAAGACTACTAGGGGCAGCTGTGCGGAGCACCTCTTGAACTTCACCTTGAACTCTCCCACCCCCAACACTGGGATACTCTTGCCCTGAACATCCCGCAAGTTAGTCTTTAGGGCCTTCAGTTTGGGGCGTGACTTGGGGGGAATGCGCAAAAATTCCCGGTGGGAGATGATGGAGTACGACGACCCCAAGTCAATCTCCATCCTTACTGGGACCCCTTGTATCACTACCTCAACAAAGAAACAGGGGTGCCTCAAAGGCACACTGTGAACCGCCTGGTCGTGGTTGTCGGGAACTCGTCGAGACATGCGGTGCTCCTGAGGCTCGTCGTCGTCAAAGATTCTGCCGACCCCGTCTGCCTTCCATTGGGGCCGTTCCACCTGGCCCTTGCCATCGTCTCGGCACCGCCTGCAGACCTTTGCGATGTGCCCGTGCCACCCACAGTTGTGGCACTCCACCTTCCAAAATGGGCATCGGCTCCGGTCGTGGGATGCCCTGCATCTGTTGCAGCGGCGGTCCTCTCCGGCGCGGTCTCGAACCTCGGGCCTCCTCTGCCCCCGCTGCACGTCATCATCCTTACTGAAGTCGGAGGCGGACGTGGTGGACTCGGAGGGCCCCTGCTCTCCATGGGAGGAACAGCTGTGGACTGGGACCGCTGGCGGGGGCCCCCAACCGCGGCGGCCCTGGCCCGGCACACCCGTTCGCCATGTTGCACTGACTTGCCGGCTTGGGCGATGCGCACGACATGCTCGAAGGAGATGCTCTCGTCCTTGGCCAGTAGCTTTTTCCTGGCCCCCTCATCTCGCAGGCCCAGCAGGAGCCTGTCTTGCAGCGCCTCGCTCAGGGACGCTCCCCACTGGCAAGGCATGGCAGCCACCCTCAGGGCTGCCACGAAGTTGGCCATGGACTCACCGGCCCACTGGCACCGCTGCTGAAAGGCCAGCCTTGCTGGAAATACCGACACTTTCGGGCGAAAGTGCTTCCTCAGCTGGGCGAAGATCTTGTTTGGGGGTACCTCCCTGAGCGGCCTCGGCATCAGGAGGTTCATTGCCAGTTCTAGTGTTTCCAGGCTGCACTGGGCCAGCAGGAATGCCCGGAGCTGCGCTTCCTCCTTGATGCCCTCGAGGTCCATTGCATATAGGAACTGCTGTTCGTAGAGTTCCCATTTCTCTGGCTTCATGGTGTCGAAGGGCGCGATGTTCCCTTTTTGGGACGCCATCCCACCTTCGTCACCAATTTGGTGTCTTGCAAGGAAGACAAAGAAGGAGCCGCAAGTAGGGCTAAACACAACTTTATTGCATGATGGTCAGGGTGAACATGAGGTAATGGCGGACAAAACAGCTCTATTTATAGTACACTGTACATTTGAATATCCCGGGTGGTAACTCATTGGCTACTGTCTGCATGATGTCATAGATCGTCATGCCCATCTTCTCCAGGTGTGGTGTGGCAGGAAGGTTTCCCGCTCTTCAGGTATTCGGGGAATCTGTACCATGTGAGCCGGATGCTCGCTACTGCCACCTGTGGCCACTTAGCTCGCATCCTTATACAGCTTGCTACAATGTGTCTTTGATTAGATACAATTAGATACATTGACTGGTTACATTCTGTTACAGGGAACCTTGCAACATTCATTCAATACATAACATACATCAACACACATATTAACATCACTGCCTCCAGATTATTTTAGTCAAGGGAGACTAACTAAACCCAACCTTCCAATAATACAGCATTATCAATAATTATGGAACAGTACTGGGATATAATGGTGAAAAACCATGTTAATATTTTTTTTTACTACTGGGAACTCCTTTGAAACAGGTCTGCAATAAAAAGCAACATTGTACAATTTCTTATTCTGTCAACATGTATTTCTGAAACCAAAAGATGTACCAAATCTGACCAAAAAAACCCCAAAAGATCCTACATTCAGCAATTAATTCATAAATGGATTCCCTCTCAGAAGATGCAGGATGCCTACTAACTTTGTAAATGAATTGACAGAGAATATGCCTACCAAAAACTGTTCACCAAATTAAACCTCCATATTCAGAAACATTACCTATTAGCCATTTGTTGGACAGAAAAAGGTTAGGACATACGAATTCCCTTTATCCCCTGCTTTTATTTTCCAAAGCATCAGGTGGGGGAAAGGTAATGGATTCAAGGACTGCTCCTCCCCAATGAGGCTGTTCCTATTGTTATGTACTCTCTGATCTCAGTTCTCCAAGTGGAATGAATTCTAAGGCTGGAAGCATTTTACCTGAGGCTTGGTTACCTGAAAGCCAGGGCACTATAGGTTTATGGGACTTTGTCATGTATGGTTTATTTACACCCATGTACATATTGACATAAGTGTGGTTTCATTATCCCTCTTTTGACTAAGCTCCAGTATTACTGTGAAGAATCACAGGCCTATAAGGAAGACCTGTAATGCCATTTAGTCCAAACCTTTAGTCCATAACAATATGCTGCAATGTCTTTTTTAGTAAGCTAAATAAAACACCACAAATTAAACCGTTCTAAATGAATTTGCATTGTTCCTTTGTGTTACAACCTTTATCAAACTTAAGAATTTGAGCATCCTGACTCATAATTTTGACTCATGCTTGGAATTGTTAATGCTTCACAATTCAAGATGACACATACCATTGACTTTTGTATGTTCTATCATGGTAAAATAAATCCTTCTGAAAAACTTATAATTACAGTATATTACACTTTTCATACACAGAAAGAGGGGCTTGTTGAGAATATACAATAGAAGCACTGGCCAGCAAATAAATAATAACATTTATTCCCTTTACCTAGTAGCAGGTGAAAGATGACTACCCACATCTTTTAACTTGACTAAATATTATTGAGAAGGGATCTGCAGAAAATTAATATAAGAACAGGAATTCATGCATTAAGATTCAAACACCAGGATTCATTAGAAAGGGAATCATACAATTTATATCATGGTGCATATGCAAGTGTAAATAATCAATAAAATTCTGACCAACAGATCTGATACACTACTTCAACAAAATGGGGAAATCAGTTCAGGACCTGTTGACAGTTGTCTGCTCCAAATAGCAATGCAAGAGCAAGAAAAAATGTCAGGAGAAACTTTCAAGTTTGCTAATAAGTAGAAAGGAAGGTGCATGGAGAAGTGGATAAAATGTTACTATGGTCTCCATGCACTTTCCAGGAACATTTAGGGAGTGCCAAATGCCTTTTCCCCTTGCTCGAAAACCAGTTGTATCCGACTCTAGGGTGCAGTGCTCATCTCTGTTTCAAAGTCGAAGAGCCAGCGCTGTCTGCTGCTGCAGATGTTTTCGTGGTCATGTGGCAGGCATGACTAGACACTGAAGCGCATGGAATGCTGTTACCTTCCCACCGAAGTGGTCCCTATTTATCTACTTGCAATTTCTTGCTTTTGAACTGCTAGGTTGGCAGGAGCTAGGACAGAGATGGGAGCTCGTTCTGTCCTGCAGTACTCGGGAATCGAACTGCTGACCTTCCACCTTCCAGTCAGCATCTTAGGCACTTGAGCCACTGCAGTCCCTGCCGGCCTTTAGGAAAGCATATTTACTTTTAGATGTATAGGTAAAGGTAAAGGTCGCCCTTGCTCAAAAACCAGTCATATCCGACTCTAGGGTTCAGTGCTCCTGACCTGCCATCCTTCCAGTTGTCAAGTTCAGCATCTTAACCACTAAGCCACCACAGTCCCTTTTAGATATATACTCTCTAACAAACAGAAAAAGGAGATAGTTGAGGTGTTTTGCTTTAATACTTCTGTTTCTTAGTCACTCTGATATAGCTAGTAGGATAGCTGAGTGGCTTAGGGAATTTGATTCCCCACTGCGCCTAGGAGAAGAGTCAGTTTGTGTAGCTATGCGCAAGCTACACAGTTCCAGGAGAAGGGAATGGTAAACCACTTTTCTATCTTTAAAACCCTGTAAAGGCTCACCATATCCGACTCTAGGATGCGATGCGATGCTCTGTTTAGAACCAAAGAGCCAACAATGTCTGTGTCTGAAATGAGGCAGGCATGACTTGACACCAGAGTGCATGGAATACTGTTTACCTTCCCACCAAAGTGGTACCTCTTTATCTACTTGCAATTTCTTGCTTTTGAACTGCTAGATTGGAAGGAGCTGGGACAGAGATGGTGTTTAGTTCTCATTATCTGTTTTTATAATTAAATTTATATTGGTCACTTTCTGTTCCTTGGGACCTCCAAGAGCAATTGTTTTCATATCAAAGGTCCCTCACCCATGAAAAACAGAAGTTCTCCTGCTTTTTAAATTTTATTTTAAAAACATAAAAAGGCAAAAAAAAAAACAATTTCTGCCCTCTGTGTTGCATGCAGATAAGATAAGAACTCTTGGCAAAAATTTAATCACAAATCCACTGGAGTTTGCCAACTGGTATGCTAGAAAAATAGTGCGGCCATATACAAGAAACTTGTTACAGAGAATTTTTTATATTAGAAGCAGAAAGTAAGCAATGCAGGAATAAATCCATTTATCCTGGTCAAGAACAAATCCATTTATAGGAACGTCATCATAATCAAATCAATTTTTATAGTGCTTTCTCATCATCAGATGACTATTTAAATCAAAATACTTTTAAAGTGTTTTCAAGAGAAAATGGGAAAATAATGGTTATACAGTAAAACCCCGACTTACAAATGCCTTGAGTTACATAAAATTCAACTTACATAATGATTTTGTGCTAAAACCATGTCCTGATTTACGTGATTTCCTATGGGTTTGCTTTGAATTGCATAAAGATTCTTTTTCCTGTAGGTTTGTTTCGAATTACGTAAAAATTCATTTCCCTGTGGGTTTGCCTTGATTTACATAAAAATTTAATTTTTCCTATGGGTTTGCTTTGAGTTACATAATAAAATAATTTTTCCTATTGGTTTGCTTTGAGTTACATTAAAAAAATGATTTAAGCAAAAGCCTATGGAACAGACTTTTTTTTCTTAAGTAGGGGTTTTACTGTATTTCCCTTGTCTTAGATGGGGATATAAAGGCCTATACTTCCAGTTTGGCAGTGGTTGCTTGGAAATGCAGAATGGGTAGAAGTTAAGCTATTATTAGAGACCTCAGAGATTCACATGAAGGTGCAGAATACAGTTCAAAAACTGCACCTGGAACACAATGATTCTCACTACGAACAACAAGCACTAGCAGAGGATCCAGCATTTTCCGGGGGTACCCTACCTGGGCCAAGGAGAGACCTGGGCCCAACCCCCTACCCCAGCTGCCTTACCTTTTTGTCTGATGTCATCACGGCTGCTCTCTCAGCCCTGCCACGAGGCGCTGTCTCAACCTGACTCTGGCCGCCACCGGCCTCCCCAGCATCTACAGTCAGTGGGTAGCCATCACAGCCTGGCCCCTCCATCCTCCCGTGGGTTGTGTCAGGTGGGAGGCTCCATTTGGGTGGGTGGGCAAAGGACCCATTGGGGGGAGGGCTGTGGAAGGCGGCAGCCCGGTCCCATCCTCTGCCCTCCCCCCAGCTGTGGGTTCTCCCTTCCCTCCGAGGTGTACCTCAGGAGTGCAGAGGAGCCATGCCGCGGGGGCTGCGATGGATGAAAGTAATTCAAAAGACTTTAATGAAAAATAAGAATCCTTGCATCAGGTTCAAATAAAATGTCTGTTATATATTTCACAGATGAATAATCAAAAATGAATAATCAAAACACAGTAATAGCAACTCTTGCATCAAGGTAGTCTACTTGGTAAATCCAAAATGGGTAAATCCAAAACGGGTGCGAGAACGATGCTCAATGATACGGGTATTCAGATTTCAACTGGTTACACTGATGTAAATAAGGTCACAAGGACATATTCAGATATAAATAACGTTCTTGGTTTTACATGTCGTTAAATTATTCATGTGATGTACAAACTCGGTGCCAGGAATGTTGATGGAAGTAACATCTGATGTAAATTTACATACTGAGCAATATAGTGATCAAACCTGCTGATAAGGGGGGTGGAATTGTGGTGATGGACCGAATTGATTATATTACTGAAGCTAACAGGCAACTCAATAACACTACTTTCTATAAGATTATCAGCCAAGATCCCACTAACAACGTTACTAATATTATCAGAACAGTATTGTTTGAGGGTCTGTCGCTCCATTATATTTCTAATAAGACCTCTCAGTACCTCCTCAATGCCCATCCACACATGCCCATTTTTTACTTGTTACCTAAGGTACACAAGGTATCCAGTGACTCTAAAATCACCCCAGGAAGGCCCATTATCTCTGGGATGGGATCCCTTTTGGAGCCCCTATCAAAATACTTAGACTCTTTTCTCGCTCCTTTCAGTCGTGACACTCCATCCTTTATTCATTTAACAGATGGAAGGTTTTGTTGCTCCATCAGGTAGTTGTCTTTTAACCATGAATGTATCTTCGTTGTACACGAATGTTCCACTTGATGAAGCCAGGCAATTAGTAGCGGACGCTTTATCCTCATATCATAATTGCGATCCTCCCACACACTTCTTACTCGATCTCTTAGATATTGTTCTTGACTATAACTTTTTCTGTTTTGGTGACACCATTTATCTACTGACCAAAGGTGTCGCTATGGGTTCGTCCATCACTCCAACCCTAGCAAACCTATACATTATTGAGTTCGAACGTAAATTTATCCTGGACCTAGTGAACAATCCATTATACAATCATATTTTGACTTACTGTAGGTACATTGATGACCTTTTTTTCCTTCTTGATTCTTCTGATTGTGAGAGCTCTTTTTCCCGCTGGATTAACCAACAGAATTGCCACTTCAAGTTTACGTCTCAATTTGACTCATGTTCGATTCCATTTCTCGACCACTCTGTTCACATTACTAACAATAGACTTCTCACAAAGCTTTATCACAAGCCGACCAATAAAAATACACTATTTACATTACAGTTCTTTCCATTCGGCTCACTTAAAAAATAACATACCTACTGGACTCCTTTCGCGAGCCAAAATAAATTCTTCATGTGAGCATGATTTTGTTCAGGCAACGACTCAAATTAAAACCTTTCTTTCTCAGCGAGGCTATCCGGAGAGTGTGATTGATCGATCTTTTACTAAAGTCAAATCTATTCCCTGTAGAGCGCTCTTGGAGAAAAGGGGTACTGATGTTCATTCTAATAGAATTCATTTCTCTCTATACTACTCTTCTTTGGCATCGGATATCAAACGAATTATTTTGCATCATTGGCACATTCTTGATGACGTGCCATTTTGTGGTGAGAAACGGTGGGTTGGCTTTAAAAAAAACTAAGTCTTTGCACAATTTCTTAACTAGTACTGATCTTAAAGCAACCTGCACTACGTAATTTAGTGAAACAAGAGGACCCTTTCATTGTCACAATTGCTCAGTATGTAAATTTACATCAGATGTTACTTCCATCAACATTCCTGGCACCTAGTTTGTACATCACATGAATAATTTAATGACATGTAAAACCAAGAATGTTATTTATATCTGGATATGTCCTTGTGACCTTATTTACATTGGTGTAGCCAGTCAAAATCTGAATACCCGTATCATTGAGCATCATTCTCGCATTAGATGCCATACTCCTAACACTCCTTTAATTGAACATTACATCAAGAAAGGACACTCTGACAGTCAATTTATTTTCTTTGCACTGGAGACCATTAAACATAAACCCTTTGATAAATTTGATATCAACAAGAGACTCCTACAGAGGGAATCGTTCTATATTCACAAATTTCGTGCTCTTGAACCTCATGGGTTAAATCATGACATTGAGTTTTCCTCCTTTCTGTAACCATCTGATGAGTCACTCCCTTTTGTAACTTTCTGATGAGTCACACCTGCCTCTCCTGATGGGGTATATTTTCTCCCATGCGTTCATACCTAATCTAACGTCATGAGCACATATGAAGTTACACTTTGAGGTTCCGACGCTCATAATAATAATAATACTAAAAAGATTTGGTATGTATTATATAATTATACTTTCTTTCTTGTATACTGTTACTCTTTCCGCATGGTCTTTTGACTTTTGGGTCTGACGCATATTGTTTATTGTTGTTGTTCAGTCGCACAGTCGGTTCTGACCCTTTGCGACCCTATGGACCATTGTTCTCCAGGCGCCTCTGTCCTCCACCATCCCCCTCAGCCCTCCCAGCTCTGTGCCCATTGTGTCTACAATACCATCTAGCCATCTCATCCTTGGCCTCCCCCTTCTTCTCTTGCCCTCCACCTTTCCCAACATCAATGCCTTCTCAAGTGAATCCTCCCTTCTCATTTGATGTCCAAAGTATTTTAGCTTCATCTTTACTATTTGACCTTCCAATGAGCAGTCAGGGTTAATTTCTTCTAAGATTGACCTATTTGTTCTCCTCGCTGTCCAGGTGACTCTCAAAACCCTCCTCCAACACCACATTTCAAAGGCATCTATTCTTCTGCGTTCAGCCTTCCTAATTGTCCAGCTCTCACATCCATACATTACTACTGGGAAAACCATTGCTTTGACTATTCTAATTTTTGTTTTCAATGTGATGTCTCTGCTTTTCACTATGTTCCCCAGGTTTCTCATTGCTTGTCTCCCAAGAATCAGTCGCCTTTTTATTTCATGGCTACAATCCCCATCTGCAGTGATCTTTGATCCTAAGAAAGTAAAATCTGTCACTGCTTCTACTTCTTCCCCGTCTATTTTCCAGGAACTGATTGGGCCTGTTGCCATTATCTTGGTTTTCTTGATATTTAGTCTCAAGCCAGCTTTTGCACTCTCCTCCTTCAGCCCAATCAGGAGTTTCTTTAGATCTTCCTCACTTTCTGCCATTAGGGTGGTATCGTCTGCATATCTCAGATTGTTGATGTTTCTCCCAGAGATTTTAATCCCATATTGTGATTCCTCCATCCCTGCACTGCGCATTATGTGCTCTGTGTATAGGTTGAATAGGCATGGTGACAAAATGCAGCCTTGTCTTACTCCTTTTCCTATTCCAAACCACTCTGTCATTCTCTGTTCTGTCCTAACTGTTGCTTCTTGGTTCATGTACAGATTTCTCAGTGGGCATATTAGGTGCTCTGGTATTCCCATCTCTTTAATTACTTGCCACATCTTGTTGTGATCCACACAGTCAAATGCCTTAGTGTAGTCAATAAAACAAAAGTAAACTTGTTTCTGGTATTCCTTTGTTTTCTCCATGATCCAGTGTATGTTGGCAATGTGGTCTCTAGTCCCCCTGCCTCTTCTGAAACCGGCCTGCACCTCTGGTAATTCTCTTTCCACATGCTGCTGAAGTCTATCCTGTATTATCTTGAGCATCACCTTGCTGGCATGTGGGATGAGTGAGATTGTTCGATAATTTGAACATTCTTTGGTATTGCCCTTTTTTGGGATTGGAGAAAAGGATACAAACACAATGTACCGTTTGTGTATGCCCAAAAATGATGAAGATAATAATAAATGAATCTTCTTATAAGGTCTTTGTATTCTTAATGTTATTTTTATTTTGCAAACTCTTGTATATTAACTTGTAATTTCATCAAACAGAAACCAAACTCAGATACTTCTCTGCACAAAAAGTCTTCAAGTTCTTCAAGTTCCTTTTGTAATCTTGACAATAGTAACCAAATTCAAATATGTTCTCTTCAACTTCTTCTCTATGTCCTTTGTAACAATATGAAACAATGATTCATTCCTCTATTACACTTTCTATCTCTCATCCAAAACAGCTCATAAACTCATATTCAGTTGGGAAGTCAAACTCCCATATAAATTGGCCCCAAACTCCCGACGTCTATCCGGTTAATTAGACATTTCATTCAATAAATTTCATCAGGGGAGTTTTTGCAATATCTGAAAGGTTACAAAACACATGTCTGTTACAATATTATATGTTCAAACCAGCTGCAAGCCCCCATGCTCATTATCCAGTCCAAGCTTACCCAAGCTTACCACTCTTGTGTTTTGCGTCCTCTCTGTCTCTTCTGTAATTTCTCTATGGTTGCTAAGGACGTTGCATACCATTAGAGTCCTATCTCTTAAATACAACTTGCTGTCTGCTCCTGACTGAATCTGCAAGCTCACATTACCACCTGTGTACTGATGTTTTACTTACAAGGAGCACCATGGTTCTGATTCCTGTGTACTTACAAAAAGCAGGTTAAATCAGTTTCATAGTTTAAACCCTTAGGATGCATGGTTCCTAGTCTATGAATATGAATATAGTATGCCTTCTTTCCTATCTCTTAGATACAACTTGCTGCCTGCTCCTGACTGAATCTGTAAGCTCACATTGCCACCTGTGTACTGACTGTTTTACTTACAAGGAGCACCATGATTCTAATTCCTAGTTTCATAGTTTAAACCCTTAGGATGCATGGTTCCTAGTCTATGAATATGAATATAGTTTGCCTACTTTCCTATCTCTTAAATACAACTTGCTGCCTGCTCCTGACTAAATCTGCAAGCTCACATTGCCACCTGTGTACTGACTATTTTACTTACAAGGAGCACCATGGTTCTGATTCCTGTGTACTTACAAAAAGCAGGTTAAATCAGTTTCATAGTTTAAACCCTTAGGATGCATGGTTCCTAGTCTATGAATATAATATGCCTCCTTTTGTAATAGCAATTGTTCAATGTTGATACCTCTACCTGTTGTGACTGTGAGTTTTTCTAACACTACAAATTTAAAATCTGTGTCAAGATGGTTTTTTTCCATGTAATGATTTACCAATGGTGCATTTTCCACCTGTCCCCTTATCCTGGATCGATGTTCCGCTAGCCTGATTTTTAATTTGCGTGAGCATTTTCCCACATACTTGAGACCACAAGGGCAAATCCATTTGTTGTTGTTGTTCAGTCGCACAGTCGATTCCGACCCTTTGCGACCCTATGGACCATCGTTCTCCAGGCGCCTCTGTCCTCCACCATCCCCCTCAGTCCTCCCAGTTCTGTGCCCATTGTGTCTACAATACCATCTATCCATCTCATCTTTGGCCTCCCCCTTCTTCTTTTGCCCTCCACCTTTCCCAACATCACGGCCTTCTCAAGTGAATCCTCCCTTCTCATTTGATGCCCAAAGTACTTTAGCCTCATCTTTACTATTTGACCTTCCAATGAGCAGTCAGTGTTGATTTCTTCTAAGATTGACCTATTTGTTCTCCTTGCTGTCCAGGGAACTCTCAAAACTCTCCTCCAACACCACATTTCAAAGGCAAATCCATAGATATACACAAAATTGGCTATTACAATTACTAAAAAAATTGAGTGTTTTTTTAAAGTTTAATTCTGGAAAATTGATGTGCTGAGTCTCCCAAGCGAACCTGCAAACAACGCATTGGCCGCACCTGTGATGGCCCTTGACCAGACTGCTCCGTGATTCTTGTCGCGGTGTAGCATCTGCTCTAGTAATCAAGTTACCAACTGTTCTAGTCCTCCTTAAACCTATCATGGGTTTTTCTAGACACCCCGGAATGTCAGATAATATATGCCAATGTTTGCGTACAATGTTTTGTATATCTCTGGCTCTGGGAGAATAGTCTATGGACCAAAAAATCCCCTGTTTGGGTTGTCTCTCCTGTCTTTCCAATAGTGCGCTCCTTGCCACACCTCTAACCTTATTTAATGATTTTTCCAATACCTGCTCAGGATACCCTCTGTCCAGAAGATTCTCCTTAATCCCCCTGGCTGCTGTTTCAAAATCTTCTTGATGTGAAGAATTACGTTTAGCTCTAGCAAATATTCCGTATGGAATGCTATTGCGTAAATGGGGTGGATGGTATGACTCATATGGAAGATAGGCATTCCTATCTGTGCTCTTCTTAAACAGCCTAACCTGCAGTTTATTGTCCCTTCCTACAAAAACCAAGAGGTCCAGAAATGATATTTCAGTCCTGTTCATGCAATGGGTAAATTTTAGGTTCACATTCTGTATATTCAACCATGAAACAAAGTCTGGAGGCAGAACCAGAGATCTTTTCAAAAAAATCGGAGAAATTAAGGGAACATTTAAAGCAAAAAAAAAAAGTTGTTTATGCTTAAGTGTATTATTCTGTACTTATTTTATTGTGATTAATATTATTATTGTTTGTATATTATATTCAGATTTCCTGATGAAAGCATAACCTGAAAAGTTGGATTAACTGGGATCAACTTTGAATTCACTCCTTGACATTGAATTTATTCATACTGTTTTTGTACATAATAATTTTCACCTCATTCTTACTGTGAATATTGACCCATTGTGAAATCATCACCCGTTTTGGATATACCAAGAAGACTACCTTGATGCAAGAGTTGCTATTACTGTGTTTTGATTATTCATTTTTGATTATTCATCTGTGAAATATATAACAGACATTTTATTTGAACCTGACGCAAGGATTCTTATTTTTCATTAAAGTCTTTTGAATTACTTCCATCCATCGCCTCAAGCGGTTTTTGTATTGTTGCTTGCTTCACACCATTTGGCCGGTACTGCGGTTACCCATGCCAGCCACCCCAGATGTTGAAGGTAGGCATGCACGCAGTTTCCAGCACAATCGGTGCAGGGGTGTCGCTTTGTATGAGGGAGCCCTGTAATGTCACAGAGCCCCAGATCTGGTCAGCTGGGAATGGGTTGAGCTGTGGCGATGACATCACAATCCCCCCTGGTTGGCTTTTTTCCCTTGCTTTTTCTCCTGTCAGTGGGGGCATCCCCTTTGTGGATTGATTTAGGGGGTGTACCCCTCCCCATGGTGCTTGACACCCCCGCAGTGACCATCTCTTTGGCCCAAGGTACTATGTGCCACGTTTCAGCATGATCAGTGCAGGGGTATGGATTTGTATAAGGAACATACAGCACTGGACCTTGATTTTAGTTATATAGATTCTCACTAGATCCTGACTATTGCAAGGAAATGAATGAACACAGAGAAAGGCAATGGAACCTAAAAAGAGGGGGATGAAAAGGAATCTGTTTCAATGCTTATTGGCTCTAGATTTGAGTTGGCCCAGTCATAAGCCTCAGTGCCACAGTCAACTGGGGCAGCATTGGAAGTAACACATTGTCCACTTCCCCATAGGTTAAGGAGGTGGAGCTCCTGCCTCTCCTCTGCTGTGTTATACTGCATGGCACGGACTACAATCCATCTTTGTCTCTTTCCTCTTTTTTCATTTATGTATGGGTGGGCAGAGAATACCACTTTCTCCTCTGCATGTGGACGGATGAGGAAATAAGAGATGCTACATTACACTTGATCTATAAAGACCTAATTTTCATTTAAATGTATGAGAAAGTATGCAGGATCAGACCAGTGGCCTATCTCGCCAAGCACTTTCTTTACACAGTGACCAACAAATTGCCTGTGATCAGAAGGATAGCACCTATATCCTTCATTCTGTATTCTTAATACTATGGATAATGAAGGTGACTGCCCAAAGCCTGTGAACAAAAATGTTGCTTTCTGAACTTTGCTTTCTGCAGTTGTTTGGAAATAATGAGGACAGAGATGTGTCCATAAGGATAATATATGGCACACACTGGGAAGAATGCCAGACAATGATAAATCTTTGACATTATTGTGCTGCTGAAAGAGTCCACAAATGTTGAACATAAGAGCTTGTCTCTTAATTGTCTTTGTGGGGCTGTGAAACAATACATAAAAAGAAAAGCATAGCTGAGAAATTATGTTTAAGATATTTTAAGTTAAACATACACGTGAAATTGTGTTTTATTGTTTTCACTTCACTGTTATGATGAATTTGAATGAGCTTCAGAGCATTCAGAGTATAAGATGACTTGTATTAATTTAAACATCTAGTCTATTGCTCAACACATACATAAACATTATTTAAGCAACATTGTTTAAGCTATCTCAAACCATTTAAACTAGATTATACAAGTCATATAGTATTATACTCTGAACCTAGATACAGAAACACACACACACACACACACACACACACACACATATGTGCATTTAGGTTCAGAGTATAATATGACTAGCAGTTCGAAAACAAGAAATTGCAAGTAGATAAATAGGTACCACTTTGATGGGAAGGTAAACAGCATTCTATTTCACTTCCACGGCCCCAAAAGCCGCTTCCCCGCTGCCAGAGCCCTGGACCGGGCTGAGGTTCGCCCGGCACTTTAGTCGGGGTTTGTGGGGCCACAAGAGTCGCCACCAATCACCAGTGCCACTCCTGCTGAAAGCTTGCAGCTGGAGACACTGGGATACTGAGACTGTTGGGGGTTAAGGCTCTTGTTGGAACCATGTTTGGTCAGCCCCGCTTTCTTTTTTCTCCTGGCTTCGGCATTAACGCTTGTATCATGGGCTCCACCACAGCTGTTGGACGTGGGGCCCCGCTGCAGTCATTTTGAGTCACAGTTTTTGGTGTTGTAGCTGGATAATTGACTGTATTTTATTTCATTGTATAATTTTTGTATTTATGCTGCTAGAATTGTATATCCCTGGTATTTTGTATTGTATTTTTATTATGTTTTGCATTGTATATTGTATATTGCTTATGTATTGCACTGCACTTTATTTTGGTATACTATATATAGTTATTATTGTATATTATTTATTATTGGAAGCCGCTCTGAGTAGTGTACACACTAGAAGAGCAGGGTATAAATAAACAATACAATACAACGTACTCCGGTGTTGAGGCATGCCTGCCACATGTCCACAGAAATGTCTGCAGATACAGACAGTGCTGGCTCAAGCAAGGGCGACCTTTACCTCTACACCATTAGTACCATTTTGAAGGCATATAACCTCATTTGATGAATAGATGTCCAAACAATGTCTAGAAAATTAAGATAATTTAGTCCTAAATGTATGTAATTAATCATTTTAATTAGATAATTTATAGTGTAATACATGCTGTAGTGTACGGTATTATAATCTCTATTGACATCCTTTGTTTCTCAAGCCATCAGCCTTTAATTAGTATTTGTACATACAATATTCTTCACTGAGATGTACATATAAATCACACAGCAGGTTTAAGGAAAAGAGTTCCTGCCTCTGGACAAATAAACATTTCCCAGCTCTCACTTCCACCATACTTTTGGTTATTTATGTACTACCTACTGCTCATCCATGGTTTTGTTTCTTTCTAATCTAATGAATTAAGCTCCTTACACTTGTTACCACTTATTTTAAAACAGGTGTTCTCAACCTTTTTAAGCCGGGGACCGGGTCACGCTCCCTCAGACAGCTTTAAGGGCTGGACGGCCATTTTGCCCTTTCTCCACCACATGGCACTCACTCCAAGTCTTCACCCAACAGTGCTCCAGGTGTCTCCTAGCCCGCTTCAGCTCCCTAAGCTCATCTGTATACCAAGGAGCCCTACATGGCCTGTGGGGAGGTAGAGGCCGCAGTCACATGATTGCATCCAAGACCCGCGTCGATTCCCTTTCCCAAAGGGAGACTTAGGTCTTGGGTGAATCGTGAAGCCGGTCCGGCGGAAGCAGCCCCAGCTCCATCTGAAATCTCTCGGGATCCATCAGTCACCGGGCCCGGGCCAATTTAATTGGTCCTGCCTCCCTGCGGTCAGGGGTTGCTCCACGAAAGTCCAGGGAAACCAGATAGTGATCCGACCATGGCACTGGCATAATCTCTATATGCTGTAGTTTCAGATCACTCAGCGTTGACAAGAAAACCAAGTCAGGAGTGTGACCGCTGCCCCTAGTGGGACCCAGAATTATTTGAGTCAGGCCCATGGCTGCCATGGAAGCCATGAAGTTCCAAGCGACGTCAGAGGCTGGCCCCAGCGAAGTCAGATTGAAATCCTCCAGGACTATAAACCCCGGGAGCCCAACCACCAATGCTGCAACCATCTCGAGCACATCGGGCAGGGAATCTGCTACCCTGCAAGGGGGCAGGTACAGGAGTAGGATTCCCCACTGACCCTTAGGACCCACACGAAGAAGCAGCTCATAACCGTGCACCTGTGGTGCGGTGGCCCTGATAACCCCAACTGACATTCGTGCTATAATAGCAACACCACCGCCCTTCTCCTCACCCCTAGGCTGGTGCCACACTCTGAACCTGGCTGGACACATTTCTGATAGGGGAACATAAGAACATAAGAACAGCCTTGTGGAACAGGCCACAGCCCATCCAGTCCAGCATTCTGTCTCACTCAGAGGCTCACCATTTCCTTCAGGGTATTCCCAAGGAGATGCCTTCACCTGCTTAGGATTCCCTGGAAATGGCATTGAGAGATATCCTGCCTATCTCTCCAATCCGGAGGTTGTCCTTAAGTATCCATAATTATAGCCATTGATACCCTTGTCCTCCATGAACTTGTCTAATCCTTTCTTAAAACTGTCAAGACTGACAGCTGTCACCAGTTCTTCTGGCAGGGAGTTCCATAGACCAGTAATCCTCTGGGTGAAAAAGTACTTTCTCTTATTTGTTTAAGAACTAGTACCCAAAAGTTTCATTAAGTGTCCCCTAGTTCTAGTGTTGTGCGATAGGGAAAACAGTTTTTCCTTATCTACTTTGTCCACACCGTGCATGATTTTATAAACTTCAATCAGGTCACCTCTTAGACGCCGTCGTTCAAGAGTGAAAAGGCCCAACCATTGCAGCCTCAGATGGTAAGGAAGGTGTTCCAGTCCCCTAATTATTCTGGTTACCCTCCTCTGCACTTTTTCCAACTCCATAATATCCTTCTGGAGGTATGGCGACCAGAACTGTACACAATATTCCAGATGGGGCCTCACCATAGATTTATAAAGAGGCAAAATGACTCTTGCTGACTTATTTTCTATACCCTTCCTAATGATCCCTAGCATTGAGTTTGCTTTCTTCACTGCTGAGGCACACTGGGTTGACACCTTCATTGAGTTGTCCACCAGGACACCAAGGTCCCTTTCCTGGTTTGTCGCAGAGTTCAGACCCCATCAGTTTATAAATGTAATTGGGTTTTTTTGCCCCAACATGCATCACTCTGCACTTACTAATGTTGAAGCTCATTTGCCACTGTTTTGCCCACTCCCCCAGTGTCAAGAGATCCCTCTGGAGCTCCTCACAATCTCTCACAGTTTTCACTACCCTGTATAATTTAGTGTTGTCAGCAAATATGGCTACCTTGCTTTTTACTCCTACCTCTAGATCATTTATGAAGAGGTTGAAAAGCAGGGGTCCCAGTACTGAACCTTGGGGGACCCCACTCTTTACTTCCCTCCACTTGGAGAAGTGTCCATTTAGTGCTACCCTCTGTTTCCTGTCCCTTAGCCAGTTGCTGATTCAGGACAAGACCTGTCCCTTTATTCCATGACTGGTAAGTTTATTCAAGAGCCTTTGGTGTGGGACCTTGTCAAAAGCCTTCTGAAAGTCCAGATAAACAATGTCAACTGGATCCCCCTTATCCACATGCTTGTTGACACTCTCAAAAAATTCCAACAGATTAGTGAGCCATGATTTGCCCTTGCAAAAGCCATGTTGGCTCTCCTTTAGCAGCACCTTCTCTTCTATGTGCCTATTAATTCTGTCTTTTAGGATGGTTTCCATCACTTTACCTGGGACACATGTCAAACTGACAGGTCGGTAATTTCCTGGATCAACCCTAGATCCTTTTTTGAAAATTGGTGTTACATTCACTACCTTCCAGTCATCAGGCACAAAGCCTTATTTGAGGGAAAGATTATATATTTTGGCTAGGAGATCAGCAATTTCATCTTTAAGTTCCCTGAGAACTCGTGGATGGATGCCATCTGGTCCTGGTGATTTGTTAGTGTTTAGTTTAACAAGACATGCAAGGACCTCCTCCCTGGTTATTTCTATCTGGCTTAATTCTTCGGTTTCCCTCCCTACGAAGACAGGCTCTGTTTTGGGCATGTGGTCTCTGTCTTCTTCAGTGAATACTGAAGCAAAGAATTCATTGAGTCTCTCTGCAATCTCTGTTTCCTCTTTAATAACCCCTTGCCTTCCATTGTCATCTAATGGTCCAATGGCCTTCCTAGTTGAGTTCTTACTTCTAATGTACTTAAAGAAGTCATTGTTATTTCTCTGAGTATTTTTAGCTATACGCTTCTCAAAGTCTTGCTTTGCTTTCCTGATTGTTGCCTTGCATTTGTTCTGCCAGAATTTATGTTTCTGCCTGCTGTCCTCATTCGGACAAGCCTTCCATCTTCTAAATGAGCTTTTCTTGCTCTTGATCACTTCCTGAACAGCTCCTGTAAGCCACATCGGAGTCCTCTTGGACCTGGCAGTGCCCTTTTTCCTTTTGGGTATACATTCCAATTGGGCCTCTGTTATTGAACACCCTCCTCAGGTGTCAGCCAGGTCTCGGTGATGCATGCCAGGTCGGCCTGCTCTCCCATGATAGTGTCACATAGGAGGGGAGCCTTGTTGCAGACCAACCTGGCATTCACCAGCAGCAGCCTGAGTGAGGGGTCACTCCGAACCTCCAGTCCAGGAGCCAGAGGTCGAACCAGGGGGTTGGAACATGGGACAGAAACTAGGTATCTGTCCCTTGTTCCCCAAGTGCAACCCGCCCCCCGGTTCCCACCATATCGCCCCATGCCCATCACTACCGAGATGTAAGCCCCAGGAACCTCTGATATGCCCCCAGAACCAGGAATTCTCCTCTCGCCCTGGCTTGGTCCCTGCAGCTGGGGAGAGTCATTCCTTCCTGCAGCTGAAATGGGAGCAGTAGAGGAGAGTGGCGCGGAGCCGAGACCGGCATTTGAGCCTCTCAGCCCATACAGCTCATATTAGATTCATAATGGTCCTGTCAGTTGTGACAACTGAGAATCTAAGCATCCAAAGATACTCAATGAATATTGCTAGCTCCGTAGAAACAACGGTCCCCTAGCTTCTAAGTTTGGGTTTTAAACTGCAAACTAACATTAGGATACATGTGCCATGTTTACAGCATCTGCTTAACATCATTTAGACAAGGCACAAATAAAATGTGGTCTTGCAACCCCATGTGGCTCCCAAAATGTGTTTTGCTCTACAGATTTGATGAGCACCCATTTCTATGTTATGTTTTGCTCTGTGACTTTTGTTTTCACTGCATTGTATTTAAACCTCTAACATCTAAGCAACACCATGTACTTTTGAACCCTAAAACTCTCACAAAAATCCTCAGTGTATTGTAATCAGGATTTGTTCCATCTCTGAAGAACAAATGAACTATCCATTTCAGCATGAACTGTCAGAAGTTCTAGATATTCAGAAGAACGTCAGAAGAAGTTCTTGATAGTGGGTGTCACATACAGAACTTTTCATACTGAGTCATGACCTTACCTATCATGCCTCACTATGCTACTATGTCATAATATTTTATTGTCTAGGAATAGTGTGGGTGCGTATCACCATCATAAATGTAAAATTATCTCAGAATTATGTAGTAACGAAGAATTTTCAGAAGTAGAAATCAGGAAGAAATAGCAATGGCAGAGGAAGTACCAAATCTGTACAGGCAATGCATTGCAAAATACTTAGCTGAAGTTACTGTATTTTAGACATTTCATGAGAGGACGACTCATTGTTGGTAAAGGCAATAATGCTGAAGAACATAAGGTAATAGGAAAAGAAGACCCGACATGGGATGGATTGACTCAATGAAGGAAGCAAAAGTCTTTTGTCTGCGAGACCCAAGCAGACAATGATAGAATCTTCTGGAACATGTTAATTCTTAGGGTCCCTGATTGTCCAAAGCAATTTGACAGCACATAACAATAACCATGTAATGATAAAGCGAGTGGAGTATACCTGTACTGCCAGTACCTGAATTGCCTTCAGAATATGCCCCCAGCTCTTCAGACATTCTGGATTTTGATTTTGCAACTATTTCCAGATTTTATGTTTAGCATATACCTGTAAGGAGAGATTGCATGCCAGAGATGCACATGGGTATTTCTCAAGAGTAGGGGAAGAAGCAAAGATAGTGTTTGCAACAGAGTTCTGTTATGCTGGACATACTGCAACTTATTGCTTCTGGGAATCACCCTGGATCGAACTGTCACTTTCAAGTCCCACTGCCTTAATACCAAGCAGAAGGTTTTTCCAGGAACAATGTTGTTGTTCAGTCGCACAGTCAATTCCGACTCTTTGCGACCCCATGGACCATCGCTCTCCAGGTACCCCTGTCCTCCACCATCCTCCTTAGGCCACACAGCCCCGTGCCCATTGTGTCTACAATACCATCTAGCCATCTCATCTTTGGCCGTCCCCTTCTTCTTTTGCCCTCCACCTTCCCCAGCATCAAGGCATTCTCAAGTGAATCCTCTCTTCTCATTTGATGTCCAAAATACTTCAACTTCATCTTTGTTATTTGTCCTTCTAAGGAGCACTCAGGGCTAATCTCTTCTAGTATTGATCTATTTGTTCTCCTCGCTGTCCAGGGGACTCTCAAAACTCTCCTCCAGCACCACATCTCAAAGGCATCTATTTTTCTTTGCTCAGCCTTTCTAATGGTCCAACTCTCACAGCCATACATTACCACCGGAAATACCATTGCTTTGACTATGCGGACCTTTGTTTGCAGTGAGATGTCTCTACTTTTCACTATGTTCTCCAGGTTTTTCATAGCTTGTCTCCCAAGAATCAGTTGCCTTTTTATTTCATGGCTGCAATCTCCATCCGCAGAAATCTTGGATCCTAAGAAAGTAAAACCTGTTACTGCTTCTACTTCTTCCCCATCTATTTTCCAGGGACTGATATGGCCTGTTGCCATTATCTTGGTTTTCTTGATATTGAGTCTCAGGCCAGCTTTTGCACTCTCTTCTTTCAACCTAATCAGGAGCTTCTTTAGGTCTTCACTTTCTGCCATTAGGGTGGTATCATCTGCATATCTCAAATTGTTGATGTTTCTCCCAGCAATTTTGATCCCATATTGTGATTCCTCCATCCCTGTATTGCGCATTATGTGCTCTGTGTATAAGTTGAATAAGCAGGGTGACAAAATGCAGCCTTGTCTTACTCCTTTTCCTATTCCAAACCACTCCGTCATTCCATACTCTGTCCTAACTGTTGCTTCTTGACTCATGTACAGATTTCTCATGAGACATATGAGGTGTTCTGGTATTCCCATCTCTTTAATTACTTGCCACATTTTGTTGTGGTCCACACAATCAAAGGACTTGGTGTAGTCAATGAAGCAGAAGTAAGCTTGTTTCTGGTATTCCTTTGTTTTCTCCATGACCCAACGTATGTTGGCAATGTGGTCTCTGGTCCCCCTGCCTCTTCTGAGCCCAGCCTGCACCTCTGGTAGTTCTCTTTCTACATGCTGCTGCAGTCTATCCTGTATTATCTTGAGCATCACTTTGCTAGCTTGTGGGATGAGTGCAATTGTTCGATAATTTGACCATTCTTTGGCATTGCCCTTTTTTGGGATTGGGACGTATACTGATCTTTTCCAATGCTGTGGCCACTGTTTCGTTTTCCAAATCTGCTAGCATATAGCATGTAGTAGCTTGATTCCATCATCTTTTAGGGCTTTGGAGAATTCAACTGGGATACCATCATCTCCACTGGCTTTGTTATTTGCCGTGCTTTTTAGGGCCTTTCTGACTTCACTCTCTAGGATGTCTGGTTCAAGTTCAATTTCCCCCTCATTGTTATTATCCTGGGTGTTTAGGTCTTTGTAAAGTTCCTCTTATTCTGAGGAAAATAACAGGCACAAGTTGGGGTGACCAACCACACACATTAAGAACATCTGTGCTAGCTTTATGTTACTCTGCAGGAAAGTATGCTAGTCCAGTGTGGTGCAGATCAAAGCATGCAGGGCAGGTGGATGTGGCCCTAAATGAAACAGTGAGATTGGTCATAGGATGCCTAAAACCTAACCCAATAACAAAAAGTGCATTACCTAGCTGGCATCCCTCCATCAAAATTCCGTCAAGAAAGTGCTGCTCAGAAAGAGTGGGTCAAATTATGTTCATCGGAAATACACCTGCTATTTGATCACCAACCACCAAAGCAGAGACTGAAATCAAGGCACAGCTTCCTCACAATTTCTGCCCCTCTGAACAACCAGACCCCACAGACCGCCTTAGAACTATGGAAGGCAAGCAAGGAGCTACTAGATAACTGGGCAGAACCACATGATTCTCTACTGCCTGGCCAAGAATGACTATGGCTTGTGTGGAAAGCTTTAAATAGACTGTGTGCTGACGTAGGAAGGCCAATGGCTAATGTGAGAAAGTGGGGTTTCCCTGTAAATGACAGTCTGTGTGGATGTGGAGAAGTACAAACTATCTCCCATACGATACAATGCACATGATGCTCCTCAACGTACACTGAGGAGGGCTTTATTTTGGCAAAAGGAAATGCTGTTGAAGTGGCCCAATATTGGGCAGATATCATCTAGCCCTTTTTAATTCTATTTTGTTTTAGATGCGTTAATTTTAGCTTTGTATGTTATTGTATGCTGGTGGTGCATCTGACACAAATAAATGAAGAAAGAAAGGTTGCTTCTGATTTAAAAATATGTTAACAGTAAAAAAATATTAATCAGATAAGAAAGAAAAGCCAACTATTAGTAATTCTGAAGATGGAAAACTTACCAAAAGAGAAGGCAGAGAAGCAGTGTATGCAATTTCAGAGGGACCTATCTCAGGTGGATATAGATTATGTGTGACTGCTATAAGATTTTTGAATTTACTTTGCTTGCATTTCGCTGCATGAGGCAATTAACAAGATGCTTTGTCCTCTACTGATGTGTTCCATTTCTCCAACCAAACTTTCTTCAGCACTAAAAATCTGACAGCATCTTTCTCCTCAGCACCTAGCTAGCTTGCAGAGTACAGAGCAGGCTGTATTGGGTCCAACTCCTTCTTACATTACTTTGCTGTCATTCTCCCAGCCTCTCTCGACTGAGGTGACCATCTCATTCTACCCCTCCCCATCCTCTGTACCATAGCCAACAACAACCATTTTAAAAAAAGTTACAACAGGCAAGTCCCATCATGCTTTGTGTTTGTTTTTGCATGATTACATGGAAGTGGGAAGGATCAACAATTAAGGAATATAGCCATTGTCTGTTTTAAATCTAAAGAGCAGATTATTTATTTATTTATTTATTTATTTATTTATTTATTTATTTATTTATTTATTTATGTATGTATGTATGTATGTATGTATGTATGTATGTATGTATGTATGTATGTATGTATGTATGTATGTATGTATGTATGTATGTATGTATCACCTTCCTCACCCTAGGGTGACCCAAAGTGGTTTACAAAATAAAGTAACAAATATACAAAAACATTACATCAAGTTACGATATCAAAAACGCGGTACCAGGGCAACTACAAAATGATTTACAAAATAAAGTATCAAGTACTGTATACAAAAACATTTCATCAAGTTACAATATCAAAATCACAGTACAGTACTTGGGCAATTACAAAAAGCCAAAAAACTTCGTATGGCTGTGGCAGCTTTTGTCCTTCTTTAGGCGGGTGGGGCCCAGAGTTGCATGAAAGAAGCACCTTTCAAATTGTATCTTTTGGGGCCTGGATAGTTGAAGGAGCGCCTCTCTCCATATAAACCTGTCTGATCACTAAGATCTTTTGGGAAGGCTCTTTGTGTCACACCTTTAAGAATGGTTCCCTAAGTGGAAACAGGCGGGATGATTTTTCCTACTGAAGCACCCCAAATTGTCATGCCTTCCTCTTGAAGACTCAATTGGCAATGGCAGGCAAAATGTATCTTGCCAATAAAAGTGTGAAAGACAGTGTGGTGGAGTGGTTAGAGCACAGGTGGCCAAACTACAGCCCATGGCTTCAAATCATCCGGCCCGTGGCACCCTCGTCACTCCTGGAAGCGGAGGTTAAGTTTGCCCGTGCATGTGCAAAAGGCTGCCATAAAGGCACCTGCAGCAGTCATAAATGCATTTACGACAGCTGCAGGTACATTTACGGCAGCATTTTGCGCATTCACGGGCATGTTTTACTTCCGCTTCTGGTGGGAGGAACACCATGACTGGCCCGTGGCACAAAAAGTCTGGGAACCCCTGGTTTAGAGTGTTTCACTATGAGCAGTGGTGGGCATCAGCAGGTTTGCACCAGTTCGCTAGAACCGGTAGCAGAATTCTGGCTGGTCCCGCCCATCCAAGTTTTGAAATAAATAGTCCTAATTCAGGTGCAACACAGGGCTTTCCCCATGACCACGCCCACCGTACCACACTCACAGAATAGGTAGTAAATTTTTTGGAGCCCACCACTGAATATGGGTTCTGGGCTCCACTTGGCCATGAAACTAAATGGGTGGCCTTGGGCCAGTCACATTCTCCATGACTGTAGCATTCTTGTAAAGTGGGAAGAAGAAGTGCCAGGTTGCTACTTCAGACACGCTGGAGGAAATGCAAAATATAAATGTAACAGATTATGGTGAAGATCATGATGGCAATCATTGTGATGTAATTAGAAAAGAGGAGGAGGAGGAGGATGTGCAGGGTACAATTATGTGAAGGGTTTTTTCCTTCTCCAAATTTTATTTTGGAAAGAGCATTCAGCTACAGATGAACAAACCATTTAACCGTTACAGACCATAGGGATACATATAATTGCATTCCATAGGGATACATGTAATTCTTAAATACTGCAGAACAGTGTTTCCCAACCTTTGGTTTTTGGACTTCAATTCGCAGAAGTATAAGTCAATTCCCCAAAGCAGTGATCATCCAATGTACTGACTTAGGCTTCAGGAAATTGAAGTCCAAAAACCAAAATTTTTGAAACACTGCTGGAGTAGAATTTCTTTCTGGTCTACCCCAAAGAACAAATCCCATAGGATTGCTGTTAGAGGAAAGTATAGCACTGGGAGTTGATCGGGGACACACTTAAGAAAGCACTTGAGACAATCATGTCTTGACAAGGTACTGTATCTGAAAGAATAATAACACTAAAATAAAACTAAGCCATCTGTGGCACCAAAACTATGCATAGCTGTCCATGTTATACAAAAAACAAGCTCAAACTGAACAGATAAATCTTGCAAAGAAGCAAAAAAAAAACCCACCTTGAAATAAATGCACACCTTAGCTTTTATGTCTAAAAACTGCTTCTCTTTGCCATATAACTGCTAATCAGACCAATTAATCATCATACTCAGCAAGGAAAAGAAGAAATAAAGGTCACAAGGTAGCTCAAATAAGAGATAGTCATTTGAAATGGCACTTCCTTTGTTATAATGCTTCAAAGTACATGACGAAAGAAAGTCAGAAGCTCTGGTGTAAAACTATGTGCAACATTAAAAAAGATACAATAATTTCCTGTTGGAAGCATGACCAATTCAAAGGTGCTATATTTGTACTTTATTGTAAAATGTTCTATTACTGGACCTCTCTATTATTAGTATCATCCATTTAAGATCTATACGGCTTTGTCAGCAGCATCAAACGTGAGCAGGATTTCAAGTCTAATCTATTTTAGATACTAGATATGGCAATGTGGGTGTTTTATCTGGTTTTCATGCTTTAAAAAGAAGTTCAGGATGTTTAAGAGTATAGATTTGCATCCCAAGTTGCTATGTTCACATAAGAAGTGAATGACTCCTGACAAATTCCCCCTTCAGTCTTCAGCCAACTCCAAGTGTTCCCAAGGTTCCCCTAAGCATAAGATATTAAAAGGGGACACAGGGATCTGCAGATGAAAGTGAGAAAGCCTATGTTTCTCACCCTTATTTCTTACCAATGTGCTGCAAACCTACTTTGTATTGGAACCTACATATTATTATATTATATTACTAGCCTGAGTGCCCGGCTGCACCCAGGCGATTGTTGGGGGGGCTTTGTCCTTCCTCCCGGGGTCCATCGGGGTGTTGGAGGCATTGGTTAATCCTCGGCTGGCAGGCCATGGACCGTGCTCCGTCTCTGGCCCCGGCCTGGCCGCAGGCTCCTTCTCGACCTCAGGCTGCCGCAGCCTAGGAGGTGGGTGGTGGAGGCTGCAGCTAACCCCCGCCCCACCGGCCAGCGCTGGAGCATGGCCCAGTTTGGGCCCTGGAGTCCTCAGCATGTTGCTGGTTGGCGGAAGAGGGAGGGCCCCCCCCCCGCAGATTAGTGTTATGAGGGCTGGGGTTCGAGGCAGGGGAACCGGGTGTGGGTGGCTCCTCAGGGTGGTCCGGGTGGATGGGGACCGGGTACGTGTGTCTCCCTCTTTCCCCCTGGTCTGGGTCAGTGGCTGCAGGGATGGACCTGGGGCCTGCTCCCCCGCTGCAGTCCCCATCCCTTGCCCTACTAATCTGCTGCGGATGGGTCTCCCTCCTCAGGCAGGCATCCTTCTGGCTGTGGAGCCCAATTCCTGTGGCTACCAGGCAGGCCCTTTGGCTGTTCCCAGTGCCTCCTCGGGTGGGCGTGTCGCCTCGTCTGAGCCATCCCTACCAGCGGCCTCCTTGTCTAGTGGTCCCGCTGGGGGTAGCGGTGTGGGGGTTGTCCTGGCAGCCATGTTTGGATGCCCCACTGCCCCGGCCGCCAGAGTCCTGTTGCACTCTGGACAGTGGCACTGGAGGTTTTCGGTGATCATTTGTATGTCTGGTGCGCGGCCATTACCATGCCTATTTCGCGCTTGTGCCAGCCTCTCGGATTGGCTGGGGCATGCTGCAGGGGTGCTGGGACTTGTAGTTGTCCTGTTTTGTCCAATTTGTGGGTCTCAGGCCCCACCCTCGACCTCAGGACACTTGCAGTGCTGACCCCGGTTGCAAAAGGTAAGTGTGTGCCAAATATCACAGGATTTGCTCCAGGGATGTGGAAATGTATTCCACATACATACGACGCACCTTTGCTTTATAGGTATAGATTATAATTGACATTTATATGCCACCCACTCGGGTAAACCCGACTCAGGGCAGCTCACATAATAATCAAACAATATACAGTAAATAAACAATAGTAAATATGCAAAATTCAATCTACAACAACACAATACTAAATTCCCACACAAACACAAAGTCCGGGGGTAGGGGGGCAGGCATCCTCAGCCTCCAGGAGGGACTGTCTTCTGCCGCTCCAGGAAAGTGATAAAGTACAAAATATGAAATACAATAGCATATACATAAATCATAATGTCATAACATCATAGAACAATATACGTCAAAAGGTATAAAAAAGCATTTCAAAACCTAACCAGGCTTTACTACAGTGGCGAAGTTCCTAAAGCCGCCAAGCCCCGGCAGCTGCAGCCATTCTTCCCTTTGTCCAGGTGGATCCGGATGAAGTGAGAAAGAAATAGAAACTATTTCATGCAGCACATAATGTAGCTGTAGGTTATTTGCTCCATGATGTAACTATGGCTAGATAATCAACCTCTCCCTTATATGGAATGAAAGGCAAATCAGTAGGTTCTATCTAGACTAGCGGTCAGCAAACTTTGCTCTCCAGATGTTTTTGGACTTCAATTCCCAGAAGCCCTGATCAGCAAGTGTACTGACCTGGGTTTCTGGTAATTGAAGTCCAAGAACACCTGGAGAGCCAAGTTTGCTGACCCTTAATCTAGACCAAATCTAGAGAATTCTCCCTAGAACCTAAAATGACTAAACTGAAACAACTGTATTTTGGGCATATAATTCTCAGTAAATCCTGAGAAATCATTTTCTTTAGTTTGCAAGACCTGAGTGGGGCTGTTAACAACAGGATCTTTTAAAGGTAATTAGTTCACAGGGTCACTGTGATCGGAAGCAAACTGACAGTTTATAACAATAGTGAACCTACTGTTCGTTCATTCAAATTCCAAGGTGCTAATTTTTGACACTGTGCTCTATCCTTTCATCTGAGGTTTTTAATGGCTTGCTGCCTCTCTCTCTCTCTCTTTTTTTTAAACTGATCACTAGGAGCCTAGTTTTCCTAACATTTATTTTTAGACACAGTTCATTATTTATTCCACTAATGTTACCAAGTAACCTTAATAGTAGCCTGAATAGTAAGTAATTACTTTTGTTTAAGGCAAAAGCAAACTGTTGCTGGAGATAGTGGGAACTCATCTATCTTATGGGTCTCAACATGTTTTGACATGTTTTGCTGACTGTGTACATTAAATAAAGATATGATTTGTAGTTCTGTTCTTATGTGTTCTAATCAAGCAAATGAATATCACTACCTATATTCCAGGCAAAACATTACATTTGAGTTCCTGTCTTTCTGACCCCATAAATTCTGTCCACAACATTTTCTAAGTGTATATTCCATGTCTTTCATCACATTAGTGAATAACTCAATGTCTTATTTCTTATTATAGGAACATAGATGCTGTTAGTCACTGTTCAATTTTTGTCAGCTGATAAAAAAGAAGACTTCTAAAAATGAAGACTTCTGTATTCCTGTTCCAGGGCATGGCAAATCATGGGTGAGCTCCAGATTTTCACACAAAAAGATAGACAGACAGATATTCCTTGGCCTGAACTCTAAAAAAAATAACTATATTTTAAATGCATAGAACATCTTCAACTTTAATAAATTATTCTTACAAAATCTATGTATATGTGCAATGAGCATGTTTGTTAAACAATAGCTTGGATCCAGTTCTTTTCCTCCATGAACAGAAGGGGTCTTTAGATCTGTACAGGAAACTCTGGTATGGTTGAGGCTTCATACTAGAACAGTGTTTCCCAACCTTTGGTTTATGGACTTCAGTTCTCTAAAGCACTGATCAGCCAATGTGCTGACTTAGGCTTCTGGGAATTAAAGAACCCCTGGGGGGTATGTGCCCCACGTTGGGAACCACTATATTAGAAAGAAGAGGGTAGAGTGTGGTGCTTTCTTCTGGTTCCCCTTTCCTTTGCAACCATTGGAGGCTGGCTCATTAGGTCAAATGGGGCATTGCTTTTTCTCAGGCTATGGCTAGCCACTCCTACTGGCCTCCATATCAGAGGCAAAGGATGGAAACTCTTCCTTATGTTTACTTTTTGCTGAACTCCCAGTCTATCACACACATGTGTTCATGTGTGTGTATGAGAGAACGGTTGAGAATGAGAAGGTAGAAAAGAGCTGGGGAGAAGCAGGAAGAAAATGACAAAATGAATGCATAAAAGTCAACTGTCCAATGGTACAGTGGGAAACAAGAGTAGGAACATTCCAAATTCCAAGGAAATGTGCATATTACTACACCTCACCTAAGTTGGTAGGAGGAAATATTAATTGAGCGAATGCCTGCCTGCTCATATGAATACTTGCTTGTCTGCATAGATGTTTATGTGTGTATGAATATCCATTTTAGTTGCTGACTCCACCAACCATTGGTTGTTGGGTTTTCTGGTTCATCAATCAGCACCAGCTGCAGTGCTGGCTTCTCACTGTCTACCGTAAGGATCCCCTCAATTCTCCATTTTCATGGAAGCACAGAGATCTACTCTGAGAGTGAGGAGAAGCTGGTGAAAATCTGCAACTTGTTCCATTAATTCAGGGGCGGCAGAAAGATGCTAAGAACAAGTCTTTGTCCAACTCATTATATTAGTACCATCTGTCTTTCCAACCAACACATTATCCTTGGACCATACTGACAGATGTAACACAAAAATACCCACTAATTTTTCCTCCCCTTGGTTGCCCCTCCCCACCACCCCTTTTGGTAAATCACAGATACATATTTATTCTGCTTATCTCAAAGACATATTATTTTCATTTATACAACAGGTTTTGGTCTGAATATTATCGATGCAAAAGTACCATTCAGATCAATAATACAAAGTGTGTAGAATCTTCTCTCGATTATATACTTAACTAGCATATTTTGCCCGGCGGTGCCGGGCTTTTTAAAATTGTGTTGGATAGTAAAGGGTTTCGTTTTTTTTTTTCTTGAACCAATGGTGCTGGGCTGTTTTAAATGGTGTTGTAAGGTTTTGTGTTTTTGTGGCTTCGAGGCACTGCGTCTGCCTGCGGCGGACGTGCGCTCCCAGTGTTTGTTTGTTTTTTTGCGTGCCGGCTTCCTCAGTTTGAATTGTTTTTTTGAAGGTTTTTGTTTTATGTTTATGCAAATTTTATTTTAATCTTTTTAAATCTTTATTTTTATGCATTTTTTATTTTTTGTTTTGGTTTTTTTTAGTGAAAAGTGATTTGGGGGTTTTTTTGGTATTTTTTGATATTAGTGTGATTATTTTTGAATGTTTTTATAACTTATTTGATTAATTTTGGACTTAATCTTATTAGTTTCAATATTTTTGAATGTTTTTTCTCTTGTGGCCTCTGGGTGGGGGTGGTGAGCTTTTCTTCCTCTCTACAATTTTTCTCTTCTGTACTCTGGGTGTCGCTTCCGGTAAGTTTTTTCTTTATTTTCTCATTTGAGTTCCGGTCCTCATGGATAGAAGACGTCTTATGGTAAGCTCTCTGGTTTGTTTGTTTTGGGGGGGGTTTCGGGGGGGGTCTGTGTGTTTTTTATTGTTTGTTTTTGGCTGTTTTTGTGTTTCCCTTTTGGATTTTTGAGTGTTTTTGATTGTTTTTGGTTTGTGTTTTTGTGTTTACTTTTCAGGGGGGTGGCTTTCTTTCCTGCGGGCCATGCTGGCTGGCCCGTGGGAAGAAAGGGCAATGGTGGGGGGGGCTTTCTTTTCCACGGGCCATGCCGGCTGGCCCATGGGAAGGAAGGGCAGTGGCGGCGGGTTTTTTTCCCCCCGTGGGCCATGCTGGCTGGCCAGTGGGGAAGAAGGGCAGCGGCGGTGGTTTTTTTTTTTACTTTTATTTTTTGCGCGCCGGCTGGCCCATCGAAAGGAAGGGCAGCAGTGGTGGTGGGGTTTCTTCTTTTTCCCCGCGGGCCATGCTGGCTGGCCCATGGGGAAGAAGGGCAGCAGCAGCGGGCATTTTTTTACTTTTATTTTTCGCGAGCCAGCTGCCTCAGCGTTCTGCGCGCTAATGGTGTGCAGGATGCTGGGGCTTGTAGTTTTGCCTGTGCATGTTTGCTTACTGCAGCGGGTTTTTTCCTGTGGCTTTTTTTTTTTGATTGGCTGCGGCGCGTTACCGAATGTTCCTTTTGCCACGCCGCTCAGCCTGATTGGCTCTGGCGCGGCGCAAGGAACGTTGGGAATTGAAGTTCCCTTCTTTTGTTTGCGTCTGGGGGGCTCCTGCCCCCCGGCCAAAAATGTCAACCTGACAGTTACCTGCGAACCGGGTTCGGGCGAGTGAACGGAGGCCCATTATGGGCTAGTGGGGCCTGGTGCAACATCCTTTGTCACATTCCAACAGTTAACACACCATTTTATAGGTATAGATGAGTGATAAAGAAACTGCCTAAAGACGAAAAGGAAGGATATAAGGTCAGCAATCTCACAGTGCTCTGAGAAAGATCACTTTTCATGTCTGGTTGCATTCATAAATCCCAAGGCTATGTTTAAATGAATTAACTATATGGCTATGAAATTAAAGTATGGGTTTTAAATATTATAAACTTAATCACTATATGTATAATTGATGTGATTTATATATAAAACTAGCTATAGAACCCTATCTTTTCTCATCTTCCCTTTTATTTATTTATTACATTTATACCCCACCCATCTAGGAGATTTTCCTACTCTGAGGCGGATATATATATATATATACACACACACACACAATATGTTAAAGTCTGTTTTATCATGTGTTTTTCCTCTTATACTTTACTTCCAGAGGAGGTGTCTTAAGATACTGATACCAAGAGCTATCCTAGTTAGTTCATGATGGATTGGATACAGCGATCTTATATCTCCATATTCAGAAATAAGCCAGTGGAATTTATTCCAAAGCAGATGTGCATAAGCCTGCAACCTAAATAAAATTATTCAATCAGAATATCTAAGTATACTCCTACTCTTCACGTAATAATCTTTAATAAGATGAGTGTGTCAAAATCAGAATATTCAAAATAGCATGGGGGAGATTTTAATCATACCTATAAAGATATACTTTACATTCCACAACATTTATTGATACAACACAAGATTTAAAGCTCTTGCTAATATGATTCTGAAACTAGCCAGAGCTGAGATTCCAAACCTCTTCAAAGTACATCACTATATAAATAAAAATAAAATTATTTAGACTATTTTTTTTACTAGAAGCAGGCTACTTCAATGGTGTTATCTGATCCATTTACAAGATCTTCTTTTGTAAACATGGTGGGACATAAACTTCATGCACATAAAGACTGCATTGATTGAATATCTCTATTCACAGAGAATTTGTTTTGTATCCAAATTGCACCATTTTACTTGATTATTGTTTGATCTTCCTATTCTGCTTCAAAGTCGATTAAATGGCTTCCCAATGGTCCAGCCAAATATTGCTGGAGTGGGAGACATTCATAAAACCATAGCATAATTGAGTTGGAAGGGGTCTATGAGGCCATTGAGTCCGATGCCTTGCCCTAATCCAAATCAAAGCACATCTTACAAATGGTTGAGGTTTTTCAAGAAATTCAGCCTATATCTTGCTTCCTGTGATTTCAGCCCATTATTGCATGTCCTACACTCTGAGATGATCAAGAACAGGTCATTAAGACTATATTTCAAATATTTGACTATTAATAATTTCATTTCAGAGATTACTCTGGGTTGAAAGGATTTTTGCTGGAGAAACTCTACTCAGGGAATGAGGCTCCTTTCATGTCCCTGTGCAGGTATTGAAACCCACCCGACCTTCTAGTCTCCAAGCTCAGTGTCTCAACCACTAAGCCACCGGGGGAGCAAGTTTTTGAAAAATGCTATCATATCCCCTCTCAAGGAGGGGCAAGAGCATCCCAGAGTGCAGGTCATGTAATAACAGTCTCATTTTACAGGAAGCCAGATATAGGCTGAATATCAGGCAAAACATCTTCACTGTTAGAGCAGTACAACAATGGAATTAATTACCTGGGGAAATGATGAGTGTTCCAAAGCTAGTGGCATTCAAGAGAAAATTGAACACCATCTGTCATATCTGCTCTGATTTGGACTGCTGCATTGAGCAGGGGTTGGACCCAATGACTTCATTGGTCCTTTCCAACTCAGTTATTCTATAATTCTGTGAAGTTCCTATCATTTTGCTGTGTTCTCTGTGTCTGTAGATCCTTTTGGGGTCCCCCACCTGATTTTTCCTGGAATTCTCCCCTCTTTCTCCCTTTTTTCCTTGAGTTATTTCCTGCCTGCATGCTGGCAGAGGACTCAAGGCACAGAAGAGAAGATATCAAGTGGTGGGAAGACAGCAATCTCATAGCCTACTTCTCCCCCCAACTTTTTTTAATTTTTATTTGTTTTGCTTCCTTGCATGTCTTGATTTTTGGGAGATAAGATGGGTGTGTGTTTTATTTTGCTTTTTGTCCTGTGTATGTGTTTGTGCCCCTTTCTTTAAAGCTTTTGGATTGATTCTCTTGCATGCTTTGCCTCTCCTTTTAAAGAGTACTTTAAGAAGGGCTCCTTAAGACTTTTGCATGAGTACCAAAGAGAACTCCAGTGTGGAAACCATAAATGAAAAAACTTAGATGAGCTGATATACAAAATAGAAAAATTCAAATGAGATCCACAACCCCAAAAACTCTGTGCTCCTCCCCTGGCCCGGCCGGTCAGTGGGAAGTCGAAGCAGCTGGCCTCGCAGCTTTGATTTGCCTGCCCCCAGTGAGAGCAGGGGCGGGGTAGAGAGACCAGCTATGGCGTGGCCGGTGGGGCAATGAAGACCTCTGCCGACACCGGAGCCGCCAGAGCCACCGGTTCACCTGTCCCCCAGTGAGAGCAGGGGTGGGGTAGAGAGACTGGCCCCAGCTGCGGGGCGGCTGGTGTGGTCATGAGGACTTTGCTTGTCAGCCCAGGCTCATTCTTCTGGCCTGTCCAGCTGTAAGGGAGTGGGAGCAGCTACGAGATGACTTTAAAAATCGCTCCAAGACACCACTGCCAGTCCCAGGCTCCTTTCCCCGTCCCGTCCAGCCATGGGGGAATAGGAGCAGCTGTGAGCTGTGCCATGGCTTAAGAACTTGCCATGGACATTGTCATTGTCGAGGATGTGAGTCAGGCTCCGTTGGCAGCATTGAGCCATGGCTCCGTTGGTGATGTCGAGCCCTGGGCCCCGTGGTAGCATTGAGCCCGGCCTCCATTTGAGGATCCCGACTTGTGTTAGGTATAAACTGTATCTTCTGTTCACATGTTACAATTTATATTTTTGCTATGATCTGTTTCATCTATATTATATACTGGTTTTTTTTATATGTCATATGCACAAAGTGTATTTTTTGCTATATTGTTATGTGTTTATTGCTGAAATTGTACCCTGTATACTGTATTCTGTAACTTTTTGAATATGTTGTAATGCTGCCCTGAGTCGGCCTGTGCTGAGTAGGGTGGGGTATAAATTAAAATTGAAATTGAAAATTGAAAAACCAAAAGACAAATAATATCCAAAAGCTTTCCTCATATTCATCTTTAGTAGCTAAGCACATTTGTTTCAAGAATTGACCATGAAGCTTCTGTGTTCCTATGTTTTTGTGGTGTCATGAAGTATAGCTAGCCCTTGTTGTTCAGTCGCACAGTCGATTCCGACCCTTTGCAACCCTATGGACCATTGTCCTCCAGGCGCCTCTGTCCTCCACCATCCCCCTCAGCCCTCCCAGTTTTGTGCCCATTGTGTCTACAATCCTATCTAGCCATCTCATCCTTGGCCTCCCCCTTCTTCTTTTGCCCTCCACCCTTCCTAACATCAAGGCCTACAGTCAATCAACTAGAAAGCTGGTGTTAGTACAGTACAGTCAACCCTCACATAATGCATTCAGATAACATCATTTTCACTTAACAACGCGTCATTATGCACCACGTGTTCCCCTGCATAACAACATTTTTAGTGTCGTTGTCCGGACAACAATGCTAAAATAACCGGACAACGATGCTAAAAACGTCGTTGTGTGGGAAACTCCATAGAAACCTGCATAACAACAAAAATCGCTTAGCAACGCTACTTGGGGAACCAAGTAATGTTGTTATGTGAGGGTCTACTGTACTTTGAAACACAACCGCCGCTACTCGTATTCAAGTATACAAATTTTCCTGGATACAGGAAAAATGCCATTAGCACTCAGCTGGACCATGTTTATACAGTTAATACTAGTGTGTCAGCTATGTCTGCTCTTGCTGTTGCCTGTTTTGACTATGGTGGCACACACTTTAAATTAACCCTCACTTGGATTACTGTAACACACTGTATGTGGGGATGTCTTTGCAGCATTATTACTATGTTTCTAAGGTGTTTTTAACTTTTTAAACCTATCATTTTAAAATTATTAGTTTTTAAGTGTTTTTAACGTGATAATGTATTGCTTTCAGCTGTCATGTTTTGTAAGCTGTTTTAGCTCACTTCACTGAGAAAGGTGGCATAAAAATGAAATAAATATAAATTTAATGCCTGTCTGCACTTAACAGACAACTATAATGCATTAGCAGCAAACTAACATTGAATGTAGCAAAATATCTGAAAGCTGCTATATTGTTGATAATTATGTTTCTGTGGAAGGTTGGGGAAAGGACTGTATGATGTAAACAGCAAGCACATCACGATTGAAGTAATGCTATGCGTTGGATGTGGAAGACCCACAAGCATAATCTTAAATACTTGATCTTAAAAGGAAATTGTGTATAATTTAATGAGATTTAGTATCTAATGCTTGGGATTAAAACTTTATATTTAGTGCTCTGTCCAGCCAAAAAGTTTCACTGAATGACTTTAGATAAATATAGGAGAGCTTTCTTCCTTATGTGTACTCGCTGGGCAATATGCTCTTGAAGTGAAGCTTTGCAGATGAGTCCCTTCTTTATTTCAGGCTAGATTGGTCTGGAGTAAGAGGATGGAGCCTTTTTGATATCTATGTCCTTGTTATAGACCAGGACTTCTCAATCTTTTTAAGTTTCATAGGCTCGATGACCTTTTTGCCCTTCCTCCACCACATGGTACTTCCTGGTATAGTTGAGGGGGTGGTGGGCCACAATGAATGGTGCCGTGGGCTTCATTTGGGCCGCAGGCCACAAGTTGAGAATCCCGGTTATATACCATCCTCCTTGAAAAAGATTATCAAAGTATTTCTATTTTCTTGTTGGAAAATAATCTGAAAATCCCCACACACACACACACACAAAAGCAGGCGTTTGGGAGCCTGATTTTTATTGACTTACTGTTATGTATGTTAACTGTGCTTGTAACTGTCAAGACGATTCAAACTGCCATGTTCCCACGCTTTCCTGGCTGTCAAAGAGCGTCCCTGTTTGACAGCTACAAAATCTTGCCAGACAGCGTAGTCTCGCGAGATTTCGATGTGGCGAGAAAAATAGAATCTGACAGGAGCGGAATGTATCTTTTCTCATGTATCTTTTCCTATGCAAATAAGTGGATTGAAAAATGTGCACACTCTGTTAGCCAATGGGCTTGTTGTATTGTTGTTACTGTTACTGTTTATAGTGTATATAAGTCCGAGTTTTGCCCAATCCAAACTGTGTTCAAACCCCATTAATAAAGAGCTGAATTTCACTACTTCATTCATCTGCGTCTTCATTCCTTGAACACCAAACTGGCGACGAAGGTGGGATGGCGTCCCCACATGGCAGCAACATTGGCCCATTCGACCCAGCTCATCCAGAGAAATGGGCAACATACGAACGCCGGATCCACCACGCAATGGCCTTGCAGAAGATCACCGACGAAGACCAGAAGCACTCCTGCTTCCTCGCACAGTGCGGATTTGAGACACTTGAGCTGGCAACCCACCTCGTTCTTCCACAAGACGTGGATGAGGTGCCGCTCGCAGAGATCATGTCCACACTGAGGAGGCACCTGCAGCCAGAGGTCTCAATCTTCCTGACCAGGGTGGCTTTCCACAGAAGGGAGCAGCAAGCTGATGAATCAATTGCAGAATACGCAGCCGCTCTGCACATTGCTGCCACCCCATGCAAGTGGGACAACATTGAAGAAGCGCTCCGGGACCATCTGCTGGCCGGCATGAGGGACAAAGATGCTCAATATCGCCTCATGATCAGAAAGACGCTAACCTTCAAAGCCGTTCTAGAAGAGGCAGTAGCGTCTGAGGCTGCATGGTCCGGAATAAAGCTTTTTCCAGCATCACCACTCCACCACCAGTGCCCTCGACTCAGCTGTGCAAGCTCAGCAAAATTCATCTTCATCCTCCGCAGCATCGCCTGGTTCCACCTATTCATCGGAGTCCAGTGACACAGAGGGAGAAGTCCTAGCGGTCCAATGAAAGCACCGTGAACACCGTGACAATCAGGAGAAGACATTCCTTTGCAAGTGTGATGGCTGCGGGGCCCGGCACGACCACAAGAAGTGCCCATTCCACACTGCAGAATGCCACAACTGCGGGCAGAGGGGGCACATTGCTAAGGTATGCCGGCAGTGAAAGCGGAGTCTTCCAGCGCCTGAGCTCAAGAAGAGTCATCACCACAACGCGTCCTTCGTCAAAGTGTCGCCTGAGCCGTGCCAAGTGGGTATCGTCAGCGAGCGTTTCTACGCAGACCTGAGCCTTCAGGACGTCCCCTTCAAGATGGAGGTGGATTCAGGTACTACCTTTTCCATAATTCCACAGCGGGAGTTTTTAAGGATTCCCCCTGCCTCTCAGCCCAAGCTTAAATCCCTTAAGACTTCCCTCCAGGATGTGCAAGGTTGCCAGATTCCACTCCTGGGGTGGGTAATTTCTTGGTTAAATTAAAAAACATTTGCACCTCCTTGTCATTGGTTGTAGTTAAACAGGGCACGAACTGTCTTATTGGGACCCAATGGTTTAAGCCCCTGGGAATCTGGTTTTCTGGCATTCACGCAATAGACTCTGACCCAATCCCAGACGTTTGTGCTACACATCCTGAGGTGTTCAAAAAGGGTTTAGGCTTATACAGAGGACCCCGTGTTGACTTTGAGCTTGACCCTACCATCCGGCCCATCCAGATGAAGCCACGCCGGGTACCATTTGGCTTAAAGGAGAAGATAGAAGCCGAGCTGGACAAACTGGTGGGGCAGGGCATCCTAGTGCCGGTGGACTCTGCAGAGTGGGAGACACCAATTGTGACTGTTTGAAAAGTAACGGGGAAGTCAGGATATGTGCAGACTATAAGTGTACCATCAATAAAGCTATTTGCCCGAACGCATATCCTGTGCCCATGGTAAGCCACCTTCTTGCCTCCTTGCATGGAGGAAATTGCTTCGCAAAACTTGCGCACCTTTTAGGGGTGGTTTTTTTTTACTTTTAACTTTTTTATCATGTGTCTTTTATGTATTTACTGTCCGCTATGTAAACCGCCCTGAGTTGGGTTGTACCTGAGTGGGCGGTATATAAGCGTGAAAAATAAATAAATAAATAAATAAAAACTTGACCTTGCCCAGGCTTACCAACAATTAACTGTGTCTCCTGCTGCTGCCATAGCCCAGACCATAGTAACACATAAGGGGGCATTTAAAGTAACCAGACTACAATTTGGGGTGAATGCGGCCCCAGAAATATTTCAATCTCTTGTAGAACGTATTTTTAAAGGCTTGACCGGTGTCCTGCCATATTTTGATGATGTCCTGATCGCCGCTAAGGACACCGTCAAACTAGCGACCAGGCTCGATCAAGTCCTGTTATGTTTCGAGAGGGCCGGTCTATGTCTCAGAAGAGACAAATGTGTGTTTTTGGCATGGGAAGTTGAGTTCCTGGGGTACTGAATTACACCCCAAGGTATCATGCCCTCTGACTCCAAGGAATAGACCCAGGCTGAAATGTAAAGCCGAATTGCAATCATTTCTAGGAAAAGTTGTACCAACTTTTTATTTTACCAACTGCTTTTTTTTATAAAAAAAAATCAAGGTTGTTTTATTGTTGCCTTCAGGCTGTTTTAACCAATGCTGTGTTTTCAAATACAGATAACCAGGCCTCTGCTTTTTTCTCTCCCCTGTTTTTTTCTCTCCCCAAATGTCTGTTGAGGCTGTAGGCCTCTTCTCTGGCCATGTTAAAGCAATGCAAATTCCAGTGACCTCCATCAGGGAACCGGGGGAGGGGTTGGTGTTCCAATTTTAGCCAATTCAAAGTCAATTAAAAATATTGACTAGTGGTTCAGTTTGTAGTGCTGCTGCTCTATTTTAATGTGAGGTTTCATGGATCAAGTCCACTTCCTAAGACATAAGAGAGAAACTACATTGCAATCATTTATAAATGACCTCAAGAGAAAAAAAACTGTGATTGGTTAGACACAACTTGCACATTGTGTAAATCAATGTGGCATTTCCCACCTAGTAATGACTTAAGACCCATGCTTGATATTCAGTTATTTTCCAATAAATATTTTTTTCAGTGAAAGGTCACAATGTTAGGTGGGTGCAGGAACCTCAGGCTATTGCTAACAATACAAGTTGCAAATTGTGCTTGTTAATGTGGTGCTTCCCACCTAGAAATAACTTAAGGACCTTGTTTTAAATTTTATATCCATCCCCCCCCTTTTAGTGTATGGGACCAAAGACGACCGGACAACCGAAGGGTTGGTTTAACACAGGTTTATTGCATGAGGTTCCAGTTAGGCATGAGGTAATGGCGGTGATACATCTCAATATATACAGTAGCTCTCTACATTTGAATCTTGTAGCACGGTAGCTGATTGGTTGCTACCGGCGTGGCCTCGCCCAGGCACGCCTCCATTCCTGCTGCTGAATGCAGGTCTTTCTTCAGCTGCTGAATGCAGGTCTTTCTTCAGCTGCTGAATGCGGGGAAGGTTTTCCCGCGGCTGTCCGTGATTGAGCAATGTGAACCATGTGAGAGTGAACGCTCGCAGCTGCCCTCTATAGGCTGTCTGCTCGCGTTCCTTTACAGCTGATATCGTTTGTATCTGGAGTGGTTACAATCTTGCCTTACAGTATAATGACATGCATACATACATAACATCCCTCCCCCCTAGGATGGGACGAAGTCCCGCAACCATTGTGGCTTGCCGCACGTTCGCTTGGGGCGTGCTTGCGCCTGCCCTAATTCTGGAGAGCCTGTGATCCCTGACTCCGCGGGAGCTTGTCCTGCAACGGGAAACGGGGATTCGTTAGTGGCTCTGTGGGGCGTCCGTGCCTGCCTTGCGCTTGGGGAAGGGAATGGGATGAACAGTTGGGAGGTAAATCCCTGCCTATTGCCCTCGGACCCCGGGGGCCCTCCTAGTGTGAACCGCGGCACCGATGAGGTCGCCCTTGGGGAATGGCTACCTTCTGGTCCCTGCTCGGGGGACCCTAAGACTGTGGTGGTGGGCGGACTCGCTGATGCCTCCGGTCTTGGCGGTGTCGGTCTCCGGAACATGGGCGCTATATTGCATTCTAACTCACAGGGGCTACTGGGACTGGAGGTACCAGGGGCTGAACTGAAACCCCTCTTTTCGCTAGGACGGGTGGGGGACCACTCCGCTAACTCCCCCTGGTACTGTAAATCAACGTCTAAACCTCTATGGGCCTCTGAGCCTCGGGGGGACTTCCGCGGCTTCCGCGGGGTATGAGTGTGGTTGGGGCTCCTCCTTTCTGACGGGGACTCCCGCAACCCGGGGCTCCTCCTCTCTGGCAGGGACTCCCGCAAAAGATTTCCGTGGATCGATTCCCTTTCCTCCCCCCTTGGTGGGGACCCATGCTCCCCTTTTCCTCCCCCTTGGGCTAAACGGGTGGGGGAGTACCCTAACGCCGAATCTTGCTCTCCGGGGACCCTACGCCTGAGTTGGTCCACGTGTCGCCTCCACAGGAAACCTGTACTGGTCTCTACGCGGTATGAGACGGGGCCGGTTTGATCTACTACGGTGCCCGGCACCCAGGCTGGCCCTGCGCTGGCGTAATTCCTGCAGTGTACTGGGGCGCCTATGCAGAAACTCTTTGTGGGTTCCACCCCTATGTTCCGCCCCTTGTCCTCTACTCTCGTGGGGTCTAGCTTGGATATCCCCGTGGCCAGCTTCCTGCGCATCAACAGCTCTGCGGGGGAGTACCCTGACGCTAAGGGGGTGACCCTGTATCTCAGCAGGAATTGGCACAATTTCAGGTCGAGGTCTCCGGGACCCATGCGCAGTAGCGCGTCTTTCGTGGTGCGCACAAGGCGCTCTACTTGGCCATTGGTGGCCGGGTGAAAGGGGGCGGAGGTGACGTGCCGAATGGTGTTGCGTTCCATGAATGCCCTGAACTCGGCGGACGTGAAACAGCTAGCGTTATCGCTGACGAGGGTGTCGGGTAAACCGAACGTGGAAAAGACCCTCCTTAACTGTTTAATGGTTGTGGTCGAGGAGGTGCTCGAGACTGGAATGACCTCCAACCACTTAGAGAACGCGTCCACCACGAGGAGGAAAAGCGTTCCCCTGAATGGGCCAGCAAAGTCTACGTGAACTCGGGACCAGGGTCCCCTCGCAGCGTCCCATTCCCTAGGTGGCGAGCGAGCCTCTTCTGGCCTAGAGCTTTGGCACGCCTCGCAAGTGCCGACCATGTGTTCGATGTCGGCGTCTAACTGGGGCCACCAAAAATAACTGCGGGCTAGTGCCTTAGAGCGTACGATCCCCGGGTGGCTGACGTGCAGCAGTTTAAGCACCCTCGGCCTGAGAGACGTGGGGATCACTACCCGCTGTCCCCACAAGAGGCAACCCCTCTCCAGGGACAACTCCAATCTCTTTTTGAAAAATGTGTCGAATTCCGCTGCTGGGGAAGACACGGGCCACCCTTTCTGCACCCAGGAACAAACTGTGGCCAGCGCTTTGTCCTTGCCAGTCGCTTTGGCGATTTCGGCCGGTACTACTGGAGGGGAGTCTAGGACCTCTATCATTAAGACCTGGTGGTCCCTCTCTACTCCGCCCACGTGGCAGCAATCCCGGGGAATGGGGGACCTCGACAGAGCGTCGGCATGGCTTATTTCCCTCCCGGGCCGGTATACCAACGCGTGCTGATACGCGTTGAGAAAAATGGCCCATCTGAGCATTCTTGGGGACAGAATCTGGGGTGTGGGCTTGTCTGCGGTGAAGATGCCCAGCAACGGCTTGTGGTCAGTCACTATGGTGAAGGGGCGGCCGTACACGAAATCATGAAATTTCTTGGTCCCCGCAATTATTGCTAGCGCCTCCCTGTCTGTCTGAGCATAGTTCCTCTCCGCTTGGGACAGGGATCTAGAGTAGAACGCTATCGGGGCCTCCCTACCGTTCTCCAGCACGTGGCAAAGCACCGCCCCTACCCCCACCGGGGATGCATCGCATATCAGGACCACCGGGCGTTTGGGATTGAAGTGGGTCAGTACAGCATCTGATGCCAGGAGTCGCTTCAGGTCATTGAAAGCCTTTTCCTGGACGTCGCCCCACTTCCATGCCTCGTCCTTTTTTAACAATTTGTGTAGCGGTTCTGCCACGGCTGCCTTCCGCGGGAGGAAGGAGTGGTAGAAGTTGAGCAGTCCGAGGAACGACTGCAACTCGGGCTTGGAGGTGGGGCGAGGGGCCTTTTTGATGGCGGCTACCTTGGATTGGGCCGGCCTAATTCCCTCGGGAGTAACACGGAACCCTAGGAACTCAACCTCTGTAGCGAAGAAGACGCATTTGTCTTTCCGCAACCTCAACCCCGCCTTTTCGAATATTGTCAGGACCTTTCCCAACCTTGTTGCTAATTCGGCCCGGCTCCCCCCTGTAATTAATACGTCATCAAAATAGGGTAACACCCCCTCCAACCCCTTCAGGAGGCGTTCCACCAATGACTGGAAAATCCCGGGCGCCGAATTCACGCCGAATTGGAGGCGCGAAACCTGGAACGCCCCTTTGTGGGTGACTATTGTTTGTGCAGCAGCTGCGGCGGGAGTCACCGGGAGTTGCTGGTAGGCTTGGGCCAGGTCGAGTTTGGCGAAACACCTCCCCCCGTGTAACCTGGCCAACAAGTGGCTGACTACCGGCACCGGATACGCATTAGGGCGAATCGCCTTATTGATGGTGCACTTGTAATCAGCGCATATTCGGACTTCCCCGTTGGCCTTGAGCGCTGTTACAATTGGAGTTTCCCACTCCGCAGAATCAACAGGAACAAGAATCCCCTGGCCCACTAATTTGTCCAATTCCGCCTCTATTTTGTCCTTTAGTGCGAAAGGCACTCTGCGCGGTTTAAGTCTGATTGGACGCACTCCAGGGTCCAGGTCGAAAGTCACTGGGGGGCCCTTGAATTTTCCTAGCCCCTTTTTAAAAACCTCGGGGTGCACGTCGCACACGCTCTGTATTGGATCAGTCCCGGCGGCGTGTGCTCCCACGGCGTGCACCCCCCCAATGAACAACCCCAGGGGCTGGAACCATTGAGTCCCGAGGAGGCTGCATTTACCCCCCTTGAGGACGACTAAGGGAAGCGTTGCGGTGTACTTTTTGAACTGGACCTGGAACTTCCCAACCCCCAACACTGGGATGCGGTTCCCTTGCACGTCCTTCAGCGTGGCCCTCAACGCCTTGAGCTTGGGCCGCACGCGGGGGGCGATTTTCATGAACTCCCCCTGGGAAATAATGGAGTATGAAGAACCCGAGTCCACCTCCATTCTAACAGGGGCCCCTTGTATTACTACCTCAACGAAGTAACGGGGGTGCTCCGTGGAAACGCTGCAAACCGGCGCGTCGTCCTCGCTGTCGTCGGAGACTCGCCCTACTCCGTCCCGCGTCCTCGTGGTCCGGGTGCCGTCCTTCGGCCTCGTGGTGCGGTCCTGCCTCGTGGTGCGGTCCTGCCTCGCCGAGCGGTCTGGAGAACTCCGGGTGGCCTCGCGTCGTTTCCGGCAGACCTTGGCGATGTGCCCGCGCCGGCCGCAGTTGTGGCACTCGGCCTTGCGGAATGGGCATTTGGTGCGGGCGTGGGCGGCGCCGCAGCCATCGCAGCGCCGGCCCTCTCTCTGGACCCTCCGGACGTCCTCGTCGTCGCTGCTCTCTGCAGACGAGTTCGAAGTCCGCTGGGCCGCGCGCACCGAACTCTCTGCCTTGGCGGTCTTCGGGCGCCAGTCCTGAAGTTCGTGCACCCCGGCCGACGTGGCCTCTGCGGCCTGTGCCGCGTCGAGGACTTGTTGCCACGTGGGAGGCGGCTCCCTTTTCATCAGCGCGCGCTGAGTCTCTGTGTCCCTCAGACCGCAGAGCAGGCAGTCCCGGAGGGTGACGTCGGGGAGTTCCCACTTGCAAGGGCCGGCGGCCAACCGCAGGGCCGCGGCGAACTCATCGACCGATTCTCCGGGTGCCTGGACTCGCCTCCAGAACGCGCTCCGAGCGGGGAACATCGCTATTGCCGGCCGGAGATGGGCGCGCAGCGCCGCCAGGAGCTCTGTGGCCTTGAGGTCGCCCACCTTCCTCGGCGCGATCAGGTCCACCAAGGTCCTCTTGGTTTCTTGTCCGAGCATGCGGACGAAGATGGCTCTCTTTTTGGCCTCGTCGGAGACTTCGAGCTCCACCAGCGCAGCGTTGAAGTCTATCTCAAACAGCTCCAAGTCTCCCGGCTTCCTGATCTCGTAGCCGGCGCATGTCTTGGTCCCGTGGGCAGCCATATCCCACCTTCGTCGCCAATTTAGTGTATGGGACCAAAGACGACCGGACAACCGAAGGGTTGGTTTAACACAGGTTTATTGCATGAGGTTCCAGTTAGGCATGAGGTAATGGCGGTGATACATCTCAATATATACAGTAGCTCTCTACATTTGAATCTTGTAGCACGGTAGCTGATTGGTTGCTACCGGCGTGGCCTCGCCCAGGCACGCCTCCATTCCTGCTGCTGAATGCAGGTCTTTCTTCAGCTGCTGAATGCAGGTCTTTCTTCAGCTGCTGAATGCGGGGAAGGTTTTCCCGCGGCTGTCCGTGATTGAGCAATGTGAACCATGTGAGAGTGAACGCTCGCAGCTGCCCTCTATAGGCTGTCTGCTCGCGTTCCTTTACAGCTGATATCGTTTGTATCTGGAGTGGTTACAATCTTGCCTTACAGTATAATGACATGCATACATACATAACACCCCTCCAATAAAGTTTTGTTCTTAGAAGCTTGTTCTGAAAAGTAACAGTGGTAAGTTGGGAAAGAACCTGGGCTATGGAAAATAATAGCAGACTTATGCTTATTGTAGCATATTTTATATGTTAATGGCTTTAAACCCCTTGACTAATATTGAATCCATTCAAATGGGTATCAAGCATATGTATATATTTTATCTTAGTTTTCTACTTCTGGATCCTTGTTTTATAATGTTTCTTCGTCAGGATAGCCACTTTCAGGATAAAATAAAAAACATATGTCTGTAGTTCCCCAAACCAATGTGCAAACACAATCAATTTCAGGTTTGGTAACCACATTTAGAAATACAAAATTACCTCTTGCAGCCAACTGAAGATTGCCTTCCTTTTCTTGTATCAGAAAGACTAAGGGACAGAAAACAAGTCTCAGCCACTGAGCAACTCAAGGAAAAAATGTTACTCATCTTCTCAGTCAGCTAAGTGGATAGCTCAGTGGCTTAGGTGTTGGGAGTTTGATTCCCACTGTGCCTCCTGGGCAGGGCCGCCATCAGAAATTTCTGGGCCCCAGACTGAGCAATCCTATTGGCCCCACACACACATTTTGGCCATGCCCCTCTGTGGGTGTGGCCAAATCTGTGAGTGTGGCCAAATCTGTGGGCATGGCAAAATTTGACCATGTGTCATACCTGCCACATAAAGGTAAAGGTTTCCCTTGCTCGAAAGCCAGTCGTATCTGACTCTAGGGTTCAGTACTCATCCCTGTTTATAGCCTAAGAGCCAGTGAACTTGATCCACAAAAGCTCACATGAAAATACAGCAGTTAGTCTTTAAGGTGCCACGTTTATGTCTTTTTGCTTTGTTTACTCTTTGATATGCTTGCACAGAATAAAACTTTTAAAATGGTAGCATGTGTTTCAAGCATATCAGAGTAAACAAAACAAAAAGAAACCAGGGGCCTACTCCACCCACACACACACACACACACACACACACACACACACACACACACACACACACACACACACACACACACACACACACACACACACACACACACACACACACACACAGAAAGTAAACAAAACAAAGACAGACAGACTTACTCAGAGGAGGCAGGCGGTGGAGCGCCCAGGCGCGTCCCTGATTGGCCCAGCCCTCTTCCTCCTCACACCGGGACCATGGGGGTGGTGGAGGCAGGAGCTCCTAAGCGGCGGCAAAAGCTTGGCCTGTGCCGCATCGGGCGGACGCGGTTCCCTTTTCCTCTGGGGACCAGGGGGGGAGAGGCAGGAGGAGGAGCCGCCGCTTGCTGAGAGTGGCATGACTGTGGGAGCCAGGAAGAAGAGGAGAAAGACGGAAGAGGTGTCAGAGCCAGGGAGGAGGAGGGGCCGCCGCCGCCGCTTGCCCAGAGCGGCATGACTGAAAGGACCTCACCATGCCACTCTGGGATGCCGCACCAGGCTCAGGAAGAGCCTCATTGTCCTCTGGACAAGGAGGAGGAGTCCCAGAGCAGCTTGGCTCACTGTCCTGGTGTGCTTTCACCTCCGCACTTCCCAAGCGCCTTTGGGGGGGTGGGAGAGGTGCATGGGAAGCATTGCCCGTGCTGCTGGGAGGGGGAGGCTGCCAGCCCACCACCCTTCCCACGTCCCGAAGGTGGGTGGGAAGTGCTGATGTGAAAGCGCGCCAGGACAGTGAGCCTGGCTGCTCTGGGACTCACTCCTGGCGATGCTGTCGGGTTTCCCCTGCAGTGGCTGCCCTCGCTGCTCGGGGCTGCTGGGGGGCTGTCAGGGGTGCAGTTGCCCCCAGTACGGGGTCTCTGGATATCCAGGTCAAGGTGGAGCCCTCTGGCGGGGTATGCACAGTGGTGCCAGGCCCGTGGTTTAAAAAAAGTAAAAAGAAAAAGAAATTTTTTTTACAAAGCTGAGTTATGGGTCACCCACCGCCGGGCCCCCTGCCAACTCTGGGCCCGGGATGGGAGTCCTGATGGTCCCCCCCCCTGATGGCGGCCATGCTCCTTGGAGAAAAGCCAGACTGTGTGGCCATGGACAAGCTACACAGTTACAGAGCACCCCAGTAGAAAGGAATTGTAAAACTCTTCTGTGTATTCTTTACCTGGAAAAGCCTGGAAAGGGTTATCATAAATTAGAATTGATTTGATGGCATACTATTATTATTACTTGCTTTCCCATTTAGCTGGTATGTCATACAGTTTCCAAGATATCTCAATTTGTTTTTCGTCAAAGTGATCCAGTACTATTGCATTATTCACAGTCCTATGCCATTTTGAAAAGAGGGGAATGGTAAATGTCTCTTTAAATTATAAATACAGTTAAAGCCCTGAGGCATAGTTTTGGGGAAGAGAGTGGAGAACTAGGTTTTTGCCTAGATGATCTGGCCAGCTGACAGCTTATGTTGTCATGGCTAAATACGGTAGGATGCTTTAGGCACAAATCTCTCTGTGAGTTTACACATTCGTGGGGGGAAATGTTAACATGATGAAAATTCTCTGCTGAATAGTGATGAATGAACACCTTCAGAAACCAACCATTACTCTTTGCAATATCTTGCTTTTGGCACAGATCTCTCTGCAAGTCTATACAATAACCTGCTGAGACATAATAATGTTTTATTAAAATTTCTTATGCATTCCACTTGATCAGACTCTTTCCTTCATAACCACCATGTGAAGACTTTGATTTTTACAGCACTTGCACCGCACCAGGAACTTTTCAGGATCCTTCTTGTATGAGTGCAAGCCATTTGTTTGTAATAAGGATCTCTGCTGGTGCCAGTGAGAGATCGGAGTTTACTCCACTGGTGAGGGTTTTATACTGCACCAGAATTTTTTTTCTTCTTGAATATAAACAACTTTTGGTTGTTTGCAAATTAGCTTGATTTATTTAGTATTATCAGAGAGTAAACAAAACAAACAAAAACATTGTTGCACTTGAAAGACTAACTGATGTATTTCAATGTTAGCTTTCATGGATCAAGTCCACTTCGTCAGACATAAGAGTGAGACTTCATGGCATCAATTTATACACATCAGGTACAAAGATACACAATAGTTGGTTAGTATAACAGATAAGTATACAAATTCATATGGCATTTTACAACTGGTGATAACTGTTATTCAGATTAGTTGTGAAGCTAATCATTTATTTAGTGATTGGTCTTCAGAACATAAACATGAGATTCAAGTTTGATTTTACAAGCCCAGCAAGATTGTCACTTGGCTTTTTGCAACACTAATGCGCTTTCACTTGTAATTGTGGGCCATTTCTAATTTCTGTTTCTAGCCTGAGTTCAGTCAGAGTTGTTTCTAATAAGCATGCATGATATTGCAGCCTAAATTATAAAGAACTAGCTGGGGACCCGGCGTTGCTCGGGTGTTTAGGACGTTAATTGAGAAACACTCTGCACATGCCCAGGGGAACAGGCACAGGAACAAAGGGGGGAGACTCTTACAGCGGGCTGATCAAATGAGGTGTGTGTGTGTGTGTGTGTGTGTGTGTGCCTTTTTTTTTGCTTGCACGCACGTGTGCTCGAGTGAGAAAGTGCCGAGAGAAGGACACCTGGAAGGGGGCATGTGTGTTTTAACCCAGTAGGCTGGTTATAGGGGGAGGGGGGAGTCCCAGGAAATAATCGTTTCGCATTCATCACCCTCACCCCTCACTCTCCTCCTCCCAGGACTTCACAAAGGAAAGAGGCAGGAAGAGGGCGGGAGGGTGATTTGGTCAAAGTGATGTTTGGAGGGTGAACTGGGGCCTCTCGAAGGATGCTCTCAGAGGGGGGTGGATTTTGCAGACTAGCCCATCCTGCGACAGACTCTAGGCCACCCTCCAGACATCACTGCGACCGAATCACTCTCCCTCCGTCTTTTCCCTTCTTTCCTGTGCAAAGTCCTGGGAGGGGGAGGGGGTGAGTTGCTGGCAGGAGCACGAAAGGAGTATTTCATGAGGCTTTCCCCCCTTTTCCCTGTAACCCACCTATAGTGGTAGAACAAACATGCGTCCTTCCCTCAGCACTCTCTCTCTCTCTCTCTCTCTCTCTCTCTCTCTCGCACGCACACAAGCAAAAAAAAACCACACACACGCACCTGGAGAAAAACTCCGCTCTTCTTCTTCCCTGGTCTGGCGTGGTCCTCAAAGGCCTCTGCTTTTCTCCCTCAGGAGCCTCGTCAGCCCCGTGAGTTCCAGGCGGGGGAAGAGTGAAAGCTGGACGGGCCTCTGGGCATGGCCAGCGGGGTTGCTCCGGACAGTAGATCCGGGTCCCACCCTCCACCGGCAGCCTCCTCCTCTATCCCTTTCCCGGCCTTGCGTTCGCCCTCTTCCCATGCCGAATTCGTGCTGCTGCCACTACCACTACCACAAACATGGCTGCCCTGAGAGTGCCTCAGGCCTTGGCATGGAGAGGACCAGGGGTGCTGGATGTCCTATCGGCTGCACTCTGTTCGGGCAGCAGCCATTGGTCTGCCAGCCACGTGTCTGTCACCCCGCCTCTCCCTCTCTCGGCCTGGCCTCCCCATTGGCCGCGGCATGCCACAGTGGCCGCTGGGGGTGTAGGTTTTTTGTTCTTTTTGTAGGGTGCAGGGGCCCCCATGGCGTTCCGGACCCCCACTGTGACCATCTCGCACGTGCCAGGTAAGTGTGTGTGAAGTTTGGTCATGGACAGTACAGGGGTGTGGAAGCTTTTCCAGGACCCACAAGCGGACACCTTTCTTTTATATCTATAGACTAGCATAGTTTGCCTGGCGGTGCTGGGCTGTTTTAAATTGTGTTGGAAGGTTTTTTTTCTTAATGTTTTTTAAAGAAGAGCTTAGTCTGTAATTGTTCTTTTAAATTTTTTTATTTATGCACAATACCTTTATGTTTTCATTTGTTAAATAGATTGTATTGTTGTGATACTTTACAGTAATAACAACTTTTACTTTGAAATTTTTCTAACGTGTTTTTGAATATTTACTTTAACATATACATTAATTTTTGTTACGATGCCGGGCTGTTATAAACTGCGATCAGCTTGTTTTTTTTTTTTGTGGATTAAGAAAAGAACAAAGGATTATATATTTTTTTCTAAATTTTCTATTTAACCAAATAATATTTTAGTATGTGACCTTTTTAAATGGTTGTATCATAGGTAATAATTTTAAAAAAGGGTAAAGTACATGTTTTTTACATTAAATGTTTTTAAACTGTGTTTAGATGTTTTGGGCTTTTATTTGAGTTAAAACTAAACACAGGATTTTAGAAATCTTACGGGGTTTTTTGAGATATATTTGTGATTTGTGTAAAATTGTGATTTTTGTGTTATGTTTTTGACTTGTTTTTACTATTGTGCCCTGCAGGTGGGGCTGCTAGGGGTTTTGGTTTCATTTCAGGTGTTTTTTCTCTTCTGTCCTCTGGGTGGTGCTTCTTCTGGTAAGTCGTCTTTGGTTCTTCATTTCTGTTCCGGACGTCGTGGAGGGAGGACACGCTGGTAAGTTGTCTGGTTTTCTTTCTTCTGGGGTTTTTCTTTGTTTTGGTTTTGTGTTGGTGGGCTGGGAGGTGTTTCTGTTTGGTCTTTTGTGTGTTGGTTTATTTTTAGTTTGGTTTAATTGGTTTGATTATTTCTGGTTGTGTTTAATTTGTTTGTTTTTGTTTTTCGTGTTGTAGTTAGGTGTTTTGTTTGTGGTTTTGCGGTGTTGTTGAAGTTTTTGTTTATTTTGTAGTTTATTTATTTTTGTTTATTAATGTTTTTTAAATGATTTATTTTAATTTTATTATTTTGTAATAGTTTTGGTGTTTGTTTTTGTTGTTTTCTTTTTGGTGATGTTGTTGTTTCGGTTTTGTTTTGGTGTGTGCGCGCGCACACACACTGGGCAGGTTTGAAATGTCCAGCCCAGTAGGTGTGTGCTGCGCCCGGGTGAAGAGCTCTGGGAGGCGAAGGCAACGACCGGAGGCCCATTCGCTGCCTTTGCTTCCCGGGGAATTGGTTTGCTTTCAATGGGGATGGGTGGGGGGGAAGGTACTGGTGCATTCCCCCCTGAAAGCGAAACACTTCCTCAGGAAGTAAAGGCAATGACCGGAGCCTTGTTCGCTGCCTTTGCTTCATGAGGAATTGGTTCGCTTTCGGGGGGGGGGCAAATGCATCAGTACCTTCCCCCCTCCTTGATCCCCCCCTGTTTTTAGTGTTTTTTTTTTTCACCCCGGCTCAACTTTTCTTGAGGCCAGTGGTGGTCTCGCCGTGTCTTCGGTGGGGTAGTGTAGAGGAGAGGGAGTCCCTCTTCTTCCCATTGCTCCAGGAAAGAAGGATGGCGGGTGTCTCGCGGTGGCATTTTTTGGCTTTTTATTTTGCGTGGCTGTGAGGTGCTGCGTCCGCCTGTGGTGGACTTGCGTTTCCGTTGTGTTTTGTATTTTTTATTTTTCGTGCACCGGCTTTCTCAGCATTCTGCGCGCTCATGGCGCACAGGACGCTGGGGCTTGTAGTTTTGCGTTTGTGGTTTCCGTTTGTGTGGCGGTTTTTTTCCTGTTGCTCGATTTTGATTGGCCATGTTGCATTTCCCAATGTTCTTTTTGCTCGCGCCTCTCAGCCTGATTGGCTGTGGCGCGGCACAAGGAACGTTGGGAAGTGAAGTCTTTTCCTTTTGTTTGCGTTCGTGGGTCTCCTGCCCCACTGGCGCATTTCTCAACCCCCCAATTACCTCCGTGCCCAGTTTGGGCAAGTGCACGAATGCTCGGTACAGGATACCAGGTGGATTTTACTGCTTGGATCAATTTGGCTGGAAAGAGTTATCATGTAACATACCAAGAGGATAATCGTTCTCATTAACTTTTAAAGATACTAGCATGGGTTGCCCGGCGTTGCTGGGCTTTTTTGGGGGTTTCTTTTAATTAAAAAAATGCCGTGCATTTTTTAAATGTTTTGGACAGGTAAGGTGTTTTTTTTTGTTTTCCTGTACAAATGGTGCTGGGCTGTGTTTAATGGTTTTTAAAGTTTTTTTGAATTTGTGGCTTATTTGTGGCTGGGTCATACACATTTTTGTTCATACAAATTTAATTTTTAAAATTTTTTTTAAAAAATTTATATTTAATTTGGTGTTAAAGTGATTTATGTAATTTTTTATTTTTTGAGAGTAGTGTGTATATTTTGGAATGTTTTGCAAACTTATTTTCTGCATTTTGGAATTATGAATTTATCTTTATCTATCATGTGCTCCACACTCCTGCACCACACCTGGAAGGGCCATGTGGTGGAGGAAGGGCAAAATGGCCATCCGGCCCCCAAAGCTGTCTGAGGGAGTGTGTCCTGGCTCTCAACTTGAAAAGGTTGAGAACTCCTCATTTAGCACATCATGAATGCATCCTCTACTCGTTTTTCTTTTGGCCTCTGGGTGGCGGTGGTGAACTTTGTTTCCTCTCTTCCATTCTCCTCTTGTCCTCTGGGTTTCAGTTCCGGTAAGTGTTACTTCCTTTATTTTGGTCATTCGAGTTCCTGTCGCCATGAAGTGAAGACGTCTTCATTGTAAGCACTCTGATTTATTTATTTATTTGGGGGGAGTTGAGTTTTTGTTGGGGGGGGGCTGTTGTTTTTTGTTGTATGTTTTCCTGTCTTTGTTTGTGTTTATTTTTTAAAGGTTAGATTTCTGTTTTTGAATGGTTTTGATTTGTTTTTTGGTGCGTCCTTTTTTTAGGGGGGGTGCCTTTTGTTCTCACGGGCCATGCTTGGTGGCCCGTGGTTAGGAAGGGAACTTGCGGCCGGGGGTGCCTTTTGATCCCATGGGCCATGCTGGATGGCCCTTGGGAAGGGTGCGTTGTTGTGGGGAGGGTGCCTTTCGTTCCCACGGGCCATGCTTGTTTGTCCGTTGGGAAGAAGGGCAGTTGCGGGGGAGGGGTGGTGGGTGGTTTGTTTTTATTTTTGGCGTAGTGGCTGGCCCTTCGAATGGAAGGGCAGCGGCGGCCGAGGTTTATTTTTCCTCCGTGGGCCATACTTGCTGGCCCGTGGTGAAGAAGGGGAGTTGCGAGGTTTTTTGTTTGTATTTTTTTCACGTGCCGCTGGCTCTTCGAACGGAAGAGCATGGGCGGCGGGTTTGTTTCATTTTCTTCCCCCACGGGCCATGCTGGCTCGCCCGTGGGGATGAATGGAGGCGGAGCCGGCTTTCTTTAAGTTTTGTTTTCGCGCGCCGGCTGCCTCCTCGTTCTGCGCGCTCATGGCGCGCAGGACGCTGGGGCTTGTAGTAATAGGTTGGTGCTTTGTGTTTGTGATGCGTTTTTTTAAAATGCTTTTCTTTTGATTGGCTGCGGCGCGTGTCCGAACGCTGCGCCGTGCCAGAGCCTCTCAGCCTGATTGGCTCTGGCGCGCCGCGGCGCAGTGACTGTTGGGACGTGAAGTTCTTTCCCTTTCTTGCCGTTTGTGGGGCTGAGGCCCCCGTGCCGGATTTTTAAATCCTTCGTTGACCTGCGTAGGCAATTCGGCCGTGCGCACGAAGGAAGGGTGCGGGTCAGTAGGGCGACGCATAGCAACGTATAGCCAATTCCAACGGTGAACACTTGGTTTTATAGGTTAAGATTTTCAAAAAAGGAGGTTGTGCAGCAGAATTTTCCTTCTAACAGATAAATGCATAATAATTTGAATGACCTAATCCAGGCATTTTTAGTTTGAAACAAAATGTTAGATAACAATTAATTTAATAAGTATTAATAGACTAATACTTCTTAGCATAAAAAGCAAATGTGCTATTACTATTTTTATTATATGACAGTTACAAGAACTTCTTAAATGCACAGCAATAAAAGAAATAAATATTCTGCATGCATTACTGGTCTGTTGAGCCAATTAGTCCCTTTACCTCATTTGGATAACAAAGATAAAATTCTATTAATGATCTACTGAGACAGCTAGAAGTGTGACTTCATTTGGCTTCACACCAATGAAACAAAAGTATCCTATTATTGACCCTCTGAGCCAAACCATAGTAGACTACTGTATCTGCAATACATAGCAAGTTTTAAAATAGCAGGAATTACTGCAAAACATCAGAAGATATAAAATACTGAGTTAAGGGATTAATACTAGACACATATTTTAAATCTCCTTAAATATCTGCCTCATAAAATTTCCAGAGAATTCCTTTTTAGAGCATACACAACACTTTAATCTTCAGGATTATACTAACACAGCCCTATATATGTCTGTTCAGAAATCAATTCTATTGATTTCTATAAGGTCTGTTCCCAGGTAAGTCACTACAGGATTACAATTCAAAGACTATTAATGTAACTGAAATATTCATTTTATTTCCCATCATTTATTAATAAATGGAGCTTCTGCTGATTAGAACTATGTTCTTGTGTGCATTACATTCAGGTTGATGAGGCACAACTGACTGTTAGAAATCCCAAAAGCAGCTTTTTTATAAAACAGAGCAACTAGTTGTCTGAAATGGGGAATAAATCAAAGAGAAATACTGTACTTGTTTTGGGACATGCTATTTTACAGCAACAGTTTAAGATTCAAACAATGAAACTTAGAAGAAACTAACCAAAGTTTTGGAGAAAGATTTAGTAAAGGAAGATCCACACATGATCTTATAATAGCTAAATCAAGTTATCTAGTAAAAGAGTTGGCATATAAATATTGTTAATTTCTTGGTAAAAGTGTTGTTGCTAAACAATGCAATGTCTTTAGCTGTGTTTAAGGTCTTATGACTGAATATGTGCTTATTTTACTTCTGGATGAATTGTTTTGTTATTCCATTTTCACTGATTCTGGCAGGACTAATATGTATGTAAAATTACCAAGCCATGTTCCAAAGTAATGCATGATTACCACTGCAAATAAAAGAGTTATTAGGGTTTGGTTTCTGAAACACCATCCTGCCATGATATATATATATTGAGCCATTTTTTGCTTCCAAAAAGCAAATTAGGATATGTTTCTCAGATAATGGGGTGTGTTTAATAAATGGGTAATATTTATCCCATAAATAAAGCATCTGTTTAAAGCCCAAGCATAAAAACATTACACTGATGTACTAAGAGGTAATCTTATTATCTAAAACAAATACAAAAAACCCAGGTGGATTTTACTGCTTGGATCAATTTGGCTGGAAAGAGTTATCATGTAGCATACCAAGAGGATCATCGTTCTCATTAACTTTATTGCTTAGTACCGTAGTGCAAAACCAGTACAGGAATTGCAAAAAAGAATGCCACTGCTCTGCTACTACTACTCTACTACTACAGTTGGGTACTGTGTGGTGCCAATTATTCACTACATAATTACTGTACCAGAAATTATGTTATGATATATTATATTGCATATACCCACTGTCTACTGGAATGCACCAAAGAATTTAAGAAGATCAGTCTGTGCTTTGCAGACAAAAGTAAAACTGAGAAGGTCAAAAATTCAGAACAATTAAAAAGTTGTAAAAGTTAATAAGTGATGTCACCAGCTGTATCAGAAGGACTATCGTTTACTCTAAGTGACCTAGTGGCCACAAGGAAGAGATGATAATCTTTCTGTCTGGCTAAACTAAGAGCAGCTGGTTGCCTATGTTTCATAATAATTCTTTGTATTACCTATTGTGTTGTCTTATGTTTTAGATATATTGTGCTAGTGACTTCCTAATACATCATCTAGAATAGTTACAAAGTTGATTAAGACATAAAGTCATAGGTAAATTAATTAGATTATAAACTTGGTCATGAACTTAGGGTAAAGTTCATTTTAAATAATTAGGGAGGTACATATACTAAGAAAAATACAGCAAAACCTCACATAAAGAGCGCCTCACTTAGAGACTAACTCGCTTAAAGAGCAGAATTTTATCTGAATGGTCACTTTGCTTAACAACTAAAAACAACCAAAAACTTGCTTAACAACTAAATTGGGGTTCGCAATCCCCCCACCAGAAATCACAACTGGTCACTTATAATGGTGTTTCGCCTAAAGAACAATCTCGCTTAAAGAGCAAACCCATGGAACACATTATGCTCTTTAAGTGAGGTACCATTGTACTTTATTGAATTACCTGTACTTTATTGAATTACCATTTTCTTTCTGTAAATCACAAATGAACAATGAGCTAACTTGGCTGTGTTCCAGAAATGATGGTATAAAAAGCATCAGCAAAACTGTGGTTTTATTTAGACTTTTGGAAACAAATTCCATCTGAATCCTACTGGCATTGTATTCATGTCACGCTAGTGATTAATAAAGGTCTTTGATGTTTTTCACTGATCGTTTGTCTGCCTATTTCCTAGAAGCTAAGGTACCCACTTCAAAACCTTTGATTGTGTAGATCATGAGAAACTATGACGGTTGGGCCTCTTCACTCTTGAACGATGGCATCTGAGAGGTGACCTGATTGAAGTTTATAAAATCATGCACGGTGTGGACAAAGTAGAGAAGGAAAAACTGTTTTCCCTATCGCACAACACTAGAACTAGGGGGCATTCCATGAAACTTTTGGGTACTAGTTTCTCAAACAAATAAGAGAAAGTACTGTTTCACCCAGAGGATCACTGGTCTATGGAACTCCCTGCCAGAAGAAGTGGTGATAGCTTTAAGAAAGGATTAGACAAGTTCATGGAGGACAAGAGTATCAATGGCTATAATTATGGATACCTAAGGACAACTTCCGGGTTGGAGAGATAGGCAGGATATTGCTCAATGCCATTTCCAGGGAATCCTAAGTAGGTGAAGGCATCTGCTTGGGAATACCCTGAAGCAAATGGTGAGCCACTGTGTGAGACAGAATGCTGGACTGGATGAGCTGTGGCCTGTTCCAGCAAGGCTGTTATGTTCTTATGAGTTGCTCTGAAAGAAATGAGGGTGCCTCAATACTTGATTGTCCTGATATGTAAGACTGCATAGAGGATAAGATGCTATAGTTAGAACAGGATATGGAGAGACAGAATGGTTTCCTTTAGGAAAAGGTATAGGACAAGGGTTCATTTTATCCCCTTATCTGTACAATCTGTGCACAGAACATATACAGAAAGTCAGGCTAGATTCAAATGAAGAAGTGAGAATTATTGGCAGCAACATCAGTAAAATATAGAGATGACATGATCTTACTGGTAGAAAACAGCAATGCTTGAAATGACTTTTAGTGAAACTGAAAAAAAAAGTGCCAAAGCAGCAATGCAGCTGAGCATTAAGAAAACAAAAATCATGACTACAATAGAGCTAAACAAAGTTAATGCTGACAATAAAGAAACTGGAATAGTGAAAGATTTTGTATTAACTCAAGTGGAGACTGTAGCCAAGAAATCAGAAGACTGAGACTTGGAAAAGCAGCAATGAAAGAATTAGAAAATATCATAAAGTGTAAAACAAGTTGACATCACTGTTAATGAAGCCATGCATATAGTAAGAGGATGCCTCAAACCTATTCCAGTTGAGAAAATATACCCTCTTGTTGGTATCGCTCTACCTAAGATAAGGAGAGAAGTAGCAGCAGATGCTGAGAGAACTAAGCAAGGGAATGACCCTCAACCAGTGGTGGGCACCCGAATTAGGACTACTTTATTTCAAAACTTGGATGAGCGGGTGTTGTGTATGGATTGTAATGTGCCTTTAAGTAAATGCAACCATACGAATGAGTGAATGTAACAATCTCTAAAAGTAACATTGTAACCTTTTGTATTAGGATGCGAGCTAGTGACCACTGGGGACAGTAGCGAGCGTCCAGCTCACATGGTACAAATTCTCCAAATACCTACAGCCACGGGAAGATTCCCGCCACTGCCTCACCTGGACAAGAAGGGCGTGACTAAGGGTGACATCACACAGACAGTAGCCAATGAGCTACCGAGGAGCCACATTCAAATGTATAGCCACAGTATATAATGAGCTGTTCGTCCGCCATTACCACATGTTCCCCCTGACCATCATGCAATAAAGATGAGTTAAGCCAGACTTTGGCTGTTTCTATTGTCTTGGTTCTTGAACGCTAAAGCGGGGCCAGCCAGAATTTCTGCTACCAATTCTGACAAACTGGTGCGAACCTGCTGATGGCCACCACTGCCCTCAACATCTTCTGAATGGATATGAGCCTCTAGTCTGCCAGAGGCAGAGGTCCAGGAAGAGCTTTATGAGAAGAACAAACATTCTTGAGGGTACGCATGAGCAAACCCAAATGAGAAGATGGAGGAAGGTGCTCACTAGGCAAGGAACAACATTAAAGGAGGATATGGCTGAAGAATTCAACCTCCCCTACGTCACTTGGAGGTCCCTGAATAGGCTAAGGGTCAGAGTCCCTAAACGCAAGACCAACATCCTCAAGTGGAGGTTGCTGATGGACAACAACACAGGCTGTGAATGTGGAGAGATACAGAGTCCGGTTCATTTACTGGCTTGCTGATTACTGCCAGAAACATGCATGGATTTAGGTTTGGCCAATGACAAAGCCAAGAAATTGACTTCATTTTGGCAGTCCAGGGTTTGATCGGGACTCGAAAAAGAAGAAGAAATCAAGTGTAAAGATTTAGTCACTTTTGGTGTCTTGCACGGAAGACAAAGAAGGAGCCGCAGTGAGGGCTAAATGCAGGTTTATTGGGTGATGATCAGGATGAACATGTGGTAATGGCGGAGGTACAGCTCATTATATACTGCAGTACATACATTTGAATCTTGTTGCACGGTAGCTTATTGGCTGCTAACGGCGTGACGTCATTCTGAGTCACGCCCATCTTCTCCAGGTGATCCTCGCGCGGGAAAGGTTCCCGCGGCTGCCGGTGATTTGGGGAATGTGAACCATGTGAGCTGAACGCTCGCAGCTGCCCTCTATAGGCAGCTTACTCGCGTTCCTTAACAGCTGAGCTACATTGCAATTGTGGTCAGGTTACATTCATACATTTCTTAAAGCAACATTGTACATACACAACACTCCTCCCCCCTAGGATGGGACGAAGTCCCTCAACCATTGTGGCTTGCCGCACGTGCGTCTGGGGCGCGCGGCCGCTTGACTTAACATAGGGGAGCCGGGGGCTCCTGGTTCCGCGGAGTCCTGTCCTGCAACGGAAAGGGGGGACTCATTAGTGGTTTGGTGGGGACTCTGCGACAACCTTGCATTGGGGGACGGGAATGGAATGAACAGTTGGGACGTGAACTCCTGCCTGCCGCTTGAGGAGCTTGGGGTACCTCCCAGCACGAATCTCGGGACTGACGATGAGGCCCTCGTGGTCTCGCCACCCCCTGTTGCCTGTCCGGGCGTTCTAGAGGCTGAGGTGGGCGGATTCCCCCCTGCTGCCTGTCTTGGGGGTGTCTGTGTCCGGGGGGCTGGAGTTATGGTGTATTCTAAAACAAAAGGTCTGGGGGGACTGGAGGTACCAGGGGCTGAACTGAAACCCCTCTTCTCGCTAGGACGGGTGGGGGACCACTCCACTACACCCCCCTGGTACCGCAAATCATAATCAAGCTCATCCCTCTCTTTCAAAGTATCCTCCTCTGTGGCTGGGAATCCAGGGTATGCATTTGTATCCGCGGATTCCGCCGTGTCTCCCCCTTGGGTAATGCGGGTGGGGGAGGACCCTAACGCTGATTCCCTGTCACTGGTGACCTGCCTTCTGAGTTGGTTCGCGTGCCTTCTCCAGAGTAGACCCGAGCTAGTCTCAACTCTATAGGATACTGGCCCCGTCTGCTCAATGATCGTCCCTGGTACCCACGCTGGCCCGGAGGCCGCGTTGTTCCTGCAGTGAACCGGGTCCCCTACCGAGAAACTTTTGGAGCTTCCTACCCCGATATCTATATATCTCCCTTCATCCTCCACCCTGGACGGGTCCATCCGGTCAAAAAGTGTTGCCGGACGCCTCCTCATGAGGAGTTCGGCTGGCGACAGCCCTGACGCTAGGGGGGTTGTCCTGTAGCAGATGAGGAACTGACACAGATGGAGGTTTAACTCGCCGGGACCCATGCACCGCAGTGCGTCTTTCGTAGTGCGCACTTGGCGCTCTACCTGACCATTTGTGGCGGGGTGAAACGGGGCAGCGGTAATATGCCTGATGGCGTTTCTTTCAATAAAGGTCTTGAACTCCGCAGACGTGAAGGTACTAGCGTTATCACTAACAAGGACGTCCGGCAGGCCGAAACAGGCAAAGACCTTGCACAACTGTTTAATGGTTGCCGCAGAGGAGGTGCTGTTCATGGGGATTACTTCCAACCACTTGGAATAGGAGTCGACTATTAGCAGAAACATGGCCCCGCGGAAAGGGCCAGCGAAGTCGACATGAATCCGGGACCATGGCCCGCGGGCCGTGTCCCATTCCCTATGGGGTAGCCGGGATTCCTCGGGCCAGGAGCTCTGACAACTCTCGCACGTGCCCACTAATCGCTCTATGTCCGCGTCTATCTGGGGCCACCAAAAGAAACTCCTGGCCAGCGCCTTGGAGCGCACTATTCCCGGGTGACTGGTATGCAGTAGCTTCAGTACCTTGGCCCTCAGCTTTTCTGGGATGACTACCCGCTGGCCCCAGAGTAAGCAGCCCCTTTCCAGGGACAGCTCTACTCTACGCCTGAAGAATGGCTTGAAATGTCACTCGGGGGGGAGTAGTGGGCCACCCTTTCCTAACCCAGGAGCTAACTTGGGCCAGCATCTTGTCGGCCGCTGTGGCCTTGGCGAGGTCGGCCGGGACGATGGGGGGTGAGTCGAGGGACTCGATCAGCAGGACTTGGTGGTCCTGCTCTACCTCGCATGCGGGGTCTCCTAAACTAGGGAGGGGAGACCGGGACAGCGTGTCTGCATGGGAGATCTCCTTCCCTGGGCGATAGGCCAGCTCATACTGGTAGGCGTTAAGGAAAATCGCCCAACGTAGCATTCGGGGGGACAGGATTTGAGGGGTGGGCTTGCCTGTGGTGAAGATTCCCAGGAGAGGCTTGTGATCAGTCACCACCGTAAACTTGCGGCCGTATAAGAAGTCGTGGAACTTCTTGGTTCCAGCGATTATGGCCAGGGCCTCCCTATCTGTTTGCGCGTAGTTGCGCTCGGCCTTTGAAAGGGACCTGGAGTAGTATGCAACTGGGGCTTCCTGCCCGCTCTCCAACACGTGGCACAGTACCGCCCCCACCCCCACTGGGGACGCATCACAGACTAAAACTACTGGTCTCCTCGGGTCAAAGTGGGTCAGGACGGCATCCGAGGATAAAAGGGCCTTTAGCTCCCTGAACGCTTTCTCTTGCCTATCTCCCCACCGCCAAACTGCCTCTTTCTTTAAAAGCGCGTGCAGTGGCTCCGCAACGGATGCCTTCCTTGGCAGGAAGGAATGGTAAAAATTTAAGAGCCCTAGAAATGACTGCAGCTCCGGTTTCGCGGTGGGGCGAGGGGCGTTTTGCACAGCCGCAACCTTGGACTCGGAGGGCTTGATGCCCTCTGGGGTTATCTTGAACCCAAGGAACTCAACCTCCCTTGCGAAGAATACACATTTGTCCCTTCTCAGTCGAAGTCCCGCTTTCTCGAATACTGAAAGGACCCCGTCTAGCCTCTTTGCTAACTCTAATTCGCTCCCAGCTGTTATCAACACATCGTCAAAATATGGGAGGACACCTGGAAGTCCCTTTAAAAGGCGTTCCACGAGGGACTGGAAGATCCCGGGGGCCGAATTCACGCCAAACTGTAGGCACGTTACCTTAAATGCCCCCTTGTGCGTGACGATGGTTTGCGCAGCGGCAGCAGCTGGGGTTACGGAGAGCTGCTGATATGCCTGCGCCAGATCTAGCTTGGCAAAACACCTCCCCCCATGTAACGTGGCCAGTAAGTGGCTGACCACGGACACCGGATATGCATTTGGCCGAATGGCCTTATTGATCATACATTTATAGTCCGCACAAATCCTGACCTCCCCGTTTGATTTAAGAGCCGTAACAATTGGTGTTTCCCACTCCGCCGAATCAACTGGAACCAAAATCCCCTGCCCCACCAATTTGTCCAGTTCCGCCTCAATCTTGTCCTTGAGGGCGAAGGGCACTCTCCTTGGCTTGAGGCGGATGGGCCGGATTTCTGGGTCCAGCTCAAAGGATACCGGGGGGCCCTTGTATGTCCCGAGCCCCTTCTTGAAAACGTCCGGGTGGGCATTGCACACGTCCCGCATTGGGTCAGTCTCTATGGCGTTAATGCCGGACAGTTCAATTCCCAGGGGAGCAAACCACTGCGTTCCCAGAAGGCAGCATCTTCCCCCCTTGAGTACCACTAGGGGCAGTTTCTCGGAGTAACTCTTGAACTTCACCTTGAAGTTCCCCACCCCCAATACTGGGATCCCATTTCCCTGCACATCCCGTAAGTGTGACCTCATGGCCCGCAGTTTGGGCCGCGCATCTGGGGGAATGCGCATAAACTCTTTTTGGGACAGGATGGAATATGACGACCCCGAGTCTATCTCCATCCTCACCGGGACCCCCTGTAACAGTACCTCTACGAAAAAGCGCCGGTGCTCCAGGCCCACGCGGTTCACGCCTTCCTCGCTGTAGCTGGTTGAGACCTTCCTGGTGCCGGCCGCCTTCCGTTGGTGTGCCTGGTGGTGGCTCGAGGTGCCCTTGTCCTCAGGTCGCCCACGCCTGCATACTCTGGCGATGTGCCCCTTTCGGCCACAGTTGTGACACTCGGCCTTCCGGAACGGGCACCTCGTCCGGTCGTGGGACGCCCCACACCCGTCGCAGCGGCGGTCTTGTCGTTCGCGGGTCTGTCGCTTCTCCCTGCCTTTCTTTACTCTCTGGACGTCGTCGTCCTTGCTGGAGCAGGAGTCTGCCGTCGCGGACGACTCCTCAGACGTCGCTGGTGTGCCGGCGGGCGACTTGGGGGCCCGCCAGGCCGTCTTCGCCGGTGTCCGCTGGGCCGCCTGCACTGGTGACTTGGCCCTTTCGGATGTGGCCCCTCGGGACTTGAACACTCTGACCCCGCTCCTGGCCGCCTCGGCTGCCTGGGCCTCCCGCAGTACCTTGTTGAACGTGAGGCGATAGTCGCGGGTCATCAATTTCCTCTGGACCTCCTCGTCCCTCAGGCCACACAGCATGCGGTCTCGGAGTGCCGTGTCCAGGTCTTCCCACTGGCAGTGCACCGCTGCCAGCCTGAGGGCCACTGCGTAGGCGGACACGGACTCTCCCGGGCGTTGGTCTCGCCTGTGGAACGCGACCCTGGCCGGGAAGATCGACACGGGGGGCTGGAAATGATCACGCAGTAACTCTAGGATGCGGTCGAGGGGCACCACGTCCACCTTCCGTGGGGCCACCAGGTTCATCAGGATGCGCAGTGCGGCCGGCCCCACCTGGGCCAGAAAGTGTGAGCACATCTTCGTGTCATCGTCGACGCCCGCGGCTTCCATCGTGTGCCGAAACTGGCACTGGTACAGCTCCCATTGCTCCGGATCGCTGATATCGAAGTGGTAAGGCTTGACCTTGGGATTCGCCATTGATCCCACCTTCGTCGCCAATTTGGTGTCTTGCAAGGAAGACAAAGAAGGAGCCGCAGTGAGGGCTAAACGCAGGTTTATTGGGTGATGATCAGGATGAACATGTGGTAATGGCGGAGGTACAGCTCATTATATACTGCAGTACATACATTTGAATCTTGTTGCACGGTAACTTATTGGCTGCTACCGGCGTGACGTCATTCTGAGTCACGCCCATCTTCTCCAGGTGATCCTCGCGCGGGAAAGGTTCCCGCGGCTGCCGGTGATTTGGGGAATGTGAACCATGTGAGCTGAACGCTCGCAGCTGCCCTCTATAGGCAGCTTACTCGCGTTCCTTAACAGCTGAGCTACATTGTAATTGTGGTCAGGTTACATTCATACATTTCTTAAAGCAACATTGTACATACACAACATCACTGAAGACCAAAACAGATATAATCCATACTATGGTTCCAATCACTATGTAAAAGTGTGAAAGTTGGACTGTAAAGAAAGCTGACAGGAAAAATGCTTTGTTTAAAACAGGGTGTCCAAACTATGGCCCATGAGCTGGATGCAGCCCATGGCACCTAATAATCCAGCCTGTGCTGCATGCACCGCTCCTGGAAGCGGAAGTAAAACACACCCGTGCATGCGTAAAATGCTGCCATAAATGCGTTGACGGATGCAGGTGCATTTATGGCAGTTTTGCGCATGTGATGGTGTGTTTTACTTCCACTTCTGGTGGGAAGAACCAATTGGCCGGCCCACTCAACCATGTGACCAGCCCGTGGCCCAAAAAAAAATGGGCACCCCTAGTTTAAAATATGATGTTGGAAGAGATACCTGGACTACCATAAATGTGAACAAGTAGGTCCTAGAATAGATCATATCAAGCCTAAACTATCTCTGGAAACAAAAATGATGAAGCTTAGGCTGTCCTACTTTAGGCATATCACAAGAAGGCAAGATTCTCTGGAAAAGACAATGATGCTAGAAAAGGATAAAGGCAGCAGGAAAAGAGTAAGATCAAATATGAGATGGACTGACTCTCTAAGGCAGGGTTGCCCAAACTTTTCAGGCCATAGGCCAGTCACGTGGTTCAGGGGGTTGGTCACTAAGGTCTGGGGGCATATTTTACTTCCGCTTCCGGGAGCGACGAGGGCTTTGCAAGCCAGATGAATTGGCATTGGGGGCCAGATCAGGCCTCCAGGCCATAGTTTGGGCACCCCTGTTTTAAGGAAAGCCACAAGCTTGACTTTGCAAGAGCTGAGCAAGGCTGTTGAGGACATTTATAGCTCTAAATGGCTTGAGGCCTGACTGAGAGACTGCTTGTTTTGCTTTGAACCTGTTCAGCTATTAAGGAAAGGCCTTCTTGGCAATACTAACAGTTGCAGAGTCCTATGTAACTGGGACAGAAAAGAAACCTTTCTCCCGCATGATTCTCATACTATAGACTCCACTCCCTTTAAAGTTGTGATCAGCTTTCATTTTCACTGGTATATAATGTTTAATGTACCATTTTAATGGTGCACTTGATTATAAGGATTTTTATGACAGTATCGGTTTATTTTAATGATTTTATGCTTACATTTATTTTCCAAATATTGTAAACCATACAGAGTGCTACTTTGCAGTGGAAAGATGGTTTGTAAATGAAATCATCATCATCAACAACAACATCACCATAAAAATAATCTACTGTTAGATTCACAATCAAAGACTAGTATAAAATTAACAGTTCAAGACCTAGCAAAGGACCTACAAACTGTTTAAGCAACATCTAAGTATATAGGTAGTTCCTAGTAATGCGGGTTGGGGTTTTTTTTTTGTAGTAGCAGTAGTAAAGTTAGAATATTCATGTCCAATAAATCCAAAATTTCAAAACACCTAGGGTTCTCCTTTAGGTATTCCTCTAAGGCAGGGGTTCCCAACCTTTTCCTGCCATGGGCTGGACCTGCCCCTGACTCACTGCTGCACAGGCCACAGGCATGTTTCCTCCCACTGCTTCCGGTGCTTTCTGTATCTGTAGCAACGGTGGCGAGGCATTTTCTCGGCTGCTTTGGCAGCCTCCACCGCTTCCCATGGCGGTGAGAGGGTGCGCAGTGCATTTTTGCTCCATTTTTTTAAAATTTTCACCACGTTTTTGCATTTCTGGTGTCTGAACAGGGGCAGTGTGGCGTTTTTCAGCTGCTTTGGCAATTTACACCACTTCTCATGGTGGCGGGAGGGTATGTGGAGCATTTTTACTCCGTTTTTGTAATTTTTTTTGCCAATCCTGAAGCACCAAAAAATGGCGAAAAATTACAATAATGGAGCAAAAATGCTCTGCATACCCTCCTGCCACTATGGGAAGCAGTGGAAGCTGCCAAAGCAGCTGAAAAAATGCTGTGCTGCCACTGCTGTGGACACCAGAAGTGCAAAAACATGGTGAAGAATTTAAAAAATAAAACAAAAATGCTCTGCATACCCTTCTACCGCCATGGGAACTGGTGGAGGCTGCAAAAGCAGCCAAAAAAACACCGCAGGCAGCAGTGGCAATTTTTCAACTGCTTTTGCAGCCTCCGCCATTTTCCAAGGTAGCAGGAGAGTATGCGGAGCATTTTTGCTCCATTTTTAATTATTTTTGCTGCATTTTTGCAAAGAAAATGCGGCATTTTGGCACTTCTAGTGGTGGGGGTTCCTACTGTGGGTTCCAAATGTGGGTAAGATTAATTCGCACTGTGGGCCGGATACATAATACAGAGACAACAAATAAAGTGGTTTCCCCATTTGAAGAGAATTTCTCAGAATTCTATACAAGGCATATGTGAAAAGAGGAGACCCAGAAAATGGTGGAGAGATAGCATCAAAGAAATATTACAAGAACACCAAGTAACAGTTCAAGACCAAGCAAAAGACCTAAAAACTGCCAAAATAAGAACCTTGTATATTTCTTAACACCTGAAGAGGTAAAAGAGGAAGCAAGATACGAACAATACCATGTCAATATGTGACGTGGTATTGTTTGTATTGAATACTGTATATTGTTTGTATTGAATACAATTTGAGATATGCAGACGATACCACCCTAATGGCAGAAAGTGAGGAAGACCTAAAGAATCTCTTGATTGGGTTTAAGGAGGAGAGTGCAAAAGCTGACTTGAGACTCAATATCAAGAAAACCAAGATAATGGCAACAGGCCCTATCAGTCCCTGGAAAATAGATGGGGAAGAAGTAGAAGCAGTGACAGATTTTACTTTCTTGGGATCTAAGATCACTGCAGATGGTGACTGCAGCCATGAAATAAAAAGACGACTGATTCTGGGGAGACAAGCTATGAGAAACCTGGGGAACATAGTGAAAAGTAGAGACATCACCTTGAAAACAAAAATTCATATAGGCAAAGCAATGGTATTCCCGGTGAAAATGTATGGCTGTGAGAGCTGGACCATTAGGAAAGCTGAGCGCAGAAGAATGGAGGCCTTTGAGATGTGGTGTTGGAGGAGAGTTTTGAGAGTCCCCTGGACAGCGAGGAGAACAAATAGGTCAATCTTGGAAGAAATCAACCCTGACTGCTCATTGGAAGGTCAAATAGTAAATATGAAGATGAAGTTCTTTGGACATCAAATGAGAAGGGAGGATTCACTTGAGAAGGCCTTGATGCTGGGAAAGGTGGAGGGCAAGAGAAGAAGGGGGAGGCCAAAGATGAGATGGCTAGATGGTATTGTAGACACAATCGGAACAGAACTGGGTTATATATATATATATATATATATATATATATATATATATATATATATATATATATATATATATATATATATATATATATATATATATATATATATATATATATATATATATATATATATATATATATATATATATATATATATATATATATATATATATATATATATATATATATATATATATATATATATATATATATATATATATATATATATATATATATATATATATATATAATATGTGAAAATTAAATTAAAATTAAATTAAAATTAAAGAACGGCTGTTGTTATTATTTAGGATATTGCTTCCTGACTAGTGGCAATATTTTAAATCTTTACTAACCTCCAGGAAACTTTCCGGAGAAAGTTCAAATTGCTCTTTTTCATCTGAATCTGCCTGGACCTTTTGCAGTTGCTTGGCGCTTTGGTTCCTGGTGAAAGCATCTAAGGCAGTGACAGGCGGCTGGGTCGGGGCAATAATTAATTCATCTTTATGGGACGGGGTATTCCCTGCACCTTTAAAACATGCTTTGGTGCGCCCCCTCCTAAAAAAACCCTGCTCTCGACCCAGCAATTCCAGCTAATTATAGGCCGGTCTCCAACCTTACCTTTTTTGGGGAAGGTATTGGAGAAGGAGGTGGCGCGGCAGTTGCGGGGGGTCCTGCATGAAGCAGATTATCTGGACCCCTTTCAGTCAGGGTTCAGGCCCGGACATGGTACGGAGACAGCATTGGTCGCACTGATGGATGATCTCTGGCGAGAAAGGGCTTTCGATACCGTCGACCATGGTATCCTTCTGGAACAGCTCCGAGGATTGGGGATCCAGGGCACTGAGTTGTCATGGTTTTCCTCATTCATGAAGGGCCGTACCCAGTCGGTGTGGTTGGAGAGTGAGACGTCCAGCCCTAGGCCACTCCAATATGAGGTGCCTCAGGGCTCGGTGCTGTCTCCTCTCCTATTTAATATCTACATGAAACCGCTGGGTGAGATCATCCGTTGCCACGGGGCGCGCTACCATCAGTACGCGGATGACACCCAAGTGTACATCTCGTCTTGTGGTGATCCCAGTGATGCTGTCAAAGTCCTGTCCAAGTGCCTGATGGCTGTTGGGGTCTGGATGGGGAACAACGGATTACAACTGAACCCTGACAAAACTGAGTGGCTATGGATTAGGGGCCCAGTGTTATCTTGGGAGCTACCATCATTGATTTTGGATGGGGCTAGTCTGCCCCAGACAGATCCGGTGCGCAATTTGGGGGTCCTCCTGGACTCACGATTGCTGCTTGAAGATCAGGTAGCGGCTGTGGCCAGGAGGGCTTTTGCCCAACTTCGGGTGATTCGCCAGTTGCACCCGCTCCTAGACCGGGACTCCTTACTCATGGTCACTCATGTTCTGGTCACCTCTAGACTAGATTATTGCAATGTGCTCTACATGGGGCTGCCCTTGACAACCATCCGGAGGCTGCAGTTGGTCCAGAATGTGGCTGCTCGGGTGGTGATGGGGTGTGGGCGTTATGCTCACACCTCACCACTGCTTCGGGAGCTGCACTGGCTTCCAATTTGCCTCTGGGTGCAATTCAAGGTGCTGGTCATTACCTTTAAAGCCCTAGTGGGCCAGGATACCTAAGAGACCACATCACCCCAAGAACATCTGTCCGTCCAACCAGAGCAGACCGGAGGGGCTCTCTGCTTGTACCATCTGCTAGAGGGGCCCGTCTCTCTAAGCACAAGAAGGAGGGCATTCTCTGTGTCCGCTCCGGCCCTATGGAACCTCCTGCCAGTGGAACTAAGGCTGCAGACAGAATTGCTGCCCTTCAGGAAAGATCTGAAAACATGGCTGGCGGGGCAGGTGTGGGGTCCTGAAGATGTTGTGACCCCCACCTGCTGGTTGGTTTAATATCAAAGTAATCTTCCACTTTTTAATGTGTGGGGTTTTTAGCGGGGTAGTTTGTTTTAATGGGGTTGTTCTTGTTTTAAGGGTTTTAAGATTGTATGCCGCCCAGAGTCTTTGTGAATTGGGCGGCTATATAACTATGAATATAAATAAATAAATAAAATAAAATTTCACTGCCATTGGACTCTCTGTAGCTGGCCAGGAAGGCCTTTAGGTTTTTGCATTAACCAATAGCCAAGTACTGCTCCCGGGGCTGCTTCCGCCACTGCCACCTCAATCCTTGTCCCCTCCACTTGGCTTGGCATGTCCCTAACAACACTCCGAAGCATGGCAGATGTTGTAAGGCTTGGGTTCCTCCTTTACCCATGCCATGCAGCTCCTCCAGGCCAGTAAGCAGGGAAGCGGTGTGGAGGAGTGGTGTGTGGTTCAGGGTGGTCAAAGCGGTGGTGGCAGGACAACCCCAAGCCCCTACCACTCCGGCCCACTGCTGCTGGTGCTGAAGGTGATGGCACCGGTGGCAGGGGTGTGCTGGGGCGGGGAAGTGGCAAGGCGCGCAGGAACAGCATTGCCTAAGTCTCTGGCAGAGCTTGGATGGGGTTGCACATCGTCAGAAAGGCACGTGAGCCCCAGATGCCCTCAGCCCCTTTAAGGTGCAGCCACTTCACCCTGTTGCCCGCTTGTGGGCTCTAGGGACCTGTGGGGGGAGCGAGAGGCGCCAGAGACAGACTACTTGGGAAGTCAAAGCAAAGTCACACTCACATATATAACATTGGCGTCACAGGGTGGGTGGGCTATTAACTTAGGAGGGTTTTCACCCCGCTACTACAGCCCTGTCTCAGGGGGCATGAACCGGCTACCGGCTTTAAAAGGTTGAGGACCCCTGCTTTACTCTAATGCCAAGCAAATAGCAGAAAATAAGCCCGTTTAAACAAATAAATCTTAAAATATAATTGAAAATATGTCAAGGAAAGCATAATGAAGATGACAGTTCGATATGCATAGAATTAGGCTGCAAATGTTAGTTCTAGATCGTCAGCAGCTACTTGTGTCTGAGCATACATTTTCCCTGAAAGTCATTATTTTCTCCGTTGATGGATGTATCTCTGGTGACTCAATAAGCCGATCCTGGCATGAAACATGCGACCACACACATTACACTGAATAGATGGTGGCAGTTATGGTTGAGTTTGGCGAAGCTTCCGTGCTTGTTGCTTAGCCTGTTCATGTCCACGGCATTCCCCTTCAAAGTAATCGGTAGCAGCAGAGATGGGTTGATGCCAAAGTGGGTGATCTTTGGCCGCTGCCTCCCAAATTTGTGGGTTTATACCTGAAACCTTCATGGTTTGTTTCAGCTGGTCCTGATAACGCTTCAAAAGAGCTCCTCAAAGTCTTGCACCAGACTAAGTTCCCCATAAAGAATTCGGCGAGGAAGCCTGGAGCCATCCATACAGAGGACATTCCCTATCCATCTAAGATGATGGCCTATGATGAAAGCTTCAATGCTGTTTAGATTTACCTTCTTGTTGTGTCCTAAAGCCTGTGCCTTTAAACAATGTACCTATCCATGTGTATCCAATGTAACCTTTTCTATGTGTAACATTGTAACCTCCAGCTGCATCACTGTAACCTTAATCGGACGCGAGCTAGTGACCACTAGATGGCAATAGCGAGCGTCCAAGCTCATTGGTCCAAGACTCACCTAGAACAACAGCGCGGGAGGATTCCCGCCACTACCTTCACCTGGACAAGAAGGGTGTGACCCGCAATGACGTCACGCAGCCTGTAGCCAATAGGCTATCAAGGAGCCACATTCAAATGTATAGCCACTGTATATATTGAGCTGTTCGTCCGCCATTACCTCATGTTCCCACTGACCAGCATGTAATAAAGTTGTGTTAAGCCAGCTCTTCGGCTGTCCGGGTGTCTTTGGTCCCATACACTAAATTGGCGACGAAGGTGGGATCATGGCTGCCCACGGGACCAAGACATACGCCGGTTTCGACATCAAGAAACCGCAAGATTGGGAACTCTTCGAAATGGACTTCCAAGGCGCGCTGGTGGAGTTCGAGGTGACGGACGAGGCGAAGAAGAGAGCCATCCTCACCAGAATGCTCGGGCACGACGGCAAGAGGGTATTAATTGACCTCATCGCACCCAAAAATGCAGATGAATTCAAGGCAAAGGAGCTCCTGAAGGTGCTGTGAGACCATTTCCGGCCTCGGTAGCGATGTTTCCCGCTCGGAGCGCGTTTTGGAGGCGAGTCCAAGCGCCTGATGAGTTGGTCGCCGCTTTCGTAGCGGCCCTGCGCTTGGCTGCCGGCCCATGCAAATGGGAGAATTTGGAAGTCACCCTTAGGGACTGCATGCTATGCGGCCTGAAGGACGCCGAGATTCAGCGCATGCTAATGAATCAGGAGCCGCCCCCCACGTTGCAGGAGGTCCTGAAAGCGGCACAGGCCGCGGAAGCCACGAAGGCAGGGGTGCAAGAGCTCCAGGACTGGCGGCTGAAGGCCGACAAAGCAGAGAGCTCGGTGCACGCAGCCCGGCGAATTTCGAAATCGTCCGCCGAAAGCAGCGACGATGAGGACGTCCGGAGGGTCCGGAAGGAGGGCCGGCGTTGCGGAGCGACTCAAGACCGTGCCAGGTGCCCGTTCAGAAAGGCCGAGTGCCACAACTGCGGGCGACGCGGGCACATAGCCAAAGTCTGCAGACAACGGCGCAAGGACCGGAGGAGCTCGCCCGACCGCCCAGCGAGGGACCGGAGGAGCTCGGCCGACCGCCCAGCGAGGCCAGACCGCTCGACGAGACTAAAGGATGGCGCCCGGCCCACGAGGAAGCAGGACGGCATGGGCCGCATCTCCGACGACAGCGACGACGACGCCCCGGTTTTCAGCGTGTCCATGGGACACCCCCGTTACTTTGTTGAGGTACTGGTGCAAGGGGCCCCTGTTAGGATGGAGATTGACTCTGGCTCCTCTTACTCAATCATTTCCCAGAGGGAGTTTTTGAGAATTGCCCCCCGCGTACGGCCCAAGCTCAAAGCGTTGAGGTCCACGCTTCGGGACGTGCAAGGGAACAGTATCCCGGTGTTGGGGGTTGGGAATTTCCAGGTTCAGTACAAGCGGCACGCCGCAGAACTCCCCCTAGTCGTTCTTAAGGGGGGTAATTACAGCCTCCTCGGGACTCAATGGTTCCAGCCCCTGGGTTTGTTCATTGGGGGGGTGCACGCCGTTGGGTCTGACCCGATACAGGAGGTGTGCGACGCGCACCCCGAAGTCTTCAAGAAGGGACTTGGGAAATTCAATGGACCCCCAGTAACGTTCGACCTGGACCCGGAGGTCTGCCCAATCAGACTCAAACCGCGCCGGGTGCCTTTTGCACTCAAGGACAAAATAGAGGCGGAACTGGACAAATTAGTGGGCCAGGGGATTCTTGTTCCTGTTGATTCCGCGGAGTGGGAAACTCCAATTGTCACAGCATTGAAGGCCAATGGGGAGGTTCGCATTTGCGCCGATTATAAGTGCACCATTAATAAGGCAATCCGCCCTAATGCGTACCCGGTGCCAGTGGTCAGCCATTTGCTAGCCAGGTTACATGGGGGAAAGTGTTTCGCTAAGCTCGACCTGGCACAGGCCTATCAGCAACTCATGGTAACCCCTGCCGCAGCTGCTGCACAGACCATAATCACGCATAAGGGGGCGTTCCAGGTGACGCGCCTCCAATTCGGCGTGAACTCGGCGCCTGGAATTTTCCAGTCGCTCGTGGAACGCCTCCTCAAAGGGCTGGATGGCGTTTTACCATATTTTGATGACGTATTGATAACGGGGGGGAGTGTGGTTGAGTTGGCTGAAAGGCTAAACAAGGTCCTGGCGGCGTTCGAACGGGCGGGGTTGAGGTTGCGAAAAGACAAATGCGTCTTCTTCGTGAAGGAGGTTGAGTTCTTAGGGTTCCGAGTAACACCCGAGGGGATCAAACCGTCCAAATCCAAGGTGGCCGCCATCAAGAAAGCCCCTCGCCCCACATCCAAGCCCGAGTTGCAGTCGTTCCTAGGGCTCTTAAATTTCTACCACTCCTTCCTTCCACGGAAGGCTGCGGTGGCTGAGCCGCTTCACAAGTTGCTCAAGAAAGATGCGGCATGGATGTGGGGCGATGACCAGGAGAGGGCATTCACGGAACTGAAACAACTCCTGGCGTCTGATGCCATTCTGACCCATTTCGACCCCAAACGGCCGGTGGTATTGATCTGTGATGCATCCCCGGTGGGGGTGGGGGCAGTGTTATGCCACGTGTTGGAAAACGGGAGGGAGGCCCCAATAGCGTTTTACTCCAGGTCCCTGTCCCAAGCGGAGAGAAACTACGCCCAGACAGACAGGGAGGCGCTGGCGATAGTTGCGGGGATCAAAAAATTTCACGATTTTCTGTATGGCCGCCCCTTCACCATCGTGACTGACCACAAGCCCCTACTAGGCATTTTTACCGCAGATAAGCCCACGCCACAGATCCTGTCCCCGAGAATGCTTAGGTGGGCCATTTTTCTCAACGCCTACCAGCACGCGTTGGTGTACCGGCCCGGGAAAGAGATCAGCCATGCGGACGCCCTATCGAGGTCCCCCCTCCCCCTGACGCCCAGCCAGGTGAGCAAGGGGGAGCGAGACCATCAGGTTCTCATGATAGAGGTGCTGGATTCGCCCCCCGTAGTGCCCGCCGACATTGCCACAGTGACAAGGAAGGACAAGACGTTGGCGGCGGTTTGCTCCTGGGTACAGAAAGGGTGGCCGGCGTCTTCCCCAGCAGAGGAATTCGCCCCATTTTTTAGGAAGAAGCTGGAGCTGTCCCTAGAGAGGGGGTGCCTCTTGTGGGGGCAGCGGGTGGTGATCCCTACATCCCTTCGACCGCGGGTGCTTAAACTGCTGCACGTCAGCCACCCCGGAATTGTGCGCTCCAAAGCGCTGGCCCGGAGTTACTTCTGGTGGCCCCAGTTAGACGCCGACATCGAGCACATGGTCGGCACTTGCGAGAGCTGCCAATGCTCCAGACCGGAGGAGGCCCGCCTTCCCCACAGGGAATGGGACGCGGCTAAGGGGCCGTGGTCCTGGGTGCACATAGATTTCGCGGGCCCGTTCCGAGGAACCCTGTTTCTCCTTGTGGTGGACGCTTTCTCCAAGTGGTTGGAGGTCATCCCAGTCACGAGCACCTCCTCGGCCGCGACAATTAAGCATTTGCGGCGGATTTTTTCCACGTTCGGCATACCCGACACTCTAATTAGCGATAACGCCAGTTGCTTCACGTCCGCTGAGTTCAGGGCATTCACAGAGATCAACGCCATATGGCATATCACCTCCGCCCCTTTCCATCCGGCCACTAATGGCCAAGTGGAGCGTCTCGTACGCACCACGAAGGACGCGCTGCAGCGCATGGGCCCCGGGGACCTCAACCTGCAAGTGTGTCAGTTTCTGCTAGGGTACAGGGTGACCCCGCTAGCGTCAGGCTACTCCCCTGCGGAGCTTTTAATGCGCAGGAAGCTGACCACCATACTCACTAGACTAGATCCCACGAGAGTTGAGGACAAGGGGAGGAACATAGGGTTAGAAGCCACCAAGAGTTTCAGCGTGGGTGCCCCGGTACATTGCAGGAACTACGCCAGCGCGGGGCCAGCCTGGGTGCCGGGGGTGGTTGTGGAACAGACCGGTCCCGTATCGTACCGCGTGGAGACCAACACAGGTCTACTGTGGTGGCGGCACGCGGACCAGCTCCGGAGCCGGGTCCCAGGGAATCAGGGCGCCGGAAACACGGATACAAATTCAGCGTTAGGGTTCTCCCCCACCCATTTAGCCCAAGGGGGAGGAGAGGGGGGTCGAGAGTCCCCACCAAGGGGGGAGGAGAAGGAATTTGTCCTCGTAGATATCCTGCGGGATCCCCCAACAGAGTTTGATTTTGATTTTCAGAACCGGGGGGGGGGTTCGGAGTGGTCCCCCACCCATCCAAGCGAGAAGAGGGGTTTTACGTTAGCCCCTGGTGCCCCCGGTTCAACCACAACGGAATCTACCCTTTCCCCTAAAGCTGCAAAACCGCAGCAAGCCTCTAACAAGTCTCCCTCTCCCATTACAGGACAAGGGTCCAGGGAACAAGGAAGCGGGAGCGGCCCTCGGGTGGGCCAACCCACACCGCGGCCCAAACGCGAGTGCAATAAACCATCTTGGCTAAGAGACTTCGTCTCATCCTAGGGGGGAGGGGTGTTGTGTCCTAAAGCCTGTGCCTTTAAACAATGTACCTATCCATGTGTATCCAATGTAACCTTTTCTATGTGTAACATTGTAACCTCCAGCTGCATCACTGTAACCTTAATCGGACGCGAGCTAGTGACCACTAGATGGCAATAGCGAGAGTCCAAGCTCATTGGTCCAAGACTCACCTAGAACAACAGCGCGGGAGGATTCCCGCCACTACCTTCACCTGGACAAGAAGGGCGTGACCCGCAATGACGTCACGCAGCCTGTAGCCAATAGGCTATCAAGGAGCCACATTCAAATGTATAGCCACTGTATATATTGAGCTGTTCGTCCGCCATTACCTCATGTTCCCACTGACCAGCATGTAATAAAGTTGTGTTAAGCCAGCTCTTCGGCTGTCCGGGTGTCTTTGGTCCCATACACTAAACTTCTCAAGGACTGCGATGTTAGTGACATAGTCATACACAGTTTTTAAATTTAAAATCGTATAAACCAAGGGAACCCTATTACTGTACTCTCCAGATCTCGCCAGACTACAGCTGTCATTATTAGCTGTTCTGATTATGGCTGATGGGAGTTACAGTGTGACAACTGAAAGGCCACATATTCCTGACTCCTGTTGAAAATATTTCACTCATTTCATTTCACTTTTATTTGTATACCGCTTTATTTGTCCGGAAGGCGACTCAAAGCGGTTTACATTAATGCGTGCTATCTGTGCAGCAGACAGCAGCAAAAGCGAACATGAAACATACAGTGTAAAAACATATAAGAAATACCATAAACATAATTTAAAAATTACAATCAAGAAAATGCAGTGAAAAATAGATGTGCTTTGTTGACTGTTCCACATTTATGGAGCTCCTGCCTGGAAATAACGGTAACATCCTTTGACTGCCTTTTCATGGAGGGAATTAGCTTTCTGTTGAGCGTGAGGAAGTTCTTTATTCTGCTTGAGACTTTAACCTGGATTTTTTAAGTCTTTGAACTGTATGTTTTATTTGTAACTTTTGATTCAAATGTGTTGCACTACTGTATGTCCTGAAGTCTTGGAACACAGTAAGGTAAAATTTGAAATAAACAAATAAGGTAACATTTGATTTCAGAGGTTTCTCTTCTCCTGCAATTTATGGTTAATACAACAATCCATCACTTGTGCATCATCTGCAATTCAAGGTGCTGGTGATGACTTTCAAAGCTCTACATGGTAGTGGGCCAGGATACCTAAGAGATTGTGTCTCCCCAAGAACGTCTGTCCAACCAACCAGAGAGGACCGGAGGGGCTCTCTAATTGAACCATCAGCTAGAGGGGCCCATCTCTCTAGCACGGGAAGGAGGGCCTTCTCTGTGTCCGCACCGGTCCTATGGAACCTCCTACCAACAGAGCTATGACTGCAGACGGAATTGCTGCCCTTCAGGAAAGGACTTAAAACCTGGCTGGCGGGGCAGGTGTGGGGCACTAATGGAGGTTTTACCCCCACCTGCTGGCTTGTTTAAGATCCTCCTTCTTTTACAGATGAAATGGGTGGGATTTTGATGGGGATGGAATTTTATGTATGTTTTTATTGTTTTTATGCTTTTATTGTAAGGCACCCAGAGTTGCTCTGGCGAGGGGGTGGCAATACAAATTCAAAAATTAAATTAAAGGTAAAGGTTTCCCTTGCTCAAAAGCCAGTCATATCCGACTCTAGGGTGCAGTGCTCATCTCTGTTTCTAAGCCGAAGAGCCAGCGCTGTCTGCTTCTGCAGACGTTTCCGTGGTCATGTGGCAGGCATGACTAGACACATCGGAGCACATGGAATGCTGTTTACCTTCCCACCGAAGTGGTCCCTATTTATCTACTTGCAATTTCTTGCTTTCGAACTGTTAGGTTGGCAGGAGCTGGGACAAAGATGGGAGCTCATTCCATCCTGCATATTTTAATTTACATTAAATTTAAATTTTAAATTAAATTAAATCATCTAATAGAGTTGCAGTTGAAATATCAACTTCAACTCTATTAGATGGGCAGTACAAAAATGCAATGAATACAATAAATAAATAAATTTATAGCTACTACTATAGTTAACTATTTCCCCCCTTTTAGCCATTAACACAGTGTATATTCCTGCAGGTGGGTGTAAAATAGTTTTCAACCTTTTTAAGCCGGGGGCCAGGTCATGCTCCCTCCGACAGCTTCAGGGGCCGGATAGCCATTTTGCCCTTCCTCCACCACATGGCACTTCCTGGTGTGGTGGAGGCAGTGGGGGGACCACATGAAATGGTGTGCAAGTTGCAATGGTGTGCAAGTGCAATGGGCTGCAAGTTGAGAATCCCTGGTGCAAAACATAACTGAATTTGTCAACAGGGCACAGTGAAAGCTTCTGTAAATCAGTTGCACAAAAATGTGTATGAATCGAAACATGCAGGCATTTGTGCAGAACATTTTAATTTATTGCAAGCAAATTATCTAAACTAGTTTTGACAATAGGCCAGTTTTTAAAATTAAAAGTGCCATAAATTTTGAAGTGTTGTGGACTTTAACTAGAGCGTTGCTAGGCCTGTGTACATGCACAGTACATGACAGCTGGTCCAGTATAGTCATGTGTTGTTGCTGTATGTATTTACAAGCAATGCAGGTGTGTGAACCTGCAGAGTGATGCAGGGTTATGCAATACAGTGAATGTGAATGGAATACACAGGATGATACATTGCAGGCTGTATTAATAGTGACAAATTAAATGACCAGTAGCGACAACCTTAATGAGGAAAGCCTGTGTGGTTTGCATTTCACTAGCTCGAACACCCCAACACATTCGTCTTCCGTTTCACAGCTTTTCTACGCCTTGACCTACCAAAAAATAAAAATAAATTCACCCCTGGGCAAAGACATCGCGCACTCCGTGCAGAGCAGCGAACATGGTTGCAATGTGAATCAAGGCAATGGGGTTGGACGGCGAGAACGTGGCTGCCGATCGCGGCCGGTACGCGTGCCGCGGCTTTGCACGCATGAATGCAGCGTGTAATATATGTGCCAGTGCAGCGTGTGATGCAGTCCATTACGTGCGGATGTAAAAAAAAAAAGAGAGAGATTAAAACGGTGACTGCTTCATGTGTGGGTGCAGTGTAGGTACATGCAGAGAAATACCGGCGTGTTTCCCGCCAGCCAACATGGGGACGGAAGAGCTTTGTCACTAGTATTCTAAAATAATAATAATAATAATAATAATAATAATAATAATAATAATAATAATAATAATAATAATAATAATAATAATAATAATAATAATAATAATAATAATAATAATAATAATAATAATAATAATAATAATAATCTAGATTAGAACGAGGCCAAGGGGGCTTTGGAGAGGGGAGACTAAGTGAGTGAGGAAGACTCTTGCGTTTTCCGTAGCGGTGGGAAAGAAAAGGATTTCCCCGCACCGTCGGTCCATCAGGACCTCCCCGGCTCTTCTCGTCATAACCCAATCGGACCGAGAACGGAGGGGGCGGAAAAAAGCAGCTGAACAGAACGAGCGAGGACAAGAGAGGCGTTTATCTCGGCGCTCGATTGACGTCGCCTGAACTCCGCCCTCGGAGGCTCCTTCTCTAGTCCTCCTCCCTTGGCCCCGCGTTCTCATAGTTGGACTCCTCCTCCCACAAGCCGGGTTGGCCCGAACTCCCGAGGCCCCGCCTCCCTCAGCGGGGTGGAGGAGGAGCGAGGTTTTGGCCCCGCCCCTACAAGTGGCTTTCTGTAGGAACCCGCCTCTTCGCAACCCGCGGGGCCGCCCCTCCCCCTCCCCGACTGGCTCCACCCACCTCGCGCGCTTTCCCTCTCTTCCCCCTCATCTCTCTCCCCCCCTTTCCCCGCTCTCGCGCTCTTTCTCCCCCCTCCTCCTCCTCCTCCTCACTCCCCCTCCCCCCAACCGCCCTCCCTCCCTCCCTCCCTGTCAGTGCGGTGGCTGCGCTGGGGAACATGGCGTCTGAGGGGATGATTTTAACGAACCACGACCACCAAATCCGCGTCGGGGTCCTCACAGGTAACGCACCGTGACCGGGGAGCGGGGCAGAGGAGCTGGCGACTACGGGGTCGGGGCTGGCCGTCAGGGGAAGGCCGCTCGGTGGTGGCTGTTCCTCCCGCCGCCGCCTCAACCCCGTCACCCACCACCTCAGCCGCCACCGCTAGGGCTGCAGCTGCTCCTTCTGCCGCCTCGGTCTTCTTCACAGCCTGCCTGGTCTTCGCCGGCGCCGCTGTTGTTTCCCCGGGAGCCCGAGCGCCGCCGCCAGTGAAGGGGGAAGACCGGGGGACGGGGACTGGGAAAAGGCTGGCTCGGTGGTGCTGAGACGTAGCTATGGTGGGTCGTCTTGGGCGCCGCTGAGGCTGCCGCATGCAGGCGGTTCAATGCCGCAGCCTCGAGTGCGCTGCTCCCGCTGGGGGACTCTGGCCCGTAAATAACCCGAAGGGAAGAAAGGGAGGGAGAAGGAGGCAGAGCGGGTGCCGTGGTGGTCGTGGTAGTGGCGGCGGCGGCGGCGGCGGCGGCGGGGTTAGTAGTGGCAATACACGGGAGAGATGTGCCGGGTTTGTCTGGGGGCGCGAAGGGAGACCCAGGTGTAAACGTGCTTGGGAAAGAGAGTCGATGCCTCGCCGAGCTGCTCCTTCACCATCCTCAGTGTCTGTCTAGGCCAGACGTGAAGCAGCCAAAAAATGAAGAAGCCACTCATTCTGCAGCTCTTTTCGCCTGACCGAGTGTGAGAAAGACGAGTGAGCTGTGAAGGCACGAATGGCTGGATCGTTTTCATTTACAGGGCCTTCGGGTGGGCACTTATTTATTTTATTTTATTTTGAGGGCAGGGTGTCTTGATTCTTGAGTCAGACTAAATGGAAGGTTCTTGTCTTCTGCAAATCCATCCGTTTCTTACTCCTCTGGTCCTTCAACCCAGGAGATTGTGAATGATATGTGTGTATTTTTTTTTTGGGGGGGGGAGGGGCCATAGAAACAAGGCTGGTTCCTTGTCTGTGGATGTACTTTCTTCCTCTCAAGTCTGCTCCTTGTCCCCTCAGCAGGGCTCAGTCATCCTATCTGAGTTGCTTCTAGGCAGCCACCTCCATCTCATCTCCACTTATGTGGGTAACTGAACAAGCAGCGGCAGCTCCCCATGCTTTCACGCTGGCATGGCAATGAGGATGGAGCCGGTTCAGCTGGGCCAGCCATTCAGCTGAGCCTGTAATTGCTGCTCCTTGCGTGGCCTATGACACTTGTTCACCCCTGAAGGTGACGAGTAAAAGAGAAGGTTGCAAGGAGAATCTCCATTTGTCCTCTCTCTGAACAACCTGGTAGGTTGGATTGGGCACTCTGCACTGTATGGAGGTAGCAGGTGAATGAAAGAAGTGGTTAATTTTTGCCGCTGTTGCTTATATGAATGAGTGCATGGGACCAGAAGAGGCAGTAAGGAACATCCACCACTGTCTCCCTTGCGATGTCTCTCAACAGCATAGGCCCACTGGATCCAGCCCTTCTAACTGTACCACCAAGAAGGAAAGGGTGAGTGAACAGAGTTTTGGACCGCTCTTTGAAATTGTCCAGCTCTTGCTCAATTACTGGCCCATCCAGGAGCAGATACTTCTGTTTCCTTGCCTGTGTGGTTTTTTTTTTTTTTGACAGCAGTACTGGGTCTATTTCGTTCTGCAGGTGAGAGAAGAAGAGAAAGAAATATGGTAGATAGGTAATTTTGTCTGAAATGCTAGCTGCTTCCCTGCTTTAGATAGGAGGAAAAGGAAGAGGACAAAAAACAGGAAGAAGAGTTTGTGAGGTGTGCTTTAGTACCATATAGGGTTTGGTGTGAATGGCTACCTGAGCTCCTGGAGCCTTGGCATTAGCCTGGTGACACTGACCTTTTTGTCAGCCTTGTATTTGCTTTGAAAGTCTCTTCTAGAGCATAGCTGAGCAGTGTAGTATACAATATGGAGATTTATTTCTCCCTATTCAAAAAATAAAAAATGTATTTTTTTGTACTGCAGTTTTGAGCAATGACCTATATATATGGAAATAAAGCTGAATGCTTTGAGTGATCAGTGAGATTAAATTGGAGATGTGCACTGAGGGGGAAATACAGGTGAATGGGTGTTTTAAAATCATAAAAATAATATTTCTTGCACATATTTTTGTACTTTTTCTTTAAAGGGAGCATAGTGAATTTTTGCTCATGAAATTTTGGTCAGCAGTTGAGCTTGGATAAAACAGGAATTAAATGCCAAATCAGAAACTTATTTAGCTTTATGATATTAAAGCAAACTGCTACTCTTAAAAAAATGTTCTGTATTCATGTAATGCATACTTGGTTGTCCCAGATTTTGAAGCAGCCTATGGTCTGCCTATGAATAGCTACTTGGAACCTTCTTGAGTCTGAATATGGTAGAGGGGAATCCCAGAGTCTGAATGTTCATGTTCTTGATACTGAAAATGCCAGCCCTCGATTTGCATCTTCACTGACTGCCAGTAGAATACATCTAAACTTGAAATTATTTCTGTTTGTTTTTTTCTAAGTATTTTGCTATAAAAGATTATAAAGTGACAGAATATAAATTTCTAGAAGCTTTTGCTATAAGAAAAATATAAATCTTGGATTGTTAAATATGAGATATGCTTTGGCAAAATATTAAAGTCAATTTGCTGGAACCATGTTTGCTTCCCATCTTCACACGTCTCTATCTATACTGTAGGAGGAAACGTACAGTAGCTATAGAGATCCTGGCAAGAAGCATGTGTAAATGTCCACAATGTTTTGAATTTCATTTTGTGCTAAGTAAAACAATGCTTTACTGACAGTTTTTTATGTGGTTATTGGGAAGAAATAAAATAGAATTGCTTTTTTTTCTATTATATTTTTTTGAATTGTTCCTTCTTTGGATGTAATAATACCAATAATTCTCTCCTTCTTCAGACTTGCACATATAGTTAATAATTTGAGATTATGAACACAATAATGTTAATATGATAAATTAAAGCAAGAAGACTGTGTGTTTTGAGTTTTTTTTTTGGATGGAGCAATTTATCTGCCTTAAAGTCATGCTGTTGAGGCTAAGCATCCAAGAGCTGGAAAATAGCAATTTCAAGTACTGTAACAGTGAAGTTTATGTATTTGTCTTATTGATATATTTTCCACTCTACAATAAGATGTCAAAATATGTCACAGAGGGCTGATTAATTTTAATGCCTTTAGCTCCTATACATTAACAATTGCAGTTAGGGTATTAATGTGAAGATGTTTTTCTTCATTTGTTAAAATAAATTACACTCGCAATGTGCAGGTACAGTATTTAAAAAGTAATTCATTGTATATGAGTTAATTATAATCACATTCCTGCTTCAGAAAAATGTAGCTATCTGACTGATTTTTTTGTGTAATTATATAGTAGAGAAGATAACTTTGATCATGGTATTCTGTTTGAGATTCATGAAAAGTTGGTTTATCAATATAGTAGGCACGCTTGTTCTTTTAATATTTTGTGTCATAGTATAATGTTATGAATATTGTTAACAAGCCATAAATAATATTTATATTGATTTGTCCAGCAAAGGTTAAAAGTAATGAGAGGGATTGGGTTTTAATGTATATAGTTGTAATAAAGTCTGTTATTACTCATATTTCTCTGTTCATTTGATTGATATACTAATCCTGTAGTAAGCAACTCTTAAGTTATATATACATCCATGTAGCCATCTTAAATATACTGTATATTTTAATTGCAAAATTCTTTGGTTGAAGATATCTTACTTGTGAGATCATCCAAGTAGTTCTGATAGTACTGTATTATATATTTGATTAGATAAAACCAAACAAACAAAAATCTAATACAATAATATGCTCTTGCTTTCTTGGCTATTCCCACAGTTCAGTCCAAGGATATCAATTCTTAATGTTTCTCAGAAGTTCTAATATTTCCATGGCTTCCTCAGTAGTCAGCAGCCAGTAGATATGTTTCTAATAATCAATGCAGTACATTTAAGGGGTCCTGGTCAGGTTTATCCTTAGTAACACACGAGAAAGTTGGTGTCTTGGGTGAGTTAAGCATAAGTTTTATTTCATTTCATTTTTGTATACCGCTTCATTCTGCCAGAAGGTGACTCTAAGCGGTTTACATTGATGCATGCTGACTGCACCGCAGCCAGCAGCAAGAAAGTGAAAAGATACAATAGACACAATATAGTTAAAAGGTACAATAATCACAATATAGAAAATTACAATATAAAAAATCAGATACATAACAGTTAATGCAATAAACCGGCATAATCAAGCAAAACAAAACAATATTCAAAATACACATAGTAAAAAAAATGCAAATGCAGCCTACGCTTACATCAAAGACAGAGTCTGGACAAACGGAGTCCTCTAGACAAGCAGTGGCCCACAGGTGTCTCCCATCCCCTGAGCGATGGGGTGAACAAGCAGTAGCCCAGCAACCTCCAGAGTTCTGGAAGAGAGACAAAACCCGAAGGGGGGAAGGCAGGAGCAAAGCTCCACCGCCCACCATCCCAGCTGCTGCCGTTTTGTTGCCTCTGGCGATGTCAGGGCCAGAGGGTGGAGGCAAGGCATCCCAGCGTCTTCAGGGCCAAGGCTGATCTTGTATCCCTCCCCGGGCGAAGCAGGATCCGGAGGGGGGAGGGCAGGAGCCGCGCTCCATGGCCTGACCACTGCAGCTGCTGCCGTTTCGTCCTCTGGTGATGTTGGGGCCAGAGGGTGGAGGCAAAGCGTCCCGGCGTCTTTGGGGCCACGGCCGGTCTTTTATCCCTCCCTGGGCGAAGCAGGACCCGGAGGGGGGAGGCTCCACCACCCGACCGCCGCAGCTGCTGCTGTTGTAATGTAGTATTCTAGTTATGTTTAGAGAGGTGAAAAATATTCTAATATACGTCGGTATAGCCATTTTTCCTGCACCTAATCGAATTCTGAAATGTAAGAGGCTCTGCCTTCGCTTGACCCTTGGAGAAGCAGGATGTTCAGGAATATTATAAACACATGGAAATAATTGCAACATGTTTCAGTTACTGTGATATAGTATACAGTTGGGATATAAGTTAACTTATCTTTCATTCTAGAGTTCTGTATTGAATCATACTCATAATTACTGGTGCTTCACACCTGAATTGGAACTGTCCAACAAACCTTATGTTAGTTGTGAGTGCTGATTTATTGATGTTTCATTAGATTGGTATAATGCAATGATTATAAAGATGTCATCTTGGAATAAAATAATTTATCCTACTTTAGATATCAAAATAATAATAAAAAAACCTAACTCATTATTGTTATATTTTAATAGGAGGTAGCCAAATTGAAGGTTTGATTCTCTGCTTTGTCTCTTGAGAATAGAACCAGCCTGTGGAATCATGGGCAAGCTGCAGTCTTAGGATGCCCCCAGAAAAAGTGAATGATAAACCACTTCTGAGTGTTCTTTACCAAGAAAACCCTGGAAAGGTCATCATAATTCAGAACTGACTTGACAGCGCACAATTATTATATTTTTAGGACCCTGAAGATTTTCTATTGAACATGCCAGATTAACTTTGCTGGCTTCAGGTACAAAGTGCTTTCATTTAGACTGGTACAAGAGGGTACTATTGATTCTTCTACTTCAAGGAGCAAGATATGGGCTGGCCTTGTTACTGAACCAACTGCTTTGGCACGATTCTTCACCAGGTCTATCTAGTTTTATATTAATGTGGGTCTTCATTTTGCAGAATGTGTGTCTGAATAGATTTGAGGGTTGTTTTAGAATTAAGGCTGAAAAACGGAAGCAAATAGAAATAGCAAGCTAACTGTTGATCATAGGCACAGTTATTTTACCATTTGCTTTGAGAACATTGGTGAAATATTACCGTATGTCAGGTAGAGTAGCATGGTTTTGTAAAGGGGAATCCTGTTTCATCATCATTTGGAAATGATTTATGTACCTAAGAAAGGTGATTTGGTAAGCATTGTTTACTTGGGTGTTATTCTAAAACATTTTCTCATGCTGTTCAACTGAAAAAGGCTGTCTGAACTGCTGTTCAAGATGAATAGGACAGTCCTTGCTTTAAATTTTGCAGATGTGACGCAAATGTAAAAGGGTTTGAGTGGGGAAGGAGGAGAAAAGGAAATTTTTATGCTGGTTCTTAGAATTCTCAGAGATTTTCTGCTCAAAGAAGGCAAAGTAAACTCTCTACAGCTGCTGTTCCTCTCTTCAGATATGGCATCTGATTGGTCTTAGCATTGTTGTAATGCCCATTCTGGAGAGTCACGTGTACAGTCTTTCAGTATTGTTTGCTCCTTAGGCTGATGGTCAAAAACCTGTGACAAAATTCCTGGCCTAAGTTTCCTGGATAAACCTGCAGTTATAAGAGCAAAATAATAGATCCTTTAAAGTACTGCAAAAGAATGGAAGGCAGAAATTAGGAATAAAAGTTCTTACAATGGAGGAAAGAAAAAAAGTGGGATTGTCCAAGGTTCAGCTTTGGGAATGAAGCTTTTAACTTGTTTACAAATGGCATGAAATTGGGGTGAGCTATGGCTTCACAATTTTGTAGATGATGCCAAACTTATTAAATTGATAAAGATCCAAGAGGACTCTGAAGAGGTCTTAAAAATAATCTGTCTAGACCAGTGGTGGCGAACCTATGGTACGTGTGCCAGAGGTGGCACTCACAGCCCTCTCTGGAGCACGTGCCTCAGCACAGTTTGCCCTGCCCTCTGCCCAGCAGTCCAATGGGAGCACTTCCTCTCTCCCTCCCCCAGCATGGAGCTCACTCAGCCTCTATGCCCAGCAACCCAATGGAAGCGCTTCCACCCCTCATCACAGAGTTCATCCCACCCCTCTGTTTGGGCACTTGGTCTCTAAAAGGTTCACCATCACTGGTCTAGACTTCTTAACTGTACAACAGTGGCAAGAGATTTAGTGTAAGTTTTAAAAAGTACACATTGGGGCAACCATGAAAAAAAGACATCTCATTCCACTTTTAAATAAATAGGTGAAGAAATGGTGATAAAAGGAAATATAAATCTTGAAGTAATGATGGATGGATGGAGAAAAACTTGACTCAATGTGTAGTAGCTGTGTAAACAGTGAATACTAAATTGAGGATGATTAGGAAAGGGTTTAAAAATAAAATATAAAGTAACTAACATTCTGTTGCTTATACAGTATAGCTGATTACAGTGCAACAGGTTATTTGAATCGGTGGGGATTTAATGAATCAACTCCGTGAATGGCCCGGCTCAATCTGATTTACTATGCTGAAGTAAGTTGTGGTTAGAGTACTGTACTGTATATCTATTTGAATCAATGGGACATAGAGAGATGTTGACCTACCAAATCTCCATTGATTCAGTAGGTTTGCTCTAGTGTAATTTATTATGTTAAACAACAGGATTTTGGCCAATATTACAATATCGATACCTATAAATCCAAGGGTTAACCGTTGGAACTTGCTATACGTTTCTGCACCCGTCCATCTTATCCTGTACCGAGCCTCCTGCACTCACCCAAACCTGGTCTGGAGGTTACTGCAGGGTTAAGAAACGCGCCAGTGGGGCAAGAGCCCCACGAACGCAAAAAAGGAAAAGAAATTCACTTCCCAATGTTTTCCGCGCCACGCCACAGCCAATCGGGCTGAGAGGCACGAGCAAAAAGAACGTTGGGAAACGCGGCGCGGCCAATTAAAACCGAGCCGCTGGAAAAAACCGCCGCACGAACGCAAACCAAAAACGCAAAACTACAAGTCCCGGCGTCCTGCACGCCTTGAGTGCGCAGAATGCTGAGAAAGCTGGTGCGCGAAAAATAAAATTAAAAAATGCAATGGGAGCGCAAGTCCGCCGCAGGCGGACGCAGTTCCTCACAGCCTCGCAAAACAAAAAGCCACAAAACTCCACCGTGAGACATCCGCTGGCCTTCTTTCCCGGAACAATGGGGAGAAGTGGGACTCCCTCTCCTCCACGCTACCCCGCCAAAGACAGCGAGACCACTGCCGGCCTCAGGGAAAGTTGAGCCGCGGTGGAACCCCCCCCAAAAAAACCAAAAAAACAAAAACAGGCAGCAGTTCATCAGGGGAAGCACCCTCCCTGGCAGATGACTGGCTACTGCTTTTGTTCTTCTGACAGAGGTAATACAAAAGCAGCAGCCAGCAATCCGCAAGGAAGAGCACCACCCCTTACGGATTGCTGCCTGCTGATCTCTGGTTAGGTAAGCCAGGAGAGAAAGGAGACAGAGAGGAGAGAACCATCGTCAGGCAGAGATAGCTCTTCTTTGCCTCCTTCTCCCCCGACTTACCTAATGAACCTTACCAGCCAGGGGAAGAACAGGCTGACTGCCAGCTCCTCCTTTCCCCCATTGCTGCATCGAAACCAAAATTCGAAGCAGCAATGGGGAGAAGAGGAACCGACAGGCAGCCCGTTCTTCACGCAAAAATACACACCAACAATGAACACCAAAATTAATAAAAATTAATAAAACAAAAATAAATAAATAATTAAAAACCTTTAATAAACAAAAAAGTAAACAACAAAATCCACAAACAAAAACATCCATAATACCACAAAAGCACAGACAAAACACCTAACTACAACATGAAAATACCTAACTCTAACAACACAACTACCACAACAACAAAATAACAAAAATAAACAACACCAGAAATAAACAAACCAATTACACAAATCTAGAGCCCAACCAAACCACAAAAGAACAAACAGAAACACCTCCCAGTCCACCACCATAAAAACAAAACAAAGAAAAACCCAGAAGAAAGAAAACCAGAGAACTCACCAGCACGTCCTCCCTCCACGAGATCCGAACAGAAATGAAGAAACAAAGACTACTTACCGGAAGAAGCCCCACCTAGAGGCCAGGAGAGAAAAAACAAGTGAAACTAAAACAAAACCACTAACAGCCCCACCTGCTTAGGTGGTATAGTAAAAACAACTAAAAACAATAAAGCCCACCTAGAGGCCACAAGAGTAAAAACAAGTCAAACAAATAACAATACATCAAACGTTTACACAAATAACAAACATATGTTACATAAAAATATAGCATTCTCTGTTGATTTTTAACTCATAAACACCCCCCCCCCAAAAAAAAAGCAAAACACAATTTATAACAGCCCGGCAACGCCAGGCAAACTATGCTGGATTTTATATAAATCTGTGTGGGAGAAGTAGATGGAATATTGTGTCCACTTTTGGTGTACCTTAACGTATACTTGTAATGGTGAAGGAGATGCAGAAAAGAATTTAAGTAGAATTATGATGTGGAAGGGGCTAGAATACATTTCCTGGGGGAGCCTCATGAACTTTGAAGCTTTTAGTTTAGAGATAAGGTATTTTGGGTAATATAATTGACTGAATGGAAAGATGTTAGTTTTGTTTCTCCGTATTAGTGTTTGAGCTTTACAAAAATTGTAAAATGTAAAACTGGTTTGCAAGGAGACCCAGGATGTACAAACTAGTTTATAGACCATGTATTTATGAATTTTGTTGCTTAAAATATATTGATGGCCACTAAATAGTTGGCTTTTATAAGGAAATGTGACAGGATGCCTCAAACCTACACAAGTTGAGAAAATATACCCTCTTGCTGGTATTGCTCCACCTAAGATAAGGAGAAAAGTAGCAGCGGATGCTAAGAGAACTAAGCAAGAGAATAACCCTCAACATCCTTTGAATGGATATGAGCCTCACGTCCCCTGGCTCAGATCCAGGAAGAACCTTTTGGCAAGAACAAACATTCTTGACGGTACGCAAGAGCAAAACCAAACTAGAAGATGGAGGAAGAAGTTCCCTGGACAAGGAACAACATTAAAGGAGGATATGGCTGAGGAACTCAGCCTCCCCTACATCACTTGGAGGATCCTGAATAGGCTGAGGATCAGAGTCCCTAAATGCAATGGTCTTGCATCCTCAAATGGGGGTTGCTGCCAGACAACAACACATGCTGTGAATGTGGTGAGACACAGAATCCGGCTCATTTACTGGTCTGCCGATTACTTCCAGAAATATACACCGATGAAGGCTTAAGTTTGGCCAACAACAAAGCCAAGAAAGTGGCTTCATTTTGGCAGTCCAGGGTATGATTGGGACACAAAAGAATAAGGATATGAGATATGATGTTGCTAGGCATTGATCTGTCATACGCATCAACCTCAAAATTTAGAGATAGTATGCCATTGATTTCACAGTCATCTTATATTTATTTCAAAGGTGTCTTGTTTGTCTCTGTTGGAAACAGGGTGCTGAACAAGATGCACTCATTCATGAGGTTAATATAACTTACTAACATATTTATGCCCGGCCTCGCCGGGCAGTTTTTTTGGGTTGGTTTTTTTTTTTTTTGGTTAGGGGTGGTTTGGGTGATGGTGATTTGCATTTGTGTTTTTTAATTTATTATTTATTTGGTTTGTTCAGTTATTTTTTGACTGTTTTTACTCTTCTGGCCTATCGGTGGGGCTGTGGTTAAGAGTACTGCTTTTGCTTTTTTTAAATAATTATTTGTTTCTGTTTTTACTCTTCCTGCCTCTAAGTGGGGCTGTGGTTAAGAGTACTGCTTTTGCCTTTTTAAAATAATTATTTGTTTTACTGTTTTTACTCTTCCAGCCTCTAGGTGGGACTGTGGTTAAGAGTAGTATTTCTTTGTTGTTTCTTCAGCTCTGTCCTGGACTCGTGGAGGAAGGACGTGTTTGGTGAGTTCTCTTGATTTTTTTTCTGTTTTTTTTATTTTGTGGTGTTAGGCTGGGGGTTTTAAGTAGAGTTTCTACTTAAACCACCCCCCCCAAGTGTTTCTGCTTGTTCTTTTGTTTTTATTTTGAGTTTTAGATGTGTTTAATTGTTTTGTTTATTTCTGGTTGTTATTTATTTTTCTGATTTCTTTCGTCTATTTGTTTAATTTGTGCTATTTTTGTTGTTTGAGCTAGGTATTTTCGTGTTGTAGATAGGTGTTTCTAGTGTGCTTTTATGGTATTTCAGGTGTTTTGGGTTGATTTTGTTTATTGTTTTGTTGTTTAATGGGTTTATTTATTTGTGTTTTATTAATTTTGGTGCTTTGCATTTTGGTTTACTGTTTGGTTTTGTTGTTGTGTTTTGTTGTGTGAAGAACGGCCTGTCTGTCGTTTCTTCTTTTTTCCCATTGCTGCCTCGAAATTAGGTTTCAATGCAGCGATGGGGAAAAGGAAGAGCTGGCAGTCAGCTTGCTCTTCATCCAGTAAGGTTCGTTAGTTAGGTCGGGTGAAAAGGAGGCAGAGAAGAGCTATCTGCTTCATGATGGTTCTCTCCTCTCTCTTTCCTATTTCTCCTGGCTTACCTAATGGGAGATCAGCAGGCAGCGATCCGTAAGGGGCGGTGCTCTTCCTTGGGGATTGCTGGCTGCTGCTTTTCTATTACCTCCACCGCTGTTTCGTGCTAGTTCTCGAAATAGCGGTGTGGGTAGTAGAAAGGCAGAATCCAGTCATCCACCAGGGAGGGTGCTTCTCCTGATGAATTGCTGCCTGCTGTTTTTTTCCCCACCCTGGCTCAACTTACCTTGAGGCCGGTGGTGGTCTCGCCGTGTTTTCGGCGGAGTAGTGGGTAGGAGAGGGAGTCCCTCTTCTCCCCGTTGCTCTGGGAAAGAAGGGCGGCATTTGTCTTGTAGTGGTTGTTTGCGGGTTTTTTGTTTGCGAGGCCGTGAGATGCTGTGTCCACCTGTGGCGGCCTTGCGCTCCCGTTGCGTGAGGCGTTTGTTATTTTATTTTTCACACACCGGCTTTTTTAGCGTTCTGCGCGCTCGCGCCCTTCAGCCTGATTGGCTGAAGTAGTCACGGTGCGGAGGACACTGGGGCTTGGAGTTTTGTTTCTTTTGTTTGCGTTTATGTGGCGGCTTTTTTCTGCAGCTCGGTTTCAATTGGGTGCGCCGCGTTTCCGAACATTCTCTTTGCTCTCGCCTGTCAGCCTGATTGGCTGAGGGGCGGTGCGGCGCAGAGGACGTTGGGAATTGAAGTTGTTTTCCTTTGTTTGCGTTCGTGGGGCTGTTGCCCCACTGCTGACTGCGGGACCATTGTGGTGCTCTGTGGGCCAGGTTAAGGCGAGTGCAGACGGCTCGGCACGGGATACTATAGTCGGGTGCGGGCGTGTATGCCGGAGTCCAACAGTTAACATCCCTCCTTATAGGTAAAGATGTTCAACCTAGCCAACCTAGCAGTTTGAAAGCAAGAAATTGCAAGTAGATAAATAGGGACCATTTCGGTGGGAAGGTAACAGCGTTCCGTGCACTCCGGTGTCTAGTCATGCCTGCCACGGAAAAATCTGCAGAAGCAGACAGTGCTGGCTCTTTGGCTTTGAAACAGAGATGAGCACTGAACCCTAGAGTCGGATACAACTGGCTTTCGAGCAAGGGAAACCTTTACCTTTACCTCTTTATTTTGGAGAACAACAAATAAACAAAAAACCAAATTTTTTTATTATAAACAAAGATTTACTTTGGAACCTATTTCTTATGTTTGAGACTCTGGAGATTAAAATCTGGTTTTAGAATGGATTGATAGAGATTTTTGTGTGGCTTTGTAGAGTTTATTCCTTTGTGTATTTTAATTCCTGTTTTACATGGAACAGAGTGCAGTTTACTTCTTTGTAGAGAAAATAGGCAGAGAAATAATCTCAGGTTCAGCATAAATGATTTATGCACTTCTGTACATTTACAACTATATAAAGTGTTGTAACTACAAATAATAAGAACCAATTCCTTCTGTTACATGCTCTCAGGTAATTTCTGATTTACAATGACTATAAATTAATGATCTCCAAGTAACCCTATAATCAGTTTGACATAGGTCTCGTATACTGAAGACTGGAAATTATGTTTTCTTTTATTGAGTCCAAATGGCTCACATTAGTATTTTCTCTTATAACTGCATTGAACTTCTCCTAGCATTGCTTCCCCCCTCCCCATACCTGTCAGCCATCCCGATTTGGCCGGGATTACCCCGTAATTTGACGTCGATTGACGTCATAACCCGCCCCGCGCTGCCAAAACCCCGTAATTTGGCAGCGGGGGAAAATGCTTTCCACACATGCGTGGAAGCGCTATGCCGCTTGTGCAGCCCCTACGCAAGCAGCGTAGTGCTTCTGTGCATGCGTGGAAAGCGACCTGCGCACAAGCGATCTGCGCAGGTCCCATTTTTCCAGAGCCGCGGGATGACAGGTATGCCCCCCCCCCGTGAGTGCACTTTATGACCAAACTATGATAGCCCAGGTTGGTTCCTCACTTGTCTTCTAAAAAGAGTTCATGTTTGGTTTGATTAGCTGCTCTTCCAAGTCTCAGTCTTTTTCTGCATTTTTGGCAGCACTCTGTGTTTTGATGGTTAATTGAAGACCCAATTACATATGTCTATATTAACTACCCTGATAAAACAAATACTAATTACATGTTCAAGTATGCATCCAGTCATGCATTGATTTCCTCTCAGATGTATCTTTACACTGGAATATTATGATTTTTTAAAAAATAATAAATTCAGTGCTATATTTCAGGGTCTGTATTGGGCAAAGTTCAAGGAATAATATGGCAAAGTATAAGTGGGAGGTACTGTATCATTAGGTCAACATTTTTGAATGCTTATGCCACAGTACTTTATGATGTATATAGCAACTGTGAAATATTAGATTAGAGGTTCTCAACCTACGGCTCGTGGGATGAATCTGGCCCACAGGGCCAAATAATCTGTCCCCCACCCTCACTCCAGCTGCAGACTCATTTACAGCTGTTGTAAATGCGTTTACAGCAGTCATGGACTCATTTACTCATTAAATGTCCGCGGCCAATTCTAGCAGTGGCTGGAGCACTACTAGTCCGTCCCGCCAACTTTTTTGAGGGAGCATGACCTGGCCCCCTACTTGAAAAGGTTGAGAAATCCTGTGTTACATTTAACTATTCTACCATACTAAAAGTGCTATACATGTAGTTACTTTTCTTGTGTTCTTAGATTTAAGCATAGAAGGTAACCTTTGGAACAGTTTAACATAAATAAATAAATAAATAAATAAAATAGTATCATATATTAAAAGTAAGGAGTTGAATCCCAATTTTGGCATACATCCAGTGGTGGGCATCAGCAGGTTCACACCAGTTCACCTGTTCGCCAATTTAGGCATACAACATCCAGTAATTGAAGGCAGTGGACAAATAGGTAATGACTGATTTTTATGGTCTGCTCTAAGCATTATGAAGTCTGTATTGAGACTGAAAGTCAGATTATTATTTTTTTAGGAATAACACGTCTTAATGTAAATTAACTGTAACTACATTTCTAGGTTTGGACAATTGTTTTTGCTTAAAAAAAGATAAGGAGAGTTGGGGGGAAACTATGTTAATACAGTATTTGTATGAAGAGGCAGGCATACATTGTACTAAGATACACATGATTAAGGTGTTAGACAAGAGTGTATTTCATCTCCCTATCTGTTCATGTTCTGTATAACATATAGAGAGAGCTGGATTAGATTAATATGAGAAAGTGACAATTGCTAGAATAAAGATCACTAGATTATGGAAATGTCACTGTATTACTGGCAGAAAAGAGCAATACTGTAACTTGAAATAACTGCAGAGGAAGGTGAAGGAACAAAGTGGAAAAGAAGAAATATATTTAAATATTAAGGCAACAAAATAACATCTACAGAAGAATGACATAACTTTAATGTTGACAAGAAGAAATTGCAATTGCTGAATGTGTTCTTTGTTTAATCATAAATCCAAATGGAATTGTCATTAAAATCAGAAGAAGACTGAACCTTAGAGGGTGAGCTATGAAGGAACCAGGAAAGATCCTCAGATACTGTATAGGAATCTATTGCTCGAGACCAAGGCCAGGATTATGCATTTATAGCATCCTGTTTTTTTAGGTATGTGTGTGAAAGCTGGACAGTGAAGGAAGCTAGCAGGGAAGATATTGATTCACTCAAAATATCATGTTGTATAGAGGAACGCCTTACAACAATCATGTATCAGCAGAAACTAAAAATCATTGTTCGAGATATGGTGAATTTGATTTAAATCATTACTTAGATCATTCATCAGTAAGGTTAGATTTAAATCATTATTTTCTACATAAAAACTCATAAAGGCTAACTTTCATTTTTACTGCTTGCTCCTTTCTTCTCACATTTAGCTTCTTATGCAGATCTATTTTATTTCCAACATTCTTCTATTCACTGAATTTTTCAGACTTTAGTACCTAAGAGGTAATGGGTTGATTTACATAGATTTGGAAAAGAACAATCGAATTAAGAACTTTTTCTCAACTGTCTATTTTTTAATAATATTTTTGGTGTGAAGAAGAATCATATGATCTCTGCAGACACAAATTCAGTTTTTAAAATTATTTATTTATTTATTTATTACATTTATATCCCACCCATCTGGAATATTTTCCCACTCTGGGCACCGTACAACAACATAATAAAAATATTTACAATAAAAATGTAGACAAATTGAATAAAACTATAAATATTAAGAAAACAAAAATAACACCCATACATTTTTTAAAAATCAAGTGTCTATGACAGTGATGGCCAACCTTGGCACTCCAGGTGTGCCGAGGCTGACCATCACTGGTCTATGGTAATATCTTCTAGATAGAAAAACTCCAATAATCTTACAGAATCCGCTGGAAGAGCATGACATTGTGAATGGATTAATGGAATTCATTTGCCAAAATATTAGACATTGCATGAATATACAGTCTCATGCTACATAATTAAAATTAATTCTTACTTTATGCTGAATAACCTTTGCACTATAATCTTTCTTAAATAGAAAACTATATTTAGATATATTGCCCTCAAAAAGCAGTTTGTTTAAAAACAATTTAAATCAAAGAAATCCAATTTAAATTAAAAAATAGTAATCATTGCTTTTTATCCACACTGGTTTGAGAGAAAACCAAGTTTGAATTCTCACTCAGAGCTGAAATGATCAAACTGCAGGTATCATACTTGGAAATATCATGCAAAGACAAGACTCACTGGAAAAGGGAATGATGCTGGGAAGATTTGAAAGTAGACAGAAAAGAATACCAAATATGAGGTGGATTGAGTCAGTAAAAGAAGCTATTGGCCTTTTGTTCACAAGACCTGAATATAACTGTACGAGGAATTTTCAGTGGTTGCTTGTTTAAAGGATTGCCATCGGTCAGAAGTAACAATGGTACACAATAGCAAGCGTGCCTTTGGTCGTCTATCACACGGAGTCTTCATGAACATAGATTTAACAGTTCATACAATGCTCATGGTATTTCAAGCTGTTGTTATCTCAATGTTATTGTATGGCTGTGAAACATGGACCCTCTATTGCCAAGACATCAAAAAGCTTGAGTGCTTTCACCAACAGAAGCTAAGGTCCATCTTGAATATCAAGCGGGATGATTATGTCACCAGAATTGCAGTTCTCGAGAAGGCACATGCAAATAGCATTGAAGCTTCCATCATTGGCCATAGTTTTAGATGGATAGGGCATGATATTGTATTGATATTTGATATTGTATTGCTTATGCTCTTGACATTTTGTATCTTACTTGCATATTGCTTTATATTATTTGTATCGTATTTTGTATTGTTTAGCATTATTATTGTAAACCTCTTCGAGTTCCCTTTATGGGGAGTAAAGCGGTATAGAAATCTAAACAATAAATAAAAAATGTCTGCCATATGGACGGTTCCAGGTTTCCTTGTCAAATTATTTATGGGGAACTTAGCTCCAGTACAAGACCTTGTGGAACTCCTTTGAAATGTTATAAGGACCAGCTGAAACATACCATGAAGGTGTCAAACCTGGGAGGCAGCAGCCGTGGATCACCCACTTTGGCGCCAAACCATCTTTGCTGCTACTGATCCCTTTGAAAGGGAACAACACAGACATGAAGAGACTAAGCGACAAGCACGGAAGCTTTATCAAACTCAACCACGCCCTCCACCATGTATTCAATGTAATGTGTGTGGTCGCATGTTTCATGCCAGGATTGGCTTATTGAATTACCAGAGACATCCATCAACAGAGAAAATTACTTCCAGGAAAAATGTATGCTTGGATAGGAGTAGCAGCAGCTGTCGCCGCCGCCATGCGGAAAGGATGTGAGTAGTTCAGAAACTGGGTATGAACCAATAGTGTGATGTGGCTGCTCAAAAAGCTCATACAGTCTAAGTTTGAATTAACAGGCTATAATGAAAAACAAGGAAATGTGTTCCATATCATAATTAGCTGGCCAGACAGGGCCTTTGTGTAACTTGTGCTGTAGATTAAGAAATATAAGCGTGTCTAGAGAGAGGACAGAAATGACCAGGTAAGAATCCAAAGAAAACCTCTTTTTTTTTCTTGGCTGGATGGAGAAGGAGAAGAGTGTGTATGGCCACTACAGTTGAATGTCCTGCAGCAGACTCTGGTGCAATTCTTGCTTCAGAAAGATCTGAGAACAGAACACACCAGAGGTGTGAGTAGTTGGGTTGTACAGTGTGGTACAGTTATAATTCTTTTTCAGTTTTGTTATAGTGGAAATTTCCTTTGATTTTTCTGAACTCTTAAAAATTATTACTAGAGAGTGAATTCCTTGTGTTTTTATATTGTAGCTGCTTGCACTATGCAGCAGTTCTCTAGCAAATGTATTTTCCCTCATTTTAATAAAATAAATACTTTCTGTGATTGAGTTGATTTTGTATCCTAAGGAAAAATTATCTTTTTCTGAGTGCTTACGATAGCAAAGTCAGCAGCCAGAAGAACTCACATTTTGAGTGAAGGAGACTTATCTGATTTCAACAGTTAGGGAACAATTGTCTCTCTTTCTCTCTCTCGGCATATTTAAATGTATAGTGTATAGTGATCTTTTGCAGGGTGGCAGTCTCAAATGTTTTGCCCTGATTTCCAAGGGTGTAATTGGACATTTAGGTGCAATGGCAATTGGTCCTACCCCAGAAAGGATCTGTCCTGTGGGAAATTAAATCTCAGATTCACAAAGAAAAATGCAGTGATTCAGACATGGTTTAGTTTGGTCTGTTTCTGATGTATTTGAAGTGTTACGCCCAGTTCTGGGCACCAGATTTTTAAAGTGGCAGCAGAGAAACCAGTAGAATGAGGGGTCTGGAAAATGGCTGAAGAACAGTTCAACAAGCTGAACTGCCAGCAGTAGAAGTTGTAAAAGGAAAACGAGGGGGAAATCTGAATATTGTAATGCAGTAAAACCTCGCATAAAGAGCGCCTCGTTAGAGACTAACTCGCTTAAAGAGCAGAATTTTATCTGAATGGTCGCCTTGCTTAACAACTAAAATCAATGAAAAACTTGCTTAACAATTAAATTGGGGTCCGCAACCCCCCAAGTCACAATTGGTCACTTACAATGGTGTTTCGCTTAAAGAGCAAACTCACTTAACAATCCCATGGAACACATTATGCTCCTTAAGCGAGGTATCACTGTATTTGTTGAGAATTGAGAATGGTTTGTGTAAGGTTGCTTAGTGAGTTAATGCTTAGTGGGCTTACTACATGTCTTTTATGCAAGCAGAACAGTTATGTGCTAGTCAAATAAATTCTTGTAGTGGCCTAAGATTCCGGGGTAATTAACATGCTAAGCCCCACTTCAATCATATGTAGTGAAAAAGCTCATAATCTTTACCTATAAGGAGGGACGTGGGCCGTTGGTGTCCGGCATGCACGCCCGCACCCGCTGACCATCGCTGCAAGGCTCTGGCAGTTGCTAGTGGGGCAACCGCCCCAAGAATGCAGTCAACAAAAAACCCTACAAGGCCCAGCGTCCTCCGCACCATGCCACCCCTCAGCCAATGAGGCTGAAGGGCACAAGCACGGAGGAGGCTGGGCAGCCGGCGTGGCATTTTAAAAAAACCGCGCCGGGGAAAGGCCTAACCTGCAAAAGGTAAGTGAGGAGGGGAGAGGGACTGGGGGGGGCAGGGCCCAGGAAACATGCCACCCACCCACCCCACCACCTTGCCCCCAATACATAACCCCCACATTATCTTTTGTGGTTTGGGCCTTTCCCCACTGCACAGCCTTCTCTGCTGGGACGCGTACCGGTCTGTCCTCCGATCCTGCTGGCGGAGAGGGGATGCCTCCCCTGGACACCCCAATATTAAAGAGAAGAAACCAAGCAGTTTCTTCTCTTTAACAATGGAGTGTTGGGGCGTGGATTCGATCCCCTCTCCCAGGTCCCGTGTGTCCGGGAGGGTTGGGGGGAGGGGCAAAAGGGGTCTGTCCCCACAACCCTTCCAGACACACGGGACCCGGCGGAGAGGCGGATCACAACCCCCACCATATGATATTAAAGGGGGTTACCTGATCGGGTGTTCCTCTTTCATATCAGGGGGCGTGTGGATTCGATCCCCTCTCCTGGGTCCCGTGGATCCGGGAGGGTTGGGGGGACCCATTTGGGTGGTATCCCACTCTGGGCAGTGAACAAACAGATAGCAACAACACCCAGCAGATCAAAACAAACAACTGACAAATACATCACAAACTGAACTAAACTAAAATAAAGTAATTGGCATATGAGGGAAACAGCATTGGTTGCTCTGTTAGATCTCTTCTGAGAGGCTGATAGTGGTAATATGAACCTGTTTGTCCTCTTGGATCTCTCACTGGCTTTTGAAATAGTTAATCATGGACAGGTTAGCTGGGATAGAAATTGGGGGAGGGTGTGGTCAGCTCTGGACTGGCTCCAATTTGTATTCAGTGCTGGTGTCCAGAAAGTTCAGCTAGAGGAGGTGACCTCAATTGCATGAGTACAACAGAATGGTGTCGCAGAGTCCTGTCATCTTACCTATGTAATTTAACATCTATATGAAGCCGCTGGACAAGGTTATTTGAAGATTTGGAGTATGTCATAAGCAATATGCTGATGATACACAGTTCTGTCTTTTTCATTGTCAGCAGAGGATTCTGTGGAGGTTCTGGATTATTGCCTGGCTGTGATAATCGATTGGAAGAGGTTGAGGATGAATCCAGACAAAATGGAGATCTTGTTGTTAGGAGGTTTATCTGATAGGTTGAATGGAATCTGGCCTTGTCTGAATTAAGTTACTCTTCCTGTGAAGGGCTAGGTTTGGGATCTGGGCATTATTTTGGATGCATCTCTCTCTAAAGAGAAGCAGATATATAGCATGGGCAGGGCTGCCTTTCCCCCTCTTTAGACAGATTGTCCAGCTTCATCATTACATTGGCAATCTTGAGAATTGAATACTTTAATTGATTCTCTCAAATATGGTTCAGGAGTACAACAGGTTCAGAAAGTGGCTACTTGTTTGTTGAAGGGGATCTGATGTTTTGATTGAATTTCTCCATGCTAGCTTGGCTACACTAGTTACCTGTAGGCTTCTGGGGCTGATTTGAGATTTTTATTCTAACCACCAAAGCTTCCAATGGTCTAGGTCAGTGATGGCAAACCTTGGCACGTCAGCTGTTCTTGAACTTCAAATTTCAGAAGCACTGATCAGCAGCAGTGCTGACTTGGGCTTCTGGTAATTGAGGTCCAAGAACACCTGGAATGCCAAGGTTCACCATCATGGGTCTAGGTCAGGGGTTCACAACCTTTCCGCGCCATGGGCCGGTAACACCACCTCAACACAGATGAGCAGACCAGAGGTGTAGTTCCTCCTGTTGCTTCTGCCACTTCTGGTTATGGCAGTGGCAGCGGCTGGTGCATTCGCGGCACGATCCTGGCTGTTTTTGCGATTTCTACCATTTCCCATGGAGGCGGGAGTGAGAGTGGTGCATTTTCACCATGTTTTCAGCTTTTATTACCATGTTCTTGCAGTTTTCAGTGCGTTTCCAGAGTTTCCGGTGGCAGCGGCAGTGGCTCCGAGGTCCTCACTGTGGGTCTCATGAATTGGTGCTGTGGGCTGGATTAGGCCCACGGGCCATTGGTTGTGAATCCTTGGTTTAGGTCTAGGACCTTGATACCTGGTGGAGCACCTCTCATTGATGAATTGTACCCAGACAGTCAGATCTGCCCAAGCCTGCGGATTGTGGTTGCCCACACTGAAAGAGGCCAGGAAGACCCCCACTAAAAATAGGGCCTTCTGCGGTTGTGCCATTATTATCAAATTCCTTTCTGTGTTTTGTAAATTGGCCATGATGGAATTCTTTAAGAAGGAATTTCTTAACATCTTGCCACCAAGCTAAATGTATTCTCATGATTGTTCATGAATTTATTCCTGCCATTACCGTGATGTTGTATTAGGTAGAGGTTGTTTGGGTTGGGGTGAGTTTGAGATGACTGTAATTCTATTTATCTTTTTATGTTCACTGCCCAGAGTGACAATTACATCAGTGGTATAAAAATGAAATAAATAAAATGAATATAATTCCAAAATAACTACCACTCTCTTAAAATGTATCTTCTGTGGTAAATGTTTAATGTATCAGAGTAAACGAGATCTTTCTCATTTTCTCCTACTTTTGGCATGAAGTAAACAGCACAGAATGTATAATCTGTGGAGACCTTGCTATATCTTTGAAAGTATTCAGTGATCTACATGGTTTGATGCTAAAGGAGAAATTACAGCTGCTAAGGGATGCAAACATAGTCATCATATCAGTCAAATAAAGCTTCATTAATTAATTTGTGAAGTTAAATCAGGAGTTCTCAAACTTTTTAAGCCGGGGGCCCGGTCACACTCCCTCATACAGCTTCAGGGGCTGGATGGCCATTTTGCCCTTCCTCCACCACATTGCACTTCCTGGTGTGGTGGTGGGCCACATGAATTGGTGCCAAGGGCTGCATCCGGCCCATGGTCCACAGGTTGAGAATGCCTGAGTTAAATCTTACATTTTGTGTTAAAGGCACAGTTTTGTAATATTACAGAAGAGGAGGAAGCCCCACCAGATCATCTGCCCTCGGCTGTGAGTCCGGGACGGGCTTCAAAATCCCGTTTGGGAGGGAGGATACAGCTGCCACTCTGGACTCCCCCCTCCTGGCCTTGAATGGCCTCGGGGATGGTGGTGGTGTTGAGAACAGCTGTGATGGTCTGTGGCTATAAGAACACCGCCACGGTCACTGACGCCACACTGCCACTCTGGGATTCCCTCCCTCCCTCCCCTGGACGGCTGTGGGGAAGTGAGAGCACCTGTGACCGGCTCTGTGGCTGCCTCGACCCTTGCTGCTCTCCCCGCTGCCTACACCATCAGCACGGGGATGGAAGCAGGCGCCTGTGAGTGCCATTGCCTCCCTCCTGGCCTTGATAGGGAGAGGTGCTGGGGGCCACCGGGGTGTTCTGTATTTGGGGTTCGGAAAGGGATAGACAGCTGCTCTATTATATTTTACTAGCATTATATTTTGTGTGTTAGTGGTTGTGGCGCACGCGCGTGTACGTGCACACATACATATATATACACATGCACACCCTGGCCTTTGTTCCCGGGGCCGTGGGGAGAAGAGGGGCTCCCCCTCCTCCCCAGCAACCCTGCCAAAGCTGCGGTGAGGCCGGCAATTCTGCCTTCTTTGCCTCACCGAGGGAAGTGGCTCATTTTTGAAAATTTTGCCCTCCCAACCGATGGAAGCGGTAGCTTCCCTCCATGAGATGAAGAAGGCGGAGCGCAGTTTCACCTTCTTCGCCTCCCCGAGGGAAATTGCTTGCTTTCCTTTGTGTGTGTGTCTGGGTGAATCCCCCCCAACCAATGGAAGCAGTTGCTTCCCTCCGTGAGGTGAAGAAGGCGGAGCGCCATTTCCCCTTCACCTCGCGGAAGGAAGTTGCTTGCTTTCCTCTGTTGGGGGAGGGGCGAAATTCCCCCCACAACCGATGGAAGCGGTAACTTCCCTCCGTGAGGCAAAGAAGGCGGAGCGCAGTTTCCCCTTCTTCGCCTCACGGAGGGAAGTTGCTTGCTTTCCTCGGTTGGGTGTGTGTGAAATTTCCTCCCCCCAACCGATGGAAGCGGTAGCTTCCCTCCATGAGGCAAAGAAGATGGAGTGCAGTTTCGCCTTCTTTGCCTCACGGAGGGAAGTTGCTTGCTTTCCTCGGTTGCTCCCCCCCATGAAATTACAATTTTGCCCCCCCCAACTGATGGAAGCAATAGCTTCCCTCCGTGAGTCGAAGGCGGAACGGAGTGCCATTTCGCCTTCGTCTCCCGGAGGTAACTGCTTCGTTTCCCTGGGTTGGCGGGGGAATCCCTGTGGAATGCGATCATGCATCAGCTGTTTTTTTAACGTGCATGCCGGCTTCCCAGTGTTCTACGCGCTTGTGCCCTTCAGCCTGATTGGCTGAGGAGTGGCATGACATGGAGAATGCTGGGCCTTGTAGTTTTGTTTTTTGTTCTGGTTTGTGGAGTGTTTGCCCCACTCTCGGCTGGCGGACCCTTGCGGCGATGCTAGCAGGTTCTTTAGGTAAGTGTGGGCGGCTCGGTACAGGACGGTTGGGACGGTTGTGGACGTGCATGCCGGACACATACCACGCAACCCCCTTCTTATAGGTATAGATTGTACTGTTGTTGTTTTTTGCTTTTTACTCTTGTGTTGGATATTTTAACTGTATCAATTAACTGTATCAATGCTCTGTGATGTTCATTTTTGAATTTTGTATCGCTGTATTTCTACTGTATTATAGTACTGATTTGTTGTGAGTCGGTGTAAGCTGAATAGGGTGGGATACAAATAAAAATCAATCAATCAATCCAATCAAATCAATCAATCAATCAATCCATCAATCCGTCCGTCCGTCCGTCTGTCTGTCTGTTAATTATGACTCAGGATGAAACAGAATCTTGCTCTGTGGTATAAGTCACACAACAGGATTTCAGCCTTTGCCTTTTCAATCTGTGAGCAGCTTTTAGATGTTGAAACATATTGTCTATCTTTACATGTGCAGAAAGAGCCATCCCCTGAAGCATATTTTATTTTATTCTGTATTCAGAATATAAAACATGAAGCAAATAGGTCTTGGACTTTTGGATTCCCGGGCAAAATTCTGGGAATGCTAGCCCAAAAATTGAAAATCTTTGAGGAGTTTTCATTACTTACACAAGGTCCTTCTGTCTCTACTTTTTTTTGCATTTGAAGGATTTCTTCAAGATTACTACTGGGGTTAGGCAAGACTGTATTCTATCTCTGTTTCTCTTGTGGCCCTTGGCTATGTTATGTGACAAGCAGCAAACACTGGAACAAGCATTCTTTGGTCTGACAAAGATTGCCTTGGTAACCTAGATTTTGCTGATGATATCGTGCTGCTCAAGGAAGATTAGATGAAAATACAACAGGCAACAAATGCCCTGGACAGAAGCAAAGAAAATTGGCCTTAGGATAAACACTGAGAAATCGAAGGTCATGCATATGAACTCCATGATCGGGATACAGGGAATCATACTCGGGTCACAGCGGCTAGAAAAAGTGGAGAGGTTCACTTACTTGGGCAGTGTCTTCTGGAAAATGAATAAGATTTGGTCCTCACCATCTGTATTGCTGAAAATTGAACTCCGTTTGTTCGTCTCCATAATGATCCCTACAGCCATCTATGCCAGCAAGTGTCAACAAGAGGCTTGACATTTTCCAGCAGAGGTGCCTCCGCTGAATTTTAAAGATTTGGTATCTTGACCATATTACCAATGAGGTGGTGCTTTGAAGGAGTGGCACGTGCAAATTACATAACATTGTTGCAGAAAGAAGACTCCAAATGGCAGTTCATATTTTTCATGTGGAGAAAAACGAGGATCCGTAAGGTGAGAATAAGTTGGACCCTTCCTAATGCCAAACAACAATGAGGACACCCTCAAAATACATGGCAAAGAACTTGAATTTAAAGACCCTGGAAATGACATGGGAGGATGCCAAAGTACTTGCCCAAGACCAAAACCATTAAAGATCCTTTGTTGTTCGAGATACTACATAGCATGGGAGGGTCTAAGTCTAAGAAGAGCCCCAAGGGAACTGCATTAATTCATTTGATGGGTAATTCTTTGAGAGGGGCTCTATATAGAATATGATGAGCAGCAAAACTACCCATCCCATGAATCAATACAGCTCCCATGAGGTTTTGGCACTCTCAAACTCCAGTAGTGCAAGTACTGACATACAAGAAGAACAAACCCATGTTAACATCCTACTTCTCAATGCCCATTAGCTTTTCCTTAGAAAAAATATGTGGATGAAAAAGGGAAGAGAGTATGAAGACAAGCTATTTTCAGATTTCAAATGGTGGCTTCTAAATATCTGCTTCTTTGTTTCTTATCCACCTTGAATGCTATTAAATAGACTGGCAAACATTTAAAAGATTAAGGGTACAACATCATATGAACAGTCATCAACTGAACTGTCAATATCAAAGCTGAATTTCTTTCTGTATATCCAAATACACAGAATGATGAAGAGAAAGATGACAAGTCCAGTAGCTGCAAACTGGAAGTGCTAGATTCCACAACAGAACCAAAGAAGTAAGAAATAAAGGATAGACAGATATAAAAAAAGTAATTTTAAAAAGTTATGGAGCAAAAACACTGTTAGTCTTGTTATTTGAACCACAAAGAGACACTAATCTTTACTTCAATACAGATACAACCCAGGCTTTAGCCTAATCATGCTTGGAAATACAGATGAAATGAAAACTACAAAGCATGTTTTTCTACGTTGCCATCCAATTCAAACGAACTCTCAAAAGATGTTTAAATTGTTACCCAAGAGGAGAAGAAGAAATAAAGTGGAACAGAAATAGAGTCATAATCCTAAACACAGTTTCCATGAACTGTACTATAGAACTATTAAAATAATCATTAGACTGGATACCATTGGAGGTATTTCATGCTTACAGACTTAATCTGTCATAACCCTTACAGAAATAAACCAACAAATATGAAAAACAGAACAATGGTGTGCATACATCATTTAGTTTATGTTCCAGTCCCCAAAGAAAGGAGATCACAAAGACTGCAGTTACTAACAAATTGTTGCATTAACATTACATGCAGGCAAAGTGATACCCAACATCTTACCACAAACATGTTTACCATATATGGGGCAAGAAATGTCAATGTTTAAGCTGGATTTAGAAGAAATAGGGGTACTAGGGACCCTATTGCAAAGACTCACTGGCTGCCAAAAAAAATTCAGATGTAAAAATTTTGACTGTGTGGATCATTCTAACAGAAATTGAAATGCCACAGAATTTGATTGCCCTGCCGTATAGCCTATTATCTGGACAACTGGCTCCTGTTATGACAGAATAAAGGAAAACAGAATGGTTTCAAGTTGGCAAATCTATCAGACAGTGGTGTCTTGTATAATAATAACAATAGCAATTGCACTTACATACTACCACATAGCACTTAATGCACTCTCTGGGAGATTCATAAGGTAATTAGCATTTTGCCCGCAACATGATGGGTACATATTTTACTGACCTCAGATGGATGAAGGCTGAGTCATCGTTGACCCCTGTTGGATCGAACTTACAACATCAGCAGTTTTTGATTGCAGTACAGCAATTTAACCACTGTGCCATAAGGGATATTTTTTTAAAAAAATCTCCTTCTCTTCTCATACATCATATAGAAAGGTTGAGAAGAGGAAAAATTGGAGAGAGAAGAAGCATCAGTAATTTAAAATATAGTAATGTAAATTAGTAATTTAAGATACTGATGTGGAAGAAACATCTGTAATTTAAGATTCACAGACAATGTATTACTGGCAGAAAACAGCATTGACTTGAAACAACTGCTAAAGAAGAAGAAAGGGGGTGTTACAAAAGGAGGATAATATTTGAACCTTAATACAAAAATCATACTTGCAGAAAATTGCATAACTTTAAGGCTGATAATGAAGAAATTAAACTTGCTGCGGATTTTCTGTATGTTGATTCAATAATCATTTAATGGAGACAGAAATCAGAAAACTGAGACATAAAAGCATAGCTATGAAAGGGCTAGAAAATATCCTCAATTGCAGAGGTGCACAAACCTTTCCCGTCAGGGGCCTGACCATGCTCCCTCAAACAACTGAGTCGGCCGATCAATGTGGTTCCTCCCAGTGGCAGTGGCGGTCACATGTGAATTTGTGCCACATTTTCCGGCTCCCCCCCACCTCCGATGCTTTCCTTGGAGGAGTGAGTGAGGTCGGAGCAATTTTGCACTGTTTTTTTAATTTTTGCTTACATTTGTTTGCATTTTGGTGCTTTTTTGGCATGAATATCACACTTCCAGTTGTGGCAAGCCACTTCTGGTGTTGGCGACAATCTGGCCCATGGGCCGGATGATGGCAGCCTGTGGGTTGTAGTTTGGACACCCCTGCTCTAGTGTTTTGTTCAGTCGCACAGTTGGTTCCAACCCTCTGTGACCCCATATACCATTTCACACCAGGCATCCCTATCCTCCACCGTCCTCCTCAACCTGTCCAACTCTCTGCCCATTGCATCAACAATACCATCTAGCCATGTCATTCTCTGCCGTCCCCTTCTTCTTTTGCCCTAACCTTTGCCAGCATCAAGGCTTTCTCAAGTGAATCCTCTCTTCTCATTTTTTATCTTCACTACTAGCAAGGGTTGCCCGGCGTTGCCGGGCTTTTTTGGGGGTTTTGTTTTTAAAAAATATGAGAAATGGTATTGGATGTTTTTTGTTGTATGTGTATTTAAATTAGTTTTTTTTAAATGTGTTGTTTTTTTATACGTAGGTAGTGTTTTAAACTGTTATTAAAAAATTTGGATTTTAAAAAGAGATAAGGTTGATATATTTTTTCCCCCAATAATTGCATTTTTAAAAATAATGTGTTCCTATGTGGTTTTTGGTGATAGGTGTACTTTGGATAAGATTTTTTTTAAAAATGTGTAAGTGTACGTTTTTGGTAGATGGTTGTAGATCAATTTGAATTCATTGAGTGTAATATTTCCTGTGGCCACTTGGTGGTGCTGTGGCGTAATGTTTTAATGTTGATTTTGTCCTGGCCTGTGTATTCTTCCTGTTCTTTTCTCATTTCAATTCTGATTCTCAGAGAGGCTGCATGTCTTGGTAAGTTGTGATCTCTGTTTTGTTAGGTGTGGCTTTGTTGTGATTTGTGGGGGGTGGGGGGGTTGTGTTTGTCCTTGGTTTTTTTTTTTGATTGTTTGTGGAAGATTTTCCTTGTAATTTTTATGTTTAGTATCGTTTTTGCTTTTTTTTGAATGTTGTTGTTTGTGTTTTTGGAGTGGGTATTTCTGTGGGCCGGCCTCGGTGGCTGGGTGGGCCATTGAAATACCATGTGTTGTTAGGCTGGGTTTTTTTTTGCTGGCCGGACTCGTTGTATTATTTACTCTGCCGGCCCATGGTGGGGATGGGGGCATGGTCATTGGGGGTTAGGAAGGGTGGGCTAGGTGGTGGGGAGGGGAGCTGTAGTGTGTTATGGTGCTTTGTTTTTGTGGAGTCGTGCTTTGTTTTTGAGGAATCGTGAAAGTAGATCGTTTTTCCCCTTTAATATCAGTGGGTGGGGGCTGCGATCCCCCTCCCCGCTGGCTTCCCTAGTGTTGGGTGGTTTTTTGGGATAAAAGGTGTATATTGGCCCTACACTTCTGGACACAGAGGAACAGGCAGAGAGGATCGATCCCCCACCCCCCCTCCTTAAAACAACTCCGGTTTTAAAGAGAAGAAAAGACGGAGTTTTTTTAAGGAGGGGTGGTGGGGGATCGATCCTCTCTGCCTCATCTTTTGTTTCCAGATGGGTTGGGGCAATATAGTCCTTTTATCCCCACAAACCTCCCAACAGTAGGGTAGGCAGCGGAGAGGGGGATCGCCACCCCCTCCCACTGATGTTAAAGGGGAAACTCCATTCGGGAGCTTCAGGCGCCGCGGGAGAGTTAAAGAAAGCCGGCTGCTGTTTGCTTGCCTGTGAGCTGTTTTTCTTTTTAACTTTCCGGGCGCCGTTTTCCTCAGCGTTCTGCGTGGGCGTGCAGGACGCTGGGGCTTGTAGTTATGGGTTGGTGCTTTGTGTTTTTGCTGTTTTTTTAAATGTGTTTCTTTCGATTGGCTGCGGCGCGTGTCGGAACGCTGCGCCGTGCGAGAGCCTCTCAGCGTGATTGGCTCTGGCGCGGCGCAGCGCAAGGAATGTTGGGAAGTGAAGTTCTTTCCCTTTCTTGCCGTTTGTGGGGCTGAGGCCCCCGTGCCGGATTTTTAAATCCTTCGTTGACCTGCGTAGGCAATTCGGCCGTGCGCACGAAGGGTGGGTGCGGATCAGTAGGGCGACGCATAGCAACCTATAGCCAGTTCCAACGGTGAACCCTTGGATTTATAGGTTAAGATTTGACCTTCCAAGGAGCAGTCTACTGTAAGGATATGTAACTAGGGTCCATGGCAAAGATCATCCATACTTTATTATGTATGAATGTGAAAGTTGGAAAAAAGTAAGGTAACAAAAAAAAACTTATTTGGGATGCAGTGTTTAGACAACTGCTTTGCAGATACCATAGACTACCATATAGATAAATGGATCAAATAAAGCCTGAATTCTCACCAGAAGTTGAAATGGGTAAATTAAAGCTATCATGTATCATGCGAAGACACAACTAATGGGGAAAGACACTACTGTAATACAGTACAATACTGTACTAAGAAAGATGGACAACAGTAGGAAAAGAGGAACACTAAACATTAAACGTGATGACTCAATAAAGAAAATGCCTTAGTTTACAAGACCTGAACAGGGATATTTATAACAGGACTATCTGGGGGCCATTAATTTGTTAGGTCACCATAAGTTGGAAGTAGCATGACTGCTCAAAACTACAAGATTACATTTTAATGCACTTTTAGAGGCTTCCAGGAGTGGAAAATGAAGTGTCTTTATAGTATTTTGTTCAGTAGGGGACATGGAGGGACCTACTTCTACTTTATCTGAACATTATCTGTTTCATACGCTAGAAACGTAGAGGTAGTGTCACTTTTCTTTCAAAGAGACCCTGACACTTTTAAACCAGATGTGCAGTATGTAAAATGATGGGGCAATTAAACTTTTTATCAGGAAAATAACCATCTGTTGAACTGCTGCCTGTAGTTCTGCTGAAGATGATCTCATGAATGAAATGACAAGCCAGTTCACTTTTTCAGAGCAAACTAAATGTTTTCTGTTCTTAGGCATCACACAGCTGGTTATATATTTCACAATTGGTGTTAAAATGTTCCTTTCTGATTACAACTCATTTAATTTGTTGGTTAAGCTTGTGATCTCTCAGCACTAACTTCAGAGTGCTCATAGGTTTTCATTTCCAAAATGAAAATTTCACTTGGCAAATACATTGATGAATGAAATAAAGTATCTGTTATTCATCAGTCCAACATATACACACATTTTAACTAGCACTTAAAAATTAGAAAGGAACCATAAATTAGAAATTAAAATATGGCAGCAATTTTAAGCATGGTCCTTATAAATGAGATTTGATTCAATGAAAATAGACCTGTTGACAAAATTATCATCAATGTACATGAATTTCTCATTTAGAAACACAAACATAACATGTTTGACAAATGTTACGCATTTCGAAGATTTGTTTCTGGCGTTGTTTCTGGCGCTGACACTGCTTTTCTATCAGTTTCTAAACCTCACTTTATACATCTTGTAAATCTCAGAAAACAGAGGCTATGGAATAAGGAATACATGCCTGTTCTGAATAGCTCTTCTCTCTTAATTTATTATTTTTTATTTATTTAGTCGTATTTATATATGCCGCCCACTCAGGCAGAACCCGACTCAGGGCGGCATTACAACAAATTCTAAAAACATATAAAAACACTTTAAAAAACCCTTATCCCACCCATCCATCCCACCCACTCTAAAAAAGGAAGAGAGAGTTCTTAATTCTTTACGTAAGCCAGCAGGCGGGGACCGTGATCCCATTCGGGCCCCACACCTGCCCTGCCAGCCAGGTCTTGAATCCTTTCCTGAAGGACAGCAATTCTCTTTGAAGTCTTAGATCTGTTGGCAGGAGGTTCCAGAGAGTTGGTGCGGCCACGGAGAAGGCCCTCCTTCGGGTGCTAGACAGATGTGCACCCCTAACTGATGGCACCATTAGAGAGCCCCTCCGGTCCACTCTAGTTGGATGGGCAGACACTCTTGGGACGATGCGGTCTCTAAGGTATCCTGGCCCACTGCCATATAGGGCTTTAAAGGTCAAAACCAGCACCTTGAATTGCACCCGGAGACAAACTGGTAACCAGTGCAGCTCCCGAAGTAGCGGTGAGGCATGGGCATATCGCCCACATCCCATCACCACCCGGGCTGCCGCATTCTGGACCAGCTGCAGCCTCCGAATGGTCATCAAGGGCAGCCCCATGTAGAGCGCATTACAATAATCTAGTCGGGAAGTAACCAGAGCATGGGTGACCATAAGCAAGGAGCCCCGGTCCAGGAGCGTGCGCAATTGGCGAATCACCCGAAGTTGGGCAAAAGCCCTCCTGGCCACAGCCGCCACTTGTTCTTCCAGCAGCAGCCGTGAATCCAGAAGGACCCCCAAGTTGCGCACTGGGTCTGTCTGGGGCAAAACCGCCCCATCCAGTACCAAAGGTGGTAACTCCCTGGATAACACGGGGCCCCTTATCCACAGCCACTCTGTCTTGCTGGGATTCAGCCGAAGCCCATTGGCCCCCATCCAGACTCCAATGGCCTCCAGGCATCCGGATAGGATTTCAACAGCATCACTGGGGTCCCCACGGGCCGAGATATACAACTGGGTGTCATCCGCGTACTGATGGTACCGCACCCCGTGGGATCAAATGATCTCACCCAGTGGCTTCATGTAGATGTTAAATAAGAGGGGAGAAAGCACCGAGCCCTGAGGAACCCCATACTTGAGGGACCTAGGGCTGGACCTCTCACTCTCTAACCACACCGACTGGGTACGGCCCTCCAGAAAAGAGGAAAACCAGGACAACACAGTGCCCTGGATCCCCAATCCTTTGAGCCGTTCCAGAAGGATACCGTGGTCGACGGTATCGAAAGCCGCTGAGAGGTCAAGAAGAGCAAGGACGGATGGATAACCCCCGTCCCGCTCCCGCCAGAGATCATCCATTAGTGCGACCAATGCCGTCTCCGTACCATACCCGGGCCTGAATCCTGATTGAAAGGGGTCTAGATAATCCGCTTCCTCCAGGACACTCTGCAGCTGGCGCGCCACCGCCTTCTCCAAAACCTTACCCAAAAAGGGCAGGTTGGAAACCGGCCTGTAATTGTTAAGGATAGCTGGGTCAAGGGATATTTTCTTCAGGAGGGGGCGCACCAAAGCATGTTTTAATGGTGCAGGAAATACCCCCTCCCGTAAGGATGCATTTATTATTGCCCCAACCCAGCCACCTGTCCCCACCCTGGAGGCTTTCACCAACCAGGTGGGACAGGGGTCCAAAGGACATGTAGTGGCACGTACAGCTGCAAGGAGCCTGTCCACTTTATCAGGGACAACAGGATCAAACTGATCCCAGATCGTACAGCAAGACTGTGCTCCGGCACCCCCCCCGACCCGCCCCATCCACGCCGGGACTCAGTCCTGAACGAATCCGATCGATTTTCTCCACCAGATGGTCAGCAAAGTCCTCAACCGAACCCTGCCAACCGGGCACCGATCTCCCCCTACCGAGGAGGGACCTGGTTACCCGGAACAGAGCGGCTGGGCGATTATCAGCGGAGGCAATAAGGGTGGTGAAGTATTGATGCCTCACCACCCCCATCGCCACTAGGTAGGCCCTTATAGCAGCTCTAGCCAGTGTCCAATCGGAGTCATCCCGGGTCTTCACCCAGCGGCGCTCTAGGCGTCTCTTTGCCCATTTGAGATCCCGCAGTTCATCTGTGAACCACGGGGATGACCTAACCCCACGGGCGCGGAGAGGCCGCAGTGGCGCGATTTCATCCAAGGCTGCTGTTGCCGTCCTGTTCCACAGGTCGACAAGTGCCTCGGGTGAATCGTGGAGCCGATCCAGAGGAACATCCCCTAGTTCCCTCTGGAATCCATCTGGATCCATTAGTCGCCGAGCGCGGGCCATTTTAATAGGCCCTGCCTCCCTACGATGAAGCGTCGCCCCCAGGAAGTCAAGAGTCACCAGATAGTGATCTGACCATGGCACAGGTGAGATGGCTAAGTCCTGTAATCTCAGGTCACTCTGCCACTGCTCCGACAAGAAAACTAAGTCTGGCATGTGACCACTGCCCCTGGTCGGACCCCGCACTACCTGAGTCAGGCCCATGGCTGCCATGGAAGCCATGAACTCCCTTGCCACCTCAGAAGCCATCCCCAACGATGGCAAGTTGAAGTCCCCCAGAACCATGAGCCTCAGGAACTCCAACACCAGCATCGAGGCGGCTTCGAGGAGCTCAGGCAGGGCATCCCTTACCCTGCAAGGGGGCAGGTACAGGAGTAAGATCCCCAACTGACCCTTGGGGCCCAACCGTAGAAGCAGGGCCTCACAACCAGACACTTGTGGAGCAGTGGCCCTAGCAATTCCCAAGGACTCCCTGGCAACAATGGCGACACCACCGCCCTTCCCCTCACCTCTAGGCTGGTGCCAGATACCGAACCCAGCTGGACACATATCCGAAAGAGGTACTCCATCTTCAGGTGTCAGCCAGGTTTCGGTGATGCATGCCAGGTCGGCCAGCCCCTCCTGGATAGCATCTTGAATCAGGGGGGCCTTATTACATACCGATCTGGCACTCACCAGCAGCAGCCTAAGGGTGGGGTCACTGTGGATCTGCTGCTCACGGCCCAGAGATGTACCTGCAGGGCTGGAATGAGGGACTGCACTTAAACATCGGGCCCGCATTCCCCGAGTGCGGCCCGCCCCACGGTACCCGCCATACCGCCCCATGCCTGTCACAACACCTATATGAATCCCTGGAACCTCCCTAGATGAAATGCTGCCCCTCCTTCCTGGCTGGCAGGACCAACTCTCTCTCTTCCCACCCCATCCACAATCCCCCCCCTGGTTCCAGCAACATGCATGGGCTCCCGGAACGAGCAGGGAGCGCTGGCAAGTCCCGGCGTCGACATCTTCTTCTTCTTCCCCCCAGGTGGGAAGGGCGGAGGCAGGGGGCGGGGGGGGGACGTCCGTGCATGGCGGCAGCGTCTTCGGCTCCCTAGAGCACCGGGGAGCCCCTTTAAACTCCCCGCCCGATGGCAGGGGGCAGGGAGGGACGTCCGTGCGCGGCGGCGGCGTCTTCGGCTCTTCAGAGCCACGGGGAGCCCTCTTAAACTCCCCGCCCGATGGCAGGGGGCGGGGAGGGACATCCGTGCACGGCGGCGGCATCTTCGGCTCTTCAGAGCCACGGGGAGCCCTCTTAAACTCCCCGCCCGATGGCAGGGGGCGGGGAGGGACGTCCGTGCGCGGCGGCGGCGTCTTCGGCTCTTTAGAGCCATGGGGAGCCCTCTTAAACTCCCCGCCCGATGGCAGGGGGCGGGGAGGGACATATCATCCGTGAAAACAGATTCTGATCCGCCTCGTCGTCTCTGCTTCACGGCGACACACACCGGCTGCCCGGCGGGGCTCTCTCGGGTGGCCCCGGTTGTGCTTCCCTCTCTCTCCTCCTCCTCCTCCTCCTGTCGCTTGGCGGCCTGGCTCCGACGACGACCTTTTAGGAGAGAGGCGAGTAATCTCCAGACTCTGCGCGCTCCGCTGCCAGACCGGCCACCGGCCAGTTTAATGACTAGCACCTATAGAATGATTAATACTTTATCATTATTTAATCATTATTAAATGCTCAAATTATTTCCAAGCACTTTGTAAAGAGTTAGAATAAATGAGTTCCTTATACCAGTTTATATACATCCCAGTCAGAATTCCTTGGTACCCAACTGAATTACTTTAGTATAACATTTGCATTTTTAAAACATAAAGAATACAGCCCATATCCTCATCAGATACCAGTTCTCTGCAAAACAGAATCCTTTAAACATATAGTGAACCAGATATTATTAATTGGATTTTTAAATATATGTAATCCAATTATTTCTTGTCTTCATCATTTTGAAACCAGAACAAATGAATGAGAGCTCCACTCTTGGTACCATCGACATGAGTTTACCAGGGCAGGATGGCTCATCTTCTGTTCATGTTTTAAATCAGTCAGGGAGACTGGTAGGAAATTACATACCATCCCATTATTTCACTCTTCTGCCAGAACTTTGCAGCTGATTATTTCCACCTTTTTGAAACAGCACTGATGCCCACCTGAATAAACTGCATGGGCTGGCAGCCAGTGGTTTTAATAAGCTTTGGCATCCTTTCAAGGATATCTTCAGTGTAGGCTTCAGGCTAACAGCACAGTTCCCTGTATGTCAGAGCAGGTTAGTAAACAAATTCCTTGGTGCCTATCCAACTACATTCCCAATCACAATAACCCTTCTGCTTCTTTGAGACTAGGGAACTGTCACTGAGTTTCAGGCATTTATATTTTCTAGCCAGACAGCACCTCTGAGTTGGATGACTTGTCAGATCCTCTACCATTTTCTATATCAGAATCTCATTTTTGTCTGTGAAGCACCATCCCCATGTTTCAGTTTAATGTCCACTGATACAAACAGAGCATTTTTGTTCAATACAACATTTCTCCTGAAATATACTAGTCCAGATTTTTTTTAAATTACCTTCTTCCAAAACACACTTCATAAACATTTCATCAACTAAATGATTCTTAATCCATGCTTCCTAATACAGTTTAGGTAGCGTGCTAGATCACAACAAAACTGGCAGTATGTTAGTATTTCTTTTTCTTAACAAGCAAAATATATCGAGGTCACCTGATTTTTCTATTCTATTCAAGCTAATTAATAAATGAATACATTGTACAATAAATAAAAGGGACTATAAATATGTCTAGTGTTCTAAATGCAATTGTTCAGAAAACGTAGGTGTCTCAAGTAGGCCGCGGGAGCTTAGTGGTTAAGATGCTGAGCTTGACTACTGGATGGTCAGCAGATGCGGAGTTCGCAACCCAAGTGCTGCATGACAAAGTGAGCTGCCATCGTCTGACCCAGCTCCTGCCAACCTAGCAGTTCTAAAGCAAGAAACTGCAAGTAGATTATTCTTCTTCTGTGTCTTGAACCAGACATAAAACTGACAAAATGAAGCCACCTTTTGGTGAATTCATTCCATAGTTCCTTTCTCCTGACCTTGTATGAGAAAGATTAGCCAACACAACAATGTTGCTGTTGCCTTGGGCATGCCCGATTGTGGTTCAAAAATACAGTACTGCAATCTTCAAGGAGGCACTTTCTGTGTATCCTGCTCCGGTGCCTAGTCATGCCTGCCACATGACCATGAAACATCTGTAGATGTAGACAGTAGTGGCTCTTTGGATGTAAATGGAAATGAGCACCACCTTCTAGACACGAATAGCTTTTGAGCAAGGACAACCTTTACTTTTAATGTCACTAATCTGACAGATCACAAGATGCTGCGGACATAATATACATGCGGAGTTCTAGAATTGTAAAGCTGGAGAGGAGCCTGAATGTTATCAAGGTCACCTATCTGACAATGCAGAAAAGGTGGGCATCCAACCTTTGCTTTAAAATGTCCAGTAAAGACAAATCCACCACTTACATAAGTAGTCTGTTTCATTTTCAAGCTATTATCATTAGGAAAAGTGTCCTAAAATTTGGTGTTGATCTCCTTTCTTGTAATTTAAATCAATCAATGCAAGTCCTGCATCCGAAGTTGCAAAAAACAATTTCATTCTGACATGACTCCCCAATTGTCTAAACATTTCTAATTTTCTCATTTGCTTTGAGGAAACATAACACAGAACGAGTAAGTATACTTTGGGTATATGATGAGATGACTAGATTCATTGGAAACGGAAACAGTGTAACGTCACCCAGTGTCTCCGGGTCCAATTTAAGGTGCTGGTTTTGACCTTTAAAGCCCTATATGGCAGGGGGCCAGGATACCTTAGAGACCGCATCGTCTCAAGAGTGACTGCCCGTCCAACCAGAGCGGACCGGAGGGGCTCTCTAATGGTGCCGTCAACGAGGGGTGCACATTTGTCTAGCACCCGAAGGAGGGCCTTCTCCGTGTCCGCACCAACCCTCTGGAACCTCCTACCAACAGATCTAAGACTTCAAAGTGAACTGCTGCCCTTCAGGAAAGGAGTAAAGACCTGGCTGGCAGGGCAGGTGTGGGGCCCGAACGGGACTATGGTTCCCGCCGGCTGGCTTTTATAAGAACTCTCTCTTCTTGTATGGTGGGTGGGATGGGTGGGTGGGATATGGGTTTTTAAATGGGGGGGAAGTGGGTTTTTACAGGTTTTTATAATGTTTTATGTATTTTTAGAAGTGTTGTGATGCCGCCCTGAGTCGGGTTCTGCCTGAGTGGGTGGCATATACAAATGTGACTTATAAATAAATAAATAAATATAAATAACAGGAATTGCTGAATGTGGCAGATAAAGAGGAAAACCTGATATGAGATGGATTGACTCAAAGCCTTTATTATGCATCATGATACCTTATGGAAGTTGTTAAACATAGGATCCCCATATTTTGTTAGTACTGTAGCTTGACAGCAAAATATACCAGTCCTCTTAGATCTTGAATTAGCACATTGTTCTTATTCTCAGCCATAGAAAAAAGAAGAAAGAAAGGCAGAGACAGGAAATCAGAAGACAGGAGAAGATAATAGTATAGTGAGGTGGGCTTCCAAAGCTATATACCCCAATATGTTTAAGATAACAATAAGAGAAGATAGGCCTTACATGTGTTAGAATACATAGATCCAGAAAAAATGTAGAAAAACAAAGATCAGAAAATGGAAGATTCAAAAGAACTGACTTTCTAGTTAATTACAGATACCTGAAAACTGATAAAGGATGTAGATTGCTTTGTGATCCACATTATGCAGGCAGGGTAGCAGTCAAAGTAAAAGAAAAGAAAAAGGACTGTACACATTCAGTTTTGTTTCTAATAATGCAAAATGACCATAGACGTTTATGAGAAGGTCACACACCTGATTTACGTGTCAAAGAGCCAAAGAGTTTTGGTTGCAAAAATAAGATTGGTTGCCCATCTCTCTTACATAGGGGTTAATAGTGAAGCTTTGTTGAGACAGGGCCAGTGTAATCTAGGTAGCCCTGTGCTGGCCATGTTAGGCCTGCTTTATAACATTGAGACCAACAGAGCATGACACTCAACTCTTTCACTTTCTCAGGGTGACGGAACCATCCATCTAGATTTAGTCAAGTTGAAGATTACAGTCTGGAGAAGGTGAATCATGCATGAATCCAAAAAATTACACAGCAGACACAACTATGAGTGGCAGAGGTCTCTGCTTTTGCTCATTCAATTGGGAAATTGTTCTCTACCCCTTTACTTCGTCGTGGGTTCAAACACACTGTTGGACCCAAATTGCCATGGGTCCAAACAGACTGCATGGTGGTGCAATGAGGTCAAAGAAGCAATAAAGCTGGGAAAAAATTTATATAAATGTTTGAGGGAAGACGATCGTATAAACTTGATTGCAATAGGAGATACCAACAGGATAATTAAAAAAGCAAAACAATCCTGGGAATGCTTTGGAAAATCATTAGCAGATAACGGGAACAGCCCCACAGACATTTTTCACGGTAATTAAAAACCTGTGGAAAAGAGAATTATAACCCAACTGAAATAATTAATGAAAAAAAATAGAAGACCATTAATAGATCCCCCAGAAGTTATAGAAAGGTAGAGAGAATGCTTTAAAGAACTCTTCAAACTCATAGGAGAGTGCCACAGCAAAACAACACAAGACTACAAAACAACAGCACTAGAACCGGACATATTAATTGAAGTAGCAAGAGTTGTTAAACAATCACCTAAACACAAAGCACCAAGAATAGATGGACTACCAACAGAAATAATCCAAGCAGCAGGAGAAAGCAGCATCAGATGGCTACACAGTATCGTCAATGTAGCATGTACACCATTAACTGCACCCATTGATTGGCAAGAAGCAATAATAGTACCCCTGTGGAAAAACAAAGGGAGTAAACGAGAATGCACACAGTACCGAGACATCTCACTCTTAAGCTATGCAGAGAAACTGTATGCCAAAATAATAGAAACAAGACTGAGACCAGTTATATCAGGGGTTCCCAACCTAGGTCCTATAGGCCTAATCTGGCCTGTGCATCTCATTAATCTGGCCTGTGGTGGGAACCCCAGCACCTCTAGACCTGCCCCTTCACCAGAAGTTGAAATACGTCACTGTGGCAGCAGTGGTGGGAATCGTGCTGTTTCAGCTGCTTTTTGCACAGCCTCCACCACTTCCCAGGGTAACAGGAGGCTTTTTGGAGCATTTTCGCTCCATTTCAGGATATATATATATTTATGGCATTTGGAAGGAAACAGCATACTTTAGACCAGCATTTCCCAAACTTATTCTATTGTGAAACACTTTACAAATCCAAAAATTTTAATGGAACACTTTGGCTTTTCTAATAGAAAGATAGGTTTATTATTTATTTTATTTTTGCACATTTATATCCCACCCTCCTGGTGGGATTTTTCAGGTTTAATAAATAACATAAATAAGTATGAGTTAAAAAAACACAAAATAAACATTTATTCCAAAATTTTAGTTGTACAGAACAAAACTCTTGAAAATAATAAACAAATAAGAAATAACCTATGATAAATAAATAAACAAATGCGGGAGTGAGAGGATACCTCTTCTTGGTCACTCTAAAAATTCCAAACTTTGCAAGCATTCATAGTTACTTCATCAGGCTATATCATGGCATGGGCTATGTAGTTCCAGACAGGCTTTAGTCTTAGTTGTTGAATGGGGAAACAGACAACAGCTACATCCTTTTACATTCTAAAGGCAGGAAGCAAGGAGTTGTATAATCCCTTCCCCCAATAATAGCCTTTTCTGAAGCTGTAGCTTTCATGTGGCCGGAGTGGGAGGAGACAGTGCAAGTAAAACCCAGACCTCCTGAATTGGTCAACAAATTTATCCACTAGGCATGTCAAATTAGTCCAAATCAGTGCAAATTAAAGTCAAGTAGGAATATTACCTAGTGGAAGTTCATCAAGTTGGTTTTCCTGTTGCTGTGTTAGTGTTCAAAATCCTTGCTGTATGAAGTGGCCATTTGGGGTATCTTCAAAGTTTCAGTAAACAAAATTTGCCATTCTTGACACTTTATTATGTTATGGAATACTGAACTAGACAAAATCACATTCCACACGCTAAGACAGATTTAGGAGTTTTATTTGGCCAAACAGATTCAGAGGGGCTTTAACAAGCTAATTATCCCCTTGAATGAATATACATTTTCAGAGCCATCTTTTTATAGCATAAAATTTGGAATTTTCTACACATTACATCACTATGGGATAAGCCAAAATTATTAATTAACCTTCTGACATTTTCATTCATATCAGGTTAGAACATTCAGTAACTGTTATTTAGATCATGTCATATAAGGAACATGTCTCATGTCACATCATGTCATTTCACAGAAATATCCTGTGTTTACACTACATGTTTGTTCGGCTTCTGTTGATTTTAGCTATATTGTCACAGTGAATCGATAGGGTTACACTGACCTGTTTAACTTAACAGACTACTGAGAAAATAATTTTTACTTTTTAAACCAGAATTAATATTAGAATTCTTTCACCCCTATTTCAATTACAGTACATGGAGCCATGATTGACAATTTCTGAGACCTATTTAGTGTAGAAGAGAGGGGGCTATGGGACTACTCTTGAACGGTTAGATTTAAAGCAGTAAAAAGTCAGTAGGCTGGATCCAGAATTTCCTTTCATCAATGGGAATGCTTCTTGAGCAGAATTCTAATCATGATGCAGTGAAAGGAAGGAGATAAAGTATCACTGATTTTCTTACCACCACCCCAACACTCACTGCTGCCTCTCATGCTGTTGTGGAAAGTTTTTCAATCTTTCAGAGAATTCACAAGATTGCATGGGGGAAAGTGAATCAAAGAAGATTGCCTACTCATGTCACTTCTGATCTACTTGATCAGAAAATCTGATTTAAAAAGATCCTGCCATCTCTGAAGGACCAGTCCTGGCTCCAGTGCAATAGTTTCAAGTTACAGTGGGGTAACAATTCTTTGCACTTACATTTCTTATTGGCCACTTGGTAAGATCATTTTGATTTTACAAGAGTCTAAATGACCTATATATTTTACTTCAAGCTTACTATAAAAATAACTCCACTGTTAGTAATATTTTCCTTTGTGGTAGGTACTTGTTATATAATAGATGGCTAGTGTCCTAATGTTTCAATAATGAGTCATACATTTTTAATTTATGCTCAACTGTTAAAAAAGAAGGGGTAGGTCAAAACCTGGGTTTTGTGGGGACTTGTTTGATGTTCTTTAATGTTTATTGTAATGTTTATTTTTATTGTATCAATATGATTTTGCTGCCCGATGTGATAAATAGCATGGGAGGACCTAAGTCTAAGTAATTATGATTTTACATTGATGAGTACCTGCTGTTCACCGCCATTAGAAGTGCCTCGACACTAAATCAGGTGATATACAATTATAATGAATGTGTAATGAATTAAAATGCTGCCTTTGCTTTTAGTGAGTTAAAGTAGTTGCTGAGTTCTTTGCTCCCTGAGCAAGGGGTGAAGAAATTCTGGGAAACAGCCTTCAAGCCAGATGATGATTAGTTTACCTTTGAAAATAGTCAAAACAGGCTGAAAATTGTGAGAATGGAATTAGGAATGATGGACATTGTATGCTGTGATTTGATTGGTTAGTATCCAGAAAGAGGTGGGTTGAGAGATGAAAATTGGGTTTTGTTATATTGGAACATGAAGAAGCACCATGTTTATGATTATGATGGCTATGGTCATATATGCTTAACTGGAGAGGAGGAAGAAGCATGTTTATACTTGTTTGTGAGTAAACAGTAGAAAGATGTAGTCAAATATGTTCCTGGTGAGGCTAGGCCAGGAAATATAGTTATATATGCCTTTCTTGTTTTATCCTGGGGAAAGGGAAAAAACAAAAATGTTCCTTTTTATTTTTGTACCTGCTTTTTAATAACTCTGAACCTTGAAGCTATTTTTCTTGTAAATAAAAGCTATCTTGAAACAAAAGATGTACTTGTTATATAGAGCATAAGCAGGTGGGAGATTTCCAGTTCCTTTATTTCTTTATTGGCAATGTTACATTTTGCTAATTCAAATGGCATACCCTACCTGATCTGGCTGGTTTGTAAGCATAAACAGTCAGTGATTGAACCCTATCTAGCCTGGAGCAGGACCACAGGTACTGTGCTCTGAAGCAGCACAAAGGTTTATGTGAGCTTCCTGAATGGGTGCAGGTCTCTGGCAGGTGGAACAAGTCCTATGATAGAGGGATAACGTGGGTGTGTTGTCCCTTACAGAATAAATTGTTCAGTAGTTTGTGCAAAATATGTCAGCTACCTTATTTGAAGGCATATAAGACGCATCAGAGTATAAGAAACACTGTTTTTCTGGTGTATTTTAAGGGGGGAAAGTGCACTCATACGCCAGCAAATACGGTATTTGCTAGTGTCTGACAAGCATCAGCATTTAAGATGCACTCCATTTTTCCGGTATATTTTAAGGGGGGGAGGGGAGAGTGTGTTTTATATGCTGGAAAATATGGTATATAGCTGTCTAATACACTTTTCCTGCTTAGGTGTGATATAAGAAGCTTCCTACCTGTGTAACATAAGGGGGATTTTAGTGATCAGTCTGTTCTCATAGCATGAAATCCTCAGTGTGACTATTTTATCAGATACAGACTGTATTGTTCTCTAAGGCAGTGGAACTTTTTGTACAGTATTAGCATTGCTAATTGGTATGTGGGAAAATTGCCCTAAGCAAATCTTTACTCAACCTGTACTGCATCTCTTACCTTCTCCTCCACAGATTATTGACATGAAGGGATACAATAAATGACTACTGTAATAGAAATCAATGCTGCAATCTAAGCATTTTTCAACTACAGAAGAGGTTTTTATATCCCTACATTGCTATGTAAGACAATAGTAAGTCAGGGCTGTAAAATATAGTAAGTATAAAAAATGTCAACAATAGCAATGGCACAACATTTTCCCTTCATTTTGTCACATAATTTAGATTAGCCAGGATAAACATTTGCTGGTGGCAGTTTAAAGAAAGGGGATTTTTCTTGGTTCAAGAAGGCTGATGTTGAGGAACATGAAGGCCTTTCTAGCACCATTATTTTGCTATGTTTATGTTATATATAACATAAGGTTGCTTTTGCCCCAGGCACACCTGATTGCGATTCAAAAATACCACAATCTTTGAGGCGGCTCTTTCTTTGTATCCCACCTACATCACTGAGACCATGGCTGATGCAGTTTTTAATAATTATGTCACAGTAACTGATTATTAAATATACTAGTTGGGATGAAGGGGGAAGTTGTCTTGGAAGTATATTTATTTAGTTCAGATTTTTAGAATGTGGCTATTCATTGTAAAAACCAGGAACAGAAGTCGGGCTGACAATTTTTAAATAGTGTTGATAATTCAGTAAAACCATGGAGTAAAAAACAGATTCTTTATTTCTAGCAACTTCATTTTGCTGCAGCTAGCACATGTCAAATGACCACTAAATAAGGTGCAAACATAAAGTCAGTTTAAGATGTATTGAAATCAGACAAAATTGTGAAAACCATGAAAATAAACAGTGCATTGTAATGATTTGAGTGTAGTTGAAGCAGTTGCAGTGTGGTCATGTTACAAGCATCATTAAAGTAGCAGACCTGTATTTTGGGTAAACTAAGGGCTGCAACTTTATTAACCATAACTTTAACCATGACAACCCTCGTTTCTGCAGTGGGGTATGTGTAGTGTGGGATCCTGGGATAGAGCAGAGGATTCCACCTTACTTTTGCTCCTGTCCAAATTTGGGCAAGTCCCAAGCCTCGAGAGTCTGCTGCCCACTGGCAGCACACTCCCAGCAAGTCTATCAGGTTAAATTGACTAATTGCTGTCCTCAAGTCTCGGGACCTTAGGTGTCTGGTGCCATTAGCAGGCTGCAGGGCTTCCATCTACCCCAGAACCAAATCCCAGATGTTGGTTGCCCCAGGACCTGCTTCTGAGTACCATGAGACCTCACCTAAGTGACTCTTTCCCTGCACTATCTGCAACGAAACAGGAGCTATCCTTCAGTAAACCTCTTGCCCCCCACCAGACAGACTAGCTTGGCCTGAAGGCTCTGCTGCAGATCTGCCAGAAAAGCATCATTACCTGTGTCTGAAAGGTGAATGTCACCCACCCTGTAAAGCTCTGGACGCGGCACACAAATTGCTGTGTGCCCAATCACCGCACCCAATTTGTTAGCCATGGCCTTGCCGATGATCTCCTGATTCATGCCATGCCTGGCATGATTGATACACCTGGGGTCATATGGAACCCTCCATAATATCCTGGGGTCATGGCCGACCAAATTAGCCAAATGGCCAACCAACGCCCTTTTATGTTCTCCTTACCACTGAGGGCATTCAAGATCAGGGCCTTGCCTGTACAAGTCTTTACCTCCCCAGGTGCATTACCTTCACATCTGGGGGAGAATCGCAATTCACCTGAAGACTCCATGGCAAGAGTCCATTCCAGAACACTCCACACTTCCCCATTTATTCAATGGAGGCAACAGCACCCATTCCCAGGTGGGCACCAAATTGTGTTGCCGTTGCCTGTTTCGCAGTCCCAAAAACATGGCCAACTAAGTGAGATGTCAGTTTAAGATGTATTGAAACCAGACAAAATGGTGAAAACAGTGAAATAGTGAAAACTGAAAAACAAACTTTGCATTGTATTAATGATTCAAGCATAGTTGAAGCAGTTGCAGTGTGGCGATATTAAAAGCATAATTAAAACTATTTGCATTAATTAATTGCGACATAATGGATGGCAAATGAATATAAAAGAAAATTTATTAAACATTATTACTGAACTAACCAGCTGAATAGCTTATTGAGTTATATATTTCGCTGTGGAGCCCGAGGTTGGAAATTCAGTTCTCTACCGTGCTTCTCTGGCTAAGAGCTAGCTCTTGCACTCTTGGGCAAGATGCATTGTCTCATAGTGCTCCCAGAAGAAGAGAATTAGTCCGCTGTACCTAGAAAACCTTGAAAAGGGCCACAATAAGTCAGAATTGATTTGATGCCATGTGGTTATTATCGTTACCTAACTTGATCTATCACCCTTCACATTCTTGCTAACTTGTGCATTTAAAATTCCCAGTTTGGAAAAAAAAAGATGTATCTGCTACTGCAGATGAACTGTAGAAGTGGAAAGTATTCAAAAGATCACAAAGTCCAACACCCTTGCCACAGCAGGAACTCTGCAGGGAAAGCATCTGCAACAGATAGCTACCTAGTGCTGCTTAGAAACCTCTAGTGGAGGGTAATCTATTTCTTTCTGTGAAACAATTCCTGCTGTCAGCAAGGTTCTTCTAATGCGGAATATAAATATCTTATGATTTAAATCCCTCATAATGGGTCCTAATATAAAAGTGGTATAAAACAAGCTTGCTTTATTATTCTGGTGACAACCCTTGAAATATTTGAAGATGGCTCTTCTACCATTCTTCAGTCTTTTCTTTTGCAGGAAACAACATAGACAACTCCCTCAGCTATTCATTCCTCCTAAGATTTCATTTCCAGAACCTTGACCATTTTGATTGATTTATCTGGACACATTCCAACTTATTAGTATTTTGCTAAAAATGTCATGTCCAGAATGGAACTCAGTATTCCAGATGAGGTCTAATCAAAGTAGATACTGTTGTTCTTTGTGGTCTCTGTGAATCACACATAGGGGTTTCACACATACACAAAGACATCATCAGAATCAATCAGTCAATCAATCTTTCTTTCTTTCTTATTCATACTGTTGACTTATACAATCTATTCCATATGCGTGTATCTGATTTTCCCCATTACAGGAATGGTCAGCTGCACATCTAGCTTCTCTGTAATGTTTTAGAAACAGTAATTGTTTACTATATAATTATTCTCTTTTAGTAAATTAAATCATGTGGATTTTGTGCAATACTTATTTAAAAATATTTTTGCATCTGCAGAATATTGTGAATACGTTGTTAAATATAATTTCGAAAGGAATTCCATAGGTTTGAACAGACACATGATAATTTCTGTTTAAACCTAAGTGTTAATTTATAAGCTCACATTTAAATTTACAGGAATTAGTCTTTAAGGTGCCACAACATCTTTCTTCTTTTTTCTTTCTTTTTTGCTGTTCTCTTTTGTTTACTCTCAGATATGCTTGCACAGACTAACATGGCTATCATTTCAAACATTTCAACCTTGAATAAAACTAGAATCTACTGCAAAGTGGCTCCAGCAGGAAATAGTGCTGCTTTTTGAATAGTCAAATGTTGGTCCAAATTTATGTATTTCAGAGACTCACTCCAAAAATTTGATCCTAGTCTTGTTACTCAATGTCACTGATGTGAGATACCATATAATTGAGGAAATTAAACTGCTAACAAGCGGTGACAAATATGTGGTTCTTGTACCACTTGTTGAATGTATGGCCCTTCAAATTCGGTGCAGCCACGTTAGAAATAGGTGGATTTAAACAATATGGTGACTACTGGGTCTGGTAATAATGTGATTATTCCAGGTAGAGTTTTAGATGAAAGTTAAAGAAAATGAATGATCAATGAGAGAAAATTAAAAGGGACAGTATTTGGTGTGTGTGTGTGTGTGTGTTTTTATATATATATATATATATATATATATATATATATATATATATATATATATATATATATATATATATATATATATATATATATATATATATATATATATATATATATATATATATATATATATATATATATATATATATATATATATATATATATATATATATATATATATATATATATATATATATGTAGAATTTTATGCAAAATAAATTAGTCATTCTTTACTCTGATGGAAATCACTTACTCACATATTCTCTTGATTTCAGTAGGGAAAAGGGCAGTTGATTTATGTAGGAACTCAAGAGAACAAGTGTGGCTTAATCAGGATCTAGTTGAGAATCTGTAGAATCTAGTTGAGAATCACTAAGACAGTTTGCAAGGTTTGTCACAGTGTTTTATCTTGAACCATCTAAGTAAGTTCCATAAACAACTTGCTTTACACAACTTGAGTTATGTGTAAAAACCATAATTCCATTATTGTTTTGTTTCACAAATCTGCTTTTTGCTGGGTTAGGTTGTGTGACTAAATGCAGTACTCAGAACTAAAACCTTGCAATATTTCGGTCCCTGAATGAGGTACTTATACATTCTTAATAATCGGAGTCTTGATTCCAGAATATATATTTTCTAGACAACTTACTTGTGAATTCATTAAAAATCTTCAGAATAAAATTCAGTAACTACCCCATGAGGTCTTTTATAACAATTTAACACAAAACCAACAACTGGTTTGAAAATATAATATATTCTATATATGTTTTCATCTTTTATGTTTCTCTTTTCTTCTTTTTAGTGAGTGACAGTTGCTTCCGGAACTTGGCAGAGGATCGCAGCGGAATAAATCTTAAAGACCTTGTCCAAGATCCTTCTTTGTAAGTGTTTCCCTCACAAAATATGAATAATGAATGTTTTAATTGTGCACATTGATAGTTTGTGACTAAATCCTAGTAGGCACAGATGTAAAGAAGAACAAATTCCAGTACTCTATCTACACCATACAAGATAATAAATAGTTTGGCTTCTTGTGTTATTATTTCCAAAGTAAACTATAAGAAAGAGAAGAAACACAAAATTTCTGCCCTCCAGTCTTATTTAAGGTGATTTAAACTCAGGCTTTTGTGTTTATAATTCCCTTGAACCAGCAAACATAGCTAGACATAAGAACATAACAACAGCCTTGCTGGAACAGGCCACAGCCCATCCAGTCCAGCAGTCTGTCTCACACAGTGGCTCACCATTTCCTTCAGGGTATTCCCAAGGAGATGCCTTCACCTGCTTAGGATTCCCTGGAAATGGCATTGAGAGATATCCTGCCTATCTCTCCAACCCGGAGGTTGTCCTTAAGTATCCATAATTATAGCCATTGAAACCCTTGTCCTCCATGAACTTTAATCCTTTCTTAAAGCTGTCAAGACTGACAGCTGTCACCACTTCTTCTGGCAGGGAGTTCCATAGACCAGTAATCCTCTGGGTGAAAAAGTACTTTCTCTTATTTGTTTGAGAACTAGTACCCAAAGGTTTCATGGAGTGTCCCCTAGTTCTAGTGTTGTGCGATAGGGAAAACAGTTTTCCCTTCTCTACTTTGTCCACACCGTGCATGATTTTATAAACTTCAATCAGGTCACCTCTTAGACGCCGTCATTCAAGAGTGAAGAGGCCCAACCGTTGCAGCCTCAGATGGTAAGGAAGGTGTTCCAGTCCCCTAATCATTTTGGTTGCCCTCCTCTGCACTTTTTCCATCTCCATAATATCCTTCTGGAGGTATGGCGACCAGAACTGTACACAGTATTCCAGATGGGGCCTCACCATAGATTTATAAAGAGGCAAAATGACACTTGCTGACTTATTTTCTATACCCTTCCTAATGATCCCTAGCATTGAATTTGCTTTTTGACACTGCTGAGGCACACTGGGTTGACACCTTCATTGAGCTGTCCACCAGGACACCAAGGTCCCTTTCCTGGTTTGTCGCCGAGAGTTCAGACCCCATCAGTTTATAAATGTAATTGGGGTTTTTTGCCCCAACATGCATCACTCTGCACTTACTAATGTTGAAGATCATTTGCCACTGTTTTGCCCACTCCCCCAGTCTCAAGAGATCCCTCTGGAGCTCCTCACAATCTCTCACAGTTTTCACTACCCTGTATCATTTAGTGTCGTCAGCAAATTTGGCTACCTTGCTTTTTACTCCTACCTCTAGATCATTTATGAAGAGGTTGAAAAGCAGGGGTCCCAGTACTGAACCTTGGGGGATCCCACTCTTTACTTCCCTCCACTTGGAGAAGTGTCCATTTAGTGCTACCCTCTGTTTCCTGTCCCTTAGCCAGTTGCTGATCCAGGACAAGACCTGTCCCTTTATTCCATGACTGGTAAGTTTATTCAAGAGCCTTTGGTACGGGACCTTGTCAAAAGCCTTCTGAAAGTCCAGATAAACAATGTCAACTGGATCCCCCTTATCCACATGCTTGTTGACACTCTCAAAAAATTCCAACAGATTAGTGAGGCATGATTTGCCCTTGTAAAAGCCATCTTGGCTCTCCTTTAGCAGCGCCTTCTCTTCTATGTGCCTATTAATTCTATCTTTTAGGATGGTTTCCATCACTTTGCCTGGGACACATGTCAAACTGACAGGTCGGTAATTTCCTGGATCACCCCTGGATCCTTTTTTGAAAATTGGTGTTACATTCGCCACCTTCCAGTCATCAGGCACAAAGCCTGATTTGAGGGAAAGATTATATATTTTGGCTAGGAGATCAGCAATTTCATCTTTAAGTTCCCTGAGGACTCGTGGATGGATGCCATCTGGTCCTGGTGATTTGTTAGTGTTTAGTTTAAGAAGACATGCAAGGACCTCCTCCCTGGTTATTTCTATCTGGCTTAATTCTTCGCTTTCCCTCCCTACGAAGATAGGCTCTGTTTTGGGCATGTGGTCTCTGTCTTCTTCAGTGAATACTGAAGCAAAGAATTCATTGAGTCTCTCTGCAATCTCTGTTTCCTCTTTAATAACCCCTTGCCTTCCATTGTCATCTAATGGTCCAATGGCCTTCCTAGTTGGGTTCTTCTAATGTACTTAAAGAAGTCTTTGTTAAAACATCCTGTGTTACACTGCAAGTGGCTATTCCTATTTGATATATTTTTTAAAATTCGTAGCAAGACACTGTCAGTTTCTAATTAAAATATTTCCGTGACTGGTTAAATTTAAAGTGACACTTGCTGGCAAATTATTCGAAATATAGGTTTCTAGTCACATTTCAAGTCTCCTGATAAATACAAAACGTGGAGTTCTTTTTTTTAAAAAAATATTTTAAAAAAGTAATAATAAGTAACCAAAAATAAAAATAAAATAAAATCACCAGTGATATTTACAATGTCTTGGAGATTACGATTTTCCATATCTAACTATTACTGTTTCCAAAAACTCAGTTGATCTGGTGCTGGTCTGCCACCTTTACCCTCAATCAATGTATGCTCCAAAAATGGTTTCCATATATTCCAAAATTTATTTTCCTTAATTATACCCTTTTTCTGATTAAGTTCCCAAGTAAGCTTGTCATTCAATGCAATTTCCCACATTTCTTTATACCAGTCTTCCTTTTTTACCGATGAATCGTTCTTCCAATTTCTTGCAATGTATTGCCTTGCTGTTGTTAATATAATAGATAACAAATCTTTTTTATTCGTATTTATATTCAATTTATCTACATCAGTCAATAAGGCGGTACCTGATCCCATCTTAAGGTCCACACCCATTATTTCTTTAATTTCTTTCTCTATATCTGCCCAGAAACCCTTTAACACATTGCAACTCCATCACATATGCTCATACGTCCCCAATATATTCTTACATCTCCAATGCATTTTAGTTTTTGTATTATCCATCTGGTGCAACTGAACTGGAGTCAGGTACCACCTCCATAACAATTTATAATTATGTTCCTTAATTCTAACTGTCAAGGTTCTCATAATCCTTCTCTTCCATTTATTTTTCCAACTCAATTCCGTAATTTTAATATTCAATTCTTGTTCCAAAATTGTTTATAAAACTTCCTGTGGTCTTTCCTTTTGATTTAGCATCTTATATATCTTACTAACCAAGCCCTTAATTAAAACCTATTTGCCCCCTTCTTATACTATAAACCATTTCCTCAAAACCTGTCCTTTCCCTTTCTAAACTGGATTCTTCTAAATATTTTTATTCCACTTATTTATTAATGTAATTTGAAACCAGTTCAAGTTCATTTGTCTGTATACCTCTAATCCCCCCCTCCTTACTGTACATATCTGCATCCAGTCTTTTAGCAGGAACACACAATTTCTTGAAAATACTTCCTCCACTTTTTTACCTGTCTTCACTGGAAAACTTTTTAAATCTCCCATTTCTATAATTGGAGATACATCTGGAGCCAATTTTTAAGATGTGGAGTTCTGTACATATGATTTTTTTCCGCTGTCGCCTAACCAGATCTCCTACTGAGCTAGCCTTCAGTACCTTTGTTTTCACAGATTTAATGATATCACTGATACATAGTAGCACAATCAGTTCATCTTAAGTCTGGTATGTTCACAGTCTATTGTGTAGAACAGTTTCTCTTTGCTTCTTTTGAAGGACTAACTGTGCTGTCAAGTCGATTCCAAAATATGGCAACTCTTTCCAACCTCTTGTTAACTAGCTAACTAGTATAGTGACTGTGGTATGGGAGAGTCCCCAGAATGGTAGCGTTGGGGCCTCCAGTTTGAGTACCTCCTTGTAGGGCAACCCACGAAGGGACTGTGGCCTGCATTCTGGAGAACTCTCACACCACAGTCTTGCATACTCTGGTTTGGGGAAAGGCACCTCTCTGCGTACTCTTTTAGGCAGAGTAAATGCTAGCTGGCTAATCAATAGCAAAAGTCCATGAAGAGGATTGCGACCATTTCTTGTTCTGCCTCTTCCCCAATACACTCACACCTGGGATGCTGGCCAAGCTGCTCTTCTGGCGAAGCTCCCAGACTTTAGATAAGCAGGAGACAGCAGACAGAAACTTGTCTTTTTTAGTTTTATTCATCTATTCTAAAATATACTATAACACATTCTAAAAAGAAATAAAAGCAAGAAGATACAATCTACCTAGGCTGTTAGAAGTAAGGGGCAAGCCCCCCCCCCCCGAGATCTGTCAGGGATCCATAACTCCGAAGAGAAGTGACGTAGGTTATGCCCACTATCCAAAGACCGCTCCTGAGATGTTAGAGTCCGAGGTTTTTTATAGGCAGAAGATGTTCCCCTTATCTTGATAAGGAAGCCCTAATTTGGACAATGCTCCTTACCCCTCCTAACAGGGTTGTGAGAGGTGTGCAGAGATAGGGCTTGGAGTAATCGCCCCCCTCCCAAACTGATTTTTGAGATGGTAGGGAACCTGTCAGCTGTTCAGGCTTGGGTGCAGACACTATTCAGGTCTGCATGCAAAGACGGGAAAAGGATCAAACTCCTCCTTTCTTTAGAAAGCCCCTAAGATAAGGATTTGTGAGCTGCGTCACTTTGGCCTAGCTGACAGACCAAGCCTAACAGAGGCCTAATCAGAGGCCTAACAGAACCAGTGAATAATGTCAGTGGTGCAGTAAAGGTTTCCCTTGCTCGAAAGCCAGTCGTATCTGACTCTAGGGTGCAGTGCTCATCTCTGTTTCTAAGCCAAAGAGCCAGCGCTGTCTGCTTCTGCAGACATTTCCATGGTCATGTGGCAGGCATGACTAGACACCGGAGTGCACGGAACGCTGTTACCTTCTCACCGAAGTGGTCCCTATTTATCTACTTGCAATTTCTTGCTTTCGAACTGCTAGGTTGGCAGGAGCTGGGATGAAGACGGGAGCTCATTTCCGTTCTGCAGTACTCGGGAATCGAACTGCTGACCTCCCGCTTCCCAGTCAGCGTCTTAGCGACTTGAGCCACTGCAGTACCCTGTCAGTGGTGCAACAAACCTTTATAAATGAGGTTTGCTTATTGAGATGCAAAGTCAGTAATGTAACAGACCTTTATGTGAGGTCTGCTTATTGAAATCAGTGGTGTAGCAAGCCTTTATATGAGGCTTGCTTATTGGATTGTGTGATGGGAAAAAACATTTTAAGACCCCTTGCAAAAGGAAATCACCGACTTGTGAATATCATGGCAACTAGCATAGCTGTCAATGGATGCTTTGCATATCATAGATACATTGAGCTTGTTCATAGTACAGTAAAACCCCGAGTTACGAAAAAATTGGTTCCATGGCCTCTTTCATAAGACGATTTTTTTAATAACTCGAGTAATCCCCATAGGGGGACTGTGAGGTGAATTGGAGCCCAGGACGAAGGGCGGAATGGCTTTGTAGCTGAACCGCTCTTTGTCCTGGGCTTCATTTCACTCCACAGCTCATTCCCAGCCAGACCAGAGGGCTGGGACTGAGGTGTGAGGTGAATTGGAGCCCAGTCCTAGGCTCAAATTCTCCCCGCAGCTCGTTGCCAGCCAGACCAGAGGCTGTCCTTCCTCTCCCAACCCCAGAAAAGGCTTTCCCTTGCTCCGTTCGGAAAGCCCTTTCTGGGGTGGGGAGAGGACGGATCCCCTGCGCTAGCCCAGAAAGGACTTTCCGAACAGAGGAAGGGAAAGCCCTTTCTGGACTAGCAAAGGGGACCCTTCCACTCCCCACCCCAGAAAAGGCTTTCCCTTACTCCGTTTGAAAGATTCCTTCTGCTCACAACTTTCTGGTAGGCCAGAGCCTTCGCTGGGACTGAAAAAGTGGGAGGGGGGACTTTTCCTGTCACAGTGAAGGCTCTGGACTTCAGAGAATGGCAAGGACCAAAGGAGTCTTTCCCCCCTGACCCTTGTGGAACCTGCTGGGTCAGCGGACGGGCCAAGGACAGCGGCAGAAACAGCCATGGGGACATCGTAAAAAATGTCCCTGTGGCTGTTCCTGGCGCTGTTCCTGGCCCGTCTGCAGGCCCAGCAAGTTCCACAAGGGTCAGGGGAAAATATCCCTTTGTTCCCTGCCATTCTCTGAAATCCAGAGCCTTCGTTGCAACCAGAAAAGTCTCACAACCCCCACCCCCACCCCCACCCACACACACTTTTTCAGTCGCAGTGAAGGCCTCCACTGCTGGTAAGTGATTTGTTTATACTTCCGGCAGTGGGGGTGGGTGGACCGGGTGTGTGTGTGGATTTTCAGCATGCAAAATGATGGCGCCATTTTGAGTGCTAAAAATCTGAATTAAATACAGTAAAAACCCTTTCCTAAGTCAGGTTTCTTCTGTAAATCGGGACACCCATTTACCCAAAAACCCTTTTGTAACTTGAGTTTTTTGTAACTCGAGGCATTTGTAAATCGGGGTTTTACTGTAATTTATTTTTGAGAAGACTAGTATTGACTTCCTTAGTTTGGTAAAACACTACGCTTCTTGCCTTCAGAATTCAGTGCTCAACCTATTATGTAGCCATGCTATATTAAAGTATATCTTACTTAGAACCACAAATTCTTTTGTCATACACTTCTCTTGTCTGCAAGTGTATATATTATTTATTTATCTAACCCATTTACCATATTTTCTTTCCATGCCATTTATTTGTTTAACACAAATTATTTAAAACACAAATAAATAGTATCCAAAAAACAATGTTTATGGTAAATAACAATACTGAGCTTTCATGAAAGCAAAATGATAATATTAAATCTATGAAAGAGTTTTTAAACTGATGTTTAAAAGAAAACTATTATTGATGTAGATGGGGAGTAAATTAATCTCTCAAAGGCCAGAATTGCTTAGACCCCTGGAAGTTACTCCTCATGCTGTATTGCAGGGGTGGCCAACCTTATTATGTTACGGGCCTGACCACACCTCTGGACAGCTGAGCGAGCTGGATCAAGCCCCCTCAGAAGTGGAAGCAGGTGCATTTGTGGCTGTTGTAAAAGTGTCAGTTTCCGTGTTTACGACAGCTGTGGGCATGTTTGCGCATGCGTGTTTTATGGCTGATGCAAACACGCCCGCTTTCACTTCCGGGTGCAGCAGTCATGGCGACAGGTCAGATGGCATTGCGTCGGGGGCAGGGGCTGGCCCATGGTCCGTAGGTTAGGAACCCCTGCTGTAGTGTATTAGAATATTAAATATTTTATGTAGCTTCTCCCTTTACCAAATGTGGGGGGCTCTGGAAATGCATGTTATTTATCGATACAGTGGACCACCACACAATGACAAAGCTTGGTTCCAAGCAACACGTCGTTACGTGTGATTCGCCGTTGCCCGGGGGTGCCCTTGCCCTCCGGCCTTCTGGGGATTATTATGAACAAACGTGTGGCCATTTCTCCCACTGGAGGTCCGGAGGATGGCCCTGCGCTTTTGGGTTGGAATGCGTGTTCCAACCCAAAACAAACCGGAGGTCTACTTCGAGCACCTTCGCCGCGGGTACTCTCCTGCAATCGCTGGAACACGTGTCTGGCCGGCAGCGGGGGTGGGGTGGATTGGTGTTCACATGGCGCGTCGCTGTAAAATGCCCCCTTCCACTTCCACTGATTTGGACTTCAATTCCCAGAACGACGCGCCTTGTGAGCGCCAATCCACCACACCCCGCTGCTAGCCGGACGCGTGTTCCACTGATTACAGGTGAGTACCCACGGCGGGCGGCGGGCGGCAGGGGACGGCTCGAAGCAGACCTCCAGTTTGTTTTGGGTTGGAATGCGCGTTCCAACCCAAAAGAAACCGGCGTTGCTCAGAGGTCCAGTTTGTTTTCAGTAGGAACACGGCAAGTGCCATGTTCTTACCCAAAACAAACCATCCTCTGGTGGGAGAAGTGGCTATGAATTTAACCGCTTATCTCCCCGGAAGGCCGGAAGGTGAGGGCAACGTCACGTTTTTTTCTGAAAAGTCACCTCATGCACAATGACATGACATCATGCACGAGGAGACTTTGGAAGAAAAAACGCATCATTAGGTGAAAATGTCATTCAATGAATGTGTCGTTAGGTGGGGTCCACTGTACTTGCAAAGAAAAATAACCAGGAATTTAAAAAACAAAACCAACTAACTAACTCCCTATACTATATTCCAGAAATTAACACTATTGAAGATAGCGGGACTTGTTTCTGTGAGCGGAGATGTATAGGCTTGTACTTTCGGTCACCTAAATGTACTTCTAGTATCTCCATTTTAAAAAAAGAAACAAAAGTTAACTACAGTTCAATCGAGGATGTGAAGTCTTCTTGGGAAGTAACTCATTCTTTAAAAGAAAAGGTTTCTCAACTTGCCAAGAAAGTTTGTCGAGAAATTCTCCCATTAAATATCTTGCTTCCAGCCAGGAATGAAACATGTATTTTTTCTGTTGAGATTTTCATGGTTTGCACAAAATACTGTAGTGTAGAACTGGTGTCGTCTTCCTTTGTGAACCATGGTAAATGATGCCCAAAAATACACAACAGATTCTTAAGTACTGAGTTCATTCTTTTGGGCTTCTCCCTTCTTCTTTAAAATGTTCTTCAGTTTACATAAATATTTGAAGTTTGTAATGTCTTTTGTGCTTTGTATTAGGGCTGTCAAATGCTAGGTTTTTGTCCCACTTCAAGATTTCTAAATGTCACTGAATATGATGCTTAGAGTCAAAGGCATATGTGAACACACACAAGAAAAATGCACACTGTGTTGTATCAACCATAATAAAAAGTAGAGACATCAACCTTCCAAAAAAAAGTTTGCATAATTAAAGTGATGGTCTTCCCATTCGTAATGTGTGAATGTAACAGCTGGGCAATAAGGAAGACTGAGCACAGAAGAATTGATGCCTTTGAACTGTGGTGCTGGAGGAGACTCTTGAGAGTCCCCTGGACTGCAAGGAGATCAAATCAGTCAATCCTGAAGTAAATTAACCCTGACTGCTCATTGGAGGGACAGATACTGAAGATGAAGCTCAAGTACTTTGGCCACCAAATGAGAAGAGGTCCAGACTCACTTGAAAAGGCCTTGATGCTGGGAAAGATCGAAGGTCAAAGGAGAAGGAGACGGCAGAGGATGAGGTGGAAGGATGGAATTGTTAATGTGATGGCCAGGCTGGGGAGGATGGCACAGGAGCCTGGCATGCAATGGTCCATGGGGTCGCAAAGGGTCGGACTCAACTGTGCAACTGAACAACAAAAACTTTGTCCCTTTTTTAGGAAAATTCTTGTGAACACGCTTGAAATTTAAAAGCCAAAATCTACACATACCCAAGCCTTTACTTAAAAGCACAATACATGTGTCAAAGCTATGTATCATATCAGATCATTGTGATACATTCCATATGCACTTCATGCCTGCATGACATATATTCTAGAGCTAATTACATGACATCTCTCTTATTTCATACTCTTTTAATGTTAGTGGACTAAACCTTTGAAATTTAATTCACAGCTTTTAAAGACAAAAGCACAATTTCTTCATTTGTAGATGGCCTATGTAGATGTTATAATACTTCTAAAATGAAGTGTTCCACTCACAGTACAGTAGTAGGCATAGAAGATAAAAGTTCTGAAGTAAAAGAAAAAAAAATCTAAGCTCTGATTTCCCTTTCTGTTCCTAGGGAAACACAGCCTCTACTTCACTGATGTCAACTCTCCAAAAATGGGAGAATTAAAAGGGAGAGATTAGGGGTGAGCCATGAGTATACTGACAGAAGCCTTGAATATTTTCTTTTGTATTTTTAAAGCCATACATTTGTTTGTTAAGTTATTAGGAAATATATTTTCAGCTGGGGTTTTGTAGGACTTCTATAAAATAGTGCAGAATATTTTATTGCCCTCATTGTCCCTATTAATGGTTTCCTCTGAATAGATGGAGAAAGAGGAAGGGGGGGGGAGTTAAAAGAAATAATTTAAATTTCTGATAGGAGACAAGCCAGGTCAAAATGTCTGTTGACATGGAGAAAATGTGGGAGTGTAAACCATCTGTACACAGTCATGAATATCTTACTATCTTTTTATCTGCAGGAACACAGATTTAATAGGTAGGTAGAAAAGTTCTAAACATAGAGTTTCTAATTTGACACTTTCTTACAGAAACCTTGTTTCTGGTTCTTCATCATGTTCACTGTGATTGATAAGAACATAAGAACATAGGAACAGCCTTGCTGGAACAGGCCACAGCCCATCCAGTCCAGCATTCTGTCTCACACAATGGCTCACCATTTCCTTCAGGGTATTCCCAAGCAGATGCCTTCACCTGCTTAGGATTCCCTGGAAATGGCATTGAGAGATATCCTGCCTATCTCTCCAACCCCGAGGTTGTCCTTAAGTATCCATAATTATAGCCATTGATACCCTTGTCTCCATGAACTTGTCTAATCCTTTCTTAAAGTTGTCAAGACTGATAGCTGTCACCACTTCTTCTGGCAGGGAGTTCCATAGACCAGTGATCCTCTGGGTGAAAAAGTACTTTCTCTTATTTGTTTGAGAACTAGTACCCAAAAGTTTCATGGAGTGTCCCCTAGTTCTAGTGTTATGCGATAGGGAAAACAGTTTTTCCTTATCTACTTTGTCCACACCGTGCATGATTTTATAAACTTCAATCAGGTCACCTCTTAGACGTCGTCGTTCAAGAGTGAAGAGGCCCAACCGTTGCAGCCTCAGATGGTAAGGAAGGTGTTCCAGTCCCCTAATCATTCTGGTTGCCCTCCTCTGCACTTTTTCCATCTCCATAATATCCTTCTGGAGGTATGGCGACCAGAACTGTACACAGTATTCCAGATGGGGCCTCACCATAGATTTATAAAGAGGCAAAATGACACTTGCTGACTTATTTTCTATACCCTTCCTAATGATCCCTAGCATTGAGTTTGCTTTTTTCACTGCTGAGGCACACTGGGTTGACACCTTCATTGAGTTGTCCACCAGGACACCAAGGTCCCTTTCCTGATTTGTCGCAGAGAGTTCAGACCCCATCAGTTTATAAATGTAATTGGGGTTTTTTGCCCCAACATGCATCACTCTGCACTTACTAATGTTGAAGCTCATTTGCCACTGTTTTGCCCACTCCCCCAGCGTCAAGAGATTCCTCTGGAGCTCCTCACAATCTCTCACAGTTTTCACTACCCTGTATAATTTAGTGTCGTCAGCAAATTTGGCTTGTTGTTCAGTCGCACAGTCGACTCCGACCCTTTGCGACCCCATGGACCATTTTCCTCCAGGCGCCTCTGTCCTCTACCATCCCCCTCAGTCCTCCCAGCTCTGTGCCCATTGTGTCTATAATACCATCTAGCCATCTCATCCTTGGCCTCCCCCTTCTTCTTTTGCCCTCCACCTTTCCCAACATCAATGCCTTCTCAAGTGAATCCTCCCTTCTCATTTGATGTCCAAAGTATTTTAGCTTCATCTTTACTATTTGACCTTCCAATGAACAGTCAGGGTTAATTTCTTCTAAGATTGACCTATTTGTTCTCCTCGCTGTCCAGGGGACTCTCAAAACCCTCCTCCAACACCACATTTCAAAGGCATCTATTCTTCTGCGTTCAGCCTTCCTAATTGTCCAGCTCTCACATCCATACATTACTACTGGGAAAACCATTGCATGACTATTCTAATTTTTGTTTGCAATGTAATGTCTCTGCTTTTCACTATGTTCCCCAGGTTTCTCATCGCTTGTCTCCCAAGAATCAGTCGCCTTTTTATTTCATGGCTGCAATCCCCATCTGCAGTGATCTTTGATCCTAAGAAAGTAAAATCTGTCAGTGCTTCTACTTCTTCCCCATCTATTTTCCAGGAACTGATGGGGCCTGTTGCCATTATCTTGGTTTTCTTGATATTGAGTCTCAAGCCAGCTTTTGCACTTTCCTCCTTCAGCCCAATCGAGATTTTTTTAGGTCTTCCTCACTTTCTGCCATTAGGGTGGTGTCGTCTGCATATCTCAGATTGTTGATGTTTCTCCTAGCAATTTTAATCCCATATTTTGATTCCTCCATCCCTGCATTGCGCATTATGTGCTCTGTGCATAAGTTGAATAAGCAGGGTGACAAAATGCAGCCTTGTCTTACTCCTTTTCCTATTCCAAACCACTCTGTTATTCCATGTTCTGTCCTAACTGTTGCTTCTTGGTTCATGTACAGATTTCTCAGGAGGCATATGAGGTGCTCTGGTATTCCCATCTCTTTAATTACTTGCCACATCTTGTTGTGGTCCACACAGTCAAATGCCTTAGTGTAGTCAATAAAACAAAAGTAAACTTGTTTTTGGTATTCCTTTGTTTTCTCCATGATCCAGCGTATGTTGGCGATGTGGTCTCTAGTCCCCCTGCCTCTTCTGAAACCAGCCTGCACCTCTGGTAATTCTCTCTCCACATGCTGCTGAAGTCTGTCCTGTATTATCTTGAGCATCACCTTGCTGGCATGTGGGATGAGCGCGATTGTTCGATAATTTGAACATTCTTTGGCATTGCCCTTTTTTGGGATTGGGACGTATACTGATCTTTTCCAATCCTGTGACCACTGTTTTGTTTTCCAAATCTGCTGGCATATTGAATGCAGTAATTTGACGCCATCATCTTTTAGCGCTTTGAAAAATTCAACTGGGATACCATCATCTCCACTAGCTTTGTTGTTTGCAGTGCTCTTTAGGGCCTTTATGACTTCGCTCTCCAGGATGTCTGGCTCAAGTTCAATTTCTTCATCATTGTGATTATCAGGAGTGTTGAGGTCCTTTTTGTAAAGTTCCTCTGTGTACTCTTTCCATCTTTTCTTAATTTCTTCTGTATCAGCTAGCTCCTTTCCGTCTTTGTCCCTTATCATGGTCATTTTTGCTTTAAATGTTCCCTTGATTTCCCCAATTTTTTTTGAAAAGATCTCTGGTTCTGCCTCTTTTGTTGTTTTCCTCCATTTCTCTGCACTGTCTTTTAGGTAGTTTTCCTTATCTCTCCTTGCTTTTCTTTGAAATTCTGTGTTCAAATGGTTGTAGTTTTTCCTTTCTCCTTTGACTTTTGCGTTCCTTCTTTCTTCTGCTATTTTAAGAGCCTCATCAGACAACCACTTTGCTTTCTTACTCTTCTTTTCTTTTGGTATGGTTTCCTTTGCTGCTTCCTGCATGATGTCCCTCATCTCCGTCCATAATTCTTCCGGTACTCTGTCTACCGAGTCTAAGCCATTAAATCTGTTCATCACCTCCACCGTGTATTCTTTAGGGATGCTGTCTAGGTGATATCTTTCTGGTCTCCGTGTTTTCCCTATTTTCTTTAGTCTAAGCCTGAATTTTGCGATCAGTAGGTTGTGATCTGAGCCACAGTCTGTTCCAGGTTTTGTTTTTGCTGACTGTATGGAGGTTCTCCATCTTTCGCTGCAGAGTATGTAGTCAATCTGGTTTCGGTGTTGGCCATCTGGTGATGTCCATGTGTAAAGTCGCCTCTTGTGTTGCTGGAAGAGAGTGTTTGCTATGACCAGTGCGTTCTCTTGGCAGAACTCTATCAATCTTTGCCCTGCTTCATTTTGTGTTCCAAGACCAAATTTGCCTGGTATTCCCTCCACTTTTTGATTTCCTACTTTGGCATTCCAGTCTCCTAATATAATTTGGACATCATTTCTTGGTGTCTGTTCTATGAGGTGTTGTAAGTCCTCATAGAACTGGTCCATTGTGGCTTCATCTGCACCAGTGGTTGGTGCGTATATTTGGATCACAGTGACATTGAAAGGTTTGCCTTGAAATCTGACTGACATCATTCTGTCATTTTTGAGATTGTATCCCATTACTGCTTTTCTCACTCTTTTATTGACAATTATGGCTACTCCATTTCTTCTAAGGTTTGGCTACCTTGCTTTTTACTCCTACCTCTAGATCATTTATGAAGAGGTTGAAAAGCAGGGGTCCCAGTACTGAACCTTGGGGGACCCCACTCTTTACTTCCCTCCACTTGGAGAAGTGTCCATTTAGTGCTACCCTCTGTTTCCTGTCCCTTAGCCAGTTGCTGATCCAGGACAAGACCTGTCCCTTTATTCAATGACTGGTAAGTTTATTCAAGAGCCTTTGGTGTGGGACCTTGTCAAAAGCCTTCTGAAAGTCCAGATGTGATGTGAAAGGGTTAATCTGCACCTGAGCAGATAGCAGTCGAAATCATCCACAGTTTAGGAGGACAAAGCTGTTGTGCCCTCGCTCTTCCCAATGTACCATTTCCCACCCAACAACTGTCCTCAGCTTTTTGCCACCCAAAACGTTAGCAGTGATCTGGCGGGGTGCTCTTCCAGTGTGCACTAGCAAGTACTATCTACCATCCTTTCACATTCCCTCTCTGTTCCCTTTTCTCTCCACCATTCACTTTGTATGTTTATATATATAAATGGAGTTAGAATTCATTAACCTCCCTGTTCGTGGCTTCCTAAGGCCCATTCCAATGCTGTGAAGCCTGCAACAATTAAATTCTCGTTAGGATGGACACTGTATTGTCTTGGAGAAGGGCAACAAATTAACAGCTTCCAAGTAGGCACAATTGCAAAAAATTCACCAACTGTCACACTTAAATTTATATCTGTGGCAGCAATCTCTCAAAGCAATTGCCACAGTAAAACCCCGGATTACGATTGCCCTGGGTTATGTTTGACGCGGTTTATGACAGCAAATTAAATTAAAATAATGCCCCGGTTTATGGTTCCCCCCCCCCAGTTTATGACCGAAATTCGCACTATTTTAAACTCTAAAATGGCAATAGCACCATTTTAGAGTTTAAAATGGCACCCCCCCTGCCAGAAGTTGCAATTAAGGCTTACTGCCGCAGAGGTGCCACCGCCATTTTTGCCGCAATTTTCAGACTGTCCACTGCCTCTACCAGCAGCGGGAGAGTCTGGGGACCTTATCTGCTTGGTTCCAACCTTCATCCGAGCTTCCCAGGCAGCGCTAAAGCCAAAAACGCGTGCCGGGGGAAGTGCATGCTTTAGGCTGTGGCGCTGCCCAAAGAGCTAGGGCGAAGGTCAGAACTGAGTGGATAATGTCCCCAGACTCTCCCGCTGCCGGTAGGGACAGAAACTGGGCTCAGCGCGTGTGTTTTTGGCTGTGGAGGCACACGTTTTTGGCTGTAGCACTGCGCAGGGAGCTCAGATGAAGGTCAGAAAGGCATGGAAAAGGTAAGGAGACCATTTCATCGCTTTTTTGGTGGTGGTGGACAATCACATCTGGTGTTGTTGGTTTTTTTTGGGGGGGGGTTGATTATTTTTGGTCCAGTGGGACCTTTTTTTATTTCCAATGCATTCCTATGGGAAAACGTGCTTCAGTTTACGATTTTCTTGGGTTACGATGGAGGCTGTTGGAACGGACCTCTATCGTAACCCGGGGTTTTACTGTACTTTGGGATAAATCCTTCATGACAGCTTGCCATATTGTTAAACTATTTTTGCAGAATGGATTTTGTATTTTCTTAATTATACTCACATCCCTTTCCTGAAGTAGCCAACCTTGTTTTATATAGTTTGTGTGTGTGTGTGTGTGTGTGTGTGTGTGTGTGTGTGTGTGTGTGTGTGTGTGTGTGTGTGTGTGTGTGTGTGTGTATGTATGTATATATATATATATATATATATATATATATATATATATATATATATATATATATATATATATATATATATATATATACACACACACACACACTTTATTTTCTATATCTTTTCATATTATCTCTTCTTCAAACATTATTCTTAATATCTCTTTAATCTGAAAAGCAATATAATAAATTTTAATATTTGGTATCCCTAATCCTCCCATCTTTTGAGAGGCATACCACAATCTCTTATTTATTCTTGGTTTTTTATTCCCATTACAAAATTTATTTACCAAAGTTTGCCATATCTTTAAATCTTTATCCGTCATTTTAATGGGAATGCCACTATGTTCTTCTATCAGCATTCTTTTCCTCTGCTTTGCTGTGTTTTTCTTCTGCCTCAGTACTTCCCTTGACTTGCTAGATGTATACACTGTGTTGCTCTCAGGCATACCTTGCAGGTCACACCACTGAAGAGTCTCTTCTCTCCGTAATCACTGTTATGTTTTAGCTTCCTTGTTTGTCCCAGTGCCCCTTTCTTTGTATTTCCTGCATTAGAGGCAATACAAAGCTCATGATTGTTCCACAGAGTTTTGTGGACTTACTTCCAAAGGGCAAATTGAAAATAATACCACCATCAGAAATACTGGAAGAAGTGCCAATACTAGTAATGAAGGGAATGATCCAACCTGTCCCTCTACATCAAAAACCAGTTGTTGTTTTTTACTCCCTCTACTTCACAGTACCACAGAAGGACACTTCTTCCAGTATTTCTGATAGTGATATTATTTTCAATTTGCCCTTTGGAAGTAATATTTGATCTCAGGGCGGTTAATTGGTACATTCCTGCAAAAATGTTCTGCACGGTTACCTTGCAAGCAATCCTTCCTCTCCTTCAGAAAGGGCATTGGTTCACAGTAACAGATCTCTGTGACACATATTTTCATATCTCAGTCAACAAAAAGTGCAGATGTTTTCTTTGATTTGCCCTAGGAGACATAGCTTATGAGTATACAGTCCAGGCCTTTGGTTCAACCACTGCCCTAAGGGTATTCACAAAATACAAGATCCCTGTGACAGCATATCTCAGAATGCAAAACGTAAACATATTTGGATATGCAAGCAAATAGCTAATTGTCTCAGAGTCTAAAAGAAAATCAGAACCAACACAAATTCACTATCAATCTCCTGTTGAATTTTGGCTTATGAAGAAACCTCAAGAAATTACACTTGACTCCAATCAGAGAAATAAACTACATAAGAACTATTATAGATTTTTAAAAAGGCAAAAGCTTTTCTTCCTTACCAAAGAATCAAATCCATAAGAAGACTGACAAAATAGTTCACCATGGGTGCATCAGTGACAGCTCTAACAGCACAACACCTTCTAGGTTTTATGGGATTGACAGCATCAATTGTCTGCCACGCAAGACTATGAATGTGCTCCCTGCAAGCCTGGTTCCTATCTCCTTATCAGCACCAAGTGGACATTCTTCTCAAGAGCTTAGAAGTCACTTTTGAATTAGTCCTCCAACTTGATTGGTGGGCAGGCAAAATCTCTCAATGAGACACGCTTTCAGTTTTCCCAGACCAACTAGTCAAATAATGACAGGTGCAAGTTTGACAGGCCGTGGGTGCACTGCAGTGGCAAGCACATCCATACCCTGTGGACCCTTGTGGAGAGAGGGCTTCATATCAACCAGTCAGATATGTTTGCACACATAAAGGTTTGCAAAGCTTTCTGACATCTGATTACAGTACAATAATGGAACCAATTACCTTGGGAGGTGGTGAGCATTCCAGTATTGGAAACAATCAAGAGAAAATTAGATAACCATCTGTTAGAAATAGTTTGATTCGGGGGTCTTGCATTCGGGGGTCGGTGGGGTGGAGGTTGAACTTGATGTCCTCATAGGCTCCTTCTAAATCCAATATTGTATCACTCTATAAAGATTTGAGTAAAGATTATACCATCTGTTCACTTGTATCTTTCCCTCCTGCAGTCCCCTAAATAAGTTTTTCCTCTTTTAATCCAGGAAACAGTTGAATATATGATTTTTAGTCAGAGCACTTATATAGATCTGTTCTTTAATCTGAATCAGATTTCCATTTTTTCACTATTCATAAAAGGGAAAATTAATAGTTACACTGTTAGAAACATTTTAGGCATCCTATCATCTCAGTAGCTTCCCTTGATTTGATCTTAAGTAAGTAGAAAGCATTTATTGGTATCTTACACACATATATTTCAGAGTCAGGGAAAAGAATATAAATCCCTGATTAAATCAATTTCCTAAATATTGCTTACAGCTTTTATTTCCTTACTCCTAACCCCTAAACTATAGGCATGGCACCAGTTCTTAAGAATTGTCTTCCTGTGTGCTTCTTTTCTTGAGAGTGATCAAAGAATGGTTAAACAGAGAGAGTTCTAACACTGCTGATTGGTCACCTGTCTTTGCTGGTGACCTTGACACCTGACATTCTTGGTTTCTGGGTCTTAATCCTTTCCTGACTCAATCCAGTTACAGGTTTGTGCTGCAAGATAATGGGAAGGCATAAAGTTGCTAACCTGGTTGTTATCACTCAAGGCATGAAATGTTCTCAATCTCATGTTGCCTGTTTTAAAGACAATACAGGGTCAGAGGCAATCAGGTCTTTCATTCAGTCAGATGATAGACGCTTTCTGCACCTTTCTGTCTTCCTAAAATGTGATGTTCTGGTTATTCAGAGAGCACAGAGACAAGCACAGAGACACTCCAATGAGGAGGCAGAGGTTTGCTTTTGCTCTCTTACATCTGGCAAGGAAAAAGCTGAAGCAACTTGTAGGCTTCTTCCCATGTTTCTATTCAAGAGCATAATCCATCCCATCCATAGCTCTTATTTAGAGGGAAATGGATTTGTCTTACTCATCTCTTGATTTGACAAGAGGTTTGAAAGAAATGTTTTGTCTTCTGTTTAGATATAACATAATGATTGACGTGAATTTACATTAATGGAGTACATATGCTGTATATCTAGAAAACAACACAAATATGAACATAGTAAGAGGGTTAAAAAGAAAATGTGCAAACTGTTCAGTCAGTGTGCCTAACATTCAAGTCATGGTTGGTAATGTATTGTGGCATAGTCAAATATGAATTCCATTTGTTTCCAAGTGAAGAATATGGTTGTCTTTGAAATATTCCTTTGGTCAAATATTCTGCAGGTTCTCATACATCACTCAGAGACCATGCATATTAACTGGAAAAGTCTGTTCTACTTTATATAGTTTGTGAATCCCCACTATTGGGTTATGCGCCTGTGCAGAACCTGGACCGTAGGTTTTCAAGCTGATTGGATAAAAGTTTTTGCGGTAAGACCGCCCACCGTACCGCCTACCCTTAGGTACTAGTTCGCCATTTTACCTCAGTTCTCTTCTTTCCGCCGCAGCAGCAGGACGGCCGTTGAGAGCTCTCCTAATTTTTTCGTCAATTCTTCAGAAAAGACACTCTTCTGCAAACAATTTTTTCTCGCCGATCTTGTCTCCCGGGCAGGATCGCCCTTTTGGAACTGTTTCCCCTTGTGGGGGCTCAGTTTCTCCTATCATTCAGGTTGCCGTTTCCCCCCTCAAAGGGGTAGCAGTCAGCCTCCCCTTATTTTTGCACAGTCGCCCTTCCCTCACAGGTCGGGCAGCAATCTTCAATTTTTCGTTGCCAGTCCCAATTCAAACACAACTGGCCGCAGCACCTTTTATCCGCCTCGCGGTGGGTAATCGGCCTTCTTTTCCCGTGGGAAAAGAAAACTTTTTTCTTCACCGAATTTTTTCATGACCTCAGCCACTTTCAAACAGTGCGTCTCTTGTCATAAGAAGTTTCTGGCTTCCAACAGCCATAGTGAGTGCCTCTTTTGTTTAGGGGAGACTCACCAGAGTCAATCCTATACTCACTACAAGAACTTCACATACCTGGCCATACAGAACAGGAGCAACCGTCTTAAGGTGCACCTCATGGAGCTCACTTTGGCGCCCTCCTCTTCTGCCTCTTTGGCCCCCACTGACAAGCCGGATGCTAAGATGGCCACCGTTTCAGCTAATCCTGCCAAGATGGTGCTGCATAAGAAGAAAAAGAAGGATAAGAATGGCAAGAAGAAGAAGAAGCGCAAGGATGAAGGTCACCACTCCTTGCCTCCTACACCCCGTCCTCGGCTCTTGCCTTGCCCGTCTCCACCTTTTTCTGTCACAAGATGCCCCTCACCGGGATCTTCGGTATGTGGTGGGCGCTCTTCCTTGGAATCACCTAACAAGGCTTCTTGTTCCAGTACCTCTTCTTCATTGGTGTTACGCCCGTTACCCTCCTCACCTTCGCCTCCACCATCCGTCAGGGGAAGGTCTATGGTGCATCACGTCCCTGTGTCCCCAACTCCCAGGATGCCGCCGGTAATTTCAACTACCACCACCGTTTCGGCCACCGTTTCACCTCCCACCATTCTGCCTCCCACTGTTTCGGCACCAGCTCCTGGTACGGCTCTCCAAGTGGACTTTTTCAAATCGATGTTTGAGGCAATGGCCAAGTCTTTTGTGGAACAGTTCAAAGTCTCTACCATCCCCGGGGCGCCTGCAGGCCCTGCCGCCTCTGCCCAGGCCACATCGAGCTCCAAAAGTCCTGACACACCATTGGAAGTTGCTCCGCCGCACTTTCGAGGGTTGAGCTGTTGCTCCGCCGGCCCTCCCAGAATGGATTAGCGTGGTTCCAACACTGATGAGATGAACAACTGCTCCGTTGACCTGCCCAGGCCATACTGGCATGGTTCTGATGTCATAGAGAGGGTCCCCCCCTTCATCTTCGGATGACTCTAACTCCTCTTCGGAGGAGGATGAAGGGGATGTGGACACAGACAAAATGCCTGAACAGACAATCAGAACTGCTGATCCACCAAGGGGTGAGGATCAGAAGTCTCTCACCGCTATGTTGACCTGTCTCGGGACTGCTCTCAACATTTGGGTTGACCAACCTCCCCTCGAGGCCGAGAACCAGATGACGGCAAAGCTGGACAGGCAGTCCATTTGGTCAGTGCATATCACCATGTTGCCTTTTATGCTCAGCTCTGCTAAGGCTACATGGAAGAAGCCCTCTCTTCCCACTCCGTCTCCTCCAGACTGGACGGTATGTACCAAGTGCTGGATGAGAATATGGAGTTCTTGCAGGCCCATCCCCTGCTGAACTCCCTGGTGGTCAAGGCCTTTCAGAGTAAGACTGCTGTCAGTGGTTTTCCGGTCCCTTCAATGCCAGAAGGGAAGAAACTTGACGCAGTTGGCAGAAAATTCTACGCCACCGGGTCTCTCTTCCTCCAAGCAGCCAATTACTTGGCTGCAATGGGCCTTTACCAGTGTCACTTGTGGGAACGTGCCAAGACCCTTGCAGCTAAGTTGCCTTCTGATCTGCAAAAGGAACTTGAGTCCCTTTGTGATGAGGGTGATTTCCTCGCAGAGCAACAAATGAGGACCGCCTGCCATACCAATGACTATGCAGCCAAAGATATGACCTCTGCTATTTTACTGCGCAGACATACCTGGCTGAGGGCAACCAGCCTGGACAACTCCACCAAACGGTTGATTGAAGAATTCCCATTTGATGGGCAGGGTCTATTTGGTCAGGACAAGGATAAGGTCTTCAACGAGCTATGCCAGACCAACTCGACGGCCAAGTTCTTGGGGCTCACCACCAACACCACTTCGTCCACCAAACCTAAGTTTCTAGCCGTTTACCTCTCGGTATCAGGGCAACCCGCAGCAACAATGCCATCGCTTGCCAACGGAGCAACCAGAGACAGGATTCTACCGTCCCAAGCGACAACACGGCAGGCAACAGTACCACCCTTACCATCAGGGCAAATGCTCTGAGGGTAAGTCGAAGTTGCATGTTTGACTTCCCCATGACCAAGACTCTCCCGCTCCATCTCCCCTACCCTCCTCTTCGGGACTTCCTAGAGTTGTGGACAGGCGTCATGAACAACCAGTGGGTCTTGAAGATCTTGTCCCCTGGTTACGCCATCAAGTTTGACCGGGTACCTCGAGTCCGCAAGCTCCGCTGTACCTCCCCATCTTCCCACCTGCAGGAGGAGGTAACCACTCTTCTGTTGAAGGGTGCCATCGAACTGGTCCCTCCGACCGACTGGAGCAACGGGTTCTACTCAAGGTTGCCAGCACCTCCAATTCCCGCCCCCTGGTCAGTCAGGCCAGGGGAGAGAACACCTGGGTCAAGGCTGGTGGGCGGCTTAAAAGGACTTTCCTCACCGCCGCCGCCAACGCTTCCAATGCCCACCCCCTGGTCAGTTGGGCTGGGGGAGAGAACACCTGGGTCGAGGCTGGTGGGCGGCTTAAAAGGACTCTCCTCACTGCCGCCGCCAGTGCCTCCAACGCCCGCCCCCACCTCACAGCTGCAGCCGCTCTCGTGGGCCAATCAGACTGTCGCGACTGTTGCTGCCACCGCCACCGATGTTGAGGCGCGGAGCTCCTTCCCTGGTCTTGGCTGGGGGAGGGGAAGCTTTGGTGTCGGCTTCTCGCAGCCAGAGGGACTGTTGCTATCAAGGCCGTTGCCGAGGCGTAGAGCTCCTTCCCCTGGTTTGGTGGGGGGAGTGGAAGCACCTGCACTGGCACCCTGCGGCCGGAAGGACTTTGTTGCTGCCGGACGTCGCTGATACTAAGTACATTGAGCTTTTGCTCTGTTATGAATGTGGCACTATGGCATATTTATCTTGTACTAGCAAGGGTTGCCCGGCATTGCCGGGCCCTTTTGGGGGTTTTGTTTTTTAAAAAATATGAGAAATGGTTTTGGATGATTTTTGTTGTATGTGTGTTTAAATGAGTTATGTTATTTTTTAAAAAATATTGTTTTTTTATACATAGGTAGTTTTTTAAACTGTTATAAATAAATTTGGATTTTTAAAAGTGGAAAGGTTGATATATATTTTTTCCCAATAATTGCATTTTTAAAAATAATTTGTCATTTCTTTTTTTTGGATAAATCTTACTTTGGATAAGATTTTTTTAAAAATGTGTAAGTATAATTCGAATTCATTGAGTGTCATTTTTCCTGTGGCCACTTGGTGGTGCTGTTGCGTAATGTTTGTCCTGTCCTGTGTATTCTTCCTGTTCTTTTGCCATTTCAATTCTGTTTCTCGTCGTGGCTGGACCTGTGTTGGTAAGTTGTGATCTCCGATATTTAAGTGAAAAGGACGCGGGGATATGAATTTTGTTGGGGGGGGGCTGTTGTTTTTTGTTGTATGTTTTTCCTGTCTTTGTTTGTGTTTATTTTTTAAAGGTTAGATTTCTTTTTTTGAATGATTTTGATTTGATTTTTGGTGTGTCCTTTTTTTAGGGGGGGGTGCCTTTTGTTCTCACGGACCATGCTTGGTGGCCCGTGGGAAGGTAGGCTACTTGCAGCGGGGGTGCCTTTTCTTCCCATTGGCCATGCTTGTTTGCCCGTGGTTAGGAAGGGCACTTGCGGCGGGGGGTGCCTTTTGATCCCATGGGCCATGCTGGATGGCCCTTGGGAAGGGAGCGTTGTTGCGGGGAGGGTGCCTTTCGTTTCCACGGGCCATGCTTGTTTTCCCGTTGGGAAGAAGGGCAGTTGCGGGGGAGGGGTGGTGGGTGGATTGTTTTTATTTTTGGCGCGGTGGCAGTCCCTTCGAACGGAAGAGCAGGGGCGGCGGGTTTGTTTCATTTTCTTCCCCCACGGGCCATGCTGGCTCGCCCGTGGGGATGAATGGCGGCGGAGCCGGCTTTCTTTAAGTTTTGTTTTCGCGCGCAGGCTGCCTCAGCGTTCTGCGCGCTCATGGCGCGCAGGACGCTGAGGCTTGTAGTTATGGGTTCGTGCTTTGTGTTTGTGCTGCGTTTTTTTAACATGCTTTTCGTTTGATTGGCTGTGGCGCGTGTCCGAATGCTGCGGCGTGCGTGAGCCTCTCAGCCTGATTGGCTCTGGTGCGCCGTGGCGCAATGACTGTTGGGACGTGAAGTTCTTTCCCTTTCTTGCCGTTTGTGGGGCTGAGGACCCCGTGCCGGATTTTTAAATCCTTCGTTGATCTGAGTAGGGAATTCGGCCGTGCACACGAAGGGTGGGTGTGGGTCAGTAGGGCGACGCATAGCAGCCTATAGCCAGTTCCAACGGTTAATGCTTGGTTTTATAGGTTAAGATTGATTTGTAATTTTGTAACCTGTTTTTTGCAATTGTATGCTTTATTGTATTTTGTGTGTTGCTCATATTATTATATTGGTTTTTTGTTATATTGTATCTGATTTACCTGTTGTAGGCCGCCCTGAATCGGCCTTTGCCGAGTAGGGCGGGGTATAAATCAAATAAATAAATAAATAAAATAAAGGTACTCCGTGGTCCAGAAGAAAGACAGGGGCCTCCGTCCAATTCTGGATCTGCGTCGTCTCAACAAGTTCATCCACACCAGGAAGTTCCGAATGGTGACGCTCCAAACCATCCTTCCCCTTATCAACAAGGGTGATTGGTTTACGGTGATAGATCTGAAGGATGTGTATTTCCATGTGAGCATCCTCAGGGAGCACAGAAGGTTTCTCCCATTCCAGATAGGGGATTCTGTGTACCAATATCATTGTCTCACTTTCGGACTGTCCATGGCGCCACGAGTCTTCACCAAATGCATGGCACCTGTGGCCGCTTTTCTTTGTCAGAAGGGGATAAGGGTCTTCCCCTACATCCACGACTGGCTGATTGCCTCCCGCATCAGATTGGCTTCCATCCGGGACACAGTTTACACAGTTCATCTCATGGAGAGTCTTGGTCTACGGATCAACTTCATCAAATTGAAGTTAGTTCCATCTCAGAAAGTAGAGTACATCAGGGCGATTCTTGACTCGCTCACAGTGAGGACATACGCTCTACAGAAGCGCCTACAGGACATCGCCAAGGTGATAAACACTTTTCAGCGCAAACCCTTTGTGCGGGCAAAACAGGCACAACAACGATTGGGATTGATGGCGTCGACTACGGCTGTAATCCCTCATGCCAAATTGAAACTACAATCCCTACAGTCCTGGCTCCTCCATGAGTTCGACCCGCTCATGGAGAGCCAGTCCAAACAGTTGCTCCCAACTCCGGAACTGGTGCAACTGCTATGGTGGACCTCACCTTTGAACATGTGTTTTGCCCGCGCCTCACCACTGCTCTGAGAGCTGCACTGGTTGCCAGTGTGTCTCCGGGTGCAATTCAAGGTGCTGGTTTTGACCTTTAAAAAGCCCTTCATGGTATTGGGCCAGGCTACGTAAGAGACTGCATCGTCACAAAAAATTCAGCCCGTCCTACTAGGGCAGACAGGAGGGGCTCAGTGGTGGTCCCATCAATGAGAGAGGTACATCTGATTGGGGCCAGGAAGAGAGCCTTCTCCGTGTCTGCCCCAGCCCTGTGGAACCTCCTTCCACCTGAGGTGCTCCTCCAGACGGAACTGCTCCCCTTTAGGAAGATGCTGAAGACATGGTTGTTTCAGCATGGGTGGGGCATGAGTGCCCCCACCTCTCAGGCCCGCTGGCTTGTCTAGCCGGGGAGACGGACCTGTCCTGTCTTGGATCTCAGTTTTAATTGTGGGTGGTGGGTGGCGAGGGTTGTTTTTTTTTGAATGTTTACATAGGTTTTATGTGTTTTAATGTGGATTTTAGCTGTTTTTTTTAGCTGTGAATGTTTTTAATTGTTTTATATTGTATTCTATTTTTATTCCCCCCCCCTTTTTCCCCTCTTTCCTCTGTTGTTGTTAGCCGCCCTGAGTGGTGTTTCCCACCAGGAGGGCGGTATATAAATTATATAAATAAATAAATAAATAAATAAATAAATAAATAAATAAATGACAACGGGGAGGTGTTTTTATCCTCCACAAATGACTATACAGATACTGACAGACGCAAGCAACCTCGGATGGGGAGCTGCTTGTGGTTCTCTAATGGTCGACATTGTGTGGACTCAGGAAGAGGCAGTTTTCCACATCAACTACTTGGAACTCCTCTCCATTTGGAAGGCCCTGAGGTCCTTCAAGACGGTGCTGTCAGGCAAAGTCGTTCAGATCGCATCGGACAACACCATTGCGATTGTCTACATCAACAAGCAGGGTGGAACGAGGTCCATGATGCTCCTTTACCTGGCTGTGCAGCTCTGGGAGTGGTGCCTAGAAAGACACATTTCCCCCATTGGGATCCACATTCAGGGCAAACTGAATGTCTTGGCCGACTGTCTGAGTCACCTCACTTCAACGACTCATGAGTGGGAACTGGACCAGCGGGTGTTTCACTCCATCTGCCAACAATGGGGAACCCTGGCCCTCGACCTGTTTGCATCCGAGAGCAACCACAAGTGTCTGAGGTACTGCTCCAGAGCGGGAATCGGATGGTGGGAACTGGACTATCTACGCATTTCCTCCATTTCCTCTGATCCAGTAAGTCCTCACTTGGATGCTCCACCAGCGAGCACATGCCATCCTCATTGCACCAGCATGGCCACACCAACCGTGGTATCCGCTTCTGCTCAAACTCTCGTCACAGTCACTCGCACTGCCAGACTCTCCGTCGCTGCTCCAGATGGAGGGAGGGCAGCTCCTCCACTTCGACTTGCCCAGCCTTCACCTCACGGCATGGTGGATAACCCCAGACTATCAAAGATCCTTGAACTAGTGAGGAGACCTTCAACACAGAAATCATACGCCTCCAAGTACAGGCGATTTCGTACATTCATGGAGGCCAACCACAAGTGTCCACATGATGCTAGCCTTCAGGGCATTATGGAATATCTCCTCCATTTGGCAGAGTCTGGTCTAGGCTTTGCTTCCATCAGAGTCCACCTGGCAGCTGTTGTTGCACACTCCCCGCTTGGATTGCCTGCTTCCGGTGCATTCCACGACCAAACAGTGAAAAAGTTCCTCAAGGGTTTACGCAATGCTTTTCCACCGATCAAAGTCCCAGCCACGCAATGGTCTTTGTCTACCATTTTGACTGCTCTTACCAAGGCACCGTTTGAGCCCATGGCCACTGCCGATCTCCGCCTACTCACCTGGAAGATGGCTTTCCTAGTTGCTATCATGTCTGCCAGACAGGTTGGTGAACTGACTGCACTGCAGGCTGATCCACCATTTACTAAATTTTATACTGACCGTGTGGTTCTCTACGCAGACATTACCTTATTGCCAAAGGTGGTCTTGGAGTTCCATTTGGCCCAATCCATTTCGCTGCCTACTTTCTTCCAAAACCCGACCACTGCTCAGGAACGAATGTGGCACACGCTTGATGTTAAATGTGCTTTATTGTTTTACATCAGCAGAACCAAACAGTTTCGGAAGTCTCAGCGTCTTTTGTAGCATATGGAGGCAAGTCCAAAGGAGCCTTGGTAAGAGGTTCTCCAAATGTATCACATCTGTTATCTATCTCGCCTATGAGATTGCTTCCTTGCCTCTGCCTCCCCACGTCAGGGTGCACTCTACTCGAGCTGTTGCAACCTCTACTGCCTTTAAGATAAGATAGATAAGATGAATCTTTATTGCCATTGTCCCCTTGCAGGAACAATGAAATTTCTCGGTTGCTATATATCAACTCGAATAAGGCATACCCCTTAATTTAAAACAGCTAGAGAAACACCAATTAAGATAGTACCATACAGTACAATTTAAAAACTTCAAAACTTTAAAATTTCAAAAATTTCAAAATTCTAAAATTCTAAAATCCTAAAAATTAAAAATCTAAAAAAATTAAAATTTTAAAATAAGATAAGATGACTTCAGAGTCCAGAATTTCCATTTAAGGCCAAAATTGCTCTGGAGAAGAAACTGTTCTTGAGACAGCTCGTTTTTACCTTTATTCTATATCTCCGTCCCGATGGCAGAAGCTCAAGGAAGCAGTGGCCAGGATGTGATGGGTCTCCTTCTATATCTAATGCTTTTCTGTGGCACCTGATGGTGTAAATTTGTTCTAAAGTGGAGAGTGGAGGGCACTCCGCTAGAGGACATCTGTAAGGCTGCCACCTGGTCCAGACCTTCCACTTTTGTCTAGCACCAGAGCCACTGTGGACACCAGACTTGGTCATGTCATCCTTGCACGATGGCTCCAGGCTTCATGCCCGTGAGGGTCCATTCCGTCTGCCTGATGTGACCACCTGTGGATTCATCTCATCCGGCTGCCCACCTACCAAGTAAGTGTGAGTTTGCTAATCTCCCAATAGTGGGGATTCACATACTATATGAAGGAGAAAGTTAAGTTGCACTTACCAGTAATAACTTTCGTTCTTCGAGTATATAGTTTGTGAATACACACTACCCACCCTACCTCCCCTCTTGAGCTGCACGGATGAGATCATTTGGTTTATCCTGTGCTTAGCTTAAGTATGGAACTGAGGTAAAATGGCAAACTGGCGCCGAAGGGTGGGCGGTCTTACCGCCAAAACTTTTATCCAATCAGCTTGAAAGCCTCTGGTCCAGGTTCTGTGCAGGCGCATAACCCAATAGTGGGGATTCACAAAATATATACTCGAAGAACGAAAGTTATCACTGGTAAGTGCAACTTAACTTTCCTGTGGATAATGTTATTCAAAATGGCATGTGACTCTAAATACTGTAAAGACCAGTTATTGTCATTTTTAATCATGTCAGAAGCACACAAAGGTGCTTTCTGGGTTGAAAGGATTTTTTGCTGGAGGAATGCCAGGGGATGCCCGAATGAGGCTCCTTTCATGTCCCCAAGATATTTTCCCACCGAAGTGGTCCCTATTTATCTACTTGCAATTTCTTGCTTTCGCACTGCTAGGTTGGAAGGAACTGGGACAGAGACGAGATTTTTGTTGTATTTTGTTTTTCTTTGTTTTTGTACTTTTGTACAGTATGACTATATTTTTATTGTATAATTCTGTATTTTAATATTGTGAACCGCTTTTAATAATTCTCTGATTGGACCACATCATCTATGCAGATCCTCCCATGGGATGTTTCTCTTATCAGCTCTTTTTGTGTTGGGTCACTATGTTTGAGGGTGTAAGCAACTGCAAGGCAGGGGGAGAGATGGTAAGAATCTTCACAATCACCATTTTTTCCTAGTAGACACCTGTAATAGGTCAGAATTCCTTTTCCATGGACGGAAGATTTATTTAGATTTTATTTATCTAAAATAAATAAAATCTAAATAAATAATAGAAGTATATGTTCTATTAATAGAACAGGATTTGGCATCTAACCGACTGATGGGATCATACTAATAGGTATATCCAAATTACGTCCTCCCACTTTCATATTCATTGTGTTGGAGATAATACATTTTCTAGTTTATTGATCATTCAATAGAAGAGGAAATCAAATGACCTGATGTACTTGATTGGGATGATACAGAGTGTCGAGTGTGTGCAGTGAAATGCATGGGATCACAGTTCCTTTTAATGAAACAAGGGGTTTTTCGTTAATAATTGATATGTTTAGGGGCTGGCTAATCCCTTGCAAATAAATATTTTGCTTGCTAGGTAGAGAGCCAGGTTTGATGAGATGTATAAGAAACAACTTGGCAATAATTCAAGAATTGTTGTACTGCTAGATATTTTCTGAATTCTTCCCAAAGGAGTACTTCAAAAATATTTGTCCCTGTATGAAAAAGAATCATTTTCATGTTGGAAGAAGGAAGATAATGTGTTAGCTGTACCCATTGTAATAAATAGCTGTACTTTGAGATGTCATCAGCCCACCGACTGTCTCTGGGGTGAGAAAGATGACCTAGCTTGTATTACTGAGATGTGAGTGGGTACAGAAGGAAGTGTTGCTCTCTCTTTGCTGTGCCTGGCTATTTCCGGGACCTCTGACCTATTGAATCCAGGTCTTGAGGTCCTTCATCTGCTTGTAAGCCACAGGGATAGTCAGAATAATCATATATGGAGGAGGTATTTGTTTCTTGTTTGAACCCCATTTGCAAAGTTTAGACCACTGTCCCTACCTGCATAACACATATTCTTCCTCGGATAAGCAAAGATGCGTTTTAAAATTAGACTCAGATTTCTCCACTAAAAGTACAATGTTGTATTATTTTACTATCTAACAATATTGCTTATTAAATTAAAAGCCCTGGTGGCACAGTGATTAAACTGCTGTACTGCAGCCAAACTTGCTGACATTGTGAGTTCAATCCTGATGGGACACAAGGTTGACTCCACCTTCCATATTTCTGTGGTCAGTAAAATGAATATCCAGCATGTTGGGGGGCAAAATTCTATTTACCTTGTGAGCTGCCCAGAGAGTCCACTAAGCGCTGTGTAGTGGTATATTAGAGTATTTGCTATCGCTATTGGTAGTGTTCTACTTTTCCTGCAATCCCACACTCTCTCTCCCAGAGCTATCTGACCACCTTGCCTGCAGTGGTGGACTCCACCCAGGTTATCTCTCTAAAGAGAATTCAACTTACATGTGAAGTGGTAATGTCTGGAGTGGCTTTTAAGTTTTTCAATTCCATGGTATTCTTGGGCCTGTCCCAGCATGCTGTTGATCTCACACATGTGGGGGGATAGACATTTGATCTAGTTTTCTTGAAGGGGCAGAGAGATGGTGCTCCAATGATGAATGACTTGATGTCTTTCCCTCTAACATGGTTAGACCATTACAGTTTCATATTGGCATCAACTCACAGGCTTGCATTCTGTTGGCTGCCAAGATTCCTTGAGTGGTTTTCTGGTTGAGCTGGTTGGTGCTCCTGTCAATGCCAAGATCATCAGAGAGTCTTCAGAGGTTACCTCGGAGATTGATGTGATTGGTCCCAAACACCCTATCTAGTGCAGGCTTCATCATTCTCCATGGTTCACAGATGAACTTTGGTCAATGAAGCAAACTAGGAAAAGGCTAGAAAACAGTTGAAGGAGTGAAAGAAAAGTGATAGGAAAAATAAATTAAATTTAGGGGGTAGAAGGGACCTTTCCTAGTTGAACTCAGAGTATTGACTCCCAGAGTATGTGACACCCCTCAGAGGAGAATTTGGCAGATGTTAAAGAGATGGCTATGTGATATTTGAATGCTACAAGAGCTGCACGGTTGAGATGTCCAGCATGCTATCTTGTCCTTTTGTCTTGGATCAGTTTTGACTTGTAACTGAAATTGACAGGATGCTTGCTCGATGTAAACTCACTTCCTCTACTCTCAACACACTTTCCCTTCCTGACTTCTAAAATCATCTCAGGGATGAAAGTTGAATGTGCCAGCCATATCATAAATTCCTCTGCACAGGAGGTTCATGTTTCCCCTGTTTAAATTAAACTGTTGTTCAATCCATCTTTAAAAGCTTAATTTACCAATGTAATGCTAACATCTCATTCCAGGGCAAGATGTTAAAGAAGGTTTATTTTATTTATTTATTTATTGTTAAATTTCTATACCACCTACTCAGCCAAAGCCGACAGATCAGCTGCAGGTGTTCTTGCATGAGACTGAATGCCTAAATAAATTTTGGTCCAGGTCCAGACCTCATTATGGTATTGAAACAGCACTGGTCACACTACTGATTGTGGTTTCCCCATGCCCCAGTGGCATGGAACGGCCCGCGCAGAGGCCACTTCGGGGGAACGCTCCTTGAGCCGTGGGCTCTGCGGGCAGAGAAATTTAGGGGGGTGGATAAATGATAGGGTTTGATTCACCCAATTTCCTGACCTGACCAGCGGATCTGCTGAGAGAGCGAATAGCTAACCCAGTTACCCATTAGAATAATCACTCATCTCCAAGCTCAACTTTACCCCGGGTGTAAACAGATGCCATGTTTACCCCTGCCTAATCCCCAAACAATGGTGTTTTCCCCAGTCTGTGTTTGGCCAAGTTAATTAACTTCCCTCCGAGAGATTCCCAATTAACCCGAGTAAACAGGTGATGTGATTTCTGTCAGATGACTGTTTTTGCCACCGTTGCGCTTTTACTCCTATATATGATGATGCCTTTTTCCCAATAAACCACTGATCTTATCCTCCTCCATGCTGCCTCGTATCGTTCTTTGATCAGTCTCCTCCGGGACCTCCGGCCCTTTGCGGCCCCAATTCCTACATCTGGTGACCCCGACGTGATCTACTCGTGAGTAAGCAAGCGGTCTTCCTCAGAGTAGCGATCACACGGTCCGGTTCTGTGCTTGAACCGTGTCCGAATCATCCCGGAGGACAGCGCAGCACTCCGTCCGGCAGCCAGCCGAGCGGAGGGACGGCCTGCGGTGAGGCAGTCCAAAGAGGCATCCTACAGCTTGCTCCCGGCTTTCGCGGCAGCTTGCGCCAAAGGGAAAAACGCGTTCCGCTCAGGGCAGCTGTGAGCCCCTGACAGCGCAGTGGCCACCGAGGGCCCGTGGCCGCAGTCCACGCTCCGAGCTCTACCCAGAAGCGACGTCGCCAGAACCTGTTGCCTGCCAAAGATGCGTCGACTCGTCCCGAGGAGGAAACTTCGGAGGACCCAATCGCAGGTAATATGGGGACCTGTCCTCAGCGACAGCGTCCATCCGCTAGCCAAAGAACTCGTGAGGGAGAGTTCAAGATCCTGGCCAGGATATTTAATTTGCGTTTTCACAGCGGGGAGCTAGCGAGACTTTTGGTGTACCTAGGGGAACACTGCCTGCTTTACCCAGAAGTAGGTACGTTAACCCTCGAGCTCTGGGATCAGATAGGAGACTGCATTCAGCAACCCCCGAAAGCTCCAGGAGGCGTAATTCGCACATGGAGAAAGTGTAGGAAGCTCTTAGTGGAGATAGAGCCAGTCCGGGTAGAGGCCAAAGAACCCCCAAGTCTGCCAGTCACGCCAGCCGAGCCAACGGCGCCTACGGCACTCTATCCGTCACTCCAATTTAGGCAGGGTAGCGTAGGGAGCTTTCCCCCGGTGACAGCTGCAGACGTCACCGGTGGAATGCAAGGAATGAGGAGCGCAGGCGCTTCTCTGACAGCAACGGGTTCCCGAGTTACCAAAAGTCCCCTTCAGCGTACCATTGAAGAGGAGATTAGGAAGGGGGAGATGCCAGCAGAAGAACTAGCTGAGCTTAGTCAGATATGTCCCATCTGCATGGAAATAGACGCGCTCACAGGCGCCCAACAGATAATTCATTCCCCAGTTCCGTATAAGCTTCTCATGGCCATACGGAAAGCCATCTCAGAAACAGGGCTCCAAAGTCGTTTCACAAGGGGCACGCTTCAGCAAGTGTGCGAGAACACCATGTGGATTCCCCATGACTGGAAAGCCGTCATGCGGATGATGCTCAACCCTAGCCAGTATTTAATTTGGGACAGCGAGTTTCGCCTAGAGGCGCAGACGAGGGCTGCCAGAATGGGAGGCGCAGTACTTCCTGACCAGTTATATGGTTCAGGTGCCTTCGAGCCCATCGATGCCCAAATCAACTTGCCTCTTGCCACTCTCCAGATGTCGGCCGAGGCCGCCTTCAGGGCGTTTTTCAAGGTCCCAGCAACTGGCAAAGCGGCTAAAAATTACACCGCTATCAAGCAGGTAGCCCAGGAGCCCTATATGGACTTCATCAATCGCCTGGAGGAAGCAATTAGCAGGCAGATTGACAATGAGCAGGCCCAGCAAGAGCTCATGATGAAGCTAGCCAAGGACAATGCCAATCTAGACTGCCGTAAAATCCTGCAGTCACTAGGCAATCGTCCCGACTTGACACTCACGGACATGATTAGAGCTTGTGCCGACGTTGGCACAGAATCCTACAAGATGGGATTGCTAACGGCAGCGGTGCAAGGGGGTAAGAGACCAAAAGGAAAGACCCAAGGAGCGTGTCACAATTGTGGCAAGGTTGGTCACTTCCCTAGGGAGTGCCGATCCAAGGGAGGCGGACAAAAGTCCGGCCGTTCCAAGGCTCCGAAAACCCAGTGTCCGAAGTGTAAAAGAGGCTACCACTGGGCCCGAGACTGTCCGGATTCGGGAAACCGGAACGCGGGCATGTCTCTGGCCCCCGTCCAAACAGAGGCTTCCCTCAGCTCACCAGAGCTAGACTAGATCCCAGCTCCACTCCAGGCATCGCGAGGGCACAGGCCAGCCCCAAGGGCAGTACAGGGTTAGACTTGACTTGTCAGGCGGATGTCACATGCGACCTGCCAGGCACGGTCTATCTAGTGGACTCCCAGTACATGGGTCCACTGCCCAAGGGCTTTATAGGTTTAGTTTTGCCCCGTAGTGTAGCTGGAGCACGCGGAATTTTCATAATTCCAGGAGTCGCTGACTCGAATTTTTCAGGCGTTCTCCAGGTTCAGCTGTGGACGCACCTGCCCCAGACAATTCACAAAGGAGACACCATAGCGCAACTGATCATGGTTCCTTGTCACTCGCCAGCAGATAGCCAGGGAAGGCTCAGTGACAGCTCCGAGTCCCGGTCAGAGGACCGCTCGAGCGCCAGTGAGGCAGTACAAGGATACCAGGTCTTAGCGACAGTGGAGACCAACATTGAGTGGAAACAGCGCCCGGTTATCGAGGTATTTCTGAATAATAGAATATTCTCAGGCTTATTAGATACCGGAGCAGATGTGAGCGTGATAAGCAGGGGCCAGTGGCCAAGGGAGTGGGCCATTGAGCCGGTCTCCGATGTGTGGGGGGTAGGCGGCATTCAGGAAGCGTTCAGAAGCCGAGAGTGGGTGACAGTCACGATTCCAAAGGCTGACGGCATGGCGGTAATTCGGCCGCACATTCTTGACGTGCACATCAACCTTTGGGGGCGAGACATTTTACAGCAGTACGGTGCTACGCTTACCTTTGGGTAATGGCGTTGCCACTTAAGTGGCTCACCGACACGCCGGTCTGGGTAGAACAATGGCCGGTAGTGGGGGAGAAATTAGTCACCCTTAAGCAGCTAGTTAAAGAGCAGCTAGACGCAGGACACATAGAGCGGTCCACGAGTCCATGGAATTCACTAATTTTTGTGATTAAGAAGAAGTCGGGGAAGTGGCGACTCCTCCACGATCTCAGAGAGATCAATAAATGCATTCAGCCAATGGGTCCGTTCCAATGCGGCATCCCGAATCCTTAATATGATTCCCGAGGGGTGGGAGATCCTAGTCGTAGATCTCAAGGATTGCTTTTATACAATTCCCTTAGACCCCCGGGACCGGGAAAGGTTCGCCTTTACGGTGCCAGTTGTGAACCACAGCAAGCCTACGCAGCGTTACGCGTGGAAATTTTTGCCACAGGGCATGCTCAATTCGCCCACCCTGTGCCAAATTTATGTTCACAACGCACTGGCAAAGTTCCGAAGCCTTTACCCTAAAGCCATAGTTTGTCACTTCATGGACGACATCTTGGTCGCGATGCCGCAACTCGGCAGCGAAATATTTTCTGACCTCCAGGCCAGCCTGGGGGACAAAGGTTTACTCATTGCCCCAGAGAAAGTGCAGAGAACCGAGCCCTTCTCATACTTGGGTCATCGGCTTCTCCGCTCTTTCGCCGCACCAGTTTTGCCTCAGATCAATTTACAGGACTCAGTCACCCTGGTAGAACTGCAGCAAGTTTTAGGTAACATCAATTGGGCCAGACCGTATTTTCGTTTGGATACGGATCTTTTGAAGCCGCTCTTCTCGCTGCTAACCTTAGGTAAGCAGCCAGCAGACCGGGTAAAAATTTCTCGAGAAGCGCGCTTAGCTCTCGAGAAAGTTAACCAAGTTCTCAGCCAGCGATGGGTAGATAGGATCACCCCAGGGCCATATGCTCCGATCCTGAATTTGTACATCGTACGGTCAGGATCCATGTTCACGGGAGCGCTCGGCGTGGATGCCGAGAAAGGGGCGAGTATCGTGGAGTGGGTGTACCTTCCGAACACCTCTTCACGAAACATCGTTCCTCCCCAAGAACTGGTCTCCGCGGTGGTTTACCGCGGACGGTTGAGAGCTAGGGACATTTCAGGACATGATTTGGCCAAAATCGTAGTCCCGTTCACCAAGGAACAAGTTCAGCAATTAATGCAGCTCGGTGACTCACTTCCGATAGCGTTGGAAGGATTCACCGGATGCTTGGCATACCACTTGCCAAAGGACCCCAGACTTGTCTCACTTCAGACGCAGACAGTTAGCTTATTTGAGTTGCTTTCGCTGGTTCCACTTCAGGGAGCCAGGACAGTTTTTACTGATGGTGGTCGGACATACGGTGTCTTGACCTGGCAGGAGGGCCAAGCTTGGCGCACGCTGTTAACTCTTCCACAAAAGTCCGCGCAGCGGGCAGAGTTGGCAGCGGTGAACCTTGCCTTGCGCACCTTCGCCAAAGAACGTTTAAACATCATTACGGACAGCATGTACGTTAGGAATTTGCTTCACAGTCTACCGGGAGCATACATTACTCCCGCGATAGACAAGAATTTGCTTAGTTTGTTTCTCACTGCTCAATTTCATTTGCGAAACCGCACGGAGCCGCTCTATATTGCCCACATTCGCAGTCATCAGGACCTCCCGGGTCCGATTTCCGCGGGCAATAGCAGAGCGGACGCGGCAGCAAAGGAAATTCAGCAACGTTCAGTTTTGGGTGTTTTTACTACGCCAATCCAGAGCCATGCTTTCTTTCACCAAAATGCCAAAGCACTTGCCAGACAGTTTAATTTGCCACTTTCTCAGGCCCAGGGCATAGTTCGCTCTTGCCAGCATTGTGCAGGAGCACCGGGGGGGGCCCTCGTGGGGGGTCAACCCACGAGGGACGGAGGCCAATCAGGTGTGGCAAATGGACGTCACGCATGTTCCGCAGTTTGGCAGATGGCAGTACATGCACGTTTGCATAGACACTTTTTCACAATTCGTTTGGGCAACGGCGCAGAAAGGGGAGACTGCTTCCCACGTGGAGCAGCACCTCCTTTCCTGCAGTGCAGCCATGGGCAAACCTCGGCACGTGAAAACCGATAACGCCCCGTCCTACAGCTCTAGGCAGCTGGCCACCTTCATGGCCACTTGGGATATTCAGCATACATTTGGCATTCCTTACAATCCACAGGGGCAAGCGATTGTGGAACGGGTCAATCGGACGCTCAAGTCCTATATTGACAAACAAACAGAAAGGGGGGAGCCACCAGCCCTCCCCAAGTCACAGGCTCAGGCACAGCATTGTCTGAATAAGGTATTGTTCACCTACAATCACCTTAATGTTTTTTCGGATTGCACGCCGCAGGAGAAGCACTTCTGCCGTTCGGAAGCTCTCCCGCGACCGATGGTCCGATACCGAGTGCCACCGGACCCTTCTGGAGGGGCCCAGCGCCGCTCATAACCTGGGGGAGAGGGTATGCTGCGGTTATGACTCCTACAGGTGTCGTTTGGATTCCAGCTCGGTGTGTCAAGCCTCACTTGGAACCACATGGCGTGGACCCAGGCCGACCCGAGTCCGGTCCCGGAGATGGAGGACCTCACCCTGACCGACAAGACCTGTCGGAGGAGACGGCCACCGACAGCGCTGAAGATCACCTGGGGGATGATCAAGGCCCTTTGCAGTGAGGCCGAGGACGCCCTCCAACGCGAGGAGAAGGAGCCGACACCGGAGAACCTCACGGCTGCCATCTTCGCCCGAATTCACGCCAACACCATGGCAGCCATCATCATCCTGACCCTCTCCCTACTTGTGGGGGGAGGCGTTCAGGCCGCCCCACTTGGGGCCAGCGGCTTGATGCCAGACGGAGACCTTTCCGCCCGGATGCATTATAACCTATGGGAAAGGTTGGCGGGCCTCGTCAACCAGTCCGATTTTTGCCTGAAGCAGGACATTGGTTCTGCCTCAATTCTGAGCACCTGTCTCATCCCAGTGTGCCACACTCTAGATGCGCACGCCAGGGATGGCGACTGGCTGCTGAAGAGGATTTTCGGACCGCACCTCCCTCCGAGTTTTGCAGCCTACGCTCGCTGGGGGGGATTGCGGTTCACCATGACTTTGCCGGCTGACGCAGCCACTCTTCACACTCCGCGAGTGGCGGCCAGCCCGAACTCTACTTGTGCTCGAATGGCTGGCTGCGCTGCAGTCGGCCGAACTCAGCGCCGCTGCTTCGATACCGGCAGCAGCAACTGGACTTGTGATAAGCCAGAGACACTTGGTTCAATGTATGCCCATGTTACGTTACCATCTGGTTGGTTCTTTACGTGTAATCAGTATACTTTTAACTACATTCCCGCAAATGTATCAGACTCCACATGTTGCCTAAGTCGTTTGACACTGTTACTCCCTACTAAGGATATGATCACCCCAAGCACAATTGTTTCACATGTTTCAGCACCCATAAGGCACACTCGTACCACCCAGTTAGACAGCTCATGTGATAGCAGCTTTAGAGTTTTGAGTCCAGCCGAATATGTCTCGCTGGCAGTCAGCATAGTCGGCGTGCCAGCCTTACCCGTCGGCAACGCTCGGAGGATTAGTCGATTGGCTTGCGGATTAGCCAAAGCCATCAACCACACCTCCTCGGCGATCACACTGCTCAACCAGGAGCAGGCGGAGCTTCGCCATGCCATACTTGACAATAGGGCGGCTATAGACTACCTCTTAATGCTGCATCATTTGGGTTGCGAGTCTTTCCATGGTATGTGTTGTTTCAACCTTACTGATAATTCCCGCAGAGTGCAGAATCAGCTCACAAACCTCCACACCATAGTCCAGGGCATCAGAGAGGGCTCTGCATGGGGAGACTGGTGGAGCTCATTGTGGAGCTGGATGTGGTCATGGATTCCATGGGGGTGGCTTCAGACGGTACTTAAGGTGGTCGTGGGGGTGGTCCTGCTAGGCATAGCAGTCTGCTGCTTGGCGCAATGTATCCCCTCACTGATATTGAAGTGCCACCCCAAGAAGGAACCCTGAAGTGTCATTCCCGCTCAGCAGCTGATGCCTCTCCTACGCAGAGTCGCTAGTCAGGTCCTTAAATGAAATTAAAAGGGGAGATGTGGTTTCCCCATGCCCCAGTGGCATGGAACGGCCCGCGCAGAGGCCACTTCGGGGGAACGCTCCTTGAGCCGTGGGCTCTGCGGGCAGAAAAATTTAGGGGGGTGGATAAATGATAGGGTTTGATTCACCCAATTTCCTGACCTGACCAGCGGATCTGCTGAGAGAGCGAATAGCTAACCCAGTTACCCATTAGAATAATCACTCATCTCCAAGTTCAACTTTACCCCGGGTGTAAACAGATGCCATGTTTACCCCTGCCTAATCCCCAAACAATGGTGTTTCCCCCAGTCTGTGTTTGGCCAAGTTAATTAACTTCCCTCCGAGAGATTCCCAATTAACCCGAGTAAACAGGTGATGTGATTTCTGTCAGATGACTGTTTTTGCCACCGTTGCGCTTTTACTCCTATATATGATGATGCCTTTTCCCCAATAAACCACTGATCTTATCCTCCTCCATGCTGCCTCGTATCGTTCTTTGATCAGTCTCCTCCGGGACCTCCGGCCCTCTGCGGCCCCAATTCCTACAACTGATGACCATCAGGGAAGCTATTAGAGGAGAATATGGCAGTATTGGTTTTCCTTGATCTTTTGCTGGCCACTGATATTATTGACTATAGTATCATTTTGGTTACACTGCTAATAACCTTTTAAGGGAAGCTGATGAGGTGGGGGAGAGATATGACACTATTGGTTCTCCTTAATTTTTCACTGGCTTCTGATTGACCAGGGTTGGGGATCAGTAGCCTTTCTTGTGGGTAGTCTCCAGAGCAGGGATTCTGAACCTGCGGCCTGCAATGCCATTTCATGTGGCCCCCCACCGCCTCCACCACACCCGGAAGTGCCATGTAGTAGAGGAAGGGCAAAATGGCTGCCTGGTCCCCGAAGCTGTCTGAAGGAGCATGACCTGGCCCTGGCATTAAAAGGTTGAGAACTCCTGCTCCAGAAGGTGCAACTTATGGAGACTACTTTGTTCCTTGTGGCTTCTCAATTGTGGAGTTCCATGAATTCCCAATATTGTTTAACATCTCTAGGAGGCCTCTGGGAGAAATCATCTGGAGATTTTGGTTTCCTATCATCAGTTTGATACATAATTCTACCTCTCCCTGAGTCCATCTGCAGTTAATGCACTGGGGTGCAATATTGGGCTAGATGAGTTCTAACAAGTTGAATCCAGACATGACGGATATTTTGTTATTGGAAAGATCTTAGGATAATAGAATCACATCTCACTGCTTGGCTGCTTCTTATTTTGTGTCCCAACCATTCCTGTACTGCCAAAATGAAGCCACTTTCTTGACTTTGACCCGACACTGTCTTTTAAGCAGCACTGCCTGAATACCAAAGCCAAAGTTAGTACAAGGAACAACATCATCAGGAAGCTTACAAACTATACATTGGGAGCTCAACCATTCATGCTGCGTACATCATCTTTGGCCCTCAGCGTCTCCGCAATAGAGTATGCTGCTCCAGTATGGAGCACATCCACACATGCAAAACAAGTTGACATTGCTGTTAATGAAGCCATACGTATAGTTCCAGGTTGCCTCAAACCTACATCAGTTGAGAAAATATATCCTCTTGTTGGTAACGTTTCACCTAAGCTTCTTTGCAGCTGATTCAGAAGCTTATAACGGGTGGAGGAAGATTTGATTATATTTCCCCAATTCTGGTTAGTTGGCACTAGCTACTAGTGTGCTTCCATGCCCAGGTTCAAAGTGCTGGTATTAACACACAACGCTCTGAATGGTTTGGGGCCTTGTTACATTTCCTAGAGTGTTACTGCCTATCTTACCTGGTCCTCATAGGCATTAGGGTTTCAGATTCCTACTCCATTAGAGGCCTGGAAGACATTGACTAAAAATTGGACCTTTTCAGCCGTGGCCCCATTCTTTGCCCCAAGATACACATTTAGCTCCTTTCCTTCAGACTTTTAAAAATTACTGAAGATGTTTCTTTATAGGGGAAGCATTTGAAGAGAATCTTAATTAGCTTATTGTACCAGAATATCGTACAGTTATTAAATATTAAGAATTAAATTGTCCCAATGGACTATCTGTCCACTGACATTTGTAACTGATGGCTTCAGTCTATTTTTCTGGGGTTTTATCATATGATTTATTCTATTCTTTCTATCTCTATGTTATTTGCAATCTCTCTGTAAATTGCCCACAATGGTATTTGTACTAGATGAGTGGTATATAAATTGAAAGAATGAATGAATATGAATGAATGAATGAATGAATCTGTCTGTCTGTCTCAAACTGGCTTTTAGATACATTTTCCCTTATCTAAACAATAAGTGTTATTGTGCATTTTCTTCCCAATTCTCTGTATTTCTTTTCTCATGAAACTTCCTATCGTGATCTTGTCATTTAATGAGCAAGCCGATTAAACATATGATGTCCTAGTGGGAACTTTCAAAGTCAGTGAGCACATTTTCCTTAAACCTAGCTGACTTTCTTGTCTGTCTGATTTAAATTATGACTTCAATAGAAAAATTGCTAATCAGATTGAGCAGAGTAATATTTAAAAGAAAGATTAGTTATCCTTCTAAAATGAATATAATACAGTTTTTCCATTATTGTAGTTTAGGCATTACTGAATATTTTGAAATATCTTGTTTTTTTTTGTATTTGCTATTAAAATAGTAAGATGAGGATTAAAGGTTAATTTTCTTTTCATCCTTTATATTGTTTTGTTTCTTCTTCCATTACTTGTTTTACCCAATCTTGGTTTGTCTTGGCCCTCCTTTCTTCCAGGATTGGAATCGTGTTGTAACTGACTTGGATGATGTAATCTATGCAAAAAACTAAAATTGTAACATTACAATTAACTTAATTTGAGGTAGCATTCTTAAAGGCTGCCTTATGTAATTCTGTTTTAAGTTTTTAAATATATATATATATAGAAGGACAGAGTCTGGTGCACCTTACCCCACAGTTTATTCCATGTGGTGGGGGCTATTATCTCTAGAAAGCCCAACTTCTAACTGTTGTCTTTCTAGCCTCCCTTAGTATAGCCATTTTCAGCATTGTGGATTGTGAGGAACATGTGATATGAGTGTGTAATATGGGAAAGATATTTTGATAAATTTAAGTCCTGCATATTACATGCTTTTGATAATGTTTTCTTCATATTTCAGATTGGGTGGGACTGTATCTGCTTACAAGATAGTGCCGGATGAAGTAGAAGAAATCAAGGTATAGTATTACCTCTTTTGTTCAGTGTTCCAATGCATTTTTTATGTACTGTATCTTGCTTCTTCACTTTAAAGGTCTTCCTTTTCTTACAATATATGCCAAAATGCATAATTTACGTGTTTATTTTATTTAATACTAATGCATTTACCACTTGATTTATGAAGTACTCTTTCAGTGGTTACTATTAAATCTGGATCAACCTATACAATTAACAACCCAATGAAACATTTGCTTGCCATCTTTCCCTTCATCTAGTCTTATCTTTCTTTTGACTAGTTGAATATTCTTTTTGCATTATTCCCTGATAATATCTCTGTTTTCAATCTGTTGTCTTTATTGTTGTGACTGTGTGCTATCTAGTTATCTCCAAACCCATGCCAGCTCTGTAATTGAATTACCTTCAAAATGTTATATCATTAACAGCAGTATTCAGCTCTTGCAACCTCAAGGCCATGGCTTTCTATATTGAACCAATTAGCTCTTCTTCACAGTCAATTTAGTTTAGTTTTGTACTACTGTTCTTTATATGGACTTTATATTCATCTGAATTTTTTAAATTGTTCTTTGGCACTAGAATTCTTTCAGTATTCTTTTTTTTTTTACTTCAATTTTTGAATTAATAATTTGCAGTCAGTTCCACAATCTGGTCCTGGTCTTATTTTGGCAAAATGAATACAGCTTCTTTATCTACTACTTCCAGTCATGCAGTCTACATGATTTCTATTTTGGGGATGTAGTAATTTCTATGTGTATATCATCTGTTTTGTTGCCTAAAGCATGGATGTGTAAAACATATATTGTTGGCTTTATAAAATTCTGTGAGCCAATCCCCTACTTCATTGTTGGCTCCTAAGCCCAATTCTACTTAAACAGTATTTTTTTCAGCTTTGTTTTCTTCTTTTGTGTTCCAGTTCCTATGATTATTAGCACATCCAGTTTTTTGAGCGATCAGTTTCTGCTTGGATACTTGCATAAAAGATTTTTATTTCTTCTTTAGCATCTTTAGTTGCAAATAGACTTCAATGATGATTATGATCCATATGTCTAATTGATCCAGATGTCTGATTGATATTATTCAGTCAGATGTTTTTATTATATCCCACAACTGCTTGTGCTACATTAAGGCTGAATATTAGAATCACAGTGTTTCTTCAGAATTTGTCCTTTCCAGGCTAATACTTTGACTGTTCCAGTACACTTCAGTTCACTCATAGCAATTACTACAGTGTTTAAATGTTCACTTTCTCACTGTACATTTTCAATTGTATCTTAAATCAATTTGTTGTGCTATTTTATTCTGATTATCAAAGAAAGTTTCATATATCCATACTTCTAACAGAAGCAAGAATATTTTAGCATCATTAGAAGCATTAATCACTGTTCTATGTCAAGTTAACTTATATTTGCTTCCATATTTTAATTACCACTTGAAGAATTGTAAGGAATTACAGTGAACCCCCAAATTACAGATGGCTCTTTTACTGGAAAACTCGCTTCAGGAAAAGAAATCCATAGGAAATGACGGTCCACTTCAAGGAAAAAAATTCACTACATGGAATTTTTGTGTGTGTTCTGACGCTTCCCACTCACTATAGTGGGAGGGTGTTTGGAGCACTTCCACTCTGTTTTTGGATTTTTTTGCCAGGTTTTGGCACCTTCAGAAGCATTTCCCGCAACCAAGAAGTGCCAAAATTCCCCCGTCCCTTCATCAGCTGTTCCACGGGTACTTTTCCTGCAATTACCAGGCTTGGCCACTAGATGGTTCTGTCAAAAATGTGCTGAATATGCATTGCAAACAAACAAACAACAAAAAAAAAAAACCAACAGTTCTGGAACTCACTAAAAAGCCAAAAAATAAACAGTATCACTTCTGCTCAAAACTCTTTCCAAAGTACACTTTGGAATTTTTTGCTGTGTTTTCGCCACTTTAGAAAGAGCTTTGAACAGAAAAAAAACATGTTTCCTTGGCTCCTTTCTAACCTCCTGAATGGAATTATTGTTTTTTTAATGCATTCCTATGGGAAACCGCAGTTTGCTTTAAGGAAAAATCGTTATAAAGAAAACTCTGCTGAATGGATTAATTCTGTAAAGTGGGGGATTCACTGTATATTAAAGTCTGTTATAATCATATAATCATATTTTTTATCTAAAAGAATTCTGAAGTAATTTAAACCTGGGTTTTGTTTTAATTTATTTTCTGTGAGTTCAGTTCTGAAGAAATTTTACAAGTCATCATGATGTCCACATTTTTCTAGAATAATCCAAGAGAATTATATTTATATTGCTAATGTAAATAAAACTAGGCATATATTCATAAATAAATGGTAATATATATGCCTCATTTTTAGAAGATTTTTCAAGGAAACTGAGATTGAAAGAATTTAATAATAATAATAATAATAATAATAATAATAATAATAATAATAATAATAATAATAATAATAATAATAATAATAATAATAATAATAATAATAATAATAATAATAATAATAATAATAATAATAAATAATTCTGTACTTTCAAGTCAGATCTAACTTATGATGTCCCTTTAAAGAGTTTTCTAGAGAGTCATCAGAATTGGTTTACCATTCACTTCTTCTGGGGGCAACTTGGGGTTATGCAGGTTGCCCAAGGCTTACCAGGAGGAGAAGTGGAGAATCGAACTTCTAACCTCTGGCTCAAACTCACTAGCCTATACAGCCTTTCTAATACTGACTTATTTCCAGTGTTTATTTGGTATCTGTAAGCACCATATAGGTAGGATTGATCAGAGATTTACAAGTTACTGCCTCATAGAAATAGAGTGCTCTTTGGCAATCTTTTTATTAAGGCTAATAAAATGATGCTCAAGGTATAGCAACAAAGGCTTTTACCTTGCATGAAACAAGTAGTGCCTGGTGTTCAATCTGGATTTCGAAAAGCAAGAGGTACCTAAAATCATATTACAACTGTCTGCTGACTACTGAAGCACGTGTTTTATTGACTATATCAAAGCCTCTGATTATGTGGATCATCAGAAGCTATGGACTGTACTGAAAGAAATGAGTGGGTCTCCACACTTGATTGTCCCAATGCATAACCTGTATTGTGGACAAGAAACTATCACTAGGAGAGAATATGGAGAAGCAGAATAGCGTTCTGATACAGTTAAAGGTTTCAGGGCAGATTGCATTTTATTCCCTCATCTGTTCAATCTGTATGTACAGTATATCATATAGAAAACCAGATTAGATTAAGATGAAGGAAAAATGAAAATTGATGGAAGAAACATCAATAATTTTAAGATATGCAGATAATACCATCTTAGTAGTAGAAAGAAACAATGACTTAAAATGTCTTCTAATGAGAGTAAAAGAAGAAGATGCCAACAGGACTTTGTTGAACATTAAGAAGATAAAAATCATAAGTAGAGAAGAACTACACAACTTTACATTGACAATAAAGAAACAGAAGTAGTGAAAGATTTTGTATTCTGTACTGTATTTTGGTTCAATCATCTGTCCAATTGGAAACTGAAGCCTAGAGGTCAGAAGAAGACTGAGAACCAGAAGGCCATCAATGAAGGAATTAGAAATCATTAGTATAAGGATATGTCATCAGGAACAAAGGCCAAGATCATTCATATATTGTATTCCTAATCAATATGCACAGGTGTGAAATTTAGATAGTAAAGAATGCTAACAAGAAAAAAAAATCATTTGAAATATGGTGCTGGAGAAGAGCTTCGTAGATATCTTGAACTGCCAGAAAGATGAACAAATAGGTCCAAGAGCAAATCAATCTTGAGATATCTCTGGAGGCTAAAATGAAGAGGATTTTCTTCTTTGGCCACATCCCAGTTCCTGAACATCCAAGTCTTGATTCAATCAGCAGCTTTAGTAACAATGTTTTTATTGGTAGAGAATGTTAAAAATTAAAAATTATTAACATTGGTAAACAAAGAAATGGTACAGGTTTCAAGAAGTGATGCAGGGTTATTCAGGAAGGGAACTTACATGTATCCTTCCCATGCCCCCATTCTCTTTAGCTCTGTGTAAGGAATCCAAAAAGGAAAAAGTTCAATTAATTTAATGCACACTTTCAAAGAAAAGCAAGGAGAGATAAGGAAACCTACCTAAATGAACAGTGCAAAGAAATAAAGGAAAACAACACAAGAGGCAGGACTAGAGATCTTTTTTTAAAAATTGGGGAAATCAAGGGAACATTTAAAGCAAAATGACCTGATGCAAAAAAGATTAAGAAAAGATGGCAAGAGTACACGGAGGAACTCTACAAAAAGGACCTCACCACCCCTGATAACCACCCCTGATAATCACAATGACGAGAACATTGAACTTGAGCCAGACATCCTAGAGAGTGAAGTCAGAAAGGCCCTAAAAAGAACTCCAAGCAACAAAGCCAGTAGAGCTGATGGTATCCAGCTGAATTTTTCAAAGCCCTAAAAGATGATGGAATCAAATTATTGTATTCCATATGCCAGCAGATTTGGAAAACACAACAATGGCCTCAGGACTGGAAAAGATCAGTATATGTTACAATTCCAAAAAAGGACAATGCCAAGGAATGTTCAAATTATCGAACAATTGCGTTCATCCCACATGCTAGCAAGGATAGACTGCAGCAGCACATGGAGAGAGAATTATCAGAAGTGCAGGCTGGGTTCCAAAGAGGTAGGGGAACTAGAGACCACATTGCCAACATACGTTGGATCATGGAGAAAACAAAGGAATATCAGAAACAAGTCTTTTGTTTCATTGATTATACCAAGGCCTTTGACTGTGTGGACCGCAACAAAATGTGGCAAGTAATTAAAGAGATGGGAATACCAGAACACCTCATATGCCTCATGAAAAATCTGTACATGAGTCAAGAAGCAACAGTTAGGACAGAATACAGAATGATGGAGTGGTTTGGAATAGGAAAAGGAATAAGACAAGGCTGCATTTTATCACCCTGCCTATTCAACTTATACACAGAGCACATCATGTTCAGTGGAGGGCTGGAGGAATCACAATTTGGAATCAGAATTGCTGGGAGAAACATCAACAATTTGAGATATGCAGATGATACTACCCTAATGGCAGAAAGTGAGGATGACCTAAAGAAGCTCTTGCTTAGTTTGAAAGAAGAAAGTGCAAAAGCTGACTTGAGACTCAACATCAAGAAAACCAAGATAATGGCAACAAGCCCTATCACTCCCTGGAAAATATATGGGGAAGTAGAAGCAGTGACAGACTTTACATTCTTAGGATCCAAGATCACTTCAGATAGTGATTGCAGCCATGAAATAAAAAGGTGGCTAATTCTTGGAAGACAAGCTATGGGAAACCTGGGAAACATAGTTAAAAGAAGAGAACATCATCTTGCAAACAAAAATGTGCATAGTCAAAGCAATGGTAATGTATGGTTGTGAGAGCTGGATCATTAGGAATGCTGAGCGCAGAAGATTGGAGTCATTTGAAATGTGGTGTTGGAGGAGAGTTTTGAGAGTACCCTGGACAGCGATGAGAACAAATAGGTCGATCTTACAAGAAATCAACCCTCACTGCTCCTTAGAAGGCCAAATAGTAAAGATGAAACTAAAGTACTTTGGACATCAACTGAGAAGAGAGGATTCACTTGAGAAGGCCTTAATGCTGGGAAAGGTGGAGGACAAAAGAAGAAGGGGGCGGCCAAAAATGAGATGGCTAGATGGTATTGTAGACGCAATGGGCACAGAGCTGGGCAGGTTGAGGAGGATGGTGGAGGACAGAGGTGCCTGGAGGGCAATGATCCATAGTGTCACAGAGGGTCAGAATCAACTGTGCGATTGAACAACAATGGTACAACCAATTGCCTGCAAAACCTTAGATGTCTACTGTAGTTAGACAAAATCAAGTTATTTTCTTTATTTCATTGTCTTAGAGCTATAGGGTAGACATTCTAATTTTTTGTGCCTGAGGTATTTATTTAATTAATTAATTATTTTTCATATTTCTATCGCCACCCAACTGGACAGTGACTGGGCGGCTTACAGAAATAGACGATATCAGAATAACTAAAAACACATAAACCCCCAATAAAACACACAAAAACCCATTAAAATCCCACTCACACTCATAAAAAGAGGGAGACTTCTCGACTGTTATTTTAAACCAGCTGGCAGGCAGGGGTCACCCCTCCATCGGCACCCCACATCTGTCCCGCCAGCCAGGTTTCCAGTTCTTTCCTGAAGGGCAGCAATTCCATCTGCAGCCATAATTCCACCTGCAGGAGGTTCCATAGGGCCGGTGCGGACACAGAAAAGGCTCTCTTACATGTGCTAGAGAGACGAGCCCCTCTAGCTGATGGTACAAGCAGAGAGCCCCTCCGGTCTGCTCTGGTTGGATGGACGGATAATCTTGGGGTGACTTGGTCTCTTAGGTATCCTACCATATAGGGCTTTAAAGATAATAACCAGCACCTTGAATTGCACCCGGAGGCAAATTGGTAACCAGTGCAGCTCCAGAAGCAGAGGTGAGGCGCAAGCATGATGCCCGGGCAGCCACATTCCCGGGCAGCCATATTCTGGACCAACTGCAGCCTCCGAATTGTTGTCAAGGGCAGCCCCATGTAGAGCACAAGAAAACCAAGATATGAGTTCCTTATGAAAAGTAAGGTATGACTTCTAAGTAAATAGTTGCTTGTGATTTTTTTCCTCTTCATTTTATACTTGCCTACATTCACCACAACAATGTACGAAATGTGTTTTCTTTCCTTCTAATGAAATATCACTTTTCCAAGTTGATATGATGGTTTATGCTAGGCAGGAAAGTCTGTGTAGAAGTGCATTAAAGAGCAGAGTTGACTACAAAGATTATTTCTGGATTTATTAGCTGGGAAATGCAGATTCACACTCCTGTAAAGAGCCATATAAATTCTGTGATAATGTACAAGAAGTAGGTGATCTCCTTGAGTTTGCAAAGGGTTGGTCTCATGATTGGAGTGGTAGTAATGACTAGTCCAAGAACAGACAGGATGTGTGTCTTAGAAGTAATCAAATCCAACTCCAGAAATTAAGAAGTGTTATATATTCTCACATTCTATGTTCAACAAGCAGGGCTGTTATCCCCTATTTCATATAAAGTGTATCTTCCTAAATAATGGATTACCTCCCCTTTAATGCATTATATGACTGTTCTAAGTCAAAGGCCAAAATGCACATTTAACTAATTAGAAATGATAATAGAAATAATCACAACACTGTCTCTTTTGGCTACAGTCCATAATTCTTTCTCTGTTTCAAGATGACCATCAGAACTTTTCTTGTAGAATAATAATAATATGCTGATGTTTCTGCCAGATATTACACTTTAGTTGAATAATCCAATGGATAAATCCTAAGCTTTAAAAGTATGTTTAGAGCCAACTATAAAGCCAGAGTGACTAAATCATCTTCTAATCTGAATTACCAGTTAAGGTTGAGTATGATCAAGGTTATACACCTGCTGGGGATAGAAAGTCAAGAACACTCTATTCTACAGAAAAGGAAAGCCATCGTGAATAATTTTATATCCTTCATTTGAAATGAATTTTCATTTTCTAAGTCCAAAATAATTTGTTATAGAACTTTGTCAGGTGTGAAGTAGTGACTTTATTTGATTAGATTGTTTATCCTTTTAAATTCTTGAGCTCTTGAATGTTGCTATGTGTGATATGTTAAACTGTAAATGGTTTATACCATTTTAAGACTGTAAATTTTAAAATGTAATACTGAAATTTTTTTTAGCACTCTAGAAAGCTCCGAGGCACTTTCTGATGTGGTGGAAGAAATAGGACTGAGGTGAAGGCAAGTGGATATGCACATTAATTGACAGGGGAAGCTCAAGGCTAAAGCTCTGGAAAGTTCAATAGGGCATATTCACACAGGTGTAGAACCCAAATGTATGAATCATAGATGGTCACTCAAAGAACCACAGTTACGGGAGAGTAACTTGGCCTTACTTTTATCAGTCTCAGAGCTGAACTTTATTTGAAAGCAATTTATACATGCAAGCCCTAAGAAAATCAAATCTTCATTGTTTACTTATGTGGAAAATAACCCTTCTATATTATTTATTATAGTTTAAGATACAAATTTTACAGGGAAATGTGTTTTGTTTAGCTATAGTAATATGCTGCTGACTTGATCACATTGACTAATGTTCTATTCATGTTGTTGTAATGTACAAGTATAAATATGCCAGGCCACTTGTCTGGTAACTTATATGATAGCGTGCTGACCCACCCAGGCAGGTACGGTTGCTGCACGGCAGCGCTACTCAGAGAGCCTTGTTTGAGGTTAGTCCAGATATCAAAGTCCAAAGGCAAGCCAAGGTCTGTTTATCAGTAGTCTGAGTCAGTTGTCTAATCCAAAGGGTGTCCAAGGGGCATCATCAGAGAAGTCAGGGACACAGCAGCAGGTCAGGGTCTAGGCAGGCAGTCTGAAGTTAAGCAGGATGTCAGTCTTCACACAAGAGTTGTACCAATGCTGGCAGGCTGCATGAAGCTTGCTTATAAGCCTCCCAGCTAATCAGTATCAGCTGGGAGCCTTCTCTGGTGCTTCGCTCTAGCCTGCCTGCATCTCAGTTGTAGCTTTTTTCCTGGACCTCTCCCTGACTGAGGGCTGATCACTAATCTGACAGGTTAGCTGCCAGGGAAAACAGATTTGGGCCAGGTGCAGGCTGAGATCCCTGGCTCAGGGCATCCTCAGGCTCGGGTGCAGGCAGAACTGGGCTGAGCATAGGGAGTGCCCCTGATCCAGGTCCTCTTCAGAGTTGGAGGAGGGCTGAATCACAACAGATAGCAAAATATGCCAGCTTTGGCGATTGAACTTCTTCCTTGGCCATTGTGTACTACCATGGATGGAATCTTAAATTGTTCACATGTAGTTTTCCAACAAAACTTTAGTTATTTGAGCAAGTTATTCCAGTCTGGCCAGGTTATCCTGTTATAGTAATAGAATAGATCATACTGCCAGTGATTCTGTGCCGATCGTCAGGCGGCAGTTAACTAACTTGACAACCCTATGGGCTAACGGCCTTGGATGGCAAAGTCAACAGTGAAGGATGATGATTCCCAAGTGGATTAAATTCCACTTGAATCCATCTTGATGGAGGGCAGCAGCTTCAACAATACTGGCCTGGGCCTGAGGAGGACTTTGCTTGCCAAAAGGTCTCAGGACCAGAAAGCAACTCACGGAACTGGATCAGTGATACGGATGTCATGCTGCGATGCGGAAGGAAGATGAAAGGCCACTGCATCAGGACACTCTTCATTACTGATCGCCATGATGATAGCTGATATTCTGAATTGGATAGGGCACAAGAAGAAGAGCATGTTATGATTATTCTTCATGAAGCTAATTTTGTCTCTTTAGAAGAAGAGAAAGAGAAACTTATCTTTTAAGCTACCGATTCTAAGAAGACATTTAAAATGATATAAGCATAAAGGGAAAACTTTGGAGGAGAAGTACTTTAATGAGCAGGAACTTATTTGTAACAGCTGAGTTGTGAAAACACAAACTCATCTAGAGAAAACTATATACTGTATGTCATAAAAGTAGATATGGATATACAGTAGAATTTAAAAAGGGTATCAGAGCATAGCCACTCTTGCATGGTATCTATGGCATAGGTGTTTCATTAAAACTCTATTTCAAGATGACCATAAGAACATTTCTGGTGGGATAATAATACGCTGATGTTTCTTCCTGTTGTTATACTTTAGCTGAATAGGGTGGCACTATGCAGGTGTGAGACCACATGTATAAGTTTAGAGATGACTACTCAAAGAACAACAGGTAAACAACTTGTTCTAATTAGTCTGCTTGGTGCATTTGAAGAAGTAATACTGTGCTGGCATTTGCAATAAAGTACTGCTCGGGCATTCATTAGAATGATTTGGGGCCTTGAGGAGATGTGAAGGAACCCTTGGACTTGCTGAGATGTTTTTGCTAAGTACTTTAAAATACACCATTGCTTCTGTTTGCCTCATTCTGAATTTGAGATTGAGTGGGAAGTTGTTCAAAATTTGATTTTAAAACTGCCCTATTCCTAGATTAGAACATCATTAAACCATGTTGCATTCACAGTGATATCACTGGGAATGTCAAAAGACAGTGATGCTTTGGAGAATATTGTGATGACAAATTAAAGACCTTGCTTAAAGACCTTCCAACTGTCCTGGTTTCCAGTCTTTATAGTGAAAAGGAAAGTAGCATGAGAGTGGAGTGAAAATAAATGTTTCAGGTTTCAAATGCTTTGGCTTTCTTGCTTCTCCTTATCTTGTTTTTCCTTTATTACTCAGCAAGTGCACACAGTTCTCCTTTGTATAGTTTGTGAATCCCCACTATTGGGTTATGTGCATGCGCAGAACATCGATCATTCATTCATTCATTCATTCATTCATTTATTCGATTTATACCCCGCCCTACTCGACCAGGGCCGACTCAGGGCGGCTTACAACAAGTAAATCAGATACAGTATACAAAAATTACAAATGGTACAGTGTTACAATACAGCAAATTAAACAATAAATATTAGAAATAAAACACATTATAACAACAATAGCAACAATGTGATCAATATAATCAAAGGATATAAATTCAAAAGTACCAAAAAATAATAATAATCATAATACAGAAATGCAATAAAGACATAAGCAGCAATAGTAATACAATAATTAATCAAAAAATACAGTTAAAACGATCAATACAAAATACATACATAGGCCAGAGGGCACAAAAGGAAAGTCCTCAATTTCAACTGCACAGCAATTGCAAGTAGCCCAAGAACCCCAGAACAGTGTAAGAGTTCCAGGGTAGGCGGGAATCCCTCCTCGCACCAGCGTCGCCGTCGTCCTTTTCACCCCTCCGACCCGGCGTGGTCCGGAGGGGGGGGCGAGCGCAGGTGACCCCAATCCCCGGGAGCGGTGTTGGAGCTCCGGGGCGGGCGGGAATCCCTCCTCGCACCGGTGGCGGCGGCGTCCTTTTCACCCCTCCGACCCGGCGTGGTCCGGAGGGGGCGGCGGGCGCAGGTGACTCCAATCCCCCGGAGCGGTGTTGGAGCTCCGGGGCGGGCGGGAATCCCTCCTCACACCGGCGGTGGCGGCGTCCTTTTCACCCCTCCGACCCGGCGTGGTCCGGAGGGGGCGGCGGGCGCAGGTGACTCCAATCCCCCGGAGCGATGTTGGAGCTCCGGGGCGGGCGGGAATCCCTCCTCACACCGGCGGTGGCGGCGTCCTTTTCACCCCTCCGACCCGGCGTGGTCCGGAGGGGGCGGCGGGCGCAGGTGACTCCAATCCCCCGGAGCGATGTTGGAGCTCCGGGGCGGGCGGGAATCCCTCCTCACACCGGCGGTGGCGGCGTCCTTTTCACCCCTCCGACCCGGCGTGGTCCGGAGGGGGCGGCGGGCGCAGGTGACTCCAATCCCCCGGAGCGGTGTTGGAGCTCCGGGGCGGGCGGGAATCCCTCCTCACACCGGCGGTGGCGGCGTCCTTTTCACCCCTCCGACCCGGCGTGGTCCGGAGGGGGCGGCGGGCGCAGGTGACTCCAATCCCCCGGAGCGATGTTGGAGCTCCGGGGCGGGCGGGAATCCCTCCTCACACCGGCGGTGGCGGCGTCCTTTTCACCCCTCCGACCCGGCGTGGTCCGGAGGGGGCGGCGGGCGCAGGTGACTCCAATCCCCCGGAGCGGTGTTGGAGCTCCGGGGCGGGCGGGAATCCCTCCTCACACCGGCGGTGGCGGCGTCCTTTTCACCCCTCCGACCCGGCGTGGTCCGGAGGGGGCGGCGGGCGCAGGTGACTCCAATCCCCCGGAGCGATGTTGGAGCTCCGGGGCGGGCGGGAATCCCTCCTCACACCGGCGGTGGCGGCGTCCTTTTCACCCCTCCGACCCGGCGTGGTCCGGAGGGGGCGGCAGGCACAGGTGACTCCAATCCCCCGGAGCGGTGTTGGAGCTCCGGGGCGGGCGGGAATCCCTCCTCACACCGGCGGTGGCGGCGTCCTTTTCACCCCTCCGACCCGGCGTGGTCCGGAGGGGGCGGCGGGCGCAGGTGACTCCAATCCCCCGGAGCGATGTTGGAGCTCCGGGGCGGGCGGGGATCAGAGGCTTTAAAGCTGATTGCTCAAAAGTTTTGGCGGTAAGAACGCCCACCATACTGCCCACCCTGAGGCGCCAGTTTGCCATTTTTCCTTGATGACCCAGGAGTGGGAACTGGACAAAAAGGTGTTTCACTCCCTCTGCAGAGCGTGGGGGACACCGAGCATAGACCTCTTTGCATCAGAGTCCAACCGCAATTGCCCCAGACACTGCTCCAGGGTGGGCATTGGTCTACAGCTTGAGGGCAATGCCTTCATGAAACGGTGGGACCAGGACTACCTTTATGCCTTTCCCCCATTTCCTCTGGTTCAGAAAGTCCTCACCAGGATGTACCAGCAACAGGCGAATGCTATTCTCATAGCTCCAGCATGGCCACGTCAACCCTGGTATCCACTTCTGTTGCACATGTCATCGCAGTCTTGCATGCTGCCAGACTCTCCGACGCTACTACAGATGGAGCAAGGGCAACTTCACCATTCGGACCTGCCCAGTCTCCTCCTCACCGTGTGGAGGATAATCCCAGACTGTCCAGGATCTTGGAACTAGCAAGGCGCCCCTCTACGAGGAAGTCCTCAAAGGTCTGTGAAACGCTTTCCCTCCAGTTAAGACTCCGACTGCACAATGGTCGTTATCTACAGTCTTGAATGGCCTCACTAGGGCTCCCTTCGAACCGATGGCTACTACAGACGTTCATCTCCTCACCTGGAAGACTACATTTCTTGTGGCCATCACGTCAGCTAGATGAGCTGGTGAGCTGGTTGCTCTACGGGCGGATGCCCCGTTTCTCAAATTTTACAATGACCGCATGGTGCTCCACGCCGACATCACCTTCTTACCGAAGGTAGTCTCTCAATTTCACATGGCTCAGACTATATCTCTACCAACTTTCTTTCAAAACCCCAGCAACGCTCAAGAAAGGACTTGGCACACACTGATGTGAAACGAGCTTTATTGTTTTACACCAGCAGGACACGTGAGTTCCGTAAGTCACAGCGTCTGTTTGTTGCCTATGGGGGGAAAGTCTAAAGGTGAACCCATCTCTTCCCAGAGGTTCTCCAAATGGATTACATCAACCATCTACCTGCCCTACGAGTCTGCCTCGTTGCTACATGTCAGGGCACATTCTACAAGAGCGGTTGCCACCTTCACTGCCTTTTTGGAGGGCACACCTCTTGAGGACATCTGTAAGGCTGCAACCTGGTCCAGGCCTTCCACATTTGTCCAACACTACATGATGGACACCAGAGCCACTGAGGACGCCAGACTTGGTCGTGTCGTCCTTGCCAGAGGGCTCCAAGCGCCTCGCCCTTGAGGGTCCATCCTACCTGACTACTGTACTTCTTCCTGGATTCATCTGAATGCCCACCAACCAAGTAAGTGTGAGTTTGCTAATCTCCCAATAGTGGGGATTTACAAACTATACGAAGGAGAAAGTTGGGTTTCACTTACCAGTGATAACTTTCGTTCTTCGAGTATATAGTTTGTGAATACACACTACCCACCCTGCCTCCCCTCTTGAGCAGCACGGATGAGATCATTTGGTTTATCCTGTGCTTGGCTTAAGTATGGTACTGAGATAAAATGGCGAACTGGTGCCCCAGGGTGGGTGGTACGGTGGGCGGTCTTACCGCCAAAACTTTTGACCAATCAGCTTTAAAGTCTCCGATCGATGTTCTGCGCAGGCGCATAACCCAATAGTGTGTATTCACAAACTATATACTCGAAGAACCAAAGTTATCACTGGTAAGTGAAACCCAACTTTCCCCTTTCCCACCATCCTTCTTCTGTCTTTTTCTACCAGAAACCCTAAGCTATATCCTCAGTCCTTCTGATTTTGACATTTTCTGCAGTCTGGTTTAAATGAGATTGCATATGCCTTTGAAATTACTCCCGGCATTAATTTCTTTTTTTAAAAAAAGTGTTGTAAAGATTAATTAATTTGATGTGAATGTAGGCTTTACAGACTCCTTCATTATATAGTCAAATCATTAATAAAGATATTATTGTTGCTGCTATTGCTGTTCTATTTGTTCCTGCTAATAGTATGCATAATATAAATAAAACATGGCCTTTTCAGTCCATAACAAATATTTTCTTAATGTATTTATTCATAAACAAACAAGAGACAGTATTCACATCTAGAATTTCCATGACCTTTATATCTAGATTAAACGGATTTTGCATAATCCTGAGAGTCAAGTCTCTAAATCGAGATATAATAACCTGCTGAGTTTAGAAAACTGCCATGTATTTAAAGGTCATACTATCCAGAGCCGCTTTCTGCAATGTGTCACCTGCTGGTTTTGTTATTCTGTGACTTCCGTCATCCCCAGCCAGCACTATCAGGGAAATTGTTGTCCAATGTCTCTAGCAGTTTTCAGTTTGATAATGAAAAATCTACAGTAGTGCCACTTATAGTGCAACTGTATTTACCCAGAATAATTCCCATTGGTTTTAAATCCCGTGTGTATTTACTTGAGTGTAGCTCCCACTGAACATGGTGTATCCAAATTCTAAATATGTTTAGGATTACAGTAAACCAAGAAGTTATTGAATGCACACACACACACCTTCAGATTAGGCTGGCTTCCCTTGTCCCCTCTTTTCAGTGGTTTGTGGAAACCATTCTAGTCCAACAGAGATTTGCTGTTTAATATATAATTTTCACATATCTAGTTGTTCTATGTTCAATACTAATATATACCTTTAATGTGGTTTTAAATGTTTTATATATTTTATATTTGTTTTATACAGTGGTAGCTCGGTTCACGAATACTTCAGTTCCTAAAAGATTGAATTAATAGGCACATAGAAGAGAAGGCGCTGCTAAAGGAGAGCCAACATGGCTTCTGCAAGGGCAAATCATGCCTCACTAATCTGTTGGAATTTTTTGAGAGTGTCAGCAAGCATGTGGATAAGGGGGATCCAGTTGACATTGTTTATCTGGACTTTCAGAAGGCTTTTGAATAAACTTGCCAGTCATGGAATAAAAAGACAGGTCTTGTCCTGGATCAGCAACTGGCTAAGGCACAGGAAACAGAGGGTAGCACTAAATGGACACTTCTCCAAGTGGAGGGAAGTAAAGAGTGGGGTCCCCCAAGGTTCAGTACTGGGACCCCTGCTTTTCAACCTCCTCATAAATGATCTAGAAGTAGGAATAAATAGCAAGGTAGCCAAATTTGCTGACGACACTAAATTATACAGGGTAGTGAAAACTGAGAGATTGTGAGGAGCTCCAGAGGGATCTCTTGACACTAGGGGAGTGGGCAAAACAATGGCAAATGAGCTTCAACACTAGTAATTGCAGAGTGATGCACGTTGGGGAACTCTCCCCCCCCAATTTCATTTATAAACTGATGGGTTCTGAACTCTCTGCGACAAACCAGGAAGGGGACCTTGGTGTCCTGGTGGACAGCTCAATGAAGGTGTCAACCCAGTGTGCCTCAGCAGTGAAAAAAGCAAATTCAATGCTAGGGATCATTAGGAAGGGTATAGAAAATAAATCAGCAAGTGTCATTTTGCCCTTTATAAATCTATGGTGAGGCCCCATCTGGAATACTGTGTACAGTTCTGGTCGCCATACCTCCAGAAGGATATTATGGAGCTGGAAAAAGTGCAGAGGAGGGCAACCAGAATGATTAGGGGACTATAACACCTTCCTTACCATCTGAGGCTGCAATGGTTGGGCCTCTTCACTCTTGAACAACAGCGTCTAAGAGGTGACCTGATTGAAGTTTATAAAATCATGCATGATGTGGACAAAGTAGATTAGGAAAAACTGTTTTCCCTATCGCACAACACTAGAAGTAGGGGGCACTCTATGAAACTTTTGGGTACTAGTTCTCAAACAAATAAGAGAAAGTACTTTTTCACCCAGAGGATCACTGGTCTATGGAACTCCGTGTCAGAAGAAGTGGTGACAGCTGTCAGTCTTGACAGCTTTAAGAAAGGATTAGACAAGTTCATGGAGGACAAAGGTAACAATGGCTATAATTATGGATACCTAAGGACAACCTCCGGGTTGGAGAGATAGGCATGCTATCTCTCAATGCCATTTCCAGGGAATCCTAAGCAGGTGAAGGCATCTGTTTGGGAATACCCTGAAGCAAATGGTGAGCCACTATGTGTGACAGAATGCTGGACTGGATGGGCTGTGGCCTGTTCCAGCAAGGCTATTCTTATGTTCTTATGTTATTTAATGTAATTTTTGCTTTATGAATGAAAATCCATTGAAAATAGTGCCTTGGTTTACGATTTTCCCCCAGAATGGATTAATTGGTTTTCAGTGGATTCCTTTGGGAAACCATGTTTTACTTTACAAATTTTTTTCAGAACAATTTTTCAATGCATTCCTATGGGAAACTGCATTTTGGCTTACAATTTTTTTTGCAGTACAAAACGTCTTGTGGAATGCATTAAATTTGTAAATCGAGGTACCACTGTATAGTCATTTTATTCTTTCTTTAACATTTCTTTAAATTGCTGTTTATATGTTGCTTAAATTTTCGTTCTTTTAATGATTTGTGAGCTTACCTGAGTTTGACTTTCAGGAGAAAGGGAATTTAGAAATGCAATTAGTAACTTTGTGTTCACAGTATAATTATGTTCATTAGGTGAGTTTGTATGTAGCACTGTCAAAAATGCAGTAGTTTTGTTAAAGAGATTTGCATAGTTTCAGTTTACATTTTATAAGAGATGAAATGGTTCTGGATATTGAAAGAGCATGTTTTTGTAATGTAGTTCAGTTTTCCTAATCTTGTTTCCTCTAAATATATTGCACTACAGAACCCACTGTCATTAGCAGACTTGGCATGTTGAATTATCTATTGTAAGAATAGTCCAGAGAGTGGTTAGTCATGGATGTAATATCTCTTTTTAAAAAATCCATATTAACTTACCATTATCTCTGTTTTTACTTGGAAAAATTCAGACCTTCAACTTCCAAGTCCTGTTTAGGCATTCAATAAAAAGCTTAATCTTAACTGAGAGCAAACAGAGCAGGGAACTCCTGCCTTCTCTTTCCTCTCTCTCACATGTGGAGAGCTTAGGGTTGCCACATGTCCCGGTTGTCCAGGATTTTCCCAGATTCAAGCTGTCCTGGCTGGTTCAAGAAAAAAACATGTAAAAGTTCCGGATTTTCAAATTTGAACAAAGGAAGCAAGATCACCCCTCACCAAGGGATTTTTGCAAAGAGTTAAATCACTGCCTCCCTGCCTTTCTTTCAGTTACCCTGCTTGAAAGCGGCAAAGGCAAAACAGCACCCTGAGAAGGCTGCCGGGGAGGGGAGACACTTGCAAGGGAGATAATTGAAAGAAAGCCACGGAGGCAGTGAAATAACTCTTTGCAAAAATCCCTTGGATCACCTTGAAGTTGGGGGGGGGGAGGAGTCATCCTCAGCCCTTTTATTCAAAAGCTGGGAGGGAGCAAGAAATACCCATATCTAAGAAGCCAAACCTCCACCATACACTGGGATGGAGGATTCCTTCTTCACGTGACCACAAAGGGTTAATTGCATAGGGTCGGTATTCCTAGAGACGAAGGGAACAGGGTGGACAGAAAGTGAAGAGTCCTCCATCGCAAAGGTCCTCCTCCAAAATAAGTCCTTCCATATCTCCTGCTTTTCTCCTTTCCAATGGAAATGGAGGAACCATGGACTGCATTGCCATTTTGGGCTCCTCTTTAGAACTTTCTTCCCAGGGACCTTCGTGTGGGGTTTGAGGGTGAGTCTATTTCAGTGGTGTGTGTGTAAAGGAGAGGGTGGGTGACCTCAGGGAGAGGAAGGGTGGTTTCAAGAGTGGCCCAAGAAAATTTATTCATAAAAATAAAAATAGAACCATCAAGAATAGTCTTTTGAAAGAAGAATCACAAATTGACGAAGGCTGTCCACCCTGGACAGGGATTCTGTGGGGTCTTAGAGATGCGGTCTCCCTGACAGCATGCACAGTTTGAAGAATCCAATGATGTCATGTGGCTGTCCCAGTTTAGCGGGAGAGAATTATGGCAACCCTAGCAGAGCTAATTCTGAAGAAAAGAGCAAATGCTATCTGTAAGGAATCGCCAGGTGATCAGAAAACTTAAAAAAAGATCAGGATTTCTGATTGTGTAAGATGCTCCACATATAAGAGTCTGCTATCATTTTCATGTTCAGGCGACACTGATAGTCTGCTGCTTCAATTTATGGGACAACATTGAGACTTTTTAGAGCTCAAATCAAGTGTAGAGAACTTCAGAGATGGGTGTCCATGACTATTTTCTGTCTGAAAATAAGATAAAATCACATCAATTGAATGGTCAATTTCCAGTCAATTGTATGGATCACTTTGACCTATTTTAATATCAGGGGTGTAAAAAGAAAGAAAGAGAGAAATTGAGATCTTATTCTAGCATTCCAAAATAAGAATTAATTACCTGCTTCAGTATTCTGTACTTTAAATTACTAATCACTTAGCAATTTGGTACAGTTTTAAGAAGTTGTCTGAAGTCTGCCTTACAAGTTCTCCTGCCCTCCCCCAAAAGCCAACCTATACATTATGAACTGACATCCATCTCCAGCATTATCTGCAGAACACCTGGTTTGCCAACACAGATTTCAAGTCAACTTGTGTATATAAGAGTGATACATACTGTAAATGTTTTCACCCTAATGACTAAATGCAAGAGCAAGTGAAATGTGAAAACAGTGGAGGGCGTCATCTCCTAAAAGGAACATTTTATGTTATAGTTATAGATTACTGTTCTAATAAAGATTGCTCTGTGTGTCTTTTTCTTTCATCATGAAGAGTATATAAGTGCCTGCACACTGTAGCCCCAAGAGGTTTTCATTAGAAATACAGTTCTAAAAATGACTCAGGATTGTATTAGATGATTGTTGTTCTTAGGAAGATGTGGTGCTTTCATAGATAAAAGAAACACTTATTGTTTGATTCACACACAATAATAATAGTAAGGGATTCTCATTTTGGTTGCCCATATCAATTTTAGAACTCTGTTAATTTTAGTATCAAACTTAAGTCTTTTGTTGTGTGAGATTTTTAAAAAATCAAAATATATGGATTTCACAATACAGTGGATCCTCGGTTAACAAACGGCTCAGTTAACAGAAAAATCACATAATAAAAGGAAATTAGTGCCTTGGTTTTACAGATTTCCCCCCAGAAAAATTGCATGCAATGCATTTCTATGGGAAATTCGGTTGAAGTAATTTTCACTTTAAGAAACGTCCCGGGGGATGCATTAATTATGCTAACAAAGGTTTTACTGGATTTTTTTATGTTACATTGCTCATAGTTTTTAAATATTGACCCATATCCAAGGGATTGTGTTACATGTTTCATCTGTCCAACAAAGTGTATATGAGTATCAGGGGACTGATATTATAAAAGATGTCTTGGTATCCAAAGCCCAGTTTTGCAGTGGTGCAGAAAACAGTTACCGTATATACTCGAGTATAAGTCACTTTTTTTAGCCCCATAAATGAGCCCCAAAGAGGGGACACAGCTTATACTTGGGTCAGTGACCACGGGAGTCCCAAGACCATGCCAGATCGAGATGTACCAACAATTTAATTAATGTTACCTTATTTTCATGTATTTTGATTATTGAAACTCACTAGGAATTGCTGAATTTTCCACCCTCGACTTATACTCAGGTCAGTCTATTTTCCTGGGTTTTCAGGTCAAAATCAGGTACCTCGGTTTATATTCGGGTTGGCTTATACTCGAGAATATAGGTATGTCAGTTTTATTTTATATTTGAATGTGTAAGCTTATTTAAACATTAAAACCCAGAAATCCTTGTCAGTGGATATACTGAAGCTGCAGGAAGCAGCAGCTTCTAGAACAAGCAGATGCTTTCCCAGTGGTTCCATTGTTTTGTTTTGTTTTTAAAGTGTTTTAGGGTAACAGTGCTTATCACTGGCATGAGGCTGCTGTGCTGGCTGTTAATGTCTCAGTGATAATCTCCCATCACTGACTTTTTTTGTGGCTATGTAGGGCAGCGGCAGCAAATGTTCAGTCTTTGGAGCTAGTGGTGCTCAGCAGGCGGTATTAAATGTCCATCTTCCATATCACCTCACACCCAAGATAGATAGTTATAATCCACATGTTCTGGTGAAAAAAACATAATGTGTTTTATGTTGAGCTGGATCAATGCTTACACTTTTGCAAACCAAGTTGCTTCAGTTTGTGGAACAGACAGAGATCCGACAGAGATTTCCACTGGAAGAAATGAAATAAATAGATTTTAGTAAGTCTATTTGCAATCTCCAGTCTCACATTTCCCAGATAATTCCTCTGCTCAAAAGTCAGAATAAACATAGGCGCTGCTAAAGGAGAGCCAACATGGCTTTTGCAAGGGCAAATCATGCCTCACTAATCTGTTGGAATTTTTTTGAGAGTGTCAACAAGCATGTGGATAAGGGGGATCCAGTTGACATTGTTTATCTGGACTTTCAGAAGGCTTTTGACAAGGTCCCACACCAAAGGCTCTTGAATAAACTTACCAGTCATGGAATAAAGGGACAGGTCTTGTCCTGGATCAGCAACTGGCTAAGGGACAGGAAACAGAGGGTAGCAGTAAATGGACACTTCTCCAAGTGGAGGGAAGTAAAGAGTGGGGTCCCCCAAGGTTCAGTACTGGGACCCCTGCTTTTCAACCTCTTCATAAATGATCTAGAGGTAGGAGTAAAAAGCAAGGTAGCCAAATTTGCTGACGACACTAAATTATACAGGGTAGTGAAAACTGTGAGAGATTGTGAGGAGCTCCAGAGGGATCTCTTGACACTGGGGGAGTGGGCAAAACAGTGGCAAATGAGTTTCAACATTAGTAAGTGCAGAGTGATGCATGTTGGGGCAAAGAACCCCAATTACATTTATAAACTGATGGGGTCTGAACTCTCTGCGACAAACCAGGAAAGGGACCTTGGTTTCCTGGTGGACAACTCAATGAAGGTGTCAACCCAGTGTGCCTCAGCAGTGAAAAAAGCAAACTCAATGCTAGGGATCATTAGGAAGGGTATAGAAAATAAGTCAGCAAGTGTCATTTTGCCTCTTTATAAATCTATGGTGAGGCCCCATCTGGAGTACTGTGTACAGTTCTGGTCGCCATACCTCCAGAAGGATATTATGGAGCTGGAAAAAGTGCAGAGGAGGGCAACCAGAATGATTAGGGGACTGGAACACCTTCCTTACCATCTGAGGCTGCAACGGTTGGGCCTCTTCACTGTTGAACGACGACGTCTAAGAGGTGACCTGATTGAAGTTTATAAAATCATGCACGGTGTGGACAAAGTAGATAAGGAAAAACTGTTTTCCCTATCGCATAACACTAGAACTAGGGGACACTCCATGAAACTTTTGGGTACTAGTTCTCAAACAAATAAGAGAAAGTACTTTTTCACCCAGAGGATTACTGGTCTATGGAACTCCCTGCCAGAAGAAGTGGTGACAGCTGTCAGTCTTGACAGCTTTAAGAAAGGATTAGACAAGTTCATGGAGGACAAGAGTATCAATGGCTATAATTATGGATACTTAAGGACAACCTCCGGGTTGGAGAGATAGGCAGGATATCTCTCAATATCATTTCCAGGGAATCCTAAGCAGGTGAAGGCAGGATCTCTGGTGCCTCCAGCAAATGTTTACCTGGCAATTCTTTGTATTGCGGCTTGGGCGTCAGCTAAAAATCCTTTCAACTCAGAGTAATTTAATTTAATTTTAATTTAATAGTCATATTTATATATACTGCCCACTCAGGCAGAACCCGACTCAGGGCGGCATAGAGTTATCTCTGATACATAATAATAATAATAATAATAATAATAATAATAATAATAATAATAATAATAATAATAATAATAATAATAATAATAATAATAATAATAAGTAGTAGTAGTAGTAGTAGTAGTAGTAGTAGTAGTAGTAGTAGTAGTAACAACCTTTTGCATCATCTAAAGTCTTGGGCATCTGGTAGGTCTAGTAAGAGTCTCAGCAGAAGGCAAGCAAGCAACCACCGGCACCTTCTCATCTTGAATCTGCTTTCTCTGGCCCTGGCATCTATGTTGTCACTAATATAGATCAGGAAGGAGCAATGGCAGGGTGGGTAATAATTGTAAAGTGGAAAACCGTTCAAAAGAAAAATCCAAGTAATAAAAATACAAAATAATATGACACAGGGCAGCAAAATGATCACTGTAAAGTGTATTAGACAACCAGAACATCCTCAATATTCAAAAAATGGTTAATTCACCAACCAAAATTTCTTAAAGCAGTACAACATGCTGAAGCACTAGTAAAGTCTTAAGAGTCCACAAAGTTCAATTATGATAAAGAGAACATTCAGGGGTGCAGAAAAAACAAGTAGTAGAAAATATTCTAGATATCCATCTGGTATAGGATATTTCGACGGTAATCTTCATAAGGTTACATAAGGTTCGAACTAGGTCCAGACAATCTCTTTTTATTCGACAAGATAAATCTACAAGTTCCAACAAGTTCTTTTAAGACTTTACTAGTGCTTCAGCAAGTTGTACTGCTTTAAGAAATTTTGGTTGGTGAATTAACCTAATACACTTTACAGTGATCATTTTGCTGCCCTATGTCATATTATTTTGTATTTTTTATTACTTGGATTTTTCTTTTGAACTCTTGGGTGGTTTTCCACTTTACAGTCACTAATATAGAGGCTTAGCCGCTGGTTTCTCCCATGTCTGTGCTCCTCTTCCTCGGTGGAAACTCTTAGCTGGACCCAGACGCCTTACCATGGGTATTTCTTGTAAATATAGGTCTACCAAGGCAGCAACAGAGTGCTTCTCCTCTCCCTCAGAGAACACCACCATCGGTTCCTCGACTGTGTCTTGTCAGGTCTCTATTCTTCTTTTTGCACCTCCTCACATACTTCTCTAACCAGGGCCTCTTTTATCCCCCCCCCCCCACCTCCCAAGATCCTTGCTCCTCTATCCTCACGCCCTGTACTGTAGGATCTTCATCATTTCTAGAATCATCCCTTTCTAAAGGGAAAGCTCCAGCCACTTCAGAGCCTTTATCCCAGTTTGCATCCCCCAGTCTATTAAGGAACTCGGTGTTGGGAACTCTGGGTTGGGGAATACATAGGGTGCGATTTACTTCCGCTTCCTGGAGTGACGAGGGTGGCGTGGGCCAGATGAATAGCAGTAAACCCATTTGTGCAGATTCATGGGGGCTTGGGGTTCTGGGAGTTGAAGTCCAAGAACATCTGGAGTGCCAAGGTTCGCCATCACAGATCTAAACAGTCCAATTTTACTTTAGTATTCTTTCATCTTACTATGAAGTCTATTAGTTGACTTCCAGATGGTCCAGCCAGAATCTTGTCTTTGGCATTCACCCATTCGGCAATGAGTGCTATTTTGCTCTCCAGAAGTTTACCCTTGCCTCTTCTGGTTTAATATTTAGAGCCCAAGACCTCCCGGGCAATCAAAATTTTACAAAAGTAAAAAATACATGAGAAAAAGGTGAACTGAAAAGCATGTGAGTGTGAAATGATTGTTATCCTGAGTTTGAGTCTCTTCTCCCAACCAGGAGTTCTCAACCTTTTTAAGCCGAGGGCAGGGTCACACTCCCCCAGACTGCTGGACTTCCATTTTGCCCTTCCTCCACCACATGGCACTTCCTGGTGTGGTGGAGGCAGGGGGGGGGGGGCACATAATTAAAATTTGATCATAGGTCTCACATTGAGGGCCAGAAAGGAACACAGCTGTGTCTAGCATTGTTGTAAACTTTTTCCATTTGGCGTTTTGAAATTCTACCTCCTACAGAATGTTAGAGTGAGATTGGATAACTGAGTAGATCTGACATGGAATGAGTCTGTGCTGAGTGTTTGGGATTGGGTCACTTATGCATTTTATGCTCTATTGAGTTTTAGGTGCACTAGCAGAAATTAGATTTAGATTATAGACCCCCACAGGCAACATGCCATTGTTAAATGAAATGGGTAGTTTAGTATTATATAAGGCACATTGAATGGAATTCTGCCCATTTCATAATGACCTTGCCATTTTCGTCATCATTTTCATACCAGATGTCAATATGGTTGTTGAAATCTCCAACAAGCAAATTAATGATTTGGTTTTCCATATTAGACTGCTTCTTAAAGCAGAATAGTATATTAGGTGGTTTACAAATCAATGTTACACAGCCAGTTTAACTGTCAAAATTTCTATGTTGTTCTCAGTATAGTCCATTGAGAAAACCTGGTCTTACAAAAGTTTATATTGTCCTGGGTTTATATTGCCCTGCTGTGGATGTGTTCTAGTATAATATATCTTCCAATTGTGGTGCCCAAATATATGCACCAGATTCTAATCAAATCACAATTACATTTCATGATCTATATTTTTGTTATCACAGCCTAAAATTACAGCAGCCTTTTTGGCTATGGCAAGACTCCTGGCAAGACTGAGTGGCTTTGGGTGCAGGGTCCCATGTTATCCCAGGAGCTACCATCTTTGGTCCTGGCTAGGGCATCTTTGCCCCAGTCAGATCCGGTGCGTAATTTGGGGGTCCTCCTGGACTCGCAGCTACTGCTCAAGGAGCAGGTGGCAGCCATGGCTAGGAGGGCTTTTACTCAGCTTCAGGTCATCTACCAATTACGCCTGCTCCTGGACCGGGACTCTTTGCTCACGGTCACTCACTCTCTGGTCACCTCCAGATTGGATTACTGTAATGGGGCTGCCCTTGGTGACCATCTGGAGGCTTCAACTGGTCCAATGCAGCTGTTCAAGTGGTGATGGGGTGCGGGCGCTATGCCTGTGCTTGGCCACTGCTCCGGGAGTTGCACTGGCTCCCAGTTTGCCTCCGAGTGCAATTCAAGGTGTTGGTTTTGACCTTTGAAGCCCTGCATGGCATTGGTCCAGGGTACTTAAGAGACCGCATCTCCCCAAGGTACTCAGCTCGTCCCACAAGGGCAGACAGGAGGGGCTCAATGGTGGTCCCATCTGTAAAAGAGGCTCATCTGACTTAGACCAGGAGGACAGCCTTCTCCGTGTCTGCCCCTGCCCTGTGGAACCTCCTGCCACCAGATCTCCGACTCCAGCTGGACCTCCTACCCTTCAGGAAAAAGTTGAAGACCTGGCTATGCCAGCAGATTTGGGGTGTGCTGGACTCAACTGCACAAGTCCGCTGGCTTATTTAATTCTGTCTGAGGGACCCTGTTTTTTGCTCTGTTCTCTCTTTTATTATTTTATTATGGGTTGAGAGTGGGTGAGGGTAGTTTTTTTATTGTTTAGGCAATTAGGTTTTAGTGTTGTAATTCTAGTTCTTAATTGGGGGGGGGGTGGTGGTTACTGATCGTTTTTTAGTTGATGCCTTTTTAATCTGTTGTTGTATTTTTGTAGTTCTTGTTTGATGTTTTTATTGTATGCTGTTTGCCGCCCTGAGTTGTGTCCCCCATCAGAAGGGTGGGATATAAATCCCTAAATAATAATAATAATAAATAATAATGTTCTTATGTTTTGTTTGTAATGTATTAAAACTTCTAGATTCTTTCATGTGTGCTTCTATTAAGCCAACAGTTACTCTATATTTGTACAAATTATTATTCTTACGTAAAAGCACAACTTTACATTTACTCTGTTGAAATGCATTTATGGCATATAATTCCTGTATGTTTGTCCTCTTTAAACATTGATATTTAATCTAAGAAGGTATAATCTAATTTTCCTGGATATGGGAAAGCATCACCAATAGTTTGGTGGCCTGTAGTAGACTTCCACAATTATATCACTGTTATTTCCTTACAGAGATCGGAAAAGTTATTTTTTGGACAATAACTCCAATAAGCCCCCAGTCAGCATGGCCAGGATTTATGGGAGTTGTAGCCCAAAAGGTAACTTTTGCAAGCTTTGTTTCCTTTTTATTTTTGCCTAAATACTAAAATTACTTTCAAATTCAGATTTATTTTGGTTTTTACATATAATCTCATAATCTACTTTTCTTGTTACTTCATCTGCTATTTTCAGTCCCTACAAATTCTACATTCCAACTGTTACAGTCATCCCACAGTGTTTTAGAAATTGCCTGTTAAATTCTATCTGCCTTTCTGTCTAGGTTCATGCTGTTATTTTCCATGCCGTGTGCATTGATGCAGAAATACTGGAAACCAATATAACCTGAGTATGCACTAGCTTCTCTTTTGTAGGTTAGTTTCTGTACACAATTGTCCCAGTTTTACTCCTGCTCATGTCCCTAGTTTATGGTGTCATTTAAGATCTCTCTCTTTAACAACACTTCTGTGCATTGTTTTGTTGCTAACTTTCATAAAGTGTGATCAGTTACTTTCAGAAGCATTATTTCCAGTGGTGGGCTCCAAAAACTTTTACTACCACACTGTGGGTGTGGTATGGTGGGTGTGGCCAGGGGGAAAGACCTGCATTGCATTCGAATTAGGACTACTTTATTTCAAAATTTAGATGGGCGGGGCCAGCCAGAATTTCTGCAGCCGGCTCTGGCGAACTGGTGCGAACCTGCTGATGCCCACCACCGATTATTTGTGATCCACCAATTCAGACTATGTCATACAACAAAATAGGTAGTCATCATAATACTATTATTTCTCTTCCTAAATCACAATATTCAGGAGGAAAGAGTAATTAGAACAACACCTGTGGCTGCTTATCATTCTATGCAAAGCTTCAAGGGACTGAAGACTTGTGGCAGAATTTCCGTCACATTCTGGATATATACACTAAGGATATATCAAATCTTAGAAAAAGACTGTAAGCATAGCAGACTGTTGCTGTTATCTCTCAGTTGAAAGTCACCACTATAACTCTACTTGCTTTGTTCTAGGGAGCTAAAGAATTCCTTCCATTGATAGTGACACCTCCTTTATTTTTTTATAGAGCTTAGGATAGCTGTTCTTATTCCAGTCATCATACATCACCTGTGAAAAAATACCGGATGTTTTCTGATTATCATGCTCCTTTCTTTGGCATTCTACTATGCGTCTGCTTCTATTGACTATTCCTAAACTCTCTTTCTTAGAAATTCCTTCCAAAGTCGTCCTGTTTTCTGCCCAGAAATTCTTCGTCTTTTCTTATAAGATGAAGAACAGTCTGTCACAAGCATTTCTAGTAGAATAATTTTGTACATCCTTAGGCAGAAAAACAGATCTTAGAACTTGAAGCTCCCATGAGTCATAGCAAATTCATAGAAGCCTGCCATGTAATTTCTTTTCTAGAAGTGTCAATGTGGCTTTCCCAAATGGTTTTGCAAACTTTGTCACTCAAACTATTGCCTAAAAACAATGTGGCTCTTGACTACTCACTCTGAATTACATGTTTTCCAAGATTGGTAAGATTATTTAATTTAAATTTATTTAGCCTTTGATCTCACTTCAGCTAGCCCAGTCATTTGTCTTATGTAGGGGAGGTCAAGAGCATAGATAGAGCTTTCAGTAAATCTTCTTTGCCTCTTCAACCATCCTATGTAATTGTTCTTCTTAATCCTACTATTAATAGAATCAGGGCTATGAGCTACCATTTCTTTTTTAAACTCAGGATCACTTGGTTTTCAATACTAAATAGTTTTGTGGGTGTTTTTTTTTTGTTTTTTTAGTATTCAGCTCTTTGGAATTTTTAAACCAAATAGGCAGCATTTCAGTGACAAGTGCATGATGCTAGAAATTGATCAGTTCTTTTCTAATAATTACAACCTACACTTGAGATATTTTGGGAATTCAGAGGCATTGAAAGGATTGGTAATTGTATTATTTTCCCCACATCCATTAATGTCATTAATTTAAATGAACTTAATCTATATTTAGGAGTGATTGTAAACATAGTACAATTATTGTTCATAAAATAAGGTGACAGTTCTGAATTTCCTGTCATTTAATATTTATGTGAACACAACATGATGACATTTTTGAAGGACAATTTAATAATATCAGCAAATCATAGTACTAAATTGTGCAAATCCTCATCCAGAGTACTTGTTCTGGGTACACGTGGAGTGAACTAATCTGGTGTATGCAAGTATTGACACAACATTAATCATCAATCTACAAGACATTATTTAGGCATTTGAATCCAAGGAACAGGGGAGTGGGTTGATGTTCTTGTAAAATGTTAAATTCTGTAAAGAAATCATTGTTTACAAAAATTGATACTTTAAAACAAATTGTCTTAAACTAATTGATTTTATGAGAATTAACAGACCTATTTTGAATACACTGTTAATGAAGAAAAACTCTTAATTTGTTCTCTTTTTATCTCCAGGAGACACTCATTGACTGGTGTGATGAAAAGGAACTTAACTTGATTTTAACAACTGGGGGAACAGGATTTGCACCAAGGGATGTCACACCAGAGGTGAGGTAGCTTTGCCTTTGTAACCATCTACATTTCAAACTGCCTGTACTGCACTTCAGAAAATATTGATGTAATAGTCAATGTTCCATTCTGGCGGGGAAACAACCTTGTGTCAGACATCTTAAAAGCAAGGATTGAATTTACTTTAATGCCATCAGAGGAAGGGTTTATATTTTGTATATTGGCTATCCATAAATATTCTTGCCTATATCATATGCCTTAACAGTTGGCATATTGCTGACTGGGATTCATAGTTTTCATATGATTTTGGATGTCAGAGTATAAGGTGGATTTCCATAGAGAGTCCTGAATAGTTACTAAGAAACTGAAAACCCTTTCACACATCCATTCAATTGATGCCTTGATGTGGCTTGTAGGAAGGGTGATGGTCCACTGCTATTGCCTTCACTTTTGTAACCTTTGTTCTTACCTAAGACTTCTTATATAGAAATCTTTATACTTTGATAGAAGCAAGGTTGCCTTAAGATTTCTTACATAGAAATTGTTAGGCTGTTGGTCCATGCAACCTTGCTTTTACCATTTTCCTTTAATATAGTTAGGTTCCATAAGTAAAGTTGGAAACATGTATTTCTTTGTTTGTAAATGTGTCTCTGTATATTATAGGTTGAGATGCCCAAACAATTGTAGCATAAAACTGCATAATTTTTGCACATATATTCAGTAATATGATAACATTTCTGTGAGATACAATTCCACACTCCAGGGTAATTTGTCTATAAAATATCGTATGTGCTAGGCTAATCATAAAACTCTTCCTCAGGCTGTTTCATTCCAGTGAGAAGGAAGTTACAAACTAAATAAAAAGAACTATACAATTTGCCCACTGTATGGATTGTACCATATAGAAAGAGAACATGTGCTAGCTGTACATATGAATGGAACCTTTAGATAATATGTTTTGCATACAAGTGATGATACTTTCATAAAAAGATTTGAACTTCAATTTTTATTTCATGTCTGTACAAGCCTTAGAAAAGGCACACCATATATAGGACTAAAGCACATGAATTTTCATCTTGAATATTATACAGTATGTTGGTAGTGTCAGGACAAAAATTAATCTAGAAATCTCCATTTCATGTTACTGTTTCAGTAGTTTCAACACATACATGGAAATTTATTCATTGTACTATTTATCAGTCTTTAAATCCATTGTTTATAACAGCTGAGACTGAGACCCTCTTCCTCAAAGAATACCAATGATTGGCTTTCTTAGTAATTGAATAATTCCTTGAGAAGTGAAAGGAATAATCACTGTCTAATCCAAGGGAAAGATCCTTAAATAATAAGTTCTCAGAAAAGTTCAGGAGTTGCTATGTTAGTAGGTCAGTGTTCCTTTTTACAAATGAGGCTTGGAAATGGTGATGTTGCAATGTTTGGCTACTAATTACCTCTGATGTTGAACTAAGGTAGCCTCCTGCCTACAAACAAAAACATTTGGTTGCTGCATATTTGGGATTTTCCTGAAATATGCAAAAAATACAACACTTATTTAAATTTTCAAAAACCAGAAGGGACATTCCCGCCCCTGCCCCTTAAAAATAAGATGGATTAAAATAGTGTACGTGGGTACCCATCTTCATGAAGGGAAAAGTGGAAGAGAGCAAAGAGAAACATGGAGGAAGGGTATGGATCAGCTTGAGATGTGTTTTAATATATAAGAAAATAGTTGTTTTTGGCATGGATATGACTTAGAACACCATCTGTGCCACTCTTGACACTGATCAGCATGAACAGCTTGGCAATGAAAAGAAATAGCATTTTTCTTGTGAGGTTGCCAAAACTCACTTAATATTGTATCTTTCCTCTCAGCTAGAAGAAAGTAGAGAATTCTCTTCCACTGGTGTGCAAGCTTCAGGACCCCATGTAAAGCTTACAGCGACATAATTTTGAAGGGACTTTAAACCAGGGTTCAGTTACTTGTAATTCTAGATACTTCGACATTGTTGGCATCTCTGATACAATTGCCATATCCACATACCATTTTCCTCTATGTTTGAAAAAATATTGAGATGAAAATTATGACAGAAAACTGAGAAGTGTAAAGTGTTCCATATAACTGAAAGATCTGCATATAACTGCAGATTACTCTTGTTAGCAGTTGAGTAGATCATTGGTCAGCGCTGTACTGAGTAATAATTTGACTTCCTTAGTTTTCTTTATCATTATTTCTATATGAGTAAAACTTCTGATATTGGACCAATTACTACAAAAGTGCTCCTCAGAAATGTGTGTTAACTATTTTTAAAGCTCATTTATTATCCTACTTTTTTCTCCTATTAGGGATCCTAGATTATTAGTATTTCAAATTTATATAGCCGCCCACTCACCACGTCATGGAGACTCAGGTCAGCTTACAAAATTAATACAAGAAGATAACAAAAATAGTGGAAGTTCGGAAGTTCGGGTAGGCGGTGATGTATCCCCCAGATAGTGTGCAAAATATTTTAAATCCCCTGTTAGTAAAAACTTGAAACTGCAATATACAAACTTTTAAAATCATTTTTTTTAAACTCTAAATCATATTTAAAACATCTCAATTACCCATTGATTTTTCCAAAGCCTTACTAAAAAATAGATTCTTGTTGTTTGCAAAAAAAGAGAGAGAGAGGGAGAGAAGAGGCTAGCCTTGGCTCCAGAGTAGTCACAGAAATACAGTAGCTCTCTTTCAAGTTCTGTTTTAGTCTTCTCGTTCTAAATATAACATATAAATAACTTTTTTCTGTTATGCTAATACTTTTATATTAAAACTAACAGTGATATTTATTAGTTTGGGCATTCATGAAGATGCTTTATTTTAAGGAGTAATTCTCCCCCCCCCCCCAAAAAAAAAAAAACCACACACACACCAAGAGAAAGCTCAAGGTAGGAGAGAATTCTCAGGAATTTTGTAGAGAAACTCCATAGAACAGACAGGAAAAAATGATTCTGAACTTTACTAGTGCATTTTTAATTGTGCTCTTTTAAAAATAAGTCCTTAAGTACTTTGTTAGTTTTAACAAATTAGCTTTTTTCAGATCTGTTGTTCTGCACAAACCTGGAGCAAGAGTGAGTTCAGGTAACATAGAATAGCCTCATATAGTCTATATCCCTCCCCGCCAAATAGTTACAGTTGCCAATCTGCTCCTGTGGTTACCAGTTTTCCTCTTCCCTGCAGCCTGGAGTGGGATTGTTGGAAGACCCCTGCAGATGCCACAGTTCTTACTTGATGAAAAATGGTTTATGCTGATGAGCTAATAAATAACCATTAAACATAATTAATATACACTTGCTTTCAGGAAGGCAAAAGCAGAGGCCCTGCTCAATCCATTTAGGAGGTTAATCAATTCTAAAATAAGCCTCCTTATTAAATGAATAGTTAATACTCTTTTAATATTAAACAATAATATTCTACACATTATTTCCCAGCTATTTTGTTGTTTTAATTGCTTGTATACTACTTGAATTTGTTTTTTAAATTTTCATCCTGGCTCCATCAGTAAGTAGTCAACTGGTAGAAATCGCATATAGCAGTGGTGGCGAACCTATGGCATAGGTGCCAGAGGTGGCAATCTGAGACCTCTCTGTGGGCACCCATGCAGTCACCCCAGCACAGAGTTTGCCCCACCCCCTGCCTAACAGCCCAATGGGAGTGCTTCCTCCCTCCTCCCAGCACAGAGTTTGCCCTGCCCCTTTGCCCAGCAGCCCAATGGGAGCATTTTCTTCCTCCCCTGTTGCTGTGTCAGCACTTTGCGATAAATAAGTGGGTTTTGGGTTGCAGTTTGGGCACTCAGTTTCTAAAAGGTTTGCCATCACTGGCATATAGACTAGGTAGCAAAAATACAGAAAACTGGCTTAGCCTCTTCTGAAGGATTTCTTCTTTATGTATGCTACAGCAAGGAAGTAGTCTCTGTCTTTTCAGGAATATGTAATAATGCTGTTAGAGTACCAAGGTGAGCTGCAATACCCTTAGAAATTTATTTATCAAGAATAGCCTGGTAAGTAGTAGCAGCAGCGGATGCCAAGAGAACTAAGAAAGAGAATGACCCTCGACATCCTCTGAATGGATATGAGCCTCAAGTCCATTGGCTCAGATCCACGAAGAGATTTATGCAAGAACAATCATTCTTGAGGATATGCAAGAGCAAACCCAAATTAGAAGAAGGAGAAAGGAGCTCACTGGACAAGGAACAATGTTAAAGGATGATATAGCTGAGGAACTCAATTCCCCCCTACGTCACTTGGAGGACTCTGAATAGGCTGAGGGTCTGAGTGCCTAAATGTAACACCAACATGCTAAAGTGGGGTCTGTTAGATAACAAAATGCTGTGTGAATGCAGAGAGACACAGAATCCGTCTCATTTACTGGCCTGCCAATTACTGCCAGAAACATGCACCAATGAGGACTTACTTTGGCCAACAACAAAGCCAAGAAAGTGGCTTCGTTTTAGCAGCCCATGTTTTGATCAGGACATGAAAGAAGAAGCTGGTTAAGTAAAGGTAGATGGCCTCTATCTTTGCCAAAGAGACTATCTTGTATTTAAAACATAATCATAAGTTTAAGACACAAGGACATAGTGACCTTGCTAAAGAGAGGGGATTTCCGTAATTGGGTGAGGCAGAAATGTTTTTCTTATATTATCCTGTTGTGGCAAATATGTTGCATCCTTAAAACGGTACTGTTAGCAGTAGATATCATAATAGAATATTATATATGTGTGTCTCTTTCATATTAACTTACACAATGGATACCATAACTGTCTTGGAGGTGTCCCTTTGATGGGACACAAAAACAAGCTACACATTTAAAATAAACAATTTTTGTTTGGGCACTTGCTAATGCTCCCTCAAGCAAGCTGCCAGTTTGTTTTTATGCAGAGTTGAAGGAGAAAGGTAACAGCATACAGGTCTTAGAGTACATTGAAACACCTAATGTGGCTCTGGCGAATTTATGTCATGCATTAGCTCGAGCAGTAATTTGATGCTTTCTGACTTCAAGGAATCTCTTCATTAATTTACCTGCCAACAAATCCTGATGCATGTGTTATAGAATGGATGTAAATGAAGGGGAATTCTGAGAAATTGTTTTGTGCAACGTAGTTATTTGATTGAGATTTTGACCAGATATTTAAGGGCTTACTGTGATTTTACTCTGTGTTTGTTTAATTTGCATTTCCTTGAGTAATACATAGGTTGGAATATATTTATTTATTAAATTTTATACCACTCATTTGGGATATATTTCTACTCTGGGCAGTATACAACAATTAAAACCAGAAATATACAGATAATAACAGCTGATGGTATCCAAGGGTGGCATAATCAAAATGTACCCTTAATAACTGGTCACAGGGAGAATGTTCATAAAAGTCTCTTGAAAGAGTAGTTTTCAGATGTTTCTTAAAACATCCAACAAAGGGGCCTGGCGTAACTCCTCTGGTAAAGCATTCGAAAGTATGGGCACTGCCACTGAGAAAGCTCTATTTCTTGTTGCCAATTTCCTTGCCATCCTCAGTATCGGCACCTAGAGCAATGCCGATTGAGATGAATGGGTGATGTGGGTTGACGTTTGATAGGAGAGACGCTCCGACAGATAGGAAGGTCCAAAACTGTAAAGGGTTTTGAATGTTAAAGATAGCACCTTGTGTCTGATACAGAGGGGGATAGGCAATCAGTGCAAGCCTGCCAGGGCTGAGGGAACCTGTTTGAATTGCTTTGTTCCTGTCACCAGGCTGGCAGCTGAGTTCTGGACCTGTTAAAATTACCTTATTAGGCACAAGGGCAGCCCCATGTCGTCATCGGCTGCTACTTGTATCCAAGTAGACAGTTTCCCTAGAAATCATTTTCACAGTTGATGGATGAAAGAAGAATGATGCCATTGGCGTGAATTTGTGTAAGGTGGATCCCAGCTTGACGTGAAGTGACCCACACTCTGTGATCACAGAGCCTTCTCCTGCAGTACATATGAAATGAGACATGCAGGATTTGACACCAGGACTGCAATGGACTGCCGCAGCCTTGAGGATAATATCAAGGTGCGCCTTCACAGCCATTCCATCTGGGAGGGGCTCTTCTGCCTCCATGACTATTGGGAATCAGAAGTGGTTCCTCTTCTGCTCATTTTGCTGTTGGGCCCAATATAATTGTTTCCAGTGGCATTTCCTCCACTGAGGGGTGCCATCACCCCACTTAAAGGGGCTCATTTTCCCATAGCCGTTGGTCCCTTTAGGGAGTCAGTTAATTTACTGCCACCCAAGATTCAGCATTGAGTCGCTGGCTGTACTGTAATGGTCTGCTCCATTACTGGCCAGACAGATGCAGCACCACGTATAGAGCATTAAAGTAGTCAGTACATGAGACTACCAATGAGATAAACCAGGGTTGTAAGGGAATGTCTGTCCAAGTAGGGATGCAACTGTGCAATCTGATGAAATTGGTCAAAAGCAGGTTTACATGCAGTTGCAATTTGATGGTCAAGGGTCAAAGATGTGTCCATATTGACCCCCAAGTTGCATACCTGATCCCTGGGGATGAGAACAGTACCACCCAAAGAGGAGACCAGGCCACCTAGTCAGATAGACAGTCCCTCCGTCTTGTCAGGGTTGCACTTCAGCTTGTTAGCTTTTGTCAATTCCATTATCGAGGAAAGACAATTGTCTACTGCAGAGGATGAAAAGGAGAGGTGGAGTTGAGTGTCACATATTGGAGACACCAAACTCCAAATTTCTGGATGACCTCACCCAGCAAACAACATTGGAGAAATTGTCAACACCTGAAGAATCCCTCATTGAAGGGTCCACAGGGTCAAAACCCACCCCCCAAGCTGAATTCTCTGAGAAGAGTTGCTGAGAAAGGAATGGAACTACTGAAGCATAGTGCCCCATATTCCCAACCCCGACAACTGGTCCAGAAGGATACATGATCAAGGGTATCAAACACTGCTGAGAGATCCAGGAGTCTCAGGAGAGACAAAGCTTCCCTGTCTGCTTCCCGGAGGAGGTCATCATGCAACATGACCAGTGCCGTCTCAGTGACTTGACAAGGTCTACAATCTGACTGGAATGGATCTAAGCTATTGGTTTCACCCAAGATCACCTGCAGCTGATCAGCCACCACTCTCTCTATGACCTTGCCCAAAAAGGGAATATAGATGATGGGTCTATAATTATCTAATGCATCTGTAGCCATATCTTCCTTTTTCAAGAAAGGGCGGATAATTGTTTATTTCAAAGAGAAGGGCATAATGGCCTTAGTCAATGATAAATTAATAATATTCATCATCCACTCCCTAGTACCCTTATAGATTTTATCAACCAGTATGACAAGGATACAATCGAGAGGTAATAGATCTATAGCAAACCAGCGTCATGTCTGCCTCTTCAGATGGTACAAGCTGAAACCACTCCCAAACAGGATGACTCATTGGACATCTTACTCTGATCTACTGTATTAATTGTGGAGTCTAGGTCTCGTCGAATGGCCTCCACCTTCATTCTAAAATGCTTAGCAAATTCTTCAGCTCTCTTGTTTGGATTCTGCACTTTTCTTAATTTTGCTTCATATTCCAAGCTAAAATACATATATAAAATATATATTTAGTTAATGTTGCATAAAAATATGTATATTAGGAAAAGAAGTGTACAGAATTCAGATGCTGTGTATATAAATTACTAGCTGATTACCCGGCTTCGCTTGGGTATGTACAGTTGTGTATGTGGGTCACTCCTGCCTCCCTCCCTCCGTCCCCTTGCCCGTCTCCATCGACGGTCACCTCCCTCACCCTTCCCAACAGCGCCTCCCCTTTGTGTCTTGTGACTCCCACAGTGCTGATCTCGCATGCCCATTTGCCTTCAATGTAAACCGCTCGGAGTCGCCTTTGGGCGAGTAGAGCGGTATATAAATCAAAGTTGTTTATTATTATTATTATTATTATTATTATTATTATTATTATTATTATTATTATTATTATTATTATTATTATTATTATTATTATTATTATTATTATTATTATTATTATTATTATTATTATTATTATTATACCTACTGTGAAAACTACAGCTGTGCTCAGAGGGAAAGGCAAATGATGTCACAATCCCAGGTGATGTCAGCTGCCTGGTGACACTTGTCACAATCTCAGGTGATGTCACCTGCCTAGTGACATCAGTCAGGTCAGTTGGCAACTGATCATTGGGAAACAGATCAATTTGTGTACGTACACACACACACACACACACACACACACACACACACACACTAGCTATAGCTATAGCTATTTTGCCCGGCCTTGCTGGGCAGGTATGGATTCTGTGTTGGTGGTGGGGTGACTGCCAGCCCTTCAAAACAGCTGAAGGGATAATGGAAAGATGGCAGCCAGCGATCCGTCAGGGGTGGCGCTCTCCCTGATGGATCGCTGGCTGCTGCCTTTGCATTTCCCCCTCAACTGTTTTGAAGGTTGACACAAAACAGCTGAGGGGGAATGCAAAGGCGCCAGCCAGCGATCCATCAGGGAGAGCGCCACCCCTGACGGATTGCTGGCTGCCTCCTTTGTATTACCCCCACCGCTTTTTCGAGAACTAACATGAAACAGCGGAGGGGGTAATACAAAGGCAGCAGCCAGAGATCCGCCAGGGAGAGCGCCTCCCCTGACAAATCGCTGGCTGCCACATTTGCATTTCCCCCTCAACTGTTTCAAAGGTTGTTTCCTGTCAACCTTTAAAAAGTAGAGGGAAATGCAAACGCGGCAGCCAGCTCCATCAGGAGAGGCGCTCTCCCTGCTGGATTGCTGGCTGCCTCCTTTGTATTACCCCCACCACTGTTTTGAGAGCTAACACGAAACAGCGGAGTGGCTAATACAAAAGCAGCAGCCAGCGATCTGCCAAGGAGAGCGCCTCCCCTGATGAATCGCTGGCTGCCACCTTTACATTTCTCCCTCAGGTGGCATGGAAGGGGCGGCAGGCAGACCGTTCCCTCAGCCCGGGCTCTGTCTGCCTCGGTAAGGCAAGGCAGGGCCCTGGGCTGAGCTGTTTGGGGTGCGCGTCAGCCATTTTTTAATGTGTGCGCCTGCTGTCCTGCCACCTCCGTGCTCGCGTCCTCCTGCCTGATTGGCTGAGGGGTGGCGTGGTGCGGAGGACGCTGGGAAGTGTAGGTTTTTTGTTCGGGTTTGTGGGGCGTTGGCCCCACTCTCAGCTTCCAGACCCTTGCGGGAGTGATCTTCAGGAGGTAAGGTAAGTGTACACAGCGCATTACGGGATTGGCTGGAAGTGTGCAGACACGCATTCTGGACATGCACAGCCAAATCCCATTCTTGTGTGTGTGTGTGTGTGTGTGTGTGTGTGTGTGTGTGTGTGTGTGTGTGTGTAGATAGATAGATAGATAGATAGATAGATAGATAGATAGATATAGCTATAGATATATACATAGAGAGAGAGAGAGAGAGATTCACAGAATAATGCAGAACCCAGTCAGAATAGATTTATCACTGTATATTTAAGTAAAAAGGCACTAAACCAAATTAGACTGCTTTGTACATCACTAGAAGAATGTGAGGATTACTTGAAGCATAATGTAAAAGTCATTTGATTGGAACATTGTATTTGGATGCAAAAGATCATGTAGCCATGAGGTTTTCTGAGTAAGCTTAGACAAAATATTGCTTCTCAGCTGTTTCTCGATACTAAGAGTTGCTGCGAGATTTGTTTATTTCATTTGTACTTTGCTTCTGCAAGGCAGTTGACATTTTTGTTTAGTCTTGGGTATTTTATACAAAGATAAGAAAATACAAGTCTGATGTGGTTGTTGGAGAGTGATATGTATCTTTGAATGCTCTAAAGTGTGACATAATACATATGTCAATGCTTGTAGTATTATATTTATTATTGACTGTGTTGCTCCATATTCACTTTATAATGAATGGCTCTCATTTTTGACTTTATTTCATTTTGTTTCAGAAGTGATGCAACATTTGTACAGTGCATATAAACCAGACATGATATTCAATTCTCTTCCTTCTAAGCTGTTTTGCTCAGGAGGCTTTTGATTGCTGTATTTCTTAGGACAATTATAATGCTTCTTGTGTAGATGTTTTTGTAGCTGAAAGAAGCTTTATTTGATATACAATGCAGGAGTACCTTATCTGCAGTTACACTGTTATGCTACAGTATGATTTAGTAAAGGTATTAGATTCTAGCAAATAGGGTTGAGGTTGTTTTTTAAAGAAAATGTTATTTATAAGTTTTCATCTATTGAAAATTGTATTTGGAAATTACCGGAATTGTTATGCCTATTAGTTTTATCATAATAAGAAAGAGAAATGATCAATGCCCACTGATCATGTAGGCCATTAATTGAAAATGGAAACTTATTAAGTAGTACTAAAAATGTTGAGGAGTACTGCTTTATCTTGATGATAACAAAACAATATAAAATGTCCAGTGTGGCAGTAATTTGGTTTGGAATAATATTTTGACTTCCTTTGGCTTTGCATAATATTTCTGTGACACATATCCTGTGAGAGTGAAATCTATATTTGTTGCTGTTCAGTTGCACAGTATTCTAGAGCAACTCCAGCATGCAAAAACCAGACAGACAAGAAATACTAGCCTGACCTAAAGGAAGTTGTTTTGCATTGTTTGCCTCTAATTAAAATTAGAAAGGTTCTTTTCTGCCTCAGAGATCTTCTAGCCCTATTTGCAAGCTAAAAAGCACCATCTGTTGTTGTTGTTGTTGTTGTTGTTGTTGTTGTTGTTGTTGTTGTTGTTGTTGTTCTTCACCTTATTAATGAACAGCAACTTACCATTAAGACTTAATATGAGTTTGCCTATACAAGGGCATATCGGCAAATTTTTCATAGAGAAATCTCTCTTCTTCCCCCCTCCCCCCGCCTGAATCCTATTGCCAATCTACATTTGCATAGAGCAGGGAGAAGAGTCAGACTGTATAGTTATGGGCAATCTGCACAGCCCCAGGGCATCCCCAAAACAAGGGAACGGTAAACCACTTCTGTGTATTCTCTACCAAGAAAACATTGAAAAGGTTCACCAGAAGTCAGAATTGACTTGACAGAGTGCAATGATTATTAAACATAAACTGGCCCTTCTTTTCAAATTAAGGAGGAGATTCCTGAGGAAAATGGTTTCTCCAGCTATACATTGGATGTCATAATGGACAAAACTCTAGCTAAAGAATTTTGACCCAGCATTTGTACTATCTTTAGACAAATGAGCAAAATTGGGCTGAATTAGGGCATTGTGAACTGAACTTCTTAAATGATTCTTGTTCCTTCTACATAAGGCTTATGGTTCTTGGGGACTTTAATCTGCCTTTGTTGGGGATGGATTCTGAGGTAGCAAGGGAGTTCATGGCTTCCATGGTGGCTATGGGCCTGACTCAGGTAATTTGGGGTCCAACCAGGGCAGTGGCCACACACCAGATCTAATCTTGTTGAAGCGGTGACAGAGTGACCTGAGTTTACAGGATTTAGCCATTTCTCCTGTGCCATGGTCAGATCACTTCCTGGTGACTCTAGACTTCGTGGGGGTGATGTTTCACCATAGGGAGGCAGGACCTATTAAATTGGCCCGCCCCAGGCAATTAATGGATCCAGATGGTTTCCAGAGGGAGCTAGGGTTTTCCCCCCTGGATCAGTTACACAGTTCGTCCGAGGCACTTGTTGACTTGTGGAACAGGAAAACGACAGTGGCCTTGGACAAAAATCATGCCAGTATGGCCTCTCCGAACCCGTGGGGCTAGATCATCCCCGTGGTTCACGGAAAAACTACAGGAGCTCAAACAGGCTAAGAGATGCCGAGAGCGCCGCTGGGGGAAGACTCGAAGTGAGTCTGACTGGACACTAGTTACAGCCGCTATTAGGGCCTACCTAGTGGCGATAGAGGTGGTGAAATGTCAATATTTCACCACCTTTATTGCATCCGCGGATAACCGCCCAGCTGCCCTGTTCCAGGTCACCAGGTCTCTCCTCGGAAGACCGGGGCCTGTGTCCGGCTGGCAGGGTTCAGTTGAGGGTTTCGCTGATTACCTGATGGATAAAATCGCTTGGATTCGCTCAGGACTGAACTCCGGCGTGGACAGGGAGAGTCAGGAGGTGTCTGGATCACAGCCTTGTCGTGTTATCTGGGAACGGTTTGATTCAGTTGTCTCAGATGATGTGGACAGGCTCCTTGTAGCTGTTCGCGCCACTACCTGTCCCCTGTATCCCTGTCCTGTCGGGCTGGTGAAACCCTCTAAGGCAGTGATGGGTGGCTGGGTCGGGGCTATAATTAATTCATCGTTAAGGGAGGGGGTATTCCCAGCATCATTAAAACATGCTTTGGTGCGCCCCCTCCTAAAAAAAGCCCTCTCTCAACCCAGCAATTCCAGCTAATTATAGACTGGTCTCCAACCTTCCCTTTTTGGGGAAGGTATTGGAGAAGGTGGTGGTGCGGCAGTTCCAGGGGGTCCTGGAGGAAATGGATTATCTGGACCCCTTTCAGTCAGGGTTCAGGCCCGGACATGGTACCGAGACGGCATTGGTCGCGCTGATGGATGATCTCTTGTGGAAGCAGGATGGAGGGCATATATCCGTCCTTGCATTCCTCTCAGTGGCCTTTATACCGTTGGCCACGGTATCCTTCTGGAACAGCTCAAGGGATTAGGGATCCAGGGCACTGTGTGGTCCTGGTTTTCCTCTTTCCTGAAGGGCAGTACCCAGTCGGTGTGGTTGGAGAGTGGGACATCCAGCCCTAGGTTGCTTCAATATGGTGTGCCTCAGGGCTCGGTACTGTCCCCTCTCCTATTTAATATCTACATGAAGCCGCTGGGTGAGATCATCCGTTCCCAAGTGGCGCAGTATCATCAGTACACGGATGAAACCCAGGTGTATATCTCGGCCTGTGGTGATCCCAGTGATGCTGTCAAAGTCCTGTGCAAGTGTCTGGTGGCTGTTGGGGTCTGGATGAGAGGCAATGAATTACAACTGAACCCTGACAAGACTGAGTGGCTATGGATTAGGGGCCCAGGGTTATCTTGAGAATTACCATCAGTGGATTTAGATGGGGCGAATCTGCCCCAGACAGATCCTGTGCGCAACTTGGGGGTCCTCCTGGATTCCTGCAGCTTGAGGATCAGGTGACGGCTGTGGCCAGGAGGGCTTTTGCCCAACTTCAGGTGATCCGCCAGTTGCGCCCGCTCCTAGATCAGGACTCCTTGCTCATGGTCATCCATGCTCTGGTCACCTCTAGACTAGATTGCTGTAATGCACTCTACATGGGACTGCCCTTGACGGCCATCCGGAGGCTGCAGTTGGTCCAGAATGCGGCTGCTCAGGTGGTGTTGGGGTGCGGGCATTATGCTCACACCTCACCACTGCTTCGGGAGTTGCACTGGTTACCAATTTGCCTCTGAGTGCAATTCAAGGTGCTGGTCATTACCTTTAAAGCCCTACATGGTGGGCCAGGATACCTAAGAGACTGCATCGTCCCAAGAATTTCCGCTCGTCCAACCAGAGCGGACCGGAGGGGCTCTCTACTTGTTCTATCTGCGAGAGAGGCTCGCCTCTCTAGCACAAGAAGGAGGGCCTTCTCTCTGTCCGCTCCAGCCCTCTGGAACCTCCTGCCAGTGGAACTGAGGTTGCAGTCGGAATTGCTTCCCTTCAGGAGAGATCTCAACACCTGGCTGGCAGGGCAGGTGTGGGGTATTGATGGTGGAGTGACCCCCCGTCTGCTGGTTAGTTTAGCCTATATCAACCAATCAATTACAGTGGAACTCCCTCTCTCTTTTATTAGATGTGGGTGGGTTTTTTTAAAATGGGGATTTTACTGGGCTATCTGTTTTTTAGGGATTTTAGCTGTCGGGGTGGGGGGTTATTTTGTAAGCCGCCCAGAGTCCTTGTGAATGGGGCGACTATAAAAATATGAATTATAAATAACTAAGTCTGAACCTCCTGTTTAATATTGTCCAGGTTAGATTGTCTAGAATATTTTAGACCACACAACAACTAGTGCTGCTTAAGCGCTGTGCAATGTAGGCCACAACTACTGTAAAGTAGCTGTTCCTGTTAGTAATTTGCTTAATTTGTTAGAAAATTATTATCTGTATTATCTATATTACAGTAATACCTCATACAAAGTCCGCTTTGTACAACATCGAAATCATACAACATCGCCTAATTCCTTGGAAAATGTTGCCTCATACAAAGTTGCTGCGATTTTGTATGAGGCATTGGGGTTTCCCCCAGGTTGCATTGTGCCTGGGCAGTATAAAAGGCAGGACACATGCGTGCATTGCTCTTGTGAGTTTTGCACGAGGCGAAGAGTGTTTAGGAGTGGTTTTGAGTGCGGTTTTGGATTTTTTGGATTTTTTCGTCATTATTTTTAGAAGCATTCCTGGGATTTTTGCAGCATTCTTCAGGTTCTTGGACAATCAGGGTTATTTGACATGTTTTTGTAATGTATTTAACCTTTAGACAATGATTTCTTAAAGTTCTGTCAGTTTCCTGTCTGTTTCCTTGACTTTGCCCTGAAGTATGTGCTGTTACAGTACAATGTATCTCTATGGAAACGACGTTGTACGAGGCATCACTGCAAGGATTTGAACGTTGCATGAGGCATCGCGGCTAGGATTTTGCATGCCTCATACAAAGTCCAAATCTGTATAAAGTCCAAACTTGTGGAACCAAGTCTGGACGTTGTATGAGGTATCACTGTATACTTCATCCTTTTTGTTTCCACTCCCAATCTCAATAGTTAGGTTATTAATTCAAAACCTGTTGAGGTTTTTTTTTGGGGGGGGGGGATTAATGCTGCAGAGACTTGGGAAGGGGATGGATATGTAGAATTTTGTTTGCCATGTCTTATATCCTACTACAACTGATAACAAATATGTTGTTCGCTTTATGGTCCTTCCAAGTGAAACCCAAAATCCATTCACTTTGTTAGGTAATGTGATTCCTTCCCTGTCAACTGATAACACATTTTGGAATGGACTATTACGTTTATAAATTTCTCATTTTATGAAATGACTATTCTGGTATACTTATAGGAAAATACCAAATTCTTCTCACTTTTGTAATACAGTGATACCTCATACAACGTCCAAACTTTTTTCAAGGAATTAGGCGATGTTGTATGAATCCGATGTTGTACGAAACGGACTTTGTATGAGGTATTACTGTATAGCCTAATTTTATAAGATCTGTTTCTCATTTCTCAACATCTTATTAAATATATAAGCTTAAATGTGTGAAATCTTTCAGGATCTTTTAATCCATTCTTTCACATGTAGACATTCACTGTATTTCTATTTATTATCTATTTAAATTACTGCAGTTTGTAATTCATCAGCTTTTACTGTTATTAAACAGCCAACATATCAGTGCCAAATACTATGGATTAATATACAGGCACAAGCTGAACGATATCATTAATCAACAATAATATTTAATTGAAAGTAATTGAAAGCTTCCTCCCATACAGTACATCTTTTAGATTCCAAGTCCCCTTTTGCCCTGTAGAAGTCTTTGGGAGCCTCAGTTCAGGGACAAAGCCTTTCATAGCCAAAAAATCACCACCAATTAGTGATGGTGGTCCTGATGTCAGCGATGCAATCAAGTGTTGATTTTTTTATATATTGACGGAACACCACCACCTGATCCTGAAGCTCTCAAAGTGTTCCCCAGGGCAAAAGAAAGCCCTAAGGAACCTTGTAACCTAGAATTTATGACACTGGATGAAGACAGCATTTAGCTTGCTCAGAGCAATATTGCCCAAGAGAATTTGGAACATGATCTATTTTGTCATTGTTAAGCCTGGTTCAGAATGGTACATTTGATGCCTACCATCAAAATTTTCCTATGTGAGAGGGAAAGAGTGCATTATAGACAGTTTGATCAAAGTAGAAAATACATACTCAAAAATATATGCGATGTTTCTGGGTTTGGAATGGAAAGAAGTCTTTTACATTTGTATAGTTGCTGTTGCAGTCACAGCACCCATGTGCTGGCTGATGAGCTCAGATTTGTTGCACAGATGGCTCTGCCAATACAGTTGTTGTGATAGCTGAGATCACCCAGCATAATAGCCAAAAAGAAAGCAGAGAAGGAGCTGAATTGCACCACATCCAAACTCTTCTCATAGCACATCCATAGCAATCATTCTAGCCCAGACTTTAGCCAGGGCAGACTTAACATATAAAAAGCAAGAAAGGAAGTATATGGCATTATTACAGAACAGATAAACAAGAACTGAAATTTATGCAAAAATTGAAATGAGCCATATTTTTTTCAGAGACTGCAGGTAGAGAGGAACGTGTATTGGAAATGATCTATGCATGTATAATGTAATATATATTCTACACAGATAATATAACATTTCAAAATCCAGAATCACACAGTTCCTTTATTAATGTCACAAAACAGTTTGTGATCTGTTTGTGTTCTGTAGCACACTTTATGAGATAATAAAATCAACAAAGTATTTTACCAAACAAAGGATTCCAGAGAGCTTGAAAGCTTGGACATTATTTTGTGATCATGAATTGAGCTTAAAATGTATTGTCTTAATGGGGATTTTGGAATTCCTCTAATTGACAGCAACTTTGTTTTGGAGTTGAAGAATGCTCAGTTTAGCTTGTCAGTAGTGAAATCTTTTAGTGGAATAATTTTTTATGCTTAAGTGAAAGTAGGCCTCTATTCTCTGATGGCTATCTCCAACTAATAGATAGGATGGTTTACACTATTATTCCTACTCCATCAACATTTATAGAGCTGGATCAGCACACTGGTTTATCAGGGAGCTGAAGGCAATGAAACAGAAGCCTAAACAGTGCAACATAATTAGGGGACAATTCTGGATGAAACAGGCTTCAAGCTATCTGTAATCCATATGAAAAGGTACCCTGTAGTGGCAAAGCAAGCTAAGACACTGTCAGAGTCCAGGGTGTGGGCTGATGAAATGTAACACAAGCACTAGGACCCAAGGCAACCAGGCAACAAGCTAAACGGTAACTGTATTGCATTCTAGAATCCAGGTCTAAAATCAAAGGGATACAGGGTTAGTCCACATGACAGAGTGATGTCCAAGGAAGCTGGGAGTCAGGTGACCAAGAAAGCAGGCAAAACAGAGTACCTTCAAGGGCTGGAGGAGGGCAAGCACAGTGTTCAAGGAGCAAGGATCCAGGCAAGGCACAACAAAAGTCTACAGGAACTGGGAAGTCCTTGGAATCAGGAACCCGGAGCAAGGTAGAGATCTTCAAAGGCCAGGGCCAGGACCAGAGCAAGATATCTTCAAAGGCAAGAACCAGGAGCAAGGCAAGAAATTGAGGAGTTAACCAACAACAAATCCAATGACATCCATTGCTGCTGCAGCTTCTGGAGAAGAGGCAGTTCTTATATAGCCCAGCCTCCCAGGGTGTCAAGGTGAAACACATTATGGTCCAGAACCTTCCCCAGGTCTCTCAGGTGGGGCTTTTCATGCTGGGGGTCAAATCCTGTGAGCATCAAAGCTACCTCTGGTGAACTCATCATTCAAATAACAGAGCCAATTGGCCCAGTCTGGGTGGAGTTACAATTCTCTGACAGATCAGGTTCAGGATCTGGGTATTATTCTGGACCCAGCTTTGACTATAGAGAAGTAAATATCTCCAGTGGCCTGGTCTGCCATTCATAGATAGGAAGTCCCTAACAATGCTTGCTCACGCCTCGGTAATATTTGGAATAGATTTGCTGCAAAGCTCTTTATATGGGGCTACCTATGGAAGCTGCAGCAAGTGCAGATTGTGGTGGCTTGGTTAGTGTTGAGGGTTTGAGGTTTGACTGTATTATCTTAAGCCTGATCTGCCTGCATTGCCTTCCTTTAGCATTCTGTGCCTGATTTACAGTAGGTAAAGGTAAGGTAAAGGTCACCCTTGCTCGAAAGCCAGTCATAGCCAACTCTAGGGTTCAGTGCTCATCTCTGTTTCATAGCTGAAGAGCCAATGCTGTCTGCTTTTACAGACATTTCCATGGTCATGAGGCAGGCATGAGTAGACACCGGAGCGCATGGAAGGGTATTAGTAATAACATAAAAGACCCTTTGCTTGGGACCTCATTACCTGACAGAGCATCAGCTTGAGCCACTCTATCCTCTTTGGTGTCAACCTTGACTCCTTGTGAGGATCGAACTCGCAATGTTATGGCTGCAGTGCAGCAGTTTAACCACTGCATCAACAGGGCTCCTAATGTGCTAGTTCACCTGGACATTTTGTCAGCATTCAATGCCATTTACCTTGATATCCTATTGGACCACCTGGCTAGATTGGGTATTGGGGGCACTCTTTGGAACACTGCATTATGGTGGTTCTGATTCTTCCTGTCAAGACTCACTGAAAAGGTTTTGGGAGCACTGTTAGAAACCATGGCGTTTGGCATGTGAGTTCCTATGTGGGCTGTGCTGAGATGCTGTGGTTGCACTGAGAGTTTTGCATATCTTGTCCAGGCGCTTCATGATGGCATGTCTGGGAGAATTTTCCATCAAAACAGAATATCAGATGCCTTCCCAATCACCCACAAATTGAAGCGGGGTTGTGTATTTGGTCCAACCCTTTTTGCTCTTTACTTGGCTGCCATGAAGTACGAAAGATCTAATAGCAACACAGGCATAGAGATTAAATACCGCTTTGATGGAGGACTCTTTAATTTGGCTAGACCACACTCCCGAAGACTAACCAGTGTTAACAGGATAACGGAAATGCAATATGCCAATGATATTGCATCACCTGTTCTCACACCTGAGGAGCTGCAACAGTCAGTCAAGTCAGTCAACTGTTTCAAGAAGGCATGTGATCATTTTGGCATTACTATAAATGTTCAGAAAACCAAGGTGCTTGGACAACCTGCCCTTCCAGGACAGCCCTTCCAGAGTTCAGTATTACCATCTCAAATTCGATGCTGAAAAAGGTAGACCATTTTTCTTACCTTAGTAGCATCCTGTCTAAAAACTGCACCTGCAAACAGGATGTGATGAAGAGAATCAGTGCTGCCCATTCTGCCTTTGGTCATCTATTACACCGGGTCTTCATGAACAAAGATTTAACAGTTCATATAAAGCTCATGGTATACCAAGCTGTTGTTATATCAACGTTATTTTATAGCTGTGAAACATAGACCCTCTATCACCAAGACATCAAAAAGCTTGAGCGCTTGCTTTCACCAACAGAAGCTAACATCCATCTTGAATATCAAGTGGGATTACTATGTCACCAACATCATAGTTCTCGAGATGACACTTGTAAATAGCATTGAAGCTTCCATCATAGGCCATCGTATTAGATGGCAATGGCATGTTCGCTATAAGGACGGTTCCAGGTTTCCTTGTCAAATTATTTATGGGGAACTTAGCTCCAGTACAAGACCTTATGGAGCTCCTTTGAAGTGTTATAAGGACCAACTGAAACAAACCATGAAGACACCAGGTATAAACCCACAAACCTGGGAGGCAGCAGCTGCAGTTCACCCACTTTGGTGCATTACCATCTCTGCTGCTACCGATCACTTCGAAGGAGAACACCGCAGACATGAAGAGGCTAAGCAACAAGCACGGAAGCTTCGTCAAACTCAACCATGCCCTCCACCATCTATTCAATGTAATGTGTGTGGCCACACGTTTCATGCCAGGATCAGCTTATTCAGTCACCAGGGACACATCCATCAACAGAGAAAATGACTTCCAGGGAAAATGCATACTCAGATACAAGTAGCAGCCAACAAAGATGATCCCATGTACAGTATTGTTTTATACAGAAGAGATCATTTAAAGTTCTGGAGCGAGTTTCCAGTAGTCATGCTGATGGCAACCAATTCTACTGCTCTTTGTCACCAAACACTGAGGAAACAGTTAGGACCTTTGAATACTGCCTGAGCTTCATAAAGGGCTGGGTAGGATGAACAAGCTGAAACTAGATCATGAGAAGCAGAAGTGCTGCTGGTTAGAAAGAAGCCAGATTTGAAAATTGATATTCCACAACTTCTAAAAGGAGTTGTGCCCCTCTGATTGTCCGAGTTTGTATTCTGAGAGTACGTCTTGATTTTGTACTGTCCCTGTATTCCCAGGTGGCTACAGAGATGAGGAGAATCTTTGAAAAATTCCATTTAATATGTAAGCAGTCAGTCTGATTAGCAACACAATCCATACCTCACTTTCATCACCACCACCACATTGCACCTTAAATACTGCAATATACAATTTATCTTTAAAGTCCTAAATAGTTTGCAGACGACACCACCTTAATGGCAGAAAGTGAGGAAGACCTAAAGAATCTCTTGATCGGATTGAAGGAGGAGAGTGCAAAAGCTGGCTTGAGACTCAATATCAAGAAAACCAAGATAATGGCAACAGGCCCGATCAGTTCCTGGAGAATAGATGGGGAAGAAGTAGAAGCAGTGACAGATTTTACATTCTTAGGATCTAAGATCACTGCAGATGGAGATTGCAGCCATGAAATAAAAAGGCGACTGATTCTTGGGAGACAAGCCATGAAAAACCTGGGGAACATGGTGAAAAGCAGAGACATCACCTTGAAAACAAAAATTAGAATAGTCAAAGCAATGGTATTCCCAGTGGTAATGTACGGATGTGAGAGCTGGACAATTAGGAAAGCTGAACGCAGAAGAATAGATGCCTTTGAAATGTGGTGCTGGAGGAGAGTTTTGAGGGTACCCTGGACAGCGAGGAGAACAAATAGGTCAATCTTAGAAGAAATCAACACTGACTGCTCATTGGAAGGTCAAATAGTAAAGATGAGGCTAAAGTACTTTGGGCATCAAATGAGAAGGGAGGATTCACTTGAGAAGGCCGTGATGTTGGGAAAGGTGGAGGGCAAAAGAAGAAGGGGGAGGCCAAGGATGAGATGGATAGATGGTATTGTAGACACAATGGGCACAGAACTGGGAGGACTGAGGGGGATGGTGGAGGACAGAGGTGCCTGGAGAACGATGGTCCATAGGGTCGCAAAGGGTCGGAATCGACTGTGCGACTGAACAACAAAAAAAACTGTCTGGGGGACTACCTGCCTTGTTATGAGTTTCTCTATATGTTAACATCTTGAGGGGCATTTTTGGGAATACCAATAATTGCAGAGACTTGATTAGTAAGAACACAGGAAAAGGATTTCTCGTGCATTGCTCCCAAATTGTGGAATACACTGTCTTCATAGTTGCTAGCATCTGCTTTGAAGCTTAGTATAAACGCATAATTTAAACTGATATATAATATTTAATCTATTGTGTTGTTTCTAATTGTACACTTGATTGATTATAATAGTTTGTATGTTCAGACTGGTTTTGATTTTTATGATTAAATTTGTTTTTATTGTTTTACAATGATTGTAAGCTACCTTGAGGGCTTCTTTGTAGTGGAAAGGTTTGATATACAGTAAATCTAAGTGGTAACAAGAGCAACAAGAGCAATAGCAACAACAACAATATAGTTGGCAGCCTGTCTTTCAATGAAATCCAAGACCTGTATCACCAAGACCTGGGTGGGTGCAGATAGAGAGGTTGCTCTCTCTCAGATATGGCCAGTTGGATATTTCATCCAACATCAAGGCAGATTGGAGGGTGGAGAAGTTGTGTCAAAGATTCCCTCAAGTCAGTAAGATCTCTGCTCTCTTGAGTTCAGATCTAGAGGTCTCCACCTGTCTGTGGGCCACAGGGTTAGAATTATGATAACACCGATTTTCCTCCCTATGACCCAGCACTGTCCCTACCAGAGCTGACCGATTTCATCTCAGCAGTGTTTGAGGTTTCCTAGGTTGTTGGGGTTTATTTTGTTTTTTTTTGTTTGTTTGTTTTTTTGCTTTGGGGGGGCTTTAACATCTACACAGAAATGGTTCTGCCTGGAACATCTTCAGTGTTCTTGCACTCTATGACATCCTTGGACCTATCCCAACATGTGATTGGCCCTACACATGTTGCAAGCTACAGTGACCTGTTTTTCTTGATAGGTCATTGAGAAAGTTATCCTAGGGCTTCAGATGTAATGCCTTTTGTCTTGTTGAATCACTACCTACAGAAATTTGGCATAATTCTGGTGGTTCTCCTCCACAGAGAGTCTGGACTTATTTGAATAGTCCACCTTAAAATGTTACTGGACGCAGATGAATTTCAGGATGCCTTGGGAGGGTTTCTGGCAGACCTGATTGGCACTTCTGTTAATGCCTGGATTGCCAAATCTTAACCTATAAATCCAGACGTTAACTGTTGGACTCCGGCATACGTTTCCGCACCCATCCACACTATCCCATACCAAGCCTCCTGCACTCGCCCAAACCTGGCCTGCAGAGCGCCGCATGGTTGCCGGAGCCGGCAGTGGGGCAACAGCCCCACACACACAAACATTGGGAAACAATTTCAATTCCCAACGTCCTCTGCACCGCGCCGCAGCCAATCAGGCTGACAGGCACGAGCAACAAGAACATTGGGAAACGTGGCGCGCCCAATTGAAATCGAGCTGCAGGGGGAAAAAGCCACACGAACGCAAACAAAACAAACAAAACTCCAAGTCCCAGCGTCCTATGCGCCGTGTGCACTTCAGGCTGAAGGGTGTGAGTGTGCAGAACGCTGAAAAAGCCGGGGCGCAAAAAATAAAATGAAAAAACGCTAGCCTCCTGCAATGGGAATGCAAGTCCGCTGCAGGCTGACGCAGCCCCTCACGGCCTCACAAACAAACACCCACAAAAAACCACGGCGAGACACCCGCCAGCCTTCTTTCCCGGAGCAATGGGGAGAAGAGGGACTCCCTCTATTCCACGCTACCCCGCCGAAGACACGGCGAGACCACCGCTGGCCTCAAGGTAATTTGAGCTGGGGGAAAAACCAGCAACAAGCAGCAGTTCGTCAGGGGAAGCACACTCCCTGGCGAATGACTGGCTGCTGCCTTTGTACTACCGACACCACTGTTTCGAGAACTAGCACAAAACAGCGGTGGAGGTAATACAAAAGCAGCAGCCAGCAATCCGCAAGGAAGAGCTCCACCGCATATGGGTCGCTGCCTGCCATAGGTAAGCCAGGAGAAAAAGGAGACAGAGAGGAGAGAACCATCGTCAGGCAGATAGCTCTTCTCTGCCTCCTTTTCACCCAACCTACCTAACAAACCTTATCGGATGAAGAGTGAGCTGACTGCCAGCTCCTGCTTTTCCCCATTGCTGCATCGAAACCAAATTTTGAAGCAGCAGTGTGGAAAAGAGGAACTGACAGACAGGCCGTTCTTCACACAAAAAAACACAACAACAAAACCAAACATTTACCCAAAACGCCAACCACCAAAATTAATAAAACACAAATAAAGAAATAAACACATTAACCAACAAAACTATAAACAAGAAAATCCACAATAAAACACAGAAAATACCATAAAAGCACAGAAAAAACACCTAACTACAACATGAAAATACTTAACTCAAACAACAAGAATACCACAAATTAAACAAATAAACAGGAAAGCAATCAGAAAAATAAAAAAACAACCAGAAATAAACAAAACAATTAAACACATCTAAAACCCCAAAAGACCACAAAAGAACAAACAGAAACACCTCCCAACCCAACACCACAAAAACAAAACAGAGAACTCACCAACACGGCCTCCCTCCATGAGTCCGGAACAGAACTGAAGAAACAAAAACTACTGACCGGAAGAAGCCCCACCTAGAGGCCAGGAGAGAAAAAACAAGTCAAACCAAAAAAGAGTCCAACACTATTACTAACAGCTCCACCTGCAGGCCAGAAGATTAAAAACAAGTCAAAAAAATGCAAAGCACCCCTCTTGCTAACAGCCCCACCTAGAGGCCACAAGAGTAAAAACTAGTCAAAAATAAGAAATAAATCAAAATCACAAATAAATCTAATAAAATAGATCATTAAAAGTCACAAACAACAAATAAAAAACACCACCACCCAAACCACCCCTAACCAAAAAAAAAACATAAAAATTGCCCGGCAATGCCGGGCAAAACTATGCTAGTGGTATGTAAAGGTAGTCCAGGTAGCTGACACAGTCACTCCCAAATAATCTCTCTAGTGCAGAATCTGACCCTATCCATGGTTCAGATATGAGCTTTGGATGATGAAGCAGAGGAGGAGAAGGCTAGAGAGCTTTTAAAGACAAGCTCCTTCAGATGAAAATTCGGCAGCAGTGAAGAAATTGTTCTGAAGATACATTAACAGAATATGAACTGTGAAGAAGAATGTCATGTTAAATTAATCAGCAGGCACAGGTTTATTGGGTTGTCTATGGCCTCACTGAAACCGGACAAAGGAATGAGACTGAATTTTCTAATTCAGCATTATACAATTGGATTTTGCAGCCCATTTTAAGTCTAAGATCAAAACCATCCAAGAGAATCTTGATTCCATTATTGGTTCAGTAGATTAATTTGTGTCTGATTTTTACCTAGTCCACGCTATTGTGTTCTCTAAATTTTCTGCATATATCTCAATGTCAATAAAGTTGCTAAATATGAAAAATGTGTATGGGGGAATGTTGTGTATTCAGGCAGAATTGCAAGTTGCTCAAGCAACACCTTGCAAAGACAAAATGGCGATTTCCCGCCATCAGAATTAGGAGCTAGATTTGGCACGCAATCTCCCCTTCAGGGCGCGCCCATTATGATAATTAGAGTTCTGTGATTGGTTACAACTTTGGATCCTGTTCCTTATTGGTTAATATTCGTATAGCATGTAATGATTGGTTACTTATGATTGCCCGGCGGGTTACTACATTGTAGCAATGGAGTCACCGCCAGGGAGACACTATATAAGCCCCACGGGTAAACAAGTGTGGGGCCGGGCCGGATCTGTGCTTTCCCATTACCACGACAGGTTAAGCCACGGAGGGCTAACCTGGGGTCTTCTCTATACGCACATCCACAGGGTGTAGCTCATGGCATCACCTACTACAATGGAATTCAGAGAGACCGATTACATGGGACTTGTGTAGCCGTCTTATGTCCGGATAGCCTCGTAAGAGTAACCAGAAGGACTTTACAATAAACCCTTGTTGTTGTTCTGTCCATCGTTGCCTGGACTATTCTTTCTAAGGGCAGGACACAACAGGGAATTATATCCATCAAATAGTTTTCTTGAGTCAGTCACCTTGATTTTCCTTGGTGTACTCTGGACCTAAAAGAGAACAGACCATCTCAGATTTTAAAAAATAGTTTAGTGGATCATGACAACAATCATGTTGACTTACCAGCTTGCCAAAAAACCTATGCTTTCCATACCCCTCCACTAGAGTAGCAACTACCTCATTTGCATTTTTAAGAGGGTTTTTTTTTTACATGACTTTTGTAAATCTCTGACCTGGTCTCAGCCATCCATTTTAATGGAACTGCTGTCTAGGTCCCAGTTCTTGGACGCCCAGATACCTTGGAAGAATATTTCTCTCTGCAGTGCTCTAGTGAATGCATGTGTCTGCTCATCTATCTCTAAGACATTTTTGTAGGAGAGCACTCTATCTAGTCTTCACCCATACATATGGGTGTAGAGAAAACAACAACGGAGAAAATTAAGTTGTTTGTAATATTTGCTGTTTGAGTGGTCATCTGTCCCTCCTCCCATTTGGCATTTCCTGCCAATTAAAGTCTGCTGTTGTGTTATCCAGATTTTTTTAAAAACTGAGGGGCTAGATCAGTGTTTCCCAAACTTTAGTTTTTGGACTTCAATTCCCAGAAGCCTAAGTCAGTTCCCCAAAGCACTTATCAGCCAATATGCTGACTTAGTCTTCTGAGAATTGAAGTCCCCCTGTAGAATGTGGGCCCCACGTTGGAACTACTGGTATCCAAATAGCAGCAACTGACCACAGTTTTAGTCCAAGGTGAACATGTATTAGTTGGCAAATAGCTGCTTTGGCTCATACAAAGAGCCTTACTATCCTGCATGTTTTTTCTCTTTGAGTACTAAGCTTTATAGCAAGTTTGAAACTGTGCCAGTCCTCTGCATTTCAAACCAGTTTGCCATTCAACATCAATAATATTTCATGAAAAAATGTCACAGCGTTCTTGGATTCACTGAACTAACTTCATGGTCATGGGAGTTCAGCAAACATTACAATAAATAAATAAATAATAACAATCCCATGAAAATGTAATATATTCATATTTCCAAGATGCATTAGCAGAACCACATGCAATAATATAATACAGCACAGCAAGTCAAATAACAGTATCAAATCCCAATTTACAGTTACAAAATATGGCACAATATTCAAAAACAAATCAACAGCAGTATAGTACACATTTAAACAAAATCAAATCCCAAGTTACAATTATAAATATCATGACACAATATACAGAAATATTTCAAAAGCAGTACAGTACATATTTCAGACAATATACATTTCAAAGTAAAGTAACGGGGGTGGGAACAGAATACTTTACAGGATCAACACTTGACAGGTGAGGCTCTTCTCCTCCAGCGGTACAGCCAAAGGAAGACGGGCCATCCCCAAACTCCCCACCAGCCCCAAACTCCCTTCAGCTGAATTCGTTCTCTATCGCCATGCCAGCCGCCCCACGGCTGGGGACAGTCTCTCCTTGCCCTCGCTCTCATCGAGGGCAAGCACCTGGCTTTTGAAGCTGGTGGCCGGCCGCCCCGCAGGTGATCCCAATGGGAGTGGCGGCGGCGGTACAGCTGCGCTCCCTCCCTCCGTGGCCGGACAGGCTGAGGGAGGAGTTCGCTGGTGGTGAGGCTGCTGCGGCTCCATGGCTTTTGAAGCTGGTGGCCGCCTGCCCTGCAGGTGGTCCCAATGGTGGGACCAATAATATAAACTGATAAAAAAATATGAATGCAAGTCACGTTTCAAAGTGGTTACTATCAACGTTCAAACACTTCTGATGACGGCAAACTACTGTTTGAGCAATGTTGGGAGTGATGGGGCCGGATGTCATGATCGTGGTTATTTTTTTGATGTTGAGTTTCAGGCCAGCTTTTGCACTCTCCTCTTTAACCCTCATCAAGAGATTCTTTAGGTCTCCTTCACTTTCTGCCATTAGAGTAGTGTCATCTGCATATCTCAGGTTGTTGATATTTCTTCCAGCAATCTTAATTCCAGCTTGTGCATCTTTCAGCCCTGCATTACGCATTATGTACCTTGCATATAAGTTAAATAAGCAGGGTGAAAATAGACAGCCTTGTCGTGCTCCTTTTCCTATTCTAAACCTACAAGTGCTATCCAGGGTATTTGCTCACTCCCCAGTGCCGCAAGTCCTTTGCTTTTCCAGTGCTGTTGGGATTTCCTGCTGGCATTACCACTGTTGAACGTTGAATCAGTATGCCCATTGCAGTTATTTCCTAATACCTAGGCACTGCTGGTTGTTGATGTACACTCTTTTTGTCTGACACAATCCTTGGGAAAGTATCAGAAGACACAGATAAATCCTTTTAAAATATTTTGCCTGCTTGTGTTTTTCTAAAGGGAAAAATAGCTATATTCATATTGATTGCTAAAGAGTTTCAGATACCTAGAAATTTTCAATTTTTAGTATTCTGAATTCAAAATCTGATCCTTTCCTGTTCAATTTCCTTGTTAAATTATATTGGACTGGATGTGTTGAATGACACCGACATGATTTTGTATTGCGCCTGCATAAATTTGGCTTAAACCTTTCATCAAGTGAATACTTTACATCAAAGCATGTTATTTCATGATATTTTTGTATTCTGTAATTATATACATTAATTAATTCCATAAAGTAAAATGATATTTCTTTTGTTGACATTAGCTAACGACACTATTGATTAAATTTTGTTGTTTAGCATAACAGGTTGCACTAGAGTAGGCCGATTGAATCAGCGGGGGTTTAGTAAACCAATTCCTCTCTATGTTCCATTAATTCTTACGTGCTTAGTCTAGTTGTTACTTTCTATAATAAAGTAAGGCTATGAATGTTACCATAGAATCATAGAATAACTGATTTGGAAGGGACCCAAGAAGCCATTGAGTCCAGTCCCCTGTTCAATGCAGAAGACACTGTAGTAACTCCCAATACAGATTTGTTATCATGTATTTAGTTGTGAATTACTTTCAACACTAACATTATAAACAATTTCCCTTATTTTCCACTTTTCACCAGTTTGTCATTTAAACAGAAGATTCACTGAAGATACACCTAAATCAGTTTTATTGATTCACAATCATTTGTATTGCTATTCCAGATCAAAAGTGTTTGAACTCCATGAATAATGTTGATCCATTTATAAGATGTTTCTACCCATCTTCTTCTTAAAATTTTTCTTCCTTTATATCATTTCAAAGGAACTTTTAATGTATACATTACCGACTATTTTTACAAGACATTTCCCTTGCTCTCTAAATGGATAAACTCCTCGGAGAAAATGAATTGCAAATAAGTCATGTTGTTATATGAATAGAGATGGGCAAATATGTTATTGAAATGCTATGGGGGTTTAAAACCTTTCTCAAATCTCAGAAAATGTTTGCATCTGGGAATGGGCAAAGGTTATATCCAGTTCTTGTTGTGCTTTAAGCACATCACCATCCCTAAATTGACCTGTTTTTCCTTGAAACTGGGAGTCAGAAATCCCTTTTTCTCTTCTGTTTTTTCACTGCAGAAATTCCCAACATTCCCATTTTGTGGGCTCCAGAGAGGGGTAAGCAACATCTTCAATGCCAGCCAATCATTTCTAATCCAGTTCTTTGCTAGTATTATGGTTTGTTTTATTTTGAAATCATTTCTTAGAAACAATTTTAGACGTGTTCCCATGTTTTAATTTCCTTGTGGATACTCATTTTTAAGTTTGTTTATTGGAGGGGGCCCCTGGCCTTCCTCAGGCACTAGGGCTCTGCCTCATTTCCATTTGTGTGCTGTACTTTTGTGGGGTTTGATGGTACGCTTATGCTGACCTGTTGTTGTTACTAGAAGATATGGACATCCAGAATCAGGGGGTTTTCTACTTGCAAAATCCTTGCCTGTCTTTTAAAAAAAGTTTCATCCCATAGCACTGGCACTATTTTCAAGAGCTTCTCTTTCCTTCTTACCAGCATCTTTCTGATTATTCATGGGCATGGCCCTGTTTGAAACCTGCATTTTAAAAACGATATGGCATTCACTGCTTTCTTTTTGCTTTGCCTCTTTGCTAGCTGCCTGCATTACAATATACTGTTTCACTGCTTGATTGCCTGGAGTGGTATTCTTCACCAGCCTAGAACAGTCCATGGTACTGCCCAAGACTTCTTGCTGCCATTTGTATATGACTGTTAATGGGCAGTTACCTCTTGCTGAATTTCTTCCTTCTTTTGACTGGCTAACATTGCTGTCCTGCTGCTATATGCATCTGCTTGACTTCATAGAATTGGTGTCCTGATGCTTTGTTTGCCTGTTAATACTGGTCTACCAACTTGTTGCGTGTCAATCTTTCTTGCCTTTTTGCTTGGCCACTAGTTTACATCCAGCCTTACCTGAGAATCTATGAAATCTAATTGCTAAAGAGCATTGCAATTTTTGTGCAGTCCTGCCTATTTGCTTATTGTTTGCTATTTTTCTTTCACACACACTATTTTTCTTTTTTTAATTTGTTACTGCTTACTCTTCTAAATATGCAATTAAAATGTGAAGAAGTGAAAAAAACTCTCATCTGGCTCCATTATACCCTTATTCAGACTCATATAAGTGCATTCCTTTTCTATCAGCATACTGTTTGGCCCCTTAAGACAAAGTAAGAGAGTCTAGATTTCATGCATAGCCTTTTCTTCATATAATTAAGGTACAGTACTTGAAAGATTTATAAAGATAAGTAAGTAGGACACCTCATGCTTGTGAAGCGATTCAAATTTTACTTATTATGGTGCTTGTAATTTTTTGTTTTGTTTTGTATAATTAACCATTTGCCCTTATTTTATAGACAGTGAACAAACACTTGGAAATTAAAATTTGATTCTTATGTTTTGTTGAAGTTAGATTGTGGCCATAAATCACAGTAATTGCAGGGATGACTTGTTTAGACTGATTGTTTCTGAGCTTGACTTACTGTGTCTTCCTATTTAATTCCACAATCAAAAGCAACACTTCTGCTTGTAGTCCACTCATTCAGCCTTGCTTCCAGCTATTTCTAGTATTTTCTTTCACTGGGCATGATAACTAAATCAATCTTACTGATTCACAATCAACCATATATCTTTTCCAGATCAAGTATTAAAAAGTGTTTTACACTTTTATTGTACATGATGCAATATTTACCTTTCAGTTTTCCACAGTGAAAAGGTTGAGTTATTTTATTGATAATTCTATGGAATTAATCATTAATATTATTAGATATAAAGAACATTGTGCCAATTTCAGATGTTCAGGTATGACTCTTATATATATATTTGTGGGCCTGTATGGGCAGTCATTCAATAAAGGAAAAACGTTGCCTGTACTGTATATACATTTTCTTAGGGAAGTGTCATCCACATAAAGTTCCACTTGCATTGCCACACCTTTTGTGTGTGTGCAAAGCAGAAATGAATTTGAATGCATTGAAAAATGTTGATCCACTAACAAGGTCCTGCTACTTGGCTTACTGGTGTTCAGAGTTCATGTTCCTTTATAGCTACTCATCTAGGATTATTAAAATCTATTATTTTCTTCATTTGTACAAAGTAAAATGTAGCATAACAAGTATTCCTCATCTCACATTGTAGCTCAAACCAATATACAGTAAAGTCTGCTAAGATGGTACAGTTTGGTTCTCTGTAGTGAGGTTGATACTGATTATCTTTACATGATTTTAACTTACTTTTATTTGATTTATATTATGTTTCATTATTTCATCTCCCTTAAGAGCTTTTTGCAGCTAATAATACACTTGAAAATACAAAGTTAAGTCACAAATTGCAGATAAATAAATGTACAAGTGGCTATACCTGATAAAGTACAAATTAAAAAAGATGGAAACAAACAGCAAAAGACATGGGAAATGATTACTTACTCTCTGAAGATTTATGCTGATATGCAACCTTTCCACCCATGCCTGAAGGACATGAGTATGTTTCAGAAGGCAACAGAATCTCTAACATAAAGTTTCAGAATTTAAATATTTTAGGAATACCAGAATATTTACAGCTGCTTAATTTTTTAGGAATTCCAGAGGAAATCTGAAGGTGTTATATAATCTAAGGATAATTTAAAGTCTTCAGTTCCACTCACTGATACTGGGAAGTAGCCTCAAACTATATTGGCTAGAAATGACAAGCATTTGCAAGATTCATCATTTTCCTGTTCTAATTTCCCGATGGATCATTATCTGTAAGTTAGGTCACAGATATCACTAATTGCTAATTGAAGTCTAAACTGATATTTTCTTATTTTCATATCTATTAGAATGTCCCAGCAAATTTTCATAAGAAAAATTTGGTCAAGTATAATGGGTTTTCACTAAAATATTAAATGGCATATGCCATTATAGAGGGCTTTTTATAAACAATTCCAAATTCTCTTCTTGGGTTCTTCATATTTCAAACTACTGTACGTTGTTTTATTTTACATCTGGACATGTCATTTAAGATCATTTTTAAAAATCAGCTTCCTCACATAACTAAATCCCAAATAGAATTTTTTAGCTGCATTTTTTCAGAATCCCTTTCAGGAAGTTTCTTTCTGATATGAACCAGATTTTATTTTTTATAGGCTGGTATTTTTCTTGGCTTTACCATCAGAATGAAAGTGAGTGTAGTATATTGTGAATAGAGCAGAGATTCACAATCTACAGCCCGCAGGCTGGACCCAGGCTGTGGTGCCATTTCATGTGGGCCGCCACCTCATTCCTGCCGCTGCCACTGCAAGTGGCAAAATCACCAAAAATGTGCCAAAAATGTGTGAGAGCTCGTGAAAACACGTGAAATCTAGTGAGAATTCATGAAATCTCATGAGAACTCATGAAATCTCGCAAGAATACGCATGAGAACTCATGGAATCTCACAAGAATACACACGAGAACTCACGAAAATGCACAAGAATATTGCGGAACCATGTGACCGGCCTGCTCAGCTATCTGAGGTGGAGTTGTCCGGCCCGCAACCTGAAAACAATGAGAACCCTTGGAATAGAAAGACATACCTGTACTAGAATTTCAGATTTCGTTTGAGTCCTCACCTGGCCATGGAAAATCACACAAGGATGATGCTGGTAATACTGCTCCTAAAATCTCTCACATATCTTGAAACCCCTAGGGGGGTGTTGCTATAAGTCACAAGTGACTGGATAACAGATAAGAGCAATATATAACCAAAATGAAAGTAGAGTTTACTCAAATGTCAAGCAGAAATTTCATGTTTCACTTCTTTCATACACATTGGTTTTTTTTTCCTTTTAAGAACATAACATATCTCAGTCTGTTCTGGACTCCTGTGCTATTTTAGGTTTAGACATCCTTGGAACACTGAAAAGAGAGTTCCTTAAGGGAAACTTTCTTTTCTCCTTACTTCTGATTGTTCCATTCTCTTTGTAGTGTACTCAGCGTTTAAGTGTAAAATATTAAAATTAAAGCTGATTGTGATGGCCCCTGTTGCAACTTTGTCCCCAAAGTAAATCTAAAAATATAGGAAATTGATTGGTCTATCAACAAATGATAAAAAAAGTTTTCTGTAGAGTTGATAGCTATTTATTACTTATTGAAGACAAAAACATCTTCATATACTTTGTATTACAAAAAAGATATCTTGCAAAAATATACCATTCCTGAGAAATTAAGATTATTGCCCAACTACTGTGAGGATTAAAACTAAAGCCAGAGAAAGGAAGACTAAAGGCATTATGAATTATGTCATATTCCTTGTTACTTACATGTATAAGTATAGAAGTGGTTGCTGAGTAAGCATGGAGTTTTGTTTTTCCTCACTATCCTTCCTCCAAAAAAAAAAGGGGGGGAGGTGAGGCATTTATAATTTTCCTTTCCTTTTCATTTTGTAGTAGATAAAATTGAGAAATTGGAAGATTTATTTAGCGGCGCAATAGACAGTTGAAGATGTAAACTTACTTGAAAAGTTATTTATAAGGTACCAGTATAGGTCGCCCTTGCCTGAAAGCCAATCGTATCTGACTCTATGGTTCAGTGCTCATCTCTGTTTATAGCCAAAGAGCCAGTGCTGCCTGCGTTTGCAGACATTTCTGTGGACATGTGACAAGCATGCCTCAACACTTGAGTGCACAGAACGCTGTTTACCTTCCCACTGAAGTGGTCCCTATCTATCTACTTGCAATTTCTCACTTTCAAACTGCTAAGTTGGCAGGAACTGGGACAGAGACGGGAGCTCACGCCATCGTGCAGTACTCAGGAATCCAACTCCAACCTTCCAGTCAGCAAGTTCAGCATCTTAACCACTTGAGCCACCACAGTCCCTGAACACCAGTATAGCTGGCAATTAAAGACTCTGTCACAAAAAAAAAACCACCAATTAGTTACTTTTAAAATGTTTCTAACAAAATATCTCTGATTTTATCAAGCCAAGACTTCCAGTCTCCCTAGCAATTGGCTGCTTGAAAATCTCGTGATAGCATTGCATGTTAATTCTTATGATAATCATACTTTGAATTCTTTGTGCTGTGCACATTTTCTAGATAACATTTTGATTTTTTTTTCCAAAATTTTAAGCCAAGCTCACTTGAAGCTTTAGTTCTTGACTGTTTGGAGTCTTATTTTATCTTCAGTTATATTTTCAGTTGTGAATCAATAATGTTATGTGCTGAGATCCTTGCCATTTTTGTTACTGTCATTTCTAATATTTACCCAGAAGATAGGTGATCATTCCTGCAAAGCTATCATACTTTAAATAGTAAGCCTTTAAAGCTCATGTCAACTTCTTGTTTTCCACTAAGGTGTGAGAAAAAGGTAGGAAACAAACCTATTTAAAGCTAGAGTTGAACGTTGAGTATGAGCAATTTTTTGTTACCATTAACTCAAGAGTAACCTTTAATTTACTGGAGGAAAGTAGATGGTGCTAGGCTCTGTTTGTGAAAGTTAAGTCATGTTGAAGAGGGAGAATATTTTATTTATTTATTTATTTAATATATATTTTATACCGCTTTCCTCACCTATTGGTGTCCCAAAGCGGTTTACAGACAAACAATGATGGTAAATTACATAAAACTTGAATAAAAAGTGACATCTACTTTCCTCCATAGTACTCTATTCCTACGGCAGAAAGAAATATGTTTTTTCCAAGTAGAAAGTGGTGGCTGCACATGCCCTGGGTGAGCCATCAGGTCCCACCCTATAAGCACAAGGAAGTCCTGGGGAGGGTGAGTCTTTCTAGTCCTGAGCCAGTAGAGCTGTTCTGTGGCAGGTGGAAGAGGAAGAGTTGCTGGGCAAGGAACAGCGGTAGGAGACTGAGCTGGTGTGGGTAAAAGTGCAGGAGGGGCGAGGCAGAGGGAGGTCATCTATATCGGTGGAAGATGTAGGGGAGAGCTGGACACCCATCTTTTGTGCAGCTGCAAAGGTGAGATGAGAGGCAACAGAAATGTATCCACTTGTACCAGCACCCATCCCCACCCAGCTTTTGTGCTAGAAGAGCAAGCCGTGGCTGGTTTGCTGAAAGAGGCACTGGGGAAAGAGCTTCAAAAGCCTAGTTTACATCTCCTGTCTTTACTGACCCTCTCTTAAAGGAACACACTCATCCTTTCTGCTTCCCAGGACCCAGATTTGGGGGTTGGGGCAGCAGTGAAGGCAACATGAGGTCATGCTCCGCCCTCAAGAACCACGGGAACAGAGGCAGTTTGGGGAGGGGGTTGGCAAGCACCATAGTTGGTTTCACCATCTTTCCATTTCCAGTGTTTCATAGGCTATGCATAATTAATTATCACACTGTATGCTAGCTAAGTCTACTTATCAAGGTAATTTTTTTAAGTTAAAGAATGGCCTTGGATATTATTGAAGGACTTGTTGGGCTGAATGATCGTTGTTTATGGTATTCGTCTGCATTGTGAGCCATCTTTGAAGCCTTTTCAGAACTAACATCATCCTCAAAGTGTCATTTAGCTAAGGGCAAATTAAAAGGATCTTATTACATATATGAGGGTAAAGCTCTTTTTGAAGAGCTTAGAAAAGTATCTGATCTTTTGAAAGGGGCAGAAATTACATACATTCATGTGCATTATAAGATTATTTGTATAACTCCTGTGTACCACCCATATCTTTGTATTGTAAAAGTATGTGTGCATTGACATTTATAATAGTGACTGATAAACAGAATTATTTAAGCATTTATAAATATGTTTGTATTGATATTTATTTCCTGAAATATTTATTGTACATTTTTCTATTTACAGAATGCTACTATTCTGTAAATAGAATTGCTCGTTTCAGTAAGCAGTTCAAATGAAAAGCCTTTGTTTTTCCTGTTAAAGAGTGGGGTTTTGTCTAAGCTATCTAATAATTTATGCTGTTGGCAAACCTTTCCAGGGTTTTCTAGGTAGAGAATATTCAGAAGTGGTTTACAATTCCCTTTTTCTGGCAAACATCCTAGGACTGTGCAACTTGCCCATGATTACATAGGCTGACTCTTCTGCCATGAAGCACAGTGAGGAATCAAACTCCAGAAATGTAAACTATTGAGCTCTCCAGCCAGCCTAAGCAAGCTATGATGTCCTAAATCAGGGGTCCCCAAACTATTCATGCCATGGGCCCGACCATGCCCCCCCCCGACAGCTGAGCGGGCCGGTCATGACGCATTTATGGCAGCCGCGGGTGAATTTATGGCAGCATTTATGGCAGGCATGGGCGCATTTACGCAGGCACGGGCACATTTTATGGCTGTCATAAATGTGTCTGTTTCTGGTTCCAGTAGTAGTGAGGGTGGCGGCAGGCCACATGAAATGGTTCTGCGGGCTGGGGCTGTCCTGCAGGCTGTAGTTTGGTCATCCATGTCCTAAATCAAAAAGTCACACCGATGACAGCAGAAAGTGCAATAGAACTTTCCCCCTTGAACACAGCCCTCTGTGTCACCCTAAAACTAGTTCCAAAGGGTTTCTCATCCTGTAGAACAGATTTTGGAGTTGTTAAAGGCAAAAGTGACTGTGATCACTCCTTCTGGCTTTGCAGGTGCTAGGAGTTCTGTCAGGAAACGCCCTACAGTGAGGGAAGAATACATATTTTTTCATAGTGTAAAACAATTTTTTTAAAAAATGTCTAGGAGACACTTCTCCCAAATATCTTATTTTTCTAGGAATAGAAACATCTTTGTGAAGAAACTTGGCCAGTACTGCATTCACCTGCAGTAGAGTACAAAAACAGTTCTACAATGTGATAAATTGTTACTTGTCTCTCAGTAAGTAATGCCTGTATGCATTTTCTGTTCTGAAAGAAAAGATTTACTGGATTGCACACAGCTGTGAAAGGTGTAAAGAAATATACAGTATATTCTGTCATCGAAGACTAAACACTCATGGATGATTTGCATCTCCTAAAAGACTGGAAATATAATTTCCTTGCAGACTTAACTGTAAGAATATGACTGTATAATTTTATTCTTAATATTAGGCTGTAATTTTAGTGTTTATTTCAATTCTAATTCTGCAGAAATTGTAACTGCTGCACAGTGGCAACCTTTACTATTTCTAGACAGCTGAATGGCTCTGTAAAAAATTTGTAATCATACTCAATTTTTTGTGATCTTGAGTGGTTTTTAAGATTTGTTGAATTTTATGGAACTCCCTGCCAGAAGAAGTGGTGACAGCTGTCAGTCTTGACAGCTTTAAGAAAGGATTAGACAGGTTCATGGAGGACAAGGGTATCAATGGCTATAATTATGGATACTTAAGGACAACCTCGGGGTTGGAGAGATAGGCAGGATATCTCTCAATGCCATTTCCAGGGAATCCTAATCAGGTGAAGGCATCTCCTTGGGAATACCCTGAAGGAAATGGTGAGCCACTGTGTGAGACAGAATGCTGGACTGGATGGGCTGTGGCCTGTTCCAGCAAGGCTGTTCTTATGTTCTTGTGTTCTTATGTACATTGGTAGAATTTCAATGTAACTTTTATTAAAAGATTGTGATGCTGATGTTTGATTGATAAAGGCACTGGGACAGTATATGTGAATGGCTAAAATCTAGAAGACAAGCAAATCAATTTACTAATTTCTACTGTAGTGTTCGCAAATTGCATCGCATTTTATCTGTGTCTCTCAAGGTGTTTTCAATTTGGCAGTTTAACGTTTGATCTGGACATGAAAGAATAATAATAATAATAATAATAATAATAATAATAATAATAATAATAATAATAATAATAATAATAATAATAATAATAATAATAATAATAATAATAATAATATGGTTAGAACAAATCACATTCTGATCTAGATTTGGTGGAATGCTTTTTCAGACATGAAATACTATCTATGTACACATGTATAATAGGCTGTGGCCAGAACCTTGTTTGGTTTGCTTAGTATAAACCCAAAATTGCATAACTTACGTGTGCTGTTGTTTTGACTAAGTAGCAGACCTGGATGTGTTGTGGTCATGCACAGATGGCTGGAAAATTGCAAAACAAATTTGCATAATTTCACTAACTCATGTAATATTTCACAATAGGATCCTTGCTACTATGTAGTTAACAGTAAAGAAAAGTGGTGGGATTCTAAAAAGATTAAAGTCCATAAAACACACAAAAAGAGAGGCCTACAAAGATAAGCCTCCTCTCTGGAACCTAATAACTCGTATCCTGTGCTGTGTGTATGACTTTCCTTTGGTTAAGGGAGTCCACATCCCCAGTAATAAGAACTTCAAATCCTCAGATCATCATTAGTACATATCAGTGCCTTTTAAAGCAAACAAAACACAGTTGTGGATTTGGTCTGCAGCAGGTAATGAGGCTGGAGGATCAGGCTCTCAGCCTCCTAAAGTTCTGCCTTTAACAAAATATACAACTTTCTCGGGTAACATAGAGCAAAATTACATAGAAATATTATAATCCCTACATAAGCAAAGTACAATACTGTATTACATTTTAATTGGTACCTTAGGTTGAGACTAGGTAAAGGTAAAGGTCACCCTTGCTTGAAAGCCAGTCGTTTCTGGCTCTAGGGTTCAGTGCTCATCTCTGTTTACAGCCAAAGAGCCAGGGCTGTCTGCGTCTGCAGATGTTTCCCTGGACACGTGGCAGGCATGCCTCAATGCTGTTTACCTTCCCACCGAAGTAGTACCTATTTATCTACTTGCAATTTCTTGCTTTTGAACTGCTAGGTTCGCAGGAGCTGGGACAGAGACAGGAACTCATTCCGTCGTGCGGTACTCGGGTCTCAAACTGCTGACCTGCCGACCTTCTAGTCATCAAGTTCACCGAGGTTGAGACTAAACTGTGACTCTTACCTAGTAGTGGGAGGGGTTCTGATCACTGTTCAAATGATTTATGTCTTCCTTCTTTGATTGTAAATTCTGCCCTAAATGGTTATAGGTGTTATTTTTCAAAGCAGATAAAATAACAAAGATAGCCATGGATTGATTCATTTGTTTGCATTTTATTTTATTTATATGTTACCCCTTAAGTAAATATAGCCTACTTTGGGCAGTTTACAAAATTAAAAACTCAGGATCTGCACAGAGTCATGTAACAATACTGTACAACAAAACTAGGTTACTGTTTGACTCCTCACATACATCATTTTCCCAATAACAGTTACTAGGATTGTAGGATTTAGGTCTGATAACAATTTCAATTTCAATGAGTAATTTTTGAGTACCAAGGGTATATTTACACACAGTGCCTTTGTAGAAAGTAATCTGTTTATGCATGGCGCCGCGACCAGGTGGGGATACCGATAATGGACAAAGTTACAATGGTTTTTTTAGGAACAACATAGGCAAATGGTGGTGAACCTATGGCATGCATGTCAGAGGTGGCACACAAAGGCCTTTCTGTGGGCACATGTGCTGTCACAGGCAAGCCCAGCCTGGCTTGTGCCAATGGTAGTGCCACTTCAGCACCCACCCCTCTCCCTTTGCAATGGGGAGGTAAGAGGGAAGGCTGAAATCCTGCCCGGGAGGTGGCAGCGGAGACGAGGTGAGGTAACCACACACACACACACCCAACCCTCCTAGGAGGGGGGTGCATGTGCCTACGTAACATTGCCAGTGCATCTCACGTGCACATGCAACCATGTGGCTTCGCCGGAGGCACACCGGCAATGTCACATGGGTGCATGAGGACGTGCAGAGCCTGCCATACACCACCTCCTCTTCCATGGGCATTCAGTCTCTAAAAGTTTGAAGTGGTAGCCGTGCTAGTCTGTGCAAGCCTATCTGAGAGTAAATAAAACAAAACAGCAAAAAAATACAAAAAATATTGTGGCACCTTAAAGACTAACTCCTCGTCATCAGTGGCATAGGCTATCACAGGGTTTCTCAACCTACCATTTCATGTGGCCCGCGTTGCTGGCAGAAGTGGAATCAGAAGCAGATACGTTTATGGCAATGTTTACAGCAGGAAGAACCACAGGTCTGGCCCACTCAGCTATCTGAGGGGGTGTGGTCCAACCCGCAGCTTTAAAAGGTTGAGAACCCCTGGGCTATCGGATTGTGAATAATTTCAGTTGTCAGTCTACAACAGGGGTTCCCAATTTACGGTCCTTGGGCTGGACCTGGACCCCGATGCCATCTCATCCAATCCATCACTGTCTCCGCTGCACCTGGAAGTGGAACCAGGCACATTTACATCATCTGTAAAATGCGCCTTCGCGTGTGCAATGCACCCACAACTGTTGCAGAAGTGGGTGCATTTACAGCTGATGTAAATGCGCCCGCTTCTGGGGGGCATGGTCTGGCCCACTCAGCTGTCTGGGGGCATCGTCAGGCCTGTGGCGAAAAAATGTTGGCCATCCCTGGTCTACAAGGTAATAATAGCATAGTTGTCACAACTGGCAAACTCCAAGAATCAAAATAGAGTTTGAGATTTCCTAATGACATGAACCCTTGATTTGTATCTAGTCCTTTAAGTTAGCTCAACTATATCTCTTTCAGATTTTGTTTTGTATTGTGGTTTTTTTCTAAAATGGCTACAGATTCATTCAGAGAATGTCCAGGTAGATTGAAATGTTGTGAAACAGGTTTTGTGTACAGTATTAACATGGTCACTGGGCCATGTAGAAATAGGACAGTTATATAGTTTTAGCTTTATGTCTGAGAAAGTGGACTTGATCTATAACAGCTCACATTAAAATATATCAGTTAGTCTTTCAGATGCCACAATTTCTCTCTGTGTGTGTCTTTTGTCTTGTCTGGTCTGATAAGAAAGCTTAGTGTTACAACTGAGTTCAATTTCTAGAATGCTGTTCCACTAAGACTGCCTCTAATTTCAAATTTGTTCTTACTGTTTTGTTTGTTTTTATCTGATTGCTGCAAATTGCTAATAATTAGGGAGTTTGTGTTTCAATCCCATGACTTGATCAACTCACCTGTAATCAAACTGATCACAGATGAGTTGTGGGCAAACCAGGCAAACTCTGGGATCAAAGCAGAAACTCTTTAATTACTGACAATCTCCCTATGTTAGAGACATTATCCCCCTTTAAGGACCTTATTTACTAAGCAGAATTTTGACATCTATAAGATTTGTGGTACACAGTAAACTGGAATGGTCTGAAATACAGAAATTGCTTCTCATGCATTATGTATTTGGGATTGCTTAATGTGAAATAGTTACTTCCTAACATGGGTAACTAGATTGGAATACAGTACAGAGTTGTTGATCAGTGACACTTGGCATACCTCATCTGTTAGTTAGGCTCCTGTGATCATCCTTGCTTCTTTACCTATAAGGAGAGACGTTAACCGTTGGAATCTGGCAAAAACGCCCGCACCCATCCATGCTATCCCATACCGAGCCCCATACACTTGCCTTTTCACTGACCGACCATTGCCGCAATGGTCCACCAGCCGCCAGTGGGGCACCTGCCCCACGAGCGCGGACAGCAAAATCCAACTACAACTTCCAGCGTCCTCTGCGCCGTGACCACTTCAGCCAATCAGGCTGAAGGGCGCGAGCACGTAGAATGTTGAAAAAGCCGGCGCGTGAAAAATAAAATAAAATAATGCCTCACGCAACGGGAATGCAAGGCCGCCACAGGCCGACGCAGCGCCTCACACAATGGGAGCACAAGGCAGCCACAGGCCGACGCAGCGCCTCACAGCCTTGCTAATCTAAACCCGCAAAAAAACACAGCGAGACAACCACCGGCCTTCTTTCCCGGAGCAATGGGGAGAAGAGGGACTCCCTCTCCTTCCCACTACCCTGCTGAAGACACGGCGAGACCAATGCCAGCCTCAAGGTAAGTTGAGCTGGGGGGGGGAACCAGCAGCAGGCAGCACTTCATCAGGGGAAGCACACTCCCTGGCGAATGACTGGATGCTGCCTTTGTACTACCCACGGCACTGTTTTGAGAACTAGCACAAAACAGCAGTGGAGGTAATAGAAAAGCAGCAGCCAGAAATCCGCAAGGAAGAGCACCACCCCTTACGGATTGTTGCCTGCCGATCTCCCGTTAGGTAAGCCAGGGGGAAAGGAGGCCGAGAGGAGAGAACCATCGTGAAGCAGATAGCTCTTCTCTGCCTCCTTCTCCCCCGACCGACCTAACGAACCTTACCCGACGAAGAGCGAGCAGACTGCCGGCTCTTCCTTTTCCCCATCATTGCATCAAAACCTAATTTCGAAACAGCAATGGGGAAAAGAGGAAGCGACAGACAGGCCGTTCTTCAGAACAAAACAAAACAGTTTAACACAACACCACCATCAAAAATAAAAAACACAAATAAATAAACAAATAATTCAAATAAACCCAGCAAACAACAGACTCAACAAAACACATCCGAAATAACAAAAGCTAATGAAAAACCATGAAAACTCACTAAAAATGGCTATCTATAACATAACAACATGAAAATGCCTAACTCAAAAAACAATAACACAAATTACAAAAAAATACGAAAAAAATCAAAAAAAGAAATAACAATCAGAAATATCCAAAACAATAATACACACATAAAATCAAAAAAACCAATCCTAAACAACAAGCAAAAACAATAAATTAAATACAGAAACACTATACTTAACCCCCCAGCCCAGCACCACAAAACCACAACAAAATAAAAATAAAAATAAAATAATAAGTCAAGAGCACTTTAAAAAGACGTCCTCCCTCCATGTCTCTGCAACAGAACTGAAGAAATAAAGACAATCTCATTCTTAATCACAGCCCCACCTAGAGGCCGGAAGAGTATGCAACAGTCAAAATTTTTTTTAAAAATCCAAATAAAATATAAACAAATTGAAAAAATTCAAAGAGATTCAAAGAACACAAAATCCAAGTCACCACCACCCAAACCACTCCTAAACAAAAAAACACACACACACAAAAACACACACACACAAGGCCGGGCAAAATATGCTAGTATGCTATATTTTTACAGCATATGAAACAATTACTGTTTTAAACGTTTGTGGAGTACTATGGTCTTCACAGTGGGAAACATTAAATATATATCCATGCATTAAAAAAGGACTCTGTGGGAAGAGATTATGAACATTACTTCCAAAACATAATCACAGTGGAAATTTAGAAATCAAGCTATTCTAAGTTATGTAACTTCATGAAATCATTCATCTTTAAGGAAGCGCAAATCCACTGCCATAAAGTGGAGCAAGAAATATACCAGAGCTTTGAAAATTTCAGGAACCACTCTTTTGGGTTGCATGAATATATATTTTATTTTATTGAAAATCAGTTCAGTCTCTCAAAACAGAAAGAAAACCCCTTTCTAAAATTAATAATTTCAGTCATGTGGAAATTGATTTGTTTTTCATCAGATACGGAGACTAGCAGAGTTTAATATTAGATTCTGTTTGTAGGGTCTTTGTTCGGGTGTAAAAATATTTATCCATTGCCTGATAATATGGTAACAAAGTAGTGACAACCAACCACTATAGCAATAACCTATTTCTTTCCATCATTTGTGTAAGTTGTTGCAGCTGATTGAAGCTAATAAATACAATATTGATTGTGTGCCTAATTGCACAACCAGTTTACCGCCAGTACCTCATTGATTCATCTCAGTTAGCACCTGCAAGACTTATGTAACTCTGCTGTTTTCTACAGGGGAAAATATATTACATGTTTAGGATTAAGGAGAACATTTTCAGATGATGGCAACCAGATGTTTGTGTGGGATTTGTTTCAAGTTTTATTTTTATTTTTTTGTCCTGAAAATAGACTTATACTGAGACAAACTTAATAAAAAAACTTGTTCTGTACTTATTGAGATAAGAAACCAAGCCTTAACACCACACTGCAGAGTCTCCTACAATTTTCTTAAATGTTAAATAATCTGCAAGATTTAATTTAATTTAATAGTGAAATTTCTATGCTGCCCACTCAGGTGAACCCGACTCAGGGCAGCTTACATCGGTTCTAAAAACATATAGAAATCCATAACAACCCCCCCCCCCATTATCCCTCCCACCCACCCCATCCTATACATAAATGGGAAAGAGAAGGGCTCCTGATTTCTATCTTGGAGTGAGCCAACAGGTGGGGGCCGTATTACCATTAGGACCTGCACCTGCCCTGCCAGCCAGGTTTTCAAGCCTTTTCTAAAGGGCAGCAATTCTATCTGTAATCAGCTCTGTTGGCAGGAGGTTCCAGAGGGCTGGTGCAGACACGGAGAAGGCCCTCCTTCGAGTGCTAGAGAGATGGGTCCCTCTAGCTGATGGTATAGCTAGAGAGCCCCTCTGGTCCACTCTGGTTGGACGGACAGACACTCTTGGGGCAATGCGGTCTCTTAGGTATCATGGCCCGCTACCGTATAGGGCTTTAAAGGTTAAATCCAGCACCTTGAATTGCACCCGGAGGCAAACAGGTAGCCAGTGCTGCTCTCGAAGTAGTAGCAAGGCGCGGGCATAGCGTCCACACACCATCACCACCCGGGCAGCCGCATTCTGGACTAGCTGCAGCCGCCAAATGGTCATCAGTGAAGGGCAGCCCCATGTAGAGCGCATTACAATAATCCAGTTTGGAGGTGTCCAGAACGTGAGTGACCATCATCAAGGAGCCCCGGTCCAGGAGCAGGCACAACTGGTGAATCACCCGAAGTTGGGCGAAAGCCCTCCTGGCCACAGCCGCCACCTGTTCTTCTAGTAGCAGCCACGAGTTCAGGAGGACCCCCAAGTTGCACACCAGGTCTGTCTGGGGCAGAATAGCCCCATCCAGCACCAAAAATGGTAGCTCCCGGGATAGCGCAGGGCCCCTTATCCATAGCCACTCAGTCTTGCTGGGATTCAGTTGTAGCCCGTTAGCTTCTATCCAGACCCCAATGGCCTCCAGGCACCTGGAGAGGACTTTGACAGCATCACTGGATTCTACTTCTCTCCCTCCTGCCTCCCAAAATGAAATTTGGTTTTAAACTGGTGAACTTTCCCTGAGACACCTTTAATAAAGACCAGTAAGCAGAGACACAGTTATGAAATTATTTCCTATATTTCATCCAGGTGAAAGCAGGAGTTTTGTTGAAGGGTTCAGAAAACTCATCCAGTTTGGGAGCAGGCCAGCTATGTAAGATCAGACTCCCAGAAAAGTCAGATAGAAATACAGTGGTACCTCATACAACAATTGAATCCATTCCACAGGACTCGTTGTTCGAAACAATTGCTATACGATGTATGCATCGTATAGAGATTTTCCCTATGGGATGCATCGTACAACGATTTTTTTCGTTAAGTGGTTTTTCCCATTGAAAAATTGGTGTATGATTTTTTCCATAGGGAAAATTGTTATTTGGGACACCATTTTTCTCCAAAGGCTAATTGTTATGTGACTTCGTTGCTATACGGGGTGATTGTTGTATGAGGTTCCACTGTATACCTATGTGAATGACATTTTAGGGCTTAGGCTCTTTGATCTTTGGACAAAAACATTCATTATCCCTTTCTCTTTAGACAGAGACAACTTTGTTACATAAGCTACTGTGCATTTTCTTTAGTCTAGAAGGCAGCTATCATGTGGACCAACAACCAGTCAGGAGACTAGGCAGACTGATTTGCTGGCTTGGTCTGGAAAAAAATTAAACCCATTATATGAGAAAATGGACTTCTCTTGCTGCCTTCTTGAAACTAGGCAGCTTTTGCCTGATTGCTGAATTATATTTGAACTCAAGATTCATTTGAAAAAAATACTTAATCAAATATTTTAGCATTTATATTAATTAAATATCTTAGTATTTCATCAAAAAATCCTTCACCCCATAGTGCTGTAGTCACTCCTTAAGTACATTTAACTTTAATAAACTGTAATTCTACTCATTGTTTTAATTTAGGAACATAGAAAGCTTATTTATACTTAACTATATCAATGGATTACCTAGCCCAGTACAGTATTGTCAATTCTAACTGGCAGAAGTTCACCATGTTTTCAGTCACATTTGTTTTCTATCCCTATGTGGAGGTCTCTGGTTTCCCTGGGCTAAATGAGCCGTTTCTTATGCAGCACCTCTGTTACTTGGGTTTCCATGTGAAATCTACCGCGCCTGGTGAGGACTAAGCATCTGTCCAATTTAATTTTTTTGTGAACTGTGGTTGTGAAGTACTGCTGAACCAAATGCCATTTTATTTAGCTGAGTGTTCTAATGGTTATGCATGTTTACTTTTGCATAACCAAACACATAATTCTCTGATTGGCAACAAGATCTAACATTGTAATGGAATGTTATGTAGCCTACCACAGAAGCTCATTTTAGTGGAATCAGCATACAGTACAATATATCTTTCTTCTGAGTTTATAATATTATTTGCTGAAATTCAAACTGGTTAGCTTTTAGAGGAAAAGGAGCATCCATCTGCTTCAGTTTCATATTCATTTTGCTTTCTTTTTGTTGTTTTCACTCAGTCTGCTGTTTAATCTTTGATTACAGGCTACTAAAGAAGTAATAGAACGAGAGGCCCCAGGGATGGCCTTGGCAATGCTGATGGGATCACTTAATGTTACACCTCTGGGCATGCTCTCTAGGTAAGAATGTTAATACCAATAACAATGAACTATTTCTCTAGAAATAATTAAGGTGTAGAATGGCTGTATTGAGCAGCATATTGATTCTTGCCCATTTCCTCATTTTCAGGTTTAGGCAGAAAAATATCTCACTGCTCTCAGTTTTAATATTAGGTAGCTCTGATTTATGGTGCTCAGAAGGAAAAAAGTGCTTTAGGATCTGTTCTGAAGCTTTCTTGCTGAACACCGCGTTTAATAATGCTGCTTAATACCTATATAGTATTTTCAAAGCACTGTACATACCCTCACTACCCTTGTAACAACTTTGTAGGGAAGGTCAGTACTGTTGACTCTGCATAGTAGATAAGATGGAACTTAGTATACTAAGATAAAGCATATTCCTGAAAGCTATGTAATGGGTTTGTGTCAGCCAGAAATTTATTGGCTTACACTGTGTCACTAGTGTTGATACGTGCAAAATGCTATCATTGCATTTTGTATCATGGCCACAGTCTAGAAGATTACCATTTTTCTTAATTCTATATATGTATACTAAATGACTGCAGTGGCTCAAGTGGCTAAGACGCTGACTGGGAGGTGGAAGGTCAGCAGTTCGATTCCTGAGTACTGCAGGACGGAATGAGCTCCCCATCTTTGTCCCAGCTCCTGCCAACCTAGCAGTTCGAAAGCAAGAAATTGCAAGTAGATAATTAAGGACCACTATGGTGGGAAGGTAACAGCATTCCGTGTGCTTCGGTGTCTAGTCATTCCTGCCACATGACCATGGAAACGTCTGCAGAAGCAGACAATGCTGGCTCTTCGGCTTTGAAACAGAGATGAGCACTGAACCCTAGAGTCGGATACGACAGGCTTTCGAGCAAGGGAAACCTTTACCTTTACTATACTACAGCACAAAACTAGTTTAAGGTTCTTGTGCGCTCAGTAGAATGTTCTTTGGAATACACTTCTATAAAATTACATTGTAAATCACTCCTATATGTCCTTTTAAAAATAAGAGAGACAAAGAGAGCAAATTTATAATACTGAACACCCTGACAGAGTTTGAAGTATTAATTTAGTACAGATAGGCAGTTATTCCAGTTTTAATGATAATTTCATATGTCATGACCTGGCCAAGAGTAAAGCACAGTATGTACCTTCTTCAGTTATTTTGCTGAGGTCTTAAAAAAAAGTTACCTCTTTTCAGCCACCAGCTTTTTATATAATAACCTCATAAAGACATTTGTTGAGAAGGAAGCTTTTTGAGTAAACAGAGGGTACACAGGCTACATGCACATACCTTTGGGTTGTGGTCTATTTCCACGTAGCACAATTGTAACAGATTTGGGCTTCATTGATGGCACCTACATGCCTTTTGAGGGTGGGGAAGGAGCTCACTGAATTTATACATTCATTTATATATATTTACATGGGCTGTGGTGGCTTAATGCTTAAGATATTGAGTTTAATAAATGGAAGGTCAGAGTTCAACAATTCAAGACCCGAGTGCTGCATGACAGAGTGAGCTCCCTTCATTTGTCTCAGCTCCTGTCAACCTAGCAGTTCGAAAACAAGAAATTACAAGCAGATAAATAGGTACCACTTTGGTGGGAAAGGTGAAAGCATTCTGTGCATTTTGGCATCTATCATGCTTGCCACGTGACCACAAAAACATCTGCAGACAGCACTGGCTCTTTGGCTGAAATTGGAGATGAGCACCACTCCGTAGAGTTGGATACAACTGGCTTTCAAGCTGGAGAGACCTTTACCTTTATCTATATCCTTACAGAGATACAGAAATGACTACTTTAATTTCTTTTTCATAAGATATTGTAAAGAAAAGTCGTGGCATTGGTTCTGCAAAGGTGGCCATATTTAGCTTTCTAGGTGGATAGTAAAATAAAAGACAGAGATACATCTTTCAATTCTGCCTCTTATTGCTGAAAATTTAGGTCAAAAATGCATTTCTACATTGTACAGAGAGTACAAAAATGTCTGGCTTTTTACATTTTAATAATTATTAATTGTTTATTTTGCCATTTAAAATAAGAATACACAAATCATGTGGAATCTTTTTCACAGTAGGACAGGTCATTATATCATTCGAACACTGGGTTAGTGTCTTTTCCTCCCTCTTTGCTGTTATTTTCAGTGAGACATCACTACCCAAATGTTCAATCAAAACCTATTTAGGTACATCTCTAAATAAAGAAACAAAACACAAATATACTGATAGAAGTGGGAATCATAAAACAGTTGACCAAAAGAAGTCTGGCGATGTAGAAGAAAATGGAGCTTAAATAGGTATTAAACCAAAGAGTTTAGTATGAAGTAATTATCAAATGAAGAAATAAAAATAAAATAGTTAGATCAAAGGAAAAGGTCTCCCTTGCTTGAAAGCCAATCATATCCGACTCCAGGAGGCAGCGCTCATTTCTATTGACAGCCAAAGATTCTGCGGTGTCTGTGTCTGCAGATGTTTTCATGGTCATGTGGCAGGCATGATTAGATGCCAAAGTACACAGAAAGCTGCTATTTTTCCCATCAATGTTGTACTTATTTATCTAATTGGAATTTCTTATTTTCAAACTGCTAGGTTAGCAGGAGCTAGGACAAGTGACAGAAGCTCACTCTTTCATGAAGCACTCAGGTCTCAAACTACTCATCTGCTGACCTTCCAGTTGCCAAGCTAGGCATCTTAAAAACTAAGCCACCATGGCCCTTTATTAGATCAAAGCAGTAGTGTCAAATATTTTCTTGGTCATGTGCTCGACTTTTGAATGGTTAAGAAGGGAAATGGTATTTAATTTGGCATTACAAATTAAAATTGAGATAAGCTATTCATGAATTTCTCATATGGCTTATAAAGTAGAAGTTTCAAAAGACTTCAAATATCACTGAAGGATAAAAAGACTGTTATGGAAGTTTTTTTGAAATAAAATGTGGGATAAACATGATTCAAAAGGTATATTTAAAAAATCAGATTTCTGACATTTTTCTATAAGGAGGGGGTTGAAGACCAGAGTACACTTTCCCACAATCTCCTTCAAGACATTTTCATTAAACATTTTTCTCCCAGCCAAAGATGTTTCTGGTACCAGAACTCTTCAAAATTAAAAAACAGACTGGGAAACAGACTGCAAAACAGTAAGTTACATGAAGTGTGCAGGTCTACATTTCAGTACTCTGCTCTGTCATTATGCTGTATAATTTGGGCTTGTGGCTTTCCCACTGAATGACTAGGTTATGAAAATAGTTTGTGCTAGAGTCACAGACTTGCAGCATTGGAAGGTACTCAAAAGATCATCTAGTCCAACCTCTTGCTAACAGCTGAAGCATCTTTGACAGATGACAATCCAACTTCTTTTTAAAAACCTCCAATGAAACGGTCTGCTGTGTTCATGGTAGTTTGTTCCACTATTGAATAGATTTTATCATCAGGAAGATCTTCTTAATGTTTGTTGGCATTATCTTGCAATTTGAAATCATTGGTTTAGATTCTCCATCTCCTATGTGACAGCCCTTCAGATATCTGAACTGGCTGTCATATCACTGCTCAGTGTTTGTTTCTCCATGCTAAACATGCTCATACATATTTACTTTACTAAATTTGCTTTGGTTTGTTATTGATACTTGTGAAACCCTTATCAAAAAAGCAGGAGTGTCCAACCTTCTTGCACCATGGGCCAGACCACACACCCTCAGACAGATGTGTGGGCCAGAGGCATAGTTCCTTCCACCACTTCTGCCACTCCAGTGGTGGTGGTGGCAGGTGCATTCACAGTGCGTTTTTGTCCGCTTTGTATGGCAGCGGCAGGAGCAAGGGCGAAGCATTTTTGGCACTTCTGCCGCTTCCGGTGGCGGAGGGATTCTCACCTTGGGCCAGATTAATGGGCACCATGGGCCATATTAGGCCTGTGGGCCATAGGTTGGTCACCCCTGCTTTAAAGGGTATTAATCTGCTTCTTAGGTATCTGACAATTTCCCCTTTTTGAATTCCTGTCAATAAGACAGTATGGATCAGCTTGTGTATCTAGCCCAGTTCATAAGCTATAGTTTCAAGGAGTGTCTTGAGCCTGGTTCACACTTTCTTTTGTGGAGTAAACATAAGATTTGATTTAGATCTTGGCTGGCAAGTTGGAGAACAGCCCACCATGAGGTTGACTGTGAAATTTATGCAAGAGGAAGGTGATACTTAAAATAGGGGTGGCCAAACTACAGTCCCCGGGTGGGATCCGGCCTATGGCACCATTTCATATGGCCCACCACCGCCCTCTCTGCTGCCGGAAGTGGAAGCAGGTGCATTTGCAGCAGCTGTAAAACACACCCACACATGCGTAAATGTGCCCTCGCCTGCCGTAAATGCTGCCGTAAATGCACCCACAGCTGTTGTAAACGCATTTATGACAGCCACTGATGCATTTTACAGCAGCATTTACGGCGGGAGGTACCATGTGATCAGCCTGCTCAGCTGTCCGGGGGTTGTGTGGTCAGGCCCATGGCATGAAAAGTTTGGGAACCCCTGACTTTAAAAAATCAAACATCATGCAAGGTTTCATGATTCAAGAACCCTTCTTCAGTGATTTTTTGATCCAATAAAGATATCACTTTCCTCTTGCATTTGTTTTGTATATTGATCACATGGTTATCTTTGTTTGTTTATCTAATTTATTTTATTTTAAATTTTATTTATTACATTTATACCCCATCCTTTTGGTGCAGATGCCACTTGCACCCAGATCTGAATTTCCATTCAGAGCAGCAAATGTTTGTCTATTATGTTGGCTATAACTGGAAATTAAGAAAAGGTTATAACTTTTTAAAATAGGAGCATTGTTTTGTCCTACGTCTCTCTCATTTGTTGTTTATGATGTTTTTATTATTAAGAATGCTCATCTCGAGAGAGAGAACTATCGAAAAACACTGGACACAGGATCAGTTATTTTACCATTCCTCTCCTAGAGCAGTGAATTTGGACAAACTTGATAAAAACATATCAGAGACTAAACAAAACAACAAAAAAGTTGTGACACCTTAAAAACTAACTCCTGTATTTAAATGTGAGCTTTTCTTGATCAATTCTACTTTGTCAGACATAATAGTGAGACCTCAAGGCAATCAATTTATACACATCAGGTACAGAAGTACACAATGGTTGTCCAGTCTAGAACAGTCACTAAGCAGAATCCTGTTGGTGTTCATGTAAGATGTACTTGCCCTGGTTAATTCCAGTTTATTGATAAGGTATTAGGGTGCATCTTAGTCCTGTGCCTGGTCCTGTGCCAAATCACACCACTGAAATGTGGGTTGCTTACCTCACTGATTATCTTTTGCAAGATACACAAACCTTACACAAATACCAATAGAATTCAAGCCACTGTACTTAGATACTAGAGTTTGCCAGTCACAAAACTTCAATTCCTCCTCTCCATCCTCACTGGGGTTTTCCATGTTTGCTTGGAGAGCTTGGGGATAAATGTATCAATTTCTGGAGATGCATTATCCCTGTCTCTTTGAATCAAATTTCTAAAGGCACCTTCAAGAATGTTCAGATTCAGATTCAATCCACTTTGGAGGAGCCACACTCCGATTTAGATATTTCTTGAATTGTCCAGATTAGCTTGAAACATTTCTTGATTTAGAATTCATTTGAATCTGAAGCATATGTAGACATATTTGCTGACCAAATTATTTATAGTAGTGAAACAAAAACAGGTTGCATAGAGCTCTCAAGTGGGAAAATGGTCAGTAAAATGGCAAATTAGATTTAGTGTAAATAAATACAGTATAAGGTCATGCATAACATATTGGTGTGCTCCGATGTCTAGTCATGCCTGCCACATGACCACGGAAACACCTGCAGAAGCAGACAGTGCTGGCTCTTCAGCTTTGAAACAGAGAAGAGCACTGAACCCTAGAGTCGGATACGACTGGCTTTTGAGCAAGGGTGACCTTTACATGCATATTGAAGAAAATGAACCCTGACTTTACATATGCACTAATGAGACCTCAGTTGCCAGCAACTAAGCAAAAAAGGGATCTTGGAGTTGTGATGGATAGCTGAACAAAAACGTTGATGCAGTGTTATACTGTTTTGTCATAATTAGAATATGAACTGAAATAACATTGCCAGCATAATAAATGCATATCATAAATATATCTGTTCACTGTTATAATCCCCATTTATAAATAAGTTATTTAATGGAAGTGACTAAAATCTTGTTGCTTTGTTGTACTTGTGGGAGGCAAATAGCATAACATTCAGTTGCTTCTAGTTGAAGATGAGTATTTGCTTGGATTTTTTAGTATATACCAAGCCAGTGGGCATGTTCCCCACAGAATCCCAGAAGTGACTCATTAATTTAGGAGTGACCGAATGTTGTTGTTGTTTTATCCAACATGGCAACACACAGTATTGGAGCTTTTGCGATCAGGCTCTTAAGTTATATTTAGTAAGTATTTTGTTTATCTCGTTAATTTATTTTACCTCAGGAATATTGGCTAACTCCGCTTTAGAGGGTGCTCGCCTGCCATTGCCCAGGGACCTTTACCTCTTTCATATTTTAGCCCTGGGAGCTATTATTGCAGTTGACCTGGAGGCATACCTGTCAAGTATTCTGGATTGGCCGGGATTTCCCGTATTTCAGCGCTCGTTTTTCCAATTTCCCACCACCACCCTGTAATTTGACCGGCGGGGAAAATAGTTACTGCACATGGGTTCTGCGCAGGACCCTTCTGCGCATGCACAGAAGGGTCTTGCGCATGCGCAGAAGGGTTCTGCGCAGAAGGGTCCTGCGCATGTGCAGAAAGGTCTTGCGCATGCACAGAAGGGTCCTGTGCAGAAGGAGTTGTTGCTGCGCATGCGTGGTCGGGCCGGAGCAGTTCCCGGATTTTCCGAAGCCGCGCTTGACAGGTATGCCTGGATGGGGTGGTGAAGCCTGGGGTTAGATTATGTGTGCTAGTGGTGTCTGCAATCTGGTGTGGTCACAGTAGTGATTCCTACAGGTGTGTTTGCTCCCTCTGATCACTGATTGAGACTAGGCCAACTTACTGGAGAGATATCTTAACTTCCCTCTTTTGAAACTCCGATGGAGATCAAGAGGAACTGCTGGGCATAAAGGGAGAATGATCTGTCGAGGAGTGTAGAGATGAAAAGGAGGATTGAGAATGGTGATAATGACAACTAGAAAGATCTGGTGGTAGCAGCAGAAACTGAGCAATGAATGGAGAAGATGAGTGGAAATGGTTGGAGAGAGATAGATGGTGGTGGATATGGAGTCAGGTGAGAAGGAAGTTGGAGGCAAGAATGAAAAATGGTGAGAGTGTTTGGAGAGATTGAGAAAGGATGGCAGAAATGGACCGAACAATGAAGAATGGGAGTGTGTGTTGTGTGTGAGAGAGAGAGACTATGAGTTGTGATGTGGGAATGGAGGACAGAAAACAAGGACGGTGCTTGGAGAGATTATTGGGGACCAAGGAGATGGTATTGAGGATGAAACGGAGGACTGAGAATATGAGCGTTTGAGATTGGAGAGAATCGGCGCAGGCAGTGGAGCTATGAAGGAAGACGGAGGTGAGAAGATGGACAGAGAAGGACAATGATGGTGGTTGGCTGTGGACTCAGGAGATGGAAGCAGGGATGAACAATGATGGAGAGAATAGTTAACAGCATGATGGAAATCTTGAAATGGAGTGGACATACTAGCTATTACGGGATAGAATGGAGAAGGGGAATATAATGAAGAAAGTGAACTTGTTTAATGGAACATTGCCAATCCTGTGGGGACAGAAAGTACTAGGAGAAGAAAAGGATCGGTTCAGGTAGCTATTTAAACCAAAACAAATGTGGGAGAGAGTTTGGGGTTGGGAAGAAGAGGGTGTAGAGAGAGGAAGGTTTGAAAGTGTAGTAGAAAGAAAAAGACAATACAGTAATTGGATGTCAAGGTGGGAAAAAATAATTGGATGGGGGGAATGGGGTATTAGATTTGAAATTGGTGAGGTTCCACCTCTGGATCTTACTTAGACTCCATATTATACTACATACTAACCAACAAATTAGAGGGGATAATTCTATTTGCCAGAGTTAATTATTGGAGGTAAGTATAATTTTGATTAGGAAATATATATATTTCTGAATTTATGTAACCATCATCATCATCATTAATTAATTTGTTGATATAAATAATTGATACTACTTACATTGCATTATTTGCATAGAATCTTTACTGTGGAGTTTTTGGGAGCAATTGTTTAATATCTTTTGCGAGCGCCAGCTGACCTCCCATCTGACAGATACAAAGTAATCAGTGCAGGCTCCCATTAGAGCTGTCTGCTGTTGATCCTGAGGAATTTCAAAATCGCTGCCTTGGAGTTCATGGATTCCATGATATCCATGGGCCTATCTCAACACGTTAGGGGGCCACACATGCTCAACCTGGTTTTCTCAAACCTGGGTGTGGAGATCATGATCTAAAGGTGATGGATCTCAAGTCCAATGCCTTGTCATGGTCAGATCATTCCATGCAAAAATTAAAAGTGTTGGTAATAACCTCCCTCCCTATTAGTTTCCAAGTAGTCTTGGGAGGATTTCCAGCTAAACTGGTTGCCGCTCTTGTTGCTCATGTCACCAGATGGTAAGTAGAGACCACACAGGCAGCTGACACAACCACTCCTAAATGCCTTCTCTACTGTGGAATTTGTCTATCCCTGTGGTTCACAGAGGAACTCCCAAGTGATGAAACAGTGCACGAGTAGCCTTGAGAATAGGTGGAGACATGCTCTACTAACTAGAAGAAGTCTTATCTGGACCCCTTCCAGTCAGGATTCAGGCACGGATATGGTACAGAGACAGCATTAGTTGCGCTGATGGATGATCTCTGGCAGGAGCGGGCTGGTAGTCATCCGTCCGTCCTTGCTCTTCTTGACCTCTCAGCGGCCTTCAATACCGTCGACCATGGTATCCTTCTGGGGTGGCTCAAAGGATTGGGGATCCAGGGCACTGTGTTGTTCTGGTTCTCATTTCTTACGGGCCAGTCCAATTTGGTGTGGTTGGAGAGCGAGAGATCCAACCCGAGGCCCCTTCAATATGGGGTGTCTCAGGGCTTGGTGCTCTCTCCTCTCCTATTTCACATTTACATGAAACCGTTGGGTGAGATCATCCGTTCCCACAGGGTGAGGTACCATCAGATACATCTCGGCCTGTGGTGATCCAAGCGATGCTGTCAATGTCCTATCCAGGTGTCTGGAGGCTGTGGGGGTCTGGATGGGGGACAATGGGCTACAACTGAATCCTAGCAAGACTGAGTGGCTATTGATTAGGGGCCCGGCCTTGTCTCGGGAGCTACCATCTTTGGCCCTGGATGGGGTTATTTTGCAACTTGGGGGTCCTCCTGGACTCATGACTACTGTTCGAAGAGCAGGTGACAGTCGTGGCCAGGAGGTCTTTTGCACAGCTTCGTGTTATTCGCAGGTGCGCCCGCTCCTGGACAGGGACTACTTGCTCATGGTCACACATGCTCTGGTCACCTCCAGACTAGATTATTGCAATGCGCTCTACATGGGGCTGCCCTTGATGATCATTTGGAGGCTGCAGCTGGTCCAGAATGCGGCTGACCAGGTGGTGATGGGGTGCTGGCCCTATGCCCACGCCTCACCACTGCTTCGGGAGCTGCACTGGTTACCAGTTTGCCTCCAGGCGCAACTCAAGGTACTGGTGATGACCTTTAATGCCCTACATGATAGTGGGCCAGGATACCTAAGAGACTGCATCGCCCCAAGAACATCTGTCCGTCCAACCAGAGCGGACTGGAGGGGCTCTCTAATTGTACCATCAGCTAGAGGGGCTCGTTTCTAGCACAAGAAGGAGGGCCTTCTGTGTCCGCACTGGCCCTATGGAACCTCCTACCAACAGAACTACGACTGCAGACGGAATTGCTGCCCTTCAGGAAAGGACTTAAAACCTGGCTGGCAGGGCAGGTGTGGGGCACTAATGGAGTTGTGACCCCCGCCTGCTGGCTTGTTTAAGATCCTCCCTCTTTTTTACAGATGGGGTGGGTGGGATTTCGTTGGGGATGGGTCGTTTATGTATGTGGGATGTCGATGGGGATGGGGCGATGGGGTTGGGATTTTATGTATGTTTTATTGTTTTTATGCTTTTACTGTAAGCAGCCCAGAGTCGCTCCAGCAAGGGGGCGACAACATAAATCCAAAAATTAAATTACATTAAAATTAAAATTATCAAAAGTTTCTGGAGGCCTGAACCCCCCCCCCCCCAAAAAAAAAGGGGGCAGTATCCATCTACTTCTGCCACCTCTTATAAATTTTATCAACACAGAAAATACAATCCACCCACATGACCTAAACAGGGTACTTGGCTTTCAGTGGTCCAAGATTCTCATCCTGCCTTCCCTCCCAAGCGACAGACTACTATCATCACATGTGTCTTACCTACCATTGTAGCATCATGTAACAACAGCAAGTGTGTTCTTTCCATCAGCAAATTGGGTTATTTTACTAAGTTCACCCTCCTCAAGGATCATTGACTTGCAATGGTGAGGGGAGCTTGTGTGGTTTAATGAGGTTATAGGCTATGTTGTGTAGGGCCACCCAAGACAGACAGGCTATAGTGGAGAACTCAGACTAAAAATGATCCACTGGAGAAGGAAATGGCAGCCTACTCCAGTATCCTTGCCAAGAAAGCCCAAAGGACATCAACAAAAGGCTAAAAGATAAGATGCTAGAAAATGAGCCCCTCAGATCAGAAGGTGTCCAGTATGCTACTGGGAAAGAGCAGAGGACAAATATAAGTAGCCCAAAAAGAAAGAAGCGGCCAAATCTGAAAAGATGCTCAGATGTGCAGGTGTCTGACAGTGAAAGGGAAGTCTGATGCTGTAAAGAATGTCTATTTCTGCTTCATTGACTACACTAAAGCCTTTGATTGTGTGGATCACAACAAACTGGGGCAAATCCTTAAAGAGATGGGAGTACCAGACCACCTGACCTGCCTTCTGAAAAACCTGTATGTAAGTCAAAAAGCAAGTCAGAACCAGATATGGAACAACTCATTTAGAATAGGAAAAGGAGTATGACAAGGCTGTATATTGTTGCCCTGCTTATTTAACCTATATGCAGAGTACATCATGTGTAATGCAGGGTTGGATAAATCACCAACTTGAATTAAGATTGCCGGGGGAAATATAAACAACCTCAGATATGCAGATGGCATTATTGTAATGCAGAAAGTGAAGGAGAACTAAAGAGCCTTCTTGATGAAGGTGAAATAGGAGATTGCAAAAGTTAGCTTGAAACTCAACATAAAAAAACCCCCAAGATTGTGACATTCGGCCCCATCACTTACTAGAAAATAGAAGGGAGAGAAATGGAAGTAGTCACAGACTTTACTTTCTTGTAACCCAAGACTACAGATGGTGATTGCAGCCATGAAATAAAAAGATACTTACTCCTTGAAGGCCAACCTATGGCAAACCTAAGCAGCATAATAAAAAGTAGAGAAATCGCCCTACCAACAAAAGTCTGCATAGTTAAAGTGATGGTCTTCCCAGTAGCAATGTATGGCTGTGAGAGCTAGACAGAAGGCTGAGCACAGAAGAATAGATGCCTTTGAACTGTGGTGATGGAGGAGACTTTTGAGAGTCCCCTGGACTGCAAGGAGATCAAATCAGTTCATCCTAAAGGAAATCAACCCTGACTTCTCCTTGGATACTGAAGCTGACGTTCAAATAATTTGTCCACCAAACGAGAAGAGAGGACTCATTGAAGAAGGCCCTGATGCTAGCAAATATCAAAGGCAAAAGGAGAAGATGGCTGCAAAGTAGAGATGGTTAGATTGTACCATTGATATAGTGGGTGTGGACCTGGATGGACTCCAGAGGATGGCAAATGACAGAGGAGCCTGGCATGTTGTGACCCATGGGGTTGCTAAGGATTGGACTTGACTATGCGACTGAACAGTAAATCAGGTTCATATCTGCCCCATCCCATTCCTGGCCCTATTCAGGCCCACAAAATCATTTCATGAATTTTGGGACAAAAATCATATCAATTTTAAAGAATGATGCCATAGAACTGGTGGCTCAGTCATCTTACTATGATGGTTTCTCATATCCAAGAAGGATGGAGGTCTATTTTAGACTTGTGAGGCATCAGTTGGTTTGTCAACATCAAAATAATTCCGTATAAAAATCCTAGAACATTTTCTGCCACTTCTCCGCAAAGGCTCCTGGTTTACTGTTATAGACCTCAAGGACACATTTTTCAATCCATCCTAAGTACCATTGTTTCCTACACTGTACCTTGATTTCCACATTTTCCAATTCAGATCCCTTCCTTTTGGTCTATCAACAGCTCCCAAGGTCTTTACAAAGTGTATATGGCCCCTTCGGCGGCACAGTAAGCATGGCATGGCATGACAATGTTTTCCTGTACGTTGATGATTGGTCATCATTGCTGATTCAAAAATCAAAATCCACAAACACAGGAAGCTCATAGTCAGCCTCTTGGAGATTTTTAGACTCAGCATAAACTTCAAAAAAGCCAGTCTTCACCATCTTATCAAACTGCTTATATTGGAGTCTTCTGCACATACCCACCTTACAGAAAATGCACACTACTCTTCCTCATTTTCAACCAGACATCCAAGTCATGTCATATCATGGTATCCAAGATATTGGTTTCATCATTTGCAAAGTTGAAAACACTATCCCTGCAATCCCACCAATGATTCCCCACAAAAATACTTTATTATGCCAGAGATCAATCATCAGCTGAAATGAAATTACAGTTGGCTGGCCCCTTAAGCCCCTATGCCCAGCGGAAGCCAACCAGACTAGCTAGAGAGCCTACTATGTCCAGCATCATTGCATGCATTCTGGACCGAACAGCTTCCACCTAGACATTTTAACACTGAATCTAAAAGTGTGGTGAATTCATCTTCATTAAACAACGTCCTTCTGAAATCTTGTAAACCATCCACTTGGAAATTCTATTACTACAAGTGACACAAGTTCTTCAAATGGTCTTCTGTGAATTCACATAATCCCATATCATGTTATATTACCATATGACATTGTAATTGCTCTCTTTCATGTTACATTGCGCCATATTGTAATCAGCTTTGGCTTTGCAGTTGTGAATGAGAAGAATTGAAGAAGATAATTGTTAGGGCACTACCATATGGAGGGAGGAGAGATAATACCCTAACAGCTCTCCTGTTTTTCAGCTCTAGAAGGTTCTGACGCATTTCATACATGCATGAAATTAACCCATTGTATGATTCACAAAAGTTGAGTCAAAGAACCACAGTTAAAACTAAGTAACCAGTCCTTTTACATCATCATAAGCACATTCATCCCACAAACACCCCAAAAGTGACCCAAGTAATGTTTTAGCTCTTGATAGACTTCTTACATGTGCAATGATAGTGGTGTGGGAATTGCCTATTCTTTTGTGAGACTTCATAATTCATTTTACACTTAAATAACAGATAAAATATAGAATACAATAAGAATCTTTTTGTTCTATTTGTAGACCAAGAGAAAGCATTTGACAGAGTTGACAAGAAATTGCTGTGGCAAATATTGACCCAATATGGAGTAAGTTATTAGGTTTTTCCAAATTAGGTTATGTAAAAGCTTATATAGCGACTGCAGAAGTGTAGTCAGAGCAAATCAAGGACTAGTGGGAACCTTCACAGTAACTTCTAGAGTGAGGCAGGGATGCATACTATCACCATTATTATTTATTACCTACATAGACAGCATACACAAAAAAGCTAATGAATGGAAACAATATCAATAAATTGCTTTTTGCAGATGACCAGGCATTTACAGCAAGTACAGCTAAGGAATTACAGCAACATCTTATGTCCATGAATCAAGAATGCAAGATAAATAATATGAGAATCAGTCAAGAGAAGACTGAGGTCGTGACAGATGGAAGGAAACAGCATACTTTATAAATATAACAGAGGGAACAAGTATAAAACAAGTGGTAGAGGTCAAATAATTAGGAACAACATTTACTAAAGTTGACAAAATGGATGGCGAGGTTAACATACGGTGTAGTAAGGCAAACCAGATATTGGGACAGTTAGTGCCACTCTTACAACATATAGCAATACCAACCAGCAAAAAGAAACACCTCATACAAAACATATTCATTCCCACCTTATGTTATCAGTGCCAGACGCGGACACCTACAACAAAACATAAATGAAAGTGAGTCACTATGGTAATGAGATGTCTGAGGAAGGCTGCTGGAGTGACTGGAAGGGATAAAATTAGGAATGAGATAATAAGGGAAAGAATTGGAACAGAACCAATCTTGCACTACATACAGAGTTAGCAAATAAAGTGGTTTGCATGTTTGGAAAGAATGTCTTGGAAGTCCATACCATACAAAGGTCCATACCATACAAGGCTTATGTGGAAAGAGGAGAAAGACAAAGACCACGAGACAGACCCAGAGAAAGGTGGAGAGATGACATCAAAGATATATTACAAGAACATCAAATAACACTGGTAGAGGCTGCTAAAAATGCCAGAACAAGAATCTTGTATCTCAACACCCAAGGGGGTTAAAAGAGGAAGTAAAAAAGAAGACACAATTCATGTCTCAAATTGGGATAATAGTTGGTTTATTTAAGAATTTGAATCACTAGATAGATTTTTAATTTTCTTAACAGTGGGAGTCCATCCCAGATGGACGGGATATCAGTCCAATAAACAAACAAATAATCTATCAGTCCTTTTGTGTATTTTCTGCTTCTCAGATGAAAATAAAATTAGAGGCATTTCTTGTAAATTGCAGAGGCCCCGGTTGAGGGAACTTTTATCTCATTTGGTTGTCTATGAACAACCTTACAAAGCTTTAAACGTTCACATTCAGATTTCCAGATCTGTCAAGTCTATATCTACAAGAAAAAGGTGCTTTATGAATATTCTTTTCATCTCTAATCTTGAGAATACAAAGGTAGGAAAGGGTAGAAATAATAATTGTTTATTTTATTTTACTGCCACCTTTCTTCCAGAGCCAGGACCCAAGACAGCTTATAACAATAGGGAAACTTCAACATAACATTTGATATTATTCATTATACTTGAAATCTTAAAGAAAGTTAAGAACTTTGTGCTTTGTTTTTGTTACATGCAAACTAAACTCAAACTGTTTCACCACTGTATTTGGAAAAACATGTCATCCATAAACTAGATAATACCTACAAGAGTAGAAGCTTAGTTTCTGTCACTTGAAGAAAGGGCATGTCCCTTTTGAGAATGTTTTCCTTTCTATCCAGTTTTGATTGTATTGGTGGATCATAGCTCAGTGGTATCTCAGTGGTAGATCTGACTGCAGAGCTAGAGGTTAAGAGTTCAATTCCCCACTCTACCATCTTGGCAAGGTCTGGACACAATAATCCTTAGGGTCCCTTCCAGCTCTGCAATTCTAAGATTATTTATCAGGAAAAATTGATCTCCATCTTTACTAACAGAACAACAAGCGTGTTTCTTCTTCGGGGTCACTGTGAATCACACAGATGGGTTTCATGCATGCACAAATCACCTCTCAGAATGCTGCAAAGCTAAAGGAAGCCATTAAATTAGTTCCACCCTTAAGTTTCTGTTTTTTCTGTGCTAGCAAACGGTACTGTTAGTTTTTCTGCTAATAGTGATCTTAATTTTCCATGAGTTTATGATTTCTCTTACCTTCAGTTTTTGTCTGTGTTGCTCTTCGGTCTGTCTCCATTGCTTCTCTTTCCTGTCACCGCTAAAAAAAATATCCATCTGTTTTTTCCTCCTTTCCCAATTTGTGAGAAAGCTGCTTAAAGAGACTCCAGTTAAGGGAGAAGGTTCAGTATCTGCAGCAGAATCTTCTAAAAGCTTAGAAACCAACACTACTAGTTCAGCACCCTCTACTAAAACTCCGGTTTCTAAGAATACTACTGTTAAAAAGAGAAAATGTAAAGACAAACCAATTGGGTCATCATCTCCAAAAACACACACACCAAAAAGCCATTCTGACAAAACTACAATTCAAAACGATTCTGCAAATACAAAGTCATTTTTTAAAATCGTCCTCCCCAATTGGAAACTTCATTACACTCTCAGAAGTCAGACCCGATACTCAAGGATATTGTATGTCTGGGATCCCATTCGGAACCGGACAACTCTCTTCCAAGAGAGTCATGTCCTATATTTAGTAGGTCCCCGAAATGGATCAGTTTAATTTTGCAACCTGTACAATGTATTATTACATCTCCATTTCCAGCTTCTTTGAAACCAGGAGACACTGTGAAGCAGACTTTTTCTAAAAAGAGTACAGTATTTCACAATTGACACACTTGCAAACTGAATCATCTTCTACAGCAGGAGTTCTCAACCTTTTTAAGCCAGGGGCCATTTTGCCCTTCCTCCACCACATGGCACTTCCGGGTGTGGTGGAGCCAGTGGGGGCCACATGAAATGGAGCTGTGGGCCATATCTGGCCCACAGGCTGCAGGTTGAGAATCCCTGTTCTACAGCTTTAAGCCATTTCCATATTTGGAATCTTTACCTGATAAAGATAAGCACTGCTAGAACATTTCAACAAGAAGGAGGAATGCTATCTGCTCAAATAATGAGGTTATCTAGACATTCTTTAAATGCTGCAGCAGCTAAGAATCTTTCATCAGCAGTAGTTATGCATAGATTTGCTTGGTTGAGGTCAGCAGGATTATCTGAAGATGTACATAAAAGAAGTGAAGACTTACCTTTTGATGGTGAAGGATTGTTTAACAAAAAATACTGATTATATAAGGGAAAATGTAATAAAATTGCACTATTGCTCAAAAAATGTCTATTTACTCTTCTCAACAACCAAGACAATACATACAACAACAGTGTTATTCAACTTTGGCCTTCAAGAAGTTTCAAACTTAACAATCAAAGAATGATCTTACACTTCTACATCTTATAGATACCAACCTACACAATTTAGATGGGACAACACATCTAATTCTAAAGGAGGCGTATTAAGAAGTAAGCATCCTATTTGATTTATCTTTGGTCAGAGCCTTTTCATCATGACATTGACTGCTGAATAAATTGAAGGAGCCATGCTATCTCCATTTTTGCCAGGGGAAAAGATAATAGACAATTGGGTATTAACCATCATTCAGGAAAGATATTCTATAGAGTTCAAAAAGACACCTCCAACAGGTTTTATATATACAGGTGAAACTCAGAAAATTAGAATATCGTGCAAATGTTCATTCAGTTCAGTAATACAACTTAAAAGGTGGAACTAATATATGAGATAGACTCATTACACGCAAAGCGAGATAGTTCAAGCCTTACTTTGTTATAATATTGATGCTTATGGCTTACATCTTATGAAAACCCCAACCCCTCAATCTCATGTACCACTGCAGCATGTTGGGCAATGAGACGCTGTTGTTTCTTCAGCAATAAGGTTTCATGGGGCCAGGATGCTAACCCAATGCCCAACCCTCCTTTTTCATCTGGGTTTGGAACCAGCAATGGTGGAGTTTCTTCCAAAAGACCGTATCTTAAATATTTGAACTTGTGTGGAAATTTTTCAATCAAAAAATCAGTAACAGCAACAACCACCCAAAATTACTTGTTCTTATGGCATCTACCACTGCAGTTCTGCCTTATGCGGACTAAAGATGAGATTCTTCCAGGCTTGGTATCTGGCTTTATTCCACTCTTTAAAGGATTCACTGTACAAATGTCTCAAATAATTCCAAAGTTGAAAGAGCAACTTCATTGGTGGATAAACTTAGACAATCTAAATATAGGAACACCTTTCAAGATCCTGCAACCATCAGTTATAATCACAACAGATGCAAGCTAAAATGGCTAGAACGTAGTATGCAACAACCTGCATGTTCACTCTATGATCTCAGAACTAAACTAAATGTCGCAAAAACGAATTGGAATTGTTAGCAAGTCCTTTCAAATGTTTCTTCAAGGGAAAGTTGTTCAAGTTACAACAGACAACACAACATTTTATTATACAGTATAAACAAATAAGGTGGAATACACTCCAAATGTCTTCTGTATCTCTAAGTTTTAATATGGGAATGGTATCTAAAGAGACATATCTTTCTAGTGGCAGTAGATATAAAGGGAGCAAAGAATCAAATAGCAGATTCTCTCAGCAGAACACCTACTCTAATGCACGAGTAGGAACTTCTGTATCTCAAAATGAATTTTGACTAATTTGCCAAGGATGGGGATAGCCAAAAATAGATGTTTTTGCAATGAATTGAAATTCAAAATGCAAACATTACTGTTCCAGGGCAGGAATAGAAATGAATTCTCTAGGGGATGATCCTATGGTCAAAGTCTTTGCTTTATCTGTTTCCACCAATTCCATCCACAATGCACAAATCAGCTTTGGCCCTGAGCAGTATGGAACACATCCACACATGCAAAGCAAGTTGACATCACTGTTAATGAAGCCATGTGTATAGTGACAGGATGCCTCAAACCTACACCAGTTGAGAAAATGTACCCTCTTGTTGGTATTGCTCCAGGAGAGAAGTAGCAACAGACACTGGGAGAACTAAGCAAGAGAATGACTCTCAACATCCTCTGAACGGACATGAGCCTCAAGTCCCCTGGCTCAGCTCTAGAAAGAGCTTTATGGCAAGAAGAGACATTCTTGAGGGTACACAAGAGCAAAACCAAATTAGAAGATGGAAGAAGGAGCTCACTGGACAGGGAACATCATTAAAGGAGGATATAGCTGAAGATGTCAATTTCCCATATGTCACTTGGAGGACCCTCAATAGGCTGAGGGTTGGAGTCCCTAAGTGTAAGACCAGCATGCTCAAGTGGGGACTGCTGGTGGACAACGACACACTGTGTGAATGTGGAGAGACAGAGTCTGGGTCATTTACTGGCCTGCTGACTGCTGCCAGAGACATGTACCGATGAGGACTTGGGTTTGGGCAATGACAAAGCCAAGAAAGTGGCTTCATTTTTGCTGTTCAGAGTTTGATCGGGACATGAAAGAAGAAGACCAATTCCAATGATAGGTAAAGGTAAACAATCCTTGCTTGAAAGCCATTTGTATCCAACTCTAGGGTTTAGTGCTCATCCCTGTTTATAGCCAAGAGCCAGCGCTGTCTGCATCTGCAGACGTTTCCATAGACATGTGACAGGCATGCCTTAACACCGGAGTACACAGGACACTATTTACTTTCCCCCTGAAGTGAAGTGGTCCCTATTGATCTACTTGCAATTTCTTGCTTTCAAACTGCTAGGTTGGCAGAAGCTGGGACAGGGACAAGAGCTCACTCTGTTGTGCAGTACCCGGAAATCGAACTCCGACCTTCCAGTCATCAAGTTCAGTGTCTTAACCACTTAAGCCACTGCAGCACTAAAGCAACAAGGTTTGTCTTTGTATCCAATGATACAAAGATGCAGAACCAAATTGATTGCAGACAAAAGAAATGCTGTTCTGATTGCTCCGAGTTGGCTGAAACAACCTTGGTTTCCAACTTTAAAACAGATCTCGAAAGAAATGAGCACTCTATTTCTAGAGAACATTCTTCTGACACAGAATAAAGGTTCCTTATTTCATCCATATCTTGAGAGTCTACATTTGACAGCATGGAGGATTGTCCAGAATTAAATAGAATTCTCTTTTTAACAAGAAAATCATCTTCAAATAAGACTTACTTGTTAAAGTACAGAATATTTAATTCTTTTTAGAATACAATAGGTGAATCTCCTCATTCTTTAAAGTTACCAGTACTGTCAAATTTTTACTTTCTCTAAAGCAACAAGGTTTGTCTCAATCCACGGTTAAAGTGTATTTTTCTGCTCATCAACCATGAGATTCAGAAGCATCTGCTTTCTTCCCTAATCAAACTGTAAATAAAATTTTGAAAGAGTTAAACAGTGCTTATCTACCTGTTTGTTCTCTGCCTGCTCAATGGTCTTTAAACATAGTTTTGAATGCATTGATCTGTGGACCATTTGAACCAGCTGCAACTACACCTCTAAAATTACATAAGTTGAAAACATTTTTTCTTGTAGCAATAACCTCAGCAAAGAGGGCTAGTGAGCTATCAGATACATCTTTTCCTAAAATTTCATTTAAAAAACTGACTTTAAAGCTAGACATTTCATTCTTGTCAATAATTGTATCTGATTTTCATTTATCTCAACCTTTGATATTGCCAGCTTCCCCCCCCCCCCCCACTTCAAATATTGAAAAGGCTCTTCACACTTTGGACTTGAGAAGAATGTTATTGTTTTATGTTTCGTGAACTAAATCTTTTTGACTATCTCCTCGTCTTTTTTTCTGTTATGAGGGACTACGTAAAGGGCAACCTGTCAGTTCTCAGAGACTGTCAAAGTGGAAAGTATCTGTTATAACCTTATCCTACCAATTGTCAAATCTGACATTACCAGACTCTATAGAGCACATTCAACTACAGCTATAGCCATTTCTACAGCATTTTTAAAGGAATTGAGGTGCAAGGTATTTGTAGAGCAGTGATGTGGTCTCAATCTTCAACATTTATTCAACATTATCAGCTTGACACAATGAAGAATAATGTTCATTTTGGCTGTTCTGTTCTTCAGACTGCTCTGCAACAATAATTATGTTTGGTGTGACTTCCCACCTAGCAAGTGAGCTTTGTAGTCACCCATTTGTGAGATTCACAGTGACCACGGAGAAGAAAAACTGATTACCTACTTGTAATGCTTGTTTTTTGAGTGGTCTACTTTGAAGTCACACAACCCACCCTATCTCCCCTCTGTCACACTTTCCAGTGTGTTAGCTGGTTACTGTAACTGAGGGGGGAAGCCGTGGGGCGTGCGGTCATGCCCAGTAGGGTGGATCTAATCTAATGGTTTCCTTTAGCTTTGCAGCGTTCCAAGAGGTGATTCGCGCATGCGCGAAAACCATTTATGTGACTTCACAGTGGACCACTTAAAGAACAAACATTACAGGTAGGTAACCCGTTTTTCTCTTTACTCTGCTCCTAACAAATTCTCCATGTTTAGCAAACTAGTAGATTTTACATTTTCAAAAACAGGAGAAATGCACATGTTTTTGTCTCAACATCCCAAGGTGAAATATAAAGCCTAAGTTACACTTAATGGAGTTTAATAGTTTTAAATATTTAAAAACTACATTTCTTTGAAATGTATTTAAATCTTTGCCTCTTCATGCACTGATTCTTCCGATTCTGATCATAAATTCAGCATGATTTCAACATGAAGTTAGCTTCTCCCTCTTTTTCAGTTCTGTGGAACATGTTATGATATTTCCTAAGCTTACACTCAACAATATTTTGCATTTTTAGATAATATTAATATTGCTTGACTATGGATTCTAGTTAGTTGTTTTTCAAAGTAACTTACAAAAAGGGTAAAAATAATTTTAAAAAACAGCTGGCTATAGTGAAGTGGGATGGAGTGGGTTGATGTCATTCTACTTGTATGACATAAAGTTGCGACCATGGGGTCGCAAAGGGTCAGAATCGACTGTGCGACTGAACAACAAAGCACTATAGTAAAATAAGATAGAATTCCATAAAATAGCAGTAGCAATTGCACTTATATACCACCCAATAGCGCTTTGTGCACTCTCTGGGCAATTCACAAGTTAATTAGCATTTTGCCCCCAACATGCTGGGTACTCATTTTTCTGACCTTGTAAGGATGGAAGGCTGAGTCAACCTTGATCCCTGGCCAGGATCAAACTTACAACCTTTTGTCTGCAGTATAGCAGTTTAACCACTGCATCACCAGAGCTCCTGGTCTTTAAAATGCTTTAAAGACCAAGACAAATAAAAAGGTTTTCATTTTCTGCTGAAAAGAAATGTTGCAGATACCACTCTCTAATGAGGAGTTTCCAGAGATGGGCTGCAAAGAAAATTCTGTCTTATATCATTGCCTTCCTGATCTCAGAGGAAGGCAATCCTTCAAATAATCTGATCCAAGAGCTTCAAAAAATAATTTTTGGACACAGGATCCAAAGCTGTTTTTGTTGGTCGGGATATTCTGAGAGTTGTAATTTTAAAAAGTAACTTTTCCATTTTCCCAAATAATTGAGGTCTATGTGTCATTTGGATGTGATTATTGCACCAAATGGCATACCAGACCTCCAAGTGACCTGATTTAGCCTGATCCAACTCAGCTGTGTAGACAGTAGGGTTCTCCTTCGTATAGTTTGTGAATCCCCACTATTGGGTTATGCGCCTGCGCAGAACGCTGATCAGAGGCTTAAAAAGCTATTGGTCAAAAGTTTTGGCGGTAAGACCGGCCACCGTACCGCCCACCCTGAGGCGCCAGCGCACCATTTTACCTCAGTTCTCTTCTTTCCGCCTTAGCAGCAGGACGATCGTTGAGAGCTTAGCTTCCTCAATTTTTTCATCCTTTCTGAGGGAAAGAATTTGACGAACTTTAACAATTTTTTCGGTGATCTTGTCCTTTGGGCAGGATTGCCACCCCGGTGCTGTTTCTTCCTTCTGGTGGACTCAGTTACCTACTCGCTCCGGTCACCGTTTCCCCCCTCAAGGGGGTGGCGGCTGGCCTGCCCTTCGGGATGCTCACCTTCTCGAACCTTCCATCGGAAGAATTTTTTGATGGCTGCAGCCTTCAAGCAGTGTTCTGCTTGCCTCAAGAAGTTCCCTGCCTCCGACGGGCATAGCCTCTGTCTTTTTTACCTGGGAGAATCTCACCAGAGCCAATCCTGCGCTCACTGTAAGAACTTTACTTGACTTGCAGTTCAGAACCAGAGCAACTGGTTGAAAGCGCACCTTATGGAGCTCACTTTGGCTCCCGCCGCGGCTGCTTCCACCTCTGCTGGTGCCTCTCAGCCTTCTCGGCCTCTACCGCTTCCTCCTCCTTCTTCCACTCTCTCCATCAGAAAGAAGAAAAAGAAGGATAAAAATGGGGAGAAGAAGAAGAAACATGGGTCGGAGAAAAGGCGATCTCTCCCGCCTACACCTCGCCCTCCTGTCTCTCCGGGGCCCTCGCCTCCCTTTTCGGTCGCGAGATGTCCTTCACCCGGATCTTCGATGTGGGGCGGATGGTCCTCTTCGGGATCCCCTGCAAGAGGTCGCAGGGCTGGGGCTCCAGCTCGCCCACTGCAGGTACTCTCTTCCCCGCCTCGTGAGAGGGGCCGTCCAACCACGAGGCAGGCTTCTGTCTCCCCGAGGCCTAGGACTCCGACAATAGACGAACCGGCAACCACCATTCCGGCCACCGTTTCGTCTCCGATCATTCCAACCACCGTTTCGCCGGCCACCGTTTCGTCCCAACCATCGGCGGTGGATGCATCCCATGTGGAATTCTTTAAAGGGATGTTCGAGGCTATGGCAAAATCGTTTGCCCAACAGTTCAAGGCCTCCATGCCTGCAGCCTCTGCGGCTCCGGTGCCGACCACCGCAAGCCCCAGGGATGTTGGTCCTGCTGTGGCTCCGCCGACCTCTCGAGGGTCGAGCGTTCGCTCCGCTGGCCCACCCATATCGTCTTGGTGTGGTCCAGACGTCGATGCGGTGAGCTCCCAACCCATCGACCCGCCCAGGCCGTACTGGCGCGGTCCCGACGTGGATACCAGGATTCCTCCCTCGTCCTCCGATGATTCCAGCGCATCTTCGGAGGAGGACGAGGGGGACGTCGACGCCGACAATACGCCGGACCAGGCTATCGGTGCGATTGACCCACCGCATGGTGAGGATCAACGCTCCCTCACGGCAATGCTAACTCGTTTGGGGACCACTCTTAATCTGACGGTGGGCCAGCCGCCACTGGAGGGCGAGGACCAAATGACCGCCAAATTGGACAAAAAGGCGATTCAACCACTCCACATCACCATGCTTCCATCCATGTTGACGGCAGCGAAGGCAACATGGAAGAAGCCGGTGTCGTCGCACTCCATTTCGTCCAGGCTCGACGGAATGTATAGAGTCTTGGACGAAAACGTTGAGTTTCTCCAGGCGCACCCTTTGCCGAACTCGTTGGTGGTCAAGGCCTTCCAGCATAAAACGGCCGCCAGTGGTTTTCTGGTACCTTCGACTCCGGAAAGGAAGAAACTCCACGCGGTGGGCCGTAAGTTTTACGCCACCGGTTCCCTCTTCCTACGAGCCGCTAATTACTCGGCTGCCATGGGCCTCTATCAGTCCCACCTCTGGGAGCAGGTGAAGGTCCTTGCTGCTAAACTGCCTGCCGATGCACAGAAAGGATTCGATGCGCTGGCGGCAGAAGGAGACTTTCTGGCAGAGCAGCAGATGAGGACGGCCAGGCACATTAACGATTACGCGGCCAAGGACATGTCTTCTGCCATCTTACTCCGTCGTCATGCCTGGCTCAGGGGCACCTCTCGATGATGCCATGAAAAAGCTCATCGAGGAGTTCCCGTTTGATGGGAAAGGCCTGTTTGGACAGGACACCGATAAGGTACTACAGACAAATTTGACGGCCAAGTTCCTGGGGCTCACCACGCCGGCTCAGCCTGGCAAGCCACGATTCCAACCCTTTACGCACCGGTATCGGGGGAACCCACAGCAACAGGGTGGCTCGACTGACCAGCCCAGGCCCGGGTTCTACAAACAGCGGCGCCAACACAAGCCTCGCTACCAACCTTACGGACAGGGCAAGCGTTCCGACGCCAAATCCCAAGTCCCGGGTTTGAAACTGCGATGGCCAAGTCTCTCTCGCTCCACCTCCCATACCTTCCCCTCCGGAACTTCCTCCAGGTGTGGTCAGGCATCACGGACAACCGGTGGGTCTTGAAGATCTTGTCCGCTGGTTACGCCATCGAGTTCGTACGAGTGCCTCAGGTAGGAAGACATCGTTTCACCACCTCGTCCCCCCATTTGGAGGAAGAAATATCAACTCTTCTGTCCAAGGGAGCCATCGAGCGGGTAACACCGTCCATTTGGGACAACGGCTTCTACTCGAGGTACTTCGTGGTTCAGAAGAAGGACGGAGGACTTCGCCCAATTTTGGACCTGCGCCGCCTGAACAAGTGCATCCACACCAGGAAGTTCCGGATGGTGACCCTACAGACCATCCTCCCCCTCATCAACAAAGGGGACTGGTTCACAGTCATAGACCTCAAGGACGCTTACTTCCATGTCGGCATCCTCGAGGACCACAGGCGGTTCCTCCGCTTCCGAATCGGCAATTCTGTGTACCAGTACCGGTGTCTACCGTTCGGTCTGGCCACGGCACCGAGGGTTTTCACCAAGTGCATGGCTCCGGTGGCTGCCTTCCTCCGTCAGCGGGGGATCAGGGTCTTCCCGTACATCGACGACTGGCTGATTGTTTCCCTCACCAGCTCGTCATCCATTCGGGACACACAATTCACGGTTCACCTCATGGAGAGTCTTGGCCTCAGGATCAACTTCGCCAAATCAAAGTTGATTCCCTCTCAGCGCGTCGAGTACATTGGAGCGGTACTCGACTCGCTAGTTACCAGAGCCTTTGCCCCCCAGAAACGCTTGCTGGACATTGCACAAGGGGTGAGCGACTTCCGGACCAAACCGTTCATCAGGGCGAAAAAGGCACAGAGACTTCTAGGCCTCATGGCCTCAACGATGGCGGTAATTCCTCACGCCAAGTTAAAGTTCTGGTCCCTGCAGTCGTGGCTCCTCCACGAATTCGACTCGCTCAGGGAGAGCCAGTCCAAACGGCTGACTCCGTCTCTGGAGCTGATGGACCAGTTGTGGTGGACGATGCCACCCAATGTGGCCATGGGGAAGAGTTTTTACCCCCCACAACCTTCGTTGCAGGTGTTGACCGATGCAAGCAACCTCGGCTGGGGGGCTGCCTGCGGGACTCTAACGGTCAACAATGTTTGGTCACCTCACGGGATGGTGCACCATATCAACTATTTGGAGCTGTTGGCCATTTGGAAGGCCCTACGTTCCTTCGAGGCCCTACTCACTGGCAATGTGGTTCAAGTGGCCTCGGACAATACCACGGCAGTGGCATACCTGAACAAACAGGGAGGAACGCGGTCCACCACCCTACTTTACCTTGCAGTGCAACTCTGGCAGTGGTGCCTGGAAAGACACATCTTTCCGATTGGAGTGCACATTCAGGGCAAGCTGAATGTCTTGGCCGACCACCTCAGCCGTCTCACCTCGACGACCCACGAATGGGAACTGGACGACGAGGTATTTCGGTCCCTTTGCGGGGCCTGGGGGACTCCGAGCATCGACCTCTTTGCGTCGGAGTCCAACAGGAAATGCCACAGGTACTGTTCCAGGGCAGGCATCGGACTGAACTCCGAGGGCGATGCCTTCATGAAACGGTGGGATCAGGACTACCTCTATGCCTTTCCTCCGTTTCCTCTGATCCAGAAGGTCCTCACCAGGATGTACCAACACCGGACCAACACAATTCTCATGGCCCTAGCATGGCCTCGCCAGCCCTGGTTTCCGCTACTGTTACGCATGTCGTCGCAGTATCGCACGCTGCCGGAATCACCAACGCTTCGCCAAATGGAGCACGGCCAGCTCCACCATTCGGACCTACCCAGCCTCCACCTCACCGCGTGGAGGATAACCCCAGACTGTCCAGGATTTTGGAGCTAGCACGGCGCCCTTCCACAAGGAAGTCTTATGCTTCCAAATACAGACGCTTTTGTGCTTTCCTGGCATCCCAGCAGACGTCCCCTCCACAGGTGGGACTACAGGACATCATGGCCTACCTCCTCCATTTGGCGGAGTCTGGCCTTAGTATTACCTCCATCCGGGTCCATCTAGCAGCGGTGGTCGCTCACTCTCCGGCTGGTTCGTCTGCTTCTGGTGCCTTTCGTGACCATACGGTAAAGCGTTTCCTCAAGGGACTGCGGAACGCCTTCCCGCCGGTCAGGACTCCAACGGCACAATGGTCCTTGTCTGCCATTCTCAACGCGCTCACCAGGACTCCTTTCGAGTCTATGGCTACCGCGGATGTTCGTCTCCTCACGTGGAAGACGGCATTTCTGGTGGCTATCACGTCTGCTCGACGAGCTGGTGAACTGGTTGCTCTGCGGGCAGACGCACCGTTTCTTCAGTTTTTCAATGACCGCGTGGTGCTCCACACGGATATCACCTTCCTTCCTAAGGTAGTCTCCCAGTTTCATATGGCACAGACTATCTCGCTGCCAACCTTCTTCCAGAACCCCACCAACGCCCAAGAAAAGACTTGGCACACGCTGGATGTGAAACGAGCCTTATTGTTTTACACCAGCAGGACTAGGGAGTTCAGGAAGTCACAGCGTCTCTTTGTGGCTTATGGAGGGAAGTCCAAGGGTGAACCCATCTCTGCCCAGAGGTTATCCAAATGGATCACGTCTACCATCTACCTGGCTTACGAGTCGGCCTCACTGCCACCTCCGCCGCATGTCAGGGCGCATTCTACGAGGGCGGTTGCCACATCCACTGCCTTTTTGGATGGCACACCGCTTGAGGACATATGTAAGGCTGCCACCTGGTCCAGACCTTCTACATTTGTCCAACATTACAGGGTGGACACCAGAGCCACTGCGGACGCCAGACTTGGCCGTGTCTGTCCTCACCAGGGGGCTCCGGGCTCATCGCCCTTGACAGTTCACTCTACCTGACCATCATACTCATCGTAGGATCATCTCATCCGACTGCCCACCGACCAAGTGAGTGTGAGCTTGCTAATCTCCCAATAGTGGGGATTCACAAACTATACGAAGGAGAAAGTTCGGTTTCACTTACCAGTGATAACTTTCGTTCTTCGAGTATATAGTTTGTGAATACACACTACCCAGCCTGCCTCCCATCTTGAGCTGCACGGATGAGATCAATTGGTTTATCCTGTGCTTGGCTTAAGTATGGAACTGAGGTAAAATGGCGCACTGGCGCCTCAGGGTGGGCGGTACGGTGGGCGGTCTTACCGCCAAAACTTTTGACCAATAGCTTTTTAAGCCTCCGATCAGCGTTCTGCGCAGGCGCATAACCCAATAGTGTGTATTCACAAACTATATACTCGAAGAACGAAAGTTATCACTGGTAAGTGAAACCGAACTTTAACCTTACCAAGAAGTTGGATGAATCCTCTCCTTCATGCAGGAGAAGACAGGGCTGACTGTCACTTACCTGGAGAGCCAGGAGAACATCTGCCACCATGTTGGAGTCCTGTATGTAAATACAGCATTTCAATTGTGGTGAACTCAGCATGGCTATCAAGAGCAGTCACCCACCTGATAGATTCAGCTTCCCCTGACCAAGGTATAGAGTACAGGCCAACAGCCATTGCCCAGTAGCCTGCCAATTATTTTCTGTTCCTTTCCCCCAAAAGTAGCCTGACATGGTTGCAGGCTCTTGAGACAGTGGGCTCCACTTTAAACAGCTTATATAAAATCGAAGCTCACAAACTGAATTTTAAGGTACATAATTTTAATGGTTGTGCTTACCATTGTTTGAAATGGTTTTGTGCTCATTATTTATGATTCCAGAACCAACTAAGTGTGGACAAAAAAAGTAATGTCATAAGTCGCCTTGCCTTCTACAATAGCTAGGAGATAATTTGAATAAAGATTTGCTCATGTCAACAATTTGTAATTATTTTCTCGTTGCTTTTATAGCTTTGTGTCTCTGATGTGTGTATAAAAAGAGTAGCAGTGGAGGAACAGAAACAGTTGATTGCAACATGCTGTTTACCGTATTTTTTGGACCATAAGACTCACTTTTTCTCCCCCAAAAGTGGGCAGACAATGAGGGTGCACCTTATAGTCCAAATGCTGGTCTTCGGTCAGCTGTGGCTCTTGTAAAAGGATATTCAGCTGTTGCATAGCTGTCAAGTATCCCTTATTGGCCAGGAAAACCCCTTATTTTACCCTCTTTCCTGCCGTCATCCCTTATTAATTAGACTGCAATGCCCTATTACAACCATTGGAAGGTAGCACAGGAAAAGCATAGCTGTCAAGTATCCTGTATTTGCCGGGAAATTTCCCTTATTTCCAAATCCAAAACTTGACAGGTATGAGCTGTTGGGGCAGGAGGAAAAACAAGTGGCCACTAGAGGGCGAAAAATCGCAATTTCCCATTTAAATGCATTGGAAATAAATCTCTTGTATTCAAAAGTTTTCTGTTTGTATGTTCCCAATGCATTTAAGAGGAGGCTAGAGTATCACTTCCTTCCTCAGTGCAATTGGCCTGCCTGCCCATTTCCCCTGCAGCGCCACCACTGGTTGGTGGTGCAAAATACAGTATTAATCTTTTTTGTTGTTTTCCTGCTCTGAAAATTGGGTGTGTCTTATGGTCAGGTGCGTCCATGTATCTATTTTGCTTAACTAATTAACCAAATTGTTGTTGACCCCAATCAGAAGCACAACTTGTTAACCTCTGCTTCTGACGTATATCTGTGAACTCTAAGGTTTTGCAAGCTGTCTAAAGCATCACCTTGTTTCTGGTCCACATTTGATTGGCCATCCCAAGTTTCCCTCTATCTTGTCCTTCCTGTGGCCAACCAACTGCGTACCTGCTGGGTTCATAGGGGTCATCCAGTATCTCCTTACCAGTGCTAGCCGCCAAAGTGAGCAGAAGGATAACCAGAACAAAATTACCCCATAACTCAACCAGCAGCGACAGTGTGGGATGGGCGAAAACAACAAGAACCAAATGGCCAATGCAGGTTCAAGCAAAAATTCCCATCCGGCCCCGAAGCGGCCAAAATAGTCACACTGTCACATAGGGAGGGGGTGGAGGGCAAACGCGCCCTGGCCCAGTCGCTCTGTAACTGCCGACGGGGCGAGCCGAGTATCCCCTCTTTAAAAGGAGGCTTGGCCCTGTCCCTCCATCGGTCCCGTGCCCGTCTCCCATGGGGGCGGTGGTGGCAAAGCGCGCGATAGCTAATTTTCACTGCCGCGCGTCCCTTGCCAGACCACTCCCCAATAAAGAGACGGACACCTGTGTTGGATTTAAAACTGGGCCACTTTATTTAAATCTTAACTTTATAATGCAAATGGGCCGAAATAGCACTGGTAAGGACTAATTGTTATTTCTAAATATTAAGCAGATACAATGTATCTATTTTGCTTACCTAATTAACCAAATTGTTGTTGACCCCAATCAGAAGTGCAAACCTGCTGGATTCGTAGGGGTCATCCAGTATCTCCTTACCGGTGCTAGCCGCCACACGGGGAGGAGTCTACCATGACTCACCACCACCACCCTGACCGCCAGCTCGGTTCACTTGCAATGAAGCCAAAAACCTGTCCATGCCTCTCGCAGAGAGATGGACTCCGTCCCTGCGATACAAACCAGCATCCTGAATGCGTATCGCAGGGTGTTCCACCACAGTGCCCAAGCCGTGTTCCCCCCAAAATCGAGCCACTGCCCGATTCACGGACCGCCGGGCACAGTCAATGCAGCGAGGGTCACCACCACCCGAAAAAAAGTCTGTGAGATAATGTAAGACCAGACAATCCGGACGTGTGGCCAGTGCCGTCTAATCAGGTCCAGATCCCTCCGGATGGCTATGATTAACCCCAATCTGGTAATCTGGCCCAAATCATTACCCCCCCCCAAATGAACAAGTAAAACATCAGGTGGGGAAGTACCCCCAAGGGATAATACGAAAGGCAGGAACTCGTGACATCTCATCCCACGAACACCATGCCAGCTGAGATGTGCCACGTCCCGGAGCCCGAGATGTGCGCCCCATCTTGACGCAGCAACATGGCGGGCCGCCCAGAATATGTAGCTGTGGCCAACGAGCCACACACAAAACAGGGCGTCCAAGGGCTCAGGAGCTGAAAGAAAAAGAAGAGAGAAAGGTGCCAGCGATGTATTCAACGCAACATGGGGCAAACGTACAAACCAAAACGAGCAGAATCCCACCGGCCCATGCTCCGGATGTCATCTTCCGAATAACCAAAAAGGGCAGCTGTCGATGCAGTGCCTATCCGAAAGGAATGCGTGCCATACCGAGCCCCTGGGATGCCCAACTCAGAAAGAGCAGCCCCCATTACCCTCCAAAACTGATACTTGGTCAAGGGCAACCCGTCTTGGTGGCAAAAGAGTGGTCCCTGTGCTGCACCACAAATGGCTAAAAAGGACGTTAAAGCAAGGACTGGGCAAATCGCCCGCATCCTACATCTCAGCAGGATGACAACACTGCCCCTGCCGCGCTGATCCAATTTAGAGGAATGGATGTTCAGTCGTACAGAATCCTGTAATAGAGAAACATCCGCCAATTCAAGGGACCTGCGGGACAGGTTATTCCCTGAAAGGGGAACCAGCTTGCTCACCCTCAATGCCCCAAAGAAAGCCACTGTGGTGGCCGCATGGAATAGGGTTGCCTCAAACTGGTCGTAGCAAAGCGCCGACCAAGCCTGAGCCAAGCTTGAAAGAATAGACGGGGACACTGGTTGCCGGGTGTCTGGGCGAGGGCCACATTCCCTAGCCCAGCCCTCAAGTACCCTGCATACCGTAAATCCCCCGTGGTGTCCTGATAACCCCTGACCTTGGCGGCAAACGCCAAAGCTGACAAGTGCCCAGCAATGGTACGAGGAGCTAACCCCCCATCGTGTAGGTGCACAACGTTTTGGAAGATATGATCGACTGGCACGGGCCACCAGTCAGGCAGGGACACGTTCTGACAAAATGTCAGGAAGGCCTGATAAGTACCGTGATATACCTTACGGGTACGGCCCGCAAGGGATAGGCCTATTGCCCAGGGTCACTTCACCTCGCCAAATGTCCACATCTCGCTCGGAAGTGGAGAGGGAAGTTCCTCGGCCTCCGGCGCTAGTGCCCAAAACCGGGAGATCTGCAGGTGGGATAAAGCATCAGCGATACTGTTGTCAATACCCAGAACATGCCTGGCTTTGAACAGAATGTTATGGCGCAAGGAGCGCAACACAAACTGACGAACAACGGACATGACCCTGGCGGAACGGGACGTTTGTGCATTCACAATGTGCACTACAGCCGCGTTATCGCACCAAAAATGTACAACGGAATCCTTCCATATATCTCCCCACGGCAATAGGGCCCCAAGAATGGGAAAGAACTCTAAAAAGGTCAAGTTCCGGAGTAATTCCATGCCTTGCCAAGCCGCGGGCCACTGACCGCAGCTCCAGCGGCCATCGAAATAGATGCTGTAGCCCAATGACCCCGAGTCATCCGACTGCACCTGAAATTTGGGTGTGATGGCCAGCTCCTGGCACCAAAATGACACTCCATTAAAATCGGCCAGAAATACGAGCCAGACCTGGAGGTCGGCCCGGATCCCACTCATAAGCCGCACCCTGTGGTGCTTCCTGGATAAACCAACCATGGCATCGTACAGGTGCCTGGCAAATGCCCGGCCAGGTGTGACCACCCTGCAAGCAAAGTTGAGATATCCATGGAGCACCTCGTGGAGCGACACCTTGCACCTGGCCAACATAGCAGAAATCGCCTCCGATTGTCTCTGGGGAGTCTGGACGTTTGAGCTATGGTATCAATTTCTATACCCAAAAAGGTTAGCGTAGTGGCTGGACCCTCAGTCTTCTCCGGAGCTAAAGGTACTCCCAGCTCCACCATGAGTTCCTTGAAAGTAACCAGCAGTTGTTCGTAGGTCCTTGAGCCCCGCCCCCTTCCAAACAAGAAATCGTCTAGATAATGGGCGACAGTACTAACGCCGGACCTGCGAACAAATGCCCAATGGAGGAAGGAACTAAAGCGTTCGAAGGCTGAACACGATTTGGAACAGCCGAACGGCATGGCCTTGTCAACAAAATATTGGCCCTCAAAATGAAAACCTAGCAATTCAAAATCCTCTGGGTGCACCGGAAGCAGTCGGAAAGCGGATTTAATATCACACTTGGCTACCAGTGCTCCGTGACCACAGGAACGTACCATCTCTATTGCCTGATCGAAAGATGTATATCGGACAGAACACAGTTCTTCCAGTATGGCATCGTTGACCGAGGAACCCGCTGGGTACGACAGGTGATGTATAAGGTGAAATTCGCGCAAAACCTTTTTGGGTACCAAGCCAAGTGGGGAGACCTTTAGGTTCGTATAGGGTGGCTCCGCAAAAGGGCCAGCTACCCACCCCTCCCGTACCTCTTTAAAAATCTTCTCCCGAGCCAAATCCTCCTTACCCCTCAAGGACTGCAAATTAGGCACATCCTGTGGTGTGCGTGCACCAACAAAAGGAATGCGAAATCCAAATAAAAACCCGCTAGAAGGTAGGCCGTGTCGGCTCACTTGGGGTAAACTCGAAGCCAACGCTCTAACACCTGAAGTTTAATTGGGGAGGGGCCCTTTTGAAGTTGAAGATGACCCGCCCGCCCGGGTACAAGTGGAGGGGTGGATGAAGTCCACCACAAATGGAGCAATCATGCCTGTATTTGCACTGTTTTCAAGTACAGCCCCTCGTTGACGAGAAACTCCAACACAGCAGGCGGGCTGGAACCCTCTGCCCCACCGGCTGGCGGGGAAACTGTTGAGGCGGGACGCTGTACTACGTGGCCGCAGTGATAGTGATCACCAGAGGCTGGGCGTGATGGCGTCATGTAGAGCAGCCACAACAACTGGTTGGGCTAGTCCCAGGGCATCTCTGGGTGAAGCACAGCGCGCATGCAGAACTCCTCGTCGTAAGCCAACCAAGATTGGCCCAGGAAATCCACATACGCCCTGTAAATAATGTCCAGATATTGGATCAGAGGGATCGCAAGATCTGGACTGGCCCTAATGGAGACTGCTGCATATATTAAGTAAGCGGGCAGCCAATTTGCCCAAGTCCTTGGAGGTTTCCGACGCTGGGCTAATTCCTTATCTCGGTCGTCCTCCTTTTCTTTCGCTTCCCTGGTTGCCTCCCTATTAAGGAGGCTAAATAGATCAACATATTCCCGGCGCCATATTTTATCCCTGGTAGCCGGTAAGAGGTGATCACCTAGTGGTAGTGACAAACCAGCGGTCGGGATGGCCGAAAGCGAGACATTATGGTATGCTGTGTTCACCGGCGGGCCATACGGCAATATTGGATATTGAATTCTGGGCCCCACCGGCGGAACCCCGGGTGGTACAGGTGGGTATGGGGCCCTCCAAGTGGCGGCCTGCGGTGCTGAAGAATTAAGGCACTGCGCAGAGAGAACTGAGGCCAACTGGTGCGGCCAAGGCCACTGTACTGTAGAACTCACTTGACCTTGATACTCACAAGGTGCGCTCCTGGCAACCGCCCCCACCGGGGTTCCGGCTGCCATTGAGCGTTGGAGCTCACGATCGGGGTAGAGCTCGCTGGTCCCGGTGGAGAAGGCCCTTTGAGGTCGGACTCTTCCATCACGGCAAAGGGAGGCTAGCCGAATAGGCCAGCGCTGGTTGAGAGGCGGTAGAGGGTAGCGTGGCCTCCAGTTGCTCCACTCTGGCATTTACCAGCGCAGCCAACTGCTGCCAATCCACCTTGGGCCCCACACGCCCCTTGGACGCGGGCCTCCTGGGAGCCCGGCACGTAGGCCAACCAGGCTTGATGCCTGCAGTCCGCTCCAAGGCCGGGATGCAGTCAGTGATGGTATTGTCAACAGTCAGGGCCGGAGTGGCAGATTGGGCCGAAATCCGGGTGGCCACGCAGCCAGCCCCAGGTGTCAATGGCCCAGTTGGGTCCCGGGCCACGCTATGCCTCGGGGCCCTGTGAGGGACCGGTGTTGCAGGCCCCATCTGAGTCCTCCAACTCGGAGGAGGCCCAGCCTCAGGCTACGGCGGGGTAGGTCCCGCAGGGTTCCTACCCCACTGGGCAGGCCTGGCCTGGGGCAAGGGCCTGGCACGGCCTGAAAGTCAGGCCAAAGAGGCCCTCTTTTTGGGCGCCATAGCGCGCAGTCTGCAGCCTAGAAAAGGCCAACCGACTGGCCAGGGGCGACTAGGGTAGCCCTCTCAAGGCCCTGGGGGGAGTGACACGGTAATGGGGCAAGGTCGAGGCCTAAGCCGCACAACGCTCGCCTCCACAGCGGCTCCGAAGGGGCCCTGGGTCAGCGGCGCTAAAGCTGCTAGCGCTGTGGCAAAGCGCCTCGGCCGAAAAACCTGCCCGCGGCCTCAGGGCTTAAGGCCCGATAAAGAGGCCGCTGCAGGCTGGGATAAGTAGCGCCAAACGCGCCCTGGCCCAGTCGCTCTGTAACTGCCGACGGGGCGAGCCAAGCGTCCCGTCTTTAAAAGGGGGCTCGGCCCCGCCCCTCCATCGGTCTCATGCCCATCTCCCATGGGGGCAGGGCCGGCAAAGCGTGCGGCAGCTAATTCTCGCTGCCGCACGTCCCTTGTGCCCACAAAATATGAAATTGAAGATACTGTAGACAGAATGAGTTGAAGGAACAGTGATAAACCATAACTTTGGTGGCAACCAACAGATGTGACAAATTGTAAATGCAGAATAAAGACATTATAGAACAAGATTAATACATAATTCTATAGATTAATAATAGTTGGAGAGGCTGGGTGCTTTCATATACAGTACTTTTATTAATAGGAGTAAAAAGAGAAACAAAGTTCTTTAAAGCCCCTCCAGCATTTGGGGCTTGTCTTCTTATTGAAATGACATAATATAATTTGAATTGAGTGCAATACCATTGATTTATTAATCTGAAACTGCTGTCTGACATTAGCAGAGATTGATCTAAAAGACCCCTTTTTCAAAATAGCATTCTAGAAATCATCACAGATAAGCACAACAAGGTCATGTCAATTTGGACCCAGTGAAGTTCCTATACTTATTGTTAATTAACATGTTATACATTTTGGAACCACTGCCTTGATGGAACTTATGTCAGAAATAATTTTTTCAGTGGGGATTAGTAAACAAGTGTTCTGGTTTTTTTACATCTAGCATGGAAGCAAAATGGGTGATCTGGGACAGCTGAAACCAATACGCTCCCTCTTTAAAATGTCATTTAAGCAGTAAACCTGATTTTGGTGGTGGTGGTGGTAGTTGTTGTTGTTGTTGTTGTTGTTGTTGTTGTTGCTGTTCAGTCGCACAGTCAATTCTGACCCCCATGGACCCTTGCATGCCAGGCACCCCTATCCTCCACCAACCTCCTCAACCCGCCCAACTCTTTGCCCATTGCATCAACAGTACCATCTATCCATCTCATTTTGGTTGTTGACCACTATTTTAAAAAATCACATAGTACAGGCCATGGCTTTGCCAAGATATAATTGGCGCTATTTGTCATCATGCAAGATACATGGGTGACAAAAAAGACTTCAATGGGATCTGTTCCGCCAATGACACCAGGTCATAAGGATTTGTTTAACAAAGTTATTCATCAGTTTCTTTGTGTGAGGTATTAATGGAAAACCTCTAATATCAGCTAGATTGTTTTTGTGCTTTTTTAACTGCAGCCATTCATACCTCTCTAAGGCAGGGGCACCCAAACTATGGATCACGGGCCCAATTAGTCCACTGCATATCATTAATGCGGCCTGCGGTGAGCACCCGGGCTCACCACGGACTCCCCACCCCACCTGCCCCCACTGCCTGACATCAGCAGTGGTAGTGGCGGAGGCAACAACCGTGCTTTGTCCAGGCTGCTCCAAGCAGCCTCTTGCTCGGTCCCATCCCCTCAGCAGCCTTTGCTAAAGCCGATCGCTGCTTCGGTGAAATTTTCGGAGCTTCCTGTGTTTCAAAACTCGCAGTGCTAAGAGAGGCCCTTGGCGTGCTCGGGATGACGTTTCCACAGCGTGCCAGGTTTGCCCTTCCAGTGCCTCTGCTACCACCCCTCCTGATGTCAAAACTGTCAGCAGCAGGAGAAGCCTGCCTCCGGCCCCCACAGCTGTGTGTCGTGGGTGGGACCGGCCCGCTAAAAAAAAGTTTGGGCACCACTGCTCTAAGGGGCTGATGATTCTCAAGACTTGATTAATTTGGAAGGTGGCATGGTAACATTTTTTGTTAGGTTTATTGGACCTTTTGATCAAATTTGGTACATGTTGCTGAGGGTGTTGGTGATTTCTTAATTGTATAATGTCCAAGATAAATTGCTGCCATGTTTTAGGTAAAGGTTTACTCAACCCCAATGGATGTCATGATCCAGCCCTCGTCGGACTCTGAGGATGACCTGGATCAGGAGTCACAGCCTGTGCCTGGCCCAGTTCTGTCTCCCCAGTCCTCATCAGACTCCGAGGATGACCTGGATCAGGAGCCTTAGCCTGCTCCTAGCCCAGTTCCACATCCCCAGAAGCAGGACCTATCAGATTAGGAGCCTGATTCTGACAGCGATCATCCTTCAGCCAGAGAACAGTGCTGAAAGGACTTGCAATTGTATCATAAATATGCCAGGGCTCGCTCCCAGCGGAGGCTCCCAGCTGACAGTTCTTAGCTGGGAGGCATCTTAAGCATGTCTGCTGCACAGGCCAGGCGTGGGTACAATTTCTCTGTGTGAAGGCTGACACCCTGACTTTTCATCTGCCCCCGATGCCCTCCTCATTGCCAATGCCCTGAAGTGCTGAAAACCAGCAAAAACATGAGATTTCGGTGAGTTCTCATGAGATTTCGGCAAGTTCTTGTGCGATTTCAGGGAGTTCTTGCATGAAATCACATAAGAACTCATGCAGAAATGTGTGACTGGCCCGTGCAACCATTCTGAAAGAAGTCATCCAGCGCCCACCCCGAAAAGGTTGAGAAGGCCTACTTTAGACCTTGCACTTCGGTTCCTCTTTGGAAAGACTTTACCAGAACTCTCCCTGTATAGCAGCAACCCTGTCCTCTGGGGTAGGCTAGCACACTGGATTATGTCAGTGTTATGTACTGAATAAAATGTGACTAGTACCTTTAACTGCTTGTATCCAGCCATTGTATCCAACAACTGTATCCCATTGTTAGCAATCAATGACTCATTGTAACAAGCTGTTAAGAACAATACTGCTCGCGCCAGCAGCAGTATCACCACCTTTGCAGATGCTCGCACCAGTAGCAATATCACGTACCTGTTCGCCAATAGCAGTTTCATCTACAGTGTGCTATAAATAGTGCTATTTGGTCCACTTGTGTGTCATGTTCACTCTACTACGATGCAATAAACCTGGTTTTAGCCCTTACTGCGGCTCCTGCTTGTCTTCTGTTGCAAGACACTAAATTGGTGACGAAGGTGGGATGGCGTCCCGACAAGTGAACATCACGCCCTTCGACATCACAAAGCCAGAGAAATGGGAACTCTACGAGCAGCAGTTCCTCTACGCTATGGACCTCGAAGGCATCGAGGAGGAAGCCCAGCGCCAGGCATTCCTACTGGCCCAGTGCAGCTTAGAGACTTTGGAACTGGCCACCAACCTCCTGAGGCCGAGACCGCTCAGGGCCGTGCCCCTGGAGGAGATCCTCGCCGAGTTGAGGAAGCACTTTCAGCCGAAAGTGTCCGTGTTTCCGGCAAGGTTGGCATTTCAGCAGCCGTGCCAGCGGGCCGGTGAGTCCATGGCAGACTTCGTGGCAGCCCTGCGGGTGGCTGCCGTGCCTTGCCGGTGGGAAGCATCCCTGAGCGAGGCGCTGAGAGACAGGCTCCTGCTGGGCCTGTGAGATAAGGGGGCCAGAAAAAACTACTGGCCAAAGACGAGAACATCTCGTTCGAGCATGTCCTGCGCATTGCCCAAGCCGCCGAGTCAGTGCAACAAGGCGAACGGGTGTGCCGGGCCAGGACCGCCGTGGTTGGGGGCCCCCCGCCAGCGGTCCCAGTCCACAGCTGTTCCTCCCACGGAGAGAATGGGGCCTCCGAGTCTACCACGTCCACCTCCAACTTCAGCGAGGACAAGGACGTGCAACAGGTGCAGAGGAGACCGGAGAGGCGAGACCGCGCCAGAGAGGACCGCCGCTGCGACGGATGCGGGGCATCCCATGACCGGAGCCAATGCCCATTCCAGAAGGCGGAGTGCCACAACTGCGGGTGGCGCAGGCACATCGCAAGGGTCTGCAAGCGGCGTTGAGACGACGGCAAGGGCCAGGCGGAACGGCCCCAACGCAAGGCAGACAGGGTTGGGCCCATCTTCAATGACGAGCCCCAGGAGCAATGTGCATTTCGATGGGTTCCCGAGAACCGCGACCAGGCGGTCCACAGTGTGCAGTTGCAGCGGCCTGATTTTTTGTTGAGGTACTGGTTCAGGGGGTCCCAATAAGGGTGGAGATCGACTTGGGGTCGGCGTACTCCATCGTCTCCCACAGGGAATTTCTGCGTATTCCCCCGAAGTCACGCCCCAAGCTGAAGGCCTTTAAGACTATTTTGCGGGACGTTCAGGGCAAAAGTATACCAGTGTTGGGGGTGGGAGAAGTCAAGGTTCAGTTTAAGAGGCGCTCCGCGCAGTTGCCCCTAGTAGTTCTAAAGGAAGGGTCCTGCTGCCTCCTGGGGACACAGTGGTTCGGGCCCCTAGGAGTTTTCATTGGAGGCATACACGCCGTGCAGGCTGACCCGATCACGGAGATGTGTAACGCACATCCTGCCATCTTTGAGAAGGGGCTAGGGAAGTTCAAAGGGCCCCCAGTTTCTTTCGAGTTGGACCCCGACATTCGACCCATCAGGATGAAGCCAAGAAGAGTGCCTTTCGCACTAAAGGACAAAATAGAGACTGAACTGGACAAATTGGTGGGTAAGGGGATTTTGGTGCCGGTGGATTCCGCTGAGTGGGAAACCCCCATTGTTACGGCACTTAAGGCTAATGGGGAGGTTAGAATCTGCGCTGACTACAAGTGCACAATTAACAAGGCAATCCGCCCAAATGCGTATCCAGTACCAGTGGTAAACCACCTGCTTGCAACCCTGCATGGGGGGAGGTGTTTCGCCAAACTAGACTTGGCCCAGGCATACCAACAATTGTCGGTAACCCCAGCTACAGCCGCCGCTCAGGCAATTGTGACCCATAAGGGAGCTTTTAAAGTGACACGCCTACAATTTGGCGTAAATTCGGCTCCGGGGATCTTTCAGTCCCTTGTAGAAAGGTTGTTAAAAGGGCTCCCAGGTGTTTTCCCTTACTTTGATGACATTCTGATTACAGCGGGAGGGGGGGAGCAGGAATTGGCCAAGAGGTTAGACCACATGCTAACAGTGTTCGAAAAAGCGGGGCTCAGGCTGAGAAAGGATAAATGCGTATTTTTTGCTGAGGAAGTAGAGTTTCTGGGTTTTAGAATAACCCCGGAGGGCATTAAGCCAGCTGAATCCAAGGTAGCAGCAGTGAAAGATGCTCCTCGCCCCACCACCAAGCCCGACTTGCAGTCCTTCCTAGGACTCCTTAACTTCTATCACTCGTTCCGGGAAAGGCGTCCATTGCGGAGCCATTGCATAGATTACTCAAAAAGGATGCGGCTTGGCGGTGGGGGGACAGTCAGGAACGGGCATTCTGGGGGCTCAAACAGCTTCTATCTTCCAAGGCTGTGTTGACCCACTTCGACCCAAAGAAACCCGTTGTGCTGGTCTGCGATGCCTCACCGGTGGGGGTGGGGGCAGTCCTCTGCACCGTGCTAGAGAACGGGTGAGAGGCCCCAGTGGCATATTATTCGAGATCCCTGTCCAAGGCAGAGCGCAACTACGCGCAAACTGACAGGGAGGCCCTAGCAATCGTTGCAGGAACCAAGAAGTTCCACGACTTTCTCTACGGTAGGCCATTCAAAGTCGTGACCGACCACAAGCCCCTCTTGGGAATCTTCACTACAAATAAGCCAACCCCGCAGATCTTGTCCCCAAGGATGCTGCGTTGGGCGATCTTCCTCAACGCGTACCAGTACGCGCTGACCTACCGCCCCAGCAAGGAGATTAGTCATGCCGATGCCCTTTCCAGCCTAAGAAGGATAGCCATTTGCACAGTTGCTATCCTACCAAAACTAGACAACACAAGTTTCTTCCATACTGCCAGATGTAAAACAACTTCTGATGAAAAAGAGGCTTATATTTTAGATTTCATTATGCCTAATTTTGATCTGATATTAACCTCTAGGTAGCATAAATGAGATGTGCAAGGAATATCAATAGTTATTTGGAGTGTTTAAAATAATGCAGAAGTAAAATTTAGGTTGAGGACCTTAGATTTGTTTTCATTTATCATTAAGTTTGTCAAGGAACCATAGTTGCCAATAATCCTCAAGACATAAATAAACTCAGTATGTGGTTAGGAGGAAAATAAAACCATGTTGTCTGCAAAAAGATTCAAAAGTTTTTCAAATTATGAGAAGAGTTTAGCATTCTGATTAATAAGTAAAAAATTGGTTGACAAGAATCTTCCTCCTTAGGTCCTTCCCTTTTTTTTCCAAGATAAGCACAGTGGCTGCTTTCTGGTGTAGAATTCAGTAGCCTTAGAAGGAGATGATCAAAAGAATTTTTTTTATTTTACTTTTGGTCCTCCTCTCCCCTGTGTTCCCTTTTTTTTTTCTATTAAATTTTTATTTATTTGAAAAAAGCAAAAAATACAACTAACAACCATACAGAAAAGAAAACAATAACAATACAATACAATGTTACATTGGACTCAGAAAATAGCACATGATAGTAATTAAGCTAATTATTTGCAATATAGTCCACAATATTAAATACCCACATTATAGGTTATTACTATAACCATAACAATCATAAAAGCTTTCAGTGCTACTATTTTTTTATTTCTTTACTAATTACACAACACTCAGTGAATATTTACAATGCCCGGAGAGTTTAGTATCTATATCATCTCCAAAAACCACTTTGAGATGGTACAGGTCCAAAACTGTCCCTTGCCATAAGAGAGTGATCCACAAACGGCTTCCAAATACTCCAAAACCTATTTTCTTTTAATTTATCCCTTTTTACTTTAATCTCCCATGTCAGTTTGTCATTCAATGCTAAGCTCCACATTTCCTTATACCACTCTCCAGTCTGTATAGTTACAACATTTTTCCAATTTCTGGCAATACATTACCTGTAGTTAACATAATTTCCAATAATTCTTTTTCCTCCTTATTCAAACCCATACCTTCCACATTTGTTAATAGGATGGTACCTGACACCAACTTAATTCTTTTACCCATTATTTCCCCAATATCTCCTTCTATTCTTCTTTAATAAGTTAAAAGAGGAAATAAAAAGAATTAAGGATCAATGGAAATCATTGAAAATATCATGGTTTGGGATGATAAATTTGTGCAGGATGAAAATTATGGCAAAACTAAACTTTTTATTTGAAAATTTACCAATACAAATAAAAGAAACAGAGCTTAAAATCTGGCAGAAATTGATAAATGAAATCTGTAACAACGGAAAAAAGCCAAGATTTAATAAAAGTTTATGGTATTTAAAAAACAAGTTGGGAGGGCTAAATATCCCGAATGTTAAACTCTATTACAGAGCTTTCAATTTAAAGAGAATTATTAAACTATTAAGTCAAAATTGTGCGCAAAAGTATGAATTAGATTATATAGAGTTTAGAAATTGGAAGGGCGAATTATTTTTAGGTGAGATAAGAACTAATCCCCAATTTTGTAATTTTTCTTTAAAGAATATATTCAGAATATGGAAAGGATTAAAACCAATATTATCTCCAAATTCTTCGCCCATAATGGAAATTTTAGACCAACAAAATTGTCCTTTAGAGGTAACAATAAGTACAAGAGAAATTTTAACAAGCAAAAAAGCTCTGTTAATCACGGATTGGATTGATAATTGTAATACCATCTTCCAAAGAAAAAGTATTTATGCGGAGTTAGGCTTAAACTGGTTGCAAGAACTACAGATGGAGGCGTGGAATAGAAAGATGAGGGAAAACAATACAATAAATCGGGCATCAACCCCCTTTGAAAATCTGACTCTTGAAGTAAGGAATGGTAAAAAGAATTTAAAAGGTTTAGTGGGTAAGATTTATCAGTTGCTAAATTCTAGTGAAGATACTCAGCACTGGCTTAAAAAAACTTGGGAGGAGGATTTGGGAATCATAATAAAAGATGAGAACTGGAAAAAGAAATGGACCCATAGAAGTATGAAATCACTTTCAATAAAGGAAAAAGAACATAATTGTAAAGTACTTTGGAGGTGGTATCTCACTCCAGCCAAATTACATTTAATAAATAATAAAAACTCTGATTTATGCTGGAGATGTAATAAAGGAAAAGGGACTTACATTCAGATGTGGTGGCTGTGTGATAAAATGAGGAGTTTCTGGGATGTTATAGAAGAAGAATTGATTAAAATGTTAAAAATAACAATAGTGCTAAGTCCAAAGATAGTATTACTAGGTGAAGTGGATGATTTACATCTGGAAAATAATAAAAAAGAATTATTGTTATCTTTATTGATGGTAGCCAGACAGCTAATTGCCAAGGAATGGAAGAGTGGAAATAATATTAATAAAGTTAGATGGTACGCAGATGTTTGGCAATTGGCTCTCAATGAGAAATTAACTCTCCAAGTTCACCAGAAAAAGGGGTTACCAATAAAGACACCATTTTGGGAGATTTGGGGTCCCTTTGTCAACTTCGCTTTATTAGGTGATAACAAGTTTAACCCAAGCCCTGACATGATCCAATTTTGGAAACAGAATTGAAGGTAAATGGTCAAGAAACCCCTGCCGACATTCCCCGACAGAGCACAGGTGGTCGGGTTATATTGTTGTATTGCTTTAGGTATTTTTTATAATGTATAGATTTGTTACTGTATTATTTTTTGTATTATTTTCATTATTTGTTTTTGTATTATTTCAGTTCTTAATAAAAGCTTAATAAAATTTAAAAAAATAAATTAAAAAACAAAAAAACAAAAACCACTTTGAGATGGTACAGGTCCAAAACTGTCCCTTGCCATAAGAGAGTGATCCACAAACGGCTTCCAAATACTCCAAAACCTATTTTCTTTTAATTTATCCCTTTTTACTTTAATCTCCCATGTCAGTTTGTCATTCAATGCTAAGCTCCACATTTCCTTATACCACTCTCCAGTCTATAGTTACATCATTTTTCCAATTTCTGGCAATACGTTGTCTACCTGTAGTTAGCATAATTTCCAATAATTCTTTTTCCTCCTTATTCAAACCCATACCTTCCACATTTGTTAATAGGATGGTACCTGACACCAACTTAATTCTTTTACCCATTATTTCCCCAATATCTCCTTCTATTCTTCTCCAAAATTCATTTTTTTTGCAACTCCACCACATATGTTCATAAGTTCCAACCGTTTCTTTGCATCTCCAGCATAAGTTATCCCTTTTATTATCCATCTGATGAAGCCTCAGTGGTGTCAAGTACCATTGCCACAACATTTTAAAATTATGTTCCTTAATTCTTACTGACATTGTTCTCATTATCCTCTTTTTCCATTTGTTTCTCCATTCAACCTCTCCTATTTTTATATTCAAATTTTGTTCCCACTTCCGTTTCAAATCATCCTGTGGATCTTTACCCTTATTCAGTATGATGTAAAGTTTGCTTACTAGACCCTTAATGTTCTTTTCCCCTTTTCTAATCTTTAATACCAATTCTTCAAATTCGGTCTTTGTTCTATCTATCCCTACTTCTCTTCTATATTTTTTATTCCAGTTATCAACCTTCAATTTCTGAAACCAGTCCAATTTTAACTTTTAAAATATTTTTTTCCTCTTGGTTTCATCATCACAAACTTTTAACCAAGCCTTCAATAAGGACATTTCATTTTTATCCAATATTTCCTTTTTTTCCTTATCTATTTTTATCGGAAAACACACCATATCAGTCCATTCCAGGATTGGAGAGAGATTTGGGACCATATCTTTCTTTACTCTTTTCCACACCTCCATGAGGCCTCTCATCATAGTATTGCTTGTCTTTATCAGTTTATCCTTTATTCCCAAAAAGATCATTTTGCCAATATTCCTGTATTCTTTCATCTCCAATTCCTCCCAAATTACCTTTTCTCTTGCCAAGATCTTCACAACATTCTTAATTTGGAATGCTCGATAGTATGCTAACAAATTTGGCATACCCAAACCCCCTTCTTTCTGAGATAAGTACCAAAGCTTCTTTGGAAGTCTAGATTTTTTGCCTCCATTACAAAAATTATTAAACATCTTTTGAAACTCATTGATTTCCTTCTCCTTCAAATGGATCGCAAGTGCGTCAAATAAAAAATTAATATTTGGCAGCAATATCATTTTACAAATTGCAATCCTCCCGAACCATGACAAATTCAACTTTTGAAACTCTTGTAATTTGCTCTTAAATTCTACTTTCAAACTGTCGTAATTCAATCTTTTAAGTTCTTCCAATTTATTTGAAATAGTTATCCCCAAATATTTCAACTTTTCTTTAATTTGTGTATTAAGTGTCCCCACTATCTTTCCCATCTCCTTTACCCCCATATTACACAGCATCAATTCTGATTTATCCCAATTTATCATCAATCCGGTTATAGCCTCAAATTCCTGTAGTTGGTCTTTAATCCTATCCATTACCACCTCTGGATGTTTCACCATTAACAGCATATCGTCTGCATACATACTCACTTTATTACCCAGTATCCCTTCTATGTTTGGATCATCCCTTATATTTTTAGCTAATATTTCCATTGCCATAATAAACAGGATAGGAGATAGTGGACAACCCTGCCTGGTACCTGCCTCAAGCTTTACCACCTCTGTAACCTCTTCGTTTACTCTAATCCTAGCACTCCCTTTTTGGTATAGTAGATCAATTACCCTTCTAAATCTATCCCCAAATCCATAATTTCTAACTATTTCCTTGATTGAAGACCCGATCAAAAGAATTTTGAGAAGATTTTGTAGAAAAATCCATCCTCTCCTGGTGTTCTATGTGGCTTACGTCTTTAAATGGATGAGTTGTCTGAGACCAGATTTGTGTTTGAACCTTAATCATCTTAATTTTGCTTTAGAAAGGAATTTGTTAATATCTGGAATTTTGAAAATTATGAATGCACTGTATAGATAGATTGAGAAAAAGCTTGTTAACATTTAACAGATTTTAATCATCTTAGAAAGATCTACTTCCTGTTCCAGTGTTGATACAGGAGATCTGGGTTCTGAGTTCCCATTTTCAGAGTAACTTAGAGGTTTTGTATCTGAATTCATAGAATTTTCGTTAGTAAAATGTGAATCCCTGGGTATCATTGTATTGAAATCTATTTTTTTATTGTAAATTGCAAAATAAGGACTTGCTAAGTTTCTTCTTGTGCCTTCTTTCAAGTTTCTGAATTTTCCTGAGTAAACAGGATCTTGTCCTTCTTAAAGCTCCCTTAACCCAAGAAGTTTTATTGTTATAATCACCATGAATAATTGCCCACATTGCGTCCCAGAGTGTGCTGATGTTTACCTCTATAGCCGTGTTTCCCAACCTTTGCTTTTTGGACTTCAATTCACAGAGTCAATTCCCCAAAGCACTGACCAGCCAATGACTGACTTGGGCTTCTGGAAATTGAAGGCAGGATACAAATAAAACTTGAAATGAAATGAAATGATGTCCCCCTGTGAAGTGTAGGGCCCACATTAGGAACCATTGCTCTAAAGCAGGGATTCTCAACCTGCAGCCCACGGGCTGGATATGGCCCACGGCACCATTTCATGTGCCCCCCCAACTGCCTCCACCACACCAGGAAGTGTCATGTGGTGGAGGAAGGGCAAAATGGCCATCCAACCCCCAAAGCTGTCTGAGGGAGTGTGACCCGGCCCCCGGCTTAAAAAGGTTGAGAACTCCTGCTCTAGAACAGTGATGGCAAACCTTGGCACTCCAAATGTTCTTGCACTTCAATTCCCAGAAGCCCTGATCAGCAGGAGTGCTGGCTTGGGCTTCTGGGAATTGAAGTCCAAGAACACCTGGAGTGCCAAGGTTTGCCATCACTGCTCTATAGTGTAGCTGGATTGTGTATATTCCTTGATAGCATTGGCAGTTTTCTGATCGGACGCCTGTTGAAATATAATGTACTTTCAGTGAAGTGCAGTATTGGTCAGGTAGTCTCCCTGCTATTTGGTTTCGTACAGGATGCCTCTCAGGATGCCACCCAACTTCTAATGCCTTGCAGCTCCCAGAAAGCCAGGCCTGCCCAACCCCTTTTCTCAATTTCATGAAGATTCATCATATCCAAGGGAGCCTTTATTCCTCAGCTGTAAGCAATTACAGATATTTGAGAAGACTTTGATTGGGGGGGGGGGATTCCTGCAGAGTTGTAATCTAGAAAATATTTTTTTAAAAAAATATCTAACCTTCATCGTGTATGCCAATATTTCCTAAACTTGTTTCAGAATAGTTAATTCAGTTTGTTTTGTATGTGCATATTTATGAGGATCAATCCATAAACATTTATTTGATTAAACAATTAGAGCTCACTGGTTCAACTGTTATTTCTCTTAAGCCTACTTCTGAATACTTTAACTACCTATATTGAAGGAACAAGCAATATTCAGCCAGTGTACTGCTGCTTTTTTCTCATTTGAATTTTGTCAGTAGCAGCATACCATATGAAATGTGCGTCATTGCTCCATCCTTTCAGTGTGTTGAGAATAGGCTGCATCTTTTGATGTTGCTGCAGCTACATACTTAAAAGGACTTTACTATATTCCATGCAGCGTATTGTGGTTAATGTATTCAAAACATGAGGCAAAGGTATTCTTCCTTTAACCCTGAAATTGATGGCTTACTAATTTAAGCATATTGAGTTCTGAAGACAGCATTGCATAATTATTTACTATTTTTAGTATGTTGCAATAGCAAGCTTTGTTCCCATCTTGAGAAAGCTTTCAAGTTTATAGCAATGCCAAAAATGTTTGTGAGTTGATTTATTCTATCAAATATTAGATCAAATTTTGCAGAAATGTTTGGATCAAGCAGGAAATGAAATGTACTTTATTTTTATTGAATATGTTTTATTATCAGGTTCTATCTTTACTATTAGACTATTATACCTAATTAACTGCTTGTTTCCTAATCATTGTTTTTCAGCATGTTTTCTCTATTTTCAGACCTGTGTGTGGAATCAGAGGGAAAACTCTCATAATTAACCTTCCAGGGAGCAAGAAGGGGTCACAGGTAAGCAGTGTTTTAGAAGAGAACAATAATATATATATATTATAATTCTGAGAAAGGTGAATATTTTATTTTATTATGTTATTCCTTCTGTGATTTCTGAATGGTAACTAATGAAATGTCAAGGAGAGAATAAACATTGCTGTAATGAATAGTAATGTCAAATGTTGTAAAATAGATGACAGGCAGAAGAAGGCACTGTGCCTTAATTTTTATGGTTTTCTTTTAGTGTTTGTTGGGTTTTTTAACTACTTAAAGTTCAGCTGTTAGTCATTCACTTCAGTTCTATGATAAAATGACTAGGGAAACTATTCTGAACAAGATTGTATGCATCACCTATGCATCTTTGTATGCATCACCTAGAGTAAGACACATACTTGAGCTTACATTTCTGATCTTATATGAACTGTGCCAAGGTTAAAGTCTTAAATATCAGGTGCAGGAAGTTGTACAGTACATCAGGATAAGGCCTACAGCATGCTGGGAAGTAGCCTAGTAAGTTGCTATCTGCTATCATAAGAAGTCAGATACAAAGGGAGTTGAGGACAAAATGAAATCAAGGATACTAAGGAAATCTGAAAATAGGTGCAGTCCAATAGTAGGTAAAGGCAACATCAAAGATAATGCCAAGATAGGATCTGCTGGAATTATAACTCCCTCAGCATGACTGGTTTAATCTTTTGCGTCCATATTGCTAGTTGTGGTCTTAACCTGGTAGCAGTTATTGGATTTGTTTCAGTTTCTGATATTTTCACAGTTTTCAATGATTTGGGTTGCCTGATGTAGTATTATTTTTAGATTGTTGTCATGTGCTGTCAAATTTTTTCTATCTTATGGCAACCATATG